>CM062819.1:50579746-53432246 GCA_031772625.1 Pinus tabuliformis
AGAGGTCTACGTGGAACAACCCGAAGGATTTGAGATTTATGATCGAAAATCTCATGTATGCAGGTTGAAGAAAGCTCTCTATGGGCTGAAGCAAGCACCCCGAGCATGGTATGAGAGGATCGATAGCTACTTGATGAATCTGGGATTCACTAGGAGGGAAGCCGATCCTAACCTTTACTTTAAGGTTGAAGATGACAAGCCTCTCATACTGGTGTTGTATGTGGATGACCTCTTTCTAACAGGTGCAGACCCTCTCATTCACAAATGTAAGAGGGAGCTGGCCTCTGAATTTGAAATGAAGGACCAAGGACTTGAAGTGTGGCAGAAGCCAAGGGAAATTTTCCTATCTCAAGGAAAATATGTGGTAAATATATTGGAAAGATTCGGTATGATGGACTGCAAGCCTGTGACTACCTCGAGGATCTTAACTTTTAGAAGTTATATGGTAGTGATGTCGGACCAGACTTGGGAAATTCCTATGAGTTTCAAAAACTCATTCACATTGATGTTCTTGGTGAACCTCCGTCCGAACATATGTTTTGCAGTTAGCATTGTGAGCTCATATTTGGTTGAGCCTCACTGGATTGAAGCCAGGAATCTTCTGAGATGTCTTCAGTACACAATCTCTCATGGATTAAGATACACTGTCGGAGATGTGAGACTACTTGGATATACTGATGTTGATTGGGCAGGCAGTGTGGTGGACCATAAGAGCACTTCCGGGTACTGTTTCACCTTGGGATCTGCTTCGATATCCTGGATGAGCAGGAAGCAGAAGTCGGTGGCTTTGAGCACCGCCGAAGCAAGATATATTGTTGCTAGCATAACCTCGTGTGAGGCAGTCTGGTTGCAAAAGCTCTTCAGTGAACTGTTTGGATTTACATTGGACACCACTATGATTCTCTGTAACAACCAGAGGTGGGATTCGATTATTGAGGAATCCCGTATTCGTCAATTGCTCCAGCAGATAGACATCATCTGGGATATGGTAGTCGATGAGCAAGGAAGCTCCATCACATTAAGATGATGTACAGGTTGATACACCTTGTCAAAGCCCCGAGGAAAGATCTAATCTGTGATTTTCCCAAACGACTTGGAGTCGGCAAGAAACCCTTGTACAAGGGCCCTGCATGTTGCATACATTGAGCTCTGGGAGCTCTGAGGGCTTGCGGTTCCTACTGGAGCAACATATGACCACAGGGTGACTCACCCTCCCCTAGTGGTGCACACTGGAACAAGATGATTCGCTCTTTTGTGGGACAAGATGATTCGCTCTCTTGTGGAACAGGATGATTCGCTCTCCTGTGTAGCAGGATGATTAGTTCTCCTGTGAGGCCTGGATTGATCTGTTCTCCATGGAAAGCCTGGATTGATGTGTTCTCCAAGGCAATTGTAGCAGGATTGATGTGTTCTCCTGTGAGGCCTGGATTGATGTGTTCTCCATGGCAATTGTAGCAGGATTGATGTGTTCTCCTGTGAGGATAGGGTTGATTAGTTCTCCTGTCGAGGCATCCTACCCATGCAGTCTGGGACTCATGGAAAGTACCTCTCATCTGATCAATGAGCAGGGAAATAAAGTTAGGGACCATAGTAGTACCGATGGACGCATCGTTGTAACTACCATACTCCCTACGCTAGGATGACCTCCATTGATCTGGGATCAATGATACTGGTCTGGGACCAGTGGTAGGAGTTGTACCATACTATGACGCTGACTTCGGGTCGGTTGAGACTGGTCTGGGATCAGTGGTACATACTCTGAGACTGACTTTGAGTCAGTGGAGGATGATATTGGTCTGGGACCATTGGAGTTGTACTCACTATGACGCTGACTTTGGGTTGGTTGAGACTGGTCTGGGACCAGTGGTACATACTCTGAGACTGACTTTGAGTCAGTATGATACATCCTCGATCATTTCTTCTTCTTCATAATTCGGACAAAAGCAGAGTAGAACAGAACAATGCAAGAGCATAGCAGAACAGAACAAAACAGTACAGATCAGTGCAGGGCAGAACAAGACAAAGCAGAACAGGAAAAATAGAGCAGAGCAGGGCAAGGGTCAGGCTGTACAAGGTAGTGCATTTGATGGATGAATAGTAACGACCGATAGACAGATTGCAGATGAAGTTCTCCATGGTTGAGAGGGAGTGTTAAAATTGGCAACCAGGGCAAAACTTCATGTGGGTCATCTTATTCATGGCTAATAATATTTTTATTAGATTCCTCTCGTCGAGAGGTGTAGGATTGATATAAAGATCATCCAATTCCGATAAGTATTCATGGAGATATGAATTTATTTTGATTATGGAATTATTATCAAGCCAACCTACAACTCATGTAGGCTCAGAAGCCCAACAGTCGCATCTATTCACCCACCAAAGTTGTGTATAAAAATAAGAGGACTTTTCCTCATTTTGACTCACTCATCTCATCACATCTCTCTCTCTCTACTGCGCAGATATGAGTCTCTTCTCTACTGCGCTGAAATGGGTCTCTCTCTCACACACATGTGAAGCCGGAAGCTGTTGAATTTGAAGCTGCAACTGCAGAAGTAAAGATTGACTTATGTGGCCTTGAAGATCTCCTCTTTGGAACTGCGATGTAGGTTCATCTGAACCTCCTCTGAAAGCCGCAACTTTTGGTGGTGGAATGAAGTCAATCCG
Organism: Pinus tabuliformis; assembly: GCA_031772625.1. Classification (NCBI taxonomy): domain Eukaryota; kingdom Viridiplantae; phylum Streptophyta; class Pinopsida; order Pinales; family Pinaceae; genus Pinus; species Pinus tabuliformis. The sequence continues at coordinate 50,582,411 of CM062819.1, forward strand.
ATGAACGGTTTGAAAGATATCGACTGCCCTAGTTTGAAGCCGGAAACTGCTGAAACTGACGCTGCAACTGCAGAAGTAAAGATTGACTTGCGTGGCCTAGAAGATCTCCTCATCTGAACTGCGTTGTAGGTTCATCTTAACCTCCTCTGAAATCCGCAACTTTTGGTGGTGGAATGAAGTCAATCCGATGAACAGTTTGCAAGATATTGACTGCCCTAGTTTGAAGCCAGAAACTGCTGAAACTGACGCTGCAACTGCAGAAGTAAAGATTGACTTGTGTGGCCTAGAAGATCTCCTCATCTGAACTGCGCTGTAGGTTCATCTGAACCTCCTCTGGAAGCTGAAACTTTTGGTGGTGGAATGAAGTCAATCCGACGATCGGTTTGTGAGATATCGTCTGCCCTAGTTTGATAATGAAGCCGCTAATGCTAATGCTACTAATCTAGGGTTTGCTACTGCTGATATGAATCAAATTTATTGTACTCTTTCTCTCTGCTGAATTATTGAAGATAAAAGAAGATTTGATCAAAGGGTTTCCCCACACATTGTGGGGTTTGTCCCTGGCTAGCCGCCACATCTTGTGTCTCTTGTCTTGGCTTGTTTTCTGTCGATCGTTTAATGTTCTATCTGCACTTTACTTTATGTACATGTGATTGCTAATCGGTTGAATATAATAAGAAAAAGAAGTAAACTATTATAAGCATAGAACATACCATAATTTAACAATTTCTTACCAGCCAAATACTCCATAACATGGTGTATGGAAGAATGTTCCAGACCCTCTGCACTAAATTGTTGTTCTTATTTTTCCAAGGACAATTCTTTTTCCAGTATTGTATCACTTCACCTATGGAGTGTTGAATGACCCAAGGGAAATTATCGATTGGATACAATTCTTTCCAGCAATCGTTAGCAAAAGAACAGTCTACAAAAAGATGTTGCATAGATTCTTCCGCCGCATAACAGTTGGGACAGCAAGATGGACCATTGATACCTCTTTTTTGTAAATTCTCTGCTGTTAGAATTTTCCCTTTTAATAAGGTCCAGATGAAAAATTTAATTTTAGGTAGAGCCTCTGACTTCCAAACCATTCTCCAGGAGTTCCATAATGGCATAGAGAAAATGTTGTGGCAGATTTGTTGGTGGGTTGCTCCGACTGAGTATTCAGAGCTAGTATGGTCCCATCGAAAGCCATCTCTCAAAAAGATTTCAAATTTTAAAATGTTATAATTAGATTAATTTTAAATTGTAATTAAATGCATTATTAAATTTTGTAAATTAACATTATTTGTATTGCAACATAGAAATAATTATTAATAGTTTACATTTGGCTTTTTATAGTTTGTGGATATGGCCTTATGAAAATCTTATTATTAGACCTGGGTATAGAGGTCCTATCATAAATTTCTATTATACCTTGGTTTGTGAATATGAGAAATTTTATATTTATTCATATTACAAACATCTTATTATTTTGAATATCATTCATTCATTAATAGTGTAAAATATATCATATGTGGTTAAGTTCGCACAAAAACCTAAGTGACCTCTACCCCTTAAAAATATAATGTAAAAATAAAAATATATCTCTCACATACCATTAATAAATATTTTTAAATTACATATGTGATTTTAAATAATCATTTTAAATTATATATGTAATATATTTTTTATTAGATTATATTAATCATTAGTCGTTTTTTCAAATAGGAATATAAAATAATTATACTCATTAGAAATAATTTTATCACCTTCCCAAAACAAATTGTATCATAAATGTCCATCCTACATCTTGATGTGATCTATGTACTTCTTAATTAATAAAGGTAATGGGCACATTAATAGAGGCAAAGGGCAATAACATGTTCAAGTTGATAGCCAATCAAATTGAAAATAAATAAATTAAATTATTTTTAAAAAACCATATATTAATGTTATATTATAGTTTTTTTGCAAATTTTTTTTATCAAACCCAAACTAATATGGATTTGGCCAAAAACTTATTTCAATATCCACTACCTTATGGCAAGGATAATAACATAATTCAAGATAACTAAATTGTTTGACCAAAAAATCTACCTTTTAACCTAAAATAAGAACCATCTTAATGCATTCCTATCAAACCTAAGGCTCACAAGCAATAATGATAACACCACATAATTCCTTATGAAAGGACAAAGATTTTAATTAGATTTTAAAAATTAAGATAATACAGCATATTTAACCTCGTCACCTCTCAATGTAGGTTTTTAACATTTCACCAATAAACTATTTAACTGATATGAATTTCCATACAGATCACATATAGTTTTGTAACCATTAGTATTAGTTAATATGATTTTTCATACCTATCAGATGTAATCTTGATATTAAACACCTTTCAAATGTAAGTTTTTAACATTTCACCAATAAACTATCTAACTAATATGAATTTCCTTACATATCACATATAGTTAGTTTTGTAACCATTAGTATTAGTTAATATGATTTTTCATACCTATCAGATGTAATCTTGATATTAAACACCTTTCAAATGTAAGTTTTTAACATTTCACCAATAAACTATCTAACTAATATGAATTTCCTTACATATCACATATAGTTTTGTAATCATCAGTAATCTTGTAAGGATTGATATTAATCACCTTTCAAATGTAGGTTTTTAGCATTTCACCAATAAACTATCTAACTAATATGAATTTCCTTACATATCACATATAGTTTTTAAAGAAATGGGGGCTAGTCCCTAGTAGAAACTGTATTAGGTCCAAGAGTACATAATTTACAATATATACATGTCACATCAATCTCCATCATCCTGATATACAATCACAATGTTTCAAATATGTTGTTGCGCAGCGGTCCGAATCAAACGTCGGTGGGGAGCGTGGCAGCCAACTACCCCAACCAACGAGCCATGCACTCGCGTGCATATCACATATAGTTTTGTAATCATTAATATTAGTTAATATGCCTTTTCATACATATCACATGTAATCTTGTAATGATTGATATTAATCAGTGTGATAAGAAACACTCATTAAGTTGCCTGATACGTAATAATAACAATGACACAATTTTCACATATTTTGGCAATACACATATTGCTAAATCGAAACGTATTCGATTTTGATTTGGACAAAAAAAAATTCAATCAACTTGACACCATACAATTTTTTCAAATTACTTATGATGGCAGATAAAAGTGAAACTGCATATTTACTTAAATTTTAGTTAAAGTGTTCCTCTATTTTCCTTGGAAAAGTTTATTAAACTAAAGTACAATTAAAGTGACAATGATAAAATTGGAAAGTACAATTAAAGTGACATAAATCTATTATAAAATATAAAAGATAATAAAATTAAATGACACGGTGTAATGTTAGACTTCATAGCTAATAAATATTTTTCCTTTAATTCTTTTATTGTGAGGATGGGGGAGAGTAACGGTCTCATAAATTGGAGAGAGTTTCTCTTCGAATCACTTTCCATATGAATCTCTCGTATAATCAATTTTAATTTATTTATTTAAAAGTATATGTTCCTAATTCTAATGGTCACTTGTTGAATTCGGATTATAGTTGGTTTTCATCAAAACTTCGAACCAGGGTGTGGTTATTAAATTTTATATAAAAATATGGTTTAATGTTTTTAAATTAAGATGTGTAAAGTTGTTTGTTTCTCATTAAAATGATGTGTAACGTATTAAAGTTGAAATTTTGTTTATGGTGACCAAAATAAAAAATCTAAAAATTTAAAAAAAATGGCTAAACAAAATATTTAAATAATATCGACTTATTAAAAAATTTGCACGTGAAGAAATTGGATCCCTCTCATCTGTATATAAAATGGATCTATGATATTTATTTTTTAAGTGTTTAATAGAAAATATAATAAAATATATTTTGTAATATATTTTATTATTATTAATAGAAAATGTTACTTATGAGTATGAGTAAGTTATAATTAGATCATGGTTTAATATATATAAAAGATAAATAAAATCATCATTATTAAATATTTTTATTTGATTAGGATTTTGTTTGAATGTAATTAATTTTTTTGTAATTTTTAATGAGTTGATATAAAATTTATTATGAAGATATTTTTTAATAATATTTGTACATATTTTGTATTGAAAATTTGTGATTGCCATTACAATAGTAAATCATTAGTACAAAAATGTTTTAGAGGCCTTTCAAAGTAAGATATTTCTACCTCAAGCTTAGAATCTAAATTTAATAGTTGATAACTATAGATAATTACATTACATATTTGACAAATGTATATTTGTCAAAACACTTCTAAGACTAGATAAAATTTCACCTCCATAATCAACCATCCAAAGAGTGTTCCCCCATAGAAACACCTCCGCCTCTAAACCAATTGGTGGTAAAACTACATTGAAATCAGAGACTACAAAATTTACTTCATTAACTGAATTATAAGAGGGCAGTGACTATTGTTGATGTTGCTTTGTTTCATGTTGAAGTTGCTCCATCTGGCACTTGGGAGAATCAATCTCCTCCTTTTCTTTTTGCAGCATCATCCAATGATCCATTAGGAGATCCATAGTCATAGTTAAACTCATGGCTAGTTTGTTGTATCTAATTTGCAATTGGAGGATTTCCTCCTACATTATTTCCAATGATTTCATCCCCATTTGTTCCAAAGTTGCCAACTTCCTTCTCTAATTTGAAATATAAGTGTTCAGTTTATCCCCTAGTTTGGTGGCCTATGATACTTAACACCCAACTCTAAGTGTCAGACACTCGAGAGGGGAGAAATATCCAACTTCAAGTCATTGACTTCCCTCTATGACACGTTGAATCTCCACACAAAGTCTACATCACTCTCAAGATCTTTGAAAGGAAAGAGCTAATGAACTATGCCACCAAAGTGGCCTATCCTTACCACCCCACTACCACTGCTCATACTAGATAATTCCACTCCCAACACACCACTAAACTCCCAGAAGATTTAGGAAATGTGCACAGAGGAACATAAAAGGATTTACAACATTAGCCACTAAGTCCACCATTGAGTCATCTCATTAACTCCAGCTATCATATATTTTTCCACTATGATTTGTGTTGTATCATTTCATGCAAAGGAGTGAGACCTTCTATGACACTAATTCTCATTGAAACCATCACACTCAGTAATACTATTACACTAGAGGATGAGCTCAAGTTTCCCCCCCATAAGGGAGCCAAGATGCCACATCCACCAATTCATCACCTTCATAATCTAAGAGTTGGTGAACCATGTGCCTCACAATACACCTTTGAACTCTATTTTGAGTAACAATGCAACCAAATTAACTCCCCACACGTAGACTTTAGCTAAGGTACCTTGTATCAACTGGCTCACTGGCAAGAGGGAACAAACATCCATTTTAGCCAATTTAAACCATGGATGATGATACTTGCCCCTGTCATGCAGAGTTCCATGTGTCAGGGACAAGGGGGCCCAATGCCCTCCTTTCTAATTTCTCATGGTCATGCTAAGGGATGTATGAAAGGGGTGAGTTCACATTTACTATTATGCTTCCAATACTTAAGGCTACTCCTTGGTTAGCAAGGAGATTAACCTCCTTGTTGTTGATTCAAAGAACACAGTGGGCTGCAAAGGTCTCCAATTTTTTAGTAAAGGCCATATTCTTTTGAAGATTGGCCCAATTTGTAATCTAAGGGATAAGAGCACATTGCCACATGTCAAATGGTGAGACAATACTCTCCAATAATTATGAAATTTCTAAGGTTCATGTGTAGAGCTCGGATCGATCTATAAGACAGGTATAAGTTTATGCTTGGTTATCGGAATCCTTTCCTAATACACATCAGTATTTTCATTTCAATTATACCAAAATAAAAAATAACTCCCCACCCACCACCATATAATTTGCTTACTTCAGCAAAACTCACATATTTAAAAATTTATCAAATCCCATTAAAAGCACTATATTTCCTACTTGTAAAACGCTTAGTGATTCGTTTAAAAAATAGAAAAGAAGAGTGAACCATCCTGCATGTGTCCACTCAAGATGGTTAATGATTGGTATAAAATGTTGACATAAACAACCAACAACACTATACAAAGATGGGTAAGTCTACGGTGTTCTGTAAAATCTGATAATATTAAATTTGTGATTGAAAGCATTCCCTTGGAATTTAGTGATATATATATTGATGACTACTTATGAGTATTGAAAAGTATTATTTTTAATTAAAAATCAATCAAAAACTATATTAAAATTTTGAAATTATTATGGGTAAATCATGATTGTATCAAAAGTGGATGTCAAATTCGACGAATCCTATATTCCACTCACTCAACGAAAATTTTAAAATTTATTTAAAAGATGCTAATCACTCCACGGGAGACTTTTAGCTTCCTCATGAATAAAGATATTTGGGAGAATCGTGATTGTGCCAACCACGGCTTTTGTAAATATATGTATGTTTGTTGAAACTATACGATCTTAATTTGGAGAATTGTTTTTCATTATTTAATTGAATTTATATTTAGTGTGGTGAGAGGTTCTTACAATTTTAGTAAGGGGAAATATTATAATATTTATAAATAAGTGTAAATGTTTAAATATTAGCTTAATATGAAGAGATATTTAATTTCTTTGCCAAAAAAGTTTTTTTTAGTAATTTATATGTTTTTGTTGTATTATTTATATATGGTTGTTTGACTTTTAGTTGTATTCACTTTCAATTTTTCCATTTGGATTGAGTATAACTCCTCTCACTCATGTCACTTCCCTATCTATCTATATATATCTTTAATGTTATGCATATCATATTAAAAAATAAATTATAAAACATGTAACTATATATTATGGTTTAAATAAAATTAAAAATAAGAATATTTCCATATACATATGTGAAATTTATATAAATATAAAAAATATTATTAAGAATCGATATAGATTCATATACATCAAATATGTGCAAACCTTTCCTCAAATTTTGCATAGATTTGATCATTTTCTCAAGAAATTTGATCCCTCTCAACACTTGTTAGATCCAAAGTTGAGATGGATTTAGCCCAATATGGAGGAGATGTTAGTAGTGTTAGTAAATGAGTGTAAACATTTAACTATTAGCATAATATGGGGGAGATAAGTTTAAATATTCAAGTGTCCACTTAATATGGGAGAGATGTTGTAGTGTCCATAAAATGAAGTATTAAATCAAAAAATAATAATAATAAAGCATAATATAAACTTAAATAAAAGTAATAAAAATAATAAATCAATTCAATTCAGTTTATTATATTTTAATTAATAACTTAGAAAACCTTTAAAAAATTAATTAATAAAGCTATAATTAAAAATATATATTATTAAATATGGAAATGTGAAATATATATATATATATATATATATATAGTCCTTGTGGTGTAGTTTAATTGGCAATCACCGTGAAAATGAAGTTTTGTGAGCAATAATTTGAAGGTTCAATTCCCCCTGACATAACCTGGTATACGAAGAGGAGGACAAGTCATAGGCTCCAGGGGTTATAGTGTTAGAAAGGTGTTGTCATTGATGTCAAAGAGTGTTGTCATTAATGCCAAAGGCCGCTTGTAATTATTCAATCCTTATTATATGTTGGTGTTATTGGTAAGACACTTCTTAGTTAAGGTCAAGGATGAAGCATATATTTGGAGGAATTTTAGCTACATAAGATCATCTCAGATGTTCCTGTGAAGTGCTTAGATGGATAACCCTCGGAAAGGTATTTCCAATAGTATATGACACTCTACAAAACACCTCAGGGATCAAAAGTTATGGCAATTTGTTCAGGGTTCCAGTTGGACCTGACAATGCACCATACCAGCCATGTGGCACACGTGATGTGGCATAGGTGAAATCATCATGAGATTAGTATAGAGATGGCCTCAGATAGCTAAGGGCACGATTTCGTAGTGGAGAGGGTTCATGGTTCCACCGTGAATAGGGTTCGCAGTTTCGTGGTGGACAATGTTCCAAAATTTGGCATTGGTAGTTAATTTTGGCATTTAAATTTGGTGCTCATAGGAATTTCACGCTCACAACACTTCGCAAAGAAATTTGGCAGTTTGTCACATTTGTCATTTTCCCAAAGTTAGAAGGTCGTTAAAATGTAGTCCATACACCAGAATTGGAATTAAAACAAACTAATAAACTGCAAAACAGAGAAAGCCAAAATGTTATTTTTACAAAGAACATTTATAGGAATAATAATAATAATAATGTTGTTAAAAACAAGAGAACCCAAAGACTAAAGAATTTGAAATAGCAATATGGACAACAGTAAAACCCAAAACAAAAATTTACACTGGTTGTTAATAGGGTATTTTTTAAGGATTTAAATATTTTCCTATATATAATATGGTAGGTGATTATTCTAGTTTGAAAATTCATAAGTATAGAATGTAGACAAATATTCAATAAAAAAAACTGTATTTTACTATTAAAATTGGTAAAATTTTTACGAATATCATCCATTCAATCATATATATGTAAAAAATGGGTGAATTTTTAACCAAATTTGCGAATATTTTTTTCAGAAAATGTCCAAAAAATAACTCATTTGCAAAATTTTGCACCTAAAATTTTCTCTAGTTGTTAAACTGCAAATAAATGCAATGTGCATAATGAAGTATTAGTCCATCTGAGTTAAACTGAAAATAAATATTGAACTTGAAATAGAAATGAACAGTTATCTCGAGCTAAAGAAAATACATAGATTAAGTTAACAATTTGATCAATTAAATAACATAGAGAAGTAGCGGTGAAGACATGATCCAGGTGGATGTTGGTGGCCACCCACCTATCGCACTTGGACCCCCACACATGTCTCTTTCAGTTTTTTAGTTTCCTTAATTGTAGAACAATTTACTATTTTTAGCAGTTTTTCGGGTCCTGAGCTTCCGGAGTCGTTTTGAGGCCCTAAACAAAGTTTTTTGGGAGAACTGGGAGTAACATGGGTCCGTGGACCAATGTTTCTCTTCCCAAAGTTGTATTCCTTGGATAGATCTTTCTAACGACATATTGTGCACGTCAAATGGAGATCGTATGCCAAAGTTATGACCCCAAGAAGTTGATGTACCAATTTACCCAAACGGAGCCCACAATTTGGCATTTCATCTCCTAGGGTTAGGTTTTTGGATGTTTAGGGTTTTCCATTGTTTCTCAACAATAAATAGGCCTTCAAGCCTTATTGTAACACAGTTCAGACGCATATAGCCACCACATCTCTTCTCAGAGATAAGCTACCATCGCCCTAGCTAGTTTATTTCCATTTCTATTTGTAAGCATATTTCAGTATTTTACAGTAATGAAATGAAGTATTATTTCTACTACATCTCTGTATGTATGGTTATATCTATAATTTGTTGTGTTCTTGTTTAAATTCGTATCAGTGGTATCAGAGTGGTATGCTCTTTCTCTGTTTTTTTTTGCATGTCCCCAACGAGGTCGGGATATAAGGAGTTAGGGCTTGAACTGGTCGAACCTTGGCAAGACTAGCCTCGCAAATCCTGATGGCCTCCCATGGCGGAAGACAATAAAGACAAGGGGGCAAGAGATCCTATCAAAATCTTGCTCGATGAAGCCCTCGAGCAACAAAGGAATGAGATGATGGAAAACTTTGCCCAGATCCTTCAGCGGCTACCCAGGGGCAACGCATCAACTTCCAACAGCTACTCTGGAAACACCACACCCTTTAAGGTACAAGTTAACATTGAAATCCCCATATTCGAGGATCAGATAGACACATATGCTAGAGGGTTATTTTTCTATTCATGATTTTTCCAGCTGGGAAAAGATTATTTTCATCTTCTCAAAGCGGCCCCCCACGTCAAGGATTGGTGAGAAACCTACTGCGAGCAGAAGGATGAAAGTACAGGCTCACTATTTTTAGCCGTACCCACTTGGAATTCATTCTAGGATGCCATCAAGGAGCAGTACTACCCTGTCAAGAGCTATGAAGACAAATACATAAAATGGACCATGCTACAGTAGGGAAGGGACCAAGACGTGCCTGAGTTCACAAATATTTTTCATACCCTTCACACAAAGTTGGGTGTCAAGGATTCTGAGCTGCATTTGGTACTTAAATACTTTGGCTGCCTACATAGATACATCCAAGACGAGATGGAGTTCCTGAACATCTCCTTGCTCGGCACGACATACCGATACGCTGTCAAGATCGAGCAGAAGTTTAAAGAAAAGAAGCGAGACTTTGGATCTGCAAATCCAAAGAACAAAGGACAAAGCCAAGGCAAGGTGACCCAAGACAACCTGTCGAAACCACAAGAAAAGAACAAGACCACAAAGCCAAAGAAGGACATAGGAAAGTGGTGTGAGTTCCATAAGAGTCCCACTCACAACACAAGTGAGTGTCGGACTATGCAGTCGCTAGTGGTCGAGTTGAAGGCTTCAGAATCATATGCATGTTCTAAAACTGAGTCAGAACCCAACAAGGGGAATGGTAAAGGGAAGCAAATCATTGATGCAGAGCCTAGCACCACTGTTTTCACCGCCAAGGTCCAAAAGAATGAGCCTGAAGATCCAGAGGAGGGGGAACATCTTTTCCACTCACAAATGTGGGTGAAGGGTTCGCTGCTACAATTCATTGTCGATAGTGGCAGCCAAAAGAACCTCATTTCAGCAAAGGTCGTGAAGTGGTTGGGCCTACCGACTACACCACACCCGCAACCGTACAGTATCGAGTGGCTTCACCAAGGACGAGATCTTCAAGTCCACCAGCAGTGCTGCCTTCCCTACAACATCAAGCCCTTCACAGATGAGGTATTGTGTGATGTTGCACCTCTTGATGTTTGTGATGTACTATTAGGCCAACCATACTTATGGAGGCGACATGCTGTGTATGAGTCAAGGCCTCGTGTTGTTATTATTTCTTTGGGTAATTCATTATACAGGATACCGGAGGTAGCGCCACCTACTGCCACCTCTTTGATCACTGCTAAGAAATGTAGCAAGCTCATCTCCCAGACTAGGAAATCCATTTTCTATCTAATTTGCTCCTAAAGTAAGGGGAAGATCATCACCACATCCATGACCCCCGCGAAGGGTTCCTCCATGAAACAACATCAGCAGATGGATACGGTCATGAAAGCAGACAGAAACATCTTCTCCTCACCCAAAGGGACACCGTTGCACTATCAAGTCAAGCATTCATTCGATCTGACTCATAGAGCACCTCTACTCAACGGGTCAATATATCGCTACTCCATTCTGGAAAATGCCAAGTACAAGCAGCGACATGATTAGCATTAGGTACCACACGAGTTTCAAGTGGATGACAAAGTCTGGTTGCATCTACAGAAAGAACACCTTATAAGAGGCCATCAGAAGCTTAGACCACATCGATATGGTCCTTACACCAGTACCAAGGATGTGGGAAACAATGATTTGGAGCACAGCATTCCCCCATTCCTTCGCTTGCACCGAGTGTTCAATGTGGACCGCCCTCAACCAAGCTTCCCACCATTATTGGACACATCAGAGGTTGCAGAACAACTCAACAAGGACCAAGTTCAGCAGAAGTTTCCTCATCTCATGGAGGAACTCAATGCAATGGGGACCATTGCTTCCTAAGGGGGGAGGAATGATCTAGGTGGATGTTGGTGGCCACCCACCTATCCCACTTGGACCCCCGCACCTATCTCTTTCATTTTTTCAGTTTCCTTAATCGTAGCACAATTTACTATTTTTAGCAGTGTTTCGGGTCCTAAACTTCTGGAACCGTTTTGAGGCCCTAAACGACGTTTTTTGGGAAAACCGGGAGCAACATGGGTCCATGGGCTGATGTTTCTCTTCCCAAAGTTTTAGTCCTTGGATATATCTTTCTAACGAGATATTGTGCACGTCAAACGGAGATCGTATGCCAAAGTTACGACCCCGGGAAATTGATGTGCCAATTTACCCAAACGGGGCCCACAGTTTGGCATTTCATCTCCTAGGGTTAGTTTTTGGGATGTTTAGGGTTTTCCACTGTTTCTCAAAAATAAATAGGTATTCGAGCCTCATTGTAACATAGTTCAGAGGCATGTAGCGGCCACATCTCTTCTTAGAGATAAGCGACCATAGTGCTAACTAGTTTATTTCCATTTTTGTTTGTAAGCAAATTTCAGTATTTTACAGTAATGAAATGAAGTATTATTTCTGTTGCATCTCTATATGTATGGTTATATCTTTAATTTGTTGCGTTCCTGTTTAAATTTGGATCAATGGTATCAGAGTGGTCTGCTCTTTCTCTGTTTTTCTTTGCGTGTCCCCAACGAGGTCGGGATATAAGGAGTTAGGGCTTGAACTGGTCGAACCTTGGCAAGACCAGCCTTGCAAATCCCAACGGCCTCCCATGGAGGAAGACAAGAAAGACAAGGGGGCAGGAGATCCTATCAAAATATTTCTCGAAGAAGCCCTCGAGCGACAAAGGAACGTAATGATGGAAAACTTTACCCAGATCCTTCAACAGCTACCCACGAGCGACGCATCGGCTTCCAACAGCTACTCTGGAAATGCCACACCCTTTAAGGTAGAAGTTAACTTTGAAATCCCCATATTCGAGTGTTTGATAGAAACTAGAGCCCCCCACGTCAAGGATTGGTGGGAAAGCTACTGCGAGTAGAAGCATGAAACTACGAGCTCACTATTTTTAGCCGCACCCACTTCAAATTCATTCCAGGAAGCCATCAAGGAGTAGTCCTACCCTGTCAAGAGCTATGAGGACAAATACATAAAATGGACCATGTTGCGGCAAGGAAGGGACCAAGATGTGTCGGAGTTCACAAATACTTTTCATACCCTTCGTACAAAGTTGGGTATCAAGAATTCTAAGCTTTTTTGGTACTCAAATACCGCAGCTGCCTACATAGATAGATCCAGGATGAGATGGAGTTCTTGAACATCTCCTCACTCATCACGGCATAACGATATGCTGTCAAGATCGAGCAGAAGTTTAAACAAAAGAAGCGAGACTTTGGATCTGCGAATCCGAAGAACAAAGGACAAAGCCAAGGCGGGGTGACCCAAGACAACCCGTCGAAGCTGCAAGAAAAGAACAACACCACAAAGCCAAAGAAGGACACAGGAAAGTGGTGTGAGTTCCATAAGAGCCCCACTCACAACACAAGTGAGTGTCGAACCAAGCAGTCGTTGGTGGCCGAGTTGAAGGCTTCAGAATCAGATGCATGTTCCGACCCTGAGTCAGAACCTGACAAGGGGAATGGAAAAGGGAAGAAAATCATTGATGCAGAGCCCAGTGCCACTGTTGCCACCACCAAGGTCTAGAATAATGATCCTGAAGATCCAGAGGAGGGGGAGCGTCTTTTCCAATCACAAATGTGGGTGAAGGGTTCATCGCTGCAATTCATTGTCGATAGTGGCAGCCAAAAGAACCTCATTTCAGCAGAGGTCGTGAAGTGTTTGGGCCTACCAACGACACCACACCTGCAACCGTAAAGTATCGAGTGGCTTCACCAAGGACAAGATCTCCGAGTCTGCCAGCAGTGTCGCCTTCCCTACAACATCGTGCCCTTCACAGATTAGGTATTGTGTGATGTTGCACCTCTTGATGTTTTTGATGTACTATTAGGACAACCATACTTATGGAGGCGACATGTTGTGTATGAGTCAAGGCATCGTGCTATTATTATTTCTTTGGGTAATTCAATATACAGGATTCCATAGGTAGCCCCACCTACCGCCAACTCTTTGATCACTGCTAAGAAATGCAGCAAGCTCATCTCCCAGACTAGGAAATTAATTTTCTATCTGGTTCACTCCAAAAGTAAGGGGAAGATCATCGCCACATCCATGACCCCCGTGAAGGATTCCTCCACACAACAGCAGCAGCAGATGGATATGGTCATGAAAGCAAACAAGAACATATTCTCCTCACCCATAGGGACACCGTTGCACTATCAGGTCAATCATTCATTCGATCTGACTACTAGAGCACTTCTACCCAACGGGTCAATATATCGCTGCTCCATTCTGGAAAATGCCAAGTAGAAGCAGTGACATGATCAGCATCAGGTACCACATGAGTTTCAAGTGGACGACAAAGTCTAGTTGCAACTGCAAAAATAACACCTTACAAGAGCCCATCAGAAGCTCAGACCACTTTGATATGGTCCTTACACCAGTACCAAGGTTGTGGCAAACATTGCTTTGGAGCACAACATTCCCCCATTCCTTCGCTTGAGGTTACAAAACAGCTCATCAGAAGAATAAAGACGATTCCAAGCTGCGCATCGCACAACTGGCCGAAAAACGACAAAAGGAAACAACAGTAGCAGAAGTGCGGGCAGCGCGGGAAACGGCACAAAAAGCAACCGAGCAGGAAAAGGCCGCAGCAGCAACAATAGTATAGGAAGCAACCACGAAGGCAGGCGAGGGCCGAGCAACGCCTTCACAAGGGCAGGTAGCAGAGGAAGCAGAAATAGAAGAAGGAGGCGCGGACCCATGGACCGCGTCCACACAGTTGAAGCACCAACACCTAGCAAAGCGAGCAGGATCGAGGAAGAAGGTTATGGCCTCGAAATTGTCCATTGACCCGATGTTATGAAACCAGCTCAAGAAAAGATAGAAAAGATAGATCAACGCCTTAGAATTCAGCCTCTTCGAGGGGGCAACCTCCTTTACATTACATAAATGAACAATTCTTGGATGATACAAATGACAAAACCTCCTTTCTATATATAGGAGTCTAAGGAGTCACAATATAATCCAGCCGACCTAACAATAATAATATAAAGCCACAAAAATAACAATAGAGGGATTCTATGGGGCACAGAAATAACAATATGGGGGTAATAGGGGCACAACAATATAAATAAGGGGTATAACTACAATAGTAATGGGGTAATCACTAGTATTATAGGGACCCAACATGCCCCTCTCCTTCAAAAAAGTGTTGTCCTCAACGCTTGAGTAGTTCTGGATACTTCTGCATAAAATTCTCATCCTCCCATGTGGAATCTTCAGCGGATAAGTTCTTCCACTTGATAAGATACTTTGAAATTGATCGATTTCGTAGCTGTCGAGTTCTTGTTTCTGTGACTGCTTCCGGTTCCAATATAATTTTTCCTTCCTCGTCAAGTTCTGGCAATATTGTTTGAATTGGGAGCTTGTCGCCTATAACCTTCTTTAAACATGAAACATGGAAAACTGGGTGCAATCGAGAAGCTGCAGGAAGCTCCAATTTGTATGCCATAGTACCAATCTTTTGCAACACCTTGTACGGACCATAATACTTTGGTGATAATTTATTATCCTTCTTAGCTTGCTTTAGGGACATTTGCTTATATGGTTGTAGCCGTAGGAATACCCAATCACCTACATCAAAACTTCTTTCACTGCGATGTTGATCTGCCTGTTGTTTCATTCTATTTTGTGCCAACACGAGGTTATCCTTTAAGAGTTGGAGGACTTGTTGTTGATGTTCGATGTGATGTTCCACTGCCTGAACCTTAGAATTTTCTCTTAAATATGATGTGATGGATGGTGGTTGATACCCATAAAGTGCCATAAATGGGGTCATTTTTGTTGCTGTATGGAAGGAAGTGTTATACCACCATTCAGCCAGAGGCAACCATTTGACCCATTGTGTCTGTTTATCAGATACAAAGCAACGAAGATATCCTTCCAAACATTTGTTTACTATCTCAGTTTGCCCATCAGATTGAGGATGATAAGATGAGCTATGAGCTAACTGAGTACCAAGACAAGAAAATAATTCTGTCCAAAAATTTCCAGTGAAAATGGGATCTCTGTCACTTACAATAATCTTTGGGTTTCCATGTAGCTTTTGAACTGTTTCCATAAATGCAGTAGAAACTGTACTGGCTTTAAATGGATGTGATAATGCACAAAAGTGTGCATACTTGGTAAGTCTGTCAACTACCACCATGATGACACTCTTTCCCTCAGACTTGGGTAAACCTGTGATAAAATCCATTGAAACCTCCTCCCAACGTTGGCTTGGAATGGATAAAGGTTGTAATAGACCCGGTGTCTTAATTGTTTCAACTTTATTTTGTTGGCAAACCAAACATTCCGCCACAAACTTTTGAATATCTGATTTAAGGCCATCCCAAAAAAATTCCTTCTTAACCCTGTGGTAAGTTTTTAAAAATCCTGAGTGCCCTCCTAAGGGAGAAGTGTGCAATTCCATAAGAATCTTTTGTTTTAGCTGGGAATTCTTACAGAGGTATAAGCGATCTTTGTACCATAACGAATCATTTTGCCAGCTAAATGTATCAGAAGTACTGGAATCTTGTTGTAGCTTTCGAATAAGTGCCCACACTTCTTCGTCATTCTTCCATTCCTCCCTTGCTTCGTTTATCCAATCTGGTTGGATAATAGAAATGGCACACAACAATGCTTCCACATCCTCATCCTTTCTTGAGAGTGCATCTGCCACCACATTTTGCTTCCCTTTTTTGTAGATGATTTCAAAGTCATAACCCAACATCTTTGTGACCCACTTTTGTTGCTCTTCAGAGGATAATCTTTGTTCTAAAAAGTATTTAAGGCTATCATGATCCATTTTTACCTTGAAGTGTCTTCCCATTAGGTAGGGTCGCCATTTCTTAAGTGCATGGAGTATTGCCAACATTTCCTTCTCATAAATAGCTTTGCTTAAAAACTTTCCCTTGATTGGACGACTTTCAAAAGCAATGGGTCTTTCATCTTGCATTAGAACAGCACCAATTCCATTTCCTGAAGCATCACATTCCACAATAAAGGTTTTTGTGAAGTCCGGTGTAGCTAAGACCGGTGCTTGGCACATTGCCTCTTTAAGATGTTCAAAGGCCTTTGTTGCTTCCGGAGTCCATGAAAATGAATCTTTCTTCAATAATGTTGTTAGAGGTGCTGCTATTCTCCCATAATTCTTAACAAACTTGCGATAATACCCTGTCAACCCAAGAAATCCTCGCAGATGCTTTATGGATGTGGGGATTTTCCATTCCTTAATGGCTTTAATTTTGCTAGGGTCTACCTTAACTCCTTCATGAGATACAATATGACCCAAATATTCCACCTCCTGGACTCCAAAGAAACATTTGGATCTTTTTGCATATAATTGTTTCTCCTCCAATAGTTGTAGCACCCTGTCAACATGTTCAACATGATCCTTCCAAGACTTGCTGTAGATTAGTATATCATCAAAAAATACTAACACAAATTTTCTAAGGAATGGTTTGAAAATTGAATTCATCAAACCTTGAAATGTTGAAGGTGCATTGGTAAGGCCAAAAGGCATGACCAAAAATTCATAATGACCCTCATGAGTTCTAAATGTCGTTTTCGGAATGTCTTCAATCTTCATTCTGATTTGATGATATCCCGAACGAAGATCCAACTTGGTGAAGTAAATTGATCCATGCAATTCATCCAGTAATTCATCAATGACAGGAATGGGGAACTTATCTTTAATAGTGAGCTTGTTGAGCTCCCTATAATCCGGACACATGCGCCATGATCCATCCTTCTTGTGCACCAATACTACTGGAGCTGAGAAAGAACTTTGACTCGGTTGAATTATACCAGCCTCTAGCATTTCTGCAACCATACGTTCAATTTCACTTTTTTGGACATAGGGATATCTGTACGGCCTGATGTTTGGAGGAACACTTCCTGGAATCAGATGAATAGCATGATCATGATCACGCATAGGTGGGAGACCTTTGGGAGTCTCAAATACCTTGGAATGATTGTCCAGGACTTTTTGGAGATCTGGAGAAATAGATGATTCCAATGTGGAAACATCTAGCGAACATAATTGTGCAATTACACCTCTTTGCTCCTTTTTTAGAAGCTTTGTCATGCCATTAGAGCTGATTATCTTTCTGGTTTCCCTGCAATACCCCTTAATTCAACTTCCTTTCCTTCCGTAGAAAATTTCATGAAAAGTTCTTGAAAATTAAAAGCTATTGTACCCAAGGATTGTAGCCATTGGACTCCTAGTACAACATCAGCACCTCCCATTGGAATGGAAAGCATTGGGCTAGTCAATACATATTCTCCCATGGATAGCTTGATATTATGGCACTTTCCAAAGCAATTTATTGTTCCTCCATTTGCAATCATCACTTGACACTCTGGTGCTGGATATAGGAAGCAATTCAATTCTTTTGCTACCCTACAATGAATAAAATTGTGGGTGCTTCCTGAATCAATCAACACTATTACCTTTTTCTTCTTGATTTGTCCTTCTATCTTGATGGTTTGAGGAGTGGTAATTCCCGCCAATGCATTACAAGATATGGTCGGATTTATTTGTTCTTCATCTAGGCTTTGTTCCTGGAGTATATCCTCTTCTTTTGACCTTTCTTGCTCCTTTTCTTCTTCCTCTTCACAATCTATGTAGAATAATTTCTTCTCAGCACACTTATGACCTTTTGTGTATTTGCTATCACAATTGTAACAAAGCCCTTTTGCTCTTTTTTCTTCCAATTGTTGTGGTGTCAACCTTGTAGGTTGTGGAAGACTAGGGGCAACAACACTTCCGTCTTTATAGTTGTGAATGGTATGCTTCCTAGTTGCCATAATTTTGCTTTCCATTTTTCTTGCTAACCTGAATGCCTTCTCTAATGAATCAGGTTCCCAAAGGCGAACATCATGTTGGATATTATCCTTTAAAGACCCTATGAACACATCAATCCTATGCTCCTCTGGAATATCTTTTACCCTTATGTTCAATTTTTGGAACTCCTCAATGTGCTCCATTATTGAACCCTTTTGTTTGAGACTTATCAATTGGCTAAAAAAAGTGTTGCTTTTTGTATCCTCATAATGTGCTATCAATTCTTCCGTAAAAATTGCCCAAGTGATAAATTGTTTACGAGAACAAAGCCATTGATACCATACAAACTGATTTGGTTCCAAATATACAGTTGCCATACGTACCTTTTGTGCGTTTTGCACATTATTGAGATCGAAGAATTGCTCCATCTGTAATATCCATGTGGCGGGATCCTTGCCATCAAACTTCCTCATATCGATTTTTGGAATATGGTGATTCTTCGATCCAACATTAGCGTCTATGGAATCATGATTAACATTTCTTTTGTTCTCATCATGAGTTTCCTTTACTACCTTTTCACCATTAGTAAGTATTTCTTGTAGAAAATTTGTCAAATCTGTCTTCATATCTGTCATGCCTGTCTTCAAGTTTGTGTTCAAATCTATCTTAAATTCTTCCATGTCTGTCTTCAAATCTGTCTTCCAATCATCCATCTTAGCTTCCATGCCCTTTATCTTAGATTCCATGCCATTTATCTTAGCTTCTGTTAGCTTTTGTGAGCGTGACATTTGTTGCACTTGTTCTTGTAATTTTGATATATCATGTAGCATTTCTTCCTCTTCTTCATGAGTCATGCTAGAGCTTTCAGGTTCCTTACTAGGTGTTTGCATTTTCTTTCCTCGGGGCATCAGTTACCGATAATAATTCTTTACTATGCCCTTTGAATTCCTTCAAACCAAGCTTACACAAAAATTTTAAAAAAAAAACTACACACCTTTTTTTCACTTTGTAGAAGCCTGATATTGAATCTGATGTATCTCTGTAATTCCAGATCCTCCAATTCTAAAATTGCGACCTGTAGTAGCCTTCTGTGTCCTCTTTCCAATGCCACAAGTCTGACCCAAATTGGATTCTCCAAGGAAGAGTTATGTGAAATCTCCCACAGTGACTTGATTATAGACTAGTTCAGTAGAGCGAACTTGTACGACGTGCCACGAGTCACTGTTTCGACCTTTGGATCTGAAAAATGCATACAAGAAACTGCAGTCCGTCCTCTTTTTGTACCTTCTTACGAAATTTCAATCCAATCTCCAGAGAGAAAGTTATGACGATTTTCCCCAGGTCACCTGTTTTGAATGTAATTCAGGAGTCTGCAAAAAGACGAACTTCCTCAGATCATATCTCCGCAAATATCGCGCGAAAATCTCTGAAATTTGGACCCAAGGTTCACGCGATTTCTTCTCAAATGGGTTTTTTTTGCGACTTCTGAAACCTCACAGAAAAAAAGTTATAGCGAAAATGCCACGATGACCTGTTTGGAGCAGCGAAACCCTAGAATCCAAAGCTCTGATACCAAATGTTATGAAACCAGCTCAAGAAAAGATAGATCAACGCCTTAGAATTCAGCCTCTTCGAGGGGGCAACCTCCTTTACATTACATAAATGAACAATTCTTGGATGATACAAATGACAAAACCTCCTTTCTATATATAGGAGTCTAAGGAGTCACAATATAATCCAGCCGACCTAACAATAATAATATAAAGCCACAAAAATAACAATAGAGGGATTCTATGGGGCACAGAAATAACAATATGGGGGTAATAGGGGCACAACAATATAAATAAGGGGTATAACTACAATAGTAATGGGGTAATCACTAGTATTATGGGACCCAACACCCGATCACCCTAAACAAGGGTGATTTGCATGACATTGGCGAGACGGTATGCGATGTCACAAATGAGACTCTTCAGGATTTCATGCAGGAGCACCAGACTGTGTTGGGGGCCCTCAGAGCGTAGTTACAGGACCTACAGGTGCAGCCCCCTCAGGTTGGTACCCTTTCAACCAACTCGCAGTCGGATCCATGGTAGTAGAGCAGATGTTGCGTGCGTGGATGACGAACACAATCGTGTTGCCGAAAGGGGCTCTAGTGACACCAAATGAGCACGACAGGCTTTCGGTTAGCACGATGAAAGGTCTTGGTATTAATCTAGCTGCCCTTCCACACAAGACATTATATCTATTGTAGGACGGGATAACGACATAGCTGCGTGCTAGGGAGAGTCGCGCGCTCCAAGTCCTTAGTGAGCAGAAGATAAACATGGAACAACTCAGCTTGTAGCGCGACGAATTGGTGTTGCAAAATCAACAGCTGGTGCAGGTGATAGGCGACACTTGCCGAAGTGTCCCAAAGCTAGCCATCCCAGCAGATCTACCAGCGGAAGTTCGGATCCATAGGTTAGCAGCAAGAGTCCGTGAGGCCACGGAAGAAATGACAAAGGTTCAGCTGGAGCTGAATCTTCAGATCACCGAGATGCAGTTAAAGGCGCAACCATACACTCCCCTGGAAGTCAGAGAACAGAGTGCTAACACTATCACAGCGGGATTGGAGGAAATCGGAGGTGCAGTGCGAGAATCCACCAGCATGTTAGAAGAATCACTTGAGGTCCTCACAACTCTGCAGGAGGACCCCAACATCCAGCGCTTAGAGACAAAGGCACGAGAACTCCAACAATAGTATGACAATGTCTGAGGAACTACGCAGATGGTGGTCCTCACCCAGAGGCTTGCACGGATGCACCAAGCTAAAGCACTCAAGGAGCAAGTGGACGCGACGCGACACAAGGAGGCAATTCTCAAAGCGCGTGTCCAGCCTTGGATCGATGAGGCCTTCACCATCACGACAGACATTGAAGGCAAGATCGCGAAAATACAGGGGATGCACACATTGATGCAGAGAAGCACCCTAGACACAGAGGTCTTAGAACATTGTATGCAGTAGATCCAGCAAGCAGCAGCGCAGTGCGTTGCTGACCTCTGCACAGTTCAAGAACAGTTGGAGGGACTTCGTGCAAAGATCACCGCACCGACAAAGTGACTTGAGGGCGAGTCATGATGTTTGTGTTGGCGGCCTGTTGGGCATGAAATCCCCCCAAGGCATGTTTTGGGGCTCAAAGCCCAAGTTTTGACCCAATCTTGTTGTAAAGCTCCGCGAATTGCGGGCGCGAAAGTATAATAAAGTCACAGGGTTGTTCGCCCTAGGTTTTTAATGTAATGTCAGCTGGATAGACCTACTCATGGTCCGTGGACCATGGGATTGTATAAATAGAGCGAGGCTCTAAGTGTAAAAGAGAAGGAATGGTAGAGAAGAAAGAGTAAAAATAACTAAGTGTGTCTTTGGGTCGTAGAGTAGGAGAAGGATCTGCAGCTGAGTGCGCAGAGGCCTAGTAGTCCGCAGCTGAGTGTGCAGACCCTTGCAGCTGAGTGCGCAGGGCGGAGTTGAGTCTGTAACCGAGGAAGAAATTAATAAAGAGAAGTTTTATCATAATTATGTGTATCTGTTCTTAGGTTAATGCATGTTTGATATAATTTTTGAATATATTGTTTATTTACTGCGCGCACCTGTATGAATGGTTTATATTGTTAAGTATAACTTAAAGCATGCAAGTAGGCTAAGATAATCAACTAACATTGCAAGACCAGTAAGGTTTTGGGTAATAACACAGAAGCACAACGTTTAGCCCCGAAGTATGGCTGCGCGAAGGCAGTATATCAGGCTGCGAGGTATCGAAAAGTGCGCGAAGCAACTTACGCGCAGGGTCAAATCGCGAACCACTTGAACTCATCAGACATCTCCAGGGTGCGGAAACCTGGTTCTAGCACCCTCCCATACTACTTCGGGTGAGACCTCAGTCCGCGCTCCACGGACTATTGCCAAAAGGGCCAGTAGTACTGGGATTTGTTTGGCTAACTCAACTCCGAACCTGGGTCAGGCCCCAATAAGCCAACAATGTCCCCCGTTGGTCTCCCCTTGGCCTTCTTGCCTCAAGCCTTGTTCACTATCTCCCCACTGTTGTTCTTGGTCTAGATTCCCAATCTCAGGAGTGGATATACTGATTGCAGGATGATGAGGTCCAGAGACCAAGGGACCGAACGCTCCAGGCCTTGATATGGTAGCATATTTCTGTGGCCCTATTTTCCTTGTATCCCTGTGTGAAATGGACTATTCTTTTTCTACTTTTAAAATCAGTTCCCCAAAAAATGTTTTCCTTCCCGAATCTACACTATTCTTTTCCTTTTTACGACCCGTTTTTCCTGTGACTAATTAGAGTGGGGGTGTTTTCAGTATCTCTATTGTTCCTAAAATTGCACACATGGACCCTATGTGTACTAATTCACACCCTAAGTGTCTCCATTTCAACAGTGGTGAGCCTACCCAGATATGTTAGAGCGATGTGCAAGTTCTTACCTCTCGTCTTACTGCCCAGCAACTGAAGAGTTGAAGGCATGTTTTAAAAAAATACCAAAATGCCACACCGTAAGTGCTCTAGTGATCACAGTCGTGAGCCCACCCATGTATGTTAGAGTGATGCGCAGGTTCTTACCTCTCGTCTTACTTCCTAGCAATTATGGACTAGGAACACTCTATCATCAAACAAACAACTTGGTTGACTGTATCGTCAACTTCCTTCCCCGGCAATGGCGCCAAAATGTTGTGTTGTATTAATCACCTTTAATTGACTAAGACTGCAACCATTTAATTGTCAACCCAGGGTAGGTCTGTTTATTTCAAAGGAGTTTGCACTATCTATGTCGATACACCACAACCAAGGATGAAAATGGAAAATAGTAAAGAATGTCATTGAATCAATTGCAGAAATTAACATTCATGCAGAAATCAAAAACACTCTACAAGAATGGAATCACACTTTGCATCTACCAGAACAAAGGTGCGCCACACACTGTACTGATAACTACACCAGCTGGTCAACTACCATACTTCTAACCAAATCTGTGTAACAACACATCATAAATCTAGAATTGAAGCAAATATATTCTACAAATTATACAGTGACAACAAAACCGTGCATATACTGAAAGAAAGGAATAATAATATACAACTACTATACCACTGCAGTCCCTGCTAAAGAGGAGGGTCCTTCCTCCCTAGCAGGGCACAGGAATGAACACGAACTTAGTTAAGAATTCAACTCAGAGCAGTAACAACATCACCACAGTGTCTTGATATTAAAAATAACTAAGAATTACAGGATCAGAGTAGCAATGCTCTCCGTGCCATCCCCCGTGCCCGAGGGATTGAGTTTCTCTTATAGAAATTACATACCCAAAAATTAGGAACAGATCAGTCATGAGAATCTCATGATTCTCATGCTGATCAATAAAATAGAAATTGTTATAACAAGTTCCTAAATACAAGTTCTGTTCAAATACATCAGTTGGAATCATAACCGCTTAGATTTGTCACTTTCTAAATAGATAATTCGTAACTCTCCAACAGTTGTCGCATGGAATAGTACCCATGGCTTGATAGCTACAGTGTAATAGCATCCTGTAGTAAAACAACAGTTTGGGATGTAACAGCAACATTTGGTAACAACAACGACTTGTAACGGCACCCGGAATATAATGACAGTAATCTGTAACAGCAGCACGGTGTAACAACAAAGACTTGTAACGGAACCCGAAATATAACGGTAGCAATCTATAACAGCAAAGTCTGTGACAACAACGTGGTGTAACAGCAAAGTCTGTGAAAACAACATTGTGTAACAACAATCTGTTTCATCATGCTCATGGATCAATCGATGTGGTTGTTCATTTCATAACCTTGCTCTCACGGGTAGCACCTGAAAAAGAGGAAAGGAACCAAAAGACTTCTCTGATGTTTGCCCCAGTTAGCCATAAAAAGGAATATTGCATCATTATATCTAGCAAAAATGGAAAAATAACATGATGACAAAATATGTTGTTTATAACAAGGAAAGAGGAGTTTAATATGCAAAGTTTTGTAGGTTCGAAGGGAAAGAGGTCAAAAACGGGGAAAGAAAGTATAGAAGATAGGTACAAAAGCTACACCCAACAATTGGCATGGTTTTTGTCAAGTGTGATAGTGGTATCAACCTTGCCTTGCCATTTCCGGATGGTTATGGTGTGATGGGGTTCTTTCATTCGGTTGAGCTTTGGATTGCCAGATGGTTTTGGAACTGGGTGATGTGGTCTCAAGAAAATTCCAAGGGCCTAGGAATCCCTTGATCATTTTTGGCATGATTGCAATAAATCTTGAGGGTGGATACATGAAAATTCCTCAAGGTATTGGTGAAGAAAATTTGAGGAATCCAAGCTTGTTTTAAGCCTACTGATCCCTTGACTAGTTTCGGCGGGATTGCAGTAAATACTGAGGGTGGAGGTGATTTAATCTTCGGGATTCCCTGGATTTTTTTGTCTTGAGTCCCACATTCATGCTTGGAATATGACATGAGGGTGATTGGATGAAAGAAAGATTTGGTTCAACTCAATCTATGGTCGGGTGGTACATGGAAGTCCCTAACTTGGTTGGATTTTTCATATGTTAATAAGAGCTCTTCTTCCTATCATATTTCATGATTACTTGTACTTGTTATTATGTGGATTTGATGGTTGTTCTATCCCAGTTAATATTCTGGTTATATGCTAGTTATAAGCATGGTTTCATGACAGGTTCTAGCTATGGCTCTTGACATGTTTTGATTAGTTGATGAATGGTTATTGAATGCATGAGCTAAAAAATGTTATTGAAGCTATTATGAGAGGGAATTAAACCTTCTTAATGATTCTCAGATAAGTATCAGACCCCTATGTTAAGATATGCATTCATGATCTGTAGATTACATGTTCTCAATATGTTTGATGAAATTACTGTCATGATTAGGCCTGGTTAGATCAAGTCTCTAACTCAAGTTTGAATTTTTAGCCTTGTTTTCAAGGCATTTATGCATATGAGAAGTTATAGGAAGTTATGGGCAGTGGTATGGAGGCTGAGCTAGAATTTAGGATCAAAATTCGAGACCGCATTCTCCTAACTGGAATTTAGGTCACAACCACTACCTGGTAGGCTTATGCATGTGGTTGGAGGCCCTCAACCACAAGAAGGTCTTGTCATGCATGAGGTTGGAAGCCCATATCATTGAAAAAACATGTCATCTCAGGTTTTGGGTACTGGGAGTGGTTGTTTGGATCCTGGGTGTCTTGTAGATCTTGAGGAAGGTCAGTAAGATTCTATTTTGTCGATTCCACTTCCTTAACTATACTTAGGAGGTTGAGTCATGTCATAGTATCCCTCAGCGCATGCTTACCCCAATAGGCCAATGAAAGTGGTTAAATGTGGGAGGGGTGGTTACAAAGGGTTTCCCAGGATATATCTTGTGTCAATTGTGGTTTGTGAGTTTTTATTTTGTTTTTTTCTATTTTCTACATAATTATAATCTGTATGCATATTGGATAAATAGTGATTAACAGATCCAAAAATCTGAGGAGAAATAAACCGTCATAGCATAGATTTCTGATTTTCTAATATATTTTAGTATATTTGTTGTGACGAACTATCTTATGGAATATCCACGACAGTTATAGATCATATTGGTATCAGAGTGGGTTTCTTTGGGTATATCGTGGGGAGATGTAGGGGATCCGGATCGGTTAATCCAAAAGTCACAAAACCCCAATCATAGGTGGAAAACCTATTAATAACCCTCATGATCCACAAAGGAGAGGTTTTCATAGTTAGAAGCACAATTTGTAGATATAAACCATAATGTGAGTCTCCTTACGGCGACCCTAACTAATAAGCTCAATATATTCAAAGAAGATGGGGGTTCTAACAGAAAGTACCGATCAAAGGGGAGATCAGGAGATTGGGAAGAAACAAAGAAGGAGTCGAAAAAAAAACTTGAAAATATCCAATTCGAGTGTCGTGAACCAATCACAGTCCCTATTCCAAATGGAATTGAAGGTTGATATCAAGTTATATCAAGGTGAGATTGATTCTGTGAAGCTATATAATTGGTTGCAGCAATTGGAAGTTTATTTCAGTGTTCATCATATGGAGGAAGAATATAATTTTATTTCCAACAATGAAATTATAGGTCCATGCTCTAACCTGGTGGGAAAGAGACACAAAGACCTTAAAGTTGGAGGGAGATCCTCCAATCACTAAGTGGGAGGAATTTAAAACCCTCATAAATTCATAATTTTACGCTATCAGGTATGTAGTGGACTAGTGGATTTGATGGCACCGCTTTAGGCAAAAGAAAGGCCAGAGTGGACAAGTGTACACCACATAATTTAGAAAGATGGCCATAATGTTAGGTATCTCCCCAAAGAACTCAAATGTACTCCTCAATTATCTAGGGGGGTCTACACAACTATTTGTGGAAGCAAGTGATGTTGTTTAAGCCTAGATTTAAGGATGAGGCTTGTTTGCAAGCATAATACCAGCAGAACAGAAGCTAGAAGAAAGGGAAATCAAGTGAATTGAAGCAGAAGGAGAACCAAGACACTTCTAAGGAGGGGTAAAAGAAGTGGAAAGGGGGGAAATATAAAAATGCATAAGACACAACACATAAGTGCAAATATCTCAGCAACCATTGTAACCATTGTAACATTGTCGGTCATATAGAGGAGAAGTGTTGGAAGTTGCATCCAGATGTTAACCCAAAGAAAAAAAGAAATATGCAAAGAAGAAGAATCTCATGGTCACTGATTTGAGAAACCAGTTTGAAATCAACTCATACATGGATGAGAATATTATATGTACATTAGTGTAGAAGGAGGTGAATCTATGTAGCCTTCAACAATAGGAAGAGAACGAAAAGACAATACTCTTCCATGTAAAGATATAAGTTAAAAAGACCAAGATTAATGCTCTATTTGACTTAGGATCATAGGAAAATCTCATTGCAGCAAATCTCGTCAACAAAATGGGTTGGAAGTTCATGATCATCCAAGCCCATATCCATTGGGATGGGTAAATAAGGATGTAGAGATAAAAGAAACAAAACAATGCAAAAATAGATTTGTTATTAGTGTTTATTTTATTGATGAAGTAGAACTAGATGTAGTTCCCCTTGATGTATGTGGAGTAGTGTTTGGAAGTCCCTATATGTACATTCAAGATACAATATTCATGCAAATACCAACCAGTACCACCTCATCAAGTATGGAAAATCCTTCACCATTAATGTGCATAAGGGCAAGTCCAAAATTTCACTAGTAAGTGCTAACCAAGCCAATAAATTGATTAGTTCAAGCAAGAAGTATGTTTCACTATTCTGTAAAGAAAATTTATTCATAGAAGAGTTAGTAAGAGAAAAGACATCCCTGTCGGGGTGTACTACGAAATAGAAACAACAACTGGAAGAGTTGTTATAGGCATACAAGGATTTGTTCTAGGATCCTAAAGGGTTACCACCCAAGAGGGAAGTGGAGCACAAGATCCAACTATTCCAGGACTCCCCATTTCCAAACATTGGGTTGTATACGTAGTCTATTATAGAAGCAAGTGAAGTGAAGAAAAAATTGTAACAGTTATTGGAACATGGTGTCATTCAACAAAGTACATCAACATGTGGTTCACGCATCATAAATGTGCCAAAGAAGGATGGGACTTGGTGAATGTGTATAGATTACAGGGCATTGAAAAAAGTTACGCTCAAGGACAGGTGCCTCTTGCTCATAATAGATAGCTTGGATCAATTGTAGGAAGTCAAAGACTTCACCAAGTTGGACTTAAAGTCTGGATATCACCAGCTTCGATTCAGAGAAGAAGATACCTGGAAGACCACCTTCAAAACCATACAAGGCTTGTATGAGTGGTTAGCCATGCCATTTAGCTTGTGCAATGCACCAACTATGTTTATGAGGTTAATGAATGGTATATTGTGCCATTTTATATATTCATTTGTTATTGTCTATTTGGATGATATTGGTATACAATTCTACCTGGGAAAAGCATATATCAAATTTGACGCGGGTGTTGGAGACATTAAAGAAGCTCCAATTGCTAGCAAATATTAAGAAGTGTGAGTTTGTACAATAGTCTTTGGTGTATCTAGGGTATGTGATAGGTGGAGGAGAGTTAAAGATAGATCATGCTAATAAGGAGGCCATCATGAAATGGTTGGCACCTACTAATGTTTATGAGGTTAGGAGTTTTGTTGGCGAAACACACTACCCAAGGAAATTCATAACCTCATTTTCAATAGTAGCAGTGTCATTCCACACCCTAAAAACAAGTGGCGAGAGTTTTCAATGGGGAAAGGGTCAGCAAATATACTTTGTGGAGCTAAAGAAGATCATTCAAGCACCCATTCCAACATTACTGAACTTGCAACAACCTTTCGAAGTTGAGACAAATGTGAGTGGGTATGTTATGGGAGTGGCCTTGATGTAGATGGGAAGGCTTGTATGCTACCATTTTGAAACATTTCATGGGGTAGTTCTTAACTACCCTACCTATGAAAAGGAGCTCTATGCCTTGGTGCAAGCTGTGAAGAAGCGGAAACACTATCTGATAGGAAATGAGACAAGAATCACCAGCCACTATAGTACCTGTATGCTTAGAGTAAGCTACAACAAACAAGGCATTACAAGTGGATGGGGTTTCTACGATAGTTTCATTCAGTGATCAAATATAAGAAAGGAAACATAAACAAGTTGGTCGACATGCTTTCAAGACCATCTACATCAAATATCACAACTTTGGTAACTCACCCATGATGCATACCAAGGGGCAGGTTCATAGGACAAGGACTTCAAGGAGGTGTTTCAAAAGTTGTAGAGCTAGATTCATGTGCATGACAGTGGCAACAGAGTTGACTACCATCTCTAGGACGAGATACTATATAGGTTGGATAAGTCATGTGTTCCTAAAGGTGAGTGATTGCAACTTATTAGAGAGGCTTACACTTCCAAGGTTGTAGGGAACTTTAATGTAGGGAAGACAAAGACCAACTTACATAGGTATGTGTATTGGCCCAATATGCAAGAACAATTAGCTAGGTTCATAAGAGGATGCATGCTTTGTTGTACCAACAAGCCTAGTAACAGGAAACAGGTTGTATACCATCCCTTACCTGTACTCACTCATCCTTGGGAAAGCATTTCCGTGGAATTTTTGGGAGGTTTACCAACAACCAGGAAGGGGCATGACTACTTGTTTGTGGTAGTTGATAGGTTAAACAAGATGTGTGTCCTAATGCCCTATAAAAAGACCATCAACAGGCAAGAAGCAACAAACTTTTTCTTTGGAATAGGTCTGGTGTACTTTGGGTTACCATGGAGAATCATTTCAAACAAGGACATAATATTTCTCGGTGCATTATGGATTACATTGTGGAAGAAAATGGACATGAAATTGAAGAGGTCTACGACATTCCATCCACAAATAGATGGGGTAGATAGAAGTAGTCAACAATACTTTTGGTGTAGATTTTGAGGGGTTACAAATAGAAGCATGTGAAGACTTGGAATGAAAATATGATATATACACAACACTCTTATAACACATCAGTCCACACTTCTATTGGTAAGTCCCCATTTGAAACTTGCTTTGGATATTTGCCACCTTCATCTTTGGATATTACATATGGGAAACAAGGAGGAGAGAGGAAGGATATTATAAGGGAGGCCTTAAGGGAAGAAAAAATTGTTGTGAAGATCAAGCAAATCCATATATAGGTATAAGAGACACTACAGAAGTCATAGGAAAAATACAAGGCCATACATGATCGACATTGAACAAAGAAGTTGTTCAAGGTGAGAGACAGAATATGGTTATAATTGAACAAGGAGAGGCTACAAGGTCTTGGTACGAAAATCAAGGCTCTACAGTATGGTCATTTGAGATACTGGAAAAAGTGGGAGATAACACATATAGACTTACTCTACCCCCATGCATGCACATTTACATAGTGGTGAATATAGAGAATCTAAAACCCTATGAGCCTTCCATGCTAAATCGGGAAGAGGAATAGGTCCTACCTTCTGTAGAGGGTTTGGCACCAAATGCTTAGCCATAGTTGACTGAGGATACAATTTTATAGAAGAGGTATAGAACTAAAAGACACAAGCAACATGACCATTGATAGATTGGGTTGAAAGGAAAACTCCCAGGTAAGGCTAAATGGTACACTTGAGAAAAGGTCGAGGAAAAATTTCCTCACCTCATTCAGTAGAAGCTTTTGGGGGCCAAAATCTTCCAAAATTGGGTAGGTGTGATCCAGATTAAATCATTATATTTTTTTGTCATCCATCTTAATGCTTTCTTAGTGGAAAAATTGGATGAATTAGCTCATAGGACCATTTTTACCAGTGACGCCCATTTTGGAAAATTGGAGTCTAAAGCCTTCATGGAGTAGTTTGAGGCATTAAATGACATTTTTGGCGGGAAAAACTTTGTGGCTTCGGCATAGAATTTTTTTTCATATTCTACACACCAAGACCTTTCCAATGGTGCAAGAATCACCTAAATCAGAGTCTATAGTTATGCCACTTAGACGTTGACCTTCTTGTTTTGACCACCATAGTTCGAGAGGATGCCACATTAACCCCCATTATTCAAGGAATAGGGGCTAGACACATGATCACGGTGAAGATGACTATATAAGAGTCAATATTGTACTCTAGTTAAGAGTTGAAGGAGTCAAAATTAACCACTAGTAAGCTATCAGGTTGTGTTATAACTGGGTCACTAGGAAGAAAAGGGGTTCCTTTATTTTCAAGTGCATTTTGTTCTATAAATGACCAAAGTTTCCGAGAGGGATAGTGAGAGAGCACACATAGAGGATTTGTGCACTGTAGTAATCCATGGGCCACTTGCCTTACTTCTATGTACTTGCAGTCATTTTCTATTCAAAGAAAGAGAGTAAAGCGACCTCACCTTCCAAATGAGTTTTGTCCCAAAAGGGTTTCCCAGGATATATCTTGTGTCAATTGTGCTTTGTGAGTTTTTTATTTCATTGTTCTTTATATTCTGCAAAATTATAATTTACGTGCATACACAATAAACAATAATTAATAGATCAATAAATCTAAGGAGAAATAAATGCTCATAGTGTAGATTTTTTGTTTTCTAATATATTTTAGTAAATCTATTGTGATGAATTGTCTAGTAAAATATTTTCAACAGTTTGAGCATTTTAATTTTAAATTCTCAAACATTAAAGTAAATCTATATACATTATGGCTAAAATTAATTACAATATTTTAAAACATATATAAATTTCCATTTTAACAAAACATATATATATATATATATAATAATCCATTTACAAAAGACAAAATTTACATAAACCAAGCAAGCAACTTCACCACATAAATCAATATAATTGAATTGTTTGACCAACAAAACACACCCTTCAACCTAAAGTGAGAACAACACTAATGTATTCCCATGAAACCTAGGGCTCACAAGAAATAATGATGTATTCCCATGAAACCTAGGGCTCACAAGAAATAATGATGTATTCCCATGAAACCTAGGGCTCACAAGAAATAATGATGATGATGATGATGAACGTCCACCAAGACCAATGTGGTCTATCAAAACTCAAGAAAAGAAAAAGAATCTAATTGTGATTCTTCAAAATCTTGTTTCTATGATCAAAAAGAAGAGAAAGAAGTGCTCCAAGATCGTCATAGTCGGGTTGGCTTAATAGGTCAAGAAGATTGGAAGTGTGGCAAATGTTAGTGAATTGAGAGTGGGTGTGAGTAAGAACCGGGCAATCTAAAAGGAAGTGGTTTTCATGTTCCACCTTCTTGGTATTGCAAATCTAACAGATTCTATCATTATTGTCTTGAGGCTTCTGCGAATTGTATTTTGTGTAGAGTTTTCTTCCGGATTATCGCATCCATAATTCTTTGTATCGACGTTTCGAGCCATCTATTGTGGCTCATCATCAGGATAGATCAGAAAGTGTGTAAGCTAGATCTCTGTAGAATGAATAAATAGAGGTGTGAGATGGTGATGGAGTGAGAAAGATGGTAGCCGACTGTCTTAGGTTAGGTTAATTTGTAATTATAAAACTTTGTAATTCATATTTATTACAGTTAGTATTTTTATAATAATAATTTAATTTTAATTAATTATCATATTGTCTTTAATAATATATATATATATATATATATATATATATATATATATATTAAGTTCCTTAGAATAGAGATGAATAATATTAATTAATCTTAATTTTACTTTGTTTTATCATAATATGAAAGGATTATTAGGGTTTCTATAATTTTAATAATTTTCATTTAAATATGTTTGTATTAAATTAATTTAATTATGAATGTTATTTAGGATTTCTTATAATGTTAGTATCAAGAGGATTAGTTAATTAATAATTAACAATTTTATGGTAATAATTGAGTGATGTTTATTTTTATTTTATTTTATTTTATTATTTACTTTTGGAATTAAGAATGTTTTTTTTTTAATGTGATATTAGTATTTAATCTAAGATTCTATCATCTCAGGGAGTCTTGGGAGTAGACCACCGCCCGATTTCACTTCGAAGCTCATGAGAATTAGTTCTTATCCTAGCGATGTTCATTTTTTTCTTAGTGTTGGTCAACACAGAGAGATAATTTTGGTTATCAAGGGTGGGGTTGATCACCTCCTTATAGTATCTTAGCTTCCTTTTACCCTCCAGCTCCTTATCATCCCACAACTTGTCCTTAAAATTGGAGGTAATAGTATCTTTGACACTATCCTTGCTTCCCATGATGATCTCCTCCTTAATTCCCCAATGGTTGAGCCAAGACTGGGCATCCTTATGCCACCCATGCTTGAGGCGAAGGTGGGGGTTTTGACTAAAGTTAGAAGCAATTTTTGGGAGCCTCTTGGATTCCATGTTGTAAAGCTTCTTCTTATACATTAGATATCTAAACATAGTCGTACTTTCAATGGACATCCCTTTTATTTTAAAATTTTGACGATTCTAATTTAAAAAGATGTCAACATCACCACATAATTCCTTATGAAAAACAAAGTTGTTAATAAGATTTTGAGAATTAAGAAAATGCAACATATTTAACCTCATCAAATATAAGTCTTTAACATTTCAGTAATAAACTATTTAACTATTTCCATACATATCACATGTAGTTTTGTAATTATTAATATTAATTAATATGAATTTCCATAGTGTTATAATGATTCATATTAATCAATTTGATTTTCCATCCCTATCACATGAATTTTTTAATCATTAATAATAATATCAATAAATATTTGATTTATAAAGATTGCATTACCTCATAATAAACCTTTAACAAAATTTCAATAACGCTGCAAAACCATTTTCTTGTAATTTCCACAAAGAGAGGCAAACATGTATCAAGAAAGAGTCGCTTGTATATGGCACACAAACTTCTAAGAAACCATGGTAAGTCACACATAGTAATAGTATATGATATATCATTTTCATATTGTGTCACAAGATAGGAATATATTAGTATTGTTTGAAAAAACCATCAAACACTCGGTGTGAGTTTGTAATTTCCATGAATAAGATTATACCAAATAAAACTCATTATTTTAAAAATTTCCTTGGAATTTAATGAACTTACTCATGCCCGCCGAATGCAAGTAGGATATTTTGAAGAGAATATTTTATTTATATAAAAAAAAAGATTAGAAGGAAACTCGTTCGTTAGTTTTCAAGCACTTTTAATTTTTTAATTGGAACTTACTTAATTTTCCTTGTTTTAAAATTTCGACGATTCTAATTAAAAAGGATGTCAACATCACACTCAAACGTTAATTTCTCGACATATTATCATAAACGTTAATTTCTCGCATATTTTATTTACATAAATTATAAAAAATGGTATTTTTTAAATATTTAGCATGTTCGTTGTAACGATACTAATGATGTTTCGTAATCACATAATTTATAATAATAATAATAATGTTTTCTTGTGATTTTCCTATCATGGTTTTGATTTTAATTATTATTATATTTAAGATTAGACCTTTAGAATTAGATATGGGCTCGTGTTGACCTCACGAGTCTATTAAGCAAGTTGCTCCAATGACCATAAAAAAGCATGATGTGGAGGACTCTCATCTCATACTTTCCTAAAATTGCATACATTCACAAATTAATTTAATCAACTCAAATGTTGATTGAAAATTAAAGAATGAGATAGGAGTTTTAATCCATAAAATAATCTCTAGTGACTTCCCCTGTGGTGTGTATGAAATGACAAAACATGAAAGTTGTCTCGACTTCTTTTTTTTAACTCTTATGACGATAAATATAGACCATCGAGTGTTTGGCCCACGCATATGATATTTTCATAAAGTGAGTCGGTTAGTCAAGATATTTCCTTAGTATGACGCGGTTAGGGGTTATATATATAAATATATCATGGAAGGCTACTAAATAGATTATGCCACGTGACTAATATAATGTAGAGTGCAGCATTGCATTAGCAGGTAACCACATATACATACTAATACCCTTCACTCTAGGCCACCCAAACAAATACAATACCCTTCATTGTAGACTACCCAAAACAAATACAATACCTTTCACTCTAGGCCACCCAAACAAATACAATACCCTTCCTTGTAGGCTACTTAATACAAATACAAATACAATACCTTTCACTCTAGGCTACCCAAACAAATACAATACCCTTCACTCTAGGCCACCCAACTTTTTTTTGAGGATTCCTTTTGTAGTAAAAATAGAGTACATATTCTCTTAGATAGCGTATATTTTTATGAAGTTTTAATATTTTAGTTCTTATTAAATTATATATTATTGGCATATCTGGTTTAATGATTGTTGGATATATTTTTGGTGTTATAATGGTAATTAGAAATTTTGATCTTAAACTTAATATATTATTTCAACAAATTACTAATTCACTGTAATTTGGAAAAATATATATAACTTTGAATTTCATTGCAATTGTAATTTAAAAATTAACATAATTTTTTTATCAAATAACAATTAATGATGATGGTGGTGGTGGTTAAAGTCCACTAAGACCAAACTTTGGTCTATCGGACCTAAAGAAACGAATTATTTAGTTTGATTTAAGATTTTATTCCTATGCTCAAAAAGCTTGGAGAGAAGCCTCCCGAGCTCACTGTAATTTTGACAACGTAAAAGGCTAGGAAGGTCAGTGTTGCAACAAATATTTTGACACTGAGATCTAATGTGGTTGTACGCGGGACACTCTAAGAGGAAGTGATTTGCATCCTCGATGTTCGTATTCTCACAGGGATGGCAGAACCTTTCCATCCATGGTGTTTTAGGAACTGCCCAATGACCCATTTCACTATGGAACTCATGAGAGTTCGTTCTAATCTTAGCTATATTAATTTTCTTCTTTGAGCTAGTTAAAACAGAGAGATATTTTGATCTTCTAGGGTGGGGTTGATGACCTCCTTATAATATCTTAATTTTCTTTTAGCTGCTAAATCTTTCTCACACCACAGTTTTTCTTTGAACTTAGAAGTAACAATATTTTTAATGTTATTAATGTCTTGCAATGAAACATTCTCGTCGATCTCCCAATGGTTTAACCAAGCCCTGGTGTCTTTATACCAACCTTGTTTGAGCCTTAGGTGGTTTTAGCTGGAATTTAAAGCTAGCTTAGGAAGTCTATGGCCTCCTATGTTATTGAGTTTGTGCTTGTACAACAGAAGCCTAGTCATAGCTAGGCTCTCGATAGGGGAAAGACCCACTTCTATAAGGAGAATAGGATAGGGTGTGTTGCTTTTAATTTTGAGGTTATACGTTATAAAACGCTTCTGGATTTGCTCAATCTTTCTCCAGGATTCTCTAGAGATGCTACAACCCCAAACCTCACATCCATATAAGATAACCGGAGTGACTAAAGTTTCAAAGAGGAACTTCTTTCTATCCCACATTACGAGGTTTGTTGTTTTACAATTATTTTCAAGACCAAAATAAGCTTTCCATCCCCCATTAATCCTTTTCTCAATGCTATAGTTCCAGTTGAGCTTGTGATGAATATCAATTCCTACGTACTTGTAGGAAGACACTTCCTCCAAGTTACTATTGTCATACATAAAATTAGTGTAAGTGTCCTTCTTGGATTTGATGATCATAACTTTTGTTTTGTTAGTGTTAACTATCATACCCATGGTAGAGCAGAAATCTTTAAGAAGTATAAGTTACTTATCAAGATCAAATGAGCACCTTGTGAGAAGAACAATATCGTCAGCATAGAGAAGAAAGATGATGACATTTATAAACATAAATTATATAATAATGTCCAAATTTTAAAAAATATAAATTATCACCTTAATTGAGATACAAGTTTTTCTTACAATAATGCATTATAAATATCAATTTTTGTATGAATAAAAAGTACCTTTTGTTGTATTCAGATAATAAAGTGCATTTATAAATCAATGTGATAGAGATATATTATCATTCATATTAATTTCAAAAATAAATATAATATAATTAATTATAAATATTATTATATGTTAACTAAATATAAAGTATCATTCATATTGATTTTCAAAAATAAATATAATATAATTAATTATAAATATTATTATATGTTAGCTAAATATAAATATAAATATTTTTATATATGAAAAATTGTTGTGAAGTTTTATAGGATAATCAATTGAGAAAATGTTTCCTTGGTAAGGTGGTGTGTTTAAATCTCATCACGCTCTTAAGCATGTGCACTGGGAAGGGACATTTGATTTAAAAAAAAAAAAGTTATTTTCTCTAGGTAATTTTAAAATCATATTAATTTAAAATATATATATAATATAATTAATTATAAATATTATTATATGTTATTTAAATATAAATATAAATATTATTATACGTGAAAAATGGTTGTCAAGTCTTATAGCATAATCCATTGAGAAAGGGTTTCTTTCATAAAATGGTGTGTTCAAATCTCATCAAGTTGCTAAGCATATGTTGGGAAGAGACATTTAACTTTTTATATATATATATATATATATATATATTATTTTTTCCTAGTTAATTTTATATTCCACTTTGGTTCATACTTGCTAGCTTTATCATAAATTGTCACTATTAACTTAGTCTTAAATCCTAAATATTTTGATTTAACATGACCAAAAAAAGATTTAATATATACACTTAATATTTAAACTTTTATATAAAATAAAAAGAAATTCAAATTTATATATAAATAAACCAATAATAAATATAATATTTATGATCATCTTTTTAATCTTTTTCATTTACATTTAAATAATTTAAAATAATTAAAATTTTTACAATTTAAAATACTCAACTTCTTTACATTTAATTAAAATTAATTTATTTTTATTAATAAAAAATATCATATTTTATAAATTTTTAAATTTAAAAAACATAATTATTAAATTTAATATATACAAATAAATTAAAGTTATACTAATTAAAAATACTAAATTGTAAGAGTAGCAGGTGTGGAAGGGGCCTTTTTTGTCACCAAGGAACAAATAAAACTACAATATGCCTAGAGGTTGGGATGAGAAACTAACAACTATGCAAAATATTTGGCATTATGGAAAGGGCTTGAATTGGCAATAAAGAAGAATTTTTAAAGCTTATGGTCTTCAAGGATTCAATAATTGTTATTAGACTAGCTTTGTCCCTTGATCGACAACCAACAAATTCCCCCCAATCCTGCATCTGATCATTGGCTTGATTAAATGTTTTGAACACTTTGAAATCCACCATGTGCTAAGGCATCTAAACTCCATTGCACACACTTTAGCAAATGTGGGAACCAGATTGGACCAAGGTGTGTTGGAATTGAATTATAGTTCAACCATATCATGTCCACTACCATGAACATTTATCTATGGTTAATATACTTTCTAATGGTGAGAATTCTAAATATTATGAATCAAAGTGCGCCCATGGAAATCCCGCAATCCCTAAAGGTACTCATGAGAATTGTCAAGGAGTAGTTAATGTTTGGGTTATGGATTCAATGTTATGGTATTGGGTGTCTCGTTCGCCATAAAACTTGGCTCATACCTTATGTCATTCACATGCACAAGACGACGGTGGATGTGTCTCCTGCATCGGTGATTATATGAAATATAGTAGGGCTTTTAATTCTCATGTGAATGGTAATACCTCTCTATATCACTCACCAATACTAGAAAGCATTTCAAGGCATTCCAAATCTGGTTTATTGTGTCTGGCATTTAATATATGAAAAGAGAATGTTGGGTGAGGAATGCACATAATTAGTTGATGGAGTCTCTTTCACCTATATAAAGCAGTGATCTTCTCTAGGGATGTCGTCGAGGACAAGACTCAATCTACAGATTGCATCATTTTTGGTCCTATGTAATTTCATTTGGTTATTTCAACGGAGGTTCAATAGAGGATATATAGAGCTCAACATGATGGTTCCATGGAAGTTGAAGGCATTACCTCTGCGACCTTTGAGCAAGAGAGTACTCATCAATTATTGAGCAAATTAATGAAGGTTCGAGAAGGCCTCTTGGCCTCTCTAAATCACTGGAGGGAGGTTGAAGAACTAAAGCCTTCATCTTTTCAGTTGCTACTCAACACTCAAATCACATCCATCTAAGATCATATGGACAGGATGCGGAACGAGTTCAAGGTGGAATTGGCAGTACTCCACTGTCGAATTGAGGAGCTCTGGACTAGTTTCAAGGAAGGTTTCACGCTAGCCCAAGATACAGTGACACACAACCCAAGTCTAGCTTGGAAACAAGGATAACATGGCCTAAGGGAGGGTGGACAAGACTGAATACTATTGTTCCTGTTAAATGGCATCTACGTGGCCGAAGCAGGTCCATTTTAAATGTCAAAAAATTATGTAATTTTGATCTATGTTTTGTAGATTTGCATTGTTATTAGGGGTTTTTATCTAAATTTATAGTAGTCTTCCTCTTGTATAGTTGGTAAACAAGGTCACAATCAAAAAAATTGTCCTTTGGGTAGTTGAAAAGAGTCCCATTTTGTGGATCACAGAATATAGTTTCTTCTTGGGGAATACGAAGTTGAATGTAAAGGTTCTGGCCCGAAATCCAACATCTTTTATAATATACAATTTACCCGTTTCCTTGAAAAAAAACACCAAATTATCATTAATCCATTATCACTAAAAACCCTTCTCAACGACCTTATATTTGGTGTTTAATTATCACTTAAAAACCCTTCTCAAAAACCTTAAATTCAAATTCAATGTTTAACTAGCTGACATTTTCTATAGAAAGTAGATGTTAAATCATTTAATTCACATGCAATTGGAGTCTCATCGAGATAGTTGTTGTAGCGAGTGGGTTTTCCAATGAAATTCAACTCGGGGTTTAGCTCGAAATCCCCCTTGTTTGCATTCAATGGAGGAGGCCCTTGTAATCAAAGGATCAGTGGTTTGTTATATGGGAGAATTTTATCATATTCATGCTCAGAATTCTAGTATTTATATCCCTTTCAAATCTTCTTGCAGCGCAAGCTCCTCTTGTCTTAGCCTTTTCAAAATATGCTTCCTTAAGCTTTTGCGATTGTCCAATTTAGTCATGGATAAAGGTTGTGCTTCTTCTAGGGAGTCTGACTCAGTGGACATGAATTACATCTAGGATAAGGTCTTTGTGGTGATGGAAAATATGCAATTGGGGGTACAAAGAGAGGTAGGAGGCGGAGGAGAAGGCATGCAATTCACTGTAGAGGATTGTTAATTCATAGCTTGAGTTAATGCAGGCAAGATTGATCGGCTCCAATGTGAATTTAGGATGGAGTTAACAAAATTAAATTGTAAGCTAGAGGAGATCGAGTTATTGTACAGTGTTGGTTTGCAACTGACACTTGAAGACTCCAAGTAAGAGGAGGCATCAGCGAAAAAGAGAGGAAGGGCAGCTCGACTTCCTTGTCATCCAGATTGACTAGTCCCAGTGTTGGATCGTTCTATTAATTTTTGTTTTATATAAAATGTAGATATAAGTTTCTTTCATGTTCTTTTGTCATGATATATAGTAGACATATTTTTCAAATTATAGGGAAAATATGTCATAAGCTCAGACTACATGTATGTTGGACTTCAAAATCCATAATTTTGATGGAGATTGATGATCTGGATTTATGCAGGAACAAAATGAAATATAGAATTAAACAGAAACATAGAGCTATAGTGAAAACTAAACTTCAATTGATTAATAAAAAATACTGAAAATTGTTTACATGCATAATGGAAACAAAATAGCTCTTACGATGGTAGCTTATCTCTAAGAAGAGATGTGACAGGCTACATGCCTTCTGAACTGTGTTATAATGAGGTTTGCAAGCCTTTTTATTATTGAGAAATAAGGGAAAACCCTAAACATCCAAAAACCTAACCCTAAGAGACGAAGTGCCAAAAGTTTGTGGGCCCTGTTGGGGTTAGTTGGTATACCAACTTCCCGGTGTCGTAATTTTGGCATATGATCTTTGTTTTACGTGTACAATACCTCGTTAGAAATATCTATCTGAGGACTACAACTTTCAACTACAAACTTGTAACCTACAATGGTTTGTCCGTTTTCCAAAAAAAATGTTGTTTAAGGCCTCAAAATGACTCCAAAAGTTCAAGACCCAAAACACTGCCAAAAATAGTAAAATGTTCTACAATTAAGGAAACTAGAAAAAGCAGTGGTGGATGTCCAACTGAAATAAGTGGATGGTCACAAATATCCACCTAAACCAATTAATAAATTTTGTAAAAAGTATGACCAAAACTCTAAATTTTACATTTTAATAGAAAACTCTACCATTCTTCTGAAAATCATAAAATTAATTAATCAAACAAATTCATAAAATGAACAATGAAAAAAATTAACGTTCTATATACCTCAAAACTATAATATAATAAAAAATTAAATAAATTTATTATTAATTATTTATTTATTAAATTTATTTAATAAATAATTAAATAAAATTATTATTCGAAACATTCACTTTATATATTCAAAACTATATTATAATAAATTAACTAAATAAAATTCATCATAATTGATGGTCGGAAAAGTAACGTCTATGTATTTCAAACTATATTTACCTAATGTTATGATAAATCATTTAAACAACAATCATTAACATGATTGATCCATTGGAAAAAATCATCAACATGATTATCCATCGGGAAAATACCAGATTAATTGATGTATATTAGGGGATATTATGATTAGATCATTTCAACAAAAGTCATCAAAGATGATTAATTGATGGAAAAGTATTAGCAATTCATCAAGAAAAGTATTAGAAATTTATATATTGAATTAATCAATCTTTATTAAGGAAAAAGATGTCATTTTATAGAAGAAAAAAAGATGGTATGAAAAGTAGTCTGCATAGAGGATATTTGTTCCATCCAATGGCTCAAAGATGGAACGTCAAGAGAGCAGCCACACTGAGCCAATTCGATTGTCTTCAATTGTCTAATGTTATGATAAATCATTTAAACAACAATCATCCATTGGAAAAAAATCATTAACATGATTATCCATTGGAAAAATACTAGATTAGTTAATGTATATTAGGGAATATTATGATTAGACCATTTCAACAAAATTCATCTGATGATTGATTGATGGAAAAGTATTAGCAATTTATATATTG
Source organism: Pinus tabuliformis (assembly GCA_031772625.1). Taxonomy (NCBI): domain Eukaryota; kingdom Viridiplantae; phylum Streptophyta; class Pinopsida; order Pinales; family Pinaceae; genus Pinus; species Pinus tabuliformis. Next base: position 50,624,622 of record CM062819.1, read on the forward strand.
AATTAATGAATCTCTATGTCATTTTATAGAAGAAAAATAGATGGTATCATTTTCATATTTTCTTTTTTAATATAAATAAAATAAAATTAATGTACAAAGTATGTTAAGTATTTAAAAATAGAAACTAAAAAAATAACGCTCTGTAAAATATTATTGAATTATAGAAATGTTGAATTGCATGTTATAGATGAAAATCAATATTTCATAAGAATATAATAAAAGATATAACAAATTTGTGGATAAAAGCATATACATATTTTGTTCACAAAGAAAAAATAGCAGACTTTGCATTAATAAATGAAGTTATTACACCATGTGAGTTGCTCTATACCCAACCAAAATGCAGATCATGCAATAGCGACTAAACATATTAATTAATTCAGAAAGAATATACAGCAGATAGATCTGGAAAAAAAGCCTCGCCCGACAGATAAAAGACACAAAATTATGACTGCATATGATAGCAAAGAGCCCAAAAAGAGATAGGGGCTCGAGACAAAAGCATATCAGGAGAAGAGACAGACCATCAAGCAAAAATGAAGTGTCCAGAACTAGTCACAAATCCCTTCACTAGACAATCAAAATGGATATACCCAGGATGTTCCAAGATCCCACGCTTGGAGAGAAGGTACGCAATAGTGTTCTGCTCTCAGAAAATATGGCAGAAAGATAGGAAATGAAAAGTAGCGTGAATATAGGACATTTGTTCCATCCAATGGCTCAAAGATGGAACATCAAGAGAGCAGCCAACCTGAGCCCAGTCGATTGTCACTTTAGAATCTCCAAAGATGATGATCTCATCCACAACTAACCATAAAGCACGTCTTACGACTCCCCAAATGGAAAGCACCTCAGCACGTGTGTTAGTGTCGAAACCACTAGACTAGAAGAAGTGATAATGATGTGAAGGGGATAGGGAGATAACAAATCCACACCCACAGACACCTCCCTCAAAGGCACCATCAAAGAAACCCCTTCGAAATTTATGTCCAATATATTTGAAAGTATTATCACTTTTTTTTCTACTAGAAGAAAGAGGACCAATATCCAAGAAATACTTAACAGCACTGAGGGAAGTATGTCTCAGATTCAGAGCAACATTGTAAAAAATGCAAGCATTCTGACATCACCAAATTGCCAAAAAAAATACAGAGGAATGGTCATATACATTATGTTGTGTGTTTCCCAATATTGGAGGCATGATAAGATGGAGGCTTTGTCCAAAACTTTGTTAATATTGAGCAAAGAAGTGATCTCCTCCCAAACAACAAGAGCATAGGGACATACCAGGAAAAGATGCACGATATTCTCCTTTGAGAATCTATAAAGTGGACAGACTCCAGGACCTATGAAACCTCTTTTGGCAAGGTTGTCCCACGTTAGAACACGGTTGTGGAAAACTAGCCAGGTGAAGCATTTCAGCTTTGTCGGAACCTCCCATTTCCACATCCGAGTCAACCAAATGGAGTAGGGATCAAGCATAGGTCTGTCAGATATATAATTGTAAGCATCCTTAGCCGAAAATTCTCCTCTCTAAGATGTACCTCCCCAAGTGATATGATCTTCTTTATCGGCAAGAACAATGCCCGCTTGTATAAGGTTTGAACGGAAATATTCTCATTCAGGATGAAGCTCTGATTATAAATCCAATTCAGTTGCTTGTCTCCAATAAGTAGAGGGAAATATCGCGTTGTGCACATCCCCAATGTGTGATAATGTCACAATATTTATACTGTGTAGGTGCTGGATGATAGGAAAAGAGAGGGAATGGCTTCCATCCATACCAACCATATTCTTTAAACCAATCAAAATTTTGTTTCCCCTTCCTACTACCCACTTGAGGTTGTTGCAAATCCAAGGGTAGACTTTCACCATGTTGCGCCAAATATAGGAGGCCTTACTCTTCATCGGGGCACCAGCTCTGACCCAATCCTCCATATGTTCATTATTCAAATATTTTTCTCAAATTATGTTTTGCAAAATACCCCTCCCCACCAACGCCCTCCAAAGGTTTGTTGTGAACAAGGCACAATTGAAGACATATGTATCCTTAATACCCCAGCCACCATATTCATGTAGTTTACATATATTTAACCAACGAGGATAGGTGGAATTTCTTCTTGTCTCCAGTGTTAGACCAAATGAAATCAACCATAAATGAGTTGTTTTTGTGTATGATATCCATGGGGAGAAAGAATAAATGTATCCAGTAGACAGATATTCCCTGAAGGACTAACTTAGTCATGATCATTCTCCCACCCAGGGAGAGCCACTTGTTTTCCCACTGAGATAATTTCCTTTCAAATTTATCTAAGATCCAGTTCCAATCACATCTCATGTATTTGCAAGGCTTCAGGAAGGAACTCAAGTATTTGAACCCTTTAGCAAGGGGTTTTACTTTAATCCCCAGCAAATTAGCTATTCTTTTGAACTCTAGGTCCTCCGCCAGTCTAGCAATCAACTCCATTTTTTCTTTATTTATGAATAGTCCAGAGGCACTGCCAAACTTGTCTAGTATTTGGGAGAAAGTGAGCCATTCAAGAAATTTTCCCTCCATAATCCCAATGACATCATCCACGAACATTAAGTGTGACAGGTAAATGTTTGTAGAAATTCTTAGTCCCTTAATACTTCCCTCCTCCCTGGTAGACTTGAGTGCCCTGCTAAGTCCCTCCATCACAAGAATGAAGATTAAAGGGGATAGAGCACATCCATGTCAGAGTCCTCGATGGATTCTAAAAAATTCTAAAGTTTGTCCATTAATCAAAACAACTAGAGGAGACGCATGCCATGAACTAGTCAACATGTATTCTTTGAAACCCACGCCTATGAAGTATCAATCCTAGAAACTCCCAGTCCACCCTATCATAAGCCTTCATGAGATTGATCTTCATGAGGCATGCATTGATTCTTTTTGTGTGTATGGAATGTATACACTCCTGAGTTATTCCAACAACATCTTGGATTCTTCTTCCTGCAAGAAAGCCAAATTGATCCAAAGTAGTATGTTCAGACATCAGATGTATAATTTTGTTAGTTATAACTTTGGAGATCATTTTGTAAACTACATTGCATAAATATATTGGCCTATAATCAGAAAAAAGGGAGGGGTTAGGAATTTTTGGAATGAGGGTGAAGAAAGTTGTGTTTATAACACCTATGATCTTCCCCTGGAGACGATACTTCCCTACCATCTTAATAAGAACAAAGCTCATGATTTCAAAGAAGAATATAAAAAGTTCCACGGGCCATCCATCAAGCCCGATACTTTTGTCCTTAGCTAGCTCACTTAATACTCATTTTAGTTCTTTGACAGAGACTGGGTTGTCTAAACGAACAAAAATTGTTTTTTTATAAGCTGGAAACAATCTATATTAATATCAAAAAGAGAATTACATCACATATATCCAAGAGAGTTGAAGCATTAATACCACAATACATACTCCTCATGAGGGCCCAAGAAATGGACACCTATTTTCTAGCCATTGAAATATACCAATAATACCATATAAGAGACGATAGAAACATGAGCCACATGGCCAACAAGGACAATGGAACCATAGAACAATAAAGACAAGTGCCACAACACATATCATGAGGCAACTGATGGAGAAAACAGAGCATTGGAGTAATAGTAAAAACTGAGCATAACAAACAAATACAACAACATATCCCACGAGTAGCTCGACGAAGACAACAGAGTATGCAATGTTGGACTTTCACACTCACCTCATTGGTAATCGATCACGTGGACTAACTGCCACTCTGGGATCCACCCTGGGACCACTTAAAAAGGTAATGATAATGGTTTGGAAGTTTACTAATGCATGCGGTTTTTGGTGTAATGGAAAACTTAACATGTTATCAAAGCCTTGGCCCAGGTTCGATTCCCTGATTTGCATATGAGGGGGGGTGTTGTATTTTCACACTCACCTCATTTGGAATTGATCACGTGGACTAACCGCCATTCTGGGATCCACCCTGGGACCACTTCAAAAGGTAATGATAATGGTTTGGAAGTTTACTAATGCCTAAGGTTTTTGGTGTAATGGGAAACCTAACATGAAAGCCAGTTGGAAAGGGCACATAGCCATAACGAAAACATGTAACCAGAGAAAGAAAAATGGAAATGCTAACAAACCACATAGGACCTGCAAATAGAAAAATGTGCACCACCACATATAACCTACAAATAGAAAAATGTGCACGACCAACATATGACATATGTGCTGAGAAGATAACTGCCAAAATCAACCTACAATGTTGTATAAAAACAAAACACCATTGAGAGCTAACCTCTAGATCAACATCCATGTGGGAAACACAAGCCATGACTGACCCATATCCAGCATGAAAGAACATATAGTCATTGAATAGTGTAGCATAAAACCATGCGCTCTCCAAAAAGATAAGGCCTAGGGTTGATATGAAAATGATGTTCCATAATGATCCAAAAGCCCTACCATAGAGTGTAGAACAAACTACATCTACACAGAGATTGAAACCATGTAACCAAAGAAAGAAAATTGCCAATGTCAACAAACCACGTAGGAACTACAAATAGAAAAATGTGCACCACCGCATAGAACCTGCAAATAGAAAAATGTGCACCGCTAGTAGACGACATTTGTGCTGAGAAGATAACTACCAAAATCAACCTGCCATGTTGTATAATAACAAAACAACATAATTTGAAAGATAACCTCTAGATTAGCATGCACGTGGGAAACACAAGCCAAGACCGACCCATATCCACCATGAAAGAACATATAGCCGCTGAATAGTGCAACATAAAACCCCGCACTCTCCAAAAAATAATGCCCATGATTGATATAAAACGGATGACCCATTATGATAAAAAAGCCTTTCCATAGAATGTAGAAAAAACTAAAGCTACACAGAGATTGACAAAAAGCAAAACTCAACACCATAGGAGTCAATTGTGATCTAAAGAATCGATAGTGTCATTAGGATTGGTACTATCCATGAGGGGAATCAGATCCACGGGTGGGTCCGTTAAATCACGAGATGCAGAATCATAAAGCAAGCAACACTCCACACGACCCAAATGAGCATCAATGTTATTGAGACTAAAATGATGGTTCCTCAAAAAGTGCTTAATATCTTTAATACTATAGAAAACATTGTAGGTATTAACCTGCTTATTCTTAAAAACCAACTTAAATATTGTATCCAACTGTTGATGCAGAAAGAGGGAGTAAAGAAAATTGAGTTTCTTCCTCCGAGAATAATCCTAAGTGGGAAACCATTTGAGTCCATTGCCCATAATTTTTTAATCCAAAGAATACCCCGTTCCATATGTTCTTGTGCCTCTATAAAGAGCATTTCTTGACGAACCTTAAGGGGCACAAAATCAAATAAAGTGACCACAGAATCCCAGGTGAATAGTCATTCGTGTTTTATATCAATATTCCCCATAAAATTATATACATAAAATGTTAAATACTTTCTATATTATATTTCCAAATTAAGAAAATTTTTAACTTAGGTATTATCTATGATAATCACTATTTCATAAAAAAATAGTTAAAAAACATAACAAATTTGACCAGGAAAATGATTTATACAAAAGTTTATTTATTATTTGTAAATTCGATAATGCAAGTGACCCAAAAAAAACCTATCTTTTAAATAGGAAAATATTTATAATATTTAATGTTGTTATTTTAATTTTCATTAATACAATTTTAATATGTTGATGTGTAGTAATATTATTGTGTGTATTTTAAATTTAATCACTTACAATCATTTTTTAGTGGTTTACAAGCGTATTTGCACCTTAGATCATTATCTATTTCTTTATGTTTAAGGAAAACAAACTTTGAACAAATTAGAAATAATTTTAAATCATACTCCAAACCAAAAAGTAATTCCAACCTAAATTATCCTATGTTTATCTATTTCCTTATATTTAAGGAAAACAAACTAGAAATAATTTTGAGTCATACTCCAAACCAAAAAGTAATTCCAACCTAATTTATCCCATGTTAATCCTTGTTGAAGCTCTAACAATGAGTCATGTGGTTAGAGGTAGCATCTATCCTTAGTAAGTGCATGAGACTTAGCATAACATAGATTTATTTTAATTTTGGACTTAATCATTTTTTAAAAATAATGTAATTTTTTATTTAAAAAATTATATAATAAATATAGATGTTTGTTTAATTTGGAATAAACTTCGTACTGAGGAGGAGTACTAAGACTTAGCATAATATAGATTTATTTTAATTTTGGACTTAATCATTTTTTAAAAATAATGTAATTTTTTATTTAAAAATTTATTTAATAAACATGGATGTTTGTTTAATTTGATATATATATATATATATATATATATATATATATATATATATATATATATATATATATATAGTTTCTTATGTTAATAATTCTATGTATTTGTGAGATTCGAGTTATATAGAGAAAATTGAGTAAACCTATAAACGTTTTTGTAAGAGCCCTAGGTTAAAAGTTCATGTAATAAAGTTAATAAAGGCCAAAATAAGACTTAGCATAACATAGATTTATTTTAATTTTGGACTTAATCATTTTTTTAAAATAATGTAATTTTTTATTTAAAAAATTATTTAATAAACATGGATGTTTGTTTAATTTGGAATATATATATATATAGTTTTCTTATGTTAATAACTATATGTATTTGTGAGATTCGAGTTATATAGAGAAAATTGAGTAAACCTATAAATGTTTTTGTAAGAGCCCTAGGTTAAAAGTTCATGTAATAAAGTTAATAAAGGCCAAAATAAGACCAAGGTCACGAGACACTTATTCCAAGCTAAATGTTGGGCAAAACATCCTAGTGGGTGTTCATTTGGTTTATTATGGCCAAGGGGAAATTGACAAAGGCATTGAAAAGGCAAAGAGACACTTATTAATATTTTATTTATGAAATAAAGGAAAATAGGAGAAAAGAAAGGTGAAAGGTCATAGGTTGCATGTGAGGAGGAAATTGAAGGAAAAATAGAGAAAATTGAAGAAAATAGAGGTCTCATTAATAAAAAGGAGTTCTGAGGATCAGTTCACAACCTTTTGTCAGTTCAATTTTGGAGCTCTATCTCTCTATTCTCTCATACTTTTGCACACTTAGAGCATTCTTGGAGCACTCTACCATTGGAGAAAGAAAGGCAAAGGAAGGAAAAGAAAGTAAAGGAAAGCATAAGTCAAGCAAGGAAGAGTTAGATCAAATAGCTAAAACGGGATTACTGCAGCTATCAAGTTGCATATATGATTTTCTTGCAAGTTTTGGCATGCATGGTACATGCATGTGTGTATTTGGTTCTCTTGATGTCATTGGCATAGGTTTTTCTAGGTGTGACTGTGGTTTCAACCTTGCCTTGCCATTTTCGGATAGCCATGGTGTGATGGGGTTCTTTCATTTGGTTGAGTTGGATTGTCGGATGGTTTTGGAACCAGGTGATCTAAATGGAAAAATTAGTTTTTGTTGTGTTAAATTCCTCTTCAGAGTATGTAAATGTTCTTAGGGATTCATGAGGTTAATTGCAAGTTTAAACATGATTTTTTGAGTGTTTTTATGTAAATTTTATGTACAAATTAACATAAACAAATGACTGAACAACATCATATAACATACATGAACATCACCAAAACAGTATCACAATAGCACATGATGAAGGAGTTCACCCCACTTGGGCTATGTCTCCTTGGTCCAACTTCCAATGGCTTGGCCCTCTCTATTATGCTCAAAAGTGTGAATACATCAGTTTACAATGCTCAGATAGCTCTGAAACCTATTCCAATGGCTCCAGAATGCCCAAAAATGCCTGTCTAGCCTCTTTTTGCTCCTGATTTGGTAAAAAATTGAAGAATTTATGGCTTCCCCAAGTCTTTATGCTAATCGCACCACAATTTCCCCAAAATCCGGCACCATCCTACAAATTCGCCCCAAATTGTGCTAACGGAGTGCTGATTTTGCCGATTTTCAGGTGAAATTGTTGGACGCATTAAATTGCCTCTAATGCCTAAAATCCATAAATTATGGTCCACATGGGGGCCATGTGCCTGGGGCTAAGGCTAACGGCCCGCCCCCGTCATCTGGGCCCCCGCACTGCTCCTCTGGTGGTCCCGTGGGGTGGTGCATCCAAGGGTTGGCCCCTCCCTTCGAATGGCGCGAACATAGCATTTAAATAAATGCTGACAACATAACATGTTAAGAACTAATTCATGTGGTGTGTTGGTAGGAGGCTTGGTCTTGATGCTTGGAGGTCGCGAGTTCGACCCCCGCTGCTGCTGCCCGAACCTTAACCAAAATTTTGGTCGCTCCCGGGTTGCCACGTGGTGGCCTCTGGCTGGGCCACGTGTCAGCTTGTGTTTGGCCACCTTCCAACCAACAAAATTCATCCAAATTAGAACCTAGGTAGCTGCCACGTGTCAACACGTTATTTGTCGAAGGAGCCCGTTGACTAGTCAACCTGTCACATAGGCATGCTCAGTCAGCACCACGTCAGTAGTACGGACTATTGGCTGGGCTGTCACATTTTGCAAAAAATTGCTTGTTTGGAAAAGTGAACAGAACATGATTCTAGGAGCATGCGGAGTCTGTTTTGCATGAAACGAACTTCGTATTCAAGATGACGAGCACTATGCGGTCATCCAGTTTCCATACTAGTCCGACAACTTTTAATTTTGAGCCATTTTTTTGAGCACCTGATCATTCCTCCCCATTGGAAGCCTTTTGGACCTCAAAAGATCACTTTTAGTTATCCAACAGGTGAGGGTACAGTTCCCTCACCTTTCCAATCTCGATCCATTTGGCTTTTGAAGGATTTGTTCCTTTGAGCCCCACTCAAAGGTAGTCCACACTCCCTCATTTTGAAGACCTTGTTCTTCTGTCAAGAATGGTGTCTTGTCGTAGTTAATCAAGGTATTCAGGAGGAAAATCCTCAATGGAAGGAATTTGGACATTTTCTTCTTGATCTTCAATCATAGGAGGCTCATACAACCTTAAATTCTCAACATTAACAATAGCATAAATTTGCATATATGAAGGAAAATCCAACCTAAAGGCATTGTCACTAATCTTTTCCAGAATTCTGAATGGACCATATCTAATTGGTTTCAAATTTTTACCTTCTCCTTGGAGCCTCTCTTTGCTAATGTGAAGCCAAAATTCATCACCGACTTGGAACTTGTGATCTACACGATGCTTGTCATGCCTTGCTTTGTACTTTCCTTGGCTCTTTTCAAGCTGATCTTGCATTGTTTGATGTAACATTTGGATTCATTCAATAAACTCCTTGGCTGTGTCCATGTTACCATCAATAGCAACATCCTTCTTACCAAGATGATACAACACATTATGATGCAAATGGTAAACAAATTCCTCTACTTGATTCCTTTGACTCAAGCTTGAATGTACATCTTGAAAGTATGTATTTTGCTTATCATAACTTTCATGCAAAACAAAATGATGCTTGAGGAAAGTAGTTACACAAACAATAGGCCTAGAAAGCATATCAACAAACTTGTTGCTTATACCTTTCTTATTCCTTTTGACCAAGTGGAATAGTAGAAGAAAACCCATCCAATGAAAGTGCCTTTGTCGTTGCAACTTAATCACTGCACCATTGAAAATTTCTGAATGAAATGAAATGGGCTTACCATATTTCATAAGGATTACACCCATGGCATAGTCGCATACATAAACCTGAAACTCAAATGAATTTTTCAAGTCTAGAAGAGCAAGTATAAGGGTTGAACTGATCTTTTGTCTTAAAGCATCAAATGCCTCTTGTTGTTTTCCTCCCCACTAGAAGACCTTTTGCACAACTGCCAATGAATGAAAAGGAGCTATAATAGAAGAAAAATTAACAAAAATTTTCCTCCAACATTGGGTTGCTCCCAAAAAACCTCTTATCTAGATGACTATCTTGAGCGTTGACCAATCCATAATGGCATCAATCTTGGAGAGGTCTAACTTCAGCTCACCTTCTCCAATATTATGGCCCAAGTACATCAAAGAATTTTTACCCAACTCATACTTTGACATTTTCAATAACAAATGTTCTTGACTTATGACATCAAGTACTTTTCTCTCATACATGACATGTTCATAATGAAATTTTCTGAAAATGAAAATGTCATCTAAGTAGACTATCATGTCTAGAAATGGCTTGAATACATATTTCTTCATATGCATAAAAGTAGTAAGAGCATGGCAAAGACCAAAAATCATAAAAAGCCATTCAAACAAACCTTGCTTGGTTTTGAATATCGTCTTCCATATGTATTCTTCAACAACTCTACTTTGATGATAACCACTCCTAGAGTCCCATTTAATAAAATGTGTTCCATTCTTCTTGGGCACCAAAACAATAGGTGCACCACATGGTGAAGGAGATGGTTGGATGATCCTTTTGTTCAACAACCCTTGGATTTTCTTTGTTATTTCTGCACTTTCCCTTCTTGACATCCAGTGCATGTCAATGTTAGGAAGAAGACACTTTTGCTGCAATGGTATTTCATGTTGGATTCTCCTCTTGGGAGGAAATCCCTTTGCTTTCTGAAACACCTCATCATCATGGTTAACTACATCAACCAAATCAGTTTTCAATTTTGAATTACAACCATCAAACGCTTCATAATCAACATCAATATTGGGTTTGATCATAAGAAGCACTAAATTCTTTCTTGAATTCACTAGTCTTTTCATTTTCCCTGCATTAACTAATGAAAGATTTAGTTTCTTGCGATGAGCTCTCACAATATACTCCACACCATCTTTGAACAAGTGGTACTTGTTTTCATGACAATAGAAGATTGATTTTCTATCATAGAGGTAAGGACTACCCAAAACAATTCTTGAAATATCAAGTGGTACAACATCTAATTCAACTTCGTCAATGAAGTTTGTTGTGATTGCAAACCAAAGAATACATTTTCTTGTAACCTGTAAGTTTGTGTCCTTGCATATCCAACCCAATGGATATGACTTGGGATGTAAAATGGTTTTAATATTAATTTTCTCAACTAAGTCTTCAGATATCAAGTTGGCTTGAGACCCACTATCAAATAGTGTTTCGATTTTTATATGTTTTGAGATTACCCTTAAAAGAAATAATTCAATCTCTGTTTCTTCATTTGGAGTGCTAGTGTGACAATTTGATATGCTAGTGCGAGAAATGGATTCTTTTCCTTTTATATCCATGGATGTAATTTTTACTTTCATCACCCGAATCGGATCCCAAATCCTCTTGAATGATTTTAGTCATCTTTTCTTTTCCTTTGTTGTTGAGTTTCTTAGGATGAAGCTTCGAACAATGAGCTTCATCGTGACCCTCTTTGGAACAATGTTTACATATTGTTTTCTCTCCTTCCTTTTTAATGGATGCATTTTTCTTTCCTTTGAAACCCTTTTCTTTTTCTTTACCCTTAAATGGCTTTTTACTACCCTCTTCTGGAGTATTTTTCCCTCTTGCCTCAAGATGAGTGGCTTGCACACACACCTCATCTAGATTATTGGGATTAAACATAAGGATAGTATGCCTAAGGTAACTATGTAAACCTCCTATATACTTCAGCAACGTGCCTTGTGATTGCAAATATACACCAAACATTTGAGACCTTCTTCTAAATTCTTGGGTGTAATCTTCCACATTTTGACCTTTAAGTTGTCTAAAGTTTTGCCAATTCACGATGGCTTTTTGCATATATGCTAGAGGGTAAAATTGTCTTTTAATTGCAGCAATGAAATCAGACCAAGAAATTGAGCTCTTACCATGTTTTTTTATCTCTTCTTTTGTCTTGGATTCCCACCATACTAGTGGTGCACCCTCCAGCCTCAAGGAATTTAACGGAATCTTTATGTCATCGTATTGAAGGTTTTGAATTCTATAATATACCTCCAAACGATGAACCCAATTGTCAAACTTCTCTGCATTCACTTCACCATTATACATGAGCAGTTCAAATTTAACATCAAGTTTTAACAAGAGTATTTTCCCAGTTCCTTTTGAGGTATGCTAATGAGTATGAGTAAGGGTTGTATTAGTGGAAGAGGGTGAAGATGTCTGTGAAGATGAAGATGAAGATGATGGTGGAGAGGGTGGAGGTTTACCTCCATTTCTGTTACCTCCTCCTCCTGAAGAACCTTCTCCTTTTGGAGACTTGGAGCTTTCACCCTACAATCTCGTATTCCTCTCTTCATAGAGGACTTTCACCATCTCTGTCATGTTAAAGAAAGCCTTCCTAAAGACCTTCTCATCCTCTATCATATTTGTAGGCTCTCCTTCATGTGACTTGCTCACTGAAGCCTCAACTGCAACTTGAGGAAGAACTCGTGGTGGAGATTGTGGAAACCTTGCACTCCTTCTTTTTGACCGAACTTCAAGACTTTCAACCGGCTTCCCTTCTCCTCTCTTGAGCTTCAACCTTGTAAGCATGACATTCACTTGCAAACAGTTAAATCCTTCTTGCACAAAGAAAACCAAGAGCTCTGATACTAAACTTGATATGAATGGGAAAATTAGTTTTTGCTATGCTAAATTCCTCTTCAGAATATCTAAATGTGCTTAAGGATTCATGAGGTTAATTGCAAGTTTAAACATGAGTTTTTGAGTGTTTTTATGTAATTTTTATGTACAAATTAACATAAAAAAATGACTAGACAACAACATATAACAAACATGAAAATCACCAAAACAATATCACAACAACACATGATGAAGGAGTTCACGCTGCCTGGGCTACATCTCCTTGGTCCAGCTTCCAATGGATTGACCCTCTCTATTATGCTAAAAAGTGTGAATACATCAGTTTACAATGCTCAGATAGCTCTGAAACCTATTCCAATGGCTCCAGAATGCCCCAAAATGTTCGTCTAGCCTCTTTATCCTCCTGATTTGGTCAAAAGCTGAAGAAGTTATGGCTTCCCCCAGCTTTTCTACTATTCGCACAATAATTTCCCAAAAATCTGACACCATCCTACAAATTTTCCCCAAATTGTGCTAACAGAGAGTTGATTTCATCGATTTCCGGCAAAATTATCAGACGCATTAAATTGCCTCTAACACCTAAAATCTGCAAATTATGGGCCACATGGGGGCCATGTGCCATGCCCCCATACCACTCCACTGGAGGTTCCGTGGGGTGGCGCATCCAAGGGCTGGCCCCTCCCTCCGAATGGTGTGAACATAACATTTAAATAAATGCCTACAACATAACATGTTAAGAACTAATTCATGTGGCGTGTTAGTAGGAGGCTTGGTCTTAATGCTTGGAGGTCGCGGGTTCGACCCCTGTTGCTACTTCCCAGACCTTAACCAAAATTTTGGTGGCCCCCAGGCTGCCACGTGGCGGCCTCTAGTTGGGCCACGTGTCAGCGTGTGGTTGGCCAGCTTCCAACCAACCAAATTCGTCTAAACCAAAACCTAGGTACATGCCATGTGTCACCACGCCATTTACCGAAGGAGCCCATTGACCAGCCAACCTTCCACATAGGCATGCCCAATCAGTGCCATGTCAGCAGTGCGGACTGCTGACTGGACTGTCACATTTTGCAAAAATTCACCTTTTTGGAAAAGCGAACAAAACATGATTCTAGGAGTATACAGAGTCTGTTTCGCGTGAAACGAGTTGCACCGGATTCAGGATGATGAGCACTATGCGATCGTTTAGGTTCCACACCGATTCAACAACTTTGAATTTTGAGCTATTTTTTTGAGCACCTAATCACTGGGTGGGTGGTCCCAAGAAAATTCCCAAGGGCCTAGAAATCCCTTGACTGGTAATGGAAGGATACACGGTAAAGCCTGAGGGTGGAGACGGGAAAATTCCTCAAGGTATTGGTGAAGAAACCCAGAGGTGTCCATGCTTGTTTCGTCCTAGTGATCCCTTGAAAGGTAATTGTGAGATTATGGTAAAGCCCAGTAGTGTATGTTTATTGTTTGGCCTAGGAGTCCCTTGAACGGTAATGGCGGGATATGTGGTAAATCCTGGTTGTATAGATGAGGGTTTCGAGCCTAGAAATCCCTTGACTTGTAATGGAAAGATATGTGGTAATGCTTGAGGAAGCCCTGGTTGGTTTTGTTATGAGTCCACATTCATGCTTGGAATATGGCACGGGGGTTTGGCTGAAAGAAAGATTTGGTTCAGCCCAATCTATGGTCGGGTGGTACGTGAAAGTCCCTAACTTGGTTGTATTTTTATATGTTAATAAGAGCTCTTTTCTCTCTTATATCTCATGAGTATTCATACTTGTTATTATGTGGCTTTGATGGTTGTTCTATCATTGTTAATATTTTGGTTATATGTTGGTTATAACCATGGTTTTATGACATAATTTAGTTATGGATCTCATCATGTTTTGATTGGTAAATGAATGGTTAATGAATGTATGACCTAATAGACGATAATGCAGCTATTCAGAGAAGGTGTCAAACCTTCTTGACGATTCTTAGATAAGTATGAGATCCCTATGACCAGATATGTAATTATGACCTGTAGATTACATGTTCATGATGTTTTTGATGAAATGTTTGTCATGGTTAAGATGGGCCAGGCTAAGTCCTTGATCAAGATTTGAATTAAAGGATTTGTCTTTGTGTTATTTATCATTTCTGAGAGTTCCATTAAGTTCTAGGTAGTGGTCTGGAGACTAGCCCTGAAAAAGTGCCTCAGATCTCACGGTCGCGGACATAGAACTGGGTGAAAATGATTGCAGTCGCTCCCTTATAGGCTTATGCATTCAACTAGAGGATTACAATCAAATTTTTGCAGTGTTGTGCTAACATCTAGGAGCCTAAGACATTGAAAAAGAGGCTTAACACAGGGTTTGGGCACCTGGAAGGGTGGTTTATCCCTTGGGGGTCCCGTAGCACTTGAGGGAAGTCATTTTGGTTTTGATTTTGTCGGTTCCACTTCCTTAAGGTGATCTAGGAGGTTGAATCATATCATAGTAACTCTTCATCACATATTTACGCCGATGGACCAGTGAACTTGGGTGCATGTGGGAGGAGGGTGTTACAAAGTGGTATCAGAGCATGGTTTAACCCTTGGACTGGATGGGCGGAATGTGTTTTTCATGCATGAATTAAGGTTGTATAAGTGCTTGTTATGTATTCATGGTGGTGGTCATTGTTATAGTTGTGTTGACATGTATAAGTTGTTGATGTTGTTGTTGGGATGTGTTTTTCATGAATGCATGTTGGTTGAATATGCATTTGTTATGCATGTCAGTATCTATATGTTGTTGTGCATGCATTGTCATGGTTATGGTTGTTTTGCATGAGGTCATGGTATGCAGTTGGTATTGTCATGCATGATGTCAATATATTGTTACAATTATGATTATACATGTATAATGCTAATCCGGTTGATCTTGCAGATGAGATATCCTCACTTGAACCATATTGAGGTATGTTGGTTATTTGACATGATATACTTGCAGGAAGTAGAAGATCAAACGTGACTAGAAAAATGGTGGATTACAGTTCATGAGACTCTCCCTACAGATCAGATGAGCAACATGGTGATGGGTACTCTCTTGACATATTAGACACTTTGAGAAGTTTGAAGAAAAAAATAACAAATTGCAAAGCAGATAATGACATAATCATTCAGGCACAAGAGATACTTACCAGGGCACAACAAAAACAAGCAGAGGTCAATGCAATTATCTTTCAGAGTTTGTTAGACTTGCAAAGACAAGGACTGCTTAGAATTAGTCATGGACATGAGGACATGACTAATGGAGCCTATGGTAGTATATCTCATGATGAGAACAGGTCAGACAAGGATGATACTGTCAGGGATGGAAGATTCTTGGATACACCTGATAGGAGAGGCAGTGAACATGGGATTTATTCTAGTTTTGGCTCGGAAAATTACCATGGTCAACATTGCTATCATCCTTACAAGAGGAGTGACAAGGGATATTTTTTTATGAGTTTAAGAAATCCAAGCCACCTACATTTAATGGAATGTTGAAGTAGTCGGAGAATGCAGAGGCATGGTTTCTTGGAATGAAGAAATTCTTTGAGCTGCATGACTACACAGAAAAAACGAAGGCCAAGATAGTTATTTTCAGCCTCAAAGGGAAAGTGGACATCTGGTGGGAAGATGTGAAGTGGGTCATATAAATCAAGACAAAGGAGTTGAGTTGGCATGAATTAAAAAGGCTTTTCCGAAAGAAGTACTTATCAGAGAGGTACTATGATAGTAAATCTAAGGAGTTCTATGAGCTGAAAATGGGATCGATGACAAATGAGGAGTACATGACTAATTTCTTAGAGTTATTGAGGTATGTACCATATCTTAAGGATGAGAAAGCCAAAGTTCAAATATTTGTCAGTGGATTACCATTAGCATTTAAAGATTGGATTGAGTATGATGACCCTCGGTCACTAGAATAAGTCATTGGAAAATTGAAACTATTATGAGCAATCGAAGCGTAAGACAAAGTCTCAATAGGGTTGGAAAGGGAAAAACAAGACTAAAGGTATGTGGTCACTGAAGTGAAAAAGACCTCAGGATGTGGGTGAGAAAGAGAATGTTGTTCCTTACAAGAAGTTCAATGTAATTGGAAAGGGACATGGGTCATAGTCTGAAGGGAAACATAATCAAAGTTAGGGTAAGGAACAATTGCAGTGTTGGATATGTCACAAGGAGCATCTCAAGAGGGATTTTCCATTGTATTAGGGTGGTAGGCCTTAGATATATAGTGCACAGGAAGTGAAAACGTTTTGGGATGTTGTACAAAGCATTCCTCAGATCTATGTAGCATTGGATAACAGGTGTCGAGCCGTAAAAAGGGTCTTTTTCACCTCTAATTACCTCACATTAATTTGTCAATCTAGGAACGATTTGTTATCTCAAAGAGTGTACTCAGTTTGAGGCTGTCATTTTTCAGAGTAATGCTAGTAGTATAGTGCTCAAGAAAATACAAGAGTAAATAGATGTTGGAAAGAAAATCTACTTACAGCAAAATACTTTGAAGCCTAAATCATGCACTCGGAAAACTAAGCAATGTATCAGTCAAGGGTCTAGTAACAATAACTCATCCCTTTGGAAACTGATGTAACTAAAAGTAATCAAGGAATAGATCATCAATCTGGGGACTAGACAGCAAATGCCAATGCCCACTACAGTTTCAGATCGTTCTGCACACCAAAGCAATCAGTAACTCAAATAGCGGGAAATGGAACAGCAATTAAGAAATGGAACAACAACTAGAAAATGTAACAGCAACTAAGTCTGATGAATAGAAACACCTTAATCTACAAAAACAAGTACAACAATCTTACCCTACAGAAATCAAATGTCAATTCTCACTCAAAGGATAAATTGGACAGCAAATAGAAATGGAACGACAACCAATTACCAATGAAACATAGAACAACGCTTAGAGCCAACTGTGAATACACGGTGCCGAAATAAATAATACACACAACATACAGAGATATTAAGAAAAACAGTAATCTGAGTCTGATACCGCAAGTATTGATCCCGGTTAGAAAGGGTAACGATAACAATTCATAATGGAACAACAATGTCAATTGAACAGCAATCGTATGAAGTATAAACCATAGACGAATACAGTAATACCAGCTTAAGAAGGTTACAGCTCGGTTACCCTGCAATTGAACAGCAATAGCATTCTGTAAATAACAGCGATGTTAAATTAATGACTTTAAAGGAACAACAATACGTTATAAGATCAGAATGCACGATACGACTTTCCTGTTGCAGAGAACGATATATAAAATATAACAGAGCTGCGATACAAGATAACAAAACACACTAGATTACCGATTAAAGCTGATAATACAAACCACACACAAACTAAATATAATCATATAGGAGCAAATGTTCGACCAGGGTCGGGCCCTTAGCCTCCAGGGACACGCCGCTTGAGATTATTCCAGAATCATAGATGGAACAACAACCAGATTTATATTAAAGCATTAAAACAGAGTTACAGTAGATCACTTCTCAACGAGAGCCGATGATCAAAGTTTCAAATGCAGAGCAAAGTTACATGATAAATTAACAATCTTCTCGGGCTAGCAGTGCTACCCCTACTTATAACAGCTGAAGCGGAGATATCAAGGATGCAAAAATAGTTAAAGCAGCGATCCCTCAGGATCAAAGGATCCTGAGGGATTCGCCAAGCTGTTAATCCTCAGTTATTCGGTCATTTTCTTGCGCCGAGTCGATATCTCCTTTTCCTTTCCTTGGTTGAGATGTTTTAATTTAGATCGTCTTGTTTGCATATGGTTCCCCGCCAAAGGGACAGCGGTTAGCTTGGCCCTATCTTTTTCCTTGGAGCAGCAATCTTTAGTTTTTCCCTTTTCCTGCATAAGAAATAGCAATTATTAGCATTTTCATGTTGCATATAAATCTTTATAGATTTTGTCATGATTTCCCATTATCTACCTAGTTCATGATGCAAAGATGTTACGAGTTCTAAAGAAAAGATGGCAAAATAGTCAATGAAAACATACCTTCTTCAATACTCCACACACCCCCCTGCTTACCCTTTTTCATGCCCTCATGAAAACATTGTAGTTGACATGTAAGGTAGTGAGAGAGTAGGCTAGAGATGGGATCTCATGTGGTGGCCTACAGCCATGATGCCTAACTAGGTGTTCAAAAAGATGGCCTGTTTGACCCTCAGGCATCTCATACAGGGCTTGGTATCCAGGTGCAGGGTGCCAAATAATCGGACTTCGAAACCTATATCCTAACCAAGATGGCCCTACCCTCAAGATAATTTCACCATAGAGGTTCAGACGATCAGCGACTAACTTAAAGTTCTCGTAATTAAATGGTTCCCTGAGTTGGATGTTCGGATTAGAGGTCTGATATCGAAATTTAGCAGTTGCAACGACAAGGTCCTTAATGGTAAAGAAGTATTCTATCCCTTGTCGATTGATTGCTATATGAATGGGTTTTAACGCGTCAATCACGCCCGGAGTCCTCATAAGGCTCCTATGTTTGTTCCATAACTGTAATGGATCTCTAGGCTCAGCTCTTACCCATAAGTCTAATCCGTTTTCTTGTCTTTGGAAGGCATTATAGGCTTTAAGCCATTTTATTTGATTAACTCCAAACGAAATAAATGCCTGCAGTTGGATATCCCCAACGAAAGGGCCAGGGTTCTGCTCTGTGTCTTGGTCTAGCACAAGGTTATGCAGATAGAATTCACACAGTAGTCTTTGAACCTTCACTCCATAATGCTTACAACAATTTATAAAATCATCAATGGTATTAATTTGGATAGGGGCTCCTGCTTTGAGGGCCTTAATTTTCAATTGCAAATATCGTTTCATTAAAAACAAGGCATAATTTTTGGCAGGGGCTCTACATGCTAGGACGTTAGTGTATAAAGAGCTTAAGGTATCCATCTGTCTGATAACTACATCTAATCTATGAGTTACCTTTGCAACTTTTTCTTGTTCTTTTCGCCATCCTTCAAAGGCTTGGCTCTCAGATAAATTAACATTCCTTAGCTGTTGTTGTAATTCTTCATACTTTTGTCGAGAAACTGTTTGTTTCGTGAGTTTTTCAACTGCTTGCTGAGCTTGCATCAAACCCTCTCGTAGGGTTACTATCTTCAGATCGTTGTCCCACGCAATAGTGGCCATTGGAAGATTTACTTGAATCTTCCTATTGCGTCGCCTTGTGTTTATAGTCTGTATCGTTTTAGAGGAGTGTGCCTCTGCCTAAACTTCCTTATCACAGGCCAATATATCGTCCGTTTGTACTTCAACATGAGCAACAGTGGAATGCTGTTCCTTTTGCTTTTGAACGGCAGTCTGTGCTTTAACAAGAGTTTGAACAATAGACTATTTTTCAACGACGGTTTGAACAACAGACTGTTCTTCGACAACGGTTTGAAAAGTAGACTGTTCTTCGATAGCGGTTTGAACAGCAGACTGTTCTCCGACAACAATTTGAACAACAGGCTGAACAGGGATCTTTCGAATCTTTTTCTTGGGGGGTCTCACCGGAGTAGCCGCATGTCTTTCCCCTGAAGTTCTTTTTGCTCTCTTTCTCATTCTCAAAACCCTGATTTGTTGTCGAAGTTGAGCTATCACATTTAGCAACCTTTGCTGTTATTTCCGTAATCGTTTGATTTCTTCTGTTTCCTTAGAAGGAACAACTGTCTGTTTATTCGGGCCTGGACTGTTATCTTGTCCAATTCCCTGGTTTTCCTCTTGGGGTGCTCCTTCGGTGTTTTGTTCAGGCTGCTCAGGAGTAGAAACCCTAGCTGGCTCTGTTACTTCCTGGGTAACTTCCTTGTCCACCCCTTCTTCTTCATGCAATTCTTCTGGTGTAGTCTGGCTGGGAGCGGATTGTTCCCCTCCCATATCTTCATCATTTTCTTCTCCTGTCATACTTGCAAAATGATTCTCTTTATTTTCTTCCCCGTCGTGCAATTCCTCAGGTGCATTTTTATCCTGAGCAGAATGCTCTTTTGGTTCTTCCTTAGTCTGGAGGCCTGGCGGGCTGAGAGGCTGGCCATATTCACCCATATTGGCCAGAATTTTGGCCAATTCGTCCTCTTGCAATGGATTTTGTAATGGACTCTCTTCACGTTGTTCTGCCTCTGCCTCCACCTGCTCAGGTTGCTCGGTCTCTTCCTCTGTCTCTCCTTCCTCATTTCCTTCCACTTCTTTCTCATTCTCTTCTCCTTCCAATTGCGGGGGTTGCTCATCCCCTGAGTCATCTATCTCCACAGGCTGGCTAGTACTCCCTTGGGGATTTTCCAACCTTCCTCTAATCCGTGCCAATCTAATTGATTTTCTCTGCTTTGATGGTTTATTTGGTGTACTCGCAGTATGTTTGCGTTTTGGGGCTGGCGGAGTTGGTGCCCCATCTATTATAGCAACTAGTTCTTCCCAGCTGCTCTATTATTGAGCCAAACTGTGGCTAACTATCAGCCGTATCAGTCCATGGTGACTCACTACCGATTCCACATGTTGTGACTTTTTCATGCTTCGGGCAACATCATGCAGTAATGAATTTAAAAATGCAGGTAGGTTCACAGAGCATTTTTCTTTTAATACAGCTAAGAGTTTAAGGTGTCGTGGTCTTACCACGTCTTTCCTGCCTTCACAGGTGATGTAGCTCTGGATGATCCTCGCCAATTCTGCCTACGGCTCTCCTAATACTGCTGGTAGGACTCCCTTTCCTCTGATTGTTAGGTTCTAACCTTCATCCTGGAAGATCTCCATGATCTTTTGCAATATCTCCTTCTTCAGGGTCCATACAGGTACAGTGGCTGGCAGTCCTGAGACTTCTGCAATTACGTCATCGGTGACTGCTATATGTTTTCCCCTTACTGTGGAGTGATTTTCTTGTAAATTCTGCAAGAATTCTATTGCCACGGTCTCATTGGATTCCTGTACGCGATTAAGATAGACTAACCATCCTGCCTTTGCCAGGATTTCCTGTGCAGCGTCGAAAACTGTCAATACCTGTGGTTCTCTTCGAATTGACCTTCCTCCCATGTCTTAGCTCACTGTAAAAACACAGAGACAGCAATGGAACAGCAGGCTGTTCAAACTGTTAGAAACACAGAGAAAATAGCAAAATCGCAATGCTCGTTCAAATCTTACTAATTGCTGCAGACTATGATATGGAAATATCTTAGGAACAACAAGGCATGCAAATTGAAAAACGAGATACCATTAAGGCTTGCTATTCCCGAGTAAGAGTTTGCCGAGTAATAGCCTGACACGTATGTCAGCAAATTATGAAGTCAGCCCCCCCCGCAATGTGATAGGCCATCCTCGGCCGTCAAATGAAGGAGCGGCGGGCCGGTCTGTTCTGGTACAGGGTCATAAAGGAACAGCGTATGCAATGATGCCATGTTTACAAAAGTAGCAGGTTACCGAAATCGAGGTGTATAATAGGATCGCTTAATAAATAAGAAAATGTGGTTACATGATGCGAGGCTGGGAGGATAGGACAACTGACGTGCACAATGAGTGTAATGCGGTCATTGTCTACTTTTTCCGTCATGATTGGTTATAATGGATTTTCATGCGTTTAATGGTTCGGGGAAGGGATATGCATAATCTTATTTGACAGATTACCAAGGTATAAGACAGAGAAGGGTATTAATGATGACTATTGGTGTATAAGAAATGTGACTTCAATACCATTAACAGAGCTCTGCTGCTGACAGGTGTCCATAACCTTGGCAGAGTTGTTTGTTTCACCCATGGAACCATGATCCTTTGTGTATGCGTAGGAAGTTCTATTCAGTGTCAAAATGGAGGTCATTATGCTGGCTTGGTAACCAGTTAAATCATAATGCCATTCACCAGGAAGGAGTGAAAGGTGGGCAGGCCAGCTCGTGATGAGATCTCCTGTTCCAAGGACTCTTTATTTTTTCTGATGTGCCTCTTGGACCATATCCCTGGTGTGGTGGCCATAGTGGGAATGCCACTTCACTTTCTTCCTTATGATCATGGTAGGCTGGCTCTTGATGAGACCCCCTATCCTGCATTTGACAATTCAAAACATTCATCTTTTTTTTTTAATTTTTATAACATGCTTTCCCATTTATACACAAAGGGTGGTTCGGCCCTCCTTAAGAGTAGGAATGGTGGAAGAAGTCTTAACATCTCAATAGAAAAATATAAACCCTTTGTTCTTATTCCTTAATAATTATCAAAGAAGATTATGGGAATTTAAAAAGAACCAGCATGATAAAGATGACCAATCATGTCGGTATTAGTAGGGTAATGACAGCAAAAGTAATGAATAATTGTGTCCTTCCTTCGTTCCTCGTTATCAATTCACAACAATTTCTTGTAAAAGTAGCAAGTTTATATAATTCTCTGATTTCAGTATGCTCTAGCTTTGTATCCATTGCATGAGTGTATAGCTGTGCTCCAAAAGACCTGAAACAAGAGGAATAGCAGGGATCTTTAGGCATAAGTAGAAGGAATACAAGAATGTTGTCGTTTGAAAAAGGAAGGGCAAAGGAATACAAGTGTTGTTCCTTTGAAAAAGGAACAGCAAAAACCGAAAGTGTCGTTCCTTTGAAAAAGGAACAGCAAAAACCGAACATGCCGTTCCTTTAGAAAAGGAACAGCAGAAAACCAAAAGTGTTGTTCCTTTGGAAAAGGAACAACAAAAACCGAACATATCGTTCCTTTGGAAAAGGAACAACAGAGACGCAAGTGCTAAAAAGTGTCATTCCTTTGGAAAAGGAACAACAAAAATAAAAAAGTGTCATTCCTTTGGAAAAGGAACAGCAGAAAAACCCAAATGTCGTTCCTTTGGAAAAGGAACAACAAAAATCACAAGTGTTGTTCCTTTGAAAAAGGAACAACAAAAAAAGTCAAATTCCGTTCCTTTGGAAAAGGAACAACAAAAATCGAAAGTGTTGTTCCTTTAGAAAAGGAACAGCAAAAATCAAACGTGTTGTTCCTTTGGAAAAGGAACAGCAAAACACTCAAATGTTGTTCCTTTGGAAAAGGAACAGCAGACCACACAAATACCGTTCCTTTGGAAAAGGAACAACAAAGATCAAAAGTGTTGTTCCTTTGGAAAAGGAACAACAGAACACTCAAATGTTGTTCCTTTGGAAAAGGAACAACAAAATGAAAAAAAAAAGAAACGGTTGAAACAAAGGTGTTGTTCTTTTGAAAAAGGAACAGCAAACAAAAATGCTGTCTTTTTAGAAAAGGAACAGCAAAAATGACAAAAGTGCACACAAATGCTATTTCTTCATAAAAGGAACAGCAAAAATGACGGTGTTGTTTCTTCTGAAAAAGGAACAGTAGGAAAAACAATGGAAATACAAAAATATATACAAAACAAAGAAATTATGTACAAAGTATAAAAAGGTGAATCACTTAATGAATTACAGGTGAGGAAGATTGCTCTTCCCCCTGTAGAATTTGCATATCGGAGTCCTCGCATAGTTGCTGACAAAAGGATTCCCGAGTAAGTGGTTTTCGGTATAATCGAACTCAGTGGCCATTTACTTTAAAGGTATGTCCAGATCCATCAATAGTGACTAGAGTTAGGGTGCCATTATCATGTACCTTCTGGATTTCATATGGCCCCAGCCAGCGAGTCTGAAGTTTCCCGGGAAAATCCTGAAACCTGGAATCGTATAAGAGTGCCCAGTCTCCTTCGCAGAAGACTTTGTTTTTAATAAGAGCGTCATGCCATTTAGCTCGCTGCTGTTGGATTAATGCAGTATGTTGAAGGGCAGAGAGCCTAATTTCATCTAACTCATTGATCTGTTGTAATCTATTAACTTGTGCCTCGTTTAGATCTAGGCCGACTTCTTGTGTTGTTCGCAGTGTTTGGATTTCGAATTCTATGGGGAAAATGGGTTGCTTTCCAAACACCAATTGGTATGGTGAATAGCCAGTAGTGCTTCTCCACGTTGTTCTGTAAGCCCACAAGGCTTCTGGTAGTCTTGCAGCCCAATTGCGTCTATGTGATGCAATGGTTTTTGTCAGGATTGCTTCTATTATTTTGTTGTTGCTTTCTACTTGACCGTTTTCTTGTGGGTGGTATGGAGTAGTAATTTTATGCTGGATATGATAGTTTTTAAGTGTTGCAGCAATCTTATTACCAACAAACTATGGTCCACCGTCTATAACTATGTCTCTTGGAAGCCCATATCGCACAAATATATGAAACAAGAATTGTATGACAGAATCCTCTGTAGCTCTCGGTAATGCTTCTGCTTCAACCCACTTGGTGACATATTCTGTTGCCACCAGAATATATGTTTTCTGATTCGAAGATGGGTTGATTGGACCAATAAAATCAAGTGCCCATCGCTCAAATGGTTCAACAACTAATTGTGGGTTCAGGGGCATTTCATCGGCCTGACCAGGGCGTCCTGCTCTTTGACAACTGTCACAAGCTTGAATGAATTTCTTTGCGTCTTTGAAGATCGTAGGCCAACAATACCCTGTTTGCAACACCTTATGTCCATTTCTCTTATCGGCAAAGTGTCCGCCACATGGTCCGTTGTGACAAGCTTTCAAAATATCAAAAATTTCATCCTCTCGGACACATCTCCTGATGTGCATATCTGCTCCTGTATGGAACAGGTAGCCCCCAATCCAGGGAAATCGAACACTTCGCTGGACAATCTGTTTTCGTTCATTGGGGGTTAGATGTTTTGGTAATTTACCTACTACTAAGTAATTCGCAACATCAGCATACCAGGGTGTTTTAACAGTGACAACAAACAAATGCTCATATGGGAATTGATCTTCGACTGCTGCTGCATCCACTGGTTTTTGTATTCGCGAGAGAAAGTCAGCTACAGGATTTTCTTTTTCAGGTCTGTCCTTGATTTTAATATCAAATTCCTGCAATAAAATTAGCCATCTAGTTATTCTACCATTTGTGATTGGTTTATTTGCTAAATATTTTATGGCAGAGTGATCTGTATATAAAATAACAAGATATCCAGTAATGTAATGTCTGAACTTATTAATAGCATGTATTACAGCTAGAAATTCTTTTTCAGTAACAGTATAATTCAATTCAGCAAGGAATAAATTCTTACTAATATAATAAATTGCATATGGTTTTTTATCTTCTTCCTGCCCAAGGACTGCTCCAATAGCTGTATCTAAGGCATCTGATGAAATCTGGAACGGTAGGTTCCAATTTGGTCCACGAAGGACTGGAGCTGTGGAGACAAGCTTCTTTAGATCTTGAAAAGCACGGTCACATTTTTCTATCCAAAGAAATTCAACATTACCTGTTAGTGCATATAGAGGTGCAACAATATGTGAATAATGTTCTATAAACCTTCTATAATAACCAGAGAATCCAAGAAAACTGCGTACCTCTGTTTGAGTGGTAGGGGTGGGAATTAGCAAAATTATTTTGATTTTGGCTGGGTCTACTTGTATGCCAGCTGCTGAGATATAGTGGCCTAGAATAAGTTCTTCAGTCCTCATCATATAGCATTTTTCATGGCTTAAGCAAAGTCTGGTGGCAATGCAGCGCTGCAGGACTTTTTCCAGTGTGTCCAATGTTGGATCAAAGTCATCTCTGTATGGTGTAAAATCATCCATATAGACCTCGAGCCCTTCATTTATTAGGTCTGAAAAAATGTTGAGGATAGCTCTTTGAAATGTGGCAGGAGCATTGCATAAGCCAAAAGGTAAAACTCTGTAGGCAAATGTTCCCCAAGGACAAGTAAAAGTAGTTTTGTCTTGGTCTTCAGGGGCAATCTGAATCTGATTGTATCCACTGAAGCCATCTAAGAAAGAAAAGAATTTCTTTCCTGCTAAAGTGTCTAATACTTGATCAATAAATGGAAGGGGAAAGTGGTCTTTTTGTGTTGCTTTATTTAATTCTCTATAGTCTACACAAATCCTCCACTTTCCATTCTTCTTTGGTACCACAACAAGTGGAGAGACCCATTTACTATCGGAGATAGGGTAGATGAAGTTAACATCTAAAAGTTTTTGGAGTTCAACTTTTACAACGTCTTTTAGATGAGGATTAAGTCTCCTTTGTGGTTGGCGAACAGGTCTCGCATCCTTTTCTATGTAAATGTGGTGTGTACATAACTGGGGATCAATTCCTTTCATATCAGGGTAGTCCCATGCAAATGCCTCTTTATGTTTCCTCAATAACTGGATGAGTTTCTTTTCTTGTTCTAAAGTCAGGTTGGCATTAATGTTTAAAGTCTTTCCTGGCTCAATTTCCACAATTTTGCTATTCGAGACAGAGGTAGTAGGTATTGGTTGATCATGCGTATCTTTAAGAAGATCCTCTTCTAATTCATTATCAAATGCCACTTCTATCATGTGACATTGTACGTGGGATCTGGGTTCGGCTTGGCTAATGAAATTATTAATGGCACCGTCTTCTGTTTGTTCTTTGAAATCGAGGGCCTCTTGTATAGTTAATGGATATCTAATATTTTCTGTGAGGTATGATATAGGGTGCTTGTTAGTTTTTATTATTGTGACACTTGGCTGCGCTGGGGGATATAAAGCTAGATTCTTAATATTTGTCCCCCTAGTAATGGTCATATTACCTTGTCGACAGCCAATATAAGCATCGGCAGTTGCGAGCCAAGGTCTGCCTAAGATCAATGGATGTCCATCAAGTCAGTTTTTGGGGTTTATTATCAGAAAATCGGCTGGGTATTCCCAGGAATCAACAGATACCATAAAATCCTGTAGTGTGCCCTCTGGCCTAACTACAGATCAATCAGTCAGTTCTAATAAAGTGGAGGTTGGTTCTACTGATGTAATGCCCAATTTTTGGCAAGTAGCGGTTGTTAAGATGTTAATTGCAGCTCCTAGGTCAACTAAGGCATTTGAGAAGGTTTGACCATAGATTTGTATGGTTACTATTGGATTTCCTGGGTCTTCATATTTAACGGGTGTTTCTTTTCCTGATAATAAGTCAGATAAAGTGCCAACTACTTGGACTTTTGGGTTATTTGTTATTGTCCTCCTTGGTTTATTTATACATAGTTCTTTGATAGTCTTTGCATATATCGAGATGTCTTGAATGGCTTGGAGGAGCGGGATTTTTATGTACAAGTTTCGTAACTCTCCCAGAATGTCAAAATCATGATGTTGTATAGGTTGAGGTATAATTAAGCATTTTGGGAATGGAGGAGAGGATGTGGTCGCTGGATCATAAATTTGTTGTCTGGCCACGTCCTCTTCCTGTAACGGTTGTTCTACAGGTTGGACTATTTTATCTCCCTCTGTTTCAATGATACGCCCTGATCTTAATTGAAGGTCATCACACTCCTTTAGATCGGTTCCTATCTCTGGTGTTTCGATTATTTGAATGGTCTGGACCGGTCTGTTATTTGGATTGGGATTGGGTTGGGCTGGGAGTTGCGGTCTTAAATTAGACTGGGGATTTTGTTGTAGGGCTAGCAGTGTAGGTTGAGGGAGCGGGATAGTTCCTACTGGCTGATTCATCGGTATTTGCCAGTTTGTCTGCCAGGTTTGACTCTGTGAAGTAGGAGGAGTCCATTGCGGTGGAAAAACATTGTTTTGCCAATATGGTGGGGTATAGGGAAAATTTGGCCAATTGGGTTGGCTTACTTGACTCGGCCATGGAGATGATGAAGGGAATGATTGTTGTGACCAATTCGGGAAGGGAGGTTGATTTTGCCACATTGAATTATATTGTTGAGCATGGTATTGCTGAGGCTGGAAAGAAGAAGCTGGGTCTGAAAACATACTTGTTTGTCGCAGTTGCCACTGACGGCACTGATTAAGTAGATACATTGGTTCTGGCTCTTCTTCTGCTTCCTTGTATACTGCTTTCAATCCAGGAAGTGAGGGGCAGCTCTCTGTGGAGTGGTCTTTTGTACAAATGGCGCAAACTTGAACTGCATCTAATGGACACTCCTTGTGGCTGTGTTTCTTTCTGCATCTGGGACAGAAGATTGCCAAATTTTGTTCTGCTTCTGCTTGCTTTTGTTTAGCCTGCATAATATCAAGTTGTGTTGTCAGCGTCCCCAATATGTCAGTTTTAAAATTTTCTAATAAATTTCCAATTTTTGCACGAGTTACTCCTTCTGCCGAAATTCTATTATCTCTTACAAATCGATCATGCTCTGCTGGTTTTAGTCTTGTGCTGCCTCTCGAACTCCTGATACATAAATCAATAATGTCAGCAAAATTTTCTTGATAAATATCTCCTTTCCCCATAATGTTTAATGTCTCAATCCATTGTTCCTTCATTCCCCTAATTAATGTTGTTTTTAATACATTATCAAGTAAAGGTAATGATGCATAAGGATATCTTTGAAGATTATACTGGAATCGTTCAACATACTCTTCCAATGTTTCATTTGGTTTAGCCACCATCTGAAATATTTCATCTTTTAATTCTCGAGACCTGCAATAGTCCTGATACTTTTTTAGAAAAGACTCTTTCATTTGATCCCAATTATTTATAACACCACCACCTAATCCCATAAACCATCTTAAAGCAGCTCCTTTTAATGTAGAAGGAAATAATTTCAGTTTCTGGGGATCGGTGGTATAGTCATATCCTCTACACAACACGTCGAATTCAAATAGAAATGCATCCGGATCTTCTGATGTAAGGCCATGGAATGTAGGGATATGCTGAAGAGGAATTGCTTTCATAGGTGCATTAGCTGCAGTATCCACAATGGGGTATTGTAGAGTAGAGGTTTGGGTGTTAGGCTGATTCTGGGCCATTTGATCAAATATATGCTAATAGCCTTCTGGGATATCTAGGAGGGTATTCCTAGGTTGTCGAGAGGGAATGGCCTTGACAGCACTTTCTTTATCTGGGATGATGAGAGTGCCTAATGTCTGAGGGGATTCGGGTTCTTGAATTTCGTTATAAATGATTTTTGCAGCACTTCCCTTATCTGGGCTGCTTAATGGTTGAATTACCCTAAGAGGAGATTTTGGTTCTTCTGCTTCTCCTGTTTCTCCCCTTCCTTCACAGAGATTGCTAAGGTTCCCTTCTTGCAATGATTTTGGGCTAGAATTTTCAATTTCTTGCTCTTCGGTTTGACTATGCACCTCAGCAAAGGCTATAGATGGTGATCCTATGGCCTGAAGGGAACTAGTAAGTTGTCTAGAAGTAACTTTTCTAGGTCCTACTGAAGGCTGAGATTCCGCTTTCTTAAGAATTTCGTCTATAAAGGTCGATCGGCCAAGGGTCACCGGCTCCTTAGCTTTATCAGGCTTGGGTAGAGGTTTGGGATTCTTTTCTGGCTTTTTTTGCTTAGTCATGCACACAAATCAACTGCTAGGTTCTACCCAACCAAAACAGTAACAAATCTGCAGGAAAGCGGGCAGGGGAGCAGGGCTATTACATACTCCTTACGCAGGTTCTTACCTTCCGTTTTTAAAACCCAGCTCTTTCCTAACAGGTTCTTACACTACTCCGAAAAAGAAACAAATGGCTACACTCTTCCCCGGCAACGACGCCAAAATGTCGAGCCGTAAAAAGGGTCTTTTTCACCTCTAATTACCTCACATTAATTTGTCAATCCAGGAACGATTTGTTATCTCAAAGAGTGTACTCAGTTTGAGGTTGTCATTTGTCAGAGTAATGCTAGTAGTATAGTGCTCAAGAAAATACAAGAGTAAACGGATGCTGAAAAGAAAATCTACTTATAGCAAAATACTTTGAAGCCTAAATCATGCACTCGGAAAACTAAGCAATGTATCAGTCAAGGGTCCAGTAACAATAACTCATCCCTTTGGAAACTGATGTAACTAAAAGTAATCAAGGAACAGATCATCAATCTAGGGACTAGACAGCAAATGCCAATGCCCACTACAGTTTTAGATCGTTCTGCACACCAAAGCAATCAGTAACTCAAATAGCGGGAAATGGAACATCAATTAAGAAATGGAACAACAACTAGAAAATGTAACAGCAACTAAGTCTGATGAACATCAACACCTTAATCTACAAAAACAAGTACATCAATCTTACCCTACAAAAATCAAATGTCAATTCTCACTCAAAGGATAAATTGGATAGCAAATAGAAATGGAACGGCAACCAATTACCAATGAAACATAGAACAACGCTTAGAGCCAACTTTGAATACACGGTGCCGAAACAAATAATACACACAACATACAAATATATTAAGGAAAACAGTAATCTGAGTCTGATACCGCAAGTATTGATCCCAGTTAGAAAGGGTAACGATAGCAATTCATAATGGAACATCAATGTCAATTGAACAGCAATCATATGAAGTATAAACCATAGACGAATATAGTAATACCAGCTTAAGAAGGTTACATCTTGGTTACCCTGCAATTGAACAGCAATAGCATTCTGTAAAGAACAGCGATGTTACATTAATGACTTTAAAGGAACAACAATACGTTATAAGATCAGAATGCACGATACGACTTTCCTGTTGCAGAGAACGATATATAAAATATAACAGAGCTGCGATATAAGATAACAAAACACACTAGATTACCGATTAAAGCTGATAATACAAACCACACACAAACTAAAGATAATGATACAGGAGCAAGTGTTCCACCAGGGCCGGGCCCTTAGCCTCCAGGGACACACCGCTTGAGATTATTCCAGAATCACAGATGGAACAACAACCAGATTTATATTAAAGCATTAAAACAGAGTTACAGTAGATCACTTCTCAACGAGAGCCGATGATCAAAGTTTCAAATGCAGAGCAAAGTTACATGATAAATTAACAGTCTCCCGGGCTAGCAGTGCTGCCCCTACTTATAATAGCTGAAGCGGAGATATCAAGGATGCAAAAATAGTTAAAGTAGCGATCCCTCAGGATCAAAGGATCCTGAGGGATTCACCAAGTTGTTAATCCTCAGTTATCCGGTCGTTTTCTTGCGCTGAGTCGATATCTCCTTTTCCTTTCCTTGGCTGAGATGTTTTAATTTAGATCGTCTTGTTTGCATATGGTTCCCCGCCAAAGGGACAGCGGTTAGCTTGGCCCTGTCTTTTTCCTTGGAGCGACAATCTTTAGTTTTTCCCTTTTCCTACATAAGAAATAGCAATTATTAGCGTTTTCATGTTGCATATAAATCTTTATAGATTTTGTCATGATTTCCCATTATCTACCTAGTTCATGATGCAAAGTTGTTATGAGTTCTAAAGAAAAGATGGCAAAATAGTCAATGAAAACATACCTTCTTCAATACTTCACAACAGGTAGGCGAATCACCAGAAATATATTATTAAGATGGATGGTAAGGTTTGTAATCAAGTTGTTTCTATTTTGATTAACCCTGGATCTAATTATAGTTATGTTAACCCTAACCTGGTGGATAAGTGTGGTTTGAGAAAAGAAATGCATGCATAGTCGTGGTTAATGTAGTTGGCTACATGTACTAAGAAAAGAGTTTATCATTAGGTAAGAGCTTGTGCATTTGAGTTGAATGGTATGCCTACATCAACACATTTGAATGTACTTCCATTGGGATCATACAATATTCTTTTGGTTATGGATTGGTTGTATCTTCACAGGACTAAGGTGGATTTTTATGACAAGGCTATTAAGTTCTTGGATGATAATGGAGAACAAAGAATCTTGTAGGGTAAGAAGAAGGAAACATCAGTCAGAATGGTTACAACTATGTAGGCGAAGTGAACTCGCAGGAAAGGATATGTGTTATTTGCAGTTCATATCTCTAGTGATAAAGGTAAGTATGTTGAGGATGCAAAAGTCTTGAAGAGGTACCCAGTCTTGTGACAATTTCAAGATGTGTTTCCAGCAGATATTTCAGACTTTCTGCCTCATAGGGAACTGGACTTTTCTATTGAGTTATTACCAGGAGCAACACCAACATCAAAGGCACCATACATCATGAACACTCCAAAGTTAATGGAATTGAAGTTTTAGTTGAAGGAAATGCTTGATAAGGGATACATTAGGCCAAGTCTATCGTCGTGGGATGCACTAGTATTGTTTGTGAAGAAGAAAGATGGTACTCTTAGGTTGTGCATTGATTACAAGAAACTGAATAAGGTAACCATCAAGAAGATGTATCCATTACTGAGGATTGATGACTTGTTTGACCAATTGAAGGGAGCAACAATTTTCTCGAAGATTGCCTTGAGATCTGGATATCATTAGATACGCATCAAAGAAGAGGACATCTACAAGACAACTTTCTGGACTAGGTATGGGAATTATGAGTTTGTTGTAGTTCCTTTCGATTTGACTAATGCTCCAACTACTTTCATGTGTTTGATGAATAATGTGTTGCGTCATTATTTGGACAAGTTTGTGATTGTATTCATTGATGATATATTGATATATTCTAAGAATGAGGAAGAGCATGTCGAACACTTAGCAACAATATTGAGATTTCTAAGATAGCATAAGTTGTATTCCAAACTTAGCAAATGCAGTTTCTTTCAAACATAGGTACATTACTTGGGACATGTGGTTTCCAAGGAAGGCATAGCAGTGGATCCAGAAAAGATAAGAGCTATCATGGAATGGGTAGCTCCTAAGAATATGGATGAATTTAGATCATTCATGGGGTTGGAAGGTACTAGAAGAGGTTCATTAGGAACTTCTCACAAATCGTCTATCCTATTACATCATTGCAGAGAAAAGGAAATAAATTTGACTAGACAGAGGAATGTGCAACAAGTTTTGAGCAATTGAAGCAGTTGTTGTCAAATGCTCTAGATCTCAAGATTGCAGATCCGGATAAAGAGTTTGTGGTGTGTACATATTCTTGCAAGAGAGGACTTGGTAGAGTCCTGATGCAGGAGGGATAGGTGGAATTTTATGAATAAAGGAAACTGAATGAGCATGAGCATAACTATGTGACACATGATCTTGAGTTGGCAGCAATCATTCATGCATTGAAGATGTGGAGGCATTATCTTCTTGGCAGGAGGTTTGTATTGATGAGTGATCACAGCGAGCCGAGGTAACTTTTTTACTAACTAAATCTAGATGCCAGGTAGGCTAGGTGGTTGGCCACGATTGGTGAGTTTGACTTCGAGATCAGGTACATTAAAGGAAAAGAGAACAAGGTTGCAGATTATCTTAACATAAGAGTACAAGTGAATTACATAGCAGCTATGAGGTCATATGGGATGGATTTACAGGATCAAATCTTACAGGTAGGATAATAGGATGATAGGTGCAGGGAGCTTAAGCACAAGTTACAACAACAGGGTACAAGTGAGAAGGATGTGGATTATCAAATTTAGGGACATGATTTGTGTGTCAGGTTACAGTGAACTCAAGAAGCTTATCTTGAGGGAATTTCATGTTAAGCCATATTCAGGTCATCCAATATATCATAAGACATTGACAACGGTGAAGAAGTTCTACTATTGGCTGAATCTGAAGAAGGAAGTGGGAAATTTTGTGGCTAGATGTTTGGATTGTCAATAGGTAAAAGCAGAGTGCAAACATCCATGTGGTCTACTACAATCGATTCTGATTCTAGAGTGGAAATGGGAGGTCATTTCCATGGATTTCATTACAGTGTTGTCGAGGAAATCTAGGCAACATGATTCTATTATGGTTGTGGTTGACAGGTTGACAAAGGTGGCTTACTTCATAGTAGTTAAGTCTACTTATTCAGCTAGTGAGGTAACATGGCCTTCATCAGGGAGATAGTGAGGTTGCATGGTGTATCGAAGAAGACTGTGTCAAACAAAGATGTTGAGTTCACATCCAGGTTCTGGAAGGAGTTTTTTACCGGTTTGGGTATAAAGTTGGCTTTCAATACAACTTATCATTCACAGACAAAAGGACAAACAGAGAGGGCTAACAGGATTCTGGAGGACATGTTGAGAATATATGTAATGCAACAACATAGGAGGTGGGAGGAATATCTTCCACTAGTAGAGTTTGCTTACAATAATGGATATCAGGAGTCACTGAGGATGAGTTTGTTTGAGGCACTTTATGGGCGGAGTTATAATACTCCCATCAATTGGAGTGATCCAATGAACATGGTACTTATAGGACCAGACATGTTGGCAAACATGGAACATGAAATGCATGTTATCAAGAAGAATCTAAAGGTAGCATAGGACAGGCAAAAAATTTATTCATATCAGCAGAGAGAATTTAAGGAGTTTCACGTTGTGGAACATGTGTACTTGTACATCAAGCCCAAGAAGAGCTCCTTGAGTATTGGGTCATGTGAAAAGTTGGCACCTCAATATTGCGGGCCTTTCGAAATACTTGAGAGGATTGGACCAATGGCTTACAGACTTGCACTTCCGTTGACAGTGAAATTTCATGATGTTTTCCATGTTTCATTGCGTAAAAGATATGTAAAGGATGTTGATCATGTGATTGATTGGTTTGTATTGCAGGTGGAGCCAGAATGAGAATTCCAGTTGGAACCTCAGTGCATTTTGCAGCGGAAACAACTCATGCTCTAAAACCGAGCAATCGAGCAAGTTAAAGTGTAGTGGAAGCACTTTGGGCCCGATGAAGCTACATGGGAGATGGTTGATTAGATGTGGGCTATGTACCCTTCATTATTTCTAGGTGAAGGCAAATGTGTTTTTCGTGTATGTACATATTTATATATGGTTGTTATTGTAAATACCACAATGAGATGTGTTATAAAGCTCCAATAAGCGGTATGGGTGTCATATTGTTATGTTTGTCATGTTGGTTTACTTTTCAACATGTTGATATTGTAAATACTATATCGAGCTAAGTTATAAATCTCCATGGGAAGTATGTTTTGATTTTCAGCAGTATTGCTAGTCACCTTGTGCCATAGAACATCGAGGACGATGTTCCCCTAAGGGGGAGGGGTATGTAACATCCTTGGGTTAAAAATTCATGTAATAAAGTTAATAAAGGAAAAAATAAGACCAAGGTCATGGGACACTTATTCCAAGCTGAATGTTGAGCTAAACATCCTAGTGGGTGTTCATTTGGTTTATTATGGCTAAGGGGAAATTGGCAAAGGAATTGAAAAAGAAAAGAGGCATTTATTGATATTTTATTTATGAAATAAAGGAAAATAAGAGAAAAGGAAGATGAAAGGTCATAGGTTGCATGTGAGGAGGAAATTGAAGGGAAAATAGAGAAAATTGAAGAAAATAGAGACCTCATTAATAAAAAGGATTATGAGGATTAGTTCATAACCTTTTGTTAATTTAAACCTTTTTTTTTTTTTTTTTTTGGAGCTCTCTCTCTATTCTCTCATACTCTTGCACACTTCGAGCATTCTTGGAGCACTCTAGCATTGGAGAAAGAAAGGAAAAGGAAGGGCAAGAAAGAAAAGGAAATCAAAGGTCAAGTAAGGAAGAGTTGGATCAAGCGGCTACAACGAGATTACTTGTAGGTATTGAGTTGCATGTATGATTTCCTTGCTAGTTTTGGCATGCATGGTACATGCATGTGTGTCTTTGGTTCTCTTGTTGTCATTGGCATAGGTTTTGACAAGTGTGATAGTGGTTTCAGCCTTGCTTTTCCATTTTCGGATAGCCGTGGTGTGATGAGGTTCTTTCATTTGGTTGAGTTGGATTGTCAGATGGTTTTGGAACTGGGTGAGGTGGTCTCAGGAAAATTCTCAAGGGCCTAGGAATCCCTTGAATGGTAATGACAGGATACACGGTAAAGCCCAAGGGTGCAGATGGGAAAATTCCTCAAGGTATTTGTGAAGAAATCTGGAGGAATCAATGCTTGTTTAGGCATAGTGATCCCTTGACCGGTAATGGTGGGATTACGGTAAAACTCAGTAGTGTATGTTATTGTTTGGCCTTAGAATCCCTTGAACGGTAATGACAGGATATATGGTAAAGCCTGGTTGTGTAGATGAGGGTTTCAAGCCTAGAAATCCCTTGATCGGTAATGGTGAGATATGCAGTAAAGCCCGAGGAAGCCTTGGTTGGTTTTGTTGTGAGTCCCACATTCATGCTTGGAATATGGCACGAGTGTGATTGGATGAAAGAAATATTTGGTTTAGCTCAATCTATGGTCAGGTGGTACGTGGAAGTCCCTTACTTGCTTGGATTTGCATATGTTAATAAGAGCTCTTTTCTCTCTTGTATCTAATGATTATTCATACTTGTTATTATGTGGATTTGATGGTTTTTCTATCATTGTTAATATTCTGGTTATATGTTGGTTATAGGCATGGTTTTATGAGAGACTTTAATTATGGCTCTCATCATATTTTGATTGGTAAATGAATGGTTAATGAATGTATGACCTAATAGATGATAATGCAGTTACTGAGAGAAGGCATTAGACCTTCTTGACGATTCTTGGATAAGTATGAGATCTCTATGAGTAGATATGTAATTATGATATGTAGATTACATGTTCATGACATGTTTGACGAAATGTTTGTCATGGTTAGGATGGGTCAGGTTAAGTCTTTGATCGAGATTTGAATTAAAGGCTTTGTCTTTGTGTTATTTGTAATTTATGAGAGTTTCATTAAGTTTTATGCAGTGGTCTGGAAACTAGCCCTGAAAAAGTGCCTCATATCTTTGTTGGGTTGTGTTATATTCTTTCCACGACTAGCCCACGTAGTTAACTGGGGGGTTAGAGTTGGGGGTGGGGGGAGCCCCTCCCCCCCTCGTTGCGCCAATTACGTAGCGAGGGGGGGTCATAGGGGGTTTGAGGGGTGCAGGTAACCCCACTCTATGGGGTTCGGAGCAGCGCACTGGAAAATTTTGGTTTTGGAACCTATGTTAAGTTGGGTGGACCCACCTATGGTTTTGTGCATGATTTTTGCACATGTTTTTGGACGCGATGGTTTTCAGTCCATGGTATTGGGCGCAATGGTTTTCGGTCCATGGTATTGAATGCTTTGGCATGTATAAATATGTATTATAACATTGAAAGGAAAATAATGAAAAATCAAGCTGGTAGTCCCGGTTTTGGGATCCAGGGGAAATCTCCGTGTATATGTGTTTTATGTGTTATGCTCTTGCATTGTTTATTTTATGTGTTTTAGAATTTGTATGCAGGTAATTTCTGTACGGGGTTAAAACCTATATTTGGTATCAGAGTTGTTTTGGCTTCAAGGGGACACCTTTGTTGCTGAGGGGTTTCACTCGGGCCTGTGGTAGACCCTGTTCAGTGGGAGATCTGAGAGATCGATTATGGTGGTGAAAGAAGATGGCAAGCAGTGGAAAGATAGAGATCGAGAAATTTAATGGTCATAGTTTTGAGTTGTGGAAACTCAATATGGAGGATCTGTTGGTGGATAAAGATTAGTGGATCGTAGATCCGGGTACTAAACTAACGGGAGTGTCCGATGAAGAATGGAAGAAGTTGGATCGGAAGGCAAAGAGCACAATACGATTGTGTGTCTCAGATTCAGTATTGCTGAATGTATCAGGGGAAGCTACGACAAAGGTTTTGTGGGACAAGTTAGGGACTTTTTACCAATCTAAGTCTCTGGTGAATAAACGGTTCCTACGGAAAAAGTTGTATAACCTGAGGATGAAAGATGGAGATTCGGTGATAGAGCATCTGAACGCATTTAATATTGTGGTAAGTCAGTTAGCATCTGTTGATATTAAAATTTCAGATGAAGATAAGTGCATCAGTTTGTTATGTTCTCTACCAGATTCGTGGGATAGTCTGGTTATTGCAATAGGTAGCAATGCAACTGCCTTGCAGTTTGATGAAATAGTATCATCCTTGTTGATGGAGGAGATGAGACGGAAAAATATGGAGAGCCAGAATGGCGATGCCTTGTATGTACGAGGACGGTCCTAGAACAGAAACAAAAATAAGTCATCGAGTGGGAGATCTAAATCTAGAGGGAGATCTAAATCTCCAAGAAAACCTGTAAAGGTGGTGTGCTGGAAATGCGGAAAGGAAGGGCACTACAAAAGGGACTGTAAATCTAAAGCTCCTGATAAAGGAAAGGGATTTGATGATGCTCCTTCTGCAGAGGCGAAAACTTCCTCAGATGAAGGTGGGGATGTGTACTTGGCTTCTTCAAGTACACATGTAGATCATGAAGCATGGTTGATTGACTCAGGTGCATCCTTTCACTTCACTCCCCATAGGGAGTGGTTCTACGAGTATGAGAAATACGATGGTGGTGATGTCTTCTTAGGGGATGATAGGAAGGCTAGAATCGTTGGTCGTGGAAAAGTAAAGTTGAAGTTGCAAGGTGGAAGGGTTAGAACACTTCAGGGTGTTCTACATATTCATGCATTGGCCAGAAATCTGATTTCTGTAAGCAAGTTGGATGATGCAGGTGTAAAAACAGTGTTCGAGAAGGATACCTGCAAGATGGTTCGGGGAGCACTGGTATTGATGCGGGGAGTTCGGATTGGAACTCTGTACAAGCTGCAAGGTAGCATGGTTGTTGATGGGTGCAACAGTTCTATGGTTCCTGAAAGTGGAGAGAAGACCATGCTGTGGCATCAAAGGCTTGGACATATTGGAGAGAAGGGCTTGCGAATACTTCATGGTAAAGGTATGGTAGAAGGTATGAGTAATAGCTCTTTGGATTTTGATTTTTGTGAAAATTATGTATATAGGAAGAATCGGGTGAGTTTCCCCTCTGGTGGTAAGAGGACGAAACATATATTAGAGCTTGTGCATAGTGATGTGTTTAGACCTGTGAAGGTTCCATCACTGGGTAAGTTTGTGTACTATGTATCATTTATAGATGACTTCTCAAGGAATACATGGATATATTTCCTTAAGAAGAAATCTAAAGTCTTTGATAGGTTTAAAGAATTCAAGGCTCTGGTGGAAAACCAGACAGAGAAGAAGATAAAGGTGTTGAGGACAGATAACGGTGGAGAGTTTTGTAGTAAGGAATTTGAAGAATTCTGTAAGAAGTGTGGTATAACAAGACAAAAGACTACTCCATATACACCTCAGCAAAATGGAGTTGCAAAAAGAATGAACAAGACATTGATGGAAAGGGCAAGAAGCATGCTCAGTGGTGTCGGGTTAGGACAAGAATTCTAGGCAGAGGCGGTGGAGACAGCATGTTACCTGGTCAACAGATCACCTTCATCAACGTTGGAGGATAAAACTCCACAAGAGGTATGGATTGGTAAGAAACCCTCTCTTTCACATCTGAGGGTATTTGGAGGTGATGCATATGTACATGTTCCAAAGGAGAAACGAACCAAGTTGGATGGTAAATCTGAAAAGTGCTTCTTTTTTGGGTATAAGGATGGTTTAAAGGGTTATAAGCTTTTGAACCTAGTAACAAGGAAGGTTGTGTACAGTCGAGATGTGGTGTTCAGAGAGGTGAAAGATGTTATTAAACATGAAGTCCAACCAGGGGAACTTGAGAAGATAGAGTTTGAGCTAAAGGAGAAAGAATCAGACTCTACAATAGAGGAGGAATCAGAAGATGAAGAGCCACAAACTTCAGGTGTGAGAAGATCAGTTCGAGAAAGAAGGCAGCCAGAAAGGCATAGTCCATCTGCTTTCTGTTCAAATTTTGCTTTATCTATTACTAATGATGATCCCAGAAATGTGAAGGAAGCAGTAGATTCAGAGGATGGAAAACTCTGGAAAGAGGCCATGGTTGATGAAATGGCATCTTTGTACAAAAATGAGGCTTGGGATTTGGTGGAGTTGCTGGCTGGAAGGAAACCCATTAGCAACAAATGGGTGTTCAAGAAGAAGACAAATGAAGAAGGAAAGGTGGAGAAAAACAAAGCTCGGTTGGTAGCAAAAGTTTATTCCCAGGTGTCGAGAATTGATTTTGGTGATATTTTTTCTCCTGTTGCCAAGGTAACTTCTATTAGATTACTTTTATCTGTTGTTGTTGCTTTTAATTTTGAGGTAGAACAGATGGATGTGAAGACAACATTTCTTCACGGGGATCTGGAAGAGGAAATCTACATGAAGCAACTTGAAGGCTTGCGGTGAAGGGTAAGAAAGAACTGGTATGAAAGTTAAAGAAGTCTCTGTATGGGTTAAAACAATCACCAAGGATGTGGTATCAGAAATTTGATACATTTATACGGGGACTTGGATTCACCAGAAGCAAAGTAGATCACTGTGCGTATTTTAAATTAATTGGTGACCATGTTATTTATTTGGTCTTGTATGTGGATGATATGTTGCCGGTTGGAAATGACAAAGAAATTATCTAGGATTTGAAGACCCAATTGTCCTCCAAATTCGACATGAAAGATCTTGGTGCTGCAAACTATATTTTGGGCATGGAAATTAAAAGAGATCTGGCAAAGAGGAAGCTCTGGTTAAACCAGAGGAAGTATGTCGAGACAATATTGCAGAGATTTAATATGCAGGATAGTAAACCGATGAAGGTTCCTATTCCTGTAGGTGTAAAGTTATTTGCTGAACAGTGTCCCAAGACATAAGAAGAGGAAGAGGACATGTCCCATGTTCCATATGAAAGTGCAGTTGGTAGCCTGATGTATGCAATGGTCTATACTAGACCATACATTGCACATGCAGTGGGAGTATTGAGCAGGTTTATGTCAAAACCAGGAAAGGAGCATTGGACAACAGTGAAGTAGGTTTTTAGGTATTTGCGTGGCACTAGTGATTATGGTTTGTGCTACCAAGGAAGACCAGGATTGGACAGAGTGTTGGATATTTGTGGCTTTGTTGATGCAGATTGGGTTGGAGATCTGGATCAGAGAAGATCTATAAGTGGGT
Organism: Pinus tabuliformis; assembly: GCA_031772625.1. Taxonomy (NCBI): domain Eukaryota; kingdom Viridiplantae; phylum Streptophyta; class Pinopsida; order Pinales; family Pinaceae; genus Pinus; species Pinus tabuliformis. Next base: position 50,665,732 of record CM062819.1, read on the forward strand.
ATGTGTTTAACCTATTGGGAGGTGCAGTCAATTGGATGAGTAAGAAACAATCTGTAGCGGCACTATCAATTACAGAGGCAGAATACATGGCAGCCACTCATGCAAGCAAGGAAGCAGTTTGGTTGCAGAGATTGTGTTCAAGTATGGGGTTAGTATAGGGAGCTATAAGGATAGACTGTGATAGCCAAAGTGCAATTTTCTTGGCGAAGAACCTTGCATATCATTCAAAGACAAAGCACATTGATGTTCAGTATCACTTTGTGAGGGATATGATAGAAGACAAAAAGGTGTTGCTGGTAAAGGTGGACACTTTGAAGAATACTGTAGATGCATTGACAAAATCTATGAGCTCTGAGAAATTCTCTTGGTGTAGAGAAACAATGGGCGTTGAAGGGCTGGATAAATGACTAAGCTCTCTTGTGGCCCCTTGTGGAAAAAAAACAACAAGTGGGAGAATGTTGGGTTGTGTTATATTCTTTCCACGACTAGCCCACGTAGTTAACCCTTCGTTGCGCTGATTGTGTAGCGGGGGGGGGGGTCATAGGGGGTTTGAGGGGTGTAGGTAACCCCACTCTATGTGGTCCCGGGGCAGCGCACCGGAAAATTTTGGTTTTGGAACCTATGTTAGGTTGGGCGGACCCACCTATGGTTTTGTGCATGATTTTCACACATGTTTTTGGACACGATGGTTTTCGGTCCATGGTATTGGACGCGATGGTTTTCGGTCCATGGTATTGGACGCGATGGTTTTCGGTCCATGGTATTGGATGCTTTGGCATGTATAAATATGTATTATAACAATAAAAGGAAAATAATGAAAAATCAAGCCGGTAGTCCCGGCTTTGGGATCCAGGGGAAAATCTCTGTGTATATGTGTTTTATGTGTTATGCTCTCGCATTGTTTATTTTAAGTGTTTTAGAATTCGTATGCAGGTAATTTCTGTACAAGGTTAAAACCTACAATCTTGTGGTCACAGGCATAGAACTGGGTGAAAAAGACTGCAATCGCTCCATTGCAGACTTATACATGCAACTTGAGGGTTACAGTTGTATTTATGCAGTATTGTGCCAGCGTTTGGGAGTCCAGGACATTGAAAAAGAGGCTTAACTCTGGGTTTGGGCACCTGGAAGGGTGGTTTATACCTTGGGGGTCATGTAGCGCCTAAGGGAAGCCAATACGGTTTTGGTTTTGTCGATTCCATTCCTTAAGGTGGTCTAGGAATTTGAGTCATATAATAGTAACTCTTCGTCACATATTTACCTTGGTACACTGATGAACTTGGGTAAATGTGAGAGGAGAGCGTTACCATTTTATAATAAATAACTTTAAGGTAAATTGTAACACACCTTATCTTATCTTAATTTTAAAGTTGAGATTTCAACTATTGAAACTTAAACATATTTTTAAATACTTAATATATAAGTGAAATTAATTAACATAAAAAATAATAGACTTCCTATAACTACTTTAAACATCCATAAAAAGACACTAAAAAAATCAAAAGATGATGAATTTAAATACTTAATATATAAATGAAATTAAATTAATTAACATAAGGAATAATAAACTTCCTATAACTACTTTAAACATCCATAAAAAGACACTAAAAAATCGAGGATGAAATAACAATGCACCCTTTTTAATTAAACCATTAAAAGATGGTCAAATAAGAATCCCTCAAAATTATGAATACTATTGAAAACAAGATTATAACTAAGCTTAAAATTGAAAAACAATGTTATAACTAAGTTTAAAATAAAAATTGATAATATATAATAAAAAAAAGGATGAAATAGAAATATACCTTTTAATTAAACCATTAAAAAATAGTGAAATAAAAATCGCTTGAAAATATGAAGAATATTAAAAACAATATTATAACTAAGCTTAGAATAGAAATGGATGATTTAGTTTACATAATCATTTTCAACTGAACAATTCTTCATATAAAGAAGTTAATGACTTGCTTCTTGGTATGGGGAGCCAATCTTAGCATAAAAGTTGCAACGAGTTTAATTATCAACTTTAATATAATTGTCTTATAACAAAAGTAATTAATAAAAAAGGCTACATTTTATGTTATTGAATGAATATATTTAGTGAAATAAAAAGTTTTATTTATAAAAATAGAGTTAATAAAATAGATGACATCTCAAGGTTAAAGATTAACCTAATTCAATAATTAAAAAGGAAGTGACATCTCATGGTAAGGGATAATTGGATTCATCCACTCATGAGCTTTCCATTTTGCAAAAGTATAATAAATAAATAAAAAGGTTGCCCCTCAGGCTCATGAATGACTTGATCTCTCCTTAAATAAGGAACTTTCTACTTTGCAAAAACAGTTAATGAAAGAAGACTATATTAATCAATAAAAGAGATTGCATTTCATGTTATTCAATGGCTTGATCTAATTAAATAAAGAGTTTTTATTATGTAAAATAATTAATGAAAAAATCTACATATAAGAGATTGCATTTCATGTTATTCAATGGCTTGATCTAATTAAATGAAGAGTTTTTATTATGTAAAATAATTAATGAAAAAATCTACATCTCAGGATGAATGAGATAATTCTATCTCATATAAAAGCCTTTCGTTTTCCAAAAGAGGTATATAATAATAATTATAGATTTTATAGAAAAATAGTTAATTAAGGAGATTGCATATTGAATTAATGACTAGTTGTAGTAAAACTCTCTATAATAAAATGTAGTCGTAGTCTTATATAAAAGTAGCTAATGAAAGAGGGTGGATCTCAGGATGCAAATGACTTGTTGACTTAACTTATTATGGTTGAATAAAGAGGTTTCTTTATTACAAAAGGTTGAATACTTGAATTGGACCCTAAAATGTAGAGTTTGTACCTTAATAGCACATCTCATACAAATAAGTCCATGCCTTATTACAATGAAATAAGGAGCTTGCCTTTATCATGTGGTTGAATTTTTCAAAAGGTTGGTTTTCTATACAAATCAGAGGTGGAAAGGCAACCTCTATTAGGGTGGTGAAAAGTGGAAACTTTTAGGTATAGAACGTGGTTTATCTTGTGAAGATGGAAACTTCTATGTTGAGTGGACTTTTTAATAGGAATTCTAGGTCTTTTACATAGAAGTTCTTAAGGATAAATTAAGGCATTATTGAATCCTTTATTTTTGAGTTTTGCTTTCTTAGGGGCTTCGAGAACTAAAGTGTTTTTTGAAATTTATTAAATTTAACATGTCACCGAGTCGGAGATAAGCCCTGCAACATAGGGGGTAGAACATCATTCAAGTAGGGGTGAGGAAATGATAGGGGTGTGGCTCGAGAAATGAACAAGATCTCTCCTTAAGAGATGACCGCCACCCCATTTATGGTTGAATTTATTTATTATAATATATATTTTGTAGAATTATTCAATATATAAATATTATTAAATAATTTGATTATATATATATATATAATGGTTTTTTTAGTAAAAATAATATTTATTTATTTAATTATTTTACTATGATGAATTGGTAATTTGTTAGAGTAAGTTGGGCAAGGTCTTTTAGTAACCATACTTTTTTTTAAACCATGGTGAATGGGAGCTCCTTTAACATTATTACAAGGGGTCAAAGATGCCTCCTATGGGATTTGAAACTAGGTGGAGGAGATAACATCCCATTGTGCCAACCACTCAATTGTCTATAAAAAGACAACAACAACAACAATAACAACAACAACAATAATAATAATAGGAATCTAAGTTTAAAGTTGCTGCCAACCATATATCAAATTATAATAGATACCTTTAGTTATAATAATAATAATAATTTAATTTTAAGGTAACAACCAAACTAAATATTTGCAAAACCCTATTATTTCTGGGAGAAGGGACCCACCTCTAAGTGCTAGAGTTTACACATGTGTACATTCTCAATTGATGTATGGGACCTTGTTTCTAGGACAAGGGTTTATATACTTAGGTGTACATACTCAATTGATGTATAAGACCCTTGTTTCTAGGACAAGAATCTATTTACCTAGAAGTTATAATGAATTTCTTTAGTTACAATAATAACAATAATCCAATTTTGAGGTGAAAGCTAACTCACATACCAAAATGATGTATGAGATCTCTTGTTTGTATGACAAGGGACCCACCTCTAATTACTAATGTTTATAGAAGTGAACCCCTCTTGATTTAAACATGTAAAAAATAACGTCTTACAAAAAACACCCCTCTTGATTTAAACATGTAAAAAATAACGTCTTAAAAAAACACATATTCTTAAACATTAAATATGCTCAAACTATAATATTATATTAAACAATTTTTTTGTTTTTTAAATTAGATATTCATTCACAAAGGTAAATTAAAGAGTGTTTGGAAAAAAAATCTATAAACACATGTATAATAAACACTTTCATAACATGTGATCATAAATACTTTCGATATTTTCTTATATGAAAATGAAGAGGAACATATCCCTAACCTTCACTTAAAACTATTCGATTCCTAATGTCTACATACTTAGCAAAACTATTCTATTCCTCGTGTTTACATACCAAGTAATGTCGGAAGGTTATTTTTTATATTTTAAACCTAATGCTCAAGTATATGAAAAATCATAATTAATAATTAAAAAATTACTTCGCATTTTACTATGATGATTGGGGAAATATATTTGTAGAAATAATACAAAATAAAAGTCCAAATTATTTTGAAGTTTAAAAATTTAGAAAAATATTTTTTTTGAAATAAACTTAAATAAAATCTAAAATAATAAATAAAAGTCGATACAATGTACGATGTTAACAATGAGTATCTATTAAAGTCTAATTTAATACAAAAATCTTGATTTCACAAATTTTAAGGAAAAATAAAGCTGGAAACCTAATTCATATGACCGTGACCTTTGCTTTTGTATAAACCGTTTCCATAATTGAACGCATAGCATGTGACCAGGTGCCACGTTAACGTGTTATATACACCTGCAGAGTCAGGGCTTCGCCACGAATGAGAACGAACAGACTTCGCAGATCCCGACACCTTCAAATACGGTGATTGAGCTAACATCAGGCTTACCGGTTAACCGTCTCCAGCAGGGGGTACCACTGGCTGCATCCAGTCACCAGATACGCCACCAATCCCGCCTACCAAAATCTCCATCGCCATCAGAACGTTCAAATAACTTTGTATTATACGCGTAGTAGTTAAGATATACGGATCTGTATACCTGAAGGTGGACCCGGGAATGCAGTCCAACAATCCTGCGGGTCCCATTGGTTTGAGTTCTCAGAAATATCCTCCGATCGATCTGGACCGTTGAATTAAGTGAAGAGCAGTCAGATGTTTAGTTTCTTCCACCCACGTGGTACAGTTAGTCGCAGTTAAATTTTTTACCATCGCCGAAAGTGCAAAGTTACCACGGGCAAGGGGGGTAGATTCCGGTATACGTATATTTTTTATATTCGGGTTTGAGGCGGTTGCTATATCACTCGGCGAAAGCAGCTTTAGGGTATTCAGAGATAACGCGTTAAGGCTAGTGTGGAGAAAATTAGAAAATGGAGAAACTTCAGCCCATTTACATGGACTTGGGCTTTCGAGTGGCCTCTGCATCTCGGTAGCTTCGATTAGAGCCTCGGATCTACGCGTTCCGTTCAGATTGGAGTAAGTTCAGAAGCTTTTCCCAAGGGCTTTTGCTGTATTACTTTTGTTCTTTTGCGTTGTCAAGTTGGGGAGCGGGGACTGGGTTTCAGGCGGTTGTCACCATTTTAGGGGCGGGGACTGGGTTTCAGGCGGTTGTCGCCATTTTATGGGGGTTTACGAGGTTAATTCGGGCATTTGCGATGTTGCTCTAAAAACGGTCTTGGATCGCGGTTTTGGCACGGGAGAAGGTTCTATTTTGTGCAAACCCTGGAAATTCTAGCAGTTTGTTTCCGCTAGTTTAGGGGAAATTTGAGTAATTTATTGTCAAATGTTGCTTGCTTTTGAATTTGCCTCGGTGAATCGCTGCCTTTTTTCTTTTCGTTTATAAGTGTGTTGGCCAAGGAGCATGGCGGAATTCGTGTAATTCTTCGATTTATGGAAGATTTTTGGTTGTAAAGAAGCATGGATTAGTAGGAGTCCAACTTTAAGAATCGTTTTGCTTGATTGCCCGAGAAATTTTAATGGGAGTATGAAAGAGCAAATATCATGCCATTAAGCACTGCGTTTATGGCGGAACTTTTTGTTGAATATTTTCAGAGCCATGACCATTTTTGTGGAATTCGGGACCCCTCTCTGATGCTTTGTTTTCAGTGATTAAAGAAATGAATTTCCGAAATATGTCGTTTTCTATCGAATCTTTTAGCGGTGGAGAATGGAAAAATGTGCCTTAAATAACGGTGAAAAACTTTATGAGAATGCTAGAATTATGCTAAATATCATATATTTTGGTTGTTCATCTTGTATTGACGGTGATTCTTGTTTTGTGCTGCAGGGAGTAAGCGGTCTACAAATCACCTGGTAAAGATCTGAAGAGAATTCTGTTCCTTGGATAGGCAGCTCTGAGGATTGTTTATGGAAGCTGAATATAGTGAGAACTTTTCTTCTGTCTGCTGCTAAAATTACCTTGGAAAACGTTCACAAGGTTCAAATTTGATCGGCGTTTGTGGAAGCTGAACACAGCTAGGAACTTTTCTTCTCTCTGCTCCTGAATACAGTTAGGAACCTTGCAATCGTCTAGAAGGTTCAATTTGATCGGCGCTGAGGAGTAAAAGGTTGCTTATTATTTCCTTGAGTCGGTGATAATTTCAACCTTGGGAGGAAAACCTCCTGAAATGGCATGGAAACCCGACTTTATTTGTAATAAAGACAGAGTCTAATGAAATTGTCTGCGGAGAGTTGTGATTACAGAGGGTTCTGTTTTGATTGAACATCAATCAAATAGAATTTTCCCCATATCGGCTGATACCTCAAGAAAAATGGGCGTGGAAGTTGCGAACTGTTTGTACCGACTTCCTGCGGTCTCCCCCATTGCATCATCCTCACAAACCCCCCCTCTTGCATCTGCAAGTTCTCAATTTGAGCGCAAGAAAACGCTTTCATCGTCTCCATCTACCATGGGATGCAGCAGCAAGAGCAATGCCCTTGGTGTGAATTCAATATATGGATTTCGTAACTCCTTTTGGTCTGTTGGAAGACGAGGACAGCTTAACAGAATGCGCTCGTTTAAAGAATGCAAGTGGCCAGGAGGCAGACTGAAGAGGACTTGCAGCGCATGTTCGGGGGATATTTCTGATGACGAGTACTTGAAAAGGCTACAAGAAATGGCCTGGCAGTGCCATATTTCAGAGGATAATGAGGAAGAAACGTCAAAAGCGGCAGCCGAGCAACCGAAGAGTGCCTCAGTGAACCATAACCAGGAAGGCCTTGCTGAAGGCAAAAGAGTTGGAGAAAATAGTATGATTAGTCTTAAAGATAGGAATTCCAGATTTGAGCATACAGGCGCATTGAACTCCAGGCCATTTCCTTCTGCACAACCTGATAACAATTTTAGCTGGCCTGAACCAGATTGGAATAAAGAGGGTATAAATGTTAGTAGAATTTCCCCTGTAACTCTTGAAAAGAAGGCCGATGGTGTAGGATTGCCTCTGTCGCTTCGAATGTTGAAGCGGAAGCAAAATAAGGAAAGGGGTGTTAGTCCCAAACAAGAAGGGTTCAGAAATAGCTTGGCGGAAGTGGTGGGTGAATCTGCATGTTGTTCCGTCAGGAAGGCTTTTTCTTCGATGGTTTTCATTATCCGCGAGCTCCAGAGTTATACGCTCCAGATGAGACAGATCCTCTGTTATGGCGATTTACAGGAACTTTTGAGCAGTGTGCACAAGGAAATGCATGCTTCATTTGTATGGCTTTTCCAACAAGTCTTTTCCTGTACCCCTGCTCTTATGGTTTCTGTTATGATTCTTCTCGCGAATTTTACAGTTTACTCAATGGGTAACAATGTTGCTCTGGCGTCTATTTCCTCCGTTGAATCCCCGTCTGCCACCATATCTATTTTGGAGGATGGAATGGGCATCGGTAATATGGGAGTAAAGGAGGCTCTAGCCAAGTTTGTTTCAGAGAACCCCTCTGGTAATAAGCTTTCAAATCTACCTTCTCCCCAGTTTGTAGATTTATCTCCTGAGCAAGGGCTTCTAAACATGGGAGATGGCTCTGGTGGTAGTGGGGGGAGAAATTCAGCAATATCTGGAGGAGCCGATGGGGATGCACACTTCGATGGGACATCTCATAATCAAGCAATGTTTTTGGAGGACAGCTCAGTGAAGCCCCCTGTAACTTCGTTTGCAAATCCAACATCAACTAAAGATGGTGGAAGTTTCGATAACAGGGTTGAAGAGTCTGCTTCCATGGATCAGTCTTCAGAAGAGATACAAAGGTGGGAGGCATTTTTGAAGGAAGCTTTCGAGGAGCTAGAATTCAGCACCAAGGACGAAGCTCTTGACCACAAAACCATGCAAAGATTTGTTTCACCCATTACCGTGCAGCTTGAGCCTGACAATTATGTCTGCTATGATCGGACAAATTTGCAATATCAACAAGCCATCAGCGGGGATCCTGATAATCCTCTTCTGCTTTCAAACTATGCGACATTTCTGCATCTTGTGGCTCATGATCATGATAGGTAATTTCCAATTCCTTCGAATCTTTTCTGAGAAGAGTTAAAGAAAGGTCAGAAAGAAAGGAAATTATGAAATTATGGTTTGCAAGCTTTCTTGCTTGTGAGGTATTCAGTTGTTCTGGCTGTTCTTTAGCAAGGGTTGTGAGATTTGGAAAAAAATAGATTAATGGTTAGAGGTTTACTATCAATGCTTACTTCGTTTAGCATCCTTTTGAGACCTGCATGGTCTGCAGGATCCCTCGGTTTAGAGTTAAAATTGAGATTGATATTGAGATTCTCACACGATTTTGGTCATAATTTAATTGGGAAGTTGATCAAAGATGTTGGCTTTTTAGTATTTCATCCGTGTGATTAAACAGAGCAGTTACTAATCGAATTGTTTATTTTTTATCAGAGCTGAAGAGTACTTTCAACGAGCAATAAAACTTGATCCTTCCGATGGCGAAATCATTGGTAAATATGCACACTTTTTGTGGTTGGCTCGTGCCGATATTTCCTCTGCAGAAGAAGCGTTTCTAGATGCTATTGCAGCAGATCCTGCAAACCCTTTCCACGCTGGTAGTTATGCACACTTTCTTTGGAATACTGGAGGTGAAGACACTTGTTATCCTCTTTCTTGAAGATAACTGCATCCTGATTCCATGCATGGTGTCTGTGTAGCCAATACATAGGTGGGTGTAGGACGAAGTGGTGTTTATCCCCTCAAGTATTGTGTACTGGATGTTACCAATTACTCATGAAATCTTGTAATTTCAATATTGGTCCAAGCCCCAATGATTTTGTGGGTAGGCAGAGATGAATGAATTTTAATCCCCGGAAGTGTCCTGCGATGTTCACGAGCCTCGGCGGTGTAAGACAGGAATCGGAAATAGATTTGTATGAACTAGATGGAAGATATTAAGAGTTGGCTTACAAACCACAGGGTTTCTTGGTTGTAAACTGGACCATTATCTTCGACAGAAAAAACATGGATCTCAGGCTCTCCGTTTGTAATGAGTGTAATTATATATCGATGTAAATGATTTTTTTTTTTTTTCCACCTAATTATATAATGGCAGTTTTTTATCTGTACCATTTATTGGTCAAATGTTCAGGTTTCTTTGACATATCAAATAACCTCGTCATCATGTCTTCACAGCCTGTATGGCATTATATAACAGTACGCACCCATTGCTATCGTGCATGCGGTTTTTCTAGCGCTATAGGTGTTTTGTGATGCTGCAGTTTGATGCGAGCATCCAGTTTGTTCATGTATGAAATGAATTGGTAAAGACTCCATAACTATAAATTGGGAAGTGCTGAATGACACAGCAGCATTCTCGCTATGAACTTCCAAGTGCTGCATAATCTTTGTTCACAGGTCTATATTGTTTCAGGTCAGGAAGCTTCCTGTGATATATAACCAATTAACATAGTAATAATAATCAATAGGCATCAAATTACTAGTTTGGTAAAATAAATGTCTACCTCTTCTCAATGCTTTTAGCATAAACCTAGTCTTCCAGTTTAAAGGATGAGATCAATCTTTTATGGGATGGATCTTTTATTGGAGGTCATCTTCATAGTTACAATTCAAATTATTTTATTATAATTATTGTCCTGAAGTGGAAATGTTAGGCTAAGAAACATGTGCTGAGCTCTGCACATGAAAGAGAAATACTATTTTCATTTCTTGGTCAGAAGGATATCTTTTCTGACAAAATCACCTGGTAATTTCACCGAGCTATCATTCGTTAATAAGAGTAACAAATCTATTAGATGGGGAGGGAACTAGGGAAACTAGTTTTGTCATGACAGGTGATTTCAAGGAAAAAATCTTTAGTAATGTCTGCCCCTGTCAAAATTTTCTACACCTAATTGAAAGGTATCTCAAAATGATCGAGCTAATGTTAAAAGTAGCTCAAGAAACAACGGGGTACCTTTTATTCTAGCAATGGATATGTAAGATCGGACACCATGCAAGTTCTTGATTTAGCGAAGGATAGCCTTGTAATTTAGATATTTAATATTTATTGCACATTAGTAAACCTATGTAAAATGATTTAAATTTGTCTGCGATTTAAAATCTTTTTCATTTCAGAAAAATTCACTCTTGTGCAACCTTGGAGGCCTGCCATTTTTCAGAATGGGGGGATACTGGACTTCTCTAGATTTTAGAATTTTAAAGTTGCCAAAGTCATTGATAATATCCCCACATCGCTTGTAATCTCTGTGATATTTCTCATAATCATGCCGAGATCTACTCAAAAAGGTAATTAGTGGAATATTCTACGAGGTAGTCTTTATTAATTATTGGAATATTCTACGAGGTAATCTTTATTAATTATTGGAATATTCTACGAGATATTGTTTGTAAAGGTGATTCATAAAATCAATAGTGAGTCTCTGGTTCTTGTTTTGAGTTGGGTAGGAGATTCATCATCTGGCAGAGGACCTTTTCAAGGGCTGGACTGTTGTTTTGAGTTGGGTAGCAGATTCATCATTTGGAATAGGAGGACCTTTTCAAGGGCTGGACTGTTGTTTTGAGTTGGTTAGCAGATTCATCATCTGGAATAGGAGGACCTTTTCAAGGGCTGGACTGTTGTTTTGAGTTGGGTAGCAGATTCATCATCTGGACTGTTTATATGGACCTTTTAAAGGGCTGGACTGTTTGTATAAATTCTCTGATACCTGGGATATTAGATTGTGAATGCAGTGTGTCATCTCTTCTTGGAGATGATTATGCCTTCCTAAATTTGAGTAGTATTAAAGTTCCAAATGAGCTTTGATTTAACATTAGTTTGCCCTTTTTACATATTCGTGGAATTCGAATATTGTTCTTATCCTTTTTGTTCTGCGACTATTTCTCTCTGGTTTGCCCTGCCATTCTTGAAAATCATAAAAGCCCTGCCATTCTTGAATTTCTCTCTGGTTTGTTCTTATCCTTTTTGTTCTGCGACTATTTCTCTCTGGTTTGCCCTGCCATTCTTGAAAATCATAAAAGCCCTGCCATTCTTGAATTTCTCTCTGGTTTGCCCGGCCATTCTTGAAAATCATAAACTTTTAGAACGATTAATTCTCACATTCATTGGAAAACCACAATACATCACAGACCATGAGATTAGTTATGGCCATTGTCATTATAGTGAGTTCTAACTTGTAAAAAAGGTTATGGCCATTGTCATTATAGTGAGTTCTAACTATAATTCATTGACAAGACTCTAGAGTGTTTCACAGAGCATGACATTAATTATTGCCATTGTCATTATAGCGAGTTCAAACTTAAAAAAAAAGTTATTATCATCACAGTCAGTTCTAACAAAAAAGTGATTATTTTCAAGTCTTTGACAAGACTCTAGCGTTGTAATAAAACTTGCGAGTTGATAGACTCTAGAGTAGTACATTCTAGAGTGTTGTAAATATAGAATTATAGTGGATAGACTCTAGAGTAGTACATTCTAGAGTGTTGTAATATAGGAATAGCACGTTGTAATATAGAATGCAATAGTATTCCTAATAGAGGATGGCATTAGTACTTTAATTTTTAATGGGGAGGCTTTATATAATTATTTTTACACTATAATTATAATTATAATAAAATTAAAAATTATAATGGCTATTGTGTGTGGCGATTATAATTTTTTTTTAAACAAAGCATTTTCATTGATAAAATTTTTGAGTTTTGATATTTTTTTTAAGCATATTACTTAGTACGTGTTATACTAATGGCCATATCTCTAATTCCGAATGATAACCTAATATCTCTAATTCCAAATAATAACAATGGGCCACATCTCTAATTCCGAATAATTGAGAAAATCATAATTTATTTACTGTTTTAAATATAAATTACCATTTTAAATATAAATCGCTGAGTAACCACTCTTCTTATAAATTTCTTTAATTCTATATAATGAATATAAATTTCTTTAATTCTATATAATGAATATAAATTTCTTTAATTCTATATAATGAATAGATTATAAAATCTTTTGTTATAACAACTCACATTTTTGTTATAACAATTTCTCAAAAAACTATAATAATCAGTTTTATTTAGAAAATAAAATAATCACTTATATTTTTAAATAAAACCAGTATAAATTAGTATAATAATCACTTATATTTTTAAATAAAACCAGTATAAATTAGTATAGATTTATTTTAAATAAGGATCTAACGTGAGCTGACACAGATTCAGTTTTTTCAAGTGCAATATTTTTTTTATGAACAAACATTTAACTATTTTGTATAATTATTTTTAAAATTTATAATTAGGCTTATATGAGCAAAATTTCAACTTTGATGACAGACTGTAAAATGAGCCTTTTGGCTCAATCAATCTGTAAAATGAACCTCTCGGCTCAATAAAATAAAACTGGTAATAACTAACTTCTAATCTTATAATGAAGTTAGCATTTAAGGAGAGAACAAACTTGAAACATGGTAATAATTCTCCTCCAATCTTATAATGGAGTGAGCATTAAAAAAGACAACAAACTTCCGAGGAATATATCTAATAAATACAAATCTTGTAATACAGGGAGCATTTTGAGCATTTAAGGACAAAACATACTTGAGGAATATATCTAATAAACGCAATACTTTTTCAAGGAATACATATAATAACGAGAACTTTCCAACTGCAAAGACAATAGAAGTTTGCTGTAACTGGAATTTGAACAAATTCTGATTTGTGCAAGGAGAATTTTCGAACTATAGACCACTGAAATTTGTTATTTTGTATTGTGGCCCTGATAAAGCTCTGATGGAAGTGGATTTACGAATAAAACCCCTGTAATACTTGAAAATCTTACCTTGAATATTTGCTTTTCTTTAAAACGTGAAGAGGTTAATGCATCTATATTTAAATATTTTCTTTAAACCAACCTATAAGTGAAAAGTTTCAACAAAAACTCCTCTGCTTTAGAGACGTGATACACCTAAAAATTTAAATATTTTCTTTCAGCACAAATTCGAGGTAAAATGTGGACATCAATCGAATTTATTACTTTTTTAATTATGACATTTAGTTTCCAGAAATTGTCGCCCTTTTTTAGCCCGCGAGAGTTGGGTGACACTTCAGCTACCATGGAAAAAAAAGGAAAGCGTTGAACCAAATTAAAGTTTGTTCTACCCTCATCATTATTTTGTTGGGATGGGTGAAAGTCTGGTCCGAAAAATAAAATTAAAAAATAAAATTTACCAAAAGGTTGAAAAAGATGAGAACGCTAGATTCATGTGATACACTGTAAGTCAAATTTGACCGAATCTGTACACACCTGAGAGCCTTATTGCCGGGGTTTCTAACAAAAAGTGAAAGTGAAAGTGAAAGTGAAATTCATAATGACTTCTCTTTTTATTTATTTTTAATAAAAAACTTTTATTTTTTTTAATTGTGTTGCAATCACAATTTTGTTTTGGATTCAGTTCCAGGAATCTATGACATGAGAATTTTATGGACGTCATAGTAGGAATTTTCATGGTTCCACCGCCTCAAAGTTCCACGTCTATACTATTAGCAACTCATTTTAGAAAATTTTGTTGCTTGATATTTCATATTTGTAATCTATGCGGAGAATTTGATTCGGCTATAAATAGAGGTGTTTCCCTATGGATGGCTCTGGTTGCGTTGTTGACTTTTTGGTGAAACAATATAGGGCCATATGGTCAGATTATTTCTCTATTCATAAATGTTCAACGGTACATTTCGTTTCCAAAGTGCTTATTTTTCTCTCAATTTAGTACATTGTTAGTTGTACATCTGAATATGGCAGGACTGTTTTTCTCTTCCTAAATGTTTAGGGTGATGTGTAGTTTTTTAATAATGTTTTCCCTCTTTTTTTTCCCAAAATTTAGCACGTCTTTTTTGACAATTTTTTTTAAGGTCGAATGGAACTTTTCGGCATGTGATCCAAGTTTTGTGCCGACTATCGGTACATTGTTAGTTAAAGTTAGTTAAATTTGTGACACATAATGCTGAGTAAACGATACTCATTCTTAGGGAGCCAAGGATTGTGTGGGCATTCTAATAGTTATTCATTTCGAATGGTGCTAAATAAATAAATATATTTATTGATTTTTTCGAGATGAATCATTTGTCGATGAAGTGTTTACAAAGGTGTTAGATGGTTGCACTAAAGTGGTTTTTTGTGATATCCAATAATAATAGTGGATCTCATTTTCTTTTTTTTCCTCATTGTATTTAATTAATTTAATTTTTATTATTATTGGCTATTTCATGAATGCAAATTTGCTCATCACTGTTATTCAAGGAAAATCAGACCTATTGCATATATTTTATTTGAGTGTTTAATTTTTATTATTATTGGCTATTTCATGAATGCAAATTTGCTCATCACTGTTATTCAAGGAAAATCAGACCTATTGCATATATTTTATTTGAGTGTATTTTAGTGAGACAATTATTTTTTACAAAAGATTAGTGAGACAATTATTATTGCTTATTATTTGCAAATACAAATTGACTAATCACTATTATTCAAATAAAATCAATCTTATCTTATGTATTTTATTTTTTTCTATTGCTTATATTTTAGTGTTTGTAAATTGAATAAGTATAAACAAATTATTCACCCAATTGACTTTGACGTTCCCAATTATTTACTTATATGACTTTGATTTTTTTGAGTTTATTAGAACAATTTTTTGATTTTTTTTCAATTTAAATGATAGAACACCGCAATTTCATTGTTACTTAATTTTGACCCACGAAAAACTAAAAAAAAAAAAAAAAAAAAAAAAAAAACTAAAAATTGATCTCTTTAAACCATGTCAATTGAGATACTAATATTCTGTGCTAATATTAAAAGTGAATTAAATAATCAAAAATTAAAACAGAATGTTAAATTTTTTATTCGTTTGACTCAAGATGGATTTAAAATTCCAATTTTATAGTTTAAATAATATTTTTTAATACAACCATTATCCATTAAACTATTTTTCATAAACTAAAATTAAAACAAAATATTACTTAAATAAAATATAAATAATTAATAATTTTTAATCCATATATCATTAAAAAATAATATCTATATATATATATATATTATTTCAAAATTAAATTAAAAAAAAATAAATTAACAAAACACAAATTAGTGAGAATAAAGAGAACCAAACCATAGAAACTCGCAATGAACAATTACAAAAGCTTTATTGATATGAGTGGGTAACAATGCTGCTTCCTTCCTTATTACAAAATAACTTGTTTACAAAATGAAAACTATAAATCTCTCATCACACAAAGTATTTTTTTAAAAGAGAAACGCTGTTTGGTCTTCCATCTACATTATTCTATATCCTAGGGCTCTTTGATTTTTATGGCTTCCTCCCACGCTCTTTGACTTTATCCCAGGGCTAAACGCTGTTTGGTCTTCCATAACCTTATTCTATATCCTAGGGCTCGTTGATTTTCTACCTTATTCTATATCCTAGTGCTCTTTGATTTTTATGGCTTCCTCCTAGGCTCTTTGACTTTAGGGCTTCTCATTTTCCTAAGATTCTTCATGCTCTATATCTTTGAGCTTCTCATTAATCCATTTTAAAATTATAAAAACGATAATCCTTCTCACTTCATACTATCTCCTAAAGCTATGATGTTTCAATTTTTTGAGATTCTTTTATTTTCTAAAGTTTCACATTTCTAAGTAGTTGACATTTTGATATTTGACTTTGCAAATCAAGTGATAAACACTGTTGAACATAACTATTATGTCTTGAAAAAAGTTTTCTCCAAATTGTTTCATTTTTGCGAAAATAACATTTGCGTATTTGGTTTAACTTTTAGTAATTCTCGACTCAAACTCAAGCTTCTGTTTAGTTAAGTCTATACTCGTATCATTAAATAATTCTGGTTGCGATGTAGGATTTACAATGTATTCACAAATATCAACTTTATTGATAATTTTCATGGTTTGCATTTCAATTTTTGTAATAAATTTTAGACCACATAAAATTGTAAAAAATACTATTAAGGTACAACTATGTGTTATTATTACATTTATTACCCACCAAATAACAATTAAACCTTATTTAATGACAACATTTTTGGAGAGATTTCTGGGTTTTAAGAAAAGAGTTTTAGAGGCCATCTTGGAGTTGCCCCCTTGCTTTGTTGGGATGTGGATTCTAATAAAAGTAATGAAAGTTGAGTAAATGGTAAGTCAACATGTGTGGTTGGGACTTTTTAGGCTCTTCATTTTGATTTTTGGAGATGGATACATTGCAACAACAAGAAGGGACATGTGTAGGTTTTAACTCTGTACAATTAATTGCAACAAATTGATTATTAATAAAATAGAAAAGATGCACATGAAGATTTTATCTTGGAAACCCAAGTCGGGAAACAAAAAATATTTTTCTATACATTCATCTTTTTAATGTTATAATATAAAATTATGTATCCTACAACATCCATAAACTGCCAATTTGATTACCTTATATTAGAATACAATCGTAGTTCCTTAATTGAAACTACAAAACCATGGGCTAAACCATCATGCACCAAAAAACTGCTAAAAGCAAAACCATGTGTTGTAAATCGCCAAAAACGGACAAAAAAATGCCCAATGTTTTTTGGGGGCGCTGCACCCAAATCCTTGCATAGTGGGGTTCCACCACCCTATGAACCCCTTGAGCAAGGGGGGACTTTGCCCCCCTTTATGACCCCATTAAGGGTTTTCACCCCAACCATACCCCAATCACTACACCCAACACAACGTATAACATGTCAAGGTAGTTGTGCAAAGAATATAACACATACTCAATGTTCTCCCACTTCTTGTTTTCTTTGCACATAGGGAGTCATAGGAGTACATGATCAACAATTTAGGGCAATAATGCCCATTGTTTCTTTGCACCAAGAGAACTTCTCAATGCTCATAAATTTTGTAAATGAATCTACAACATTCTTTAAAGTGTCCACCTTCACTAGTAACAACTTATTTTATTCAATCATGTCTCTCACAAAGTGATATTGAACATCAATATGCTTTATCTTAGAATCATATGCTAGGTTATTCACTAGGAATATTGCACTATGACTATCATGATCTATACTCATAGCTCGCTATACCAACCCAATACTTGAGCACAAGTTTTATAAACATATTGCTTCCTTTCTTGCATGAGTGGATTCCATGTATTCAACTTCTATAGTTGATTGTGCCACTAGAGATTATCTCTTTATCATCCAACCGATTGTTCCTCCAAAAAGGTTAAACACATACCTACTTGTAGGTCTTCTGCAATCAAGATTTTCGACCTAGTCTACATCAATAAAGTCATGTATGTCCAATACAAATCCTGGACTTCCTTGGTTGCACAATCCATATCCAATAGTGCATTGCAAATATTTGAATACCCTCTTTACTATTGTCCAATGTTTTTTCCCTAATTTTTGGATATACCTATTGAATACTTCCACTTCATGTGCAATGTCTAGTATAGTACAAAACATTGCATACATCTAGAGAGTCATGGAGAAAGATTGAGATGATTCAAAAGAAATTCATAACCTACAACCTACAGATCAAGGGAAATACTCCCTATCCCATCCTCTTGACTGAAGCTAGTCTATCCCCCATTGAAAGTATGGCTATGTTTAGGTATGTAATGTATAAGAAGAAGCTTTACAACATAGAATCCAAGAGGCTCTAAAAAATTTCTTCTAACTTTAGTCAAAACCCCCACCTTTACCTCAAGTGTGGGTGGCATAAGGAGGAGATCATCCGGGGAAGTAAGGATAATGTCAAAGATACTATTACCTGCAATTTTAAGGATAAGTTGTGGGATGATAAGGATTTGGAGGGTAAAAGGAAGCTAAGATACTATAAGGAGGTGATCAACCCCACCCTTGATAACCATAATTATCTCTCTATGTTTTCCAGCACTAAGAAAAAAATTAACATCGCTAAAATAAGAATTAATTCTCATGAGCTTCGAAGTGAAACCAGGGAGTGGTCTACTCCCAAGATTTCTTGGGACAACAAAATCTGTCAAATTTGCGATAGTAAGAAGGTGGAAGACGAAAACCACTTCCTTTTAGATTACTCGACTTTTACTCACATCCGCTCTGAATTTACTAACATCTGCCACGCTTTTAATCTTTTTGACTTATTAAGCCAACCCAACTATGGCGATCTTGGGGCACTTCTTTCCCTTCTCTTTGATCGTAGAACCAAGATTTTGAAGAATCAAAATTAGATTCTTCTTCTTTTATTAAGGTCCAATAGATCACATTGGTCTTAGTGGACAGTAATCATCATCATCATCATCAAACTTCTAACTGCACTGGCATATGGAAAACAAGACGTGTTCCCTTCCTCTTCCTATGTCTTAGGACAATATTCTGCAGATAGCTTTACACCTATATGAACAAGGACCTGTTATTGGTTTACATTCTTACATATTAATTTTCTACAATATTGTCTCAACATATTTCCTCTGATTTACTCAAAGTAACCTAATTGGTTGATCTATTTTAATTTTCGTACCCAAAATCAAATTTGCAACACCAATATCCTTTAAGTAAAATTTAGAGGACACTTGAGTTTTCACTTCTTAGATGATTTACCTGCCATTTCCAATCAACAACATATCATCACATACAAGACTAAATAAATAAGATGATCACCAAATGATTTGAAATAACACAGTCATATCCTTTGCTCCTTGTCGAGCCAAGTCGCAATATTTAAGTATCAGTTTTTTGATACCACTATATAAGCACCAATATAAACAATGTAAACTTTGAAACGGGAACTATAAACTCAAAACGGGAACTATGGCCCAAAAACCTCAAAAAAACCACAAAAACAGTGCTCAAAACGAAAAGTGTGTATACTGGAACGATGTTTTTTTTTTTTAGGTGTCAATTTTGCGGCTGTTTTAAAAATGGCAGTGACTACGAAATTTTCTACGAAATTTTTCTGCAAAATATAGCTTCAGAACGAAAGTGTTGATACTGGAATAATGATTTTTTTTTTTAGGGTCAATTTTCATACTTTTTAAAAAATGCTAATAAAACCAATTTTTTATGTCTCAAACAAAGTTAAATTTTAAGGAAAAAACACATTAATGTTTCTGGTAGAATATCATTTTTCTTTCCTAAGTATAAATTTAACATGTTTTCAACCACAACATGCTAGATACAAAAGAAATTGAAATTTTTTCAACTATAAAACTAAAAAAACATGACATTATGAACAAATTATATCACTGAATGAATTCAAAAGTCTTTATTTGTATACTCAATAAAACAGACATTATATCTCTAATTTGATATTGCATTGTAGATATTTAAACAATAAAATTTATCATACTTAAGACATAATCCAACAACATAAAAATGCTTCATAACTTCTCATTTAACAAAATATGGAAAACATTAATTTTATTTGAAGATACGATGCATACATCAGTTATATAAACTATCTTAAACAATTATTCAAAATCACTCATATTTTCTTGCACACCATCAGAATTCACATCTTCAAATGAGTGACTGGATGCTGACGAAGATGTTCCATATTCTTCTCTTTCATCAACTAGTGCCCCATCTGAGTTCACATGCATGCCCAACATTCCAGGTTTCAAAAGTCTTCTAAATCTATGACTGGTTTCAACAGACTCCCATGTCAACACTGTTCCTTTTGGTAACAACCTTTTTAGAATCTTTGTCGTCTTGAAGCGAAGAGTTCCTCTCTACTTCCATGGTGGATTTTTGCAAACAATACTAATTTTTTTTATATATTTTTTCTCTACACACTAACCATAACATAACCATACTTATTTGAATGAAAAAGGGACCAAGTAAATTGATTGTTATCCCCCACTCTATGTATTTAGTGGTTTAAAATTTAAAATTGTTCTTTAACTTGTTTGTCTTTTCATTATTTTCAAAAAAAATTCCACGTGGTGCATCAACTCGCAGTGATCATTGATGCTTTTACGAGCCACACTATGTACAATGGGTTAATATATAGAGCATATTGTTGGTTTATTATGCTTGTTAGTATACTTAGAAAGAAAGGACATACCATTTATGGTGATTTGGTACATCTTAACTCGCTATTGAGTTAAAATTTCCTGCAATTGTCGGTCAATTATTATTATTAAATGTAGTAATGCACCTTTAACAATGCTCCAATAGATCTTCAGTACATTAATAAACAAATTTTGAGGTAACCAGGAAAATTGATATATTTTCTGACGGTAATAGTCACTAGAATGCTTCAGTATAAATACATTTAATTTTTATTTTAAAATGAAAATTATATATATATATAGTTTAGAAGGAAAAGAAGTATAATATAAGTATTAAGTTTTTATATGGTTATTAACTAAATTTGAACATGAAGTTTTGAAATATCATAATTACTTATATGAATCATCATTATTTAATTTTTTTTTAATTTCATATGTATATTAAGATTTTTTTAAAGAATTAATCATTTTTAATTTTATTGATAAAAAACAAAATTGGAATATGACAAATTGAATTAAGCTAATTTATTATTTTTATTACTACTTTTATAACTTAGAATTTTATTTTTCTGAATACAAAAGAAAAATTGTGTAATATAAGTATTAAGTCTTTATATGGTTATTAACTAAATTAAAAAGTATCTATCTTTTTGCATATCATGGATGTTGTTAATTGTTAAGTACTAATGTAAATTATGTTTTATTTTGAGGTAACCAGGAAAATTGATATATTTTCTGACGGTAATAGTCACTAGAATGCTTCAGTATAAATACATTTAATTTTTATTTTAAAATGAAAATTATATATATATATAGTTTAGAAGGAAAAGAAGTATAATATAAGTATTAAGTTTTTATATGGTTATTAGCTAAATTTGAACATGAAGTTTTGAAATATCATAATTACTTATATGAATCATCATTATTTAATTTTTTTTTAATTTCATATGTATATTAAGATTTTTTTAAAGAATTAATCATTTTTAATTTTATTGATAAAAAACAAAATTGGAATATGACAAATTGAATTAAGCTAATTTATTATTTTTATTACTACTTTTATAACTTAGAATTTTATTTTTCTGAATACAAAAGAAAAATTGTGTAATATAAGTATTAAGTCTTTATATGGTTATTAACTAAATTACTTTCAACGCTCCGCCCCTCGGGCGATCTTCCCTCTAATGATTTCAACACATTGTTTCGGGCATTGCCTCCTCTGTTAGCAGATGACATGCCTGTGGGTGATGTAAAAGTAGTAGCACCGCATGATGAGCGAAAACCTTCGGCGAAAAGATCTTACTTTGCAGCAGCAGTTTCGGGATCGCATTATGGACGCCTTTTCCCACGCCAAAGCCTTCATTTCTGCCATTCTTCTGTCAACCTGCATTGGCTCTCGCAAGTAAGTGACATGACAGGAAATAATCCATTTGCACCTTATTTTTTTAGATTTTCCGTAATTAGATAGTTGGAAATTTGGTTCAGCGCTTACCGTAGGTTTCGCAACATACCCCGTGGATCTTAACTTAACTCTAGTGATAATAGCGGAGATTAAAGTCCGAAGGTTTTGGTCTAACCGCAATAGTGATTCCAACACAGGTCTAATCATGAAGAAGAAGGTATTCTAATGGATTTCAATTTCAGGTTCCTGCTATAGTGGTGGACAGAAATTCTCCTGCTTGGAACGGCGGGCATGTCTATATATCCAGTGATGCAGTGGCCGATGCATATCTCAACCAATTCAGACAAGACTTCACAGCATTCTTAGAAGCCAGAGCAGAAGAGATTATTCCCGGAGGATGCATGTTCATAGCTCTAGTCGGTCGTAAATCTGCAAACGCAAAGGAACAAGGGGGTTTCTCGGCTTGCGCCCATTACATGGAAGCTGCATTTGAGGAGCTGGTAACGGAGGTAAATGTTATAATTCAATTTAATATCTCATGATTTGGTTTGAATATATCCGATCTGTAATCGAGTTGGGGTGGCAGGGTTTGATTGAGAAGGAAACACTCAACACCTTCAACATTCCTTTCTACGATCCAGATATTGAGGTGTTGAGGAGCGTAGTGGAAACAGAGAAATCGTTTGAAATAGAGAGAATGAGGGTTCTGAACGGGTTTCCCTTGCATCCATCGTGGGACGTTAGAGAAGGGGAAGAGGCGATGTTTGGAAGAGTTGTAGGGAAATTTTACAGAGCAATGTTTGAGAATCTCGTGGAGACTCACTTGGGGTGTGATGAACACCTGGTAAATGAGTTTTTCACGAGATTTGCAAAGAGAGCCGCTGCGAAATGTCGAGAGTACATGCACATTACACTCGATCTGGTTGTCGCTTTTCTCGTTCGCAAAGGAGCATGACTCAACGTCAAGTTATTTTCTATGCACTATTATCTTGTAACAATCTATGAACTATATATCGCCAACCAATAGCATGTGAAATATTTAAGTATGGAATGTAAATATTGCTGTTGTTCTTCTAGTGTGGATTTAGATGGTGTATGCCACTAACGCTTGAAGAAATATTTCTGTGTAGCGGTCAATATGTGTTCACCGATTTCAGCAATAAATGAATCGCTACAGCCCATTCACAAATCACGACTTATCTTATGCGATCGCCGGCGCAGCGCCACCCCCGGCTGCCCCGCCCCGCTCGAGGGGCAGAGCGTCGATTCCCGGAATCGACGCTTCGCCCCTCGGGCGGGGCGGGGTGGCCCGGGGGTGGCGCTGCGCCGGGCGCCGCCTGCGCAGCGCCACCCCCGGGCCGCCCCGCCCCGCCCGAGGGGCGGAGCGTCGATTCCCGGAATCGACGGGGTTTCTTGGCTTGCGCCCATTACATGGAAGCTGCATTTGAGGAGCTGGTAACGGAGGTAAATGTTATAATTCAATTTAATATCTCATGATTTGGTTTGAATATATCCGATCTGTAATCGAGTTGGGGTGGCAGGGTTTGATTGAGAAGGAAACACTCGACACCTTCAACATTCCTTTCTACGATCCAGATATTGAGGTGTTGAGGAGTGTAGTGGAAACAGAGAAATCGTTTGAAATAGAGAGAATGAGGGTTCTGAACGGGTTTACCTTGCATCCATCGTGGGACGTTAGAGAAGGGGAAGAGGCGATGTTTGGAAGAGTTGTAGGGAACTTTTACAGAGCAATGTTTGAGAATCTCGTGGAGACTCACTTGGGGTGTGATGAACACCTGGTAAATGAGTTTTTCACGAGATTTGCAAAGAGAGCCGCTGCGAAATGTCGAGAGTACATGCACATTACACTCGATCTGGTTGTCGCTTTTCTCGTTCGCAAAGGAGCATGACTCAACGTCAAGTTATTTTCTATGCACTATTATCTTGTAACAATCTATGAACTATATATCGCCAACCAATAGCATGTGAAATATTTAAGTATGGAATGTAAATATTGTTGTTGTTCTTCTAGTGTGGATTTAGATGGTGTATGCCACTAACGCTTGAAGAAATATTTCTATGTAGCGGTCAATATGTGTTCACCGATTTCAGCAATAAATGAATCGCTACAGCCCATTCACAAATCACGACTTATCTTATGCGATTGCCGGCGCAGCGCCACCCCCGGGCCGCCCCGCCCCGCCCGAGGGGCGGGGCGGCCCGGGGGTGGCCCTGTGCGGGCGGAGAGACATGAATTTGATACCATCCTGCTGTATAATGCAATGTCGCACTTATGTTCAAAATAACACCAGCTTCTGAAGGAGACTTTCCAAGTCCACCTTTCTTTAAATATTGCAATGCAGCATTGCACATTGTAAATGTGCCAACAGAGTCAATATCCAATACTGTTCGGAAGCCATTTGGTGATAAATCTTCTGCAGCACAAAGAAAATTGCCCGCAGCACCATTCACAAGAATATCAAGTCTTCCAAACTGCTTTACTGTTACTTCAACAACACGAGCAGCATCCTCTATCTTGCGAACATCTCCTTCAATTCCAATGGCCCGAATGCCTGGCGCTTGGAGTGCTGCAGTAGCTTCCTCGACGACGGTCTTTACCGAAGATCAAAAGCATATAGCAGCAAAATCCACGAACTACATTGATAAATCTATTTCTAGGGCTGTTATCGTATGTCACATATTAAATTGAACCAAACTCCCCAATTTTAACGTTGTGTCGATGATTTCATATATAAATTCAATATCATTATACAATTGTACAAGAACAATAATCTAAACAAAAGTACTTCCACCTGTATCAGGCCATATATGACGTCCCAAACTATATGCAAATATTTTTCCATCCAGCTCTATAGTATTTTAATGCAGAAGAGTATTGATTCTAATTAGACCTACAACCCTCCAAAAATATTTACTAAAAAAAGTTCATTTATTAGGCGTCCATCCAATTGAGTGACTATCCAAATCCAATTGATATAGCGGCAAAATTCACCTAAATTGATAAATCTATTTCTAGGGTTCTATCGTATGTCACAAACCAAACTCCCAAATATTGACATTTTGTCCATGATTTCATCGATATATTCAATACCTTCATTTGATTGTACCAAACAATAATTTAAACAAAAGTAAAAATAGACACAATATGGCTTCACAACAATAATTTAAACAAAAGTACAAGTAGACATAATATGGCTTCACAAACTATATGATAATATTTTTCCATCCATGTCTATAGTATTCTAATGCAGATGCCCTTATTCTATATTGGTGCGCTTATTCTATATTATATCCATGGTACAGGTATCCGTGCAAGTTATAAACAAATATTTCATGAAATCATTAAAATGAAGCCTCAAACTTCCACCGAGCATTTGTCTAATTATGGCAAGGTGTGTACTCATGGTTTTGTATTATAAATGTAATTTAATTTTTTTACGGTTTTAATTAGGATATTAATAAAGTATAATAAAAATAAGATAGATGCTATATTTTAATTGAGTGGATTATTTTTAATTGGTTATATTTCTCTTTAATTTTCATAACTTAATGTTTTGACCAAGAACCCTTTTTGGCGTGAAAAGCTTACGAGTTGGGGTTTATAACTCTCACCAAATACATTTTAGAAATGTTTGTCTTTCTTCTTAACGAGTCTTTGACTGCTCACACTTACATTACTAGAACATGCTCTTTTGAGGTTACCTGTGGAGATTTAATTATGTAGTATATTCCTTTTATGGTTTTCTATACAAATTGTCGATTGTACAAGTGCTTTATAAATCATATCTGGGTACATTGTGTGGAGAACTATGGTATCCCCAGGCGACTAGATGCAAAAAAAATTAATTATGTTTTGCTAGGGATAGTAAAAGGTTACCTATTATGTTATGCATGTTGCTTGTACATCTTCTTTGGTGGTTGTTCATTTTTCATTAGAAAAATAAAGAAAAACCCTTATGTTCTCACATCTAAATTTTGTTTCACCATTTTGGGTATTAAACACCTTGGAAGGAAACACATGTGAATGATAAATCCTATAATAGTATGCTTGACATATATTACTAATATTACTAATTTTAAATTAGTTTTTCTTTCAATTTTTCTTAGCTCTCATGTATTACTTTCTTCGACTCTGATATTTTTCTCATTACATTATATTAGTTACAGTTGATACTTTTCAAATAGCTTGAAAGCCTTCATTCAACATATTATGTTTATGTGTGTTAGATAGAAATATCTAGAACAATAAATTCACTTAGTATTAAAAACAATCTACACATTCATTTACACATTTTTTTATGTTTTCAAGAGTACTTATATGTGTGTGTGTGTATGTGTGTTTAGTCTGTGGATAATGCAGGCTTAACCTAGGGCTTGCAGCAATCTTCAA
This sequence comes from Pinus tabuliformis, assembly GCA_031772625.1. NCBI lineage: Eukaryota > Viridiplantae > Streptophyta > Pinopsida > Pinales > Pinaceae > Pinus > Pinus tabuliformis. The sequence continues at coordinate 50,692,161 of CM062819.1, forward strand.
GCCTATTAATTAGCGTTTATGATTGTTCCCCTTTGGTTCAATGACTTATAGTTTGTTTATTAACCTCGATAACTAACCTAACCCAAAGAAATATTACATTCCTCTTTTGATTTCATAATTTTCAAATTACAAAACATTAATACATTGGAATAACCACAAGCATAAAAAATAAAGACAAAAATCAGAAAACAAAAATACATGTTTAACATTCATTCGCTTATATGAATAAATGACTTGGCCTACCGCAAAACCACAGTGAATAGAAAGATTCTCTACCCAACCAATGGGAACTGGTACCTGTACTGGAACTCCCCCTGAGCAAATTTTCTTTTTGTTTCTGAACGGGGGGATAACCCTCGAGCATGTAGTCCACCCGAAATCCACCGATTCCCACCATGAAGCACAACAAACTCAAAGGATAACACTCACCTTGACCTACATACATATCCTTAATCGTCAAATCTCCTCGCTAAATCTAACGGCGGAGGAAGACATCGCTTGACCTACATACATATCCTTAATCGTCGAATCTCCTCGCTAGATCTAACGACAATTGAGAAAGATCCATTACAATGCAATTTCATTCAGCGAAGAATTAATGCTCTTCAATTTCTTCGAGATGCAATGCAAGAAATTGGGTTGAAGAAAGGGGACTTTAGTGAATCACGTGTGGCAAAAAAGGCGAAGGAACCCCAACCACCATTACATGGAATGTTTGGAAAGACATATATTGGGAGATTTGCAGACATCAAAGACCCATTAGAAGAGGAAAATGAGCAAAATGAAACAGAAAATATTGTGGAAGAGGACAATGATGAAACTCTAGAGGACGAAGAATTTGGATTACGTGACATTGTTGATTAAATTTAAGTTATGCTTGTAAATCAAGCTTTGCAATGTTTTGACTTTGACATTTTATGAGAAGAATAAACACTCAATTAGGGTTGTTATATGTTCAATATTGGTAATATGTGATTTCTGCATTGATTTTTAAGTTAATCATTATTTTTTGAAAAAAAAAAGTAGTTATTATTATCTTTTTGACATGTAATTCATAAAAAAAACTATTATTTGACCATTTTTAGTTAATATTTTTGTATAAAAAATGTGATTTTGACATGTTAATTCTAGCAAAAAATTATCAAAACGTTTAGTTTTTTTGTTATATTTATGTTAAAAATGGTTATTTTTTATGTCCATTGTTAAAAAATGTTGTTTTTTAGAAACAATTATTTCATGTGGATTGAAAAATTAATTAAGGATGTCTAAACATGTAGATTATCTAAAATTCAAACTATCGACTTTCTAATTTAAAAACGCAAAACAATAAAAACCCCACTAAAAAAAAAAAAAAAATTAAGATAGAGAACAAGAAAATATGAATACAATGACGACTTCAAAAACTATCAAATTTAGAAAATAATTTTTTACATTTCACACACTAGAAAATTTAAAGTCAAAAAATAGGTCTTTTAAAAAAAGGGTGTGATGCAGAATACTCACTTTTTAAAATCAGGATGAAAATCACTACCATTCACTACCATTCTAAAACTTAATGCACATGAAAAAAATTAAAGTTCCAAAAACCATGTTCTAAAAAAAACATGTGTATTCTGCATCACCACTTTTGAAAATTGGGTCATTTTTTTGCCACCTCTACAAAACGGGTAACAGTATCAGTTCCCATTTCAAAGTTTACATTGTTTATATAGGGACTCTTTTATCCTACATACTAGATCTTTCTTTCCCTTACCACAAATTCTTCTAGCCACTTCATGTATGATCCAAACTAGATCATTATGTTCTTTTTCATCCATTTTGATGCTTTCATAGTGGAAAAAGTGGAGGAATAAGTTCATAGGACCATTTTTACTAGCAGGACCTAGTTTGGCAAATTGGGGTTCGAACCTTCCAAGATCATTTTGAGGCATCAAAAGACATTTTTTGGTGGAAAAAATTAATCTTTAGCACCACATATTTTTCATATTCTACACACATAGACCTTTCCAACAATGCAAGAATCACCTCAATCAGAGTCTGTATGCAAAAGTTATGCCACTCGGAAGTTGAACTTCTTGTTTTGGCCACCATAATTCGAGAGGGTGGCACATTAACCACCATTCTTAATTGAAAATTGGATAGCCACACGATCATGATGAATAATACTCTATAATATTCCATATTGTAACTCTATTTAAGAGTTGAATGAGTCAAACCTAACCACTAGTAGGCTATCAGGCTGTGTTATAACCAAGCCACTAGGAGGAAAAGAGGTTTCATTATTTTCGAGTGTATCTTGTTCCATAGACAAGAATATTAGTAGAGAGGGATAAGGAGAGAGTGCATAAAGATTAATAGTGCATTATAGTTGTCCACGGGCCTTACTTCTTTGTACTTGCAACCATTTTCTATTCAGAGAAAGAGAGCATAGTGGTTTCATCTTCCAGCTGAGTTTTCTCCCTAAAGGGTTTCCCAGGATAGATCTTGTGTCATTCGTGGTTTGTGATTTTTTATTTCTCTATTCTATATTTTCTGAATAATTATAATTTCCATGCATATATAATAAACAATAATTTACAAATCCAAAAATCTACAGAGAAATAAACCCTCATAGTGTAGATTTTGGATTTTTAAGTGTAATTTATCAGATATGTTGTGATGAACTATAAACTGGAATATCCACGGTAGTTTATGGATCATATTGGTATTAGAGCGAGTTTCTTTAGGTATATTGTGGAGATTTGCAGGGGACTTGTTGATGGCCTGAAATGACCTTATCAACATTTGGAAAAACACCTAGTCAGAGCCCCAAATTAGACTCTTTTTTCATTTGGAATGGTGGTTTCGACTGGTTTTAAATTAGGTTTAGTTACCCGTATGGAATTTGCTCCAATTGATGGAGGCTTAAGGATATATAAATGAAAAGAGAAATATAGCAAGCAAAAAAATGATTCTAAGTAAAGTCAAGAAAGTAAAATAAATAAACTCTAACAAAATTATATCATTTAATATATAACCCAGGTGTAATTGCATGTGTGAAATGAAATATAGCTCAATATTTATAAATATAAATTTCTTTGTTAAAGATTTTAATTAAAGCAAACTGTAAATCATAAATAATTCAATTAAATAGTTAATTGAATTTTTATATTAACAACATCACATGTAATCTCGAATAATTATGTTTACAAATGGAAGATAGAATAAGACATAAGTGAACTACTAAATCCTTCACTCATAAATATGAATATACTCAATTGATTCCAATAAAAAACGTAAACAAGAAAAAATCAATAATAATGCCAATTTTGTTTTGCTTCTCTGAGACATGGAATCAAAATTGGTCCAACTTGTATTAGAAAAGAGACTTGTACAAAGGTGCAACAGGGCCTTTTCTTTCAAAAATTCAAAACCCATAGTTCTGAGCCCGGGAGTGTTTAAATAGTTTTTCAAACAAAAAAGAGAGGATAGTTACATCTTTGATATTCTCCCAACTAAAAAAAACAAATTGGAAGAAAATAGACATATTGTTACAACTCAAAATGAATTCTTCAACTCGGAGGACAGCTATTGATGAAGAGCCAATGGGTGCTTGCCATTACTTATAGAATTTTAGAAGATGAACCCACTTGGGAGGTGAGTGAGGTCTAATTCTCACTTACTGGCTAAATACCTAAGCTTGCAAGGATGGAGGTAATTGAGTTACTGTCACACGGAATAAGTCGATCTTGCGGACAAGATAGACCTTCCTAGAATCTAAAGAAGACCTAATGACAAGCAAACCAACCAGACACTATCTTTCTCTAAATATGCTTTGATAAACAATAGCAAACAAGTGTTTTTAGGGCCTACCTTAGGTCCAACGCAAGCTTGTGGATGCCCTCGCTTCTTCGATCCAAATGAGCTCCTTTGTCGCGAATCTGCAAACACAAACAAGGCAAACAAATTAAATAGCACCTGAAAAGCCAATTGCATAAAACATATTTAACATGAAAGTCAAGGAGTCCATGAAACAAATAACATAAGATACTTGTTGAGAAAAATGAGTTTGATTCTATTAATTCAAAAGAAGAAGAACTTTACAACCTTTGCCTTGACGCTGTACAAGCTCCTCCCAGGGTCCAGCAAGAAGTCTCCTCTACTTTGACAAGTTTCACTCACTCCCCAATGAAGCCAAAAAGGTATGTGATCTCTCCTCTTAAGCTCAACTAGGAAGTCTTGATTTCACCAGCATTTACCCTAAAAAATGTTCAGCTTCTAACCTCCTCAGCAACCAGCCCAATGCCTGTATTTATAGTTCAATGGAGGGAGGTTACTAGGTCCTCCTTCAAAGGGATAAAGCCCTCCTTCAAAGGGATAGCTCCTCTCATCAAGGGATTAGCTCCTTCTCTTTTGGGATGCATGAACCACCTCAGAGCGAACAATCCACATCAAAATTCCTTCTAGAAACCTCTAGAATAACCCAAAAGTGAGTTTTTTAAGATAAAACTTGCGCATTTTGACTTTCACAGGGGTCCGCACCTACACGGTTAGGGACAGAGCGGGCAGGTCCGCAGATTTTGTACACAGAAGGTGCGGGACCGCAGGTGAGAGTGAGAGAAAGTGCGGAACCAGAGTTACATTGATTTTTAATGTCTTTCTCCCATTTCCAAAGCTTGATTTGAAGAGCTGAGGTCTGAGACTTGCTTAGGAGGACAGTACAAGTGATGATAGACCCATACTGACTGCAAATAATCATGGTGACAATATTTTTGTGTAATAGATTGCCCCCTAAAGTGCGAAGTCTGTAGTAGATGAGGATTTCTTATCATTTAGGAAGAGTGAAGTACTTTATCATTTCGAGGATCATCTTGTGGAGAGCCCGGTTGGAACCTATAAAAAACATTCAATGCAAGATATATATATGAGATCATATCATCGTTGAGGTAGGCATTCCCATACTCAGATCAAAACTGACTAGAAAAAACTAACTACTGCTCTGATACAGGAATGATCTTGTAAAACATCACAAGTATAGACTCAGGTGGACACAGTATGGACGCAACTATCTGTTTATGAATAGTCCATCAGATAATGAATACAAAATTCCTCGCAGCCTGGATTGTGGAAGTTAGATCCAGGGTCTTCATTTCTACTTCCCGAAACAATACGATTCTATCCATGCGAATGAATGTGTTGATGTCGAACATGGTAGAAACCACTTGATTACCAGTCAATGATGTAAACTATTAACAAGTGTGAGAGAAACCACCAATGATGTCAATGGCTCTCGAAGTACCCAGTACAATCCATGAGATGCGAATAAATGTGTTGATGTCGAACATGTCACGGAATCCTTTGATCGAAAGTCAATGATGAAAACTGTCGTCAAAGGTGAGAAACCTGCCATTGAGGCATGCAGATCTCAAGGTACTGACGATTCCTAGATCATCTTTCTAGATAATGAGCTGATGTCGATAGAAAGCGATTTGTCGTAGGCAAGCCCACAACACGAAATCATAGATCAAGTTGAAGAAATTTAGTTGCAAGGACTGACTCAGGGATGGTCAAAATGGATGACAGATATTTTGCAGATGAATGGCTTATTGGCAGTGACCTCTTGAACACATAACGACACGACAGATGGCTTGGTGACAATTGACCCAAAGTTAATACCCAGAAACCGGCTGAAGACTTTCAATGTGGTTTGATCAACTGTTAGGCAAAGGATTTCCCAACCCAGGTGAATAAAAGTGTCGTGTTCAAGAGTGGTTACAAAGTATGACAAACAGATTCATTTTTCTCTCTTTTCCCCCACCATTTCTGGCAAGTACCTCTTTATTTTTTGACAAGCTTGAGGAGGATAACATTTGCTTGATTATAAGCTCATCCTTCGGATGAGTCCAACTTAGTTTAAATTCGAACCTTAAGAAGGAGTGGTTCGTTCCTGTTTTTAATTGAGCAGGTCCTTTACTATGAAATTTTAACGAGTCCAGTATAGGAGAAACTCGGCGTTTTTCAATTTTAGAGAGTCTGAAAAACTTAAGAAGACTCCAGGGTTGACCTTTTTCGTAAATTTGTGTCTCCCAAGCCCGAAAAAGTATAAAATAATACTTGAGAGAACCGCTTGATCTTTTACGACCAAGGAGTACTTCTCGTCATTAGTGCCCTTGACCCGAAAAGTAAAAAAGCGATCAATGACACGTCGTTTTATAACCAATATCGAATTTGAAACGATAAAAATCCGGCAATCTTTCCATGTTTTTACGGTCGGAAAAGAGCTGTAAGTGGACCGTCTTTTAATTCCGTTTTAACGAGTTTAAAAGAAACACTTGGCAATCTTTTCATGTTTCAGGAGTCAAAAAAGAGCTTAAAGGTGACTCTAAATGTTTTTCATCGAAAATGATAGATTTCACTTGAATAATCCGTTATTCTGCACAAAAACACAAACATTACTCATACTTGTTTGAGATGGATAAAAATGTCGCAAAAATACCTTTTCAAAGTGAAACATAAACAAATTTGCAATTTATTTACTCAAAAAACTTATAAAAAGGGCCTTTGTCAATTCATTTTTACCATTTGAGTTTTGGTGAGAAAATAGTGCTTTTGCTCAGAAAACTTCCCGTGAAGATTGCGGACATCCAACCGTTGGAATCGAACGCCGTCTTCTCCAGGTAATCCACATCATCCCACTCTTCATTTTTAACCGTTTAATTTTTTGTTTTAGTCATTTATTTCATTTTTGGGAGGGTTTTTAGGCACAAAACCCGCGCACGGGGGCCCGCAGGTTTACCATTGCGGGCCTGCGGACCTCGAATTTTTCTCCATTGGGAAAAAGCTCGGGGTCCGCACCTTCCATGTAGACAAAGTGCGGTCCCACGCACTGTGTCTAATCCGGAGGGTGCGGTCCCCGTCGCAAGGGTTTTTAACCCAAAAATTCTCAAAAATGGACCAAACAAAATAATTTCTAACAATTTAATTTGTCTTTATGCTTGATGCAGAGAGTACATCATGCTAGATTGCCGTGAACGAGAGCATGAGGACGTAGATGCTGCCGCATGGAATCATCAGCCTTCACTTGATGCTTTGAGGGCATGCGGCTTGTACAAATTCTGGGCCATTCCTGGCATGAGGGCTCAGGTGGATTTCTTACAGTGGATGGTTGACAGATGGAGCGTACAAGACCAGTGATTTTTCATCGGTGGCCACCAGCTCGAAATCGAGCTGACAGACATATATTTCTTGACTGGTTTGCCTAAGAGAGGCGAAGACTTGACTCTGTTTGGGGCTAGGGCAGGTGGCCAGTCTGTCGATAGCCTCAGGCTAGAGTACTGCAACAACCAGGCTAGAGACAAAGGGATAGACATAAAGACCATATCCCGTCCTAAGCTCATGGTGATTGCATTCACTGTCACCAGACTTTGTGGAGCTGCCGCATTACATATTGCCACTGGGTCCCAGATGCGTATGGCAGTTGATTGCTTTCGAGGCACCATCTTCAACTAGTGCGATGTCGTGTTGGCCAATGCGAAAGGCCAACTGATCAGGGCCAAGAACGGACGACTAAAGACCTTTGGTTATGGGGCTTTGATTGTGAGTTTTGGCCTGGAGAGGGTTCCTATGCTGATCCCACAACACTTTACTGTTGGAGCTGGGCTTCCTCGAGAGCCCAAACTGATGCGATGGGTCGCAGTTATGGCCCGTCACCCGGACGAGAGGACAGAGGTTGCTCGATTCAAACCTGAGTATTTCCAATGGCTGGAAAATTAGGTCTTTTCTATTCAGGACTTCCCTTACGCTGGGATAGATTTTCATGGTGACCCAGACATGGTTCTTCCACCAGGAGAGCAGTGGGACGAGTCAGGTAAAATTCTTTTCAACATTTTTTCTATTTTAATTTTTTTTGTTATTTTTCCATCATCTCAAAATTGATAGTAAAAAATTTCAAATGCAGATGTGGGTCCACAGCGACCAGCCGCTCTCCGGCCTTACGAGAGGAAGCAACCAGTTGCACCCGCGCCAGCCCCACAGGACGAATCAGCAGAGGTTTTGGCCGAGTTGGAGGGTCATCTCGAGCACTTGACAGGAGATATTCCTGAGACCACTATAGATGACATTCCTCGTCGACTTCAACGCTATGTGATTGGGGTCCCGGGACCTTTTAGGAGGTTCCTTTGCAAGGTGGCCCGTGCAGTGGTTTCTTATAGAGATCATCACCAGTGATAGGATGATCGCCTATTGTGGGCACATGTGACATTTTTGTTTTTTGTACTTATCATTTTTGCCGATCATAAGGTATTTTTCAACCTATGATCGAGGACGATGTATTTTTGACACACTCCTATATATATATATATCAGTATTACCGGCTTATCTTGTAAATCATGTTATGGAATGGTTTTAAATTTACATGTATGATTATTGCAAATGTCTATTTAACATTCGAGAAGCAATTGCATCTGCTAATGTATTTAAAGACCTTGGATATTGCTGATATTCAATATAATCAAATTCATGTTCCAAGAGACACACTCTCAAAAATAATCTCAATAACACTGGATTTCTAATGGCATACACTCTATTAAGTTGTAATACAACGAGTTCAGAATCTAACCTCACTATCAAACTCCGAATCCCAAATGAAATAGATTCAGATAATAACTCAATCACTGCACTATACTCGGCAATGTTGTTCGTTGTTTGACTGAGGCTTACCCCATGCATAGATACTAACTCGTCAGAGGGCGAATAGATAACCCAAGCTGCGGAAGAGATGTTTCATGTATTACGACAAGCACCATCAGCGAAACCAATGTATGTTCGGAGACGCATCGACATCTGCAATATCAAGAGTAAAACCAAGATAAGCAGGAATAATGACGAAAAAAACACTCTCTAAGCTAAGCACACTTGTTTAAACTAAAACACACCAGCTAGAAAGAAAAACTATCCTAACTAAAAATCTCCATACCCATTCTTTTAAGCATAATACCTCTTCAAGTAAAGGCCATTTCTAGGTTTACCCAAAGAGTCCCCGTCAAAGTCTACCAATTCATAGGCCCCTTTGGCTAGCTTTCGCTTGGCAACATAGGGACCATGCCACATAAGAACGAATTTTCCACCGCCTAATTTATCATTAGCTTGATCATAAACTAAGACTAGATCTCCTTCCGAAAAATTTCGAGGGGTCACATTTCGATCATACTGAGCTTTCATTCGTTTTGCGTGAATCTCGATCGCCAATGCAGCATCACGTCGATTCTCATCTAATTGAGCCAAGTATAACAAACGCTTTTCCTCTTCAGAAGTGGCTGGAAGTAACTCAATGGCCATTTGCAGTGACGGGATTTCGCATTCAATGGGTAACACAGCTTCTAAACCATAGACTAGTTGGAAAGGAGTGAACCCTGTTGATGTTTTTACTAAAGTTCAGTACGCCCAAAGCGCTGAAAATAGCATGTTGTGCCAATTCGACCGATGAATCCCAATGATTCGTCAGATCATGATAACTAAAACTTTGTTGATGGATTCAACCAGACCATTCGCTTGTGGATAATAAGGGGTTGAACTATCGTGACGTAAACCAAGCTGGCCTGTAAGTTCGGTCATCATAACGTTTCGAAAATGGCGCCCATGATCAGTGATTATTGCTTGCAGGACACCAAACCTAGCAATTATATGATTGAACACGAAAATTGCAGCTGTCTTGCCGTCTGCCTCAAATGTATGCATCGCCTCGGCCCACTTAGTAAAATAATCTACCGCAAGGATGATATACGCATGCCCCCCGGCCGAGTGAAGGGTTACATGTAATAAAATCGATACCCCATTTGGCAAAAGGACCAACGACAATTATAGGGTGGAGAGGAGCAGGTGGAGCGCACATCTTACGATAAAAAATTTGGCAATTGTGGCATTTTCTGGCCGCCGTAATACAATCTTTAAATAAAGACGGCCAGAAGTAGCCAACGCACAATATCTTTTGGGCTGTGGCAAACCCAGACATATGACCGCCACACGCTCCAGAGTGACAGTCATTTAAAACCCTTTCAGCTTCCTCGTGAGTTAAGCAACGTCGAAAGACAGAGTCTGCCCCACGGCGATAAAGAGTATCTCCAATAATCCTATATTGTTGGGACTGGAATCGAATTTTCCGACGTTCTGACCTTGAAATTTCTGGCCGAAAGGATTGGGTATGGAGATAAACGATGATATCCCCATACCACGGATCTAAAGTGCTGATTAGAAACAAGGATTCGTCCGCAATGGGCTCCTCCGCCACAGTTTCCGTGTCAGCACGTGGGAAGTCACACATTAACTCCGCAAAAACTAAAGATTTCTTAGACTTAGATTTCTCAAATTCCAAGTCGAACTCCTGCAGGATAACGATCCATTTAGAGTACTTGCCCCCTAGCAATTGCTTGGTCAAAATGTAGATCATAGGGTTGCAATCCAAAATTACCGTAGTTTTACATAGTAGAATGTAGTGACGAAAACGTTGGACAGCTTGAACGGCTGCCAATGCCAATTTCTCCACATGTGAGTATTTTAGCTCAGTTGGATTTAACGTTCGACTAAGGTAATATATCACATGTTCCGTTCCGAATTCATCTTCCTGAACTAAGACCATTCCAATGGTGGAATGAGAGGCGACAAGATACAAGAAGTAATCCTGGTTGTAGTTGGGAGGATGCAACAACGGTGCATGGGTCAACGCGTGTTTGAGTGCATCAAAAGATTTATGAGCTATCTCATCCCAATAGAATGGAGTGTTCTGTTTCAACAACCGGGTGAAACCCTTTGTAACCTCGGCGTAGTTAGGAATGAATCGTCGTAAAAAGTTTGCTTTCCCCTGCAAACTTTGGAGTTGGCGAAGACTCGAAGGAGGAGGCAATTTGATGATAGCTTCGACCTTCGAGGGATCGACGCGAATGCCGGCTTTCGAAACTACAAACCCCAGCAATCGACCCGTTTCTATACAGAAGAAACATTTGTGTGGATTCAACCGAATACGATAATGCCTACACCTCATAAAGATTGCTCATAAATGGACGAGGTGATCAGATCGATGTAATGAATGAGCAGGAAAATCATCGAGATAGGGTTGCACAATGTGCTTGATGTCATGAAATGCATAAGACATCGCCCTTTGAAAAGTTGCTCCGGCATTCTTAAGCCCAAAAGGTAACTTGCAATAAGCAAATGTCCCCCATGGACAAATGAAAGCCGTTTTTGGTTGATCGGCAGGTAGAATATTGATTTGATTGTATCTGGAAAAACCGTCCATGAAGGAGAATAGTTCGCTGCCGGCACAATCATCAATGATTTGATCGATATAGGGAGTTGGGTAATTGTCCTTTGGACAGGCTCGATTAATGTCCCTATAGTCGATGCATATTCTTATTGTTCCTTGCTTTTTGTTAACTGGAACAATATTCGATACCCAATCCGTTAACGGGATCGGATAAATGAAACCTGCTTTCAATAATTTTTCAACTTCTGCTTTAATTGTAGCAGCTTTTCGTGGGTGAATCTGACGCAAATGTTGCCGGACGGGTTTAGTGTCCGGGTAAGTCTTGATCTCATGAACAACAATCGCGGGATCAATTCCTGGCATTTCCTCATAGGACCAGGCAAACACGTCGCGGAATTCTTGAAATAGGGCCTTATATATTTGAATTTTGTCATCTATACATGAGGCACCTATATGAATGTTTTCAACAATTCCGGGCTTAACCGAAATGTCAATAGGAATAGTTCGAGAGATGTTTCCCAAATTTAACTCTGAATCAGGATGTTTCATTGGATTCTGAGGTTCCTTGACATATTCAGTTGTAAAAATTGATGAGAAATCATTTTCAAAACGATCATCCTCAGGTAAAAACGAAGATCTGTGATGGAGATCTTCCCATGGTAAATCATCTACACATAGGATTTCACGAATTTTCTCATCAGAGTGAACAAGTTCAGAAAATGTGGTTAAATCCGAGGTTGATGTGAAAAGTGATTTCTCACGGACCACATTCATTAAGTCATTTTCAGTTGAACAGGGGTCAGCAAACGACTGCACGGCTTCATAGGCAATTTCATATGGACTCAAAGGCATGGCATTACCAAATGAGTCTATCTCAGATTCAGAAGGGACAATCCAAGGATCATCATAAACAATGGTGTCTGATGTAATCATATGAATGGTTGCAAATGAAGATGATGCGTTGATCAGAGGAAAAGGAAAAGTTCCCAGTAAACCGGCATCTTTAACTAGTCCTACTCCAACATCCTTATATGGGATAGTCGTTTTACCAACATGCTGAATACTCTCCGAAGAGGCTGGGTCGGATGAAAAGTAAGCCAGTTGGTCTATTGTTACGATCTTTCCATTATGTGGAAACTTTATTACTCGAAAGACCGATGAAACGACCGCTGTCATAGCGTAAGACCAACTTCGACCCAAGAGAAGGTTGTAATCTAGAGGGGCATCAACCACCTCCACATATAGACTAACGGTTTTTCCTTCAACCCCTATAGGCAAATCCTGTAGAATGCCAAAAGGATGAAACCCACGGCCATCAAAGGCCTTTAGAATCGTCGGGGATTGATTTAGTGAAGGAGAACCAAGCGATCTCCAACACTGTATCGACATAATACACGTTGAGGCTCCCTCATCAATTACAGTCCGATGAATAGGCCTGTTTTTGACTATCACTGGAATCTGGAAAGCCATTTGATGAGGTAAACGCGGTGTACTATTTTCTAGATCGAAAATCATTAGGTTCGAGTCCTGAACATCAACAGCTCCTATAGCCGACAAAAGTAATTTACGTTGTGCTGGGCATGATTGCAGCACTTCCAAAGTCGACATTGCTGAGGATGAAACAATTAAATCCTCAACAATGTTATAATTCTGAGCCGCTCTCGCATGTGGATTGAAAGCTGACTTTCGAAGTATACCCTTGGCGGGCGGTTTGATTACCAAGTCTGGATTAGGTTTCTCGATTTGTAGTGGATCAAAACTGGGAGCTGAGGTTGATGGATTAGAATGAGAAGATTTTGCTTCTTTACCATCAACAGGACTCTTACTACCATAATCTTGCGATCGAGTCGCAATCCTAACATGGGACATCATCTATATGGGTTCTTCATTGGCATTCGAGGATGAACCTATCATCTTACTGTCTTGAGCCAGAAAAGGATCCTTCAAATCAGTAGGAGTTTGGGAACCCTTGACAATCTTCGCAACCTCTGCACGATAAGGGCAGTCTCTTGTAAAATGTTCATCGTCACAAATGAGACAAGGATAACGAGGTTTGCGCTTTTCATCATTGGATTCCGCCTTTTCAGGTTTCTCCTTTGAACTTTTGTCCGTTTTATTCTTCTTCTTTCCTTTCTTCTTCCCACCAGATTTTGATTTGGCTGTAGATGATTCTACAACGTGAATATCGGCGGAAATCTCTGCAGAAGAATCTCCTGTTGGGGAATCAGGCAAGGTTATGATAGGGGAAGAATTCTTGGAAGAATTCTTCTTACTTTTAGTGTTAACCGTACCAATCATACCATCGGTGGCATGAGATCCCGAAAGAGTTGTAGCGATTTGATTTTTCTTGGGAAGATCGGGGATTTTTTCGTGTAACGTACCTGACTGAGTATAGACCAAGTCAAGGTACTGTGCTTGAGAAATTACTTGCTCCTCAGTAACAACTCTGGCTTTAGCAACATCTTCAGTGATCTTTGGCAACAAAGATTTTACAAACCACTCAGCCAAGATCTGATCCGGAATAAATACCTTCACTAAACGTTGTCGACGTCTCCACTCATGAATATGATATGAAATGTAAGTGGATGTTGATTGTTTTAGCGAAGTTAACAATTCCGTGCCATTGTCATATCGGACTGGCAACTGAAAATGAGTTAAAAACGAGGTAGCTAACTGACTAAAATTATAAAAAGTGCCTCGCGGTAACTCAATGTACCACTTGGCCGCGAGACCAATTAGAGTGCGCTGGAAAAGTCTAAGACGGATCGAATCATCTGAAATGGAGTTAGACGCGCACCAGAGGTGGTAAGTCATCACATGGTTCGACGGGTCCTCTCCTGATTTACCTTCAAACTTGGGAATGTCACTGGGTAACTTATTCGGCATTGGCGGCCAAAACGGAAGATAATTAATGGGATCGTTTGTTAGGCGCGACAAGTCAGGTAAGTCCAAAGTTGCGATAAACGGTAACTGCCGATTAGGATCCCTAAAACTCTGGGTCATGAGACCAGCCCCAGGAGGAGGATATCCGGGATAAATAGGAATAGGAATTGCGTTCGGGATATTGTATCCTCCCAGAAAACCAGGATTAACCGGACCGTACTGGGGTTGTTGAGGTTGTTGATAAGTGTACCCAGGGTACGGTTGATACTGATAAACTGGCTGCTGCATAGCAAGACCGAATTGGTACTGTCCCTGGTAGGGTTGATAAGTGAATTGTGGTTGACTTGTGACAACCGTACTTAAACTAGGTTGTCCTACAGGCATCTGAACCGAAGTTTGAATCGTAGATCCAGACGGTGGTAAAAATGTCTGAGGAGTAGATACGGGAACAGTAGAAACCGGAGCTGTCGATACTCCAGAAGTAGGTGGGGTAGATTGAACAGATGTTGCGGCAGTTGTAGCAGTCGTTTGAGGCGGAGTACGAGGTGTACTGGGCCCAGGCTGAGAAACTACCGAAGGTACAGAAGTTTGAATGTTAGACTGGACTGGTTGCTGGGGTGAACCAGAAACTAGGGGTTGTCCAGTTTGAGATGACAACTGTACACTTGGCTGCAATACCTGTTGAGCTTGCGATGGATCCCACACTATATTCATTCCGGGGTACTGACCCATAACTGGTTGAGAATACTGAGGACCATAACCAGGTTGAGGGTAGGATTGATAATTGAAAGGTACATTTCCCGTTCCTTGAACATACGTTTGACCGGAGGGTGGTTGGAAACCTTGGTTCGAGTATTGACCTTGGGGTTGATACCCTTGAGGCACATACTGATACTGGGGTTGACCTTGAGGTATAAATTGATACTGGGGTTGACCTTGGGGTACATATTGAGTCTGGGGTTGACCTTGAGGAACGTACTGTCCCATAGGTATGTACTGTCCTTGAGGTTGCCCCCCAGATGCAAACTGTGTACCTTGAGGTTGCCCCCCAAGCGTTAATTGAGGCTGCCCCCCAGGCGGTAACTGGCCACCTTGAGGTTGAGGATTGGGAATAGAACCTGACATCATAAGAATGTCTTCAACGCTCAACAGCTTAGTACCATTGTTTCCAGTTAATAACCCTTGCTCAATGGGTTGAGGAGATGCACCCGAAAAAGTACCAGAAAGTGACTGATACCCGGAGGGAACAGAAGGACCGCCATACAAAAAAGATTCTGGCGATTGAGTAAACATGGATGACTGTCCTGCCATATTGACGGGAGTATAATAACCTCTAGGTGTTGGGTGATAAGGAGCACGAGGTGGTGAAAAACTTAACCCTGAGTTTTCTAGAAAATTAGTCAAAGAAAGATACCAAGAACTTCTCCTAGGTGGACTGTAAAAAATTGATTCACGCTCCCTTAGCTCAATAACATGTTGATTTTCAGGGATAGGGATGCCTACTTCTGCTTCCAGAGCAAGTTCTTCAATAGTAATAAGTCCAGAAGGAAGATCTTGGGTGATTACTCTTTCTACCCTAGGTGAACCAGGACCACTAGAAGTTGGAGAAACAAACCCCGATGTCGGAGTAGCAGCAAATTCACTTTCAGGCTCGGATATTTCGGGTTCTTCACCTATATCACTAGTAGATGAAAAACTACCAGCAATTTCGGAAACAGACACTGACTGTGGATTATACTCTGCTACTAACGGTTGAAAATCAGGATGTACTATCAAAGAAGATTCTCCTTCCTCAGGTGACCCAACTCTACTGTCTCTAGGAGTTACGAGGACTTTCAAGCCTTCGAGCTGGCTCGGTGCTTCCTCAGGAGGTTGGCCCCGAAGTCTACGGGACTTCCTCAGTAACTCAGCCACGTTTACAAACTCAGGAGATTGGCCCCGAAGTCTACGATACTGTCTTGGTAATTCAGCCACAGTTGAAAAATTTTAACTACTTCACACGCAAACAAAGTAAAATCTCAATGAAAAGCACCTAAAGTCTCTAAAGAACCAAACAAATTTGAATCACACGCCTAAAGAATCTAGGAGATCAAACACACAGAAACAGTAACTTTCCGTACCAAAAACACTAGTTGGTGATGAAATCCAACGTCGCAGAGTTCAATATAGAAATGGTGGTTGGAACAGTTACCCCGGCAACCTGCTTAATGAATAGACTGGCACAAGTTCCTCCACTTAACCGTCTCGAGTGAAGAGAACCCCCCAGAAAATCCAAGTGAGTCTAGCCGACGTCTGCTCCAGGTACAGTGGGATCTTCCCACCACTGTCACCTCAGGAAGAGTCCTAAAGAATATGGCCACTAAGGTTACCAACTGAGACAAATATACCTGGGGGAACAGTCTACGATCTGATACGCACGCAAGGGCAGAGTAGCAAGCTCAATCCCCTTGAAGGCTCCTTGACATAGTCCAAGGTTTACCAACAAGTGACCCCAGGCTCCTCGACAGTGGTTAATCCGAGGTTTACCCTTTTTAATACGTGAATATCTGGCGTCGTTCCCAATGAGGAAGGATTGATTCCCACACTGGTTCGGACACGATCTCGTGCTTCTCCTTTAAGAGGAGCTTTCCTAGAGCATAAATGCAACAATTGGATTTCTTCCCTACCACAAGATACAGCTACTTGTTTGTTTTTACTATCTTGGAGAGTTAATTACTCTCCTACTCCAAGACACTAGCCTAAGCTAAGTTGGTGTATCAGAGCCCTAGAAATAAAAACGTTACTAGGTGAATTTTACTTTAAGCATTAATTTTAGTGGTTTTTGTTTAAGTCCAAAGGTGCGGAGATGAAACTCGTGGTATGAAGACTCGACTCAAAATCACTAAAAATGAACCTAAGATGATTTAAACAATCTTTTTCTCTTCGATGAACTTCTAAACTAAGAAAGAGTTTGAGAATGCAAATACTTTGTAAACACAAATCTTTCTCAATTCAACAAATTAAAAGAAGAGTTTTTGTCCTTTTCCAATGCACTCAAAACGAGACAACTAGTTATTTCACAAAAATTTCCCTTTTTCATTTCAAAGCACTCAATCACTACAAAACAAACTTTTTTCAAAAGAGATTTTTATATTTTTTAAGTAAAACACTCAAAACTATGAAAATGACTAACTTTGAGATCTAAAAACTATAAAAACCTATTTGAAGTCAAAGCCTACTAAAAGTCTTTTTTAAGGATGTTTTACTTAGCTAGATGTAAGCTAAGGACCAATTTATGCAGAATCACAAATAAGTCAAGAACAACCAATTTTGTTTTCTTTTTGAAAATGAAAATCCAAACTTTCAAACACAAGCCTTTCCAAGTTTTGTAAAGAGAAAACTCAAAGCGGATTCCTCAAACAAGGGGAGATTTCATAAATGGTCAGACTCATAAGAAGGCTGGTAGACACTAAGGTGATCTGAAGTCCCTACAGCTTCTAAGCTCAGAGCCACTACACAACCAAAATGAAAAACAAACCCAACAAGCAAAACTCCTAGGAATTTCACCTAAAACCCTAACACTAACGAAATCAATCCAAGGAAAGCTTCTGACAAGTTATATGCAGGTCTGGGCAATGGATAACAATTTCTAAACACAAACTAAGCTGACTAACAGAGGAAATCTTAGGGTTTTCAAAATTTTGACAGGGTCCGTAGGCCCACAGTTGGCACAGGTGCGGTCCCGCTCTGTGCTAAAAGCCAAGCTGCGGGTAAGTACGCACTGTGTCAAACGGCTAGGGTGCGGTCCTCTCCCAAAGCTATGAAAAACGAAAAATAATCCTGGATCTACAAACTCTACCCAATTTTACACACAACAAGCCAAAAACAGAAACAAAAACACAGTTTCTCAGGTCAAAGTAAAAACAAGGAAAACAATCAAGTCCCCAGTATGGTCGCCATTTTGTCACACGGAATAAGTCGATCTTGCGGACAAGATAGACCTTCCTAGAATCTAAAGAAGACCTAATGACAAGCAAACCAACCAGACACTATCTTTCTCTAAATATGCTTTGATAAACAATAGCAAACAAGTGTTTTTAGGGCCTACCTTAGGTCCAACGCAAGCTTGTGGATGCCCTCGCTTCTTCGATCCAAATGAGCTCCTTTGTCGCGAATCTGCAAACACAAACATGGCAAACAAATTAAATAGCACCTGAAAAGCCAATTGCATAAAACATATTTAACATGAAAGTCAAGGAGTCCATGAAACAAATAACATAAGTTACTTGTTGAGAAAAATGAGTTTGATTGTATTAATTCAAAAGAAGAAGAACTTTACAACCTTTTCCTTGACGCTGTACAAGCTCCTCCCAGGGTCCAGCAAGAAGTCTCCTCTACTTTGACAAGTTTCACTCACTCCCCAATGAAGCCAAAAAGGTATGTGATCTCTCCTCTTAAGCTCAACTAGGAAGTCTTGATTTCACCAGCATTTACCCTAAAAAATGTTCAGCTTCTAACCTCCTCAGCAACCAGCCCAATGCCTGTATTTATAGTGCAATGGAGGGAGGTTACTAGGTCCTCCTTCAAAGGGATAAAGCCCTCCTTCAAAGGGATAGCTCCTCTCATCAAGGGATTAGCTCCTTCTCTTTTGGGATGCATGAACCACCTCAGAGCGAACAATCCATGTCAAAATTCCTTCTAGAAACCTCTAGAATTAACCCAAAGTGAGTTTTTTAAGATAAAACTTGCGCCTTTTGACTTTCACAGGGGTCCGCACCTACACCGTTAGGGACAGAGCGGGCAGGTCCGCAGATTTTGTACACAGAAGGTGCGGGACTACAGGTGAGAGTGAGAGAAAGTGTGGAACCAGAGTTACATTGATTTTTAATGTCTTTCTCCCATTTCCAAAGCTTGATTTGAAGAGCTGAGGTCTGATACTTGCTTAGGAGGACAGTACAAGTGATGATAGACCCATATTGACTGCAAATAATCATGGTGACGATATTTTTGTGTAACAGTTACCTATTCAATGACGACCTTGGTTACTTGAAGGTAACCATGACGTTTGACAAGAAATCCCTAGGTTAACTCGAAATTTACCTTTGACAATTGTTCAATCCTATTACGGAACTCTACCATGTCATTTTTCCATTTTTCTTTTAATATTTCTGCTTCTGGGAGAGTCTCCTCTGAATCACTTGGTAATATTTTTTCCTCTTTAAGTAATTGAATGCTATATCGAAAAACATAATTAGAAAGTCTTTCAACATCTTTTACCAATTCCTTAACCAAGCATATATTATTCTTCCAAACATGAAGCACCTTATACTTTTGGATTTCATTAATCCTAAGCAGCTTTGGAAATAACCTTTTTGGATCGTCTTTCCATTGAAAAATATCATTGAGCTCCCTCTTGGTTTCATCATATTGTATTTCAACATCAATCACATCATTAAGAAAAAAACTGACCAATTTTTTTAAGCTTGTATTGTGCTTAGTTTACTACAGAGAAGTTGCTACTCATGTTGAAGTTGTTTCTTTAACTCATGAGCTTCATGCTTAAACTTAAGAAGGTCCAAAGATTTTTCCTTAGTTTGCTTTATCTTTACTTGCAATTTTCATCTCTTTCCATCCCTCTGTTTGATTTCATACTCATAGTGGCCTCTAACCAAAGAAAATTGAGCTTGCATTTGTGCTTGAGTCTGCGAGGAATGTTGTTCCAGCTGCTGTATTTCTTCAACTTTCTGTCTGATAAATTATCAGACTTTTGCTGCTTTGTCTACATTGGCAGAAGCATACGCCTGTGCATATTGATCCAATTCCTCAAATTCCTCTGATGTGCCTTCCCAAACCATCTCCAAGGAGGTTTTTCGTAAAGTAGTAGTTAGTGTTGAGACCTATGTCTTAGCCGCCTTTATTTTCCTTTTTCTTTTATTCAGAATGGTTGTATTCTTTGGGTTTTAGAATAGATCTATGGGTGGTATTTATTCAATGTTAAACTAAATAATAGTATTAGGAGACGTGTTGTGGGGAAAAATGCCTATGCAGGACGATCCTATCCACCTAAGGTGTGACAGTGCCTTAGCAACAAACAAAGACAGCTATTCTAGTATTCTTCCTTTATGAATTAAGAATGAGGAGAGATGGATGGACTAACCGGTGTCTTCCGTTTGTCCCTCGATCTAGTTTCTCTTCTCTTGGAGAGTTCCCAGCTACTTGCCTTCTCGCTCACCCAGCTTCAACAGGTTTCTGCAAGATCACAAGAGAAGAACACTACACAAGACATAGATTCATATTCATAACTAGTTCAGGATTAGAAGTAAACTAAACATACTAATGCAATCATACATCAAAGATACACCAGTATATAGGAGAAACCAAGATAGCTTTATTGATGAATAACAAGGTTCAGGAAGAGATACAACCCAGAGGGCTCCAATCCAGCATCTCCTTCCCAGCAAAATGGAATTCCTATCTTCACCTCCCTTCAAAGCATTAAGCACCCAATGATTCTGATCTCAAACCAACAACAATTCTTTGCAATAACAAAATTCCAGCCTCTAGATCTCATGGAGGAGAGATCCATATATAGATGTTTGGAGAGAGGATGAGTCAGCTTGAGATCTGACTAGTGTCCTCTCCCTCTGTCAGTTCTTGATTCCACTTGGAGGTTCTTGCTTCCACTTGGAGATTTGGAACCTCTTACTCATCACCAGTCGAATTCACTGAGGCAAGTGTCATTGAGGAAGATTTTGGAAGCTTCCTGGGTTTTGACACCTTGTGGAATGAACTTGCCACATGTCAACTCTCGCTCAGCGCAGGTAGCCAGTGTTGGCTTTGACATTCAGCGCAGGTAGCCAGTGTTGGCTTTGACATTCAGCGTAGACAGCTAGTGGAGCCACTGAATTGATCCTGAATTGACTTGTTTTTGAGCAGTTTCTGGTGGAGAACTTCTGTGAATTGCTGTGGTTTGTTAGCCTTGTTCCTCTAGGGGTAGGAACAACATGTTTAGGGACTTTGGATCCCTTAGATTATGGACATTTCATGCTCAATGCTGTATGGCACAAAAATGTCTATAACAGTTGCCCCCTAAAGTATGAGGCCGTTTATTGGGTGAAATGCTTTATCCAGGAGGGTCCGAAGTTCATCCAATGCTGGGAGGAGACCTGTAATAAGATACAATACAATACATTATTTTTCATACTGCTTTCATGATCTAGCTGAGGCGGGCATTCCCATGCTCAGCTTTATAAATTCATTTTTCTGTACATAGAACAGACAATCGTCTGATGGTAGACTGATAATTTTGATGAAATTATCATCCTTTCTGGTAGGATGATTATCTGCTGCAAGGATGTACATGTCAATGTCTTTATCTTTCCTGAATATATATCGCGGCCTGGATGGATGAAACTAGATCCGGGGTCTTCAAACTCATTCGATCTTCACTCTAAGTACAAGTCGATCCATGTGAGAAATGTTCTGAAGTTGAACATGGAAAGACATCGCTTGATTACCGGTCAATGAGGTAAACCGTTAACAAGCGCGAGAGGAATCACCGATAATGATAATGACCCTCAAGGTACTGCAGTACAATTCACGTGGTGTGAATAAAGGACTTGGTGTCGAACACCACGCAAAATCTTTCGGTCGAAGGTCATTGATGTATACCTGTCGCCGGAAGTGAGAAACTTGCCATTGAGGCATGCAAGCTTCAAAGTACTGAAGGGGGTGTTCCTAGATCAACTTCTTGGATAATGATCTGATGTCGACAAGAAGCGATCCGTCAAAGGAGGGCCTTAATGAATCCCACATCAGTGACACGGAACGGAACTAATGATTTTGATGGAGGTGAAAACGATCTGTGACATATGATTCAGGGTGGCGGTCATGAAAGGATGAAGGATAATGTATGGCAGTGGATGGGACACGGTTGACTTTTCTGAACGACTTCTCTTGAACATATGGCGACACTGATGCGATGGATCGGTAGCATTACCCCAAATATGGATGGTATGGCGAGACCATGGTGATGTGACCGGTGAATGAAACAACCCAACCCAATTGTGGTACGGAGGAAAAGTGTCATGTTCAAGAGCGACTTGCTACCATCAAAGTTTTCTTGAGTTTCTCCCAATTTTTCCCTAGTCATTGCTGACCAGTACCTCTTTATTTTTGTCAAGCTTGAGGAGGATAACATATGCTTGTTCTATAACTTACCCTTCGGGCAAGCCCATCGCTATGTTTTAACGAGCCTAGCGATAGTGAAACTCGTTCTCGTCTAAAGACAAGTTTGTCGCTATTTAATGATTTTAACGAGTCTAACGACAAAGACAACTCGGTCCCTTTTCATTTTTAGAGAGTCTGAAAAGGTACGTAAAGATAACTCCAAAGTTCCTTTTTCGTCATCTAATCCCTTAAGTCCGAAAAAGTATAAAACAATACAGAAGGGATGAGTTTTCGATAGTTTTAACGAGCCGAACAAAACAAGCGCTCGATCTTTTTGTGCAATAATCCCTCAGGTCCAAAAAGATTAAAATCTAGAGGAGGGATAGCACTTCCTGTCGCTTTAACGAGCTGGAAGGCCAAAACTCGGCAATCTTTTCATATTTTACGAGTCAGTTGAAAAGAGCTTAAAGAAGACTCGTCTTTTGAGGAACGAGTGATAAACAGGGTTAGCAGCTGATTCCAGGTACAGGTTGGAATTTTCCAATCACGGCAGTGTCACAAGGATGGCTAGGTGAAATCACTCTTCGCAGCTGTTCCTCAAAATGGGTAAACAATCATATGGAGGTGAACGATCGGCCAAATGAAAAGTGGAGGTGACGGTGCAAACACGACCAAGGCTTTTAATGGCGGATAATGTTACATTCACAGATGGTTATTTACCATGTAGTGGTTCATTTTTTTAAAATGAGCTTAAACGCTGGTGGAAACACTTGCTCATTGCTTATGTTTATTTTTTAATGAGCATGAAGTCCGCGTTAAAACTGCTCGGATCTTGCGTTTATTTTTTAACGAGCATGAACTTTGTGTTAAAACTGCTCGAAATTATATGGTCAAATTTTTGACTTCTTACCATAACTAGCATTGCCCTTTTCAAAGATAGTACTGTATCCTCAATTGCTGCATCAAACTAGTTAGAAATGAATAACAGTTGCTTGAAAACGAGATTAAAACCCTAATATTTTGCTTTGAACTACGTAAAAAGCAATTAAAAAGTGTTTTTACCTCTCATTTTACCATTTCATTTGAACTTGGTTTGTTGGAGCTTTGGAGGTGCCTCTTCCCCCTTGATTTTCATCAGCTGATTCCGGGAGATTCTGCGGACGATTTTCGGCGCCGTCTGGACCAGGTAGGAGCTAAACCCTAGCTCTTTCTTTTCATGGTTTCCTTTTTCCATTCTGTGCCTGTTTTCCTGTTTCCCTGAGCCCCTGGGGTTTTGTTAGGGCGCTCTGCCATCAGCGCAGCTGGTTCACTCGAAACCTGCGCTGAATGTCAAGCTGCCTTAAGGCAGTTTGACCTTCAACGCAGGTGGAACACTGGCTAGTTGCGTTGGGCACAGAAAATTGGTTTTGTTGCACAGTTTTTGATGAAAATTTCGCCAGTTTCTCATCAAATCCAGGATCTTACTCCTTCTCTTGTTTGTTTTGCAGGGACCTTTGAGCAAAATGACCCTTACATGGCGAGAACGAGAACATGAAGAAGAGGATATGATTGCCCTCCATGATCCTGTCACGGTGAACGCGCTGCGGAACTGTGGCCTGCTGAAGTTCTTCCGTATCTCTAGTATGAGAGCGCAGATCTCCTTACTGCAGTATATGCTTGATGCTTGGGATCCTATCAACCAAGTATTTCAGATTAGGGGCAAATCTATCCCCCTGACCGTAGTAGACATTTACTTCTTGACTGGCTTGTCGAGGCGGGGTGCTCCCATTTCTTTGTCAGGTTCGGCCCGAGGGAATGACTCCGTGAGAGATTATGTCTGCCAGTATTGCAGGGAAGGATCTCAGCCGAGTAGAGACGGCAAGGTCATTATCCGTGAGATTACTCACAGGTCTCTCAGGTCCATTCTGTATACTATTGGTAGGATGGCCGGTAGTGCATGTCTTCATGTTGCCAACAGATCTTATGTGCAGCACGCCTTGGAGTGTCTCCAACCGAAAGTATTCAACTGGTGTGATGCAGTACTTTTTCAGATGAAAAGTCAATTGACCAAGGTAAAGGACGGGAAGTTGAAGAACTTTGGATTTGGTTCTATTTTGACTGCCTTCGCCTTGGAGAAGATACCACTGATGCAGCCTCAGTACATTGCACTCGACTTGCCTTCTCCTACCGAGCCACGCATGCAGAGATGGGTTGATCACATGTCTAGGCATGCTGGTCAATCTCAGATTTCTTTCACTGATACCTTCTTCAGGTGGTTCGAGCGTCAGGAGATGGTCTATTCCGAGTATCCATATGTTGGCATGGATTTCCGAGGTGATCCGGATTTGGCACTGCCGGATGGCGAACAGTGGGGCGCTATTGGTAAAATCTTCGACCATATCACTGTTTACTGTTTTTATTTATAATGTCCTTGTGCTTTATTCTATCAAGACTTTAATCAAACTCATGTGTGCATGCAGATGTTGGTCCTGTTCGTCCAGCAGTTTGCCCGAGAGCGCCAGTCGCTGCCCCAGCAGGGGAGACTGCTGGGAGGGTTATTCTTCGCGACCTTGACGTGGCCGAGACCCTTACAGCTGTGCAGGAGCAGGTTGAGAGCCTTACTCTTGGCATTCCGGATGTGCGGATCGACGAGTTACCTTTACAGTTGCAGCGGCATACTACTGGTGTGCCTAGACGATGGACTCGTCTCTTACGCATAATTGCACAGGCCGTGACATGCTATCATGAGCATCACTAGGCTAGGGTGCCCCTTAGCATTTTTGAGTTTTTGGGTCACGGGACCAATTTTGTCTTGGTTACAGAACATTATATGTAAACGATAAATAGCTTATATATATATTTTGATTTTCGGGGTTTATTTCGGTTGAGTTATATGATCCATATGTACAACATTGATGATGTGTCTCTTTTTACAAATGTCGCAAATGTCTATCTAACACATAGTTTGCTAATGAGTCGGTTAATGTGTTTAAGTTTATGGAAATATGCTGGTATTGAATTAAATCAAACTGTCTTTCCAAAATATTAACCTTTAGAAACATACGATAAATAGCTGGATTGCAGACGGAATATATACCATTGAGTTGTAGTATCACGAGTTGTGAGTCTAGCCTGACGATTAGTCGGCGTATACCATGGGTGATGGCATCAGAGAGTAGTTCTATCAACGCGCTATACTCAGCGATATTATTCGTTGATTGACCAATACATACACCTCTGAAACTTACTAACTCGCCGCTTGGATCAAAAATGGCCCAGGCCGCGGAGGACAAGTTCCGCGAACTACGACTCGCTCCGTCAACATATCCCACACATGTCTCAAAAAGGTTCGACATCTGCAATAAATGTAAAAAGGTGGATTACTCGACCAAAACAAACACTTTAGCGAAAACAAAATACAACAAAAGCATACAGGTTACTATTTAAGCATAGTAACGCTTAAGGTACAACCCATTGCGAGGTTGCGCCAGTGGAATTCCGTCATAATCCATTAACTCGTAGGCTCCTTTTGCTAACACTCATTTAACAATATAGGGGCCCATCCATAAAGAATTAAATTTACCTGCTCCCAATTTGTCGGATTCTTGGTCGTAAAGCAAGACCAAGTCACCTTCTGAGAAGACACGGGGTTTGACATTTTTGTCAAACTGCGCCTTGACTCGTTTCTTATGGGCTTCGTTAGCCAAAGCGGCATCACGACGGGTTTCATCCAATTGGATTAATTCCAAGAAACGGGCCTCTTCTTCCGAAGTTCCGGGGAGGAGATCGATTGCGAGTTTGAGAGACGAAATTTCACATTGGACTGGTAAGACTGCTTCCAGGCCATACACCAGTTGGAAAGGTGTGAACCCGGTCGCATTCCTTACTGATGTTCGGTAAGCCCACAAGGCTGAGTACAGGATTAGGTGCCACCTTCTTTTGTGAACTCCGATCATCCTTTGCAACATACGCTTCAGGACCTTGTTGATCGCTTCAACTTGTCCGTTGGCTTGCGGATAATACGGGGTAGAGCTGTCGTGAGATAGCCCTAGCTTGGCAGCTAATTCAACCATCATGTGATTGCGGAAATGCGATCCATGATCTGTAACTATAGCCTGTGGTACGCCGAACCTGGCGACTACATGATTGAAAAAGAAAAGGGCAGCTGTTTCACCAGTGTTATCTAATGTAGGCATCGCCTCGGCCCATTTGGTAAAATAGTCAACGACGACTATGATATACCCATGCCCCCCTGTCGAGGTGGGGTTACATGTCATGAAATCGATGCCCCATTTGGCGAAAGGCCCAACAACAACTATTGGCTGTAAAGGTGCGGGTGGTCTTCTGGTTTTGCTATTAAAAATTTGACAAGCATGGCAACTTCTGACTGCGGTTATGCAATCTTTGAACATGGTTGGCCAGTAGTATCCTGCTCGTAAATTTTTTGTGCTGTTGCATATCCAGATTGATGTCCCCCACACGCGCCTGAATGACACTCATTCAGGGCTTTTTCGGCCTCCTCATGGGTGAGGCACCTCCTCAGAACTGTATCGATACCACGACGGTAAAGTGTATCACCGACGATCATGTAGTCTTTTGCTTGGTATCGTATACGTTTCTGTTCAGAGTGAGAGGTGTTAGGCCTGAACTTCTGGGTTTGGAGATAAATTATTATATCTCCATACCACTCATTGCTTGTAGATATCAGAAACAAATTCTCGTCCACGATTGATTCTTCGGATGTTTCATCGTTGGACGACGATGGGAGATCGCACAATAATTCTGCGAAAACTAGAGCTTTCTTTGATTTGGATTTTACAAATTCCAGATCAAACTCTTGAAGGATCGCTATCCATTTTGAATATTTTCCCCCCAGCAACTGTCGCGACAGTATATAAGTCATGGGGTTGCAATCTGATAAAATGGTAGTTTTCTGAAAGAGGACATAATGTCGAAATCTTTGAATCGATTGAACAGCTGCAAGCGCTAGTTTTTCAACATAAGAATGTTTGCTTTCTGTATCATTCAAGTTTTTACTTAAATAATATATAGGATGTTCAATTCCATCGACCTCTTGAACTAAAACCATCGCAATGGTCGTATCTGCTGCAGCCAGATACAGGTTAAAATCTCTTTGATAGTCTGGGGCATACATTAATGATGCTTTTACTAGAGAATCTTTTAGAGCATCAAAGGAAGCTTGCACCACCTGATCCCAGACAAAAGGTACATCCTTTTTCAAAAGACGAGTATAACCTTTAGCAAGTTCTGCGTAATTTGGAATGAACCTCCTCAGAAAGTTTGCTTTCCCTTGGAGTTTCTGAATCTGAAGCAAATTTGAAGGTGGAGGCAAATTAATGATTGCCTGAACCTTGCAAGGGTCGAGACGAATCCCATCCTTAGAGACTACAAAGCCGAGTAAACGACCAGAACCGACGCAAAATACACATTTGTGTGGATTGAGTCTTATCTTGTAGTGTCAGCAACGTAGAAATATCGCTCTTAAATGCTGCGGATGATCAGTCCGCTTTCGCGAATGAGCCGGAAGATCGTCGAGGTATGGTTGAACGATGTTCTTGATGTCATGGAAGGCATAATTCATTGCCCTCTGAAATGTCGCCCCTGCGTTCTTTAAACCAAAGGGTAATTTTCGATAAGCGAATGTGCCCCACGGACAAATGAATGCAGTCTTTGACTGGTCCTGTGGGCGGATATTTATTTGATTATACCCGGAAAATCCATCCATGAATGAAAAGATTTCACATCCGGCGCATTCATCAATTATCTGGTCGATGAAGGGTGTAGGGTAGTTGTCTTTCGGACAAGCTTGGTTTACATCCCTATAATCGACACATACTCTAATTGTCCCTTGTTTCTTCATAACAGGGACAATATTCGATACCCAATCGGTTAGAGGAACCGGTAGATGAAACCAGCATGGAGAAGTTTTTCAACTTCTGCTTTAATGGCAGCGGCTTTCTTGGGGTGCACCTGCCGAAGCCGTTGTCTTACTGGTTTGACATCAGGATACATCTTAATTTCGTGTTCAACTATACTCGAGTCAATGCCTGGCATTTCATCATATGACCAAGCAAAGACATCTCTGAACTTGCGAAAAAGAGCGTTATATATTTCCAGTTCTGAAGGAGAACATCCTTTGCTGACATAAATATTCTCTACAACATTTGTTTTAGTCGAGATATTTATGGCTATAGTCTCTTCAATATTGGATAAGTTTCGCTCGGAATCCACCGTATTTACAGTATTTGATAGGAATTCAAAAACTGAAGGGTGATAAAGGTCATGGTGGCAATCATTCCATGGTGTCCCCTCAATCAACATTGATTGTAGGATTCCTTCGTCAGTCCCATGCACTTTCGACCAAGGATCTAATGGGGTACCATATTCTCTAGACCTATCTACCCAAACGCTTGATGAGCGTTGATTTGGGTTCGCCTCCCATGCCCGAAACATTGATTGCTACAATATTTCTATTGGGCTTGGGGGCAAAACCATTGCATGATCCATGTTGATATCGTCTTCTGAGATCTTCGTGGAAGATATCATGTTGCAGGCTGCTACCAACGCTATTTCTCCTATATAGATTGGAGGTGGAAGTGCGAAAGTTCCCATTAATGTGGGGTCTTTCAGTAGGCCTACTCCGATATCTTGAAGCGAATGGTTGCTTCCATGGATCATGGGAATGCTTCCTGTAACTTGTGAACTATTAGGGAGGAAGTTTTGTTGGTCGACGATCGTAATCCCTCCTTGAAAAGGGAATGCGATCTTCCTAAAATAAGTCGACACAACAGCTGCCATGGCATATATCCATGGTCTTCCCAGTAGGATGTTGTAATCAAGATTCCCATCGATGACTTCAACATCTATTTCTACGGTTTTTCCCTCTAGTTCAACCTTCAAGTTATTTAGGATACCGCACGGGGTATATGTCCTTCCGTCGAATGCTTTTAATGTCGTCGAAGATCGCGACAAGGTTGGAGATCCTAAAGTTTTCCAGCAACTCATCGACATAATACATGTTGATGCCCCCTCATCAATAATTGTTCGGTGAATAGTTTTGTTGAGGGCTTTCACTTGAATAAGGAAAGCTAGTTGAGCTGGTAACTGAGGATCATATCCTTTGTGGTCGAAGGATACAAGATTGGAATCCTTAGGATCAACCCCACCAATAGCCGATAACAAAGCCTGCCTTTGGGATGGACAATTTTGTAGTACTTCAAGAGTCGACATAGCGGATGGCGATTGGGCCAAATCTTCCACTATGTTATAATGCTGCGCCGCTCTGGCGCGAGGATTAAATGTCGACTTGTGTACTACTCCCTTTGGCGGCTTTAATGTTAATTCAGGAATGATGGGAGGTACAACTTCTGTCGAAGTTGTTGTCGAACTACTCGGTTGATCTTTACCTTTGTCGTTCGACAGCTACGGATTCCCGTAATCTTTGTTCCTTGTCGAAATCAAAGCATCATTTTGTTGCTTGGAGATCGACAACATTAGCACTTGCGACGGGAAAGCATTTCCACTATCAACCAGATTTTGACCTAGATTGGGAAACGGATCAGTTAACACAGCTGAGGTTTGCGAACTTTTGAAGAACCTTTTAAGCTCAGCTTTGTATGGACAATTGCCTGTCCAATGATCCTCGTCACATATCATGCATGGACTTTTTGGTTTCCCTTTCCCAGGAGGGTTTGAAGAAGTTTTTTCGGGAGATGACTCACCCTGTTTCTTCTTCTTCCCTTTGTTTTGCTTCTTCTTGCTTCCTGGTTGATTGGTTTCTTTGCCTTTATCTGCTGATACGGCATTTACTTTCGAAGCAAGAATTTCTTCTTTTGCATTTTGATCTGAAGTCTTACGGGCTTTCTTAGACGAAGCCTTTGTCGATTTCGCGTTTGTCGTGCCAATCACACCATCGCCGGCATGAGAGTCACTATTTGATTTAGGAGGAGGAGGAATTGAGAATTCCGGTCTAGGGGCGTCAGGTATTTTTTCGTAGAGCGTGCTAGACTGAGTGTAAACGAAGTCTAGGTATTGTGCACGAGCAATAACTTGCTCCTCCGTTACGACTCCCCCCTTGGCCACATCTTCTATTATGGTAGGAAGCAATGACTTTATAAACCATTCAGCTAATAGCTGATCGGGAACGTAAGTCTTCACCATCCTACGACGACGACGCCACTCATGTATATGATCGGATATATGAGTGGCCGTTG
This sequence comes from Pinus tabuliformis, assembly GCA_031772625.1. NCBI lineage: Eukaryota > Viridiplantae > Streptophyta > Pinopsida > Pinales > Pinaceae > Pinus > Pinus tabuliformis. Next base: position 50,722,641 of record CM062819.1, read on the forward strand.
TCTGCTTGAAGTTGGTTAAGATTTCCGTTCCCGTTTCATACCTTATCGGTAATTGAAAATGGGTTAATAAAGTCGTGGCTAGGGAGCTGAAATTGTCGAACGAGGCTCTAGGTAACTCAATATACCATTTAGCCGCTGGACCCGTTAACGTCCTCTGAAAAAGGCGAAGCCTTATCGAATCATCGTTCAGGGTGTTTGATGAACACCACAGATGAAAAGTCATCACGTGATTCGATGGGTCTTCACCTGGATTTCCATTAAATTTAGGAATGTCTGATGGAAGCTTGTGAGGAATCGCTGGCCACCAAGGGGTGTAAGCAATTGGATCGTTTGTTAACCGGTGTAAATCGGGTAACTCTAAAGTTGCCACGAATGGTAACTGTTGATTCAGGTTAGGTGAAGCATACCCAGGGTACGATGGAATTGCCTGAGCAGTGGGCCTTTGCATACCAGCATAATGTAATTGATGTTGGTATGACTGATACGGTTGGTGGACTTGACCACTGTAAAGCGGTTGGTTTTGACCGTTTTGAATATACGGTTGTCCACTGTTCGCAAAGATCTACTGCTCAGAACCTTGGTACACTTGCTGGAATTGTGGTTGTTGGTATTGCACCAGCCACGGTTGTGAAGCCATGCTCTGTTGTGCTATACTAACCGTCGGACCAAGATGTGGGGTAATTGTACCCGTTTGGACCTGTGTCGCCCCACCAGTTGGCGATTGTGGTTGAGTCACAGGGTCAAGGGGCTGTTGCATTACGACCTGAGAAATCTGAGGTTGACATACAACAGGCATCGTTTGAACTTGTGACACTGTTACAATAGCTGGTGTTGTCGGGATGTTCGACATAGGTACACATTGTTGCATAGAATACACAACTCTTGGTTGTTGGGGTAGCATAGGTACCCAACCACTTGTCGTAACTCCAGTATAACCTGAATACTGTTGAGAACTCCCGTATGGATATCCTCCCGGAGGGGGTAATGACAGGGCATACTGCCCCCCATACGGTAGCAATCCGGAACTCAAGGGGATTGTTTTCCCTTGGGGACTGGATGGCCCAAATTGACCTCCATAGGGATCAATTTGTCGAGTCTCAACATAAGAGTTGCCGGATATTATTCCGGAGGAACAAACTGGAACAGACCACACTGTCGAAATAGTCCCTGGGTGGACTCCTTCTAGCGGTTGTGAGCTAGTTGGGACAGATGGTACGCCGGCAAACATCGTCGGAGTGACGGCAGGGAGCTCTGCTGTCGCTGTGTCGTTCGACACAGTCCTAGATGTTGACGGTTGTTCAGACATTTTGAGTCTATCCAATAGATTGCCTAGCGATTCTACAGGAACTTCCACTGGTGATAGACTAACTTCTGATGTAGAAGGAAATAGAGTGACCCCTACTCCAAAATGTGTTGGAGTACTTGCTTGCGGATCTTCTACAATTTCCTCTATCGCAATCAAACCAGGTGGAAGAGGAAGACCGTCAGGTCCGTAAAATATTTCTGGTGCCGAAGAAGGGGTTGATTCGACAACGACAGTTGTTTGAGGAGCAAGACTCTCTGAACCGGTCACAGATGGAACTGGTTCAGTAACGCAAGTATTTGCTCCCAGACTAGGATCAATGTCACTGTCCCTCTGTGGCTGTTGAACTTCTTCAATAGAGGCAGGGTTTCCAGAAATGTTTGGAGTAACCGGAATCTCAGATGTTGTTGGAACCCTTGTTCTAACTTTGATAGGAGATTTCGAACCGGTTAAACGAGTTCGCTTTGTCCGTACTGTTTTCGATTCCGGAGACAAAGATGGTTGACTCGTAAGCCTCCGCGAACGACGGGGTTTCAATTGACTTTCTTCCACGATTGCGGATTACTCGATCAACCAAAATACAAAAGGGGAAAGTGTGTTTCCGAACTAAATGAATTTTTAGACGCTTTAGACACAACTTGCTTTTTCAATTTTAGAGAGTCGAGAAAAAGCTAAAGATGACTCTAGTCTCCTTCGATGTTTTAACGAGCCCGAAGTGACAAATGCTCGGATGGACTTTTTCTGTTATAGAGTCTGAAAAAGGCCAAAAGAAACTGCTCTGGAGTTCTAGGCAGAGGGTGTGCCAAACTTTTCGCAAAACCGCAGAATACTTTTTAGGGTATGGGCGGTCGATCTTCCTGAATGCTGTGTTCAGTGCATTGCGATCAGTAGGGCGGCCGACACGGCTTCCTAAGGATAAAGGTTTTATTCCTATAAGGTTCTCCCAATATATACGCGACGGTACGTGGGAGCACAATCCGTACTGGCGCTATCTTCCCTCAGCAGGAATCACCCACCTTCAACGAGATCGACAGTCACCAGGCTTTACGACGCCGGAACACGTCTCTAGCCTAGACCTCTATGTTGTGCGTTATGTTGCAAAGCGTTGTTAAGTTCATTCCGTTTATTTTAGGTTGATCTTTTTAGAAGTTTGCCTTTCTGGATCACCACAAGATGTATGGTACAATTCCTAAATGCAGTCTAAAGATGATAAGCAAGCTTTATATCTTTTTAACTATGAAAATCCTAGCTACAAAGGGAAAAGAAAGACACCATCTTTTCTCAAAGAGCAATCAGCACACTCTAATGCACTTTTCCTAAATCAAGCATGCAAACTATCAAAAATGCAAATGCACAATGCAGGTGTTTGTTTTCCTCTTTCTTAGTATTGATGCCTACAAAGAAAGCTTTTTGTACAACTTTGAATTTGCTTTGAAATGACAAGTACAAACAAGTTTACTTTTTCGAAATCAGAAAGGGTAGAAGAGAATACAACACTTTACGACTTTCGAAATGAACACTTGTTTCGACACTTAAAAGAGACAAACTCAAACCAAAAGCAAAAGCAAATGTATAATCAACTGTAAACAGCCAATGAACTCTCTCCTAAGATCACAATCAACAGATCTGAATCAAGGGCTACAGGATGATTATTTCACTCATGCAAAGGAAAACTGTAAATGACGCCACAAACACATAAAAACACTCACAGTCTTTTTGTACAAAAGGAGGCGGAATTTAAGCAGAGAAAAGGAGTTATCAGACTGGTACCTATGCTGGTTACAGGCTGCAAAAATCAGAGATCAAAACAGGGCAAAACAGAGCAGAGAACCCCAGCTGCACAAAGCCAAACTGGATCAGTGCAACCTCAACACTGGGGTTTTGACATTCAGCGCAGGTAGCCTTCACGGGACCTGCGTTGAAATGCAGAACCTCTTCACAGGGGTCGCGCTGAAGGAGAAACAAGAGTTTCTCACTGGGTTCTGGGTCACAGATTGCTGATTAATCAACGGTTTCAGGCCAAATAAAAGGAACAAGCAAGGTACAATCAAAGGGATGCTTTGAGGGAGTACTAAGATCTATCACAAAGGATCATCAAATCATTTGTGAGTCCATTGTTCAGCTCATAGACAAATCCAGTGATTGGATCAAAGCAGCAACTGTCTACTTTGCATCTGAGAAGAGCAGATGCAGTTCGATTGTTGCTGTTGAGTCTATGAAACAAACAATGATAGAGACACAAATAAAATGACTAAACAGATCTCCCCAGCGGAGTCGCCAATTTGTTGTGGGGAAAAATGCCTATGCAGGACGATCCTATCCACCTAAGGTGTGACAGTGCCTTAGCAACAAACAGAGACAGCTATTCTAGTATTCTTCCTTTATGAATTAAGAATGAGGAGAGATGGATGGACTAACCGGTGTCTTCCGTTTGTCCCTCGATCTAGTTTCTCTTCTCTTGGAGAGTTCCTAGCTACTTGCCTTCTCGCTCACCCAGCTTCAACAGGTTTCTGCAAGATCACAAGAGAAGAACACTACACAAGACATAGATTCATATTCATAACTAGTTCAGGATTAGAAGTAAACTAAACATACTAATGCAATCATACATCAAAGATACACCAGTATATAGGAGAAACCAAGATAGCTTTATTGATGAATAACAAGGTTCAGGAAGAGATACAACCCAGAGGGCTCCAATCCAGCATCTCCTTCCCAGCAAAATGGAATTCCTATCTTCACCTCCCTTCAAAGCATTAAGCACCCAATGATTTTGATCTCAAACCAACAGCAATTCTTTGCAATAACAAAATTCCAGCCTCTAGATCTCATGGAGGAGAGATCCATATATAGATGTTTGGAGAGAGGATGAGTCAGCTTGAGATCTGACTAGTGTCCTCTCCCTCAGTCAGTTCTTGATTCCACTTGGAGGTTCTTGCTTCCACTTGGAGATTTGGAACCTCTTACTCATCACCAGTCGAATTCACTGAGGCAAGTGTCATTGAGGAAGATTTTGGAAGCTTCCTGGGTTTTGACACCTTGTGGAATGAACTTGCCACATGTCAACTCTCACTCAGTGCAAGTAGCCAGTGTTGGCTTTGACATTCAGTGCAGGTAGCCAGTGTTGGCTTTGACATTCAGCGCAGACAGCTAGTGGAGCCACTGAATTGATCCTGAATTGACTTGTTTTTGAGCAGTTTCTGGTGGAGAACTTCTGTGAATTGCTATGGTTTGTTAGCCTTGTTCCTCTAGGGATAGGAACAACATGTTTAGGGACTTTGGATCCCTTAGATTATGGACATTTCATGCTCAATGCTGTAAGGCACAAAAATGTCTATAACAAGACGCTGGAATCATCTCCACTCTATGTTGAGTAATAATAGGCATTTCAAGAATAACACCTGATTTTCCAAGAGTAGTATTTGAGGTATCAGGGGAGGCATCAACTGATTGTTGTCCAACAAAAGCCCTAACACATTTTTTAGGAATTGTTGTCTCTTCTACTAGTTTAACAGGCTCTGAAGTAATCTCCTCAAACATTTTCTAATCCTTGATAATATCATTAATTACTAGATTTTCTGAAGTCGTTTTCTCCTAATACTTAAGAGAAAGAACCTGAACATGAATAGTTTTCTATGGAGTAATTTTCCGTGTTGAAGAACTTGCAACTTTTACTTATATATTTTCTTCTTCTGGAAATTTCAAAAAATTCAGTGGCAAGGGAGATCTTCTTGTGTCTCTTTAGACTAGAAAATCCTTATAGATGTCTGGACACAACTGTTTAGCTTTATGACAAATAGATAAATAAGATGAAGCTCCACAAAACAATTCATCACAATGATGAGTCTCATGAAGATATCTCCTAATATTTGTAACAACATTTAAATCTTTAACCAACTTGGTAAGATCATGTAGCTCCATAGGAATGGTATCCAATTTTAACCCATATAAGGATTTCAATTCTTTTTCAGCATGAGTGTAATTCTGTAGAGTAAAGATACCGATTTGCAAAGGGAATTTGGGCCACACTTTCATGGAATTATTCTTTAACTCAAGGGTTATCCCTGTCCCTACTGTTTGGTGGCAAACCCCTCTGCATAAGAGCTTATCTGGAACATAAAGAGGTGAAACATGTGGTTTACCATAACTTCCCCAAACCTTGATATACATAAAAATATCTTCCATTAACCAATCTCCCATCCTTAATGGACAATCCATTATGGTCGTGGACATTCTTGGATGTTTGGAACCAAACATGTTTTAATAAATGGGAATCATGAGTAGATGGAAAATTTGATAAAAATGGTCAAAATAATTCTCTTCTCATAGTTTACTATGATAAATGTGGATGGACATAAGATCGAAAAGTGTCCATTTCCAGTGCATTGCTAGAAAATCTAGTGTGAAATAGATGGAATCCATTACAAAAACTGAGATATAAAAGGGTGGATTATGAGTGGAAGTGTGTTTGGTGCAAAAAGAGAGAATATGTTTGGTGAGATTGTTAGATAACATTTGGGCTCAATTGAAAGAAAAACCACCGACAACTCTGTGAATAATAGGGACCCAGTCTAATGGAAATTGAGAGACATTTTGATAAGCAAACAATATACACAACATAGAGGAAACATAGCAGAAAGGAGGATTTGGGGATTGTATAGAATATTTACAAGATGATCCCTCTTTATGCTTATTGGGGTCTCCTCTCCATTGTTTAATTAAACTTGAAAGCTCTTTTTCAGCATTATTACATTCTTCCTTCATAAAACTGTCAACAAAATGAGAATTATATATGAGTTATGGATTGGATAATTTTTACAGTCCCTGAAGGTGTTATGGATTGAAAGAACCGATTATAGTGTTGCGGGAAGTGACAAATTGCCTCTCTGTGATGTCCACTCTCTCAACTACTCAACGGATTATATATGTGTAGGCAAGATGTCTTAGGCTAGCAACAATTATTTGCAAGCGGGATTTTGAGGCATCTTGAATTGTTGTCTCAGAAGTTTTGTTACCACCCTACTCTGTAGTTGTGTTTTACTACGAAACAACCCCCCCATTTTTAACTAAAAATAGCTAGCATTTGAGTTATAAATGGGGACCCTTTTAAATTTTTTAAGCCTAGGATAATAATGCCTAACTCTAAAGAAAAACTTAGCAAAACCTTGCAAAATGAGCTAAGGATGAAACCTATATCGCAAATCGCATATCGCGCTTTTCCACATTACTATTTTATAAATCCTTTACGAAATTGCGATATGTGAAAAGATTTCCCGTTGCGATAACCTCATCTTGTCACTACACAACTGCATTTCGAAATTCACAAAAAACTTGAACATGCCTTAGGACAAACGTTAACGATTTTGCGAAATGCGATATTGCGATTTTCGCAATCGTATTTCACTTGATATATCTGATAAGAGTTATATGGTACCCTTTTAAAGACCACGATCTGTGGTTAGGGAAGTAAAGCACATGAAATAATTGCGTTTTAAATAATAAGAACAAACAAGTTGACAGGTTATTATTTGTTTAGCGGCCCGAGGGAGGATAATAATTTTTCAGGTTATGGGTAGTTATAATCAAATATCTCATAAAAACCTTTCTCACGATCCAAAGTCATTTCACAGAGGATTTCAGTCTTAATTACTTGATATCGTTTGCGCTGATATATCTTGTCTGTTTCAGGCAAGTGACAAAAGACATGTCCTTAAGAAAGGTGATGCAGAAGCAAACTAAGAAGATCGTTGTTGAAACAGAGGATACAGAGATGGCTCCTATATTTGTTGATACAGTTTGTGATGCAGCTGGAGGCGCAACAACTTGGGAAGTAATTTACAATAGACTAGAGGACGAGCGTCCTAAAATCACTGTTACGAGAGCAACAACTAGGTCAACAAAGCCTTCAGGACCTCAATGCAAGGATGCCTCCTGTTCTTTCCTTCATAGGATAGGAGCAAGAGCCAAAATCCTCCCCTACACAGACATGATCAGATGGGTGGTTGAAAACCTTATCATTGAAGATAGGCAATTCAAGAATTCAAGGATGGAGCTTGTAGGATCGTTTAGGGAAGAAGACTTGAAGGCAATGTATCACATACCTGACCTAGAAGAAATCTACGACAACACATTTGTGGCTAACTTTGCAAAGAATAATCTAGACCCCTTCAAGTTAATTCAGACTTGGAGAATGTTAGACAAAAAATTCAAATATGAAAAATCAGGTATGTATGCAATAGCCTCTTTGGCAAACCCCTACAATTATGCAATAGCAATGTTATGTAGACTGTATGGACTGCCAAATAACACTAAGTTTTCAATAGAATGGATTCCCTTAATCGATGATTGTGTTAATTCCTATATCATGAATTAGCCTTCTACTCTATCTGACAACTTAGCCACCTCCATTACTGAATATCAACAAAAGAAAGCCTCCTGTTTAGATAACCTTCCTCCCTTCTATTTCTGTGCTTATATTATGGATGCTATCTATTTTTGCATGAGATGTCCAACCATGGGTTGGAAATGGACCATACAAGATCCTTACCCAATCCATCTCATTCATAAACAAATATGGGAATCACATTGCATACCTCACTTTTATAAGATATTTCATTCTTTCGTGTTGCCCTTACACCAAATGATTTTCAATAAGAAAGCCCCTAGGTTTTCCCAAGAAGCTGCAGTAGACCTGCTTGCTGTAGGCAAGTATTTCATTGAGGAATGGTTCACCTACATTAGGGTTTTTGGTAGCACTGCTGATCCACATGTCCTTCCTTTATATGTTTCTGATAAGCTATTAGCAAGGGAGATTGCCTACCAGACTATAGGAAAGGGCCTGACTAAAGTTCTTAAAGATGGCAAGAAGTCATTATGGCCTACTTTCCCTATCAAATGCGGCTCTTTTACTTTAGCTAATTTTGTTCATGCTACTAAGGAGTCAGCACAAATGGAAGCCCTTAGGTTTCATACATTGCCTACAAGGAAATTCGACCCAAACAAAGTGGCATACAATGTCACTACAGGACTAAAGCTCAAGGCATACAATCATGGAGATAATTACTTTGAGGATTTGTTACAGTGAGCAGCTTCTTTTGAGCAAGCACTTGAATGGGCAAAGGCAAACCTGAAACTTGAATATTTTCAAAGATTTCAGGAATTCAGGAATGAGAGGCTATGGGTCATTCCAATGCATCTATTAAAGCCTGAAGATAAGCCTACCCAAAGTAACACTATCGATAGCGCAACCCCTAGCTCTCAAAAGGACTCTTAGGTAAACACTGAGAATACACCAGACACAAGGAAAATCCAGGATACAGACAACATGGCTGAGTCCAGTAGGAAGCCAGCCGAAAAACAAGTAATGGACACCCCGACCACAGAGACAAGTTCAAAGGCCCAAGGCACTAGTTTGGAGCAGGAGTGGGATCAATTCAATCAGAAATTGCAAGACACTCCCAAAGCTCCAAATACTCAAGAAACAAAGGAATTCAAAACTCCTCTGAAAATTCATCAAGATACAAAGCCCAAGTCTGTCGGTGAACAATATACACCTATAGATCAAGAAACAACAACATCCCAACATGCTGAAATTATCCCTGCTCTGCCCACATCAGAAATTGTTCTTAAAGTGACGGAGATACCTCCACTTGATGTATTATATAGCCCTCTCCACAAGGCTGTAGTCCGAAGGCAAAGGAAAAGGAGAAGGGTAGATGCACTCGAATTCTCACCTGGTGATGAGCCAATGGACGTTTTTTGGAAGGACATGCCTTTCAATCCGGTCGAGAACTTGACTAGACTATCACAATTCATAGGAGCATACGCATCAACCACTATGGATAAGGCTACTGAGGTGTCTAGTTTGCTAAAGGAAAAGGAGGAAAGAATCGTGCAGCTCGAACAAGAGCTCAAGACAGAAAAAGCAAGCACAAATAAGCAAGCAGCCGAGCAACTCGCACAATTGCAGAAGGACATGGAAGTCCTAAAAATAAGCCCTGAAGCTAACTTATCGGCCAAAAATATGCGGCTCCAAGAATTACAACAATCTATGGACATGTACAAGAATGTTACCACTACTGAGGAATTCATTAAAGAGGCTCTAGAACTAAATTCTATTCTAGTCAAGCAGCAAGAGTATTTCTGCCAGACGTTGTCACACATCACTCCCTACCTGATTACCAGTGACCAGCTCACAAAAAAAGCCATTGACTGAAGAACATAGTTTAATGATTTAAACACCAAAATATCTGATTTCATTGAATCGCAGAAATTAGAAGAGGGAAAGAAGGTCAATCTACCCGAGATTGAGGAAACTCACAAAGACATCCTCTTCATTGATTGGGATGCTAGGATCAAACAGGCCGAGCTGGCAGTCGTGAGGGAATCTAGAGTATCAAAGAACATCATTAAGGCAATAAATCATACCCTGTTCGCTACCGATCTCATGAAGGAGGGTAATACGAAAGAAATGCCTGACTTAACTACTCTGAGTAAAGGTTGGCAAGAAAAAGCAAGGAATCAAAGAGATGCAATTACAAAATTGACTACGACTGACTGGGAGTCATATTAGCAGTATCTGGTCAAGCCACATAGCCAGATTATGACCCTCAACTATTCCCTTCATGCGACTCAAAGGATGTTGCCACCTCTTTCCGATGCAATCTTTACAGGACAACTCAAGTCTCATTTCAGGCCACCTCCTCAAATTCAACTGATGATCGATATTTGCAATTTAAAGGAAAATATGGTGGACAACAAGTCATCCTATTAATTCTATTTAGTTGATCTCTATTTATTTTTGGATTTAGTTACTGTTAGCTTTGCTATTAAATTCACTGCTTAAAAGGCAAATTCAAGTGCTGGCAGCGGTCTTTTCTTCCTTCTTCCTCCATTTCTTTTACACTTCCATGAACCCTGCTATCCCTGCTTTACCTTGAAAATCAACATAAAGCCTTATTCCCTTATAACTCCCCCTACCTCCATTTCTTCTTTCCCCTGTATTCTTTTTATTGTTCTCATAATCCCTTCATTTCTGTTTTTATCCCTTTAAATCCCGTATAAACCCGTTGTTTTAAACTCCTGGGTGTTTACTCCACGAACCCGCGCTATTTTAACCTCTCGTCGTCTACTAAATCTTTACTGTTGATCGCCGTGATCCAACAGTTCTCATCCCTTTTCCCGCGTGTTAAACTTCACACTTGTTCCTTGTGATCTATCTGTCCATCGCAGATCTGATGGCTGACGCATCCCCTGATCGCGCGACCTGCGCACGCGATAACTCACGGGGGTGGTGGTTTTGGGCTGCCACGCGTCACGAATCTGTTGGATCGTGCCTTCATGTATGTAAATCGCCTTCTCCCAAAAGCGGTGCGGGGAAACCGCTTACCACCCTTCTGGTACGGTCCCCCACCCGTTAATCACCATGCATCTTCCCTGTCATTTGACCGTCCATTGTTCATCGGGCGGTGGACGCTCCCCCTGATCACGCGACTTGCGTGCATGTTACCCCGCGGGGGAGTGGTTTTGGGTGGCCACATGTCTTCATTTGATTGCATCGCTTCTCCATATACGGAAACCGCCCAGCGCCAATAGGCGGTATGGGGAATACCACTGCCTGTGAAAACCGCCATTCCCCTGCTCATTAACCATCGAGCAACTCCGCCACCCAATAGCCATCGTATCTGCCTAACAGCAATCCGATGGCCCGCGTGTCTCCATTCGCGTTGCCTCCCGTACGATTCCCCGACCGTTAACCTGTGCGCGCCTTCCAATAGCGATCATCGTCGGATCTGGTGCATCCTGATCCGACGGTCCTCGTTCTTCTGATTGTTTACCTCTTGATAGCCTCCAGGATCTAATCTCCACCGTTCATCCTCGCGATCCAATGGCCCATGATCGCCCATCCTCGTACCTCCTGATAGCTTCTCTTGCGCAGTCTCAACCGTTGGTTTATGCGATCCGAAATCTCACGTTCCATTCACCTGGTTCTCCTGATAGCCCTAGCAATGCATTCTTTGCCATTGATCCACGCGATCTGACGATTGATATTGGTCCTTTCGCCCATGCCTCCGCCATTCTGTAGTTTCTCCGTTAACCTGTTTTGTGCTTTCGAAGGAGGAAGGAGACCGCAATTCAAAACCCTGCGCAATAAAGCTCCAACTACCTGCATTTAAAGAAGAGCATGGCTGAAGGACAAACAAGACGACCTCGAGTAGTGAAAAGCATTTATCAGGCATGGAAATTGATCCATAATTCATTCCAGCTGCCAGAGAAGGACTTCAGAATATCAGAAAAGGCTGATTTTTTCCATTAAAATCAGCAGACAGTATTAGAGCCCATTTCTAAATGTAAATGTGGTTGGTGGTCATTTATTGACACCTCCACGCTTAGTAGCAGAGATATTTTGTAAACCAACCTCTATATATATCCAGAAGACAAATTTAATAGGTTGATGAGTGTTGGATGAGTGTTATTTTGCTGTAAGGTTCAACTTCTGGAGATTGTAACTGCTGTGATACCTGCAACATCTGGTCTTCATTTTCAGCTAATGCAAGCTTATTTTGTTGTTAATTTCTCACTATCCACTTCTTCTTCTTGTTCTAGGCTGTGCCTGTCTTGCGTTTATTCATGTGCTGTTAATGTTAGCATTAGAGGGGCTGTCATCCCACCTCTGTGTTAGGATTTAGCATGTATCATTGAATTTGTATGCAGGTTTCTATTCTTTTAGTGCCAGAGAGCTGTCATCCTGTCTGTGTATTAGAAAACAGATTTACAAACCTTTTAACTTGTTGCAGCCGACCATCACAAGATCCTGTGCATCTGCTGGTGTGGTCAGTCTTCTCCATTATCACATTATCCTGAAACTGTGAGTAATTGGTGGTCTAAAGCCTTGTAGTTTGGGGGTGTTCACCCATGTCTGGGGTCAAGCACAGTAGAAGTGGTTATCTGGCTTGAATATGCAACATTTCTTTCATTCATCCACCATTTTCCAACATTTTTGTTGAGTTTGTAATGTTCCTGAGCATCTCTGATATACAACCTAGGAGAGTTTCTTGGGGTGATAACATTAAATGGTGCCATTGCCGAGGAAAGGAGAATCGAAGCTCAGCTTCCCTGGGAGAATGACATAGCTTCAAACTTTGATGATAGACAAGGTTTGAACACAGTTTTTGGTTGTAATCATCTATCTGACGACTCCACTGGTGGAAGACCATCCTTTGGCGACTCCACATTGCAGTTCTGGTGCAGTTGGTGAGGCATGTTTGGAGATATCTTCAGAAATCACCAGCTGAATCAGTGCCTGATCTTGAGAAGATCGTTCAGTATAAAAAAATATTGCAGTAAGGAGCACCAGGATCAGGTAAGCCTTAAAGGTTCCATGTATCTCTGTTAGTGTAGAAATACCTTCAGAGATTCATTTAGCTCCTTAGTCATTCATTTCCCTTTCAGATCTCAGTTGAAAGAAACATTCCTTGCTGTCCATCATAGTCCTCTGTTCTCCTATTCTCTTCATTGCTTCATTCTACTCAGTCCACCAGTATCCTTTCATACACCCTAGCCATGGCAAGTCAGCAAGCTCTCACAAAGATAGAATGAATAGTTGTTGTTAGGTATGGACCCTTAGTCTTGCCTACCCTTTTGAATGCCATGCCTGCAGGAGATTATCAATAATTTATGCCAAAGTTTACTGGTGTAGAAGGAGTATCAGCAGAAGAGCATTCAGAAGCCTTTTATAGCTATTCTGATAACCTGGATATCAATGAAGAGGATGTATGGATGAGGGTTTTTGTTCAAAGCCTAGATGGGGAAGCTAGAAAATGGTTTAGAAATTTACCCCTAGGTATATTGCAGACATTAATGCTCTAGATGATGTATTTTTAAAGCACTGGGGAAATAACAAATATTTGCTCTTTTATCATGATGAATTTGGGAACTTGCAGAGAGAATATGGTGAGTTGCTGTCCGATTTCAACAAAATATTTAATCATATGTATAGCAAAATGCTAGCTGAAATAAAACCCACCCCTACTTCTGCCATGATTACTTATTCTAATGCCTTTGATTCTCAGTTCTGCCTGCTGTTAAGAGAAAGAAGATGCACTTCTTTGGCTGTTATGCAAGCTGTAGCCTTTGAAGTAGAAGTAAATATCATTGCTGCAGAGAGTCTCGAAGGTGATGCTGAAAGGAGAAGGCAGGGAGGTGAATCCTCTTCATCCTATGATTCTGAGATAGATAAATTGGCTAGGATGATAGAGCTATTGACCTCTGAAGTTTCCAAATTACAAGCTAAGCATCATTTTGATGAATTAGGAGCTCATTCTTCTTTTTCTCTTCCAACTCCAAATCCTTATAGAGGAGCACATGAACATGTGCAGATTTTGCAGAGAAACAGAGATACAAACGAAGATCAAAGGGTGAAGACCCTTTGCAAAAATATAGTCATGGAGGAAGAGCATCTTGATGAAGAGGAGGAGGTCCATGTTTTGGAAGGTGCACCTTTCCTAACAAGGGCTGCATATGAGAAAGCAATATCCAAAGGCACTGCTCAAAAATTTGTTGTAGCCTCAGAACAACAAGTTGACCAGCAGGGGTAGCCAGCAGCAGTTCCCTTCTTCCTCCAAGAATCTGTGCCCGAAGCCAGCTCATCTTCATATGACTATGCAGATCTACCAATTTTTCAGCCTGCCTTTGTCCCCAGTCCAGTGATTAAAAAGGGAGAGGACAGCTCCCCATCATCTTTTGTTTCTCTGTCTGATCAAATAACAATCCCTCACAGTTGCCCCTTGAACACTAAGGTAGAACAAAATTCAATGCTCAAGGCTGAAATTGATCATTTCAGTCTTGATAATTTAATACCTGCTCAGATGGCCTCTACACAGACTGAAGAGGCAGCTTGTCAGATGACAGAGGAAGAAAATGTACAGTTGTGGGATTCTTCCTTGGATGAGGATTGTTCAAAGAAAAAGTTAGGTGCAGATAATGTTTCTGTATCCCCTGCACAAGAATACACTGGTGTATCTTTTATATTATTTGTGCAGACTGCAATAGACACAGACAAATACACATCATTCATGGTTATCCAGTAGGTGTACAAGTTCTCCCATGAAAAACATCCAAGGAGGAAAATACACAGAAGGGAAGTGAAGGTTGATCCATTTCTACCCATCAAGCTCAAATGTCCTAAATTGTTTGAGGTAGAGGATCAAATAAATCCTGTCTTGCTGATCTATGATGAACCGGATGACAGACATCAATTTTGGTGGCTCAACAAATGGGCAATTTTTGAAGTTTAAGTTTTTTAGGTTTTAATGATTGTAAGTAGTTTCTTGTTCAGTTTTTAGTATATGCTCAGTTTGACTCCATGTCCAATGGATACTAGGCAATGTTTTGAAAGCTAAGTTTTGTATGAAGGCATTGGTCTACAGGTTCTTGAGACCTCACAGGGAGGATCTCATCCCCAGAAGGAGCCAATGTTAGCTCTGCTGTTAACTTCACTGCTTAAAAGGCAAATTCAAGTGCTGGCAGCGGTCTTTTCTTCCTTCTTCCTCCATTTCTTTTACACTTCCATGAACCCTGCTATCCCTGCTTTACCTCGAAAATCAACATAAAGCCTTATTCCCTTATAAATCCCCCTACCTCCATTTCTTCTTTCCCCTGTATTCTTTTTATTGTTCTCATAATCCCTTCATTTCTGTTTTTATCTCTTTAAATCCCATATAAACCCATTGTTTTAAACTCTCAGGTGTTTACTCCACGAACCCGCACTATTTTAACCTCTCATCATCTGCTAAATCTTTACCATTGATCGCCGCAATCCAACAGTTCTCGTCCCTTTTCCTGCGTGTTAAACTTCACACTCGTTCCTTGTGATTTGACTATCCATCGCAGATTCGACGACTGACGCATCCCCCGATCATGTGACCTGCGCATGTGATAACTCGCGGGGGCTGTGGTTTTGGGTTGCCACGCGTCACGAACCTGTTGGATCGCGCCTTCATGTACGTAAACCGCCTTCTCCCAAAAGAGATGTGGGGAAACCGCTTACCGCCCTTTTGGTACAGTCCCTTGCCCATTAATCGCCGTGCATCTTCCCTGTGATCTGACCGTCCATCATTCGTCGGACGGTGGACGCTCCCCCTGATCGCACGACTTGCGCGCGCGTTAGCCCGCGAGGGAGTGGTTTTGGGCGGCCACGTGTCTTCATTTGATTGCATCACTTATCCATTTACGGAAACCACCTAGCACCGATAGGCGGTGCGGGGAATACCGCCGACTGCGAAAACCGCCATTCCCCCACTCATTAACCATCGAGCAACTCCACCGCCTGATAGCCGTCGAATCTGCCCGACAACGATCCAATGGCCCACGTGTCTCCATTCGCCCTGCCTCCCATACGATTCCCCAGCCGTTAACCTGTGCGCGCCTTCTGATAGCGATCACCGTCGGATCTGGTGCGTCCTGATCCGATGGTCCTCGTTCTTCCGATCGTTTAGGTCTCGATAGCCTCCAGGATCTAATCTCCGCCGTTCATCCTCACGATCCAATGGTCCATGATCGCCCTTCATCGTACCTCCTGATAGCTTCTCCTGCGCAGTCTTAACTGTTGGTTCATGCGATCCGACGACTTGCATTCTGTTCACCCGGTTCTCCCGATAACCCCTGCGATGCATTCTCTGCCATCGATCCACGCGATCTGACGATTGATATTTCTCCTTTCGCCCATGCCTCCGCCATTCTGTAGTTTCTCAATTAACCTGTTTTGTGCTTCCGAAGGAGGAAGGAGACCGCAATTCAGAACCCTGCACAATAAATCTCCATCTACCTGCATTTAAAGAAGAGCATGGCCGAAGGACAAACAGGACGACCTCGAGCAGTGAAAAGAATTTATCAGGCATGGAAATTGATCCATAATTCATTCCAGCTGCTAGAGAAGGACTTCAGAATATCAGAAAAGGCCAATTTTGTCCATTAAAATCAGCAGACTGTATCAGCGCCCATTTCTAAATGTAAATGTGGTTGGTGATCATTTATTGACACCTCCACGCTTAGTAGCAGAGATATTTTGTAAACCAACCTATATATATATCTAGAAGACAAATGTAATAGGTTGATGAGTGTTGGATGAATGTTATTTTGCTGTAAGGTTCAACTTCTGGAGATTGTAACTGCTGCGATACCTGCAGCGTCTGGTCTTCATTTTCAGCTAATGCAAGCTTCTTTTGCTGTTAATTGCTCACTGTCCACTTCTTCTTCTTGTTCTAGGCTGTGCTTGTCTTGCATTTATTCATGTGCTGTTAATGTTAGCATTAGAGGGGCTGTCATCCCACCTCTGTGTTAGGATTTAGCATGTATCATTGAATTTGTATGCAGGTTTCTGTACTTTTAGTGCCAGAGAGCTGTCATCCTGTCTGTGTATTAGAGAACAGATTTACAGACCTTTTAACTAGTTGCATCCGGCCATCACAGGATCCTGTGCATCTGCTGGTGTGGTTAGTCTTCTCCATTATCACCTTATCCTCAAACTGTGAGTAATTGGTGGTCTAAAGCCTTGTAGTTTGGGGGTGTTCACCCATGTCTAGGGTCAAGCACAGTAGAAGTGGTTATCTGGCTTGAATATGCAACATTTCTTTCATTCATCCACCATTTTACAACATTTTTGTTGAGTTTGTAATGTTCCCGAGCATCTCTGATATACAACCTAGGAGAGTTTCTTGGGGTGATAACAGTTACCTATGTAGGAGGACAGTTGTTTGAAACCTCCTCAAATTTTGTATAATCTATTTTCGCACACTTAGCTAGAATAGTATTTATACCCTTCTCATGCATTTAGAGAAGGGTCCAGAATTTTATCAAAAACATTTGCAAAGAATGCACTATTGTAAGTTTGTGAATGCTTTGGTGAAATGATGGAACATGATCTTTTCTTTTAGATATTAGACTACTTTCCTTTGTTGATGCACTTCTGTATTCTTGGGAGACAATTTGATTTGAAGGAAGAAGTTGGTCTATGTCATTTGTCAAATGAGCAGGACTTCATACATTTGGTACTATTATCGTGTATGCATAATTCTGTCTACATTTAATTAGTGGAAAAACTTTATTTTCATGAATTATATGTGAGATTTATTGTTTCTGTGAAGCATTAATTGCACTTTTGTATGATGCCATAACTGAAGTTTTGACTTTCATATATAACTCATTAAACATGCGATATATTTTATAAATTTATTTGACTAACTATTTAGTCAAAGGAATTATCTTTTACATTATCATCTTCATTAATTGTGTTCAATCTTTATTATCACATGTTAAACGGATATCTTTGTAGATCGCATACCATACAAAAACACCTGGGTTTATATTAGAATAAGTTAAGTTAGAGAAATTGCATCATAGAATAAGTCACTTAGATTATCATTATTCTATTGCAAAACACTCATGAACCACCCACTGTCATCTTAAAACCCACATTGGGAAACTGGTCCCATTATCTCCAGTCGGAGCCGCCACTTTAAACAGAAAAGGATCTGTCTTAAGGTCTGGACCGGGTGGTTATCCCCCATGTTTCGGGCTGCAGAATTCTGAGGCCGGAACAGATTGCTAAGAAATTTCTTAAGTAATCTTCCTATGGTAATGATTTCTCTAGAAGTTGGTACATTGCATTCTCAGAAAAAATTACAGAGGCGATCGTGCACACAATATATGAAAACAGGAGAGAGTTGGGCAACTTCTCGTCAATTTCTTCTAGGAATGGCCCTGTAGGTGGTTGGACTGACATCTTCTTCTTGGCTTTCACCATCTCAACAATTTTGGCAGGGCTCACAAAAGTATTGCACTGTTACAATGAAAATAAGGTTTAGAATGTCATTCACATAATAAAACCCATCAATTTGATATAACTACATACAATTGTTAAAACATTAAGTTTCACATGCAAGAGTTAAAATTCACAAAAGGTGTTGAGTACATAAAATGGAATTCTGGGTGTGCTAATTGATTTTCCATGTAAATGTGACAGTTGTACATGAGTGACAATTGGCATGATTTTATTTGGTGAGAGGTGAGTTGGTAATCATCTTGGCTCCTTATGTTAACCTGGGAACTAAATCTTGGAAGAAACAAAAAGTGTGCGCTAAGAAAATTTCTAGGATGACTAGATCTGGGGTGATGTGGAGGCTAAACACACATTGGTCCACTAGAAAATGTTGTGAATCAATATATATTCCATGTGGAGAGGTTGAGTCGTCCCGTGAATGGGATCCCAGAAGAAATCAAAGAGGTGATGCATTAAAAGTTCTAGGGTGTAAGGCCCGAGATTACATGGAAGGTGGGATTCGAAGGCCTAATGTGATCTGAACTTAAGTAGGAACACAAAAACTTACATATATAATCATAAACACAGAGATGCAACAGACAAACACTTCATTTCATTAATAGAAAAATACTGAACTATTCTTACAAACATAATGGAAATAAGATAGCTCAGGCTATGGTATCTTATCTCTCAGAAGATATGTGGCAGCTACATGCCTCTGAATGATCCAGGTGGATCTCCATACACAGTGGCATGGAAAAAGCTCAAAATTCAAAGTGGTGGAAAGGCAATGAACTTGACATCAGATCGAAGTACTCGTCGCCCTGATTCCAACGGTGCAAATGACACTCCAATCCGAGTCTGGATGAAGGAGATAGAGGTAGTCAAAATTGGGTTGACTTTTGATGACTGGGTAGGATTAATGGAGGCACAATTTGGAATTTTTCCATCGGATGGAATCCAGCCAACTCCAGCCAACTTCGGCCAGATTGTAGGAAAAATTTTTGCCTCGTTAAAAAGACTCCTATCCAAAACCAAATTTTCAAAAATGCGCAAGTTGTTTTATTTAAACAAAAAAATATTAAAAAAAGGGGGTGGCGGGCCACCAAGCCCACCACCCCAACCAAACACATAACAATGGAGGGGCCGGCCATGGCTCCCGGCCCCTCCCCCACCCACGGAACAGTTACAACGCAGCAAACGGGGGTGGGCGGCCATGACCCCACCACCCCACAACCGTCCCACGGAACGGGGCTCATAACAAACATCATAAATTGGTGGGCCGACCCTTGGGGCATGGACCCAAACCAAAACACAACCAACATGCAACTAAATGCAACGGCCATGGTGGAGATGGGTATGGTGGGCGGGCCTGACCCAACCAAACATTTGTTTTAAAAAAAATTTGGTTTATAATGTGCCAAAGAAAGATGGCACATGGAGGATGTGCATGGATTACCGAGCACTAAACAAAATCACGGTGAAAAATCGTTACCCTCTTCCCCACATTAATGACTTATTAGATCAGTTAAAGAATGCTATCTATTTCACCAAATTGGAATTGCATAGTGGTTATCACGAGTTCCGAATTACAGAGTAGGATGTGTTGAAAACCACCTTCAAGACCAAACAGGGGTTGTTTGAATGGATCATGATGCCATTTAGAATTTGCAATGCTCCAGCCACTTTCATGAGGGTCATGAATGATCTCTTTAGGCCTTTCATTGATGAATTTGTTCTTGTAAATCTAGATGATATCCTAGTAGTTAGTAAAAGTTGGAATGAACATGTATGTCATGTGAAGAAAGTGTTTGATGTATTGAAAAACAAAAAATTCTATGTAAAATTGTCAAAGTGTGAGTTTGGGAAAACCTCTTAGGTTTACCTAGGTCATATTGTTGGTCATGGTTAGCTAAAAATTGATCCTTCTAAAGTTGAAGCAATTGTAAATTGGCCTAAACCTACTTGTGTAACCGAGGTTCATAGCATTTTGGGTGCAGTATAGTATTGGAGGAGATTTATTACCAATTTCTCTATTATTGCATCACCTTTACATGCATTGACAAGTGTAAAACAAGTCTTTCAATGGGGAGGAAAGCAGCAAAGTTCTTCGAAACATTGAAATAAAATATCAGCACCGCATCGGTCTTGGCCTTACCAGATCTCCAACAGCCATTCGAGATCGAAACAGACGCCATTAGATATGCCATGGGAGCTGTACTGATGCAACAAAAGAAGTCGATATGTTACCATTCAGAGAATTTCTCTAAGGCTGTGATAAACTATCCCACTTATGACAAGGAATTATATGCCTTGGTCCAGAGTGTGAAAAAGTGGAAACACTACCTGATCAGCAAGGAGACCATCATCCATACATATCATTAGCCCTTTCAGTATCTTCAGTCACAGACCAAGTTGCAACAATCTTGTCATTTCAGGTGATTCGGTTTTCTGTAGCAGTTTCATTTGGTAATAAAGTATAAGAAGGGCACTAGCAACAAAGTGGCCAATATGCTATCTCGCCCTCCTATTTCTGCTTCTGTTATTTCACATAATGCTTCGTTATCTTTTGAAAGTTATGCTGGACAATATGCTAACGATGATGACTTTAAGGAGATTTATGCAAAACTAACCCATGATTCATGGGTGGACAACTATCACTTGTAGGGGAAACTGTTGTATCACCTTGGAAAATTTTGCATACCCACACGAGAAAGGGTACATGTAATCTGGGAGGCCCACACTTCCCTTGTGTTTGGCCATTTTGGCATTGAAAAAACTTTGTGTCATGTACAAAGATTTTGCTTTTGGCCTCATATGAAGAACATTGTGACTCGCTATGTAAAGGGGTGTGTGATGTGTTATGTTTTTGTTAGAGCCTAGATTTGCCTCAGGCTGATAAGGCAAGGTTCCAGGTCCACATCAAACCACACTCAGCCTCGTAGCTAGCCCTACAAGGACAGGAGAGGGCTCTCTCTGGGTCAATCTCAGTGAAAGATAATTAATGGGGCTGAAGATGACTGATTTAGCAACTGATTTTAGGCTAGGTATTAAGTGAAAAGGATTTGATTTGAGTTTTTTAGGGTTTTGTGTTGGAAACAGGGAAAGGCAAATTGGGCTCGGGGATGAGGCACAGTTTCTGCAGAGTTCTGATTGGGGAAAGGAAGGCAATCATTTTAATGCTTTAAATTGAGTGAAATGGATAGATCAGACTGGTGAGGAGCTAAGGAGAGCAAGAGAGTCTCAAGAATTCTCCTTAAACAGATGAAAACATGGAAATTTAAACAAATTCAAAGGCAGAGCATAGCAGTTAATGGATTCTACCTTAATCACTCATTTGTTCAAATTCAGAAGAAAAGAGAGGAAAATGATACACATAACACTAATGAACTTACAATTACTCAGAGAATCACACCATCAAAACATAAAGCCACATGGATCCCAAACAGTGCTGCAAAACCCTGGTCTTTCCTCAGCCAAAAATGCAGAGATAGAATGTACAATGATATGCCAAAGCAATCCCAAGTGTCCAACCCTGAAAATGACTTAGGAATTACATGATATAGGCAAGCCAAACCTATTTCCTTGCCTCTAGGGGTCGAGCTCATCATTCTAGGAGTTTTTTGAACCAATTCTAAACAAGGAACTGAAAACTAGGTAGTCAAACAACTTACCCCTATATGCTAGGAAACTGATTCATTCACTCACATTTCACCTTTTGGTAATGAATCTTCTAGAACAAGTAAAAATGTGCCAATATTACATCATGTGTCAGGCCAGGAGTAACTCCAGTTTGGCAGAAAACTGATTCGATTTATTTCATTAGGTAGCTATTGTTATATACAAAGGATGTGACTGCTCAGTTCATCTTCTGATGACTGTTCACATTCCTAATTCAACTATTTTCACAAATTCACCCAATCGCAGAGGATTAGGTGTCAACATTCCCCCCCTTAATCTGAAGGGATGTTGGTGAGTCCAAGCATCGTTCTGAATCTTTCAAGCTTTTCTCTTCCAAGCGCTTTGGTGAAGATGTCTGCAATTTGCTCATTTGTGGAACAATGATGGAGATGGATTGTTTTGGCCTCAACATGATGTCAGATCAGATGATATTTAGTATTGATGTGCTTTGTATGATCATGGAACTTTGGGTTCTTGGCCAACTTTATTGCAGAGGTGTTGTCAATCATGAGTGGAGTTGATTGTACTTGTTTTACCTGCAAATCTTCAAGAATTTTCCTGAGCCACACAATTTCTTTCATTACTTCAGCTGCTACCACGTATTCTGCTTCTGTTGTGGAATCTTCTAGAACTAATTGTTTGCGTGATCTCCAGGAGACAGCTCCTGATCCAAGACTCATAGCATATCCTGAAGTAGATACCCCAGTTTCTTTGTCTCCATCGAAGTCTGAATCAGAGTATCCAATCAAGCTGAAGTCGTCCACCTATGTATACTTGATTCCAAGGTCTTGAGTTCCCTTCAAGTACCTTAGAACTCTTTTTGCAGCAGACCAATGTCCCTCACAAGGCTTTTGCATAAACTTGGAGAGGATTCCAACAACAAATGAAATGTCTGGTCTGGTAGTAGTGAGGTAGATGAGACTTCCTACAAGTTGTCTATACTTTGTTGCATCCTCAAATTCCTTTCCTTCCATAGATGTGAGCTTTAAGTTTTGTTCCATTGGAGTAGAAAGAGGATTGCACTCTGTCATGCCAAATCTGTTTAACAAATCTCCAATGTATTTCTTTTGAGAAAGAAATATGGATTTTGGATGTTGGGTTACTTCAATGCCAAGATAGTAATGAACATAGCCCAAATCAGTCATTTCAAAACTTTTACCCAATTCCTTCTTTATGGATGCAATGTAGCTTTCATTGTTCCCTGTCATTAAAAGATCATCTACATATACCACAAGATATACAACTGTTTTTCCAACTTTTTTGACAAATAAAGTTGCATCATCAAGATCAAAATGATTGAAATTGAGTTTCAGAAGATGCTCAGTTAGTTTTTCATACCAGGCTCGCGGTGCTTGTTTGAGGCCATACAAGGACTTCACAAGTTTGCATACATTATGTTCATGTCCTTTCACAGCAAATCCTTCAGGTTGGGACATAAAAACATTCTCTTTTAGATCTCCATTCAAGAAGGTAGTTTTTACGTCCATTTGATGGACTTTCCAACCGTTCTGAGCTGCTAGTGCAAAGAGTGTCCGGATGGTGGCCCATTTTTCTGTGGGGGAAAAAGTTTCCTCATAATCAACCCCTTCCTTCTGTGCAAAACCTTTTTCCACAAGCCTAGCTTTGTGCTTGTCAAGTGAGCCGTCAGCTTTGTACTTGTTCTTGTAGACCCACTTGCAGCCAATTGGTTTGGTTCTAAATGGAGGATCAACCATCTTCCAAGTGCCGTTCTTTATGAGGGCATCATATTCCTTTTGCATCGCTTCTTTCCATTCATCATGAGAAGCAGCTTCTTTGAAGGAAGTTGGTTCAAAATCTGTAGACAAGTTCAATTCACAATCATAAGAAACATCCATATCAACAGGTGAATTAGAGTCATCTACATCACCTCCATTTTGTCGGTTTGAATTTCTGGTTCTTGTTTTTCCAATTTCATCGGGATGAACACTTTCAAGTGTCTTTGTCAGCCACTTTGGGGGACCTTTCTGAGATGGTCCAGGCTGCTCTGTTGATTGAGTTGGGACTGAATCAAGATTGAGTTGGGACTGAATCAAGATTGAGTCTCCCAATTCTATCAATTACATCACTTAAAGCATCATCCGTTGTTGGAGTTTCATTCGAGGGAGAGTGTTCTTCAGAAGAATATTCCACATGTTGATCTAGAATAGGGATCCCCCCTTCAAGATGTGGAATCTGATTATCAAATTCTTGAAATGATTTTGTTTTTGCGAATCTATCCAAGCGATCAAGTTGCCGCTCAATAACATTGTCAGATTTGGATGATTCAAGAAAAATTACATCTCTCGATACAACAAACTTTTTATTTACTTCATCATAGAGGCGGTATGCTTTGGAGGTGTTTGAATACCCCAGGAAGATACACTTACAACTTCTAGCACCAAGTTTGTTTCTATGTACTTTTGGTATTAAAGCATAACAGGTGGAACCAAAGACCCTGAGATGTTTTACCGAAGGAACATGTCCATACCACAATTCATAAGGAGTCTTATTTCTTATAGCATTAGATGGACATCTATTCTTTATATATGCAGCACATAGAACTGCATCAGCCCAAAACATTATCTTTACATTTTTGAAGAAAAGCATGGATCGTACCATATTCAAGATTGTTCTATTCATTCTTTCAGCTACACCATTCTGTTGGGGATTATAAGGCACAGTTGTTTGATGTTTGATCCCATGTTGGCGAATATAGTTTTCAAATTCATTTGATGTATATTCTTTTCCATTATCAGTGCGAATAGACCCAATATGAGATTGTGCATCATTTTCAATCCATTTATGAAAATTCTTGAATGTTTGAAAAGCGTCAGATTTGTTCTTCAATAAATAAACCCAACACATTCTGGTGTAGTCATCAATAAATGTCATGATATATTTATTTCCATTTGCAGAAGGAACAGGCATTGGACCACATAAATCTGAATGAATGAGTTCAAGCTTCCTATGTGCTCTTGAATGTGAATCATGAAAAGACTGTTCGCTATGCTTTCCTAGAATGCAAGCATCACATTGCTTAAGTTTCCTAGGAATTGTAGGCAAACCAGCAACACCATTTTTCTTCAATAAGCGGAGACTGTCATAGTTCAAATGTCCAAATCTAGCATGCCATAATAAAATTCATGGAAGTGTACCTTCTTCATGATGAGAAATATATGAGAAATGTTGTGCATGAGCAGATGTTCCTTGCAGTTTGAGAAGCCTTTCTTCTTCTATTCCCCTCATGACAAGTGAGTGATCAGATGCTTTTCTTACCTCAAGCTTGCCATCAAACATATGAATGGAGTTACGTTGCTGGCGGATGTGAACCAAGGACAACAAGTTTCTCTTGAGCTGTGGGAGATATAGAACATGATCTAGAAGAAGGTCTGGAAGACCAGGCAGTTTAAGCCTGATTGTGCCAAGCCCTGATGGCTTGATTTTTGACTGATCTGCAAAGTATACTGCTCCATCAACATTGTCAGTGAAATCTTCAAAAAAATATTTTCTATGAGCCATGTGACAGGTTACTCCTGAATCAAGCAACCAATCATTTTTCCAGGAAGTAAGTGAAGCATTAAACAAATCTTCATTTACTCCAATGTTACATTGTGCCTCAATATAGTGAGCGGATTCAGGTGCTTTACCTTTGTCTGTATCATCAGTTTTACCTTTCTATTGGTTTCTTTTCTGCTAAATTTTGTCCCATGGTAGCTTGCATGTAGAAGCATCATGTGATCCATTTCTTTTGCAACGAATGCAATGCAGATCTGCCTTTTCTCCTTGAGAATGTCTGCCCCCCCTGCCTCTAAAATAACTTCCTCTTCCTCTTCGTCCACCTCTTCCTCTTGTAGAGTCTTGAGCAGGATGCTTTTCTTTATGAGCAAGGCACACAGTCTCTTCAGAAGATTCAGGGGCTGTCTTCTTTCCGAAAGCTTTCTCTCTTTCAGCAAACTTTTTCACAAGAGAGTCAAAGGTTATATCTTTAAGATTTCCATTTTCTTGCAATGACTCAAGATAGTTGGAGTAAGTAGGATAAAGTGCCTTGAGAAAAGCAATAAGAGGAATATCCAATTCAACCTTAGTGGATTTGATATCATGCATTATAGACTTTACTTCAGATGCAAGAGCAAGAGGATCATTATTTTGCAGTTCAAGAGTGAAGAGTTTAATCATGAGTTGGACTACTTCAAGTGCAGAATGTGAGTCATAGAGTTCTTTCAGCTTTTGTAGGGCTTCAAAGGCAGTTGAATATGACGAAATATGGCGACTCACCTCTTCATTTACAGATGCTACGATTAATGCATAAGCTTTGCTGTTCTTGTTTTCCCAAATGACGAGTTCTTTCTCTGAGGTAGGCTGTACTAGGTCATTGTCTCCTTCTCCGACACACACTCCTTTCCACAACTCATTGAAGATGAGGGTGTGTTTTATCATCCGGGACCATTCAGGATAGTTCTCCTTGCCAGTGAGAACTATTCCTACCATGGATATGATTGAATGCATTCTGTAAAAAAAATTCTGATAGAAAAGAATACTTCTGCTGCAAAACTTTTATTCTCAAGGGGAAAAAAAATACTTCTGATGTGACTAGCCAGCAAACTCAAATATTAATTCATATTCATCTGCACAGCATTAAGTCCAAAAAATATCCCCAATAGCATAAAGCACAGCATTGAACAGTCATATTTGTACTCTCAATTCCATTCACAATACTGTTTTCTTTCATATAAAACCAACGATGCCAATTTTCAAAATGTCAATTATCAGATATTGTGCCCAACTCAATTATTCAAAATGTATCAGTGCATTCCAACCAAACGAGCTGCAGAAATAAGCAATTGAAAACATTGTTTTCTTGCTTGGATCCCCACGCTTCAGCTGCTTAAAAAACAGAGGCTCCCTTTCTAATTGACTCCAGAGAATGCAAACTTCTGCACGTACTTTTCTCAGTTGCTTACAACAACACAATTTACGGCACTCTTACAAGACAAAAGAAAACCCATTTACTAAATTTCAATATGAAACAGCGGCCCATTTTCTGGAGCTACATAACAGATCAAAGAAAATGGAACATTAGAGAACCATAGCTCTGAAATTAGCTGAAAAGCAGAGGAAAAGTAAGAGCCGTTGTGAAGACTCGTCCTTCTCTTCGTCTGACAGTGAGGCCGAGGTCGTCGATATGACTTGGCTCCGGTCAACACAACAATCTGATCGGATTTTAGAGGCTTCTGATCAAAACCCGTCGGTGTCGATAGAGAACCCTCCAATTGTAGCGGAGGTTAAAGGATCTGTGGAGGCGGGGGCTTTGGGGACTTCCACCACGCGAATACGTGAAACAGAAACTTTTTGCAAATTTGATAAGCCACCCAAAATTTATTAGTGATACAAAGCTGGCAATAGCTGATGCTTACAAACAAACAGACAAGGAATTTCTCAATACAGAAAATAGTCAACACAGAGATGCGGGGTCAACTGCATCAACTGCAGTTCTTGTAGGGGATCGATTGCTGGTTGCAAACGTTGGGGATTCGAGAGCTGTTATATGCAGGGCTGGAAAAGCTGTTGCTCTTTCTCGGGATCATAAACCAAATCAAACTGACGAGCGTCAACGAATTGAGGATGCTGGAGGATTTGTTATGTGGGCTGGTACAGGCTCGATTTAATTCCCCATGGCGCCGTCTGTGGGAAACACAAAATCAAAAATGCAACACAAATGGGATCGATCCGCAGACAAAAATGACTGAGCTAGATCAATGCGGCTTGCTGTTGATCGATGGGGTAGGATTGAGGTGACTGAGCCTGAGGAATTCTCCGTGAAGGAGGAGAATAATCTCTGTCAAACGCTCCAGAAACAGTTACCCACTACAGCGACCATTCCGCCAACAATTTGGAATATGGACAGATACTATGTCAGATCAGTGTTATGGACAGATACTATGTCAGAGAGCGTTATGGACAGATACTATGTCAGAGAGCATTATGTAAGGACAGAGGCAGCGCTGGTGCGCCAGAGAGTGTTATGGACAGATGGGTTATGGCAGAGGCAGATGCGTGGACAGAGGAGTTACAGGAGCATAAGAGCTAAAACAAGGAGCTGGCTCTGATACCATGTCAGGCCAGGAGTAACTCCAGTTTGGCAGAAAACTGATTCGATTTATTTCATTAGGTAGCTATTGTTATATACAAAGGATGTGACTGCTCAGTTCATCTTCTGATGACTGTTCACATTCCTAATTCAACTATTTTCACAAATTCACCCAATCGCAAAGGATTAGGTGTCAACATCATGGTTGTCAAATTACATCATGGAAAGTCAAAAATAAATTCAAGAAGAAAAATTGGTCAAAGCTGGGCGAATTACTGAGTTGTACAGTGAAAAACAGGCCAAAATTCTCTGTGCGTCGCGCCAAAATCTGTGTGCGTCGCGCCAAAATCTGTGTGCATCGCGCCACTTTGGAGCTGATTTTGAGGCACTTCCTGAAGTCCAAATTGAGCCCAAGTGTGCTTGTTGGAAATCCCTGCCTGTCTACTTTCCAACCCAAGTGGAATATCTGAATTTGGTGCCCATTTTCCTCTCCAAAACCTCAATCTCCCAAGACTACTTCCCGTGTGTGAAATTAGGGGCAGAGAGGTCATTTTTTGAGTGTTTTTGACCTCCTGAGGACTCAAAACTTGCCCAAAATTCTTGGCCATGCACTAGCAGTCATGTTTTTTCATGAAAAATCCAAAAATATAATTTTTTTTCCATTTGGAGCTTCCTATCATAAGCGCGCGCCACGTGGCGCGACGCACAGGGAGAAAAACCCTGTTTTTTAGTGCAAAAAATTTCAAAATGTCAAAAATTGCTCCAAATTTCTTGAAATTTGGGCTGGATCTTCTTCATCAAGGGAAATGGTGGGACAGGGATGCATCGGCCAATATCTGGAGTCGATCATGCTATTTTTTCCTCTTTTGCCTTTTTGATGCCTTCTCTTTAAATTCCTTATTCGCGCTTTGCAAACCTGGTTCCGCGCCATGTAATGAAATGCCATGTGTCTCCATAAGTTTTTCTCCTTGTTGACCTTCTCCAACAATAGGAATCATCTACTAATGTAAGGTCTTTCCACAACCAAAAATAAAAGTTGGAAAGTTGTAATGGAAAATACAACTAAAATCTGTTTCCTTGAAGATTCAGATGTACAATAAGCACCAGCAATGATCCCTAGTGCCATTCTTCTTGCTAAATCTAAGACTGTGTAATAAATTCTGAGGATCCCAAAAGATTTTGAAGCATAGGTACAACCGCATCCTCTCCACCATTAGAAGTTAATATTCTATCCCTGCCATTTTTAGCCCTTACATTTTCTATCTGAGGTAACATGACTTTAGATGGTCCTCGCAAATCCTCAAACAACAGACCAAATCTAATTATAAATGATGATCTCAAATTACTCCTCAGGATCCATACTGCTCTTTTGTTGGGTCCAATTAACATTTTAACTATGTTTTGATACCCATGATCTTTTTGAATTTCTTGATCAACTTCCTTGTATTGCAAAAACACACCCATAATAATAGCAACTGAAATGACAACCAATGCTGACAACAGAATAGCTGTGGGGATACCTAGCAGCAGGGCACCAATAATTATTGCAGCAATTGATCCATCTTTTATGAGAAATGTAGCTGCCTGGCACATACATGGCAGTGCAAGTATCAACAAAAACATCTCAAATCTTGGTATCACCAGAGCACCAGATTTGGGCCTATCTGTTTGCCATATCCACTTTCTCAATTGCAGAAGTAAAAGAATCAATATGTGGACAAGCATCAAGCCACCTCCAATGACAATTAACCAGAATATGTTCCTCTTAAACTCCTTCCATCCATCAAAATTACTTGCCTTCAGGGCAAAGTCTGCCACAGGTTTTATCCCCTGCCTTTCAAAAAACAATTTATACTCCATTGGAAGACATGGTTGCCCAAACATGGAAGCATTTATTCCCAGTTTACGTTCTCTTCTTTGCCTGCCTTCTGAAAACAAGTCTTTGCTGCAGTTGCCTAAAATCATTGATTTGTGTCTTGTCTTGTGCTACCAAGGGAAAGAGTGATATGTGGGACTGTGGAGGGTGGAAACAATGAGGGATTAGGGATTGTTAAGGTATGGTTTAGTTAAGGAGATATGGGAGGGTTTGGGTGTTTATGTATAGGGTTAGGAATTTTTGTATAGGGTTAGGGTTTGGGGTTTTTACATTTGGAAATGTGTGGTAGGGAATTGGGAATAGGAGTTTAGTAATTTTTTAGGATAGGGAAGAATGAGATTAAGGAAAAATGGAATAAGGGAGAAGGGAATGATGGAAAGAAGGGAAAAATGGAATGGAGGGGGAACCTTGGTACCAAAACAATGGATTTGCAACCCTAACAACAATTGGCTTGAGGAATTTTAGAGGTAGGGTTTGAGAGTTTTTGTTGCAACCATTAGCAGCCATAAACCACCATGACATGGCACCAAACTTGGATGAAAAGCAATGATGGAAGCCCTACTTACCTGTACAAGTGATGATCCATGAGATTAGGGCGACTTGGATCAAGTTTTTGAAGTTTTTGGTGGCGCGGTGCATTGGGCAACTGGCGCGGCACATAGGGAAGGTGTGGCGCATTGGGCTGCATTTCTCAATGCAAAAATACACTGGCGCGGTGCATAGGGAAGGCACGGCGCATTGGGTTTGAGGCGCGGCGCATAGAGCCTGTGCGTAGCACGTTTTGCAGGAGACGTTTGGAAGCCTTCCCGGTGTCCAAATTGGGTGCAGGATAACTCGTTGGAAAGGTATTTGAGTCTAGTTATCATTTTACTCATAAAGAAACTCATTTGGATGACCAAGATAGGAGAAAAATTGATTTTCCCAAGATCACTTCAGAGGTGCATCAATTCTCCCGAGGTAACTGTATTTTTGACATTTCTATAAAACAATGACACCTGTGTAAGAAGTGAAGGAGGTTTTTCTTCCTTGGCCTTTTGTGGAAAGAAACCTCTCTCCGTTTTCCCAAATTCATCTTTTCTTGCTCAGAAACATCATTTGAGTGAAACCTACCCGAATGTGTAGAATAAGAGATTTGTCGAAATGAAGCGAAATGAAGCAAAATGAAGAGGATAGGGAGCTTCTAAATTCTTGAGGAAATTTTGGGAAGTAGGGAGGGATGTTAGGAAGTAGGGAAAAGTTTAATCTCATAAATTAAGTGAGGGGAAGGGGTGTAAAAGGGAAAAACACAGGCCTAGCCTTGAAAATTGCCAGGTTGTAGCAAGAAACTAGGGTTTGTGCAAAAATGAGGAATTTGGGGGATCTCAGTGATGGGAAGTGTTTAATAAGGTACATTAAGGATAGGGGAAGGTGGATGAATATCAGGATACAAGTTTTGTTGATGATTTTACCGTCCAAGAGAAATTGCCTTCAAAACCCTAGGAGAGGGAAATGACCTTACCTAGGCGCAACTGAAGCATGAAAAAGGTGTAAAATGACCCAGTGGAACTTGAATTGATAATGAAAACCCTCTGAATGATGGTACACTCAGCTGAACGGTGACATGGACCGATGTTATAGACATTTTTGTGCCTTACAGCTTTGAGCATGAAATGTCCATAATCCAAGGGATCCAAAGTCCCTAAAAGTGTTGTTCCTGCCCCTAAAGGAACAAGGTCAACCAATGACAGCTTCTCCCAGAAGTTCTCCACCAAAAACCACTCAGAATTAGTCAATTCAGGATCAATTCAGATGCTCTACTAGCTGCCTGCGTTGCAATGCACCCCAGTACACTAGCTAGGTGCGTTGCAACACACCTAAATGCACTACCAGGGTGCGCTGAGCGAGAAATGCCAAATGGCAGTGTCATTCCGCGAGGTGTACAGACACTGGAAGCTTCCAAAATCTTCTCCAATGACACTTGCCTCAATGAATTCGACCAGTGATGAGTAAGAGGCTCTCAACCTCCAAGTGGAAGCAAGAACTGACAGAGAGAAGCCACAAGTCAAAACATAAGCTGACTCATCCTCTCTACTTACATCTATATATGGATCCCTCATCCCAGAGATCCAGAGGCTGGAATTTTGTACTTTGCAGAGAATTGCTATTGGTTTGAGATTGAGATTAGTACATTGGGTGATTTATGCTTTGTTGGAGGAGAGGAAGGGATTCCTTTGCTGGGAGGTAGATGCTGGATCGGGACTCACTTGGTTGTATCTCCTCTTGGACTTTCTTATCATATCAATAAAATTATTTGAGTTTCTCCTACATGCTGTGTATCAATGATGTTTTGTTATATTTGCATGTTTAGCTTAATCTGATCCTAAGCTTTTTGTGAATGTAAATCTATGTCTTTTGTGTAGTTTCTCTCTTCTGTGATCTTGCAGGAACTTGGTGAAGCTGGACCAGTGAGGGAGCAGGCAGCGGGAAGCGAACAAAGAGGAGAACGAGTGGATTAACAAACTAGCAAAAGACACAGGTTAGTTACATCCTTCCTCTTCATTTACATTTCATAAAGAAGAATACTCAAGTAGTTTTCGTTGTTTGTTGCTAAGGCACTATCACACCTTAGAGTGGGATAGGGGCGTTCTGAATAAATACTTTTCCCAACAACAACTGACATTTGGACAACTTTGACAGGAATAAAAGCAAACCCTAGACCTAATGCCTAGTGACCAAATTTTGCTTGAAGACTTACTGAAATGAAAAATTTGACCTTGAAACCTTAAAATCACTTTGTAAGAGCATATTTGATCACTGGAGGAAGGCTAGAAAGACTGACATTAACAGTTTCAAAGCCCTCTAATAGAAAACTCGAGCTCTACACATCACTCCCTATTCCGAATCATCCATGGGAAAGTGTGTCGATGGATTTTGTAGGAGGTTTGCCTTTGTCTAGAAAAAGTCATGACTATTTGTATGTCATCGTTGACCGTTTTAGTAAGATGTGTATTTTAATGCCTTGTAAAAATAAGATCACTACAGAGTAGACTGCTCATCTTTTCTTTCAACATGTTTGGGTCCATTTTGGGTTGCCCACATTGATTGTGTCAGATCGGAACTCTCACTTTCTTGAAGGGTTTTGGACCAGATTGTGGAAGATGATGGACACCAAGTTGCAAAGAAGCATGACATTCCATCCACAGACTAACGGACAAACAGAGGTTATCAATTGCACCGTGGTACACTTGTTGCAAGGATATTGTGGGAAACATCCTAAGTTGTGGGATGAGCATCTTCCATATGTGCAACATTCCTACAACTAAGCAATGCACTCATCTACGCATCGTTCACCATTTGAGACCTGTTTTGGCTACCTGCAAAAAGACCCTTTTGATATGGTCATTGTGTTGGCATTATGACACAGGTTTGGCACTATGGCACAGGTGTTGTCCTTGATGGCAACTCAGATGGCAGATCACAGTTCAAGCTCTCAGAATAGAAGAAAAATACATATACGCCGGTTCCTCTTGACCAGATCACGTATACACATGGGATTGATGATCAAAAGTCGCGTATGCGTATGCACGCACTTTCATGCACAGAAAAGCGCGTACATGTGGGAAAGCTTATTTTTGGGTCCATGGTATTTGGACCTATGGTTTTGGACCTTGGTATTGTGTCCGAAGTATTGAACCCAAGTATTGGGTTCCTAGTTCCTAGTATTGGTTCTCTATGGTTTTGGACCATGGTTTGAGTAAGGCCTTAGACTATAAAATGGAGGAGATCATTTGGCAAAGGCATTGACTCAAGTATTGAATATCTTATGAAGAGCAAGATCTGGAATTCTGGTGATTGGTTTATGGTGCATAGCTGAATCTGAATCAAGGAGGAACCTGAGCGCAAGAAGATGGATAAGTTCTATTGATGGGTCAAAACTCAAGTCTTGAATAGTAGTATCTTTGTGTGATTTTGATCTGTTATATTTGGCGCATGACTTGATCTATAAATCTGATAATCTGGGTATAACTGATGTCTGAATATTTGAAAGGGTGAATTATCTTTTATAGATCTGTACGCAGGTTCGACACATCAGAGGCGCGTATACACGTTGGTTTAGTAAATCAAAACAGTGTATACGTTGGTTGGCCTTAATACAGAAGCGTATGCACGCAGGTTTCTGCATATTGAAGTAGCGTACGTCTCTTAAAATATGTTTTAGCTACTTTTGTTTATTGTTGTAGTGTTCTGGGTTCAGAATTGGTGAATGGTTACTGTTACTATTTTCTGGGTACAACATTTAGAGATGTGATTATTTGATTCAGTTTGTTTGGTGCAAAGGAGATTGGTTGATACAGATATACTTGATGGTTGATTGATGTTATTCATGTATCTAGTCTGAAAATTTATGAAACGTGGTCCCTGGAAGAAAAGAAAAGGTTGTAGCCTTCTGTAGGTTAGCACCTACGTACTAGTACCTCAGCTAGTACAAGATCTAAGGGGGTTGTAGCTCCCTTCCAGGAGAAGCTGGAGAACGAGAGAAGGTTGTAGCCTTCTACAGGTAGCAGCCTGCGTACTGGTATAACACTGCACTAGTATAGAATCATTGTAAAAAGAAGTTTCTAATTAAAAGAAGATAGAGACGAATTGCAGCAGGTGGTTTTCACCCACATTGGGTTTCCACCTTACATCTTGGTGTTCATGTGTGTTGTGATTTGTTTGAATTTACTGCTCTTGTTTACTGTTCATATGGTTGATAATGTTCTGATGCACTCATTAAGAAGCAACTAACTGAATTATAAGTTTACTAGATATACGCTTGTTGAATTTCACTCAGTTGCGTATACACGTGGTTTTCTTTAATTGAAGTAGCGTATATGAAATTGAATTTGGAGAGGAAAAATTTATGTTGATTAGATAATACTGATTCACCCCCCTCTCAGTATTATTTTCAATAATTGGAATCAGAGCAGGTCCTTCAGAAGAAGCTTGATCACTTGAAGGAAGATCTATCATCATGAGTAATTACGAGAAAGAAGCATCGATCAGTCCACCAATTTTTGATGGGAGAAACTTTGTCTATTGGAAGGTAAGAATCACAACATATCTTCAATCTCTTGGTACAGAAGTCTGGGATATCGTGGAAA
Source organism: Pinus tabuliformis (assembly GCA_031772625.1). Lineage (NCBI taxonomy): Eukaryota > Viridiplantae > Streptophyta > Pinopsida > Pinales > Pinaceae > Pinus > Pinus tabuliformis. The sequence continues at coordinate 50,757,528 of CM062819.1, forward strand.
CAGGATACACATTTCCATCAACAACTCCTACTGGTACGACTGGTAAGAAGCAGTATGAAACAAATGCAAAGGCTGTCAATACTCTATTAGGGAGTCTATCTCAATCAGAATTCGTCAAGCTTATGCAGCTCAAAACCGTAAAATAAATATGGGATAAGATCGTTCTGAGCTATGAAGGAGATGATAAGGTAAAACGAGCAAAACTGCAAACTCTCAGAATTCAATATGAAAATCTCAGAATGTACAATGATGAAAGTGTGGCTAACTATTTCCTACGTATAGATGAGATTGTTCATTGTATGAACAATTTGGGTGAAGAAATAAAGAAGCTGTTTTGGTTGAAAGGGTTCTAAGATCTCTGTCTTCTAAGTTTGAATCAAAAGTTTCTGCCATAGAAGAAAAACAGAACCTATAGAGCCTTACCATGTCACAGCTACACGGAATCCTAACCGCTTACGAAATGAGAAAAGGGGGGCCATCAGACAAGAGAGAAGCTGCATTCAAAGCCTCAGGAAAAGGAGATTACAATGACTCAGGACATATGTCGGAAGAAGAGGAAGAATCAAATTTTGTCAAAAACCTTCAACGGGGTTCTGGAAGATTCAGAGGTAAGCTGCCTTTCAAATGTTTTGCTTGTGGAAGAGTTGGTCACTATGCTGCCAAGTGTCCTCATAAAGATAAGCTTGACAAAGGTAAGGAATCAGTTAGATGGAACAGAAAACAAAAGGTAAGTAAGAAGAGCTATTACACACATGAAGGCAGTGATGGATTTTCAAATAGTGATGAAGATGAACAAGGTAATGATTACAGAATTTTGATGGCTTTTGAAGATGATGATTTCTTGGATGCTATAGATAAAGAAGGTCTTTATGAAGAAATTTCTAAACTCAAAATTTTCTTAGAAGAAAAGAATATGATTATAGATACTCTGACATTTCAACTTTCTGAAATGGAGAAACACAATGAAAAGTTAGAATGTGAAATTGTGAGACTTAGAAAGGACATTGAGAAAACAAAAGCTCTTAATCTTAGATTTTCTAAAGGATCTGAAACTTTAGATGAGATTATCAAAGTGCAGCGTTCTCCTCTAATCAAGACAGGTCTTGGGTATACTGAAGAAACATCTCAAGCACAGAAGCCATCTACCTCCAAAAGTTATCTTGAAGCTGCAAGGAGAAGTGAACAGGTTGACAATCGACAAAAAAGGCACAATGAAGATCACCAGGTAAATCAGGGAAAATTTACTTCAAGAATGAACAAAAATCACCAAGTAAATCAAGGGAAATCTACTCCAAGGATGAACAGAAGCTACAACCAACCACAGGTAAATCATTCTCAATTTACCTCAAGAACGAATGGCTATTACAATGGAAGGTTTGATGATCGCAGGAATTTCTTCAATGGCCAATGTTTCTCTTGTCATAACTTTGGACATAAAGCAGCTCAATGTGTTGCCTACAAGACCATCATGACCAAAGAAGCACGAAATCAAAGGAGTGTGATTGGAATCATGAAAAGAACCTACAATAACTTTTCTTCTCTTGAAAATGAAATAGAATGTTCTATCTGTAACAAGTTTGGTCATGAATATTCTGAATGTAGGAGTAGGTTTCAGCAACCAACTCAGAAGGAGCAAGCTTCATTGAGCCCCAAAACATGGAGGAAGAAAGAACTGCAACCAGAAAGATGTGGCATAGCCTTATATGCAGAAGGGCAGGAAAATCAGTGGTACATCGACAGTGGATGCTCGAAACATATGACAGGTGATAAAGAAAAACTTCAATCATATAGTGCCTTAGAAAAGGAAAAGGTGGTCTCATTTGGAAATGACACCCCTGCATTCATAAAAGGTAAAGGTTCTGTTCTTTTGAAAGAAAAGGTCAAAGTTGGGAATGTTATGTATGTTGATGGCTTAAAGTATAATCTATTAAGTGTCAGTCAGATGTGTGATCAAGGAAATGAGGTAATATTTCGATCAAATGGATGTATTGTTCGTGAGCTTGATACAAGAGAAACCGTGATTAAAGGCATAAGAACTCCAAATAATTTATACATACTCAATGGAGGACAAAAACAATGCTATCTTAGCAAGAATGATGAACATTGGCTATGGCACAGAAGATTGGGGCATCTAAGCTTCTCTCAGATAAGGAAAGCATGTAAATATCAAGCGGTTCATGATCTCCCTAACATCAGAATTCCAAACAACACAATATGCAAATCATGTCAGTTTGGGAAGCAAAGCGAACTAATTTCCCTGAGAAGGAAGGATCGGCTAGTAGGCCACTTGAACTTGTCCATATTGATGTATGTGGTCCTTCTAGGAAAAGGTCACCTCGAGGAGAAGAATACTTTATACTGTTCATTGATGACTTTTCCAGGATGTTTTGGATAGGACTTATGAAGCATAAAGACGAAGCTTTCAAAAAGTTCAAAGCATTCAAAGCCTTGGTTGAAAACGAATCAGATCGCAGAATCAAATGCCTCAGGTCTGATAGAGGTGGGGAATTTACCTCGAACGAATTTTTCGATTTTTGTGAAGAACATGGAATAAGAAGGGAATTCTCTACTACTAGGAATCCTCAGCAAAATGGAGTAGTAGAAAGGATGAATAGAACAGTTCAACAAATGGCTCGAGAAATGCTTGATAAGTCTGGGACTCCTGCAACCTTCTGGGGTGAAGCTGCATTTGATGCTGTCACTATTATCAACAAGACAAACGTCTGGGTGAACAACACTCAAACTCCTCATGAACTTTGGTATGGTAAGACTCCCACAGTAAAATACTTCAAAATTTTTGGAAGCAAATGTTACATCAAAAAGACTAATGAAAACCTTTGTAAGTTTGAATCTAGAGCAGATGAAGGCATTCTTCTTGGTTACTCTCCCCACAGCAAAGCATATAAGTGTTACAATCAAATACTTGGAAAAATTGTTGAAAGTATTGATGTAGTGGTTGATGAAGAAGGAAACATTCCTAGGCAAGTAAAACCTGAAGATTTTGAAGATGATGAGGACTATCTTTCAACAACAAATCAGACTCATGATGAAGAAGAAACCCATGAGGCACCAGAAGAATAGATAAGGATAGAAGAAAAGACTCCATCCAGGTACGTTCAGAAGAATCATCCAGAAACTCAAATTTTGGGGCAGAAAGAGGAAGGTGTACAAACAAGAAGAACTATTTTAGAAGCTTCAAGCTACTTAGCATTTCTCTCCTCCACTGAGGCACAAAATGTAAGTGAAGCATACAAAGATGAATGCTGGGTCAAGGCCATGAATGAAGAACTGGAGCAGATTGAAAATAATAACACTTGGGAATTGGTTCCTAGACCAAATGATAAAAATGTAATAGGCAAAAAATGGATATTCAAAAACAAACTGAATGAAAATGGAGATGTTATTAAAAACAAGGCAAGACCTGTTTGTAAAGGGTATGCTCAACAAGAAGGCATAGACTTTGAAGAAAATTTTGCACCAGTTGCTAGACTTGAGGCCATAAGAATGTTCCTTGCTCTTTCTAGCTTTCAGAAGTTCAAAGTATTTCAAATGGACGTGAAGTCTGCTTTTCTAAATGGAGACTTGAAGGAAGAAGTGTATATTGAGAAACCAGATGGGTTTATCCTTAGAAATGATCCAAAACTTGTATGTAGACTCAAAAAGGCTCTCTATGGCATTAAACAGGCTCCAAGGGCTTGGTATTATCTTTTGGATAAGTATCTTCATCAACAAGGTTTTACAAAAGGATCAATAGACAACAATCTATATATAAAAATTGACAATGATAAGTTGCTAATACTTGTTGTATATGTTGATGATATCATCTTTGGTAGCAAAGAAGAAGACATGAGTCAAAACATTGCCTTGGTGATGCAAAAAGAATTTGAAATGTCCTTGCTTGGTGAGCTCACATATTTTCTTGGCTTACAAGTCCAACAAAACAAAGACAGTATTTTCCTATCACAAACCAAGTATCTCAAGCAGATCTTGAAGAAATATGGGATGGAGGATTCGAAACCAGTATGTACCCCTATGGTAACAGGATGCAGCCTCAGCACAAATGATGAATCAGCAGCAGTGCATCAACCAACCTATATATCCATGATTGGTAGTCTGCTCTATCTAACAGGTACTCGACCAGACATTATGCATGCAGTGGGAATAGTTGGAAGGTTTCAGGCAAATCCAAAGGAAACTCATCTTCAGGCAGTTAAGAGAATTTTCAAGTATCTTCAAGGAACTCAAAACTATGGCTTATGGTATCCTAGAAATACAGATCTCACACTTCATGCATATACAGATGCAGATTGGGCAGGAAGCGCGGATGACAGAAAAAGCACTAGTGTTGGTGCATTCTTCATGGGTCCTAGATTAGTATCTTGGTTCAGCAAGAAACAGAGTTCAATTGCATTATCTACAGCTAAATCAAAATATGTAGCTGCTACATCTTGCTGCACACAACTCCTTTGGATGATGCAAACATTGCAAGACATGCAAATCACTTGTACTCCACCTATCTCCATTTTTTGTGATGATACAAGTGCAATTAGTATTTCAAAGAATCCCGTCATGCATTCAAAGACCAAGCACATACCTATCAAATATCATTTTCTCTAGGAACAAGTGCTTGAACAAAAGGTCAAATTAGAGTATGTTCCCTCCAAGGAACAAGTTGCTGATATACTCACCAAACCACTACCCAGGGAAACATTTGAATACCTCAGACAGAAGCTGGGAGTAGTCGATGCATCATCTTGCTGTTGAAACTTGTATGTTTAAGAGAAAAGTAGGTGTATGCGAGTTTCATGAGGAGGATCCTCGTACATACGCCGGTTTATGTGGGTATAGTCACGTATATGTTGGTTTGAAGACAAACAGTGGGCCAGGCTTAGAATGAAAGGAGTCTGATATTGGTCTGACAGAGACCATCTGGCACAGGTTCAGGGGAAGCATATATATTCTTTTAATAATGCATTGTTGGCATTATCCAAGAAGATCTTGGTTCAAGATCATAGTGTTTTGGTTTCAGGGGGAACAAGTGCAGAAGGAGAACATGGTTGCTGGTCTGAATGATGATTGACAGATGCTGCTGATGATAGTTGTTGATAACTATCATAGTCTGGTTATAGATATTTCGTCTCTATGTCATGTATTTCTTTTCTTATTAAGGTCATGTAATGGCCTTCTTTGATTTCCCCACTATCCCTGGGATGGTTGATGTAATGTTCTTGTTTTATCTTTTGTAAACTTTTGGTGTATCCCCACTTGGTTGTGTGGATGAATCAATATTGGTATATCCCCACTTGGCAGATGTATGTATGTATGAGTCTTTGGTGATAGGAAGGTCGCTTATGATGTATAGAGTCATGGTATTTCTTATAGATCATTTTTTTGTAGACCTTGCCTACAGTCAGGGGGAGAATGGACAACAGAGTAGAGTAGAGATTTCAACATGTACTCAGGGGGAGCATAACCCTTTGCCCTTGATGTCAAAGGGGGAGAATGACTTTAAATGATTTGGGGTTGCCATCAAGTCCAAAAGGGGAGATTGTTGGCATTATGACACAGGTTTGGCACTATGGCATAGGTGTTGTCCTTGATAGCAACTCACTCAGATGGCAGATCACAGTTCAAGCTCTTAGAATAGAAGAAAAATACATATACAAAGGTTCCTCCTGACCAGATCGCATATACACACGGGATTGATGATCAAAAGTCGCGTATGCGTATACACACAATTTCATGCACGAAAAAGCGTGTACATGTGGGAAAGATTATTTTTGGGTCCATGGTATTTGGACCTTGGTATTGCATCTGAAGTATTGAACCCAGGTATTGGGTTCCTAGTATTGGTTCTCTATGGTTTTGGACCATGGTTTGAGTAAGGCCTTAGACTATAAAATGGAGAATATCATTTAACAAAGGCATTGACTCAAGTATTGAATATCTTATGAAGAGCAAGACCTGGAATTCTAGTGATTGGTTTATGGTGCATAGCTGAATCTGAATCAAGGAGGAACCTGAGCGCAAGAAGATGGATAAGTACTATTGATGGATCAAAACTCAAGTCTTGAATAGTAGTATCTTTGTGTGATTTTGATCTGTTATATTTGGCGCATGACTTGATCTATAAAATCTAATAATCTAGGTATAGCTAATGTCTGAATATTTGAAAGGGTGAATTATCTTTTATAGATCTGTATGCAGGTTCGACACATCAGAGGCATGTATACACGCTGGTTTAGTAAATCAAAACAGCGTATACGCTGGATGGCCTTAATACAGAAGCGTATGCACGCAGATTTCTGCATCTTTAAGTAGCGTATGTCTCTTGAAATATGTTTTAGCTACTTTTTTTTATTGTTGTAGTGTTCTGGGTTCAGAATTGGTGTCTGGTAGTACTGTTACTATTTTCTGGGTACAACATTTAGAGAAGTGATTATTTGATTCAGTTTGTTTGGTGCAAAGGAGATTGGTTGATACAGATATACTTGATGGTTGATTGATGTTATTCATGGATCCAGTTTGAAAATTTATGAAACGTGGTCCCTGGAAGAAAAGAGAAGGTTGTAGCCTTCTTTAGGTTAGCACCTACGTACTCGTACCTCAGCTAGTACAAGATCTAAGGGGGTTGTAGCTCCCTTCCAGGAGAAGCTGGAGAACAAGAGAAGGTTGTAGCCTTCTGCAGGTAGCAGCCTGCGTACTGGTATAAGACTGCACCAGTACAGAATCATTGTAAAAAGAAGTTTCTAATTAAAAGAAGATAGAGACGAATTGCAGCAGGTGGTTTTCACCCACATTGGGTTTCCACCTTACATCCTGGTGTTCATGTGTGTTGTGATTTGTTCGGCTTTACTGCTCCTATTTACTGTTCATATGGTTGATAATGTTTTGATGCACTCATTAAGAAGCAACTAACTGAATTATAAGTTTACTAGATATATGCTTCTTGCATTTCACTCAGTTGCGTATACACGCGGTTTTCTTTAACTGAAGTAGCGTATATGAAACTAAATTTGGAAAGGAAAAAGTTATATTGATTAGATAATACTGATTCACCCCCCGCCTCTCAGTATTATTTTCAACACATTGGAAGGGAAGATGGCTCCAGTGGACATGATGACAGGGACAAAGCACAACAGTTCATTCAGCGAACCCAGTTGATTCACCAAGTAGTACAGGAGTAGTTGGAGAAAAGTCAAGCCCGTTACAAGGCTCGACATGAAAAACCGAGTCGACCATCAATTTCAAGTGGGTGACAAAGTGTGGTTCCATATTAGCAAAGACAGGATGAAGGGAGAAGGGAAGAAGTTGCGGCTAATCTGGTATGGTCCATTCACCATCTTGGAGAAGATTGGAAACAATGCCTTTCATCTTGATTTGCCGATATATATGCAAATGTACTCCGTAGTGAATGTGGAGAACTTAAAGCTGTATGAGCCACCATTGATTATGGACACTGAAGAGGTGGGCACAGTTCCTACAGTTGATGAATTTGCACCAGAGTATCTCGATGAGTTACCTGAAGACATCATCCTTGACAGAAGAACCAAGACTTCATGACGGGGAGATGTGGAATACCTTCGAGTTGGTTTCAAGGGGATGCACCCTAGTAAGGCAAAATGGCTGGAAAAAGAAAGAGTGAGGGAACAATTCCCTCACTTGCCAATTGATTGATAAAGCTTTTGGCAGTCCAAAAGCTCCTCAATGGGGAGGATTGATCCAGGTGGATCTCCAGACACAGTGGCATGGAAAAATCTCAAAATTCAAAGTGGTGGAAAGGAAATGAACTTGACATCAGATCGAAGTGCTCATCACCCTGATTCCAACGGTGTGAACGACACTCCAATCCGAGTCCGGATGAAGGAGATAGAGGTAGTCAAAGTTGGGTTGACTTTTGATGACTAGGCATGATTAATGAAGGTGCAATTTGGACTTTTTCTGGCGGACGAAATCCGGGAAAATCTGGCTAGATTTCGGGAAAAATTGTTGCCTCGTTAAAAAGACTCCTTTGGTCCAAAACCAAATTTTCAAAAATGCACAAGTTGTTTTATTTAAACAAAAAATTATTAAAAATGGGGGTGGCAGGCCACCAACCTCGCCACCCCAACCAAACACATAACAATGGAGGGGCGGGCCATGACTCCTGACCCCTCCCCCGACCATGGAACAGTTACAAAGCAAGCAAACGGGGGTGGGCGACCATGACCCCGCCACCCCACAACCGTCCCACGGAACGGGGCTCACAACAAACATCATAAATGGGTGGGCCGGCCCTTGGGGCACGGACCCAACCCAAAACACACCCAACATGCAAATAAATGCAATGGTGATGGTGGAGATGGGTATGGTGGGCAGGCTGCCCAAGGTGGGCCTGACCCGACCAAACATTTATTTAAAAAAAAATTTGGTTTATAATGTAAAAAAAAAGGAGGAGGAGGGGTTTGACCGCCTGACCTCCTCTTTATTAATCGGATCCCCAACCAACTGCCCTACAATGATTTCCTTGAAGAATCCACCAGTGATTTTATACTTAAACGTAGTTTGTCAGTGTGCCCAGGAAGAGGAGGAAGTGCACACAGTTCGAGGCAGAATTTTGCAGGAGGGCCAAATTTTCACTTTGTCATAATTTGACAAATTTTATATGGTTTCAGCACTTCTTGATGCCATGAACGCAATGAAACTCTTCGTTTCTCCATCAGAGTTATGCATTTTTCAGTATGGAGGTATAAAAATCCTTTTTGTAAATAATGCTTGTACTCTTCTTTCTCAAGCCACTTAATGAAAGAAGGCCTCCCCATTGATCGAGCAGGACCCAGAGATGTAGTCCAAGTTGGACGAATTCCGTTATCAAGTCTTGTTGTCTTCTTTCATGCTTTATGTGTTTCTCCTCTTCTCTCATGTGCACATTAAGTTTTCTATGTTAAGCTACAATTTATGCATGTAATTCTTTAACACATCTATAAGAAAAATATTTTGGATCACTGAACCTAGTTACAATGAGGCTCAAGGGCCTTTTTATTATTGAAAAATAAGGGAAAGCCCTAAACAACCAAAACCTTAACCCGAGGAGATATAACACCAAGAGTTTATGGGCCCCTTTGGGGTTAGTTGGGCAGCCAACTTCCCGGGGTCGTAACTTGGTCATATTATCTCCATTTGACACGTATGATACCTTTTTGGAAATATCTCTCCGAGGACTACAACTGTTGACACAATTTATATAGCAATCACTAAAGGAATTTTGCCAAAAAGTGTCATTTAGGGCCTCAAAACGGCTCTGGAAGTTCAGGACCTGAAAAATTGCCAAAAATAGTAAACTGTGCTACAATTAAGGAAACATATGAAACTGACTGGGGGATCTAGGTGGAATAGGCATGTGGCCACCAATATCCACCTATGTCACAATGAGATAGTGAAAGTAGAAACGAGAGGGCGCTGACAAGTGGAGGTGTCATGATGAGTTGTCCCGGGAGTTTGTCCCCAACTCTTTTGACTAAAGTGATGAAGGAAAACTTCGGGAGAGATGTTCCAAGATGACTTGGAAAGGATAAGGGAACATAGTGTGAAAGGAGGCCTAGAGTAAGCTAAAAAAGACCAAGAATTAGAAGTGTATGGGGCTTATACAAAAATTTCATTTAGTGGTCAAGTATAATAAGGGAAGAAAACAAGTTAATTGACATGCTTTCAAGGCCACCCACATCAAATATCAAAACTTTGGGAACTCTAATGCATATGGAGCCATTCACTCATGATGAATACAAAGAGGCATATTTAGATGATGAGGGCTTTAAGGAGGTTTTTGTTGAATTTCCACGATCTTGGGTCTAGGTTAGAATCTTAAAATCTCTAACACTACCAAATCAAGAATCTCAACAAGAACTACTTTGCACAGTGGAAAATATAAAGCAATAAATCACATATGCACAAGTATACACATTTTTAAACAAAGATTGTACAATAATAAACAACCCAATCTTCTTTATATTAAACCAATCTGAATAATACAACAATCTATGGTATACAAGATACAATGACAAACTTTGTTGCAACTTTGATGTCGTATCTTGTCTTGCCGGTCCTTCGCTCTCGTACTGCTCACTAGCTACCCCTTAGTGCTTCAAAAGATAATAGAACGAGACTCCAAAAGGGATGCCACCTAACACTATTGCAAGTCACTTCTGTAGCATGTACACAGGCTGATCTAATCTTCTCTCTAGGTAGGACTAATTCCCGAGCTCCAAATTGCCAGGCTAGCAGTCATCTTTGTCCATCAAAGTATTCCACTTCGACACCAAACTTCACCCAATATTCAGCTTCTCTTCATCACTTCCAGATAGATTTTCTAGGGATAATTTGGGCTACCAACAAGATTACCTCCACCAGACCAATGATGCTGAATACTTCACTATATATTCTTCTCCTACGATGGACTTTTCACCTCCATGGAAATTCCTCCAAATGGTACCTACAAGCTGTAGTGTAAACTTACCCAAATTCGGTCACTTCCTTGACCCAACACACATCTAACACTTCCCTCCAAGTCTGTTGTTCCTACTATCCTTTTATTGTTCTCATTAGGGCAAGTGACCACATTGCAACAACTCTTCAACCCACTCAATAGTCCATAAATAATCCTGAATTTGCTGCGACCTAGGCAATAATAGATGCCCTCTTCATGGGTTGTTGTTCTAGGCAAGTAACAACCCTTAACAACCAATTGGTATCCCGTTTTGGAGAGGTTAGGCCTATGTACTACCTCAGTTAGCTGCGGCTCCCCAACAACCCTCCAAAACAACCATCATTGCCTTGATTTTGCCCACAATAGAGTTGAAAAGATTTACCTTTGCCTCAACCCTCTAGGGATTTGCTTCAACCTCCCTTCCAGAAGCTATGCCCTCTAAACAGATCCATGAAACAACCCTTAAACAACCTCGCTGTCCAATCTTCTTGCTTCGGTTAAGTTTAGAAGTAATCCCTCTCCAATGAGCTCTTCTCCAAGGTACGCGTTGCACTTTTTGGATGAGGTCGATCTTGACACTTATGGTGGCAACCCCTTAATTATCTTCAAAAATTCATATCTCCACTTATACAACTCAGAATTCGATGATTCTCAAAGTGCTGGATTCTCCCTTCTGCCCTCTATCATCTCATGCCATCACATGTAGAATGTTTCTCATAGAAATTCCCAAAATATGGTTTGGTACAAAACCCCAACCTTTGGTTCCAAGCCCACAAGTGAACCTTGTGGTGCTTTGTCCTCCAATCCCCAAACCCTATGGCTTGGAGTACCTCCCCAAGCTACACAAATCAACACTCCCTCTTATCGAGGGAGTACTTCCAATACTAGTAAGTAACTCATCATCACTTCTCACAACACTTGTCCAACTCCCAATGCTCACAATCGCAACAATCCATGTTCTGTTAACTACACCTTTCTCAGAAGTGTTGTTGTCAATGGAAGAATCCTGCTTCTTCTTCTTTTGCTGTAATGTATTCCACTCTCTCCATGATTCCTTCTTGGTAGTTGTAGGAGCACCCTTACTCCCCACTGACCACATGCTCTTCTTGGACTACAGAGTCTCCCTCTGAATCTGTAAGCTCCCTCTCGAACTTGACTCCCTCTGAGTCTCTGGAACATGGACCTTTTTCTCAGGAATCTGTACCTACTCCCTTGAAGCCTACAACTACACCTTCTTCTCTAGAACCTGCACCTGCTCCACCTTCTTTTCATGAACCATAGGCTTTACCGTTAGCTTATATATACCATTCTCTCTAACTCCAAGTACAATCCCATTGAAATTATAGCCTCTGGGCTTGAGTCTTGCCTTCCTATCCCAGAACAAGACTTCAAACCCCTTCCTCTTGATCATTGAGATGGAAATCACACTATATTTGAGTCCTGGTACAAGTAACACATACTGGACCCACATCACACATTATATATCCATTCTGAATGGCACAACACCCGATCCTCATATCTCCAACTAACTCTTGTCACCCAACACCATGTGTAATTTTGAGTCCCATTTAGCTAGAGTCTCAAAAACCTCATGTGACCCTATCATATGCTTCGGCACACCACTATCCACATACTATCCATCCTCATAGACAATACCCTTTGAGAAATGAGATATCATAGCAAAGTCCTCATCCTCCAATCTCCTGGTGATATCATCTATCTCAGCAGAAGTGGCAACACCAACAACCTTCTTTCCTTTCTTCTTCTCATCATCTACCTTCTTCGTCATTGGAAATCTTGACAAAAGATGAAGCATCTCACCACAATTGAAACAATTTACTTTACTTAAGTCCTTCTCGGGACCACATCCCAAACACTCTTATGAACTATGGAGTCATACTCCTCCACTATGGCATAAACCCAAACTGGTTGCTGCACTACCTCCTCAAAGGAAGATGGCTATGTCACAACATATCTGCTAATAATAGCCATGTATCCAGTGTACCTCTTAGGGGACCTCCTCTGCCCACGCTAAGATGTGGGTGCTCCCACATTCTCCCGTGCATCATGCAATAACCTATCAGCCTCTATGGCGCGCATTCTCCCATTTGTGGAAGACTCTGCCTGAGTGGATGTTGCCACTCTTGGATCCTCTGCATGTCAATATTCCACATCAATCTGAGGCTCCTCAACCTTAGGAACCAAAGGTTTCTCAACCGCATGTAGTTGTAGCTCCCTCTCAAAGGAAACTCGCATCTGTTGGGTTGTTTTATATTCTTTCCACGACTAGCCCACGTAGTTAACCGGGGGGTTAGAAGGGGGGCAGAGCCCCTCCTTCGTTGCACAGATTGCGTAGCAAGGGGTATCATATGGGGTTTGAGGGGTGTAGGTAACCCCACTCTATGGGGTCTGGGGCAGTGCCTCGGAAAGTTTTGTTTTTGGACCCTATATTAGGTTGGGTGAACCTACCTATGGTTTTGTGCATGATTTTTCGCACATGGTTTTGGACACGGTGGTTTTCAGTCCATGGTTTTGGATGCGATGGTTTTCGGTCCATGGTATTGGATGCTTCAGCATATATAAATATGTATTGTAACATTGAAAGGAACATAATGAAAAATCAAGCTGGTAGTCCCGGTTTTGGGATCTAGGGGAAAACCTTTGTGTATATGTGTTTTATGTGTTATGCTCTTGCATTATTTATTTTCTATGTTTTAGAATTCGTATGCAGGTAATTTTTGTATGGGGTTAAAACCTACATTTGGTATCAAAGCTATTTTGGCTACAAGGGGATGCCTTTGTTGCTGAGGGGTTTCGCTCGGGCCTGTGGTAGACCCTGTTCAGTGGGAGATCTGTGGGATCGATTCTGGTGGTGAAAGAGGATGGCGAGCAGTGGAAAGATAGAGATCGAGAAATTTAATGGTCAGAGTTTTGAGTTATGGAAACTCAAGATGGAGGATCTGTTGGTGGATAAAGATCAGTGGGTCGCGGTAGATCCAGGTACTAAACCAATGGGAATGTCCGATGAAGAATGGAAGAAGTTGGATTGGAAGGTTAAGAGCACAATACCATTGTGTGTCTTACATTCAGTATTGCTGAATGTATTAGGGGAAGATACGACAAAGGCTTTGTGGACATGTTAGGGACTTTGTACCAATCTAAGTCTCTGGTGAATAAACTGTTCCTATGGAAAAAGTTGTATAACCTAAGGATGAAAGATGGAGACTCAGTGACAGAACATCCGAATGCATTTAATACTGTGGTAAGTCAGTTATTATTTGTTGATATTAAAATTTTAGATGAAGATAAGTGCATTAGTTTATTGTTTTCTCTACCAAATTCATGGGATAGTCTGGTTATTGCAATAGGTAGCAATGCAACTGCCTTGCAGTTTGATGAAAGTCTCATCCTTGCTGATGGAGGAGATGAGACGGAAAAATATGGAGAGCCAGAATGGTGATGCCTTGTCTGTAAGAGGACGGTCCTAGAACAGAAACAAAAATAAGTCATCGAGTGGGAGATCTAAATCTAGAGGGAGATCTAAATCTTCCAGGAAACCTTTAAAGGTGGTGTGCTAGAAATGCAGAAAGGAAGGGCACTACAAAAGGGATTGTAAATCTAAAGCTCTTGACAAAGGAAAGGGATCTGATGATGCTCCTTCTGCAGAGGCGAAAACCACCTCAGATGAAGGTGGGGATGTGTACTTGGCTTCTTCAAGTACACATATAGATCATGAGGCATGGTTGATTGACTTAGGTGCATCCTTTCACTTCACTCCCCATAGAGAGTGGTTCTGCAATTATGAGAAATATGATGGTGGCGATGTCTTCTTGGGGGTTGATAGGAAGGCTAGAATCGTTGGTCGTGGAAAAGTAAAGTTGAACTTGCAAGGTGGAAGGGTTAGAACACTTCCGGATGTTCTACATATCCCTGTATTGGCCAGAGATCTGACTTTCGTAAGCAAGCTAGATGATTTAGGTGTAAAAACAGTGTTCGAGAAGGATACCTGCAAAATGGTTCGGTAGCACTGGTATTGATGTGAGGAGTTTGGATTGGAACTCTATACAAGTTGCAAGGTAGCGCTGTTATTGATGGGTTGAACAATTCTGTGGTTCCTGAAAGTGGAGTAGAAAATCTAGTGGTCTTTGGAGAGAAGACCATGCTGTGGCATCAAAGGCTTGGATATATTGGATAGAAGGGCCTTTGAATACTTCATGGTAAAGGTATGGTAGAAGGTATGAGTAATATCTCTCTGGATTTTGATTTCTGTGAAAATTGTGTATATGGGAAGCAGAATCGGGTGAGTTTCCCCTCTGGTGGTAAGAGGATGAAACATATATTAGAGCTTATGCATAGTGATGTGTTTGGACCTGTGAAGGTTCCATCACTGGGTAAGTCTGTGTACTATGTATCATTTATAGATGACTTCTCAAGGAATACATTGATATATTTCCTTAAGAAGAAATCTGAAGTCTTTGACAGGTTCAAATAATTTAAGGCTCTGGTGGAAAACCAGACAGAGAAGAAGATAACGGTGGAGAGTATTGCAGTAAGGAATTTGAATAATTCGGTAAGAAGTGTGGTATATCATGACAGAAGACTACTCCATATACACCTCAGCAAAATGGAGTTGTAGAAAGAATGAACAAGATGTTGATGGAAAGGGTAAGATGCATGCTCAGTGGTGCTAGGTTAGGACAAGAATTCTAGGTAGAGGTGGTGGAGACTACATGTTACCTGGTCAATAGATCACCCTCATCAGCATTGGAAGATAAGACTCCATAATAACTATGGACTAGTAACAAACCTTCTCTTTCACATCTGAGGGTATTTGGATGTGATGCATATGTACATGTTCCAAAGGAGAAAAGAACAAAGTTGGATAGTAAATCTGAAAAGTGCATCTTTATTGGGTATAAGGATGGTTTAAAGGGTTATGAGCTTTGGAACCCAGTAACAAGGAAGGTTATATACCACTGAGATGTGGTGTTCAGAGAGGTGAAAGATGTTATTAAACATGAAGTCCAACCAAAGGAACCTGAGAAGATAGATTTTGAGCTAAAGGAGGAAGAATCAGACTCTACAACAGAGGAGGAATCAGAAGATGAAGAGTCACAAAATCTGTGTGTGAGAAGATCAGTTCAAGAAAGAAGGCAGCCAGAAAGGTATAGTCCATATGCTTTTTGTTCAAATTTTGTTTTATCTATTACTGATGATGATGATCCCAGAACTATGAAGGAAGCAATAGATTTAGAGGACGGAAAACTTTGGAAAGAGGCCATGGTTGATGAAATGGCATCTTTGCACAAAAATGAGGCTTGGGATTTGGTGGAGTTGCCGGTTGGAAGGAAAGCCATTGGCAGAAAATGGGTGTTCAAGAAGAAGACAAATGCAGAAGGAAAGGTGGAGAAATACAAAGCTCGGTTGGTAGCAAAAGGTTATTCCCAGGTGCTAGGAATTGACTTTGGTGATATTTTTTCTCCTGTTGCCAAGGTAACTTCTATTAGATTACTTTTATCTGTTGTTGCTACTTTCGATTTTGAGGTAGAACAAATGGATGTGAAGACAACATTTCTTCACGGGGATCTGGAAGATGAGATCTACATGAAGCAATATGATGGTTTTGCGGTGAAGGGTAAGAAAGAACTGGTATGCAAGTTAAAGAAGTCTTTGTATGGGTTAAAATAGTCACCAGAAGCTTCACTAGAAGCAAAGCAAATCATTGTGTGTATTTTAAATTAATTGGTGACCGTGTTATTTATCTGGTCTTGAATGTGGATGATATGTTGCTGGTTGGAAATGACAAAGAAATTATCCAGGATTTGAAGACCCATTTTTCCTCCAAATTCGACATGAAAGATCTTGGTGCTGCAAACTATATTTTGGGCATGGAAATTAAAAGAGATCGGAAAAAGAGGAAGCTCTGGTTAAACCAGAGGAAGTATGTCGAGACAATATTGCAGAGGTTTAATATGCAAGATAGTAAACTGGTGAAGATTCCTATTCCTGTAGGTGTAAGTTATCTACTAAACAGTGTCCCAAGACACAAGAAGAGGAATAGGACATGTCCCGTGTTCCATATGCAATTGCAGTTGGTAGCTTGATGTATGCGATGGTCTGTACTGGACCAGACATTGCACATGCAGTGGGAGTATTGAGCAGGTTTATGTCAAAACCAAGGAAGGAGCACTGGACATCAGTGAAGTGGGTTTTCAGGTATTTGCATGGCATTAGTGATTATGATTTGTGGCACCAAGGAAGACTAGGATTGGACAGGGTGTTTGATATTCGTGGCTTTTTTGATGTAGATTGTGCTGGAGATCTAGATCAAAAGAGGATCTACAAGTGGGTATGTGTTTAACCTATTTGGAGGTGCAGTCAGTTGGATGAGTAAGAAACAATCTGTAGTGGTACTATCAACTACAGAGGCAGAATACAAGGCAGCCACTTATGCAAGCAAGGAAGTAGTTTGGTTGTAGAGATTGTGTTCAAGTATGGGGTTAGTACAGGGAGTTGTAAGGATAGACTGTGATAGCCAAAGTGCAATTTTATTGGCAAAGAACCTTGCATATCATTCAAAGATAGAGCACATTGATGTTCAGTATCACTTCGTGAGGCATATGATAGAAGACAAAAAGGTGTTGCTGGTAAAGCTGGACACTTTGAAGAATACTGTAGATGCATTGACAAAATCTGTGAGCTCTGAGAAGTTCTCTTGGTGTAGAGAAACAATGGGCGTTGCAGGGCTGGATAAATGACTAAGCTCTCTTGTGGGCCCCTGTGGAAAGAAAACAACAAGTGGGAGAATGTTGTGTTGTGTTATATTCTTTCCACGACTAGCCCATGTAGTTAAATAGGGGATTAGAAGGGGGGCAGAGCCCCCCTTCGTTGCACCGATTGCGTAGCAGGGGGGGGTCATAGGTGGTTTAAGCAGTGCTAGTAACCCCACTCTATGGGGTCCAGGGCAGTTCCTCGGAAAATTTTGTTTTTGGATCCTATATTAGGTTGGGTGGACCTAACTATGGTTTTGTGCATGATTTTTCGCACATGGTTTTGGACGCAATGGTTTTCAGTCCATGGTTTTGGACGCGATGGTATTCTATCCACGGTATTGGATGCTTCAGCATGTATAAATATGTATTGTAACATTGAAAGGAACATAATGAAAAATCAAGTTGGTAGTCTCGGTTTTGGGATCCAGGGGAAAATCTCTGTGCATATGTGTTTTATGTGTTATGCTCTCGCATTATTTATTTTCTGTGTTTGAGAATTCGTATGCAGGTAATTTTTGTATGGGGTTAAAACCTATAGCATCACCTTCTGCTCATCGAACCTGACATCCCTGCAAACCACTATCATCTTGCTGGTCAACAAGTACACCCGATAGTTGTGAGGTGTATCAGTGTACCCCACAAATATCCCTAAATATGGTATTGGCTCAAGCTTCTTCCATGCATCTTTTGTCACATGGAAATATACCAATGACCCAAAAATCCTGAAGTGACCAACATCTGGCCTCTCACCGAAGAAAGCCTCCTCTGGTGTCTTCATCTTGGGTATCCGATGCGGGCTCCTGTACTGCAAATAAACAACTTTGTTGCATGCCTCAGCCCACAAGTGTAGTAGTAGGTCCTAATCATTCAATATCGCTCATGCTGTCCCTACATTGCTTCTATTCTTCCTCTCGAATACCCCATTCTGCTATGGGTTATGGGGTGTCGTCAACTCTCGCTTAATCCCTTCTTCCGCATAGAAGTTCTAAAACTCATTTGAGACATACTCACCACTTTATCACTCATGTTGGGCATGGAATCCCTCCAAGGCATGTTTAGGGCTTAAAGCCCTAGTTTTGACGAAGTCTTTTGTAAAAGCTCCGCGAATTATGGGTGCAGAGTGCGAAGTCATAATATAGTCATAGGGTTGTCCGCCCTCATTTTTGTAAAGTAATGTCAGCTTAATAGACCTACCCATGGTCCGCAAACCATGGGATTGTATAAATAGAGCGAGGCTCTAAGTGAAGAAGATAACAATAAAATAACTAATAGAATGGAAGCATGATAAGTCTAAGAGATTAAGTCGAAGTGTAAATTGTGTCTTTGGGTCGTAGAGTAGGAGAAGGCTTTGCTACTGAGTGCACAGAGGCCTAGTAGTCCGCATCTGAGTGCACGGACCCCTGCAGCTGAGTGCGCAGTGCAGGTCAAGTTTGTAACTGTTGGAAGAATTAATAAAAATAAGTTTACCATATTTTTGTGTATATTTTCCTATTTTAATGTATGATTGGGAATAAATTGCAAGTGTACTATTTATTTTCCGCGCGAACTCATATAAATGTGTTGTATAAATAAATATAACTTAAGACATCCATTTACACGAAGATAATTCACTGGCATATGAAGATAAGTAAGATATCAGGTGCGACTTAAGGGAATAGCGCAAAACACTGCTCCAGTATTGCGGAAGCCCCATAGCCCCTGGTTAGGGCTGCGAGAAGACAAGTATATTAGGGCGCGGAGGCCTGGGAAGTGCGCGAAGCGACCTGCGGAAAGACAATAACAGTTGGACAAGCTCAACCTCTCAGACATCTCAAGGGTGCAGAAACCTAGTTCCAGCACCCCCCCCCCACCCCATACTACTTTGGGTGAGACTTGAGTCTGTGCTTCGCTGACTATTGCCGAAAGGGATAGTAGTACAAGGATTTGTTTGGCTAATTAACTTCAAACGTGGGTCAGGCCCCAACAACCAACAAATGGTTTCGTTGTCGGGACCAGGATGTGCATAGAGATGTCTAATGTTGTATCACTAGAATTCGACAAAGAAAGGAATTGAAGATTGGTTGGAAAAAACGATTCACGAGTTCGCGACGCAGGGAAACAGGAATCTACTACTATCAAAGGAAGAGTGGTTCAACTGCTACTTATATATAGAGATCCACGAAATTTTCTTCGCATCTTTACTTACTAAGCTATACAAGTGGATCGTGAAGCTAGCAGACAACCAAGGAGGGTGTAAGCTCGATAGACCTATCTTGTGGACTCCAAAATTGATGCAAAGATTGGAAGCATCAGAGGATAAGATTGTGCACGCTGTTGATCACTGGCTCAATCAAATCATAGGAGGATTCATCACCGAGTTCACGGTAGATACTTCAGTTAGCTATGGTGAGGCGAAATGACGCTTCCTCAAAGGGGCATGAGGTAAGTACGTTAAATCTTTGAACACTTGGATTAAAACACTACTGTGTGAAAAAAGGGTTATGCAAATAAATTGATGTTTGGGGCTACGCGAAGTGGGAGAATCTACAGAAATGAAGGTAGTACAGAACTAGAAACCAGCCCCTTGATTTCACCTCCGTGAGGGGGCGAAGAAGAGTTCACCAAGGTATCGCCAAGAAGTGCGATCAATTTGATAAGGCAGAGAATTCCGCACATACCACCCGCACCCACACCACTGTCAGTTTCACCATCTTCACCCCCTTCTTCGCCCATACCACCTCCACCACCACCGTGAAGCATTATGGTGAGCACGATAAAATTGCCAATGTTCAAGGGAGTAGGGAATGAAGATCTAGACCAATTTTGGTTCATGATAAAAGTTGTATGGGAAGCACAGGGAGTCACAAATGACAATATAAGGAAGGCAATGTTGGTCAATGCTCTGTAGGATCGTGCACTGACTTGGTACATTAAGCATTCCAATGAAAATCCGAATGCGGGGATCACAGATATCCAAGCTGTGCTAAACAAAGAATTTAGCAAGCCAAAGTCAGAGGCGTAGTCGATCATTGGTTTTAAGGAAATCACAATGCTGCCAGGCGAGACCCCTTAGGAGCTAGATTAGAGACTGAAGTGCACAATTCGTGAAGCTAACATGACGTTGACAGATGGACAACATTGTGAATGGTTTGTAGCATCGTTAACACCGCATCTAAGGAACGCGCTCTCACAACAAAGGCTAACAACTCAGGTCGAGGCATTGGAGGTCACGATGAAATTGCACGAGACTTCGATACAAGACCCCAACTTGGGAGTTTAGCAGATTCATGTGCAATTGAAAAATTTTTGCCTTGAGATGTAGAGTTTGAAATAGGACATGACAACTCGCCCAGGAGTGCACGATGAGGTGTGGTGCGTAAAGTGCAAGGGCCAGGGGCACGACAAGGAACACTACTCAGTGTTCGCAAATTACCTCATGGGAGGAGTACCAATGCCATTGAGACCAGAGGCATAAGCAGGACCAAGCATGGCGCCTGCATTATGGTGTGCGATTTGTCAGATAGGAGGAAAGCATGCTATAGATAACTGCCATTTATTGCAGAAGTATACGCAAAATTCACAACAGTTGTTCTGTAGTTTCTATAGATCAGTAGGCCATGATGAGCGCACTTGTAGAAGTTATGAGCTAATGATGGATCAGACTCCGACCTATAGAGTTCAGGTCGAAATGCGATCCCTTGACCAGAATGCAGGGATGGCGCGAACCGGATTTCAGGGGCGCGGATGAGGCTAAGGTGGAGGAGGACCAGGAAGAGGTCACAGACAACTGATATGTTACAATTGCGGAGGGCGAGGGCATTATGCCCGTGATTGTATGAATCCAACGCGACCATCATGCTTGTATTTTACGTTGTTTGATCATGAGACAGAGGATTGTTCCACACTGATAGCGAGGTTGTGTGATAAAGGAGCACTCCAACCTCCTCCGACTCAGAACCTGTAAATGATGAGGTCTCAGTCATGCGAGGAAGACCCTAATGTGAATATTATGCCCTGAAGTGGAATTATGATAGGGGATGACAAAGGAAAGTAGCCTAGAGAAAATTACTTGGGTTTGCAAGGCTCCAATGAAGGAACCAAAGTTTGATTTGGAGTGCACTAAGGAAACCTTCATGGAAGCCAAGAAGAGCTTCGCTGATGCCTCCACTTCAGGAAGTAAAAACAGACTGGAGCCAGAAATGGACCCATCAATGCTCACCACGTTCCTGGAAACATGCATGAAGCTGCTGCATGACAACAAGGTTGTAAAGGGGCTACAATAACTCATAAATAGATGTGCTGGGACCGTGCAAGGAGAACCGTGCGTAGTCCGGAAGCTCGGAAAGCACACAACACGAATGGGAAGAGAGATGAGATTGACTACACAGATTGGGGAATATGAGATGGACCAAGTGATTTTGGATCTAGGATCGGACACGAGTGTCCTACCAATGCATACATGGGAGTGCATGGGAAGGCCTACACTACAATGGTCTCCTATCCAACTGCAAATGGCAAACCAACAAAAGATCCTACCTATGGGGAGATTGTAGGGAATCACAGTAGATATTGAAGGAGCAAGTGCGCTAGTAGATTTCGAAGTGATAGAGATTGTTGATGACAACAATCCCGACCTTGCACTATTAGGAATAGATTGGGCCACTGACATGAATGGGGTGATGAATATGAAGAAGTGCAAGATGATTTTTTGACAAAAAGTCTCTATGTGTGGTTGTACTTTTAGAACTTGCCGAAGGATCGTGCTATACAGAACTGGTGTGTGACTACGACAGTGATGATGACTTGGACTACATCTACAAGATAACCACGTGAGAGCAAGACTGGGTGAATCTGACCACAGATGGAAAAATCTCATGGGAGTGCGAAAGCGCTTGCACATCGGATTTAGACGAGGAAATAGAACGATGGCAGAACCGGTTACACGAGGTAACCACACTAAACTGTAACATGATGACAAGATTGTTGTGCTGCGTATCGACGAAGTTGAGGGATCTGCCTACGTATGATGGGTTAAGTGAGGTGGATGAATTCATGAGAAGATTTGAAATAGAAGTGCCAGAATAGAAATGTTTCGAAGCTTTGAAGTGGGTACTGCACGCTACACCTGCAAGGTGGTGGGGTACGTACCAAAGAAGTTTTGAGGACTAGTGCAAATGTAGAAGGATGATGCACATGTGCTTTGGGAAGCCTTAGATGCAATTAACAGACAAGATTTCCGGACGAAATGATCTGTACGACCACCTGTCCAGATGGATACAAGCATATGGTACGAAACCCGCGTGGATACCCATAGTATTCGCGTTAGGAGACACAGTCAGTAAGTAGGTGCATGCAAGGCAATGGTGCGAATGATCCCTTCGGTTGGAATCACGAAGTATGGAAAAACCAAGTGTGCAAAAGGTTATCCATGCTGTTAGAGTCAGTCTGATCAGTCCTCTGTCAGAGATCAAAACTCTTTATGCATTTTATTTTTAGGTGTCCCGCTCCATTCACTCAGCTGCATTCCGCTAGGGGCATGCCATGATCTGACGGATAAGGTCATGCTAGTCATCTCCCCTCATGTCTGGCTCCTATTGGCTTAGGTCTTGTGTCAATAATCACCAAAGTCCATGACAGTCAAGGTCTGGTCCTTCAACGGACAAAGGTCATTTTTGGTCATTTGGTCTAGGAATTAAACAATTTGGTCTTTAATATGTCTAGTAAAGCCATGCAGGCCAGAGTGATGACCTTGCAAAGTAATGATCCGCAGAGTTTCATCATCATATTGATAAACTTAGACTGTTCTTCAAAACTCTGTTTTGAAGAAAAGTCAAACAGTGCTATTGATGACAAAATTTTCAAAAAGAGTCTTTAGTTTATTTCTACAGGTGCAGTCATGGTTTCCGTGGCCAAATTATCTGTCATGCAATCCCCACAAGAAGTGTCGAAAATTTAATCATTTGAGCCAAAATTCAGAGAAAAAGTGAAAATTAGTGTTGTATTAAAGTCAGTGAAAAAGTGTCAAATAGGAAATTAGAAAGGTGGGTTTTTGAAAAAGCAAATTTAAAACATGACCATCATAAATCCAAGTCATTGTGCAATCAAAGAGCTTAGAGAAGCATTGCAAGGTTGTGGAGTGTGAAATTGCGCGATTTGGAGTAGTTGGAGGATGTTTTAGGGTGCGCGGCGCACACACAGGGCGCGGTGCACACAGAGCCCGCCCGCAGTGTTAATTTCTAACCAGCGCGACGCACACATAACGCGCGGTGCACTGGGCTTTGTGTGTGGCGCACAGAGACAAAGCACCCAGGACGTGCCAAAACTCCCTCAAAGCTTTGGTGAAGCCCCTCTAATTGCAAGGTAGGCTCTCAAACTCACTTGTTCATCAAATTGGATAAAGATATGGTGGTTTTTATGCCCATGATTGAAATGAAACAAAACTCTTAAAGCAACCACAAAAAGACACCAAGAAACCATCTTGCTAGGGTTGTGCCATTGTGTTGTTGCTGCCAAGGTTTTATTTTCCCTACCCTATCCCTGTTCCTTATTCCCTTATGCCATTTTTCCTATTATCACTACCCTAACATTACCAAACTCATATTCCCTTTCCCCTCCTCCTATTGCTCAATAAAAACCCCAAACCCTACCTTATTAAAACTCCAAACCCTAACCTATCAAAATACCTAAAATCCCTACAAATCCCTAAACAAAATTCTCCATATAACCCCTATTCCCATTACATTACTCCCCTCCTAATACTCCCTTGTTTCATTGTTCCCCTTGGTGGCAGATATCACAAACAACACCCAGCTTCACCATCATCAAAGGGGAAGCCTAAATACAATTTATAAACAACAGTCATGGCATTTGAGGGTTCATCAGAATATGAGGGGGAAACTCACAGTGATACAGCTTCAGGAGAACAGGCTCCCAGGAGACATCATAGGAGTGGGAAACATGTTAGGGATGAGCCAAACACCTTCACTGAGTTGCAGGCATGCCCTCTTGCTATGTCATGTTTCCAACACCTAGCATGTTTTGAATTTTGTCAAAGGGTGGCAAATGTTAGAGTTCATCATGAGTTGGCCCGTCTTTTTGTGCTTCACCTACATGGAGGTCAGTCTACCTTGGCCGGGGTCACCTTCACATTGACACCCAAAACTATCTTAGTGACAACAGGCATACCAAATGTTGGAGAACAGTGGTATAAGAAAAAGAAGGTGGATAGGCATCATTATGAGCCTTACATTAAGGCCAGTTGTTTGAGGCATCTCACGCAAGTCTTCCCAATTAGATTTTTGAAAGATGAGTATGCTCTGCTCATGAAATTGATCATGAAGTACTTCAGTTGTGAGGGGAGGTTTTCTCGCCTATATGCCTATCACATCAGGTTGCTCATGCACTTTACCAGAGTGCGGATGATGAACCTCCCATTTTTCATTTGCGGGAACATAGAGAGGATGAAAAATTTCATGCAACATAAGACCCCTCAGCAGCAGCTCAACAGTGTTTATCACTTTGCTCTTATTCGGATTTTGGTGGATCATCAGTTGGGATTGCAGGGTATTGCTTGGGAGGACTTCATCTCCGGTGACTTCTTTAGGGATCCACAGGTAGTATGAGAGGCAGAGCATGAGATAGGTGGTCCATCACATCAGTATGAGCGCCATGAGACTGCTACTATGTTAGTATTCATCACCTATCAGAGAGGCAGTAGACATTTGTTTGTAGCGGCAAAGCGAGTGTTATCTCCACCCGGGGTGGAAGGGGCCTTGCTTCCGACATCAGCATCACATGAGCAGGGTAGAGGTAAGGAGCCAGTGCAGGAGGAAGGGCCATCAGGTGAATGAGAGACCGAATTCGTTCTCCTCCATGATGATGAGACAGATACAAAACCAACAAATGCAGAGCTTACAAAGATCATCCAGGAGCAGCAATCAGTGATTGAGGCCTTATCCCTTGACTTGGAGAGGGCCAAGTGGAAAATGAAGTACCTGGAGTAGAGAAACAAACAGCTAGAGGATCGGCAGGCGATTATGGAGCTGCAAAACATTCGTGAGCATCGTCGAGCTGCTCAAAGGAGAAGAGTTGAGCTCACATCATTGGAGCAAGAGATCAATGAGGATCGGGAGGCCAATCTCAAGAGAGTCAACATGCATTTGTACAGGCTGCTGGACAAGGCCGACAAGGACCTTGCTCTATTGAGACACATGGCTTTCCATTACAGGGCACGAAACATGAGTGCAAAGGCCCGAATAAAGAACTTGAAGGCGAAATTGAGGAAAGCAACAAGAAAGGCAAA
Source organism: Pinus tabuliformis (assembly GCA_031772625.1). Taxonomy (NCBI): domain Eukaryota; kingdom Viridiplantae; phylum Streptophyta; class Pinopsida; order Pinales; family Pinaceae; genus Pinus; species Pinus tabuliformis. The sequence continues at coordinate 50,783,044 of CM062819.1, forward strand.
AGAGGAAAAAGAGAAATATCAGCTTTGAATATTGGCTGAGGCTTCCTTGGTACATCATAGCACTCCATAGAGAACCTCCAGCCCAAATTTCAAGGAATTTGGGGAAATTTTGGTCACATGACAAATTTTTGGGCAAAACACAGGTTTTTTCTCCCTGTGGCGCGGCGCTAAAAATCGGGAGCTCCAAATGAAGAATGGTTTGCATTTTTAGATTCAACATGGAAAATCACGACTATTGGTGCTTGGACAAGAAATTTGGGCAAGATCTGAGTCTCCAGGAGGTCAAAACACCCAAAAAACGGCCTCTCTCCCCCTTTTTTGACACACAGGAAGCCGTCTTGGGAGAATCAAGATTTGGAGGAGAAAATGAGCACCAAATTTAGAAATTCTAGTTGGGTTAGAAAGTAGACAAGACAGGCTTTCCAACAAGCCCACTTGGGCACATTTTGGACACCTTTAAGTGCCCCAAAATAGGCCCCAAAGTAGCGTGGCTCACTGTTATAGACATTTTTGTGCCCTACAACTCCAAGCATGAAATGTCCATAAACCAAGGGCTCCTAAGTCCCTAAAAGTGTTGTTCTAACCCCTAAAGGAACAAGGTCAACAAATTACAGCTTCTCCCAGAAGTTTTCCACCAGAAACTGCTCAGAATTGGTCAAAACAGGATCATTGCAACTGCTCCACTGGCTAGGTGCGTTGCATCTCACCCAAATGCACTGTGAGGGTGCGTTGCATTTCAAAACTCCCTTCTGTGGGGTGCGATGGGCGAGAAATGACAAATGGCAGTGTCATTCCGCGAGGTGGAGAGGCAATGGAAGCTTCCAGAATCTTCTCCTGTGACACTTGCCTCACTGAATTCGACCAAGGATGAGTAAGAGGCCCTCAGTCTCCAAGTGGAAGCAAGAACTGACAGAGAGAAGACACTAATCAAATCACAAGCTGACTCATCCCCCTTACAGATATCTATATATGGATCCCTCATCCCAGAGATACAGAGGCTGGAATTTTGCATATTGTAAGGAATTGCTGTTGGTTTCTAGAGACAAACATCAGATTGTTGGGTGATCTATGCTTTGTTTGAGGTGAAGAGGGGCTTCTTTGCTGGGAGGTTGATGCTGGGTCGGAACCATTGGTTGTAACTCCTCCTGGATCTTTTCTTGTTTATCAATAAAAGCTATTTGAGTTTTCCTCCATGCTTTTGTATCATTGATGCTTGTTACATTTGTATGGTCAATTTAAATCTGATCCTAAGTTGTTTATGAATATAGATCCATGTCTTTGTATAGTGCTATGCTTCTGTGATCTTGCAGGTACTTTGTGAAGCTGGGCGTGCTAGGGAGCAGGTAGCTGGAGACTATCAAAGAAGAGAGGGATCGGATCAAAGGATTAGCGCAAGACAGAGGTTGGTTCTTTCTATTCCTCTCTATCTATAATTCATAAAGGAAATACAAAAGTAGCTTTTCTCTGTTTGTTTCTAAGGCAACTGTCACACCTTAGTGGGATAGAGCAGTTCTATATAGACACTTTTCCCTGTAACAAAATGGCGACTCCGCTGGGGAGATAATTAGTTTGTTTGTTTATCATTCTTTGTTGTTTGTTTCATAAACTTACAAGTAGCATTCGAACTGCATTTGCCATAACAAATGCAAAGTAGATAACTGCTGCTTCAATCCATTCACTGGATCTGTTTATGATTTAAACAACTGATTCACAAACTATCTGATTGCCCTTGTGATAGCTCTTAGATCCTCCTTAGATCTACCCCTGATTGTTGCATTACTGATTGCTTTTTACTCGGCCAAAAACCAAGAACTGAACTACAAACTGTGACCCAGAACCTGAGCAAAGTCTCGTTTCTAGCCCAGCGCAGGTACTGTTCAGAGATTCTGAATTTCAGCGCACTTCTCGAAGGGACAACCTGCACTGCATTTTAGATTCCCTATGTTACAGGTGCGCTGATCAGACTAGCTCTGTGTAGCTGTGGCTTCTGTGGATCATCCTTTCTAGTTCTATTTTTGAATTTTGCTGCCTGTGATCAGTATATGTCTGCTTAAAACTCCTTTTCCTTGCTGTTATTCCGCCTCCTTTGTACAAAAGAACTGTAGATGTTTTTGTGTGTTTGTTGAGTCGTTTACAGTTTTCCTTTGCAAAAGTAGCATAGTCGTACTGTCGTCCTTTGATTTCAATTTGTCGCAAGTGTCGATTTCGATCATAGGAGAAAGTTTGATTGCTGTTGATGGTCGATTATCCTGTTAATATTGCTTTTGGTATGAATTTGTAATTTTCTAGTGTCAAAAACAAGTATTCATTTCAAAATCGTAAAGTGTCGTAATTGTCTCTATTTTTGATTTCGAAAAGGAGCTTGTTTATATTTGTCACTTGAAAAGAAATTCAGATTTGTACATCAACTTTCTTTTTAAGCATCTATATATTAAGAAAGTCGAAAAACAAATACATGCATGTGCATTTGCATATAGACAGTCTGTTTGGCTTGATTTAGGAAAGTGCATTTACAGTGTGCTCTTTGCTCTTTGTGAAAAGATTCTGTCTTTCTTTTCCCTAGTAGCTAGGATTTTCATTGCATAAAAGAGATAAAAAGTTTGTTTATCATCTTTAGATTGCATTTTAGGAATCACATCTACATCTCGTGGTGAACCCGAAAAGCAAACTTCATAAACAAGATCAACTTAAAATAAATTCAATGAATCTAACAACGCTTTGGAACTTAACGCACAACATTTAGAGGTCTAGGCTAGAGACATATTCCAGCGTCGTAAAGCCTGGTAATTGTTGTTCTCACTGATGGTTGGGTGATTCCTCCACTTTGAGACGATAAGTTCCAGTACGGACTTGTGCTCCCACGTACCGTCGAGTATATTTTGGGAGTCCCCTATAGGCTTAAATCCTTTATCCATAGGAAGCCGTGTCTGCCGCCCTATCGATCGCAATGCACTGAACACAGCATTCAGGAAGATTGACTGCCGTACCGTAAAAAGTATTCTGCAGTTTTGCGATTGGTTTGGTACTCCCTCTACCTAGACTTCCAGAGTAGTCCCTTTCATTCCTTTTCAGACTCCTTAACGGAAAAGGTCCATCTGAGCACTTGTCACTTCAGGCTCATTAAAAATCAAAGGCGACTAGAGTCATCTTTTGTTTTTTCTCGACTCTTAAAAACTGAAAAAACAAGTTGTGTCAAAGCGTCTAAAATTTATTTTAAACGGAATATTCATTACCCCTTTCCTACGTTGATCTTGGGTTGAGAAAAATGGAGTCCACCAACCAAGGAATTCCCCTTGGAGGAAATCCTAGTCCCTTCTGCTCTTGGGGAGATGTTGGTGCACCCCATATGGCCACATTGTCGCTTCCAGGACTGACAATTGGTTTGCCTGTATGGCTCTTCTCAACCTCTGTCATTCAAAACACCACTATTCCTGAACAATCGAATCAGCAACTAGACGAATCCAGAGTTACCCACCAACCTTCTACTTCCTCTAATTCTTCCTCTCCTCCTTCCTCTTCACTTGATGGGGTTGGTAAAGCCAAAAGTCAAGTTCCTAAGGAAAAGAAGGAAAAGAAGAAGAAAGAGAAGAAGAAGAAGGAGCCAAAAGCGAATGGGGGCAAACGAGTGTCGTCTAACGAAAATCCACACACTACACCGACCAGGCCTAAATCGCCATGTGTCATTTGCAAGGGAGACCACTTTCACAGAGATTGTCCTTGCATCCCTCGGATCTTAAGGGACTGGTCTCCTCATTTGCACAACCCGGTGTCGTCAACCTCTGATGATCATGTTGAAAACACACCGTCAACTAGTGAAAGTGAAGCCCCAGGACAAAAAGGAAAATATAGATTTCCTTGTAAACTGTGTGAAGGCGATCATGCCGTCCACTGTTGTCCCTTCTTAGACGAAGCTAAAAGAGTTTTGGATGATCGTCCGGTTTCACCGTTACGACTTCCTCCTGGATATAAAAAACTCTTGCCGAGTCCGTCACCAGTTGAAAATCCGGCTGGCCCGCTCAGGTGGTCGGCTGAAGCATCTGTCATTGAAGATAAACCATCTGAATCCATACCAGACGAAAGTCAAAAGGTCGAGACGGCAGTTGACCCGGTTTTGCCTTCAGAGGTTCCATCTTCAAATGATACAATCACTGAAGAGAATAAGGATGACACCGTCCAAATTCTTTTCATAAGCACAGACTCCAACGAACATGGGGGCAATTTACCTATTCCTTTACCGCAGGAAGGAAGTTCGTCAGAGTCATACCCGACCGTCTATTCGGTCCCACCTCCAAGAAACCTAGTTGTCTCCTTCGACTGGAATCAACTAGGCAGACCCCGTTTACCAGCTAGTGTACCATTCCGAATTATTGTTCAAATATATAGAATGGTTATGGCTGGTACCATCATAGATGAGGGGGCTTCTGTGAGTATCCTTTCCTCGACTGCTTGGAAAGCGCTTGGTTCGCCATCGCTTTTGCCTGAGATGAGAAATCTGACAGGCTTCGATAAAGGAACCAGTCGACCGTTAGGGATCCTTCCCAATGTGCCCATAACATTGAGAGGGAAAACCGCTCACATGAACGTGATGGTAGTTCAAGGACCCCTAGATTACAATCTACTCCTTGGGCGAGACTATATTTATTGCATGAGAGCCATTGTCTCATCACTCTTTAGAGTGATGTGTTTTCCGCACGAAGGAAGAGTGGTCAAGCTCGTGGACCAGCTTTCATTTCCCGGATCTCGCATAGCAAATAGTTATATACCATCCCTAAATGGTCTTTTCACGCAACAAATGTCTCAATCTCCATTCCGTCCACCCGATGAGCGCGAGTGATTTGGGGGGACATGACTGAAACCCAGGGGGCATGCACCCTGGTCTGCTTCGGCAGAAAAACTTCGGGTATAGGGTAGGTTTCCACGGGAGAATATGACTAGTTTGTACCCCCGTCCGTGATTGGAAGAGGGGGTTATTCTAGAACAAGATTCTCTTGTCAAAGTTATGTGAGTCGGCGGGCATCGCCACTCACCTTTGTTTATTTCGGTAGACATCACCAGAGAAGTGTTTTGTTTACGCCGTAAATAGAACTATCTTTGGTAACCTGTAAGAGGTAGGCCTCTCTCGCTAAAACAAATGTTTTATCAGAAAGAAGTAGGGGTAACCTTGAAACTCTGTTTTATACCTGGGGGCATGCAAACCTTTTGGAGTGCAAGAGAAGAGCGACTATTTATTTTTTAAATTTATAGGACCTCTAACCCTTTAAACTCGTAGGATTGGTCGTTTCCTAACTTGCATAAAGAAAGGATGTGGGGCAAATCTCTAAAATTTGCCGTTTTTATATGAGACATTCTTATCACACGACTGGATTAATCGAGCAGTTTTAGCACATAGTTCAAGCTCGTTAAAAAATAAGCATAAGACATGAGCAAATGTTTCCACCCGCGTTTAAGCTCGTTAAAAAATGAACTATTCCCTAGTAAATAACCATTGTGAATGTAGTACTTCAGCCATTAAAGCCTTGGTCGTGTTTACACCGTCACCTCCACTTTTTCATTGGCCGATCATTCACCTCCATTTGATTGTTTACCCATTTTAAGGAACAGCTGCGAAGAGTGATTTCACTAGCCATCCTTGTGACACTGTCGTGATTGGAGAATTCCAAACCTTACCTGGAATCAGCTGCTACCCGTTTTATCACTCGTTCCTCAAAATTCGAGTCTCCTTTAAGCTCTTTTCAACTGAATCGTAAAATATGAAAAGATTGCCGAGCCATTGGCCTCTCCAGCTCGTTAAAGGGACAGGAAGTGCTATCCCTCCTCTAGATTTTAATCTTTTTGGACCTGAGGGATTATTACACAAAAAGATCGAGCGCTTGTTTTGTTCGGCTCGTTAAAACTATAGAAAATTCATCCCTTCTGTATTGTTTTATACTTTTTCGGACTTAAGGGATTAGATGACGAAAAAGGAATTTTGGAGTTACCTTTACGTTCCTTTTCAGACTCTCTAAAATTGAAAAGGACCGAGTTATCTTTGTCGTTAAACTCGTTAAAAAGATTAATAGCGACAAACTTGTCTTTAGACGAGAACGAGTTTCACTATCGCTAGGCTCGTTAAAACATAGCGATGGGTTTGCCCGAAGGGAAAATTATAGAACAAGCATATGTTATCCTCCACAAGCTTGACAAAAATAAAGAGGTACTGGTCAGCAATGACTGGGGAAAAATTGGGAAGAAAACTCAAAGAAACTTTGTTGGTAGCAAGTCGCTCTTGAACATGACACTTCCGCTCCGTGTCCGAGTCGGGTTGGGTTGTTTCATTCACCGGTCACATCGCCATGGTCACGCCATACCATCCACATTTGGGGTTAATGCTACCAATCCATCACATCAGTGTCGCCGATATGTTCAAGAGAAGTCATCCAGAGAAGTCACCTGTGTCTCACCCACTACCATACATTATACTCCATTCTTTCATGACCGCCACCCTGAACCTTATATCACCAGATCGTTTTCACCTCCATCAAAATCATTTGCTCCGTTCCGTGTCATTGATGTGGGATTCATTAAGGCCCTCCTGTGACGGATCACTTCTTGTCGACATCAGCTCATTATCCAAGAAGTTGATCTAGGAACACCCCATTCAGTACTTTGAAGCTTGCATGCCTCAATGGCAAGTTTCTCACTTCCGGTGACAGGTATACATCAATGGCCTTCGACCGAAAGATTTCGCGTGGTGTTCAATGCCAAGTCCTTTATTCACACCACATGAATTGTACTGCAGTACCTTGAGGGTCATTATCATTATCGGTGATTCCTCTCGCACTTGTTAACAGTTTACATCATTGACTGGTAATCAAGCGATGTCTTTCCATGTTCGACTTCAGAACATTTCTCACATGGATCGACTTGTACTTCGACTGAAGATCAGACAAGATTGAAGACCCCAGATCTAGTTTCATCCATCCGGGCTGCGATATATATTCAGGGAAATAAAAACATTAAATGTACAACATTGCAGCACAGATAATCATCCTACCAAAAGGATGATGGCTCTATCAGAATCATCAGTCTACACTCAGATGGTTGTCTGTCCTATGTACATGAAAATGAATTTATAAAGCTGAGCATGGGAATGCCCGCCTCAGCTAGATCATGAAAATATTATGAAGATAATGTATTGTATTGTATCTTATTACAGGTCTCCTCCCAGCATTGAAAGAACTTCGGATCCTCATAATAAAGCATTTCACCCGACACCAAAAGGTTAACGGCCTCATACTTTAGGGGGCAACTGTTATAGACATTTTTGTGCCCTACAACTCTAGGCATGAAATGTCCATAAACCAAGGGCTCCTAAGTCCCTAAAAGTGTTGTTCTAACCCCTAAAGGAATAAGGTCAACAGATTACAGCTTCTCCTAGAAGTTTTCCACCAGAAACTGCTCAGAATTGGTCAAAACAGGATCATTGCAGCTGCTCCACTGGCTAGGTGCGTTGCATCTCACCCAAATGCACTGTGAGGGTGTGTTGCATTTCAAAACTCCCTTCTATGGGGTGCGATGGGCGAGAAATGACAAATGGAAGTGTCATTTCGCGAGGTGGAGAGGCAATGGAAGCTTCCAGAATCTTCTCCTGTGACACTTGCCTCACTGAATTCGATCAAGGATGAGTAAGAGGCCCTCAGTCTCCAAGTGGAAGCTAGAACTGACAAAGAGAAGACACTAATCAAATCACAAGCTAACTCATACCCCTTATAGATATCTATATATGGTTCCCTCATCCCAGAGATCCAGAGGCTGGAATTTTGCATATTGTAAGGAATTGCTGTTGTTTCTAGAGACAAACATCAGATTGTTGGGTGATCTATGCTTTGTTTGAGGTGAAGAGGGGCTTCTTTGCTGGGAGGTTGATGCTGGGTCGGAACCACTGGTTGTAACTCCTCCTGGATATTTTCTTGTTTATCAATAAAAGCTATTTGAGTTTTCCTCCATGCTTTTGTATCATTGATGCTTGTTACATTTGTATGGTCAATTTAAATCTGATCCTAAGTTGTTTATGAATATAGATCCATGTCTTTGTATAGTGCTATGCTTCTATGATCTTGCAGGTACTTTGTGAAGCTGGTCGTGCTAGGGAGCAGGTAGCTGGAGACTATTAAAGAAGAGAGGGATCGGATCAAAGGATTAGCGCAAGACAGAGGTTGGTTCTTTCTATTCCTCTCTATCTATAATTCATAAAGGAAATACAAAAGTATCTTTTCTCTGTTTGTTTCTAAGGCAACTGTCACACCTTAGTGGGATAGAGCAGTTCTATATAGACACTTTTCCCTGTAACACGCACAGAGGAAAAATTGCCAAATTTGCTTCCGTTTCGCGAAATTTCGATTCGCAACTTCTCCAAGTGGGCCCGCTCATCTACACTTCGGTTTTTTGGCACCTAAGGCAGCATTTAAAGTATTTTTTCCCCAGATTGTCTTCTATCCAAGTGGCGAAGGAAGGCAAACGGTCACCCAAGCCATTTGTCATGTTTGTAACGCTGCACCTATAGCTGATGGTTGGCTCTTCATCTCCATTTTGTAATGATTCGAGTAACTTCCCAACCCTTGGGCGTTCTATCTCTTCATGGCACATTCTATATATTGTATGTAAGCCATTTGCAAATGGTTGGTTGGCTTGTAACTTCTGGGAGACTGTGGGAAAGAAACTCTGTTTCTTCACTGTATATTTTTGACAAAGAATTAATGAAAGGCAGCGGCTCTGTTTCATGAGATTCTTGTGGTTGTGAGTGCAGAAAATGTGTCTCTTATGTTTTCATATGTATTTCGTTATGCTTCATAATTCAATTCATGTTCATTTCCAGTGAAATTTTCTAAGTGAGATTAGGTAGAATTCAATTTTATTGCTCTGCCTGTGGGAAAATTTCATGTTCAGTGTTCTTCTTCTGTTGAAAAGGATTCATGTTCCTATGCCCTTTTCACACTCCTCAGCAATCTCTCCGTTCCACGTTATTCCAAACTAAATTGCTACACTTTTCGCCTGCCTTGCCTCACGAAGTAATCTGTGCCTTTGTATTAAATTCTCTGTTCTTTGCTGACCGTTGGTCCCATACCATCCCAGAAGCTCGGTCATTCATAAAAATTGTTTCTTGTATCCATATTCACTTACTAGCCTAAGATCAATATTCCACTGTAAGTCACCTCAGACCATTTTTGCTTATCTATTCATTGAGTGTGACTTGGAGAGAGCCCTCTCCTGTTCTGGTAGGGCTAGCTACCAGACTGAGCGTGGTTTGTGGTTACCCTGAATTTTGCCTTCCTTCAGCCCAGGGCGGATTTAGGTGCTAACACATGCTGAAGCCTTTAACAAAGTATGCAAAGCACTGAACAAGGTCCACAATGTGAAGCGGGTTGACTGAGACCTGTGCATACCAGCGGTTATATGGGCTTATAGGACTGCGTGCAAGAACCTGACAGTGCAGGCACCACCAAGGCTGGAGTATGAAGTGAACGTTATAAGCCCTATAGCACATGAAATAACTAATCCAACAAGGCAAGTTTAGGCTCCAAGAACTTGAAAAAGAAAGGGTGCGATTAAGGAAGGAAAGTGCTCGGGTAGAAGCGGAAGTCAAGAAGCTGGAGGATGAGATAAAGGAAGATTTTCTCGATAAGAAGACCAGGGTGATAAGATAGGGTGTGCACAACCACACTGACAAGTTTGAGGACTATCGCCACGAATTGATCAGTCTGATACCTTGGCTTGGACTGTATATTACTAAGAGAATCAACCAGGGTGGTGCATTGTAGATGATAAAGTGCGCGACGCCACCAGTAGCAATAAAAGGTGGGTATTTTCTAGGAAAAGTGATGGATGATAGGATGAAACCCTATAGAGGTGGCGTGACCACTTGACTAGCCGAGGGAAGTACAATCTTAGCGCTCCAGGCAGTTGAAAGGAGGCGTGGGACTATAAACTACTCTGCCCGGAAGCAACGCGATGTTGGAGCTGCGCGTAGAAGCAAAGAGTCACAAGGTCCATGACCGTGTAAAGGGGGCTGCACTGCCATGCGGGTTGGCCAGAAAGTGACTGTTGAAGTCACTATTCACGATGGAATGCTTGAATTGATGCCAAATGGAGCGAGCGACAGGAATTTAAGACGCAATTTATGGGCAAGATTTGGGAAAATCTGCCACCAAGGGAGCATTAATGAACCGGATTTGGGGGGAACGATCGAATTAAAATTCAAAAGGTGCTATAAATTACAAAGGGATGCCCAACAAACAACACTTTTTCATTTGTGAATTGAGCAGTTGTATACCCCGCGTAGCCTGAGCAGAGCCCTGTTTGACCTGTGCAGAGAGTTCATTGAGCCCCTGAATAAGCAAACGATAGATTTCTAGTCGGACACAATGGCATCATCTGAGGAAGTTATGGATATCATAGAGATGACCGTTGAAGAGGCTACGTAGGTCCTGACTGTGGGGGATGCCATGTGTCCAGGCTAAGGAGAGGGAAACCACCCTTATTGGGTGGTTAACCCCTGTATGAAAGGGCCACCCAAAATGAACCACAGCTGTTGGATTTGGATCTCCCAGATCAACGTTGGAGATGCGATGTCGGTATACAGGTAGACCCAATAAGAGTATGAGGCAGACTTATGGATATTTGAAGTCCGATAAACAGTGTTTGGTGGACTTTTCCTGCGTTTGAACATATTTCTTTGTGTAAACAGAGAACGACGATTTCAAAGGATTTCAAATGCCCGATGACCCATTCCGTTATAGAACAGGTGGCCACTATTATGGGACAAATTGACCTCCTAATCAACTCAGAGGAGAAGGACAAGATGACTGAAATATTAACCACAATTGTAGGCCCAGAATCCACACTAACGCTCTCTGTACATTGATAACCTACTTTATAAAGCTTGTTTACAAGCATAAAGGAGCGTTAGTCAAGCTGCTAACTCATGTTGTTAGACCAGAGGGAGCGTTAGTGAACTTTAGTGATGCTCAAGTGGTTATGCCAATGAATTTGCCATAAAATATCTAGATATCATTTCCCTAAATTTGTGCAAGAAAAGCAGGGAAACTCCAAAAATCAGGATATTTGAAGAAATTCTATTCCAGAAACAGAGGAAAATGGGAAAAAGATGGTAAAAGAGGCAGGTTCATGGTTTTTACCCAAATGAACTACAGGTGGAGTTGGGAAGCCCTAATTCGATTGCTATTTAAGCAACGAGAGGGCCATTGCACAAGGGTCAGAGCATTTAGAAGGATAGTACATGGTGCTGTTGTGATATTGTCATATTCTTGAAGGAGCTAGCTGAAAGAAGGAGAGAGAGAGAGGAAGAAGGGATAAGGAAGGCTGATGCAACAGGGTTGTTGTAATCACTCTTCTGTTCTGAATATAGGACTGTGGTTGTGTTCCACTACTCGAAGTGTCGGTGATATTGTGCATTTATTTGTCCATTCTAATGCTTGTTGTGTTGAGTAGATAAGTTACACATTTATACATGTTTGTTACGGATTCTTTCATTAATTGTCAGAAGTATATGTTGTGATTGGTTTGCTTCATTCTTTTGTGTAGGAATCATCTTGGAGCTGGTCAGGAGGAGTTCTTCTTACTGCACGAAGATCCCCAAGCGAATCTAGAAATAACCAAAGGTGATCCTTTCTCCATATCCTGTCAATGTATGTCAGATAGATGAACATGTGTGTAATAGGTACCTTTTGCAGATAATCTTACGGTCTATCGGAAGTCCCGGGAAGACTTTCGAGGGTAGTTTTCATCCCGTGCATTTTGCCCCATAGCAGAACTGATGACTCTGCTGGGGACTATACTTTAGTTCTCGGTTATCCGGACTCCTATCAGATCTCTTCTCTCTTCTATGAGCTTCCCGCTTCTTCATATCCTTCTCTGATCCACCATCTAGTTTTTTGCATCCTACAAAGTTGCTTTCTCTTCAGAAACTGATCCCAAAAGCCCACTTTTTGAGCTCTTTCCCTCACTAACATAGGTTGCTGGTCTACACAGAGTTTTATAAAGCTCTTTGACTATGCATAGGGAGCGTTAGTGGCAAACTAAAGCTCTATTTACACATAGACAGAGTGTTAGTGACCCATTTCCATGTTTTTCAAGTGATTTTGTGGACCAAAAGGGGGGAAACTTGTCCCAAGGGCTGAATCAAGATCTGCAATAGTATCATGCTAACAAATTTGGTGTTTTAAAATTTATTTTTTAAGAAAATGGTTTAGTTTTTCTCTCATAAAAGAAATTTTTATTGAAAGAATCGCTAATAGACTGTACATCTCCTTCTGTCAAATTAGTTGTAGGTTGCTTTGTTTTGGTTCAATAGTTGTTAAGGAATATTGAGAAAAGGAACTTTCGGTTATGCAAAGTGTTGAATGATTTTTAGATGCACTAACGAATACATGAATATGTGAAATAATACATGTGTAGAATAAAACTTTCTTGCATAAGAAATTGATTTTTTTTTCAAAAGCATTATTCTGGACGGTTTATCGAGTTGAGAGTCTCATAATATTCATACGTCAACACCCCCTCTGAAGACAAATAAAAAAGTACACTAAAATCAATCAGATACTCCTTTTTTTAGAGCAAACCAACATTAGATAGATTAGAACCTTGGGATAAGAGAGTGAGTCAACTACCAAAGGTTGAAAATCAAACTAGTGTCGATGAAGAGTGAAAAATCCTTCTGCACTCATATTACCGGGACCACTCCACTCACAACGTAGCTAAATATGAGACAACATCGGATTGTAATCGAAGGTAGCCCACCTTCTTTTACAACTCCTTTAGGCATTCTGTGTAATGGGGGTCCCTTCGGGGATTTCGGAACTGAGTCGGGGACTCAGGTATCCTGCCCACATAGCGTGTTGTCTGCGACTATGTCCCCCCAATAATGTCTATGATTTGAGGTATCTCTAGTGGCCAATACTTCTAGGTACTTACCTAAGGTGACTGGGATGGGCTGTCCTGGTACCTCAAATGGACGGACCTACTTTGTCTTCATTTTTTGGGAGGGTGCTCGTCTTCACGAGAGTACTTGGCCCCTTAATTTGAGGTTCGGGCGAAGCTCAAAAGTAACCGTAACTGTACATTTGGCCATCCTTCTCTGTTACTCATTGAGAGACTGGGTTTCATCTCTAGTAATCGGTGTTTATCAGACAAGGTAATTTCACTTTGTTTGCTGATTGTCATTTTTAGTGTATTTTTTCTTTTTAGGTACTTGAGTGCTATCGTTTTTGAGACTTAAAGAATATCACCTTAAAAATTTATTTGATAAAATTTACCAGTCATTGTGGCTACATCTGGCCCTCACCATCAATCCAGATGGTTGTTAGGACTTCCTCCACTCACCGTGGAGGATCTGCCGAGATCCACTGACTCGGATTCCTCATCTTCGAGGAATCAGTCTCCTAAATCACACATGAGATTATTCTGGACGACCAACGATTTTGATTTGCCGAAGGATTTCTTCACGGAAGGATTTCTTCCTCATTTTAACACTCCGCTTATAGATCTATCAGATCCTGTTATTGATCCTGTCGTACAAGTACTTCAGTCTTCACTGGGAGGAACTCTCCCATCTATTCAGTCGGCACCTCAAGGGTTGTGGAATTATAGAGACACCGTGAGTCCTCTACCACTTCCCCAGTCGACGGTCATCACAACACCGGCAATATGGAACCCCACAATCCTGTTTGTCCCGGGTACTACAACTCACATCACACCCTCTATCAACGGAACCCAGCAGAGGCCAGGTTCCACTCCTATGGTGCACCAAAGCATGCCTTCAACTAGTGCCACATATAGTGCTCCATATAACACTCAATGTGGCACTATGGGTGCGGTTACAGTTTACCAAAACCAAGAACGATTGCCAATGTATGGTTATAATCCCCAGATTCAGATATATGGGGTGGTCCCCAATATGCACATGGCGGCAGGGAATGTCACAGTTCCCCTGCCGTTCTCAGGCATGCATGGACAGTCGTTGATTGACATGAGTTTTCCCTCTATCAATCAAAGCCATATGGTCAGCTCAGTGTTGGTTGGGAATCCACAAGGGATCCCCACCCAATCCATGGGGGCACCCTACTCACAAGCTTAGATGAGTGAAGGGGGCACCACTTATACTGGGGGCAACTTCATACCCCAGTACCAAAATCCTCATGGTAATCCACTTTACAACACGGTACCGTAAAGCAACTGCTACACCTCACAGCCCATGTACAACATAGGGAACCAAATGATGGGAGGAGCGCAGAGTTAGGTCATCCGTCATCACAATGGTCTGAGTCGGGGGCACCCAAAAATTTGCCTTTTTTGGCAACATTGGATATCCCCAACTTATACAAGTTGACTAATGACCCCATCTACCATAACCTATAGTGGCTGCCAATCCCACATAAAATACCGGCGGATATTCCTAAGTTTGACGGAAAACAAGGGGAGGATCCAGGCACTCACGTCACCACCTACCATCTATGGTGTGTTTCTAACTCCATGGTGGATGACAGTGTCTAGTTGCATCTATTTCCCCGCACCCTCACTGGAAATGCTGCAAAGTGGTATATTGAGTTACCACGTGCGTCAGTGAATACCTTTGACGCTTTAGCAATGGAGTTCCTAAAGCACTTTCAGTTACCTATCCGTTATGAGATAGGGACGGAGCTCCTTACTTTGTTTCATCAGGATACCACCACCCACATCTCCGATCATATCCATGAATGGAGACATAGGCAGAGGTTAGTCAAAGCCCCCATCCCTGACTTTCTCTTAACAGACTGGTTCTGTAAGTCATTGCTCCCGCAAATCGCTAGAGATGTCGCTCTAGGTGGTGCGGTCATGGAGGACCAATCCATACGTCATGCCCAACACTTGGATTTAATTTATTCACAGTTTGGCACTCTCTACGACATTATCCCCTATGCTCCCGGTAACCCCAATCCCCCCACCACTCAGCGCCCTGGAGCGCATGCCGACGGGATCGTCGGCACAACCTCCACGGGCACTGTAAAACAACTCAGTGGGTCCGTTGCCAAGTTGGCAGTGGACCCCTCTACCAAAACGACTGCTCTTCCTGCCACTGTGATTAACTCTATGCAGTCTACACAGAAATCCAGTAGCAAGAACAAGAAGAAACAGAACAAGACTGCTCCTTCTGAGGAGTAGTCATCTAAGCAGCCCAAACTGAAACAAAAGGCCGTTGCACCTACTGATACAGAAAAGGATAAAGGCACCAACTATTTGTGCAAACTCTGTCTTGAAGGTCACGAAACTTGGCGTTGTCTGCGTCTTCAAGAGTGCATGGATTACCTTGCCAAAAGAGATTTTGGTAAGGCACCTGTTGTCCTTAGAAATCCTTTTCCTACTCAACCGCAGCAAAATATCGTTGCCAACCAACCGCAACCCACATCAGGGGGCAGTGATGGTTCACAACAACCTTCAGCTGGAGAAGGATCTTCTGCCGTTTACACATTTGGAACGGTAGATCTCACCACAAGAGCTAAATCTTATGGGGCTCTTGTCACTCCGGCAGCAGAACCATCCACAGGTCAAAACCCATTGCCGCCCAACGATTTGCGAATCGAAAGGCCGGTTGAGGACTTTGTAATTCGACCCCCCAAGGGGGCACTTCGACGCACAACACATCTGCACATGCTGCTAAACACTACAACATCGTAGAGGATTTGGCACAAGCGCCGTTGGCTATGTCGGTGCTCGAAGTATTACAAACATGCCCCAGCCAAAGGAAAGTTTTGCTTTCGGCTATCAGGGGTATTGACTCGGCAGATTCCATGCTTGCCATTTTCAACATGGACAAGTGTAAACCTCCCCTTGCCCACTAGCTTGCATTTCAGGTGCATATCACTTCGCAAGGTAAAGGTATACACTGAACTGTCATTGATGAAGGTGCTTCAACCTGCGTCATGTCGGCTTCATGTTGGCTCACCCTGGGTTCCCCAACCCTATCCCCACCATTGAAATCCCTTAAAGCTTTCGATGGCCACACCTTTGTCCCAAAAGGATACTTAGCCAGTTTTCCCATCACTTTGGCTGGGAAAACTGTAACGGTGGACGTAGAAGTCATAGATAGAAAACTCGACTATAATTTGTTGCTGGGTCATAGTTGGACATATGCCATGATGGCCGTCGTATCTACTGTCTTTCGCATCATCCAATTTCCATTGGATGGAAAGGTTATTATAGTATATTAGTTGTCTTTTTGTACCCCTAATTATTCACGATTACCAAGTGGCTCTGTACCCCTAGTAGGAGGTGGAACTGATAGTTACATCAGTTTAGGTACCGGTCTACTGAAGACTCCTTCCCTCATGGGTTGTTTCCCTCTTCAGTTGTTGAAGGTTTCACAATCGGTCAACATGCTTTCATCTTTTCCTCATGAACAGACTGATCCATGGATCCTACCGGCTCCTTCAGACATTGACACTTACGGAGAACAAATGCCGTTGTCACCAGCTGAGTTGGCCTGTGAAGCCATTCAAATTGCATCCAAATATCTGGTCACTTTGGTTTCAGCCAACGGTACCACTACCCATCCCATAACCGCTCCTTCTTTTGATCCCCTCAATCAAGTCCTATCGGTGGACGAAGTTATTAGAGAGATCACGCGGTTGGAAGAACGACCTTGGGAGGATTCACCCCATCATGTTTCGATATCTGATTCGGACATGATGCCTCTTCAAATCCTGTCACCTGACGCATATGAAATAGTTTCCTCACCATATACGACTATCCAACTTTTGGACTCGGAAGGAAACAGGGGCAATATTTCACAAACATTGCTCCCCGATATTTCTGTCATGACAGGCATCGTGGAAAACATACAGAGTAGAGCCAATCACAATCCCAAGGAAATTGTGAGCTTCACCTACCAGTTTAGGGAGTTCTGCGATGTTTTTCCTTGGTCTTATGAGGAAATGCATGGCCTAGACCCTTCTATCATCATGCATGAGATCAAGGAAGCTCGAGCGTTATTTTTATGGTATTTTTCTTGCTCGTTAATCCGAAAAACCTCGAGTCTTCTTCTTTGGGCTCGTTAAACTACAAACAAAGATATTAGAGCACTGTTAGGGATATTTTATTTCTCTTTAAAAAATATAAACATCCCCAAACTTTTGTCCTTGCGCTCATTAAATCTATGCAATGATGAATAGAGAACTTTTGGAGACATTTTATCACTCTTTAAAAAACATAAACACCTATGAGTTTTTGTGGTAGAGCTCGTTAAACATATATACCACAACCCGTAAATCACTTTTGTGGGATATTTTATCACTCTTTAAACAATATAAACATCCCTGAGTTTTTCATCATTTGCACTCATTAAATATATGAAAACGATGCTCTGAGCACCTATTTTTTGATCTAGTTCTAGCTCATAAACTGAAAAAGACCAATGGAGCATCCTTTTTAGGCACTTTTTTCTCGCTCTTTAAATGGAAAAAATCCCGAGCTGTGTCTCACTGCTCGTTAAACATGCTAAAGATGACCCGAGCAGTCTTTCAGGAACTTTTTTCAAGCTCGTTAAAAAAAGAAAAATACCGAGTTTTTGTTAATGAGCTCGTTAAAGTGTCACGACAAAACATGAGTTTAGTCCGCTGCCTCGTACTCGTAACAAAATGAGGTCGACATCTATTGGAAAAAGGTTTCTCTTTATCTGGGTCCAGTAGATTAAATACGGAAAAGTAATCGATACGGGTATACTATTAACCTTTTGTTGCACCCGTTTAACAACTATGACAAAGGGACCACCATGGAGTCTCTCTTTACGATCTTTTCAGACTCTCTAAAGATGAAAAGATCACCGAGTTGTCTAGTCTGGACTCTTTAAATACACAGACAAGATATAGAGTCTTTCTTTTTACGATACTTTTCAGATTCTTAAAAGATGAAAAAATCGACGAGTTTTCCTGTCTGGATTCATTAAACTAATCAGATAGGGCAAAGAGTCATTCTTTTTGTGATCCTTTTCAAACTCTCTAAACATTAAAATATCGATGAGTTTACCCGTCTGGACTCATTAAAAATCAAATGGGGAAAAGTGGAAATACAACCGTATTTTGAAGCGTGGTTTGGCAGCAAAAATTCCCTTGAACATGGCACTCCCTTAGATAAACCATCATTTTGATAGCCTCTCAATATGAACCCTACCAACCTATGAGTTTTTAGCTTATATACCTTGATGCCATTGCATCTCCGTATCTTGAACACTCTGTAGTGTTCATGAGTCTAGTGCTATTTGGTTAAAATTGTTGTCGTGCCTTCTATTGTTTAAGGGTCCCTACTTGTTTCCTCAATCAACTGACCCTACATATCCTTTCATCATGCCCTCCGTCATTTAGACCCAAAAGCTCAAAAGTTTCTTCAGAAAACAAAATCATCCTTGTCTGGTTTCGTGTCGATTGATGTAGGACACGTCATTGCCTACCTTTCGACAGGTTCCTTCCTATCGACTTCAACACTCTATCTAGGAAGATAACCCAGAAACACATTCAGTGCCTTGGTGCTTGCAGACATTAGTGGCAGGTTACCTTGTGCTTGATCACGGGTTTTCATCATTGGCTCCTGGTTAAGCGATTCTACGAGTGTTCGATGACAAAAAATCTTTCACACTCGCTAGTTTGCACTGTGCATCTTGGAGACCATCACCATTATCGGTGGCCTTCCTCGCATATGTTAACAGTCTCCATTATTGGCTGGTAATCAGATGATTTCGTGCATGTTCGATGTCAACTCATTTTATCACATGTACTGATCTATGCTGTTCGGTGAAGCAGGAATCAAGACCTTGGGTAGAGGCTTACATCATTCAGCCTTGTTTCCTCTCCCAAGCTGCGATATTATTCATTGAAGACAACCATTTTAGGATAATCTATTATGACACTGGATCCGCCCTGTGCCATATTGGTGGCCAGCATTGTTATATCTCTGAGGAGAAAGTTACTCTGACATAGCTACTAAGCATGGGAATGCCCAACTCAGGACATGATTTTAGCAGTTCATATATATGTACTTTTGTTGTATCAGGTTTTCCTTATCGCCCGAAACTTCTCTCTCTCTCTACAAAGATTTTGACAGGAAACTACAGTATTTTCATAAAGTATTTCGGCCATCGTCTCTGCCTCTGATCTCATACTTTAGGGGGAATCTGTTATAGGACAAATTGACCTCCTAATCAACTTAGAGGAGAAGGACAAGATGACTGAAAGATTGACCACAGTTGTAGGCCCAGAATCCACACTAACGCTCTCTGTACATTGATAACCTGCTTTATAAAGCTTTTTTACAAGCATAAAGGAGCGTTAGTCAAGCTGCTAACTCATGTTGTTAGACCAGAGGGAGCGTTAGTGAACTTTAGTGATGCTCAAGTGGTTATGCCAACGAATCTGCCATAAAATATCTAGATATCATTTCCCTAAATTTGTGCAAGAAAAGCAGGGAAACTCCAAAAATCAAGATATTTGGAGAAATTCTATTCCAGAAACAGAGGAAAATGGGAAAAAGCTGGTAAAAGAGGCAGGTTCATGGTTTTTACCCAAATGAACTACAGGTGGAGTTGGGAAGCCCTAATTCGATTGCTATTTAAGCAACGAGAGGGCCATTGCACAAGGGTCAGAGCATTTAGAAGGATAGTACATGGTGCTGTTGTGATATTGTCATATTCTTGAAGGAGCTAGCTGAAAGAAGGAGAGAGAGAGGAAGAAGGGAAAAGGAAGGCTAATGCAACAGGGTTGTTGTAATCACTCTTCTGTTCTGAATATAGGACTGCGGTTGTGTTCCACTACTTGAAGTGTCAGTGATATTGTGCATTTATTTGTCCATTTTGATGCTTGTTGTGTTGAGTAAATAAGTTACACATTTATACATGTTTGTTATGGATTATTTCATTAATTATCAAAAGTATATGCTGTGATTGGTTTGCTTCATTCTTTTGTGTAGGAATCGTCTTGGAGCCGGTCAGGAGGAGTTCTTATTACCACATGGAGATCCCCAAGCGAATCTAGAAAGAACCAAAGGTGATCCTTTCTCCATATCCTATCAATATATGTCAGATAGATGAACATGTGTGTAATAGGTACCTTTTGCATATAACCTTACGGTCTATCGGAAGTCCCGGGAAGACTTACGAGGGTAGTTTTCATCCCGTGCATTTTATCCCATAGCAGCCACCATCCCTGAAAGTGTTTAGCAATGATTGCTAATGCTCAGAGGGGGATCTCAGCGGACAGAGGTCAAGAAGCTAGAAAGCCTGAGAAGGTGAAATGAACAGACAACGCTGAATGGCTTTAAAGCCACAAACAAAGAGTAAACAGGGACAAGTAGTGCTGAGACAGAGAGACAGTTAGGAGAGTCTGTGTTCTCAAAAGGGACTTGGGGGATCCAAGTAAAGCCTTATTGTTTTGTATCTATTGTGTGAGGCTCAAATTGAGATTAGTGTTGTAAAATTCTATTTTGAAGTCAAAATAGAGAGGTCACCACTGTAGGCTGGACCAGGAGATGTATCCTTGGAGTGTTGGGTGAACTCCTTATTAAACTTGTTGTGTTTATGTGTGTTGTCTATTATGTTTCTTTTATTGCTTCATTGTCTATGTATTTCACAATCTTATCGATACATTGCATAAAGTAACATAGGAAAATACATGCACATGAGTTCGTAATACCTTAATAATTGTATAAGATCTTATCATCAGATCAAATGGTATTAGAGCTTTAGGTTCGCTAAGGTTAGACAATATTGTGTTGGATTGTTGAATGCTAACTAGGTCAAAGCTCAAATTAGGAGAAGGAGAACTGGTTGAGACTAACCCAGAAATAAGAAGAGTCTATCCTAGGAGGAAAATGGCAAAAGAAATTCCCTTGGAATCAGACTCTCAATTCATGGACAGTTTCATGACCATGAGAGCCATAGTAGAAGAGATGTATCGAGAATTTAAGAAAGGTCAAGGTGAAGTTACAACCTCCAAATAAGTCAAAGGAACATAGGAACCTCTTCTAGATGGCCATTCAGAAGGCAAAGGGAAAGGGAAAGAGCCTCCTCTATCAACACCTCCTTCTATCCCTTTGATTAAATTAGATGTAAAATTTGATTTGCCAATATATGATGGAGAATTAAATGCAAAAAATTTAGATAACTAGACTAGTGTTATAGACATTTTTGGGAACTGTAACCCCAATCATACATGTCCATAAACCAAGGGTTCCTAAGTCCCTAAAAGTGTTGCTTCACACCCTAAAGGAACAAGGTCAGCTGATTACATCATCTCCCAGAAGTTCTCCATAGAAAACTGCTTAGAACTGGTCAAAGCTGGACCATACAGATTGCCTAGTGAAGAGGGTGTGATGCATCCCACTTGCTCAGTGTAAAGGGTGTGATGCATACTGGAAAGCCCTTCTGTAGGGTGCGATGGGTGAGAGTAGACAAATGGCAGAGACAGTTTGCAAGGTGGATCGTCATGGAATCTTCCAAAAACTTCTCATGTGACACTTGCCTCTTTGAATTCGCCCAGGGATGAGTAAGAGATAATCAATCTCCAAGTGGAATCAAGAACTATCAGAGAGAGGACACTAATCAAAATCCCAGAAGCTGACTCACCCCCCTGCAATCATCTATATATGGATCCCTCATCACAGAGATCCAGAGGCTAGAATTTTGTATCTTGTAAGGAAGTGCTGTTGGTTTCTTGGTGGAATATCATAGTGTTGGGTGATCTAAGCTTTTCATGAGGTGAAGAAGGGCTTTCATGCTGGGAGGATGACTTTTATAGACATTTTTGTGCCTTACAGCATTGAGCATGAAATGTCCATAATCTTAGGGATCCAAAGTCCCTAAACATGTTGTTCCTACCCCTAGAGGAACAAGGCTATCAAACCACAGCAATTCACAGAAGTTCTCCACCTGAAACTGCTCAAAAACAAGTCAATTCAGGATCATGTCAACTGCTCCACTGACCATCTGCGCTGAATGTCAATGGCTCCACTGGCTACCTGCGCTGAATGTCAAAGCCAACACTGGCTACCTGCGCTAAGCGAGATTGGACATGTGGCAAGTTCATTCCTCAAGGTGTCAAAACCCAGGAAGCTTCCAAAATGACACTTGCCTCAGGGAATTCGACTGGTGATGAGTAAGAGGTTCCAAATCTCCAAGTGGAATCAAGAACTGACAGAGGGAGAGGACACTAGTCAGATCTCAAGCTGACTCATCCTCTCTCCAAACATCTATATATGGATCTCTCCTCCATGAGATCCAGGGGCTGGAATTTTGTTATTGCAAAGAATTGCTGTTGGTTTGAGACTGGAATCATTGGGTGCTTAATGCTTTGAAGGGAGGTGAAGATAGGAATTCCATTCTGCTGGGAAGGAGATGTTGGATTGGAGCCCTCTGGGTTGTAGCTCTTCCTGAACCTTGTTATTTATCAATAAAGCTATCTTGGTTTTCTCCTATATACTGATGTATCTTTGATGTATGATTGCATTAGTGTATTTGATTTACTTCTAATCCTGAATCATTTATGAATATGAATATTTTCCTTTGTGTTGTGTTCTTCTCTTGTCACAAGTAGCTGTTCTCTTGTCGCAAGTAGTTGTTCTCTTGTGATCTCGCAGGAATCAAGTAGCTGTTCTCTTGGGCGAGTGAGGAGGCAAGTAGCTGTGAACACCCAAAGAGAAGGGGATCTGGATCGAGGGACAAACGGAAGACACTGGTAAGTCCATTGATCTCTCCTCTTTCACATTTCATAAAGGAAGAAACCAGAATAGCTGTCTCTGTTTGTTGCTAAGGCACTGTCACACCTTAGGTGGATAGGATCGTCCTGCATAGGCATTTTTCCCCACAAAAAATTGGCGACTCCGCTGGGGAGATTTGTTTTAGTCATTTTATTTGTGTTTCTATCATTGTTTACCTCATAGACTCAACAACAACAATCGAACTGCTTCTGCTATTCTCAGTTGCAAAGTAGACAGTTACTGCCTTGATCCTTCACTGGATTTTGTCTATGATCTGAACAATGGACTCACAAATGATTTGATGATCCTTTGTGATAGATCTTAGCACCCTCTCAAAGCATCCCTTTGATTATACCTTGCTTGTGTTTTTGATTTGGCCTGAAACATTGAATTAAATAGCAATCTGTGACCCAGAACCTGTGGGAAACGAGAGTTTCTCTTTCAGCAGACCCAGTGAAGGGATTCTGCATTTCAACGCAGTTCCTGTGAAGGCTACCTGCGTTGAATTTCAAAACCCCTGTGTTGAGGTTGCGCTGAACCAGTTTGGCCTTGTGCAGCTGGGGTTCTCTGCTCTGTTTTGCCTTGTTTTGATCTCTGTTTTTTGCAGCCTGTAACCAGCATAGGTACCAGTCTGATAACTCCTTTTCTTTGCTTAAATTCCGCCTCCTTTTGTACAAAAAGACTGTGGGTGTTTTTATGTGTTTGTGGCATCATTTACAATTTTCCTTTGCATGAGTGAAATAATCATCCTGTAGCCCTTGATTCAGATCTGTTGATTGTGATCTTAGGAGAGAGTTCATTGGCTGTTTACAGTTGATTATACATTTGCTTTTGCTTATTGGTTTGAGTTTGTCTCTTTTAAGTGTCGAAACAAGTGTTCATTTCGAAAGTCGCAAAGTGTTGTAATCTCTTCTACCCTTGTTGATTTCAAAAAAAGTAAACTTGTTTGTATCTGTCATTTAAAAGCAAATTCAAAGTTGTACAAAAAGCTTTCTTTGTAGGCATCAATACTAAGAAAGCGGAAAACAAACACCTGCATTGTGCATTTGCATTTTGATAAGTTTGCATGCTTGATTTAGGAACAGTGCATTAGAGTGTGCTGATTGCTCTTTGAGAAAAGATGGTGTCTTTCTTTTCCCTTAGTAGCTAGGATTTTCAAAGTTGAAAAGATATAAAGCTTGCTTATCATCTTTAGACTGCATTTAGGAATTTGTATCATACATCTCGTGGTGAACCTTGAAAGGCAAACTTCTAAAAAGATCAACTTAAAATAAACTGAATGAACCTAACAACGCTTTGCAACATAACGCACAACATAGAGGTCTAGGCTAGAGACGTGTTCCGGCGTCGTTAAGCCTAGTGACTGTCGATCTCGTGGAAGGTGGGTGATTCCTCCTGAGAGACGATAGCGCTAGTACAGATTGTGCTCCCACGTACCGTCGCGTATATATTGGGAGACCCCTATAGGCATAAAACCTTTATCCTTAGGAAGCCGTGTCGGCCGCCCTACTAATCGCAATGCACTGAACACAGCATTCAGGAAGATCGACCGCCCGTACCTTAAAAAGTATTCTGCGGTTTTGCGAAAAGTTTGGCACACCCTCTGCCTAGAACTCCAGAGCAGTTTCTTTTGGCCTTTTTCAGACTCTATAACAGAAAAAGTCCATCTGAGAATTTGTCACTTCGGGCTCGTTAAAACATCGAAGGAGACTAGAGTCATCTTTAGCTTTTTCTCGACTCTTTAAAAGTGAAAAAGCAAGTTGTGTCTAAAGCGTCTAAAAAATTCATTCAATTCGGAAACACACTTTTCCCCTTTTGTATTTTGGTTGATCGAGTAATCCGCAATCGTGGAAGAAAGTCAATTGAAACCCCGTCGTTCGCGGAGGCTTACGAGTCAACCATCTTTGTCTCCAGAATCGAAAACAGTACGGACAAAGCGAACTCGTTTAACCGGTTCAAAATCTCCTATCAAAGTTAGAACAAGTGTTCCAACAACATCTGAGATTCCGGTTACTCCAAACATTTCTGGAAACCCTGCCTCTATTGAAGAAGTTCAACAGCCACAGAGGGACAGTGACACTGATCCTAGTCTGAGAACAAATACTTGTGTTATTGAACCAGTTCCATCTATAACCGGTCCAGAGAGTATTGTTCCTCAAACAACTGTCGCTGTCGATTCAACCCCTTCTTCGGCACCAGAAATATTTTACGGACCTGACGGTCTTCCTCTTCCACCTGGTTTGATTGCGATAGAGGAAATTGTAGAGGATCCGCAAGCAAGTACTCCAACCCACTTTGGAGTAGGGTTCACTCTATTTCCTTCTACATCAGAAGTTAGTACATCACCAATGGAAGTTCCTGTAGAATCGCTAGGCAATCTATTGGATAGACTCAAAATGTCTAAGCAACCGTCGACATCTAGGACTATTTCGAACGACACAGCGACAGCAGAACTCCCTGCCGTCACTCCGACAATGTTTGCCGGCATACCATATGTCCCAACTAGCTCGCAACCGCTAGAAGGAGTCCACCCAGGGACTATTTCGACAGTGTGGTCTGTTCCAGTTTGTTCCTCCGGAATAATATCAGGTAACTCTTATGTTGAGACACGACAAATTGATCCCTATGGAGGTCAATTTGGGCCATCCAGTCCCCAAGGGCAAACAATTCCCTTGAGTTCTGGGTTGCTACCGTATGGGGGGCAGTATGCCCTTTCATTACCCCCTTCGGGAGGATATCCATACGGCAGTTCTCAACAGTATTCAGGTTATACTGGAGTTACGACAAGTGGTTGGGTACCTATGCTACCCCAACAGCCAAGAGTTGTGTATTCTATGCAACAATGTGTACCTATGTCTAACATCCCGACAACACCAGCTATTGTAACAGTGTCACAAGTTCAAATGATGCCTGTTGTATGTCAACCTCAGATTTCTCAGGTCGTAATGCAACAGCCCCTTGACCTTGTGACTCAACCACAATCGCCAACTGGTGGGGCGACACAGGTCCAAACAGGTACAATTACCCCACATCTTGGTCCGACAGTTAGTATAGCACAATTGTAATAGTGTCACAAGTTCAAACGATGCCTGTTGTATGTCAACCTCAGATTTCTCAGGTCGTAATGCAACAGCCCCTTGACCCTGTGACTCAACCACAATCGCCAACTGGTGGGGCGACACAGGTCCAAACGGGTACAATTACCCCACATCTTGGTCCGACGGTTAGTATAGCACAACAGAGCATGGTTTCACAACCGTGGCTGGTGCAATACCAACAACCACAATTCCAGCAAGTGTACCAAGGTTCTAAGCAGCAGATCTTTGCGAACAGTGGACAATCGTACATTCAAAACGGTCAAAACCAACCGCTTTACAGTGGTCAAGTCCACCAACCGTATCAGTCATACCAACATCAATTACATTATGCTGGTATGCAAAGACCAACTGTTCAGGCGATTCCATCATATCCTGGGTATGCTTCACCTAACCTGAATCAGCAGTTACCATTCGTGGCAACTTTAGAGTTACCTGATTTACACCGGTTAACGAACGATCCAATTGCTTATGCCCCTTGGTGGCCAGCGATTCCTCACAAACTTCCATCGGACATTCCTAAATTTAATGGAAATCCAGGCGAAGATCCATCGAATCACGTGATGACATTTCATCTGTGGTGTTCATCAAACACCCTGAACGATGATTCGATAAGGCTTCGCCTTTTTCAGAGGACGTTAACGGGTCCAGTGGCTAAATGGTATATTGAATTACCTAGAGCCTCGTTCGACAATTTCAGCTCCCTAGCCACGACTTTCTTAACCCATTTTCAATTACCGATAAGGTATGAAACGGGAACCGAAATCTTAACCAACTTCAAACAGACAACAGCCACTCACATATCTGATCATATACATGAGTGGCGTCGTCGTCGCAGGATGGTGAAGACTTACGTTCCCGATCAGCTATTAGCTGAGTGGTTTATCAAGTCGTTACTTCCTGCCATAACAGAAGATGTGGCCAAGGGGGGAGTCATAACGGAGGAGCAAGTTATTGCCCGTGCACAATATCTAGACTTAGTTTACACTCAGTCTGGCACGCTCTACGACAAAATACCTGATGCCCCTAGACCGGAATTCTCAATTCCTCCTCCTCCTAAATCAAATAGTGACTCTCATGCCGGCGATGGTGTGATTGGCACGACAAACGCGAAATCGACAAAGGCTTCGTCTAAGAAAGCCCGTAAGAATTTGGATCAAAATGCAAAAGAAGAAATTCTTGCTTCGGAAGTAAATGCCGTATCAGCAGATAATGGCAAAGAAACCAAACAACCAGGAAGCAAGAAGAAACAAAACAAAGGGAATAAGAAGAAACAAGGTGAGTCATCTCCTAGAAAAACTTCTTCAAACCCTCCTCGGAAAGGGAAACCAAAAATTCCATGCGTGATATGTGACGAGGATCATTGGACAGCCGATTGTCCATACAAAGCTGAGCTTAAAAGATTCTTCAAAAGTTCGCAAACCTCAGCTGTGTTAACTGATCCATTTCCCAATCCAGGTCAAAATCTGGTTGATAGTGGAAATGCTTCCCCGTCGCAAGTGCTTATGTTGTCGGTTTCAAAACAGCAGAATGATGCTTTGATTTCGACAAGGAACAAAGATTACGGGAATCCGCAGCTGTTGAACGACAAAGGTAAAGATCAACCGAGTAGTTCGACAACAACTTCGATAGAAGTTGTACCACCCATCATTCCTGAATTAACAATAAAACCGCCAAAGGGAGTAGTACACAAGTCGACATTTAATCCTCGCGCCAGAGCGGCGCAGCATTATAACATAGTGGAAGATTTGGCCCAATCGCCATCCGCTATGTCGACTCTTGAAGTATTACAAAATTTCCCATCCCAAAGGCAGGCATTGTTATCGGCTATTGGTGGGGTTGATCCTAAGGATTCCAATCTTGTATCCTTCGACCACAAAGGATACGATCCCCAGTTACCAGCTCAACTAGCTTTCCTTATTCAAGTGAAAGCCCTCAACAAAACTGTTCACCGAACAATTATTGATGAGGGGGCATCTACATGTATCATGTCAATGAGTTGCTGGAAAACTCTAGGATCTCCAACCCTGTCGCGATCTTCGACAACACTAAAAGCATTCGATGGAAGGACGTAAACCCCGTACGGCATCCTAAATAACTTGAAGGTTGAACTAGGAGGAAAAACAGTAGAGATAGATGTCGAAGTCATCAATGGGAATCTTGACTACAACATCCTACTGGGAAGACCGTGGATATATGCCATGGCAGCTGTAGTGTCGACTTATTTTAGGAAGATCGCATTCCCTTTTCAAGGAGGGATTACGGTCGTTGACCAACAGAACTTCCTCCCTAATGGTTCACAAGTTACAGGAAGCATTCCCATGATCCATGAAAGCAAGCATTCGCTTCAAGATATCGACATGGATCATGCAATGGTTTTGCCCCCAAGCCCAATAGAAATATTGTAGCAATCAATGTTTCGGGCATGGGAGGCAAACCCAAATCAACGCTCATCAAGCGTTTGGGTAGATAGGTCTAGAGAATACAGTACCCCGTTAGATCGTTGGTCGAAAGTACATGGGACTGACGAAGGAATCCTACAATCAATGTTGATTGAGGGGGCACCATGGAATGATTGCCACCATCGTTCCCTTCTTCCAGAATATGAAGAAGATACTCAGCATGACCTTTACCACCCTTCAGTCTTTGAATTCCTATCAAATACTGTAAATACGGTGGATTCCGAGCGAAACTTATCCAATATTGAAGAGACTATAGCCATAAATATCTCGACTAAAACAAATGTTGTAGAGAATATTTATGTCGGCAAAGGTTGTTCCCCTTCAGAACTGGAAATATATAACGCTCTTTTCCGCGAGTTCAGAGATGTCTTTGCTTGGTCATATGACGAAATGCCAGGCATTGACTCGAGTATCGTTGAACACGAAATCAAGATGTATCCTGATGTCAAACCAGTAAGACAACGCTTCGCAGGTGCACAAGAAAGCCGCTGCCATTAAAGCAGAAGTTGAAAAGCTTCTCCATGCTGGTTTCATCTACCCGGTTCCTCTAACCGAATGGGTATCGAATATTGCCCCTGTTATGAAGAAACAAGGGACAATTAGAGTGTGTGTCGACTATAGGGATGTAAACCAAGCTTGTCCGAAAGACAACTACCCTACACCCTTCATCGACCGGATAATTGATGAATGCGCCGGATGTGAAATCTTTTCATTTATGGATGGATTTTCCGGGTATAATCAAATAAATATCCGCCCACAGGACCAGTCAAAGACTGCATTCATTTGTCCGTGGGGCATGTTCGCTTATCGAAAATTACCCTTTGGTTTAAAGAACGCAGGGGCGACGTTTCAGAGGGCAATGAATTATGCCTTCCATGACATCAAGAACATCGTTCAACCATATCTTGACGACCTTCCGGCTCATTCGCGAAAGCGGACTGATCATCCGCAGCATTTAAGAGCGATATTTCTACGTTGCCGACACTACAAGATAAGACTCAATCCACATAAATGTGTGTTTTGCGTCGGTTCTGGTCGTTTACTTGGCTTTGTAGTCTCTAAGGATGGGATTCGTCTCGACCCTTGCAAGGTTCAGGCAATCATTAATTTGCCTCCACCTTCAAAATTGCTTCAGATTCAGAAACTCCAAGGGAAAGCAAACTTTCTGAGGAGGTTCATTCCAAATTACGCGGAACTTGCTAAAGGTTATACTCGTCTTTTGAAAAAGGATGTACCTTTTGTCTGGGATCAGGTAGCGCAAGCTTCCTTTGATGCTCTGAAAGATTCTCTAGTAAAAGCATCATTAATGTATGCCCCGGACTATCAAAGAGATTTTAACCTGTATCTGGCTGCAGCAGATACAACCATTGCGATGGTTTTAGTTCAAGAAGTCGATGGAATTGAACATCCTATATATTATTTAAGTAAGAACTTAAATGATACAGAAAGCAAATATTCTTATGTTGAAAAACTAGCGCTTGCAGCTGTTCAAGCGATTCAAAGATTTCGACATTATGTCCTCTTTCGGAAAACTACCATTTTATCAGATTGCAACCCCATGACTTATATACTGTCGCGACAGTTGCTGGGGGGAAAATATTCAAAATGGATAGCGATCCTTCAAGAGTTTGATCTGGAATTTGTAAAATCCAAATCAAAGAAAGCTCTAGTTTTCGCAGAATTATTGTGCGATCTCCCATCGTCGTCCAACGATGAAACATATGAAGAATCAATCGTGGACGAGAGTTTGTTTCTGATATCTGCAAGCAATGAGTGGTATGGAGATATCATAATTTATCTCCAAACTCAAAAGTTCAGGCCTAACACCTCTCACTCTGAACAGAAACGTATACGATACCAAGCTAAAGACTACATGATCGTCGGTGATACGCTTTACCGTCGTGGTATCGATACAGTTCTGAGGAGGTGCCTTACCCATGAGGAGGCCAAAAAAGCCCTGAATGAGTGTCATTCATGCGCGTGTGGGGGGCATCAATCTGGATATGCAACAGCACAAAAAATCTTACGAGCGGGATACTTCTGGCCAACCATGTTCAAAGATTGCATAATCGCAGTCAGAAGTTGCCATGCATGTCAAATTTTTGATAGCAAAACCAGAAGACCACCCGCACCTTTACAGCCAATAGTTGCTGTTGGGCCTTTCGCCAAATGGGGCATCGATTTCATGCAATGTAACCCCACCTCGACCGGGGGCATGGGTATATTATAGTCGCCGTAGACTATTTTACCAAATGGGCCGAGGCGATGCCTACATTGGATAACACTGGTGAAACAGCTGCCCTTTTCTTTTTCAATCATGTAGTCGCCAGGTTCGGCATACCACAGGCTATAGTTACAGATCATGGATCGCATTTTCGCAATCACATGATGGTTGAATTAGCTGCCAAGCTAGGGCTATCTCACGACAGCTCTACCCCGTATTATCCGCAAGCCAATGGACAAGTTGAAGCGATCAACAAGGTCCTGAAGCGTATGTTGCAAAGGATGATCGGAGTTCACAAAAGAAGGTGGCACCTAATCCTGTACTCAGCCTTGTGGGCTTACCGAACATCGGTAAAGAATGCGACTGGGTATACCTGTCGCTGGAAGTGAGAAACTTGCCATTGAGGCATGCAAGCTTCAAAGTACTGAAGGGGTTGTTCCTAGATCAACTTCTTGGATAATGAGCTGATGTCGACAAGAAGCGATCCGTCAAAGGAGGGCCTTAATGAATCCCACATCAGTGACATGGAACGGAGCTAATGATTTTAATGGAAGTGAAAACGATCTGTGACATATGATTCAGGGTGGCGGTCATGAATGGATGAAGGATAATGTATGGCAGTGGATGGGACCCGGTTGACTATTTCTGAACGACTTCTCTTGAACATATGGCAACACTGATGCGATGGATCGGTAGCATTACCCCAAATATGGATGGTATGGCGAGACCATGGTGATGTGACCGGTGAATGAAACAACCCAACCCGATTGTGGTACGGATGAAAAGTGTCATGTTCAAGAGCGACCTGCTACCATCAAAGTTTTCTTTAGTTTCTTCCAATTTTTCCACAGTCATTGCTGACCAGTACCTCTTTATTTTTGTCAAGCTTGAGGAGGATAACATATGCTTGTTCTATAACCTGCCCTTCGGGAAAGCCCATCGCTATGTTTTAACGAGCCTAGCGATAGTGAAACTTGTTCTCATCTAAAGACAAGTTTGTCGCTATTTAATGATTTTAACGAGTCTAACGACAAGGATAACTCGGTCCTTTTCATTTTTAGAGAGTCTGAAAAGGTACATAAAGTTAACTCCAAAATTCCTTTTTCGTCATCTAATCCCTTTAGTCCGAAAAAGTATAAAACAATACGGAAGGGATGAGTTTTCGATAGTTTTAACGAGCCGAACAAAACAAGCGCTCGATCTTTTTGTGCAATAATCCCTCAGGTCCAAAAAGATTAAAATCTAGAGGAGGGATAGCACTTCCGGTCGCTTTAACGAGCTGGAAGGCCAAAACTCGGCAATCTTTTCATATTTTACGAGTCAGTTGAAAAGAGCTTAAAGAAGACTCGTCTTTTGAGGAACGAGTGATAAACAGGGTTAGCAACTGATTCCAAGTACAGGTTGGAATTTTCCAATCACGGCAGTGTCACAGGGATGGCTAGGTGAAATCACTCTTCGCAGCTGTTCCTCAAAATGGGTAAACAATCATATGGAGGTGAACGATCGGCCAAATGAAAAGTGGAGGTGATGGTGCAAACACGACCAAGGCTTTGATGGCTGATGATATTACATTCACAGTAGTTATTTACCGGGTGGTGCTTATGTTTATTTTTTAACGAGCATGAAGTCCGCGTTAAAACTGCTCAAACTTATGTTTATTTTTTAACGAGCATGAACTATGTGCTAAAACTGCTCGGATCTTGCGTTTATTTTTTAACGAGCATGAACTTTGTGCCAAAACTGCTCGAACTTATGTTTATTTTTTAACGAGCATGAACTATGCGCTAAAACTGCTCGGATCTTGCGTTTATTTTTTAACGAGCATGAACTGTGTGCTAAAACTGCTTGATATTATATGGTCAAATTTTGATTTTTTACCGTAACTAGCTTTGCCCTTTTCAAAGATAGTACTACATTCTCAATTGCTGCATCAAACTAGTTAGAAATGAATAACATTTGCTTGAAAATGAGATTAGAACCCTAATATTTTGCTTTGAACTACGTAAAAAGCCATTAAAAGGTGTTTTTACCTCTCATTTTACCATTTCATTTGAACTTGGTTTGTTGGAGCTTTGGAGGTGCCTCTTCCCCCTTGATTTTCATCAGCTGATTCCGGGAGATTCTGCGGACGATTTTCGGCGCCGTCTGGACCAGGTAGGAGCTAAACCCTAGCTCTTTCTTTTCATGGTTTCCTTTTTCCATTCTGTGCCTGTTTTCCTGTTCTCCTGAGCCCCTGGGGTTTTGTTAGGGCGCTCTGCCATCAATGCAGGCAGTCCATTCGAAACCTGCGTTGAATGTCAAGCTGCATGAAGGCAGTTTGACCTTCAACGCAGGTGGGACACTAGCCAGTTGCGTTGAGCATAGAAAAACAGCTCTGTTGCACAGTTTTTGATGAAAATTTTGCCAGTTTCTCATCAAATCCAGGATCTTACTCTTTCTCTTGTTTGTTTTGCAGGGACTTTTGAGCAAAATGACCCTCACATGGCGAGAACGAGAACATGAAGAAGAGGACATGATTGCTCTCCATGACCCTGTCACGGTGAACGCGCTGCGGAACTGTGGTCTGCTGAAGTTCTTCCGTATCTCTAGTATGAGAGCACAGATCTCCTTACTGCAGTATATGCTTGATGCTTGGGATCCTATCAACCAAGTATTTCAGATCAGGAGCAAAACCATCCCTTTGACCGTGGTAGACATTTACTTTTTGACTGGTTTGTCGAGGCGGGGTGCCCCCATTTCTTTGTCAGGTTCGGCCCCAGGGAATGACTCCGTGAGGGATTATGTCCTTCAGTATTGCAGGGAGGGATCCCAGCCGAGTAGAGATGGCAAGGTTGTTATCCGTGAGATTACTGACAGGTCTCTCAGGTCCATTCTGTATACTATTGGTAGGATGGCCGGTAGCGCATCTCTTCATGTTGCGAACAGATCTTATGTACAGCACACCTTGGAGTGTCTCCAACCGAAAATATTCAACTGGTGTGATGCAGTACTTCTTCAGATGAAAAGTCAGTTGAACAAGGTAAAGGACGGGAAGCTGAAGAACTTTGGATTTGGTTCTATTCTGACTGCCTTTGCCTTGGTGAAAATACCACTGATGCAACCTCAGTATATCGCACTCGACTTGCCTTCTCTGACCGAGCCACGCATGCAGAGATGGGTTGATCACATGTCTAGGCATGCTGGTCAATCTCAGATTTCTTTCACTGATACCTTCTTCAGGTGGTTCGAGCGTCAGGAGATGGTCTATTCCGAGTATCCATACGTTGGTATGGATTTCCGAGGTGATTCGGACTTGGTACTGCCGGATGGCGAACAGTGGGGCGCTATTGGTAAAATCTTCGACCATATTACTGTTTACTGTTCTTATTTATAATGTCCTTGTGCTTTATTCTATCAAGACTTTAATCAAACTCATGTGTGCATGCAGATGTTGGTCCTGTTCATCCAGCAATTCGCCCGAGAGCGCCAGTCGCTGCCCCAGCAGGGGAGACTGTTGGGAGGGTTATTCTCCGCGATCTTGACGTGACCAAGACCCTTACAGCTGTGCAGGAGCAGGTGAGAGCCTTACTCTCGGCATTCCCGATGTGAGGATTGATGAGTTACCTTTACAGTTGCAGCGGCATACTACTGGTGTGCCTAGACGATGGACTCGTCTCTTGCGCATGATTGCACAGGCCGTGGCGTGCTATCATGAGCATCACTAGGCTAGGGTGCCCCCTAGAATTTTTGATTTTTTGGGTCATGCGACCGATTTTTGTCTTGGTTACAGAACATTATGTATGAACGATAAACAGCTTTTATATATATATTTTGATTTTTGGGGTTTATTCTGGTTGAGTTATATGATCCACTTGTACAACACTGATGATGCATTTTTTTTTATAAATGTCGCAAATGTCTATCTAACACATAGTTTGCTAATGAGTCGGTTAATGTGTTTAAGTTCCTGGAAATATGTTGGTATTGAATTAAATCAAACTGTCTTTCCAAAATCTTAACCCTTGGAAACATGCGATAAATAGCTAGATTGCGGACAGAATATATACCATTGAGTTGTAGTATCACGAGTTGTGAGTCTAGCCTAACGATTAGTCGGCGTATACCATGGGTGATGGCATCAGAGAGTAGCTCTATCAACGCGCTATACTCAACGATGTTATTCATTGATTGCCCAATACATACACCTCTAAAACTTACTAACTCGCCGCTTGGATCAAAAATGGCCCAGGCTGCGGAGGACAGGTTCCGCGCACTACGACTCGCTCCGTCGGCATATCCAACACATGTCTCTAGAAGGTTTGACATCTGCAATAAATGTAAAAAGGTGGATTACTCGACCAAAACAAACACTTTAGCGAAAACAAAATACAACAAAAGCATACAGGTTATTATTTAAGCATAGTAACGCTTGAGGTACAACCCATTACGGGGTTGCGCCAGTGGAATTCCGTCATAATCCATTAACTTGTAGGCTCCTTTTGCTAACACTCGTTTAACAATATAGGGGCCTATCCATAAAGAATTAAATTTCCCTGCTCCCAATTTGTCGGATTCTTGGTCATAAAGCAAGACCAAGTCACCTTCTGAGAAGACACGAGGTTTGACATTCTTGTCGAACTGCGCCTTGACTCGTTTCTTATGGGCTTCGTTAGCCAAAGCGGCGTCACGACGGGTTTCATCCAATTGGATTAATTCCAAGAAACGGGCCTCTTCTTCTGAAGTTCCGGGGAGGAGGTCGATTGCGAGTTTAAGGGACGAAATTTCGCACTGGAC
Organism: Pinus tabuliformis; assembly: GCA_031772625.1. Classification (NCBI taxonomy): domain Eukaryota; kingdom Viridiplantae; phylum Streptophyta; class Pinopsida; order Pinales; family Pinaceae; genus Pinus; species Pinus tabuliformis. Next base: position 50,818,368 of record CM062819.1, read on the forward strand.
TGGTAAGACTGCCTCCAGGCCATACACCAGTTGGAAAGGTGTGAACCCAGTCGCATTCTTTACCGATGTTCGGTAAGCCCACAAGGCTGAGTACAGGATTAGGTGCCACCTTCTTATGTGAACTCCGATCATCCTTTGCAACATACGCTTCAGGACCTTGTTGATCGCTTCAACTTGTCCATTGGCTTGCGGATAATACGGGGTAGAGCTGTCGTGAGATAGCCCTAGCTTGGCAGCGAATTCAACCATCATGTGATTGCGAAAATGTGATCCATGATCTGTAACTATAGCCTGTGGTATGCCGAACCTGGCGACTACATGATTGAAAAAGAAAAGGGCAGCTGTTTCACCAGTGTTATCCAATGTAGGCATCGCCTCGGCCCATTTGGTAAAATAGTCTACGGCGACTATAATATACCCATGTGTAATGCTACCGATCCATCGCATCAGTGTTGCCATATGTTCAAGAGAAGTCATTCAGAAAGAGTCAACCGGGTCCCATCCACTGCCATACATTATCCTTCATCCATTCATGACCACCACCCTGAATCATATGTCACAGATCGTTTTCACCTCCATTAAAATCATTAGCTCCGTTCTATGTCACTGATGTGGGATTCATTAAGGCCCTCCTTTGACGGATCGCTTCTTGTCGACATCAGCTCATTATCCAAGAAGTTGATCTAGGAACAACCCCTTCAGTACTTTGAAGCTTGCATGCCTCAATGGCAAGTTTCTCACTTTCGGCGACAGGTATACATCAATGACCTTCGACTTGAAGATTTTGCGTGGTGTTCAACGCCAAGTCCTTTATTCACACCACGTGAATTGTACTGCAGTACCTTGAGGGTCATTATCATTATCAGTGATTCCTCTCGCGCTTGTTAACGGTTTACATCATTGACCGGTAATCAAGCGATGTCTTTCCATGTTCGACTTCAGAACAATTCTCACATGGATCGACTTGTACTTAGAGTGAAGATCGAACGAGTTTGAAGACCCCGGATCTAGTTTCATCCATCCGGGCTGCGATATATATTTAGGAAACATAAAGACATTGACATGTACATCATTGCAGCAGATAATCATCCTACTCAAAGGATGATAATTTCATCAAAATTATCAGTCTACCATCAGACGATTGTCTGTTCTATGTACAGAAAAATGAATTTATAAAGCTGAGCATGGGAATGCCTGCCTCAGCTAGGTCATGAAAGCAGTATGAAAAATAATGTATTGTATTGTATCTTAGTACAGGTCTCCTCCCAGCAATTGGATGAACTTCGGACCCTCCTGGATAAAGCATTTCACCCGATAAAACGGCCTCATACTTTAGGGGGCAACTTTTATAGACATTTTTGTGCCTTACAGCATTGAGCATGAAATGTCCATAATCTTAGGGATCCAAAGTCCCTAAACATGTTGTTCCTACCCCTAGAGGAACAAGGCTATCAAACCACAGCAATTCACAGAAGTTCTCCACCTGAAACTGCTCAAAAACAAGTCAATTCAGGATCATGTCAACTGCTCCACTGACCATCTGCGCTGAATGTCAATGGCTCCACTGGCTACCTGCGCTGAATGTCAAAGCCAACACTGGCTACCTACGCTGAGCGAGATTGGACATGTGGCAAGTTCATTCCTCAAGGTGTCAAAACCCAGGAAGCTTCCAAAATGACACTTGCCTCAGGGAATTCGACTGGTGATGAGTAAGAGGTTCCAAATCTCCAAGTGGAAGCAAGAACCTCCAAGTGGAATCAAGAACTGACAGAGGGAGAGGACACTAGTCAGATCTCAAGCTGACTCATCCTCTCTCCAAACATCTATATATGGATCTCTTCTCCATGAGATCCAGGGGCTGGAATTTTGTTATTGCAAAGAATTGCTGTTGGTTTGAGACTGGAATCATTGGGTGCTTAATGCTTTGAAGGGAGGTGAAGATAGGAATTCCATTCTGCTGGGAAGGAGATGCTGGATTGGAGCCCTCTGGGTTGTATCTCTTCCTGAACCTTGTTATTTATCAACTTCTTGGATAATGAGCTGATGTCGACAAGAAGCGATCCGTCAAAGGAGGGCCTTAATGAATCCCACATCAGTGACACGGAACGGAGCTAATGATTTTGATGGAGGTGAAAACGATCTGTGACATATGATTCAGGGTGGCGGTCATGAATGGATGAAGGATAATGTATGGCAGTGGATGGGACCCGGTTGACTCTTTCTGAACGACTTCTCTTGAACATATGGCGACACTGATGCGATGGATCGGTAGCATTACCCCAATTATGGATGGTATGGCGAGACCATGGTGATGTGACTGGTGAATGAAACAACCCAACCCGATTGTGGTATGGATGAAAAGTGTCATGTTCAAGAGCGACCTGCTACCATCAAAGTTTTCTTTAGTTTCTTCCAATTTTTCCCTAGTCATTGCTGACCAGTACCTCTTTATTTTTGTCAAGCTTGAGGAGGATAACATATGCTTGTTCTATAACCTGCCCTTCGGGCAAGCCCATCACTATGTTTTAACGAGCCTAGCGATAGTGAAACTCGTTCTCGTCTAAAGACAAGTTTGTCGCTAAATTTTAATGATTTTAACGAGTCTAACGACAAGGATAACTCGGTCCTTTTCATTTTTAGAGAGTCTAAAAAGGTACATAAAGTTAACTCCAAAATTCCTTTTTCATCATCTAATCCCTTTAGTCCGAAAAAGTATAAAACAATACAGAAGGGATGAGTTTTCGATAGTTTTAACGAGTCGAACAAAACAAGCGCTCGATCTTTTTGTGCAATAATCCCTCAGGTCCAAAAAGATTAAAATCTAGAGGAGGGATAGCACTTCCAGTCGCTTTAACGAGCTGGAAGGCCAAAACTCGGCAATCTTTTCATACTTTACGAGTCAGTTGAAAGGAGCTTAAAGAAGACTCGTCTTTTGAGGAACGAGTGATAAACAGGGTTAGCAGCTGATTCCAAGTACAGGTTGGAATTTTCCAATCACGGCAGTGTCACAGGGATGGCTAGGTGAGATCACCCTTCGCAGCTGTTCCTCAAAATGGGTAAAAAATCATATGGAGGTGAATGATCGGCCAAATGAAAAGTGGAGGTGATGGTGCAAACACGACCAAGGCTTTGATGGCTGATGATATTACATTCACAGTAGTTATTTACCGGGTGGTGCTTATGTTTATTTTTTAACGAGCATGAAGTCCGCGTTAAAACTGCTCAAACTTATGTTTATTTTTTAACGAGCATGAACTATGTGCTAAAACTGCTCGGATCTTGCGTTTATTTTTTAACGAGCATGAACTTTGTGCCAAAACTGCTCGAACTTATGTTTATTTTTTAACGAGCATGAACTATGTGCTAAAACGGCTCGGATCTTGTGTTTATTTTTTAACGAGCATGAACTGTGTGCTAAAACTGCTCGATATTGTATGGTCAAATTTTGATTTTTTACCGTAACTAGCTTTGCCCTTTTCAAAGATAGTACTGCATTCTCAATTGCTGCATCAAACTAGTTAGAAATGAATAACATTTGCTTGAAAATGAGATTAGAACCCTAATATTTTGCTTTGAACTACGTAAAAAGCCATTAAAAGGTGTTTTTACCTCTCATTTTACCATTTCATTTGAACTTGGTTTGTTGGAGCTTTGGAGGTGCCTCTTCCCCCTTGATTTTCATCAACTGATTCCGGGAGATTCTGCGGACGATTTTTGGCGCCGTCTGGACCAGGTAGGAGCTAAACCCTAGCTCTTTCTTTTCATGGTTTCCTTTTTCCATTCTGTGCCTGTTTTGATTGTGGTACGGATGAAAAGTGTCATGTTCAAGAGCGACCTGCTACCATCAAAGTTTTCTTTAGTTTCTTCCAATTTTTCCCCAGTCATTGCTGACCAGTACCTCTTTATTTTTGTCAAGCTTGAGGAGGATAACATATGCTTGTTCTATAACCTGCCCTTCGGCCAAGCCCATCGCTATGTTTTAACGAGCCTAGCGATAGTGAAACTCGTTCTCGTCTAAAGACAAGTTTGTCGCTAAATTTTAATGATTTTAACGAGTCTAACGACAAGGATAACTCGGTCCTTTTCATTTTTAGAGAGTCTAAAAAGGTACATAAAGTTAACTCCAAAATTCCTTTTTCGTCATCTAATCCCTTTAGTCCGAAAAAGTATAAAACAATACAGAAGGGATGAGTTTTCGATAGTTTTAACGAGCCGAACAAAACAAGCGCTCGATCTTTTTGTGCAATAATCCCTCAGGTCCAAAAAGATTAAAATCTAGAGGAGGGATAGCACTTCCAGTCGCTTTAACGAGCTGGAAGGCCAAAACTCGGCAATCTTTTCATATTTTACGAGTCAGTTGAAAAGAGCTTAAAGAAGACTCGTCTTTTGAGGAACGAGTGATAAACAGGGTTAGCAGCTGATTCCAAGTACAGGTTGGAATTTTCCAATCACGGCAGTGTCACAGGGATGGCTAGGTGAAATCACCCTTCGCAGCTGTTCCTCAAAATGGGTAAACAATCATATGGAGGTGAACGATCGGCCAAATGAAAAGTGGAGGTGATGGTGCAAACACGACCAAGGCTTTGATGGCTGATGATATTACATTCACAGTAGTTATTTACCGGGTGGTGCTTATGTTTATTTTTTAACGAGCATGAAGTCCGCGTTAAAACTGCTCAAACTTATGTTTATTTTTTAACGAGCATGAACTATGTGCTAAAACTCCTCGGATCTTGCGTTTATTTTTTAACGAGCATGAACTTTGTGCCAAAACTGCTCGAACTTATGTTTATTTTTTAACGAGCATGAACTATGCGCTAAAACGGCTCGGATCTTGTGTTTATTTTTTAACGAGCATGAACTGTGTGCTAAAACTGCTCGATATTGTATGGTCAAATTTTGATTTTTTACCGTAACTAGCTTTGCCCTTTTCAAAGATAGTACTGCATTCTCAATTGCTGCATCAAACTAGTTAGAAATGAATAACATTTGCTTGAAAATGAGATTAGAACCCTAATATTTTGCTTTGAACTACTTAAAAAGCCATTAAAAGGTGTTTTTACCTCTCATTTTACCATTTCATTTGAACTTGGTTTGTTGGAGCTTTGGAGGTGCCTCTTCCCCCTTGATTTTCATCAACTGATTCTGGGAGATTCTGCGGACGATTTTCGGCGCCGTCTGGACCAGGTAGGAGCTAAACCCTAGCTCTTTCTTTTCATGGTTTCCTTTTTCCATTCTGTGCCTGTTTTCCTGTTCTCCTGAGCCCCTGGGGTTTTGTTAGGGCGCTCTACCATCAACGCAGGCAGTCCATTCGAAACCTGCGTTGAATGTCAAGCTGCATGAAGGCAGTTTGACCTTCAACGCAGGTGGGACACTAGCCAGTTGCGTTGAGCATAGAAAAATAGCTCTGTTGCACAGTTTTTGATGAAAATTTTGCCAGTTTCTCATCAAATCCAGGATCTTACTCTTTCTCTTGTTTGTTTTGCAGGGACTTTTGAGCAAAATGACCCTCACATGGCGAGAACGAGAACATGAAGAAGAGGACATGATTGCCCTCCATGACCCTGTCACGGTGAACGCGCTGCGGAACTGTGGCCTGCTGAAGTTCTTCCGTATCTCTAGTATGAGAGCACAGATCTCCTTACTGCAGTATATGCTTGATGCTTGGGATCCTATCAACCAAGTATTTCATATCAGGAGCAAAACCATCCCTTTGACCGTGGTAGACATTTACTTTTTGACTGGTTTGTCGAGGCGGGGTGCCCCCATTTCTTTGTCAGGTTCGGCCCGAGGGAATGACTCCGTGAGGGATTATGTCTGCCAGTATTGCAGGGAGGGATCCCAGCCGAGTAGAGACGGCAAGGTTGTTATCCGTGAGAATACTGACAGGTCTCTCAGGTCCATTTTGTATACTATTAGTAGGATGGCCGGTAGCGCATCTCTTCATGTTGCCAACAGATCTTATGTACAGCACGCCTTGGAGTGTCTCCAACCGAAAATATTCAACTAGTGTGATGCAGTACTTCTTCAGATGAAAAATCAGTTGAACAAGGTAAAGGACGGGAAGCTGAAGAACTTTGGATTTGGTTCTATTCTGACTGCCTTTGCCTTGGAGAAAATACCACTGATGCAACCTCAGTATATCGCACTCGACTTGCCTTCTCCGACCGAGCCACACATGCAGAGATGGGTTGATCACATGTCTAGGCATGCTGGTCAATCTCAGATTTCTTTCACTGATACCTTCTTCAGGTGGTTCGAGCGTCAGGAGATGGTCTATTCCGAGTATCCATACGTTGGTATGGATTTCCGAGGTGATCCGGACTTGGTACTGCCGGATGGCGAACAGTGGGGCGCTATTGGTAAAATCTTCGACCATATTACTGTTTACTGTTCTTATTTATAATGTCCTTGTGCTTTATTCTATCAAGACTTTAATCAAACTCATGTGTGCATGCAGATGTTGGTCCTGTTCATCTAGCAATTCGCCCGAGAGAGCCAGTCGCTGCCCCAGCAGGGGAGACTACTGGGAGGGTTATTCTCCGCGATCTTGACGTGACCGAGACCCTTACAGCTGTGCAGGAGCAGGTTGAGAGCCTTACTCTCGGCATTCCCGATGTGAGGATTGATGAGTTACCTTTACAGTTGCAGCGGCATACTACTGGTGTGCCTAGACGATGGACTCGTCTCTTGCGCATGATTGCACAGGCCGTGACGTGCTATCATGAGCATCACTAGGCTAGGGTGCCCCCTAGCATTTTTGAGTTTTTGGGTCATGCGACCGATTTTTGTCTTGGTTACAGAACATTATGTATGAACGATAAACAGCTTTTATATATATATTTTGATTTTCGGGGTTTATTCTGGTTGAGTTATATGATCCACTTGTACAACACTGATGATGCATTTTTTTTATAAATGTCGCAAATGTCTATCTAACACATAGTTTGCTAATGAGTCGGTTAATGTGTTTAAGTTCCTGGAAATATGTTGGTATTGAATTAAATCAAACTGTCTTTCCAAAATCTTAACCCTTGGAAACATGCGATAAATAGCTGGATTGCGGACAGAATATATACCATTGAGTTGTAGTATCACGAGTTGTGAGTCTAGCCTGACGATTAGTCAGCGTATACCATGGGTGATGGCGTCAGAGAGGAGTTCTATCAACGCCCTATACTTAGCGATATTATTCGTTGATTGCCCAATACACACACCTCTGAAACTCACTAACTCGCCGCTTGGATCAAAAATGGCCCAGGCCGCGAAGGACAGGTTCCGCGAACTACGACTCGCTCCGTCGGCATATCCCACACATGTCTCAGAAAGGTTCGACATCTGCAATAAATGTAAAAAGGTGGATTACTCGACCAAAACAAACACTTTAGCGAAAACAAAATACAACAAAAGCACACAGGTTACTATTTAAGCATAGTAACGCTTGAGGTACAACCCATTGCGGGATTGCGCCAGTGGAATTCCGTCATAATCCATTAACTCGTAGGCTCCTTTTGCTAACACTCGTTTAACAATATAGGGACCCATCCATAAAGAATTAAATTTACCTGCTCCCAATTTATCGGATTCTTGGTCATAAAGCAAGACCAAGTCACCTTCCGAGAAGACACGGGGTTTGACATTTTTGTCGAACTGCGCCTTGACTCGTTTCTTATGGGCTTCGTTAGCCAAAGCGGCGTCATGACGGGTTTCATCCAATTGGATTAATTCCAAGAAACGGGCCTCTTCTTCTGAAGTTCCGGGGAGGAGGTCGATTGCGAGTTTAAGGGACGAAATTTCGCACTGGACTGGTAAGACTGCCTCCAGGCCATACACCAGTTGGAAAGGTGTGAACCCAGTCGCATTCTTTACCGATGTTCGGTAAGCCCACAAGGTTGAGTACAGGATTAGGTGCCACCTTCTTTTGTGAACTCCGATCATCCTTTGCAACATACGCTTCAGGACCTTGTTGATCGCTTCAACTTGTCCATTGGCTTGCGGATAATACGGGGTAGAGGTGTCATGAGATAGCCCTAGCTTGGCAGCTAATTCAACCATCATGTGATTGCGAAAATGCGATCCATGATCTGTAACTATAGCCTGTGGTATGTCGAACCTGGCGACTACATGATTGAAAAAGAAAAGGGCAGCTGTTTCACCAGTGTTATCCAATGTAGGCATCGCCTCGGCCCATTTGGTAAAATAGTCTACGGCGACTATAATATACCCATGCCCCCCGGTCGAGGTGGGGTTACATTGCATGAAATCGATGCCCCATTTGGCGAAAGGCCCAACAACAACTATTGGCTGTAAAGGTGCGGGTGGTCTTCTGGTTTTGCTATCAAAAATTTGACAAGCATGGCAACTTCTGACTGCGATTATGCAATCTTTGAACATGGTTGGCCAGAAGTATCCCGCTCGTAAGATTTTTTGTGCTGTTGCATATCCAGATTGTTGCCCCCCACACGCGCCTGAATGAGACTCATTCAGGGCTTTTTCGTCCTCCTCATGGGTAAGGCACCTCCTCAGAACTGTATCGATACCACGACGGTAAAGCGTATCACCGACGATCATGTAGTCTTTATTTTGGTATCGTATACGTTTCTGTTCAGAGTGAGAGGTGTTAGGCCTGAACTTTTGGGTTTGGAGATAAATTATGACATCTTCATACCACTCATTGCTTGCAGATATCAGAAACAAACTCTCGTCCACGATTGATTCTTCGGATGTTTCATCGTTGGACGATGATGGGAGATCGCACAATAATTCTGTGAAAACTAGAGCTTTCTTTGATTTGGATTTTACAAATTCCAGATCAAACTCTTGAAGGATCGCTATCCATTTTGAATATTTGCCCCCCAGCAACTGTCGCGACAGTATATAAGTCATGGGGTTGCAATCTGATAAAATGGTAGTTTTCCGAAAGAGGACATAATGTCGAAATCTTTGAATCGCTTGAACAGCTGCAAGCGCTAGTTTTTCAACATAAGAATATTTGCTTTCTGTATCATTTAAGTTCTTACTTAAATAATATATAGGATGTTCAATTCCATCGACTTCTTGAACTAAAACCATCGGAATGGTTGTATCTGCTGCAGCCAGATACAGGTTAAAATCTCTTTGATAGTCCGGGGCATACATTAATGATGCTTTTACTAGAGAATCTTTCAGAGCATCAAAGGAAGCTTGCGCTACCTGATCCCAGACAAAAGGTACATCCTTTTTCAAAAGACGAGTATAACCTTTAGCAAGTTCCGCGTAATTTGGAATGAACCTCCTCAGAAAGTTTGCTTTTCCTTGGAGTTTCTGAATCTGAAGCAAATTTGAAGGTGGAGGCAAATTAATGATTGCCTGAACCTTGCAAGGGTCGAGACGAATCCCATCCTTGGAGACTACAAAGCCAAGTAAACGACCAGAACCGACGCAAAACACACATTTATGTGGGTTGAGTCTTATCTTGTAGTGTCGGCAACGTAGAAATATCGCTCTTAAATGCTGCGGATGATCAGTCCGCTTTCGCGAATGAGCCGGAAGGTCGTCGAGATATGGTTGAACGATGTTCTTGATGTCATGGAAGGCATAATTCATTGCCCTCTGAAACGTCGCCCCTGCGTTCTTTAGACCAAAGGGTAATTTTCGATAAGCGAATGTGCCCCACGGACAAATGAATGCAGTCTTTGATTGGTCCTATGGGCGGATATTTATTTGATTATACCCGGTAAATCCATCCATAAATGAAAAGATTTCACATCCAGCGCATTCATCAATTATCTGGTCGATGAAGGGTGTAGGATAGTTGTCCTTCGGACAAGCTTGGTTTACATCCCTATAGTCGGCACACACTCTAATTGTCCCTTGTTTCTTCATAACAGGGACAATATTCGATACCCAATCGGTTAGAGGAACCAGGTAGATGAAACCAGCATGGAGAAGCTTTTCAACTTCTGCTTTAATGGCAGCGACTTTCTTGGGGTGCACCTGCTGAAGCCGTTGTCTTACTGGTTTGACATCAGGATACATTTTAATTTCATGTTCAACAATACTCGAGTCAATGCCTGGCATTTCATCATATGACCAGGCAAAGACATCTCTGAATTCGCGGAAAAGAGCGTTATATATTTCCAGTTCTGAAGGGTAACAACCTTTGCCGACATAAATATTCTCTACAACATTTGTTTTAGTCGAGATATTTATGGTTATAGTCTCTTCAATATTGGATAAGTTTCGCTCGGAATCCACCGTATTTACAGTATTTGATAGGAATTCAAAGACTGAAGGGTGGTAAAGGTCATGCTGAGTATCTTCTTCATATTCTGGAAGAAGGGAACGATGGTGGCAATCATTCCATGGTGCCCCCTTAATCAACATTGATTGTAGGATTCCTTCGTCAATCCCATGTACTTTCGACCAAGGATCTAACGGGGTACCGTATTCTCTAGACCTATCTACCCAAACGCTTGATGAGCGTTGATTTGGGTTCGCCTCCCATGCCCGAAACATTGATTCTATATGGGCTTGGGGGCAAAACCATTGCATGATCCATGTCGATATCGTCTTCTGCGATTTTCGTAGAAGAGATCATGTTGCAGGTTGCTACCAATGCTATATCTCCTATATAGATGGGAGATGGAAGCGCGAAAGTTCCCATCAATGTGGGGTCTTTCAGTAGGCCTACTCCGATATCTTGAAGCGAATGCTTGCTTTCATGGATCATGGGAATGCTTCCTGTAACTTGTGAACCATTAGGGAGGAAGTTCTGTTGGTCGACGACCGTAATCCCTCCTTGAAAAGGGAATGCGATCTTCCTAAAATAAGTCGACACTACAGCTGCCATGGCATATATCCACGGTCTTCCCAGTAGGATGTTGTAGTCAAGATTCCCATCGATGACTTCGACATCTATCTCTACTGTTTTTCCTCCTAGTTCAACCTTCAAGTTATTTAGGATGCCGTACGGGGTGTACGTCCTTCCATCGAATGCTTTTAGTGTTGTCGAAGATCGCGACAGGGTTGGAGATCCTAGAGTTTTCCAGCAACTCATCGACATGATACATGTAGATGACCCCTCATCAATAATTGTTCGGTGAACAGTTTTGTTGAGGGCTTTCACTTGAATAAGGAAAGCTAGTTGAGCTGGTAACTGGGGATCGTATCCTTTGTGGTCGAAGGATACAAGATTGGAATCCTTAGGATCAACCCCACCAATAGCCGATAACAATGCATGCCTTTGGGATGGGCAATTTTGTAATACTTCAAGAGTCGACATAGCGGATGGCGATTGGGCCAAATCTTCCACTATGTTATAATGCTGCGCCGCTCTGGCGCGAGGATTAAATGTCGACTTGTGTACTACTCCCTTTGGCGGTTTTATTGTTAATTCAGGAATGATGGGTGGTACAACTTCTGTCGAAGTTGTTGTCGAACTACTCAGTTGATCTTTACCTTTGTCGTTCGACAGCTGCGGATTCCCGTAATCTTTGTTCCTTGTCGAAATCAAAGCATCATTCTGCTGTTTTGAAACCGACAACATAAGCACTTGCGACGGGGAAGCATTTCCACTATCAACCAGATTTTGACCTGGATTGGGAAATGGATCAGTTAACACAGCTGAGGTTTGCGAACTTTTGAAGAATCTTTTAAGCTCAGCTTTGTATGGACAATCGGCTGTCCAATGATCCTCGTCACATATCACGCATGGACTTTTTGGTTTCCCTTTCCGAGGAGGGTTTGAAGAAGTTTTTCCAGGAGATGACTCACCTTGTTTCTTCTTATTCCCTTTGTTTTGTTTCTTCTTGCTTCCTGGTTGCTTGGTTTCTTTGCCGTTATCTGCTGATACGGCATTTACTTCCGAAGCAAGAATTTCTTCTTTTGCATTTTGATCCGAATTCTTACGGGCTTTCTTAGACGAAGCCTTTGTCGATTTCGCGTTTGCCGTGCCAATCACACCATCGTCGGCATGAGAGTCACTATTTGATTTAGGAGGAGGAGGAATTGAGAATTCCGGTCTAGGGGCATCAGGTATTTTGTCGTAGAGCGTGCCAGACTGAGTGTAAACTAAGTCTAGATATTGTGCACGGGCAATAACTTGCTCCTCCGTTACGACTCCCCCCTTGGCCACATCTTCCGTTATGGCAGGAAGTAACGACTTGATAAACCACTCAGCTAATAGCTGATCGGGAACGTAAGTCTTCACCATCCTACGACGACGACGCCACTCATGTATATGATCAGATATGTGAGTGGCTGTTGTCTGTTTGAAGTTGGTTAAGATTTCGGTTCCCGTTTCATACCTTATCGGTAATTGAAAATGGGTCAAGAAAGTCGTGGCTAGGGAGCTGAAATTGTCGAACGAGGCTCTAGGTAATTCAATATACCATTTAGCCGCTGGACCCGTTAACGTCCTCTGAAAAAGGCGAAGCCTTATCGAATCATCGTTCAGGGTGTTTGATGAACACCACAGATGAAATGTCATCACATGATTCGATGGATCTTCGCCTGGATTTCCATTAAATTTAGGAATGTCCGATGGAAGTTTGTGAGGAATCGCTGGCCACCAAGGGGCATAAGCAATTGGATCGTTCGTTAACCGGTGTAAATCGGGTAACTCTAAAGTTGCCACGAATGGTAACTGCTGATTCAGGTTAGGTGAAGCATACCCAGGATATGATGGAATCGCCTGAACAGTTGGTCTTTGCATACCAGCATAATGTAATTGATGTTGGTATGACTGATACGGTTGGTGGACTTGACCACTGTAAAGCGGTTGGTTTTGACCGTTTTGAATGTACGGTTGTCCACTGTTCGCAAAGATCTGCTGCTCAGAACCTTGGTACACTTGCTGGAATTGTGGTTGTTGGTATTGCACCAGCCACGGTTGTGAAGCCATGCTCTGTTGTGCTATACTAAGCGTCGGACCAAGATGTGGGGTAATTGTACCCGTTTGGACCTGTGTCGCCCCACCAGTTGGCGATTGTGGTTGAGTCACAGGGTCAAGGGGCTGTTGCATTACGACCTGAGAAATCTGAGGTTGACATACAACAGGCATCGTTTGAACTTGTGACACTGTTACAATAGCTGGTGTTGTCGGGATGTTCGACATAGGTACACATTGTTGCATAGAATACACAACTCTTGGCTGTTGGGGTAGCATAGGTACCCAACCACTTGTCGTAACTCCAGTATAACCTGAATACTGTTGAGAACTGCCGTATGGATATCCTCCCGAAGGGGGTAATGAAAGGGCATACTGCCCCCCATACGGTAGCAACCCGGAACTCAAGGGGATTGTTTGCCCTTGGGGACTGGATGGCCCAAATTGACCTCCATAGGGATCAATTTGCCGAGTCTCAACATAAGAGTTATCGGATATTATTTCGGAGGAACAAACTGGAACAGACCACACTGTCGAAATAGTCCCTGGGTGGACTCCTTCTAGCGGTTGCGAGCTAGTTGGGACAGATGGTATGCCGGCAAACATTGTCGGAGTGACGGCAGGGAGTTCTGCTGTCGCTGTGTCGTTCGACACAGTCCTAGATGTCGACGGTTGCTCAGACATTTTGAGTCTATCCAATAGATTGCCTAGTGATTCTACAGGAACTTCCACTGGTGATGGACTAACTTCTGATGTAGAAGGAAATAGAGTGACCCCTACTCCAAAGTGGGTTGGAGTACTTGCTTGCGGATCCTCTACAATTTCCTCTATCGCAATCAAACCAGGTGGAAGAGGAAGACCGTCAGGTCCGTAAAATATTTCTGGTGCCGAAGAAGGGGTTGAATCGACAGCGACAGTTGTTTGAGGAACAATACTCTCTGGACCGGTTATAGATGGAACTGGTTCAGTAACACAAGTATTTGTTCTCAGACTAGGATCAGTGTCACTGTCCCTCTGTGGCTGTTGAACTTCTTCAATAGAGGCAGGGTTTCCAGAAATGTTTGGAGTAACCGGAATCTCAGATGTTGTTGGAACACTTGTTCTAACTTTGATAGGAGATTTCGAACCGGTTAAACGAGTTCGCTTTGTCCGTACTGTTTTCGATTCCGGAGACAAAGACGGTTGACTCGTAAGCCTCCGCGAACGACGGGGTTTCAATTGACTTTCTTCCACGATTGCGGATTACTCGATCAACCAAAATACAAAAGGGGGAAAGTGTGTTTCCGAATTGAATGAATTTTTTAGACGCTTTAGACACAACTTGCTTTTTCACTTTTAAAGAGTCGAGAAAAAGCTAAAGATGACTCTAGTCTCCTTCGATGTTTTAACGAGCCCGAAGTGACAAATGCTCAGATGGACTTTTTCTGTTATAGAGTCTGAAAAAGGCCAAAAGAAACTGCTCTGGAGTTCTAGGTAGAGGGTGTGCCAAACCTTTCGCAAAACCGCAGAATACTTTTTAGGGTACGGGCGGTCGATCTTCCTGAATGTTGTGTTCAGTGCATTGCGATCAGTAGGGCGGCCAACACGGCTTCCTAAGGATAAAGGATATATTCCTATAGGGGTCTCCCAATATATACGCGACGGTACGTGGGAGCACAATTCGTACTAGCGCTATCGTCTCTCAGGAGGAATCACCCACCTTCCACGAGATCGACAGTCACTAGGCTTAACGACGCTGGAACACGTCTCTAGCCTAGACCTCTATGTTGTGCGTTATGTTGCAAAGCGTTGTTAGGTTCATTCAGTTTATTTTAAGTTGATATTTTTAGAAGTTTGCCTTTCAAGGTTCACCACGAGATGTATGATACAAATTCCTAAATGCAGTCTAAAGATGATAAGCAAGCTTTATATCTTTTCAACTTTGAAAATCCTAGCTACTAAGGGAAAAGAAAGACACCATCTTTTCTCAAAGAGCAATCAGCACACTCTAATGCACTGTTCCTAAATCAAGCATGCAAACTTATCAAAATGCAAATGCACAATGCAGGTGTTTGTTTTCCGCTTTCTTAGTATTGATGCCTACAAAGAAAGCTTTTTGTACAACTTTGAATTTGCTTTTAAATGACAGATACAAACAAGTTTACTTTTTTCGAAATCAACAAGGGTAGAAGAGATTACAACACTTTGCGACTTTCGAAATGAACACTTGTTTCGACACTTAAAAGAGACAAACTCAAACCAATAAGCAAAAGAAAATTTATAATCAACTGTAAACAACCAATGAATTCTCTCCTAAGATCACAATCAACAGATCTGAATCAAGGGCTACAGGATGATTATTTCACTCATGCAAAGGAAAACTGTAAATGATGCCACAAACACATAAAAACACTCACAGTCTTTTTGTACAAAATGAGGCGGAATTTAAGCAGAGAAAAGGAGTTATCAGACTGGTACATATGCTGGTTACAGGCTGCAAAAAATAGAGATCAAAACAGGGCAACAGAGAGCAGAGAACCCTAGCTACACAAGGCAAGACTGGTTCAGCGCAACCTCAACACTGTGGTTTTGACATTCAATGCAGGTAGCCTTCACGGGAACTGCGTTGAAATGCAGAATGCCTTCACAGCAGTTGCGTTGAAGGAGAAACTCTTGTTTCTCACTGGGTTCTGGGTCACAGATTGCTTAATAATCAACGATTTCAGGCCAAATCAGAAACACAAGCAAGGTATAATCAAAGGGATGCTTTGAGAGGGTACTAAGATCTATCACAAAGGATCATCAAATCACTTGTGAGTCCATTGTTCAGATCATAGACAAATCCAGTGAAGGATCAAGGCAGCAACTGTCTACTTTGCAACTGAGAATAGCAGAAGCAGTTCGATTGTTGCTGTTGAATCTATGAGGTAAACAATGATAGAAACACAAATATCCATAAATATCCATACTATAGCCATAAATATCTCGACTAAAACAAATGTTGTAGAGAATATTTATGTTGGCAAAGGTTGTTCCCCTTCAGAACTGGAAATATATAACGCTCTTTTCCGCGAATTCAGAGATGTCTTTGCCTGGTCATATGATGAAATGCCAGGCATTGACTCGAGTATTGTTGAACATGAAATTAAAATGTATCCTGATGTCAAACCAGTAAGACAACGGCTTCGGCAGGTGCACCCCAAGAAAGCCGCTGCCATTAAAGCAGAAGTTGAAAAGCTTCTCCATGCTGGTTTCATCTACCCGGTTCCTCTAACCGATTGGGTATCGAATATTGTCCCTGTTATGAAGAAACAAGGGACAATTAGAGTGTGTGTCGACTATAGGGATGTAAACCAAGCTTGTCCGAAGGACCCTTCATCGACCAGATAATTGATGAATGCGCCGAATGTGAAATCTTTTCATTTATGGATGGATTTTCCGGGTATAATCAAATAAATATCCGCCCACAGGACCAGTCAAAGACTGCATTCATTTGTCCGTGGGGCACATTCGCTTATCGAAAATTACCCTTTGGTCTAAAGAACGCAGGGGCGACGTTTCAGAGGGCAATGAATTATGCCTTCCATGACATCAAGAACATCGTTCAACCATATCTCGACGACCTTCCGGCTCATTCGCGAAAGCGGACTGATCATCCGCAGCATTTAAGAGCGATATTTCTACGTTGCCGACACTACAAGATAAGACTCAACCCACATAAATGTGTGTTTTGCATCGGTTCTGGTCGTTTACTTGGCTTTGTAGTCTCCAAGGATGGGATTCGTCTCGACCCTTGCAAGGTTCAGGCAATCATTAATTTTCCTCCACCTTCAAATTTGCTTCAGATTCAGAAACTCCAAGGGAAAGCAAACTTTCTGAGGAGGTTCATTCAAAATTACGCGAAACTTGCTAAAGGTTATACTCGTCTTTTGAAAAAGGATGTACCTTTTGTCTGGGATCAGGTAGCGCAAGCTTCCTTTGATGCTCTGAAAGATTCTCTAGTAAAAGCATCATTAATGTATGCCCCGGACTATCAAAGAGATTTTAACCTGTATCTGGCTGCAGCAGATACAACCATTGCGATGGTTTTAGTTCAAGAAGTCGATGGAATTGAAAATCCTATATATTATTTAAGTAAGAACTTAAATGATACAGAAAGCAAATATTCTTATGTTGAAAAACTAGCGCTTGCAGCTGTTCAAGCGATTCAAAGATTTCGACATTATGTCCTCTTTCGGAAAACTACCATTTTATCAGATTGCAACCCCATGACTTATATACTTTCACGACAGTTGCTGGGGGGAAAATATTCAAAATGGATAGCGATCCTTCAAGAGTTTGATCTGGAATTTGTAAAATCCAAATCAAAGAAAGCTCTAGTTTTCGCAAAATTATTGTGCGATCTCAGATCTCAGATCTCAGAAGTTTTTCCAGGAGAGGACTCACCTTGTTTCTTCTTATTCCCTTTGTTTTGTTTCTTCTTGCTTCCTGGTTGTTTGGTTTCTTTGCCGTTATCTGCTGATACGGCATTTACTTCCGAAGCAAGAATTTCTTCTTTTGCATTTTGATCCGAATTCTTACGGGCTTTCTTAGACGAAGCCTTTGTCGATTTCGCGTTTGCCATGCCAATCACACCATCGCCAGCATGAGAGTCACTATTTGATTTAGGAGGAGGAGGAATTGAGAATTCCGGTCTAGGGGCATCAGGTATTTTGTCGTAGAGCGTGCCAAAATGAGTGTAAACTAAGTCTAGATATTGTGCACGGGCAATAACTTGCTCCTCCGTTACGACTCCCCCCTTGGCCACATCTTCCGTTATGGCAGGAAGTAACGACTTGATAAACCACTCAGCTAATAGCTGATCGGGAACGTAAGTCTTCACCATCCTACGACGACGACGCCACTCATGTATATGATCGGATATATGAGTTTCCATTGTCTGCTTGAAGTTGGTTAATATTTCCGTTCCCGTTTCATACCTTATCGGTAATTGAAAATGGGTTAAGAAAGAAAGCTCTAGTTTTCACAGAATTATTGTGAGATCTTAGATCTCAGATCATATCAAAACCCAGGAAGCTTCCAAAATGACACTTGCCTCAGGGAATTCGACTGGTGATGAGTAAGAGGTTCCAAATCTCCAAGTGGAAGCAAGAACCTCCAAGTGGAATCAAGAACTAACAGAGGGAGAGGACACTAGTCAGATCTCAAGCTGACTCATCCTCTCTCCAAACATCTATATATGGATCTCTCCTCCATGAGATCTAGGGGCTGGAATTTTGTTATTGCAAAGAATTGCTGTTGGTTTGAGACTGGAATCATTGGGTGCTTAATGCTTTGAAGGGAGGTGAAGATAGGAATTCCATTCTGCTGGGAAGGAAATGCTGGATTGGAGCCCTCTGGGTTGTATCTCTTCCTGAACCTTGTTATTTATCAATAAAGCTATCTTGGTTTTCTCCTATATACTGATGTATCTTTGATGTATGATTGCATTAGTGTATTTGGTTTACTTCTAATCCTGAATCATTTATGAATATGAATATTTGCCTTTGTGTTGTGTTCTTCTCTTGTCACAAGTAGCTATTCTCTTGTCGCAAGTAGCTGTTCTCTTGTGATCTCGCAGGAATCAAGTAGTTGTTCTCTTGGGCGAGCGAGGAGGCAAGTAGCTGTGAACACCCAAAGAGAAGAGGATCTGGATCGAGGGACAAACGGAAGACACCGGTAAGTCCATTGATCTCTCCTCTTTCACATTTCATAAAGGAAGAAACCAGAATAGCTGTCTCTGTTTGTTGCTAAGGCACTGTCACACCTTAGGTGGATAGGATCGTCCTGCATAGGCATTTTTCCCCACAACAATGACACTGGGTCAGATCAATGGGTTGTAATCCTCTCTTCTAATCTTTATATCAATAAAGCTATTCAAGTTTTCCTCCACATTCTTGTATGTATAATTGTATATGCATTTGTGTGGTCAATATATATCTGGTCCTATATTTTTTATGATTGTAGATCTCTTCACTTTGAAGGTATTATGCTGCTTTGACTTTACAGGTACTCTTTGAAGCGGAGTGGTCAAGGGAGAAGTGGCAAAGATCGCTCGGTGAGGAGAAGGAACAAGCAAAGAACCGAGCGATGGATTGAGGTTGGTATTCTTTGATCTTCTCCTATCTACTTCTCATAAAGGAAAACAAGAGTAACTTTAATCTATTTGTTTCTAAGATAGCTACCCATCTTAGTGGGACTAGCAGCTCTGCATAGACACTAGATTTCCCGATAACAAAATGCCGACTCCGCTGGGGAGTGAATAGATTGTTTGCTTGTCTATATTTATTTTGCTTTATAAACTTACAGACGGAGCCTGAAGTTAAGCCAGCTAGCCTTCGAACTGCATTTGATATGCAAGTGCAAAGTAGACCAATGCTGCTTTAGTCTATCTCCAGGTTTTGTTTATAAACTGAATGATTGATTTGCAAACATCCTAATTGCCCTAGTGGTGGCTTTGGTAACCTCATTAGATCAGCCCCTGTGATTTCTATTTACTGACTATCATTACTTTGGCCTAAATCCATGAACTAAGCTGCAAACTGTGACCCAGAACCAAGTTGAAGTCTCGTCCCTGGACCATACCACTTTCTCCTCTTGGGAACCTGGATGCATCGCACCTCCCGTGTGCAATAGGTACGCTGCATCGCACTTTCCCTGTGTTGCAAGTGTGCTGATCAACAAGACCTCTTCTGCTCTCAGATTTTGGTTTTGTGTTCACTCTCTTCAGCTTTATTCAAGAGTTTTGCTATCTGTGATTAGTATACCACTGTGGAAACTCCCTTCCTTTGCATGATTCTGCTTCCATAGTACAAATAATTGTGAATGTTTTTATGTATTGTGCACCATTTACAGTGCTCTTTTACAAAAAGTAGCATAATCAAATTGTCGTCTTTTGATTTGAAAGTGTCGCAAGTGTTGTTTTCAGTCAAAGAAAATAATTCTGTTATTCTGGATGGTCAATTATACAGTTACTCTTGTATTTGATTTGAATTAGTATTTTTTCAAGTGTCGAAAGTAGTTTTCAATTCAAAATAGCAAAGTGTCGTCATTATCTTCCTTTCGTTTTTTGAAGAGAAATTTGTTAGTACTGTCTCTTTGAAAAGATAATTCAAATTTGTACTTAGCATTGTTCTTGTCATTCACACATTAAGAAAGCTAAAAACAAATACATGCATGTGCATTTGCATTTAGACTGCTTGTTGGTTTGATTTAGGACAGTGCATCTAGTGTGTGCTCTCTGCTCTATGTTGAAAGAATATCATCTCTCTTTCTTTAGTAGCTAGGATTTTCATTGCAAAAAGAAGATTAAACGATTGTTTATCATATTAGATTGCATTTTAGGAATTGTATATCTACATCACACGGTGAACCTGAAAGGCAAATTTCTTAAGAAAGATCAACTGTAAAATAAATTCAATGAACTTAAAAACGTTTTGGAACCTAACGCACAACATCTAGAAGTCTAGGCTAGAGACTTATTTCGGCATCGTAAAGCCTGGTAACTATCGCTTTCATTGTTGGTTGGGTGATTCCTCCTCTTTGAGACGACAAGTGCCAGTACAGACTTGTGCTCCCACGTACCGTCGAGTATATATTGGGAGACCATAATAGGCTATATCCTTTATCCATAGGAAGCCATGTCTGCCGCCCTATCAATCGCAATGCATTGAACACAGCATTCAGGAAGATTGGCTGCCGTACCGTAAAAAGTATTCTACAGTTTTGCTACTAGTTTGGTAATCCCTCTGTCTATATTTCCAGAGTAGTCTCTTTCATTCCTTTTCAGACTCCTTAAAGGAAAAGGTCCATCTGAGCACTTGTCACTTCAGGCTCATTAAAAATCGAAGGTGACTAGAGTCATCTTTTGTTTTTTCTCGACTCTTAAAAATTGAAAAAACAGGTTGTGTCAAAGCGTCTAAAATTTATTTTAATCAGAATAATATCACCATTCCCACGTTGGTCTTAGGTTGAGAAAAATAGAGTCCTCCAACCAAGGATTTCCCCTTGGAGGAAATCCTAGTCCTTTCTCCTCTTGGGGAGATGTTGGTGCACCTCATATGGCTACATTGTCACTTCCAGGATTGACGATTGGCTTGCCAATATGGCTCTTCTCGACCTCCGTCGTTCAAAACACCGTGATTCCTGAACAATCGAGTCAACAACTAGATGACACTAAAGTTACCCCCAACCTTCTACTTCGTCCTATTCTCCCTCTCCTCCTTCCTCTTCGCTTGATGCAGCTAGTAAAGCTAAAAATCAAGTAACTAAGAAGGAGAAGAAGGGGAAGGAGAAGAAAGAGAAGAAGAAGAAAGAGCCAAAGGAAAAAAGGGGTAACTAGGCATCGTCTAGTGAAAATCCACACACTGCACTGTCCAAGCCTAAATCTCCATGTGTCATTTACAGAGGAGACCACTATCATCGAGATTGTCCTTGCATCCCTCGGATCTTAAGGGACTGGTCTCCTCATTTGCACAATCCGGTGTCATCAGCCTCTGAAGATCATGTTGAAAGTACACCATCAACTAGTGAAAGCGAAGCATTTGGACAGAAAAGGAAATATAAATTTCCTTGTAAATTGTGTGAAGGCGATCACGTCATCCACCGTTGTCCCTTCCTAGACGAAGCTAAAAGAGTCTTGGATAACCGTCCTGCTTCACCGCTGCTTCCTCCTGGATACAAGAAACTCTTGCCAAGTCCATCACTAGTTGAAAATCCGACCGACATGCCATTGTGGTCGGTCGAAGCATCTGTCATTGAAGATAAACCCACTGAATCCATACCAGACGAAAATCAAAAGGTCGAGGCGGCAGTTGACTCGGTCTTGTCTTCGGAAGGTCCATCTTCAGATGATACAATCACCGAAGAGAATGAGAACGACACTGTTCAAATCCTTTTCGTAAACACAGACTCCAATGAACATGGGGGAAATCTACTCGTTCCTTTACCGCAGGAAGGAAATTTGTCAGAGTCATATCCGACCGTCTATTCGGTCTCACCTCCAAGCAACCTAGTCGTTTCCTTCGATTGGAATCTACTAGGCAGACCTTGTTTACCAGCTAGTGTACCATTCCGAATCATTGTACAAGCTTACAAAATGGTCATGGTCGGTACCATCATAGATGAAGGGGCTTCTGTGAGTATCCTTTCTTCAACTGCTTGGAAAACGCTTGGTTCGCCATTGCTTCTGCCTGAGATGAGAAATCTGATAGGCTTCGACAAAGGAACCAGTCGATCGTTAGGGATCCTTCCCATTGTGCCCATAATGTTGAGAAGGAAAACCGTTTATATGAACGTAATGGTAGTCCAAGGACCTTTATATTATAATCTACTCCTTGGGCATGACTATATTTATAGCATGGGAGCCATTGTCTCCTCACTCTTTAGAGTAATGTGTTTTCCGCATGAAGGCCGAGTGGTCTAGCTCGTAGACCAGCTTTCGTTCCCCGGCTCACACATAGAAAATAGTCAAATGCCATCCCTAAATGGTATTTTCATGCAAGGAATGTCTCATCAATCTCCAGTTCGTCCACCTGAAGAATGCGAGTAATTCGGGAGGACATGACTGAAACCCAGGGGGCATACACCCTAATCTGTTTCGGCAGGAAAACCTTGGGTATAGGGTAGGTTTCCGTGGAGGATATATGACTAGTCTGACACACCCGTCTGTTTAGGAAAATGGGATTAGAATGGAATAAGATTCCCTTGTCAAAGTTATGTGAGTGGAGGCGACTGCGCCACTCACCTTTGTCTATTTCGGTCGACATCACCAAGGAAGTGTTTTTTTCTGCAACGCGGATGGAGCAATCTTGATAATGTGAGAGCTTTCATATGGTGACCTGGAGACTCTACTTCACTATACCTGGGGGAATGCAAACCTTTTTGCCTGAAAGTAAAGAGCGACCATTTATTTTCTTAGTTTGTAGTTTCTCAACCCTTTAAACTCGTAGGATTGGTCATTCCTAGCTTGCATAATGAAGGGATCCAGAGCAAAGTTTCGAATGGTGCAAGCTCCCTAAAAATTGAACCTATCGGTGAGACATCCTTATTATACGACTGGCATGAGCAGTTTTTATGTGAAGTTCAAGCTTGTTATAAATGAAACCTAAGCAATGAGAAAATGTTTCCCCCAAAGTTTAAGCTCATTAAAAAATGAACCGATTTCTAGTAAATAACCATTGTGAATGCATTATCATTAGCTTTTGAGCCCTGGTCATGTTCTCATCATCACCTCCACTCTGTTTTAGCTGATCATTCACCTCCATTTGATTGTTTACCCCTTTTGAGGAACAACTGCAAAGAGTGATCCTGTTAGCCATCCTTGTGACATTTTCGTGATTGGAAGATTCCAAACCTTACCTGGAATCAACTGCTACCCGAGATTATCACTCGTTCCTCAAAAAATGAGTCTCCTTTAAGCTCTTTTCATCTGACTCATAAAATATGAAAAGATTGCCGAGCAGTTGGCCTCTCCAGCTCGTTAAAGCTACCGGGAGTGCTATGCCTCCTTTAGATTTTAATCTTTTTGGACCTGAGGGATTATTACACAAAACGATCGAGCGCTTGTTTTGTTCGGCTCGTGAAAATTATCAAAAATTCATCCCTTTCGTATTATTTTATACTTTTTTGGACTTAAGGGATTATATGACGAAAAAGGATTATGGGAGTTTCCTTTACGTCTCTTTCAGACTCTCTAAAATTGAAAAGGACCGAGTTATCTTTGTCGTTAAACTCGTTAAAACCAATAGCGACAAACTTTTCCATATAGACAAGAACGAGTCTCACTATCGCTAGGCTCGTTAAAACATAGCGACGGGTTTTCCCGAAGGGAAAATTATAGAACAAGCATATGTTATCCTCCTCAAGCTTGATAAAAATAAAGAGGTACTAGTCAGCAATGACTGGGGAGAAATTGGGAAGAAAACTTGAAGAAACTTTATTGGTAGCAAAGTCGCTCTTGAACATGACACTTTCACTCCACGTCCGAGTCGGGTTGGGTTATTCCGTTCACCGGTCATGTCACCATTGGTCCATCGCAACATCAATATTTGGGGTTAATGCTACCAATCCATGTTAGTGTCACCAGTATGTTCAAGAGAAGTCGCTAAGAGAATTCACCTGTGTCTCATCCGCTGCAATACATTCACACTCCATTCTTTCATGACCGCCACCTTGAACCCTGTATCATCAGATCGTTTTCACCTCCAAAATCATTTACTCCGTTCCGTGTCGTAGATGTGGGATTCATTAAGGCCCTCCTACAATGGGTCACTTCTTGTCGACATCAGCTCACTATCAAAGAAGTCGACTTAGGAAGAACCCTTTCAGTACTTTGAAGCTTGCATGCCTCAATGGCAAGTTTCTCACTTCCAGAAATAGGTTTACATCAATGGCCTTCGACCGAAAGATTTTGCGTGGTGTTCAATGCCAAGTCCCTTTTTCACACCACGCGAATTGTACCGTAGTACCTTGAGGGTCATCATCATTATCGGTGATTCCTCTTGCACCTGTTAACAACTTACATCATTAGCTGGTAATCAAGCGATGTCTTTCCATGTTTGACTCCAGAACATCTTTCACATGGATCGAATTGTACTTCGAGTGAAGATTGAACGAGTTTGAAGACCCCGGATCTAGTTTCATCCATCCGGGCTGCGATATATTCAGGAAAATAAAGACATCAAATGTACATCATTGCTGCACAGATGATCATCTGAATCAAAGGATGATGGCTCTATCAGAATCATCAGTCTGCCACACAAACGGTTGTCTGTCTTATGTACATGAAAATGAATTTATAAAGTTGATCATGGGAATGCCCGCCTCAACTAGATCATGAAAATATTATGGAAATAATGTATTGTATTGTATCTTATTACAGGTTGCCTTCCAGCTCGAAAAAACTTCGGATCCTCATGATAAAGCATTTCACCGGACATCAAAAGATTAATGACCTCATGCTTTAGGGGGCAACTGTTATAGACATTTTTGGGCACTGAAACCCCAATCATACATGTCCATAAACCAAGGGCTCCTAAGTCCCTAAAAGTGTTGCTTCACACCCTAAAGGAACAAGGTCAGCTGATTACATCATCTCCTAGAAGTTCTCCACAGAAAACTGCTCAGAACTGGTCAAAGCTGGACCATACAGACTGCCCAGTGCAGAGGGTGCGATGCATCCCACCTTCTCAGTGTAAAGGGTGCGATGCATACTAGAAAGCCCTTCTGTAGGGTGAGATGGGTGAGAGTATACAAATGGCAGAGATAGTTTGCAAGGTGGATCGTCATGGAATCTTCTAGAAACTTCTCCTGTGACACTTGCCTCTTTGAATTCGCCCAGGGATGAGTAAGAGATCATCAATCTCCAAGTGGAATCAAGAACTATCAGAGAGAGGACACTAATCAAAATCCCAGAAGCTGACTCACCCCCCTGTAATCATCTATATATGGATCCCTCATCACAGAGATCCAGAGGCTGGAATTTTGTATCTTGTAAGGACGTGTTGTTGGTTTCTTGGTGGAATATCATAGTGTTGGGTGATCTAAGATTTTCATGAGGTGAAGAAGGGCTTTCATGCTAGGAGGATGACGCTGGGTCAGATCAATGGGTTGTAATCCTCTCTTCTAATCTTTATATCAATAAATCTATTCAAGTTTTCCTCCACATTCTTATATATATCTGGTCCTATATTGTTTATGATTGTAGATCTTTGCACTTTGAAGGTATTATGCTTCTTTGACTTTACAGGTACTCTTTGAAGCGGAGTGGTCAAGGGAGAAGCGGCAAAGACCGGTCGGTGAGGAGAAGGAACAAGAAAAGAACCGAGCGAAGGATTGAGGTTGGTATTCTTTAATCTTCTCCTATCTACTTCTCATAAAGGAAAACGAGAGTAACTTTAATCTGTTTGTTTCTAAGATAGATACCCATCTTAGTGGGACTAGCAGCTCTGCATAAACACTAGATTTCCCGATAACAATTAGATAGATTGATGTATATTGCAGGGTGTAGAACATCAATTCAGAAAGGAGAAAGATTCAGCGGGCCAGCCTTCGCCTTGGAGGAACTACCCTAGTGTGGTGGGAAGGCAAGACACAAGTTGATTTGAAGAAGCATGGTAAAATTATTTCTACCTGGAGTGAATTTGTTTTTTCCATTAGAAAACAATTCTATCCACTAGTTTATATGCAGAAAGCAATGATGAATTGGCAAACTCTTCACCAATTAAAGGGGCAATGTGTACAAAGCTATACCCAGGAATTTAGAAAAAGAGCTTTAATTCTAGGCATTTCTCTAGACTCACTTGAAACTTTGTTGAAGTATATAGGTGGTCTACATAGCTATTTGAGGCACACCATTCTCATGTTTAATCCTACTAGCTTAGATGAGGTATCCATTCAGGCTACACATCTAGAGGCTAGAGGCAAGAATGTGAACCCATAGATTGGGGGATCATCAAAACCCACTGCAAGTAAGAACAAGGAAAAGAAGAAGCAAAAATGGAAGGAGAGGAAGACAAACACTGTATAGAAAGAAAAACCTTCATGCACTCATTGTAAGAAGGATGGGCATGATGATGAACACTGCTGGTCTTTGCATCCAGAGCTAAAACCCAAGAAGTTCGGTGGTAAGACGAAGAAGGCTGCTGCTGCTATTCAGAAAGATTTGGGGTTAGACTTAGGTGATGAAACAACAGTCACAAACACAGGTATAAAAGGTAAAAATTCTAAAGCATCTACTAGTAATTCTGCACAATCTATTGATAATGAAGAGAATGGGAGGAAAAGACATGAGCTTTTTCATATTAGAGTTATTTCCAAGCATCAAAAGATTGATAATTTATTTGATAGTGGTTCACAAGTAAACTTGATTTCTGAAGCAATTGTAAGGAAGTTGGGACTACCAACCACACCTCACAAGAAGCCATATCCATTAGGTTGGGTATGTGATAAAGCAAAGCTACAAGTGACTAGACAATGTAAACTTAGGTTTGTTTTTGGGCCAACTTTTGTAGATGAGGTTGAGTTAGGTATAGCTCCTTTGGATATATGTGGTATTGTTTTAGGACGTCCTTACTTGTATGATAGAAAAGCCATTTTCTATAGAACTGAAAATAAGTATAAACTCACAAAAGATGGAATAGAATATATTGTAAGAGCTCATCAACTCAAAAATAACTACACTCTTATAAACTCAGGGCAGATGAAAAGAATTGTAAATTCATGCAAGCAATTTTTACTAATGGTTGTAAAGGAAAATAAACCTAATTAAACCAATGCATTTGAAGGATGTGATGCTAAACAGAAAATTTAAAAAAATTTGTTTCAGAATATGATATCCTATTTCAAGAACCTAAAGGTCTGCCACCCAAAAGGGAAATAGTACATGACATTCATTTGCAGCAAGATGCTCCATTGCCTAACATCGGAATGTACTGGTTATCCGCTTTGGAGAATGCAGAGATCAAGAAGTAGGTATAGGAGCTGCTTGACAAAGGGTTCATAAGACCAAGCACATCACCATGTGGATCTCCAATTGTCTTGGTGAGAAAGAAAGATGGCTCGTGGAGGATGTGCACTGATTACAGAGCACTGAATAAAATAACGATCAAGAATCGTTATCCTCTCCCTCGCATAGATGATCTATTAGATCAATTGAAGGAAGCTGTTTACTTTTCCAAGTTGGACTTGCGTAGTGGCTACCATTAGGTCAGAGTAGCAAAACAAGATGCATGGAAGACTACTTTCAAAACAAAGCAAGGGCTGTATGAATGGTTAGTTATGCCTTTTGGCTTAACTAATGCTCCTGCCACTTTCATGAGAGTTATGAATGATGTACTCTGACCTTTTAATGATGATTTTGTAATTGTATATTTAGATGAAATTCTTGTTTTCAGTAAAAACATGGGAAGAACATTTGAAGCATGTAAAGCAGACTCTAGATGTTTTGAAAAGAGAAAATCTCTATGTTAAATTATCAAAATGTGAATTTGGCAAAACATCTTTGAATTATTTGGGTCATATTGTAGGGGGTGTTGAATTGAAGATAGATCCCTCTAAGGTTGAAGTCATTGTGAGCTGGCCTAAACCCAAATCTTCTACCGAAGTTAAAAGCTTTCTAGGAGTAGCACAATATTGGAGAAATCTTATTGCTAACTTTTCCTTGATTGCAGATCCCTTACATGCTTTAATGGGATTGAACAAGGTGTTTCAGTGGGGAGGCAAACAGCAGAAAGCCTTCAACACCTTGAAAGAAAATATTAGTACAACACCAGTACTAGCATTGCCAGATCTTCAAAGACCATTCAAGATTGAAACAGATGCCAGTGACTATGCCATGGGAGCAGTGTTGATGCAACATGGCAAACCCATATGTTATCATTCTGAGACATTTAATTCTGTAGTAGTTAATTATCCCACATATGATAAATAATTGTATGCATTAGTACAGAGTGTGAAAATGTGGAAGCATTACCTAATGGGAAAAGAAACAGTTATACATACTGATCATCAACCACTTCAATATTTACACTTACAAACTAAATTGCAGCAATCAAGACACTATAGGTGGATGGGTTTTCTACAACAGTTTCATCTTGTCATCAGATATAAGAAAGGCATACACAATAAGGTTGCAGATATGTTATCCAGACCAATCATAAATGCATATACCATACTTAAGCATAACTCAGTATTACATGAAAGTTACATTGAACAATATGCTCAAGATGTAGATGTTAAAGATGTATATGCAACCTTAAGTCATGGAAAACAAGTCGAAGAATTGGATTATCATGTTAAGGACCAACTCTCGTATCATTTGGGAAAGTTATGCATTCCTCAAACTGAAAGCATTAACATAATACGAGAAGCACATACTTCTCTAATATCAAGTCATTTCAGTGTAAGTAAAACAGTTGCACAGCTGCAAAGATTCTGTTATTGGCCAAGAATGCATGAAACAGTTTCTAGATATATTAAAGGGTGTACCATGTGTGCTAAAAGCAAGCCTAGCAACAGAAAACTAGGCTTGTACACTTCATTTCCAGTCCCTTTTCATCCTTGGGAAAGTGTTTCCATGGACTTTGTTGGGAGATTGCCAAAGTCTAGAAAAGATCATGACTATTTATATGTTATTGTGGACAGGTTCAGCAAAATGTGTATTTTAATACCTTGTAACAAGCAGATTACAACTGAACAAATAGCAAAGTTGTTCTTTCAGCATGTATGGGTTCATTTTGGGTTACCCACTTCTATTGTATCTGATCGAGATTCCCAATTTGTTGGGAAGTTTTGGTCAAGTCTATGGGAGTTAATGGACACCAGATTGAAGAAGAGCACAACATTTCATCCACAAACAGATGGCCAAATAGAGGTGGTCAACAGGACAGTGATCCAGTTGCTTAGAGGCTATTGCAGCAAGCATCCCAAGCTTTGGGATGAACATTTTTGTTATGTGCAACATGCTTACAACCGTGCTAAACATTCTTCTACATAGAGATATCATTTTGAGACTTGTTTTGGTTTTATACCAATGTCTCCCTTGGATTTTGTCTTTAGTAAAGACATAGTAGTTGATGGACACAGTGATGTGGAAAAAGCAACCAAGTTCACTGAGCAGATCCAAGAAACTCACCAGGCAGTGCAGGAACAACTGGAAAAGAGCCAAGCCAAGTACAAGGCAAGGCATGATAAGCATCAAATTGAGCATAGCTTCCAAGTTGGTGATCAAGTCTGGTTGTACATCAGGAAAGACATAATGCAAGGTGAAGGTAAGAAGCTGAAGCCAATAAGGTATGGGCCTTTCAAGATACTTGAGAAAATGGGTGGGAATGCTTTTTGCCTTGATTTGCCAGCTTACATGCACATCTATTCAGTAGTTAATGCAGAGAACTTGAGACTGTTTGAACCTTCATTGATTGAAGATCCCAAAGAGCAAAGTCAATTTCCTTCTATTGATGATCTGTTGCTTGAATATCTCAATGAGTTGTAGGAAGATACAGTTCTCGATAGGAAGGTGAGAACTATGCGCAGAGGGGATGCTGAGTACCTCAGAATCAGACTCAAATGTTCAAAACCAAGCAGTGCAAGATGAATAGAGATTGGACAAGTGAGGAAGCTGTATCCTCACTTGATTGATGCTTAAAAACCAAATTTTTGTGGTCCAAAAGCCTTTTTCAGTGGGAAGGCATGATCCAAATGGATCCTAGAAAACCCTCTAAGTCTTCAAAATCTTCTAAACATTTAAAATTGTCACCTAAGAAAAACCTTTAAAGAAGGTGGATAACACTATCAGGAGGCAAAAACATAGAGAAAACATTTAAAAACAGGCTTATTGGTGGTCAAAGCAAATTTGAATCGGAGCTGTCGGATTTGGCCAATCAACAGTCCAAATCCGATTGGCAAATCGCAATTGGCGGTGGAAAAGGGAGGCTATCAGTGGAGACCACAAGCAATACGTGACACCGATCAGCGGGGTCAACGAGGACCATCGATCAAGCGCGTAGATCGACAACCCAAGTTGCATCACAATATTGTGTCATCACATTACAATGGAGTGAGGTCGATATACATATGGCTTGCGATAGCCGAACCCGATAACATTAAAAACGAGATTTGATATAATTTCAAGTCTGGTAAAAGGGCTTTTTTAGTGTAAATCGCATTTTCGTTAAATAAATGAAATACAAAGGATAAAGCACCGATGCAATGAAGTCGGACTCGAAAGGGTTTATGAATGCAAATATATATACTTTCAAGTCCGATATAAGCAGAATTTTCATATTTTAATGCATTTTCCAATATAAAGGGAAATCACAAAACAGGCAGGATTTCGGGATGACGTAGGGTGGTAAGTGGTTTGGGCTGGGCTTCGCCTGATCCCACACGCCGACTGCCACGTGTCTAGGCTAAGGAGATGGAAAACCACCCTTATCGAGCAGTTAATTCCCATATGAAAGGGCTGCCAAAAATGAACCATAGCCATTGGATCTGGATCTCCCAGATCAACGGTGGAGATGCGATGTCGTTATACAGGTGGACCTGATAGGAGTATAAGGCAGATTTATGGATATTTGAAGTCCGATAAATAGTATTTGGAGGGCTTTTCCTCTGTTTGAACGTATTTCTCTGTGTAAATAGAGAACGGTGATTTCGAAGGATTTCAAAGGCCCGATGACCCATTCCATTACAGAACAGGTGGCCACCATCCCTGAAAGAATTTAGTGATGATTTCTAACGCACAGAGGGGAATCCAAGCGTACAGAGGTCGAGAAGCTAGAAATCCAGAGAAGGTGAAATGAATAGACAATGCCGAATGGCTTTAAAGCCATAGATAGAGAGCAAATAGGGACAAGCAGTGCTGAGGCAGAGCAACAAATATAGAGAGTCAGTGAGGAGAGTCAGAAGAGATTTGGGGGAATCCAAGTAAAGCCTTATTGTTTTGTATCTATTGTGTGAGGCTCAAATTGAGCTCACTGTTGTAAAATTATGTTTTGAAGACATAATGGAGAGGTCACCACTGAAGGCTAGACCAGGAGATGTAGCCCCGAAGTGTTGGGTGAACTCCTTATTAAACTTGTTGTGTTTATATGTGTTGTCTATTATGTTTCTTTTACTGCTTCATTGTCTATGTATTTTGCAATCTTATCGATCCATTGCACAAAGTAACATAGGCAAATCCATGCACATGAGTTTGTAATACCTTAATAATTATCTAAGATCTTATCATCAGATCATTCCATCACTCACCAACTGGTCCGATACAACTACCCTACCTTTAGGAATGGTCTAAGTGCCTTCTTGACTGTATATTCATCATGCAAAGATGATCAAGAACTGGTAAGCCTTTCTGAGTGACTTGGTCTTATAAACATGATTGGGTATTTGTTTGAAATTTGACAACTCTTTCACCCAACATTTGACTATATCTATCATTTTCACCTGGCCGTGGCTGGCATAGAAAAGTGTGTCCATGCACCTCATTGGCTGAGGTAAATGATACATTTGAATATAGTTCTCTGCCCTGAAGGTGGCAAGCTCTATCCCACTGGCACTGCTCAATGTCATAGTCTCTAGATCTATGCTTGAGAAAATCCAGCTGATAATGTCTGCACATGGGAAGGTGGGGTACTTGCATGCAACCTTGTATAAGCCTGACCATTGGATACTGATATAAACCTATCGGTCCTCTAAGTCTTCCTTGAAGTCCTATGAAAAAGTATCCTTGATCTGGTGCCATGTCAACTTGATGTCCTTCTCAATGAACAACTGAGTGTCTGCATAAACTGACAAATTAACTGACACTTGCTCAACTACTTCCCTAGTACTTCTCTTGACAGTTTTCTTTGATGCATCTCTCTTGGAGGCTGGAGATTCTAGATTCTTCCACCATTTGGATTAGTTTTGGCCTCATAATATCAAAGAATAAGAGGAAGAGTTTGACGGGTCAACCATCTAGAACTGGCTCTTATCCTTTACCATTATTTCAAAGCCTGTAGGAGCTCATCTTGTGTAATAGAGGCATCCATCACCTCTAAATCTTCCTCATTGACCATTCTTGGAAATAGATTCACAAATTCCATTTTTTCTTCAATCTTTCTCTGTTCTAGATCTTTGAATTGTTTGTAGAAGAAAAAGAAAGCATCACTGTAAGAGTTCGGCCATCATCATCTCTAATTTCCAAAATAATGTTGGTATGTTTTCTTTTTGTTGCAATCTGGTGAAAAAACTTAGTATTTTTGTCAACGCCTTTAAACCAAGCAATCCGACTTTTGAGTCACCACTCCTCTTCCTGCAATCTTAAAATCTTTTTTTTCTTCTCCACCAAATATAGAATATATTTTTTGGCATGATTAGAGAAGTATTCAAGAATGGATGGGTCCAAAAATGAAGCAATCTCTTGGTTGATGGATGCAAACTCCTTAGAGAGTTCAAATTTGTGATTCTTAATCCATGTACACACCTCCTTTTTAAGCCTCTTCAATTTAAAATTGATCAAATGTGAAGGAAGAATGATTTATGTCGCAACAGGGGAATTCCATGAGTGTTTAACCAGTTCACAGAAATCAGTATCATTCAACCACATGTGATTAAATTTGAAGGGCACAGAATTAGGGCATATCCCCCACTCCCATTCCAAAAGGATATCATCGTGTTCTAACACATCAAAAAAGAAAGAAGAGGTCTCAATATTTTCCAATCTATGGCATAAGAATGAATGAACAAAGAACCGATGATACTTTTGGTAATTCCCTCAGCCATGATCCTTCCATTTCTCTAAGTTGGGAATAAAGCGGAAGGGGAAATGTCCCATAAATTTTTCTAACAAAAGAGTTCTTTGAAGTAATCTGCTATTGGGTCCATCTTGGAATTATGACCCCAACATTATTTGTCATCAAAAATGAAATTTAGATCACCAAATATGATCAATGAGTGCATGCCAAGGATTCTGGTAGAATAAGCCACCTCCTAAAAGGATTTTTGATTGTTGTAGGGAGCATATATGTTAAGAATTTGATCTCTATGTACAAATCCCCTGCATAATCCAGACAAGAAAATACCAGCACATGTCTTCTAGGCTTTAAAAGTAAAAAAATTGGGGTTCCACATAGCAGTGATCCCTTCGGATCAACTAGAGGAATTAGTAGCTCAAACATCCCATGTTGGGAATATATTGAGTAAAATGCCTTGAGCCTTTTCCTTCTCCGTCATTGTTTCTTGTAAGAGAACAATATCTGGGTTTTTTGTTCATATGCTCTTAAGAAGGGATCTTTTAGTTTGAGAGGATATTAACCCTCGAATGTTTAATGACATAATTTTCATTTGGAAAACATATAATTAGGAAATGATGCTCTAAGTTCCCAAGATTGAGAGTCCTCCAAGATTTCAACCAATCCATTGGTTGGGCTAGTATCAATGCAGGGGAATAATGCCTCATCTATTGTCTTAGAGAAGCATGAATTTAAGTCAGCTTCAATACCACAAAATAAGGATATTTTCTTATATTTTGTTTCTTTTATTTTGCTCTTTTATGGATCGATTCTATCTGCTTCTCTTCCTGTAGAGCTATCCCTAATGTGAAAAAAAATTCTCTTGATTGTCATTGGTTCAAGCCCCAATGACGAGTTATCTACTAGAGCCTCTAAATCATCATCCATTGTTATGGGGGAGTGACTAGTCAACTGAGAATGTTGATGACAGATAGGAGATAATAAAGAGTTTTTTTCGGGTCTTGCGACCTGTTGAGTCCTTGGATATGATCTTGCGTTTTGAAGGTGTGATACTAGAATGAGGAATAACATTGTCAAAGTCCCTAGAACCATCATCTCTTGTATGGCCTATTGGAAGCATCTCATCGTTAAATGTGGGGTCTATCTGAGTCTGTTTTTCTAGGATACCCAAATCCAATCTTGCCTCCGAGAGAATATAATGAATTGGATCTTCCCCTACCAGATATTGAGCCTTCCTTAGCAGTCTATTTTCAATTCTAGATTGTCTATCTGCTCGATACCTCCCACCTCTTAGGGTCCAACCCTAACCCCCTTATTTATGTAATAAGATTGAGTCATAGTTATAGTTAAGTAAAGAGTCAATAAAGCCCATATTAATAATTGTAAGTGGTTAACCCGCATTTAATGAAGGGACCATAGTTAGTTGCAAATGGACCATGGTATTAGATATATGGTATTAATAAGAACCATGGTATTGCATGTATTAATCCTATATAAAGGATAGAGACTCCCCTTGAGGAGCATCGTGTCTTATTTTGTAATTGAGCTCAACTCTATTGGAGGTTGCCCCCTCGAAGAGGCAAGTGAACATTGCTTTCTGAATAATAAAATACTTGCTTTTATTTCTCATTGTTCTATGTTCTAGGTATATTTCTTCGCATATTTGGTATTCTGGTATCGTCTTGCAGGTTAAGAGCATAACAAGTGGTATCAGAGCACCTTCCAGGGCCAGTGGGATCTCCAATTTTTAGCAAATTTGTTTTTGGCTAGAGACATGTTCTGGTGTCTTTAAACCACGGGATCTGTCGTTGAGCGCATAAACCTGCGGATTTGGGGAGGCATGCATGCAGGAAATACAAGAGGTGGTCACGCTTGTTGGACTCCCTTGTAACCCCTATGGGTACCCCTTCGAGTAGTAGTGCATTAGACAGAACCACGCACGGGCTGTCTTCCAAGTACCCTCTGGGTATATTGGAAGCCCCCTAGCTCCCTTGAAACCTCTCCATATATAACCCACTGGCCGTCTTGCTGCTACAATACATCGAGAACAGTACTCGAAGAGATTACTCATGCGTAATATAGGGTAGTCGGGTTGTACGGATAAGGGTACGGTTGATCCTCCTTGGTTAGTGCCCTGAAAAATTGGGCCGAGTACTACTGTCAGACCCTTATGTATATTGCGATCTGTAGCACCTGACACTCCTGGAGACCATAGTTCCCTTATCTATCTCTGGATCACGCATAATCTTTGCCATATCGGATCACACATAATCGCAAGTGGGGTTTTGTCACAGCAGCAGCAATCAGTTCCGCCATTCAGATCTATCAAATCAGCCATTCAGATCTATCAGATCCATCAGATAAGCAACAACAATCAGTTCCGTCGTTCAAATCTATCAGATCAGCCATTTAGATCTCTTAGATCCATCAGATCCACCATCCAAATCTAGCAGTTTGGGCTCTGTAGCCGTCGCAACAATCAGATCTGCCATTCAGATCTGACTAATTGTGTGGGTTCCTATACCTGGGTGTGATTTTCCTAGGACTTTGGGTAGCATTGACATTTCTGGTATTCGGCTACTGCAGTATTCCTAAGCAAGGAGTAAAATGTAGAAATTTAGAATAATTTAACACATATTCAATGGAGATTATCCTCATCATGTACTATTGCGGAATACATACACAATACATAAGCTCCTCTATGTTGATCATCAATTTAGCAGCATCAATAACAATAAAGCATCAAGAGCATTCACACATTAACACAGTATGTAACCCGGGGAAAGCTTATAGCTGAAAACCCCACACTATTTGTATATTAATGATTTAGAACATGTAACATTACAAAGTACAATGCTTATCACAAGCAATCCAATACCAGCTCCACCTGTTACACACAATACAACTCAGATCTGATCTCCAAATCTATTCCACTGCTTGCCTGCCTCCACTGCTCAATACGTGCTCAAGAATGAATGAGAATGGATTAACCAAACTCGTATTTACCTCCAAAGAATCACTCACACTGGGAAAGACGTGAGCAGAGGCTATAATACTGGGAAATCACTGGGCAATACTCATTGGCATACTCAATCCCTTGATTTTGCAAATCCTCATGCACAACTATAGTCAGAACTGATAGCAATCTGATCCTCTAACACCTGTCCCTGCTGAACTGAACATGCACTGACATGCAACTGAGTTAATTGATGTATTCTATAGTTGCATTATGAGTTAATAATTAGTTTAACAACTCATCATTAGTCTATTTGCAGTTAGACTAATTACAACTAGTTTAACCAAGTCAAACTGAACACAACTCCATCAACTCCACAATCAACTCCACCAAACTCAACTGATTGAGTTCTAACTGAAGTCATGCATGCAACAAATCAGTTGACCCACAAAGAAAGTGTACTTCCTTCTGACAGCTGCATGTGCCACATCTGTAGCTCAAACTGAAGTGCTACAAGAGAATAAGATCAAGTTTATAGTCCAAATATTATTATGAGACAATAATATTTGACTTTTCTTTTTTTGACAGCCAGTCAAAAAATAGAATTTGATCACTCCTGCTGTGATCACTCTTGCTGTGATCACTCTTGCTGTGATCATCCCTACTGTGGTCACTCCTGCTGTGATCATCCCTGCTGTGACCCAAAAATAGAACTTGCGCCATAATTTGCCTGGGGGCCCACTTAGTGAAGGCGACTCTTTTCACTAAGCTCCATCATCTTGTTGCAATCTCAACATAAAACTCAGTTTGGAGTAAAAATCAGGTCAATGAGCTGAGCAAGGTGGTACCATTCAATTGTTAGTGCCAAAAATTTCGGGCGGTCCCAAATTTCTAGTACATTGGATCGGTGCATGGTACAAACTAGAGCTCAAGCTATGGCCAATGAGAGGATTGACAGCCTTGAATCACAATTGAAACATGTCATGTTGCAGTTGAGGAACTTAAATGAAACACTCTCTAAGGGCAAGGTGGAGGAACGCGCGGAGGCGTATATTTGCAATGAAATCATTGAGAGTGAGTCTAGCCAGTCTCTTCACCTCTTCAGCACCCATCAACAATCCCATCCGTGACCACCTAAGCTGGACATTTATAAATTTGATGGCTCTCACCCGGCCGCATGGATAACACAAATGGAGCAATATTTCACATTGAATTACATCCTAGATGATGCGACTCAGCTTAGTGTGGGTATCATGTACTTGGACAATGAAAGATGGAAATGGTGGCAATGTCATCAACGTTGCTATGGAAGGCCCTTGACTTGGAAAACATTCAAAAAAGCTCTTATGGATCACTTTGACCATGAATTTGATTTTTTGGGTCGTCTCACTAAGCTCCAACAGACAGGAATAGTGAACGAATATATTACAGCCTTTGAAGCCTTAGATTTCCGCATTGGAGCTCTACACGATGAGTTCTATATGGAATGTTTGTTAGTGGTCTCAAAGAAGCTATACAAGCCCACATTTGACTTCACCACCCTAGCTCATGGCTGCATGCTTGTAGGATAGCTCGTGAAGTAGAACGTGCGTTAGCGGCCTAGTCCAATCGCCCAAATTTTATCGCCAAAGGTCACCCCACACAGGCTCAAAGCACTACCCAAACACTCAAGGTTTAAAAGGTGTCACCAGCAGAAATGGTGGAAAGAAGAAAGCAAGGATTGTGTTACTACTGTGATGAGAAATACTCCCTTGGGCATAAATGCCAGGAGCCCAAATTCTTTCAAATTGATGCTACTGATCACAATTCATCAGAGGAAGCCCCACCACTTGAGGAACCAGAGGAGGAAGAAGAGGAAAACCAGCATGACAATGTACTTGAAGAACCAGTTATCTCATTGCATGCTTTGGCAAGGATTTCTTCTCCCCAAACTCTCAAAATCATAGGTTTTATTAAGCATTGTCCAATAGTAGTCTTGATTGATAGTGGCAATACACATAATTTTATCCATCAAAGAGTTACGAAAGCAATGCATTGTTTTGTCCAAGCAGTTTCTAACTTCCAGGTCCAAATTGCTGATGGGGGGACAATGAAATGTGAAGGCTTCTGTGAAAATGTCAAACTTCAAATGGGGGATTATTAGTTAAAGACCCACATGTTTGCCATACACATGGGAGGGTGCGACATTGTCCTAGGGGCTGAATGGCTTCACCCACTTGGCCCAATCACAATGGATTTCCTGGAGTTATATATGAGCTTTAAGCAGAACAACCACACACATACCCTCTGCGGACTCCAGGCGGGAGCTCCCTCTATCATCAACTCACATCGGATGGAAAAATTGTTAAAAAAGGGCCACCATGGAGTTATAGCCCAATTTAATGCCATTCAGGCCTTCGAACCCAATTCTCTTCATATTCATCTTAAGATGCAACAGATCTTAAACAACCATCTGCCAGTCTTTGACAAGCCTTATGAGCTTCCACCCTCGAGAGGGGAACATGATCATAGCATTACTTTGGTCCCAGGGGCCCAACCACCAAATGTGTGCCCATATAGATATCTGTTCGCCCAAAAGAATGAAATTGAAAAAATAATCAAGGAACTCTTGGAAGCAGGCGTCATTCGTCCCAGCATTAGTCCTTATTCATTGTCGGTGGTCATGGTGCTCAAGAAAGATGGGGAATGGCGTATGTGTCCAGACTTCAGGGCCCTCAATAAGTTGATGGTCAAAGATAAATTTCCCATCTCGATTGTCGATGATTTGCTGGATGAACTAAATGGGGCTTAATTCTTTACTAAGCTCTACCTTCGCTCGGGCTACCACCAAATTCGCATGAAATAAGTAGACATTCCAAAGACTACTTTCCGAACTCATGAAGGCTATTATGAGTTCTTGGTCATGCCATTTGGTCTTTGTAATTCCCCATCCACTTTTCAGAGCCTTATGAACCACCTGCTCAAACCATATCTCAGAAAATTTGTCCTTGTTTTCTTTGATGACACCCTCATCTATAGTCGCACCTAGGCCACACATCTTCAGCATGTAGATCTGCTCTTGCAACTGCTCCGCAAGCATAAATTATTTGTCAAGATGTCCAAGTGCTCGTTTGGCATGGAAGGAGTTGAGTATTTGGGCCACATTGTGCGGCGTGAAGGTGTCAGGGTGGACCCCAAAAAGATCCAGGTAATGCAGGATTGGCCTCAACCAAAGACCTTGAAGATCTTGAGAGGATTTTTGGGTCTCATAGGCTACTATCACAAATTTTTCCGCAATTATGGTTGCATTGCTAGGACCCTCACTCAACTCCTCAAGAAAAATTCATTCCTCTAGAATGATGAAGCACAACAGGCCTTTATAGCTCTCAAACATGCCATGTGTTCCGGTCCAGTCTTAGCACTACCCGACTTCACCAAATCTTTTGTGATTGAATGTGATGCTTCTGGTATAGGTATTGGGGTGGTCTTAATCTAGGAAGGTTAACCCTTGGCCTTCCCGAGCCAACAACTAAGTGGGAAGAATTTGGGACAATCTACCTATGAGAAGGAGATGATGGCCATCTTACATGCAGTAGATACCTGGCGACCATACTTATTGGGGTGACATTTCCAAATCCGCACAAACCATCAAAGCCTTAAATATTTTTTGGAGTAATGGCTATCCTCACCACAACAAAATAAATGGCTTGCCAAAATGTTGGGATATGATTATGAGATAATATACAAGAAAGGGCGCAAAAATATTGTAGCAGATGCGTTATTCTGCCAATTTGAGGAGGAAAGTACCCTGCTCGCAATTTCCCTTCCTATTCCAGAATGGATTGAAGAGGCTCGCAAGGAATGGTTTTCACATCCCTAGCTCTCCCAACTCATTAATCAATTGCAGACGGATCCAAATTCCACAGCGGGCTACTCGTGTCAGGATGAGATTCTTAGCTACAAGGACAGAGTCATAATATCACCAACATCCACCCTCAAAAGCTGCATTTTGGTGGAGTTGCACTCATCTCCCACTGCAGGACATTCAGGCTTTCAGAAGACATATGCTCGCACTTGAAGATCATTTTTTTGGACAGGCATGAAAAAGGACATTCTTACTTTTGTAGCTGAATGCGATGTCTGTCAGTGCCACAAAGGAGAAACAGTTAAATCTCCAGGCACATTATAGCCATTACCCATCCCAGCCTCAATCTGGACGGAGGTTTCTATGGATTTCATTACGAGTCTTCCAAAGTCAGGAAACAAGTCAGTCATCATGGTGGTTGTGGACAAACTTTCTAAGTATGCTCATTTTTGCACCCTACCCCACCCTTTTACACCGACTTTGGTCACTCAATTTTTCATGGATCAGATCTTCAAACTGCATGGCATGCCCACTTCCATTGTGTTTGATCGTGACCCGATCTTCACCAATAACTTTTGGCAGGAACTCTTCTGGCTACAAGGTACCCAACTACAACTCAGCACTTCCTATCATCCACAAACTGATGGTCAAACTGAAGCAGTCAACAAATGTCTGGAGACCTACCTTAGGTGTTTCACTTCAAAAAAGCAACATCTCTGGGTATAGTGGTTACCTCTAGCTAAATGGTGGTATAACACCAACTATCATGCCACCACCAAAATGACTCCATATGAAGCAGTTTATGGTCAACTCCCTCCTTCCCCTACTTCTTATATCAAGGGATGCTCGAAGGTACAAGCAATGGATCAACTCCTATAGAACCGCACAACCATGCTGGCGCACCTTAGAGAGAATCTTCATCAAGCCCAAAACCACATGAAGTAATAGGCATATCAACATTGCTCAGAACGCCAATTTCAAGAAGGGGATCATGTATTTTTGAGGCTGCAACCATATAAGCAAACATCACTCAAAGACAAGGGTTGTCAAAAATTATCTCCAAAATTCTACAGACCGTATCAAGTACTTCAGCGCATTGGAGAAGTCGCCTACTAGCTAGCTTTGCCACCAACTACAAAAATCCATCCAGTCTTCGATGTCTCATGCCTCAAGAAAGTGATTGGGAACCATTGCAGAATTCAAACCAATTTACCTGAAGTGGATGAAGAAGGGTCAATCTGGCTCCAACCTGAACAAGTTCTTGACACATGAGAATGGCACTTGCATGGCTGCACGATCAAGGAAGTCCTCGTCAAGTGGAAAGACACTTCTTCAGAAGATGCAACCTGGGAACCAGCCACTATCCTTCAACAATTTCCGCAGCTTCAGCCTTGAGGACAAGGCTATTCTTATGGGGGAGGGCATGTTAGGGTCCAACCCTAATCCCCTTATTTATGTAATAGGATCGAGTCATAGTTATAGTTAAGTAAAGAGTCAATAAAGCCCATATTATTAATTGTAAGTGGTTAACCCGCATTTAATGAAGGGACCACAGTTAGTTGCAAATGGGACATGGTATTGGATAGATGGTATTAATAAGAACCATGGTATTGCCCCATGGTATTGCATGTATGAATCCTATATAAAGGATAGAGACTCCCCTCGAGGAGCATTGTGTCTTATTTTGTAATTGAGCTCAGCTCTATTGGAGGTTGCCCCCTCGAAGAGGCAAGTGAACATTGCTTTCTGAATAATAAAATACTTGCTGTTATTTCTCATTGTTCTATGTTCTGGGTATATTTTTTCGCATATTTGGTATTCTGGTATCGTCTTGCAGGTTAAGAGCATAACACCACCACTAAGGAAATTGGGACATTCTGCAAGAAAATGGCTAGTATTATGAAAACCAAGGCACTGATAAGGAACCCCCCTGTAATCAATTTGTTGTCTGATGTAGAAGTTACCTAAATATATGTCTATGGAAGTTGGGATACCTCGTGAGACGTCAACTTCAACCAAAAACCATACCGTCATTTTTTCCAACAAGCCCATACAACCTTCATCAATGTAATACAATTTTCCAATCCTACTAGAAATTTCCTTGATTCCCCCCTTCGGCCATAATTCTATGGGAAGGTCGGGAAATTTGGCACATATAATTTTACTTTTGGGTGCCTTAGAAGCGAGATCAAATTTGACTTTCCAATTTTGTAGTACAAGGAACCTTGTCCTTTCACCAAGAGCATAGCTGTAATCCTTGTGGCATCTTCCTCCTTTAGAAAGTGAAATCCAAACCATCCATTCACCAACACACTAACTTTAGGCCTATATCCAAGCAAGGAGGACCATCTTGTGAACCCAGTATTTAATTTGAGCTCCATTCATCCTCATGAATTCCCAAAAACCCACCAGCATTGGTTGTCTCAAACTGACCACATTTTCCCAGTAAAGATCAACTCCGAGAATGATCTTTTGAACTTCATCTATTGCTTTGATCGGCTTTAAAATGTTGCCTTTGGAGTTTTGGTTTTGATTGTTATTCATAGGGAGGATCCCTCCTGTAAATGCAACACTTGACCCTTTTGACGAGCCCATCTGTCCCGACCCAGTACCTTCCTTTACTTTGTTTCGACCATGTCTAGATGCCACTTCATTTTCTGCTGCCACGGTGACTTCAACGAGCTTATCCACATCGGAAATGTGGTCAATTAGAGTTGTTTGAACCACCATGCGTAATGTAAATTAACCCGATTCATCAACCACTGACAAGTTTGAAAATACCGTCAATTACTTAATGTGAATGGGGGAAATATTCCAATTTCATTTGGTGGATATGCCAATATATTACACGAAGTCCAGGGCTAGTGGTATTTGCTGATTTTGTGATCAACACCCACAACAACCAATAGTATGCAATTATATGAAATAACAATTATGTCATAGCTTTTGGAAATAGGCATACATTATTTCACCAGGTCTTTCACTATTGGTTGTCAAACTCCAGATAGATCTTGGAATGTCGTTTGAGGGATAAAATGATTGAAGGATTTTTGCCAAAAGATTTTCTATGGGCCCTCCACCTTGTATGGTGCCAACTAAACTTTAAAAAGTCCTCTAGTGTAATATAAGTCACAAACTCCCAACAACTTCAAAATGCTATAGATCTTACTTGAGAGTCAGACATTTTTTACGACACTTGACAACTCAATTTCAAGGAAAGACCAACTTTTCATAAGATCTCCTAAGGATTTCTCTAGATCATGATAATGATATCTTTCTCTTGGCTTGATTAATAGCTATGGAACTCAACATTTGAATTAGGTCCTGATTCACCAAAATCATTAATTGCCACTTAATGAAGCTATTCGATTATTGCCTCTCCAAACCCGGAGAAACAACCAACCCTCGGGATTGATGGGAGAACCAAATTGCTTTAACCTAGTCTCAGAAGAACAAGAACTAGCATGAATACTATGCAAGTTTCATGATGGTTCTTTTAGCTGAACAGTTCAAGCAGAAGAAAGGATTTTTCCATTGTGTTCAGTTGGGTAAAAGATTTACAATTCAAAGCCCCCACACACTAACAGATATATTGAGTACACCAACACAAGCTAAATTTTAACCATTTGTCACCCCATTTTCACTTGAGGCTCCCATTGGACTTGCTAGATCCTCCCCCAACCCCTACCAATCCCATGTTATTAATAACTTCCTCCTCTCTTATTAGCTGTTACAGAGTTTTGGTAGGTTGAATTGGGATATAACTTGTGTCATAAATTATTGAGCATAAGACTTCCAAATTTTATGTCTCCTTTAATGAATTCTTTATAGACCCCCACCAATAAGATTGATGTTAGTGTATTTTGGATCAACCACCCGTTTTTCCAAAACAGGGGATGAATATCTAGCAAAATTTGTGCCTTCCAAGTTCTCACTTAAACTTATGGCCAACACTCCACCACTCTGTAATTGTGACTACCTTCTCCATGACTGTAAGGGCCACCATATTTAGTTACCTCTTCAATTGTTCCCCGACAACTGTTTGCTCATTTCAACAATGCTGCTTCATA
This sequence comes from Pinus tabuliformis, assembly GCA_031772625.1. Classification (NCBI taxonomy): domain Eukaryota; kingdom Viridiplantae; phylum Streptophyta; class Pinopsida; order Pinales; family Pinaceae; genus Pinus; species Pinus tabuliformis. The sequence goes on from CM062819.1 coordinate 50,862,352, forward strand.
GCCATTCAAATACGCCAATGTCAATTACAACCAAAGTTTGGACCATTTATTGAATGGCATGTTTCATCCTTGCACAGGGATCATGCTAATCTTCTCTCTATCATTCCAATTTTATCGGATGTCTCCTAAGAGACACCCCTATACATGCTATACATTATAATGCATAGTTACAACACATACACCAAATATATCAACCCATAAAGATTCACAACAACCCACTTCGTACATTCCAAAAAATAAAAATATAGATTTCATTAAGGAAAAACCCTATATAAGCTCTTATACATACTACCATTATAATGCATAATTACAACACATACACCAAATATATTAACCCATAAAATTGACAACAACCTACTTTGTACATTCCAAGAAATAAAACAATAGATTTGATTAAGGAAAAACCCTAATAAGCTTATATAAACCTAAAGATAACACAGTCTTGTTGATAGAAGAAGAAGTTAACTAGAACCCCTTCAATATGAGCTTATATGGAGTGTTTCCTTTCAAAAAAGTCTTTGCCACCCAAAAAAGTGACCTTCAATAATTTGTAACATTACCCAAAATTTGAATCATATTTAAACTATCTATACACTTTTCCAAAACCACCATACTTAACTTCTCTCACTATTTTAAATAGGTCCCCTCCAAGCATTGCTTTGTTTTTCTTAATCTTTATTCAACATCTTTAAACTACTTTTTTTTTTCTTCCTAAATTTCTAAAATTCCCCATTATTGGAAAAACGTTTACACTTCAATAGTTTCTCTACTTTTTTTTTTCTTCCTAAATTTCTAAAATTCCCCATTATTGGAAAAACATTTACACTTCAATAGTTTCTCTCTAATGAGCTCCCATCCATTATCCACCCCCATCTCCCATCTCCAAGTTGTTTTACTTTCCCTTTAATTATAACCAATTTTGGAGAAGTCCCACTCTTGATTAATCTCCCTCTAATGAGCTCCAATCCATTATCCACCTTATATCCATGTTGTTTTATTTTCCCTTTCATTATAACCAACTTTGGAGAAGTCCCACTCTAGATTAATTTTCTTTCCTTTGCAATTGCTCCAAAATGATTAAAAAAACCCTCTTACTTCCGTAACTATAAAGAAGAGGCCCATCATTCTAATATACCAAATTAAATCTTCCAAGGTAAAGGACAAAGAACCTTAACATTTATACCTTTATCTTTATTAGTGAATCCACCTACATTGTCGACTTTCGCTTCTTCCTTTACTCTACCTGTATGAACTATCCCTTCTACGTTTGGTGCATGTCTAAAAGATTCCTATCAAGAAAGGAGGAGTTACGGTGGGTTCTAGTGAGAGGCAGGGTGGGTTTTAATTAATTTAATTGTTTTAATCCTCCATTTTCCTAAGGTCCATTTCACTTTTGAAGGTTTGGTTTGTCAACCTATCTGCCACCTTAGGTCCATTTCACTTTTGAAGGTTTGGTTGGTCAACCTATCTGCCACCTTATTCCATGATCTGCCACGTTATCCATTTGTCAATGTTCATGCTTAGCTGTTTAATTAATATTATTCATTGTGTCAATGGATATGATGAGTTGTTTTAGACTTTGTTTCAAATTTTGAAAAAAAAATAGATTGTACATTATTGTGACTTAGAACACACCAAATCTCATTGTCCTAAGTTTTCTCTTCTCTTGTTCTAAGTGAAAGAACCCAAGTTTTGCCTTTTCATATAGGGAAAGAGCCTCCCCATCCACATCATATTTGCCTTTTCACATTTTAAGTTACGTGTATTACATTTTGTTAGGTTAGGAATTGTGATATATTGTATTTATCCACTACATGCTTTTGTTTACATTGCACGTGGTTTATAGTTTGACCATTTCCATCCTCATTTTTTCTTCATTGTTGCGGATTTTTCCCTTAATTGTCAAGGGATGAGCTGTTATTTGTGTTTTCCCATTAACAAATATGGGACATAATTAAGCAATCCATGGAATATCTAAACCAATGGGAAACGTGACCCGCCAACCAATAGGGACCATGGTTTCCCAACTTTTGAGGATGGTATGAGCTTGCTATTAATGGCAACGAAGAGCTCATATTTACACCTAATTGATATACTCATTATAATTAGGTTTTTATTTTATGTTTTTAAATAGGTTTTAAAATTAAAATTTTAAATTTTATGTTTTCTAGTAGTTGTGGAAAATAATTTTTTATTATGATTGAAAAAAGAAATTGGTGATTTATATTTATTTTTAAATGTAATTTTTTAATATATTTTATTATTTTTTAAATATTAAATATAAAATATCTAACAAATAAATTATTTTATTTCATAAATTCAAAAAAAATATTTTTAAAATATAAAAAATTAATATATATATATTTTTAAACATATAAAAATAGTTCATTAAACCTTCCCAGTAAGAGACACATTAATGTTGAGTCAACACTTACGGAATATAATATGGATCACGGAAGCACAACATTTTTTTTTTTTTTAATAACTACAATTATATATACATTAACTTTAATTAATTGGGGTTATTTTGAGTGATTGGGTGGAATAGTTGTTATCTTCTTATTCACATTCAAATTTTCACTATTGACATGATGAACTATAATGCCTTGATAAAAATTATTGTAATGGCTTTGTGCCTATAAATATTATTGTATTGACTTTGAGCCTTGTAAACTTTTAAGTAAATATATTATATATCAGTAAACTCACCTAATACTAACAACCTTACTCTGACCCTTAAGTTAAACAAAATGCTAATTTCTTTCCAAAAACAAAAAAAAACAATAAATTTAATATTAAATAAACCAATAATTCTCTCCAAATATAATATTATCATAAATTATTACTTCACACAACATCCATATACAAGTCTCTTAAATTCCTTCATATTAAGAAAAGATTGTCCCGAACGATTTTGTATGTGGGTAAGTTGATCACCACTTAGCTTGGGTGGATGTTTTACATTTTGTCCAAGCAAGTACGAGGTGGTTGTAGATGGGTATTTTTACCTTTTAACCAAACAAAGTATAATAGGGTTTGCTTCTTTGTATTTATTTGGTTTGGATATTGAATAATGTATTCCCATGTAAAGGAGGCATGCAAATTAGAAGTCGTTGTTTGTGATGTGTAAAGCATGTAAATTTATTTTACATTGTTAACATTTATTACATAATGGATATAAGATGAATAGAATGGGAAATTCAAAATAAAAAATTGTAGAGCACTCTTCGTGGTTATATTTAATTCATAATGGATTATTTTAAGCTTGTGGTATTCTTTACATAGAGAGAGGAATATAATCAAAATAAAAAATTGCTATGTCCTTCGCTCTGAGCGCTTATATTTAGTAGGTAATATATTAGTTTGAGCTTGTGGCATTCTTGCAAGAGAAACAAAATGTCAAAGCATTTATTTCATCAAGGGCAAAAAGTAAAGCAAACTGCCAAAATAGAATTTCAAAAAGCAAGTGAAAATCAAATATTAGCAAAGTGGGTTTTCATAAGTCAAAAATTAAAACCATTGTTATATAAAGTGTTTTCATGACAAAGAAGGCTCATTTGTGTCCACAAGTGAAGGAGAACAAGTGCATTTCCATCTTCAAAGCCGAGAAAGCGATTTTCCATTCAAAACAGGGGAAATTGTAGGCGCGGCACACCGAGCCAGTGTGGTGCACACAGAGCGCGATTTGTGTTGAAATTTCCTACTGGCGCGACGCACCCAGCTAGCGTGGCGCACCTGTGAGGTGGCGCAGTACACCAGTCAACAGTGCTCGAAATTCATCCAAACGCTTCCTCCAAATGTCCAAATTGCCAATTCCTCATTTTACAAGTAAGTTGACATTCCCATATGGCCAACACATGAGTTTGCTTCAGTCTTCTTGGTAATTCAATAGGGAAATATTGAAACTGTAGTTACTTGCACAGTTGTGGAAAAAACACTGCCTAGGGTTTAAAATTTGTTGTTTTTGCTGCTAAATCCCACCTCTATCATTTTCACTCACTCACTCTCTCACTCCCTCACTTCATTTTCTCCCTCCCTTTTCATTCATATTTACCTATTCCCTATTCCCCATATCCCTAAAACTACTAATCCTAATCCCTACCTTCACTTATCCCAAACCCTAACTATCATTCCCTAAACCCTTTCATTCCCTAGAAACCCCAAAAACCCTACCAGCAGCATTCCTAACCCCTCATACACAGTCCCCTCATAGTCCCTCATCAATTCATATCTTTAGCAACAAATTCCTATTGTCACTCTAAAATCTCTTCATACTCATCTAAGAAAACTCAAGCATTGGCAAAGATGGAGTCAGATTCTTCTTATGACATAAATGAGGAAGCAGTAAGTGACTCTTCCAGAGAAATTGATGCACCAAGGAGACCTCACAAGAGTGGGAAACATAACCGGGAGGAGCCTACTTCACTTGCCGAGCTGTTGGCTTGTCCTCTTGCTGTCACATGCTTCCAACATCAATCTTGTTACCAATTTTGTGAGATGGTGGAAAGAGTCAAATACCAACATGAACTTGCCAGACTTTTTGTGCTCCATCTTCACAATGGTTAGGTAAATTTGGCAGGTGTGACATTCAACTTGATACCTGAGACTATATCTCAAGCAACCAGTATTCCAAATGTAGGTGAGCAGTGGAGTAAGGGGGACAGGAAACATTATGAGCCTTATATCAAGGCTGGTTTTCAGAGGTAGATTAGTATAGTTTTCGCTTTTAGGTACTTTCAGGACACATATGCTCCATTAATGAAGTTCATAATTAAATATTTCAGCTGTGAAGGCAGATTTTCTTGCCTGTATGCCTACCACATCAAATTACTAATGCATTTCACTAGGGTGAGGATGATGAACCTCCCCTATTTCATTTGTCGGAATATTGAGAAAATGACCACATGGGTTCAAAGGAAGCCTCCTCATCAGCAGTATAACAGCATCTATCACTTTGCACTAATCAAAATTGTGGTCTTGCATCAGCTTAGTTTACTGAATGTTTCTTGGGAGGATTTCATTGCACATGAGGTCTTTACAGGTCCATAAGCTCCCCCATTAGTTTTTCATGAGGTAGGAGAGCCTTCACATCAGCAGGAGGTGCATGAGACACAAACCACCAGTGTGCCAGTGTTTGTTACATAGAAAAAGGGCAGAAGCAGATTGTTTGCAGCAGCAAAACGAGTACTATCTCCACTTGGGGTAGAAGGGATCTCGTTTCCTTCAACAACAAAGCAGCTAAAGGACAAGGGTAAGCATCCATTACATGATGAGGGGCCTTCAGAAGGTCAAGAGAGATATTTCATTCTCATTTAGGATGATGACATTGATTTGGGCTCCCAAAGCTCAAAGCTTAAGGAGATCATTCAGGAACAACAAGCTAACATTCATGGCTTGTCTCTCAACCTAGAAAGAGCCAAGTGGATAATCAACTATCTTGAGCAGAGGAACAAATAGTTAGAGGTTCAACAAACCATCATGGAGCTCCAAAACATAAGAGAAAACCGACAAGCTACCAAGAGGAGGAAAGTAAAGTTGACATCACTTGAACAAGAAATTGATGCTGATCGTGAATCTTGGATTGAGAGGGTAAATATGCACTTGGAAAAGATGCTAGAGAAGGCCAATAGAGAGAAAAATATGCTAAGGCACATGGCCTACCACTACTTGGCGAGAAACAAGGTGTGCAAAGCAAGAATCAGGATTTTGAAGGCCAAGTTGAAGAAAGCATCAAGTAAGAGAAAGGAGAAAGATAGACTCCAGATCTTGGATGAGGCTTCGTTAGCCCAACACAACACTTTATGAAGGACACTCAGCCCAAATTTCAAGAAATTTGGGAAACTTTTTGCAAATTTTGAATTTTTGGCCTAAAAAACAAGTTTTTCTGCCTGGTGCACGCTTTTGCTAGGGACCTCCTTTTGAGGAAAACTCAGCATTTTTGGATTCCTCATGGAAAAATATGAATTCTCTCACATGGCCAAGAAATTTTGACAAGTTTTGAGCTTCCAAAAGGGTCAAAAACACCCAAAAAATGATCTTTCTGCCCCTTTTTGGCCACACAGGAAGCAATGTTGGGAGAACTCATTTTTGGAGGGGCAAATGGAGACCAAATTCAGAAATTCCACTTGTTCTAGAAAGTAGACAGGAGTAACTTTCGAACAAGACCACTTGGAGCAAATTTGGTGCATGGGAGGGCCTCCAAAATCAGCTCCAAAGTAGTGCGGTGCACAGGGACACGAGCACAGTGCACAGGATGAAATTTTGTCATTTTGGCCAAAAAACTCTGTTTTTCGCCTTGTTTTTTTTCTTAGTTTGACTTTTCTCTTTCTCAAAGTCAAACTAATGATGTAATTTGATGTAACTTGATGGATTTTGATGTAAATATGTTAAATTTTCACTCATAGAGGTGGATTCATCAAGAAAAGGTAGTTTGCAACTGAATGAATTAGTTTCCTAGTTTTTAGAGGCAAGCTATTCCACTGCCTACTTTTTAGTTTCCAGTTTAGATCTTGTTGAAACAGCTCCTAAACTTATGAACTCGACCCCTGAAGGCTAGGATGAGTTGTTTTGTTGCCTATATCTAGTGGTTTTTCAGTCATTGGTAAAGGTTGGACTTTTGTGAAAGCTTTGAGCAGCATTGTACATTCATCTCTGCAATTTGGCAAAGGAATAGACCAGGGTTTGCAGCACTTTATGGGATTTTTGTGGCAACTTTATTTGGTATTGTTTTTCCTTATATAATTACAAGTTTACATGTGTTTATGTATGCCATCATCTTCTCTCTGTTCATCTTAACTAAATGAAACAAGGATAAAGGTAGAATTCATTGATATTGCAGAGCTCTACCTAGGGTTTGTTTAGTTATTTATGTTTTCAGCTGTTTGAAGAGGATCCCTAAGACTTTCATGCCCTCTTCAACTCCTCACCAGTCTAAAAGCTCTCCATCTCACTCAATTTGAAGTACTAAGTCATTTGCCTTGTTACAAAAAATATTGTCACTATGACTTTCTGCAGTCAGTGTGAGTCTATCACCACTCATACTGTCCTCCTTTGCAAGTCTCAAACCTTAGCTCTTCATGTCAAGCTTTAAAAATGAGAGAAAGTCCTTGAAAATCAATAAAACTCTGGTTCCGCACTTTCTCTTGCCATTACCTGCGGTCCCGCACCCCTTGGTCATGTTACCTGCGGACCTGCCCGCTCTGTCTCTAAAGGAGTGGGTGCGGACCCCTGTGAAAGTCAAAAAGGCGCAAGTCTATTCTTAAAAACTCACTTTGGGTTAATTCTGGATGCTTCTAGAAGGAATCTTGACGTGGTTGGTTCGCTCCTAGGTGGTTCATGCATCCCATAACTAAAGGAGCTAACCCCTTGATGAGAGGAGCTTATCCCTTTGAAGGTGGACCTAGTAACTTCCCTCCTTTGCACTATAAATTGAGGCATTGGGCTCATTTCTAGGGAGGTTGAACGCTGAAAATTTTTTAGGGTAAATGTTGTTGGAATTGAGACTTCCTAGTTAAGCTTGAGAGGAGAGATTACATGCCTTTTGGCTTCTTTGGGAAGAGACTGAAACTTGTCAAAATAGAGGAGATTCTTGCTGGACCCTAGGAGGAGCTTGTATAGCATCAAGGCACCAAGGTTGTAAAGTTCTTCTTTCATTAAAGTTAATACAATCAGATTCATTTTTCTCAATAAATTGTCTCCTATGGTTTATTTCATGAATTCCTTGATCATCATGATAAATATGCTTTATTATATTGGCTATGCAGGTGCTATTTAATATGTGTGCTTGTTTGTGTTTGCAGATTCTTTAAAAGGGAGCTCATTTGGATCAATGGAGCATGGCTTCTACAAACTAGCACTGGACCCGAGGTAGGCCTTAAACATCTATTAGCCTTTATTTATAAATTGCATATTTAGAGAAAGATAGAATTTGTTTGGTTTGCTTGTCGCTAGATATCATTAGATACTAGGGAGATCGGTCTTGTCCGCAAGAATGATTTATCCGCCCGACAAAATGGCGACTCCACTGGGGACTTGAATTTTTGGTTTTTGCCTTTGCTTTTACTTTGACTTGAGAAACTGTTTCTCTGTTTCTGGTTTTTGCTTGATGTGTGTGGGATTGGGTAGGTTCTGTAGATCTTGAATTATTTTTTGTTTTTCACGCTTTTGGAAGAGGACCGCACCCTCTGTTTGTAACACAGTGCGGACATCCCCGCACTTTTTCTTTACACACAGAGTGGTACCGCACCTGGTTGTACTGGGAGCCTGCAGACCCTGTCAAAATTTTGAAAAACTTAAAATTTTCTCATTCAGTCAGCTTAGGATTTGTTTATGTGTTTTTAGCCTCTGCCCAGATCTGCACGTGTCTTGTCAGAAACTTTTTGTAGGTTAATTCCATTGGCATTTAGGTTTTAGGTGAAATTTCTAGAAGCTTTGTGTGCCTGGCTTGATTTTCGTTTGGTCTTTGTAGTAACTCAGAGCTTAGAAGCCTTAGAAACCTCAGATCACCCTAGTTTTTGCTGGTCTTCTTATGAGTTTGACCGATTTGTAAAATCTGCCCTTGTTGAGGAATACATCTCGTTTTTCTCTTTGCAAAGCTTCGAAAAGAACTTGTTTTGAAAGTTTTGGATTTCATTTTTAAAAAAGAAAACAAAAGCTAGTTGTTTTTTGATTAATTTGTGATTCTGGACAAATTAGTCCTTAGTTTGCTCATAACTAAGTAAAACATCCTTGAAAATAAATCTTGTAAGCTTTTACTTCAATTAGCTTTTAGAATTTATAGATCTCACGATTAGTTTTTTCAATAGTTTTGAGTGTTTTATAAAAATTTAAAAAAAAATATCTCTTTTGAAAAAGTTTGTTTTTGTAGTATTTGAGTGTTTGAAAAGAAAGGGAAATTTTCGTGAGCATAACTAGTTGTCTCGTTTTTGAGTTTATTGGAAAAGACAAAAAGTTCTTTTTATTTGTTTGTTAAGGAAAGATTTGTGTTTACAAGCATTTTCATTCTCAACCCTTTCTTTAGCTAGAAATTCATTGAAGGAAAAGGATTGTTTATCATCTTAAGTGCATTTTTAGTGTTTTGGAGTCGAGTCTTCACACCATAAAGTTTCATCTCCGCACCTTTTGACTTAAGAAAACCAATAAAAATAACGCTTAAAGTAAAATCTATCTAGCAATCTTTTTATTTCTAGGGCTCTTTATCACCAACATAGCTTAGGCTAGTATCTTGGAGTAGGGAGTAATTAACTCTCCAAGATAGTAAAACAAACAAGTAGTTGTATCTTGTGGTAGGAGATAAATTCCAGTTGTTACATCTATGTTTTGGGAAGCTCCTCTTAAAGGAGTCAAGCACGAGATCGTGTTCGAACCCGTGGGGTAATCTATCCTTCCTCATTGGGAACGATACAAGATATACACATATTAAAAACAGTAAACCTCGGATTAACCATTGTCGAGGAGCCTGGGGTCACTTGTTGGTAAACCTTGGATTATGTCAAGGAACCTTCAAGGGGATTGAGCTTGCTACTCTGCCCTTGCGTGTGTATCGGATCACAGACTGTTCCCCCGGGTATATTTATTTCCGTTGGTAACCATAGTGACCATAATCTATAGGATTCTTTCCTAAGGTGACGGTGGAGGGAAGATCCCACTGTACCTGGAGTAGACGTCGACTAGACTCACTTGGATTTTCTGGGGGGTTCTCTTCACTTGAGACGGTTTAGTGGAGAAACTTGTGCCAGTATATTCATTAAGCAGGTTGCCGGGGTAACTGTTCCAACCGCCATTTCTGTATTGAATTCTGCGACGTTGGATTTCATCACCAACTAGTGTTTTCAGTACGGAAAGTTACTGTTTGTGTGTGGTTTGACCTCCTAGATTCTTTAGGTGTGTGATTCAAAATTGGTTGGTTCTTTAGAGACTTTAGGTGGTTTTCATTGAGATTTTTCTTTGTTTGCGTGTGAAGTAATTAAATTTTTTTAATCGTGGTTGAATTACCGAGGCAATCTCGTAGACTTCGGGGCCAACCTCCTGAGTTTTCACCAAGCCAGCTTGAAGGGCTACGAGCCCTTGTAACTCCTAGTGACAGTAGAGTTGGGTCACCTGAAGAAGGAGAGTCTTCTTTATTTGTACATCCTGATTATCAAGTGCAAGCACCAGAGTATATTATTGAACCTGTTTCATTTTCCGAAGTTATTGGTAGTTTTTCTTCTACTAGTGAATTAGCCGAGGAACCTGAAATATCTAAAGCTGAAATTGAACTTGCTGCTACTCCAACATCAGGATTTGCCTCTCCAACTTCCAGTGGTCCTGGTTCACCCAGGGTAGAAAGAGTCATTACCCAAAATCTTCCTTCTAGACTTATTGCTACTGAAGAACTTGTTACTCCAGAAGAAGGTATATCTATCCTTGAAAATCAACCAGCTATAGAACTTAGAGAGCGTGAATCGATCTTTTACAGTCCACCGAGGAGGGATGCTTGGTATCCTTCATTGACCAATTTTTTTGGAAAACCCGGGACTAAGTTTTTCACCACCTCATATTCCTTTTCATCCAACACCTAGGGGTTATTATCCTCCTTTGAATATGTCGAGACAGTCATCCATGTTTTCTCAATCTTGAGAAACATTTTTATATGGCATTCCTTCTGTTCCCTCTAGGTATCAGTCACTTACTGGTACTTTTTCGGGAGCGTCTCCTCAACCTGTTGAATAAGGGTTATTAACTGGTAATAACGGAACTAAGCCGTTGAGTGTAGAAGATATTCTTATGATGTCAAGTACCATTCCAAATCCGCAACCTCAAGGTGGTCAGCTACTGCCTGGGGGGCAGCCTCAAGGTCCTCAATTATCGCCTGGGGGATAACCTCAAGGTACCCAATTATCGCCTGGGGGGCAACCTCAAGGACAGTACATACCTACGGGACAATACATTCCTCAAGGTCAACCCTAGACTCAGTATGTACCTCAAGGTCAACCTCAGTATCAATATGTACCTTAAGGTCAACCCCAGTATTAGTACGTGCCTCAAGGTTATCAACCTCAAGGTCAGTACCCAACCCAAGGTTTCCAACCACCTTCAGGTCAATCATTTGTCCAAGGAACTGGAAATGTACCTTTGAATTATCAACCCTACCCTCAACCCAGTTATGGTCCTCAATATGCTCAACCTTCTATGGGTCCATACCCTGGATGAACTTAGTGTGGGATCCATCTCAATCTCAACAGATTTTGGAACCGAATGTGCAGTTGTCATCTCAATCTGGACAACCCTTGGTTTCTGGTTCAACCCAACAACGTGTCCAGCCTACTATTCAAACTTCTGCACCTTCTGTAGTTTCTCAGCCTGGGCCTAGTTCGCCTCGAACTCTGCCTCAAACGACTGCTGCAACTGCTACAACATCTGTTCCATATACCCCACCTACTTCCGGAGTATCGACAGCTCTGATTTCTACTGTTCCTGCATTAATTCCTCAAGCATCTTTACCTCAGTCTGGACCCACAATTCAGACTTCAGTTCAAATGCTTGTAGGACAACCTGGTCCAAGTACGGTTGTCACAAGTCAACCTTAATTTACTTATCAATCATACCAGGGATAGTACCAATTCGGTCCTGCTGTGTAGAACCTAGTCTATCAGTATCAACTGTACCCTGGATATACTTATCAGCAACCTCAACAACCCCAGTATGGTCCGGTTAATCCTGGTCTTCGAAGAGGATATAATATCCCAAATGCAATTCTAATTCCTAGTTATCCTGGATATCCTCCTCCTGGGGCTGGTCTCATGACCCAGGGTTTCAGAGACCCTAATCGTCAGTTACTGTTCATTGCAACTTTGGACTTGCTTGACTTGTCGTGCCTTACGAACGATCTGATTAATTATCTTCCGTTTTGGCCGCCAATGCCGAATAAGTTGCCTAGTGATATTCCTAAGTTTGAAGTAAATCAGGAAAGGATCCGTCGAACCATGTGATGACTTATCACCTCTGGTGTGCATCTAACTCCATTTCAGATGATTCAATTTGTTTACAGCTTTTTCAACGCACTCTAATTGGTCTTGCGGCCAAGTGGTACATTGAGTTACTGCGAGCCTCTTTTTATAATTTTAGTCAGTTAGCTACTTCATTTTTAACTCATTTTCAGTTGCCAGTCAGATATGACAATGGCACGAAATTATTAACTTCATTAAAAAAATCAACGTCCACTTACATTTCAGATCACATTCATGAATGGAGACATCGACGATGTTTAGTGAAAGTTTTTATCCTGGATCAAATCTTAGTAGAATGGTTTGTCAAATCTTTATTACCTAAAATCACTAAGTATGTAGCTAAGGCAAGAGTCATTACTGAAGAGCAAGTAATTGCTCAAGCTCAGTACCTAGACCTCGTTTATACGCATTTGGGTACGTTACACGAGAAAATCCCCAATCTTCCTAAACAAAATCAAATAACTGCAGCTCCTTTAGGGTCTCATGCCGTTGATGGTATGATTGGTACAATTAATACCAAAAGTAAGAAGAAATCTTCCAAGAATTCTTCTCCTATCATAACTTTACCAGATTCCCCGACAGGAGATTCTTCCGCGGAAATTTCTACCGATATTCATGTTGTAGAGTCATCTATAGCCAAATCAAAATCCGATGGTAAAAAGAAAGGAAAGAAGAAAAATAAAACAGATAAAAATTCGAAAGAGAAACCAGAAAAAACAGAATCTACTGATGAGAAACGTAAACCTCGTTATCCTTGTCTCATTTGTGACGAAGAGCATTTTACAAGAGACTGCCCTCATCGCGCTGAGGTTGCTAAAATAATCAAAGGTTCTCAAATGCTTGCTGTTTTGAAGGATCCTTTTCCTAGTCAAGACAGTAAGATGATAGGTTCTTCCTCAAATGCCTCAGAAGAACCCATAATGATGATTTCCCATGTTAGGATTGCGACACGATCGCAAGATTATGGAAGTAAAAGTCCTGTTGGTGGTAAGGAAGCAGAATCTTCTAATTCGAACCCATCAACTTCAACTCCCGGTTCCGATCCACTACAGATCGAGAAACCTAACCCAGACTTAGTAATCAAACTGCCCGCCAAGGGTATACTTCGAAAGTTAGCTTTCAACCCACATGCGAGAGCTGCTCAGAACTATAACATTGTTGAAGATTTGGCTATTTCACCTTCACCAATGTCGGCTTTGGAGGTGCTGCAATCATGTCCAGCACAACGTAAATTGCTATTGTCGGCTATAGGAGCTGTTGATATTCAGGACTTGAACCTTATAATTTTCGATCTAGAAAATAGTACACCTCTCTTACCTCATCAAATGGCTTTCTAGATTCCAGTGTTAGTCAAAAACAGACCTTGCTATAGGACTGTGATTGATGAGGGAGCCTCAACGTGTATTATGTCGATCCAGTGTTGGAGATTTCTTGGTTCTCCTACACTTAATCTATCCCCGACGATTCTAAAGGCTTTTGATGGCCGTGGGTTACATCCTTTTGGCATTCTACAGGATTTACCTATAGGGGTTGAAGGCAAAACTGTTAATCTAGATGGGGAAGTGGTTGATGCCCCTCTGGATTACAACCTTCTCTTGGGTCGTAGTTGGTCTTATGCTATGACTGCTGTTGTTTCATCGGTATTTCGGCTTATAAAGTTTCCTCATAATGGAAAGATCGTAACTATAGACCAGCTAACTTACTTTTCATCCGACCCAGCCTCTTTTGAAAATATCCAGCATTTCGGCAAAACAACTATCTCTTATAAGTATGTTGGAGTAGGACTAGTTAAAGATTCTGGTTTACTAGGAGCATTTTCCTTTCCTCCTCCCAATGTATCACCTTCTACCGCAACCATTCATATGATTTCATTTGACACTATTTTTTATGATGATCCTTGGATCGTACCTTCCAAATCTGAGATAGATTCATTTGGTGATGCTATGCCTTTGAGTCCATATGAAATTGTGTATCAGTCCGTACAGTCGTTTTTCGACCCTTCTTCAACCAAAATTGACTTAATGAATGTAGTCCATGAAGAATCACTTTCAACATGAAACTCAACTTCAACAATTTTTTCCGAACTTGTTCACACTGATGAGCAAATTCGTGAAATCTTGTCTGTTGATGATTTACCATGGGAAGATCTTCATCATAGATCTTCATTTTTACCCGAGATTGATCGTTTTGAAAATTATTTTTCATCTATTTTTACAACTGATTATGTCAAGGAGCCTCAGAAATCATTGAAAAATCCTGATTCTGAGTTAAATTTGGGAAATATTTCTCGAACTATTCCTATTGACATTTCGTTAAGCCTGGAATTGTTGAAAACATTCATATAGGTGCCTCTTGTACGGAAAATGAAATTCAAACATATAAGGCCCTATTTCAAGAATTCTGTGACGTGTTTGTCTGGTCATATGAGGAAATGCCATGAATTGACCCAGAAATTGTTGTTCATGAAATCAAAACTTACCCGGATGCTAAACCCGTCTGGCAACATTTGCGTCAGATCCACGCGCGAAAAGCTGCTGCTATTAAAGCAGAAGTTGAAAAATTACTTAAAGCAGGTTTCATTTATCCAATTCCCTTAACGGATTGGGTATCGAATATTGTTCCTGTTAACAAAAAGCAAGGAAAAATAAGAATATGTATCGATTATAGGGATATTAATCGAGCCTGTCCAAAAGACAATTACCCAACTCCCTATATCGATCAAATCATTGATGATTGTGCTGGCAGCGAAATATTCTCCTTCATGGATGGTTTTTCCGGTTACAATCAAATAAATATTCTACCTGCTGATCAACCAAAAATGGCTTTCATTTGTCCATGGGGAACATTTGCTTATTGAAAATTACCTTTTGGGCTCAAGAACGCCGGTGCAATTTTTCAAAGAGCCATGTCTTACGCGTTTCATGACATCAAGCACATTGTGCAACCCTATCTTGATGATTTACCTGCTCATTCATTACATCGAGCCGATCATCTCATCCATTTACGAGCAATCTTTATGAGGTGTAGGCATTACCGAATTAGGTTGAATCCACACAAGTGTGTTTTCTGTATAGAAACGGGTCAGTTACTGGGATTTGTTGTTTCGAAAGCCGGCATTCGTGTCGACCCCTCGAAGGTTGAAGCTATTGTCAAATTGCCTCCTCCTTCGACTCTTCGCCAACACCAGAGTTTGCAAGGGAAAGAAAACTTTTTACGCCGATTCATACCTAACTACGCTGAGATAACAAAGGGTTTTACCCGGTTGTTCAAACAGAATACTCAATTCTTTTGGGATGAGATAGCCGACAAATCTTTTGATGCACTAAAACACGCGTGGACCCATGCACCGTTATTGCATCCTCCCAACTACAACCATGACTACTTTTTATATCTCGCCGCCTCGCATTCCACCATCGGAATGGTGCTAGTTCAGGAAGATGAATTCAGTAGTGAGCATGTGATATATTACCTTAGTTGAACCTTAAATCCAACAAAGCTAAAATATTCACATGTGGAGAAATTGGCCCTGGCAGCTGTTCAAGCTGTCCAACGTTTTCGTCATTACATTTTACTATGCAAAACTACTGTAATTTCCGATTGCAACCCTATGATCTATATTTTGACAAAACAATTGCTAGGGGGCAAGTATTCTAAATGGATTGTTATCCTGCAGGAATTTGACTTGGAGTTTGAAAAATCTAAGTCAAAGAAATCTTTAGTTTTTGCGGAGTTGATGTGTGACTTCCGGCGTGCTGATACCGAAACTGTGGCAGAAGAGCCCATTGCAGACAAATCCTTGTTTCTAATCAACACTTTAGATCCCTGGTATGGAGATATCATAGTTTATCTCCAAACCCATTCCTTTCAGCCTAAAATTTCAAGATCTCAGCGTCGGAAAATACGATTCCAGTCCCAACAATTCAAAATTATTCGAGATACACTTTATTGTCGTGGGGCGGACTCTGTTTTTCGACGTTGTTTAATTCATGAGGAAGCTGAAAGGGTTCTAAATGACTGTCACTCTAGAGCGTGTGGCGGTCATATGTTTGGGTTTGCCACAGCCCAAAAGATATTGCGCGCTGGCTATTTCTGGCCGTCTTTGTTTAAATATTGTATTAACGCGGTCCGAAAATGCCACAACTGCCAAATTTTTTATCGAAAGATGTGCGCTCCATCTACTCCTCTCCACCCTATAATTGTCGTCGGTCCTTTTGCAAAATGGGGTATCGATTTTATTACATGTAACTGTTATAGACAATTTTGTGCCTTGCAGCAGCAAGCATGAATTGTCAATAATCCAAGGGATCCAAAGTTCCCTAAACATGATGTTCCTACCCCTAGAGGAACAAGGTCAGCAAGCCAACAGCTCTCAGATCAGTTCTCCACCTGAAAACACTCAAAAACAAGCAATCCTGAAATCAAAGCAGGTGCTCCACTGGGTTTCTGCGCTGAAACACAACTGCTCCATGGTGTACCTGCGTTGCAAAGCAGGCAGAACAAAGCCCACCTGCGTTGGGCGAGTTTGGACATGTGGCAGAGTGAGTCATAGCTTTGGAATCTTCCAAAATTGACACTTGGATCAGGTATTTCGCCTTGTGATGAGTCAGAGGCTTTGTTTCTCCAAGTGGAAGCAAGGTTCACCAAGTGGACTCAAGAACTGAAGATCAACTAAAGATTAACTGAAGAGAGAGAGGACACAAGGCAGCTACACATCAGTTGCAAGCTGACTCATCCTTTCTCAATTCATCTATATATTGAGCTCTCTCCTATGAGCTCAGGAGGCTGGAATTTTGTGCAAAGTAATGATATGCTGTTTGTTTCATTCTTGAGTTATTGGGTGATTGTTTGAGAGAGGTGAAGAAGAGCAATTCTTTCTGCTGGGAGGTGTTGCTGGGTTGGAGCCTGCAATGGTTGTAATCCTCTCAGAACCTTTATTTCTTCATTAATAAAAGCTATTGAGGTTCTTCTATATGCTTTTGTTCAATTATATATTGTGATGATTGCATGTTTGGTTTACACTAATCCATGAACCAGTTATGATTGCATGCCCCTTGTAGTTTCCTTCTTTGTCATTGTGCAGGATCTCATTGTAGCTGGGCGAGCAGAAGGACAAAGAGCTAGGAACAAGCGGCCAAAGAGGAGAGTTTGGATTCGACATTAAGCGCAAGGCAACGGTTAGTGCTTTCTCTATCCTCTTTTGCTCTCATAAAGAAGTAAACCTTCAGTAGTTTGTTTTACAGTTGTTGCTAAGGAACTGTCACCCTTAGAGTGGGTTAGGGTCATCCGAGTCGGATACTTTTCCCTACAACAAACTGGTGACTCCACTGGGGATCGTATCCGTTTGATTGTGTTTGTAGTATCTTTGCTATTCATTTCCTGAACAAAAGAGTACCAAATCGAAAAGCTTTTGACTATATCAAAAGCGAAGTAGAGGGGCAGCTACTCTTGCTCATTTTCTGAGCAGATTCATGATTTGAAGAGCTGATCTACAAAGATCCTTGTAAGCTCTCAGTGATAGCTTTGCACCTTCTAAATCATCCCTTTGAGTATGCTTGACTGAATGCTTCTGATTTGAGCAAAAACCGTGCATTTTTGAGAAAATTATGACCCGGAGACTGTGAAAACGCAATTCTCGTTTTCCAAAGCAGGTAGTACACAGGCTACCTGCTTTGCAACGCAGGTCCCGAACTGACTACCTGCGATGAGAGCCAGTTTGACTGTGCAGAGCCTGCGTTGAACCAAATTTGCTTAGTGCATTTGGGGTTTCCTCTTTTCTCTTGCCTGTTTTCACTTAGTTTTGCTGCTAAGTGTCAGTCTTGTACCTGTTTTGAAACCAAAATTACTTGCCATCATTCCGCCTCTGTTATATAACGAAATTGTACTTGTTCTTTGTATTTCTTGCTCATTTACAATTTCCCATAACGAAAAGTAAACTAGTCATGCTTTTGGCCTCTTAGATCTGAACCTGTGTTAGGCGTTTTGCTGGTCTAAAGAGTTAGCTTGTTTGCTGTCCATAGCTGATTAGTCATTTTACTTTCGTTAGTTTGGTTTGATTTCATGTATTTCCAGTGATTAAGCAAGTGAATCTTAAGGTGTCTTTTGATTTTGGACAAGCTTGTTTACTTTCGCTTTAAATCGAAATCAAAGTTATATAACCACTTTCTTTTTGTATCCATCCACATTAAGAAAGGGAAAAGAAAATACATGCATTGTGCATTTTGCATTTGACTGTATGCTTGACGATTTAGGAAAATTTGCATTTTAGTGTGTGCTCTATGATCTGTGCGAAAAGATTTGCCTTTCTTTTCCCTCAGTAGTTAAGGTTTTCAAAGTTGAAAGATTGAAAAGTCTGCTTCTCATCTTAGACTGCATTCAGGAATTTGTTATATACATCTCGTGGTGATCCTTAAAGGCAAACTGATAAGCAAGATCAACATTAAAATAAATCCAATTTACATAACAACGCTTTGTAACATAACGCAAACATCTAGAGGTCTAGGTAGAGACGTGTTCCGGCGTCGTTAAACATAGTGACTGTCGATCTCTACGAAGGTGGGTGATTCGTCCTGAGAGTCGGTGGCACTAATACGGACTTGTGCTCCCACGTACCGTCGCGTATATATTGGGAGACCCCTATAGGCAATTATCCTTTATCCATAGGAAGCCGTGTCGACCGCCCTACTGATCGCGATGCAGTGAACACAGCATTCACAAAGATCGACCACCCGTACCGTAAAACGTATTCTGTGGTTTCGCGAAAAGTTTGGCACACCCTCTGCCTAGAACTCTAGAGCAGTTTCTTTTTGCCTTTTTCAAACTCTATAACTGAAAAAGTCCAACCGAGCATTTGTCACTTCGGGCTCGTTAAAACATCGAAGGCGACTAGAGTCATCTTTAGCTTTTTCTCGACTCTTAAAACATGAAAAAGCAAGTTTGTGTCTAAAAGCGTCGTTAATAAAATTTATTTTAAGCGGAACAAAATCACCTGTTATTCCCACGTTGATCTTTCAGTTGAAAAGTATGGAGCCCACCAACCAAGGAGGCAACCTTGGCGGAAGTCCAAATCCCTTCTCCTCTTGGGGAGATGTTGGTGCGCCTCATATGGCAACATTGTCACTTCCAGGATTGACAATTGGCCTACCTGTATGGCTCTTTTCAACTAATGTAGTCCAGATCGCCACTAATCCTGAGCAGTCGAATCAACAGTCAGACCAGTCTAGGACTACCCACCAGCCTTCCACTTCTTACAATACTTCCTCTGATCCTTCATCTTCGCGAGGTAGAACTGGCAAAAGTCAGCCTCCCAAGGAGAAGAAGGAAAGGAAGAAGAGAGAAAAGAAGCAGAAGGAGCCTATGGCGAAGGCGACTGGGGGCAAGCAAAAGACAGCTGACAAAAACCCACACACTGCACCGACCGGGCTTAAATCGCCATGTGTCATTTGCGAAGGGGCCCACTTCCATCGTGATTGTCCTTGTATTCCCCGGATACTAAGGGACTGGTCCCCAAGATTGCACAATCCGGTAGCATCAACCTCTGGCAGTCATGTTGATTGCAGTCCGTCAACTAGCGAGAGTGAAGGACGAAGAGGGAGACCAAGATCACCCTGTATGTTGTGTGAAGGCGAGCATGCCATCCACAAATGTCCATTCTTAGATGAGGCAAAGCGAGTTTTGGAAGATCGTCCGGTTTCGCCGTTACGACTTCCTCCTGGATACCAAAAACTCGCGCCTAATCCCTCGATAGTTGAAAATCCAGCTGACCCGCCCAAGTGGTCAGCTGAAGTGTCGGTCATTGAGAATGAACCTACTGAATCCAGACCAGACGAAAGTCTAAAGGTCGAAACGGCAGTTGACCCGGTTCTTCCTTTAGAGGTTTCATCGTCCAATGACTCCGTCATTGAAGATCCATCTTCAAATGACACCCTCACTGAAGAGGATAAGGATGACACCGTCCATATTCTTTTCATCAACACAGACTCTGATGAGCATCAGGGCACTGCGCCCATTCCTTTATCGCAGGAAGGAACATCGTCAGGATCGTATCCGGCCGTATATTCGGTCCCACCACCAAGCAACCTAGTTGTATCCTTTGATTGGAATCAACTAGGCAGACCCCGGTTACCAGCCAGTATCCCATTCAGAATCATAGTCCAAATCTACAGAATGGTGATGGCTGGAACTATCATTGATGAAGGGGCATCTGTGAGTATCCTTTCCTCTATTGCTTGGAAAGCACTGGGTTGCCCGGCGCTTTTACCTGAGATGAGAAATCTATCAGGTTTCGATAAAGGAACCAGTCACCCGTTAGGGATTCTCCCCAATGTTCCGCTTACATTGAAAGGGAAGTCAGTTCGCATGAACATCATGGTCGTCCAGGGACCCTTGGCATATAACTTACTCCTTGGACGAGACTATATATATTGCATGGAGGCAATAGTGTCCTCACTCTTTAGAGTCATGTGTTTTCCGCACGAAGGAAGAATGGTCCAGCTCGTAGACCAACTTTCATTTCCAGGATCACGCATTGCAAATAGTCAAATACCATCCCTTAACGGTTTATTCACTCAAGGAATGCCACCGCCTCCGGTTCTACTTCCCGATGAATGCGAGTAATTCGGAAAGAAAGAACTGGGACCCAGGGGGCATGCACCCTGGCCTGCCTTGGGCAGAGAAAACCTTGGGTATAAAGTTAATTTCCGCAGAAGAATGGACTAGTCCGTACCCCGTCCGGCAGTGGAAGGGAGGGTTGTTCTAGGATAAAATTCTTTTGTCAAAGTTATGTGGGCGAAGCGGTCGCTCCCTTTGTCTAAAGAGGTGGGCTCTCCTAAGGAGAGGGTCTATTTGTGGCAGCAAGAAGCCACCATCTTTGAATGTCAAGCCTCACCCATTAAAACAGGCTGTTTTGAAGGATAAGTAGGGGCAGTCTTCAAAGAAAGAGATGAAATTGCTGCAACAAGTAGTCGCCATCCTTAGCAACCTAATGATAGACATCGCCGAAAAGAGAGTTTAGTTTGCGGCAGCAAACAAAACCATTTTTCGGATAATAAGTAAGAGATGGCAGTATCTCGAAATTATACTTTATACCTGGGGGCATGCAAACCTTTTGGAGTGCAAGCACGGGACGACTATTTATTTATTAAATTTTTAGGTCCTTCTAACCCATTAAACTCGTAGGATTAGCCGTTTCTAGCTTGCATAAAGAAAGGATGAAGGGCAAAAGTTAAAACCTGCCAAATTGGAGTAATTAGTGAGGTATCGCTCCTTAAATAAGATTACCTCACCTAAAAGCATTCCTTGTATTAAGACTGGTATAAATCGAGCAGTTTTGGCGATGTTCATGCTCGTTAAAAAATAAACGCAATCATCGAGCAGTTTTTGTGCAGAAGTTCATGCTCGTTAAAAAATAAACGTAAAATGTGAGCAATCTTTCCCTAGCAGTTCAAGCTCACGCATAAAAAATGAACCGGTAAACAACCTCGAGAAATGTAACCTTTGAAAGCCATATTAAAAGCCCTTGGTCATGTTTATATGCCATCACCTCCATCTGTTCATTTGGCCAATCGTTCACCTCCATATGTTTGTTTACCCATTTTGAGGAACAGCTGCGAAGAAGTAAACCTCTCATAAAGAAGTAAACCTTCAGTAGTTTGTTTTACAGTTGTTGCTAAGGAACTGTCACCCTTAGAGTGGGTTAGGGTCATCCGAGTCGGATACTTTTCCCTACAACAGTAACCCTCGCTCGGCCGGGGGGCATGCGTATATCATCCTTGCGGTAGATTATTTTACCAAGTGGGCTAAGGTGATGCCTACATTTGCGGCAGACGACAAAACTGTTGCGATTTTTGTTTTCAATCATACAATTGCTAGGTTCGGTGTTCCACAAGCGATTATCACTGATCATGGGCATCATTTTCGAAATATTATGATGACTGAACTAACAGACCAACTTGGCCTGTGTCACGATAGTTCAACTCCATATTATCCACAGGCTAATGGTCTGGTTGAAGCCATCAACACATTTCTAGTCATTATGATTCGACGAATCATTGGGATTCATAGGTCGAATTGGCATAACATGCTATTTTCAACGCTTTGGGCGTATCGAACCTCAGTAAAAACATCAACTGGTTTCACTCCTTTCCAACTAGTTTACGGTTTGGAAGCTGCGTTACCCATTGAATGTGAAATCCCATCATTGCAAATGGCCATAGAATTACTTCTAGCCACTTCCGAAGAGGAGAAACGTTTGTTGTACTTGGCTCAGCTAGATGAGAATCGACGTGATGCTGCACTAGAAATCGAAACTCATGCCAAACGTATTAAAGCTCAGTATGATCGAAATGTTACACCTCGTAATTTTTCGGAAGGAGACCTACTCTTACTGTATGATCAAGCAAATGATAAATTAGGCGCTGGAAAATTCGTACCCATGTGGCATGGTCCTTATGTTGTTAAGCGAAAGTTGGCAAAAGGGGCTATGAATTGGTAGACTTTGACGGAGTCTCTTTAGGGAAGCCCAGAAATGGTCTTTACTTGAAGAGATATTATGCTTAAATCTGGGTGTGGAGATTTTAGTTAGGTTAGTTTTCTTTCTAGCTGGTATGTTTTAGATTAAAAAGTGTGCTTATCTTAGAGAGTGTTTTTGTCATTATTCCTGCTTATCTTGATTTTACTCTTGATATTGCAGATGTCGGCGTCTCTCCAGACATACATTGGTTTTGCTGATGGTGCTTGTCGTAATACACGGAACATTTCTTCCGCAGCTTGGGTTATCTATTTTCCCTCTGATGAGTTGGTATGTATGCATGGGGTAAGCCTCGGTCAAACAACGAACAACATTGCAGAGTATAGTGAAGTGATTGAGTTATTATCTGAATCCATCTCATTTGGGATTCGGAGTTTGGTTGTGAGGTTAGATTCTGAACTCGTTGTATTGCAGCTTAATAGAGTTTATGCCATTAGAAATCCAGTGTTATTGAGATTATTTTTGAGATTTTGTCTCTAGTGATGATCATGATAAGAAACCACTGTACGGGCCACCCTACAAAGGAACCTCCTGAAAGGTCCTGGGACCCCAATCACATAGCGTTGTAGCCTAAGAGGAATGTCATCTATGCTAGTCTCTGGAATGTCTGCTGTCAAACGCTCTAGATGGTTTTCCAATTTGGCCAAGGTCTCTGTAGATTCGTCTCGTGGGGCTGGTGCTGCTGCAGCTGGCTGTTTCCTCTCATAAGGCCAGAGAGTGGCTGGTCGCCGTGGACCTACATCTGCATTTGAAACTTTTTACTATCAATTTTGGGACGATTTAAAAACAAAAAAAAAATTTAATTAGAAAATGTTGAAAATGATTTTACCTGAGTCATCCCATTGCTCTCCTGGTGGAAGAGCCATGTCTAGGTCACCATGATAATCCATCCCAGGATAAGGAAAATCCTGAATAGCAAAAACTTGGTTCTCCAACCAATGAAAATACTCAGGAGGAAATCGAACAACTTCTGAACCCTCCTCAGGATGACGGGCCATAACTGTAACCCAACGCATTAGTTTGGGCTCTCGGGGAAGTCCAGCTCTAATGGAAATATGTTGTGGGACCAACATTGGGACCCTCTCTAGACCAAATCTCACAACTAAGAAACCATATCCAAAGTTTTTCAGTTGTCTGTTCTTTGCTCTAGTCAGTTGGCCTTTTACATTAGCCAACACAGCTTCGCACTAGTTAAAGATGGTGCCCCGAAAGTAGTCTACTGCCATCTGCATTTGGGATCCAATGGCCATATGTAGTGCTGCGCTTCCGTAGATCCTGGTGACGGTAAATGCAATCACTTTG
This sequence comes from Pinus tabuliformis, assembly GCA_031772625.1. Lineage (NCBI taxonomy): Eukaryota > Viridiplantae > Streptophyta > Pinopsida > Pinales > Pinaceae > Pinus > Pinus tabuliformis. Next base: position 50,886,166 of record CM062819.1, read on the forward strand.
AGTTCAGGACGGGAGATGGTTTTGATATCAATCCCTTTGTCCTTGGTTTGGCTGTTACAAAACTCTAGCCGGAGGCTATCGACAGACTGGCCACCTGGCCTAACCCCGAATAGAGTCAATTGTTCACCTCTCTTAGGCAAACCAGTCAAAAAGTAAATGTCTTCCGGCTCCATTTCGAGCTAGAGGCCACTAATAAAGAAACACTGGTCCTGTACATTCCACCTGTCTACCAACCACTGCAAAAATTCCACCTGGGCCCTCATGCCAGGTATGGCCCAAAATTTGAATAAACCGCATGCCTTCAATGCATCAATCGAAGGTTGATGATTAATTGCGGCGAGGTCCACATCCTCGTGCTCCCGTTCCCGCCAGTCAAGCATGATGTATACCCTACATTCAACAAAAAGGCGGATTAGAATATTTTAAATCAAAGTTTTTGGGCAGAATTTGAAAAATTTAAGTTTGAAAACCTATGCGCGGGGACCGCACTCTCTGTGTTAGAGACAGTGCGTAGGTCCGCACTTTGGCTTTATAGTAGGTGCGGGCCCCTGACTTTTTTCTGCATGCGAAAAATTCGGGGTCCGCAAGTTTCCTACACTGCGCTTGCGGACCCCCGCGCGCAGTGTTTTAACCTAAATATTTCCTAAAAATCAAAATAAAACCCTAAAAACAAATTTCAAACGGATGAAATACAAGAGTAAGATGATGTGGATTACCTAGAGGTGACGGTGTTCGATTCCAACGGACGGATTTTCCGCAATCTTCACGGGAAGTTTCTTACCAAAAGCTCTCTTTTCTCACTCTGAAGTCAAATGGTAAAAATGAATTTACAAAATCCCTTTTTATAAGCTTTTTTGAATAAATGAATCTTTAATTTGTTTATTTTTCACTTCAAAGAGGTAACTTTTGAAGCATTTTTATTTATTTTAAACAAGTACGAGTAATGTTTGAGTTTTTGTGCAGGATAACAGATTTTTCAGGCAAAATTGGTCATTTTCGACAAGAAACATTAGAGTTACCTTTAAGCTCTTTTCTGACTCCTAAAATATGAAAATATTGCCGAGTTTTTCTTTTTAAGCTCGCTAAAACGGAATTAAAAAGACGGTCCACTTATAGCCCTTTTTTGACCGTAAAAACATGAAAAGATTGTCGGATTTTTGTCGTTTCAAATTTGATATTGGTTATAAAACGACGTGTCATTGATCACTTTTTTACTTTTTCGGATCAAGGACACTAATTATGAAAAGTACTCCTTGGTCGTAATCATCAAGCAGTTCTCTCAAGTATTATTTTATACTTTTTCGGGCTTGGGAGACACAAATTTACGAAAAAGGACAACCCTGGAGTTTTCTTAAGTTTTTTCAGATTCCCTAAAATTGAAAAACGCTGAGTTTCTCCTATACTGGACTCGTTAAAATTTAACAGTAAAGGACCTGTTCAATTACAAACAGGAACGGACCACTCCTTCTTAGGGTTCGAATTTAAACTAAGTTGGACTCATATGAAGGATGAGCTTATAATCAAGCAAATGTTATCCTCCTCAAGCTTGTCAAAAATAAAGAGGTACTTGCCAGAAATGGTGGGGGAAAAGAGAGAAAAATGAACCTGTTTGTCATACTTTGTGTCTCAGAAGAACATTTAACCACTCTTGAACACGACACTTTTTGTTCACCTGGGTTGGGAAATCCTTTGCCTAACAGTTAATCAAACCATATTGAAAGTCTTCAACTGGTTTTTGGGTATTAGCTTTAGGTCAATTGTCACCAAACCATTTGCAGTGTCGTTATGTGTTCAAGAGGTCAGTGCAAATAAACCATTCATCTGCAAAATATCTGTCATCCATCTTGACCATCCCTGAATCAGTCCTTTCAACTATATTTCTTCAAACTTGATCTATGATTTCGTGTTGTGGGCTTGCCTATGACGGATCGCTTTCTATCGAGTTCAGCTCATTATCTAGAAAGATGATTTAGAAATTGTAAGTACCTTGGAATCTGCATGCCTCAATGGCAGTTTTCTCACCTTCGATGATAGGTTGCATCATTGACCTTCGATTAAAGGATTCCATGACATGTTCGACATCAACACATCTATTCTCATTTCATGGATTGTACTGAGTACTTTGAGAGCCATTGACATTACTGGTGGTTTCTCTCACACTTGTTAACAGTTTACATCATTGACTGGTAATCAAGTGGTTTCTACCATGTTCGACTTCAACATATTCATTCACATGGATAGAATCATACTATTTCGGGAAGTAGAAATCAAGACCCTGGATATAGTTTCCACCATCCTGGCTGCGAGGAATTTTGTATTCATTAAACAGTGGACTATTCATAAACAGATGGTTGCGTCCATACTGTGTCAACATGTGTCTATACTTGTGATGTATTGCAAGATCATTCCTATATCAGAGTAGTTTAGTTAGTTTTCTAGTCAGTTTTGATCTGAGTATGGGAATGCCTACCTCAGTGATGATATGATCTCATATATATATTTTGTATTGAATGTTTTTACAGGTTCCAACCAGGCTCTCCACAAGATGATCCTCGAAATGATAAAGTACTTCACTCTTCTTAGATGATAAATGAAATCCTCATCTACTACAGACTTCGCAGTTTAGGGGGAAATCTGTTACACAAAATATTGTCACTATGACTTTCTGCAGTCAGTGTGAGTCTATCACCACTCATACTGTCCTCCTTTGCAAGTCTCAAACCTCAAATCTTCATGTCAAGCTTTAAAAATGAGAGAAAGTCCTTGAAAATAAAAAAAACTCTGGTTCCACACTTTCTCTTACCATTACTTGCGGTCCTGCACCCCTTGGTCATGTTACCTGCGGACCTGCCCGCTCTGTCTCTAAAGGAGTGGGTGCGGACCCCTGTAAAAGTCAAAAAGGCGCAAGTTTATTCTTAAAAACTCACTTTGGGTTAATTCTGGATGCTTCTAGAAGGAATCTTGACGTGGTTGGTTCACTCCTAGGTGGTTCATGCATCCTATAACTAAAAGAGCTAACCCCTTGATGAGAGGAGCTTATCCCTTTGAAGGAGGACTTTATCCCTTTCAAGGTGGACCTAGTAACTTCCCTCCTTTGCACTATAAATTGAGGCATTGGGCTAGTTGCTATGGAGTTTGAAAGCTGAACATTTTTTAGGGTAAATGCTGTTAGAATTGAGACTTCCTAGTTAAGCTTGAGAAGAGAGATTACATACCTTTTGGCTTCTTTGGGAAGAGACTGAAACTTGTCAAAGTAGAGGAGATTCTTGCTGGACCTTGGGAGGAGCTTGTACAGCATCAAGGCACCAAGGTTGTAAAGTTCTTCTTTCATTAAAGTTAATACAATCAGATTCATTTTTCTCAATAAATTGTCTCCTATGGTTTATTTCATGAATTCCTTGATCATCATGATAAATATGCTTTATTATATTGGCTATGCAGGTGCTATTTAATATGTGTGCTTGTTTTTGTTTGCAGATTATTTAAAAGGGAGCTCATTTGGATCAACGGAGCATGGTTTCTACAAACTAGCACTCGACCCGAGGTAGGACTTAAACATCTATTAGCCTTTATTTATAAATTGCATATTTAGAGAAAGATAGAATTTGTTTGGTTTGCTTGTCGCTAGATATCATTAGATACTAGGGAGATCAGTCTTGTCCGCAAGAACGATTTATCCGCCTAACATGCCTACCTCGCCCCATAGAGATCTCTACAAAACTGAGCCCATTCCCCGGACCCAAATCTACCTTTCACATTTGAGCCAACAAAACATCATCAAATTCAATCAAACTCTTCTGAACACATACCTAGCCTAAAATCAGTCTTTACATCAGTCATCTCAAGCCTCATTGATCATATTTTACTGAGATTGACAAGGGGAGAGTCCTCTCCTGACTTGGTAGGGCTAGCTACCAGGTTAATCGTGGTTTGATGTTACCCTACATCCTGTCTTTCTCAGCCTGAGGTAGATTTAGGCTCTAACAAATCTGCAATTGCCAATTTAGCTACATTGGAACCAACTGATGTCTCGAGGATTACTAACGATCCTATTCTGCATTCACCTTACTGGCCTCCAGTTCCTACTAAAATTCTGAGTGATTTCCCTAAGATCGAAGGAAAACCTAAAGATGCCCTCAAGCCCATGTGATGACATATCACTTATGGTTTTCTTCCAATTCTTATGTTAATGATTCTATTCGTCTCTGCCTCTTTCAAAGAACCTTGACAGGTGTTGTTGCAAGATGGTATGTCGAGTTGCGTCGAGGTACTGATGTCGACTTTAACTCTTTGGCTATGGCATTTTCTCACCCACTTCCAATTTCCAGTTCGTTATGAAACTGGTACTCATTTTCTCACATCTCTGAAGCAAGACACTGCGACCCATATTTCCGATCATATCCATGAATGGAGACGTCGGCGTCTCCTCATAAAATTTGAAATTCCCGATGAGTTGTTAATTAAATGTTTCACCAAATCATTCGTAAACAAAATTCTGAAGATATAGAAATGGGTGGATGTGTTACCAAGGATCAAGCTATCACTCGTGCCCAGTATTTAGACTTAGTCTATTCCCAATCTAGCACACTATATGAAATGTTTCCTGATGCTCCAAGACCATCTTCGGATATGGCATCTTCGAAGTCTCCCGATGTACCACCTATTGATGGTATAATTGGATCAGTGTCTCATATTTCCACCAAAACTTCTACGAAGCAAAAATATGTTTTGGATACTGGTTCTAATCATCCTTAGAAAAAATCATCAAATCCTGATAAAGCCTTCAAGTTTCATGATGTCCAATCTAACGCAGCAGATAAAGCCTCTAAAGGTAAGAAAAAGGGTAAAGGACAAGAAAAATATGATACCCCGAAATAGGATCCTCCCGAGTCATCTGCTCATGATGCCTCCAATTGAAAGCCAAAATATCCTTGCCCCATTTGTGAGAAAGATCATTACACCAAGGATTGTTCCCGACATGCTGAAGTTAGTCATTTATTGAAAGGGACTCTGGTTTTTTTCAAAGAGCCATTTCCATCTTAGCAGACTCGGTTGGTAGACCAACCACAATCCTTTGCCTCCTCTAGTTCTCAAGTTTTCATGATGCAGGGTTCATTACCTATCTTTGTCACTACTCAGTCGAAATATTATCAAACCACTAAAAAACAGACGGTGGAGTAAAGAAGCTACTGATATACCTTCTACTTCCACTCCACCCAGTTCTGGTCCATTCCATATTGAGCGATCTAATAATGAATCCGTTCTCTGACCACCTCCCAAAGGTGTGCTTCATAAATCATCCTATAATTTGAATTCTAGAGCTGCACAACATTACAATATAGTCGAAGATCTAGCTTAAGCACCTTTTGTGATTTCTGCTTTGGAAGTCGTCCAAACATGTCCAATGCAATGGAAATCATTGTTGTTTGTTATAAGAGCCATTGATTGTGTTTATTCTAGTTTGATTACTTTCAACCTTGAAAACCATGTTCCTCGTCTTCCTCATCATATTTCTTTTCTGATTCAAGATATTATTGTAGGTTTTAACCCCGTACGGAAATTACCTGCATACGAATTCTAAAACACAGAAAATAAACAAAGTGAGAGCATAACACATAAAACACATATACACAGAGATTTTCCCTTGGATCCCAAAACTGGGATTACCATTTTGATTTTTCATTATGTTCCTTTCACTGTTACAATACATATTTATACATGCCAAAGCATCTAATACTATGGACGGAAAACCATCACGTCCAAAACCATGGACTAAAAATCATCACATCCAAAAACATGTGTGAAAAACATGCACTCCTCAAACCCCCCGTGACTGCCCTTGCTACCCAATCGGTGCAACGAAAGGGGGGCTCCTCCCCACTACTAACCCCCCCGTTAACTATGTGGGCTAGTCATGGAAAGAATATAACACAACCCAACATTCTCACACTTGTTGTTTTCTTTCCACGGGGAGCCACAAGAGAGCTTAGTCATTTATCTAGCCCTACAAAGCCCATTGTTTCTCTACACCAAGATAACTTTTCAGAGCTCACAAATTTTGTCAATGCATCTGCAGTATTCTTCAAAGTGTCCACCTTTACCAACAACACCTTTTTGTCTTCTATCATATCCCTAACAAAGTTATACTGAACATCAATGTGTTTTGTCTTTGAATGATATGCAGGGTTCTTTGCCAAGAATATTGCACTTTGGCTGTCACAGTTTATCCTTATAGCTCTCTGTACTAACCCCATACCTGAACACAATCTCTGCAACCAAACTGATTCCTTGCTTGCATGAGTGGCTTCCATGTATTCTGCCTCTGTAGTTGGTAGTGCCACTATAGATTATTTCTTACTCATCCAAATGACTGCACCTCCAAATAGGTTAAACACATACCCACTTGTAGATCTTCTCTGATCCAGATCTCCAGCCCAGTTTGCATCAACAAAGCCATGAATATCCAATGCTCTGTCCAATCATGGTCTTCCTTGGTAGCACAAACCATAATCACTTGTGCCACACAAATACCTGAAAACCCTCTTCACTGTTGTCCAGTGCTCCTTCCCTCGTTTTGACATAAACCTACTCAATACTACCACTGCATGTGCAATGTCTGGTCTAGTACAAACCATTGCATACATCAGGCTACCCACTACACTTGCATATGGAACACAAGACATGTTATCTTCCTCTTCTTGTGTCTTGGGACACTGTTCAATAGATAACTTCACACCTACAAGAATAGGAACCTTCACCGGTTTACTATCCTGCATATTAAACCTCTGCAGTATTGTCTCAACATACTTCCTCTAGTTTAGCCAGAGCTTCGTCTTTGCCCAATTTCTTTTAATTTCCATGCCCAAAATATAGTTTGTAGCAACAAGATCTTTCATGTCGAATTTGGAGGACAAATGGGTCTTCAAACCCTGGATAATTTCTTTGTAATTTCCAACCAGCAACATATCATCCACATACAAGACCAAATAAATAATTCAAAATAAACACAGTGATCTGCTTTGCTTCTGGTGAAGCCAAGTCCCCGTATAAATGTATCAAATTTTTGATACCACATCCTTGGTGACTATTTTAACCCATATAGAGACTTCTTTAACTTGCATATCAGTTCTTTCTTACCCTTCACTGTAAAGCCTTCAAGTTGCTTCATGTAGATCTCCTCTTCTAGATCCCCATGAAGAAATGCTATCTTCACATCCATCTATTCTACCTCAAAATCAAAAGCAGCAACAATAGATAAAAGTAATCTAATAGAAGCTACCTTGGAAACAGGAGAAAAAATATCACCAAAATCAATTCTTGGCACCTGGGAATAACCTTTTGCTACAAACCAAGCTTTGTATTTCTCCACCTTTCCTTCTGCATTTGTCTTCTTCTTGAATACCCATTTGCTGCCAATAGTTTTCCTTCCAACCGGCAACTCCACCAGATCCCAAGCCTCATTTTTGTGCAAAGATGGCATTTCATCAAACATGGCCTCTTTCCAGAGTTTTCCATCCTCTGAATCTACTGCTTCCTTCACAATTCTGGGATCATCATCAGTAATAGATCAAGCAAAATTTGAACAGAAAGCATATGGACTATACCTTTCTGGCTACCTTATTTCTCAAACTGATCTTCTCACACCTGGAGTTTGTGGCTCTTAATCCTCTGATTCCTTCTCTGTTGTAGAGTTTGATTCTTCCTCCTTTAGCTCAAACTCTATATTCTCAATTTCCTTTGGTTGCACTCCATGTTTAATAACATCTTTCACCTCTTTGAGCACTACATCTCGGCTATACACAACCTTCCTTGTTGCTGGGTTCCAAAGCTTATAACCCTTTAAACCATCCTTAGACCCAATAAAGATGCACTTTTCAGATTTACTATCCAACTTGGTTCGTTTCTCCTTTGGAGCTTGTACATATGCATCACATCCAAATACTCGCAGATGTGAAAGGGAGGGTTTCTTACCAGTCCATACCTCTTATGGAGTCTTATCCTCCAACGCTGATGAAGGTGATCTATTGACCAGGTAACATGCTGTCTCCACCGCCTCTTCCTAGAATTTTTGTCCTAACCCAGCACCACTGAGCATACTTCTTTCCCTTTCCATCAACGTCTTTTTCATTCTTTCTACAACTCCATTTTGTTGAGGTGTATATGGAGTAGTCTTCTGTCGTGCTATACCACACTTCTTACAGAATTCTTCAAATTACTTACTACAAAAATCTCCATTATTATCTGTCCTCAACACCTTTATCTTCTTCTCTGTCTAGTTTTCCACCAGAGCCTTAAATTCTTTAAACCTGTCAAAGACTTTAGATTTCTTTTTAAGGAAATGTTGGGTTGTGTTATATTCTTTCCACAACTAGCCCACGTAGTTAACCGGGGGGTTAGAGGGGGGCAGAGCCCCCCCTTCGTTGCGCTGATTGTCTAGTGGGGGGGGGGGGGGGTCACAAGGGGTTTGAGGTGTACCTGTAACCCCACTTTATGGGGTCCGGGGTGGCGCCCCGGAAAATTTTGGTTTTGGACCCTATGTTAGGTTGGGCGGACCCACCTATGGTTTTGTGCGTGATTTTCGCACATGTTTTTGGACGCAATGGTTTTTGGTCCATGGTATTGGATGCTTCGGCATGTATAAATATGTATTATAACATTGAAAGGAACATAATGAAAATCAAGCTGGTAGTCTCGGTTTTAGGATCCAGGCAAAAATCTTTGTGTATATGTGTTTTATGTGTTATGCTCTCACATTTTTTATTTTCTGTGTTTTAGAATTCATATGCAGGTAATTTCTGTATGGGGTTAAAACCTACATTTGGTATCAGAGAAGTTTTGGCTTCAAGGGGACGCCTTTGCTGCTGAGGGGTTTCGCTCTGGCCTGGTAGACCTTGTTTAGTGGGAGATCTGCGAGATCGATTCTGGTGGTGAAAGAAGATGCCGAGCAGTGGAAACATAGAGATTGAGAAATTTAATGGTCAGAGTTTTGAGTTGTGGAAAATCAAGATGGAGGATCTGTTTGTGGATAAAGATCAGCGGATCGTGGTAGATCCAGGTACTAAACCAATGGGAGTGTTCAATTAAGAATGGAAGAAGTTGGATCAGAAGGCAAAGAGAACGATATGATTGTGTGTCTTAGATTCAGTATTGCTGAATGTATCAGGGGAAGCTACAACGAAGGCTTTGTGGGACAAGTTAGAGACTTTGTACCAATCTAAGTCTCTGGTGAATAAACTATTGCTACGGAAAAAGTTGTATAACCTGAGGATGAAAGATGGAGACTTGATGACAGAGCATATGAACGCATTTAATACTGTGGTCAGTCAGTTAGCATTTGTTGATATTAAAATTTCAGATGAAGATAATTGCATTAGTTTGTTATGTTCTCTACTAGATTCGTGGGATAGTCTGGTTATTGTAATAGGTAGCAATGCAACTGCCTTGCAGTTTGATGAAATAGTCTCAACCTTGCTGACGGAGGAGATGAGACGGAAAAATATGGAGAGCCAGAATGGTGATGCCTTGTTTGTACGAGGACGGTCCCAGAACAGAAACAAAAATAAGTCATCGAGTGGAATATTTAAATCTAGAGGGAGATCTAAATCTCCAGGAAAACTTGTAAAGTTGGTGTGCTGGAAATGCGGAAAGGAAGGACACTACAAAAGGGACTATAAATCTAAAGTTCCTGATAAAGGAAAGGGATCTGATGATGCTCCTTCTGCAGAGGCAAAAGCCACCTCAGATGAAGGTGGGATGTGTACTTGGCTTCTTCAAGTACACATGTAGATCATGAGGCATGGTTTATTGACTCAGGTGCATCCTTTCACTTCACTCCCCATAGAGAGTGGTTCTGCGAGTATGAGAAATATGATGGTGGTGATGTCTTCTAAGGGGATGATAGGAAGCCTAGAATCATTGGTCATGGAAAAGTAAAGTTGAAGTTGCAAGGTGGAAGTGTTAGAACACTTCCGAGTGTTCTGCATATTCCTGCATTGACTAGAAATCTGATTTCCGTAAGAAAGCTGGATGAATGCCCAATATCACAATTTTTTTTTTATCACATTGCACTTCCACAACATAATCCCTCCCTCTTATATATATACCTCTTATATATATTAATTTTTTTTTTAAACCATAAGTGCAATTTCTTATAGAGTATTGGCAGCAGAAGTATATTTTTTTTATAGTACACAGTTTTTAAAATGCATTCATTGATATCTATCATGGGAGTGGTTCTCACCAGAAAGGAAAACTATATATATGGTCGCAAAAAATCAAACACACTCTCATTTTTAATGAGATGTGGAAAGGAGTGTGCGTTGGAAACAGAGACAAAGAGCCAGAACAACCTACCTCAGACAAGTACTTCTCCATTTGGGAAAATAAGAACAGCAAGGCTTATGCATTGATTGCAGCATCAGTAAATGAAGAGGTGAGTCTCCATATTTCACCATTTTCAAATGATTTCAAAGCCTTACAAAAAATGAAGGAACTCTATGACTCACATTCTGCACTTGAAGTTGTTCTTGATTAAACTGTTCACCCTTGAATTACAAAATGATGATCCTCTTGCTCTTGCATCAGAAGTAAAATCTATTATGCATGATATCAAAGTCACTAATGTTGAGCTGGATATTCCTCTGATAGATTTTCTCAAGGAACTTTATCCCACTTACTCAAATTATCTTGAGTCATTGCAAGCAAATGGAAACCTCGAAGATATTACCTTTGACTCCCTTGTGAAAAAATTTGCTAAAAGAGAGAAAGCTTTTGGGAAGAAGACAACTCCTTAGTCTTCTGAAGAGGCTATGTGCCTTGCTCATAGAGAAAAGAATCTTACTCAAGGTTCTTCCAGAGGAAGAGGTGGTTGAAGAGGAAGAGGAAGAAATTTTAGAGGCAGGGGGGGTAGACACTCTCAAGGAGAAAAGTCAGATTTGTACTGCATACGCTGCAAAAGAGATGGATCACATGATGCATCCACATGCAAGTTGCCTTGGGACAGAATTGAGCAGGAAAGAAATCAACCCAAAAGTAAAACTAATGACAAAGAGAAAGGTAAAGCACCTGAATCTGCTCACTATGTTGTGGCACGCTGTAATATTGGGGTAAATGAAGGCTTATTTAATGCTTCACTTGCTTCTTGGAAAAATGATTGGTTGCTTGATTCAGGAGCAACTTGCCACATGACTTTTAGAAGAGATTTTTTTGAAGAATTTACTGACAATGTTGATGGAGCATTATACTTTGCAAACAAATCAAAACTCAAGCCATCAGGGCTTGGCACAATCAGGCTTAAATTACCTGGTCTTCCAGACTTTCTTTTGCATCATGTTCTATATCTCCCACAGCTGAGGAGAAACTTGTTGTCCTTGGTCCACATCCACCAGCAAGGACACTCCATTCATATGTTTGATGGCAAGCTTGAGGTGAGAAAAGCATCAGACCACTCACTTGTCATGATGGGGATAGAAGAAGAAAGGCTTCTCAAGCTGCAGGGTACCTCTGCTCATGCACAAAATCTCTCATACAATTTTCATTATGAAGAAGGTACATTTCCATCAAGTTTATTATGGAATTCTAGATTTGGACACTTGAACTATGACAACATCCGCTTGTTGAATAAAAATGGTGTTACTAGTTTGCCTACAATTCCTAGGAAACTTAAGCAATGTGATGCTTGCATTCTAGGAAAGCATAGTAAAAAGTCTTTTCATGATTCACATTTTAGAGCACATTGAAAATTTGAACTCATTCATTCAGATTTATGTGGTCAGATGCCCGTTCCTTTTGCAAATGGAAATAAATATATGATGACATTTATTGATGACTACACCAGAATGTGTTGAGTTTATTTATTGAAGAACAAATCTTATGCTTTTCAAACATTCAAGAACTTTCATACATGGATTGAAAATGATGCACAATCTCATATTGGCTCTATTCGCACTGATAATGGAAAAGAATACGCCTTATAATCCCCAACAGAACGAAGTAGCTGAAAGAATGAATAGGACAATCTTAAATATGGTGCGCTCCATGATTTTTTTTCAAAAATACAAAATTGATGTTTTGGGCTGATGCAGTTCTAATGCTGTATATGTAAAGAATAGATGTCCATCTAATGCTATTAGAAACAAGACTCCTTATGAAATGTGGTATGGGCACATTCCTTTGGTAAAGCATCTCAGGGTCTTTGGTTCCACATGTTATGCCTTGATACCAAAGGTGTTAGGTGTGGAGCATGATTATTTAAGGTTGGATGTATACCCCAAGAAGTTTGTACACTCCTCCACACAGGGGGGACTTGTCCCCCCCGTGGGGGTCCAGGGGCCAATGGTCCCCCGACGAGGGTTTCAGGGGCAGTGCCCCTGAAGCTAAAAACAAATGTAAAATTGCCTTGTAAAAGTATAGTAATTTCTAGTCAATCTGGGTCGTTCATTAGGCGGATGATCTGATGGTAGAACTTATGTTTAGTTTAGGGTTTTTTTCCCTAGAAGGCAACCCCTCTCTTTGTATGAGGGCATTGTATTGAGGCTATGTAATAGATATGTATTCTCTGAGCGAGAAACAGAGAGGTGAGACTGTGAGAGAAAAAAGAGGATATTACAGTGGATCTGCTGTAGGTTGTGTCTCTTCATTTTGCTGGATAATAGAAAGGAAGGACTGGCTGTTCGGGGTGGACGTAGCCCAAACTGGGTGAACCACGTATATTTGTGTCTCTCTAGTTTTATGCGTTTTCTGTGTTTATATTTATGCAATATTCTATGTGTTCCATTGCTCTGTAGTATATAATTTTCTAACAAAAGGTACATAGAAACAAACTTGGTGCAAGAAGTCGTAAGTGTATCTTCTTGGGGTATTCAAACACCTCCAAAGCATACAGTCTCTATGATGAATTCAATAAAAAGTTTGTTGTATCTAGAGATGTAATCTTTCTTGAATCATCCAAAACTGACAATGTTGTTGAGCGGCAACTTGATCACTTGGATAGATTAGAAAATGCAAAATCATTTCAAGATTTTGATAATCAGATTCCACATCTTGAAGGGGGGACTCCCATACTAGATCAACCTATGAAAGCTTCTTCTGAAGCACTCCCTCCCCCGCATGAAACTCCAACAACGGATGATACTTTGAGTGATGTGATTGACAGAATTGGGAGACTCAATCTTGATTCAGTCCCAACTCAATCAACGGAGCAGCCTAGACCATCTCAGAAAGGTCCCCCAAAGTGGCTGACAAAGACACTTGAAAGTGTTCATCCTGATGAGGTTGGAAAGACAGGAACTAGAAATTCAAAGCGACAAAATAGAGGAGATGTAGATGACTTTGATTCACCTGTTGATATGGATGTTTCTTATGATTGTAAATTGAATTTGTCTACAGATTTTGAACCAACTTCCTTCAAAGAAGCTACTTCTCATGATGAATATAAAGAAGCGATGCAAAAGGAGTATGATGGCTTAATAAAGAATGGCACCTAGAAGTTGGTTGATCCTCCATTGAGAACCAAACCAATTGGCTGCAAGTGGGTCTACAAGGACAAGTATAAAGTTGATGGCTCACTTGACAAGCACAAAGCCAGGCTTGTGGCAAAAGGTTTTGCACAGAAGGAAGGGGTCGATTATGAGGAGACTTTTGCCCCCACAACAAAATGTTCTACCTTCCAAACACTCTTTTCCATAGCAACTCAGAACAGTTTTAAAGTCCATCAAATGGATGTAAAAATTGCTTTCTTGAATGGAGATCTAAAAGAGAATGTTTTTATGTCCTAGCCTGAAGGATTTGCTATGAAAGGACATGAACATAAAGTATGCAAACTTGTGAAATCCTTGGATGGCCTCAAACAAGCATCGCAAGCTTGGTATGAAAAACTAACTGAGCATCTTTTGAAACTCAATTTCAAACATTATGATCTTGATGATGCAACTTTGTTTGTCAAGAAGGTTGGAAAAACAGATGTATATCTTGTGGTATATGTAGATGATCTTTTGATGACAGGGAACAATGAGAGTTACATTGCATCCATAAAGAAGGAATTGAGGAAAGGTTTTGAAATGACTGATTTGGGCTATGTTCATTACTATCTTGGTATTGAAGTAACTCAACATCTGAAGTCCATATTCCTTTCTCAAAAGAAGTACATTGGAGATATGTTGAACAGGTTTGGCATGATTGAATGCAATCCTCTGACTACTCCAATGGAACAAAAATTAAAGCTCACATCCATTGAAGGAAAATAATTTGAGGATGCAACAAAGTATAGACATCTTGTAGGAAGTCTCAACTACCTAACTACTACCAGACCAGACATTGCTTTTGATGTTGGAATCCTCTCTAGGTTTATGCAAAATCCTTGTGAGGGGCATTGTTCTACTACAAAAAGAATTCTAAAGTACTTGAAGGGAACTCAAGGCTTTGGAATCAAGTATACACAGGTGGGCGACTTCAGCTTGATTGGATAATCTGATTCAGACTTCGATGGAGATAAAAAAACTAGGTATCTACTTCAGGTTATGCTATGAATCTTGGATCAGGAGATGTCTCTTGGAGATCACGCAAACAATCAGTTCCAGCAAATTCCACAACGGAGGCAGAATATGTGGCAACAGCTGAGGCAACAAAAGAAATTGTGTGGCTTAGGAAAAATATTGAATATTTGCAGGTAAAACAAGTAAAATCGACTCCACTCATGATTGACAATACCTTTGCAATAAAGTTGGCCAAGGACCCAAAGTTCCATGATCGAACAAAGCATGTCAATACAAAATAGCATCTGATTTGACATCATGTTGAGGCCAAAACAATCCATCTTCGCCATTGTTCCACTAATGAGCAAATTGCAGACATCTTCACCAAAGCACTTGGAAGAGAAAATCTTGAAAGATTCAGAATGATGCTTGGACTCACCAACATCCCTTCATATTAAGGGGGGGAACGTTGACACCTAATCATAGGGATTGGGTGAACAACTGTAATTAGTGTAAATAAATAATAGAGAAAATAGAGAGTCATTAGGAGATGAACTGAATAGTCACTCCCTCTTGTATATAATAATGAACAACCTAAATGAATAATACAATTACATTTGAGGAGTTACCTCCTGGCCTGACATTTTCTATCACTCCAACCGACAATAAGAAATTTATTAGCATAAAAACCATGCTTAAGGATAACTTAATATAAAATGGTTTATATTATTGGTTTCTAAGTGTTATATTTTTGGAAATATTGAACGATTTATAAAATGTACCAAGTGTTATGCTCATTTTTTATTATTATTTATAACTTTGAGAGATTTCAATTAAGTGTTGTCTCTAGTTGATGTTTGGTATTGGTATGAATAATGGTTGGAGTCATGATTTATATAGGGGTTTTACTAGGCATACTCTCTTGACCATTATGGATTATGATTAATGGTTTAGAAAATTGTTCTTAAAATTGGTCATTATATATTATCTATCATGATGCATGATAATTATGATTGGTAGGTTATGGTGATTGCACCATGATTCTTGTCGATAATTATTTTATATGGAATTGAACCATGTGGTAAACTCTATCCTTTGTATCGTTCATATAAATGATTGGTGGTGCAACCCTTGTTAGGATATTTAGACACTTCAGTATTAGTTAAGCTCAACTTTTTTTTATTGTGTCTTTAAGTAAAGTATGTATTTTTTGTGTGATTTTGTAACTAATTAATCCAGTGATCATAATTATGCTTTGAATAGAAAATGATCTAATGGTTCATATTCTCCTTGGTATTAATGATACTTGATACATGTATTAGCACCCAATTGTTCCATGATCTCTATTTAAACAACATGGAGGGTCATTTATTGATGATAGATTATGACAAATGTCCATACAATTTATTCACTTTTTGCATAAAAAAAGCCTCAATCATTTGTGTTGGTTGGTGCCATGGATTATTATACTTTTTGAGGGTTTTGGCCATGTAAACGCTTGTGTGTTGATCTTTGATCTAAGTGTGAGATTGATTTTTTTAAGGTGTTCGACCTCAATGGATATATATGTTTCTTGAACATGGTATCAGAGTTATATTATGTCAACAACATTATAGCCACATTTAGGATGACTCTAGTCTTGTTTTCACCTCAAGAAGTCTTTATACGTCCTTAAGAAATATCCTTGGTCATGATATGTCAATATGGAAGATTTCTTCTTGACTCCATCTTTTCTAGATGCCATTATATCCTCGATATCTATGACAATAGAGTGGGCGAGGATCTCCTCAAACTTGTTATCTTTGTTGATGACATTTTACTCACTATTAGTTATACAACACTTCTAACCCATGCAAAATCAAATCTTAGGAAAACAATTAACATGATAGACTTGGGGAATTTTCATTTTTATCCTACCCTCCAAGTCTTGTAAATTAGGGAAAGCATTTCCCTTCCTAGCCTAAGTGGGCATGTGACCTTCTTTTCCATTTTTACATGGAATATTGTGAACTAGCCATCTCCCTTCTTGTCAAGAATTAAACTTACTACCACCTATGCCACACCTATAGGGGATTCCACTTTGTACTATTAGAATATTTAATAACTTTTTGTATTTGATTCATATCCATGTTGATATTTCCTTTTCTGTGTTCTAATTTCGAGGTGCATGCAATCCTAGAAGAGAGCCATTAGAAAGCAACAAAAAGGATACTTTGACATATTTAGGGTACAATTCAATTTGGGTATAGTTCATGGGGGAATCCTCTATTGGTTTCTTCATTAGTTTTAATTGGTTTGGAAAAATTGATGATTACAAGTCTAATGTAAGTTATGTTTATAGTCTTGCTTCCAAACCAAACTTGGGCTTTTAAGAAGAAAAGTGGTTTTTCTCTTTCTTTAGTAAAAGCAAATTATCAAGCAATAGTTCACATAAATCAAGTAACAATGGAAGCAACGATGGGAATGTAGTGGCTTTTAGTTAGGGTTATGAGGGGATGGTATATGCAGTTTGTTGGAGGCTTCATCATGTAGGTAGAAGAAGTGTGGTATTCTTTCTATCGGTCAGATCACTTAGACTTGTCGAAACATGGCATCCCGAGATTGTATGTAGACTTGATGGGTGAATAGTATAATGGATGAAGATATCAAAAGGATGGAGGAGGAGGTTGACCATGATTTTTCTCTTGGTGGAAACCATTCTATCTGGGAGATGTGACCACATCAACCAAGGTGAGGTGGAGGGTTGGTGCAAAATTAGCCCCCCAAACCTAGGGTTTCCCCTTTCCTCTTAGGTTCGGAGATGGAAGGAGCATGAGGGTAGTGTCGAAAACTGACAATGGTTTTCAGAAGAATTGTCTTAGAGTCTCTCATGGATGTGAGAACCAAAAATCCCGATGAGCGAATATTTTCTAGTGCAGAACTTATAATGTAATTGTAACTTCCCCATTTAGAAAATATTTGTGAAAATTTTGTTAGTGGAGATCAAGTGCATACATGGCTAGAATGGGATGAATTTGATTTTGCATAGATGAAGGGCCTCCTTTTTGGGTTTTCCTATGAAAGAAAAAGAGGAGGGTGGGGCTTTCGCCTAGGTCAGGAATATGCTATCAGTCAATATCTAGCCACTAGGGAGGATTTGGGATGGAAATTCATCAATATTCCACTTGTTTTGGGAGGGGAAAGAGGAAGAAATGAGGGCTTAAATGAAGGACATAATTTCTAGGAATAAACCCTAGGGTCAAAGGAGGTTTCGAAGGGCTAGTCTAGATCGGTAAAGAAACATAAAACTATAAAATTTGTAAAGATAATGAAGGATGATCAAAACATGGTTTTGTGGGAGGATATTCAACTCGCTGAGGTTTTGGACATGGTGGAGAAGGTGGAATTTGGAAGGGTTCGATGGATATTTTTCTCAGTGGACTTTCTGTGAACCTAGGTTGAGTTTAATGGGGATAGGTCTTAAAAGTCCTTCCCAAGGTAAGTACTTTGGCTAAAGGCTCATTTATGTTCAAATTCAATTCTACATATGAAGCTAGTTGGGCTCTTAGAAAATGATGGGGCATCAATTCATCGTCAGTTTTGTTAAAGCACTAGACTCTGTGTTTTGAAGTCGGACATGAAAAATTGGAAACCACTCTAGTATGAGTTAGGTTTCTGATACTTCCTCTTGAAATTTGGAGAAGGGATGTATTTAGGGTTATTAGGAACAATTTGGGTTCCTTTTGGGAGGTTGACATGTCTTTAGAATATAGTGGGAAGATGGAAATTTCTAGGGTGTTGGCGAAAAGTTTTATTGTACTGACCCGGGGTTCGATTGCAGGGTGTTAACAAAGGGTTCGTCTTAGTCTAGAATGTCGCTGACATTTTCAATCTTATACAATGAAATAAGATCTCACCTGAGGTATGATGAGACTTAAGAGTGGTGTGTTGTGATTTTATAAAGTTACAAGATTCATTCCTTTAATGAAAATACAAATTAAGCACACAAACACTCACAAATATTCAAAATAATCCTTGCACAAAAGTAAATTGATGCATATGACAAGTTAACAAAAGACATTTTTTTTTAAAGGATTCATGCAACACAATCTCATTCATTCGCAAACACACATATGTGGATCCCCACAACAATCTCCTTTTATTATACTAAGGGAGATTCAAACATTACATCATAGATCTACAAATACTCTACAGGATATTTTCATAAATTTATCCCAACTCTCACTACAGAATTAAACTACAACAAAAGTAAAATAAAATATAGTTGGAGAATTCACTTTCTCTTTTCAACAACATGATTACCCTTTCTTTGATCTTCTTCTATCACAATTTTCTTTATGCGGCTATATATAGTTTCAACCTCTTGAATCGTGTCTACACTTGCTTGATATGGTCCAACTTAACCAACTTAACAAGATCTATCTGCTTGGACCACATTTGCTTGGTTTCTTCAACCTTAGCATATTGATCCTTCTTTTTTGGCTTTGACGAGTTCAAATATAACTTCTCACTTTCCTTGCTTTTTTCTTTCTTATTTTCTGATGTTTCTTTTTGGCTAGTTTAACCATTTTCTTTCCTCTTGCACTTCTTATTTCCACAACTCTTTTCTGTAAAATTTGGTCACAAAAAACGAAGGAACCAACATAGGGTTCTTCTCAACCTAGATTCGGGAGAGGGTTCATTACCAGAACTATCCATCAATGATCCAGGTGGATATTGGTGGCCACCTGCCAAGTCCACCTGGACCCCCACCATTGTTCTTCTCAGCATTTTCAGTTTCCTTAATTGTAGCACAACTTACTATTTTTAGCAATTTTTCGGGTCCTGAACTTCCGGAGCCGTTTTGAGGCCCTAAATGACGTTTTTTTTGGAATCTGGGGGCAACATGGGTCCATGGAATGGACCGATGTTACCTGTTCCAACAATGATAGTGCTCGGATAGATCTTTCTAACGAGCTATTGTATGCGTCAAACGGAGATCGTATGCCAAAGTTACGACCCCAGGAAGTTGATGTACCAACTTACCCCAAACGGGGCCCATAGTTTTGGCGTTTCATCTTCTAGGGTTAGGTTTTGGAATGTTAAGGGTTTTTCCATTGTTTCTCAACAATAAATAGGCCTTCGAGCCTCATTGTAAGACAGTTCAGAGGCATGTAGCCATCACATCTCTTCTCAGAGATAAGCTACCATCGCCCTAGCTGGTTTATTTCCATTTCTGGTTGTAAGCATATTTCAGTATTTTCCATTAATGAAATGAAGTATTATTTCCGCTGCATCTTTGTGTATATGGTTATCTCTGTAATTTGTTGCGTTCCTGTTTAAATCCGGATCAGTGGTATCAGAGCGGTCTGCTTTTTCTCTGTTTTTCTTTGCATGTCCCCAACAAGGTCGGGATATAAGGAGTTAGGGCTTGAACTGGTTGAACCTTTGCAAGACCAGCCTCGCAAATCCTGACGGCCTCCCATGGCGGATGAGAAGAAAGACGAGGGGGCAGGAGATCCCATCAAAATCTTGCTCGAAGAAGCCCTCGAGCGACAACGGAACGCGGTGATGGACAGCTTTGCCCAGATCCTTCAGCGGCTACCCAGAAGCAACGCATCGGCTTCCAGAAGCTACTCTGGAAACGCCACACCCTTTAAGGTACAAGTTAATTTTGAAATCCCCATATTCGAGGGTCAGATAGATGCAGATGTCGTAGATAAATGGTTAAATTTGCTAGAGGGTTATTTTTCTGTTCATGAATTTTCGAGCCGGGAAAAGATTGTTTTTGCTCTTCTCAAAGCAGCCCCCCACGTCAAGGACTGGTGGGAAACCTACTGCGAGAAGAAGGATGAAAGTACTGGCTCACTATTTTCAGCCGCACCCACCTGTGATTCGTTCCGGGATGCCATCAAGGAGCAGTACTACCCTGTTGGAAGCTATGAGGATGAATACATAAAGTGGACCACGCTGCGGCAGGGAAGGGACCAAGACGTGCCGGAGTTCACCAATCTTTTCCATACCCTTCGCACAAAGTTGGGTATCAAGGATTTGGAGCAACATTTGATACTAAAATACCGTGGCTGCCTGCACAAGTACATCCAAGAAGAAATACAATTCCTAAACATCTCCTCGCTCGGCGCAGCATACCAATATGCCGTCAAGGTCGAGCAGAAGTTTAAACAAAAGAAGCGAGACTTTGGATCTGTGAATCCAAAGCAGGGGAAAGGTGCCCCTAAACCACAAAACAAAGGAAAAAGCCAAGGCGGGACAACCCAAGACAACCAGCCGAAGCTGCAAGCAAAGAACAGCGCCGCGAAGCCGAGAAAGGACACTGGAAAATGGTGCGAGTTCCATAAGAGCTCCACTCACAACACAAGTGAGTGTCGGGCCAAGCAGTCACTGGTGGCTGAGCTAAAGGTTTCAGAATCAGATGCATGTTCCGACTCTGAGTCAGAACCCGATAAGGGGAATGAAAAAGGGAAGCAGATCATTGATGCAGATCCCAGCGCCACTGTCGCTACCGCAAAGATCCAGAAAAATGAACCCGAAGATCCAGAGGAGGAGGAGCGTCTCTTCCACTCCCAGATGTGGGTAAAGGGCTCCCCGATACAGTTCATTGTTGATAGCGGGAGTCAAAAGAACCTCATTTCGGCAGAGGTCGTGAAGCAGTTGGGCTTACCGACCACAGCACATCCACAACCATACACCATTGGGTGGCTTCACCAAGGACGAGATCTTCGCGTGAGCCAGCAGTGTCGCCTTCCATACAACATCAAGCCCTTCACGGATGAGGTATTGTGTGACATTGCTCCCCTTGAAGTTTGTGATGTATTACTAGGACAACCATACTTGTGGAAGCGACATGCTGTGTATGAATCAAGGCCCCGTGCTGTTATTATTACATTGGGAAATAAGTTGTACAGGATACCAGAGGTAGCACCACCTACCGCCATCTCTTTGATTACTGCAAAACAATGCAGTAAGATCATTTCCAAAACCAGGAAATTTGTTTTCCTGATGATACGCCCTCAAGGAAAGAAGAAGACAGTGGCCGCGGCCTCCAGACGGGGTCCCTCTGCATGACAACTACAGATGGACAAGGTTGTGGAGGAGTACGAGGACATCTTCACCTCCCCAGCAGGGGTTCCTCTACACTGTCAAGTCAAGCACTCCATCGATCTGACCCCAGGTGTGCCGCTACCCAATGGACCAATTTATCGGCGCTCCGTTCTGGAGAACGATGAAATCAAGAGGCAGATTCAGGAGCTCCTGCAGAAAGGTCACATCCGTCTGAGTTCATCGCCCTGTGGGAGCCCGATCGTGTTGGTACAGAAGAAGGATGGGACGTGGAGACTCTATATTGACTATCGGGCGCTGAACAAGATCACTGTCCGTAATAGGTACCCGATCCCGCGGATTGATGACCTCCTAGACCAACTAAATGGGGCGAAATATTTCAGCAAGATCGATCTGAAGTCAGGATATCACCAGGTACCAATCGAACCCTCTGATGTGTGGAAGACTACCTTCAAATCCAAGGAGGGCCTCTTCGAATGGTTGGTTATGCCTTTCGGATTGACGAATGCTCCTGCAACCTTCATGAGGCTAATGGATGACATCTTTCGGCCATTCACCAACTCCTTTGTAGTAGTATACTTGGATGACATTCTGATCTTCAGCCAGAGTTGGGAAGAGCACTTCCACCACATCCGACAGGTTCTCCAAACACTGCGGCAACACAAGCTATGTGCCAATTTGGAGAAATGCACTTTTGGCATGACCCAGGTTCAGTATCTGGGATACATCATTGATGAACAGGGGGTGCATGTTGATCCAGCCAAGATCCAAGTCATTCGGGATTGGCCCTCTCCAACCACTCTAACAGAGCTCCGCAGCTTTCTAGGTCTTGCCAACTTCTACCGCAGGTTTGTGTTGGGGTTTTCTCATATTTCTTGGCCCTTGAGTCAAGTCACCAAGGGAGGGGCGAAAGCAAAATTCTTTTGGTTTGAATCTCAACAGAAGGCATTCATGGAGTTGAAGGATCGCCTCTGCACAGCACCAGTGCTCGCGTTACCAGATTTACAACAACCATTTGAGGTCGAGACAGATGCCTCTGACTATGCTATTGGGGCAGTCCTTACTCAACATGGACATCCAGTGGCATATCACAGTGAAACACTTTCAGACACAGTCCGGAAGTACCCCACTTATGATAAAGAGATGTATTCCATTGTACAGGCCTGCCGACAATGGAAGCATTACATTTTGGGGAAGGAAACGGTCATCCACACAGACCACCAACCCCTGCAGTTCATACAGACCCAGGGGAAATTGCAGAATGATCGCCATCAGAAGTGGTCTACATACCTGCAACAGTTCCACTTGAATATCAAGTATAAGAAGGGCAGCACCAATAATGTTACAGATTGCCTCAGTCGACCACTGATCATGGCGTTAACCACCGTGCTCAACTCTTGTGGGCACGAAACTTCTGATTGGCCACTTCTCTACAAAAGCGACCCAGAATTCGGCCACACATACCAGACACTCTTGGAGGGTCGGCATGTTCTAGATTTTCACCTTCAGGATGCCTTATTATGCCACCTCAGTCACCTTTGTGTTCCTTCAAGCGAGCGTGCCAAGATGATTTGGGAAGCCCACTACAGTCGGGCTGCTGGGCATTTCGGGGTCGAGAAAACAGTGGCAGTTCTGCAAAATTATTTCTATTGGCCGAATCTTCGACAGGATGTTGGAAAGTACATCAGATCATGTACTGCCTGTGCCATTTCCAAACCGACCATTAAGAAGCACAGCCTCTATACCCCGTTGCCTACCCCAAGTCGACCTTGGGAATCCATCTCCATGGATTACATGTCAGGCCTTCCTTCCACGAAGCATGGAAATGACTGTGTTTTTGTGGTCGTCGACAGGTTCTCGAAGATGGCCATTATGGTGGCCTGCAAGAAGAATATCACAGCAGAAGCCACTGCTAAACTCTTCTTTGAACGAGTGTGGGTGCACTTTGGAATCCCACAGTCTATCATCTCAGATTGGGACAGTCGGTTTCTCAGCACATTTTGGTCCAGTCTCTGGTCAATGCTGGACACCAAAATCACGAAGTCCACAGCCTTCCATCCTCAAACTGATGGCCAGACAGAGGTTGTCAATAGGATGATTGTGCACATTCTGCGCATGTATAACTCAAAGCATCCACGCACATGGGACGAGAGCCTCCCCTATGTTCAGCACAGCTACAACCGAGCTCTTCACAGCTCCACTGGCCATAGCCCTTTTCAGGTGGGTTTGGGATTCCAGCCACTATGCCCCATTGATGTGGCCATGCCACTTGCAGCTACTCACATAAATTCAGCTCATGTCCAGTCCGAAACAGATAAGGCCACCAGCTTCATCGAGCGCATCCAACACATTCGCCAGCAGGTCCATGACATTCTTGAGAAATCAAATTCCAAGTACAAGCAACGACATGATCAAGATCGGGTGCCACACAAGTTTCAGGTGGGCGACAAAGTCTGGTTGCATTTGCAAAAGGAACGCCTTACTGGAGCCTATCGGAAATTGAGACCACTCCGATATGGTCCTTACACCATTACTAAGGCTATGGGAGACAATGAATTTGAGCTCAGAATTCCCCCATTCCTTGGCCTGCACCCAGTGTTCAATGTGGACCACCTTCGGCCATACTTTCCACCATTGCTAGACACATCCGACATTGCAGAACAGCTCAAACCCACAGAATTAAATCCAGATTGCATGGAACAAGCTGCAACTGATCGGATCATGGACACACAGATCAAGAACACTCGCCAACAGAATATCCAACTGTATCGAGTTGTCAAAGCAGGCCAACTCCTTCAGCAGGGCAAGTGGCTCACCAGGGAACAAGTTCAGCAAAGGTTTCCTCATCTCATGGAGGAGCTCAATGCAATGGGGACCATTGCTTCCTAAGGGGGGAGGAATGATCCAGGTGGATATTGGTGGCCACCTGCCAAGTCCACCTGGACCCCCACCATTTTTCTTCTCAGCATTTTCAGTTTCCTTAATTGTAGCACAACTTACTATTTTTAGCAGTTTTTCGGGTCCTGAACTTCCGGAGCCGTTTTGAGGCCCTAAACGACGTTTTTTGGGGAATCCGGGGGCAACATCGGTCCATTGGGTCCATGGAATGGACTGATGTTTCCCGTTCGAACAATGATAGTGCTCGGATAGATCTTTCTAACGAGCTATTGTATGCATCAAACGGAGATCGTATGCCAAAGTTACGACCCCGGGAAGTTGATGTACCAACTTACCCCAAACGGGGCCCATAGTTTTGGCGTTTCATCTTCTAGGGTTAGGTTTTGGAATGTTAAGGGTTTTTCCACTATTTCTCAACAATAAATAGGCCTTCGAGCCTCATTGTAAGACAATTCAGAGGCATGTAGCCATCACATCTCTTCTCAGAGATAAGCTACCATCGCCCTAGCTGGTTTATTTCCATTTCTGGTTGTAAGCATATTTCAGTATTTTCCATTAATGAAATGAAGTATTATTTCCGTTGCATCTTTGTGTATATGGTTATCTCTGTAATTTGTTGCGTTCCTGTTTAAATCCGGATCAATCAACTATCGAGGCTACACTCATCAACAATCTCTTAATTATGAAGGAATTTTGTTTAGATGTCACAAATGTCGTTATTACGGTCATATTTTGAAGCAATGTCCTCTTCATTTCGTTGAAAAATCTAAGGGTAGGGCTTCCTCCTAGGGTAGCACAATTATGGTTTCATAGGGTCTGAACAGTATACAAAAGGATATTCCTCCTCCAAAAAAACAAGATGATTATATTATGGATATCCTAATACAAGAGGTTCAAGGTCCTATGCATGGAGCGCTAGTAGTGGATGAGAAGCTCAACACTTCAACCGAAACTCCTCCCCACTCTCTTGAATTTGATGGAAGTAATATCCCTCTATCATCTCCTATGCCATGTTCAATCAACTCTTTTTGTTCACTTGATGTGGGTTTGGGCTTATCATCTTCTCAGCAGTCTTTTATGGGAATTACCCTTCCCCTAGCTTCAACCTCTTGTCACATTCCTCTTCCTACTCTAGGAGGATCCTCTTGCTTATCTATTCCATCCAATTATTTGGAGTCATCCTCAAGATATCATCACCCTTAAAATATTCAATCATCCTCCAAGGTAGGGGATACCATATCTTTCTTAGGAGGCCTCAACACCTCATCTCTAATGCATCCTGGCGGATGCATGAGGGGACAGATATCCCATATCAAGAATACTACGATGAAGGATAGTATGGAGCTATATGTGAGTAGACAATATTCAATATTTAGGGCTCTTAGATCAGTGCAAATCCCCAGCTATGTCCCTGGATGATTTTTCTTTCTTTCAACTATGGGGGTTTAGCTAACCCATCTAAAAATTTAGCTTTGAAAAGGTTTGTCAATTCTAAATATTTTGGATGTAATTTTTTCTTCAAGAGGCCCTGGAAGATGGGGATAATATATTTGGTTCTCTAGATTCCCTTATTTATGGATGGATTTTTATGGCATCTGATGCTAGAGGCCAATTTGGAGGTATGGTCATTGGTTTCAATCTGAGATCTGTTTGTATAGAGGACACTTAGGCATCGAAAATGGCCCTGGGGGTAGATATTTTTTTTCCTAATCTTAGGAAGGAGCTAAAAATTATCAATATATATTGACCATACCATGATGATTTTCTTTTTTAGGCTCACTAATGAATAAATCCTTTATGAATGAGGATAACCTAATGATGGGAGGGTATCTGAATTTTTCCATGGGGGCCTCTCAAATTTGGGGTTCTTTTGCCGAAATAGACTCTTTGTATGAATATTTTAGTCATCTTCTGATGGATCATAATCTTTGTGATTTTGATTTGATCAAATATAATCCAACATCTTGTAATAGAAGAATAGGGGATGCTATGGTGGCTAGGCACATTGACCATTTTTTACTATTAGAGGCTATGGTGGAATGAACTCACGTCTTTAGATGATGGGTTGGGATAGGAGGAGAATTTTATCATCACCTTATTTTTCTCAAGTTAAAAGGAAATTCAAACAAGTCTGGTAGTCCCTTTAAATTAAGCACTTTGTGGCTGAAAGATGAATCATTTCATACTTTAGTTTTAAAAAACTAGACCCCTTTCAACCCTAGTGAGGATGCGCCTATAGTGGTCCACTTTGTTGAGAACTTGAAAAGGATAAAAAAAGCCTCTATCCAATGGTCAATCCTTAAAAGGTAGAGGGAGTAAGAAAAGTTGAAAGTTATGGAAGAATAGTTGGAAAGAATCGAAGACATTGATGGGGTGGCTATCTGAATGAAGAGTCTAAGATGAATATTTTCCACCTTGAACCATCAAAATGACGAATCATGGAAGCAAGGGAGGAAAATTTGAGGTTAAAGAGAAAATCAATTTTGTTAAAGAGTGGAAATGAAAACAATTTTTTTCCCAAAATTTTGTAAAGGGATGCAATATTCAAAATACTATTTGGGCTATGGATTCATATGAGGGTGGTAAGACTACCACTTTTGAGGTCATTGATAGGTTGGGAAGAATTCCCCTCCTAAGGTATCTATATCCCAAGTCATTCAATTGTCATGTCTCTTCCCCAGGTGTGCGGAAGAGGAAGATAACCATAGCCTTATGGAATCAGTGTCAAAAGAGGAGTTGCAAAGGGTGCTGCATAGTTTTCAAAAGGACAAAAGTCATGGTCTTGATGGATGAATTGGGGAATTTTTCTTGGGATTTATGATATATTGGGTATTAATATCTTATAGTTAGTTTAGTATTTTCATCTCTCAATTAAGATGGTTGACTCTTTGAACTCGATCTCCATTGCCCTTATGCCTAAAGGAAAAAATCCATAATATTTTGATGATTTTCGACCTATTTTTCTTTGTAATTGTATCTCCAAAATCATTGCTTAAATTATTTCCAACATGATGAAGTCAGTTCTCTCCTAGAATGTATCAAAAAAACAATTTTATTTTTTTGAAGGTCGATAGATTCATTATGTTATTGGTGCAACTTAGGAAGGGTTGTGTAATTTAAAGATCAAGAAATACAAGGGATTAATGATCAAAATTGATCTTATAAAGGATTATGATAGAGTAAGTTGGATATATCTCTTCCTATTTCTTACTCATTTAGGCTTTGAAGTCCCCTTCATCAACTGGGTTATGAGTTGCATATCCAATGTGTCTTTTGTTGTCCTTTTCAATGGATTGGATTCACCTTCCTTTTACGTCCGGAGGGGACTCAAACAAGGTTGTACCTTATCTCCCTTATTGTTTATGTTGATTGTGGAAGGTGTCACACGGAATTTGTCAAGGGTGCGGACACGACTGACCTTCCTAGAAGTCTAAGACATTCTAATGACAAACAAGACAAAATGGAGTGATCTTTCTCTAAATACACCTTTTACAACATGAAAACTACAAGTGTTTAGGCTTACCTTATTCCAAAACGCTGTTGTTGAAGTCCGTTCTTGACGATCCGGATGAGCTCCTCCTTCAAGTCAATTCCTGCAACCACAAACAATCAAACAATTACCAAGCACTTGCATTTCATATAATAAAACATATATTCAACATGCAGACCAAGGAACACATGAAATAACTCATTAACACAAGCTATTGAGAAAAATAAACCAGTTTGTATTAATAACGAAACAAAGAAACTCTTACAACCTGGCCTTGGTGTTGTGCAAGTTCCTCCCAGGGTCCATCAAGGGTTTTCCTCTACTTTGACAAAGCTCACCCTCTCCCAAGTAGAATCAAGTGAAGACAATCTCTCCTCACAAAGGCTCTAATGGAAGACCTAAATCCTGCAGCATTTACCCAAAGAAAATGTATAGCTCCAACCTCCTTTCCTTTTGGCTCAATGCCTTTATTTATAGTGCTGTAAAGAGGTTATTCAGGTCCACTATCAATGGGATCATCCCCCTCTATGGGTGGGATAGCTCCCTTATTGATGGGATAAGTTCCCCCTTAATAGAGATACATGAACCAACTGGAGGCGCATCCATTTCATCAAACCGACCTCTAGAATGTTCTAGAAGTAACCACAAGTAACTTTTTCAAGATAAAACTCGCGCATTTTGCCTTTTACAGAGGGACGCACCTGTCCCTTAACATACAGAGCGTCCATGGACGCAGATTTTGTGAACATGGTCCGCGTCCCCGCAGGTAAGGCTAGAGAGAACCTGCGACCCCAGAGATAAACATAATTTTTTACAAGACTTTCTCTCTTCTTTGAGTTTGAGATGGATAACAGAGGCATGAGACTTGCCTAAGAGGGTAGCATGACTGTTGATTTGAGCCATACTAACTGTAAGTAGTCAAGGTGACATTTTTTAGTGTAACAGATTGCCCCCTAAAGTGCGAAGCCTGGAATAGAATAGGGTTTTGTAATTCTAGGAAGGGTGAAGCGCTTTATCATTTCAAGGATTGCCTTGTGGATGGCCTGGTTGGAACCTGCAATTTTCAACACAAAATACATGGATAAGATTATATCATCACTGAGGTAGGCATTCCCATACTCAGATTCAAAACTTTAACTAATGGACTAACTATTCTGATACAGGAATGATCTTGCAGTACATTATTTTTATAGACTTTTGTAGACACAGTATGGACGCAGCCATCTGTTTATGATTAGTCTACATAGATAATGAATACAAAACTCCTCGCAGCCTGGATGGTAGAAACTAGATCCAGGGTCTTCACTTCTACTTCCCGAATTGGTACGATTCTAGCCATGTGATTAAATGATTCGATGTCGAACATGGTAGAAACCACTTGATTACCAGTCAATGATGTAAACTGTTAACAAGCGTGAGAGAAACCACCAGTAATGTCAATGGTCCTCAAAGTACCAAGCACAACCCGTGAAATGTGAATAGATGTTTTGATGTCGAACACTTCACGGAATCCTCTGATCGAAAGTCAATGATGTAAACTGACGTCAAAGGCGAGAAACCTGCCATTGATGCATGCAGACTTCAAGGTACTGTCGATTCCTAAGTCATCTTTCTAGATAATGTGTCGATGTCGATAGAAAGCGACCCGTTGCAGGCAAGCCTGCAACACGAAATCATTGTTCAAGTTGAAGAAATGTTGCTGTAAGGACTGACTCAGGGATGGTCAAATGGATGACAAGTATTTTGCAGATGAAAGTTTTTGCTTGCAGACCTCTTGAACACATAACGACACAACAGATGGCTTTGTGACGAATAACTCAAAGTTAATCCCCGAAACCCGGTTAAAGACTTTCAAAGTGATTTGGTCAACTGTGAGGTAAAAGATTTCCCAACCCAGGTGAATGAAAAGTGTCGTGTTCAAGAGCGGTAATAAAGTTTCTTCTGAGACAAAAGGTGACAAATAGGTTCATTCTTCTCTTTTTTCCCCCACCATTTCTGGCAAGTACCTCTTTATTTTTAACAAGCTTGAGGAGGATAACATATGCTTGATTATAAGCTCATCCTTCGGACGAGTCCAACCTAGTTTAAATTCGAACCCTAGGAAGGAGTGGTTCGTTCCTGTTTGTAATTGAACAGGTCCTCTACTGTAAAAATTTAACGAGCCCAGTATAGGAGAAACTCGGCGTTTTTCATTTTTAGAGAGTCTGAAAAAACTAAAGGAGACTCCACGTTGAACTTTTTCGTATATTTGTGTCCCTCAAGCCCGAAAAAGTATAAAATAATACCTGGGGGAACCGCTTGATCTTACGACCAAGGAGTACTTTCATAATAGTGTCGTTAACCTGAAAAGTAAAAAGCGATCAAAGACACGTCGTTTTATTTCCTTATCGAGTTTGAAACGACAAAAACCCGGCAATCTTTTCCTGATTTTGCGGTCAGAAAAGAGCTAAAAGGGGACCGTCTTTTAATTCCGTTTTAACGAGTGAAAAAGAAACACTCGGCGATCTTTTCATGTTTTAGGAGTCAGAAAAGGGCTTAAAAGATGACTCTGAAATTTTGTTTGTGAAAAATTACAATTTCCCTCGAAATCCCTTTGTCCTGCACAAAAGCGACACATTACTCATACCTGTTTAAAATAGGCAAAAATACATTCAAAAACATCTTTTCATGGTAAAAAATGAACTAATTCATCCAAAAAACCTATAAAAAGACCTTTTACCATGTCATTTTTACCGTTTCACTGTTGAGGTTGAAAAAAGAGCTTTTGACAAGAAACTTCCCGTGGTTGCTGCGGAAAATCTGACCGTCGGAATCGAACGCCGCTTCACCGAGGTATTTTACACATCCCACTCTTCATTTTTATCCGTTTAGTTTTTTTGTTTTTGGTCTCTGTTTCATTTTTTGGGGGGGTTTTGGGTTCAAAATGCGCCCTCGGCGGACGCAGGTGCCCTTCGGGTGACCTGCGTCCCCCGACTTTTTCTCACACGGGAAAAAGGTCGGGGGACGCAGTCCGCCTTCAGGCGAGCTGCGTCCGGACGCCCTGTGCTACAAAGCCGGGGTGCGTCTTCCGCAAAGGGCGCATTTCAAAACCCCAACTCTCTCAAAAAACCACCAAATTTGCTCAAATTAATTTCTAATTGACTCTTTTGATGTGCAGGGCCTAAAACATGTTAGACTGGAGAGAGAGAGAGCACGTAGAGGACGATGAAGCTGCGATTAACCACCAACCCTCTCTGGATGCCTTAAGAACATGTGGATTGTACAAATATTGGACCATACCGGGCATGAGGGGCCAGGTAAGATTTTTGGAATGGCTGGTTGAGCGATGGAACGTTCAAGATCAATGTTTTTACATTGGAGGGCACCAGCTCGAGATAGAGCCCTCGGATGTATACTTTCTCACTGGCTTGCCAAACAGAGGTGAGCAACTCAACCTTGCGGGGACCAGGCCGGGTGGCCAATCCCTTGATGATCTCCGCGAGGAGTGGTGCAGACCAGGGACTCGCCATAAAAAAGGCGTGGAGATAAAGCACATCGCTCTGGCGGAACTTAGAGTTATTGCATTTACGGTCACCAGGATTTGTGGCGCGGCCGCCTTGCACATTGCCTCCGGATCCCAAATGCGGATGGCAGTTGACTGTTACCAAGGCACCATCTTCAACTGGTGCGAAGCTGTGTCGGCTCATATGAAGAGCCAACTAACCAAGGCAAAGAACGGACGACTAAAGACTTTTGGATATGGGCCTATAGTCGTGAGCTTTGCCTTGGAGAGAGTTCCTATGCTGATCCCTCAGCAACTCACTGTTGATGACTTGGGTCCTCGGGAGCCAAAGCTTGTTCGATGGGTTGCGGTGATGGCCCGGCATCCTGACGAGGGTGCTGCAGTGGTTCGATTCTCAGACAGTTACTTCGACTGGCTAGAGGGCCAGCTTTTTGTGATACAAGACTTTCCATATGCCGGAATGGATTTCAGAGGTGATCCGGACATGGTTCTTCCACAGGGAGAACAATGGGATGACAGAGGTACTTTCATTTTCACAAGTTTTCTAATTATGTATTTTTTATTTTTCATATATATCGTCTCAAAGTAACAGTAAAATTTTAAAAATGCAGATGTTGGACCACAGCGTCCAGCCAATCTCCGGCCTTACGACAGACGACATCCAGCTGCACCGGCACCGGCCCCACAGGATGCGACAGCAGAAGTACTAGCTGATTTGGAGCATGATCTAGAGCGTCTCACGGCAGATATACCTGAGACTACTATGGACGATATTCCTATGAGGCTTCAGCGCTTCGTAGTCGCGGTCCCTGGACCGTTTAGGAGATTTTTGCGTAAGGTAGCCCGCGCAGTGGTGTCGTACAGAGAGCACCACCAGTGATTGACTAGTCACTTTTGTAGTCACATGTGACATTTTTGACTTTTTGTACTATCATTTTGCCGATCATAAGGTGTGTTAAACCTATGATCGAAGACGATGTATATATTTTTGGACACACTTCTATCTATATCTATATATCACTATTACCGGCTTATCTTGTTTAACATGTATGATGAAATGTCTTTAAATTTACTTGCATGATTATTATAAATGTCTGTCCAACACTCGAGAAGCAATTGCATCTGCTAATGTATTCAAAGACCTTGGAATATGTTGATATTCAATGTAATCAAATTCACGTTCCAAGAGACGCACTCTCAAAAACAACCTTAATAACACAGGATTTCTAATGGCATAAACTCTATTAAGCTGTAATACAACAAGTTCAGAATCTAACCTCACTATCAAACGTCGAATTCCAAATGAAATAGATTCGGATAATAATTCAACCACTGCACTGTATTCTGCAATGTTATTCGTTGTTTGACCGAGGCTTACCCCATGCATAGAAACTAACTCGTCAGAGGGCGAATAGATAACCCAAGCTGCGGAAGAGATATTCCGTGTACTACGACAAGCACCATCAGCAAATCCAATGTATGTTTGGAGAGGCGTCGACATCTACAATATCAAGAGTAAAACCAAGATAAGCCAGAATAATGACGAAAAACCACACTTGCTAAGCTAAGCACACTGACTAAACTAACACACTTGCTAGCTAGAAAGAAAATCTAACCTATCTAAAAATTTCTCCATCCATCATTTTAAGCATAATACCTCTTTAGGTAAAGTCCATTTCTGGGTTTGCCCAAAGAGTCCCCATCAAAATCAACTAACTCATAAGCCCCTTTTGCTAGCTTTCGCTTTACAATGTAGGGCCCATGCCACATGGGAACGAATTTTCCAGCACCTAGCTTATCGTTAGCTTGATCATATAATAGTACTAGGTCTCCTTCCGAAAAACTTCGAGGGGTTACATTTTTATCGTACTGAGCTTTCATTCGTTTCGCGTGAGTCTCGATAGCTAAAGTAGCGTCACGTCGAGTCTCATCTAATTTAGCCAAGTATAACAACCGTTTCTCCTCTTCGGAAGTAGCTGGAAGTAATTCGACAGCCATTTGAAGTGATGGGATTTCGCACTCAATAGGTAACACAGCTTCTAAGCCATAAACTAGCTGAAAAGGGGTGAAACCTGTTGAATTTTTCACTGAAGTTCGATATGCCCATAGCGCCGAAAATAACATGTTATGCCAATTCGTTCGATGGATACCAATGATCCGTCGAATCATGACGACTAGAACTTTGTTGATTGACTCAACCAAACCGTTGGCTTGCGGATAATAAGGTGTAGAGCTATCGTGGCGCAAACCAAGCTGGCTTGTAAGCTCAGTCATCATGACATTTCGAAAATGGCTCCCATGGTCAGTAATGATTGCTTGTGGGACACCAAACCTAGTTATGATATGATTGAATACGAAAAGTGCAGCTGTCTTGCCGCTTGCGTCGAATGTAGGCATCGCCTCGGCCCACTTAGTAAAATAATCAACCGCAAGGATGATATACGCATGCCCCCCGGCCGAGTGAGGGTTACAAGTAATAAAGTCAATGCCCCATTTGGCGAATGGACCAGCGGCAATTATAGGGTGGAGAGGAGCAGGTGGAGCGCGCATCTTGCGATCAAACACTTGACAGTTGTGGCATTTTCTGACGGCAAGGATACAATCTTTAAACATAGACGGCCAGAAATAGCCAGCGCGCAACACCTTCTGAGCTGTGGCATACCCAGACATATGACCGCCACATGCTCCAGAGTGACAATCATTCAAAACTCTCTCAGCCTCATCGTGAGTTAAACAACGTCGAAAAACTAAGTCTGCCCCCAGGCGATAAAGTGTATCTCCAATAATTCTGTATTGCTGGGATTGAAACCGAATTTTTCGACGGTTTTCCTTGGAAGCTTCAGGCCGAAAGGTTTGGGTTTGGAGATAGATGATTATATCCCCATACCACGGATCTACAGTGCTAATAAGAAACAAAGATTCGTCCGCAATGGACTCCTCTGCCACAGTCTCTGTGTCAGCACTCGGGAAATCACACATCAATTCCGCGAAGACTAAAGATTTCTTAGACTTGGACTTCTCAAACTCCAAGTCGAACTCTTGCAGGATGACGATCCATTTAGAGTACTTGCCCCCTAGCAGTTGTTTTGTCAAAATATAAATCATAGGGTTGCAATCCGAAATAACAGTAGTTTTGCGGAGAAGAATGTAGTGACGAAAACGCTGGACAGCTTGAACGGCTGCCAGGGCCAATTTCTCCACATGTGAATATTTTAACTCAGTTGGATTTAAGGTTCTGCTAAGGTAATATATCACATGCTCTGCCTTGAATTCATCTTCTTGAACTAACACCATTCCAATGGTGGAATGCGAAGCTGCGAGGTATAAGAAGTAGTCCTGGTTGTAGTTGGGAGGATGCAATAACGGTGCATGGGTCAACGCGTGTTTCAATGCATCAAAAGATTGTTGAGCAATCTCGTCCCAAAAGAATTGTACGTTCTGTTTCAACAACCGTGTAAAACCTTTAGTGACCTCGGCGTAGTTAGGGATGAATCGGCGTAAAAAGTTTGCTTTCCCTTGCAAACTTTGGAGTTGGCGCAAACTCGAAGGAGGAGGCAATTGGATGATAGCCTCGACTTTCGAGGGATCGACGCGAATGCCGGTTTTGGAAACAACAAATCCCAGCAATCGACCTGTTTCTATACAGAAAACACACTTGTGGGGATTCAACCGAATTCGATAATGCCTACACCTCATAAAGATTGCTCGTAAATGGACAAGGTGATCAGCTCGGTGTAAAGAATGAGCAGGCAAATCATCGAGATAGGGTTGCACAATGTGCTTGATGTCATGAAATGCATAAGACATCGCCCGTTGAAAAGTAGCACCGGCATTCTTAAGTCCAAAAGGTAATTTGCAATAAGCAAATGTCCCCCATGGACAAATGAATGCCGTTTTTGGTTGATCGGCAGGTAGAATATTGATTTGATTATAGCCTGAGAAACCATCCATGAAGGAAAACATCTCACTTCCGGCACAATCATCAATAATTTGATCGATATAAGGCGTAGGATAGTTGTCTTTTGGACAAGCTCGATTGATATCCCTATAGTCGATACAGATTCTTATTGTTCCTTGTTTTTTATTGACGGGAACAATATTCGATACCCAATCCGTTAACGGGATCGGATAAATGAAACCTGCTTTCAACAGCTTTTCGACTTCGGCTTTGATTGCAGCTGCTTTTCGAGGGTGAATCTGACGCAACCGTTGCCGAATGGGTTTAGCATCCGGGTAGGTTTTGATTTCATGAACAACAATGGCAGGATCGATTCCCGGCATTTCCTCGTAAGACCAGGCAAACACGTCGCGGAATTCTTGGAATAGGGCCTTGTAAGTTTGGATTTCTTCTTCAGTACATGCGGCACCTATATGAATGTTCTCCTCGATTCCGGGCTTCACTGAAATATCAATGGGAATAGTACGAGAAATATTCCCTAAATTCAGCTCTGAATCAGAATGTTTCGTTGGATCCTGAGCGTCTTTGACATATTCAGCGGTAAAGATAGATGAAAAATCATTTTCAAATGCATCATCCTTAGGTAAAAACGAAGATCTGTGATGGAGATCTTCCCATGGTAGATCATCTACACTTAGGATTTCGCGAAGTTGTTCGTCAGATGACACTTCTTCGGGAAACGTTATCCGTTCTAAGGGTGAGGTGAAAAGTGACTCTTCACTGACCACATTCATTTGGTCGGTTGAATGAAAGTCGGTAAAAGACATAAGAGCTTCATAAGCAATCTCATACGGACTCAACGGCATAACATCACCGAGTGAGTCTAGCTCAGAGTCAGAGGGAACATACCAAGGATCATCATAAATAATGTTTTCTGACGTGATCATATGAATTGTTGCAAACGAAGGGTCTGCATTGAGTGGAGGGAGAGGAAAAGTTCCCAGTAAACCGGAATCCTTAACTAAACCTACACCAATGTCCCTATAAGGGATTGTCGTTTTACCAACATGCTGGATAGTTTCTAAAGAGGTTGGGTCGGATGAAAAGTATGTCAGCTGATCAATAGTCACGATCTTACCGTTATGTGGAAACTTAATGACTCTGAAGACCGATGAAACGACCGCTGTCATAGCATATGACCAACTTCGACCCAAAAGAAGGTTGTAGTCTAGAGGGGCATCAACCACTTCCACATCCAGACTAACGGTTTTACCTTCGACCCCTATAGGCAATTCTTGTAGAATACCAAACGGACGGAACCCACGGCCATCAAAGGCCTTAAGGATGGTGGGGGATTGGTTCAACGAAGGAGAACCAAGCGATCTCCAACATTGAATCGACATAATACACGTAGAAGCTCCCTCATCAATCACAGTCCGATGAATAGGCCTGTTTTTGACTATCACTGGAATTTGGAAAGCCATTTGATGGGGGAGACGCGGTGTACTACTTTCTAGATCAAAGATCATTAGGTTCGGGTCCTGAACATCGACAGCTCCAATAGCCGACAAAAGCAATTTTCGTTGCGCTGGACATGATTGCAGCACTTCGAGTGCCGACATTGCTGAAGGTGAAACAGCTAAGTCTTCAACAATGTTGTAATTCTGGGCTGCTCTCGCATGTGGATTGAAAGCAGACCTTCGAAGTACACCCTTGGCGGGCGGCTTAATCACTAAGTCTGGGTTAGGTTTTTCGATCTGTAGTGGATCGGAACCAGGAGCTGAGGTTGATGGGTTAGAGTGAGAAGATTCTGCTTCTTTACCATCAACAGGAGCCTTACTACCATAATCTTGCGATCGAGTCGCAATCCTGACATGAGACATCATCAAAATGGGTTCTTCACTGGCATTCGAAGAAGAACCTATCATCTTATTTTCCTGCTCGGGAAATGGATTCTTTAACACAGCAGGAGTGGGAGAACCTTTAACTATTTTCACTACCTCGGCCCGATGAGGGCAGTCTCTCGTAAAATGATCTTCTTCACAAATGAGACAAGGATAACGAGGTTTGCGCTTTTCGTCATTGGTTTCCGACTTTTCCGTTTTCTCCTTTGGAGCCTTGTCTGCTTTAGCCTTCTTCTTTCCTTTCTTCTTTCCACCGTTTTTGGATTTGGCCGTAGATGACTCTACAGCGTGAATGTCGGCGGTAAGTTCAGGAGGAGAAGACTCTCCTGTCGGAGAATCAGGCAAAGTGATAATTGGAGTATTGGAGGTCTTGGAAGACTTCTTCTTACTCTTCGTAGTCACGATACCGATCATACCATCAGCGGCATGAGATCCCGAAGGAGCAGCAGCGATTTGGTTTGACTTTGGAAGATCCGGAATTTTCTCGTGTAACGTACCCGACTGAGTGTAAACTAAGTCAAGGTATTGTGCCTGAGCAATGACTTGCTCCTCAGTAACTACTCCGGCCTTAGCTACATCTTCAGTAATTCTTGGTAATAATGATTTTACAAACCATTCAGCTAAAATTTGGTCCGGGATAAAAACTTTCACTAATCTTCTTCGACGTCTCCACTCATGGATGTGATCAGAAATGTACGTGGATGTCGATTGTTTTAGCGAAGTTAATAATTCTGTACCATTATCGTATCTGACTGGTAACTGAAAATGAGTTAAGAATGAAGTAGCTAACTGGCTAAAGTTGTAAAAAGAAGCCCGTGGCAACTCAATGTACCACTTGGCTGCGAGACCAATGAGTGTACGCTGGAAAAGACGTAAGCGGATGGAATCATCTGAGATGGAATTTGATGCACACCAGAGGTGGTAAGTCATCACGTGATTAGACGGATCCTCTCCAGACTTACCTTCGAACTTGGGTATATCGCTGGGCAACTTATTTGGCATTGGCGGCCAGAACGGAAGATATTGAATTGGATCGTTCGTTAGGCGCGTCAAGTCGGGTAAATCTAAAGTCGCAATAAACGGTAACTGCCGGTTAGGATCTCTAAAACTCTGAGTCACAATACCAGCCCCAGGAGGAGGATATCCAGGATAACTAGGAACAGGAGTCGCATTTGGGATATTATATCCTCCTGGAAAACCAGGATTAACCGGACCGTACTGGGGTTGCTGAGGTGGTTGATAAGTGTACCCAGGATACGGTTGATACTGGTAAACCGGTTGTTGGGCAGCTTGCCCAGGTTGATACTGTCCCTGGTACGGAGGTTGAACAAATTGAGGTTGAGTAGTAACAACCGTACTTGTACCAGGTTGGCCTGCAGGCATCTGGACTGTGGTTTGAACCGTGGGTCCAGACAACGGTACAGATGTCTGAGGAGCGGTTACAGGGACAGTAGAAACCGGAGCTGCCGATACTCCAGAAGTAAGCATGGTAGATGAAGCGGTAGTTGCTGCAGCCGTGTGAGGTGGAGTACTAGGTGCAATTGGCGGCTGAGTAACTACAGAAGTTACAGGGGTCTGAACACTTGACTGGACAGGTTGCGGTTGCTGGGGTGGACCAGGAACTGCAGGTTGTCCTGCTTGAGGTACCGACTGTATACTTGGTTGCGACATCTGTTGACCCTGTGACGGATCCCATGTTAACATTCCAGGGTATTGACTCGTAACAGGTTGAGGATACTGAGATCCATAGCCGTATTGAGGATAGGGTTGATAACTGTAAGGTGTAGTCCCATATGATTGCCCTTGAGGTGGTTGATAACCTTGACCAGGGTATTGACCCGTAGGTTGATAACCTTGAGGTAAATACGAATACTGGGGTTGACCTTGACCTTGAGGTTGGTATCCTTGAGGTTGATACCCTTGGGGTTGCCATCCTTGAGGTTGCCATCCTTGAGGTTGATACTGATACTGAGGTTGACTTTGGGGTACATATTGAGGCTGGGGTTGATACCCTTGGGGTTGATACCCTTGAGGTTGCCCCCCAGTCACAAATGAAGTACCTTGAGGTTGCCCCCCAGGCATTAACGAAGGTTGCCCCCCAGGCGGTAATTGGCCACCTTGAGGTTGGTTAA
Source organism: Pinus tabuliformis (assembly GCA_031772625.1). Classification (NCBI taxonomy): domain Eukaryota; kingdom Viridiplantae; phylum Streptophyta; class Pinopsida; order Pinales; family Pinaceae; genus Pinus; species Pinus tabuliformis. Next base: position 50,925,520 of record CM062819.1, read on the forward strand.
TGGGAGTTGAACCTGACATCATATAAACTTCACCTATACTCAATGGTACATTACCACTGTTTCCAACTAATAACCCATGATCAATGGGTTGAGGAGATGCTCCCGCAAAGGTACCAGAAAGTGATTGATACCCAGTAGGAACAGAAGGACCGCCATGTAAAAATGATTCAGGACTTTGTGAAAACACAGATGACTGACCAGACATATTTACAGGAGAATGAATTCCTCTAGGTGGAACCGGAGTACGAGGTGTAGAAAAACCTACTGAGTTGTCTAAAAAATTGGTTAATGCAAGGTACCAAGATTCACTTCTAGGAGGACTGTAAAAGATGGATTCACGCTCCCTTAGATCAAGGGTAATTAGATCTTCAGAATCAGAAACGCCTATTTCTTCCTCTGGAACAAGTTCTTCTATAGCAATTAATCCAACAGGAAGATTTTCGGTGATAATTCTTTCTATTCTTGGTGAATCAGGAACACTAGGAGTTGGAGTAACAGGTTCGGAAATTTCAGGTTCTTCGCCTGTTTCACTGGCAGATGAAAAACTACCAGCAAGCTCGGAAACTGTAACAGCTTCGGGATTGTAACCTGTTTCTAATCTTTGGTAATCTGGATGGACTACCAAGAAGATTCTCCTTCTTCAGGTGAACCTACTCTACTGCCACTAGGAGGAGTTACAAGGACCTTTAACCCTTCTAAATGACCCGGAATGTCTTCAGGAGATTCACCCCGCGATTTACGGAGTTTTCTTAACAAATCTATTCCGGTAACAATCTCAGGAGACTTGCCCCGAAGTCTACGGGACTGTCTCGGTAATTCCGCCACAATTAAAGATTTTAACTACAACACACGAAAACAAAGTAAAAAATTTCAAATCAAACCACCTAAAGTCTTCTAAAGAACCAATCAAATTTGAAGCACACGCCTAAATAATCTAGAGCGTCAAACCACACACAAACAGTAGTCTTCCGGACCAAAAGCGCTAGTTGGTGATTAGGCCCAACCTCGCAGGATTCAGTACAGAAATAGTGGGTGGAACAGTTACCCCGGCAACCTGCTTAATGAATAGACTGGACCAAGTTCCTCCACTTTAACCGTCTCGAAGTGAAGCGAACCCCCCAGAAAATCCAAGTGAGTATAACCGACGTCTGCTCCAGGTACAGTGGGACCTTCCCTCCACCGTCACCTTGGGTAGAATCCTAGATATTATGGCCACTAAGGTTACCAATCACAACAATTACACCTGGGGGAACAGTCTAAACTCCGACAGCACGCAAGGGCAGAGTAGCAAGCTCCAATCCCCTTACCGGCTCCTTGACAACAATCCAAGGTTTACCGATAAGTGACCCCTGGCTCCTCGACAATGGTTAATCCGAGGTTTACCGTTTGTAATACGTACTGCCTGGCGTCGTTCCCAACGAGGGAGGAATGATCCCCTCACTGGTTCGGACACGAGCTCGTGTTTCTCCTTTAAGAGGAGCTTTCCCAGAATGTAACTGAAACAATTGGATTTGTTCTACTCAAGATAGACTATCTGTTTGGTTTTGTAGTCTTGGAGAGTTAAGTACTCACCTACTCCAAGACCCTAGCCTAAGCTATGTTGGTGCTTCAGAGCCCTAGAAAAATAAAGATTACTAGATTGATTTTAATTTAAGCGTTACTTTTAAGGTTGTTTCTTAAGTCAAAAGGTGATGGAAGTGAAACTAGTGGTGTGTTGACTCGACTCGAAACCACTACAAAATGCACCTAAAATGATTTATCCACTACTTTACTTTTTCGATGAATTGCTTAACTAAAAAGTTGAGAGAATGCAATCTTTATAAAAGCAACTTCTTAATTGAAGACAATCAAAGAAACAATTCGTTTTTCTTTTCCAAGCATAAAAACATAACTTCTCTTTACATGCACGAAAAAACTCTTTTCTTCTTTTGAAAACAAAAAGCTACTTGAAACAAGACTTTTTAAGAAGATGTTTTTGTATTTTTCTTTTAATAAAGCAAGTAAATCTAATGTAACCAAAAATCAATCTTAACAACTCTTAAAATCTATGAAAATGCACTCATAAGCAAACTAAAAGCAAATTTACTCTAAGCAATCTTAACGAGGCCAAAACTAACAATGATTATTTCTAAGGTGTTTTACTTGATCACAATCAAATCAAGGACTAGCTTATTGCAGAATCAAAAACTAGCCAAAACAAAATTCTAATCTTTTTGTCCTTTTTGAAAATGGAAATCAATACTTTAAAAACAAGCAATGCGAAATTTGACCCAAAACAACTCAAATGACAAGTTGCTCAAACAAGGAGACTTTACGACAGGCTCAACTTCTAAGAAGGTTGACTAACCAGAGATATCTAAGGCTGGACAACTTTCTACTATCAAAGTCACTACAAAGCCTTTCCAAAAATCAAACCCTAGGTCTAAACTTCGTTGAAAACCACTAAAACACTCAAAGCTCACAAAACTAGTTCAGGTGAGAATTCTTGACAGGGTACTAAAGGATCTGGGCAGAAAACACTAAAGAAAAACAAAATCTAAAAGTAATTTAAAGCAAAAATGGAATTTTCTTAACTTTTACAGGAAGACGCAGGCCACCCGTTGTCACAGGTGCGGCCCCGCACTGTGCAGTCGACAACAGCGCGTCCAAGGACGCACTGTGCAGCACACAGAGACTGCGTCCTTCTGGAAAAAGGAAGAAAAACTAAAGCCAACTAAATCTACAGCTAAGCCACCCAAATACTAATTCTCACAGTCAAAAACCAGAAAATAAAAATGATTTTCTCAAAGCAAAGTTCATATAAAGGAAAAGACTCTCTCATTAATGGATTCCCCAGCGGAGTCGCCAATTTGTCACACGGAATTTGTCAAGGGTGCGGACACGACTGACCTTCCTAGAAGTCTAAGACATTCTAATGACAAACAAGACAAAATGGAGTGATCTTTCTCTAAATACACCTTTTACAACATGAAAACTACAAGTGTTTAGGCTTACCTTATTCCAAAACGCTGTTGTTGAAGTCCGTTCTTGACGATCCGGATGAGCTCCTCCTTCAAGTCAATTCCTGCAACCACAAACAATCAAACAATTACCAAGCACTTGCATTTCATATAATAAAACATATATTCAACATGCAGACCAAGGAACACATGAAATAACTCATTAACACAAGCTATTGAGAAAAATAAACCAGTTTGTATTAATAACGAAACAAAGAAACTCTTACAACCTGGCCTTGGTGTTGTGCAAGTTCCTCCCAGGGTCCATCAAGGGTTTTCCTCTACTTTGACAAAGCTCACCCTCTCCCAAGTAGAATCAAGTGAAGACAATCTCTCCTCACAAAGGCTCTAATGGAAGACCTAAATCCTGCAGCATTTACCCAAAGAAAATGTATAGCTCCAACCTCCTTTCCTTTGGCTCAATGCCTTTATTTATAGTGCTGTAAAGAGGTTATTCAGGTCCACTATCAATGGGATCATCCCCCTCTATGGGTGGGATAGCTCCCTTATTGATGGGATAAGTTCCCCCTTAATAGAGATACATGAACCAACTGGAGGCGCATCCATTTCATCAAACCGACCTCTAGAATGTTCTAGAAGTAACCACAAGTAACTTTTTCAAGATAAAACTCGCGCATTTTGCCTTTTACAGAGGGACGCACCTGTCCCTTAACATACAGAGCGTCCATGGACGCAGATTTTGTGAACAAGGTCCGCGTCCCCGCAGGTAAGACTAGAGAGAACCTGCGACCCCAGAGATAAACATAATTTTTTACAAGACTTTCTCTCTTCTTTGAGTTTGAGATGGATAACAGAGGCATGAGACTTGCCTAAGAGGGTAGCATGACTGTTGATTTGAGCCATACTAACTGTAAGTAGTCAAGGTGACATTTTTTAGTGTAACAGAAGGCATTAGGAGGCTTACATCAGATGAAAAAAGGAGGGGAGTACTGAGAGGTGCTTGGGTGGTGGAGGATATGAAAATGACTCGCTCTTTGTGGGAGACATCTTATTATTTTGCGATGGATCTAGGCTTGACCTAACTACTATCCAAGTGGTTTTGAAGCTATTCCAAAAATCTACAGGTATGAAATTTAATGAGTTTAAATCTTCTCTTTCTCTTATTGGTCTCTCCAGAGATGAACTTATAAATTCCTAAAACATCCTTCCATATCAATATCACAATTTTGATGTTGGTCTTGAGTATTTGGGGTTCCATATCAAGCCAAATGACTATAAAAAAATTATCTGGTTATGGATTATCTTCAATATAAAAAATATATTGAAGTTTTTGAGTTTGTGATGGCTATCAAGAGCGGGAAGGATATTCCTTATAAACATTTTCTTAGAAGAAATTCCAGTTTTTTGGATGTCTTTGTCGTCGATTCTGAAAAGGAAAACTCAATACAATTCGAAGCATTTGTTATCATTTCTTATGGTTGTGGTATAAAGAAGGGCATGTTTTTCCTTGGGTGAGATGGGATAAAATTACTCTTCCAAAAGAGTGCAGGGTTGGGGATTGAAAAACCTCCATTCCTTTGTTAAATCCTTAGCTGCAAAAACATGTTGGATATTGATTTCAACCCATATTATTGGGACAACAGTGGTATATAGAAAATATATCTATACCTACTATGTGGTTGAATGGATTTGGATTTCGAACAAGAGAATACTAAATTCCTTGGTAACATGGAAAGAAAATATGTCAACCTTCTCTCATATTAAATCTAAATTGGCATGGAAAATAGGAATTGGGGAGATGGTGAAAATTGGTATGGACACATAGGTCAGAAGTGGGGAGAACTTTCTCCTGTTTCCCATGTTGGACAATTTTCTACATGAAAAATATTGTGGTAAATTATACACAACCACTTGGAGCTATTGCTTAGTAGTCTTATGGCCCCAACAATACTACTAGACAACATAATATATCACCAAAATTGAGCAAACAAATATATCCAAAACCATATGATCCAAACAATCATTCATGCATGCAATCCTTAGCTAGGATTTGAGTTAAAAGCTATGATCATCGTAGATTGGTTAAGAGTGTTGGGTTCGATGTAGATATTCCTTTCTCCAGCTAGGAGATATTGACCTCTAAAACAAATCTACAACTTGCACACAAGAACCACCAAACAAAGATCACAAATGGGCTTCTGCAAAGGATTGTGAATTTAGATAAACAAGCATAAACTTGAACAGTTAATCATAAATTTAGATAAAAGAAGGGAATATTCACTTTCAATGATCATGAAATGGAACAATACATGTATACCTTCACACATAGGATCTCCTCTCCAGATTCTGGCAAAGTCCCCCACTCTCCGAGCAATATGACCTTAAGAAAAAGTGAATCACAATCTTGGAATCAAAATGACAATGAAAATATATAACTCTCCCTCTAACTCTATCCTGACCTTCTAGGATAGACCAATATATAAAGAGACAGAGAGTCTCCAAGGAGGATGAATGCAAATGCTTAGGGCAAAGAGAAGTTAGGAATATTCTCCAATAATGCACCCAATCCAACTCAAATATATATGATAGTATGAGGATCTGAATTGTTCTCCTAGTAAACATAAGTCTCTAGAACAAAAGCCATGGCCGCATGGAAAAAACTAAGAAATTTTGGCTATGGAAACTAGGAAGGAAGGTATTCCATGCGACTGAAGGATTATAGTTGCCCTGTCTAACACTAGGTCCATGTGGTTGTGGAGAAAAATAGGTCAAAAATGGTCAAGGCTAAGACAAATGGTCAACAATATAATGTCTTAGAAGTGCTAACCCTCTGGAGAAAAATAAGCTGATAACACAAATGATATTTTTGTTTTCCATCAGGTGGTGATAACAATCATACTTCTATTTGGGCATAGGGTTGGAAAAATTCTCGGCAGCTAAATATTCATGTAAACTTCACCATTAAATGAAACAATTATATCAATGTACTAAACAAAACACATGTTTTGTTACAAGATAGGGAGGATTCCCTTGTCTGGGTTGACTCACTGTTAGGGGAATACATGCCCAAAACTGGCTACATGTTCATCATTGAAGATACGTAAATTAATATCATGTCTTGGTGGTGGAAGAAGCTTTGGAAGCTGTTTTTTTTCACCAAAGCTCATCTTTTTCAATCGTTTCTACTAAATAATAATGTTCCCATCATGGATAATCTAAAAAAAAGGAGTTTGGAAGGTCCTAACTGGTGTGTTCTTTATAAGAATGTAAAGGAACTGGTGGAACATTTATTCCTCCTATGTCCTTTCTCTTTGGTAGTTTGGTCTATTTCCAAGAACAAATTAGGATATGCCATCACCTAGCAAGGCGAAAACTTTAGTGAAGCCTAGAAGTCATGGTGGGATATGGCCTCTTTGAAACAGATCCATAGAATTCTTCTTATTATTAAATGGGCTATATAGTTGTCTTGTAACACTAGAATTTTCCAGGATAAGTCTGCATCTCTCGACTTCATGGAAGCACATGTCTTGGACATATATTATCTCCTTGTAGTTTTAAATCTTGCTCATACTACTCATACTATGGATAATGAAGAAATAGATAGAACTATCCCATGGGCATATTTTAATGGGGCATTTATGACTGAAGGAGCATGTGGTGGAGGGTCTATTATTTTCTTCCAAGAAAATCACTCCTTCAATATTCAAAGGGGTCTTGGCAGAGGCACTAACAATTATGTAGAACTACTCAACCTGGAACTTCTTCTTCTATTTTCTCTTGAGAAATATTGTGGTAATTTACAGATCTTTGGTGATTATGTGATCATTATAAATTCATTTATTAACATTGAGAGATGTCACAAGCAGACATTGGCTCCCATTTTAGACGAGGTCTTCCTTTTGAAGCAATCTTTTGATCATATTTCTACTTGCCATATTTATAGAGAAAGAACATGGAAGAAGACTCCTTATCAAAGGTGGGCTCACATATGGAATTGGGCACTTGGTAGATTAATGAGAAGATAGATGGAAACACAACAATTTATTTTCACAAGCCCTTCTTAGGGTTTGCATCTAGGATAGTAACAGGGATATCTCATATATTACTTTTGTTTTGGTTTTATCTTTTTTGGTTTCATGTCTAGACAACTTTATCAGAGTGTTGTTACATGCAAAAATTTGATTGATACTTGCATATCGAGAAATAGATAGAAACTCATTTTTTTGTCTTATGTAGATGATTATGCACAATGTAAATAGGCTGGAATATATAGATACTATATATGGGTATAACCTTTTTGTTTTTGGGATGATGACAATAGCATACATACCTTTTGTTTTAATGCACAAGGTGCATCTGCGGAATTTAATTTCCATTCCTGGTAATGAAAGTAAAGATTTTTCCTCTGGAAAAAATAAGTCAAGAAACCATTTGGCTTAGACAAATTCTTTTAAATTTTGGATTCTAGTAGCATAATTTGACCACATACTAATACAATAATTGAAGTGCCATTCATCTTGTGAAATATCTAGCTCAACATTAATATAGTAAACACATTGAGATACACACACATCATCAAGAAGATCCTTTAGGATTTTGTCATTGAAGACCTTTTAGAAGTCAAGTTCTCAATATTGTTCCATGTTAGGTGTTCAAGATATTTTCATTAAGGGGCATAAGGCTCTTGAAGACCCTTGTAAGTATTACGACCTTGAGATTAAGACAGGACAACCTCCTTGTCAACTATATAGTAGATGTCAAAGTCATTTGGTATTTTGTTGTGTTTTGACCTGGAGTTCAACCTATCTAACAATCAGGGAGAAAAGTAATATGTTTTATATGAGCTTATAATATTATTGATGTTTTGGAGATCTTAAATATTGTTGCTAAACTCAGATTTGGTGCTTGACTTTAAAGTTTCATTATTGCATTAAGTTGTAGAGTTGATTGGATTAGTACATATGTATACCATTATCTTGGATAATCAACCCCTTAAAATTTTTCAAATTTAATTTGTGCTGTTAAATACACCTTTTTTGTAACCTTAGTTCTATCTTGCTTTTATTGATTAAAAAAAACATATGTGAAGATTTTGTTAGAATAACATATTTATTGTTGAATAAATGTATTCTTAAGAGGCCATGAATACAATGGAACACATGCATTTTGTTAGGTCCATATAATACTAGTGTAGCCCCCATATTGTTATTGTTGTGCCCTTACATTATTATTGTTATGTAGGCCCTGATTATATTGTGACCTTTTGGACTCCTATATATACCAAGGAGGTTTTGTCATTTGTATTATCCGAAAATTATTCATTTATGTGATTTAAAAGCAGATTTCCCCCTCTAAGAGGCTTGTTTTCAATTCATTGATCTATCTTTCTTCTGTTTTTGTGATCTGGTTACATAACATTTGGTATCTGAGCTCCGAATCCTATGCTTACACTTCTTCAAACAGGTCATCTTGTAATTTTCACTCTAATTCCTTTTTTTTTTTTTTTTTTTTCGAGGCTTAAGAAGATGAAATTGCGAGCACCTGGATCTGAAATATTGATGAACATCGAGTAAAAAATTTTAATCTTGGTTTTCTATTATTTTGGAGATATAGTAGAAGGAAGTTAGGATTTATACATGCCCCAAAATTCTATCTCAAACCGGTGTTCCAAGAAAAATCATCATAACTTTCTCTTCATGCATCATATTTGAATTTCATGAAAATTCACTTAAATCTCATGGACTGTAGTTTCTCTTGTATCATTTTCAAGGCTGAAGGTTAAAACAATGACATGTTGCATCCTGTACCAGTTCCATCTACTGAACTAGTCCATAATTAAGTCATATTGGGAAAATTTCCATAATGTTATCTTGGTATAAATGGTGGGGTTAGAAAGAAGATACAAAGGGCTACCACAACGTGCAATTTCATGCTTTGGAGAGCCTAAATTAAAGATACACAATATTTTCAATATCGAGTGCCTAAAATTAATAAAAAAGTATGTATTTTTAAAAAAATTGCATAACTTTTGTTTGAAACATTAGTTTAAAGTAATTCAAGGAGCATAATGAAGTATAGATATCATTATTTGGTTCAAAAATTCCTTGAAACAAAAAAATGGATAGACCTATTAAGCCAACATAAATCTTTATTGTGACGCATGAAGAAGAGGAAGAAACACAACATGATATATCAAAATTATGAGACCAAGTGCAACAAATTTCACTCTTGCAAAGAGTAACCAAAAATGAAATGGAAGCTAAGATAGATGGTTTGAAGAATGGCTTAAAAGAAGACATGGAAGGTTTGAATAATGGTTTAAAAGTATACATGGAAGCTAATATGGATGGTTTGAGAATGGTTTAAAAGCAGATATGCAAGGTTTGAAGGAAGGTTTGACAAAGTTTCTACAAGAAATGCTTTCTAGTGGTGACAAGGTACTCCATGAAAATAATGATAAGGACAAAAGGAATGTTAATTATGATTTTAGAGACCCCAAAATTGGGTTTAATACCCGCCACATTCCAAAGATCAATATCAGGAAGTTTGATGGCAAGGATCTAGTAACATGGATACTACAGATGGAGCAGTTTTTTAATCTAAATGATGTGCAACACACATAAAAGGTACACATTGCATCTTTATATTTAGAATCCAATAAATTTGTATGGTATCGATGGCATTGTTATTGTAAAGAAATAGTCACTTGCACATTTTTTACAGAGGAATTGATAGCACATTTTGAGGATACAAAGAGTAATAACTTCTTTAGCCAAATGACAAATTTCAAACAAAAGGGTCCAGTTGTGGAGCACATTGAGGACTTTCAAATATTGAATATAATAGGTAATTTAATTGAATATCAAAGATTGACTATATTATTGATGTCTTCATAGGGAATTTAAAGGATAACATCCAACACGAGGGTCGCCTTTGGGAGCCTAAGTCATTGGAAAATGCATTCAGGGTGGAAAGAAAAGTTGAAAGAAAAAATATGGCAACAAGGAGGTCTATCACTCTCAACTGTAAAGATGGAAGTGTTTCCACTCCTAGCCTCCCACAACCTACAAGGTTGACACCACAAAAACTGGAGGAAGAATTAGCAAAATGAATTTGTTATAGTTATGATAACAAATACACTAAAGGTCATAAGTGTGTTGAGCATAACTTATTTTACATAGATTGTGAAGAGGAGGAAGAAAAGAAACAGGAAACATTAAAAGAAGAAGATATACACCAAGAACCGACCCTAGAGAAAGGATAAATGAATCCGAAAATTTCTTGTAATGCATTGTTGGGAATTAACACTCCTCAAACTCTCAAGATATAAGGATATATAAAGAAGAAAAGGACAATAGTATTGATTGATTAAGATAGTACCCATAATTTTATTCATTATAAGATAACCAATGAATTGAATTGATTTCTATATCCAACACCAGATTATCTAGTGATGGTTGAAAATGGAGGAACTATTAATTGCTCAGGGAAGTGCCATAATATCAAGCTAACCATGAGGGAATATATATTGAATATTCCAATGCTTTCCATTCTAATGGATGGTTCTGATGTTTTATTAGGAGTCCAAAGGTTACAATCTTTATAGACAATAGATTTTAATTTTCAAGAACTTTTCTTGAATTTTTTCTAGGAAGGAAAGGAAATTGAATCAAAGGGCATCATAGGGAAACCGATGAATGTAATCATCTCTAAGGTATGACAAATATTTTGAAGAGAGGAAAATGAGGACTAATTTCACAATTATGCTTACTCGATGTTCAAACATCAAAATCATCCATTTTTCTAGATATCCAAAGAGTCCTGAGAAATCATTCCAATGTGTTTAAGACTCCCAAAGGTCTCCCACCTATTTGTGATCATGATCATGCTATTCACTTGATTCTAATAAGTGTTATGCCAAACATCAAACTTTACAGATATCCTTATGCCCAAAAGGGTGAAATTGAATGTATAGTTGCATAAATGCTAGAGGAAGGTATACATAATTCAACTTGGCCAAATTTCTTTCTCTTCTCTAGTAGTATTGGTGCACAAGAAGGATGATCATGGTGTATGTGTCCATATTATAGAGAGCTCAATAAGCTCACTATTAAAGAAAAAATTCTCATTCCTATCTCTAATGGATTGTTGGATGAATTACATGGAGCAATTTACTTCTCCAAGTTGGATCTTCGTTCTAGATATCATCAAATTAGAATGAAGACAAAAGACATTCCAAAAACAACATTCAAAACTCCTGAAGGTCACTATGAATTTTTGGTCATGCTTTTTGGCCTTACTAATGCAACTTCCACATTTCAAGGTTTGATGAATTCCACTTTCAAATCCTTTCTTAGAATATTTGTGTTAGTAGTTTTTATGATATACTAATCTACAATAAGTCTTGGAAAGACCATGTTCAACATGTTGACAGGGTGCTTAAACTATTGGATGAGAAACAATTGTATGCAAAACCATCCAAATGTTTCTTTGAGGTACAAGAGGTGGAATATTTGGGTCATATTGTATCTCATGAGGGTGTCAAGGTAGAGCCTACAAAATTAAAGCAATGAAGGAATGGAAAATCCCCACAATCATAAAGCATCTTGATGCAAGAACATCCGACTGAAAAGGCAACAACTGGGAAATGTTTTTTATTTTGCTGGAAAGAAAGAAAAACATTTTGAGTTTTTGTTTTATTTAAATTAAGTCTGACTCCGCCATTGTTCTTTAAAAATTAGGCAAGCAAGTCAAGATAGGATTAGTTAAGAGCATGTTTAAAGAAACTGTTAGATAACTAAAAGGTAACTAAGGAACAGTTCCTCAACTGTAAAGAAACTGCTAGTAATGCATTGAAAAAGAAAAACTAGAGCCTGATTGAGGGGCTGCCATCCAGAGAGAAGAGAGGACTCAGGATTTGTAATTTACAATTGTCTTGAATATCTATAAAAGCAAATGAATCTAGAACCTATCATTAAGGAAGCAGGATAGTTTTTAATTTTCTTGTGCATAAATGTTTCAGACATTGTATTGAAAGCAAAACAATGAAATAACTCATTAAGAAGCCGAATGGCATCAACAAGTATCTTGTGACAAAAGGCATCTCAGACTAGGAACGAGATAAAGGAAAAGCCAACATAGACAATAGATTTTTCTTTCCTCAACAAAAAAAACCAGGTACTTTTATATTCAAAATTCAAGCATTCCTATACATCCATTTCATTTCCCATTTAACAGCTCATTGTACAAATTATATAACCCAAAAACCGTGGAGGGTTATGAAACCCATGAAAACCAAAAACTACAATTTATAAGCCCATTCAAACAATGAGGGCATGAAAACCCTTGAAACTATACTAATACTAGTCAAATAGCAAGGGCATGAAAGCTTGTGAAACCACACACATACACAAAGGAAGCGAAACCCTAAGGGTTATACCCAACTAAAGATAGAGCAAGCAAAAAAAAGATACAGCCATGGAAAGACCCTACCAAGGTTTTCCCTGAGCCTGGGAAAATTGCCAAGGATGAGGTCGTGGAGCAGCGTTCCCCTGGAATGACCTGCACACCACCACAAAACAGGGCAGCAGTTAAGTAGGGGAATGAGACCAAAATACAGTGAAGCAAAATAACCAAGAAAGGAGAGAGGATTTATCTGGAGAAGGTCTAACTTCGTGACAAAGGATAAGATCCGAGACTCACAACAGAGGGTTTCTCCCAACAAAAACACCTTGAGAGAGTTTTTCCTGCTCACCAAGGAGCCAGAGGGTTAGAGACTTAAAAACGAAAGGAGAAAATGAAATCGGAACAAGAAAACTACCTAAGAATGAGTTCGTAGAGTCATCCAGTGCAATAGCAAGGCAAGAACCTGTGTTTTCATAAAGCCAAATCATCACCAAAACCAACATCAAGAAAACAAGCATCATAAATAGAGTAGAGAAAACGTATGAGCCAAGTGATAGAGATGAATCAACCTGTAGGTGGAAAATCGACGTGAAAACCTCCAAGAACCAACGAGGAAAACCACCACAGGGAGCAAGCGAAGGCACAACGCTAACAAACCACCATATGGAACAAGAAAGGCACAACACTAACAAACCACCATACGGGACAAGCAAAGCACAATGCTTACCAACCATCACAAGAACCAAGCGAAAGCACAGCGTACCCATAGAGCCGAACCAGACCACGACAATGCAAGAATGAATTCCAAATACCCTCGGTAGGTGTGATAGATTGTGTTTGCAAACCCAAGGCCAATACAAAGGGTAGGCCAAAAAACATAAATTGCATTAAAACCTCACATCAAAACCCTACCACTATTTTTTCGAAAAATGATAAGAGTTAAACGGCCACTGCTACGTGTCCCTCCTGGGGATCACCATCAATTTTTGGTATCAGAGCAGTTTGTTCCTTTCTATCGGAAAAGATGGAGGTAGGAAGAAGGGGTCGAGGTAGAGCCATCAGAAGAGTAGAAGATGAAGGGTTACGAGAAGAAATTAGGACTTTAACTGCACGTTTGGCAGCAGTGGAAGCAGGAAGGCGTAGAGATCTAGAAGGTGGGGATGATAGTGAGGAGGAAAACACAGCCACGACAGATGGGTCAGATGAAGAAGGACCAGAGATTAAACTATTGAGGTCAGTTTTGTTGGCTAGTAGCAAGCCAAGACCAGAGCTCTCTAATTATGATGGCAGTTTGTCCACAGAGGCATTGTTGGACTGGATAAGTGAACTAGATAAATATTTTGAATATGAAGAAATCAGCGAAGACAAGAGGATCAGGTTTGTTGTCACCAAGTTGAAGGGACATGCAGCACTATGGTGGGATAGTGTACAAGTAGAAAGGAGGAGATTGAACAAACCATTGATTAAAAAATGGGACAGGATGATTGCTAGAATGAAGAGCAAATTTTTGCCTAAAGATTATCAAATTTCCCTTTATAGACAAGTACAAAACCTGAGGCAAAGAATGATGACCATAAAGGAATATACTGAAGAATTTTATAAAGTAAACTTGAGACCTGGTTATGTTGAAGATACCCCTAAGAAAACAACGAGGTTTGTAAATGGTCTACGAATGGAGATCCTAGACGAAATTAGTGCTCTTTCCACTAAGAACATAGAGGAAGCCTATCAGAGTGATTTGAAGGTAGAGGAAAAGATTGCTAGGAAACATAATGCCAAAAGAGGATATGGCTCTAGCATAGGTCGGGGACTTCCAACAACAATGAAGAGGGCAGTAGTTTGAAGACTTCAGGATAGACTGAAAGGGAAGGTAACACCAGAGGAGGAAGGTCATACCGGCGAGAAAGAGGTAATGGCAGAGGCAAAGGAAATGCCTATCAGTGTTACAAGCATCACAAGTGGGGACATAGGTCCTTTGAATGTCCTAGAATTGAAAAAACTGGACAGAGGGGAGCATTTGTCGCTCAGCCCGATGAAGCAGAGGCACCACCACAAGAGGTGGTGGAAAATATGCCTGAAACTGGGGAAGCCTTGGTGTTGAACAAGGTATTATTGAAACCATCTAAGGAAGTAGTTGATCAAACACATAGGAAAGCATTGTTCCAAACTGTGTGCAAGTCGCATGGGAAATGCTACAAATTAATCATAGACAGTGGAAGTACTGATAATCTGGTAGCTACTGAAATGGTGGGGAAATTGGGTTTGAAGAAGTTGAAGCACCCAACTCCATATAGGGTGTCTTGGTTGCAGAAAGGTCACCAACTGCTGGTCGATGAGCAGTGTGAAGTAGAGTTTCATATTGGCAAGTATAAGGATAAGGTGACTTGCGATATCATGCCTATGGACGTGTGCCATATTCTGCTGGGCAGACCATGGAAGTATGATAGGAAGGTCATCCATGATGGGGAAACAAATTGTTATAAGTTTGTTAAAGATGGGATAAGCATATGCTAGTGCCCATGAAGGAAGAGGATGTTGCAGAAACCAGCAGGACAAAAGCATTACTGTTAGGTGGAAAAGAGTTTCTGTGACAGATGGAGGATGATGAGGTAAAATATGCAGTTGTGCGAAGGCCAAAACCAGTATTGATCCATACTGAAGTCACTAACTTACTTAAAGAGATACAAGACATGTTGCAGGAATTTAGTGGTATTGTGGTAGACGATCTACCAGACCAATTAGCACCAAAGAGGAGTATTAGTCACCATATTGATTTTATTCCAGGAGCCAATTTTCCAAACAAAGCTACTTGCCAGATGAGTTCGAATGACAATGAAGAAATCAGGAAGCAGGTGCAGGAGTTATTGGATAAAGGACTGATTCGGGAAAGTGTTGAGCCTCAAAATTACTCTTTCCCTAGCAACTCTTCTCATTCCTTTTCTTTTTTTTTTTCCATAAGAAAGATGCATTCTCATCACCAATGACCGGTATATACTGTCTTGAGGAGGAAATTTAGTGATTTACATGTTATTCTTTTATGTTTTGCTGTTTGAATAATTTTTTTTATATTAGCTACAAAACACAGCCTATTCTACAGCTAATCGGCTGTTCCGCAGCTACCTTCATGCTCTAACAGGTTCTAGGTGTCAGAAGGAGAAGCCAGCCACATGGGCATCTTGGAAATCATCGTGACATGGACCCTGTCCTATTCATTTAGCCCAGGTCGACAAACAATATGGCATCAGACTACATCAATGGATAAGTCAAACACAAAGAGACCGAAGGTAACAGGACTCTGTTTCGTGGTTAATTAATACGTTTCACAGTGATTGTAAGTGTTATATGGAGTAACTACTTGTACCTCCAGACTCCAACGGCCACCTATACAAACGAATCCAACAGCCACCATGTCTTGGATTTATGTCTCCAGCAGCCGAGGAAGAAATTCTACATATCTATCTTCTACATGTTTGGTTATAGCATGTTTTTCTCCACAAATAGTTATATGGTTTTTCTTATAAATACCTGTGTAAAGGACCAAAGAAATTAGTAGTGATAGTAATATTTTTATTGTGAAATTGAAGTTCTAGACTCTGTAATTTCTGGGCATTTTGTGTCCCTATTTTAATATGAAAAGACTGCATGTTTCTATGAAAATCTGAAGGAGTTTTCTTGGAGTTGATTGAGCAAGCGTAGCCTAATTAGTTGTAGAGGGCCCCTGCACTGAAGAAGGTTTCATTTCATTTTATTTTTCTTCTTCTCATTAACTGTAAATTCATCATTTTCTTTCACGATGTTTATAATCATTTTCTTACTAACAATGTTTATAATGTAATTTCCATCATTTTCTTATTAACAGTGTTTATAATTTAGAGCAGTTTCCATTTGCTTGATCTCTTTTTAGTTTTTATCAGTAGTTTAGAAGACAGAACTCAATGGTGTAATCTTGTTTATTCAATTAAAAACTAACCTTGTTTCAAGATGAGAGTAGGATTGAAGAATGATAAGGATACACTATTGGATAGTTTACTTCGTTCACTGTTTTGCTAGTTTAAATTCTCAATTAAACTGATCAGTGTCATTTACTATCTTTACCATTTCATTTTTAGTTTACTGACTCATGGTGTTAATGAATGTTTATGGAAAACCCTTCAAGTTGATAATCCATCCTTAACTAAGTGGTTGAACATTTCATCTATGCAATGAGTTATTTCTACATCTCTGTATTCGCTTTCTCTTAGATTAATGAAGTACATAATTACTCAAATGTCATCCCAAGGAGACTTTCTCCCAAAATTGAGAGGCAGAGTAACCAAGTAATTCATTTAGTTTTATTTCTGTAATTAGTTAGACATCAGTTGCAAATTTCACTTTCAGTTTTAATTTATGATTTGGAAATAATGGTAAACTAGGAATAGAAACTTTGTTTTCATTTCTTTCTTAGCTTTTCTTCCAAATCTTTCTTAGCTCTGTTTTCATTTCTTTCTTAAGTTCTATTTTCATTTTTATATTTTGAGCAGTCTTTATGAAAGTTAAATTTAAGTTCTGATAATTACATTGTAAATCATTATGAATTAAAAGACCAAAAACCCCCCAAAACAACATAAAACACAAAAACAACCAAGTAAGAAGGGTTAGATAGCACAAACAATGCACTACACTTCATCAGTTTATGTTACCCAGATTGATAATTTATGTAGAGCAATTTAGGACACTAAAATGACCAAACAGAAAGTTTAAGAACTTGTGCAGTTCCGACTGTTTTAGCTCCCAAGAAAGGAGGTGAGTGGCAGATGTGCACTGATTCTCAGGCAATTAACAAGATCACTATCAGATACATGTTCCCTTTACCTCGGATGGATGATATCATGGATTTTTTTAGTGGAGCAGTGTACTTTTCAAAGATAGACGTAAAAAATGGCTACCACCAAATCAAGATTCAAGAAGGTGACGAGAAGAAGACATCTTTCAAGACTAATGAAGGCTTATATGAATGGCTGGTTATGCCATTTGGATTGAGCAATGCCCCTAACACGTTCATGTGTTTGATGAACGAGATGCTGAAGGAATTCATTGGTAAATTTGTGATTGTATATCTAGATGATATACTTATATTCAGCAAGATGAAGGAGGATCATTTTCGACATGTGAGGTATGTATTGGAAAAATTGCAGCAAAATAGATTACTGATAAATTTGAAGAAGTGTTCTTTTTTCAAGAAAGAGTTGATTTATTTGGGATTTGTAATTTCCAAGAATGAACTAAAAATGGATCCTGAAAATTTTGTAGCCATAGTTAGTTGGCCGTCTCCCAAAAGTTTGTTTGAGGTACGAAGTTTTCATGGATTGGCGAGTTTTTATCGAAAGTTTATTAAAAATTTCAGTGGGATTTATGCACCCATGGTGAACACCATTAAGAAGGCCAATCAGCCTTTTCATTGGACAGAAATGGTAGAGAAGAGTTTTCAGCTGCTCAAAAGAAAGATTACTGAAAAACCAATCTTGAGATTACCGAACTTTAACAAACTTTTTCAAGTTCATTGTGATGCCAGTGGAATGGCCATTGGTGCAATACTCAACCAAGAAGACAAGTCAGTAGCCTTCTTCAATGAGAAACTAAATGAAAGTAGGCAGAAGTACACATCTTATGACAGAATTTTATGCAGTGGTTCATGCACTAAAGCATTGGAGACATTATCTATTGGCCACTGAATTTGTCTTATTTTCAGACAATTCTACATTATAGTATATTATGCAGCAACATAAGTTGAACCATAAACATGCGAAGTGGGGGGAGTACCTGTAGAGTTTTACATTTGTATTGAAACACATCAGTGGTCAAGACAACAAAGTGGCAGATGCATTAAGCAGGAGGAATTTGATCCTATAGGAAAGTACGCTACAAGTATTACGATTCAAACATCTTAAGGACTTGTATGAAACCGATGTAGATTTTAAGGAAGCCTATGAAGCTTGCAAAAATCCATTGTTGAGAGATAACAATTCATGGCTGGACTATAATATGCAGGAAGGGTTGTTGTTCAAAGGAGGGCAGTTGTGTATTCTGGAATGTTCTATGAGAAAGAACTTAATCCAGGAAAAGCATAATGGAGGTTTAGCCGAGCATTTTGGCATAGACAAGACCTTGGATCAATTGAGCCACTTTTACTATTGGCTGAAGATGCATAGAGATGTACATAGGTTTGTGACTAGATTCAAAGTGTGTTAGCTTGCAAAGGGACACAACCAGAACACAGGGTTTTATATGCCCTTACCTATTCCAAATAGACCATGGGACTCAGTTAGTTTAGACTTTGTCTTAGGTCTGCCGAAGACACAATGGGGATTCGATTCCATCATGGTGGTGGTGGATCGTTTCACCAAAATGGTACATTTCATTCCGTGCAGGAAAAGCAGTGATGCCACACATGTAGCACATTTGTTCTTCACAGAGATAGTCAGATTATATGGTTTGCCGAAGTCTATTATTTCGGACTGAGACGTCAAGTTTACAGGTCATTTTTGGCAAACCTTATGGAAAAAATTAGACACCAAACTAAACTTCAGCTTAGCTTATCATCTGCTACCTGACAGCCAAACCGAAGTGGTGAACCGAAGTCTAGGAAATCTATTAAGGAGTTTGGTTGGAGAAAATTCTCGGCAGTGGGTTCGTGTGCTTGCACATGTGGAATTTGCTTATAACAATTCACCTAACAGAAGCATGGGCAGTAGTCCTTTCCAGATCCTATACGGAATGCATCCACGTGTAGTACATGAGCTTCGAGATTTGGGTCAGTTGGAGCGCAGGAGTGCTGATGGTGAAGATTTCATAAAGGCAATCAGCGATCGTCATGAACAGGTGAAATTAAAATTACAAGACAATAGCCAAAGATACAAACAGAAAGCAGATTTGAAAAGGTGGGAGGTACAATTCAACGTAGGAGACCTGGTATTAGCACACCTACACAACGAGAGTTTTCCTAAATGTGAATACAACAAGTTAAAATGGAAGAAAATTGGGCCTTGTAGGATTCTTCGAAAGTTTTCTACGAACACTTATGAATTGCAGTTACCCCCAGGTATAGGAATTTCACCCATTTTTAATGTGGCAAATCTGTACCCATACATTACGGAAAAAGAAGAAGACAATTCGAAAAGACAAACACGGGACACCCAGAATGAAAGTGACTCATGGATTAAACAGATGCCCCCATCAAAGCCTTTAGAGATCGAATAGGTCCTAGACACTCAGGTGGCCAGATGGACTTGAAGGAAAGAATATTTGCGGTACCTAGTCAATTGGAAGGGCAATCCTATTGAAGATAGTTCTTGGTTAGATGCTGGCTAGATTCAAAGCGCCGGGTACTCTATTGAAGAGCTCATGGATAGTGGCCATAAGTTTAATTTATCCTAGGAGCTCGATGCAGGAGCATTCGACTGAAAAGGCGACAGCTGGGAAATGTTTTTTTTTATTTTGCTGGAAAGAAAGAAAAACATTTTGAGTTTCTGTTTTATTTTGTTTTATTTAAATTAAGGCTGACTTAGCCATTGTTCTTTAAAAATTAGGCAAGCAAGTCAAGATAGGATTAGTTAAGAGCATGTTTAAATAAACTGTTAGAAAATTGAAAGGTAACTGAGGAACAGTTCCTCGATTGTAAAGACACTACTAGTAATGCACTAAAAAAGAAAAACCAGAGCCTGATTGAGGGGCTATCATCCAAAGAGAAGAGAGGACTCAGGATTTGTAATTTACAATTGTCTTGAATATCTATAAAAGCAAATGAATCTAGAACCTGTCATTAAGGAAGCAGGAAATTTTTTTATTTTCTTGTGCATAAATGTTTCAGACATTGTATTGAAATCAAAACAGTGAAATAACTCATTAAGAAGTCGAATGGCATCAACAAGAATCTTGTGACAGAAGGCATCTCAGACTAGGAACTAGACAAAGGAAAAGCCAGCATAGACAATAGATTTTTCTTTCCTCAACAAAAAAAACAGGTACTTTTATATTTAGCATTCAAGCATTCTTGTACATCCATTTCATTTTCCATTTAACAGTTCATTGTACAAATTATATAACCCAAAAACCGTGGAGAGTTTCGAAACCCATGAAAACTGAAAACTACAATTTACAGGCCCAATCAAACAGTGAGGGCATGAAAATCCCTGAAACCACACACATACACGGAGGAAGTGAAACCCTAAGGGTTATACCCAACTAAAGATAGAGTAAGCAAAAGAAAGATACAACCACGGAAAGACCCTACCCAGGTTTTCCCTAAGCCTACAAAAACTCCCAAGGACGAGGTCGTGGAGCAGCGTTCCCCTGGAATGACCTGCACACCACCACAAAATAGGGCAATAGTTAAGTAGGGCCACGAGACCAAAATACAGTGAAGCAGATAACCAAGAAAGGAGCGAGGATTTACCTGGAGAAGGTCTAACTCCACAACAGAGGATGAAATCCAAGACTTGCAACAGAGGGTTTCTCCCAACAGAAATGCCATGAGAGAGTTTTTCCTGCTCACCAAGGAGCCAGAGGGTTAGAGACTTAAAAACGAAAGGAGGAAATGAAATCGGAACAAGAAAATTACCTGAGAATGAGTTCTCTGAGCCATCCATTGCAGTAGCAAGGCAAGACCCTGTGTTTACATAGAGCCAAATCATCACCAGACCCAATGTCAAGAAAACAAGCATCGTAAACAGAGTAGAGACAAAGTATGAGCCGGGTGGCAGAGATGAATCGACTTGGAGGTGGAAAATCGACCTGAAAACCTCCAAGAACCAACAAAGCAAACCACCATAAGGAGCAAGCGAAGGCACAACGCTAAGAAATCACCACAGGGAACAATCAAGGCACAACACTAACAAACCACCATATGAGACAAGCAAGGCACAGTGCTTACCAACCATCACAAGAACCAATCGAAAGCACAATGCACCCATAGAGCCAAACCAGACCATGGCAATGCAAGAATGAATTCCAAATACCCTTGGTAGGTGTGTGTTGTGGTGAAAACACAACCCCCCCATTATTGATTTTCTCAACTCAAGTAATGGGGACCCTTTCTATAAAAATTTTGGCTAAACACCTTTTTGGATTTTTATTTAGTGGATTGCCCTACGCTTTTGTTAATTTTTAATTTTCTTTGGATTCTTGTTTTGATTGCTTTGTTAAAATCAATTTTTTATAAGCTTCCTATTGACGCTTGTTTCACCTCATTTGGTCAACTGGTTTGAAAATGGCACTCCTTTGAAAGTCTGATTATTTATGTAGCCTGGGTTAAAATTGCATAAAATCTACAATATTGCATTTTGTAAATAAATTAGTTCAATAATGCATTCATTTTAAATATTAACCCATAATGAGTTTTTACTAACATTTTTCCATTTTTTTAGTTATACGGCCAAATCATTAAGTATCGAGATTTAAGAAATTTACTCCAATTTCTAAATCAATTATTAATCTCGAAAACCCAAAATTTTCGAAGTGGATGTAGTTTATTTTTATTTTTACTTTTATTAAGAGTGGCTGTAGTTTATAAAATAGCCCTCATAAAATAAAATCAAAATCAAAACTGATTTTTAATATTAAATCTCAGGTTAATTAAATTAATTATTATTTAAAATATAATTAATTTAATTAAACTAAAATTTAATATATAAAAAAAATATATCGGATCGGAAGTTTTATGGGACATATTCTAAAAACCCCGATACACACTATATCTCCGATCCCCGATCGCCGAAAAGCTTGAGACAAAAGGGAATGAGCATTTATTTGAATATCGCATCGGGAGTTTCATATATAGCAAGTTTAAAAACCCCCGATACATACGATGCCCCGATGCGATATTAGATCGGGGAATTTAACTTGACACATTTTAAAAACCCTGTTAGCCATCCCCCGATGCGATTTGCCGATGAGCGTAAGGTGGAATGGGGCATTAACTTATATTGTAAACTTTGTAAGTTATTTGTTTTTCTTAACTTCCACTCATACGTATGAGTAAAGAAGTAGAAGTCAAGTGGAGTAGTTATGAAGTGGTAGGTTGTTATATTATTTTAGTTTAAAATATTTGATATTTAATTAATAAATTTTGAATTAATCAGATTAATTAATATATAATATTTAATTAATTTGATTAAATTAAAATTTAAATATCATTTAGATTAATATTAATTAGTTTTTAATTAGATTAAATTAGTTTGTAATTAGTTAATTATAATAGTTAGTTAGATATTAATTAATAATTAGTTTATTAATAATTAGTTTAGAATTAATTAGAGACTAATTTAGGATTAGTTTTTAATTATAATATTTTTAGCCCAGCAACAGAATTTCCAGATTCATGTCAGATTTGACCCATCAACTTTGGAGGCTCATAAATTAAGTTATACATGGCCAAATGAGGCCCAGGACGGCTCATTGGAAAGAGAAAATCAAGGAGAACATTTTTGAGGAGGTTACACTAACAGATTTAATCATTTATTGGGTCAAAAATCAGGCAGAAGATCAAGCTCCGAATTTTGAAAACGAAATCAATTTTCTGAGTTATTTTCTTCATTTTCATTTATCCAAAGCCTCTTCTAATGGCAGATCCATTGGTTAATAATATCTTTGGCCAATTAAACCACCCCAAACATCAATAGAAAGCTTATATTTTATGTTTAATTAGTTATTTAAATAGAATTGGATTGGATTTGATTTAATTGCCAGAAATGATATTTTAATTGCATCTTAATTTATTTCGATTTCTTTTTGCAGGAAAACAGTGGAAGAAATATGGAGAAAATGATCTCAATCAATGAGAATGCTCCAACAATTGAAGATCAGGATTTTTGAGCAAATAAAATTGGATTTGGCAGATTTCTCTTCACCAAACTTTCCTCTCAAGAATTCCTTCACAAATAGTATAAGTAATAGATTGCAGAATGGAATAGGGGCTGCTCTCCTCTGCAATTTTAGACTTCTCAAAGCACTACTGTAATAGGAATTTAGAGTTGTAGGAGAGAGGAGAGAAAATCTCAGATCTGGGGATTATTGAGGATTTTTCCTTTGTATCTTGAATTATGTATGAGGGGCAGAGTTTGCACTATTGTGGCTCTAGTTTTGAAGGCAGAAGTTCAAGCAATGTAAAGGACTGTTGGAGATCAAGATCAGAGAAATGGATGCAATAAATTGGTATTTCTAATACTATTGTTTCAAATATCAGTTTCATTTGATGGTAACATGAATGTCTCATTTTATTCATGTTTGTGCACTATTGTCAACATGGGTAATTTGTCTCAATATTGTTATTAGGTATCTCTGTTCTTATGAATTAAAATCTGATTTCTGAGTAACTATTTACTCAGAAATCTGTCTTATAAAACTGATTTATTGAATGGTAATGTGTTGTGAACTATTTCCACATGTCATTATTCAATTATTGGATTTACTGATTTGATAATTAATATCATTTTTGTGAACTACTTCCGGGAATGTTGTTGGTTTATTATTTCAGTTGATAGGTCTCAATAGGATGTGTTTTGGTAACCATAATATCAGTTAATTGAACTACTTCATTAACTTGATATTCATTATAAACGAGACATATGTAAATCCCAATACTTTAATTATCTTGCTCTTAGTTGGGTTAGATCTATATCTGCCTAATTAAGATAGGATTTAGATTAGTTTCTTTTGCTTGCATCATAGAATAAGCTTGCATTTAGAGTAAATTCTACATTCTTTTAAGTCCTCTCCTCAAATAGGCAAAACTTTAGTTGTGGCTTGGCTGAACCCAAATCAGCTTAAGGGTCATTTTCTTGCTTGATCAGCAAGAAGAAGTGATCTGATATCCCTGTCTATTGGTATGTAAAGATACATTATAAACCAATAGCAATAGGGAGAAGGTAACTGGACCTAGTTAAACCAGTCGGAGCCACCACACCAAACGGAAAAGGAGCTGCTTTAAGGTCCGGACCGGGTGGTTATCCCCCAATGTTGTTGCAGCGATTTTCGAGGCATCAACATTTTTGGCGCTAGAAGGAGGGCCTGAGATTTTTTGTCTATTGGAGTCTTTTCAATTTTAATATTTTATTTATTGTGATGACTCCTCTTAAACTTCCAATTTGGAGTTGTATCCATGGACGGGCATCTTCCAATACTCCACCCGAAGTGGTAAGACTCTTGTCTAAGGTAAAGTTCAATGGTAAAAGAAATTATTCTGCTTTTAACCATGTCTTTCAATTTATTCAAAACATTTCAAATTATGATTTTCAAGGAATCGATGAAGGCATCTTATGCAGAATTTTTACTCTTACATTTGCGGCAAAAGCCAGAAGCTGGTGTAGAACTCTTCCAGTTGCTTCAATCCACAGCTGGGATCAATTTGTTACAATTTTCATTAGTAAATTCGACAGCTATGATTATGAACAGGTATGTGAAGAAATTGAATATCTACGTAGGTTTGAAAATAAGTCTGTTAATGATTTTAATATTCGATTTCATTTGAATTGCTTAAGATTTAAAGATGAAGATAAACCTACGGAAGAAGAATCATTAGATTGGTTTGAATATATTTGTTCTCTTCCAACCATTCCCATTTCATATGAAATTAATTCAAGTCTTGTTTCATCCCCTTCTAATATAAATGAGAATCCCAATATGGATGTGCAAATAAATTGTGATGAAGTGGTTTCACAAAGCTTGGAAAATATTTCCATTCAAATGCAAGAAGACAACAACAGCAATTTTGGAGAAAAAACCGCCTTGAAATCTGAAAGCTACTTTGAAGTAAATTCGGAAAATCAAATCGCAAATCAGCAAGTACAAGCAGCAATCAAAGTAAATAAAATGCAAACTGTTGTACAAATTTCTGAATTTCTCCATGATGAGCAAATGCCGAAATCACAGCAGCAAAGCAGCCTTCTTCAAGAAAGCATGAGCATACAAAGGAATGATTTGCAATCTGAAATTTACAATGAGCATAATGCACAAGAGTTCTCAAACAGAGACAGTTTTAAATGCATTGTTTCAGGTTCACATTTTTCCCTTTATCCTGATATTTTTAATGATGGTAATTTTTCCCCTCTTGGTATTAATGATATTTCAGAAAATACAGAGGCTGATCTAAATGAATTACCATTAAGTTTTTATCAAGATAGAGAAGCAATTATTGATCATTCTTTTGCCACTAATGAATATGAAATTCTTGTTCCGCCTTGTTTGGATATATTGGATGAGATAGAAGGGAATTCCAGACAATCTTGTGAGGTCATTTATGATGATTACTCCGACATTGAGGATGTTGATTTCTATTCTTCTCAAGAGAATCCTCATGATAAAATTCAAATAACATCTGAGGATGAGGAACGCTTCAATTTAGGAATTATCCCAACTAATCCTCATTTTAGAGCAGCAAATTATCTTCATGATTTCACCATTCAAGAAATCATTCCAATTTATGATTCATATGAGGATCAAACTCCCATTCCTATTCATAATCATAATTCGTTTTCTACTTCACAAGTTGGAATTTGAAATTACCCAAATTTCATAATTCTAGCTAATCCTTGTGAAAGAGAAATTATTTCAAAACAATCCCAATTGTGCTGTAACATTAGTTGTACAAATAGTGATTTTATTTTAGTTTTTCTTTCACAGCTATTTTACTTAAACTTAGATTTATTTTCTGATTTTATTTTGCAAAATTTTCACACTTTTCGCTGGCATATTGAACACCTTACTATCAAACACTCAATTGATGCATTACCCGATTGGGAAATTGAAGTTTTATATTATAATCATGAGTATCAAAAGATATCAATATTTCAATTTCAATCAATGTTAATGTTTCATCAAAAGCTTCTATTTTTTCAAAGGCAATGTCAACAAGAGAATGTATTTTTGCAATTTGGCCAGCAATTCAATTCAATTAATTATTTTCTATTTCATTTGAAAGATTTCCATCCATTTTTCATTAATTCATTTGAAAAATATTTGGAAAATTTTCTCTCAAAAGAAATGGTTAATAGCTTAACATTTGTACATAACACTAACAATTTTTTCTAGGCCTTTAAATTTGAAAACTCATATCCACAATTCGGCCGGTCATCTCCTCTTTTGAACGTTTCTCAATCATTAATGGAAATCCATCCAGTTTTTTGTGATCCAATTGGTATTGAATTGGAAAGCAAATTTCAAGAGAAGGAGATTTTAATCAACTTGCTAACAATAACCGTACATTCTGATTTCATATTAATTTTCTTAGTTTAATTATATTTGTATTTTTATTACTAACATTTGAACTGTACATACATGCAGCAATTGAAATGAAAAAATGGCTACACTGGAAATATGACTATACCTAGTCATTTTCATGTATATGGTTAGAATAGGAGTAGAATTAATTTAGTTAGCTTGTTTTATGTAGTTAATTTATTTGCAATAGTTCTGTAGATTAAAAAAATAAAACAAAGCAATCAGCCTTCTCATACATGTTCAGTGGAAACATTTTTCCTTATCAGAAAATTTTAATTCTTACTTTCCTTTTTTTTTTAAATTTCTTATAGCGATATCTCTACTCAGCCTATTTTGAATAATGTCTTGATTAAATTCAATTAAAGTTGCACATGGCATCGATCGCTTCAAAGCCACTTTTCTTTATTTTGAGATTTCCTTCTAAGATTTTCTTTTGAAATTTATATGATAAAGGTTGAGGATATAAAAGCTTCATGATCTCATTATCCCATGAAATGTATGACTGTCTATGATAAGATTAATTCTAATTCAATCATTATTAGTCAGTCAAACCTTTCACGGTAATCATATGAAGTTCATATTATCTTCCTCGGAATTTGTTAAGGATGTTCATTCTGCTGTGTGCACACATTCAAATCTGTTCTGACATTTTTCCTCAATTAGTGGCTTTATCCCATTCTGATCTTTAGTTTATTATTTGATGCTACAATACGCATCATATTTATTTACTAAAGGCATTATTAAACAATCACTATAGCAATACAGATTTTTTTCAAGCTAATTCGGAATGAGCAGAGGTAATAAATTGTTGTTTCAATTTAAAAGGGAAGACTATTTTCAAATTTATTTCTGGTAAATTCTATATTTCCTAAACATGAATAAACAGATTTTATTTAGGCTGATTGCACACTTAGATTTAGAATAAATAATGAGATGATTTTAAACGAAGAGAAAATTTGATAAATCAAAGGAAGAATTTGAAGATTCATAAGGTAAAATTTGTAGACAATTTCCTTCCAGGTATGCATTTGCAAGTTCGTTTTCATCTCTTATTAGTTTCTCTTTTCCTTAGTTTATTTTTTATTTGTGTTCTGTTTTATTTACAGGTTTTCATTCGTTTTCGAAACTTGAAGTAAGCAGCAAACCCATTTCAAATTGCAACAGGTTCAGGGAAATTTTATTTTTGATTCATTAGAATTTGAACATTCTTTAACTTTGCTTTTATTCACTTAGAAAACACAATTGAAATTTCAAGGAATATCATAAGACCATTCGCATCATAAGATTTCATCGGAAGTAGTTCTTAGCATTTCTTTTGATAACAAATTGTCCATAAAATACCTCCGATGTATTATCTTACTTATATGCCATATCGCATTTCGCATGTCAGAGCTTTGCAGTCAAAGTATACTTCCATTATTGTGAATCACCAATAATCGGCTTTACCGATATTGCGATGAACACATAATTCCGGACCCGATATGAAATTCAAATCAAATTCATAAAAAAAAATATCGCGTCCGTTTAATCGCAATAATGGTAGGAGCACAACTTTAAAAGGGCCGATGTCTTGGATCCGATATGTTATTAAAATCCCATCATAAATTTATCGGGTTCACTCTTCATCGCATATCGGCGTATTGAGAATTGTTACATTGTGCGCTTAAGATTGCCGATCGCGATCGTCGATTAGCCACGACATTCATCGCACATCAGCATCGCAGGAATCATATTGTGTTACATCGGGTGCTGAAGATTGCCGATTGTCGATTAGTTATGTCATCCATCGCATCACCGATATCGCAATCGTTTCCTTGCATTTTTATTTATGGCCATATCATTATTCTGAATTTGCGATGCGCGATGTCCAAAGTACAAATCGCAAGATACGGTGTGCGATGTGCAATTTGTGACATAACTGTCCCCGATCCCTGATTTAACATTTCTTAATGATGCAATCGCTTCATTTCATCACGCATATTTTCTTCGCATGTTCTCATATCTGTAATCTGATATTTCAACCACCGATGCGATAGCTTCTAATGCATGCCTTTGAGCCATTAACATTTAATCGATATATGGCATAGCAATAAAAGTGAAGTTTTGCAAATTAAAATTCAAGCATGGTGAAGAAACATGTTGTGTGGATCATCCGATGAGGCGATGTGTTAAAACGAGCTTGGGTAACCACTATGGGAAAAAGGCAATTGATGACAAATTTGCAGCATACAAAAATCATTTCAATTTCTCATACATTTTAGTTTTAAATATATAATTCCATAATTAAAAATGGAATTCAAGACCTCTATCTTCATATTTAAATTTTATTATCTTGGATTTGGTCTTGATTCTGGACAATTTATCAAATCATGGAGTTTATATGAAACTTATAATATTCTGAGGAATAGTCATTACTGCAAATTCTCATTCTCATCTCTGATGCATTTCTTATAATTTCAATTTCCTTGAACACTAAGCATTCCATTTTTATATTTTACTATTTGCTTTAGTTTAAATAAAATAAACAATGATTTTGGGTTATAGGATTTTGGTTAGTTTGACTTCTTTATGCTTTTAATGATAATTAAAATAAGAAGTCAGCTAGTTTGGAGAAACTGATACCTTTCAGGTAAGATCAAAAGAAATTATCCAATGGTAAGATTCATGTACCCACTTTCATTAATTCTTTACTTTAAGTTTCAGTTTTGTTTTTGCTGATATTAAAAAAAAAATCTGTTTTGCAGTTCTCTATTTGAAGCTTTCAATCCTCTGTCGAATCAGATTTTCGAGGTCTTATACTCTTCTCCTGACTCTATTTCAAGAAGCAGCGATAATCTTCGTTAAAGCAGCTACACCAGGGAATTTCTGAACCTTTAGTTTGTTTCTTTAAGCATTCCTTTTATTAGAAAATGATTAAGATGATGCTTGGAAACAAGAAGATTCATATCAAACAGAAAGTATTCATTGTGGCTGAATTTTACAATCACTATTATCTAAAAGCCTAAAGCATTCACAACTCTGCAAGGTATGTTTTTTCTAAATCTCAACATAAGAAGGAATGATTACATGCTTATTTTCTTTTTCTTCATATTGTTGGAGACATTGGTATAAACATTCTTGTTTGAGTTTATCTTGTGAAACTTGGATTTTCCTTTCCATTTTTAGAGATTTCTTTGTTTTTATTTTTGTTCGCTGATTTCTTTTCTCATTTTAGCATAAGAATTCTTTTATTTGGATTTTAGTTTGATTTTGGTGACTTTGTCATTATTTATATGGAAGGCCTATTTGTTACCTAACAATGGTCAGGATACGTGGAGAAAAATTGTTAATAGTCACCTATTAGCTTTTTCTTAAATTTCTTAGTAAAGTTTGATTTTCTTATTATAAATGTAGACATACTTAAGGAAGAAATTACCAATTTAGAGAAGTTGGCAAAGTATCATAAAATCTGAAATTTTTTTTCATCAAATTGTAATCATTTTGAAATTTCAAAACTTTATTAAGATCTTTCAAAATTTTATTATCAGTCAAGAAAAGTTATTTATAACCAAGTAAAGACACTTTACAGCAAAGCACCTTTAACTCTGAAATTGTCATTCTTAACTCTTAAGGAGTCAATGATTCTCCATGTCCCAAAGAGTCTTATTTTTCTAGAGTATAATCCAGAAATATATTTAAACTTAAAAGATAAGACGTCTCATCAGGAGCCTGCTTACCATGATCATAGGGGAAAAATAGGTTGACATTACCAACACTGTTAAACAAACCAGGGTAATGGCTTATGATTGCAAACAATTATAAGACAAGGGGTCTCATCACGAGCCAGCTTGTTCAGTCCGATTATAACCAGTGAATGGCATTGTCAACTATCTGGCCACCAAACCAGGACAATGGCTTTTAAAGATTTATAATAAAAATAAAAAATAAAAAATAAACATATATATATGGATTTATTTCTAGATCAATAATTTTTAAAGAGATGGGATTCTGAATCATTGATGATTAAAAGGTAACCCTGTCAAGACTATAGATGTTTGCTGGCAGCAGTGGCTCTACCTATGACAAACGAGTATATTTTGAAAGCTAAGCTGTAAAGTGACCCCTGCTTTATTTCTACAACTAATTAAGGACTGATATAGAGATTTGAAATATTTTAATTTATGAGAAATTTTAAGAAAAATTACAGTTAGATAATTCTTACTTTTATTCAGACTAATGAACTTAGTCAAGCATTCGAGGAAAAATAATTTTCTCTTCTTTAATTATTTTTACTTTAATTTTAGGAAAATCTCAATCATATCAAACAGAGATAACTGGTTCTTCTCCCGTGTGTCGCCATTGTTGTGGTGAAAACACAACCCCCCCATTATTGATTTTCTCAACTCAAGTAATGGGGACCCTTTCTATAAAATTTTTGGCTAAACACCTTTTTGGATTTTTATTTAGTTGATTGCCCTACGCTTTTGTTAATTTTTAGTTTTCTTTGGATTCTTGTTCTGATTGCTTTGTTAAAATCAATTTTTTATAAGCTTCCTATTGACGCTTGTTTCGCCTCATTTGGTCAACTGGTTTGAAAATGGCACTCCTTTGAAAGTCTGATTATTTATGTAGCCTGGGTTAAAATTGCATAAAATGTACAATATTGCATTTTGTAAATAAATTAGTTCAATAATGCATTCATTTTAAATATTAACCCATAGTGAGTTTTTACTAACATTTTTCCATTTTTTTAGTTATGCGGCCAAATCATTAAGTATCGAGATTTAAGAAATTTACTCCAATTTCTAAATCAATTATTAATCTCGAAAACCCAAAATTTTCGAAGTGGCTGTAGTTTATTTTTATTTTTACTTTTATTAAGAGTGGCTGTAGTTTATAAAATAACCCTCATAAAATAAAATCAAAATCAAAACTGATTTTTAATATTAAATCTCAGATTAATTAAATTAATTATTATTTAAAATATAATTAATTTAATTAAACTAAAATTTAATATATATAAAAAAAATATATCGGATCGGAAGTTTTATGGGACATATTCTAAAAACCCCGATACACACTATACCTCCGATCCCCGATCGCCGAAAAGCTTGAGACAAAAGGGAATGAGCATTTATTTGAATATCGCATCGGGAGTTTCATATATGGCAAGTTTAAAAACCCCCGATACATACCATGCCCCGATGCCCCGATGCGATATCGGATCGGGGAATTTAACTTGACACATTTTAAAAACCCTGTTAGCCATCCCCCGATGCGATTTGCCGATGAGCGTAAGGTGGAATGGGGCATTAACTTATATTGTAAAGTTTGTAAGTTATTTGTTTTTCTTAACTTCCACTCATACGTATGAGTAAAGAAGTAGAAGTCAAGTGGAGTAGTTATGAAGTGGTAGGTTGTTATATTAGTTTAGTTTAAAATATTTAATATTTAATTAATAAATTTTGAATTAATCAGATTAATTAATATATAATATTTAATTAATTTGATTAAATTAAAATTTAAATATCATTTAGATTAATATTAATTAGTTTTTAATTAGATTAAATTAGTTTGTAATTAGTTAATTATAATAGTTAGTTAGATATTAATTAATAATTAGTTTAGAATTAATTAGAGACTAATTTAGGATTAGTTTTTAATTATAATATTTTTAGCCCAGCAACAGAATTTCCATATTCATGTCAGATTTGACCCATCAACTTTGGAGGCTCATAAATTAAGTTATGCATGGCCAAATGAGGCCCAGGACGGCTCATTGGAAAGAGAAAATCAAGGAGAACATTTTTGAGGAGGTTACACTAACAAATTTAATCATTTATTGGGTCAAAAATCAGGCAGAAGATCAAGCTCCGAATTTTGAAAACGAAATCAATTTTCTGAGTTATTTTCTTCATTTTCATTTATCCAAAGCTTCTTCTAATGGCAGATCCATTGGTTAATAATATCTTTGGCCAATTAAACCACCCCAAACATCAATAGAAAGCTTATATTTTATGTTTAATTAGTTATTTAAATAGAATTGGATTGGATTTGATTTAATTGCCAGAAATGATATTTTAATTGCATCTTAATTTATTTCGATTTCTTTTTGCAGGAAAACAGTGGAAGAAATATGGAGAAAAGGATCTCAATCAATGAGAATGCTCCAGCAATTGAAGATCGGGATTTTTGAGCAAATAAAATTGGATTTGGCAGATTTCTCTTCACCAAACTTTCCTCTCAAGAATTCCTTCACAGATAGTATAAGTAATAGATTGCAGAATGAAATAGGGGCTGCTCTCCTCTGCAATTTTAGACTTCTCAAAGCACTACTGTAATAGGAATTTAGAGTTGTAGGAGAGAGGAGAGAAAATCTCAGATCTGGGGATTATTGAGGATTTTTCCTTTGTATCTTGAATTATGTATGAGGGGCAGAGTTTGCACTATTGTGGCTTTAGTTTTGAAGGCAGAAGTTCAAGCAATGTAAAAGACTGTTGGAGATCAAGATCAAAAAAATGGATGCAATAAATTGGTATTTCTAATACTATTGTTTCAAATATCAGTTTCATTTGATGGTAACATGAATGTCTCATTTTATTCATGTTTGTGCATTATTGTCAACATGGGTAATTTGTCTCAATATTGTTATTAGGTATCTCTGTTCTTATGAATTAAAATCTGATTTCTGAGTAACTATTTACTCAGAAATCTGTCTTATAAAACTGATTTATTAAATGGTAATGTGTTGTGAACTATTTCCACATGTCATTATTCAATTATTGGATTTACTGATTTGATAATTAATATCATTTTTTGTGAACTACTTCCGGGAATGTTGTTGGTTTATTATTTCAGTTGATAGGTCTCAATATGATGTGTTTTGGTAACCATAATATCATTGAATTGAACTACTTCATTAACTTGATATTCATTATAAACGAGACATATGTAAATCTCAATACTTTAATTATCTTGCTCTTAGTTGGGTTAGATCTATATCTGCCTAATTAAGATAGGATTTAGATTAGTTTCTTTTGCTTGCATCATAGAATAACCTTGCATTTAGAGTAAATTCTACATTCTTTTAAGTCCTCTCCTCAAAGAGGCAAAACTTTAGTTGTGGCTTGGCTGAACCCAAATCATCTTAAGGGTCATTCTCTTGCCTGATCAGCAAGAAGAAGTGATCTGATATCCCTGTCTATTGGTATGTAAAGATACATTATAAACCAATAGCAATAGGGAGAAGGTAACTGGACCTAGTTAAACCAGTCGGAGCCACCACACCAAACGGAAAAGGAGCTGCTTTAAGGTCCGGACCGGGTGGTTATCCCCCAATGTTGTTGCAGCGATTTTCGAGACATCAACAGTGTGATAGACCGTGTTTGCAAACCCAAGGCCAATATGAAGGGTAGGCCGAAAAACATAAATCGCATTAAAACCTCACACCAAAACCCTACCACTATTTTTTTAAAAATGATAAGAGTTAAACGGTCGCTGCTATGTGTCCCTCCTTAGGATTGCCATCACATCTTAAAGGATCTTTCAGGTTGATGATGTATTATCACAAGTTTGTTAAGAATAATGGAGAAATAACAACACCTCTAACAACATTACTGAAGAAGGATGTATTTTCTTGGACTCCATAAGAAACTAAGGCCTTTTCACATCTTAAAGAGGCAATGTGCCAAGCTCCAACCTTAGTTACACTAGACTTCACAAAACATTTATTGTGGAATGTGATGCCTCAGGGAATGGAATTAGCATTGTTTTAATGCAACAAGGAAGATCCATTTCTTTTGATATTCGTCCAATCAAGGGAAAGTATTTAGACAAACCTATTTATGAGAAGGAAATGTTGACAATACTACATGTCAAGAAGCAATGTTGCCCTTACCTAATGGGAAGACACTGCAAGGTAAAAACATATCATTATAGCCTTAAATAATTTTTGGAACAAATATTATCTTTAGAAGAGTAACAAAAATGGGTCACAAAGATGTTGGGTTATCACTTTGAAATCATCTACAAAAAAGGGAAGCAAAATGTTGTTGCAGATGCACCGTCAAGAAGGGATGAGGATGTGGAAGTGATTCTCTATGCCATTTCTATTATCTAACCTAATTGGATAATTGAAGTAAGGGATATATGGAAGAATAACAAAGAGGTGTGGACACTAATTCAAAAGTTGCAGAAACATCCTAATACATTTGATACATTTTTCTAGAAAAATGATCTATTATGGTACAAAGATCACTTATATATGTAAAAACTCTCAACTCAAACAAAATATTCTTTTGGAATTGCACAGCTTTCCTTTAGGAAGGCACTCAATATTTTTAAAAGCTTACCACAGGGTCAAGAAGGAATTTTTTGGGATGGCCTTAAATCTCATATTCAAAAGTTTGTGGCGGAATGTTTGGTTTACCAAAAAAATGAAGTTGAGACAATCAAAATCTCGGGTCTATTACAACCTTTAGCCATTCCAAGTGAGTGTTGGGAGGAGGTCTCAATAGATTTTATCACAATTTTACCCAAGTCCAGAGGAAAGAGTATCATCATGGTGGTAGTTTATAGACTTACCAAGTATGCACACTTTTGTGCAATATCTCATCATTTCAAAGCCAATACAATCACTACTGCATTTATGGAAATAGTTAAAAAGTTACATGGAAATCCATAGATTGTTGTAAGTGACAAAGATCTCATTTTCACTGGAAATTTTTGGACAAAATTATTTTCTTGTCTTGGTACTCAATTAGCTCAAAGCTCATCTTATCATCCTCAATTTGACAAGAAAACTAACATAGTGAACAAATATTTGGAAGGATATATTCGTTGCTTTGTATATGATAAGCAAGGGGTTAAGTGCTTAACTCTAGTAGAATGGTTGTATAACACTTCCTTCCATACTGGAGCAAAAATGACCCCGTTTATGACACTATGGATATCATCCATCATCCATCACATCGTCTTTAAGAGAAAATTCTAAGGTTCAAGCAATGGAATATCACATCGAGCATCAACAATAAGTTCTCCAACTCTTAAAGGATAAAATGACTCTGGTGAAAAATCAAATGAAACAACAAGTAGATCAACGTCGCAATGAAATAGGTTTTGACATAGGCGATTGGATATTTTTATCGTTGTAACCATACAAACAAATGTCCTCAAGCAAGCTAAAGAAGGATAATAAATTATCACTTAAGTATTATGGTCCTTAAAAGTTGTTACTAAAGATTGGTACTATGACATACAAATTGGAGTTGTCTGCATCTTCATGAGTAAACCCAATTTTACATGTTTCATGTTTAAAAAGGTTATAGTTGACAAGCTTCCAATTCAAACAATGTTTCCAGAACCTGGCGAGGAAAGAAAATTCATATTGGAACCTAAATAGGTCACGGAAACAAGAACCCGACAACTACAAAATTGGTCAATTTTAGAGTATTTCATTAAGTGGAAGAACATGCTTGTTGAAGATTCCACATGGGAGGACGAATATTTTATACAGAAGCAACCAGAACTACTTAAGAATTGAGGACAACATTTTTTTGAAGGAGAGGGGCATGTTAGGTCCCTATAATACTAGTGTAGCACCCATATGGTTATTGTTGTGCTGCATAGAAGCCCACTATTGTTATTGTTGTGCCCTTACATTATTATTGTTATGTAGGCCCCGATTATATTATGACTATTTAGATGCCTATATATACCAAAGAGGTCTTGTCATTTGTATCATCCATGAATTGTTCATTCATGTGATATAAAAAGAGGCTACCCCTCAAAGAAACTTATTTTCTTTTGTTTTTGCGATTTAGTTACATAACACATTTTCAACCTAGATTACTTTGATGAATAAAATATAAGAAGAAATATAGAGATTTTATTTTTACATTTTATAATCGATTGAATAATTTAACATGTGCATTTATTTGAAATTTATAATGCAATATATCATTTTAATTACATAATACGGAAAAATATTGATATGATTAACAATATAGTTTTTATAAGTTGTATTATGGGGTTATTTTATTGTAATATTTATTTTTTTATTTCTTTAAAACTGCATATAAGTAACTTTTATGAGTAATGTAATATGCTTTGCATCTCGTTATATTCATATTTTTAAAATCAAGTTATAATGTTTATAAAGGTGAAAGAAGAAAACATTGTTGCTTCATGAGATGTAAGGTTTATGGTGTATAATGAGATATAAAGTTAATGGTGTGTGATTAACCTTTGGATGATTCGAAATGGACTTGAACCTATGGAGATAAAATTTCCTACCTTTGAGAAACCAGCCATCTCTATTTAAATAATAATCCTATCTTTTAATCCCTTCTACCTTTGTACTCTAAATTGCCCCCCTTAATGTTAATATTCTACGACAACCTATGCTTCCCATGATGCTTTAATTTCAAACATGAAAAATGCGTTGGCAATTTAATCACGCTCCTCCTCTTGCACGTGATTATGGTCGGCGATTTGACTTGCATATTTCACCTCATTATAGTTTGGTTAGGTAGATAATATAAATGGATATCATTTTTCCTCCCGTGTTAGTCTAATCCTTTCACCAAAAATATTTCATTATAGGTTTGGTTAGGTAAATAATATAAATGAATATAATTTTTTCTCAAACGTTGGTCTATTCTTTTTATAAAAAAATGTTGTAATTTTTTTTTTCTAGAAACGATTTTATTTCATGTTTGAATTATTTATATTATAAAATATTGTTAATTTTTGAAATGATTTGAATTATTGCAGATTTGAATTATTTATATTATGTTATAGTGGAGAGTGATTATATTTTTTTTTAGATATTTAAGGGGTTTTATTTTAATATTGTTTTTTATTCTTTCTAGATTTTTTTTTAATGTTTAGTTATACATTTTGAATTTTATCTTTTTTAAATGTAAGAATATAAATTAACAACTTAAAATTTAGATCTATTGAATAAGAATACAAGTGTGTTTCTTTATCAACCATCATGTTATTTATATAATTAAATTAGTATACAGTGATGTTATTGCATATCAAAATCTTGAGTTGTGTCCTTGAATGCTATTACTAGATTTTGTTTTTTTAGAAATTTATTTTATTTTATATATATAAGAGTTTTGCTAAGAGTTCATTTTCTTTGGATGCAAAGAAACCAGTTAGCTTATTTGTTAGGTGTGAAAGCCTATTTCTTGTGGACCACGGGTGGGTAAGGTTAATTTATTTGGCAAGAGTGAAAACCTATCCTTTATGGATAACCAATAGGTAGGGTTAGCTTATTTGGCAGGAGTGAAAGCCTATTTCTTATAGACCACCAATAAGTAATTCCAAGCGACATGATTTTCCTTTAATAATGGTGATGAGTCATTTTGCATTAGTAGATAACATCGTGCCATCATTGTCCCCCACTACTAGTTTGACCATTGAACTATAATAAATTTTTCCAATATAAATAATTATAAATCATAACAACCTAAAAATACATTTATTTTTTAATCCTTGTTTTTCTTCTTCTTCCTTCCTTACATTGTTAGTTGTAAAACACGTTTTTTTTTGTTATTAAATTGTTTCTTTTCACATTTAGTGCACCAAGAGATCCAAGCATCGTGCCGACATTGTAATATATACGTTTTTCGGGTGGAGCTCATTATATTTAAAAAAAAAAATGCGCTGGAACTGGGAAAATTCGCCACCGTTTAAACTTTTGGTTGAAAAAAATATGCATGCGGGTTGACGTAAACAACTCTGAAATGAATGAGGTCGTTGCGGGTGGCGGCTACCCATCATATTTGTCTTTGTATTGCAATTTCTTGTACATTTTGATGGTGCACAATCAACCAATCCATGGAATATGTAAAACAAGTGGGGAGACATAGTTACCAATTTCCATAAAATTTCTAAACCATGGGGACCATGGTCCTCCAATTTCCTAGTAATGTGTAAACGATGGGGACCATGGTTCTCCAATTTCCTAGTAATGTGCAACCTTGCGATGTATTGGACCAATTTTATTCAAATGATGAGCCTCAAATGCATTAGTGTGGCCACTATTGTGTTTCAAATTATTAATCGTGATGGTAACTATCACCTTTTTCATGTACAAATGGGCATCTGCTCCATGACATAAATGCATAAGGCTATTGATTTCATCTCATGACCTAAATGATGAACAGTTTAGAGAGTATAAAGAATGCTATTTATGTTTATGGTCAAAAGTCCACACTGGGAACTATTTGTTTTTGATGTTCTTATTTCTTCTTAAACATGTCCCCTTCATAAATAAAAAAATAAATGATGAAAGGTTAGTTTTCTCCTTTCTTTGAAAGTTGTTTATGTATATCGTGGGTCCACGTTCAAAAATCAAGGAAAAAGGAAACCCCACTGAATAATAGAGTGTGATCACATCACCAAATAGGGCAAAGGGGCAAGGTTCAGGATTAATGTCACTTACAAGATTAAGAGTTTCTTTTTTACACCACTAATCATGTATTTTTATTTGAATAAAGTATTAGTTTAGATTTATTTTAACTGTGAATTTATTAGGCAATAAGAGGGATTAAATTTTTTGAGATTAAAACATATAATTATAATTATTAATATTATTTTATTATTTATTGTTGTATTATTTTATTTTTATGTAATTTGACCAAGTAAAAAATGTTTGAATTACATTACATTACAACATTTCTGCCATAATGGGTTGGAGAGCACCTCTTACACAACAATTTCTATGTTCATTTCTTAGTATGGAAAGGATTTTAATAACATAACAATAATATAAATAAATTTTATTTAAATTTACCTTGATCCTTTTCTTTTATCTTTATATTCATTCATCTACGTATTCTCATCATTATAAGTGAGTCTTTCTTTTTATGCTTTTAATAAATAGGGGATCACCTCTTCATCAATTGATAATTTTATGTTTCCGAGATGGGGTGCTTGGGTGGATCAATAGGACAAGTGCTAGCAGCACTTAAAAGCACAACCATGTGCACTCACACATGCAATAGGTTATTAAATGATGATGGCCAAGACAACGGTTCTCATTGCATAGCCCTTATGTTTGATTAGTAGGTGTTTGCATGGTTCAACGATTAATCCCACCATTGACATCATGTTTGAAGCAAGGATGAAGGTTCAAATGGTTTGGACACGGATAAGACATGGAGAAAGGTTTGGGAAAGAAGGAAAGTAGTGCCTTTCTTCCAAGTTTGGTCTTTTTGGTTTGATTTTGAGTTTGCCTTTTTGAGTTTAGTCTTTTTGGTGGGGGGGGGGGGGGGGGGGGGGTGTGGTGGGTGGTAAGAGAGAAACTATATATATGAATCCAATGGTAATGCAATACAACTAAATTAATATCGCATATGCGAAAATTGAATTTTATGGATCCTATTCCTTCTCAATGGGAGGCTTCTTTGATTCATTCAAGGGCTTTCTTTGATGTAGTATTAACATGGCAGAAATTCCCCTTATCAATGATAATTTGGAGGAACAAATGAGAAACATAAGTAAGGAAACTCATAATAAGTGAGTGGAAGTGATGACCTTATATTGGCTCTATTCCTTTGACATAATTTTACATCATATCAAATGCTTGGACGGGGCTTTTTATCTATAATCCAAAATTGGTATGGGAGTTGAATTAAGTGAGAATGATCAAGACTTAGGCATGGGCTCCTATGTGCTTGACTAGATAGAAAGGAGGACCAAGTACCCTTCCATTGATGAGGAGGGAACCCTGCAATTGATTTAGGAAACTATTTGTGTCAATATTCCACAAAATTCACAAATCACACATCTATATGTGTCATGTGGGTGTTAAAGAAATCCTAGCCTGATTATGTGACCATGTAAAGGAAGCTCCATACAACCCCTAAGATGGCATGGCCACTAAAAGAGGTCATGTGACTCCCAATATGATTAATGTATTGCTTAGCTATGATTTGACCTATACATATGGGCCTATAAATCATGCCTCAGGTGTATTAAGTGCATTAATGTTGGATTATGATGTCTTTTATTAAAATCACATAAATTTCCTAGGTGGAGAAAAATAGTGTGATAATGTGAAGTTGATGTTATTTTAGATTACATTTTTGAATATTTGGTTGATTAATTGATAACTACTTTGGCTACCATGACCAATAACAAATTTCCAATGTATACAAACTCTTACATGCTTTCCATGGTTAACTAGATTATTTACAATTATAAATACACACACACACATGCACAAACACACACACACACGCGCACACTTCCAAATCCCTTGACCTATCCTTGCATATGAATTGTAGGCTTGGATCCTCCACAATTTTAGCAACCACCCCCACACCTCATGTTGGGTTATTCGAAAGAGTTATTAGCCAAACAAATCCCAAGCTACCGGCCCTTTCAGCAACAGCCTGCGGAGCATGTACTGAAGTCTCACCCGAGGTAGCAGGGGAGGGTGCTGGAACCAGGTTTCCGCACCCTTGGGATGTCTAGATGTGGTCTAGAAGGGTCACGAACTAATTTGCACCTCGCGCCCCTGTGCACAGCTATCAGGCCTGTTAGAGTCGGTCTAGTCAGTCCTCCGTCAGAGATCAAAACTCTTTATAAATTTCATTTTTTTAGGAGTCCCGCTCCATTCACTCAGCTGCATTCCGCTAGGGGCATGCCATAATCTGACAGAAAAGGTCATGCTAGTCATTTCCCCTCATGTCAGGCTCCTGCTGGCTTAGGTCTTTTGTCAATGATCACCAAAGTCCATGACAGTCAAGGTCTGGTCCTTTAATGGACAAAAGTCATTTTTGATCATCAGGTCTAGGGATTAATCAATTTGGTCTTTAAATATGTCCAGTAAAGCCATGCAGGCCAGAGAGAGGCCCTTACAAAGTAATGATTCACAGAGTTTCATCATCATATTGATAAACTTCAACTGTTCTTCAAAACTCTGTTTTGAAGAAAAGTCAAATGGTGTCATTGGTGATAAAATTTTCAAAGAGATCGACAGTTGATTTCTTCAGGTGCAATCATGGTTTCCGTGGCCAAATTCCTGTCATGCAATCCCTGCAAAGAGTGCCAAAAATTTCATCATTTGAGCTAAAATTTCAAAGGGAAAGTGAAAATCAGTGTTGCTTTAAATCAGGGAAAAAGTGTCAAAACATAACATTAGAAAAATGGGTTTTTGAAAAGCAAAGATTTAACCCATGACTTTCAAGTCTTTAAATATAATTTTCCACCAAAATCGAAGTCATTGTGCAAATCAGTGCTTAGGGAAGCAGTGCAAAGTTGTGGAGTGTGCATTGTGTGTGTTAGAGCAAGATTGAAGGCGATTTCAGGGCGCGACGCATATAAACAAGGGCGCGGCACACACAGAGGGCGTGGCGCACACAGAGCCGGCTCGCAGTGCATTTTTCTAACTGGCACGGCACACACCCAGGGCGCAGCGCACTGGGTTTTGCACGCGGCGCACACAGACAAAGCACCAGAACCTTGCCAAACTTCCTCAAATCTTTTGTGAAGCCCATCAAATTGCAAGGTAGGCTCTATAACATCACTGGTTCCTCAAATTTTGTAAATGATATGGTGATTTATGGAAATGTTTGAAATGCAACAAAACTCATAAAACCAACCACAAGAAAATACCAAAAAGTCATTGTTTCTAGGGTTGTATAAGTGTGGTGTTGATGCCAAGGTTCCATTTTCCTTCCTTACCATTTTTCCTTAGCCCCCTATGCCATTTTTCCTATTATCACTACCCTAAAATATTACCAAACTCCTATTCCTTATCCCTCCACTATTTGGTCAATACAAACCCCAAACCCTACCTTGTCAAAACTCCAAAAACCCTACCCTATTAAATACCCAAACCCCCTACATATCCCTAAACAAACTTCTCCCCATAACCCCTATTCCCATCACATTACTCCCCTCCTAATACTCCATTTTGTTTCATTGTTCCCCTTGGTGGCAGATATCACAACAACACCTAGTTTCACCATCATCAAAGGGTAGTCCAAGCACAGTACATAAACAACAGTCATGGCATCTGAGGGTTCATCAGAGTATGAGGTGGAGACTCAAAATGATACATCCCCGGAAGAACAGGCTCCCAAGAGACATCACAAGAGTGGAAAACATGTTAGGGATGAGCCAAACACCCTCACTGAATTGCAGACATGCCCTCTTGCTATGTCATGTTTCTAGCACCTAGCATGTTTTGAATTTTGTCAAAGGGTGGCTAACGTTAGAGTTCATCATGAGTTGGCCCATATTTTTGTGCTTCACCTACATGGAGGTCAGTCTATCTTGGCCGGGGTCACCTTCACATTGACACCCGAAACTATCTCAGTGGCAATAGGCATACCGAATGTTGGAGAACAGTGGCAGAAGAAGAAGAAGGTGGATAGGCAATACCATGAGCCTTACATTAAGGCTAGTTGTTTGAGGCAGCTCACAAGAGTCTTTCCATTTAGATATTTGAAAGATGAGTATGCTCCGCTCATGAAATTGATCATGAAGTACTTCAGTTGTGAGGGGAGGTTCTCTCGCCTATATGCCTATCACATCAGGTTGCTCATGCACTTTACCAGGGTGCAGATGATGAACCTCCCATTTTTCATTTGCAGGAACATAGAGAGGATGAACAATTTCATGCAGCATAAGACCCCTCAGCAGCAGCTTAACAGTGTTTATCACTTTGCTCTTATCTGGATTTTGGTGGATCATCAGTTGGGATTGCAGGGCATTGTTTGGGAGGACTTCATCTCCCGTGACTTCTTCAGCACTCCACAGGTAGTATCAGAGACAGAGCATGAGATAGGTGGTCCTTCTCATCAGTATGAGCGCCATGAGACCGCTACTATGCCAGTATTCATAACCTATCACAGAGGCAGTAGACATTTGTTTGCAGCGGCAAAGCGAGTGTTATATCCACCCGGGGTGGAAGGGGCCTCACTTCCTACATCGACGACACAGGAATAGGATAGAAGTAAGGAGCCAATGCATGATGAGGGGCCTTCAGGTGAGCCATCAGGTGA
The DNA here is from genome assembly GCA_031772625.1 of Pinus tabuliformis. Classification (NCBI taxonomy): domain Eukaryota; kingdom Viridiplantae; phylum Streptophyta; class Pinopsida; order Pinales; family Pinaceae; genus Pinus; species Pinus tabuliformis. The sequence continues at coordinate 50,969,144 of CM062819.1, forward strand.
ACGAGAGACAGAATTCGTTCTCCTTCATGATGATGAGACAGATACAGAACCGATAAATGCAGAGCTTAGAGAGATCATCCAGGAGCAACAATTAGAGATTGAGGCCTTATCCCTTGACTTGGAGAGGGCTAAGTGGAACATGAAATACCTGGAGCAGAGGAACAAACAGCTGGAGGATCAGCAGGCGATTATGGAGCTACAAAACATTCGTGAGCATCGCCAAGCTGCACAAAGGAGAAGAGTTGAGCTCACATCATTGGAGAAAGAGATCAATGAGGATCAGGAGGCTAATCTCGAGAGAGTTAACATGCACTTGGAGAGGCTGCTGGACAAGGCTGACAAGGACCATGCCTTACTGAGACACATGGCCTTCCATTACAGGGCACGAAATATGAGTGCAAAGGCCCGGATAAAGAGCTTGAAGGCAAAATTGAGCAAAGCAACAAAAGAGGAAAAAGAGGCAAAAGAGCAAGATCGGCTTCGAATCTTGGCTGAAACTTCCTTGGCATAGCATAGCACTTCATAGAGGACCTCCAGCCCAAATTTCAAGAAATTTGGGGAAATTTTGGTCACATGACAAATTTTTGGGCAAAACACAGGTTTTTTCTCCTAAAAATTGGGAGCTCCAAATGAAGAATGGTTTTCATTTTTGGATTCAGCATGAAAAATCATGACTACTGGTGCTTGGACAAGAAATTTGGGCAAGATTTGAGTCCCCAGGAGGTCAAAAACACCCAAAAAATGACCTCTCTGCCCCTATTTTGACACACAGGAAGCAGTCTTGGGAGAATGAAGATTTGGAGGGGTAAATGAGCACCAAATTCAGACATTCCACTTGGGTTGGAAAGTAGATAGGACAGGCTTTCCAACAAGCACACTTGGGCACACTTTGGACTCTTGCAAGTGCCTCAAAACAGGCTCCAAAGTGGCGCGGAACATATAGAAAATGGCGCGGCGCATATAGGAAAAAAGGCCCAATTTACCTCTATTTCGCGAAATTTCGATTCGCGACTTTTCACAAGTGGGCCCACTCATCTAAATTTCACTTTTTCGGCACCTAAGGTGGCATTTAAAGTATTTTCACTCCAGATTGGCTTCTATCCAAGTGGCAAAAGAAGGCAAACGGTCACCCAAGCCATTTGTCATGTTTGTAATGCTGCACCTGTAGCTAATGGTTGGCTTTCCACTTCCATTTTGTAATGATTCGAGTAACTCCCCAACCCTTGGGTGTTCTATCTCTTCATGGCACATTCTATATATTGTATGCAAACTATTTGCAAAGGGTTGGTTGGCTTGTAATTTCTGGGAGACTGTGGGAGAGAAACTCAATTCTGTATTGTTCATTTTGACAGAGGATTAATGAAAGGCAGTGGCCCTGTTTCATGAGATTCATGTGGTTGTGAGTGTAGCAAATGTGTCTCTTATGTTTCATATGTATTTTGTAATGTTTCACAGTTCATTTCATATTCATTTCCAGTGAAATTTTCTGAGTTAGATAAGGTAGAATTCAATTTTATTGCTCTACTTGTGGGAAAATTTCATGTTCAGTGTTCTTCTTCTGTTGAAAAGGATTCATGTACTTATGCCCTTTTCACTCTCCTAAGCAATCTCTCCATTCCGCGTTATTTCGAACTAAATCGCTACACTTTCCACCTGTCTTTCCTCACGGAGTAATCTGTGCCTTTGTATTAAATTCTCTGTTCATTGTTGTCCATTGGTCCCATAACATCCCAGAAGCTCAGTCATTCATAAAAATTGTTTCTTGTATCCATATTCACTTACTAGCCTAAGATAAATATTTCACTGTAAGTCATCTCAAACCGTTTCGTTTATCCATTCACTGAGCGTGACTCGGAGAGAGCCCTCTCCTGTTTTGGTAGGGCTAGCTACTAGACTGAGCGTGGTTTGTGGTTACCCTGAATTTTGCCTTCCTTCAGCCTAGGGCAGATTTAAGTGCTAACAAGGCCTTCACGTAGATCCGCACCAATGCGCTCTCATTATTATGGATTTATTATAGTTCAGATCTACTTCTTAAGGTCTTTAAGCAAACATTTAATAGAAATAACCAGTGCACGCAATCATATATAAGCATATATCCTGAACAAAAACATTTAGATCATAATAGAAGCATAAACAGAAAATGTAGCCAGATCCGCAATATCTCAAAATCAACTTATCTTTATTATTGTCTTTGCCTTATTACAATATACTTCTTACCCTACGGACTCAGCTGCAGGGGTCTGCGCACATAGCTGCAAACTCTACCAGGCCTCTGCGCACACAGCTGTCGAGCCTCTATCTATCTATCAACACCCTTGACTTGGACTTACAGACGCAGAGAGAATATTGCCTTCATAAACCCATAACATTAAGATCCAAAACTAAAACTTCCTTCTAACCTTAGAGCCTTGCTCTATTTATACATTCCCATGGTCTGCGGACCATGGGCAGGCTGACTCACTATCTATTTTCTTACATTATTTTCGGGTGGACAACCCTTTGACTTGACTCGTTACAATTCGCACTCCGCACACTTCGTGGAGCCTTTATCATCCTATTACCCAAAATTGTGGGCTTTTGAGCCCCAACACCATTATGTGGGGGATCCACTACCCAGCAGTCCCCCCAACACAATCATCGTGACTCGTCTCGAATCACTCGGCTGGTGCAGCAATCTTTGCGCGAAGGTCCGCCAACAACTTCTGCTCTTCGCTTATGCTCACAACAAATTCTTCCGCCATCTGCTGTACCTGTTGTACGCGAGCCACTGATGCATCCATATTAGTTGCAGGTGCTTATCCGGGTTCATGTACTGCCTACATGTGTGCTAACTTTACCTCAATGGTGGTGGAGACCGCAAATGCCTCATCAAGCCAAGGTTGGATGCGTGCTTTAACTGCTGCTTCCTTCTACCGAGCGTCGTCAACTTGTGCCTTGAGAACCTAGGCTTCCCGCATTTTGGCCAATCGCTGTGTGATGGCAACCATTTGCATAGTCCCTCAGACTTTTTCATAAGCCTGTTGTAACTCCCACGCTTTTGTCTCTACCTACTGTGGCGTTGGGTCTTCCTGAAGGGATGTGAGCATAAGGAGGGACTGATCCAAAAATCCCGAGAAATCTTGGACAGCGCGCCTTATCACTTCCAATCCTACTTGAATTTCGTTGTGGCACTGATCTCAAACTTCCGGGGGTGTAGGCGGCTGCGCCTTCATCCTTAGTTCCACAATTTGTAAGTTTAATTCCCACTGAGCTTTCGCAGCCTCATCTTGGGCCAGATGGAATCCTGCAGCCATGTGATGAATCTTGTCAGCTAGTGGAAGTTCCGCTGGCAAAGCCAACTCAGGTACCTTGCTACAGACTTCTACCATGGCCTGTTCCAATTCTTTGTTGTGTGTGACCAAGTCATTGTGTTGTAGACTGACCTGCTCCAGATTTGTCCTGTGCTCCATTAATACCTGGAGGGTGCAACTTTCCCTAGCACGGAGCTCAACGATTACCCCATCCTACAGCTAGTAGAGGGTTTCCTTAGGCAGGGCAGCCAAATTCAGTACCCGCGATTATAGCTTCCGCGAGGGTCGGAATCATCCCTCTGGGGGGTCACACCTGTAACGCTTGCAATTGTGCCCTAAGCTTCCCCAACACAGTGGTCTGCTCTGTCATCAGCTTCTACAAAGCACCCTGAGTGACATCACGCACCAGCTCGCTGCTGTCCAGAAAGTCTTTCTCCAAGGTCTTCGCTATCTTCGTCTTTTTGCGTGGATGTGGTGGTTCCTAGGTGCGCGACCTCTTGATTTGGGTTGATTTTGCAGTGCCTTCCTGTGTTTCTTCTTCCCCTTATATGTCCTGCTCTGTGGACATTTCCTGCTCGTTCCTGATTCCTTCATCGATTTCCTCGATCGTCACTTGCTGTGAAGCTACTTTCTGTTCCTGGCTCGCTTTTTCCACTATCTTGGTGATTCGCAGCTTGAGTTACTTCTTTCGTTGCTGTGCTACCATCTTTTCCAATTCAGCCACATCTTGGGCGTGCCACTTTAGGGCCCATGCTACCATTACCTCAAAATTTGCATCATCCGTCGCAATGAACGGAAGCTTTCTCCATGTTTGATTTGGATCCTTCCGTGCTCGAATATATAGATTATGTATGTCCACTTTGAACTCAGCTGTGCTTTGCAAACGGTTGTATACTATTGGGGATAACCGCGGTCTGCGAGCGATCCATGTCTAGACACTTGCTTCCATGAAGATCCAAAACACCTTGATCTCACGAATCCTCGTGGCATCTTTCATTGTCGGGAGCGAGTTATATCGCACAGCTTCAGGGAGGTTCTTCTCAATGTCGGGAAATTGGCTGCCCTTCGGCATCTCTCCTATCACCAGTAGGATTGTTAGGAGCAGCCATGCGTAATGGAAAGTCTTACCTTGTTCTTGCGCTTCCCGACAATTCGTCAAAAATTCATTACAAAGGAACTGCGCCTAATTGAACTGAACCCCTTCTGCACATTGCTCGACGAGCGCAATGACAGAGGCTGGTACCTCATCTGCACGACATTTCCTCATGAGCTTATTGGCTAATAACTGGGTGGCCATACACAATCCTTGGTTTTTGATGCTTGCTATTACATACCCACACTTCTGCTTTTCCAGCTTATATTTAGCCTTCATTACTTCTGCAAGTCCCACATCGCTACTCGTTCCAGCTATGTTTGTTGGGTCGTTCCCTTTAGTAGGCATATGGATAATTCAGTGTACTAAATCAACTGTGATGGGAATCGGTTCCTCCAGCGAGAGATACCTGTCATGTACCAGACATAGTAACTGTCGGATAACAAAAATGGTGATGGCCGCACGGTGGTAGTGGGGTATCCACCTTAGATTGAGTAGTCCTGCCTATTCCAGACCCCATAACCTCTTCAACTGCAGTAATTTCTCCTCAGCCAATTGGGGGAACTTCTCGCTATCTGCCAGATCCCAATCTTCGAACTTGATACTTGGTATTCAGCCCAGTGGCAGACCATCAAATCTTATTTCATCTAGAAGAAGCAGAGTCTGGAGCATACTCTTCGTGGCCTCCAAATCCTTAGGTACCTTAGCCGTCTCATTCCATGGAGAGATATACGGTGGTAGTGAAGGTATCTGGAAAGCATCCTCCTCCTCCATACTCTGTGCTTCGATTTGAGCAATCAGGGCTTGCAAATGTTCCTTGTCCTCCTCTATTTCAGTGGTGATTGCTTTGCCCTTTTCAGCCACTGATAATTTACTGAATCTCGGTGATACCCGGACTGGCTGCATAGTCTGCTTGTCTTTTCGGGGTCGCGGTTGGGACTTTGGGGGCAGTGGACGCTTCTTCTGGCTCCTCCTAGGTTGGATACAGTTCTTCCATGAACCGTGCTCATGTTCTAGCCACAGTACTCATGGGAGGTCTGGTAGCGGGATGTTCGTTGTTCTGTATTGGTTCAAATCTCAAATATCCCAGTGTTGTCCAAGGGTTTTCAGATGAACTCGTAAATTTGAATGGAACCTTTCCCTCCTTTTTCAACTCAATAACATCTTCTTGGCAGCAGATCTTTTCGTATCTAGCTCGGGACTCTTGTCTTAATGGTCCGCCGCCCGCTCCTCTCTGCCGTAACTCGAACATCTTGTCATGACTAGTGACGACAATGGTCATCTCCCAACCTTTCCAGGCGGCAGCGCAGCCCTTTCAGCGCGACCGTGACCTTGTTGACCGACTAGCCTTGCACGAAACCCTCTTTTCGTGCAGGCCTCCTGTAGACTTGTTTAGAGTCCTATGCCTCCTTCCAACTACTTGGGGCGCTGAGACTGTGCTTTCCATAGCTAGTCAGGTGGTCGCACCCCAGGTGCGAGATTTCAGCTTCCCTGCTAGCCCGGGCTGCGGGCACCTTTCGAGTGCCTTCATATCCATTATCCCCTCGGGCACTGCTGTATATGGTACACTTCTCCATTGGTGTGGTCGTAGCCATAATAGCAGGGTCGTAGCTCGTTCTAGTACCACCCTAGACCCGACCAGGCCTAGTTCCCTTATTTGCATATTCGCGCTGGCTGCTTGTGTGACACCGATTTTTATTTTGCTGATATCTTCAGTGAACATCATGCTTTTCCTCCTCATTCACGCCCGTTCTTCCTCGATTTTTCAAAGCCTGCTACTCCTGTGCCAAATGGCTTCCTGCAACCGCTGAATCCCTTCGCCCAAGACCTCGCGTGTAGACTGAACTGCGTATTCTGCGGTCTGGGGAGTTTCTTCCATCACCTTTGTGCTCCTCCTTTTGTTGCTGGTGTTATAAGCCCGTCACACTTCTGGTATCCACAGATTCCTATTGGGTCATTGTATTAGGTGGACGTTGTTCATGCTCCCCCATGTTTTCCTGTTGGCTTTGTCACGAACAGCTAGGAGAATGCATTATTGTGACGGATTTTTATTTTTGACGCCCAGTTGGTTAGGTGCGCGCACCACACACACTTGCATCCTACACTACCGACAGACGCTTCCCCCGCTTTTTCCTCCCACTCGTATGCACACCTACCTTCTACATCCGCACCACTTTCTCCTAGTCTGTTGGCGTGTCCTCCATCCTTGTATAGCTGTTTCATGCAGCGTCCTTGGTTGCGCGCCTTGCTACTTTTGTTCTAGAATTTCCTTTTCGTAACGGTCTATCGGTTCCTCTACATTCGTTGCACCCGCATCTGTTAGCAACTCCCTTGCTTCTATCATTACGCGGCGTAGTGATCTAACCATCATATTACAATTTAGCGTTATGACCTCATGCAATCTGTTCTGTCATCGCTCAATCTCTTCATCTGAGTCCGACATGCAGGAACTGTCACGTTCCCATGAGATTCTCCCATCCGCTATTGGAGTCACCTGATCCTAATCCTATGTTGTGATCTGGTAGATGCAGTCCAATTCATCCTCACCATCCTCATCGCGCACAGGTTCAGTGTAGCGCGCCCCCTCGGCTAGGTCTAGTGGGATCACTATGCGAAGAGACTTTTTCTCAAATATCATTTTTCGTCTCTTGAGGTTGATGACTCCATTCATATTCATGGCCCAATCAATCCCTAACAAAGCAGGATATAGATTACTGTCATCCACAATTTCTATTACCTCAAAATCTGTTTGTGTGCTCGCACCTTCGATGTCTACTGTAACTCCTTGCAGTCTCCCCATGGGCAAAATCTTCTATTGGTTGGCCATCCGCAATTGAATAGGAGACCATTTTAGTGTGGGCCTGCCCACGCGTTCCCAGATCTGTTTAGGTAGCACATTCACATATGATCCTAAGTCCAGAATGACCTGGTCCATCTCATAGTCGCCAATCTGTGTAGTTAACCGCATTTCCCGACTGGTGCGCAGAGCATGTTTGCCTAGTTTTCGGACCATGCATGGTTCACCTGACCCTGCGCACCTAGTTATCAACTCTTGCAATCCCTTAACTACTTTATTGTCTCGTAGTAGCTTCATGCATGTCTCTAAAAAGGTAGTTAGCATATAAGGATCCATTTCTTGTTTAGTTTGACCCTTGCTACCTGAAGTAGAAGCCTCTATGAAGCTCTTCTTAGCTTCCATAAATTTCTCCTTCGCCCATCCCAAATCAAACTCAGGTTACTTTGTAGGGGCCCTGCGAACCCAACTATCTCCCTCCGGCTATTTCCCCTTATCTTCTCCCATAGTTGCACCACTTCTAAGCATCATGTTCATGTTAGAGTCCTCTTTGTGCAGTTCAACCTTCATCATTTGGACGTTTTGTGTGGGAGTGGACTAAAGCACCCCTTTTTCATGCATATGTGCGATTAGTGTGGGACAATCTACCACTTCATGATCAAACTGGTATCAGTGTGGGCAACATGTTCTGGTCGGGTTCATGCAGTCACACGCGTAGTGCCTAGGTCCCCCACAATTGTAGCAGATTAACTATCTGTGCCCTTGTCTGGGTCCCATTCCTCTTCGTCCTCGTTCACATCCCTAAAATCCACCGTGCGCTATTATTGCAGCTGGATCCTGACCTTGTGCCTCAGTCTACATCCTGTAAGCAAGCGTCCGATCCATCAGCAACTCATAACTTCAACAATTTCGTTCGTCATGGCGCATTGATCTACAAAAATTGCAAAATAGTTGCTGGGGGGGTTGAATAAATTTCTGTAACAGGTGACAGTTGTCCGTTGCGCTTTCCTCCAACCTGACAGATCGCGCACCAGAGCTTGGGCGTCGCACTTGGCCCCACCTGTGCCTCTGGTCGCAATGGCATTGGTCCCCCCCCTGCCAAATAGTTCGTGAATATCGGGCAATGATCCTTATCATGGCCCTGGCCTTTACATTTTACGCACCACACATCTTCGCTCGCCACTGACCGGGGCGCCTTATCTTGTTTCAAACTTTGCATTTCCAAGCATAAGTTTTGTAGTTGCGTGTGGATTTGCTGAACTCCCAACCCAAGATCCTGTATTGGGGTCTCATGCAACCTCATCGCTATTTCTAATGCTTTAGCCTAGGTCGAGATCTTCTGTTGTGATAACACCATCCTCAGATGTGGTGTCAAAGATGCCACAAACCATGCGTGGTGCTACGCATCTGTTAATGTCATGTTAGCCTCTCAGATTGTACCCTTCAGCCTCTGAACTAGGTCCCAAGGGGTTTCACTGGGCAGCATCACAATCTCCTTAAACATGATAATCGACTGCATCTCTGATTTTGGTCGACTAAATTCTTTGTTCAATGCATCTTGGACCTCTGCTATACTCGCATTTGGATGATCGCTGGAATGCTTTATGTACCATGTTAACACGTGGTCCTGCAACGCACTCACCAAAGTATCCTTTTTGATGTTATCATCCATAACACCTTGGGCTTCCCATACTGCCTTTACCATGAACCAGAATTGATTTGGTTCGTCATTTCCTATGCCTTTAAATACGGGCAACTTGATTGCACTTGCCATTTTGACCTTGGAGGTAGTGGAGGTGGGGTAGGTGAAGATGGGGTTGACGTCGGTGAGGAGAGTGATGGTGTGGATTGGGGGTGGTAATAGTGGAATGCGTTGCTTGATCAACCGAACCGTGCTCCTCGGAGAGAACCCAGTGAGTTCCTCTTTGCTTTCTTGTGTCAACGAAATCAGGGGATTGTTCTCCAACCCTTTAGTCCCTCGGTAGCCTCTTCCGCTCTGCATTACCCCAAACATCAATGGATGCACATAATCCATTTTTCACATAACAACATTTTAATCCAAGTATTCAACGATTTGATGTACTTACCCCACGGTCCTTGGAGAAAGCGTCTTTCTGCTTCGCTGTAACTTATAGTTGTGTCTATCGTGAACTTAATGATAAACCCTCCTATTATCTGATCCAACCAGTGATCTACTGCGCATGCGATTTTATCTTCAAACACTTCTAGCATGCGCACCAACCCTAGAGTCCACACAATGGGAAAATCCAGTTTGCACCTTCCTTGGCTGTCAACTAGCCTCGAGATCCACTCATACAGCTCTAACGAGAAGGTCGTGAAGAAGATCTCATGGATCTTCATATATATGTAGCGATCCAGCCACCTCTCTTCAAATATTGGTGAGTTTTTGTTTTCCTGTACCACGAACTCGTGCAGTTTCTGATCCAACCAATCTTCAATCTCTTTCTTTGTAGGGTTCCAGTGTTCTGACATCAGACATCCCTTAGGCAGATCTCGGTCCCGACAACGGAACCATTTGTTGGCTTATAGGGGCCTAACCCAGGTTTGGAAGAGTTATTAGCCAAAAAAATCCCACGTTACCGGCCCTTTCAACAACAGCCCGCAGAGTGCGGACTGAAGTCTCACCCGAGGTAGCGGGGGAGGGTGTTGGAACCAGGTTTCCACACCCTTGGGATGTCCTAGATGTGGCCTGGAAGGGTCACAAACTGATCTGCGCCTCGTGCCCCTGTGCACGACTATCAGGCCTTTGTGTAGATCCGCACCGATGCACTCTCGTTATTATGGATTTATTATAGTTTAGATCTACTTCTTAAGGTCTTTAAGCAAACATTTAACAGAAATAACTAGTGCGTGCAATCATATATAAGCATATATTCTGAACAGAAACATTTAGATCATAATAGATGCATAAACAAAAAATGTAGCTAGATCCGCAATATTTCATAATCAACTTATCTTTATTATTGTCTTTGCTTCATTACAATCCACTTCTTACCCTGCGCACTCAGCTGCAGGGGTCCGCGCACACAGCTGCGGACTCTACCAGGGCTCTACGCACACAACTGTAGAGCCTCTATCTATCTACCAACACCTTTGACTTAGACTTACAGACGCAAAGAGAATATTGCCTTCATAAACCCATAACATTAAGATCCAAAACTAAAACTTCCTTCTACCCTTAGAGCCTTGCTCTATTTATACATTCCCATGGTCTGCAGACCATGGGCAGGCTGACTCACTATCTATTTTCTTACATTATTTTCGGGTAGACAACCCTTTGACTTAACTCATTACAATTCGTGCTCCATTCCCTTCGCGGAGCCTTTACCATCCTATTACCCAAATTTGTGGGCTTTTGAGCCCCAACACCATTACGCGGGGGATTCGCTGCCCAACACCCACTCATTGTTCTTGAATATTATTTGTATGACCTCATGACATGCGAATAGTCACCATGTATGAAATGTTTGGTGCACTGACCATATTGACCTACTACCCATTGATGTCGCACACTACAACAAAACTTGAGATGATATTTACTTCCCACCAATCCTCCTTCAATACATGGTCTTAATAGATATTGATTTTGACATCATATGTACTAGCAAAGTTCCATTGACAAATTTTAATGGCAATGCAAAACCTCATCTCTAAATGCTAGATGTAGCAAAGATATAAATGTATAGAGAAATTGCCAATACCTCCATTGACATTATGAAACAATGTGTTGACACAATTTCTCATAATTCAACTAATAGTAGTGGGCCTTCTAGATTGATTTTTGATGGATGCTTCTTTCCTTAAATACATTTAGCCTTGTAGCACACCAAATCAACATGACAAATTATCACAATTTTACCAATATGTTTCTATTGGAAATTAATTGGGTCTACATATATTGACCCTTTACCTATGTTGCATCATAGTCTTGAATTTTGTAGTTAAATTCTCAGTTTTCACTAACCAATACTAATTTTAGTAATCAATATTGCAGAATTATAAATGACCTCTATTGATTCTAAATTAAAATATTAGTGCTTCAACATTACTTCAACTTTCCATACTACCCGTCCATACTGAGTTCACTGATATCTAAATCTATGAAATAAAGTACCATTAAATAGAGTTCATTTATATCTCAATCTATGAAGTAAAGTACTATTAAATGGAATGGTTGTTACCTTGAACATTTCTTTAATATCATTCTTAAAAAATTCCACAATATTTATAAAACAAAAGAAAAAAAAATTCAAAACCGTGTACCAACAAATTGTGTCTTTCCTCATTATAGTTATTTTGAATACCCAAAATTATGTAACTATCGGAAGAGTTCCTTATTGGAAATGCCTTGCAATTTTTCCTTCTTAGTCATATTTTTTTACCCTATCTATAGTAAAAGAAATCCCGTCTTTTCAAAGAAATTAATACTACTCGTATTTTTTGGAAACCCAAAGGGGTGCCTTTATTTTCCTCTCTTATGTTAATTTCATTGGAACACCTTGTTGATTCCCATAAGGGCTAAATTAAATTATTTTGTGTTTTCAATTTCAAATGCAACCCTTCTATCAAATGATGGTGTCCTATGGGGTCCTTTTAATAAGTGGATTTGTGATTTTGTATCAAATGATGGTGTCCATCCTTTTAATAAGTGGATTTGTGAGTTTGTATAGGCCTTGTGATGGTCCACGCACTTGACACTTTGTTTTTGGCGGGACACTCTAAATAGCCATATTCGAAGTATTTTAATCCACCTAAATGAAATGTAATGTTATGAGATGAATGTCATTTTGGATTAACTTTAATTGTGTTTAGAGGCATGTTTTGCAATCTTGTCTAATATGATAGAGATGTTATAATGTAATATTTAACATTTTGACTAAGTCAAATTAGAAAAAAAAATTAAATTAAATTAAATAAAAAATTATTGTAATGTAAATCTTTTAACTTGGTCAAAATAAAATAAAAATAAAAATAATCCTCAAAATAAAATAAATAAAAATAAAAATAACTCCGTAAAAATAAAATAATAGTAAAAATAAAAATGACCCATGGTATTGAGAACTCATGGTATTAACTCATGGTATTCATGTGGAATATAGCTTATTTAAAAGAGAAATTAAACCAACCTAGATCCATCTTAATTCTGGATCTACCAAGCGTCGAGGGATCAAATCTCTTTGTAACTCTAGATTTATTTAAAAGGGAAATTAAACCAACCTAGATCCATCTTAACTCTCGATCTACCAAGTGTCGAGGGATCAAATCTCTTTGTAACTTTGGATCTACCAAGTGTCGAGAGGGATCAAATAGCTTTTTCACTCGAAAAAAAGTTTGTACATAAGAGATTTGATCCTTCTCAGCAGATCCAGAATTAAGATAGATCTAAATTAATATTATAATTTACATCTAATATTATTAAAATAATTCATACTATAATAACGGTTCAGGTCTACGTTTATTTTATAACACCTTTAAACACTTGGAATGAAAATGGAAAATTAAAGAATTTAATCCAAATTTTTATATAGAATTGTACGAGTTAAATTTTATGTGTAGACTTTTGCAAATTAATTTGGTTTTTAGAATTAAAAGTTGTTGCATAATTTAGTGGAGGTTTATATTTAGTTCAAGGAAATAATTTTATAATTTTATTTTAAATATTATTATTTATTTGGAATGGTAGAAGAGATAATGAAATAAGATAAAATTTATAATGATTAAAAATTTGATAAAGTGATAAGTATTATTGTGTTTATTTTTGTTATATTTATTGAAGGTAGGTTATATTATTTATTATTTTGGTCAAAAATTTTGATTTTTAATTAGTTTTGAAATTATTAAATTAATTTTATGAAGTTTAAAAAATGACTAAACTAAATATTTTGAAAATAAAAATAAAAAAATGTAAATTGATGGATGGTTATTTATATGTGGTTTTAAATTGTATTGTCATGTATAAAAATTATATTAAGAAATAAAAATCTAAAAAAAGTTTGTGTTATAATAATTTAGGTTTTGTTACAATATCATTGGCCAATACTATTGTTATTAATATCACATGCTCAAAAACTATAACTCTTTTAAAAATCAAAATAATTTAATTTAATTTAATTTTATAACATTTTTTTAAATTAAAACTTAATACTTACACTATAACAAGATTCTTAATCATAAATATTTACCCACATTTTACCATGGATATTATTAACTTGTAAGTAGGCTGTATTACAATACCATGAGCCAGTACTATGGCTTGTTAATTCTAGTTTCTCAAAACCCATAGCTCATTTCGAAATGAAAATATTTTATAAATATTTTATTTTGATTTAATTTTATAACATTTTTTATATTAGTTTTTAATATTATATTAATTAAAAAAAATTCCCAAGGAAAAATCGTAACTTTCATTATATAAAATATTGAAAATTACATGCTATAGATGCTGCTAAAGGAGCATATGTCAAAACTATTGGCCATTGCCACTCACTGTATAGAGTCTATGAAAAGACTGCTACATAATTGTAACTGATAAAGTGATACATAATAAAATATACAATAACATAGTTCTATGAAATGACCCAAAATAACAAAAATGAAAAAATACGGAGATCCATCTATGAACTATGTAGAATCAGGTAGTTGTTGCCCCCTGGGGTTGATGATCAATGAAATACCTATGAAAATACTAATAGAAATCTTGTCCAATCTATTCTTGTATCATCCAAGAACCAATAGGTTGTTGCACCGCTTCCTTGGAAAGACTATTGGAAATCTGGTTCCTCTCCCTGTAGATATGACGTCAAGCTATATAGCCAATTGTGATTTTAAAGTAATAATTTCATCCAACAAATTCCTGAGTGTGTGCAGGTGACATTCTGATTGAAGATTGAACCAATTAAAGACAAGTTTAGAATCACCAAAGATCTATAGTTGTCGGCATCCTTTCTCAAGGGAAAATATAAGGAGAATTTTGAGGCTATTAGTTCTGAAAAAAAATATTAGTGCCTCTCCCTAAACCCATCTTCATCTTGAAGTAATGGTCTTCACTAAAATACAAAAATGATCCACTGCCACATCTAATGTGTTGAGCCAATCCATCAAAATAAGCCCAAGGAAAAGTCTTATCGATGGTTTCTGTAGATATGTTCCTGTGTTGTTGTTTTTTATCATCTTTTAGGATCATATTGTATAAAGTTGTAATGTGTGAGCAGGAAAGATACCATTTAGGGGCCTTTTCTTGAAAAATGATTTTGTTTCATCCTATCTAAATACTCCAACAAACCAACAGGGCAAGATTTCGACTTTTTGAAGGATGGTTTCAATTCCACCAGGATTCCCAACCATCTCGTAAAGTGTCTCCCTGCCACTTGATATTCATTGTTGGAGATTGATATATCTGATTCCATAATTGGGATGTTGAAGGGCATTGCAAGAATAAATGATTGATTGTTTCTACATTATTCTTGCATAATATACACCAGGAGGGTCCCTGAAAGGTTCGACATTGGAGGTTGTCTCCTGTGGGGGATTTATTACGCAATAAACAACATATAAAAATATTTTCTTTTGGTAGATTTTTAAATTTCCAAAGCGGATGCCACCACCAGACAGAGTTGTGGGGTTCATGATCATCTAAAATGAAAGGTTATCCCTCTTTTGGAGTATATCTACCATGCCGAGAAATTTCCCAGATTAATTCATCTTCCCATTCTTGTATTCTTATATGAACCTCCGATAGTGCATTTATATAATTAATCTAGTCCTTATGCCAAAGTATATGAATCCTAAGATCCTGAGCATATTTCCATGATTGACCGAAAATAGTAGAATTTTCTGGGTCTACAATGTGATCTAAATTCCTTATACCAGATGCCTCCAGGAATTTTATAAGTCCAAGGGGAAGGATGTGAGCATTTCCACTTCCGAACCATGCGTCCATGCCAATATGAACCTTTCCACCCGATCCTACTCTCCAGGCCAAACCCAATTTGATGTATTCAAAAGAATTTAAGACATATCGCCAAATCGTAGAGATGTCCATTATCTTCCATCTTGAAATTTTGATCCATTTCTCAATATGTCGTGGGCTAATGTATTTTCTGAAGACCACATCTCACCATAAACGATTTGTAGCTTCCATCCCATTTTGGCTGCAAGGGCTTTAGAAAAACATACAAGATTCTTCATCCCCCAGCCTCTCCATTTTTTGGGAATAGCAATGTGATCCCCGCTTACCCATGGAAAAGGCCTACCTTCCTCATTCCCTCACTAGAGAAATCTACACATATCTGTTGAATTCTATTTAAAATTCCTTTTGGGATCCAAGCTAAAGACATCCGGTATATAGGGACAGGCTCCAACGTCGATTTGATAAGAACTAAATGACCCGCACTAGATAACCATCAGTTATGCCATATATTTGTTCTACTTTCAATCTTGGCTACTAACCACATCCAGTCCACAATTTTATAGTTATTGGGTTTGAGCCGAAATCCAAAATACTTGAGTTGATCTTCAAAGGCTAAGAGCCTATATGGAAATATCTATTTAGCGAAGACTAATTCGTACTGTGTAAATCCCACAGAAGATAAGGTGGATTTCTCCTGATTGGTCTCCATCCCTATGGTCTTACAAAATAATTTAAGAATGACATTGAAAACAATATAATCACTGATGGTGTCATTCAGAAAAATGAGGACATCATCAACAAATAGTAGATGAAACAAGATGATATTTGCTGCAATTTTAATACCTTTGATTCTCCCCTGATTCCTTTCTTCAGAGATCAATTTTCTCAGGCCCTCCATGACCAACAGGAATAGCAACGATGATAAAGGGCGTCCTTGCTTCAGACCACGATCTGCATGGAAAAATTCGATGTCGATCCATTGATGAGAATACTATATGAAACAGAGGTAATACAACACATTATCCAGTTAATGAAATCATAAGGAAATCCTAGATGAGTCAACAACATCCACAAGTACAACCAGTTGGTCCTATCATATGCTTTGGAAAGATCAATTTTAAAAATCATTCCCTTCATATTCTTAATTTTTAAGGAGTGTAAACCTTCCTGAGCAATGCCTATAGCTTCATGAATCTGGTGTTTTTCCAAAAAGGCGAATTTCTTCTTTGACATATGCTGCAATAAAATAGGCTTAATTTGATTTGCAATGATATTCGCAATGATCTTATAGATGCAATTACATAGAGAAATAGGCTGAAAATAATTAAAGGTGTTAGGATTATTAGATTTGGGAATTAAGGTTATGAACGTAGCATTGAATGCATCATACATTCTTCCACTCATCGAATAGTCCTCTATAACCCTTAGAACATCTTGACCTATCAATTCGAATAAATCCAAATAAAATTCCACGGACCATCCATCCAGACCAGGACTCTTATCTTTTTTAAACCATTTAAGAACTCCCTCTAGTTCCCCCATGGTCATAGGATTGTTCAGGTATTCAGTTACTTCCTAATTTACAAATCGAGGAAAGAGACAAGATAAGGCTTTATAACCTCTACCAAAGATGCCTCCTGTTGGGATTTAAACAAATTCCCAAAGTGATTAATACCCAGATTCGCTAGCCTGCTGAAGGATTGAACTAATGAGCCCTCCTTATCCTCCAAAGACCATATAGTATTGATAGCCTTCCGTACACTTGCATTTTGTTGAATTTTTTTTTCTTTTCATCACCTACTTGTAACCATATAGCTCTATTCTTAAGTCTCAAAGTTTCTTCCCTTTCATTTAACATCCCAAGTCTTTCTGATTCTAGTTGTATAACATAGGACTTGGATTCTGGAGAATCAAATGCTTCATTATCTAGATCTTCTAACCTAGCTAATTTAGATTCAATATTCTTGAGAAATTTTTCATCCTTCTTTTTCTTTTCCCTAGCCCATTCTATTGTCCTCTGCTTTAGGCGCAATATATTTCCAACAAAGTGTTCCGTCGATGACCTTCCTTCAATCTGTGATCTATCTTGCCATATCTCTTTAACAATTCGATGAAATTCCTCATACCTTAACCACATCAAATTAAATTTGAAAGATGCCCACATTTTTGGAGATATACCTGCTATTTCTAGGTATATAGGTGAGTGATCTGATATTCCTCCCGAGCCAACCCATTGCCTAATCATTTCAAACTTATCCAACAGAGGTTCCTTGATTAGGAATCAATCAAGACGCCTAGCTAAAATAACATCCCTAATTCTTCTATTTCTCCTGGTCTATTGAACATGAGCGACTGATACAGTTTATTGTTCTCCAACATCTATTCAAAAAAGTTCATGAGGGAGTCTCCCTGAGCATGACTTCCCCAAGATTTTGCATGGCCCATATAAAATTTTAAATCTCCCCCCAAAATTATGTTGTCAGCTTGCAAGAAAGAAGATCTCATAATTGCCTCCTAGAATGCTACACGATTGTGAAAGGGACCATTTATATTCACAATCCTAATTTCAATCCCTAATTCTTTAGAAAAAACATCCGCCATTAAAGATCCTTCCCTTTCCCAAATATTTATTAACTTCATCGATCTATAGTTTATTCCTATAGAAATTCCTCGAGATCTACCTCGTACATCTAAGGCATGGACGGTCCATCTCAGATTGATGGATTTCAGAAGCATTGTAATTTGGGCATTTTCCCTAAGTGCCTCTTGTAGAAATATCATATCCACCTTCTCTAATTCTAGAAGTCTCCCGAGGGCTAATTTTTGGGCATGGCTAACCAACCCTCTACAATTAAAAGATAAGACTTCATCAGGACATCGATTCTGGGTTGCCTCTTGCTCTAAGAACCCCATCAAGTGATAATTGTCTACCTTCCACTACATCCATGCTAGACTTATGAATAAATTTCAATATATAATACTTCCTACCTCGAGAGGATTTGGGAATCTTTAGAGGGGATGAGATACCTAATCCTTGACCTGCGGCTATGGGATGTTTGGATAAATATCTTAGGTTATATCTATGGCTTGCATTAGATTGGGAAGAGGTATCCTCCCTCACGAGAATTAATACTTGGGATGCTACAGGGATGGTAGGAAAAGGAGTCAGACAACATATAAGAACTGGGGCTGAGGGACAAGCAATAGAACTTATATCACATAGAGATAAAGACATCCCAACATTATGTGCATGACATCATGATGCAGATGGATTATTCAAAATATAAGGTTTTGGAGATGGGAAAGATAGATCAATATCCAAAGGGGGACTGGATTCTGATGCTCAAGAATGAGTGACCCTTGGATATGAAGGTTGGGAGGAGGAAAAGTCTTTCCCTTTATCCTTGTCCATCCCTTTTAGCTGATGAGCCGAACTCTTTTGTGGCACCTAATTCATGTCATTAGCGCCAACTCTATTCCCTTCATTCCCATCCATAGATTCTGTTACGGTCTTATATTTTGCAAGAAATGAAAATTCTTTGTATAGGTTACCAACTTCATGACACCTCCTACATATAAATGGTTGCCCCTCATAGTATAAATTCTGCAATCTATTAATTTCCTTCAATCGAACCTTTAGGATTTCCACTAGCCACTCTCTAGTGTCTAGATGGACCAAAATACGTGCAAAATCCATCTTGCCAGATTCTACAAAGTATTTATCATAATCTAAAAAAACCCAAATCATTCCCAATACATCTAAAGACATCTTTGGTCCATAATTGAAGTGGAAGACCTAACATTCTTACCCAGATTAGTCTCATCCCCAGCCGCTCTCTCTCTGGGTCAAAAAGAGGTGACCATCGCTTCAGCATAATTGGGACCATTTCAATATGCCAATATTTTGTTAACACCCATGATGCATGTTCTGGCCTATTGAAACACAATGCAAACCATCCCATGGTCATAGTCATTGCTGTTGACAAGTTTTCCAAAACCTGATCCCATACCTTTGTGACCCATTTCGTCACACGTGTCGACGTGTAGTTCCTCCCACGAACCCTCCGTACCAGTACATGATCCTCAATGTCCATAATTTCATCCAATTTGATGCCCTCCCCTAGAACCAACGATCTCCCTCTTTCTCTAACTTTAGTGTTCCTTGATTTCTTCTCTCTCTTCTGCTTAGTACCCTCATCTAAATTTCCAATATCTTGTGAGGGGATGTCTGTAGATATGCTAACCCTAGCTTCCGCCTGATGAAAATCATAATTACTAATAGGGATCCCTACAAAACATCCTAAGGTCTGAGCCATGGATGAATTATGGAGATCCCGAGTTAGGTGTATTGTGCCAATGCCCTATTCCTAGCCACAATCCACAGCGTATTGAAACCCAGATGGTCCCGAACCAGTATAAAGTTTAGAAACCCCTATATGCCTACCCCGATTGGGGGTTCCATAGCTACGATATTCTGCCGAACTAGGGTTTAATAATTTCTCCAAAAATTGTAATCACGACGGGGATGGAATCAAAAAATCCAATTGTTGTTGTACAAGATCCAAAATAGAGTCCTTTATATTCCATGAACACTGATACGTTAAAGAATTATGTCCTGAAACCAAAAATAGGTTTTTTAATTCTAGGGATGTGAGGCTTCCATATACCTCCTCTGGAGAAACCCTAGATGTGTTGACCTGCATAGTTCGTTCTCCATTTTCTCCCTGTGACTTCGTATCGGTATGCTGAGGTGGAAACTCTTTCCAAATTGGCACATAGTTAAAGGGATCTGAAGAATAATCTACTAGTTCTTCATCCATCTCAGCAGCAAAATTAACCTATAAAAGTTCTGATGATGCCTCAATACTGGACAGATATTCCACCCCTCACTGTATATCACCTTCCCAAGACCCATGCCTCCAAACCTAGGCTAAAAACAGGAAAGGTCGCCCTACTCCGATGTCGACGGTGTTTGCTGCAGATGATTGTTAAAAGTTAACCAAACCCTAACAGAAACCACGGGTTCCATCCTTCGCACAACTTCAGATCCATCCTCTCCTCGTCGTTGATTCCATAAAGAATTATTCTATCCATGATAATATTATATATATTATTGTGATGTCAACAATATTATTAATTTAAAATTACATTAAAGTATGTTTGCTATATATATTATTTAAAATTATCAATTACTTTTTGAGTAGTCTTTAAGTGCGACTTTTTGGAAAGTTTTCTGGTTTATTTTCTGATCTAATTTGTCTAGAATCTAATAGGGATTCATTGAAATGCCAAGTTTGACAGGTGAAATATTCACAATCTAAGTGCCCCAGGGGTTTTGGAGGGTATGAATCCATATATGAAGGTTAAATAACCAATTTAAACAACGCAAATCAAGATTTGGCCACACATTTTTTCACTGAATCCTAGCCATAAATTCTTCGGAAACTCCAAAAAATCGCACTTAAGGAATACTCCATTAATTTTTGCATAAGAGGTAGGTACTAGGCATAAATGTTTCATATTACACTTGTTTCTCTGAGAGGTGCTCTCAACTCAGTATGGAGGAGATGTTGTAATGTCTTATTATGTTATTGTTATGTTATGTTATGTGATCTAAACATTTTTACTCAACCAAATTACGTAAAATAAAAATAAAACCAACGTAGATCCATCTTAACTCCGGATCTACTAAGTGCCAAGAGGGATCAATTGTCTTAAGGTACAAACCTATTTTCACTCTAAAATAGGTTTGCACCTAAAGAAAAATTATCCCTCTCAGCGCTTGGTAGATTTGGAGTTAAGATGGATCTATGCTAGTTTAATTATTAATAATTTATAGTTATAATTTTATTAATTTTAACTATTAATAATTGATCATTTTAATTATTATTAATTGATAGTTATAATTATTAATTTTATCCATGTGACTCTGATTAGTTCCTCAAAAAACCTAGCTAAGGTTTGCATACACTATATCACGTAGCAGAGGGAGCGGATATTTTAAGTTTGCAGTTTTTGTGGGTAAATTATCTCTGCGGCTCTGATTAGTTCCCAAAAAACCCTATACAAGGTAGAAACACCAACATCGGGGCTCCTATACATTATTTTAAGTTTACAATTCAAGTTGATTTCTAGCTCAAATATTGACACAAGGAATATACCCTTGTCTCTATGCCCGTATAGACTCTTGTCGTTCTATATATCTCATCTTTGTGGTTTGATAATAAACACCCGTCTTTATGTCCATACAAACTTTGCGGTGTGGTCGTTTTAAACACTTTATATTATATATATATATATATATATATATATATATATATATATATATATATATATATATATATATATATATATATATATATATATATATATATATATATATATATATATATATATATATATATATATATATATATATATATATATATATATATATATATCTATCTCTGCGCTTTGAGAAGTATGTGGCATATTTATACATCCAATTTATTTCTTAGCGTATAAATACTCATATATGCGAGATAATCACTTGTATCTATAGTTTGAATATAAACACTCATATATACGGTTTGAGAAGCCTGTGACATATACATCTTTGTGCGAGTCAGTTAGTCTCCTCAAACGTCCCATGTGCATCAATTCTTTTCCTTGTTCTTCCTACTAATTATATTTGTTAAAATATGAGTACTTCTCCCCATATTTCTAAACCTTCCCCTAGCAGAGGGAGGCCAATAAAAATTACCCTAGAGAATCTCTATGAATATATTGAATCTTTTGTACAATGAAGAGAAGAAAGGGAAAAGCATCACAAGCAATAATTGTCTACAATGCTTACAAAACACAAAGTTGAAGTATCTACAATGCTTAGAAATAATTACAAATCATCAGAAGATAAAATTACTACATTCGAGACTAAAATCCAAAGAATGAAAGATAGGATGCAAGATTTAGAAGACAAAAAAAATCAATTGTTGAAGAAAAATGCACCTTGAAAGACGAGATTAAAGAATTAAAAGAAAAACTAGATAATAATTCAACCCTAAGTAGCACAACAAATCAACTAGATATCAAACCCATAAAAAAGGAAATGAACAAATTAATTGAACTAGATCATGAATGAAACAAAAGAGCCCTGAACCTTATAATTGTTGGTATAAAAGAGCAAAAAGATGAGGACACATTGGAAATAGTAAAAGAACAACTGAAAACTCACTCAAAAATTCAAACAACTTATCTAACATAAGCAAAAAGGGTGGGAAATATTCTTGAACATAAGCATAGACTAATCCATGTTAAGGTAAGTTGCAATGACCACAAATTAGATATACTTAGTAAATATCCAATTCTAAAAGGGTCGGGAATCTTTATAAATGAAGATCTTATCCTAGAATACCAAGTTGAACTAAGGAAAGAGGTCCAAAAGGTAAAGGAGGCAAGAAAGGAAGGAAAATGGGCAATCATTAGAAATAGGAAAGTTATTATTAGAGATAGAGTCCAAAATAAAAGTGATAAATAGGAATTAGGAACACTCTGGATCCTCTTCTGGAACTGTTGTGGTTTTCCATGGCATAAAGGTCCTATGTTAAGTTGGATATCTAGTGATATTGATCTTATTCTCTTAGTTGAAACATGTGAACATGGCGAACTTGGGGTCCCCCACATTGATGGATTCATTCTTTTGTCTACTTGGAACATGAAAACCACATAAGCGTTGGTGGTATAGCATGTTATATAACAAAAACCATGCTTCCCACATTTGGCTTCATAAGGCTGACCCCCTCAATCAATACATTTGGATTGAAATCTCTGACTCTTATACCAATAAGATTTTTCTTGCAATTCGTTATTTTTCTCCTATTAGCTCTACCTCTTATAAGAATAAGAACCTGGATGAAAATTGTCCCTTTGCTAAATTAGAATAGGATATCAACAGTCTAAGGAATGGATGCAACATCCTTTTTCTTGGAGACTTCAATGCTCAAATTGCTACTAACCAAGCCACCCTATTAAGTAATAACTCTAACCCTAACCCCTTATGGCTTGATGAGGATTATGACTTAGCTAGTAAATTCAAAAGAAATTATGAAGACACTACCGAGAACCTTTTTGGTACTAAGCTAATCAAGATTTGTAGTTCCCAAGACTTGATTATTTGTAATGGAATTAACAAATGGCCTACCTCTAGAAATATGACTTGTATTCACAGGCACGACAATAGTGTTGTTGACTATGTGATACCTAATATCTAGGTTTTCAAACGTATTGTTAATTTTGACATCCTAAATGACCATAAGCCTGAATCTGACCACAAATCTCTATCCTTAACCCTTAACCTTGATATGTACACCAGGCACATGCAAAAGAATGGTGAGCACCAAGGACACATTCACTTTGACTATAGAAAAAGGGATCTCTTCTTAGAAGATTTAACAAGGGATTTAGGTTTCCTAACATATAATGATAACATTGATCACATATACCAAAATTTTACTAGTATCCTTTCCACTAGCATTAACAAATTCTCTACCAGGGTATCGTACAAAAATAAAAATAGAACTTCCAACTCATGGTATGATAATGATTGTAAGTCTGTTAGAAAGCGATTAGAGATGATCCTAACGAAACTAATAAGTGTGAACAAATAAATGTGTACAATTATCTTATAAAAAGGAAGATAATGTACTATATAAATAAGAGGAAAGACCATATTTGTAACCTCTCAAAAGTTGAGACTATAAAATTTTTGAGGAATATTCTTGCCCATAAATCGAAAATTAATAATTTGATCCCCTTAAAGGAATGGGATATCTATCTTACAAAATTTTATGACTCCCCAAACACAATAGCAACATGTGAAACACTCCTATAGAGGAAGATACCTTTTCTTTGGAAGATGTGGAGTTCAAGATTAAGAAGCTTGCTAATGGGAAATATAGGGATATTGAGGGTTACCAAGCTGAGATTTGGAAAATGGGAAGGTCCATCTTCATCCCACATTGACACAAACTCCTCAACTTGACAGTAAATCACAACTTCCCTAAGCTATGGACGTAAAGCCTTATTGTACTTATCCTTAAAAGTGGGGATACGAATGTTCCCTCTAACTATAGGACTATCATGATTAGCCACATTTTAGCCAAATTATATGGGCTCATTTTGGAAAAGACATGTAACAACTCTAGTGAAAATTCCATGTAAATAAAAATTAATAAAGGAAAAATAATAACCACAGTTATGGGACACTTATTCCAAGATGAATGTTGGGAAAAACATCCTAGTGCGGGTGTTCATTTGGCTTATTATGGCTAAGGAAATTGGCAAAGGCAAAGGCTTAGGCTTTAGAAAGGTAAAGTGGCATTAATTGGCATTTTATTTATGAAAATAATGGAAATTAGGAGAAAAGGAAGGTGAAAGGTCACAAGTTTCATATGAGGAGAAAAATGAAGGAAAATAATAGAAAATGAAGAAAATAGAGGCCTCATTAATAAAAAGGCTTATGAGGATTAGTTCACAACATTTTTTCAGTTTTACCCTTTGTCAGTTTAGTTTTGGAGCTCTCTCTCTATTCTCTCTCTCACACACTCTTGGACACTCAGAGTTTCCTTGGAGCACTTTAGCATTGGATGAAGAAGATAAAATAAAGCAAGAGGAAGCAAAGATCAAGCAAGGAAGAACATGAGCAAGTAGCTATAGTGGGATTATTTGCAGGTATCGATTTGCATGTGTCATTTCCTTGCTAGATTTTGCATGCATGGTACATGAATGTCTGTATTTGGTTATCTTGTTGTCATGAGCATGTGTTTTTCTAGGTGTGATAGTGTTTTGCAGCCTTGCCTTTCCATTTCCAGATAGCCATGGTGTGATGCGTGTTGGGCACCAAATTGGCCTATCTTTTCCCTGCATTTCCACTCCTCTTTTCACCCTTTTTGCATTCATTCGCATATATTTACTTTGTAACATTATTAGGTAATTCCCCTTTATCGTCTCTTGGGATATTTAATTAATGAAGTAGAGTTATGAAGGTTTCTACCTACACAAACCACTAAAACTTGTGATGACCGTAGATTATGGAGCACAGGTGTTGACCGCGCAGCATATTGCAGCAGTTCCATGATTCACAGCAACTAATCGACCACGACAAAACAGCATAACTAATTGCAGCTGCTCTCAACCCATTTTTGACCATTCATGTTCTTGGTTCTCTCGGCTTTAGTGCTGCGATACAACTGATGTATATCTTTGGGCATAGAGTTGCCAGGTTTTGGGGAGAATTATTATCCTTTGTATTGTATAAAAGACAGGTCATTCCTGTATTAAGGGGACCCAAATATGATATTGTAACAACATTATTCAGATTAATAAGACATAACCCTTTTGTTGATCTATCGTTCGCTGTGAGCAACGCAGTCTTGATCAGAGAGCTGGGCTCGCTCTTTTGATTAGGCGTTGTGTGTTTCCTTGTGTTGAGTGTATTTTCTGTTTGCTGTGTTCATTTCTTGTTGCTACTACATATCTCTTAGATAACTGTGAATACCTTTTTACATTCTGCAGTTGAGTTTTACTTCTGTCTCAGCAATGTTTTGATTGTCAATCACGAACCCTTGGTTGAGGGCAGATTGTAACCTTGCCCCTGCATATACCTTGCGTGTTGCCTTGAAAAGAATACACACCCGAATTGATACATTAATGTAGGAAAGGAGTGGATAAATTATTCATATCTGGACACCAACATTTTGGCGCCATTGCCAGGGAGGCTAACGAGGTGCAAGACATGATCTGTGTTAACCAGAGGGTCAATCTCTCGTCCTGGGGAGAGAATGAGCTTTCTCACTCTGCTCCAGGTCCCAAGTGCAGGTATTTCGTTTATTTTGAGCTTTTATTGTTTTTCATTTTAGTAGGGCCGATCTCTTGCCCTGGGGAGGGAGGAGTCTTTTGACGCCCTGCTCCAGGCTTTGAGCTTAGATTTTTCTAGCATTTTTGTTTTGATTTCGAGAAACCCAATCTCTCACCCTGAGGAGGGAAGGGTCCTCTGACGCCCTACTTTAGGTCTTGAAGTATTAAGGTTCTCTCGTGTGTGTGTTATTTCGTGATTAAGGTCTTGATTCCGGGGAGGGAGGAGTCTTTTGATGCCCTGCTCCAGATCCTGAACCCTAGGTCCCTGTATTCTTTTTTTTTTTTTGTCATCAACAGCCCTCTCTTCAAAGCAATCTCTCGTCCTGGGGAGGGAATGGTCTTTTGACACCCTACTCCAGGCCTTGAGCATAGTGGTTTGATTTCTACCACCACACCAACTTGTATGAACAAAGAGCCAAATAAAAGGGGTAGAGGGAGAGCCCCAAAGAAGGGAAGACATGATTTGGGGAGGAACACCTACATCTAGCAAATCATTGCAAAAGCTGAGTTGGAGGCATCTTCCCATGCAGCCGTGAGGCTAGGTGCATGAAAAAAATCGGAGGGACAATCTGTAGATCAACCAGTGCTGTTCACAACACCCACTGCCAGTTCAATACAACAGACCCTTCCAGCAGCCAGAGAGACAAGCAACAGTATGCCTGCTAAAGGAATCCTGTTGCTTGCAACTAAAGAAGAGGAAGTTACAAGTAAAGCATCTGGAGGAACTGTCCATCCCAGTGGGGAAGAAGAAATTGTAGAGAGGAGATCTGAAGGGTCCAACCATGGTGACAGGGGGGAAGAGATTGT
The DNA here is from genome assembly GCA_031772625.1 of Pinus tabuliformis. Classification (NCBI taxonomy): domain Eukaryota; kingdom Viridiplantae; phylum Streptophyta; class Pinopsida; order Pinales; family Pinaceae; genus Pinus; species Pinus tabuliformis. The sequence continues at coordinate 50,995,951 of CM062819.1, forward strand.
AGAGACATTTCTATCACCAAAGGATAGAGGAAGCGCTATTAAGGCAACTTGAACCCCTGTGATAAAAGCCCTTCCTGCAGAGCTAGCTGAAATCCCTAGTGAGTATTGGAGGATATTCATGGCACCTACAACCTCTACTATTGACTTCCCAATTGGGGATTTGGGGACTGGTGCACCAACAAAGCCCATCCCTTTAACAACTTTACCCAGTTTCCATGGGCTTACTTCAAAAGACCCTGACACGTTTTTGTTTGAATTTGACATTGTGTGTCGAGGGTATGATTACATAACAGATGCTCAAAAATTAAAAATTTTCCCTGCTATGCTAAAAGGGACAGCCCTGCGGTGGTTTATGGGTCTTGGGGGAAGGTCTATCACCATGTGGGAAGCAATGAGAACTGCTTTCTTGGAGAAATACCAAGACTACTGTAAATCACGGGATATTAAAGAAGAGATTTTTAAATTTATGCAGAAAGAGGACGAAAATATGGAAGACTGTGTGGAATGCTTCAAATACACATTGCAGAGGTCAGGTCACTCTGACCTAGATAAAGACATTTTGAAAATTATCCTCCTCCGGGCCTTCCGAGAAGACTCTTTGGAATTGTTGAATATAGTTGAAAAAGGGGATATATCAAAGGAGGACTTTGATACCATCTGTGATTTGTGTATTCAGTGCTCAAGAGGGGTTGCAAGAAATAAACGAGGAATTCGATCAATGAAGGTATCTGGCAGAGGTGTTACAAAAGCAGAAATTGGGAACCTACTGGACAACCTGAGGACTGATATCCTGAGTACCTTGTCTGAACAGATGGACACACTGCAGGTAAAACAGAAACAACTAGAATTAGAAAGAACTATGGCCATATTTTGCCCCACATGCAGAAAGAAACATCCACAAAGGGAATGTCCATTGAACTCTGTAGAGGAGTGTGCAATCTGTGAACTGAAGCACATGACAAGTTCATGCCCATCTTTGCCAGGACTAAAAGCAGTTTTTCAAGGAACAGGAGAAGATATGGAGCAGCTGTACTTTATGGGACCTAAGAAGCCATGGCAACCTCGGCCGTCGATGGGAAATCAAGGTATGTTTCTAGATCCATCTCAATATTTTAGCAATTTTAATATGGGTCCCCAAACTATGCCTTATCCGCCCATATGGCCCCAATACTAGTTTCCATCTTGGCAGCAATGGGCTCCTCAAGCTAGTTCAAGCTCCTCATGGGCTCTGAACTGGCGAGGACCTTCCCCTCCTGGTCAGTTTTCTCAGTCAATGCCACAACAACAACTTCAATTTCCCTCTAATGTGCCCCCTAGTAATCAGCCTATTCATCCTCAACTCCCTATCCAACCCAATCCGAATCCTAATAATAAAGGGGTTCAGCAAGCTGACACCCTCAACCTGCCTTCATACAGCATCTCCACTACATAATTCTATGAGATGAATTTACGATCTGGGCGGCCCGTAGGCGCTCAGCCCTCACCAGTTATTATTGAGGAGATTGACGGTGAGGAGAAGGAACCAGAAATGGTTGTAGAGGAACCGAATCGAGTTAACAAAAATCATACACCTCCTCAACCATTAGCTACTCAGAAACCCCAAGCTGAACCGCCCTATCCAGAAAGGTTGGCTGTGAGTAAACCAATCCCTCAAACTGAGTTTGACTTGTTAGGGGAGCTACAGAATTTATTTGTCAAGATTCCCCTACTACAAGCCATGAAAGATGTACCTATATACGTGAAAACTCTTAGGGAATATTGTGCTAAGAAGCCTAAAAAGAAATCGAGAGATCCGCTCACCATTCATGTAATGGGGAAACTATCAGATTTCATGATGGGAAGGTCCATGCCTATAAAGTATGGGGATCTCGGGAACCCAATTTTGACCGTGCACATTAATGGGGTAGAAATTCCAAATGTATTGGTAGATTTGGGCGCTGCCATAAATGTCATCACTGCTGAAACCATGCATGCATTAGGACTTCGTAACTTGAAACATACACCTACGGTGTTAGAACTGGCAGATCGATCTACAGTTAAACCAGTAGGGAAATTAGAAGATATCACGATTTCAGTGGATTCATGGCACTACCCTGTGGACTTCCTAGTACTCCAAACGCAATCTCCAGCTGGAGGCCATCCCTTGATTCTGGGAAGACCATGGTTGGCAACCACAGACGCTTATATTGGGTGTCGGTCTGGGCATATGATCATCTCAAATGGGAAAAACACTAAGAATTTGGTGTTATATCCACCAACAGAACCTAACCCATCAGCAAAACTAGTAGGCCATAAGAAACCTATACATAAGAAAGAGTCTAAATAAAAAAATGAGGAGTTAAGACCAGTTCTCACTATTGGGCAGGCCCTCCAGTTGAAAGATGAAATAGAAGATGACACAATTACTACCTTTATCAGTGATCCTTGTTCTGTTTCAGATTTGAATCAGCAAATCCTGGAGTTCGTCTTGAGCTGTGAGACTTAGGAAAGTATTGGAGCAACAGATGAATTCGAGGAGCTACCTACAGCCACGCCCCATGACAGTGTTTCCATGGAAATAGAACCAAGAAAAACCCTGAATATCAATCTAGAACTGTCAGATACCCAGAAAAAACAACTCCTGCATGTTCTTCAGAAACACAAAGAAGCCTTCGCCTGGGACTACTCAGATATGAAGGGAATTCTTGCTAATTTGTGCACTCATCACATATACATTAAGGAGGATTGTCATCCTGTAAGACAACCCCAGAGAAGAATGAACCCTGCCCTAAAAAACATTGTTAAGGAAGAACTCCAAAAGCTGCTGGATGTGGGATTTATCTACCCCATTTTAGACAGCCAATGGGTTTCCCCATTGGTAATGGTCCCTAAGAAAAACCGTAAATGGCAGATATGCATGGACTACAGAGAATTAAACAAGGAAACTCAGAAAGACCATTTTTGTTACCATTCATTGACCAAGTCTTGGATACATTAGTGGGGAAGAAGTTTTTAACCTTCCTGAACGGATTTAGTGGGTACAACCAGATCCAAATAGCTCCTGAGGATCAAGATAAGACCACATTTACATACCCCTGGGGAACCTTTCCATACAGAGTCCTCCTGTTTGGTCTTTGTAATGCACCTGCAACATTTCAAAGGGTAATTTTGGGGATTTTCTCTGATCTAATGGATGATAGTGTTGAAATCTACATGGATGATTTCATGGCATATGGAGATTCATTCGAAGAAGCATTGGGAAATTTAGAAAAAGTTCTTGAAATATGCAAGTAGGCGCATGTCTCCTTAAGTATGGAAAAATGACATATGATGATGAACGAAGGAATAGTCCTGGGACACTTGCTTTCAGCTGCAGGAATCCGGATGGATCCAGCCAAGATAAAGGTAATACAACACTTTCCAATACCCAGAACACCCACTCAGGTATGTAGCTTTATCGGTTGTGCTGGGTATTATAGGCGCTTTATAGAAAATTTTGCTAAAAGCTCACATCCGCTTTTTCAATTACTGACAAAAGATGCAGACTTTGTGTGGACAGATGACTGTGATGCAACCTTTGTGAAGATCAATAAATTGATCCGTAGTGCTCCGATCCTTAGTGGACCAAACTAGGCATTACCATTCCATATTCATGCTGATACTTCCCAAATAGCAATTGGGGCAGTTTTAGGGTAGCATGTGGATAAGGTACCATATGCAGTTTACTATGTTAGCAAGAACTTGGCCTCTGTCGAGTTAAACTACACAATGAATGAAAAATAATTCCTCACTGTCATCTACGCCATCAACAAGTTCTAGCACTATATCACTAGTTACCCCACCTTTGTACACACGGATCATGCAGCCATCAGGTATCTGATGAACAAAACCGCTACTCTTGGTCGTATTACAAGATGGCTTTAGCTACTTCAAGAATTTGATATTACCATAGTAGATAAACCAGGAAAGGACAACGTGGTTGTGGATTTTTTGTCTAGACTAGAAAACAATACCAAAGGTACACCTATCGAAGATAGCTTTCCAGATGAACATCTTTTTGCACTTTCCGCTAACACTCTGTGGTATGTAGATATTGCTAACTATCTTGCTATACGAAAGGTACCTCCTCATTTGTCATACAAGGACCAATGGAAAATTATTCATCATAGTACTCGATATTCATGGATGGAAGGATACCTCTTTCATACGGGGGTGGATCAATAGATTTGATGTTGTGTATCAGAGGATGATATCTATGAGATATTGAAAGTCACCCATAGTGGACCTTGTAGAGGACATTTTGCACATAAAAGAATAGGCCACAAGGTGTTGCAAATGGGATACTACTAGCCTTCTATCTTTCGAGATGCTAGAGATTATGTCCGAAGATGTGACAGCTGTCAACGTATGGGACAACCTGGGAAATCAGATGAAATGCCATTACAGCCCCAGATAGTCCTGGAACCTTTTGAGAAATGGGCCATCGATTTTGTTGGACCCATCAACCCACCCTCCCATCAGAACGTTCACATTCTGGTCTGTATTGGTTGTGACTAAGTGGGTGGAAGCCAAAGTGGTTGTGAAGGCAATAGAATAGGTGGTGGCAGAGTTCCTTTTTGAAGAAATTTTCGCCTGATATGGTACCCCGAGAGAAATTGTTTCAGTTGGAGGAGCACAATTCACATCCCACATGATAGATAAGCTTATGCAGAAATATGGTGTCAAAGACAGAGTGACAACTCCTTACCATCCCCAAGCGAATGGACAAGTAGAAAGTACAAACAAGGTGTTGGAGAATATCTTGACAAAAACTGTAGCAATTCATCGCCGGGATTGGTCACAGAAACTCCCAGAAGCTCTTTGGGCATATAGGATGACATGGCGAAATACAACTGGATTTTCCCCATTTGAGCTAGTCTACGGGAAATCTCCCTTGTTTCTGATTGAATTCGAGATCAGTACACTCAGAACAGCTTTGGAAGTAGGATTGGACTTATCAGAGGCCCAAAAAGACCAGCTAGAACAACTCAATGAGCTAGACGAGATTCGTTCAGAAGCTGTACAGAGAACTACTGCTATTGAACATCAGAGAATGAAATGGCATGATAAATTTATCAGGAATAAGGTGTTTCATACAAGGGAATGCGCATTTTTATATGACTCTTGGTTCAAATATTTTAAAGGAAAGCTTCGCACTCGATGGATGGGACCCTATGAAGTGGACACTGTATTCACCAATGGCACAATCAGATTGGTGACAGTAGATGAAAATCCTACTTTCTTTCTGGTGAATGGACACCATCTGAAGTTATACCACCATCCAACGTCTAAAGATGCCTTCATAAAACATCTTTCTGATACATTTGGTTTGATGGTTGTTGGTGCAGAGAATGCTCCCTCTACCTTTTAAATAATAATAATAATAATAATAATAATACGCTGTTACTACTTACTTGTTTTTCTTTTTGCAGGAATAAGAACTGAATTATGACAAGGAGAAACGGAGAATTTTTTCAAGTAAAAATTGTTTGTTGTTACTCCGCCGGTGGTGTTACTCCACTGATTGCTATTACTCCACTGGTTGTTGTTACTCCGTCGGTGCTATTACTTCACTGGTTGCTGTTACTCCACCAGTGCTGTTACTCCACTGTTGTTGTTACTCCACTGGTTGCTGTTACTCTGCCGGTGCTGTTACTCCACTATTGCTATTACTCCATTTGTTACTGTTACTCTGCCGGTGTTGTTACTCCACTGTTGCTGTTACTCCACTGGTTGTTGTTACTCCACCGGTGCTGTTACTCCACTGGTTATTGTTACTTCGCTAGTGCTGTTACTCCACTGTTGTTGTTACTCCATCAGTGTTGTCACTCCACTATTGCTGTTACTCCACTGTTGTTGTTACTCCACTGGTGTTGTTACTTCGCCGTGCTATTACTCCACCGATGTTGTTACTCCGTCAATGCTGTTACTCCACTATTGCCATTACTCTACCGGTTATCTTTGCTACTACTCCACCGTTAGGTAGGTCGCCAGGTACGCCTTCATTGACTCTTACAGATTTAATTAAAATATTCCAAAAAGAGACTGGTACGTGCAGCGAACGATTGCATTTAAGTTGGTGGGGTCCCGTCATAAAGAAATGACGGCGTACCTAAAACTATAATCATATCACATCATTACCAAATCCAATGAAAATGGAAACCAAAAAAATTGTGCGATTTTTTAATCATGATTCCCATGCATTGGAATTTGAAAATGTACGCCAAGAACTTTACTGGTCATTTCCCCAGTATGCTGTATTCAATTGCCATAATCATTCACCCGTACTGCCACACCTTGCGATTAATTGTTGTGTCTTTCGAAGTGTACTAGTCATTATTATCCTTTCATCCCACAACCACCATGCTAATAAAATCGTCATCATTAGTTTGTTTGCTGTTACTCTTCCCCCTACCAGCCAACTGTACCCATCGTGCTGATCCAATTCTTACACCGATGGGTGGACTGACTGTCCGCCATGAATCGGAGGGCACGACAATGGTTAGAAATAATCCGAAGGTATGGCAGGTCTTCGTAAATGCAGGGTGGAACGTTTATTTTGATAGGTTTCAAGGATTTAACGAGGCAATTGTGATTGAATTCGCACTCAATCTAGAAGAAGAAAGCTCTCAGGTCCGGGGGATAGAAATCCCTGTCACTGAAGAAACCATTGCAGAGGTCAGCAGGTTACCCCAGCAGGGGCATAAATGGTTTTCACGAAGAACCACCCTTCTGGAGTTCCCCAAAGCATTCTTACAGGCTGGAGAAAATGTTGTTTAGAAGGGCCGGGGGTACGACCGAAACTCATTACCACACCCATGGGGTGAGGTAGCAGGTTTTGTAATGAGATACATAACCTGCGAGGGGAGGTATACCACCATGTTTAAATACCATTTCAGAATACTGGCTCACCTCCGGTTCCCACAGGCAGAAGCATTCTCACTGAATATGCCTTTCTTCCTGTTAAGAAGTCTCCAGCTGATGGCATACTCTACTCGGCGTTCACAAAAGGTGGCAGCAGTCATTACCAACCATGGCCTGGTCCAGCTGCTAGTCATGCATGCAATTGGGCGATTTCAAATCCTGTGGGAAACATTCTGGGATTCTACAAAGGAAGAAATAATGGCTGCTTGAGTTGCTAGAAAGGAAGAGCCGGAAGTAATGGAGGAAGGAACTGAAGCAAAGGATGAATATATAGATGAAGAGGAACCAGAGGAAATGCAGATGGAACTTGAAGAGCAGGAACAAAATTAGGAATGTGAACCAGGAGAGACAACCGAGGCTGCTCCAAAAGAACCAGCCTCGACCCAGGAACCAATGGAAGAAGAAGTGCTACAGCAAGGGGCAAATATAGAAAGGGCTACTAGCACCACGACCTAGGCTGTCCTTCAAGAATTAGCCTCGACTATGGAGCCAATAGAGCGAAGTAGCAGCACTATAATAAGAAAAGAGGGACCATATTAGGCTGAGGTGGAGGAATCCATTAATATTGTGGCCAAGGGTGTCCCACAAGAACCACCCTTGACCGTAGAACCAATGGAGGAAGAATTAGAATGAGAAGGGCCCAAAGCTAAAAGAATTGTGGGGCCGACAGAAGAAGAGGATAGGGGTTTAATGCATGGAATCGATGTGATTATGCAAGAATCCATTTGGACTAATGTCGTGCTAGAAGAAACAATGCCAGCATCATCTATTCAAGAAATGCTGGACATGGAAGGTGGTGTCCCACAAGAACAACCATCAACCTATCCGGCTTTGGAAACCATAGAGGAAGTAAATGTCGGGATTGACGCTGTTCCACAAGAACTAGCGTCAACCTTAGAACAAGGAACTGCACAGGCAGGGGTTTTAATTGAAGCAAAGTCACTGCAGACAGAGGAAAAGAGCCCGAGGCCACAGTTGGGGCCGAAACAGATAAGGTAGAATAATTTTTTCAATTTTCCTCTTACTTCTCCATTCCAAAAGGGGAAAGGGTGTCTCGCTCTGCCTGACATACAGAAGGGGAGGCGACTATTCCGCCGATTTTGAAATATGATAGCTCGAAGAAGGGACCAGCTGCCACAGGCTTGTTGGCCACAGACCCTCATAGAGACCTTTCTCAAGGACCCAGAACAGAGGAAGAGACAGATGTTTTTGACACAAGGGAACTTGGAAAGGAAAATGTGGCTAAACCACTGATGGACGTTCACTGAGTAAGCCCGCCACCTATCGAGATAGCTTCACAACAGGGCGAGGAAGGAGACAATAAGGAAATGGCTACTTCCCAAGTAGAGAAACCAAGCAAAGAAGCCTCGTCGAGTAACCCTGTGGATACTTCCTCGGGTAAATCACCACCTGTCGAACCTACTGTAGTACCAGATGAGGTGGTGGTTAAACAAGAATGGGTGGAGTTGTGTGAACAACAAAGGCTGCCTATGAAGCAAAAATATCAGTTTTAGTTTAAAGAAACAATGCGACTCAAAACAGAGGTTAAGAAGCTGAGGAAACAAATGCACCGGTTGAAGAAGCAAGTGAAGAAATATAAGCGGCGGGCTAAGAAGCCCAAACCCATGACGACTGAATCAGGGACACAAGTAGAGGAAGTGGCAACAACTTCTGTTGCACTCAGACAGACCTGATAGAATATTTGTTTGAAAGCTATGAATTTTCTTTGTCAGTTGAAGTTCAGACATGGAAATCCACTACAGTGTGATATCGGAATTAAGCCAAGAAATCCCAAGAGCAAGAAGGCACGACTATCTTTGAATATGTAGAGCGCATTTATATAATGCGACTGAGGCATGCAAAGTAGCAATTCAAGGTGGAATAGCTGGAAGGACAAGTGGCAGAGTTAAAAGTCGATAAAGAGCAGATGCTCCATTTAGCACAGGAAGCAATGGCATGTCACCCTCCTACTTCCTGTTACTCTTTATTTTTGCATGAGCACTTTATTTTCTTTTGTTTGGAAAGCATCTAGAAGGAAATTAGTCACGAGATTGAGGATGGTGTACAATTCCTCCAGATATTGAGAGCCCATGATGTGCCAACTCAGCACTTGATGTGCAAACTTTATATGCATGGGTATCTCTTGCGGGTTGAGAGAGAATTTAATCCGGTTCCATATGTGGGGGACATTCATTTAAGGGCCCTCACCTCTTACACTCTTAATCAGATAAGTTGGCAGAAGGCTTCTGACACATTCGAGTCAAATCAAGCTACGAAGCCTTTTATGGTAAGAGGAGAACCCGAGAGATCAGTGACTATGTATAATAAGCACACTACATTTTTGGAAATTATGGGAAACAAGGAACGGATGCTGAGGACCCAAAAGTGATGCATTGATTTCTGCATCAAACAATTAGTCACGTTTTAGGCTGAGGCCCTAGATAGTTGTCAGAAGAGGTGGATGATGTCACCCACATCTGTTTGGAATAGGGAATTGTTTGGAGCACCAAATTTTGCACGGGCACTCAGTAGGGTGCCAAGTTATGTGGCGTGCATCCAAACTTGTGGGGTCCGATGGATGGGAATTCGATTCCAGTACCCTAAACTATGGTTGCCAGCAGAACACTACACCCTAGCCTTTAATGTACCAAATGATTGGTGGAAGGAATTTCTCCTCTTAGAAGGGTTCAAGGTTCCAGGAATAGAAATGGCTGAGGAATATGATCTCGCCCGGCTTCAGGAAGCACACAACCTATCCAACCCAGACCTGTGGAGATGGCGAGCTGCATGAGGGTGTGCAGAAGGCTAGTTGGGGGGAGATGTTGGGCACCAAATTGGCCTATCTTTTCCCTGCATTTCCACTCCTCTTTTCACCCTTTTTGCATTCATTCGCATATATTTACTGTGTAACATTATGAGGTAATTCCCCTTTATTGTCTCTTGGGATATTTAATTAATGAAGTAGAGTCATGAAGGTTTCTACCTACACAAACCACTAAAACTTGTGATGACTGCAGATTATGGAGCACAAGTGTTGACCCCGCAGCAGTTCCGCGATTCACAGCAGTTGATTGACCACGACAAAACAACATAACTAATTGTAGCTGCTCTCAACCCATTTTTGACCATTCATGTTCTTGGTTCTCTCGGCTCTAGTGCTGCGATACAATTGATGTATATCTTTGGGCATAGAGTTGCCAGGTTTCGGGGAGAATTATTCTCCTTTGTACTGTATAAAAGATAGGTCATTCTTGTATCAAGGGGACCCTGATATGATATTGTAACAACATTATTCAGATTAATAAGACATAATCCTTTTGCTGACCTATCATTCACTATGAGTAACGCAGCCTTGATAAGAGAGTTGGGCCCACTCTTCTAATCAGGTGCTGCGTGTTTCCTTGTGTTGAGTGTATTTTCTGTTTGCTGTGTTTATTTCTTGTTGCTGCTACAGATCTCTTAGATAACTGTGAATACCTTTTTACATTTTGCAGTTGAGTTTTACTTCTGTCTTAGCAATGTTTTGATTGTCAATCACGAACCCTTGGTTGAGGGAAGATCGTAACCTTGCCCCTGCATATACCTTGTGTGTTGCCTTGAAAAGAATACACACCCGGATTGATACATTAATGTAGGAAAGGAGTGGATAAATTATTCATATCTAGACACCAATAATGGGGTTCTCATGTTTTGGTTGAGTTGGATTGCTGGATGGACTCGAAACTAAGTGAGGTAGTCTCTAAAAGAAAGAACACTTGGCCTAGTGATCCCTAAATCAAACTATGGATTGCGGTAAAGACTTAGACTAGTAACCCCTGAACTGGATTGTGGGTTGCGGTAATGCCAGATTTTGTATTACCTTGGTGGGCCTAGGAAGCCTCAACTAGGGAATGGATGGATATACAGTAAATCCTAGAGGTGAGTTCCCTCTATCAGCCCTAGGAATCCTTAGTTGGTGAATGGCAGGATGTACAAAAATTCCTGGAGGGTGGAGTCTTTATTAGGCCTAGGGATCCTCGACCGTTGTATGGCGAGATGTATGACAAAGCCTAGAGACTAGGAGACAAGAAAATTACTCATGGTGTAGGTGGAGAAATCTAGTGTCATCCATGCTTGTTTAGGGCCTAGTGATATGGTGTAGATTATGGTAAAGCCTAGTTCTATTGATGAGAGTTAGGTGGTTTAGCCTCGGGAAGCCTTGGTTGATTTTTGGACCTTCCTGCAAAGCTGCGTGATCATGTTGGACCAACTAGCCAGTGAAGGAAAAGCATGCAACTGGTCCGACATGTTGGCTCATAGGTTGAAGAAATAGGTCACAGGAACTCGACAGCCACCCAAAGGTCAGCAAGTAGAAATATACATGGCCGCTTACATCTTGGATGCAATCTGTGTATGTCAGTAGTTACCAGGTATGAAGTGGGAATTGACATGGGCGGAAACCTCTGTCAAAACTTATTGTAAATTGTTTTCCAAATGCAGCTTCAGAGGAGTTATCACACAACTATCAGATCATTTTTTCACCCTGGTGTACAAGATGATATTTGAGCAAGATCCACCTTGCATGTCAAAGGAAACAATGAAGGCACTGATCGACATAGTGGATTGGTATGCCTCACTGTCTAGCACCTTCATACGGATCTACAACACGGAGAACCCTCCGCATGTTTTGCTGAAGTTTTCCATGGAAAAGCTCATCATGCAAGAAGTATCATACCACATCTCGGCAAGACTGTCAGTTAGGACACACCGGAAGAAGAAGGCACCTTGGCCCACTCTTTTGTTGCAGATTGGGTTGTATGAGATACAAAACCTCAGGCATGTGGATGTCGAAACAGAGGAGATTAAGAAATATCCTTTCGACGTCTGAAGCTTCAATCCCTATGACCCACATTGTATTGTGAAATATCACTGCGCAAGAGTACAATTTTAGTGGATCCACGGGGCATGTCATTGGGCAAAGGAAGACCCATGGAGATATTGTTACAGCTTCTCTAGTCCCAATGAACCATCGACATCGTTGTGGAATGATTAGTGAAGCAGCATCTAGGAGAGAACCAATAGCAACAACAACAGAGATAAACATACCAGCGTGTGACAAAGGCAAGAGGAAGATTGTTGACGACGCGGAGGGATATCAAAGATGCAAGTTCATAGCAGACCCACTTGTACAAAAAGAATCTTTGGCAATAGAGGTGAAGAGGCAACAATGTGACAGGAGGAACGTGCAAAGTCGGAGAGAAAAACAAAGGATGGAGGAAACAGTGAAGGAGTTGCATCAGTTGAAGGAGCAACTCTGGAAGGAACAAGAGCTACGCAGCCAGGAGAAGGAAGCACATCAAGGATAGGTATAGCAAGGGGCACAATATGTACAAACATATGAAACTGCACCCGTACAGGTAGTAGACTCATTCAAATAGCTAGCACCAAGTAGACAGGGTGAGCAGTCGCAAGAGCAGGACTTCACTCAAGATATTGAATAAGAACTAGAGTAGATGGATATGGATATGGAGTAGCAAGAGTTAGAGAAAGACATCGAACTCATGCCTTACCACCAAGAGGTCGACCCACCAGCTTCACTGGATCTGGAAGCAGAGCAAGTCCCAACCGACCAAGGAGATACTGAGATCCTTAGAGACAATTCGGAAGGAGAGATGAACAACATATCATTCGACGAGTTGCAACATAGAGGTGTGCAATCACGAAGAATGTCTACTTCGGATGACAACACATCTCCTGCATAATTTGAAGAATGAGTGATCGTGTTTGAGGTGTGCAAGCATCCAACAACATTGGCCGATGCTACCAGTGCATATGCCGAAGCCACTAGCTCGAGTGTTCACTTCTTGATAGCTGAGAACTAGTGAATGGCTAAGGAGTTACAGATGTCCAAGCAAAGAGGAGAAATGGCTACAACATCCACCTAAGCAGAGTTGAATAAGGCAATACTAGACGAAGTATTTCCCCTTGTGATAGTCATGCAGGCATTCTATTCCAAGTTTGGTACCGTGCGTAAGGTAGTTGTCCATCTCAACGGTTGGCACTAACGATGTGCTAGGAGAGCACGTATCTTGTCAAATGTGCATACTGTTGTGGACTACATGCAAACATGGACAATGAGATACAAGGGGGCCCCATTACACTTGCCCAAGATGATGAAGCCCAAAGTGGTCAAGCTGAAGGCATGCATTCGGAGTCTGATTTGGAACTATGAAGATCTCCTGCAGCTCATCACTAGTTTGCAGGCTTCCCATGCACGGGTATTCAGGAGTATGGATGTTGTTGTGCACGCACATGCGATCCCATCTATTGGGACACTCACCGAGGCAAAGGAAAAGGCACAAGTCCGATTGGAGCTTGACTCGTACTTTATCGATTTGATGTGCATAGCCACCAGCGCAGACTTGGTGATCAATGTAGACAACATGCATTAGTATGTCACTGGTCCAGCCACACTCAAGGTAATGATGCACATGTTATTAGATGAGTTGGACAAAGGAGCTAGAGTAGTGTACTCGGATGCAATGGAGGCAAGAGTTCGTTTCCAGAAAGATGTCACCACATAGTACACGAACACCATCGTGGACTAACAAGCTTGGCATCAGTTCACCACCGTCGACCATCGTGAGGATGTGGAAGAGCTAGTCTTCCCACAGTTGTCCGAATCATAGTGATGTCTTGCATGGCTTGCTCAAGCCTATTTTTTCTCAAATGGGTACATGTACAGATTGTATGTAACATCTTGTCAAGTGGAAGTTCAAGTGTCAATAGTTGGATGTAACAGTCATAGAGTAGTTGAAGAGTCATGAGGATAGATGAACATTCATAAAGGGGAATGTCAAGGGTCACCCCACCCTTTGCTATATATAGTCCCTCATACCTCATTGTATAGGCTTTTGGTTAGCCAAGCTTCCGATAGGAGTATCTTAGAGAAAGTTTGGAGAGTATTGTAATGAGCCTTGGCTTCTCCACTGTGCAGAGCTAGTATATCTCTTTGGAGGAGAAGGCGACAGTGGTTGTAACGTTCTGCTATGGGAACTAGTGGTTTTCATGGTTGTATTGTATGACTGGAACTTTCACTTCTTAATATAATAGAGCCAACACGTTTCATGCATATGTCGTATTGTATTTAAGCTATCTTGTTTACTCTAAACGATATATGTATTTGTTTTCTTACGCATGTGTGTATAGACTCTGATCCGGGTGCATATTGGTGGTCACCTGCCAAATCCACTTGGACCCCCACCATTGTTTCTTTCAGCTTTTCAGTTTCCTTAATTGTAGCCTAGTTTACTATTTTTAGCAGTTTTTCGGCTCCTAAAATTTCGGAGCCATTTTGAGGCCCTAAACGACATTTTTTGGGAAAATTGGGAGCAACATGGGTCCATGGACTGATGTTGCTCTTCCCAAAGTTTTAGTTCTCGGATATATCTTTCTAACGAGATACTGTGCGTGTCAAACAGAGATCGTATGCTAAAGTTACAACCCCGGGAAGTTGATGTACCAATTTACCCAAACGGGGCCCACAGTTTGGTGTTTCATCTTCTAGGGTTAGGTTTTGGAATGTTAAGGGTTTTCCATTGTTTCTCAACAATAAATAGGCCTTCGAGCCTCATTGTAACACAATTCAGAGGCATGTAGCCGCCACATCTCTTCTCAGAGATAAGCTACCATCGCCCTAATTGGTTTATTTCCAACTCTGTTTGTAAGCATATTTCAGTATTTTACATTAATGAAGTGAAGTATTATTTCCACTGCATCTCTGTGTTTATGGTTATCTCTGTAGTTTGTTGCGTTCCTATTTAAATCCGGATCAATGGTATTAGAGCGGTCTGCTTTTTCTCTGTTTTTCTTTGCATGTCCCCAACGAGGTCGGGATATAAGGAGTTAGGGCTTGAACTAGTTGAACCTTTGCAAGACTAGCCTCGCAAATCTCGACGGCCTCCCATGGCGGATGAAAAGAAAGACAAGGGGGCAGGAGATCCTATCAAAATCTTCCTCGAAGAAGCCCTCAAGCGACAAAGGAACGTGATGATGAACAACTTCGCCCAGATCCTTTAACGGCTACCCAAGGGTGACGCATCGGCTTCCAATAGCTACTCTGGAAATGCCACACCGTTTAAGGTACAAGTTAATTTTGAAATCCCCATATTCAAGGGTCAGATAGATGTAGAGGCCGTCGATAAATGGTTAAATCTGCTAGAGGGTTATTTTTTTGTTCATGATTTTTCTAGTCGAGAAAAGATTATTTTCGATCTTCTCAAAGAAACCCCCCACGTCAAGGACTGGTGGGAAACCTACTGTGAGCAGAAGGATGGAAGTACAGGCTCATTATTTTTAGCCGCACCCACTTGGGATTCCTTCTGAGAGGCCATAAAGGGGTAGTACTACCCTGTCGGAAGCTATGAGGATCAATACATAAAGTGGACCACGCTGCGGCAGGGAAGGGACCAAGACGTGCTAGAGTTTACCAATATTTTCCATACCCTTCGCACAAAGTTGGGTATCAAGGATTCAGAGCAGCATTTGATACTCAAATATCGTGGCTGCCTGCACAAGTACATCCAGGAAGAAATAGAATTCCTGAACATCCCCTCGCTCGGCACGGCATACCGATATGCCGTCAAGGTCGAACAAAAGTTTAAACAAAAGAAGCGAGACTTTGGATCTGCGAATCCAAAGCAAGGGAAAGGTGCCCCCAAACCACAGAACAAAGGACAAAGCCAAGGCAGGGCAGCCCAAGAAAACCTGCCAAAGTTACAAGCAAAGAACAACATCGTGAAGCCAAAAAAGGACACAGGAAAGTGGTGTGAGTTCCATAAGAGCTCCACTCACAACACAAGTGAGTGTCGAGCTAAACAGTCACTGGTGGCTGAGCTAAAGGTTTCAGAATTAGATGCATGTTCCGACTTTGAGTCAGAACCTGAAAAGGGGAATGACAAAGGGAAGCAGATTATCGATGCGGAGCCCAACGCCACCATTGCCACCACGAAGATCCAGAAGGAGGAACTCGAAGATCCAGAAGAGGAGGAGCGTCTCTTCCACTCCCAGATGTGGGTAAAGGGTTCCCCACTACAGTTCATTGTCGACAGTGGGAGCCAAAAGAACCTCATTTCAGTAGAGGTAGTGAAGTGGCTGGGCTTACCAACCACAACACATCCACAATCGTACACCATCGATTAGCTTCACCATGGACGAGATCTTCGCGTGAGTCGACAGTGTCGCCTTCCATACAACATCAAGCCCTTCACGGATGAGGTATTGTGTGACATTGCTCCCCTTGAAGTTGTGATGTATTATTAGGACAACCTTACTTGTGGAAGTGACATGCTATGTATGAATCAAGGCCCCGTTCTGTTATTGTTACTTTGGGAAATAAGTTGTACAGGATACTGGAGGTAGCACCACCTATCGCCATCTCTTTGATTACTACAAAACAATGCAGTAAGCTTGTTTCCAAAATCGGGAAATTTGTTTTCCTGATGATACGCCCTCATGGAACAAAGAAGATGGTGGCCACAACCTCTAGACAAGGCCCCTCCGCATGACAACTACAGATGGACAAGGTTGTGGAGGAGTATGAGGATATCTTCACCTCGCCCACAGGGGTTCCTCTACACTGTCAGGTCAAGCACTCCATCGATCTGACCCCAGGTGCACCGCTACCCAATGGACCAATCTATCGATGTTCTGTTCTAGAGAATGATAAAATCAAGAGGTAGATTCAGGAGTTGCTACAGAAAGGTCACATCCATCCAAGTTCATTGTCCCGTGGGAGCTCGATTGTGTTGGTACAGAAGAAGGATGGGACTTGGAGACTCTATATTGACTATTGGGTGCTGAACAAGATCACTGTCCGTAATAGGTACCTGATCCCATGGATTGATGAACTCTTGGACCAACTGAAGGGGGAAAAATATTTCAGCGAGATCGATTTGAAGTCAAGATATCACCAGCTACCAATTGAACCCTCTGATGTGTGGAAGACTACCTTCAAAGCCAAAGAGGGCCTTTTCAAATGGTTGTTTATGCCTTTCGGATTGACGAATGCTCCTGCAGCCTTCATGAGGCTAATGGATGACATCTTGCACCCATTCGCCAACTCATTTGTAGTGGTATACTTGGATGACATCCTGATTTTCAACCACAGTTGGGAAGAACACCTCCACCACATCCGACAGGTTCTCCAGACACTGCGGCAACACAAGTTATGTGCCAATTTGGAGAAATGCACTTTTGGCATGACCCAGGTTCAATATCTGGGATACATTATTGATGAATAGGGGGTACATGTGGATCCATCCAAGATCCAAGTCATTCGAGATTGGCCATCTCCAACCACTCTGACAGAGCTTCACAGCTTTCTAGGTCTTGCCAACTTCTACTGCAGGTTCGTGTTGGGATTTTCTCATATCACTTGGCCCTTGAGTCAAGTCACCAAGGGAGGAGCGAAAGCAAAATTCTTTTGGTCTGAATCTCAACAGAAGGCATTCACAGAGTTGAAAGATTGCCTCTGCACGACACCAGTGCTCGCATTACCAGACTTGCAACAACCATTTGAGGTCGAGACAGATGCCTCTGACTATGCTATTGGGGCAGTCCTCACTCAACACGGGCATCCAGTGGCATATCACAGTGAGACACTTTCAGACACAGTCCAGAAGTATCCCACTTATGACAAAGAGATGTATTCTATTGTGTTGGCCTACCAAAAATGGAAGCATTACATTTTGGGGAAGGAAATGGTCATCCACATAGACTACCAACCCCTGCAGTTCATACAGACCCAAGGGAAATTGCAGAATGATCACCATCATAAGTGGTTCACATACCTGCAACAGTTCCATTTGAATATCAAGTATAAGAAGGGTAGCACCAATAATGTTGCATATTGCCTCAGTTGACCACCAATCATGGCATTAACCACTGTGCTCAACTCTTATGGGCACGAGAATTTTGATTGGCCACTTCTCTACAAAAGTGACCCAGAATTCGGCCACACGTACCAGACACTCTTAGAGGGTCAGCATGTTCCAGATTTTCACCTCCAGGATGCCCTGTTATGCCACCTGGGTCACCTTTGTGTTCCTTCAAGCGAGCATGCCAAGATGATTTGGGAAGCACACTACAGTCGGGTTGCTGGACATTTCGGTGTCGAGAAAATAGTGGTAGTACTGTAGACGTATTTCTATTGGCTGAATCTTTGATAGGATGTCAGGAAGTACATCAGATCATGCACTTCCTGCGCCATTGCCAAACCGACCATCAAGAAGCAAGGCCTCTATACCCTGCTTCCTACCCCTAGTCGACCTTGGGAATCCATTTCCATGGATTACATGTGAGGCCTTCCTTCCACTAAGCATGGAAATGACTATGTTTTTGTGGTCATCGACAGGTTCTCGAAGATGGCCATTATGGCTGCCTGCAAGAAGAATATCACAACAGAAGGCACTACTAAACTCTTCTTTGAATGAGTGTGGGTACACTTTGGGATCCCATAGTCTATCATCTCAGATCGGGACAGTAGGTTTCTCAGTACATTTTGGTCTAGTCTCTGGTCAATGCTCGACACCAAACTCACTAAGTCCACAGCCTTCCATCCTCAAAAAAATGGCTAGACAAAGGTTGTTAATAGGATGATTGTACACATTTTGCGCATGTACAACTCAAAGAATCCATGCACATGGGATGAGAGCCTCCCCTATGTTTAGCACAGCTACAACTGGGCTCTCCACAGCTTGATTGGCCACAACCCTTTTCAAGTAGGCTTGGGATTCCAGCCACTATGTCCCATTGATGTGGCCATGCCATTTATAGCTACTCAAGCAAATTCGGCTCATGTCCAATTCGAAATAGATAAGGCAAACAACTTCATTGAGAAAATCCAACATATTTGCGAGCAGGTCCATGAAATTCTAGAGAAATCAAATGCCAAGTACAAGCAGTGACATGATCAACATCGGGTGCCACACAAGTTTCAGGTGGGCGACAAAGTCTGGTTTCATTTGCAAAAGGAACACCTTACTGGAGCCTATCGGAAAATCAGACCACTCTGATATGGTCCTTACACCAATACCAAGTTTGTGGGAGACAATGCATTTGAGCTCAGTATTCCCCCATTCCTTGGCTTGCACCCAGTGTTCAATGTGGACCACCTTCAACCATACTTTCCACCTTTACCAGAACAACTCACACCCACAGAGTTAAATCCAGATTGCATGGAACAAGCTGCAGCTGATCAGATCATGGACACACAGATTAAGCACACTCGCCAGTAGAATCTCCAATTGTATCGAGTTGTCAAAGCAGGCAAACTCCTTCACCAGGGACCAAGTTCAATAGAAGTTTCCTCATCTCATGGAGGAACTCAACGCAATGGGGACCATTGCTTCCTAAGGGTGGAGGAATGATCTAGGTGGATATTGGTGGCCACCTGCCAAATCCACTTGGACCCCCACCATTGTTTCTTTCAGCTTTTTAGTTTCCTTAATTGTAGCCCAGTTTACTATTTTTAGCAGTTTTTTCAGGTCCTAAACGTCTGGAGCCATTTTGAGGCCCTAAATGACGTTTTTTGGAAAAATTGGGAGCAACATGGGTCCATGGATTGATGTTGCTCTTCCCAAAGTTGTAGTTTTCAAATAGATCTTTCTAATGAGATACTGTGCATGTCAAACGGAGATCGTATGCCAAAGTTATGACCCCAGGAAGTTGATGTACCAATTTACCCAAACGGGGCCCACAGTTTGGCGTTTCATCTTCTAGGGTTAGGTTTTGGAATGTTAAGGGTTTTACATTGTTTCTCAACAATAAATAGGCCTTTGAGCCTCATTGTAACACAGTTCAGAGGCATGTAGCCGCCACATCTCTTCTCAGAGATAAGCTACCATTGCCCTAGCTGGTTTATTTCCAACTCTGTTTGTAAGCATATTTTAGTATTTTACATTAATTAAGTGCAGTATTATTTCCGCTGCATCTCTGCGTTTATGGTTATCTCTGTAATTTGTTGCATTCCTATTTAAATCCAGATCAGACTCTTTTTGTATATGTATGTATGAATCTTACTAAAATGTGTTGTTGGTTTAACCATCACTTTGGATTGCTAGCTTACTTGCCTTCCAGTTTGTGATGCATATTTGCTCGTGTGTTCCCTTCTTAACTCCATGATTTCATAGGTTTCCAAGGGGTGCACTCGCCTCACCCTCGATGTGTTAGAGCCGTTCATGCACCTTCCTTGACTTGCTACATGTGTCACACCCTTGCTACCAACAGGGATATCTTATGTGCCTTTGTGCACAACCGCAGTCAAGGCAATACTGTATGACCCATTGTTGGGACTCCTGCACCAAACAGTCTAAGGTCTAGTTGGGACTTCTTACCGAGGAGATCCCCTGACATGTTAGCGAGTCCAACATCATCAACAGTGCTATGATAGCAAAGACAAGGAATTCCATGAGCTAAAGATGGGATCGATGACAGATGAGGAGTATACGACTAAGTTCCTGGAGATGTTGAGGTATGTATCATATCTTAAGGATGAGAAGGCTAAAGTTAATATATTTGTTAGTGGATTTCCATTAGCATTTAGAGATTAGATTGAGTATGATGATCCTCGGTCACTTGAGGAAGTTATTGGGAAATTGAAACACTGTTATGAGTAGTCGAAGCTTAAGAATGAATCTCAACAAGGATTGAAAGGGAAAGATAAAGGTAAAGTTAAATGACAATAAAAAAGAATAAGGCCTCAGAATGCAAAAGAGAAAGAGAATGTTGCACCATAAAAGAAGTTCAATGTAGCTAGATAGGGACATGAGTCACATTAACATAATACAGGTAATGGTATATGATGATTGGAGTGTTGGACATGTGGTAAGGAACATCTTAAGAGGGATTGTTCATAGAATCAGGGTGGTAGACCTTAGATTTACAATCCATAGGAGGCGCATACTGTTGGGGATGTGGGGCAGAGCATTCCTCGTATCTATGCATCACTGGATAACAGGAAGGAATAACACCATGCATCTATCACTGATATGGATGGTAATATTTGTGATAAAGTCATTTCTATTTTGACTGACCTTGGATCTAATTATAGTTATGTTAATCCTGACTTGGTGGATAAGTGTGGTTTGAATAAAGAAGTGCATGCAGAATCCTGGTTAGTGCAGTTGGCTACATGTACAAAGAAGAGAGTGTATCACTGGGTAAGAGCTTGTGCATTTGAGATGAATGGTATGCCTACTTCAACACATTTGAGTGTATTGTCGTTGGGATCATAAAATATGTTATTGGGTATGGACTGGTTTTATCTTCATAGGACCAGAGTGGATTGTTATGACAAATACATTGAGTGGTTGGATGGCAATGGAGAACAGAGAGTCTTACAGGATAAGAAGAAGGAAAAATTAGTTAGAATGGTGACAACTATTCAAGAAAAGCACAGTCATAGAAAAGGGCATGTGTTATATGCATTGCACATTTATAGCGATAAAGGTAAGGAGGACGAGGATGCAAAGGTATTGAGCAGGTACTTGATATTGCAGCAGTTTTAGGATGTGTTTCCAGCAGATATTTTAGATTTTTCGCTTCACAGAGAAGTTGAATTTTCCATTGAGTTGGTACTAGGAGCAACACCAACATCAAAGGCACATTACAGGATGAATACTCAAGAGTTAGTAGTGTTGAAGTTACAATTGAAGCAAATGCTTGACATGGGATACATTAGGCCAAGTGTATCACCTTGGGGTGCATCGATATTGTTTGTGAAGAAGAAGTATTGTGTTGATTACATGAAATTGAACAAGGTAACCATCAAGAACAGGTATCCATTGCGAAGGATTGATGAATTGTTTGATCAGTTGAAGGGAGAAACATTGTTCTCGAAGATTGATCTGAGATCCAGATATCATCAGGTACACATTAAAGAAGAGGACATCTACAAGACAACTTTCTGGACAAGGTACAAGCTTTATGAGTTTGTTGTAGTTCCATTTGGTTTGACTAATGTTCTAGCTACTTTCATGTTCTTGATGAATAGTGTGTTGCGTCCTTATCTAGATAAGTTTGTTATTGTATACATTGATGACATATTGAACACGTCAAGCATTTAGCAGTAGTGTTAATATTTCTAAGAGAGCATAAATTATATGCCAAGCTTAGCAAATGCAATTTCTTCCAGACAAAGGTACATTACTTGGGGCATGTGGTCTCCAAGGAAGGCATAGAACTGATCTAGAAAAGATAAGAGCTATGATGGAGTGGGAAACTCATAGAAATGTGGAAGAGGTAAGATCATTATGGGGTTAGTAGGTTACTACAAGAGGTTCATTAGGAATGTCTCTTGGATTGCATAACCTATTATGTCACTGTAGAGGTAAGGTAAGAAATTTGAATGGACAGAGGAATGTGCAACAAATTTTGAGCAATTGAGGTAGTTGCTGACAAATTCTCCAGTGTTAAAGATTGTAGGTACAGACAAAGAGTTTGTGGTATGTACAGATTCTTGCAAGAGAAGACTTCATGGAGCCCTTATGCAGGAAGGATAGGTAGCATGCTATGAGACACATAAACAAAATGAGCATGAGTAGAATTATTGAACACATGATCTTGAGCTACCAACGATCATCCATGCGTTGAAGATGTGGAGGAACTATCTTCTTGGAAGGAGGTTGGTATTGATGAGTGATCATAGTGGGTTGAGATACTTGTTTGATCAACTGAATCTAAATGCAAGGCAAGCTAGATGGTTAACCATGATTAGTGAGTTCAACTTTGAGATGAGGTACATCAAGGGAAAGGAGAACAGGGTTGCAGATGCTCTTAGTATGAGAGTATAGGTAAATCATATAGTAGCTATGAGTTCTTATGGGACAAACTTACAGGATCAGATCTTAAAGGAAGGTCAACAGGATGGCAGGTACATGGATCTTATGCACATATTATAGTTGGGTATAGATGATTAAGATGTGTACTATCATCTCACAATAGATGGCTTGATCAGATTTAGGGACAAGATATATGTGCAAGACAATAGTGAGCTTAGGAAGGCTATCTTGTGAGAGTTTCATGCGAAATTGTATTTGCGTCACTTAGGATACCAGAAGACATTGAAAACAATGAATAAATTTTATTATTGGCCGAATCTGAAGAAGGAAGTGGTAGAGTTTGTGGCTAGGTGTTTGGACTGTCAACAGGTAAAGGTAGAGTATAGGCATCCAGGTGGACTACTATAATTGATTCTGATTTTAGAGTGGAAATGGGAGGTAATTTCCATGGATTTCATCACAATTTTTCCAAGGACATCTAGATAACATGATTCCATCATGGTTGTGGTGGGTAGGTTGAAAAAAGTAGTGCACTTCATTCCAGTGAAATCTACTTATTCAACTAGTGATGTAGCATAGGGATTCATTAGAGATGTAGTGAGACTGCATGGTGTACTGAAGAAGATTGTGTTAGACAGGGATGTCAAGTTCACTTCCAAGTTTTGGAAAGACTTGTTTGCAGGTTTGGGGACAGAGTTGGCCTTTAGTAAAACTTATCATCTGAGAAAAATGGACAAACAAAGATGGTCAACATGATATTGGAGGATATGTTGAGGATGTAAGTGATGCATCAACAATGGAAGTGGGAAGAATATCTTCCACTGGTTGAGTTTCCTTACAACAATAGGTACCAGGAATCTTTGGGGATGAATTTGTTCGAGGCATTGTATGGGAAAAGTTGTAATACTCCCATTAGTTGGAGCAATTCAGTGAACAGGGTGATGATTGGATCAGATGTGTTGGTAGAGATGGAATAGGAAATGTAGGTTATCAAGAAGAATCTAAAGGAAACACAGGACTACATAAAATCTATGTAGATCAGAACATGTTGATTAAGGAGTTTCAAGTTGGGGAATAGGTGTACTTATCCATCAAGCCCAAGAAGAGCTCCTTGAGGATTGGATCATGTGCCAAGCTAGCACCTCGGTTTTGTGGACCTTTCAAGATTATTGAAAGGATTGAACCATTAGCTTATTGACTTGTACTGCCCACGACAGTGAAAGTCCATGATGTTTTCCATGTGTCATTGCTTAAGAAGTACGTTAAAGATGTTGATCATGTGATTGACTGGTATGTATTCTAGGTGGATCTAGATGGATATTTGTAGTCAGAACCTTAGTGTATATTGTAGAGAAATATGATCATTCTCTAGAACCAAGCAATCGAGCAGGTTAAAGTGCAGTGGAAGCACTTTGGGACTGATAAAGCTACATGGGAGATGACAGATCAAATGTGGGCTATGTATCCTTCACTATTCGTTGGTTGAGTGATTTTTTTGGTATATTTTTTGGTATATGTACATATGTATATGGATGTAAATACTGCCATGAGTTGTGTTATAAAGATCCAATAAGTGATATGGGTGTCATGTCATTATGATTATTATGTTGTTATGTGTCATGTTGGGTTGCTTCTCAGCAGGATGATCATTATAAATACTGCATCGAGCTAAGTTATAAAGCTCCATGGGAAGTATGTTTTTCTTACTACAGTTTTGTTGGTTGTAGGTTTCATTGAACACTGAGGACGATGTTCCTCCAAGGGGGAGGGTTCTGTAACAACCCTGGTGAAAATTCCATGTAAATAAAAGTTAATAAAGGAAAAATAATAACCATGGTTATGGGACACTTATTCCAAGCTAAATTTTGGGCAAAACATTCCTAGTGTGGGTGTTCATTTGGTTTATTATGGCTAAGAAAATTGGCAAAGGAAAAGGAAAAGGATTTGGAAAGGAAAAGTGGAATTAATTGACATTTTATTAATGAAAATAATGGAAATTAGGAGAAAAGGAATGTGAAAGGTCACAAGTTGCATGTGAGGAGGAAAATGAAGGAAAATAATGGAAAATGAAGAAAATAGAGGCCTCATTAATAAAAAGGGTTATGAGGATCAGTTCACAACCTTTTTTAAGTTCATTTTTGGAGCTCTCTCTCTATTCTCTCTCTCACACTCTTAGACACTTACAGTTTTCTTGGAGCGCTTCAACATTGGATCAAGAAGAGAAAAGAAGGCAAGAGGAAGCAAAGATCAAGCAAGGTAGAGTAGGATCAAGCAACTACAGTGGGATTATTTGCAAGTATCGATTTGTATGTGTGATTTCCTTGCTAGATTTGGCATGCATGGTACATGAATGTGTGTATTTGCTTCTCTTGTGGTCATGGGCATGGGTTTTTCCAGGTGTGACAATGTTTTTCAACCTTGCCTTGCCATTTTTGGATAGCCATGGTGTGATGGGGTTCTCATGTTTTGTTTGAGATGGATTTCCTAATGGATTTGAAACTGAGTGAGGTTGTCTCTAAATGAAAGAAAACTTGGCCTAGTGATCCTTGGATCAGACTGTGGATTGTGGTAAAGCCTTGGCATAGTAACCCCTGAACTAGACTGTGGGTTGTGGTAAATCCAGATTTTATGTTACCTCGGTGGGCCTAGGAATCCTCAATCAGTGAATGGCGAGATATATAGTAAATTATAGAGGTGGTTTCCCTTGACAAGGCCTAGGAAACCTTGGTCAGTGAATGGTAGGATGTACGGTAAATCCTAGAGGGCGGAGTCTTGATTAGGCCTAGGGATCCTCAACGATTGTATGGTTAAATCCTAGAGATTAGGAGTCGGGCAAATTCCTCACTCTGTAGGTGGAGAAATATGGTGGCATCCATGCTTGTTTAGGGCCTAGTGATCCAGTGTGGATTATGGTAAAGTCGGGTTCTATTGATGAGGGTGAGGTGCTTTAGCCTCGGGAAGCCTTGGCTATTTTTTATTATTATTCCCACATTCATGCATGGAATATGGCATGGGGGTGATTAACTGAAAGAAAGAATTGGTTAAGTCAATCTATGGTCAGATGGTTCTTGGAAGTCCTATACCTGGTTGGCTTTTACATTCATTAATAAGAGTTCCTTCTCCTTGGTATTTTATGTGTAAATGTATTGGTTCTTATGTGGTTTTTATGGATGTCATATCCTTGTTATTTTGTTGTTTATATGTTGGTTATGACTATGTTTTATGAAAATGAATGAACATTATGTCCCTTGGTATGGCTCTCATCATGTTTTGTTTTGTAAATGAATGAACAATGAATATATGAACTAATATATGATAATGCATCTAATGTGATATGGAATCAATGCTTCTTAGCAATGTTCAGATAAGTATGATACCCTATGCTCATATCTGTTGTTATGACCTGTAGAATTCATACTTGTGACATGTTTGACGAAATACCTGTCATGGCTAGTAGCGGTCCAATAAAGTATTTATTAAAGTATTTGCATTAGTATCATTGTTTCAATGTTACTTTTCATTTCTAGAAGTTTCATGATGTTTTGGGCAGTGGCATGAGTTCTGGCCCCTGAAATAGTGGCACATAATCTGGGGTTGTTGGCTTAGAACTAGCTAAAAAATTCCTTAGTTGTTGGAATGCCCTTATGATGGGAGCGTTTGGAGGGTCCTAGTCACATGCATTTCCATGTCATGGGAGAAAATGAGGATCTAAGTTAGTAAAATGTCAAGTTACCTCAGGGGTTGGTCACCCAGAAGGGTTGGTTGGCTCTTGAAGGTTCTGTAACATGTGTAGAAGGTCAAGTTGGTTGTGTTTTGTCGGTTCCACTTACTTAAATATGCATGGGGAGTTGAATTAGAGCATAGTAGTGTCTCGTCACATGTTTACCCCAGTGGACGGATTAACTTGGGTAAATGTTGGAGGAGGGTGTTACAAGAAGATTAGCACTTGGCTTGAAATCCATGGTAAAAGAGGAAAAGGGAAAGATGGTTTTAGAAGGCATCACTCAATTATTGACCACTTTGTCACTCTTAGGACCATTTCTGAGGAATGTTACAACAATTAAACTGATCCCTTCTATTGTTTTATTGGCTTTAGAAAATCTTTCAACACAGTTCTTCCGAAGAATTTATGGAAAAGACTTAATGAGAGAATGGTTCCTCTCGAGATAAAGATTGTTGATAGTAGGTTATATGAGAATGTTATTGCCAATATTAAGACCACTGAAGGTTTGTATCAAGAGAATAAATGAAACATTGTTGTTAATCAAGGATGTCCCCTATCCGCTACCTTTTTTGGCATTTACGTTGACAAGCTTGAAGAGTGTTTAGAAGATGTCAGATGTGATGGACCAAAGCTTGCTGGTATAATCATTACCCTTCTCCTTTATGTCGATGATATCATTCTTCTTTCTAGAAGCCTTGATGACCTTGACAGTTAGCTTAGAACCCTCCATGATTATTGCTCTGAGACATGTATAACTGTTAACACTGAAAAGAGTAAAGTCATGATAATTAAATCCAAAAATTTCAACTATGATAATTTCGTTTATGATAACAATTACTTAGAGAAGGTTTCTTCATACAAATATTTAGAGATTGACATTCACCATTAGCTCAACTGGAACTATAGCAGTGAGAAAAGGATTATAGGAGGTTTGAAAGCTTACTATGAGCTTGAAAACAATTATAAGTCGAATGATCTCTAGATTTGGAGTATAAAACAGTTTCTCTTCGATATTCTCATCACCACTGTTATTTTATATGGATGTGAGGTGTGTGGTTGAAGTACATCTAGAGAGTACTCCTTTTATGGACTCCAATCATCCTTTGCAGCATCCGCTTCAGGACCTTGTTGATTGCCTCAACTTGTCCGTTAGCCTGTGGATAATACGGAGTAGAGCTGTCATGGGATAGCCCTAATTTGGTAGCCAACTCAACCATCATGTGATTGCGAAAATACGATCCATGATCTGTGACTATGGCCTGTGGAATGCCGAATCTGGAGACTACATGATTGAAAAAGAAGAGGGCAGCCATTTTGCCACTGTTGTTTAATGTAGGCATCGCCTCGGCCCATTTTGTAAAATAGTCTACTACAACTATGATATACCCATGCCCCCCCAGCCGAGGTGGGGTTACATGTCATGAAATCTATGCCCCATTTGGCGAATGGCCCAACAACAACTACTGGTTGCAGAGGTGTGGGTGGTATTTGGTGGGCTCCAGTATTGTAGCAATAATGCTACAACTCCTGGAGCTCCCTATCTCTAATTTTATCAACCTGGTAGTTCGTACAAACTTGGAAGCGACGGTGCTATATGCACAAGTACTAGCTCTTGTCGCAGCTGTCACTTGGTCAGCTGGCACAAGTCCGCTAGGGCTCAAGCCAACTTCTATAGGCTCACAGAAGAAGCTTTATGAATGATGGACGAAAGCTAACTCAAAGGAGACTAGTCTATTTGCAAAAAGAAACTGAAAGCCAACGAAGCATGAAAACCCTAGTAAACCCTAATTTGACTAGCTAGACCTTAACTATGCAAAACTGTGAATGAAACAACTACCAATAATGCCATTACTTGCAGTGAACTGAAATACATGCATATAAGCTACTTGCATCTGAAAAGACATGTTTTTGTATTTTTTCATTAAGTGGTTGGAGTTGTTGTGATGATGCTTTTGATTAGGGTTTGGTTGTGCAGGAGCGGTTGGAATGGAAGGAAAGCATGGGCAAGGTCAGGATGGCTATGGGAGGTCCCAGAGGGTCTCTAGCATCGATCCCCAGAAGTCTACCACGTTCGGATGCTCAGCAACCGAGTTTGCAGACTTCTATAGGAAGTCTGCAGGGGATCCTACAGAAAACTCAGAGGTTTCTACAGGAAGTCTGTGCAATTCTACAGGATGTTTGGCCGTGGAGGTTTTGGGAGATGGTGAAGTGTTGGAGTGGTGTGGGAGGATAGGTGAGATGGAGATGGAGCTGGTGATGGCTCAGGAGCAGAAAAATCAGATGGAGGAAGAGTGCATGCAGTGGTTTGATGGTTGGAAGGATGGGATCAACGAAAGTGTAAGTAAATGGAGCTAAGTGATCAATGGATGAGTTGGAGGGTAAATGAGCTGGACAGAGGCCGAATGGGTGACTTGAGGAGAGATCAAGAAGAAGGAGAAGAAAGTGGAATGATATGGAGCAGTGTAAATGAAACAAATGACTTATGCACCAAAAACGAGAATTCACTAACCGATGATAATTGTGCCATGAAACCTATGAACAGCAATGGAAAACCAAGAAATGAAACTCGTGCATGGAAGTGAAATGTAGAAGTATGGTTCAATGTCAAAAGTGCATGGATGGATCTTCAACGAAAATGTCTATGTTGCAGCTTGCATGGAAGTGAGAAGAACTGCGTTTCTTTTTGGTGGTTGGTTATGGACTGCACCCCAATCCCTAACAGAGATGGCAGTGAGCCTTTACAACCTTTTTCTGGAGCTCCAATAGATTATATCTATCCTCTTCTAACCTAAGCAACTGGAAACAAATTCACCATAAACTAATCCTATCTAAGCTCATGAAAAAGACTAAATTAACAAACTGTAAATTCGAATTGCATGGTAAAGTAAAAACTCAAAGTGCTGGAACGAAATGAAACAACATTACACCACCAAGGAGATCTATTGCTCTTAGGTTGGGCCCTAACCTGAGAGCTATAGCTCCCTTAGAAAACTCAGAATGAGATCAAAATCTGCCTTCTTTATTCATAATCTGATATCATGCCAAAACTGGCTTACAAAAGGAACAAACACCGAGCTGTAGCTCGTACTTCCAAATTACAAGAGCAATACAAAAGTTCAAAAAGCCTCTATCCAAGGCTACGGCCTCAGTATTTATGCAAAATGATCATCCAACAGGTGTCCTTGATTTGAGGAGCTCGGCTGTCCAACTGAAGTTTAAACTGCTGATCCTGTAGGACAGTCATAACTGCTGTTCCTGTAGAACAGTTATAACTGCTGTTCCTGTAGAACAGTTATAACTGCTGTTCCTGTAGAACAGTTGGCTGCCTCTAAGCTCTGTGGGGAGATGGATTGGAGCTCGGAGCTATGGTGGGAATCACGGGGAAGGTCCCCAAGACTGTGGACATCCTCTCCTAAAAACCAGCAGTGCCACCTCACTATCTCCTTGTCTCCTTTCACGTGGTCTTTTCTTCCTTTTAATGCCAAAAACCTGAAAGCATCATGCATTAGTCACGTAGATAAAATGTCTACCCTTCTTCCTACAAACAACACGAATAAACTAAGAAATGCATGCATAAGCAATAAAAGATGAATGGTTTGAGCAAATCAAGTAGGCCAAATGAGCCCAAATTATACCAAAAATTGGGGCTCATCATCACCCCCCAGCTAAACTATTTGCTCATCCTTGAGCAACTTAGTCCAAGTCCTCATCCTTCATTGCTTTCACTGCTTCCCTTGCATCCCAAGGCTCTATGGTAGTGTCCTCTTTGTAGATGTGAAACCCTGCTTTCCTGTTTACCTCTTCCCATTGTTGACTGTCATCTTCCTTTGTATTGCCTTCAGTCAATCCTAGCAATAGTGGTGGGCTGAGTTTAAGGCCAATCTAGCTGGCCTAGAGGCTTTGCATGGACTTCTTGTAAAAGTCAACCCTTGCCAAAGCTTCTCTCATCCGGATGGGGGTATGGTACTCTCGGATTTTCAAGCTGTGGGCCAGGGTATTCCATCTGCGTGCACAAGCCTGGGCAACACTTTCTCCCAACAACCTTTCCATGTCTTCAAAGTGAGCTATGGCCTGGGCCTGTTGGTCCATAAATCTCAAGGAAGCTGTGGGATCTGTAGCTAACTGTTGGTGGGTTGAGATGAGTGCCACCGGATCCTCTAGTTCCGGCCTAATGAACAGTGGTTCGCTCACTTCTCGGTTCATGAACGATTTTGCTTCCGCTGCTCTTTGATCCTCATGGTTTAACCATGAGGCGAAGATCATCAATTGCATATCACCCAAGGCAATGTTGGGATCCCATGAGACTTCATTAGGCAAAGCCAAGTTGTGGAGGTAAAACTCTGCCAATTTGGCTTTGTCTTCTGCCGAACTAGTACTGCATAATTCAGAAAATTGTTGTGGGTTTTGGATGTGTGAAATACCTCTTTGTGCCAAGGTGTTTATTTGGAACTGCAACCATTGATCCTTTAAGAACAATCCATAGGATTTTGCGGGCGATCTGCACTGAATTGCCTCCATGGCCCAACTGGCCATGCAGGCCAATTGTGCTTCCTTTTGCTGCAGCTGTTCCTTTAGGGCTTGCACTTCAATTTTTGTCTGCTGTTCTGCTTCCTGTAGAAGTGTCATTGGCTCTTCAAGACTAGTGGTCAGCTCCTTTTTGGTTGGTTGTTCTTTTGTGATGTCCTTGGAGGATGTTCCTGCTCCCTCCCTTAGTTCTTGTAGCTGCAACCTTAGCTTCTGATTTTCTTCCTGTAGAAGCGCCTGCTGGCAACTAGCCACATGTTTAGCCATGGTGAATTCACTCCTGACCTCCTTGAGTTGCTCTTGTAAGGGGCCGATGTCCGCCACGCCCTTTGATTTAGCGATCTGCATCCATGTGTGGGAACGGACTCTTTCCTCCTCTAGTGCAAAAAATAGAGGCACAGTAAATTTCTGCGGTATGATTTTTCCCGCCTCTAAAAAGGTGTAATATGAATTCAGATTGGGCGAAGGGCTAGGTTCCGGTATATGTTCTCTTGCTATCTCTTCAGGCGGTTCTGCCTCACCCTCCCTTGGTGATGAGGGCCCTTCTCCTTCCCTCTTTTCTGTTTCCTGTAGCCGGGCCAGAGTATCCTGTAGAACATTTTCAACTTCCTGTAGCTGAGTTTTTTCTAACTTTTCTTGCCATGTATTTTTCTTTGGACTCCCCTTTTCGTAGGTGACTGTGATCCTGGAGGGTGATTTTTCCTTGGGAGAAGCAGGTGTATCTTCGATGACAATCGGGCTGCTGGATTGAGGTGGTGGCTTGCCCGTCTTTATCCTAACGCTTCTTCGAGCTTTAAAGTACAGAGGGGTCTCCCTCTTCCTCTTGTCTTTTTGCTTAGGTGGCGTGCTGAGGCCAGCTAATACAGCTGCTGCTTCCCGTGCCAGAATATCCACCTTCTTCTCTTTGGGTTTTACCTTTTCGGGGCTTCCTGTAGAAGCCTGTTTCTGCAATTTCGGGCTTCCTGTAGAAGCCTGTGTCTTAATGATTTTCGGGCTTCCTGTAGAAGCCTTGGTCTTTGCTTTTGGGCTTCCTGTAGAAGCCTGCTTCTCAATGATCTTCGGGCTTCCTGTAGAAGCCTTCGTTTTTGTTTTTGGGCTTCCTGTAGAAGCCTGTTTTTGCTTTCCTATAGACACAAGTGTCTCCACCTCTGCTTGCTTGCCTGCCTGAGTTTTGCTTTTTGTTTTGGTTGCAGGTGCTGTTGAGGTACTTGGGCTGACGTGGACCACCTCAGCTTTGTCCATTCTGCTCTTCAGCCTCTTTTCTCTTGCTGACAGGATAGGTGTGCCACCTTTTTCTTTGTCCTCCTTTCCCTCATGCTTCTTCCTTTGTTCTCTCTTTTGTACTGTTGTCGGGGTCTCTTGGCCTTCTTCCCTCTGTTCCTCGGCCACTGCTTCGTGTTCCTCACTGCTGGAGGAACCCGTTTCTTCGATCAACATTTTAATGTCCCCATCTTTTGTCAAATTCCGGAAGGATTCCCATGAGAGGGGAACCTTATATGAATGCAATGCATCCTCCACAAGAAGCTTGATCAACCCATGGTGGGCTATCTGATCTGGTATTCCCTCTTTCAGCTTTGTAGCACACTCCATTAGAGACTGCAGGAGGTAATAAGGGATGCTCAGTTTTTGTTCTACAGGAAGGTCAATTCGGTGCCTTAATTCAGTGAGCAACTGAAAGTGATATGCATACACGATGCTGAAACGGCCTTCACAAGTAATATATTTCATGATTTACAAACTGAATTCATTCCAAGGTGGCAACAGGCTCGTTCTTCGCACCCCGTTTTTGTCCTCCGAGAATTCTTCCTCAGGTGGAAAGAATTCTTTCTTTGCCTGCTGGCTCAACTTTCTTTCTTCCTTATCCCACGGCAAACCCATAGGAAGTTCTGTGATCCGACTGATATGTTCTGGGGTGAGCTTGAGGCTTAGGCCTCTGAAGTTCACTGTGGCCAGTGTCTGGGATTTAGGCTTCAGAGCCTGCAAGAATTCTTCGGCCACTTCATCATCGTAACCCTGCAGCTTATCACAAAAAGGCATCCATTGTGCTCTGGTGAAGAGCTCTACCACTGCCGGGTTTTCCCTTAATTTGGTTGAATCAGTGGGTTCCCGTCTTATAAACCCACCCTGCATGATGAACACGGTCATTTGAATTAAAGGTGGCAAATGCAAAAGAGATTTGGTCTATTAAGACAAAGCATGCACAAAATCCACAAAATTCAACACAGTCTACTTATATCGACATCCTGTAGAACGATAGCATAGGCACAGCAAACAACAATTCCACCAATATCTTTATGACCCGACTGTGGACGATGGTCTTGCCACTTCTACTAACCAGTTGCATGAAGAGTTCAGGGTTACCTCTTTAATTGGCCACCTTTTTTCGTGAGGCACCCGCTTCCCTGTAGATGACTGTGTTCCTGTAGACTGCGTTCTTGTAGAACTGCGCTCCTGTAGAACTGCGTTCCTGTAGAACTACGTTCCTGTAGAAGCAGTGCGCAATTCTCAGGGAGGACTGTAGTTGGCCCGCGCTCGAGGTGTTCTTTACCGGCGTTCTGGTAGCCAACAGCTCGGCGTATCAAAGTGCATAGGAGATCAGAATAGCCACCCGAGTTGAAGTGTTGGATGATAAATGCATGCGCATGATCTAGCCGATTAGATTTTGAATCGGCGCAATCCGTGGCGCGAGGGATGAGCTGTCCCCGCCGGACCGTTGGGCGATGTCATCCATCATCTGCCTGCGTATTCACTTGCTGCCACATTCATTCCCACAGATTTGCCACCGCCTTTTCCTGTTAAACTCATGCTTCTGACAAGAGTGTTCTCACGTGCGTGCCGTTCATTCTCTTTGTCGTGACCGCCACCCAAACATCCAATTACACTTTAACTAGCCGACGTGGCCAGTCGACTGGCCATACGGCCGCTCAACCATTCAATTTTACGCTTTGCAAACAATTTCAAAGTAAGATTCATGCGATTTGATGGAAGGAAGGGTTGAGACACTTACCTGCGTCGCTGCACACGATTTTTCCAGTTCTTGGACGATGGTGAGTGGATCTACCTACTGCATGCGACTTACACAGACCCGGAGGCTCGTGGTTACAGGCTGCCAACGATGGAGTGGATGTTTTGCTTGCATGCGCCTGCGTTTCATTTCGGATGGCGGTGCTGTGAATGGTATCCACTCGAGCAGGTTGAACTGTTACAGGATTCCCGCGAGGTGTCTCGTATCAGTCCTTTCTCCTTGGGTGCATGCTGCACGACGGAGGTTCTGGCCTTTCAATCACGTTCCCGGAGCTCTTGATGCCTGCGGTATGAGATCCCAACATTTGTTTAACTTTGAAAATGGCTTTTCCCGCGAGAACTCATCGATCTTATTTGTTGGTGCAGGGAACTTGGTCGCATGTCGACAAGGATGGTGGAGCAAGGTGACAACAATGTGCAAGGGTGCCAACAGAGGCTTGCATGCATCCAAACCAATCCATAGTCGCTAAATCTCTTTTTAGGATGAATTCTGGCCATCCAAAACTCCTACAGGAAGTTTCCTGTAGAACACAGAGCTTCCTGTAGAAAGTTCAGCCTTCCTGTAGAAAGTCTGTACTTTCCTGTAGAAAATCCGCGCCTTCCTGTAGAAAGACTGCATCATCCTGTAGAAGATTCAAACCATGATAAAATTGCACATACCTTGGAAAAAACATGGATATCCTTGGAGGAGGTGCTGGTGAGGTCCCTTGACAATGATACGGACCTTTGGCTTTGAGTTGGAGGGTTTCCTCTCCTCCATAGAACATCTTCAACCCTTCTACAGGAAGTTTCCTGTAGAACACAGAGCTTCCTGTAGAAAGTCTGCATGCAATTTTACCATATTTTGCTTATTTTTTTTTTGCTTTTCTTTTTTCTCTTTTTTTTGAAAGATAACAGGGGCGCCTCAAAGAGGTTTTCACCCATGCCATCTGCCCTGAGCGCCTCAGAAAGGTTTTCACTCAAGGATCTTTTTCAAACCTTTTTTCTCTTTTTTTTTTTTGAAAGACAATAGGGGCGCCTCAATGAGGTTTTCACCCCTACTACCTGCCTTGGGCGCCTCAGAGAGGTTTTCACCCAAGGATCTTTATTATTATTATTATTATTATTATTATTATTATTATTATTTTTTTTTATGTCCTTCAGGGTATGCCAAAAGCAGAGGCAGAACCCTTCTCTATGACCAATACAGATTTCTCCATAGTCTTGATGAACTCTTGTCTGGAGAGAGGTCTCCTGTAGATCTTCAACCGATGCCCATTGACAAGCATGGGAATGGATTCCTCATCAATGGTTCGAATAAGGACAGATCCATTGTCATGGCATCTTTCCACTGCATATGGTCCTAGCCATCTGGTTCTCAGCTTCCCCTTGAAATCTTTGTATCTGGAGTCATACAACAAAGCCCAATCTCCCGGCTGAAATTGCTTGTCATGGAGATGTTGGTCATGCCACACCTTTCTCTGAAGTTGAACCACTTCTGAGTGAAGGAGGGCCTGCATTCGGTGCTCATCCAGGCCATTCAGCTGCAGCAGCCTTTCTTGTTGTGCATGGCTGAGATCTAGGTCCAGCTGAGCTGCCATCCTCAAAGTGTTGTATTCAAACTCAATGGACAGCAAAGCTTTCTTCCCATAGACCAGCTCATACGGTGTGAAGCCGGTGGTGGTCTTCCAAGTGGTGTTGTAAGCCCATGTGGCTTCAACCAGGCGATCTGCCCAGTCCTTTCGGCTGCTGCTCACCACTTTAGTCAAGATCCCTTCTAATGCTCTATTGGTGACTTCCACCTGCCCATTGGCTTGAGGGTGATAAGGGGTGGAAGTCCTATGCTTGATCTTGTGATGAGCTAGGAGATCTTCAACCAAGTTGGAGGTGAACTGGCTCCCTTGATCGGTGACCAGCTCTCTTGGATAGCCAAACTTATAGAAGATGTTCTCTCTTAGGAACTCGGTCACCTTCTCTTCTGTTGCTGCTTTGATTGCTTTGGTCTCGGCCCACTTTGTCAAATAGTCAGTACACACAATGATGTAAGTCCTTTGCCTCAAAGAGGGGTTGATCGGGCCCACAAAGTCCATGCCCCACTTCTCAAATGGCTCAAGAGTCACTTGAGGTTGGAGAGGCATCTCATCCCTTTGGGTCGGTTTCCCCATTCTTTGGCATTGGTCACACTGACTGACATATCTTCTGACATCTTGATGAAGTGTGGGCCAATAGTAGCCTGCCTGCAGGATTTTGAAGGCAGTTCTCTTTGCTGCAAAATGTCCTCCACAAGGCCCATCATGACAAGTGAGGAGGATATCAAAGACTTCCTCCTCCCTTACACAACGCCTTAAGATCTGATCGGGGCCAAGCTTGAACAGATTGCCCCCGATCCAAGTAAATGAGGCACTTTTTCTGATGATTATGCTCTTCTCTCTGGAAGATAGGTGTGGAGGGAACTGTGCTGAAACAAGATAGTTTGCTATATCAGCAAACCATGGAGAGAGTACTGAAATAGCAAACAGATGTTCATCGGGCATCTGGTCATTCACTGTTCCATCCTCATCTGCAGACAAATCCAATCTCGATAAAAAGTCAGAAACAACATTTTCTCTACCTGGTTTGTCAACAATGGTCAAATCAAACTGCTGCAATAAGAGTAACCATCTAATAATACGAGCATTCACATCTGGTTTATTCATTAAATATCTAATTGCAGCATGGTCAGTATGTACAAAGGTCTGGTAACCAGTAATATAATGTCGGAACTTGTTCAGTGCATGGACCACAACCAAGAATTCTTTCTCGGTTACAGTGTAATTCAGCTCAGCTTTGGACAAGTTTTTGCTAACAAAGTAAATGGCATATGGAAGTTTCTGCTCAACTTGTCCTAAAGCTGCACCTATGGCTTTGTTCGAGGCATCAGTGTGGATGTGGAAAGGTAGGGCCCAGTTTGGACCTCTCAGGATTGGGGCTGACACCAACTTGTCCTTTAATTCATTTAAAGCCCTCTGACAATCGTTAGTCCAATTAAACTCCACATCTTTTGCCAACAGACCAAACAATGGCGAGGCTAGCTTGCTGAAATCTTTAATGAATCTCCGGTAGTATCCTGCTAATCCCAAGAAACTCCGGACATCCCTTACCTTTTGAGGAGGTGGAACCCTCTTCATGAGAGCAATCTTGTTAGGATCCACCTGCAACCCTTGGCAAGAAATGGTATGGCCTAGCACGGTCCCTTCAGTCATTAGGAATTCACATTTTTTAGGACTAAGGGACAAGTTCATCTCGGTGCATTTGGTTAGGACTTTTCCCAGGTTGGACAATGCTTCCTGGAAGTTGGCCCCATAAGGAGTAAAGTCATCCATATAGATTTCTACTGCATCATGGACCAGCTCCGAGAAGATGCTCAAGACAGCTCTCTGAAAGGTAGCAGGAGCATTGCACAGCCCAAAGGGAAGGACTCGATAGGCAAAGGTACCCCAAGGACAAGTGAAGGTGGTCTTATCTTGGTCTTCCGGGCTGATTTGGATTTGGTTGTACCCGCTAAACCCATCCAGGAAAGAGAAGAACTTCTTTCCTGCTAGTCCATCCAACACTTGATCTATGAAAGGTAGAGGGAAATGGTCCTTCTTGGTAGCTTTGTTCAGTTTTCGGTAGTCCACACAGATTCTCCATTTCCCATTTTTCTTGGGAACCAACACTAGAGGGGACACCCATTCACTATCTAAGATGGGGTAGATGAATCCGGCATCCAACAGTTTTTGCAATTCTTCCTTGACAATGTCCTTAAGGGTTGGATTCATTCTCCTCTGAGGTTGCCTAACCGGTTTACAATCCTCTTTGATGTATATATGATGGGTACAGACCGAAGGATGGACCCCTTTCATTTCCTTATAGCTCCAAGCAAAAGCATCTAGGTGATTGGCCAACAGACTACACAACTCCTTTTCCTGGGAAGGAGATAGGGAGGAGCTGATCTTCAATGCTTTCTCAGGGCCGAACTCCACATTCTTGACTCTGGGAGTAACAGGGTTGGTTGTACAAAGATCCACTAGGGTGCTAGCTTGGGCATCCTCCACCAATTTCTCTAAGGGTAGTGCACTGGAAGGTGGATTCTGGATCAAGGTCTCGATCAAGTCATCCTCGGTTGGGGGGTCTCTTCTAGTGGTATCTAAGGTGCACAGAGGTGCTGAGTACACCTCGTCTTCCTCTCCTTCTTCCAACCAGAGTGGTAAGTCATGCTCCAAGGAGGGTTGGGCAGGAGGGTATAGGACTAGCTGCTTGGACATGGGACCATTTTTGATGGTCATGTTTCCTGCACGACAACTTATGTAAGCATCTGTAGTAGCTAACCAAGGCCTTCCCAAAATGAGAGGATATCCAGTAAGCTTGGCCTTTGGTTGCAGAACCAGGAAGTCTGCAGGGTATTCCCAAGAGTCAATGGAGACCAAGACATCCTCCACAATCCCTTCGGGAGTCACGGTGGAGCGATCTGCTAATTGCAGTATTGTCGAGGTCTTCCTCAAGGAACCCTGAAGATTGAGTTTAAGCATGGTATCCCTGGTCATCACATTAATGGCGGCCCCCAGATCAATCAAGGTGTGAGGTATAATGGTGCCATTGATGTGAACATCTACTACAGGACTTCCAGGATCTAGGTACTTTGGGCAGATGACTTGTCCTAGCATAAGGTCAGACAGTTGTCCTATGACATTGATAGTTGAAGCATCTTTCTTCCGTCTGCCTGGATGTTTGAAACACTTCTCCTTAACCAGTTTGTTGTATATTGGCACATCCTTGATGGCTTGGAGAAGTGGTATTTTTACACACAACTGCTTGAGCTCACCCAGAAGCTCATCTTCCTCTGGGTTAGGTTGTGTGGTGGCTGTTAGTCTCTCAGGAAAGGGTGGAATAGCCTTTGGTTCACTTTCCTGTTTATCTTCCTCATCCTCTGAGGGAGGAGGTTGGCGATCTGGTAGAGTCTTTCCAGATCGAAGATTGATCTCCTGGATCTCCACAGCATAGGTAGGGCATGAGGTTTCCCCAGTGTATACCTGTTGGGCCTGTCTATTGTTGGGGTTCAGGTTCGGTTGAGCAGGCATTTGAGGTTGCCTTGGAGGAGCAGGAGGTAATGGCTGAGGTTGAACTGGTGGTGGAGGCAAAATGGCAGGAGGAGTGTTGTATTGGGGCCTCCACCCCGGCTGAGGTGTATTCCATTGAGGCTGTGGCTGGGCATGTGAGTGATATGAATGAGAAGTAGGTTGAGTGGGGTACTGAGGTGGATAAGACCATGGAGGAGGCATGGACCATGAAGGATGAGCAGGGGGACCCCAGGAAGTCATAGGAGTCGATTGGTTGGGGCTGTAATAGGCTTGAGATGCCCCTTGCATCCCCTGCTGATAAGGTCTAGATCCCTGCGGCCTCCTTTGGTTGAGGTAATAGAGAGGCTCTGTGGGAGCTTCTGTCCCTTGGTTAAACCCAGGTACGGTTGGACACTGATTTGTGGGATGGTCCTCCTCACAAACAAAACACACTTCAACAGAATGCAATGGACATTCGTTCTTAGGGTGTCTCCTTGTGCACCTAGGGCAGAAGACCACCAAGGCCCTCTCAGCTTCTTCTTTCTTTTGCTGAATCCTGAATGTGTCAAGCTGCATGGCAATGGTCTGTCTCACCTCACTCTTAAGATCTTCTAATTGATTTGCAAGCTCATGTTTGGAGAAAGGGACACTAGTTGAGAGGAGGTTTCCTCTACCACGTTTCCGAGCTGCCCTGGAGTGGTTTCTAAACACAGTCTTGATGTCCTCATAAGGAAGTTGGTAAATGTCCCCCCGAGCTAACATGTGAAGGGTATCTAAGAGGTCTTCAGGGACTCCTCGGAGTAGGACCAACTTGAGGGATTCAGGGTCAAGTGTACACCTGGCCCGCTTATAGCTTAGTTGGAACCTCTCCTCATAATCCTCTAAGGACTCATCATTTCCCATGGTCATCCGAAAGATTTCCCCCTTTGTTTCCTTGGACCTACAGTAATCCCGGTACTTGGTATTGAAAGCTTGCTGCATTTGAGCCCAAGTGGTGATACTATTCCCAGGTAAGCCCATGAACCAGCGTAATGCTGCATCCTTAAGAGTGGAAGGGAATAGTTTCAGCTTTTGCTCATCTTCAGTATAGTCATAGGTTCTACAAAGGACAGCAAACTCAAACAGGAAGGTATCCGGATCTTCAGTGGTCAGCCCATGGAAGTGAGGTAAGGCGGAGGGGCTAATGTTCTTCACTTTCATCTCTCCATTGGTCTCTCGGATGGGGAAGGCACCTTCTATTCTCTCATCTTCTCTTCTATTATCAGCCATAGCTTCAAATGGAGTGGTCTCTAACTCTTCTTCTACTATAGGGTCTTTGTATATCTCAGGATGTTCACCTATAGGTTCTTCTGGGTCACTGTCACCAAAGAAGAGAGAAGGGTGACTTAGTGATGTGGTGGGGGTGTTTGGTAGGAATTTGCCTGATCTATCTCAGTTCCTACGAGGCATGAAATGGAAAAGACTTTCTTTTTCTTTTGATTACTTTTTCTTGCTTTTCTTTTGGTACCTGCAAAGCTGAGACAGATTGATCTACAACTAACTATGAAAGATGCAGAATTAAACTGAAAGCAGGAAAGAACTAATCTACTTTGCTCAAATGAAATTGCAAAAATGGAAATGCTAGTCTACGCTTGCAGAAAGGAAATGTTAATCTATGTAAGCAGGAAATGCTAATCTACGAAAGCAGGAAATGCTAATCTATGAAAGCAGGAAATGTCTATGCTACTTTTGCAGAATGGAAATGAAATAAACTACTTAGCAGAAGGTAAGAGTAAGAAAGTAGAATAAAAGCAACAATTACTAATACTCTGACGCTTCCCCGGCAACGACGCCAAAAATATGGTGGGCTCTAGTATTGTAGCAATAATGCTACAACTCCTGGAGCTCCCTATCTCTAATTTTATCAACCCGGTAGTTCGTACAAACTTGGAAGCGACAGTGCTGTATGCACAAGTACTAGCTCTTGTCGCAGCTGTCACTTGGTCAGCTGGCACAAGTCCGCTAGGGCTCAAGCCAACTTCTATAGGCTCACAGAAGAAGCTTTATGAATGATGGACGAAAGCTAACTCAAAGGAGACTAGTCTATTTGCAAAAAGAAACTGAAAGCCAACGAAGCATGAAAACCCTAGTAAACCCTAATTTGACTAGCTAGACCCTAACTATGCAAAACTGTGAATGAAACAACTACCAATAATGCCATTACTTGCAGTGAACTGAAATACATGCATCTAAGCTACTTGCATCTAAAAAGACATGTTTTTGTATTTTTTCATTAAGTGGTTGGAGTTGTTGTGATGATGCTTTTGATTAGGGTTTGGTTGTGCAGGAGCGGTTGGAATGGAAGGAAAGCATGGGCAAGGTCAAGATGGCTAGGGGAGGTCCCAGAGGGTCTCTAGCATCGATCCCCAGAAGTCTACCACGTTCGGATGCTCAGCAACCGAGTTTGCAGACTTCTACAGGAAGTCTGCAGGGGATCCTACAGGAAACTCAGAGGTTTCTACAGGAAGTCTGTGCAATTCTACAGGATGTTTGGCCATGGAGGTTTTGGGAGATGGTGAAGTGTTGGAGTGGTGTGGGAGGATAGGTGAGATGGAGATGGAGCTGGTGATGGCTCAGGAGCAGAAAAATCAGATGGAGGAAGAGTGCATGCAGTGGTTTGATGGTTGGAAGGATGGGATCAACGAAAGTGTAAGTAAATGGAGCTAAGTGATCAATGGATGAGTTGGAGGGTAAATGAGCTGGACAGAGGCCGAATGGGTGACTTGAGGAGAGATCAAGAAGAAGGAGAAGAAAGTGGAATGATATGGAGCAGCGTAAATGAAACAAATGACTTATGCACCAAAAACGAGAATTCACTAACCGATGATAACTGTGCCATGAAACCTATGAACAGCAATGGAAAACCAAGAAATGAAACTCGTGCATGGAAGTGAAATGTAGAAGTATGGTTCAATGTCAAAAGTGCATGGATGGATCTTCAACGAAAATGTCTATGTTGCAGCTTGCATGGAAGTGAGAAGAACTGCGTTTCTTTTTGGTGGTTGGTTATGGACTACACCCCAATCCCTAACAGAGATGGCAGTGAGCCTTTACAACCTTTTTCTGGAGCTCCAATAGATTATATCTATCCTCTTCTAACCTAAGCAACTGGAAACAAATTCACCATAAACTAATCCTATCTAAGCTCATGAAAAAGACTAAATTAACAAACTGTAAATTCGAATTGCATGGTAAAGTAAAAACTCAAAGTGCTGGAACGAAATGCAACAACATTACAACACCGAGGAGATCTATTGCTCTTAGGTTGGGCCCTAACCTGAGAGCTATAGCTCCCTTAGAAAACTCAGAATGAGATCAAAATCTGCCTTCTTTATTCATAATCTGATATCATGCCAAAACTGGCTTACAAAAGGAACAAACACCGAGCTGTAGCTCGTACTTCCAAATTACAAGAGCAATACAAAAGTTCAAAAAGCCTCTATCCAAGGCTACGGCCTCAGTATTTATGCAAAATGATCATCCAACAGGTGTCCTTGATTTGAGGAGCTCGGCTGTCCAACTGAAGTTTAAACTGCTAATCCTGTAGGACAGTCATAACTGCTGTTCCTGTAGAACAGTTATAACTGCTGTTCCTGTAGAACAGTTGGCTACCTCTAAGCTCGGTGGGGAGATGGATTGGAGCTCGGAGCTATGGTGGGAATCACGAGGAAGGTCCCCAAGACTGTGGACATCCTCTCCTAAAAACCAGCAGTGCCACCTCACTGTCTCCTTGTCTCCTTTCACGTGGTCTTTTCTTCCTTTTAATGCCAAAAACTTGAAAGCATCATGCATTAGTCACGTAGATAAAATGTCTACCCTTCTTCCTACAAACAACACGAATAAACTAAGAAATGCATGCATAAGCAATAAAAGATGAATGGTTTGAGCAAAGCAAGTAGGCCAAATGAGCCCAAATTATACCAAAAATTGGGGCTCATCAGTATTCTAGTTTTGCGATCGAATATTTGACAGGCATGGCAACTTCTAACTACGGTTATGCAATCTTTGAACATTGTTGGCTAGAAGTATCCTGCTCGTAAAATATTTTGTGCCGTAGTGTAACCAGATTGATGCCCCACACACGCGCCTGAATGGCAATCATTCAGGACTTTTTCAGCCTCCTCGTGGGTGAGGCATCTCCACAGAACTGTATCAACACCACGACGGTATAGCGTGTCACCGACGATCATGTAGTCTTTTTCTTGGTATCGAATTCGTCTTTGTTCCACACGCGAGGTATTAGACCTATATGTTTGGGTTTGGAGATAGATTATTATGTCTCCATACCACGGATTGCTTGAAGATATCAAAAACAAAGATTCGACCACGATCGCTTCTTCTGCGGTTGCATCGTTGGACGACGATGGGAGATCGCATAGTAACTTCGCGAAAACTAGGGATTTCTTCGATTTGGATTTTACAAATTCCAGCTCAAACTCTTGTAGAATTGCTATCCATTTTGAATATTTCCCCCCCAACAACTATCGCGACAATATATAAGTCATGGGGTTGCAATATGACAAAATGGTAGTTTTTTGAAAGAGGACATAGTGTCGAAATGTCTATATCGCTTGAACAGCTACGAGAGCTAGCTTTTCAACGTAGGAGTACTTGCTTTCCATATCATCTAAGTTTCTACTCAAATAATATATAGGATGTTCAATTCCATTTTCTTCTTGAACTAAAACCATTGCAATGGTCGTATCCGTTGT
Organism: Pinus tabuliformis; assembly: GCA_031772625.1. NCBI lineage: Eukaryota > Viridiplantae > Streptophyta > Pinopsida > Pinales > Pinaceae > Pinus > Pinus tabuliformis. The sequence goes on from CM062819.1 coordinate 51,039,791, forward strand.
AGCCAGATACAGGTTAAAGTATTTTTGATAATCACGAGTGTACATTAATGATGCTTTTATTAGGGATTCCTTTAAAGTATCAAAGGAAGCTTGCGCGACCTGATCCCAGATGAAGGGTACTTCTTTTTTCAATAGACGAGTATAACCTTTAGCAAGTTCGGCGTAATTTGGAATGAACCTCCTCAGAAAGTTTGCTTTCCCTTGGAGTTTCTGAATCTGAAGCAAATTTGAAGGTGGAGGCAAATCAATGATTGCCTGAACCTTACATGGGTCGAGACGAATCCCATCCTTCGAGACCACAAAGCCAAGTAAACGACCAGAGCTGACACAAAACACACATTTGTGTGAATTGAGCCGTATCTTGTAGTGTCAGCAACATAGAAATATCGCTCTCAAATGCTGTGGATGATCGGTTCACTTTCGCGAATGAGCCAGAAGATTGTCGAGATATGGTTGAACGGTGTTCTTGATGTCATGGAAGGAATAATTCATTACCCTCTAAAATGTTGCCCCTGCATTCTTTAAACCAAAGGGTAGCTTGCGATATGCGAATGTGCCCCACGGACAAATAAATGCAGTCTTTGACTGGTCCTGTGGGCGGATGTTAATTTGATTATACCTGGAAAATCCATCCATAAATGAAAAGATTTCACATCCGGCACATTCATCAATTATCTGGTCAATGAAGGGTGTAGGGTAGTTGTCTTTTGGACAAGCTTGATTTACATCCCTATAATTGACACACACCCTAATCGTTCCTTGTTTCTTCATTACAGGAACAATATTCGATACCCAATTGGTTAGTGGAACCAGGTAAATAAAACCAGCATGGAGAAGTTTTTCAACTTCTGCCTTGATGGCAGCGGCTTTCTTGGGGTGCACCTACTGTAGCCGTTGTCGTACTGGTTTGACATTTGGATACATCTTAATTTCATGTTCAACTATGCTTGAGTCAATGCCTGGCATTTCTTCATACGACCAAGCAAAGACATCTCTGAACTTGAGAAAAAGAACGTAATATATTTCTAGTTCTGAAGGAGAACAAGATTTTCTGACATGAATATTCTCTACAACATCTATTTTGGTCGAGATATTTATGGCGATAGTCTCTTCAATATTGGACAAGTTTCACTCGGAATCCACCGTGTTTACACTATTTGATAGAAAATAAAAAACTGAGGGATGATGAAGGTCACTAGGAGTATCTTCCTTGTAATCTGGAAGATGGGAACGATGGTGGTAATCTTCCCATGGTGCCCCGTCAATCATCATTGACTGAACAATTCCTTTGTTTGTAGAATGTACTTGCGACCAAGGATCTGAAGGGGTACCATATTCCTTAGACCTATCTATCCAAACGCTTGATGAGCGTTGATTTGGGTTTTCCTCCCATGCCGAAAACATTGATTGCTACAATATTTCTATTGGGCTTGGAGGCAATTCCTGTAGATGATCCATGTTAATATCGTTTTCAGAGATCTTTTGAACAAAAGATATCATATTGCAGGTTCCCACCGTTGCCACTTCCGCCGTATTTATTGGAGGTGGTAGGGCAAAAGTCCCCATTAAAATAGGGTCTTTTAGTAGGCCTACTCTGATATTTTGAAGCGAATGAGGGCTTCCATGGATCATCGGAATGCTTCCCGTAACTTGTGAACTGTTGGGAGAAATGTTTGCTAGTCGATGATTGTAATACCTCCTTGGAAGGGAAATGCAATCCTCCTGAAGTAGGTCGACACAACGACAGCCATAGCATATATCTAGGGCCTTCCCAGTAGGATGTTGTAGTCAAGGTTTCCGTCGATTACTTCAACATCTATTTCTACTGTTTTTCCCCCCAGTTCGACTTGCAAGTTAAAATCCCATATGGGGTGTATGTTCGTCCATCAAATGCTTTTAATGTCGTCGAAGATCGCAACAAGGGTGGAGATCCTAAAGTTTTCCAGCAACTCATCAACATAATACATGTAGATGCCCCCTCATCAATAATTGTTCGATGAACAATTTTGTTGAGGGCTTTCACTTGAATAAGGAAAGCTAGTTAAGCTGGTAACTAAGGGTCATATCCTTTGTGATTAAAGGACACAAGATTGGAATCTGTTGGGTCAATCCCACCTATCGCCGATAATAAAGCCTGCTTTTGGGAGGGGCAATTTTGCCGTATCTCAAGTGTCGACATAGCGGATGGCGATTGGGCCAGATCCTCCACTATATTATTATGCTGTGTTGCTCTGGCATGAGGATTAAATGTCGATTTGTGTACTACTCTCTTTGGCGGCTTTATCGTTAGTTCAGGAATGGTGGGTGGCACAACTTCGGTCAAAGTTGTTGTCGAACTACTAGGTTGATCATTAGCCTTGTTGTCCGATAGCTGTGGATTCCCGTAATCTTTATTCCTTGTCGATATCAAAGCATCATTTTGCTGCTTCGAAACTAACAACATTAGCACTTGGGATGGGGAAGCATTGTCACTAGCAACCAGATTTGTTCCTGGATTTGGAAACGGATCAGTCAATACCACCGAGGTTTTTGAATTCTTGAAGAATTTTCTAAGCTCAGCTTTATATGGACACTCTCTTGTCCAATGATCCTCATCACATATAAGGCATGGACGATTTGGTTTCCTATCTCCAGAAGGGTTTGCAGAATATTTTTCAGGGGACGACTCCTCCTGTTTCTTCTTTTTCCCTTTCTTTTTTTTCTTGCCTCCTCGTTGCTTGGTTTCTTTGCCTTTGTCAGTCGATACGGCATTTACTTTTGAGGTGAGAAGATCTTCATTTGCATTTAGACCTGAAACCGTACGGGCCTTCTTCGACTTAGCCTTTACGGTTTTCGTGCTGGTCATTCCTATCATGCTGTCCCCGGCATGAGAGTCTTTGTTTGATTTAGGAGAGGAAGGAACATAAAATTCTGGTCTAGGAGCATCAGTGATTTTATCGTAGAGCGTGCCAAACTGAGTATAGATCAAATCTAAATATTGCACACGAGCAATGACTTGCTCTTCAGTGACGACTCCTCCCTTTGCCACATCTTCTATAATAGAAGGTAACAATGACTTAATAAACCATTCAGCCAATAGCTGATCAGGAACATATATTTTTACCATTCTACAATGATGTCACCACTCATAAATATGATCAGATATGTGAGTGGCTGTCGTTTGCTTGAAATTGTTAAGAAGCTTTGTTCCTATTTCGTACCTTATGGGTAACTGAAAATGGGTTAAAAAGGTCGTGGCTAGGGTACTGAAGTTATCAAATGAAGCTCTAGGCAATTCGATATACCATTTTGCTGCTGGACCAGTTAACGTTGGCTGAAAAAGGTGAAGCCTGATTGAATCATCGTTTAGAGTGTTAGATGAACACCATAGATGAAAGGTCATCACATGATTCGATGGATCTTCACCCGGATTTCCATTAAATTTAGGAATATATGACGGAAGTTTATGAGGAATTGCTGGCCACCAAGGAGCGTAAGCAATTGGATCGTTTGTTAGCCGATTTAGATCAGGTAACTCTAAAGTTGCCACGAAGGGCAACTATTGATTCAAGTTCGGCGAAGCATACCCAGGATAAGATGGGATTGCCTGAGCAGTGGGTCTTTGCATACCAGCATAATGCATTTGATGCTAATAAATTTGGTATGGTTGATGGGCATAACCATTATGAAATGGTTGATTTTGACCATTTTGAATATATGGCTGCCCATTACTTGCAAAGATTTGGTGCTCAAATCCTTGGTAGACTTGTTGGAATTGCGGTTGTTGATATTACAGCAGCCATGGTTATGAAACCATTTGCTGTTGTCCAATACTGGTTGTTTGACCAAGATGAGGGGTAATGGTACCCGTTTGAGCCTGGGTCATTCCAGTTAAGGATCCACTAATCAATGATTGTGGTGGCATCGTAGAGACAAGGGGCTGTTGAATTGCGACCTGAGAGACTTGAGGTTGGCATACAACAGGCAACGCTTGTACTTGCGACACTGTCACAATAGCCAGTGTAGTGGGGATATTTGACATAGGCAGACTTTGTTGCATTGAGTATACAACTCTTGGTTGTTGAGGCAGTATTGGTATCCAACCACTGGATGTAATTCCAGCATAACTTGAATTCTGTTGTGAACTCTCGTATGTTTGTTCTCCCAAAGGAGACAACGAAAGGGCATATTGCCCCCCATACGGCGGTCATCCAATGCTTAAGGGAATGATTTTCCGTTGAGGACCGGACTGCCCAAATTGACACTACGAAGGATCAATTTGCTGAGACTCAACATAAGAGATTCCAGATATTATTCCGGACGAACAAATGGGAACAGACCATACTGTCGAAACAGCCCTTGGATGGTTTCCATCAAACGATTGAGAGCTAGTTGCGACAGACGGTATGCCGACGAACATTGTTGGAGTGACAACAGGAAGTTTTGCCACTGTTGTGTCAGATGACACAATCCTAGATGTCGATGGTTGTTCAGACATATCTAGTCTATCCAAAAGATTTCCTAGCGATTCTATAGGAACTTCCGATAACGGTAGACTAATTTCTGACGAAGAAGGATATAGGGTGATCCCAACTCCAAAATGCGATGGAGTGCTAGATGGGGGATCCTCCACAATCTCTTCTATTGCAATCAACCTAGGTGGAAGAGGTAGACCGTCAGGTCCGTAAAATATTTCCGGTGCCGAAGAAGGTGTAGATTCTGCAGTGACAGTTGTTTGGGTAATAACACCTTCCGAATCAGCTGTGGGTGGAGCCGGTTCAGGAATAGAAGTGTTTACCTTCACACAAGGATCAGTTCTACTATCCTCTAGTGGCTGCGGAACTTCTTCTATATAGGCAGGGATACCAAAAATGTTTGGAGTAATCGGGGTCTCTGAAGGTATCGAAACACATGTTCCGACCAAACCAGGGGACTTTGATCCGGTTAAATGAGTTCACTTTATTCGGAATAGTTTTGTTTTTGGAGACAAAGATGGTTGACTCGTAAGCCTCCGCAAATGACGGGGTTTCAATTGACTTTCCTCCACGATTGCAGATTACTCGATCAACTAAAAATAAAGGGGAAAATGATTCTAAATTAAATGAATTTTAGACGCTTTGACACAACTTGTTTTTTTCAATTTTTAAGAGTCGAGAAAAAACAAAAGATGACTCTAGTCGCCTTCGATTTTTAATGAGCCTGAAGTGACAAGTGCTCAGATGGACCTTTTCCTTTAAGGAGTCTGAAAAGGAACGAAAGAGACTACTCTGGAAATCTAGACAGAGGGATTACCAAACCAATCGCAAAACTGCAGAATACTTTTTATGGTATGGCAGTCAATCTTCCCGAATGTTGTGTTCAGTGCATTGCGATCGATAGGGCGGCAGACACGGCTTCCTATGGATAAAGGATATATCCTATTGTGGTCTCCCAATATATACTCGACGGTATGTGGGAGCACAAGTCCGTACTAGCACTTTTCGTCTCAAAGAGGAGGAATCACCCAACCAACAATGAAAGCGATAGTTACCAGGCTTTACGATGCTGGAATACGTCTCTAGCCTAGACTTCTAGATGTTGTGCGTTAGGTTCCAAAGCATTTTTATGTTCATTGAATTTATTTTACAGTTGATCTTTCTTAAGAAATTTGCCTTTCAGGTTCATCACGTGATGTAGATATACAATTCCTAAAATGCAATCTAAGATGATAAACAATCATTTAATCTTCTTTTTGCAATGAAAATCCTAGCTACTAAAGAAAGAGAGATGATATTCTTTCAACATAGAGTAGAGAGCACACACTAGATGCACTGTCCTAAATCAAACCAACAATCAATCTAAATGCAAATGCACATGTATGTATTTGTTTTCAGCTTTCTTAATGTGTGAATGACAAGAAGAATGCTAAGTACAAATCTGAATTATCTTTTCAAAGCAACAGTACTAACAAATTTCTCTTCAAAAATGAAAGGAAGATAATGACGACACTTTGCTATTTTGAATTGAAAACTACTTTCGACACTTGAAAAACTACTAATTCAAATCAAATACAAGAGTAACTGTATAATTGACCATCCAGAACAATAGAATTCTTTTCTTTGATTGAAAATGACACTTGCGACACTTCCAAATCAAAAGACGACAGTTTGATTACGTTACTTTTTGTAAAAGAGAACTGTAAATGGTGCACAATACATAAAGACATTCACAATTATTTGTACTATGGAGGCGGAATCATGCAAAGGAAGGGAGTTTCCATAGAGGTATACTGATCATAGACAGCAAAACTCCTGAATAAAGCTAAAGAGAGTGAACACAAAACCAAAATCTTAGAGCAGAAGAGGTCTTATCTGATCAGCGCACCTACAACACAGGGAAAGTGCGATGTAGTGCACCTACTGCACACAAGAGGTGCGATGCATCCAGATTCCCAAGAGGAGAAAGTGCGATGGTCCAGGGATGAGACTTAAACTTGGTTCTTGGTCACAGTTTGCAGCTTAGTTCAGGGATTTAGGCCGAGCTAATGATAATCAGTAAATATAAATCATAGGGGCTAATCTATTGAGGTTACTAGAGCCACCACTAGGGCAATTAGGATGTTTGCAAATCGATTGTTCAGTTTATAAACAAAACCCGAAGATAGACTGAAGTAGCATTGATCTACTTTGCACTTGCATAGCAAATGCAGTTTGAAGGCTAGCTCGCTTAACTTCAGGCTCTGTCTGTAAGTTTATAAAACAAACAAATATAGACAAGCAAATAATCTATTCGCTCCCCAGTGGAGTCGCCATTTTGTTATTGGGAAATCTAGTGTCTATGCAGAGCTGCTAGTCTCACTAAGACGGGTAGCTATCTTAGAAACAAACATATTAAAGTTACTCTCATTTTCCTTTATGAGAAGTAGATAGAAGAAGATCAAAGAATACCAACCTCAATCCTTCGCTCGGTTCTTTGCTTGTTCCTTCTCCTCACCGACCGGTCTTTGCCGCTTCTCCCTTGACCACTCCGCTTCAAAGAGTACCTGTAAATTCAATGCAGCATAATACTTTCAAAGTGCAGAGATCTACAGTCATAAACAATATAGGACTAGATATATATTGACCACACAAATGCATATACTATCAGACATACAAGAATGTGGAGGAAAACTTCAATAGATTTATTGATATGAAGATTAGAAGAGAGGATTACAACTCATTGTTTTGACCCAGCGTCATCCTCCCAGCATGAAAGCCCTTCTTCACCTCATGAAAAGCTTAGATCACCCAACACTATGATATTCCACCAAGAAACCAACAGCACTTCCTTACAAGATACAAAATTCCAGCCTTTGGATCTCTAGGATGAGGGATCCATATATAGATGATTGCAGGGAAGTGAGTCAGCTTCTGGGATTTTGATTAGTGTCTTCTCTCTGATAGTTCTTGATTCCACTTGGAGATTGATGATCTCTTACTTGTCCCTGGGCGAATTTAGAGAGGCAAGTGTCACGGGAGAAGCTTCTGGAAGATTCTATGATCATCCACCTCGCAAACTGTCTCTGCCATTTGTCCACTCTCGCCCATCGCACCCTACAGAAGGGCTTTTCAGTATGCATCGCACCTTTTACACTGGGAAGGTGAGATGCATCGCACCCTTAGCACTGAGCAGCTTGTATGGTCCAGTTTTGACCAGTTCTGAGCAGTTTCCTGTGGAGAACTTCTAGGAGATGATGTAATCAGCTGACCTTGTTCCTTTAGGGCATGAAACAACACTTTTAGGGACTTAGAAGCCCTTGGTTTATGGACATATATGATTGGGGTTGCAGTGCCCAAAAATGTCTATAACAAAGACCGCATTTGGGGTGGATTCCTGTGTTGAAATTTGAAGATTGGGACCTCGCAGACCACGAGAAGTTCCCACATTTAGCGACTGAGAAGCTAATGTGCTAGAAGATCGACGTGATGACTGGAATGATTGAATTGGAGCCATGCAAATGGCTCAGAGATGTCGAGAAAGCAGGGTTGCTAAACCTACTCTGGGTGCCGCATTACCACCGCACCCTAGTGACCGTTTTCGTCATCAGGTAGCTGCTCTGCTTGGTGCATGATGGGTGCTTGTGGTTGGAGGAGCCCATCCCCATCACAAACCATTTGATTCACCGAATTACACTACTACCTTACTCAAGAGAGGATCCAGCAAACATTTCAGAGGGAAAAGGTGGCGAGTTGGCCCTCGTGGAGGCAATGAAAAAGATGTTTAAGTTGGAGAAGAAAAAAACGAGGGTATGCGATCTCTAGCATTAACAACCCTGCAGTCAAGGTTGCGACATAAATATTGGCAGGGAAGGTTATGTAGAAGTGTCACGCAGATGAGGTGCCCATGCCAGTGGTTTCACTAGCGGCGCAATGCGTAGAAGGAGTCCAATTCAACTGAGTGAACTATCTATGCAGTGAGTTCCTTGCGAACTATCGCGAGGCACATGAGTAGGGAAAAACATTTGACTATGCATGGCTCCTACTGTCGATCGTACTGGTGGCATGGGAGCTACCTGAGGATAGCCAATTCCCCTCAGTTGCGCCGGACCTTCCAGAGGCAGTGAAGTACACTTCGCTGTGGGTGACCAAGGATGCACAACTGATCAGAGAAAGAAAGATATTTTGGGTGCTAATGGAGATGAATATCTAGATGGGGATCAATCGCAAGTCGTGGTTGTCTCCCAAAGTATACAATAGTTTGCATAGCTTTGCAGAGTTCAAAGCAGATTTCCACCATGTCTTCATCAGGGCGCAGAAGGACCCTACAAAGACGTGGCATGATTTACCATATTTGGCAACTAATGATGTGATATTCATAGTCCTTGAGTCTTGGCCACTAGAGTGGCACACTCTAGCTGGCTCCGCAGTGGAAACAGACAAGTCCATTGCGCAGTGCAAGAAGGAAGAGACAAAACTTTGGAAGGTGCAGCTGGCAGAGAAGCGCAGAAAGGAAGAAGCAGTGGCTAAGGCCCAGGTAGCACGCGACGCTATGAAGCTGGCCGAAAAACAACAGAAAACAAGAGACGAAGAGTGTGAAGGACAGAAGTCACCTTCACCTAAACAATAGACAAACACAGAACAAGGTGGCGCGGACCTGCAGGTGACGTCCACCCAGCTCAAGCATCCACAACCATGAGAGCAGACAGTTTCGTGAAAGAAGACAAAGGCATCAAAGACTTCTTTAACCCAATCACCCTCACTGAGGGGGATTTGCATGATATTGGTGAAATGGTGGGGGATGTCATAGCGGAGGACCTCCAGCAGTCTGAGGAACAATAACAGTTGGTACTTGGGGCTCTTAGGACAGACTTGCAAGCGTTGTAGGTTCACACTCCATAGGCTGGTGTAGCATCCACCAGCCTCACAGTCGGTACTTCAGCTACCGAGGAGATGTTGCGCACAAGGGTGATGACCAACACGATAGTGCTACCAGATGGAGCACTCACTATAGAGAATGAGGCCAATAGGCATATTGTCAGCAGTTTGAAAGGGGTTAGATTAAACATAGTTGTGCTCCCTCGGGAGACACTCTACCACTTACAGGATGGAGTCACTGCAGAACTTCGGGCCTGAGAGAGTTGCGCTCTATAGGTAATGAGTGAGCAGCACATCAAAAATGAATAGTTGGGCCTACAACGCAACGAAGTAGTGGAGTAGAACAAATAGATAATGCAGGTAGTAGAGGAAGGTTGCCGGATGGTCCCAGAGTTGGAAATTCAGGTAGAGGAACTGGTGGAGGCGCACATCCGTAAGTTAGCCACAGGGGTGCGTGATGCAAGAGTAGAGATGACCAGGATTTAGTTGGATTTGAACCTACAGATCATAGAATTTCAGTTGAGGGCTCAGCCTTTAACTCTGTTGAAGGTCAGAGATCAGTGTACCACTGCGATTACGAAAGTGATCACGGCGATTGATAGTGCAGTGGCAGACTGCATGCAGCTCTTTGAATAGTTATTCGAGGTCCTAACCACCCTGCAGGAGGACCCAAATGTAGAGTGCCTAGAAACAGAGGTGCGTGAGCTACAGTAGAGGTATGTTGTGGTAAAAGGGACCATGGAGATGGTTTCCCTTACACAAAGGCTTGCACGGATGCAGCAGGCAAAGGCGCTTAAGGAACACGTGGTCTTAAAAGTGCACCTATAGCCATGGATCAACGAGCCTTATAAAATTACAACCTCCATTGAAGCAAAGCTCGCACAACTGCAAGCCACTCAGCAGAGGATGCAGGGTAGTAGTTCAATAGCAGCAGTCACCAAACAGTGCGTGGAAGAAGTCCAATAGGCAGCTACTCAGTGCGTTGCCGAAGTTGCAAGGATCCAAATAGTGCTAGGAGGTCTTCATGCTAAGATCTTCACACCTGCAAAATGACTCGAGGGGGAGTCACAATGTTTGTGTTGGGGTCCTGTTGGGCGCAGGATCCCCCAAGGGTAGTTTTGGGGGTTAGAGCCCATATTTTGGTCCAAGTTTCTAATACAAATGTAAAGACTCCGCATTTTGTGGGCACGGAGCTCGTAGATGTTAAAGAGTCATAGGGTTTTCCGCCCTTATTTTGATAATGTAATGTCGGCTGTAGAAGATCTACCCATGGTCCGCGGACCATGGGATTGTATAAATAGATCTAAGCTCTAAGTAGTTTAAAGGCATCAGATGAATAATGAAGATATGATGTATGTGAGATAGCTCTAAAGTGTTGTCTAAGTTTTGGGTTGTAGCATAGGTAGAGGCTCTGCAGCTGAGTGCATAGAGGCCTAGTAGTCTGCAACTGAGTGCGCAAACCCCCATAGCTGAGTGTGCAGGGCGAGTTGACTTTGTAATCATCTAGAAGTATTAATAAAGATAAGTTTTCTATCATTTTTGTGTATTTATTACCAGTTTATGCATTTGTTATATCGGGTATGAATTTCACTTCTAATGCTTATATGATGTGCGAATGTGTATAAATGTATTGGTTAAGTGAACGCAAGTAAGAACATCTATTTACGTGAAGCTAACTAAGGTCTGTTAATAAGATAAGTATGATAGTTAGCCTAGTTTGGGAGATATCGCATTTCGCTGCCCTAGCAGCGTGAAAGGACTTCAGCCCCTGGTTAGGGCTGCATGAAAGCCAATTGTAACACTTTGCAAAGGTACTCAAGGGTGGATCAGAGACTGAAGAAACCTGTGCAAAGGCAGGTATAGTTGGAATAAACCGACATCACAACCATCTAAAGGGTGCAGAAACTTGGTTCCAGCATCCCCCCATGCTGCTTCAGGTGAAACTTCAGTCCGCGCTCCGTGCGCTAATGCTGAAAGGGCCATTAGTGTAGGGATTTGTTTGGCTAACTAATGCTAAACCTAGGTCAGGCCCCCTCAAGCCAACATCTACAGATAAACACAATTTCCCTAGGTGGGTAGCTATACCTAGAACAATAGATTTAAAGCACTTAACCTTTTTCTATAGAAGATAAATAAGAAAAGGGACCTACTTGTTATCTTTCGCTTTTTCTTTGTCTCATTTGTTTGGCTCTCGCCGCTCCTTCTCAAACTTAATCCGCTTGACATGTACCTGCAATCATAAACATGGGACAAAAACCAATCAAAGCAAGAGATCTATCTACTATAAGCAAATGGAATTGAAATAATTTACACATATAATCATCATACATAAAGACAAGAATATGGGAAAAGGTGTAAACAACTTTATTAAGTAGAAGGAAGAATTACAACCATGAAGTCTGATCCATTGTCACTCTTCCAGCTTGGGTTCCAACCAACATCACATCAAAAGCACAACACTTCGGCAACATAACAATACTTTCTTACAATCTCAAACCTCACACCAATAGTATCTCCTTACAAATTCTCAAAGTCCAGCCCCTGATCACTTAGATGAGTGCTCAATTTATAGGAAAATGATGGTGGTTTGGTCATAAATGAGGGTATTGAATGGCCTTCCAAACTTAGAGTTAGTTTCCATGGAGGAAGGGATGAGAGGATAGGAGGTTACTTAACTCATTCCCTATCCAATTTTGAGCTCATAGGAGATGATAAGTGTGGGAATCTTCTATATGGCTCCAGAAGATAAGAATATTCCCAGAACCCTATGTGGATTTCGCTCAATCTCACCCAGCGCAGGTCAAAGTGGGCCTAAATTCTCTGGAAAGCACCTTGACATGGGCTTACCTGCATTGAAGTGCACTTACCCCTGACCAAGGCTGCACTGGTCCCTCAAGGAGGCATTTCTGGAGGGCTTCAGGCCAAGAAACTCTCATGGAAGGAGGCATTCAAAGTGTTGAATTATCTAGGGCATGTAGCAACTGAATTAGGGTTTGATGAGCCCCAAAAGTACTGATCTGAATGATGGGAGTGATGTGCCCAAATGGATCTGTAACAGTTGCCTCCTAAAGCATGAAGTCAAAAATGTTAATGTCGAGTGATATGCTTTACGATGTGATGAGGAAGTTCTGAAGTGGATGGTGACCTACATCGATTACAATACATAATATCATGATATTTTGATTTTTTCTCATGAATTTTTGAGGGAAGGCATACCCATGCTCAGCATATAAACTTTCATTACAAGTACATAGATAGTCGCCTACAGATATAGACCCATGATAGGATGACCATCAATGTAAATCCATTGTACGGATGATTTGGTACATTTCCTTAAATTGCAGCTCGGATGGATGAAACTAGATCTGGGGTTTTGTATCTCATCCAATTGTTCGCTCAAGAACGAGTCTAACCATGTGAATATGTGATCTGAAGTTGAACATGGGAAGACACCATCTGATTACTAGCCAATGATGTAAGCTGTTAACAGACGCGAGAGAAATCACCGATAATGATAATGATCCTCAAGGTACTACAGTACATTCTGCATGGTGTGAATGGATGTTTAGATGTCGAACACCATACAAAGTCTTTCGGTCGAAGGCCAGTGATTTCAACCTATCGCCGGAAGCGAGAAACCTGCCATTAATGTATGCAAGCTTCAAGGTATTGGAAAGGTGTTTCTAAGTCAACTTCTTGGATAATGTGTTAATGTAGACAAGAAGCAACTCATCATAGGAGGGCCTTGATGTATCCCACATCAATGACACGAAACAAGTGTAATGATTTTGGAGACGGAAAGTGACTGAAGACACAAGGTTCAGGAATGGCAGTCATGAAAATGAAGGTTTATGAGTATTGCAAAGGATGAATTTTCATTGAGTGACTTCTCTTGAACATGTCAGAGACACTTAATGGATTGGTAGTATTGACCCAGAACCAAAGTAATGGATGGTATGATAGACCAAGGTATGATGACCATCAAGTAGATAACCCAACCCAAATAGTCACAGTGATGAAGTGAAAGTGTCAAGTTCAAGAGCGACCTGTTGCCATAAAGTGGTTTACCCCTTTTCCCATTTTCCCCAGTCATTGCTGACCAGTACCTCTTTATTTTTATCAAGCTTGAGGAGGATAATATATTCTTGTTGTATAATTCCACCCTTTCGGGTGAATCCATCACTATGTGATGTTTTAATGAGTCTAACGAAGGTGAAACTCGGTCTTTTCATAATGGACAAGTTTGTCACTCTTTGATGTTTTAACGAGTTTAACGATAATGATAACTCAATCCTTTTCATGTTTAGAGAGTTTGAAAAGGGATAAAAAGGAAACTCCACTAGTTCTTTTTCGTAAATTTGTCTCTCAAGTCCGAAAAAGCATAAAACAATACAAGAGAAAACCTATTGACCATGTTTGATCAATGTATTCTTTTTTCGTAAGTAATCTATCTCAGTCCGGAAAAGGGTTAAAATTATACTCAGTAGATGTCATTTCCAATCTGTTAACGAGCTGAAAAGGACAAGTGCTCAACAATCTTTTCATATTTCGAGTCTGAAAAGTGCTTAAAGATGACTCCACTTAGAGGAACGAGTGGTGTCTAAGATAGCAACTAGTTCTGGTGATGTTGGAACTTCTCAAAACAGGTTGATTTATGTGAAGAGGTTGGCTAATAAGATCACTCATTGCAACTGTTCCTCAAAAAGGGTAAAACAACCAAGTGAAAGCATATGATAGTCCAAGCAAATACTAATGATGGAAGGAGAAAAGCCAAGGCTCATCTGATGGAAGAGACTGATAGAATGAAATCACGAGGGTTAAAATGGAGATGGGTTCATTTTTACACAAGCTTGAACCATAGGGAACTATGCTTGGATTCAGTTTCATGTTTAGATAAGATTGAAATGAAAAACTATGTTTGGATTCAGTTTCATGTTTACAAAAGCTTGAAATGAAAAACTATGCTTGGATTTAGTTTCATTTTTACACAAGCTTGAAATGAAAAACTATGCTTGGGATTGGTTTACATGCCCCAGCATGATGACTCGATTCTAGGTGCACGCCCCCCAAGCTTCATTGCATTCACCTAAGTAGACTACTCGTTACTATGAGGTGGATGGAATGAAGGTTCATATACGAGGTCAATTGAAAGACTAGACTGGGATTTTATGAGATCTAGTCAAAGACTCGAATTGTAACTTTTCTCCAGGGGACCTTATTTCAATTTTTAAATGAGCTTGACACAAGACAAGGAACTCTGCTCATAGTCTTTTTTTATTTTTTTTAACGAGCTTGACACAAGACAAGGAAATCTACTTTGGGACCTGTTTCATTTCTTAATGAGGTTGACACAGTAAAAGAACTACCCTCATATTCCTTGTTTCATTTTTTTACGAGCTTGACATAAGATAAGGAATTATGCTCATATTCTTTGTTTCATTTTTTAATGAGGTTGACACAAGACAAGGAACTGTCCTCATAGACCTGTTTCATTTTTTAATGAGGTTGACATAGTAAAATAATTGTCCTCATATTCCTTGTTCATGACCCATAAGAGGTCATGACTTCTAAGAGGTTCTCATCAGATGGGATAACAATGCTCTGGAAGGGATCATTAGAGAGATCTGGTTCCAATTCCCCCGGTACATAATGTACAACATCACGGAATTGATCATCTGTTGATGTAGGCATGGAACAAGTTTCCAAATAATTGACCCATGGCGGGGAAGATACCATTGGGACAAAAGGACCATTTAGGGAATATGGTTGACTGGAAGCCATATTTGGAATGGGAAATGAAAGCTGGTCAATGGTGACAATTCTGCCTTTATGCGGGAAACACTTCACTCAAAAGAGTGTTGAAACAATAGCTCCCATGTCATAAACATAGTCACATCCAAGAAGTAAATTGTAATCTAAAGGGACTGGGACTACCATCACATTAAAATAAAAAAAATTTCCTCCCAAAGTAATAGGCAACTAAGGAAGGATCCCTAATGGTTAATTGGTTCCTATGTTAAAAGCCAACGGATTCTGGATAACAGGCACAAGTGGTGGCGAACCGAGCGCTTGCTAAGCAATGGAGGAAAGGATACTCATTGATGCACCTTCATCTATAATAGTGCCAGATACAATCATATTACAAACCTGTACTATGATATGGAAAGGCACATAAGAAGGAAGAAGACATCTTTCTAGTCGATTCCAATCAAAGGAAGTGACCAAACTACTTGGAGGGGATACCGTATGAATGGGAGAATTACCCCTTTGAGTTACAAAAATGGGAGGATTTTCCTCCTGTCTTGATGGAACAGGAGGATTGCCTCCAAGCTCATTGGAATCTAAAGAAACAAAAAGAAACTGAGTGGTATCATTCTCACTCTCTACGGGAAAGGTACGATTAACTGAAGGTGAAATCGGGTCAATTGTTTCCTCTACCTGTGATTGATTAGGTATAGACTCATGGGATTCACATTTAGAGAGAGTGGGTTTGACTGACAATTGATTTGGGTCAGTCATTTCATCAACTAGTGAAGGATTAAGGGAGAGTATCCTATAACTAGATGGAAGTCACTGCGAAGAAGTAGGGTGGTTATCCAACACTTTTTGGGCTTCATCCAGATCGGGACAAAGGTGAATGGGGTGATTCCCTTCACGTAACCTACATGGAAACTTAACTTTACCCTTATTTCCATGAATTTTACTACCACTAGTTGATAGTGTGTCACCAGCATGATCTCCAGAAGTTGATGACACAGGATGATGTGAACAAGAAGACCATTCTTCTAAGATCTGAGGAATACCAGAAAAATTTCAAAGAAGATGGTCTCTCGTACAAAGTTTTCATGGATATCGAACTTTGTGAGGCTTATCAAATGGTTTCTCATCAGAAGTTGCATGCAAAGAAATGGTTGCTTCGTTGCCCCCCTATTGAATTTGCTTCTTCTTCCATTTATTCTTCTTCTTAACCACCTGGTTACTAGTACCAATACTTTCACCAGGCGAAGAGGAAGAAGGGAAGGAAGAAACAACCGAGGAAGAAGGCAAAGGGTCAACTTTAGGATCAACTGGAGGTTGATTTTGTCCAGTTGGAGGAATACTCGATTGTGGAGAAATCACAACATTTTGAACCAAGGAGGATGAAAACAACCATACTAGCAAGCCAATGGTAAATCCTGGATGGGACAATGTAGCCATATAAGAAGCACCAATATTTCCAAAAGGAGGAAAAGGACTAGGATTCCCATCAAAAGGAATTCGTTGATCGGTGGGTTCCAGAGTTGTTGCCATATGTCTCGACCTAAGATCAACTGAGGAGTGAGCATGGAGTATGTTATCTATAGTCAATTAATTTTATTTTAATCAAAATAACATAACAAAACAAAAGAGGGATAATCTAGGAAAAAGGATTACCAAGCAACTGTGAACTACAATATACTGCCCCAGTGAACCAAGGACTTAACATACGTGCAGGAAATCTCCCCGAATGATGTGTTCGGTGTATCGTAGTGTACAAGGCGGCCAACTCGGTTACCTAAGGATGGATGGCAACCTAATGTAGTCCTCCCATATATACCTGAAAGTATGTGGAGGCCCAATCTGTATTAGCGTAGTCTAATGCAAAACCACACAGTGAGAGCATTCCTTTATACTTTACGTACTGTAACACCACCCTATATACCCAAAGGTACGTGGACGAGCTATGATATACTTACATACGTTGTTATAGACATTTTTGTGCCTTACAGCATTGAGCATGAAATGTCCATAATCTAAGGGATCCAAAGTCCCTAAACATGTTGTTCCTACCCCTAGAGGAACAAGGCTAACAAACCACAGCAATTCACAGAAGTTCTCCACCAGAATCTGCTCAAAAACAAGTCAATTCAGGATCATGTCAATGGCTCCACTGGCTATCTGCGCTGAATTTCAAAGCCAACACTGGCTACCTGCGCTGAATGTCAAAGCCAACACTGGCTACCTGCGCTGAGCGAGAGTGGACATGTGGCAAGCTCATTTCTCAAGGTGTCAAAACCCAGGAAGCTTCCAAAATGACACTTGCCTCAGGGAATTCGACTATGATGAGTAAGAGGTTCCAAAATCTCCAAGTGGAAGCAAGAACCTCCAAGTGGAATCAAGAACTGACAGAGGGAGAGGACACTAGTCAGATCTCAAGCTGACTCATCCTCTCTCCAAACATCTATATATGGATCTCTCCTCCATGAGATCTAGAGGCTGGAATTTTGTTATTGCAAAGAATTGCTGTTGGTTTGAGATCAGAATCATTGGGTGCTTAATGCTTTGAAGGGAGGTGAAGATAGGAATTCCATTTT
Organism: Pinus tabuliformis; assembly: GCA_031772625.1. Lineage (NCBI taxonomy): Eukaryota > Viridiplantae > Streptophyta > Pinopsida > Pinales > Pinaceae > Pinus > Pinus tabuliformis. The sequence goes on from CM062819.1 coordinate 51,057,435, forward strand.
GCTGGGAAGGAGATGTTGGATTGGAGCCCTCTGGGTTGTATCTCTTCCTGAACCTTGTTATTCATCAATAAAGCTATCTTGGTTTCTCCTATATACTGGTGTATCTTTGATGTATGATTGCATTAGTATGTTTAGTTTACTTCTAATCCTGAACTAGTTATGAATATGAATCCATGTCTTGTGTAGTGTTCTTCTCTTGTGATCTTGCAGAAACCTGTTGAAGCTGGGCGAGCGAGAAGGCAAGTAGCTGGGAACTCTCCAAGAGAAGAGAAACTGGATCGAGGGACAAACGGAAGACACCGGTTAGTCCATCCATCTCTCTTCATTCTTAATTCATAAAGGAAGAATACTAGAATAGCTGTCTCTGTTTGTTGCTAAGGCACTGTCACACCTTAGGTGGATAGGATCGTCCTGCATAGGAATTTTTCCCCACAACAAATTGGCGACTCCGCTGGGGAGATCTGTTTAGTCATTTTATTTGTGTCTCTATCATTTTTTGTTTCATAGACTCAACAGCAACAATCGAACTGCATCTGCTCTTCTCAGATGCAAAGGAGACAGTTGCTGCTTTGATCCAATCACTGGATTTGTCTATGATCTGAACAATGGACTCACAAATGATTTGATGATCCTTTGTGATAGATCTTAGTACTCCCTCAAAGCATCCCTTTGATTGTACCTTGCTTGTTGCTTTTATTTGGCCTGAAACCATTGATTAATCAGCAATCTGTGACCCAGAACCCAGTGAGAAACTCTCGTTTCTCCTTCAGCGCGACCCCTGTGAAGAGGTTCTGCATTTCAACGCAGGTCCCGTGAAGGCTACCTGCGCTGAATGTCAAAACCCCAGTGTTGAGGTTGCGCTGATCCAGTTTGGCCTTGTGCAGCTGGGGTTCTCTGCTCTGTTTTGCCCTGTTTTGATCTCTGATTTTTGCAGCCTGTAACCAGCATAGGTACCAGTCTGATAACTCCTTTTCTCTGCTTAAATTCCGCCTCCTTTTGTACAAAAAGAATGTGAGTGTTTTTATGTGTTTGTGGCATCATTTACAGTTTTCTTTTGCATGAGTGAAATAATCATCCTGTAGCCCTTGATTCAGATCTGTTCATTGTGATCTTAGGAGAGAGTTCATTGGCTGTTTACAGTTGATTATACATTTGCTTTTGCTTATTGGTTTGAGTTTGTCTCTTTTAAGTGTCGAAACAAGTGTTCATTTCGAAAGTCGTAAAGTGTTGTATTCTCTTCTACCCTTTCTGATTTCGAAAAAGTAAACTTGTTTGTATTTGTCATTTAAAAGCAAATTCAAAGTTGTACAAAAAGCTTTCTTTGTAGGCATCAATACTAAGAAAGCGGAAAACAAACACCTGCATTGTGCATTTGCATTTTAATAGTTTGCATGCTTGATTTAGGAAAAGTGCATTAGAGTGTGCTGATTGCTCTTTGAGAAAAGATGGTGTCTTTCTTTTCCCTTTGTAGCTAGGATTTTCAAAGTTGAAAAGATATAAAGCTTGCTTATCATCTTTAGACTGCATTTAGGAATTGTACCATACATCTCGTGGTGATCCAGAAAGGAAAACTTCTAAAAAGATCAACTTAAAATAAATTGAATGAACTTAACAACGCTTTGCAACATAACGCACAACATAGAGGTCTAGGCTAGAGACGTGTTCCGGCGTCGTAAAGCTTGGTGACTGTCGATCTCGTTGAAGGTGGGTGATTCCTCCTGAGGGACGATAGCGCCAGTACGGATTGTGCTCCCACGTACCGTCGCGTATATATTGGGAGACCCCTATAGGCATAAAACCTTTATCCTTAGGAAGCCGTGACGGCCGCCCTACTGATCGCAATGCACTGAACACAGCATTCAGGAAGATCGACCGCCCGTACCCTAAAAAGTATTTTGCAGTTTTGCGAAAAGTTTGGCACACCCTCTACCTAGAACTCCAGAGCAGTTCCTTTTGGCCTTTTTCAGACTCTATAACGGAAAAAGTCCATCCGAGCATTTGTCACTTCGGGCTCGTTAAAACATCGAAGGAGACTAGAGTCATCTTTAGCTTTTTCTCGACTCTTTAAAAGTGAAAAAGCAAGTTGTGTCTAAGTGTCGTTAACAATTTATTTTAAACGGAACAATCACCCTTTATTCCTGCGTTGATCTTTAGGTTGAAAAGATGGAGCCCACCAACCAAGGAATTCCCCTTGGTGGAAATCCTAGTCCCTTCTCCTCTTGGGGAGATGTTGGTGCGCCCCACATGGCCACTTTGTCACTTCCAGGATTGACAATTGGCCTGCCAGTCTGGCTCTTTTCAACCAATGTCGTTCAGAACACCACTATTCCTGAACAGTCGAGTCAACAGTTAGACCAGACCAGAGTTGCCCACCAGCCTTCGACTTCATATAATTCTTCCTCTCCTCCTTCCTCTTCGCTTAACGGAACTGGTAAAACAAAAAACCAAGTTCCTAAGGAGAAGAAGGAAAAGAAGAAGAAAGAGAAGAAGAAGAAGGAGCCAAAAGCGACTGGGGGCAAACAAGTGTCGTCTGACAAAAATCCACACACAGCACTAGCAAGGCCTAAATCGCCATGCGTCATATGCAAGGGAGACCACTTCCACAGAGATTGTCCCTGCATCCCTCGGAGATTGACTGGTCTCCCCGTTTGCACAATTCGGTGGCGTCAACCTCTGATAGCCATGTTGACAGCACACCGTCAACTAGTGAAAGTGAAGCCACAGGACAGAGAGGGAAAGCTAGATTTCCCTGCAAGTTGTGTGAAGGCGACCATGCCATCCACTGTTGTCCCTTCTTAGACGAGGCTAAAAGAGTATTGGAAGATCGCCCGATTTTACGAGCGCAACTTCCTCCTGGATATCAAAAACTCCTGCCAAGTCCTTCACTAGTTGAGAACCCGGCTGGCCCGCTCAGGTGGTCAGCCGAAGCACCTATCATTGAAGATGAACCGTCTGAATCCATACCTGACGAAAGTCAAAAGGTTGAGGCGGTAGTTGACCCGGTTTTGCCTTCAGAGGCTCTATCCTCGAATGATACCATCACAGAGGAGAATAAAGACGACACCGTCCAAGTTCTCTTCATCAACACAGACTCTGACGAACAAGGGGGCAATTTGCCCATTCCTTTATCGCAGGAAGGAACTTCGTCAGGGTCATACCCGGCCGTCTATTCGGTCCCACCACCAAGCAACCTAGTTGTCTCGTTCGACTGGAACCAACTAGGCAGACCCCGCTTGCCAGCTAGCATACCATTCAAAATTATCGTTCAAATATACAGAATGGTAATGGCTGGCACAGTTATTGATGAGGGGGCATCTGTGAGTATCCTTTCCTCTATTTCTTGGAAAGCGCTTGGTTCGCCAGCGCTTTTGCCTGAAATGAGAAATCTATCAGGCTTTGATAAAGGAACCAGTCGACCTTTAGGGATCCTCCCCAATGTGCCTATCACATTGAAAGGGAAGACCGTTCAAATGAACGTGATGGTCGTTCAAGGACCCTTGGATTATAACCTACTCCTTGGACGAGACTATATATATTGCATGGAAGCCATCGTCTCCTCACTCTTTAGAGTAATGTGTTTTCCGCATGAAGGAAGAGTGGTCAAGCTCGTGGACCAACTTTCGTTTCTCGGATCACGCACCGCAAATAGTCATACACCATCCCTAAATGGTCTCTTCACGCAAGAAGTGTCTCAACCCACGGTCCGTCCCCCTGATGAGCGCGAGTAATCCGGGAGGATATGACTGAAACCCAGGGGGCATGCGTCCTGGTCTGTTTCGGCAGGGAAACTTTGGGTATAGAGTAGGTTTCCATGGGAGAATATGATTAGTCTGTACCCCGTCCGTCTAGGAAGAGGGTTATTCTAGAATAAGATTCTTTTGTCAAAGTTATGTGAGTTGGCGGGCTACGTCGCTCACCTTTGTTTATCTCGGTAGACATCGCCGAAGAAGTGTTTCATTCGTGGCCGCGAACGAGACAATCTTTGGGTAACCTGAAAGAGGTAGGCCTCTCTCGGTGAAACAAATGTTTTGACGGAAATGAAGTAGGGGTAACCTTGAAATCATACTTTATACCTGGGGGCATGCAAACCTTTTGGAGTGCAAGCAAGGGGCGGCTATTTATTTTTTAAATTTTTAGGACCTCTAATCCTCTAAACTCGTAGGATTAGTCATTTCCAAACTTGCATAACGAAAGGATCCGGAGCAAAGCTTACGTAAGATATAAGCTCCCTAAAAAATAGCATCTTCAATGAGACACTCTTATCATATGACTGGATTAATCGAGCAGTTTTAGCACACAGTTCATGCTCGTTAAAAAATAAACGCAAGATCCGAGTAGTTTTAACGCGGACTTCATGCTCGTTAAAAAATAAACATAAGCAATGAGCAAGTGTTTCCACCAGCGTTTAAGCTCATTTTAAAATAAAAAATGAACCACCACCCGGTAAATAACCACTGTGAATGTAATTTATCAGCCATTAAAGCCTTGGTCTTGTTTGCACCGTCACCTCCACTTTTCATTTGGCCGATCGTTCACCTCCACATGATTGTTTACCCATTTTGAGGAACAGCTGCGAAGAGTGATTTCACCTAGCCATCCTTGTAACACTGCCGTGATTGGAAAATTCCAACCTGTACCTGGAATCAGCTGCTAACCCTGTTTATCACTCGTTCCTCAAAAGACGAGTCTTCTTTAAGCTCTTTTCAACTGACTCGTAAAATATGAAAAGATTGCCGAGTTTTGGCCTTCCAGCTCGTTAAAGCGACCGGAAGTGCTATCCCTCCTCTAGATTTTAATCTTTTTGGACCTGAGGGATTATTGCACAAAAAGATCGAGCGCTTGTTTTGTTCGGCTCGTTAAAACTATCGAAAACTCATCCCTTCTGTATTATTTTATACTTTTTCGGACTTAAGGGATTAGATGACGAAAAAGGAACTTTGGAGTTATCTTTACGTACCTTTTCAGACTCTCTAAAAATGAAAAAGGACCGAGTTGTCTTTGTCGTTAGACTCGTTAAAATCATTAAATAGCGACAAACTTGTCTTTAGACGAGAACGCGTTTCACTATCGCTAGGCTCGTTAAAACATAGCGATGGGCTTGCCCGAAGGGCAGGTTATAGAACAAGCATATGTTATCCTCCTCAAGCTTGACAAAAATAAAGAGGTATTGGTCAGCAATGACTGGGGAAAAATTGGGAGAAACTAAAGAAAACTTTGATGGTAGCAAGTCGCTCTTGAACATGACACTTTTCCTCCGTACCACAATCGGGTTGGGTTGTTTCATTCACCGGTCACATCACCATGGTCTCACCATACCATCCATATTTGGGGTAATGCTACCGATCCATCGCACCAGTGTCGCCATATGTTCAAGAGAAGTCGTTCAGAAAAGTCAACTGTGTCCCATCCACTGCCATACATTATCCTTCATCCTTTCATGACCGCCACCCTGAATCATATGTCACAGATTGTTTTCACCTCCATCAAAATCATTAGCTCCGTTCCGTGTCATTGATGTGGGATTCATTAAGGCCCTCCTTTGATGGATCGCTTCTTGTCGACATCAGCTCATTATCCAAAAAGTTGATCTAGGAACACCCCCTTCAGTACTTTGAAGCTTGCATGCCTCAATGGCAAGTTTCTCACTTCCGGCGACAGGTATACATCAATGACCTTCGACCGAAAGATTTTGCGTGGTGTTCGACGCCAAGTCCTTTATTCACACCACATGAATTGTACTGCAGTACCTTGAGGGTCATTATCATTATCAGTGATTCCTCTCGCACTTGTTAACGGTTTACCTCATTGACCGGTAATCAAGCGATGTCTTTCCATGTTCGACTTCAGAACATTTCTCACATGGATCGACTTGTACTTAGAGTGAAGATCGAATGAATTTGAAGACCCCGGATCTAGTTTCATCCATCTGGGCTGCAATATATATTCAGGAAAGATAAAGACATTTGACATGTACATCATTGCAGCAGATGATCATCCTACCCAAAGGATGATAATTTCATCAAAATTATTAGTCTACCATCAAACGATTGTCTGTTCTATGTACAGAAAAATGAATTTATAAAGCTGAGCATGGGAATGCCCGCCTCAGCTAGATCATGAAAGCAGTATGAAAAATAATGTATTGTATTGTATCTTATTACAGGTCTCCTCCCAGCATTGGATGAACTTCGGACCCTCCTGGATAAAGCATTTCACCCGATAAACGGCCTCATACTTTAGGGGGCAACTGTTATAGACATTTTTGTGCCTTACAGCATTGAGCATGAAATGTCCATAATCTAAGGGATCCAAAGTCCCTAAACATGTTGTTCCTACCCCTAGAGGAACAAGGCTAACAAACCACAGCAATTCACAGAAGTTCTCCACCAGAATCTGCTCAAAAACAAGTCAATTCAGGATCATGTCAATGGCTCCACTGGCTATCTGCGCTGAATGTCAAAGCCAACACTGGCTACCTGTGCTGAATGTCAAAGCCAACACTGGCTACCTGCGCTGAGCGAGAGTGGACATGTGGCAAGCTCATTTCTCAAGGTGTCAAAACCCAGGAAGCTTCCAAAATGACACTTGCCTCAGGGAATTCGACTATGATGAGTAAGAGGTTCCAAAATCTCCAAGGGGAAGCAAGAACCTCCAAGTGGAATCAAGAACTGACAGAGGGAGAGGACACTAGTCAGATCTCAAGCTGACTCATCCTCTCTCCAAACATCTATATATGGATCTCTCCTCCATGAGATCTAGAGGCTGGAATTTTGTTATTGCAAAGAATTGCTGTTGGTTTGAGATCAGAATCATTGGGTGCTTAATGCTTTGAAGGGAGGTGAAGATAGGAATTCCATTTTGCTGGGAAGGAGATGCTGGATTGGAGCCCTCTGGGTTGTATCTCTTCCTGAACCTTGTTATTCATCAATAAAGCTATCTTGGTTTCTCCTATATACTGGTGTATCTTTGATGTATGATTGCATTAGTATGTTTAGTTTACTTCTAATCCTGAACTAGTTATGAATATGAATCCATGTCTTGTGTAGTGTTCTTCTCTTGTGATCTTGCAGAAACCTGTTGAAGCTGGGCAAGCGAGAAGGCAAGTAGCTGGGAACTCTCCAAGAGAAGAGAAACTGGATCAAGGGACAAACGGAAGACACCGGTTAGTCCATCCATCTCTCTTCATTCTTAATTCATAAAGGAAGAATACTAGAATAGCTTGTCTCTGTTTGTTGCTAAGGCACTGTCACACCTTAGGTGGATAGGATCGTCCTGCATAGGCATTTTTCCCCACAACATACGTGGAATGAGGTATCACACTCGGAATGTATCATAGACAAGTTAGCGACAACTGCTATGTTTTACGATGCCAGAACACGTCTGTAGCCTAGAAACTCTAAATGTTTTGATTTAGGTGACAATGCTCCATTAGGTTAATTGATGTTAATTTTAAGTTGATCTTGATTAAGAATTTTCCTTTCAAGGTTCACCACGTGATGTATTTGAAATTCCTATAATGCAACTAATATGATAAGCAATATTTTCATTCAATTTTGACAATGAAAACCTTAGCTAGTACGGATAGAGCAATCATATTCTTGTAATCGAAGAACAAAGAATACATCTAATGCGATTTCCCTAAACTATTCCTATGAGCACACAAAAACTCTTTTAATGCACAATGCAAGTTTTTCTTTTCAACTCCCTTAATTTTGTGATGAACAAAAGGAAACTAATGCACATATAATCAATCAATCTTTTTGCAAGAACAAAGACTTTACGACAGTTCCATTTTGAAAGAAATGAAGACTTTTATGACACTTTCTTTTGAACAAAGATTAATTGACCATAAACTAACTTTAACAATGAATTGATAGTGATAAAGATATCATTTAAGAAACAAAAAACAAGCAAGGCCAAAGTAGCGCTAGCAAAGGAAACACAAATTGATTTCAGAGAGATAACAATCATTGATCATTCAGCAAATACAAACAAAAGGAAATTTGAGAAAAATCAAGTCAAAGGAGTGATTTTTGACCTAAGGAGGATCAGCATAGCCTTGAGTGGGAGACAATGTGCTTCAGAGCACTATCCTCAATCCAAGGGTGCTCTGCAACGCTTTGTCTCTTGACCATACCTGCGCTGGTGCCAAAGAGGCCATCCTACAGGCTTACAAGCACAATTTGTATCAAAAAAACACTTCAAAAAGGGTTGAAACAAGATCAATGGAAGCAAGTAAAGTCTACTAGGATGTACTAGGATAAAGGCAAACTACCCAGAATGATGATCGTTCCCCAGTATGGTCGCCAATTTGTTATGTGGAATTTTGCATCTATGGATAAACACAATTTCCCTAGGTGGGTAGCTACACCTAGAAAAACAGATTTAAAGCGCTAACCTTTTTCTATAGAAGATAAATAATACAAGGGACCTACTTGTTATCTTTTTCTTTCCCTTTGTCTCCTTTGTTTGGCTCCCACTGCTCCTTCTCGAACTTTATCCACTCGACAAGTAGCTTCAATCATAAACATAGGACAAAATCCAATCAAAGCAAGAGATCTATCTACTATAAGCAAATGGAATCGAAAGAATTTACATATATAATCATCATACATAAAGACAAGAATATGGGGAAAGTTGTAAACAAATTATTAAGTAGAAGGAATAATTACAACCATAAAGTCAGATCCATTGTCACTCTTCCAGCTTGGCTTCCCACCAACATCACATTAAAATCTCAACACTTCGACAACATAACAATACTTGCTTACAAACAAAAAATGGAGCCACATTTTCGGTGAAGGGATGAAGAGAATGGAAGACACGTATGGTTTTTGAGAGTTTGAGTCTGACCCTAATGGGGGGCCGTAGAGGAGGGAGCTCCACTCCCTCCTACAAAGATGTCGTTGCCAGCAGAGGCAAGTCACATCTGGATAATGTCAGAAGATCAGAGAAGGAAGAAAATAGTAATAATGAAAAGGAGACAAATGGGGCCAAGTCCAAGGAAAATAACAGCACAAAGGACAAGGAGGAAGAGACAAAAACTAGGGAACAAGGGAGAAAAAACAAAAGGGACCTTGTAGACCCAAAATGGAAATCACTCTTAGAGTAGTGTTAAATAATCCTGCACTACAGGAGCACAGGGAACATATGGAAACTTATGCCATAATATGTAAATTCATGGGTTTATGGCCCACTGAAAAGGCTTTACAGACATGGATCAAGTATCACTAGAAACCCAAAGGCAACATTGATCTTCATCTAGGGTCAAAGGGATTCTTCACTGTGGTGTTTACAAATATTGAAGATAAAGATAGAATATTCGAAGGAGGACCCTAATTTTTTGCAGCAGCGGGCCTCTATATGAGGCCTTGTGATCCAGGTGGATATTGGTGGCCACCCGCTAATTCCACTTGGATTCCCTCTAATGCTTCTTACAGTTTTTTCGGTCTCCTTAATTATAGCACAGTTTACTATTTTTAGCAGTTTTTCGGGTCCTAAACTTTCGGAGCCGTTTTGAGGCCCTAAACGACGTTTTTTGGGAAATCCACCGCCAACGATTTTTCTGATAAAAAGCGTCTTTTCCGTCGTAGTCCTCAGAGAGATCTTTCCAACGGGCTATCATGCACATCAAACGGAGATAGTACGACCAATTCGCGACCCCGGGAAGTTGATGTACCAACTTACCCAAAAACGGGGCCCACAATTTGGCGTTTCATCTTCTAGGGTTAGGTTTTGGAATGTGAAGGGTTTTCCATTGTTTCTCAACAATAAATAGGCCTTCGAGCCTCATTGTAAGACAGTTCAGAGGCATGTAGCCACCACATCTCTTCTCAGAGATAAGCTACCATCGCCCTAGCTGGTTTATTTCCATTTCTGTTTGTAAGCATATTTCAGTATTTTACAGTAATGAATTGAGGTATTATTTCCGCTGCATATCTGTCTTTATGGTTATCTCTGTATTTTATTGCGTTCCTGTTTAAATCCGGATCAGTGGTATCAGAGCGGTCTGCTTTTCTCCTCTGTTTTTCTTTGCATGTCCCCAACGAGGTCGGGATATAAGGAGTTAGGGCTTGAACTGGTCGAACCTTTGCAAGACCAGCCTCGCAAATCCCGACGGCCTCCCATGGCGGATGAAAATAAAGACGAGGGGGCAGGAGATCCTATCAAAATCTTGCTCGAAGAAGCCCTCGAGCGACAAAGGAACGCGATGATGGACAACTTTGCCCAAATCCTTCAGCGGCTACCTAGGGGCGACGCATCGGCTTCCAACAGCAACTCTGGAAACACCACACCATTTAAGGTACAAGTTAATTTTGAAATCCCCATATTCGAGGGTCAGATAGACGCATATGCCGTCGATAAATGGTTAAATGTGCTAGAGGGTTATTTTTCTGTTCATGATTTTTCCAGTCGGGAAAAGATTATTTTCGCTCTTCTCAAAGCAGCCCCCCACGTCAAGGATTGGTGGGAAACCTACTGCGAACAGAAAGATGAAAGTACAGGCTCACTATTTTTAGTCGCACCGACTTGGGATTCATTCCGAGATGCCATCAAGGAGCAGTACTACCCTGTCGGAAGCTATGAGGATCAATACATAAAGTGGACCACGCTACGGCAGGGAAGGGACCAAGACGTACCAGAGTTTACCAATATTTTCCATACCTTTCGCACAAAGTTGGGTATCAAGGATACAGAGCAGCATTTGGTACTAAAATACCGTGGCTACCTGCACAAGTACATCCAAGAAGAAATAGAATTTATGAACATCTCCTCGCTCGGCATGGCATACCGATATGCCGTCAAGGTCGAGCAAAAGTTTAAACAGAAGAAGCGAGACTTTGGGTCTGCGAATCCGAAATAAGGGAAAGGTGCCCCCAAACCGCAGAATAAAGGACAAAGCCAAGGCGGGGCGGCCCAAGACAACCCGCCAAAGCTGCAAGCAAAGAACAGCGCCGCGAAGCCGAAAAAGGACACCGGAAAGTGGTGTGAGTTCCATAAGAGCTCAACTCACAACACAAGTGAGTGTCGGGCCAAGCAGTCACTGGTGGCCGAGCTAAAGGTTTCAGAATCAGATGCATGTTCTGACTCTGAGTCAGAACTCGATAAGGGGAATGAAAAAGGGAAGCAGATTATCGATGCGGAGCCCAACGCCACTGTTGCCACCACGAAGATCCAGAAGGAGGAACCTGAAGATCCAGAGGAGGAGGAGCGTCTCTTCCACTCCCAGATGTGGGTAAAGGGCTCCCCACTACAGTTCATTGTCGACAGCGGGAGCCAAAAGAACCTCATTTCGGCAGAGGTCGTGAAACGGCTGGGCTTACCGACCACAGCGCATCCACAACCATACACCATTGGGTGGCTGCACCAAGGACGGGATCTTCGCGTGAGCCAACAGTGTCACCTTCCATACAACATCAAGCCCTTCACAGATGAGGTATTGTGTGACATTGCACCCCTCGAAGTTTGTGATGTGTTATTAGGACAACCATACTTGTGGAAGCGACATGCTGTGTATGAGTCAAGGCCCCGTGGTGTTATTGTTACTTCGGGAAATAAGTTGTACAGGATACCAGAGGTAGCACCGCCTACCGCCATCTCTTTGGTTACTGCAAAACAATGCAGTAAGCTCATTTCCAAAACCAGGAAGTTTGTTTTCCTGATGATACGCCCTCAAGAAAAGAAGAAGACGGTGGCCACGACCTCTAGACAGGGCCCCTCCACATGACAACTACAGATGGACAAGGTCGTGGAGGAGTATGAGGACATCTTCACCTCCCCCGCAGGGGTTCCTCTGCACTGTCAGGTCAAGCACTCCATTGATCTAACCCCAGGTTCGCCGCTGCCTAATGGACCAATCTATCGGTGCTCTGTTCTGGAGAATGATGAAATGAAGAGGCAGATTCAGGAGTTGCTGCAAAAAGGTCACATCCGTCCGAGTTCATCGCCCTGTGGGAGCCCAATCGTGTTGGTACAAAAGAAAGATGGGACTTGGAGACTCTGTATTGACTATCGGGCGCTGAACAAGATCACTGTCCGTAATAGGTACCCAATCCCACGGATTGATGACCTCCTGGACCAACTAAAGGGGGCAAAATATTTCAGCAAGATCGATTTGAAGTCAGGATATCACCAGGTACCAATCGAACCCTCCGATGTGTGGAAGACTGCCTTCAAAGCCAAGGAGGGCCTTTTCGAATGGTTGGTTATGCCTTTCGGATTGACAAATGCTCCTACAACCTTCATGAGGCTAATGGACGACATATTGCGGCCATTCACCAACTCATTTGTAGTGGTATACTTGGATGACATCTTGATCTTTAGCAAGACTTGGGAAGAGCACCTCCACCACATCCGACAGGTTCTCCAAACACTGCGACAACACAAGTTATGTGCCAATTTGGAGAAATGCACTTTTGGCATGACCCAGGTTCAGTATCTGGGATACATTATTGATGAACGGGGGGTGCATGTGGATCGAGCCAAGATCCAAGTCATTCGGGATTGGCCATCTCCAACAACTCTGACAGAGCTTCGCAGCTTTCTAGGCCTTGCCAACTTCTACCGCAGCTTCGTGTTGGGATTTTCTCATATCACTTGGCCCTTGAGTCAGGTCACCAAGGGAGGAGCAAAAGCAAAATTTTTTTGGTCCGAATCTCAACAGAAGGCATTCACAGAGTTGAAAGATCGACTCTGCACAGCACCAGTTCTTGCATTACCAGACTTGCAACAACCATTTGAGGTCGAGACAGATGCCTTTGACTATGCTATTGGGGCAGTCCTTACTCAACACGGGCATCCAGTGGCATATCACAGTGAGACACTTTCAGACACAGTCCGGAAGTATCCCACTTATGACAAAGAGATGTATTCCATTGTGTAGGCCTGTCGACAATGGAAGCATTACGTTTTGGGAAAGGAAACGGTCATCCAAACAGACCACCGACCCCTGCAGTTCATACAGACCCAAGGGAAATTGCAGAATGATCGTCATCAGAAGTGGTCCACATACCTGCAACAGTTCCATTTGAATATCAAGTATAAGAAGGGCAGCACCAATAATGTCGCAGATTGCCTCAGTCGACCACCGATCATGGCATTAACCACCGTGCTCAACTCTTGTGGGCATGAGACTTCTGATTGGCCACTGCTCTACAAAAGCGACTCGGAATTCGGCCACACATACCAGACACTCTTGGAGGGTCAACATGTTCAAGATTTTCACCTTCAGGACGACCTGTTATGCCACCTGGGTCACCTTTGTGTTCCTTCAAGCGAGCGTGCCAAGATGATTTGGGAAGCACACTACAGTCGGGCCATTGGGCATTTTGGGGTTGAAAAAATGGTGGCTGTACTGCAGAAATATTTCTATTGGCCGAATCTTTGACAGGATGTCAGGAAGTACATCAGATCATGCACTGCTTGCGCCATTGCCAAACCGACCATCAAGAAGCAAGGCCTCTATACCCCACTGCCTACCCCTAGTCGACCTTGGGAATCCATCTCCATGGATTACATGTCAGGCCTCCCTTCCACTAGGCATGGAAATGACTGTGTTTTTGTGGTCGTCGACAGGTTCTCGAAGATGGCCATTATGGCGGCCTGCAAGAAGAATATCACAGCAGAAGCCATTGCTAAACTCTTCTTTGAACGAGTATGGGTACACTTTGGGATCCCACAGTCTATCATTTCGGATCGGGACAGCAGGTTCCTCAGTACATTTTGGTCTAGCCTCTGGTCGATGCTGGACACCAAACTCACTAAGTCCACAGCCTTCCATCCTCAAACTGATGGCCGGATTGAGGTCGTCAACAGGATGATTGTACACATTCTACGCATGTACAACTCAAAGCATCCACGCACATGGGATGAGAGCCTCCCCTATGTTCAACACAGCTACAACCGGGCTCTCCACAGCTTGACTGGCCACAGCCCTTTTCAGGTGGGATTGGGATTCCAGCCACTATGTCCCATCGATGTGGCCATGCCATTTGCAGCTACTCACGCAGATTCTGCTCATGTCCAGTCTAAAACAGATAAGGCAAAAAGCTTCATTGAGCACATCCAACATATTCGTCAGCAGGTCCATGACATTCTGGAGAAATCAAATGCCAAGTACAAGCAGCGACATGATCAACATCGGGTGCTACACAAGTTTCGAGTGGGCGACAAAGTCTGGTTGCATTTGCAAAAGGAACACCTTACCGGAGCCTATCGGAAACTCAGACCACTCCGATATGGCCCTTACACCATTACCAAGGCTGTGGGAGAGAATTCATTTGAGCTCAGCATTCCCCCATTCCTTGGCCTGCACCCGGTGTTCAATGTTGACCGCCTTCGGCCATACTTTCCACCATTACTAGAAACGTCCGACATTGCAGAACAACTCACACCCACAGAGTTAAATCCAGCTTGCATGGAACAAGCTACAACTGATCGGATCATGGACACACAGATCAAGCACACTCGCCAGCAGAATATCCAACTGTATCGAGTTATCAAAGCAGGACGACTCCTTCACCAGGGCAAGTGGCTCACCAAGGACCAAGTGCAGTAGAAGTTCCCTCATCTCATGGAGGAACTCAACGCAATGGGGACCATTGCTTCCTAAGGGGGGAGGAATGATCCAGGTGGATATTGGTGGCCACCCACTAATTCCACTTGGATTCCCTCTAATGTTTCTTACAGTTTTTTCAGTCTCCTTAATTATAGCACAGTTTACTATTTTTAGCAGTTTTCCGGGTCCTAAACTTCCGGAGCCGTTTTGAGGCCCTAAACGACGTTTTTTGGGAAATCCACCGCCAACGATTTTTCTAATAAAAATCGCCTTTTCCGTCGTAGTCCTCGGAGAGATCTTTCCAACGGGCTATCATGCACATCAAACGGAGATAGTACGACCAATTCGTGACCCCGGGAAGTTGATGTACCAACTTACCCAAAAACGGGGCCCACAATTTGGCGTTTCATCTTCTAGGGTTAGGTTTTGGAATGTGAAGGGTTTTCCATTGTTTCTCAACAATAAATAGGCCTTCGAGCCTCATTGTAAGACAGTTCAGAGGCATGTAGCCACCACATCTCTTCTCAGAGATAAGCTACCATCGCCCTAGCTGGTTTATTTCCATTTCTGTTTGTAACCATATTTCAGTATTTTATAGTAATGAATTGAGGTATTATTTCCGCTGCATATCTGTCTTTATGGTTATCTCTGTATTTTATTGCGTTCCTGTTTAAATCCGGATCACCTTGGGTGATGAATTTTGTTCCAGAGCGGGAGACTTTCACTTCAGTTCCTGTCTGGGTAAGGCTCTATTCTCTTCCTCTAGATTACTGGCAAAATGAATCAATTGAGGCCATAGGCAACAAACTAGGTCGTTTTTTCAAAGCTTCGGAAGCCACTAGAAGGGGAAAATACACTTCCTATGCAAGGATTTGTGTGGAAATGGATTTATTAGGAGCTCTTCTGGATGAAGTTATCTTGGAAGTTTTTGATGAGGAATGGGTGCAAACGGTGGACTATGAGCATATTCCGTTCAGATGCCGTAAATGCCATGAACATGGACACTTGATCATAGATTTCCCTCTCAGTAAAACAAAACATAAAAGAAAACTCAACACAATAAAGGATACTGAAAGCTTTCAAAAAGTGGCAAGCAGAGGAAAAGGAAGCAAAAAAGGACCAAAGCAACAAAATAATGAGGGCCAAAAGATCAATAAGTTAAGTTTCAAGTACTGGAAGAGAGTGAAGAAATGCCAAATGAAGATCAATCTATGGAGGAAGGCCCTAATGTAAAGGAGAAGGAGGAAAGTCACAACCCAACACAAAATATTGATAATAATGAAGAAACCATGATGAATGAAACAGAACTAGTGATGGATATGGAAATGTCCCAGAGTGAAATAGATCTAGAGGATCATGAACTTTAGGAAATTCTAGATAAAGAAAATCTAGATCTGGAAGGTTTCTTGAAGCAGGGAACCACGGGGGGGATAGATTCATTACCTCAAGATGAATGCAATAGAATACAACAGTTGTTTTATGGAAAACTTGGGAAAGGGGGTCAGATAAAGGAAAAACCATCGACAAGCAGGAGTGCAGAGGAGTGAAAATAATGAAATCAACTCCAAGATTAGCTACCAGAAATGCAGGAAAGAAGAGGGGCAGGAAAAAGTAGAAGGAGCTATTGATGGAGTGTTGAAAGCTGATGATAGACTCGGGTAAGATGAAATACCTAACCAGTTACTCCTTTACAAATCTTTAATTATGAAGTTTACATCGTGGAATATAAGAGGTCTAAGCAGTAAAAGAAAGCAACGAATGCTTAGTTTTAGAATGAAACAAGATATGTCGGACATGATCTTCATCCAGGAAACAAAGTGTTCCATCCAGAAAATAAAACTAATCCATAGCAAATGGCTCAATAGATTTGAGTTTCTAGAAGTTAAAGCAGAAAACTCAGCTGGGGGTATTCTCACTCTTTGGAACCCCCTAAAAATCAGCGTAATAGATGCAGAGGCATCCAGAAATTACTTATCAGTAGTCATCCAACTAGTGGGGGTTTCGGAAACCTTCCTGATTACTAATGTTTACGGTCCTCAAAGAATAGATGATAAACTCAGATTGCTAGAATCCCTCATGGATCTCAGGAAC
Organism: Pinus tabuliformis; assembly: GCA_031772625.1. Lineage (NCBI taxonomy): Eukaryota > Viridiplantae > Streptophyta > Pinopsida > Pinales > Pinaceae > Pinus > Pinus tabuliformis. The sequence continues at coordinate 51,074,083 of CM062819.1, forward strand.
AGACAGGCTAATATTCCTTGGATTATGGGAGGGGATTTTAATATGATAAAATCTCTCTCGAAAAAGAAAGGAGGTACCAGAGCACTAAAAAAAGACTCATTAGCGTTCCAATCGTTCACAGATAATATGAAATTGGTTGACTCAGATTCGAGCAATGGCCTTTTTACTTGGAACAACAAGAGAGGAGGGGAAGCACAGGTTGCCTCTAAGTTAGATAGGTTTTTGATATCAGAGGAGCTTATGCTTATAGATAACGAAATAACAACAAGAGTTCTTCCCTTTGGAGGCTCAGATCACTGGCCGATTCAATTGGAAATCAAGGGTTTGGATTCTCCCAGGAATAGACCCTTCAGATTCGAGAATATCTGGCTCTCACACCCAGATTTCATTAGCAACATCAGAAAATGGTGGTATGAAGACTTGCAATTCCAGGGATCAAAAATGTACCTCCTTCATAAAAGACTAAAGCACATTAAGTTTAGACTTAAAGAATGGAATAAGAAGGATTTCGGTAACATTTTTGTGGACAAAAAATCAGTGGAAATCAAAATTCAGGAACTCAACCAAACACTGATCAAAGATGGCTTTGACAAAGACAAAAGTGAACAGGCTGATAAACTTCATCTTGAATGGGAGAACCTATGCAAACAAGAGGAAATATTTTGGAGGCAAAAGTCTAGAGTTCAATGGCTCAAAGAAGGAGAGCGTAATACAAGATTTTTCCACAGATCCACTATGGCTAATAGAGCATTCAACAGAATCTCAGCGATAAAGGATGAGAATGGGGAGTTTTAGATCACACATAAGGACATTGAAGCAGTGTTGGTTTAGCATTTTCGAAACATCACTCGGGAAAACAATCCAGACAGGGAACAATCAATAAAGGAAATTATAAGGCATATCCCTAAGATAGTGTCCAGAGAGGACAATAATAACCTAAACAGACCAGTAACTGAAGAGGAGGTTAGCGAGGTCCTCAAAGACATGCAGAATGGCAAAGCTCTAGGCCCGGATGGTTTTAATGTGGATTTCTTCAAAGCTTCTTGGGATATAGTCAAACAAGATATTTTGAATGTTTTCAAGGATTCCAGGGGTAGTAAAACTATCCTAAAAGCCCTCAACACCTCCTTCATCTCCCTGATTCCCAAACAGGACTCAGCTCAAACGGTAGATAAGTACAGACCCATAGCTTTATGTAATGTGGTATACAAGATAATATCCAAGGTAGTGGCCAACAGACTCAAACCTCTCCTACCTACATTAGTTTCTGAGGAACAATTTGGTTATGTGGAGGGCAGACAAATTTTAAACAACATTAATCAAGCCCACGAGGTGGTTCACTCACTTACTAGCAAAAAACAGGTGGGAATGATCATGCAATTGGATATTGCCAAAGCGTATGACAAGGTCAATTGGATTTATATCAAGAAGGTGCTTACTCCCTTTGGGTTCGATCATAATTGGGTCAGATGGGTAATGGCTTTGGTAACTACTTCTAGCTTTTCAATTCTAGTTAACAGTTCTCCTCTAGAGATCTTCATTCCTTCTAGAGGCCTCAGGCAAGGAAAATCACTCTCTCCCTTTCTCTTTATCCTCATTATGGAAGGACTTGGTCGGTGTATTAAGCATGCCAAAGCCATGGGAAAAATCAAGGGTCTTCTACTAACTGAAAATGGTCAAGCACAGACTCACCAATAATTTGTAGATGATACCATGCTACAAGGAATTCCTTCAGTCAAATAAGCTTCATCCTACAATCAAATCCTTAAGGCATTTGCCATGGCCACAGGTATGGAAGTCAATCTTTCAAAATCAAAAAATTTCTTCTTTAATACAAACATTGCTATTCAGAGAAATATCTCAATAATCCTTGGCTTTCAAAGGGATTCTCTCCCCTCTAAGTATTTGGGAGTTCCTCTCACGGCCAAACCAATACACAAAAGTATATGGGAACTAGTGCTAAATAAGTTGCAGGACAAAGTCAAAAAGTGGACCTTCAGAGCCTTGAACCTGGCTGGCAGGTTAGTATTGACAAAGGCTAGTCTACAATTTTGGGAGTTCCTCTCACGGCCAAACCAATACACAAAAGTATATGGGAACCAATGCTAAATAAGTTGCAGGACAAAGTCAAAAAGTGGACCTTCAGAGCCTTGAACCTGGCTGGCAGGTTAGTATTGACAAAGGCTATTCTACAATCTATCCCAGTTTTCATGTTATCAACCCTTCCAGCTCCCAAAGGTGTTTTAGAGAAATTTAGGAATATTCAAAGAGATTTCCTGTGGGGTAAGGAGGAAACAAGGAAGAAATGGGCCCTGGTTTCTTGGGAAAAAATCTACAAACCTAGGAAACATGGAGGTCTAGGCTTAGATGACCAGGAGATTTTGAGTAAAGTGCTAGGAGCCAAGCTTTGGTGGAGATGGGTTCAAAAGCCAAAATCCCATTGGGAAAGGATCTGGAAAGAAAAATATGCTAGCTCTTGGCACACTAAAGATCTCATAAGAATGTCTGGAAATATAAAGGGCTCACACATCTGGAACAGAGCCTGGGATAATAGAAGCATAGTGCAAAAAAACAGTTTCTGGGAAATCAGAGCAGGAGATCTAGCACTCTTTTGGGAGGAAAAATGGCAACAAGAACCAACACTGTTAACAGAGGATTTTTTAAGCCTCAAGCAGGAAACAGATTCCCAAGGGTTAAACAAAGTAAAGGATTTCTGGGATCTTTCTCTAAACCCCAGAAAATGGAGAAGCTGGAGAAACATTGACTGCAGAGATGATAGCCCCATAAAAATAAAAGTAGAGGCACTGAGAAGCTTACTAAAACAAAGGATGATCATGGTTACAGAGGGGCAGGATCAATTGAGATGGGGCAACAACAATAAAGGCACCTTTAATCTAAAGGAAGCAAAAGGTATTCTCCTTGGGCTTGATTCTAGTGTTCCAGACAAGACCTGGCAGCACCTCTGGAAAAACCAAGGTTGGATAAAGATCAAGCTTTTCATATGGTTGGTACATCATAAGAAAATCTTGACTTGGGACAATATTAGAAAAAGAGGTGTTGTGGGACCTTCCAAATGCCAGCTTTGTGAAAAGCAGGAGGAAACTATGGAGCACATTCTCAACAGCTCCTCTTACACCACCTGGCTTTGGGATTCTTTCTCCAACCATTTCCAACAGTCAGACAGGGACAGAGGAAGTATCTCAAACACCCTAAACAAGTGGAAAAGGAACTTTTCGGAGAATGAATTCCTTAATTTGGCCTGGGCCTTCATGCCATGCTTCATTATCTGGAATGTGTGGAAAGAAAGGAATAAAAGAATATTTAAAGATGAAAATTCCAACCCTCAGCGGCTATAGGATTTAATCTTGAAACAAATCAGAGAGACAGTCAGCACCACAGTTCACAATATCCCAAAGAATCCTCCCTCAGGGACTGAGCTGAGAACACTCAGGCTTCTGGGAATGCAAGATATTATTCCCCAAGGATTAAAAAGAAAGGATATAGCTATGGACAAAGAGAAGGATTTGTGGCATCCTCCACCGAAAAGCTATCTGAAATTCAACATTGATGGTGCCTCAAAGGGCAACTTGGGAACAACTAGTTTTGGAGGGGTTTTAAGAGGTGAAAAGGGCTGCATTATCTTAATCTTCCACAACCATTTAGGTAGATCCACCAACAACATGGTAGAATTAATGGCTTTAGAGCAATATCTAGAGATTCTGATTCAGAACCATAGCTCTAATGTCATTATAGAAGCAGATTCAGAAATAACCATTAACTCTGTAAAAAGAATCAGTTGTGGCATTAGACCGGAGAAAGTTTCAAATCACTGGAGACTAATTCAAGTTTATCAAAGAATTCAAGTGCACCTCTAGGGATTTCAAACTGTTAGTTTCAACCATGTGCATCCAAATGCTAATAAGCTAGTGGACATTCTAGCTAATCAAGGTGTGAATAATGCTGAATGCGAGATGGTGAAAAAGTGGCAGGAGATGCCCTAGAACTGTTTGAAGGCTCTCTGCGATGAACAAGCTGTAGAGGATAGAGAAATTGTTCGTTATCGAGGAAGGGAGACAAGCACGAATTGATTTTTCTTTGTTTGAGCTTCCATTGCCTCTTAGGATACACTTGGTTGGAGGGCAAGCAAAGATGGGACACTTTTCTCCCCAGAGTAAGCTTGCAGGAGTCCCCTGGTTTTCGGATAGCAACAGGTTGAGTCATGTCGCACATTAGAGCAGTCTTGGATTCAGGGCTCGCAGAAAGATTAGGCGAGGCGAGAGATCCATTTTTTCGGCGGCTAGAATTTACACCATTGCCCTTTTTTGGTTGGAAACCGTGCCCCAAATGGTTTCCTACTAATCACTTGTCACTGAAGTGGTTTGTGGTTTTTCTTTTTCGGTAGTGATTCCATAGAGCACGCAACACGTGGTAAAGGGAAGTTTCTAAAACCACCCTCCATCACGCACTATTGTCCGGTAGTGTTGGTTGGTGCGATATGGATCCTGGCCATTGGATCCAGTTGCCCGGATCGACGGTCAAGACGGGTCGGGTTGTTTTGTGGGGCCAGATGGGTTGGCCCACTCTTTGGTGTGGTTTGTGTGTTCGAGGGTGACCGTTGTAGACTGTAATGTATGTTTCCCACAGGTTGGGGTGGTCTGGTGTTGGACGAGGGGTTTTTTCTTTCGCTTTTGGTTAGGGAATTTCTTTCCGGAGTTCTTGTAAATGGACAGTTTTTGTACATTATGTAACTTTCTTTTGAATTAATGAAATTGAAGGATTGGCTCTTGCTTAAGCAAAAAAAAAAAAAAAAAAACAATACTTGCTTACAATCTCAAACCTCACACCAACAGTATCTCCTTACAAATTCTCAAATTCCAGCCCCTGATCACTTAGATGAGTGCTCAATTTATAATAAAATGATGGTGGTTTGGTCATAAATGAGGGTATTGAATGGCCTTCCAAACTTAGAGTTAGTTTCCATGGAGGAAGGGATGAGAGGATAGGAGGTTACTTAACTCATTCCCTACCAATTTCGAGCTCATAGGAGATGATAAGTATGGAAATCTTCTAGATGGCTCCAAAAGATAAGAATATTCCCAAAACCCTATGTGGACTTCGCTCAATCTCACCTAGCATACGTCAAAGTTGGCCTAAATGCTTTGGAAAGCACCCTGACATGAGCCTACCTGCACTGAAGCACACTTACCCCTAACCAAGGCTACGTTGGTCTCTTAAGGAGGCATTTCTGGAGGGCTTTAGGCCAAGAAACTCTCAGGGAAGGATGCATTCAAAGTTTTGACTTTTCTAGGGAATATAGCAACTGAATCAAGGTTTGATGAGCTCCAAAAGTATTGATCTAAATGATGGGAGTGACATGCCCACATGGATCTGTAACACCTGTGCATGCTTCATCAATCATAACAACAATGCATTCAATAATTTCCCGAAGTCTCTTATTGTAACATTTGTATCCTTCACTTCTAGATGAGTAACAAAGAAGTATTCCTTCATTTTCTATAGCTTCAAACTTACCAAGTTTTTCAATATTATTTTTTATGAAACATTTGCTTCCAAAAAAACCTAAAATGCTTTTATTTTTCTAAGAGTTGATGCTTCAAAGTATCTATGGCTACTTTTTTTTCTTCCAAGAAAATTTTGAGTTGAGTAATTTCTTCAGAGAAATCATTTTCTTCTAATGCATCCAAAAATTTATCATTAGACCCACTAGTGTTTTTCTCAAAATCCATGAGTAATTTAAGATCTTGATCAGATTCGCCTTCTTCACTATTTGACAAACCATCACTATCTTCATGAGTATAATAAATTCTTCTACTATCAAGCCATCTCCTATTAATTTTTGAAGAATCCTTGTCTTTGTCATGGTTGTCTTTATGAGGACATTTGGTAGCATAATTACCAACTCTACCACAAGCAAAACATTTGAAGGGAAGATTACGTCTGAACCTTCTAGTGCCCAGTTGAAGTTTCTTTACAAAGTTCACCTCATATTCTTTTGATATGTATCCTAATTCCTTGCGTTCCTCCTTTTATTTTCCTTATGCAGATGCTTTAAGTGTGGCTTCACTGACTTCTCAGGGACCTCCTTTCCTTATTTCAAAAGTAGTCAGGATCCCATGAAGTTAAACAATAGTAATAGTCTACAGATCCTGCGTCTCTTCAATGGCAGACACTTTTGACTCGAATTTAGGAGTTAGAGATCTTAAGATTTTATCTACTAAAGTAATGTCCTATATTTCTTCACCCAAATTTTTCATGTGATTTACAATCTCATCTAAATGTAGAAAGAAACTAGAAATACTTTCATCATTATGCATTCTGAGAGTTTCATGTTGAATTCTGAGAGTTTGGAGTTTAGCACTTTTTACCTTGGTATTGCCTTCATAGCTTTAAATGATTCTGTCCCATATTTCTTTTCTTGTGTTTAGCTGCATAACTTTGACAAATTTTGATTTTGTCAGACTTCTCAATAAAGCATTGACAACTTTGGCATTGGTTTCATACGTCTTGTTTTTTACTGCATCTATGGGAACTATAGTTGGATATTGGTAACCGCCTTCCACAATTACCCAAACATCTGCTCCAAGAGACTGAAGATAGGATTTGGTTCTTGTCTTCCAATATATAAAATTATTTTTATTGAAAAGTTGTGGTCTGATAGATGATGATCTGTCTTGATTGCTTATTTTGCAAGATCTTCCTTCAAGTGATCAAGCTTCTTTTGAAGGACCTGCTCTGATACCAATTGTTGGGAAAAATACTGAGAAGTGTTGGTTGGGGGGGGGGGGTGGCGCGTGGGTGAATCAATATTTTGAAAACTCACAATAATAATTTTTCTTTTCTAAAATGTATTTGTGACTTGACTGAACCTAACTAGCATATTTACGTAACTGTTGTAAAAGAAACTAGTGTCTTCCTAGTAAACTTTGTAAAACAGCTAATTCTTTATCTATTAAACTTTGAACAAAAATGTAAGCGATTTATAAGGAATTTTATAAGCAATAAAGAGGTGTAGTAATAATAGAATAAAGTATCGCACATAATCAAACACACATGAACACCAAGATTTAAGGTGGAAACCCAATGTGGGAGAAAACCACCATTGTTGTCCTCTCAGTCTTCAAAACTTAATATCAAAAATTGTTTACATTCTTGTACCGGTGCATACTCATACTAGCACGCAAGCACCCACCCGCTGAAGGCTACAACCTTCACTCGTTCTCCAACTCTTACTGGAAGGGAGTGATGAGCCTCATCATTGGGTAATTATATGGGCCTTAATTCACCTCCTAGCTCAGTCAAACCAACTTTTCTCATAATTTATTACATGTTTTTTATTATATTTTGTTTATGGGGTGAGTTAGAGTTGGCTATTATGCTTAGTGGACTAATATGCATTGAATGTAGGATTAAAGGAGAAAATAAAGGAATTTTGGCAAAGATTAAGGTCAAAACTCGAATGGGACAAGGGAGAGGAATTGTAGGAGGTAAATCCTCCTCATTTACTACTCCTCTATTCGAATATTCCTTCATTCATCACATCAGCTTGAAGTGCAAACAGCCAAATCATGAGGATTAGAAGACAGCCGAGCAAGTGAGAGACAAAGCACCAATTTATCTTGAGTTTGGGAGTTCAGCCTCCCTAATTTTAAGGAAGTCATTGGGTACTTCAGTTATATAAGTAGAGAGGCCTAGGACCTCAGTAGGATTCAGATTTTTATTGTAAAACTCTAAGTTATTTTCGAGCTGCAATACTTGTGAAAGTTCTATTGAAGTAATTTGTTGTTTTGGTAATAAGAATGAGTTTTGTTTTGAGCCAGCATTGAGATAACTTAGAGGGCTGAAGCTCTTGGGTTAGAGCCCAACCTTAGCAGCCAAGGCTCCTCTTTCTTATATACGTATGTTTAGTGTAGTTTCATAGCTTCATTGTTAATTTGCTTTTTAGATGCATTTCCATTACAAGTAGTGTAGATTAGATTGGTTGTTTATTAGTTTGCTTCCATTTGTGCCTTACTTCAGTATCAAGTTAGCAGGGATAAAAGGATCACCATAAGGTTTTCAGCAAGTGTCTCGGTCTCACTTCCTCCCTCTGGGATCATGACTTGAGGAAGGGACCCTTAAGTAGCCCCAAAAACACATATTTCTAGTTTTTTTATGATCTTTGGAGTTTGTTGTCTTTAAATTAGTATTTGGTTAGTTTTGCAAGGTAGATTTCCATTGTCATATTTTTCATCTCCATTTATGTAGTAGATCTCATGCATGCTTTCATTCATTTCAGCAACTTTCCTCATGCATAATGTAGGCAATTAATTCATTAATTCTGCTTTTCTAGTTTATGAAAATGTTTCTTGTTTGCATAGATTTTTGGAAGATATACATGTTTTATGCAAATCAGGTGCTTCAGGACGAGACTAAGACTTCATAGCCAACATCCACCTTCCACTCCATCCACCTTAGCCATCCCTTGTTTTCACCATCACCTTCACTAGTTTTCATAATTTTTCATAGAAATTCTTCCAAGCACATTGAGTGAATCCAACCATCTACTATCTTTGATGTTGACTTCTAATTGATCCTAGACCTTCTCCCACTCCATTCCACCCATCACACACCTTTCCTAGGCCTCCCATCACCTCCAACACCTCACATTTTGCTCTTGGTTGTATCATGTAGGTTTATAGGGGATCCTGTAGGTTTCTAGTACATCCTGTAGGTTTTCCTGAAATGGCCTATTTTGAGGCCGAATTGATGGAAAACCTCTAGGAAGTCACCAAAATCCTCCCAAGGGTCTTCCACACCATCCAACCATCTCATAACCCTTCCAGCCATCCTCAAACATCCTTAATACACCCGCCACATCAACAGACGCAATTAGTTTGCATACTTGAATTTGCATAAAAGATAAAAAAACAAAAACAAATTTAGTTCAGTCTCTTTACTTGCACATTAGTGATGTTTGATGCTTCTTACTTCTACAACTTAGATAGTAGCATTTGGTTCATGTTGATTTAGCATTTCTTCCAAGCATAGTTTCTTAGCGGTTAATTAGGAAATGGTGTGATTTAGCATTACATGTCGACCTTCTCCATTATTGCAATAGAGTAGCTCTCTCTTAGAATAGATTTACCTTTCTTCCATCAAAGAATCAAGCTTCTTCTGACTCCATAAAAGTCTGGCTTGAAACCCCAGTGGTCTCTCACCAGCTGAATAGTGACAACAGGCAAAACCATCACTTTTACTTGTGTATACAACACTGTCACCTCCAAGTTTGTACGAACCTCGGGTTGATAAAGTAAAGTTGGTAGCCCAGGAGTTGCAACATCCTTGCTGCAATACTGATGCTCATCACTTTTTGGCACCATTGCCGGGGAGGTGTCTAAGTAAAATGTGATTACTTCTTTCTTTTCTTCTATTTCTTGTCTTCAATATTCTACCATTAGTTTATTTCTACAAAAGTAATCTAGTTGTTTCCTTTCTTCCATTTTGCTTTTTTTGCTTTCCTTTCCATTTTGCAAGCAAAATTTCAATTTAGCAAGTAGTTTTTTCATTCCATTAGTAATTTTCATTCAATCAACAATTTCAATTCTGCAAAGTACTTTCCAAGTTTGAAAAAAATACAAAACCAAACCAAAAACATTTCCTTTCATGCCTCATAGGAATAGGGACAGCTTAGGGAAATTTTTTCCAAATACCCCCACTGCATCAAACATCCAACCTTCCCTCTTCTTCAGTGGCTGTGAACTGGAGGAACCCTTAGGTGAGCAACCTGACATATTTGAAGAACCTACATGGGAAGAAGAAGAAGAGGAACCCATTCCTACTAAACCAATGGCTGAAAACAGAAATAATAGAGGGAAAAGAGAGAGAGTTGAGGGTGCCTTCCCCATTAGGTAAACCAATGGGGACACTAAGATGAAAAATATAAGCCCCTCTGCCCTACCTCATTTCCATGGCCTAACCACAGAGGACCCCGACACTTTCCTATTTGAGTTTGTTGTTATATGCCGAACTTATGACCATACAGATGATGAGGAGAAGTTAAAACTATTTCCATCTACCCTCAAGGATGCAACATTGCACTGGTTCGTGGGTTTACCTAGAGATAGCATCACAACTTGGGCTCAGATGCAACAAGCCTTTAACAACAAATATTAGGACTACTGTCGGTCAAAGGATACTAAAGAAGAATTTTTCAGGATGACCATAGGAAATGATGAATCCCTAGAGGATACGAAGAAATATTCCAGCTTAGTTAAATAAGGGCTAGGTGCACACTTGAGCCTGAGTCACTAAAGCTGGTCCTGCTTAGGGGAGTAAGGAAAGATCTTCTGGATACCTTACATTTGTTAGTAGGAGGAGATATCTACCAATTAACCTATGAGGATATCAAGACTGTCTCTACAAATCATTCTAGGGCAGCAAGGAAAAAGGGTAGGGGTAGTCAACTTATGGTCAGTACATTGTCTTCGAACTCATCCATCAAGGGTGATATTGGAAACATAATAGAAGATTTCAAAATTGAGATGCTACAAACCCTTGCCTTACAAATGGACCCCATGCACATTAAGAGGAAGCAAGAGGAAATAGAGAGAGCCTTATCCATTTTTTGTCCTAGATGCACCAGGAGACATCCTAGGAATGAATTTCCATTAAATTCTATTGAAATTTGTTCAGTCTGTGAAGAAAACCACTCCATAGACAAGTGCCCTTCTTTTCCTGGACTCAAAGTTGTATATCAAGGAGCTGAAAGGGTCACTGAGCAGCTCTACTACATAAACCAAAGGAGACCTCATGGGCCTAGACCATACGAGCAAGTCATGCAGGTGTTGTCCCATGCATATTACAACCCCAACCAAACCATAGCCATACCTTCTTGGGGACCCCCTACTCATCCTTCCTAGTATACACCCCCTCCTTGGTCCTTTACATCATAGTATCACTCCTAGCCAACCAGCCAGCCAATCATTTCAACCTTATGCTCAGCCACGACCTCAGTGGAATGCACCGCTCCAGGGGTGGAGGCCCCAATACAACAATGCTCCAACTCTATTGCCTCCACCACTTGTCCAACCACATCTACTACACTCTGCTCCACCCAAGCAACCCCAGATGCTTGCCCAGCCAAATCCAAACCCGAACAACAGGCAGGCTTAGCAAGTATACAATGGAGAGACATCATATCTAGCTTATGCTATGGAAATCCAGAATATTAACCTGTAATTTGGGAGAGTTCTCCTGGATAACCAACCTCCACCTAGGGAGGTTGAGGAAGAAAGAGAGGAAAGAGATCTTAAATTGAATCCACCCTTTCCTGAGAGATTAGCCCAACCACTCCAGCCTACCCCGGAAGAAACTAAACTTCTAGGAGAATTGGAAAATCTATGTGTAAAGCTTCCACTTCTCCAAGCGATAAGAGATGTTCCTATTTACAATAAGTTGATTAAGGAGAATTGCGTCAAGCTTCTAGGGAGGCAAAGAAGGGATGCCCCTACCATTAATGTCATTGGGCAACTGTCTGACTTAATGCTGGGGAGGTAATCTGTCCAAAATATTTGGACCCTGGAAGCCCTGTAGTAGATGTGCACATCAATGGCACCATTGTCCCACACACTTTGATCGATCTTGGGGCTACCATTAATGTGATGACCAAGGACACCATGCTCAAGCTCAACCTCTAAGTGTCATTGAGGAAGACATTTCTACAACTTGGGGACCACTCCATAGTAACCCCTTGTTGTTGGAAAAAGTATCTATTCAGAACGCCCCTATCCCACTCTAAGGTGTGACAGTGCCTTAGCAACAAACAAGGAAAACTATTTTCGTATTCTTCTTTATGAAATGTAAACGAAGAGGAAGGATGAACTAACCTGTGTCTTGCGCTAGTTTGTTGATCCAATCGCTCTCCTCTTTGTTTGTTTCCCACTACCTACTCCCTTACTCGCCCAGCTTCACCAAGTTCCTGCAAGATCACAGAAGAGGAAAACTACACAAAGACATAGATTTACATTCATAAATAGCTTAGGATCAGATTTAAGCTAAACATGCAAATATAACAAAACATCATTGATACACAAGCATGTAGGAGAAACTCAAATAGTTTTATTGATATAATAAGAAAGTCCAAGAGGAGATACAACCAAGTGAGTCCCGATCCAACATCTACCTCCCAGCAAAGGAATCCCTTCCTCACCTCCAACAAAGCATAAATCACCCAATGCACTAATCTCAATCTCAAAACCAATAGCAATTCTCTGCAAAGTACAAAATTCCAGCCTCTGGATCTCTGGGATGAGGGATCCATATATAGATGTAGAGAAAGAGGATGAGTCATCCTCTGTTATGACTAGTGTCCTTCTCTCTTTCAGTTCTTGCTTCCACTTGGAGGCTGAGAGCCTCTTACTCATCCTTGGTCGAACTCAGTGAGGCAAGTGTCATTGGAGAAGATTCTGGAAGCTTCCATTGTCTTTCCACCTCGCGGAATGTCACTGCCATTTGTCCTTTCCTGCTCAGCGCACCTTGGTAGTGCATTCACCTGTGTTGCAACGCACCTAGCCAGTGTATTTGGGTGCTTTGCAACGCAGGCAACTAGTGGAGCATCTGAATTGATCCTGATTTGACTAGTTTTGAGCAGTTTCTGGTGGAGAACTTCTGGGAGAAGCTGTAATTTGTTTACCTTGTTCCTTTAGGGGTAGGAACAACACTTTTAGGGACTTTGGATCCCTTGGATTATGGATATTTCATGCTTAAAGCTGTAAGGCACAAAAATGTCTATAACAGTTGCCCCCTAAAGTATGAGGCCGTTTATCGGGTGAAATGCTTTATTAGGAGGATCCGAAGTTCTTTCAATGCTGGGAGGAGACCTGTAATAATATACAATACAATACATTATTTTCATACTGTTTTCATGATCTAGCTGAGTCGGGCATTCCCATGCTCAGCTTTATAAATTCATTTTCATGTACATAGGATAGACAATCGTCTGATGGTAGACTGATGATTCTGGTGAAGTCATCATCCCTTTTGGTAGGATGATTATCTGTGCTGCAATGTTGTACATTTCAATGTCTTTATTTTTCCTGAATATATATCGCAGCCCGGATGGATGAAACTAGATCTGAGGTCTTCAATCTCGTCCGATCTTCACTCGAAGTACAAGTCGATCCATGTGAGAATTGTTTTGAAGTCGAACATGGAAAGACATCGCTTGATTACCAGTCGATGATGTAAACTGTTAACAAGCGCGAGAGGAATCACCGATAATGATGATGACCCTCAAGGTACTGCAGTACAATTCACGTGGTGTGAATAAAGGACTTGGCGTCGAACACCACGCAAAACATTTTGGTCGAAGGTCATTGATGTATACCTGTCGCCGGAAGTGAGAAACTTGCCATTGAGGCATGCAAGCTTCAAAGTACTGAAAGGGTGTTCCTAGATCAACTTCTTGGATAATGAGCTGATGTCGACAAGAAGCGATCCATCAAAGGAGGGCCTTGATGTATCCCACATCAATGACACGGAACGGAGCAAATGATTTTGATGGAGGTGAAAACGATCTGATGATATATGGTTCAGGGCGGCGGTCATGAAAGAATGAAGTATAATGTATGGTAGTGGATGGGACACGGGTGACTTCTCTGGATGACTTCTCTTGAACATGTCGGCGACACTTATGTGATGGATTGGTAGCATTTACCCCAAATGTGGATGGTATGGCGTGACCATGGTGATGTGATCGGTGAATGAAACAACCCAATCCGATTCTGGTACGGAGTGGAAGTGTCATGTTCAAGAGCGACTTGCTACCAACAAAGATTCTTTGAGTTTCTTCCCAATTTTTTCCCAGTCATTGTTGACTAGTACCTCTTTATTTTTGTCAAGCTTGAGGAGGATAACATATGCTTGTTCTATAATTTGCCCTTCGGGCAAACCCATCGCTATGTTTTAACGAGCCTAGCGATAGTGAAACTCGTTCTCGTCTAAGGACAAGTTTGTCGCTATTAATGTTTTTAACGAGTCTAATGACAAAGATAACTCGGTCCTTTTCATTTTTAGAGAGTCTGAAAAGGTACGTAAAGTTAACTCCGGAATTCCTTTTTCGTCATCTAATCCCTTAAGTCCGAAAAAGTATAAAACAATACAGAAGGGATGAATTTTCGATAGTTTTAACGAGCCGAACAAAACAAGCGCTCGATCTTTTTGTGCAATAATCCCTCAGGTCCAAAAAGATTAAAATCTAGAGGAGGGATAGCACTTCCTGTCGCTTTAACGAGCTGGAAGGCCAAAACTCGGCAATCTTTTCATATTTTACGAGTCAGATGAAAAGAGCTCGTCTTTTGAGGAACGAGTGATAAAATGGGTAGCAGCTAATTCCAGGTAAGGGTTGGAATTTTCCAATCACGGCAGTGTCACAAGGATGGCTAGTGAAATCACTCTTTGCAGCTGTCCCTCAAAATGGGTAAACAATCAAATGGAGGTGAATGATCGGCCAATGGAAAAGTGGAGGTGACGGTGCAAACACGACCAAGGCTTTAATGGCTAATAATGTTACATTCACGGTGGTTATTTACCGGAGGATATTTCATTTTTTTAACGAGCTTAAACACGGGTTGAAACATTTGGTCGATCTTATGTTTATTTTTTAACGAGCTTGAACTATGCGCTAAAACTGCTCGATTAATCCAGTCATATGATAAGAAAGTCTCATATAAAATGGCAACATTTAGATTTTTGCCCCACATCCTTTCTTTATGCAAGTTAGGAAACGACTAATCCAAAAAACAGATAAATAACCGCTCTTTGCTTGCACTCCAAAAGGTTTGCATGCCCCCAGGTATAAAATACGATTTCAAGGTTACCCCTCAATTTGCAGACAAAACATTTGTTCTATCAGGAAAGGCCTACCTCTTACAGGTTACCAAAGATTGTCTCATTCGCGTTACAAATGAAACACTTCCTCGGCGATGTTTACCGAGATAAACAAAGGTGAGTGACAACGAGCGCCAATTCACATAACTTTAACAAGAGAATCTTATTCTAGAATAACCCTCTTCCAGCATGGGCGGGGTACAGACTAGTCATATTCTCCCGCGGAAACCTACCCTATACCCGAAGTTTTCCTACCGAAGCAGACCAGGACGCATGCCCCCTGGTTTTCAGTCATATCCCTCCGAATTACTCGCGCTCATCGGGAGGACGGACTGGGACTTGAGACATTTCTTGCGTGAAGATACCATTTAGGTACGGTATATGACTATTTGCGATGCGTGATCCGGGAAATGAAAGCTGGTCCACGAGCTTGACCACTCTTCCTTCATGCGGAAAACACATTACTCTAAAGAGTGAGGAGATGATGGCTCCCATGCAATAAATATAGTCTCGTCCAAGGAGTAGGTTATAATCCAAGGGTCCTTGAACGACCATCACGTTCATTTGAACGGTCTTCCCTTTCAATGTTATGGGCACATTGGGGAGGATCCCTAAAGGTCGACTGGTTCCTTTATCAAAGCCTGTCAGATTTCTCATTTCAGGCAATAGCGACGGCGAACCAAGCGCTTTCCAAGCAATAGAGGAAAGGATACTCACAGACGCCCCCTCATCTATGATGGTGCCCGCCATGACCATTCTGTATATTTGAACGATAATTTGGAATGGTATGCTTGCTGGCAAACAGGGTCTGCCTAGTTGGTTCCAGTCGAAGGATACAACTAGGTTGCTTGGAGGTGGGACCGAGTAGACGGCCGGGTATGACTCTGATGAACTTCCTTCCTGCGACAAAGGAATGGGTGGATTGCCCCCGTGTTCGTCGGAGTCTGTGTTGATGAAGAGAATTTGGACGGTGTCATCCTTATCCTCTTCAGTGACTGTGTCATTCGAAGATAAAACCTCTGAAGACAAGACCAGGTCGACTGCCGCCTCGACCTTTCGACTTTCATCGGGTATGGATTCAGCTGGTTCATCTTCAATGACAGGCGCTTCAGCCGACCACTTGAGCGGGCTAGCTGGATTCTCAACTAACGAAGGACTCAGCAAGAGTTTTTTCTATCCAGGAGGAAGTCGTAACGGTGAAACCGGACGATCATCCAAAACTCTTTTAGCTTCGTCTAAGAAGGGACAACGGTGGAGAGCATGGTCGCCTTCGCACAGTCTACAGGGAAATCTAGCTTTCCCTTTTTGTCCTGGGACTTCGCTTTCGCTAGTTGACGGTGTGCTTTCAACATGGCCATCAGAGGTTGACGACACCAGATTGTGCAAACGGGGGGACCAGTCCCTTAGTATCCGAGGGATGCAAGGACAATCTCTGTGAAAGTGGTCTCCCTTGCAAATGACACATGGCGATTTAGGCCTGGTCGGTACTGTGTGTGGATTTTCATTAGACGACACTTGTTTTCCCTTATTTGCCTTTGGCTCCTTCTTCTTTTTCTCTTTCTTCTTCTTTTCCTTCTTCTCCTTAGGAACTTGGTTTTTAGCTTTACCAGTCCTGTCAAGCGAAGAGGAAGGAAGAGAGGAAGAATTAGAGGAAGTAGACGGTTGGTGGGAAACTCTGGACTCGTCTAACTGTTGATTCGACTGTTCAGGAGTAGTGGTGTTCTGAACGACATTGGTTGAGAAGAGCCAGACTGGCAAGCCAATTGTCAGTCCTGGAAGCGACAATGTGGCCATATGGGGCGCACCAACATCTCCCCAAGACGAGAAGGGGCTAGGATTTCCACCAAGGGGAATTCCTTGGTTGGTAGGCTCCATTTTCTCAACCTAAAGATCAATGCAGGAAAAAGGGTACGAATATTCCGTTTAAAATAAATTTTAACGATGCTTGGACACAACTTGTTTTTTCAATTTTAAAGAGTCGAAAAAAAACAAAAGATGACTCTAGTCTCCTTCGATTTTTAATGAGCCTGAAGTGACAAGTGCTCAGATGGACCTTTTCTGTTAAGGAGTCTGAAAAGGAATGAAAGGGACTGCTCTGGAGATCTAGGTAGAGGGTGTGCCAAACCAATCGCAAAACCGCAGAATACTTTTTAGGGTACGGGCGGTCAATCTTCCCGAATGCTGTGTTCAGTGCATTGCGATCAGTAGGGCGGCCGACACGGCTTCCTATGGATAAAGGTTTTATGCCTATAGGGGTCTCCCAATATATACTCGACGGTACGTGGGAGCACAATCCGTACTGGCACTTATTGTCTCATAGTGGAGGAATCACCCAACCAACAGTGAGGACAACAGTTACCAGGTTTTACGACGCCAGAACACGTCTCTAGCCTAGACCTCTATGTTGTGCGTTAAGTTCCAATGCGTTGTCAAATTCATTCAATTTATTTTAGGTTGATCTTTCTTCAAAGTTTGCCTTTTTGGATCACCACGAGATGTAGATGTAATTCCTAAATGCAGTCTAAAGATGATAAGCAAGCTTTTATCTCTTTTCAACAATGAAAATCCTAGCTTCAAGGGGAAAAGAAAGACACAATCTTTTCTCAAAGAGCAAAGAGCACACTGTAAATGCACTTTTCCTAAATCAAGCCATACAAACTGTCAAAATGCAAATGCACATATGCATTTATTCGTTTTTCACTTTCTTAATATTGATGCCTAAAAAGAAAGTTGTTGTACAAATTTGAATTCGATTTCAAGTGAAAAACACAAACAAGCTTCTTTTCGAAATCAAAAAAGTAGAGACAATTACAACACTTTATGATTTTGAAGTAAACACTTGTTTCGACACTAGAAATTCAAAAATTCAAACCAATAGGCAAAAGTAAAAGCGCAATCAACTGTCAACAGCAAATAAACTTTCTCCCAAGATCAAAACGACACTTACGACAGATCTAGATCTAAGGGCGACAGTATGACTAGTTTACTTTTGCAATGGGAAACTGTAAATGACGTAACAAATACACAAAAACAAATACAGTTTCTTTTATACAACTGAGGCGGAATTAAGGCAAAGAAAAGGGGTTTTCAGATAGGTACACACACTGATAACAGGCTGCAAAAATTCAGAGGTAAAACTGGAAAAAGTGAGCAAAGAACCTCAGCCAGGCAGGGCTAGGCTGATCAACGCACCTGCTACACAGAGAAACTGAATTGCAACGCAGGTAGCCCTCTCGGGAACTGCGCTGAAATGCAGAGTCTCTTCACAGAGCCTGCGCTGAAGCAGAAATGAGAATTTCTTCTGGGTTCTGGGTCACGGTTTGCAGTTTAATCTATGGTTTTCGGCCGGATAAAAGCAACCAAATGTGCACAATCAGAGGGATGATTTAAAGGAGGACTAAGAGCTATCACAAAGGGAAATTAGAGCATTTTTGGATCAATTGTTCAGATCATAAACAGGCCCAGTGAATGGACTAGAGTAGCAGATCTCTACTTTGCATTTGTAAATGGCAAATGTAGTTCGATTTGCCACTCCTGAGTTTATGAGATGAACAACAATAGAAACACAAATAAACTAACTAGACACGATCCCCAGCGGAGTCGCTATTTTGTTGTTGGGAAAAGTATCTATTCAGAATGCCCCTATCCCACTCTAAGGTGTGACAGTGCCTTAGCAACAAAGAAGGAAAACTATTTTCGTATTCTTCTTTATGAAATGTAAACGAAGAGGAAGGATGAACTAACCTGTGTCTTGCGCTAGTTTGTTGATCCAATCGCTCTCCTCTTTGTTTGCTTCCCGCTACCTGCTCCCTTACTTGCCCAGCTTCACCAAGTTCCTGCAAGATCACAGAAGAGGAAAACTACACAAAGACATAGATTTACATTCATAAATAGCTTAGGATCAGATTTAAGCTAAACATGCAAATATAACAAAACATCATTGATACACAAGCATGTAGGAGAAACTCAAATAGTTTTATTGATATAATAAGAAAGTCCAAGAGGAGATACAACCAAGTGAGTCCCGATCCAGCATCTACCTCCCAGCAAAGGAATCCCTTCCTCACCTCCAACAAAGCATAAATCACCCAATGCACTAATCTCAATCTCAAAACCAACAGCAATTCTCTGTAAAGTACAAAATTCCAGCCTCTGGATCTCTGGGATGAGGGATCCATATATAGATGTAGAGAAAGAGGATGAGTCATCCTCTGTTGTGACTAGTGTCCTTCTCTCTGTCAGTTCTTGCTTCCACTTGGAGGCTGAGAGCCTCTTACTCATCCTTGGTCGAACTCAGTGAGGCAAGTGTCATTGGAGAAGATTCTGGAAGCTTCCATTGTCTTTCCACCTCGCGGAATGTCACTGCCATTTGTCCTTTCCCGCTCAGCGCACCTTGGTAGTGCATTCACCTGCGTTGCAACAGCAATTCTCAATCTCAAAACCAACAGCAATTCTCTGCAAAGTACAAAATTCCAGCCTCTGGATCTCTGGGATGAGGGATCCATATATAGATGTAGAGAAAGAGGATGAGTCATCCTCTGCTGTGACTAGTGTCCTTCTCTCTGTCAGTTCTTGCTTCCACTTAGAGGCTGAGAGCCTCTTACTCATCCTTGGTCAAACTCAGTGAGGCAAGTGTCATTGGATTGGAGAAGATTCTGGAAGCTTCCATTGTCTTTCCACCTCGCGGAATGTCACTACCATTTGTCCTTTCCCGCTCAGCGCACCTTGGTAGTGCATTCACCTGCGTTGCAACGCACCTAGCCAGTGTATTTGGGTGATTTGCAACGCAGGCAGCTAGTGGAGCATCTGAATTGATCCTGATTTGACTAGTTTTGAGCAGTTTCTGGTGGAGAACTTCTGGGAGAAGCTGTAATTTGTTGACCTTGTTCCTTTAGGGGTAGGAACAACACTTTTAGGGACTTTGGATCCCTTGGATTATGGACATTTCATGCTTAAAGCTGTAAGGCACAAAAATGTCTATAACACCCCTGAGGGGATTGTGGAGGATGTGATGGTCTCCATTGACTCTTGGGAGTACCCTGTAGATTTCCTAGTTCTCCAGTCTAAGGCTAAGCTTACTGGTTACCCTCTCATCCTTGGGAGACCATGGTTGGCCAGTGCCGATGCTTACATTAGTTGCAGAGCTGGGAACATGACCATCAAGAATGGGCATATGTCCAAGCAGTTAGTCCTATACCCTCCTACTCAGCCTTCTCTAGAGCATGATTTACCTTTATGGTTGGAGGAGGATGAAGAAGATGAAGTTTATTCCGCCCAACTTTATACTTTAGAAACAACCATGGGAGGAGGACAACATGATGAGGATGATTTGATTGAACACCTACTCCAAAGTCCAACTCCTAGTTCATTGCCCTTAGAAGATGCAGTAAAGGAAACTGAGAACAATCATCTAATTGGCTTATGCTTGGTCGATTCCAACCCACTCCATGTCAAAACCATAGAATTTGGCCCGTAGAGAACCTTGAAAATCAATCCATCTCTTTCTACTCTCCAAGAAGAGAAGTTATGCAACATGCTAAAGGAAAATCTAGAAGCCTTCGCTTGGAGTTACAAAGAAATGAAGGGAGTACACCCCTCATTGTGTACTCACCACATATACATCAGGAAAGGTTGCAATCTAGTCCGGAAAACCCAAAGGAGGATGAATCCAACTCTTAAAGATATAGTCAAAGAAGAACTGTAAAAACTGCTAGATGTAGGATTCATTTACCCTATCTCTGACAGTGAGTGGTTCTCTCCTTTGGTGTTAGTTCCAAAGAAAAATGGTAAGTGGAGAATTTGTGTCAATTACAGGGAGTTGAACAAAGCCACAAATAAGGACCATTTCCCTCTACCCTTCATTGACCAAGTCCTAGATGGCATGGCAGGGAAAAGGTTTTTCTCTTTCCTAGATGGATTCAGTGGGTACAACCAAATCCAAATCAGTCCAGAAGACCAAGATAAAACCACCTTCACTTGTCCTTGGGGTAATTTTTCCTATAGGGTCATTCCTTTTGGCCTATGCAGTGCTCCTGCCACTTTCCAAAGAGCAGTCCTAAGTATTTTCGCCAAATTAGTCCATGATGCAGTGGAATTTTTTATGGATGATTTTACACCTTATGGCTGTGATTTTCAAGAAGCTCTGTCTAACTTAGGCAAAGTACTACACAAATGAATTGAAATGAACCTGTCTCTTAGTCCCCAAAAATGTGAATTCTTGATGACTGCAGGGACTGTGCTAGGTCACTCAATATCTCAGCAAGGCCTACAAGTGGACCCAAACAAAATAGCTATCATCCAAAGGGTCCCACCTCCTCAAAAGCAAAGAGATGTCAGAAGTTTCCTAGGGTTAGCTGGGTACTACTGAATGTTCTTAAAGGACTTCAGCAAGTTGGCCTCTCCTTTTGTCATCGGGAAAAATAGTGTCCATTCAGAGTTGCTAGTCCCACTAAGACGGGTAGCTATCTTAGAAACAAACAAACTAAAGTCACTTGTGTTTTCCTTTATGAGAGATAGATGAGAGAGAAGCAAAGAGTACCAACCTCAGTCTTTCGCTAGTCTCCTTGCTTGTTTCCTCTCCAGGAGCTTTCACCACTCCTTTCTCACTTGTCCCACTTCAAAGAACACCTGTAGAGTCAAAGCAACAAAATACCATCAAAGCATAGAGATCTATAACCATAAACAATGTAGGAACAAATGTAAATTAACCATATAAATTCATATACAAATACAAGATTCATAGATATACAAGCATATGGAGGAAAACTCAAATAGCTTTACTAATAGAAGTAGTAGAAGAGAGGATTACAACCAGGCTGTCTAATCTAGCATTAGCCTCCTAGCATGAAAGCCCTCTTCACCTCATACAAAGCAAGATCACCCAACAATGTCTTCAAAGAGAAACCAACAGCACTTCCTTGCAAATTACAAAATTCCAGCCTCTGGATCTCTAGGATGAGGGATCCATATATAGATGTTTACAGGAGAGTGAGTCAGCTTCTGAGATTTTGATTAGTGTCATCTCACTGATAGTTCTTGGTTCCACTTGGAGATTTCAGATCTCTTACTCATCCCTGGGCGAATTCAGAGAGGCAAGTGTCATATGAGTAGTTTCTAGAAGATTCTCTGAGTTTCCACCTAGCAAACTGCTTCTGCCATTTGTCTGCTCTCGCTCATCGCACCCTACAGAAGGACTTTCCAGTATGCATCACACCCCCCATGTGTAATAGGTGAGATTCATCACACTGTCCAGTTTTTACCAGTTCTGAGTAGTTTTTCATGCAGAACTTCTGGGAGATGATGTAATCAGATGACCTTGTTCCTTTAGGGTGTGAAACAACACTTTTAGGAGTTTATAAGCCCTTGGTTTATGGACATATGTGATTGGGGTTGCAGTGCCCAAATATGTATATAACGGTTGCCCCCTAAAGCATGAGGTTGTAAATCTTTTGATGTCGGGTGAAATGCTTTATAATGAGGATCCGAGGTTTTTCGAATTGGAAGGTGACCTGTAATAAGATACAATACAATACATTATCTTCACAATATTTTCATGATCTAGCTGAGGCAGGCATTCCCATGCTCAGATTTATAAATTCACATTCATGTACATAAAACAGACGATCATGTGTGTGGCAAACTAATGATTCTGGTAGAGCCATCATCCTTTAGTTTGGATGATTATTTGTGCAACTGTGATGTACATTTGATGTCTTTATTTTCCTGAATATATTGCAGCCTGGATGGATGAAACTAGATCCGAGATCTTCAAACTTGTCCAATCTTATCTCGAAGTACAAGTCGATCCATGTGAAAAGATGTTCTGATGTCGAACACGGAAAGACATCGCTTGATTACCAGCCAATGATGTGAGCTGTTAACAAGCGCGAGAGGAATCACCAATAATGATAATGACCCTCAAGGTACTGTAGCACAATTCACGTGGTGTGAATACATGAGTTGATGTTGAACACCACGTAAAATCTTTCAGTCGAAGGCCATTGATGTAAACCTATCGCTGGAAGTGAGAAACTTGCCATTGAGGCATGCAAGCTTCAAAGTACTGAAAGGGTTGTTCCTAAGTTGACTTCTTGGATAATGTGCTGATGTTGAAAAGAAGTGACTCATCATAGGAGGGCCTTAATGAATCCCACATCTACGACACAGAATGGAAGAAATTATTTTGCGAAGGTGAAAACGATCTGATGATAGAAGGTTGAGGGTGGCGGTCATGAAAAATGGAGAGTGAAGGTATTGCAGCAAATGAGGCGTTAGCTAGGTTGGTGAATTCTCTGAGCGACTTCTCTTGAACATACCGGCAACACTGAAATGGATTGGTAGCATTAACCCCAAAATGGATGGTGTGGTGGACCAATGGTGATATGACTGGTGAGCGAAATAACCCAACCCGACTCAATCATAGTGACGGAGTGAAAGTGTCATGTTCAAGAGCAACCTGCTACCAATGAAGCTATTCAAGTTTTCTTCCCCTTTTCTTCCCAGTCATTGCTACCCAGTACCTCTTTATTTTTGTCAAGCTTGAGGAGGATAACATATGCTTGTTCTATAATTTTCCCTTCGGGCAAACCCGTCGCTATGTTTTAACGAGCCTAGCCACAGTGAAACTCGCTCTTTTCTGTGTGGACAAGTTTGTCGCTATTGTTTTAATGAGTTTAAAGACAATGATAACTCGGTCCTTTTCAATTTTAGAGAGTCTAAAAGGGATGTAAAGGTAACTCTGGTAGTCCTTTTTCGTAATGTAATCCCTTAAGTCCGAAAAAGTATAAAATAATAAAAAAGGGATGAATTTTCGATAGTTTTAATGAGCTGAACAAGACAAGCGCTCGATCTTTTTACGTAATGATCCCTTCGGTCCAAAAAGATTAAAATCTAGAGGAGGGATCGCACTTCCGGTTTCTTTAATGAGTTGAAGAGGCCAATTGCTCAGCAATCTTTTCATATTTTACGAGTCAGATGAAAAGAGCTTAAAGGAGACTCGTTTTTTGAGGAACGAGTGATGTTTTTGGATAGCAACTGGTTCCAGGTAAGGTTTGGAACTTTTCAATCACGACAGTGTAAAGAAGGTGGCTAATAGAATCACTCATCGTAGTTGTTCCTCAAAAGGGTAAACAATCAAATGGAGGCGTATGATCGGCTAAAAAATAGTGGCGGTGATGGTAAGAACACGACCAAGGTTCAAAAGCTAATAATTATGCAATCGCAAAGATTATTTACTGAATGTGGGTTCATTTTTTAATGAGCTTAAACTTTGGGGGAAAATTTGCTCATTGCTAGGCTTATTTTTTAACGAGCTTGAACTTCATGTAAAACTGCTCATGGCTAGGTTTATTTTTTAACGAGCTTGAACTTCACATAAAACTGCCCGTCATAATAGTCAGAGACGTCGATTTCACCATTAACACTATGTTCTTTTGACAGTCGTGCTGCCTATTCAATTACTACATCAAATTGATTAGAAATGTAAATACATGCTTGAAAAATGAGTTAAACAATAATATTTTACTTGAACTACGTGAATAGTAACATAAAAATAGTTTTTACCTCTCATTTTTACCATTTCGTTCAAATTTGGGATTTTGGAGCTCTGGAGGTGTTTTCCCCCTTGATTTTCACCAGTTAATTCCAGGAGATTCTGTGGACTATTTTCAACACTGCTTGGACCAGGTAGGAGCTAACCCTGATCTCTTCAATTGCATTCTTTCCTTTTCTAATTCTGAGCATGTTTTCCTGTTCTTCTGGGCCTCTGGGGTTTGAACAATTCGTTCTCTCCCCATCACACCTAATGTACATCAAAAGGTACTAAGCTGGCCATTGGCCAGTTAGGATGCATCTCACCTAGTACACAGCTGGGGTGCGATGGACACAAAAAGGAAAGTTTATGCACTATTTTTTCATGGAAATTTTGCCTGTTTTTGCCTGAATCAGGATCCTAATTCTTCTCTTGTTTGTTTTTCAGAGATTCATTGGATCAAGATGGTCGCTACATGGCATGAATGTGAGCATGAAGAAGAGGACATGGTTGCTTTACATGATTCGGGTGCGGTGACTACTTTGCGGAACTATGGTTTGCTCAAATTCTTCCGCATATCCAGCATGAGGCAACAAATCAATTCGTTGCAATTTTTTCTTGATGCATGGGATCCTACCAACCAAGTGTTCCAGATTCGAGGTAAATCCATCCCTTTGACAGTTGAGGATATCTACTTCTTAACTGGTTTATCGAGGCATGGTGCCCCTCTCTCACTATCAGGATCCGCCTATGGAGGTGAATTCGTGAGGGATTATATTCGCCGATTCTGTAGAGATGGAGCTCAGTCGAGCAGGGATGGCAAGATCAGTATTTGAGATGTCACTGACCAATCCTTGAGGACTACCTTATTCACCTATGCTAGATTGGCTGGTAGTGCGGCTCTTCATTTGGCTAATAGGTCCTATATGCAATATGCTTTGAAATGCCTTGAACCAAAGGTATTCAACTGGTGTGATGCAGTACTTCTAGTTATAAAAGAACAGCTTACCAAGGTGAAGAACGGAAGATCTAAGAATTTTGGTTATGGTTCTATTCTGACCGCTTTCGCCTTGGAGAAGATCCCACTGATGCAGCCACAGTACATTTCACTCGGACTGCCAGTACCGACGGAACCACGAATGCAGAGATGGGTCGATCTTATGGCCAGACATGCTGGTCAGTCACAGATTTCATTCCCTGATGCCTTCTTTGAGTGGTTTGACCATCAGGAGATGGCCTTTGCTGATTATCCATATGTTGGGATGGATTTCTGGGGTGACCCAAATTTGGTGCTGCCAGCTGGCAAGCAGTGGGGTGTCATAGGTAAAATATCTAACCATATCTTTGTTTATTATTTTTATAATGTTCTTATGTCTTTTAAATGTTATCAAGACTAATCAAACCCATATATTTGTGTAGATATTGGACCAGTGTGACCAGCAGTGCGCCCTAGGGTAGCAGCTATAGTTCCAGTAGGAAAGGCTGTAGGGAGGGTTGTCCTTCGCAATCTGGATGTAACCGAGACCCTTGCAGTATTGCAGGATCAGATCGAGGGTCTCACCCTTGGTATCCAGGATGTGAGGACTGACGAGTTACCTCTGAGATTACAGTGCCAGACCACTGGCGTGCTGAGTCGATGGACTAGGCTCTTACATATGATCGCACAGGCGATGAATTGTTATCACCAGCACCATTAGTCTAGGGTGCTTTTCTTGCATTTTTGAGTTTTTGGGTCATGTGACCGATTTTGTCTTGGACATATAACATTTTGACAAACTATAAATGGTTATATATATTTTTGATTTTCAGAGCTTTATTTTGGTTAAGTTATATGATCCTGATGCAAATGTTGATTGAAATGCTTTCTTTTATAAATGCTGCAAATGTCTATCTAACACATAATTTGCTAATGAATCAGTTAATGTGCTTAAGTTTCTAGAAATGTGTTGATATTGAATAAAATCAAACTCTCTTTCCAAAATCCTAACCCTTAGGAACATACGATAGATAGCTGGATTCCGAACATAATATATGCCAGTAAGTTGTAGGATGACAAGTTGTGAGTCTAGCCTGACAAAAAGTCAGCGTATACCACGTGTGATGGCATCAGAGAGAAGTTATATCAATGCGCTATACTCAGCGATGTTGTTCGTTGATCGACCAATACATACTCCTCTGAAACTCACTAACTCGCTGTTTGGATAAAAAATGGCCCAGGCCGTAGAAGATAGGTTCTGCGTACTATGACTAGCTCCGTCGGCATATCCAACAAATGACTCCAATAGGTTCGACATCTACAACAAATGTAAAAGTGGATTACCTAACCAAAACGATCACCCTTGACGAAAACAAAAATGTAGCAAAAGCATATGAAGAGGTTACCACACTTAGTCAAGCATAGTAACGCTTAAGGTACAACCCGTTTCGGGGTTGTGCCAGTGGAATTCCATCGTAGTCTACTAACTCGTAGGCTCCTTTTGCTAACATTCGTTTAACAATGTAGGGACCCATCCACAAAGATTGGAACTTACTTGCTCCCAATTTATCGGATTCCTGATCGTAAAGCAAGACCAGGTCACCTGCTAAGAAGACACGGGGTTTGACATTTTTGTCAAACTGTGCCTTAACTCATTTCTTATGGGCTTTGTTAGCCAAGGCAGCATCACGACAGGTTTCATCCAATTGGATTAGTTCCAATAAACAAGCCTCTTCCTCTGAAGTTCCGGGGAGAAGGTCGATTGCAAGCTTGAGAGATGAAATCTCACATTGAATTGGTAAGACAGCTTCTAGGCCATACACTAGCTAAAAGGGTGTAAACCTGGTCGCATTTCTTACCGACGTTTTGTATGCCCACAAGGCTGAGTACAGGATTAGGTGCCAACTCTATTTGTGGACTCCAATCATCCTTTGCAGCATGCGCTTTAGGACTTTGTTGATGGCCTCAACTTGTCTGTTAGCTTGCGGATAATACGGAGTAGAACTGTCGTGGGACAATCCTAGTTTGGCAGCCAATTTGACCATCATGTGATTGCGAAAGTACAATCCATGATCTGTGACTATAGCCTGTGGAACACTGAACGTAGAGACTACGTGATTGAAAAAGAAAGGAGCAGCCGTTTCGTCGCTGTTGTTTAATGTAGGCATCGCCTCGGCCCATTTCATAAAATAGTCAACTGCGACTATGATATACCCATGCCCCCAGCCGAGATGGGGTTACATGTCATGAAATCTATGCCCCATTTGGCGAATGGCCCAACAGCAACTACTGGTTGCAAAGGTGTGGGTGGTATTCTGGTTTTGCGGTCGAAGATTTGATAAGCATGGCAACTTCTGACTGCGGTTATGCAATCTTTGAACATTGTTGGCCAGAAGTAACCTGCTCATAAAATATTTTGTGCTGTAGCGTAACCAGATTGATGCCCCCCACACGCGCCTGAATGACAATCATTCAGGACTTTTTCGGCCTCCTCATGGGTGAGGCACCTTCGTAGAACTGTATCGATATCACGACGGTAAAGCGTATCACCGACGATCATGTAGTCTTTTGCTTGGTATAGAGTACATCATTGTTTAGAGCGAGAGGTATTAGGCCTGTATGTTTGGGTTTGGAGATAGATGATTATATCTCCATACCTTGGATCACTTGACGATATCAAAAACAAAGATTCATCCATGATTATTGCTTTGGATGTTGAATCATTGGACGACGATGGGAAGTCGCATAGTAACTCCGCGAAAACTAGAGATTTCTTTGATTTGGATTTTACGAATTCCAGATCAAACTCTTGCAAAATAGCTATCCATTTTGAATATTTGCCACCAAGTAACTGACGTGACAGAATGTAAGTCATAGGGTTGCAATCTGATAAAATGGTAGTTTTGTGAAGGAGGATATAGTGTCGAAATCTCTGTACTACTTGAACAACTGCAAGAGCCAGCTTTTCAACATAGGAGTACTTGCTTTTTGTATCATTTAAGTTTCGGCTTAAATAATAGACAGGATGTTCGATTCCATTTTCTTCTTGAACTAAAACCATTGCGATGGTTGTATCTGCTGCAGCTAGATATAGGTTGAAGTCTTTTTGACAATCAAGAGAGTACATTAATGATGCTTTTATTAGGGATTCCTTTAGAGCATCAAAGGAAGCTTGCGCAACCTGATCCCAGTTGAAGGGTACTTCTTTTTTCAAAAGACGTGTATAACCTTTAGCAAGTTCGATGTAATTTGGAATGAACCTCCTTAGAAAGTTTGCTTTGCCTTGGAGTTTCTGAATTTGAAGCAAATTTGAAGGTGGAGGCATATCGATGATTGCCTAAACCTTACATGGGTCGAGTCGAATTCCATCGTTAGAAACCACGAAGCCAAGCAAACAACCAGAACCGACACAAAACGCACACTTGTGTGGATTGAGACGTACCTTGTAGTGTTAGCAACGTAGAAATATAGCTCTCAAATGCCACAGATGATCAGTCCACTTTTTCGAATGGGTCGGAAGATCGTCGAGATATGGTTGAACGATGTTCTTGATGTCATGGAAGGCATAATTCATAGCCCTCTGAAAGGTTTCCCCTGCGTTCTTTAAACTGAAAGGTAATTTGCGGTATGCGAATGTGCCCCACGGACATATAAATGCAGTCTTTGACTAGTCCTGTGGGTGGATATTTATTTGATTATACCCAGAAAATCCATCCATAAATGAAAAGATTTCACATCTGGTGCATTCATCAATTATCTGGCCGATGAAGGGTATAGGGTAGTTATCCTTTGGACAAGCTTGATTTACATCCCTGTAATCAACACACACTCTAATCGTTCCTTGCTTTTTCATCACAGGAACAATATTCGATACCCAATTAGTTAGAGGAACCGGGTAAATGAAACCAGCATGTAAAAGTTTTTCAACTTCTGCCTTGATGGCAACAGCTTTCTTCGAGTGCACCTGCCGAAGCCGTTGTTGTATTGGTTTGACATCTGGATACATCTTGATTTTGTGTTCAACTATGCTTGAGTCAATGCCTGGCATTTCTTCCTATGACCATGCAAAGACATCTTTGAATTTGCGAAAGACAGCACAATATATTTCCAGTTCTGAAGAAGAACAAGATTTGTGGACATGAATATTCTCTACAACATTAGGTTTGATCAAGATGTTTATGGCGATAGTTTCTTCAATATTGGACAAATTTCACTCTGAATCCACCGTATTTACAGTATTTGATAGAAAATCAAAAACTGAAGGATGATCAAGGTCGTTGGAATAATCTTTGTTGTAATCTGGAAGATGGGAACGATGGTGGTAATCTTCCCATGGTGCCTCTCCTATCATCATCGACTGAATAATTCCTTCATCTGTAGAATGTACATGTGACCAAGGATCTGAAGAGGTGCCATATTCCTTTGACCTATCTACCCAAACACTCGATGAGCATTGATTTGGGTTTGCCGCCCAGGCTGCGAAAATTGATTGCTACAAAATCTCTATTGGTCTTGGAGGCAAAATCTATTGATGATCCATGCTAACAAAATGTTCGGAAATCTTCTGAATGGAAGATATCATATTGCAGGTTCCTACTGTTGCTACTTCCGCCAGATAACTCGGAGGCGGTAGGGAAAAATTACCTATCAAGGTAGGGTCTTTCAATAGACCTACTCTGACATTTTGAAGCAAATGAGAGCTTCCATGGATCATTGGAATTCTTCCTGTAACTTGTGAACTATTGGGGAGAAAGGTTTGTTGATCAACGATTGTAATTCCTCCTTGGAAAGGAAATGCAATCTTTCTAAAGTAAGTTGATACAACAGCAACCATGGCATAAATACAGGGCCTTCCTAGTAAGATATTGTAATCTAGGTTTCCATCGATAACTTTGACGTCAATTTCTACTGTCTTCCCCCCAGTTCAACTTGTAAGTTACTTAAAATCCCGTACGGGGTGTATGTTCATCCATCGAATGCTTTTAATGTCGTTGATGATCTTGAAAAGGGTGGTGATCCTAAATTTTTCCAGCGACTCATTGACATAATGCAGGTAGATGCCCCCTCATCAATAATTGTTCGATGAATAGTTTTGTTGAGGGCTTTCACTTGGATGAGGAAAGTGAGTTGAGCTAGTAACTGAGGTTCAAATCCTTTATGATTAAAGGCAACAAGATTGGAATCCGTTGGTTCAATCCCACCTATTACTGATAATAGAACCTGCTTTTGGGAGGGGCAATTCTACAGTACTTCAAGTGTCAACATAGCGGATGACGATTGGGCCAAGTCCTCTACTATATTATAATTCTATGCTGCTCGGGCACGAGGATTAAATGTTGATTTGTGTACTACTCCCTTTGGCGGCTTTATTTTTAGCTTAGGAATGATGGGTGGCACAACTTCGGTTGAAGTCATTGTCGAACTACTAGGTTGATCTGTAGCCTTGTTGTTCGACAGCTGTGGATTCCGTAATCTTTGTTCCTTGTCGATATCAAAGCATCATTTTGTTGTTTCGAAATGGACAACATAAGCATTTGGGATGGAGAAGCATTGTCGCTAGCAACCATATTGGTTTCTGGGTTTGGAAACGGATCAGTCAATACCGCTGAGGTTTTTGAATTTTTAAAACACTTCTTAACCTCAGCGTTATATGGACAATCTCTCGTCCAATGGTCCTCATCGCATATGAGACATGGCTGATTAGGTTTCTGATCCAGGTGGATATTGGTGGCCACCTGCCAAGTCCACCTGGACCCCCACCATTGTCCTTCTCAACATTTTCAGTTTCCTTAATTGTAGCACAACTTACTATTTTTAGCAGTTTTTCGGGTCCTGAACTTCCGGAGCCATTTTGAGGCCCTAAACGACGTTTTTTTGGGGAATCCGAGGGCAACATGGGTCCATGGAATGGACCAATGTTGCCTATTCCAACAATGGTAGTGCTCGGATAGATCTTTCTAATGAGCTATTGTATGCGTCAAATGGAGATCATATGCCAAAGTTACGACCCCAGGAAGTTGATGTACCAATTTACCCCAAATGGGGCCCACAGTTTTGGCGTTTCATCTCCTAGGGTTAGGTTTTGGAATGTTAAGGGTTTTCCATTGTTTCTCAACAATAAATAGGCCTTCGAGCCTCATTGTAACACAGTTCAGAGGCATGTAGCCATCACATCTCTTCTCAGAGATAAGCTACCATCTCCCTAGCTGGTTTATTTCCATTTCTGGTTGTAAGCATATTTCAGTAATTTCCATTAATGAAATGAAGTATTATTTCCGCTGCATCTTTGTGTATATGGTTATCTCTGTGATTTGTTGCGTTCCTGTTTAAATCCGGATCAGTGGTATCAGAGCGGTCTGCTTTTTCTCTGTTTTTCTTTGCATGTCCCCAACAAGGTCGGGATACAAGGAGTTAGGGCTTGAACTGGTTGAACCTTTGCAAGACCAGCCTCGCAAATCCCGACGGCCTCCTATGGCGGACGAGAAGAAAGACGAGGGGGCAGGAGATCCCATCAAAATCTTGCTCGAAGAAGCCCTCGAGTGACAATGGAACGCGATGATGGACAACTTTGCCCAGATCCTTCAGCGGCTACCCAGAAGCGACGCATCGGCTTCCAGCAGCTACTCTGGAAACGCCACACCCTTTAAGGTACAAGTTAATTTTGAAATCCCCATATTCGAGGGTCAGATAGACGCAGATGCCGTAGATAAATGGTTAAATCTGCTAGAGGGTTATTTTTCTGTTCATGATTTTTCGAGTAGGGAAAAGATTGTTTTTTCTCTTCTCAAAGCAGCCCCCCACGTCAAGGACTGGTGGGAAACCTACTGCGAGCAGAAGGATGAAAGTACTGGCTCACTATTTTCAGCCGCACCCACCTGGGATTCGTTCCGGGATGCCGTCAAGGAGCAGTACTACCCTGTCGGAAGCTATGAGGATGAATACATAAAGTGGACCACGCTGCAGCAGGGAAGGGACCAAGACGTGCCGGAGTTCACCAATCTTTTCCATACCCTTCGCACAAAGTTGGGTATCAAGGATTCGGAGCAGCATTTGATACTCAAATACCGTGGCTGCCTGCACAAGTACATCCAGGAAGAAATACAATTCCTAAACATCCCCTTGCTCGGTGCAGCATACCGATATGCCGTCAAGGTCGAGCAGAAGTTGAAACAAAAGAAGCGAGACTTCGGATCTGCGAATCCAAAGCAGGGGAAAGGTGCCCCGAAACCACAGAACAAAGGACAAAGCCAAGGCGGGACAGCCCAAGACAACCAGCCGAAGCTGCAAGCAAAGAACAACGCCGCAAAGCCGAGAAAGGACACTGGAAAATGGTGCGAGTTCCATAAGAGCTCCACTCACAACACAAGTGAGTGTCGGGCCAAGCAGTCACTGGTGGCTGAGCTGAAGGTTTCAGAATCAGATGCATGTTCTGACTCTGAGTCAGAACCCGATAAGGGGTATGAAAAAGGGAAGCAGATCATTGATGCGGATCCCAGTGCCACTGTTGCTACCGCAAAGATCCAGAAAAATGAACCCGAAGATCCAGAGGAGGAGGAGCGTCTCTTCCACTCTCAGATGTGGGTAAAGGGCTCCCCGATACAGTTCATTGTTGATAGCGGGAGTCAAAATAACCTCATTTCGGCAGAGGTCGTGAAGCGGTTGGGCTTACCGACCACAGCACATCCACAACCATACACCATTGGGTGGCTGCACCAAGGACGAGATCTTCGCGTGAGCCCACAGTGTCGCCTTCCATACAACATCAAGCCCTTCACGGATGAGGTATTGTGTGACATTACTCCCCTTGAAGTTTGTGATGTATTACTAGGACAACCATACTTGTGGAAGCGACATGCTGTGTATGAATCAAGACCCCGTGCTATTATTATTACATTGGGAAATAAGTTGTTCAGGATACCAGAGGTAGCACCACCTGCCGCCATCTCTTTGATTACTGCAAAACAATGCAGTAAGATCATTTCCAAAACCAGGAAATTTGTTTTCCTGATGATACGCCCTCAAGGAAAGAAGAAGACAGTGGCCGCGGCCTCCAGACGGGGTCCCTCTGCACGACAACTACAGATGGACAAGATTGTGGAGGAGTACGAGGACATCTTCACCTCTCCAGCAGGAGTTCCTCTGCACTGTCAAGTCAAGCACTCCATCGATTTGACCCTAGGTGCGCCGCTACCCAATGGACCAATTTATCGGCGCTCCATTCTGGAGAACAATGAAATCAAGAGGCAGATTCAGGAGCTCCTACAGAAAGGTCACATCTGTCCGAGTTCATCGCCCTGTGGGAGCCCGATCGTGTTGGTACAGAAGAAGGACGGGACATGGAGACTCTGTATTGACTATCGGGCGCTGAACAAGATCACTGTCCGTAATAGGTACCCGATCCCGCGGATTGATGACCTCCTAGACCAACTAAAGGGGGCGAAATATTTCAGCAAGATCGATCTGAAGTCAGGATATCACCAGGTACCAATCGAACCCTCTGATGTGTGGAAGACTGCCTTCAAATCCAAGGAGGGCCTCTTCGAATGGTTGGTCATGCCTTTCGGATTGACGAATGCTCCTGCAACCTTTATGAGGCTAATGGATGACATCTTGCGGCCATTCACCAACTCCTTTGTAGTAGTATACCTGGACGACATTCTGATCTTCAGCCAGAGTTGGGAAGAGCACCTCCACCACATCGGACAGGTTCTCCAAACACTGCGGCAACACAAGCTATGTGCCAATTTGGAGAAATGCACTTTTGGCATGACCCAGCTTCAGTATCTGGGATACATCATTGATGAACAGGGGGTGCATGTCGATCTAGCCAAGGTCCAAGTAATTCGGGATTGGCCCTCTCCAACCACTCTAACAGAGCTCCGCAGCTTTCTAGGTCTTGCCAACTTCTACCGCAGGTTTGTGTTGGGGTTTTCTCATATTTCTTGGCCCTTGAGTCAGGTCACCAAGGGAGGGGCAAAAGCAAGATTCTTTTGGTCTGAATCTCAACAGAAGGCATTCATGGAGTTGAAGGATCGCCTCTGCACGGCACCAGTGCTCGCGTTACCAGATTTACAACAACCATTTGAGGTCGAGACAGATGCCTCTGACTATGCTATTGGGGCAGTCCTTACTCAACATGGACATCCAGTGGCATATCACAGTGAAACACTTTCAGACACAGTCCGGAAGTACCCCACTTATGATAAAGAGATGTATTCCATTGTACAGGCCTGCCGACAATGGAAGCATTACATTTTGGGGAAGGAAACGGTCATCCACACAGACCACCGACCCCTGCAGTTCATACAGACCCAAGGGAAATTGCAGAATGATCGCCATCAGAAGTGGTCTACATACCTGCAACAGTTCCACTTGAATATCAAGTATAAGAAGGGCAGCACCAATAATGTTGCAGATTGCCTCAGTTGACCACCGATCATGGCGTTAACCACCGTGCTCAACTCTTGTGGGCACGAGACTTCTGATTGGCCACTTCTCTACAAGAGCGACCCAGAATTCGGCCACACATACCAGACACTCTTGGAGGGTCGGCGTGTTGCAGATTTTCACCTCCAGGATGACCTGTTATGCCACCTCGGTCACCTTTGTGTTCCTTCAAGCGAGCGTGCCAAGATGATTTGGGAAGCACACTACAGTCGGGCTGCTGGGCATTTTGGTGTTGAGAAAACAGTGGCAGTACTGCAAAATTATTTCTATTGGCCGAATCTTCGACAGGATGTTGGGAAGTACATCAGATCATGTACTGCCTGTGCCATTGCCAAACCGACCATTAAGAAGCACGGCCTCTATACCCCGTTGCCTACCCCTAGTCGACCTTGGGAATCCATCTCCATGGATTACATGTCAGGCCTCCCTTCCACTAAGCATGGAAATGACTGTGTTTTTGTGGTCGTCGACAGGTTCTCGAAGATGGCCATTATGGTGGCCTGCAAGAAGAATATCACAGCAGAAGCCACTACTAAACTCTTCTTTGAACGAGTGTGGGTGCACTTTGGGATCCCACAGTCTATCATCTCAGATCGGGACAGTCGGTTTCTCAGCACATTTTGGTCCAGTCTCTGGTCAATGCTGGACACCAAACTCACGAAGTCCACAGCCTTCCATCCTCAAACTGATGGCCAGACAGAGGTTGTCAATAGGATGATCGTGCACATTCTGCGCATGTATAACTCAAAGCATCCACGCACATGGGACGAGAGCCTCCCCTATGTTCAGCACAGCTACAACCGAGCTCTTCACAGCTCCACTGGCCATAGCCCTTTTCAGGTGGGTTTGGGATTCCAGCCACTATGCCCCATTGATGTGGCCATGCCACTTGCAGCTACTCACATGAATTCAGCTCATGTCCAGTCCGAAACAGATAAGGCCACCAGCTTCATTGAGCGCATCCAACATATTCGCCAGTAGGTCCATGACATTCTTGAGAAATCAAATGCCAAGTACAAGCAGCGACATGATCAACATCGGGTGCCACACAAGTTTCAGGTGGGCGACAAAGTCTGGTTGCATTTGCAAAAGGAACGCCTTACTGGAGCCTATCGGAAATTGAGACCACTCCGATATGGTCCTTACACCATTACTAAGGCTATGGGAGACAATGCATTTGAGCTCAGCATTCCCCCATTCCTTGGCCTGCACCCAGCGTTCAATGTGGACCGCCTTCGGCCATACTTTCCACCATTACTAGACACATCCGACATTGCAGAACAGCTCAAACCCACAGAATTAAATCCAGATTGCATGGAACAAGCTGCAACTGATCGGATCATGGACACACAGATCAAGAACACTCGCCAACAGAATATCCAACTGTATCGAGTTGTCAAAGCAGGCCAACTCCTTCAGCAGGGCAAGTGGCTCACCAGGGAACAAGTTCAGCAAAAGTTTCCTCATCTCATGGAGGAGCTCAACGCAATGGGGACCATTGCTTCCTAAGGGGGGAGGAATGATCCAGGTGGATATTGGTGGCCACCTACCAAGTCCACCTGGACCCCCACCATTGTCCTTCTCAGCATTTTCAGTTTCCTTAATTGTAGCACAACTTACTATTTTTAGCAGTTTTTCGGGTCCTGAACTTCCGGAGCCATTTTGAGGCCCTAAACGACGTTTTTTTGGGGAATCCGGGGGCAACATGGGTCCATGGAATGGACCGATGTTGCCCGTTCCAACAATGGTAGTGCTCGGATAGATCTTTCTAACGAGCTATTGTATGCGTCAAACGGAGATCATATGCCAAAGTTACGACCCCGGGAAGTTGATGTACCAATTTACCCCAAACGGGGCCCACAGTTTTGGCGTTTCATCTCCTAGGGTTAGGTTTTGGAATGTTAAGGGTTTTCCATTGTTTCTCAACAATAAATAGGCCTTCGAGCCTCATTATAACACAGTTCAGAGGCATGTAGCCATCACATCTCTTCTCAGAGATAAGCTACCATCACCCTAGCTGGTTTATTTCCGTTTCTGGTTGTAAGCATATTTCAGTAATTTCCATTAATGAAATGAAGTATTATTTCCGCTGCATCTTTGTGTATATGGTTATTTATGTGATTTGTTGCGTTCCTGTTTAAATCCGGATCAGTTTCTTTTGCCCAGAAGGGTTTGTAGAAGATTTTCCAGGAGACGAATCATCCTGTTTCTTCTTTTTGCCTTTCCCTTTTTTCTTGCCCCCTGGTTGCTTCGGTTCTTTACCTTTGTCAGTCGACACGGCATTAACCTTTGAGGCAAGAAGTTCTTCATTTTCATTTTGACCAAAAACCGTATGGGCTTTCTTAGATGTAGACTTTGCGGTTTTCATGCTGGTTGTACCTATCATGCCATCGCCGGCATGAGAGTCTTTGCTAGATTTAGGAGGAAGAGGAACAAAAAACTCTGGTCTAGGAGCATCAAGAATTTTGTCATAGAGCGTGCCAAACTGAGTATAGATCAAGTCTAGATATTGCGCACGAGCAATGACTTGCTCTTCAATGACAACTCCCCCCTTAGCCACATCTTCTGTAATAGAAGGTAATAATGACTTAATAAACCATTCAGCTAGCATCTAATCAGGAACATATGTTTTTACCATTCAATGACGACGTTGCCACTCATGAATATGATCAGATATGTGAGTGGCTTGGGACCTCAGTAGGATTCAGATTTTTATTCTAAAACTCTAAGCTATTTTCGAGTTGCAATATTTGTGAAAGTTCTATTGATGTAATTTGTTGTTTTGGTAATAAGAATGAGTTTTGTTTTGAGCCAGCACTGAGTTAACTTAGAGGGCTAAAGCTCTTGGGTTAGGGCCCAACCCTAGCAGCCAAGGCTCCTCTTTCTTATATATGTATGTTAAGTGTAGTTTCATAACTTCATTGTTAATTTTCTTTTTAGATGCATTTCCATTACAAGTAGTCTATATTAGATTGGTTGTTTATTAGTTTGCTTCCATGTTGAAAATAGCAACAAGGAATGCTAAAAATAGAAGTGCTAAAAATATCACTGCTATAAATAGCAGTTTGGGTACCAGTGTTGAATTGAGCAATAGGGAATGAAAAATGGAAGTGCTAAAAATAGCATTGCTATTTTTAGCAGTTCAGGATGGATTCCAATTTTAGTTAGTCCCTGTACTAAAATAGGAAGTAAAATTCGAATCTGAACTTAACAGCTATTTGAAAATAAATTAATTAATTTACCATGAGTTAATTAGTTGTGAAAAATCAAACATTAAGTCTATGTGAGGACATGCAATAGTTTCTCCATTAATTGAGGAATTTATCCATGAGCTAAAGAGATAAGGATAAGTTCTAATTTGATTTGTAATTAGTTGGCTCAGTTAACTGAGTCAAGTCCAGTTAGATTGATTTAAACTGTTGGCTTGTTGGGGCCTGACCTAGGTTTAGAAGTGATTTAGCCAAACAAATCCCAAAACTACTAGCCCTTTCGGCAATAGTCCGTGGAGCGCAGACTGAGGTCTCACCCGAGGTAGTATGGGAGGGTGCTGGAACCAGGTTTCCACACCCTTTGGATGTCTTGATGGGTCTTGGAAGGCTTGCGATCTCACTCTACGCACTGCGCTACTTCTGCGCAACTATCTGTCTAGTGCAACTACCTTCATGCGACTTAAATGAAGAGCGCGAATGTTCTTTACCTTTTATTGTGCTTATTATTATTATAGATCTTGAATTAAATTAAGTGGCCTAATACTTTCATTTATCATTCAACATAAACAGACATGCGCAATCATAAACTGTAAACAGATGCATATATAGAAATATAGAAACAGATACGCGGTGTTCCAAAACCAACTTATCTTTATTAATTCTTTTTCCAGTTACAATCCACTTTCTACCCTGCACACATAGGTGCAGGGGTCCTTGCACATAGCTGCGGACTCTACCAGGCCTCTGCGCACATAGCTACAGAGCCTATCCTTACTACTACCAACCACGACTTGGACTTATAAACTCAGAGTGAATTTCGAATTCAAAAACCCATATCACTTCAGATCAAGACTAACCAAAAACTGCCTTCTACACTTAGAGCCTCGCTCTATTTATACCTTCCCATGGTCCGCGGACCATGGTTAGGCTGACACGTTCTACATTAAATTACAATATTTTAGTGTAGACTACCCTAGACTCTCGCACTCTGTGCCCACATTTTACCGGGTTACATTGACCCAAAATTTAGGTTTAAGTCCCAAAAACCCGCTATTGAGGGATCTGCTACCCAACAGGCCCCCAACACAATCATCGTGACTCATCCCAAGTCACTCGGCTGGTGTGGTGATCTTTTCTCAGAGTCCATCCAGCAACATCTGCGCTGCGCTGACATCTACCACACATTTTTCCGCTATCCGATGTATCAATCGTGCACGATTTTCTGGTGCCTTGTTGTCGGAGGTACCTTCTTGCCTTAGTGCATATGTGTCCTACATCTGGTCCAGCTTCCCCTTGATCGGAGCGGTGACCATGAACACTTCCTCAAGCCAAGGCTGGATGCGTGCTTTAAGCCCTGCTTCTTTTTGGCGTGTAGCGTCCACCTGTTCCTTCAGAGCCTGGGATTCCCTGATCTTGGCCAAGCGCTAAGTGAGGGTGACTATTTGTGCGGTCCCTCGGACATTGTCATAAGTCTGCTGCAACTCCCGCGCTTCTGTCTCTAACTGTTGCAGCATTGGATCTTCTTGCAGCGAAGTGAGCATAAGAAGGGATTGATCCAACAATCCCGTGTAGTCCTATATAGCGTGCTCTATCACTTCCAACCCTGATTGAATTGTGTGGTGGTGCTGCTCTCTGACTTCTGAGGGTGTAGAGGGCTGCGCCTTCAGCCTCAGCTCCACGATTTGCAAGTTCAACTCCAACTGAACCTTTGTAGCCTCCACCTGGGTCTGGCGGACTCTAGCTACCAGTTGGTGAATCTTCTCCATGGTGGGGAATGCTGCTAGCATGGCCAACTCTGGGATGTTGCTACAAGCTTCTTCCACAACTTGTTCTAATCCCTGGTTTGGTGCGACCAGGTTGTTGCGCTGTAGGCTGAGGTGTTCTAAATTTTCCTTCTACTTGCTCAATATTTGGAGAGCGCGGCCCTCTCGGCTCGAAGCTGAACAGTTACCCCATCCTGCAGCTGGTATAGGGTTTCTCTAAGAAGGACGACCAAATTCAACCCCCAACCCCTCATGTCGCCTTCGACCTCTGCTAGGATGGTGCCTGCTGGTACCACCAAAGTGTTCGTTGTGCGGGCGTGCAACATCTACTAAGTTGCAGATGCGCCTTCCACAAGGGTCGGTGTCATCATCACTCCTGGGGGTCGCAGCTGTAATGCCTGCAACTGCGCTCTGAGTGCCCCCAAAACAGTTGTCTACTCCGTCATCAACTCACCCAAAGCATCCTTAGTGACATCATGAACTGGTTCACTACTGTCAGGAAGATCTCCCTCCAAGGTCTTCGTTGTCTTTGTATTTTTGCGTGCAGTTGGCTGCTCTTGGACGCGCGACCTCTTGAGTTGGGTCGATGTTGTTGTAAGGTTCGTGCATTCTTATGTCTCCACCTCCCCCTGTATGTCCTACTCTGTGGACATTTCCTGACCTTCCTCAGTCTATTCAGTGGCCATAGTTTTGGTTTCTATCATGCGCGTTGTTAGCCGCCTTCCGTTGCGTGGCCACTTCCTGTTCCTAGCGCTTTCTCTTTGCTAACTTTGCAAGGCACATCTTGGCTTCCTTCTTTAGTTGTTGTGTGGCAATCTTTTCTAGTTCTACCAAGTTCAGAGCGTGCCACTTTGAAGACCATGCCGCCATTACCTCGAAGATTGCATCGTCCGTTGCAATGAACGAAATCTTTACCCATGTCTGGGCTAGATACTTTCCCACCTGGATATACAAATTATGCATATCCACCTTGAATTCGGTCGTGCTTTGTAAACTGTTGTATACTGTTGGGGACAAACATGGTCTGCGATTGATCCATGGTCGGATGCGTGCCTCCATGAACATCCAAAACACCTTGATCTCACGAACCCTCGTCCTATCTTTCGTCGCCCAGAGCAAGGTGTACCTCGCGGCTTCGGGTAGGTTCTTCTCAATGGTGGGGAACTGGCTATCCTCCAGTAGTTCCCCTACAACCAATAGAATGGATAAGAGAAACCACATGTAGTGGAAGGTCTTACCTTGCTCCTGGGCCCCCCTACAATTTGTCAAAAATTCGTCGCAAAGAAACTGCGCCCAGTTGAACTAGACCCCCTCTGCCCACTGCTCCGCTAACGTAATTACAGACGCTAGCACCTCGTTTGTGCGACATTTCCTCATGAGCTTGCCGACTAGCAGTTGGGTGGCGACACACACCCCTCGATCCTTGATGCTTGCTATGACATACCCTCACTTCCTCTTCTCCAGATTATATTTGCCCTTCATAGCATCTGTGAGGCCTAAGTCACTACTATGGCTACGGGATTGTTTACTTTTATGAGCAGCCGAGAAATTCAGTGAATTAAGTTGGCTATGATGGGAATCGACTCCTCCAACCAGAGATACACATCATGTACTAGACACAGTAGTTGCCGGATGATAAAAATCGTGATGGGCGTGTGATGGTAGTGGGGTATCCACCGCAAATGTAGTATCCCAACCCTCTCCACGTCGCGTAACCATTTCTGCTGCAATAATTGCTCCGCGGTCAGCTGTGGGAACTTCTTGCTATCCACAAGGTCTTAGTCTTCAAACTTTATAGTAGGCACCCATCCCAGTGGCGGACCATCAAACCTTATTTCATCCAGAAGAAGCGGGGTCTAAAGTGCACACTTCATGGCCTCCAGGTCCTTCGGTATCTTGGTTGTCCCTTTCCATGGGGGGATGTAGGGGGGTAACTTTATTGCTGAAGGTATTTGAGAAACATTCTCTGCCTCTTCATCCTGTGCTTCAATTTGGGCAATCAAGGCTTGCAAATCCTCCTCCTCCTCATCTGTTTCACCAGTGACAGCTTTTCCCTTTACTGTCATTGATAATTTACTAACTCGTGGGTTCCGGGGTTATGCCCAGATTGGCCCCATTGGCTACTTGTTTTTCTATGGTCGTGGCATTCGTGGGGACTTTGGTACCTCTGGTACAACTATTGCCTCTCCAGGCTCCTCCTGGGTCACACGGGGCTCTGGGTAACTTCTATGAATCTCACTCTGGTTCTCGTAGCCGTCATTGTTTCTACACTGGACTCATTCGGTTGTGTACTCACAGGTGGCAAGGTAGCTTGGTGCTCGCTGCTCTGTACTGGCTCAAATCTCAAACAACCAAGTGTTGCTTCTAGGCTACCCTAAGGGATTTTATAGTAACATTTGAATTTGAATTCATCCATTCCCTTCACTTCTGATTCATTAATACCTTCTTGGTAGCAGATCATCCTGAATCTAGCTCTTAATTCTAGTCTCAATGGCCCACCGCCCGCTCCTTTCTGCCTTAAATTAGACCTCTTTTCATGAACAATGACACCAACAGTCACCTCCCAGCCTACGCGCGTAGCAGCGCAGCCCCTTATGTGCGACGTGGTCCTTGTGACATATTGGCCCTGCGTGGAACCTCCTTTCCGCACAGCTCTCCTGCAGA
Source organism: Pinus tabuliformis (assembly GCA_031772625.1). NCBI lineage: Eukaryota > Viridiplantae > Streptophyta > Pinopsida > Pinales > Pinaceae > Pinus > Pinus tabuliformis. The sequence goes on from CM062819.1 coordinate 51,116,557, forward strand.
CTTGTTTATAGTCACGCGCCTTCTTTCAACTGCTTGGAGCACTGAGACTCTACTTCCTACAAATATTCAGGTGGTTGCACCCCCGATGCGAGGCTTCCATTTTCCTACTAGCCCAGGCTGTGGGCACCCTTCAAATACCCTTGCGTCTGGTAGTGCATCACGTTATTCTTTGTATGGTACGCTCCACTATTTAGTAAGGTGCAGTTGCAACCATGATAGAAGGGTCGCAACTCTTTCTAATGCAGTAGTAGGGCTGGCTAGACTTGATCCCATCATGCTTAGTTTCTCGTAGCCCACTTGTGCGACTTCAGTTTCCAGTTCGCTAATTTCTTCATCCAATGTCACACTTCTCTTCCTCAATCATGCCCACTCGTCATCGAGTTCGCAAAGTTTCATGCTCCCTCGCCGAATAGCTTCTTGCAACTGCCTAATTCCTTTACCAAGGTCCTCGCATCCTGTCCCAACTGCGGGAGCTTTTGTTTGCGGATTCTTTTCTATCCTCCTGGTTTCCTCTCTTCTTGTCACTATTGGGGTCATTCCCGAGCTCCGTTTTTTGCTTATGGTCCAATAGGCCCATCGAATTGCTGGTACGCGCAGGTCCTAATCTGTTCGTCCCACCTGGTAAACTCTATTCATGATTCCGCGTAGCTTTGTGAATGCTTCGACGTGGGGTATTTGTGGTGTGTGTCACTTTTCCTGCTATCGCGTCGGGTTCTGATTTTTTATCCTCAGCCTGGGATGTTCTTGCATAGCACACGTCTTCACCCATCGACACAGGTGGGTGCGCAAACTGCTTCGCTCTAGCTTCATGTCTTGCATTCGACACTAGGGACTTCCAAACCATAAGTGCATCCATCTTCTGCATTCACGCCAGCTCCCAATATTCTTCTGGTGCATATTCAACCATCGTGCGGGTGTTGCGCACAACGTCCATTCCATCAAACTGTACCGCTGCTGTTCTAGCACCACCCTTTCGAATTTGTCTAAGAATTCATCCACGCCTGTCTCCCCATCATATGTTGGCAGTTCCCTTGCTTCGGTTGTCACGCACCACAATGATCTAATCATCATGTTGCAATTCACCGTTGTTACTTCATGCAACTAGTTCTACCAACGTTCTATTTCTTCATCTAAATCTGAAATAAAGGAACTGTCATGTTCCCATGAGATTCTCCCATCTGTAGTTGGGTTCACCCAATCTTGGTCTTGCACCATTATCTGGTAAATACAATCCAGCTCATCATTGTTGTCTTCGTCGCGCATAGGTTCAGTGTAGCGCGCTCCTTCGACTGGATCTAGTGGAACTACTATGCGTAGGGACTTTTTCTCGAAAGTCATCTTTCGCTTCTTCAGGTTGATCACTCCATTCATATCCGTGGCCCAGTCTATTCCTAGCAACGCAGAGTAAGGGTTGTTTTCATCAACAATCTCTATCACCTCAAAGTCTGTTTGCATGCTCGCGCCTTCAATGTCCACTGTTACCCCTTGCAACCTTCCCATGGGCAAGATCTTTTGTTGGTTCGCCATCTGTAATTGAATCGGGGACCACTGTAATGCGAGCTTGCCCATGCGTTCCCATGTCTGCTTTGGTAACACATTCGCCTCTGAACCCAAGTCTAGGATTACCTTATCCATTTCATACTCGCTAATTTGCACTATCAATCTCATTTCCCTCCCGGTGCATAATGCATGCCTTCCTAATTTCTAGACTACGCGCGGTTCACCTGACCCTGTACACCTAGTGATCAGCTGTTGTAGTCTTTTAACTACCTTATTGTCGTGCAACAGCGTCATGCATGTCTCTAAAAAGGTAGTAAGCATAAAAGGATCCATTCCCAGCTCTAGTTAATCCTTACTACCTGAAGTAGTGGCCTCCGTGAAGCTCTTCTTAGCTTCCATAAACATCTCCTTTGTGCGGTCCAGGTCAAACTCAGGTTCCTTTGTAGGAGCCTTGCGAACCCATGTATCTTCCTTGGGCTACTTCCCCTTATCTTCCCCTATGGTTGCACCACTTCTGAGCACTATGTTCACGTTGGGGTCTTCTTCGCGTGGTTCAGACCTCATCATTTGAATATTCCACATCGGGGTAGGCTAAAGTACCCCTTTGTCTCGCATCTGCGTGATTAATATACGACAATCTACCATTTCATGATCAAACTACTCATAGTACGAATAAGATATTCTCATTGGGTTAGTACAATCGTGAGCGTAGTGCCCTGGTCCTCCACAATTGTAATAGATTAGCTATCTGCAGCCCCTTCCTGGCCCCATTCCTCCTCGTCCTCAGCCTCGCCCTTGAAATCCACCGTGCGCCATTCCCGCTGTTGGGTCGAGGGCTCACATATACTATCTGCATTCAATAAGCTGGGGTTCGATCCATCATTAACTCATAGCTCCAACATGTACGCTCATCGTGGCCCATTGACCTACAAAAATTACAAAACAACTGCTGTGGAGTCTGTGTATACTTTTGCAACAGGTGACAGTGGTCCGTCATGTGCTTTCCTCCCACTTGATAGATCGTGCACCAGAGCGTAGGTGGTGCACTTTGCCTTGCCTATGCCTCTGGTCTCAATGGCATTGGTCCCCCTCCTGCTAAGTAGTTCATGAATACTAGACAGTGATCCTTGTCGTGGCCCTAGCCTTTACATTTTATGCACCACATTTCTTCACACACCTCTGGTCATGGCGCCCTATCCTACTTCAAACTCTACATTTCCAAGCATAGGTTCTGTAGTTGCACGTGGATCTGTTGGACTCTCAATCCTGGATCCTATATTAGTGTTTCATTTATCCTCATTGCCATCTCCAATGCTTCTGCCTGGGTCGAAAGCTTCTACTGTGACAGTGTTGTCCTCAGTTTTGGTGTCAAAGACACCACAAACCATGCGCAGTGTTGTGCATCTGTTAGTGTCATGTTAGCCTTGTGGATTGTACTCTTCAATCTCTGATCCAGATCCCAGGGGGTCTCGCCTGGAAGCATCACAATCTCTTTAAATTTGATGATTGACTGGGTCTCCGATTTTAGCCGACTAAATTCTTTGTTCAGTGCATTTTGGATCTCCGCTATTCTTGCATTTGGGTGATCATTCAAGTGCTTGATATACCATGTCATCGTGCGATCCTACAATGCGCTCACCAACGTGGCCTTCTTAATGTTGTCATCTGTGACTCCTTAGGCTTCCCACATTGCTCTTACCATGAACCAGAATTGGTCCAGATCCTCATTCCCTACTCCTTTGAATACAGGTAGCTTGATCGCACTCACCATGCTGAACTGTGGGTTTGGTGGAGGCAAGGTGGTTGAAGATGGAGGTGAAGTAGGTGAAGTGGGTGATGGCATAAGTGGAGGTGATAATTGTGGAATGCGGTACTTTATCAAACTAACCACACTTCTCAAAGAAACCTGAGCACGCTCATCCTCGCTCACTTGCGGAGGTGAAATTAAAGGACTATTTCCTAACCCTTCGATCCCCTTGTAAATCCTTCCACTTCGCATCATTCCAATCATTAATATATTCGCATAACCCACTTCTCACATAACAGCATCTTAATCCAGGTATTCAGGGATTTGATGTAACTACCTCGCGGTCCCTTGAGAAAACATTGTTCTGCTTCGCTATAGCTCACTGTTGTGTCTATCGCGAACTCAATGATAAAGCCCCCTATTATCTGGTCGAGCCAATGGTCCACAGCTTGCATGATCTTATCTTCTGATGCCTCTAGTCTGCGTACTAACTCTAGAGTCCACACTATTGTTTGATCGATCTTGTACCTTCCCTGTCTGTCAACTAACCTCGCTATCCAATCTTACAGCTCTGAGGAGAAGGTCACGAAGAAGATCTCATGGATTTCCGTATATATGTAGCGATCCAGCCACCTCTTCTCGGATATCTGTGGAGTCTTGTTTTCCTATGTTACGAACTCGTGAAGCCTCTGATCCAACCAATATTCAATTTTTTTATTTGTAGGGTTCTAGTGTTCCAACATCAGACATCCCTTAGGCAAATCCCAGTCCTAGCAACGAAACCATTTGTTGGCTTGTTGTGACCTGATCCAGGTTCAGAAGTGATTTAACCAAACAAATCCTGAAACTACCGGCCCTTTCAGCAATAGTCCATAGAGCGCGGACTGAGGTGTCACCCGAGGTAGTATGGGAGGGTATTGGAACTAGGTTTCCGCACCCTTGGGATGTCTTGATAGGTATTGGAAGGCTCGTGATCTCACTCTACGCACTGCGCTACTTCCGCGCAGCTGTCTGTGCAGTGCAACTACCTTCGCGCGGCTTAAATGAAGAGCGCGAATGTTCTTTACCCTTTACTGTGCTTATTATTATTATAGATATTGATTTAAATTAAGTGGGCCTAACACTTTCATTTACCATTCAACATAAACAAACATGCGCGTAATCATAAACTGTAAACAGATGCATAAACAGAAATATAGAAATAGATACGCAATGTTCCAAAACCAACTTATCCTTATTAATGTTTTTTCCAGTTACAATCCACCTCCTACCCTGCACACACAGCTGCAGACTCTACCAGGCCTCTGCGCACATCGCTGTAGATCCTATTCTTACTACTACCAACTGTGACTCGGACTTATAGACTCAGAGTGAATTTCACATTAAAAAACCCATATCACTTCATATCAAGACTAACCAAAAACTGCCTTCTACACTTAGAGTCTCACTGTATTTATACCTTCCCATGGTCCGCGGACCATGGGTAGGCCGACACATTCTACATTAAATTACAATATTTTAGGGTGGACTACCCTAGACTCTTGTACTTTGCGCCTACATTTTGCGGGGTCTTACGTTACATTGACCAAAAATTCATCATTAAATCCCAGAAACCCGTTATTGGGGGATCCGCTGCCTAACATAAAAAGTTTGTTTAAATTAATGTGAGTTCAATTAGTTAATGCATGCTTGCATATAACTGCTACACTTCAGATAATTGAATATTCTCTCATGAATAACTCATGGATGTTAGTTCAAACAGAGACCCCATTGAGATCAGAGGAGGGACAGTGTACTATCAGTTGGATGGAATTTTCCTATAAAGGAAGCTTATCCATGGAGAAGGATTTATCTCCTTCAGGATTGCACAGTTAGATCAGAGGTTAGTGAGTGTGTGAAGAGGTCAATTGACACAAGAGACAACACTAGACCCCAAGGAAAATTGCACAAAGAAATAGGAGGCTTGGAGGGCAGAGGAGAAGGTTTGAGAGAGGCCTTTGACTGTCTATGAGCAGCAGAGGGATTGTAGAGAGAGTAGGATAGCTTGTGAGCTGATTCTTTTTGTAATCTGGACTATATTTCCACTTGTATGATAATACAGAGATTGGGGTTTTAGTCTAAGGCTTTCCCCGGGTTGTTTCTTCTGTGTTATGTGTGATTGATTTCTTCTTATCAGTTATATGTGTTCAATTGTTCTTGCTCAATTTGATTAAGCTTCCACCTAATTGGTTGTAGAAGTAGATCAAGTATTTTTCTTTAGTATATTGCATAATTTGTTGATCTACAGTGGGAATTTCTACATGGTATCAGAGCAAAGGTGATCAAGGAAGAATAGTATACAAGAAGGGAGAAGTTTGAAGTTTGTGATTCCTGAATATAGAAATCAAGTTCTTATCATATCTCTATTTAACCTATGGCGTTCAATGGTTTAAGACTCGAATATGCCCTTGATGGAAGTTTGAATTATATAGCCTGGAAGGATCGCATGGAAGTAGTATTAGAGGATAATGGTATAAAGGACTTCATTGATCAAGAAGTCCCCAAGCCGACTAATACTATTGAATTGGCAGAATGGAGGAAATGTGTGGCTAGAGTAAGGACAATTCTTTTGGAGGGAGTTGGAGACCACATAGTCTTGAGTCTCCTTGGGAAAGAGACACCATTTTCAATGTGGAAAACATTGAAGGATCTATATTAGAATAGCAGCGATCAGAGGAAGCTAGCCTAAAAGACAAGCTTTGAAAGATCAAGTGTGAAAAGGGCCACACGATCTCTACGTATCTGAACAGACTCACCACATGCAGGGATGAGCTTGGAAGTGTAGGGATCATGACAGTTGATGATTACATGGTGAGTCTTGCACTCCTCAGTCTTCCTAAGAGCTAGCATAACTTCCAGGACTCAGTTAATGGAAGAGAGAAACTGCTAGATTGGGAATGAATTTGGTCGGATTTGATGCAAGAGGAGATAAGAAGAAGCACCAGAGATGGTTCTTCATCCATGGAGGATGAAGAAAACTGCGCCTTAGCGAGTAAGGTGAAGAAGGGGAAGGAGAAGGATTCTCATTCCAATTCCAGTTCTTCCCATGGTGGGAAGAAGTTTGACAAATCGAAAGTGTGATGCTTTCATTGTCATGAGGTGGGCCATTTTGCTACAAATTGTCCACTGAGGAAATCCAAGAAGGGATCCGTGGAAGGATCAGAAGGTGAGGCACTGGCCTCACAGTTCGAGTTGGATTTCACACTGTTCGCATGCATGGTTTCATCCATGGTGGGAAGTGGTTGGTTTCTTGATAGTGGAGCTTCTTTCCACATGAACGGCGACAAGAGTTTGTTCAATACTTTGGAGGAGAAAGATCTCCAGGTACTCATAACAATGGGTAATGATGAAAAGTATAGTGTCTTAGGTGTAGGCACAATTGTTTTTCAGAGGGAGCATGGAGCTCGCATTACCTTGACCGATGTCAAGTATGTACCAGGACTGAAGAGAAATTTGTTGTCGATCACGATGCTGGAAGACAGAGGCTATGATGTAGTCTTCAGTAAGGGAAAGGTTTTCCTTAGACACATCATCACTAAACAGGTGAAGCAGATTGGTTCACGGGTCAAGAACCTGTATTCTCTTGAGGTTCAAGATGCATGCAAAGCCTTGAGGAGTAAGGCAACTGATGGAGACTTGGTGGTTGAGAGGGAGAGTACATTACCTTTCAACATGAAGTGCCAGAAGAAGTCTCAGACGATTGTGGAGGAGCCACGATTGGTGAAGAGGGATCACATGCATCCATACCTCCAGGTAGGAGGTGGGGCGATATGGAGTGATCATCCCAAGAAGGCTGGAATAGGGGCAGGATCCTTGAAGTACCCAACCTCTTTGATTCAACTTTGCTACAGGAGCCCCAACGAGGAGTAGCAATACTGGCTAAGTGGGTAGAGACAAATGAGGATGGAGTAGCAGAGAGAGCTACAGTGCAGGAATCCCAAGGCTGTGTACAGCTAGCAGGCTGCAATAATGCGAGAGGCACAAGAGTGTTGCATCAGTGCAGGATGGCATAAAGAGGTGTGCAACCCTGCGAGATGCATGGAGTGTTGCAGGTAGAGCTTCAACATCAGAGTATGTTTCTAGCCCAACAGAGAAGTCAGTTGGGAGTTTTTTTTTGTTTCTAGAGTTGCTAGAGCAACCACACTTGCGAGAAATGTTGCATGCAGAACATTCCAAAGGTATAGGATCGAGTTCGAGTTGAATGTCTTTCTTGTTGAGAGGGAGTGTTGAAAATAGCAATAATAAATGCTAAAAATAGCACTGCTGTAAATAGAAGTTTGGATACCAGTGCTGGATTGAGCAACAGGGAATGAAAAATGGAAGTGCTAAAAATAGAATTGCTATTTTTAGCAGTTCAGGATGGATTCCAATTTTAGTCAGTCCCTGGACTAAAATAGGAAGTAAAATTCGAATTTGAACTTAACAGCTGTTTGAAAATAAATTAATTAATTCACCATGAGTTAATTAGTTGTGAAAAATCAAACATGAAGTCCATGTGAGGACATGCAATAGCTTCTCCATTAATTGAGGAATTTATCCATCAGTTAAAGAGATAAGGATGAGTTATAATTTGAGTTGTAATTAGTTGGCTCAGTTAACTGAGTCAAGTCCAGTTAGATTGATTTAAACAGTTTGTTTAAATTAATGTGAGTTCAGTTAGTTAATGCATGCTTGCATATAACTACTGCACTTCAGATAACTGAATATTCTCTCATGAATAACTCATGCATGTCAGTTCAGACAGAGACCCAGTTGAGATCATAGGATGGATAGTGTACTATTAGTTAGATGGATTTTTCCTATAAAGGAAGGTCATCCATGGAGAAGGATTTATCTCCTTCAGGATTTGCAGTTAGATTAGAGGTTAGTGAGTGTGTGAAGAGGCCAATTCACACAAGAGACAACACTAGACCCCAAGGAAAATTGCGCAAACAAATAGGAGGCTTGGAGGGCAGAGGAGAAGGTTTGAGAGAGGCCTTTGACTGTCTATGAGTAGCTGCATAGGGATTGCAGAGAGAGCAAGATAGCTTGTGAGCTGATTATTTTTGTAATCCGGACTATATTTCCACTTGTATGATAATACAGAGATTGGGGTTTTAGGCTGAGGCTTTCCCCAGGTTATTTATTCTGTGTTATGTGTGATTGATTTCTTGTTATCAGTTATATGTGTTCAATTCATCTTGCTCAATTCGATTAAGCTTCCGCATAATTGCTTGTAGAAGTAGATCAAGTATTTTGCTTTAGTATATTGCATAATCTGTTGATCTACAGTGGGAATTTCTACATTCCATTTGTGTCTTACTTCAGTAGCAGGTTAGTAGGGATAAAAGGATCACCATAAGGTTTTCAGCAGGTGTCTCGGCCTCACTTCCTCCCTCTGGGATCATCACTTGAAGAAGGGACCCTTAAGCAGCCCCAAAAACACAGATTTCTAGTTCTTTTATGAGCTTTGGAGTTTTATGTCCTTAAATTAGTATTTGGTTAGTTTTGCAAGGTATATTTCCATTTTCATCTTTTTCATCTCCATTTCTATAGTAGATCTCATCCATGCTTTCATTCCTTTTAGCAACTTTCCTCATGCATAGTGTAGGCAGTTAATTCATTAATTCTGCTTTTCTAGTTTATGAAAATGTTTCTTGTTTGCATAGATTTTTGGAAGATATACATGTTTTATGTAGAGTAGGTGCTTCAGGAGGAGACTAAGAATTCATAGCTGTTAGAAAATTATATATTATGGAGCAATGGAACACATAAAATATTGCAGAAATATAAACACAGAAAACGCACAAAACAAGAGAGACACAGATATACGTGGTTCACCCAGTTTGGGCTACGTCCACCCCGAACATCCAGTCCTTCCTTTCTATTATCCAACAAAATGAAGAGACACAACCTACAGCAAATCCGCTGTAATATCCTCTGTTTTCTCTCACAGTCTCACCTCTCTGTTTCTCGCTCACAGAATACACATTTGTATCTCAGCCTCAAATACAATACCCTCATACAAAGAGAGGGGTTGCCTTCTAGGGCAAAAACCCTAAACTAAACATAAGTTCTACCGTCAGATCATCTGCCTAATGAACGGCTCAGATTGACTAGAAATTACTATACTTTTACAAGGCAATTTTACATTTGTTTTTAGCTTCGGGGGCGCTGCCCCCGAGCCCCCGCCGGGGGACCGCTGGCCCCCGGACCCCCCAGCCGAGGGGATCGGCCCCCCCGCACCCCCCCGCGTGGAGGGGTGTACAAACTTCCTGGGGTATACATCCAGCTGAAACAAAGACCTCTGAACAATCATGCTCCACACACAACAATCTCCCACTTGGAGAATGATTGTAGAAACTCCACCGCTGCTTCATTTGCTGGACAATGACTCCTCTTTGGACCTAGCTGTTTCTCATCTTCATCGTCATCCTTGAAGACCAATTGAAACTGAGCATATTCTCAGTTTCTCCCTGGTTACAACTTTTGTTAGCATATCTGCAGGATTCTGGCTAGTGTGTATCTTTTCCAGCTTCAACTCTCCATCTTCCAACACTGATCGTATGAAATGGTACTTGAGCTGTATGTGTTTAGTCCTGGAATGAAATGCTGAGTTCTTTGCAAGATGAATGGCACTTTGGCTATCACTGTATAACGTGCCCATATCATGCTCCTTACCCAATTCACCCATAAACCTTTGTAACCAAATCATTTCTTTACTAGCCTCTGTAGCAGCAACATACTCTGCTTCTGTTGTTGAAAGTGCAACAACACTTTGGATTTTTGAAACCCAACTGACAGTTGTTCCTCCAACAGTAAATACATATCCTGTAGTGCTCCTCCTGTTATCTCTGTCACCTGCCATATCTGCATCAACATATCCTTGTAGGGAGATGTTTGAACCACCAAAGCATAATGCTTGATTTGTGGTACCTTTCAAATATTTGAGAATCCATTTCACTGCCATCCAATGTTCCTTTCCTAGATTGTTCATGTACCTGCTTACAACTCCCATTGCATGTGCAATATCAGGCCTTGTGCAAACCATTGCATACATTAAGCTTCCAACTGTTGATGCATATCGAACTTTAGACATATAATCCATGTCTTCTTGGGTCTTTGGGCACATTTCCTTGCTAAGTTTGAAATGGCTAGAAAAAGGTGTACTAACTGGTTTTGCATTGTGCATGTTAAATCTTTTCAACACCTTTTGTATGTACTCATTCTGAGACAATGTTAATTTACGATTTTTCCTGTCTCTAGTTATTCTCATACCAAGGATTTGTTTTGCAGCTCCCAAATCCTTCATTGCAAATGAATTTTCCAATTTTCTTTTGAGCACATTTATTTCCTGCATGTTAGATCCTGCAACAAGCATGTCATCTACATACAATAACAATATAATATAGCTGCCATCATTTTGCTTTTTCAAATAAACACAATGATCAGAGTGACATCTAGTATAACCTTGTTCAGACATAAACTTGTCAAATTTTAGATACCACTGCCTTGGAGCCTGTTTTAAGCCATACAAGCTCTTCTTCAACCTGCACACTAGTTTCTCCTTCCCTTTCACCTCATATCCTTGTGGCTGCTGCATATATATCTCTTCCTCCAAATCCCCATGGAGAAAGGTTGTCTTTACATCTAATTGCTCAAGATGCAAATCTTCAGCTGCTACAAGACTTAAAATAGTTCTTATTGAAGTCATTTTAACAACAGGAGAAAATATTTCATCAAAATCAATACCTTTCTTCTGTGCAAACCCCTTCACCACAAGTCTAGCTTTGTAACTCTGTTTTCCTCCATCTTCTTCCTTCAGCCTGTAAACCCATTTATTCTTCAATGTAGTTTTTCCTGCAGGCAACCTGACTAAATCCCAAGTCTGGTTATGCATTAAGGAGTCCATCTCTTCTTCCATGGCTACCTCCCACTTCTTCCTGCTTTCAACCTGCATTGCTTCTTCATAACATTCGGGTTCACCAGAATCAGTCAACAATAAATAATATAATGAAGGAGAGTATCGTTCAGGGGGTCTACTTATCCTGGTAGATCTTCTAACACCACTTTCAGGTGTTTGGGGTGCCTATTGCTGTTGTGGTGGTTGCAGTTGTTGATTATTATTATTTTCAGACACCTTTACCTTTTCACTGATTTCATCAAGAACTGCGTATTCCTTGTTTCTTTTCTTGCAACTGATTCTTATACAAGACCTTTTCATTGAATATTACATCTCTGCTCCTAATGATTTTGTGATTTTCGTAATCATATAAGCGATAACCAAAATCATTAACACCATATCCAATAAAGGTACATTTCTTTGACTTTGCCTCAAGCTTTGTTCTATTTTCTTTATCAATATGGACAAAGGCCTCACAACCAAAAGGCTTTAAAAAGGAGTAGTTTACCTTTTTACCTGTCCATGCTTCCTCCGGAACATCACCATCCAAGGAACTTGAAGGCCCTCTGTTTATTAGATAAACAACAGTATCTACAGCATTTGCCCAAAACTGTAAAGGCAATCCTGCATGCAATCTCATGCACCTTGCACGCTCCATGATTGTTCTATTCATCCTTTCTGACACACCATTTTCTTGTGGTGTTCTTGGAACTGTCTTCTCTCTGCGAATTCCATGTTCTGAACAGTACCTATCAAACTCTTTGCTGCAATATTCACCTCCATTGTCTGACCTAAGACACTTCAATTTCTTTCCTGTCTGAATCTCAACCAAAGCTTTCCATTTCTTGAAAGTATCAAATACATCAGATTTATTCTTAATACAATAAATCCAAGTTTTTCTAGTTGCATCATCAATAAAAGTAACATAATAACGAGAGCTACTGAGAGATGATACCTGAGCAGGTCCCCATACATCTGTATGCACAAGCTCTAATTTTTCGCTCTTCTTTTCTTTCCCAACTCTGAGAAATCTGACTCTCTTCTGTTTTCCATAAATGCAATTCTCACAAAAATCCAAATCAACATTCTTCAAACTCGGCAACAAATTCCTTGAGTGAAGAATCTTCATCCCCTTTTCACTCATGTGTCCGAGCCTATGATGCCATAATGTTGCATCTGCTCCTTTGGAAGTTAAAGCATTAACAGAGTTAGAAATACCATTGCATAAATACAATGTACCAACCTTTTCACCTTTTGCTATTACCAGGGCTCCTTTGGTGACCTTCCAAGCTTTATCTGTGAAAGTTGTCACACAACCTTCACCGCCTAACTGCCCTGTTGAAATAAGATTTTTCTTTAGATCTGGAACATGCCTTACCTCCTTTAATAGCCATTGGTTTCCATTCTGCTGTTTTACAAGAACCTTACCCATTCCAACGATTTTACAGGGTTTATCATCACCCAGACGAACTTGTCCAAAATCTCCTTGAACATAGTCATGAAAGTATTTCTTATCAAGTGTGGCATGGAATGAAGCCCCTGAATCTACCACCCGGAATCAGTAATATTTTCGAAAGAAAGAATCAAAGCATCTTGTAACACCTCACCTGTCACATTTGCTTCATGATTGTTTTCTTGTTGTGCATCTCCTTCTTTTCCCTTCCGAGATCTACAGTCTTTCTTTAGGTGTCCTTTCTTTCCACATTTCCAGCACACTATCCCCGATCTGGACTTGGATCTGCCTTTCCTTGATTTACTGCGATATCCTGAGCTCTTTCCTCTTTCCATTTTTCTTCCTCTAGACTCTACACTCAAAGCATTTCCCGATGTCTCACCGGAGCTTTTCCGTCGCATTTCCTCGCTAAGGATAGCACCGACAACATCATCAAACTTTAAAGTACTAGATCCAGAAACGGAGTTACTAATGGCCATTACCAAACCATTCCAACTTTCTGGTAATGAGCACAAGAATAACAGAGCTCTAACTTCATCATCAAAGTTTACCCCTACAGAACTTAACTGACTTGTAACTGTATTAAAATCATTTAAATGGTTTGCAACAGATCCACCTTTTGACATATTCATATTAAATAACCGTTTCATAAGAAATACCTTGTTTGAGGCCGAGGGTTTTTCATATAGTTTCGACAACGTCTGCATCAAACCCTCTGTCGTCGTTTCCTTCGAAATGTTGAAGGCAACTGACACAGCAAGGCACAACCGTATTGTTCCGAGTGCCTTTCTATCGAGAAGGTTCCATTCTTCGTCTTTCATACCTGTCGACATCTTTTTTTTTCCGCCCAATGGTAGGTATAGATCTTTCTGATACAAATAATCTTCCATCTGCATCTTCCACAGCGAGAAGTTTTGGCCATTAAATTTCTCGACCCTAAACTTACCATCTTCCACCATTGCTCCCACTCGAACCAGGAACCCTTCTTTCCTGCGAGTTTATCAGCCAAATAGACCTTCGACTCTGATACCAGTTGTTAGAAAATTATATATTACGGAGTAATGGAACACATAAAATATTGCAGAAATATAAACACAGAAAACGCACAAAACAAGAGAGACACAGATATACGTGGTTCACCCAGTTTGGGCTACGTCCACCCCGAACAGCCAGTCCTTCCTTTCTATTATCCAACAAAATGAAGAGACACAACCTATAGCAAATCCACTGTAATATCCTTTGTTTTCTCTCACAGTCTCACCTCTCTGTTTCTCACTCACAGAATACACATTTGTATCTCAACCTCAAATACAATACCCTCATACAAAGAGAGGGGTTGCCTTCTAGGGCAAAAACCCTAAACTAAACATAAGTTCTACCGTCAGATCATCTGCCTAATGAATGGCTCAGATTGACTAGAAATTACTATACTTTTACAAGGCAATTTTACATTTGTTTTTAGCTTCGGGGGCGCTGCCCCAGAGCCCCCGCCGGGGGACCGCTGGCCCCCGACCCCCCAGCCGGGGGGGATCGGCCCCCCCGCATGGAGGGGTGTAAAAACTTCCTGGGGTATACATCCGGCTGAAACAAAGACCTCTGAACAATCATGCTCCACACACAACAATAGCCAGTAGCCACCTTCCACTCCATCCACCTTAGCCATCCCTTGTTTTCACCATCACCTTCACTAGTTTTCATCATTTTTCATAGAAATTCTTCCAAGCACATTGAGTGAATCCAGCCATCTACTATCTTCGATGTTGAATTATGAGTGATCCTAGACCTTCTCCCACTCCATTCCACCCATCACACACCTTTCCTAGGCCTCTCATCACCTCCATCACCTCACATTTTGCTCTCGGCTGTATCCTGTAGGTTTACAAGGGATCCTGTAGGTTTCTAGTACATCCTGTAGGTTTTCCTGAAATGGCCTATTTTGAGGCCGAATTGATGGAAAACCTCTAGGAAGTCACCAAAATCCTCCCAAGGGTCTTCCACACCATCCAACCATCTCATAACCCTTCTAGCCTTCCTCAAACATCCTTAATTCACCTACCACATCAACAGAAGCAATTAGTTTGCATACTTGATTTTGCATTAAAAAAAAAAAAAAAAAAAAAAAATTAGTTTAGTCTCTTTACTTGCACATTAGTGATGTTTGATGCTTGTTACTTGTACAACTTAGATAGTAGCATTTGGTTCATGTTGATTTAGCATTTCTGCCAAGCATAGTTTCTTAGCAGTTAATTAGAAAATGGTGTGATTTAGCATTACATGTTGACCTTCTCCATTATTGCAGTAGAGTAGCTCTCTCTTAGAATAGATTTACCTTTCTTCCATCAAAGAATAAATCTTCTTATGACTCCATATAAGTCTGGCTTGAAACCCCAGTGGTCTCTCACCGGCTGAACAGTGACAACAGGCAGAACCATCACTTTTACTTGTGTATATAGCATTGTCACCTCCAAGTTTGTATGAAACCCGGGTTGATAAAGTAAAGATGGTAGCCCAGGAGTTTCAGCATCCTTGCTACAATACTAGTGCTCATTAGGGAGCTCCAACCCCCTAATCTAATCACTAGCTACTATTGGCAGGAAGCTTCAACTTCCTCACTGAAGTCTCCAACCTTGAGCAACATCCATGGACCACGTTTTGTCAAATTTTCAGACTGGATCCAATATCAACACTTATGGTCAATCATCATTGTAAAACAATCATCAATCTCTGACACACATAATCAACCAATCATTGAAACCCAAACAACTGATACATAATCAAAACTTAACCAATCAACTGGAACAGTTAGATCATTGTAACCAGTACACAAAACTGAACTTAGAATGTTGCATCAACACACAGAATCAACTGCAACCTTGATTATTCATTTTCCAAAATGTATACGCTATTTCACTTAAGGAAACCTGTGTGTATGTTGTTGGAAATAATACTGAGAGGGGGGGTGAATCCGTATTATTAAATCAATTATTTTTCATTACACAATCAGATTTGTATACGCTACTTTAGCTATGGGAAACTGCATATATACGCCACTGTGTCTAAAGAAACCAGCGTATATCAGAAAACTTAAGATTCATTAATTGTTGATCTTTAATCAGTGCATTAGGACTTCATTAATCATAAGAACAGTAAACAGGAGTAGTAAAACAGAACAGATCATCACACACATGGACACAAATATATAAGGTGGAAACCTAATGTGGGTGAAAACCACCTGCTGCAATTTGTCTCTATCTTCTTTTAATTAGAAACTTCTTTTACAATGATTCTGTACTGGTGCAGTCTTATACCAGTACGCAGGCTAATACCTACAGAAGGCTACAACCTTCTCTCGTTCTCCAGCTTCTCTTGGAAGGGAGCTACAACCCCCTTAGCTCTTGTACTAGCTGAGGTACTAGTACGTAGGTGTTGACCTACAGAAGGCTACAACCTTCTCTTTTCTTCCAGGGACCACATTTCATAAATTTTCAGACTGGATCCATGAATAACATCAATCAAACATCAAGTATATCTGCATCAACCAATCTCTTTTGCACCAAACAAAACTGAATCAAATAGTCACTTCTCTGAATGTTGTACCCAGAAAATAGTAACAGTAACCAGACACCAATTCTGAACCCAGAACACTGCAGCAATAAATAGAAGTAGCTAAAACATATATCAAGAGACGTATGCTACTTCAATGTGTACAACCTGCGTGCATACGCTTCTGAATCAAGGCCAACCTACGTATACGCTATTTTGATTCACAGAACTAGTGTGTATATGCGCCTTTGCTTCGTTGAACCTGTGTACAGATCTATAAAAGATAATTCATCCTTTTCACTTATTCAGACATCAGTTATACCTAGATTATCAGATTTATAGATCAAGTCATGCACCAAAAATCACACAAAGATACTACTATTCAAGCCTTAAGATCTTGACCCATCAATAGTACTTATCCTTCTTCTTGTGCTCAGGTTCCTCTTTGATTCAGATCCAGCTATGCACCATAACCCAATGACCAGTATTTCAGATTTAGCTCTTCATCAAATATTCAATGCTTAAGTCAATATCCATGCCTAATGATCTCCTTCCCCTTTTATAGTCTTAGGCCTTACAATACCATGGTCCAAAACCATAAAGAATCAATACCTTGGATCAAATACCTAGGTTAAACACTTCAGACGAGATACTATGGTCCAAAACCATTGATCCAAATACCAAGGACTAAATACCATGGACCAAAAATAAGTTTTCCCACACGTACGTGCTTTTTCGTGCATGAAAGTGCATGCATACGCATACGCGACTTTTGATTGGCAATCCCACGTGTATATGCGACTTAGTCACAAGACACCTACGTATATCTCTTTTCTTTCATTTTTAGAGCCTGAACAGTGATCTGCCATCTGAGTGAGTTGCCATCAAGGACAACACCTGTGTCATAATACCAACAATCTCCCCCTTTGGACTTGATGGCAACCCCAAGTCACTCAAATTCATTCTCCCCTTTTGACATCAAGGGCAAAGGGTTATGCTCCCCATGATTTCATGCTGAAATCTCTGCTCTGTTGTGCTATCCATTCTCCCCTTGACTGTAGGCAAGGTTTGCAAGAAGATGTTCTACAAGAAGATACATAACTTTATACATCATAAATGACCTTCCTACCACCAAAGACTCATACATACATCCATCTCCCAACCAAGTGGGGATTGACTCATTCACCCAACCAAGTGGGGATACACCAAAAGTTTACACAAGATAAAACAAGAAAATTACATTATCCATCCTAAGCACAGTGGGGAAACCAAGGTAGGCCATTACATGACCTTGATAAGTAAAGAAATACATGACATCGAGACGAAATAACTACAACCAGACTATGATATTTATCAACAACTATCATCAGCAGCATCTATCATTCATCATTCAGATCAGCAACCATGTTCTCCTTCTGCACCTGTTCCCCCTGAAACCAAAACACTGTGATCTTGAACCAAGATCTTCTAGGATAATGCCAACAATGCATTATTATAAGAATATATATGCTCCCCCTGAACCTGTGCCAGATGGTCTCTGTCAGACCCATATCAGACTCCTTTCATCCTAAGCCTGGTCCACTGTGTTTCTTCAAACCAACATATACGTGACTGTATCCACATAAACCGACATATGTATGCGGATTCTCCTCATTAAACTCACGTACAACCACTTTTCTCTGAAATAGACAAGTTTCAACAGCAAGATGATGCATCAACTACTCCCAGATTCTGTCTAAGGTATTCAAATATCTCCCTGGGCAGTGGTTTGGTGAGTATATCAGCAACCTGTTCCTTGGAGGGAACATACTCCAATTTGACCTTATGTTCAAGCACTTGTTCTCAGAGAAAATGATATTTCATAGGTATGTGCTTGGTCTTTGAATGCATGACTAGAGTTTTTGAAATGCTGATTGCACTTGTATTATCACATAAAATAGAGAAAGGTGGAGTACAAGTGATTTTAAAATATTGCAAAATTTGCATCATCCAAAGGAGTTGTGTGCAACAAGATGCAGTAGCCACATATTCCACTTCAGCTGTAGATAAAGCAATTGAACTTTGCTTCTTGCTGAACCAAGAGACTAATCTAGAACCCATAAAGAATGCACCACCACTAATGCTTTTTCTGTCATCCATGCTTCCTGCCCAATCTGCATCTGTATATGCAGGAAGTGTGAGATCTGTATCTCTAGGATACCATAAGCCATAGTTTTGTGTCCCTTGAAGATATTTGAAGATTCTTTTAACAGCCTGAAGGTGTGCTTATTTGCCTGTAATCTTCCAACTAGTCCCACTGCACGCATGATGTCTGGTCGGGTACCTGTCAGATAGAGCAGACTACCAATCATGGATCTATAGGTTGGTTGATGTACTGCTGCTGAATCATCATTGGTGTTGAGGCTGCATCCTGTTACCATAGGGGTACATACTGGTTTTGAATCTTCCATGCCATATTTCTTCAAGATCTCCTTGAGGTACTTGGTTTGTGACAAAAAGATATCGTCTTTATTTTGTTGGACTTGTAAACCAAGAGAATATGTTAGCTCACCAAGCAAGGACATTTCAAACTCTTTCTGCATCATCAAGGCAAAATTTTGACTCATGGCTTCTTCATTGCTACCAAAGATGATATCATCAACATACGAAACAAGTATTAGCAATTTATCATTATCAATTTTTACATATAGATTGCTATCTATTGATCCTTTTGAAAAACCTTGTTGATGGAGGTATTTGTCCAGACGATAATACCAAACCCTTGGAGCCTGTTTAAGACCATATAGTGCCTTCTTAAGTCTGCATACAAGTTTTGGATCATTTCCAAGGATGAATCCATCTGGTTGCTGAATATACACTTCTTCTTCCAAGTCTCCATTTAAAAAGGCAGATTTCACATCCATTTGAAAAACTTTGAACTTTTGAAAGCTAGAAAGAGGAAGGAACATTCTTATGGCCTCAAGTCTAGCAACTGGTGCAAAAGTTTCTTCAAAGTCTATACCTTCTTGTTGAGCATACCCTTTACAAACAAGTCTGGCCTTGTTTCTAATAACTTCTCCATTTTCATTCAGCTTGTTTTTGAATATCCATTTTGTCCCTATGACATTCTTATCTTTTGGTCTAGGAACCAACTCCCAAGTGTTGTTCTTTTCAATCTGCTCAAGTTCTTCATCGATGACCTTGACCCAACATTCATCTTTGCATGCTTCTCTTACATTTTGTGGTTTAGTGGAGGAGAGCAATGCTAGATAGCTTGAAGCTTCAGAAATACTTCTTCTTGTTTGTACACCTTCCTCTTTCTGCCCCAAAATTTGAGTCTCTAGATGATTCTTCTGGACATACCTGGATGGACTCCTTTCTTCCACCCTTATCTGTTCTTCTCGTGCCTCATAGGTTTCTTCTTCATCATCATAAGTCTAATTTGATGTTGAAGGATAGTCCTCATCTTCTTCAAAATCTTCGGATTTTACCTACCTTGGAGTGTTTCCTTCTTCATCAATCACTACATCAATACTTTCAACAATTTTTCCAAGTCTTTTATTGTAGCACTTATATCCTTTGCTATGGGGAGAGTAACCAAGGAGAATGCCTTCATCTGCTCTTGGTTCAAACTTGCCAGGGTTTTCATCAGTCCTTTTGATGTAACATTTGCTTCCAAAAATTTTGAAGTATCTTACCGTAGGAGTCTTACCATACCAAAGTTCATGAGGAGTTTGAGTGTTGTTCACCCGGACGTTTGTCTTGTTGAGAATAGTGACGGCAGCAAATGCAGCTTCACCCAGAAGGTTGCAGGAGTTCCAGACTCATCAAGCATAGCTCGAGCCATTTGTTGAACTGTTCTGTTCATCCTTTCTACTACTCCATTCTGCTGAGGAGTCCTAGTAGTAGAGAATTCCCTTCTTATTCCATGTTCTTCACAAAAATCGAAAAATTCATTCGAGGTAAATTCCCCACCTCTATCAGACCTGAGGCATTTGATTCTGCGATTTGATTCGTTTTCAACCAAGGCTTTGAATGCTTTGAACTTTTCGAAAGCTTCGTCTTTATGCTTCATAAGTCCTATCCATCACATCCTGGAAAAGTCGTCAATGAACAATATAAAGTATTCTTCTCCTCGAGGTGACCTTTTCCTAGATGGACCACATACATCAGTATGGACAAGTTCAAGTGGCCTACTAGCTGATCCTTCCTTCTCAAGGAAATTAGTTCTGGTTTGATTCCCAAACTGACATGCTTTGCATATTGTATTATTTGGAATTCTAATGTCAAGGAGATCACGAACCGCCTGATATTTTCATGCTTTCCTTATCTAAGAGAAGCTAAGATGCCCCAATCTTCTATGCCATAGCCAGTGTTCATCATTCTTGCTCAGATAGCATTGTTGTTGTCCTCCCTTGAGTATGTATAATTTATTTGGTGTTCTTATGCCTTTGATCAATGTTTCTCCTGTATCAAGATCACGAACAATACATCCATTTGATCGAAATATTACCTCATTTCCTTGATCACACATTTGACTGACACTTAATAGATTATGCTTTAAACCATCAACATACATAACATTCCCAGCTTTGACCTTTTCTTTCAAAAGAACAGAATCTTTACCTTTTATGAATGCAGGGGTGTCATTTCCAAATGAGACCTTCTTTTCCTTTTCTAAGGCATAATATGATTGAAGTTTTTCTTTATCACCTGTCATATGTTTCGAGCATCCACTGTCGATGTACCACTGGTTTTCCCGCCCTTCTACATATAAGGCTATACCACATCTTTCTAGTTGTGGTTCTTTCTTCCTCCATGTTTTGGGGCTCAATGAAGCTTGCTCCTTCTAGGTTGTTTGCCGAAACCTACTCCTGCATTTAGAATCTTTATGACCAAAGTTTTTACAAATAGAACATTCTATTTCATTTTCAAGAGAAAAAAAGTTATTGTAGGTTCTTTTCATGATTCCAGTGACACACCTTTGATTTCGTGCTTCTCTGGTCATGATGGTCTTGTAGGCAACACATTGAGCTGCTTTATGTCCAAAGTTATGACAAGAGAAACATTTGCCATTGAAGAAATTCCTGTGATCATCAAACCTTCCATCTAGATGATTGTAATAGCCATTCATTCTTGAGGCAAATTGAGAATGATTTACCTGTGGTTGGTTGTAGCTTCTGTTCATCCTTGAAGTAGATTGCCCTCGATTTACTTGGTGATTTCTATTCATTCTTGAAGTAAATTGTCCCTGATTTACCTGGTGATCTTCATTGTGCCTTTGTTGTCGATTGTCAACCTGTTCACTTCTCCTTGCAGCTTCAAGATAACTTTTGGAGGTAGATGGCTTTTGTGCTTGAGATGTTTCTTCAGTATACCCAAGACCTGTCTTGATTAGAGGAGAACGCTGCACTTTGATAATCTCATCTAAAGTTTCAGATCCTTTAGCAAATCTAAGATTAAGAGCTTTTGTTTTCTCAATATCTTTTCTAAGTCCCACAATTTCACATTCTAACTTTTCATTGTGTTTTTCCCTTTCAGCAAGTTGGAATGTCAGAGTATCTATAATCATATTCTTTTCTTCTAAACAAATTTTGAGTTTAGAAATTTCTTCATAAAGACCTTCTTCATCTATAGCATCCAAGAAATCATCATCTTCAAAAGCCATCAAAAGTCTATAATCATTATCTTGTTCATCTTCATCACTATTTGAAAATCCATCACTGTCTTCATGAGTATAATAGCTCTTCTTACTTACATTCTATTTTCTGTTCCATCTAACTGGTTCCTTACCTTTGTCAAGTTTATCTTTATGAGGACACTTGGCTGCATAGTGACCGACTCTTCCGCAAGCAAAGCATTTAAAAGGTAGCTTACCTCTGAATCTTCCAGAACCCCGTTGAAGGTTCTTGACAAAGTTTTATTCTTCCTCTCCTTCTGACATATGTCCTGAATCATTGTAATCTCCTTTTCCTGAGGCTTTGAATGTGGCTTCTCTCCTGTCTGATGGTCCTCCTTTTCTCATTTCGAAAGCAGTTAGGATTCTGTGCAGCTATGACATTGTAATGCTCTATAGATTCTATTTTTCTTCTATGGCAGAAACTTTTGATTCAAACTTAGAAGACAAAGATCTTAGAACCTTTTCAACCAAAACAACTTCTTTTATTTCTTCACCCAAGTTTTTCATACAATTAACAATCTCATCTATACGTAAGAAATAGTTAGCCACACTTTCATCATTGTGCATTCTGAGATTTTCATATTGAATTCTGAGAGTTTGTAGTTTTGCTCGTTTTACCTGATCATCTCCTTCATAGCTCAGAACTATCTTGTCCCATATTTCTTTTGCGGTTTTGAGCTGCATAACCTTGACGAATTCTGATTGAGATAAACTCCCTAATAGAGTATTGACAGCCTTTGCATTTGTTTCATACTGCTTCTTACCAGCCGTATCTGTAGGAGTTGCTGATGGAAATGTGTATCCTGTTTCCACGATATCCCAGACTTCTGTACCAAGAGATTGAAGATAGGCTGTGATTCTTACCTTCCAATAGACGAAGTTTCTCCCATCAAAAATTGGTGGCTTGATCGATGCCTCTTTCGTAGTTGCTCATGATGATAGATCTTCCTTCAAGCGATCAAGCTTCTTCTAAAGGACTTTCGCTGATACCAATTGTTGGAAATAATATTGAGGGGGGGGTGAATCAGTATTATCAAATCAATTATTTTTCATTACACAATCAGATTTGCATACGCTACTTCAGCTATGGGAAACTTCGTATATACGCTACTGTGTCTAAAGAAACCAACGTATATCAGAAAACTTAAGATTCATTAATTGTTGATCTCTAATTAGTGCATCAGGACTTCATTAATCATAAGAACAGTAAACAGGAGCAGTAAAATAGAACAGATCATCACACACATGGACACAAAGATATAAGGTGGAAACCTAATGTGGGTGAAAACCATCTGCTGCAATTCGTCTCTATCTTCTTTTAATTAGAAACTTCTTTTACAATGATTATGTATTGGTGCAGTCTTATACCAGTACGCAAGCTGCTACCTACCGAAGGCGACAACCTTCTCTCGTTCTCCAGCTTCTCCTGGAAGGGAGCTACAACCCCCTTAGCTCTTGTACTAGCTGAGGTACTAGTACGTAGGTGTTGACCTACAGAAGGCTACAACCTTCTCTTTTCTTCCAGGGACCACGTTTCATAAATTTTCGTACTGGATCCATGAATAACATCAATCAAACATCAAGTATATCTACATCAACCAATCTCTTTTGCACCAAATAAAACTGAATCAAATAGTCACTTCTCTGAATGTTGTACTTAGAAAATAGTAACAGTAATTAGACACCAATTCTGAACCCAGAACACTACAGCAATAAATAGAAGTAGCTAAAACATATATCAAGAGACGTACGCTACTTCAATGTGTACAACTTGCGTGCATACGCTTCTGAATCGAGGCCAACCTGCATATACGCTATTTTGATTCACAGAACTAGCGTGTATACGCGCCTTTGCTTCGCTAAACCTGCGTACAGGTCTATAAAAGATAATTCATCCTTTTCACTTATTCAAACATCAGTTATACCTAGATTATCAGATTTATAGATCAAGTAATGCGCCAAAAATCACACAAAGATACTACTATTCAAGCCTTGAGATCTTGACCCATCAATAGTACTTATCCTTCTTCTTGTGCTCAGGTTCCTCTTTGATTCAGATCCAGCTATGCACCATAACCCAATGACCAGTATTTCAGATTTAGCTCTTCATCAGATATTCAATGCTTAAGTCAATGTCCATGCATAATGATCTCCTTCCCCTTTTATAGTCTTAGGCCTTACAATACCATGGTCCAAAACCATAAAGAATCAATACCTTGGATCAAATACCTGCGTTCAACTCTTCAGACGAGATACTATGGTCCAAAACCATAGGTCCAAATACCAAGGACTAAATACCATGGACCAAAAATAAGTTTTCCCACACGTACACGTTTTTTCGTGCATGAAAGTGTGTGCATACGCATACGCGACTTTTGATTGGCAATCCCGCGTGTATACACGACTTAGTCACAGGACACCTGCATAGATCTCTTTTCTTTCATTATGAGAGCCTGAACAGTGATCTACCATCTGAGTGAGTTGTCATCAAGGACAACACCTGTGTCATAGTGCCAAACCTGTGTCATAATGCCAACATATGTGTGCTTTTCTGGAGAGAAACCCACATATAGATATTAATATACTAAAAACTTAAAATTTGACTGCTGCAATTTCTGAAAAGAACACTGAATCACACTCAAATCTACTGCAACACTTTGAACCAATCACAGAACTATCTATGATCTTCAATCACAATCATCAAGTAATCTTAACATTCATCAATCAATTAATACCCAAATTCAACTTCGTCATTCAATCAGATCTACGTCATCCATTATCACTCAACCCATATCAACATGAGGACATCATTGAAAGACAACAGAGAAACAACAAAATTGATAAGGTTGATCAGTCATTTATGAACATAAACTTCTCACTTTATATATGTGACTTTGTAGAAGTGAACCCATGTGTATACACGCTTTTCCTGAAACCAACCAGCGTATAGATCTACAAATTTTGACCTAAAATTACGTAGCTCTTTAGAACTTCAGAAAGACCCAGATCATAATAATCAAAGATAAAAACATGTGTCAATACTTAGATCCAGTCAATCCTTGAACAAATCATACAATGAACAGTCATTTCAGGTCTCATGATCCTGATCCATCATTGTATGCATCAGTGCATAATTTTTTCAGATGAATGTGAAAATTATGGCCCTTACAATGCAAATATACTTTAGATTGAAGTATTCATCAAAAACTATTTGACTTGCACACTTAGCTCTTTGATCTTCATTTATTTATATAGTTTAGCCCTCATCCAATACCATGGGTCAAAACAACATTACTTCCAGTGGTAATCTTTGACGGGATCAATATTCATTGTCATGCTCATTACTGTGGGCCAATACCATGGTAAGGACACCTAGTATTTAGAATACCATGGTACAAAACCATATGCTACTTTTCCTCATTGAAATTGTGTGCATATGTGACGTGGCTTAATAGAACCCTCGTATAGTTCTTAAACTTCCAACTTTATCATTCCTCTGAACTGATTCCTCTGAATTGTCATGCATTTTTTCACATCTGTATTCATTATGGTATTATGTTGTATTCATTCTGTCACCTCTAAATTGACCTGTGAATTCTGTTATAAGTGATTTTCCATCAAGCACAACACATGCATCATAATTCCAACACCATTATGTCAGGGTCGGTCATGTCTGTAAAGGTTGCAATCCTTAAGCTCGACACATTATACTCCATGGGCATCACTTCTTGCCCATAAACCAACCTGAAAGGTGACTAACCTATCAACTTCTTCCATGTGGTTCTATAAGCCCATAACACCACTATAATTCTCAGATCCCAGTCATATTTGTTCACATTGCACACTTTGGTTAGTGCATTTTCCAAAATCTTGTTAAAAGCTTCAACTGTGCCATTTTCCTGAGGGTGATATGGGGTTCTCTTCTGATGATACACCTAGAATTATTCAGTCAATGCCTCAATGGTCTTATTCAGGATATGTGATCCTTGATCACTCATTAAGACCTTTGGATACCCAAATTTGGAAAAACTATACAAAAAAAAATGAACTTCGTGGTAGTTTTTGCATTGAAATCCCTTACTTCTTGTGCCTCAGACCACCTTGTCAAATAATCAGTTGTTTTGATTATATACCTCACACCAGTCTTCTTCCTAGGTGGGTTGATAGGTCCAACGAAATCAATGGCCTATTTGTCAAAGGCCTACAATGTCACCTATGGCACCAATGGACTATCATCCCTCCTTGATGGCTTCCAAATCCTCTGACATACATCATGTTATCTCAAAATCAGGCCCTGGAAGGCTGCAGACCTGGAAGACTTCAAGTAACTGTTTCAAACCAATCTTTAGCTAAGCCTTAGCCTCCTTAGCCTGAGAGGGCTCTCTCAAAGGATTAAAGGTTTTTGATTATGATCAAGATGACTAACTCTTGTGAAACAAATGAAAATGAAAATGGTGGAAACAAAACTAACAAGTATCCATTGGGCTTATGGAGTCATATATGATTCAGTATTAACAGTAGCGTTGGCTTTGCATAAAAGTCAAGGCATTCAGATTTCAACATATGTAGAGCATACTAGACACATAGAGGGCAATTTACGAGTATATGAAGGAAATTAGAACACTGTAAGCAATTTCTAAGTAATCAAATACTCATAACAATGTAGATAACATGAAAAGACAACAAAAGAAACTCATACATTGAACTCTCTATGATTCTTGAGAAGCATAAGCCAGTACTGTATTACCAAAAAAACAGAGCCTTTACATAAGCCAAATATCAGAGCTTTTTTTTATAGATTTCCAACCCTTATTACATTTCTCTTTCTCCTATATATAGAGCTCTTCTACCTGACTGAGATTCCTCATCAAGCATGAGGGGAACTTGAAATCTACTTCTAATGACACCTATTCAAATTTTAACTACCTATTAAATGTAACAAACTGCTACTAGACTTTCTAGAGATCTAAATCAAATAGGAGTCTATCTCCATATTATGCTAATAATGGCCTTAATTACAATCATTCTCCATTCTTTGACAAGTGGTCTTTTTTAGTTTGGCTGTGGTGGATGTTCAAAGCTCCATACTAGTCCTCAATGTCACATCTTCTCCATTGTCCCTGAAAAATAGGAACTACCCTTGTTTATCGGCCTTTGGTTTTCCTCAAAGATGTTTGAATCCAATGAACCATGCCCTTCATCTTTGATTATACAAAATATGTCAAAATGCCACGTCCTTGATGTGCTATCAACCTCTTCCATGTGTGAAGACAAAAGCTCCTCCAAGCTGTCTGACATATCTTGGACTGTAGTAAATGTGATCACTTTATAACAAAAATTTTAGAATTGGATTCGAATATATGTTTCCTCCACCTATCTTGACCTTGTTGAAAGTTGATACCTTTAGATGATCCCTTGAAGATATTCCTTTTTCAAAAATTTCCCTTTGTATTTCAAAATTGGTTGACTGAGTTTAGATTATGTAGCTTCAGCAGTTTCGTAGCGCGCTACGAAACTGCTGTGCGTTAGTTATCATCTTCAGCAGTTTTGTAGTGCGCTACAAAACTGCTGTGTAATTCCAAAAAAACACAGTTTCAACCAAAATTTTGCTATTTTGAGCCTCTTGATATTTAAACATCCTTTTCAGTTGCTCCAAATCTTTTCAAAACTGAATGGAAAGGTATAATTATTCAAGAAGGATTATAACAAGGAAAACCATCAAAATTTGAAACATAACCTTACTTGATGTGTGACTGCCTTAAGGAAATTCTTTCTGCTGGCTTAACTGTGTCTTTAAGTCTTCAATTTGTTTCTTCATGACTTTGATCCCAGATCTTAGGTTTGTATTGACCTTTCTGATAAATTGTGCCTCCTTTATTGCAGGGACAGTCCAGCTATGGAATTGAACATTAAAATCAACCACCTCGTGTATTTGAAACGTTTTGTCCTCCCACCGAGCTTGCATTTGGTTAAAATAAGCCTCCTTAACTGCAAATTTCCTAGAGGCCTTCTTCAATCTAGCAATTTCAAAGTTGGCCAATTCCAACCTCCTTTTCAACTCTTCCACACTATCTTCTTCTTGAATGGTAACTGCTTTGCCTTTATCTTTTCTTTCATGAGGCTGTGTCACCTCCCCTATTTCATCTGCTCTTGGCAGTGCCTCCTGTATTTGTTTAAACTTCCTCGTTATGGGTCTTCTGGGCTTAAAGACAAATTGATCAACCTGATCATCAAACTTGAGTTTTTCGAGGCTTTGACTCTCTTATCCTTGTCTTTTCCTGACTCTATCAAATCCGCTTGAACTAGTGGAGATTCTTCAATGTCAATGGCTTGCAATAAGTCATTTAAGTCTCCCTTTGAAATAGGGCTTTCTTCAATAATCATTGACTTGCCTTTTTCTTTAGCTACCTGGCTCCTAGTCCTTCTTCTTTGAACTCCTTCACCTGTGCTTAATTTATGTGCACCTTCTTTGACCTGAGCTTTCTCTTTAAGGGACTGCTAGGGTGTATCCTGGATAGTCAGTGGCTTGGTGGATTCTCTTACTTGTTTCCTAGCCTTCAACTTTGAAAACCTCCTGGATCTTGTTTCTGCCTGATGACCAGTTGTTGTTGGAAGATCTTTTGCAGCTTGAGGACTGAGACTGGTCTCGTTCTTGAAACCAGACATGAATATGAATGTGGGCCAGTCCCTACCTACTCTCTGGAGTTCATGCAGAACAATCAACTTAATTAAACCGTGGTGAAACAATGAAGTCTCACAGGCTTCTTTTCTTAGCTGCACCTTATCACACATTTTACTTAAGCTACGGAATAAGTAAAAAGGTAGATCAATGGATATCTTTCCTGTGAAATGTAGCAGAAGCTTGAAATGATATGAATACACCTTGTTATATCTACCTTCACAGGTAAGGTACCTCTGTATACAGGTAAGCAGACTGGCATATGAGTCTTTGACATAATTTCTAGGCACAGACTTGTTTAAATCTGAGTCAATGTATTATGGCTTCAGAAACTCTTTGCAAGGAGTCATATCAAATTTGAAATTCTTAAACCAAGTTTCTTGTCCCCTTGGAATCTTAGTAACTGTGGATATTACCTCTGGTGAGAGTTGCAATTCGAGCATCCCAACCTTTGAATTCAACCCTGTGAAATTCAAAGCAAATTCCTTGGTGGTTTGTGCATGGCCTCCCTGTAGTTTCTCGCAAAAATTCCAACATCCAACCTGCTTGAATGCATGCTCAACTTCTTTGTGTTTCAAAATAATGTCTACACCTTCAAGCTCATTTCTCAAACATATGCCTGATTTGTGGTCTTTTCTTTCTGCCGATCCCTCCATGAAGGTTCAATGTAATGGAGGTTTGAAATGCTAGAGGTGCTCAAACTTCAATCTCTGCCTTGCTTGAATGGCTGCCTCGCTTGATAACAATGCATTCAAATTGAAAACTTGCAGACTTGTTCCTCATGCAACGAATACAATCATCATTAAGACTGTGCATACCTGGCTTTTCTTGGAACTTGCAATCCGTGTGTACCAATGTACCTAGCGGCTGTAATGATGGATATAAGCGGTTGGACATGATATGTGGAGTGTACAAGCTGACAGTGAATGATTCAACCATAACTGAACTTGACAGATTTGACAGTTAGGAAATATTCGTTGCGGATTGCACGAATCTCCGATTTCGTAGCGCAGTCAGTGTAAATTTTGAATTATGCGCTACGAAATCACCTAAAACATGTTGCACTGCGAAACTGCTAAAAAGGATTTATGTGCTACGAAAACACTTCAAAATGATTATATGCGCTACGAAATCACCTAAAGAGCTTTGTGGTGCATAGTAATCTTTGAACAAAACTAACACATGGTTATGAGACTGGTGATGAATGAGAATGACCGGTGATGAATGAGAATGCATAGTTGACTCAAGACTCCTAAGACAAACAAAAAATCAAACTTAGACTAGCACCGACCTTTACCATCAAACTAATGTGAGAAATTTTGGCATTAGAATTCTTAAGTGATAACACATCACATGCTTGACAATACTCCTTTGCATCCTTGTGTAGTGTGGGCCACCATAATCCTGCTCTTAAAATCTTCTGCGCAGTAGCCTTCCCTGCATAATGTCCACCAGCTACGCCTCCATGAGCTTTTGCCAAAATAGTTTGTCTTTCATGTTTAGGGACATACCTACGCAGTATTTCATCTAGTTCCATCTTATACAAATGTCCTACTATCAACGAAAAATTAGTTTCTTTTACCACCAACTCCTTCTTCTATTGTGTAGTGTATTCTGCAGGGGCCATTCCTATAGCCAAAAATTGAATAATGTTTTCGAAGTGATCATCTACAATATTGATTGCAAACAACTGCATATCAGGGAGATTATATTCAATGTTCGTTCATTCTTCCCCTGTTTCCAACCTTGATAGATGATTAGGCCCGACATTCAACCTTCCTAGTTTAACAACAACTTCAAAATCATACTCTTGAAATAACAACAACCATCTACAAATATTCCCTCCTAGGATAGGCTTATTCACCAGATATTTCAATGCAGAATGATCTGTGAACATCTTAAAATGTGATCCCAATAAATAATGTCTGAATTTCTGCAATGCATATACCATAACCAAGCCTTCTCTTTATGTGGTAGTGTAGTTCTTCTCTTCTTTAGACAATTTCCTGCTTGCAAAATCTATAGGGTGATCGATTTCTCCTACACCAGGTTGTGCCAATACTACTCCCAAAGCTATGCAAGATGCATCTACATGAACATGAAACTCCTTATTCTAGTCTGGGAAAACCAAGATAGGTGCAGTTACCATCTTTTCTTTCAATATATCGATACTTTCCTGGAATTTTTCATTCCATTGAAAAGTCACATCTTTCTTCAATAGTTTCTCAATTTGCGTAATTATCTACACATACCCATTAATGAATTTTCTATAATATCTAGTGTGTCCCAATGTAGTGCGCAACTATCTCACTGTTTTTGGTGGAGGTAAGTTCACAATGACAATTATCTTCGTGGGATCCACCATCAAACCCTACTTGCACACAACATGCCCCAATAGTATGCCAAAAGGCACACAAAATATACATTTCTTTAATTTCAATGAGATCTGGTACTGCCTACATATGTCCAACATAATCCTTAAGCTCACAACATGATTTTTCAATAGTCCAAAGATTGTCCAATCATCAAAGTATACCTCCAGGAATTTGTGTATGTACTCCTTGAATGTTGCGACCACAACTCTTGAAAATATAGCAGGGGCGTTCTTCAACCCAAAAGGCATCACTGTATACTGATATGAGCCCCACTCTATTGAAAATGTGGTCTTATGCATATCCTCTGGTGCAATCCTGATATGATGATAGCTAGAAAATCCATCTGTGAATGAGTAGGCCTCCTATCCTCCTACATTATCCAACACTTCATATGTAAAGGGTGTAGGGAAGGGATCATGCACACATGCATCGTTTAATTTCCTTAGATCCCCAAAAATCTTGATTTATCCTTTAGTCTTCTTTTCCTGGACTACCATAGGGCTTACCCACTCTGATTCCTCCACAGGTTCAATGATCCCTGTTGTTATGATTTTATCTAACTCTTCTTTCACCTTTTCCTTATATTTTGGGTTCAATCTGTAGGGTCTTTTCTTAACAAGTTTCACATGAGGTTTAAGGGGAATCCTCATGCCTCCCATATCCCCTAATATGCACTTCATTTATGAAAATTTTGTAGGGATGATCTGATATTCACCCTATGAGTGACATCAGTTAAAGATTTATTAACTAAGGTATTACAGACTCATGTGTTGGTGTGTGTTCTGTGTTATTGAAGCAACGGATCGATCAGATTGCCAATACACAGACAATAAAATGGAGAGACAACAGAGAAATACAGTAAGAAACAAAAAGACACAAGAAATTTAATAAGGAGTTCACCCTATTCTCCAGGGCTACATCTCCGATCTAGTTTTCAATGGTGGCCTTGTTTTATTGTGCCTTTAAGCAGAGAAATTACAATACAGGGACTCAATGTGAGTTCTCCTGAAGCATGTTTTGCTTGGTAGAGTGGTTCTTGGATTCCCCAAGACACTGGAGTACATAGACTCTTCTTCTTCCTACCAGCTCTGTGACCTTCTGGTCTACAGTGGAAAGAGACAAATGTGATGCTCAGTCTAGACAGATTCCTTTATGGGATGTCTTGAATCTTCAAGCTCTCTGGTGCTCGATGCTACCGCTGGTTAGCTCGGCCCTCTGTCTCTTCTGCTTTGCTTTATTGTTCTCTGTGTCCCGTCCTACTCTCAGGATTCTGGTTCCTTTCTCTGTCTCTCTTCGTCTCTTGGACTTCGACTGACTTCTTTCTCTCTCTCTCTGATTCGACTGTCTCTGTTCATGGCTTTAGCCATTTGATCCCTCTGCCTGTTCGGTTCCTCTTCCACCGCTGTCAATTCACCTTCTGTAGTTTTGCTTGGAGTTCCCTGTTCGGTGTCATCATGAATGCTTAGGGAGTGGTGTTATAGACATTTTTGTGCCTCGTAACATGGAGCATGAAATGTCGATAATTACAGGGATCCTCAGTCCCTAAACATGTTGTTCTTACCCCTAGAAGAACAAGGTCAGCAAACCACAGCACTTCCCATCAGTTCTCCACCTGAAAACACTCAAAAACAGGCTATTTTTGGATCATGTCAGCTGCTCCACTGAGCATCTGCGCTGGAATGCAACTGCTCCTCCTTGTACCTGCGCTGAAAGTCAAATCTAATGAAGGCTACCTGCGCTGGGCGAGATTGGCCAAGTGGCACAGTCATTCTGCAAGGTGTCAATTGCCCAGGAAGCTTCCAAACTGACACTTGGTTCATGGGATTCGCCCTGTGATGAGTAAGAGGTACTTGATCTCCATGTGTAAGCAAGGATCTCCAAGTGGACTCAAGAACTGAAGTTTAACTGAAGAGGGAGAGGACACAAGGCAGCTTTATGTCAGTCTCAAGCTGACTCATCCTTTCTTCTTCTCTCCTACATATAGAGCTCTTCTATGAGGTCTAGGGAGGCTGGAATTTTGTGCAAAGCAAGGAAGTGCTGTTGGTTTACAGTTAGAGCTATTGGGTGATTGTTTTTCTAGAGGTGAAGAGGAGACTTCTTGCTGCTGGGGAGGTGCTGCTGGATTGGAGCCATTGATGGTTGTAACCTTCTCAGAACCCTGTTACTTTTATCAATAAAGCTTTGAATGTTCTCCTATATACTTGTATTGCATTGATGTATTGTATTTACTTGTATATTTGATCCACTCTAATCCATGCATCAGTTATGAGTACATGTATCTTGTAGTCTTCTTCTCTCTGTTGTGCAGGATCTGTGTGTAGCTGGACCGGCAAAGGGAGCAAGGAGCTGGGAACAAGAGACAAAGAGAGAGGATAAGGATCGACAAAAGCGAAAGACACCGGTTGGTTAATCTTTTCTTCCTTCTCTCTGTACTTTCATAAAGGAAAACATTAAAGCTTTACTTTCAGTTGTTGCTAAAGACTGTCACCTTTAGAGTAGGGATAGGGTCATCCGAGTCGGATACTTTTCCCCACAACAAACTGGCGACTCCACTGGGGAGCCTAGTATCTTGTTGGTGTTTGTAGTATTTTGCTATTCATTTCTTGAAGAAAAGAGTACCAAATCGAAAAGCTTTTGACTATATCAAAAGCGAAGTAGAGGGGCTGCTACTCTTGCTCATTTTCTGAGCAGATTCATGATTTGAAGAGCTGATCTACAAAAGACTCTTGTACTCTTTGTGATAGCTTTTCATCCTCTTGATCATCCCTTAGCTTGTACTTGACCTATAGCTTTTTATTTCAGCAAAAATAGTGCATTTTTGAGCTTTTTATGACCCGGAAATCCTTGTAAACGCAACTCTCGTGTCTCAGTGCAGGCTGTCCACAGGCAGTCTGCATTCCAGCGCAGGTACTCCCTTCGGGAACTGCGCTGAGAGTCAATTTGACAGACCAGAGCCTGCGCTGATCCAGTTAGGCTATGTCTTCCTGAGGTTTCCCACTGTGTCTGAGCCCTGTTTTCACTGTTATTTTGCTGCTGATTGCTTGTCATTGTACTTGCTGTAAACCAACTTTCCTTGACATTATTCCGCCTCAGTTGTGTGATGAAACTGTGATTGTTCTTTCAGTATTTCTTGTTTCAGTTACAGTTTCCCATTGTGAAAAGCAAACCAGTATAGCTGTGGCCTCTTAGATCTTGAACTGTAAAAGTGTCGTCGTGATCTTAAGAGCTAGTTTTATTACTGTTCATGGCTGTTTGAGTTTGTTTGTTTTTCATTTTATGGTTTGAATTCATACATTTTTAGTGTCGAAACAAGTACCTGTAAGGCGTCTTTTGATTTTAGACAAAACTTGTTTGTTTACGCTTCAAATTGAATTCGAAAATTATACGACAGTTTCCTTTTGTCTACATCAACATTAAGGGAAAAGAAAAGAAATACATGCATCTTGCATTTGCATTTTTTGATAAGTTTGCGTGATTGATCTAGGGGAAAGTGCATTAGTTTGTGCTTTGTGCTCTGTGTGGAAAGATAATGTTTTTCTCTCCCCTCAGTAGTTAGGATTTTCAAAGCTAAAAAGATTGTAAAGCTTGCTTATCATTTTAGCTGCATTTAGGAATTTGTACCAATACATCTCGTGGTGATCCTGAAAGACAAACTGCTAAACAAGATCAACTTAAAATATATTGAATGAATCTAAAAACGCTTTGTAACATAACGCTCACAATAGAGGTCTAGGTAGAGACATGTTCCGGCGTCGTTAAACGTAGTGACTGTCGATCTCTACGAAGGTGGGTGATTCCTCCTGAGAGTCGGTGGCACTAATACGGACTTGTGCTCTCACGTACCGTCGAGTATATATTGGGAGACCCCTATAGGCAATTATCCTTTATCCATAGGAAGCCGTGTCGGCCGCCCTACTAATCGCGATGCAGTGAACACAGCATTCACGAAGATCGACCACCCGTACCGTAAAATGTATTCTGTGGTTTCGCGAGAGGTTTGGCACACCCTCTGCCTAGATCTCCAAAGCAGTTTCTTTTGGCCCTTTTCAAACTCTATAACTGAAAAGGTCCAACCGATCATTTGTCACTTCGGGCTCGTTAATACATCGAAGGTGACTAGAGTCATCTTTAGCTTTTTCTCGACTCTTAAAACATGAAAAAGCAAAGTTGTGTCTAAAAGCGTCTAATAAAATTCATTCAATACGGAAACATAATTCCCCTTTTTTGTATTTTAGTTGATCAAGTAATCCGCAACCGTGGAGGAAAGTCAATTAAAACTCCGTCGTTCGAGGAGACTCGCGAGTCAACCGTCTTTGTCTCCGGAATCGAGAATAGTACGGACGAAGCGAACTCGCTTGACCGGGTCAAAATCTCCCATTAAAGTTAGAACAACAGTTCCGACAACATCTGAGATTCTGGTCACTCCTAATATTTCTGGAATCCCTGCCTCTATTGAAGAAGTTCAACAGCAACAGAGGGACAGTTGTACTGATCCTAGTCTGAAGACAAGTACTTGCATAACTGAACCAGTTCCATCTGAAACCGGTCCACAGAGTCTTGTTGCTCGAACAACTGTCGCTGTCGAAGCAACCCCTTCTTCGGCACCAGAAATCTTTTACGGACTTGACGGTCTTCCTCTTCCTCATGGTCTGATTGCAATAGAGGAAATCGTAGAGGACCAGAAAGCAAGTACTCCAACTCATTTTGGAGTAGGCGCCACTCTTTTTCCTTCTGCATCAGAAGTTTGTCCATCGCCACTGGAAGTTCCTGTAGAATCGTTAGGCAGTTTATTGGATAGACTTAAAATGTCTGAGCAGCCGTCGACATCTAGGACTGTGCCAAATGACACAGCGACGGCAGAAACTCCTGCTGTCACTCCAACAATGTTTGCCGGCATACCAGCTGTCCCGACTAGCTCTCATCAGCTAGAAGGAGTCCACCCAGGGACTATTACGACAACTTGGTCTGTTCCAATTTGTTCTTCCGATATAATACCCGGTAATTCTTATGTTGAAACTAGACAAATTGATCCCTTTGGAAATCAGTTTGGGCCATCCAGTCCTCAAAGGCAATCTATACCCTTGAGTTCCGGATTGTTACCATATGGGGGGCAATATACCCTTTCACTTCCCCTTCCGGGGGGATACCCATACGGCAGTTTTCAACAACATTCAGGTTTGACTGAAGTAACGACGAGTGGTTGGGTACCTATGTTACCTCAACAACCAAGAGTTGTATATTCCATGCAACAGTGTGTACCTATGTCTAGTATCCCGACGACGCCAGCAATTGTAACCGTGTCGCAAGTTCAATCGATGCCTGTTGTATGTCAACCCCAAGTTGTAATGCAACAGCCCATTGAACCTGCAACACAACCACAATCGCCAACTGCCGGGACGACACAGACGCAAACGGGAACCATAACCCCGCATCTTGGTCCGTTGGTTAGTATCGCACAGCAAAACATGGCTTCGCAACCATGGATGGTGCAATACCAACAACCTCAGTTTCAACAGGTGTACCAGGGATCTGAACAACAGATCTTTGCGAATAGTGGGCAACCCTATATTCAGAACGGGTTAAATCAACCACTTTACAGTGGCCAAGCCCACCAGCCCTATCAGTCATATCAACATCAGTTGCATTATGCTGGTATGCAAAGGCCTACTGCTCAGGCGATTCCATCGTATCCTGGGTACGCCTCGCCAAACCTGAGTCAGCAGTTGCCATTCATGGCAACTCTAGAATTACCAGATTTACATCGATTGACGAACGATCCAATCGCCTATGCCCATTGGTGGCCAGCGATTCCTCACAAACTTCCTTCGGACATTCCTAAATTCAATGGAAATCCTGGCGAAGACCCGTCGAATCATGTGATGACATTCCATCTGTGGTGTTCGTCGAATACCTTGAATGATGATTCGATAAGGCTTCGCCTTTTCCAGAGGACATTGACTGGTCCGGCGGCTAAATGGTATATTGAATTACCTAGAGCCTCTTTCGACAATTTTAGTTCCCTAGCCACGACTTTCTTAACACACTTTCAGTTACCTATAAGGTACGAAACTGGAACAGAGATCTTGACCAATTTCAAGCAGACAACGGCCACACATATATCAGATCATATACATGAGTGGCGTCGTCGTCGCAGAATGGTAAAGACCTATGTTCCAGATCAGCTATTAGCTGAGTGGTTTATAAAGTCGCTTCTTCCTGCTATAACAGAAGATGTGGCCAAGGGAGGCGTCGTAACAGAGGAGCAGGTTATTGCTCGTGCTCAATATTTGGACTTAGTATATACTCAGTCGGGCACGCTCTATGATAAGATACCTGACGCCCCCAGACCGGAATTTTCAATCCCTCCTCCTCCCGGATCGAATAGTGACTCTCATGCCGGTGATGGCGTGATTGGAACTGCAAACGCTAAGTCGACAAAGGATTCAAATAAGAAAGCCCGTAAGACTTCGAATCAAAAAGCAAATCAAGAGATTCTTGCTTCGGAGGTGAATGCTGTATCTACGGATAAAGGCAAAAACTCCAATCAACTAGGAAGCAAGAAGAAACAAAACAAAGGGAAGAAGAAGAAACAGGGTGACTCATCCCTCAAAAAACTTCTTCGAACCCTCCTGGGCAAGGGAAACAAAATTATCCATGTCATATATGCGATGAGGATCATTCGACAAACAACTGTCCGTTCAAAGCTGAGTTAAAGAGGTTCTTTAAAAGTTCCCAGACTTCAGCTGTGTTGACTGATCCATTTCCCACCCCAGGTCAAAATATGGTTGATAGTGGAAATGCTTCCCCGTCACAAGTGCTTATGTTGTCGGTTTCTAAGCAGAATGATGCTTTGATCTCGACCAGGAATAAAGATTATGGGAATCCGCCGGTGTCGAACGACAAAGGGAAAGATCAACCCAGTAGTTCGACAACAACTTCGGCAGAAGCTGTACCCCCCCTCACGCATGAATTAACAATAAAGCCACCTAAGGGAGTAGTACACAAGTCGACATTTAATCCTCGCGCCAGAGCGGCGCAGCATTATAACATAGTGGAAGATTTGGCCCAATCGCCATCTGCTATGTCGACTCTTGAGGTACTGCAAAATTGTCCATCCCAAAGGCAGGCATTGTTATCAGCAATTGGTGGAGTGGATCCTAAAGATTCCAATCTTGTATCCTTTGATCACAGAGGATATGATCCTCGGTTACCAGCGCAACTAGCTTTCCTTATTCAAGTGAAAGCACTCAACAAAACAGTTCATAGAACGATTATTGATGAGGGAGCATCGACATGTATCATGTCGATGAGTTGCTGGAAAACTCTTGGATCTCCAACCTTGTCGCGATCTTCGACGACATTAAAAGCATTTGACGGTAGGACGTACACTCCGTACGGTATCCTAAATAACTTTAAGGTTGAACTAGGAGGAAAAACAGTGGAAATTGATGTTGAAGTCATTGATGGCAATCTTGACTATAACATCCTACTGGGAAGACCATGGATATATGCCATGGCAGCTGTAGTGTCGACATATTTTAGGAAGATCGCATTCCCGTTTGAAGGAGGGATTACGATCGTCGACCAACAGAATTTCCTCCCTAATGGTTCACAAGTTACTGGAAGCATTCCCATGATCCATGGGAGCGACCATTCAGTGCAAGATATCGGAGTAGGCTTGCTAAAAGATACCACAATGATGGGAACTTTCGCGTTGCCACCTCCTTCCCATGTAGGGGATATCCCGTTTGTAGCAACATGCAACATGGTATCTTCTTCGAAGGTCGCAGGAGACAAAGTCGTCATGGATTATCAAGTGGTTTTGCCACCTAGCCCTATAGAAATATTGTAGCAATCAATGTTTCAGGCATGGGAGGCGAGCCCAAATCAACGCTCGTCAAACGTTTGGGTAGATAGGTCTGGAGAATATGGTACCCCATTAGATCCATGGTCAAAAGTTCATGGGACTGACGAAGGAATCTTACAATCAATGATGATTGAGGGGGCACCATGGAATGATCACCACCATCGTTCCCTTCTTCCAGAGTGTGAAGAAGAAACTCAACACGACCTATATCACCCTTCAGTATTTGAATTCCTAAAAAATACTGTAAATACGGTGGATTCAGAGCGAAACCTATCCAATATTGAAGAGACCGTAGCCATAAACATCTCGACAAAACCTGATATTGTAGAGAATATTCATGTCGGCAAAAGTTTAGGCCTAATACCTCACCCTCGGAATGGAAGCGTATACGATACCAATCTAAAGACTACATGATCGTCGGTGATACACTTTACCGTCGTGGTGTCGATACGGTTCTGAGGAGGTGCCTTACCCATGAGGAGGCCGAAAAAGCCCTGAATGATTGTCATTCAGGAGCGTGCGGGGGGCATCAATCTGGATATGCAACAGCACAAAGAATCTTACGAGCAGGATATTTCTGGCCAACTATGTTTAAAGATTGCATAATAGCTGTCAGAAGTTGCCATGCGTGTCAGATCTTTGATAGCAAAACCAGGAGACCGCCCGCACCTTTGCAGCCTATAGTTGCTGTTGGGCCTTTCGCCAAGTGGGGCATCGATTTCATGCAATGTAACCCCACCTCGACCGGGGGGCATGGGTATATTATAGTCGCTGTTGACTATTTTACCAAATGGGCCGAGGCGATGCCTACATTGGATAACACTGGTGAAACAGCTGCCCTTTTCTTTTTTAATCATGTAGTCGCCAGGTTCGGCGTTCCGCAGGCTATAGTGACAGATCATGGATCGCATTTTCGCAATCACATGATGGTTGAGTTAGCTGCCAAACTAGGGCTATCGCACGATAGCTCTACCCCGTATTATCCACAAGCCAACGGACAAGTTGAGGCAATCAACAAAGTCCTGAAGCGTATGTTGCAAAGGATGATCGGGGTTCACAAAAGAAGATGGTACCTACTCCTGTACTCAGCATTGTGGGCTTACCGAACCTCGGTAAAGAACGCCACTGGGTTCACACCATTCCAATTGGTGTATGGCCTGGAGGCAGTCTTACCGATCCAGTGCGAAATTTCATCTCTTAAACTCGCAATTGACCTCCTCCCCAGAACCTCAGAAGAAGAGGCTCGTTTCTTGGAATTAATCCAGTTGGATGAAAACCGTCGTGACGCCGCTTTGGCGAACGAAGCCCATAAGAAACGAGTCAAAGCACAGTTCGACAAGAATGTCAAACCTCGTATCTTCTCTGAGGGTGACTTGGTTTTGCTTTACGACCAAGAATCCGACAAATTAGGAGCAGGAAAATTTAAGTCCTTATGGATGGGTCCTTATATTGTTAAAAGGGTGTTAGCAAAAGGAGCCTACGAGTTAATGGATTATGACGGGATACCACTGGCGCAACCCCGCAACGGGTTGTACCTCAAGCGTTACTATGCCTGAATAGTAACCTGAGTGCTTTTGTTGTATTTTGTTTTCGCTAAAGTGTTTGTTTCGGTTTAGTAATCCACTCTTCTCGTTTGTTGCAGATGTCGAATTTCTCTGAGACATATGTAGGATATGCCGACGGGGCGAGTCGTAGTACGCGGAATTTGTCCTCCGCAGCCTGGGCCATTTTTGATCCAAGCGGCAAGTTAGTGAGTTTCAGAGGTGTGTGTATTGGGCAGTCAACGAACAACATCGCTGAGTATAGCGCGTTGATTGAACTCCTCTCTGATACCATCACTCATGGTATACGCCGACTAATTGTTAGGCTAGACTCACAGCTTGTGATACTACAACTCACTGGTATATATTCAGTCCGCAATCCAGCTATTTATCGAATGTTTCTAAGGGTTAAGATTTTGGAAAGAGAGTTTGATTCAATTCAATACCAACATATTTCCAGAAACTTGAACACATTAACAGATTCATTAGCAAACTATGTATTAGATAGACATTTACGACATATATAAAAAGAGATGCATCGGTGCTAATGCAAGTGGATCACAAATAAACCATAATAAACCCCGAAAATCAAAATATATAAAGCTGTTTATAGTTTGTACATGATGTGCTGTAATCAAAACAAAATTGGTCGTATGACCTAGAACTCAAAAAGATGCTAGGGGGCACCCTAGCCTAGTGGTGCTCATGAAAGTACGTCATGGTCTGTGCAATCATGCGCAAGAGATGAGTCCATCGTCTAGGCACGCCAATAGTGTGTCGCTGCAACTGTAAAGGTAACTCGTCAATCTGTACATCCGGAAGACCACGAGTAAGGCTCTCGACCTGCTCCTACACAGCTGCAAGTATCTCAGTATCACCAAGGTCGCGAATGACAACTCGCCTAGCAGGCTCTGCTGCTGGGGCAGCAACTGGCGATCGTGGACGAGCTGCTGAACGAACAGGACCAACATCTGCGTGCACCCAAGAGTTTGATCAGTTTTGCACAATAACATCATGAGTAAAAACAATAAACAGTATCATGGTCAGAGATTTTACCAATAGCGCCCCATTGCTCGCCGTCCGGTAGCACCAAGTCCGGATCACCTCGGTAGTCCATACCCACATATGGATACTCAGAAAACACCATCTCCTGACACTCGAACCACCTAAAGAAGGCCTCAGTAAAAGTAATCTGAGGTTGACCAGCATGTCGGGACATGTGGTCAACCCACCTCTGCATGCGTGGCTCGGTCGGAGAAGGCAAGTCAAGTATGATGTACTGAGGCTGCATCAGTGGGATTTTCTCCAAGGCAAAGGCAGTCAGAATAGAACCAAACCCAAAGTTCTTCAGCTTCCCGTCCTTTACCTTGGTCAATTGACTTTTCATCTGAACAAGTACTGCATCACACCAGTTAAATACTTTCGGTTGGAGACACTCCAAAGCGTGTTGCATGTAAGATCTGTTGGCAACATGTAAAGCTGCGCTACCGGCCATCCTACCAATAGTAAACAGA
Source organism: Pinus tabuliformis (assembly GCA_031772625.1). Classification (NCBI taxonomy): domain Eukaryota; kingdom Viridiplantae; phylum Streptophyta; class Pinopsida; order Pinales; family Pinaceae; genus Pinus; species Pinus tabuliformis. The sequence goes on from CM062819.1 coordinate 51,158,356, forward strand.
ATGGACCTAAGAGACCTGTCAGTGATGTCACGGATATTGATCTTGCCATCTTTGCTCGGCTGTGAACCTTCCCGGCAATACTGACGGATATAGTCTCTGGTGGAAGTAGTCCCTCGAGCCGTACCTGACAAAGAAATGGGGGCACCCCGCCTTGACAACCCAGTCAAGAAGTACATGTCCTCTATGGTCAAGGGGATGGTTTTCCCCCTAATCTGGAATACTTGGTTAACAGGATCCCAAGCATCAAGCATATACTGCAGTAAAGAAATCTGTGCTCTCATGCTAGAGATACGGAAGAACTTCAGTAGGCCACAGTTTTGAAGCGCGCTCACCGTGACCGGGTCATGGAGTGCAACCATGTCCTCTGCTTCATGTTCTCGTTCTCGCCATGTAAGGGACATTTTGTTCAAAGTTCCCTGCAAGCAAACAAGAGAAGGAGTAAGTTCCTAATTTTGATGAAAAAACTGGCGAAAAATCATCAAAAAACACATGCAGGATCAGTTTTTCTAGGCCCAGCGCAGGCAGAGAGTCTCCCCCTTGCGCTGAGAGGCAGTCTGCCTTAAGACCACCTGAAATACAGCGCAAGTTTCGAAAGGAGAACCTGCGCTGATGCCAGGGCGCCCTGATGAAACCCCTGGGGCTCTGAAACCCTAAAAAATGTGCATGAAACTGAAAAAGGAAACCATGAAAGTGAAGGGCTAAGGTTTAGCTCCTACCTGGTCCAAACGGCACCGAAAATCGTCCACAGAATCTCCCGGAATCAGCTGGTGAAAATCAAGGAAGAAGAGGCACCTCCAGAGCTCCAACAAGAAAAAATGCAAATGAAATGGTAAATGAGAGGTAAAAACACCTTTTTATGACTTTTTACACAGTTTAAAGTTAAATATTAGGGTTATAATCTCCTTTTCATGCAAATATTGTCCATTTCTAACAAAGTTTGTTGCAGCAATTGAATGTGAAGTACTACATTTGAAAAGAGAAAAGCTAGTAAAAGTAAAAAATCAAATTTGACCATGAATCGAGCAGTTTTACCACGGAATTTATGCTTGTTAAAAAATAGAAAAGTGTGAGCAAAAGTTTCCACCAGAGTTCAAGCTCATTAAAAAATGAACCTATCTCGGTAAATAACCATTGCGATCGTAAATTCATCAGCCTTAAAAGCCTTGGTCGTGTTTTCATCCATCACCTCCATCTCATTTGGCCGGTCGTTCACCCCCATATGTGTGTTTACCCATTTTGAGGAACAGCTGCAAAGAGTGATTTCACCTAGCCATCCTTGTGACACTACCGTGATTGGAAAATTCCAATTTATACCTGGAATCTGCTGCTATCCCTGTTTATCACTCGTTCCTCAAAAGACGAGTCTTCTTTGAGCTCTTTTCACTGACTCGTAAAATATGAAAAGTTTGCCGAGTTTTGGCCTTCCAGCTCGTTAAAGCGACCGGAAGAGCTATCCCTCCTCTAGATTTTAATCTTTTTTGGACCTGAGGGATTATTGCACAAAAAGATCGAGCGCTTGTTTTGTTCGGCTCGTTAAAGCAATCGAAAATTCATCCCTTCTGTATTGTTTTATACTTTTTCGGACTTAAGGGATTAGATGACGAAAAAGGAATTTTGGAGTTGACTTTATGTACCTTTTCAGACTCTCTAAAAATGAAAAGGACCGAGTTATCCTTGTCGTTAGACTCGTTAAATTCATTAAATAGCGACAAACTTGTCTTTAGACGAGAACGAGTTTCCCTATCGCTAAGCTCGTTAAATCATAGCGATGGGCTTGCCCGAAGGGCAGGTTATAGAACAAGCATATGTTATCCTCCTCAAGCTTGACAAAAATAAAGAGGTACTGGTCAGAAATGACTGGGGAAAAATTGGGAGAACATCAAAGCTTAATGGTAGCAAGTCACTCTTGAACATGACACTTTTCCTCCGTTCCACATCGGGTTGGGTTGTTTCATTCACCGGTCTCATCACCATGGTCTTCGCCAAACCATCCACATTTGGGGTAATGCTACCGATCCATCGCATCAGTGTCGTTATATGTTCAAGAGGGGTCATTCTGAAAGTGTCAACCGTGTCCCATCCACTGCCATACATTATCCTTCATCCATTCATGATCGCCACCCTGAATCATATATCACAGTTTGTTTTCACCTCCACTAAAATCATTAGCTCCGTTCCGTGTCATTGATGTGGGATTCATTAAGGCCCTCCTTTGACGGATCGCTTCTTGTCGACTTCAGCTCATTATCCAAGGAGTTGATCTAGGAACAACCCCATCAGTACTTTGAAGCTTGCATGCCTCAATGGCAAGTTTCTCACTTCCGACGACAGGTATACATCAATGACCTTCGACCAGAAGATTTTGCGTGGCGTTCGACGCCAAGTCCTTTATTCACGCCACGTGAATTGTACTGCGGTACCTTGAGGGTCATTATCATTATCGGTGATTCCTCTCGCGCTTGTTAACGGTTTTCATCATTGACCGGTAATCAAGCGATGTCTTTCCATGTTCGACTTCAACGAAATTCTCACATGGATCGACTTGTACTTAGAGTGAAGATCGAACGAGTTTGAAGACCCCGGATCTAGTTTCATCCATCCGGGCTGCGATACATATTCAGGAAATATAAAAGCATTTGTCATGTACATCATTGCAGCAGATGATCATCCTACTCAAAGGATGATAATTCCAGCAGAGAATTATCGGTCTACCATCAGACGATCGTCTGTTCTATGTACCAAAATGTATTTATAAAGCTGAGCATGGGAATGCCCGCCTCAGCTAGATCATGAAAACAGAATGAAAAATAATGTATTGTATTGTATTGTATTATAGGGCGCCTCCTCAGCACTGGAATGAACTTCGGACCCTCTAGATAAAGCATTTCACCCGATAAACGGCCTCATACTTTAGGGGGCAACTGTTATAGACATTTTTGTGCCTCGTAACATGGAGCATGAAATGTCGATAATTACAGGGATCCTCAGTCCCTAAACATGTTGTTCTTACCCCTAGAAGAACAAGGTCAGCAAACCACAGCACTTCCCATCAGTTCTCCACCTGAAAACACTCAAAAACAGGCTATTTTTGGATCATGTCAGCTGCTCCACTGAGCATCTGCGCTGGAATGCAACTGCTCCTCCTTGTACCTGCGCTGAAAGTCAAATCTAATGAAGGCTACCTGCGCTGGGCGAGATTGGCCAAGTGGCACAGTCATTCTGCAAGGTGTCAATTGCCCAGGAAGCTTCCAAACTGACACTTGGTTCATGGGATTCGGCCTGTGATGAGTAAGAGGTACTTGATCTCCATGTGTAAGCAAGGATCTCCAAGTGGACTCAAGAACTGAAGTTTAACTAAAGAGGGAGAGGACACAAGGCAACTTTATGTCAGTCTCAAGCTGACTCATCCTTTCTTCTTCTCTCCTACATATAGAGCTCTTCTATGAGGTCTAGGGAGGCTGGAATTTTGTGCAAAGCAAGGAAGTGCTGTTGGTTTACAGTTAGAGCTATTGGGTGATTGTTTTTCTAGAGGTGAAGAGGAGACTTCTTGCTGCTGGGGAGGTTCTGCTGGATTGGAGCCATTGATGGTTGTAACCTTCTCAGAACCCTGTTACTTTTATCAATAAAGCTTTGAATGTTCTCCTATATACTTGTATTGCATTGATGTATTGTATTTACTTGTATATTTGATCCACTCTAATCCATGCATCAGTTATGAGTACATGTATCTTGTAGTCTTCTTCTCTCTGTTGTGCAGGATCTGTGTGTAGCTGGACCGGCAAAGGGAGCAAGGAGCTGGGAACAAGAGACAAAGAGAGAGGATAAGGATCGACAAAAGCGAAAGACACCGGTTGGTTAATCTTTTCTTCCTTCTCTCTGTACTTTCATAAAGGAAAACATTAAAGCTTTACTTTCAGTTGTTGCTAAAGACTGTCACCTTTAGAGTAGGGATAGGGTCATCCGAGTCGGATACTTTTCCCCACAACAAGTGGCCACTTATCCTCCTCTAAACGGCGCCAGCATGCTTCGTCGGTTCGTTTCTTCAGTTACGTCATGGATCCGTTCTTCCTCCACCATGGCGGTCAAATGGATTCCAAATCCTTCTAAAACATGGCTTAATTCCCTATCAGTTCTGCTTCCTCCATCGGGTGCAATCTCAGCTGTCCGATCTGGACCCTCCAGAGCCGATGCCATATGCACGTTTCACACGGTTGACTTGCTCGACTGATAGCGCACGATCAACGGTGGTCCTCTCTCACCTCTACCTACCACATGTCGATCAATGTATGGAATCGCTCCGCCCTCGTCCAAAACCTCTTACCATTTAAGGGTGCCCTGATCAATATCGCCAGTTTTCCAGAGCACGAGTCCCGCCTTGTACGTTTAGCACTTTTGCTTTTCCACCCGCGGTCCTCCGGTTCCCCCATGCGACCAAGTGCTCGGGCTTTTCCTTCATGGCCCTGTTCACCCAACAATGCGCGATTAGCACTAAGCACTAATTGCACATCAAATTCCACCTCCTTTTCCCATTCTAGGGCTCCTAGGGGCTAATTTGACCTCTTCGCAGTCTCCATGGGCCTCGGTTAGCGCGCTTTGATCGAGGTCCTCGTCGTTCCACGCTGGCTACCATTGCCACTGGTTCAGGGTGTCTTTGATTGTTGTTTTGGATTATTTAGAGATTTTCTCTGGCCTGATACAGTCATGGTTCTTTGACAGCCTTTTATGGATCCAATTCGGATCACGACCTTCCCACTGAAGAAGCTTTTGGATCACCAAAAGTTGGTTTTCAAGCATCAACTAAGTGAGGGTACCGTTTTCTCACTTGTCCAATCTCAATCCACTTTGCACTGCTCGGCTTTGAACCTTTGAGCCTAATCTTGAGGTATTCAACATCTCCCCTGTGCATTGTCCTCACCTTCCTGTCCAGCACTGTGTCTTCCTGCAATTCATTAAGATATTCAAGTAGCAGGTCATCAATAGAAGGCAATTGACTCTGCTCTTCAAGGTCCTTAATCATTGAAGGTTCAAACAATCTCAAGCAATCTACATTTACGACTGAGTAGATGTGCATGTAAGCTAGTAGATCAAGGCGAAAAGCATTTTCACCAATCTTCTCAAGTATCCTAAAGGGTCCATACCTGATAGGCTTTAGCTTTTTACCTTTACCTTGCATCCTATCCTTGCTGATATACAGCCAGACTTGGTCTCCAACTTGAAAACTATGCTCCATCTGATGCTTGTCATGCCTAGCCTTGTACTTGGCCTGGCTCTTTTCCAGCTGTTCTTGTACTGCCTGTTGGATCTCCTGGATCTGTTTAAAGAACCTAGTTGCCTTGTCCACATCACGGTGTCCATCAACCATGGTATCTTTACCAAAGACAAAATCCAAAGGAGACCTTGGTGTGAAACCAAAGCAAGTCTCAAAAGGAGATCTTTGTGTAGAAGAGTGTTTGGCTCTGTTGTAAGCATGCTGCACATAACACAAGTGTTCATCCCAAAGCTTAGGATGTTTGCTGCAATATCCTCTCAGTAACTGGATCATTGTCTTGTTTACTACTTCTATCTGGCCATCTGTTTGTGGATGAAAATTTGTGCTTTTCTTCAACTTGGTGTCCATCAGTTCCCATAGACTCGACCAAAACTTCCCCATAAATTGGGTGTCTCGATCAGATAAAATGGAAGTGGGTAATCCAAAATGAACCCATACATTTTCAAACAACAATTTTGCAGTCTATTCAGCTGTAGTCTGTTTACTACAAGGTATCAAAATACACATTTTGCTAAACCTATCCACAACAACATATAGATAATCATGACCTTTCCTAGATTTAGGTAGTCCTCCAACAAAATCCATGGAAGCACTTTCCCAAGGGTGAGAAGGAACTAGCAATGGAGTGTACAAGCCTAGTTTTCTATTGCTGGGCTTGCTCTTAGCACACATGGCACACCCTCTTACATATCTAGAAACTGTCTCATTCATTTTCAGCCAATAGCAGAATCTTTGCAGCTGTGCAACTGTTTTACTTACCCCAAAGTGACCTGATATCAAAGAATTATGTGCTTCCCTAATTATCTTTATCCTCTTAGTTTGTGGAATGCAGAGTTTCCCACAATGATATAAGAGTCGGTCCTTTATATGATAGTCCAATTCTTCTACTCTTTTTCCTTGACTCAAAGTTGCATATACATCTTTAAAGTCCATATCCTGCGCATATTGTTCTATGTAGGTTTCATGTAGCACAGAATTATGCTTAAGTATGGTAGATGCATTTATAATGGGTCTAAATAGCATGTCTGCAACCTTGTTATGTATGCCTTTTTTATATCTGATGACTAAATGAAACTGTTGTAGAAAACCCATCCATATGTAATGTCTTGATTGCTGCAACTTCGTTTGGGAGTGTAGATATTGAAGTGACTGATGATTAGTATGTATTACTGTCTCTTTGCCCATTAAGTAATGTTTCCACTTTTTCACACTCTGAACTAATGCATACAATTCTTTATCATATGTAGGATAGTTAACTACTGCAGGATTAAAAATATCAGAATGATAACATATGGGTTTTTCGTGTTGTGTCAACACTGCTCCCATGGCATAGTCACTGGCATCAGTTTGGATCTCAAATGGTCTTTGTAGATCTGGCAGTGCTAGTACATGAGATGTACTAATTTTCTCTTTCAAGGTGTCAAAGGCTTTCTGATGTTTGCCTCCCCACTGAAACACCTTATTCAATCCTGTTAAAGCATGTAAGGGAGCTGCAATGGAGGAGAAGTTAGAAATGAACTTCCTCCAATATTGTGTTGCTCCTAAGAAGCTTCTTACTTCTGTAGCAGACTTGGGTTTAGGCCAGTTCACAATGACTGCCACTTTAGAGGGATCTATTTTCAATTCACCTCCCCTTACTATATGACCCAAGTAGTTTAGAGATGTTTTGCCAAATTCACATTTTGAGAGTTTAACATAAAGTTTTTCTCTTTCCAAAACATCTAATGTCTGCTTAACATGCTTTAAATGTTCTTCCCATGTTTTACTGAAAATCAGAATGTCATCCAGATACACAATAACAAAATCATCAAGAAAAGGTCTGAGTACATCATTCATTAATCTCATGAAAGTAGTAGGAGCATTAGTTAAGCCAAAAGGCATAACCAGCCATTCATACAATCCCAACTTTATTTTGAAAGTAGTCTTCCATGCATCTTGCTCTGCAACTCTGACCTGATGGTATCCACTATGCGAATCTAGCTTGGTGAAGTAAACAGCTTCCTTCAATTGATCTAAGAGATCATCTATGTGAGGAAGGGGATAACGGTTCTTTATTTTTATCTTATTCAGTGCTTAGTAGTCAATGCACATTCTCCACGAGCCATCTTTCGTTCTCACCAAAACAATTGGTGACCCACATGGTGATGTGCTAGGCTTGATGAAGCCCTTCTCGAGCAACTCCTGCACCTACTTCTTGATTTCAGCATTCTCTAAAGCAGACAACCTTTTATACCTATGGCTGCTATAGTTGTTTCATCTCCCGAGTCTGACCCCAAATCTTTCAGAATAACTGCAATTGTCTTCTTCTTCTTGCCCTTGGACTTCTTAGGTCTCAGCTCTGGATGTAGAATCCAACAATGCTCATCATCATGCCCCTCCTTTTTACAGTGAGTGCATGAAGCTTTGGCTTTCTGTGCAATGTTAACCTTCCTTGCTTTCCACTTTTGCTTTCTTTTCTCCTTGCTCTTGCTTACAGTGGGTTGGGATGGTCCCCCAACTTCTGGATTTCCATTCTTTCCTCTAGCTTCTAGATGAGTAGCTTGTACAGATACCTCATCTATACTAGTGGGATTAAACATGAGGATGGTATGCCTCATGTAGCTGTGTAGACCACCAATGTGCTTCAAAAGAGTCTCTGGTGAGTCTAATGAGATACCCAACATCAATGCTCTCTCTCTAAATTCTTGAGTATACCCTTGCACACTTTTCCCTTTCAACTGTCAAAGAGTTTACCAACTCATCATGGCTTGTTGCATGTAGGCCAATGGATAGAACTGCTTTTTGATTGCAGAAACAAAGTCACTCCAGACAGAGATGGTCTTACCATGTCTTTTCATATCAGCTTGGGTTTTGCCTTCCCACCAAACCAAGGCAATGCCTCCTAGACGTAGGCTTGCCAGCTGAATCTTACTCTTGTCTGAGTTTATGTTCTGTACTCTGCAATACACATCAATTTGTCTAATCCAATTTTCCAACTTTTCAGCATTTAGCTCTCCATCATATATAGGCAAATCAAATATAACATCTATCTTAATCAAAGATGCTTTCTTATTATGCACAAGGCTATTAGGAGGTGTGAGAAAGCTTTCCTCTTTCCCCTTTCCTTTGGAGTGGTCATGGAAGTGAGACTCATCTTCTTCTTTATCTTGTTTAGAGCCTGATGCATCTTCCACCTTTTGCTTTCTAAATTCTCTGTACATTTCTTCAACCATAGACTTTATAGCTAGGAAACGCTTTATGAATTGAGGGTCTGGCCCTACAAAACCTTCCTCTGACATTGTCTTCAGAGAATAGACTCTCCCAATTTCAGGATTAGTTTCCATCAACTCTCCTTCTCCTAATTTTAGCTTTGATCTTGTGAGCATTCACAGCTAAACCAACACAAGCTTGTCTAACCTTACAGCCTAGAGCTCTGATACCACTTGATCTGAAATTCACCCTATGAGTGACATCAGTTAAAGATTTATTAACTAAGGTATTACAGACTCATGTGCTAGTGTGTGTTCTGTGTTATTGAAGCAACGGATCGGTCAGATTGCCAATACACAGACAATAAAATGGAGAGACAGCAGAGAAATAGAGTAAGCAACACAAAGACACAAGAAATTTAATAAGGAGTTCACCCTATTCTCCAGGGCTACATCTCCGGTCCAGCTTTTAGTGGTGGCCTTATTTTATTGTTCCTTTAAGCAGTGAAATTACAATACAGGGACTCAATGTGAGTTCTCCTGAAGCAGGTTTTGCTTGGAAGGGTGGTTCTTGGATTCCCCAAGCCACTGGAGTACAAAAATTCTTCTTATTCCTACCAGCTTTGTGACCTTCTGGTCTATAGTGGAAAGAGCTAAATGTGATGCTCAGTCCGGACAGATTCCTCTATGGGATGGCTTGAATCTTCAAGCTCTCTGGTGCTCGATACTACCGCTGGTCAGCTCAGCCCTCTGTCTCTTCTGCTTTGCTTTACTGTTCTCTATGTCCCGTCCTCCTCTCGGGATTCTGGTTCCTTTCTCTGTCTCTCTTCATCTCTTGGACTTTGACTGACTTCGCTCTCTCTCTCTCTCTCTGATTCGACTGTCTCTGTTCATGGCTTTAGCCATTCGATCCCTATGCCTGTTCGGTTCCTCTTCCACCGCTATCGATTCACCTTCTGCAGCTGTGCTTGGAGTTCCATGTTTGGCGTCATCATGAACGCTCAGGGAGTGGCCACTTGTCCTCCTCTAAATGGCGCCAGCATGCTTTTTCGGTTTGTTTCTTCAATTACGTTGTGGATGCATTCTTCCTCCACCATGGTGGTCAAACGGATTCCAAATCCTTCTAAAACGTGGCTTAATTCCCCGTTGGTTCTGCTTCCTCCATCGGGCGTAATCTCAACCATCCAATCTGGGCCCTCCAGATCCAACGCCATACGCACGTTTCGCGCGGTTGACTCGCTCGACCGATAGCGTGTGATCAACGGTGGTTTTCTCTCATCTCCACCTACCACGTGTCGATCGGTGTATGGAATTGCTCCGCTCTCGTCCAAAACCTCTTACTGTTTAAGGGCACCCCGATTAATACAGCCGGTTTTCCAAAGTGCGGGTCCCGCCTTGTACACTTAGCACTTTTCCTTTTCCGCCTGTGGTCCTCCGGTTCCCCCACGTGACTAAGTGCTCGGGGTTTTCCTTCACGGCCCTGTTCGCCCAGCAAAGCGCAATTATCAAATCCCACCTCCTTTTCCCATTCCAGGGCTCCCAGGGACTACTTTGACCTCCTTTGCAGTCTCCATGGGTCTTGGTCAGTGCGCTTTGACCGAGGTCCTCATCGTTCCACGCTGGCTACCATTGCCACTGGTTCAGGGTGTTTTTGATCACTGTTTTGGATTCTTTAGAGATTTGCTCTGACTTGATACAGTCATGGTTCTTTGACAGTATTTTATGGATCCAATTTGGATCAAGAGAATAGCTCATGGTATTCATGTAGCAATTCTGTAACTTTACTAATTGTATCATCGTCCCAATAGTCTCCAATCGTTGCTAACTTTGGCTCCTCCTCTAATCCTATATTCATCTTCTTAATCTTTGCTAGCTTCTCTATATCTAGTATTTCTGGTTCAGGTCCAGCGACTTCGCGGTGTCCTTCTGATTTTTCTCTATTGATATTGCATGGATCTTCATATTCTTTTGTAACAATGTTATAACATTCCAATGCATGTTGCAGCTGCACAGTCCAATCCAATTGTTGCCATGTCAACGAGGTCACATTCCCAAAGATATTTTCTCTGAGTGTCTAAAGTGTCAAGTCAATGCATGGGCAATCATCTTCAAAACTTAATGTTAATATAAACCCATCAACCATGTTCTTCCCAACTTGCAATACCATGTCAAAGCTCTATTTCCAGGTACTAGTTCTAGGGAACTGTTTCCAATGTATGAATAAACCCATGTACCCATTCATGTTGTGGGATCTCCTTCCATGTTGTAGTACATAACTGAATATGCTCCCTTGGGTCAGTTTTACTATCATATTTCACCTCCATTTCTGTATCTACTGGCCCAAACCTAATGCACATTAATCTTCGACACTCCTGCCAAGCTGCTATATTTCTTTTATGTTCATCCCACCATCTATTAGGGTAGATCTCAGGGCCACATCTAAAGTGAAAAACCTTTGTTCTTCTGGTATTTATCTTTCATAATCATCAAGGAAAGTGCTTACATTACCTAAACCATCATAGTAAGGCAAGTTACATACCTCAGAAGTTATACAACGAAGTGATTTAGTGATCCTTGCACATCGCCTTGTAGACACTTTGTGTAGCCTATTTTGCCAATTTTCCAATTCTTCTTCTGAATCTAATTTACAAGAACTATCCTTCTCCTAGCTCAATTTTCCATCTGCAGTGGAGTTAATCCATTCCTCTTCTTTGGTTGTCATCTGATAAATGTTGTCTATATCTGTTGTGTAATACTCATCTCTAACAGGCTCTGTATATATCACCCCTTCTGATGGGTCCAATGGAACAATTACTCTCATGTTGTCCTTTTCAAATACCATTTGCCTCTTCTTTAAGTTGATTATAGCTAGATTATCAAATGCCCAATCCAGTCCAAGCAATGTTGGATAGGGGTTGTTGTCATCCACAATTTCTATCACTTCAAAATCTACAATAATGCGTACTCCTTCAATGTCTATTGTAACACTTGGTAACCTCCCCATAGGGAAGATTTTCTACTGGTTGGCCATTCTCAACTAAATTGGTGACCATTGTAACTTCATCTTACCCATCAATTCTCAGGTCTGCTTTGGTAAAACATTGGCATCAGATCCTAAATCCAAAATAACCTGATCCATGTCGTATTCTCTGATTTGCAAAGTGAGCCTAATTTCTTTTCCACCACCTCTTATGTCGATGTGAATTGTTAACTGCGTGGATGTCGCTTCCCGGTACTTCTTTAGAAGCACATGAATCTATCAATTCCTGCAGCCCTTCTACATATTTTTTGTTTCTTAACTATTTGATGCAAGTTTGTAGGAAAGACTTTAAAATACCTGGATCCACATCTTGTGTCGCAGCTGATATTATCTTGTAGTTATTTTTCTGCTTTGGTTTTGGTTGTGTGCTAGAGGTCGAAGCCCCAAAATCCATAAAGCTTCGCCTCACCTCCATAAACACTTATTTTCCTTCTAAATATTGAAAGCATGAACTTTCTCCCCAGTCTATCTTACCCATGTAGCTTCAAATTCCTTCTTTACATCTTCTTTGTCATCTCCAGTCGCAACTCCACTCATTGTTACAATACTAATTCAAGGTTCATCGGTCCTCGGTTCCACAGACATCATTTGCAGGTTTTGTGTTGGTTGTTGGTTCCTTTTCTATTGGATGTTTGTCATAAGAACAAGACACTCCTCAATAACATGATTAAAGGATTTGCAATACTTACATGTGGTAGTGGTATTTTGACAATTTCTTGCAAAATGTTCTACCTAGCTGCAGTTATAAAAAATAATCTGGCCACATCCTCGACTAGCTCCTCCTCCTCGACCTCTTCCTTGGAATCCTCCTTGACCACCACGATGTCTTTGATCTTCATGTCCCTATTCTTTTGCCTGCATTCTATATGCATCAACACCTCACTCCATCATCAGTTCATAGGCTCAATAGTTGTTTTCATCATGTCCCACTAATTTGAAAAACTTGTAGTATAGGTTCCTTGGAGTCTACACATATTTTTGTTACAAATAACAATATTCTAATCAATGTTCGCCTCTAGTTTTTCATATCTCACACCATCAGCTAGATCCAGAATTTAAAGGATTTGGTGCTCCACAAGCCATGTATTTTCTAAAGAGAGGGCATTGTTCTTTAGAATGGCCTTCTGATTTACACTTTGTACACCACACTTATTCTCTGAATTCCTTACTTTTCTTCATATCTTGTATCTACAAAGTCAAATTTTCCAGCTAACTCTGGATCTGCTACATACCTACATTGGTATCCCCTATAAGTGAAGCTTCTAATTTCATCACAAGTTCTAAGGCTTCAGCATGAGTTTCTATCTTTTGTTGTGTCAAAGAAAATTTTATATGGGGAAGCAACGAAACTATGAACCATTGCTTATGTTGTTGCGAAGCTATGTCAAAGCTCACCTGATATAATAATACTTTAAATATTTGATAAAATTCCCAAACAGACTCGGTATGCCTCTGTTTGATTTCTTTTAACTCTGTGATGCACTGTGACTCAAACTTCGGATTTTTAAATTCTTTTACCAGCGTTGTTTTAATGTCTGTGAATGATCTGATCTGATTGCTTGAATACTTCATATACCACTTCAATGCTCTATCTCGGAATGTCGTGACATATTGCGCTTTCTTTATATTTTCATCATGGACCTACTTCGCTATCCATATTGCTTCACACAAAAACCAAAATTTCTTCGGGTCCTCCGATCCAGTCCCTTTAAAAACAGGTAGTTTAATATCATCGGCCATAATTCTTTTCGAAGGGGGAGGGGGAGGGGGTGGGGGATTCCTAAGGGGAGGGGGGTGGGGGGTAGGGGGATGGGGAAAACCAAAAGCACCTTGATTATTACTTGACTCTGGCTTCGACGAACTTTCATGCTAGAAGGGTGAATACTAAGAAGTTACTTCAGGTTTCTCAGGTGGGTTTTCTTCACTTTCAGACTCACTTAAAAGAGGGCTATAGTCACTTTCTATAAAAGCATTTGAGTCTTAGCCACAAGATCTCTTTTTAGTGTCTATTCTATATCTTTTTCCACTTCACGTTATTCCCATTTCTTCTTCGGATCTTCTCCCAAACATAAGTAAACAAATAATCTAACTGCATTCATACAAATCCCTTTTCACACAAAAGCATCTTAATCCAGAGTTTTAGAGATCTCAAGTACATATCTCGCAGTCATTTGAAAATTTTTAGTTCTACTTCATTATAGGACACAGTCGAGTCTACCATGAACTCATTAATGAATCCTCCCAAGATGCTATCAATCCAAAAATCAATAGCTCTTGAGATCATATTGCCGGTGTTCTTGAGTCGCTGTATCAATTTAGGAGTCCACTCCTTAGGTTCGTCTCCTTTAAAACAATATTTTCTCTCGTTCAACCTTAGTATATACTTGTACAGCTCAACATGAAATCAACTGAAGGATATTTTGTATTGACATTTGAAAATATACTTCTCCAACCACCTTTTAGATGACAAGCGAGGGCTCCTATTCTCTTTCTCTCCAAATTCTAGTTCATTCTATTCTACCCAATCCTGAATTTCTTTCTTCGATGGATGCCACATAAACATATCCCTCAAACAGATCCTGGTTCTAGCAACAGAATCATTTTTTGGCTTAGGTTGGGCTGACCAAGGTTTAGATTTTACTGCACACCAACAAAACCCTCAATCATTGGCCCTCTCGGCAACAACCTGCAAGCAAATCGTAGTCTCACCTGAAGTGACTATGGGAGGATGCAGAACCAAATTTCTATAGCCTTGAGGGATGATGAAATGTGGTATTTTTATGTTATTTATCCTTAACATACATAGATTACTTCACAAGGTTGGATTATCTACTTAACCATGTTATTAACAACCATAAAAAATACTGAACGAAAGTAAGATATAACCAAAATACTAAACAGAAAGAAAAAAGATACATAATAATCATACCATCAAAATTGCACTTGTTATATTAATTCCTTGAAACTACGTACAATTCCTTGACCTACGAATGCAGCTACAGGGGTCTGCGCACTCAATTGCAGACTTTAGCTTTCAGAGCACACAGCTGCGGAGCCTTTCCTTCAAGACCCAAACACAAGTTACAAAGGTAATTTCTTATGCTCCTATCATATCATTGTTACTATCCTATTCATGACTTTGACTTACATCTTTTCTCCTATATATACTAATTACACCAAACTTGGGCCAAGTTGGGTTGCACCCAACAGTCACCTATAACCTTATTTAAGCATGAAACATGGAAAATTGGGTGCACTCAGGAATATGCAGGAAGCTCCAACTTGTATGCCATAGTACCAATTTTTTGCAACACCTTGTAAGGACCATAGTACATTGGTGATAATTTATTTCCTTCTTAGCTTGCTTGAGGGACATCTATTTGTATAATTGTAGCCGTAAAAATACCTAGTCACCTACATCGAAACTTCTTTCGCTGTGACACTGATCTGCTTGTTGTTTCATTCAATTCTACGCCAAGGTGAGGATATCCTTTAAGAGTTAGAGAACTTTTTGTTGATGCTTTATGTTATCTTCCACTGCTTGAACCTTATAATTTTCTCTTAAATATGTTGTCGTGGATGGTGGATGATATCCATAAAGTGCCATAAATGGGGTAATTTTTGCTGCAGTATGGAAGGAAGTGTTATACAACCATTCAATGAGAGGTAACCATTTGACCCATTATGTTTTTTTATCAGATACAGAGCAATGAATATATCCTTCCAAACATTTGTTCACTATCTCAGTTTCCCCATCAGATTGAAGATGATAAGATGAGTTATGAGCTAATTGAGTACCTAGACAAGAAAATAATTTCATCCAAAAATTTCTAGTGAAAATGGGATCTTTGTCACTTACAATAATCTTTGGGTTTCCATCTATCTTTTGAATCATTTCCATAAATGAAATAGCAACTGTACTAGATTTAAATGGATGAGATAATGCACAAAAGTGTGCATACTTGGTAAGTCTATCAACTACCACCACGATGACACTATTTCCTTAGGACTTGGGTAAACCTATGATAAAATCCATTGAGACCTCCTCCCAATGTTGACATGGAATGACTAAAGGTTGTAATAGACCTAGGGTCTTAATTGTCTCAACTTTATTTTGTTGGAAAACCAAACATTCTGCCACAAAATTTTGAATATCAGATTTAAGGCCATCCCAAAAAAAATCCTTCTTGACCCTATGGTAAGTTTTTAAAAATCCTAAGTGCCGTCATAAGGGAGAGGTGTTCAATTCCAAAAGAATCCTTTGTTTGGGTTGTGAATTCTTACAAAGATATAAGTGATCTTTGTACCATAACAGAGTACTTTTCCAGCTAAATGTATCAGATGTACTAGGATATTGCTTCAACTTTTGAATGATTTTCCAAACTTCTTCATCATTCTTCCATTCATCCCTTGCTTCGATTATCCAATCTAGTTGGATAATCAAAATCAAACCAAGCAATGATTCCACATCCTCATTATTTCTTGAGAGTGCATCTGCAACAACATTTTTCTTCACTTTTTTGTAAATGATTTCAAAGTCATAACCCAACATCTTTGTCACCCATTTGTGTTGTTCTTCTGAAGATAATCTTTGTTCCAAAAAGTATTTAAGACTATCATGATATGTTTTTACCCTGAAGCATCTTCCCATTAGGTAAGGTCGTAATTTCTTTAGTGCATATAGTATTGCCAACATTTCCTTCTCATAAATAGGTTTGTGTAAATATTTTCCTTTGATTGGATGACTTTCAAAAGAAATGGGTCTTCCTTCTTTCATTTAATAACACCAATTCCATTTCCTGAAGCATCACATTTCACAATAAAGGATTTTTCGAATTATGGCGTAGCTAAGACCAGTTCTTGGCACATTGCCTCTTTAAGATGTTCAAAGGCATTAGTTGCTTCTGGAGTCCAAGAAAATGCATCTTTCTTTAGTAATGTCGTTGGAGGTACTGCTATTCTCCCATAATTATTAACAAACTTGCAATAATACCCTGTCAAACTGAGAAATCCTCGAAGATGATTTATGGTTGTGGGGATTTTCCATTCCTTATTGGCTTTAATTTTGTTAGGGTCTACCTTAACACCCTCATGAGATACAAGATTACCCAGATATTCCACCTCCTGTACTCCAAAGATTGTAACCATTGGACTCCTAGTACCACATCAACTCCACCTATTGGAATGGAAAGAATTGGACTATTCAATACATATTTCCCCATGGTTAACTTTATATTATGTCACTTTCCAGAGAAATTTATAGTTGTGAGTGTTAGACTTTCTTTTTTCCATAATTTTTCTTTCACCTTTTCTTGCCACCCTGAATGCCTTCTCCAATGAATCAGGTTCCCAAAGGAGAATATCATGTTGGATGTTATCCTTCAAAGTCCCTATGAAGACATCAATCCTATGATCCTGATCTGGGATATCAATTACCCTAATATTCAATTTTTGAAAGTCTTAAATGTTCTCCTCCATTGAACCGTTTCATTTTAGATTTATCAATTGGATAAAGAACGTGTTTCTATTGGTATCCTCATTATGTGCTATCATTTCTTTTGTAAAAATTGACCAAGTGACAAGTGTTTTACAAGAAAAAAACTATTGATACCATACAAATTGATTGAATTCTAAATATAAATTTGCAATGCATACCTTTTGTGCATGATGCACATCATGGAGATCAAAATATTGCTCTATCTATAGTATCCATGTTACCAGATCCTTGCCATCAAACTTCCTCATATCAATTTTTTGAATGTGATGGTTCTTAAAACCAACATTGGATTCTCTAAAATCATAACTCATATTCCTTTAGTCCTCATCATGATTTTCCTGGATTACCTTGTTACCACTGGGAAGCCTTTCTTCTAGCAACTTTGCCAAACCTTCGTTCAACCCTTCTATCTTGACATTCATCATTGCTTCCATGTATGCCTTTAAAACATCATTCAAAACTCCTATGTCCCTTTTTACACCATCTATATTAACATTCATCACGACTTCCAATTCATGTTTTGTTACTTTTTGCGAGAGAAAAATTTGTTGCACTTGGTTTGGTAAATTTGATTTATCATGTTACATTTCTTCCTCTTCTTCATGCGTCATAGAAGAGATTTCTAGATTCTTACTAGGTGTGTCCATTTTTTTGGTTCAAGTCATTTTGGAATAAAAAAATGATATCTATGCTTCACTATGCCCCTTGAATCACATCACACTGATTTTTCAAACAAACATTATGAAAATTAAAAAAATATACATGCCTTTTTTATTGTTTTTTGAAGCTAGATATTGGAACTATTGTATCTCTATAATTTTGCCTCTCCAAGATCTGAAATTAGTTATTGTGGTAGTCTAGTCCTCTATGTCTGTTAGGGACCTAAAATTTTTATAGGATCATTTGATTATATCTGATCATTATTATGTTTGAGATGTTGTAAATAATATTTCCTCCTGGAATTATTTCCAAAGCAACACCAAGTACTAAGATTTAGGGATATTTTTGCATATAAATGTTTGGATCATATCAGACTATAGGTATTTTCATCAAAAAGAGCTCAAAAGCATCTTTCCAAGAGTATATCATGCACTAAAATCCAATTCCTGGATCAAAGGCAAGAACAAGTTGAAGTCTGCACCAGAAATCACATAAGAAGGCAGAAGCGAGAAATCATTTATTTTGAATTATTAAAATTAATTCAAAAAATAAATGAATAAATCTAAACGCTAAAAAAAAATATGAAAATTCTTTTATTCATTATAAGTCCAAAAGCCAAGAATATTATAATCTATGGTTATGAATATGTTTCGGACCCCGACCCTCTGACATTTAACCAAAGGGGTCCAAAAAGTGGCTTTCAGTTTTAACAGATGTCGCCCTCACGTGATTTCGGACCCCCTCCCCCTAAACCTCTTAATGCCCACCCCCCTCCGAAATCCATTAACTATTTTGGTTTGACTTTTATAAATATGGCGGGAATAGAAATTCATGTGATTATGAAATAAATGTTGTGTGGATGGGAGGCTAAATGAAAGAGATCAGGCGGAACCAGATTTTAGAGGAAATTCAGGCATGGAAGGCTAAGTGGGACATGAAAATAAATTCATGAAGGAAACTAAGAAAGAAATTTTGCAATAGTATGTTCATGAAACTAATGCACAGTTGAGAAAAAATAAGGAGCTTGATGTAAAGGACAAGTAAAAATGAATTTTTACTAGAAGAAAGATAAATTTTTTTAGAGGGATAAAAGTCAAAACAGAAATGTTTCACCAGCCATGGATTTACAAAAAATCAACATATGGTTTTGAAAATCCATCCAAAGATTTACAAGAGTAAAAATAAATTTACAGGGAAAGGTAAAAGGAGAAACAACACCCGTGTTTCAAAATCCATGGGAAGAGAAACAATACATGGATTTAGAAAACAACCCACAGATTTTTGAAACAGTATATGGATTCGAAAACATGATGGATTTATAAATAATTCTAATAAATACTTTGAATTCTGAATTCTGAATTTCATTTAAATATTTGGAAATATTAATTTAAATATATTATTTAAATCCAATATTTTTTGACAAAACAAAGTATTTAAAAGATTGTGGATAAGACAATGCACATGACATCAACAAGATAAACAGGGACAGCAGTGCATACTCAGCACAACAGTTTCAAAACAGGGACAGCAGTGCATACTCAGCACAACAGTTTCAAAACAGAATGCAATATAAAGAGGGATAGCATAGACATTTGCCAACAAGACAAACAACATTGCTCATTGACAAACAAAATTGCTCATTAATAGGCCCAGTCACCACCAAAATGCCCTGAAACAACATATTTCTAGCAGTCAATGATACAATTCACTTTCAAGTCTATGATACAATTCACTTTCAAGTCTGAAGAGAGATTAGAAATAAGATAGACTTCCTATTACTTAGTTATATTTTGGGAAATATATACATGTTTTTGGTAGATATTGTTTGTAATCATTTTTATTCAGATTTTTCCAAAGATTATTAGAGAATATTTTGTAAATCAATTCCTTTTTTGGGATTTGATATTAGTTTAGCATAACATCTCACGATATTTTGTAAATTAGTTTATAAATGCTTCATCTTCAGAAGTATCAAGGGTTGGTTTTTGTAAAAAGAAACACTATTGTATATTTTTCTGAAGCATCAACAGATTTTCCAAGTAATACAGAAGCTCTTTTACAGGATTCATGTGTCAAGTTGTTGGCAAAGTACATCTATCTGTTTTATGTGTTTATAACTCTTTGTTTATAGAACATATTTGTTTTCTAAATCTGAATTATTCAATAGATAAATAAAGGGCAGAGTTTGTTTAAATCTACACTCTGCACCTCGCTATGAATAATTTCTATGTTTTCTTTTGATCTTTGAATATAGAATTCAGGTAACAATGCTCTATATTTTAAAGTGAACCTTATCGTATTCTTTTCCATTTCACAGGCCTTAAAGAATCTAGTTAGTTTGGCTACCTTAACTTATGAGATCTATCTATAGTTACTATTGTTAATCTGTATCTTATGTAACAAACTCCATAGCCCAATGGAAATATAGTAATCAACCAACCATTCAAATACAAACAAACCCCAAAATTCATAGCTAGCCTAATATTCAACCAAACAAAGTTACATCTTACAAAGAGAGCCCTCTTTAAAGCTGGCAAGGCTAGATCCCAGCTTCCAAAGTTGGCTTGTGGTTACCTTGGTGATTTTCTTCTGCAACCTCAGAAAATTGTTGAGTGCTAACAGCGTCTTCGTTCCAATTCCACAAGTCATACCAAATTTGGATTATTTAATATAAAGTTATGCCTAATATCCCACAATGGCCTGATTATGGATGAGTTCAGTAGAGTGAACTTGTATAGAGTGCCACGTGTCACAATTTTGACCTTCGGCCCTGAAAACAATAAAAAAGAAACTAGAGTCTGCGCAATTTCAGCTTCCTTTTACGAAATTCAAATCTAATGCTCGGAGATAAATTTATGATGATTTTCCCTAGGTCACTTGTTTAAGATTGAATTCTAGAGCCTACAAAAACCCTAACTTCTTTGGACCATATCTCCAAAAATATAGAGAACCAAGATCTGAAATTTTTACAAGAAATTCATCAGGATTTTGGCTCCATGTGGTAAAAATTTCAGCATCTTACCCGTCGTATAAAACAAGTAATAGCGAAAATTTTAAGATGGCCTATTTGGAACAATGAAACCCTAAAAACCAAAGGTCTGATCCCAAATGTTATGTAACCAAATCAGAAAGGAGATAGATCAACGACTTCAAAATTAGCGTTTTCAAGGGGGAAACCTCCTTTATATCACATAAATGAACAATTCTTGACTTATACAAATGACAAGACCTCCTTTCTATATATATGAGTCTAAGGGGTCACAATATAATCAGAGCCTACATAACAATAATAAAGGGCACAACAATAACAATAGTGGGCTTATATGGGGCACAATAATAACACTATGGGGACTCCATGGGCACAAAAATAACAATAAGGGGGATACACTAAAAATAACAATAAGGGGCTACACTAGTATTATAGGGACCTAACAGGAATGTAGCCACCACATCTCTTCTCAAAGATAAGCTACGATTACCCGAGCTAGTTTATTTCCATTTTGTATGTTAGTATCTTTTAGTTCTTTGATATTAATGAAATGAAGTTTTATTTTTGGTGCATCTCCATGTTTATATTTATATCTATATTTTTTTGCGTTCCTAAATAAGTCTAGATAAAAAGGTAAGGATGTTGAGGATGTAGAAGTCTTAAAGAGGTACCCAGTTTTACAACAATCTTAGGATGTATTCCCAACAGAGATTTCAGAGTTGCTTCCTCATAGGGAAATGGAATTTTATGTTGAGTTGGTACTAGGAGAAACACCAACATCAAAGGCACCTTACAAGATGATGACTCCAGAGTTAGTGGAACTGAATTTGCAGTTGAAGGAAATGCTTGAAAAGGGATATATTAGGCCAAATGTGTCACCTTGGGGTGCACCATTGTTGTTTGTGAACAAGAAGGATGGTACTCTCAGGTTGTGTATTGATTACAGATAGTTGAATAAGGTGATTATAAAAAATAGGTACCTTTTGTCATGGATTCATGACTTGTTTGACCATTTGAAGGGAGAAATAGTGTTCTTAAAGATTGATTTGAGATCAGGATACCATCAGGTATGAATCAAAGAAGAGGACATCTACAAAAATTCTTTCTAGAGAAGGTATGGAAATTATGAGTTTGTCGTGGTTACTTTTGGTTTGACTAATCCTCTAGCTACTTTCATTTGTTTGATGAATATTGTATCGTGTCCTTATCTAGATAAATTTGTGATTGTATTCATTGATGATATATTGATATATTCTAAGTATGAGGAAGAGCATTCTAAACACTTAGCAACAATATTGAGATTAATAAGAGAGCATTAGTTTTATGTCAATCTTAGTAAGTGTAGTTTATTTTAGACAAAGGTACATTACCTGGGACATGTTGTCTCCAAGGAAGGCATAACAGTGGATCTAGAAAAGTTCAGAGCTATCATGGAATGGGAAGCTCCTAGGAATGTGGATGATGTTAGAGCATTCATGGGGTTAGCAAGTTATTACAGGAGGTTCATCAAGAACTTCTCATAGATTGCCTATCCTATTACATCATTTCAGAGGAAAGGAAAGAAATTTGAATGAACAAAGGAATGTGCAAACCATTTTGAGTAGTTGAAGAAATTGCTTACAAATGCTCAAGTTCTAAAGATTACATATCCAGATAAAGAGTTTGTGGTATGTACAAATGCTTGCAAGAGAGGACTTGGTGGAAACTTGATGTAGGAGGGACAGGTGGTATGTTATGGGTCAATGAAACTAAATGAGCATGAGTAGAACTATGTGTTGCATGATCTTGAGTTGGAAATGATCATTCATGCATTGAAGATGTGGAAGCAATGTCTTCTTGGAAGGAGGTTTGTGTTGATGAGTGATCATAGTGGGTTGAGATATTTGTTTGACCCTAATATGAATGCCATGCAAGCTAGATGGTTGGCCATACTTAGTGATTTTGACTTCAAGATCAATTACATTAAGGGTAAGGAGAATAAGGTTGTGGATGCTCTTAGTAGGAGAGTGCAAGTGAACCACATAGCAACTATGAGTCCATATGGGACAGGTTTATAGGATCAAATCTTACAGGCAGGAGAACATGATGATAAGTATAAGGATGTTAGGCATAGGTTACAATAACATGGTACAGGTGAACATGACGTGGAATATCATCTCACAACAAATGGTTTGGTGATATTTAGGGACATGATCTATGTGCCGCACAACAGTGAGCTCAAGAAGCTTATCTCAAGGGAATTTGATGCCAACCCATATTCAAGTCATCTGAGATATCAGAAGACTCTAACAAATGTGAATAAGTTCTACTATTGGTTGAATTCAAAGAAAGAGGTAGTTGAGTTCATTGCAAGGTGTTTGTATTGTCAACAAGTAAAAGTAGAGTGTACGCAACTAGGCGGTTTACTACAGTCGATTATAATTCTAGAGTGAAAATATGAGGTTATTTCCATGGACTTCATTATAGGCTTTCCAAGGATATTTAGACAGCATGATTGCATCATGGTTGTGGTTGAAAGGTTAACTAAGATAGCTCACTTCATAGCAGTTAAGTTTACCTATTCAGCTAGTGAGGTAGCACAAGTATTCATCAGGGAGATAGTGAGGTTGCATGGTATTCCTAGGAAGATTGTTTCAGATAGAGACGCCAATTCACTTACAAGTTTTTGAAGGAGTTATTTGTAGGTTTGGGTACAGTTATCCTTCAATACAACTTGTCATCCATAAATAGATGGACATACAGAGAGGGCCAACATGATTTTGGAGGACATGTTAAGGATGTATGTCATGCATTAATAGTGGAAGTGGGAAGAGTATCTTCCATTGGTGGAGTTTGCATACAACAATAGGTATCAAGAATCACTGAGGATGAGTCCATTTGAGGCACTTTATGGGCAGAGTTGTAATACTCCCATTAGTTGGAGTGATCCATTAAATAGGGTACTAATAGGATCAAACATGTCGGCATAGATGGAACATGAAATATAGGTTATCAAGAATAATTTAAAGGCATCACAAGATAGACAGAAGAGTTATGCAAATCAACATAAAGTATTTAATGATTTCATGTTGGGGAGCATGATTAGTTTCACATCAAACCCAAGAGGAGCTCATTGAGGATTGGATTATGTGTCAAGTTGGCACCTCGATATTATGGGCCTTTGGAGATCATTGAGAGGATGGGACCAGTGGCCAATAGACTTGCACTGCCTCCGATCATGAAATTCCATGATGTTTTCCATGTTTCATAGCTTAAAAGATATGTGAAGGATGTTGATCATGTGATTCACTGGTCTATATTGCAAGTGGAGCCAGAAGGAGAATTCTAGTCATAACCTTAGTGCATATTACAACAAAAACAACTCATGCTCTGGAACTGAGTCGTCGAGCAAGTTAAAGTGCAGTGGAAGAAATTTGAGCCTGATGAAGGTACATGGGAGATGGTTGATCAAATGCGGGCTATGTATCCTTCATTATTTTCACGTTGAGGAAAAGGAGTTTTGGTATATGGATATGTATTTATGTATGGTTGTTATTGTAAATACCATAATGAGCTATGTTATAAAGCTCCAATAAGTGATATGGTTGTCATGATGTTATGTTTTTCATGTTGGTTTTGCTTTTTAGTAGGTTGTTCATTGTAAATAGTGCATCGAGCTAAGTTATAGAGCTCCATGGGTAGTATTTTTTGGTCTTCAACGGTCTTACTAGTCATAGTTGTCATAGAGCATAGAGGACAATTTCCCCTAAGGGGGAGGGGTCTGTAATAGCCCCAGGTTAAAAGTTCATGTAATAAAGTTAGTAAAGGAAAAATAAGACTAAGGCCAAGGGACACATATTTTAAGATGAATGTTTGGAAAAACATCCTAGTGGGTGTTCATTTGGTTCATTATGCCTAAGGAAATTTGCAAAGGTATTGGCAAAGGCAAAGATGCATTAATTGAAATTTTATTTATGTAAATAAAGGAAAATAGGAGAATAGGGAGATGAAAGGTCACAGTTTTGCATCAGAAGGAAATTGTAGGAAAATAGAGGAACTTGAAGAAAAATAGGCCTGAATAATAAAAAGGCTTTTCAGTATTAGCTCACAAATTTTTTCAGTTTGGCTTCGAAATTGGTGTTGGCTTAGGTTTGGCTGACCCAGGTTCAGTTCTTTACTGTGCACCAACAAAAATCTCAATCACTAGCCCTCTCGACAACGACCTGCAAGCAGATCACAGTCTCACCTGAAGTGACTATGGGAGGATGAAGAACCAGGTTTCTGCAACCTTTAGGGATGATTCAATGTGGTATTTTTATGTTCTCTTTTATCTTTAAAATTCATAAGTTACTTCACATTCATGCATTACTTCGCCACATTACATTCATCACTTAAAACATATCATATACATCCATAAAACTTCATTGTACTGAAATAAAGTGCAAATTCTACGCTACAATAGATAATAAGAAAATAAACACATGAAGACACATATTTTACCGTGGTTCATCCCAATGTGGGACTACGTCCACAAGAACTGTTTCTTATAATAGAGAATTTGTACAACAAACAGTTCTTGGTCTACGCACTCATTTGTGGACTTAGGTCTCTGTGCACTCAACTGTAGAGCCTCGCCTTCTTGCCCAAACCAAAACTTACAAAGATACAACCATTCAATACATGATGTGATTCTTCAAGACTACTCCCTTCTTTATTATTCATCCCTATATATACTATTACATCGAGGGATATATCATCACAATTCCATGTTCCATATACCATGGACTCCCCTAATATAAGCTAATATGGTCAAAAACCATTCATCACTTACAAAATAGTATTCTTTTACAAAAAGGGAGGGGCTTCAAACCTCTTCGAAGTCCATATACCGCACTATATATCTACTACATGGTCCACTTCGCGCTCTGCTGCACTCTTTACTTCGCGCTCCACTCCACAAAATGTGGAGTCTTCATCAAAATATAGGCCAAGTTGGGCTATGCCCAATAGGCCCCCAACACTCACATGTGACTCATTTTGAGTCACTCAGCTTCTTTACCTCTAACTTTTGTTGCGATGTTGTTGTAGGCCTGACTGAACTATTGTAGTGTTTCTGTCACTTGCTTCTCCTCAATACGTGCTTCCTCCAACAATGCCTCAGCTATATGTTCTACAAACTTTTGTAACAATGTTGTCTCCCTTTGGCAAAGCTCCTAAAACTTTTCATCCACTACCTGTGATAATTGGAGGGCCTCATCCTACCAAGGTTGAGTCATCTCTATCAAAATCTGCTCCTCCTTCTTTAGTTCCTCAATTTTCTTATGGAGGGCCTTACTCTCATTGATTTTCACGAGCCTCTGTGAGATGGGTAAGATCTTAAGAGATTCTTGAATTTCTTCCAACCATTGTTGCTTCTGTTGCATTTCTTCATGCAGTTTCTGTACATTTGGATCTTCTTGTAGCGAAGTCCAAATTTGCAAACTTTCATCTAAAAATTTCCCACAGTCTACCAATGTTGCGGAGATGTTGGCCATTACAGTCTTTAGGTTAGTCTCCCTCTAATCCCTCACTTCTTGTGGCATAGTTGGCTGCAACTTCATTTTCAACTCACCAATTTACATTTCATACTTGAATTGCACTGCGAAAATTTTATCCTTATACTCCTTCACTGCAAGGCCAAGCTTCGCGACCTTTTCTTCTACTGGCTCTTCCTCTTGGACATCAAGGTTTGGAATCTATTTACATGTTGCTTCAACCACCTCCTTGATCTTCTGGCATTCCTCTGCCATTTGATCATTTTCTTGCATCACTTGCTCGAGCTTCTACCAAAGTGCAACTCGCTCTTTTTCCACCTATATATTCCGCTGCGATGTATATTGTTCCCTCAACTTTAGTTCCTCTATAATCTCTAAGTGCAGTTTGTGTAGTCTTGGCAATGATACTACTACGATGTTCATGTTGACATGCTTCCATTCTTTAGCTTGTTGTTGGAATTTGGAAGATTCAAACTGTAGGGCTCCTGTAAGTATCTGTGTTAGCCTCACTGAAAGCATAGGATCTATCTGCCATTTTCTCCAACACTTTCTTCTATCTGCACAAATTCTCTGAACGTTTGTGCCAATATCTTCAATTCTGTGATGTGCTCTGTGACACTGGTCAGAAGTGCATCATAGGGATCTTCGACTCTCTTCTAGGATTATGTTGTTTCTTCCGGTATCTTGTCCTTGATTTTATCTAAGTCCCCTTGAGTAAGGACCATGATATCATTTGTCTTATCAGCCTTCTCATTCTTCTTTTTCTTTGAGGCAACTTCGCCCTCTGCCTTCCTCTTCTCCACAACATTTTTTTTATGTTTAAGCCTTTTATGTTTCCTTGATCTGCTCATCCCCCTCAAGAGGATCCTGTTGACCCTCATCATGTAGCTCTTCCTCCTCTAACTCATGTTCATCCTGCTCCTTATCTTTTCCACTAGCTTCGCCATGTTGTGAAGTGTCTAGTTGTTCTTCTTCTATTGCACTGTCTCCTGTTACCTCCAATGGAGTCATCCACTCTTTGAGTCATTTTTGTATCTACGCCGCAAGATCATCTTTAGCCACCATATATGGCAAGGCATTTCATTTCTTCTTTGCATCCATGCATGCCTCTATGGACACCTTGTGAAAATCTGCTTTTAACTTCACCAAAGAGCTATACTACTCGTATAAGCTCAACGAGAGTCTGGGATGCTGGTTCACTAGCATGTGTAAATCCATGTGATAAAGTACAAAAAATATTTGGTTTTCTTGTGTGCGTAATGCATTGGTGGTAAAAATTGCATTCAAATTTAATCATTAATTGCATATATATCCTTAGATCTTTCCAATATGTCCTCATAAATGCAAATTTCCACGTATTTTTCCCTTTTAATGGTAATATTTATGTTTTCCAGTGAACTCCGTCACATTCCACATTGTATCGCACATCATGTCTTCTGTCGTAGCTCCTACGTGATCCGGCATACTCCAAACTGTAGCGAAGTAACTTCCTATGTCGAAGCTCTCTACAACGTAGTTTATAGTCAAGTGCCCACTTTCAACTGCAGGTGGCACTAAGAATTTTCTCCTTTCTTCCTCAGGGCAAAGTTGTAGGGGCAAGGTTGTCCCTGTACAACTTCAACCTACTACCATTTACTCTTCCTTGAATCAACTCTCCATTTAACTTTGCTAACTGAACTGCACCTCCATCAATAATATACTTGATAACATATGGGCCTAACCAATGCATTTTGAATTTTCCTGGGAATTTCACAAACTTACTGTCATAGAGGAGAACAAGGTCTCCTACATGAAACTTCTTTTTCTTAATATGCCTATCATGCCAAGCCTTTTCTCTTGATTTTTGTACTTGTTGATGGAATCATTCTATAAACATGTCTTCTTCCAAAGCAATCAACTGCGAAATTATTTCCTTTGTTATGTTAGGGTCTGCCATATTTGTAAAGATGCAATTCTTAGGCTAGGGATAATGTATTCAATGGGCATCATAGCTTCTTGCCCATAAACCAACCTGAAGGGTGTTTGACCTGTCAACTTCTTGCATGTAGTTCTATAAGCCCATAATATTGTTGTAATCCTAAGGTCCCAATCATCTTGGTTTACATGGCATATCTTAATCAGTGCATTCTCCAAAATCTTATTGAATGCTTCCATAGTTCCATTGGACTAAGGGTGATAAGGAGTACTCTTTTGGTGATAAAATTGAAATTCCTTAGTCAATGCTTCAATAGTAATTTTCAGGAAAAGTGAACCATAGTCACTCATTAAGATCTTTGGACACCCAAATCTAGACAGTATGTATTCAAAAATGAACTTCATAGCAGTCTCTACGCTGCAATCTCTTACTGGTTGTGCTTTGGCCCATCTTGTCAAATAATCAATTGCAGTAATTATGTACCTCACACTAGTCCTCTTTCCATGTGGATTGATAGGTCCAACAGAATCAATAACCCATTTATGAAAATCTTGCAATGTAACCTGTTGTACTAGTGGCATCTCATCTCTTCTTGAAGGTTTCCCTGTTCTTTGGCACATATCACAAGCTCTACAATACTCCTTTGCATCTCAGTGTAGTGTAGGCCACCACAATCCTGCTCTCAAGATCTTCTATGCAGTAGATTTTCCTACATAATGTCCTCCATCTCCACCTTCATGAGCCTCTGTTAGAATTATTTTCCTTTCATGTTCAGGAAAATACCTGTGCAGTATCTCATCTAGTCCCATCTTTTATAAGTTTCCTGCTATCAATGAAAAATAAACTTCCTTCACCACTAATTATTTCTTCTGCTTCATAGTATATTCTGAAGGAGCCATTATTGTGTTCAAAAACTAAATAATATTTGCAAAATAATCATCTGCAACTCTGTTTGCAAATAACTACGCATCAAGGAGATTATCTTCTATATTGGTTGGTTCTTCACCTATTTCCAATATTGACAAATGGTCAAGTCCTGCATTCAGTCTTCTCAGTTTAACAATAATTTTAAAGTCATACTCTTGGAACAACAATAACCATCAGCAAATCTTCCCTCCTAAAACATGATTTTTAACCAAATACTTTAATACAGAATGATTTGTAAACATCTTGAAATGTGATCACAGCAAATAATGTCTAAAACTTCTGCAAGGCATACACCATTTCCAATCCTTCCCTTTCTGTAGTTGTGTAATTATTCTCAACTTTAGATAGTTTCCTACTTGCAAAAGCTATAGGATGATTAATTTCTCTTGCACCAAGATGCGCTAGTACCACTCCCAAAGTTATAAAAGAAGCATCAACATGTACATGAAATTCCTTATTCCAATCAAGGAATACTAGTATGGGAGTATCTACCATATTTTCCTTCAATACGTCAAGGCCCTTTTGACATTATTCATCTGATTGAAAAGTGACATCTTTCTTTAACATTTTTTCCATAGGCACGGTCATCTGCACATACCCTTTGATGAATTCCCTATCATACCCAATATGTCTCAATGTAATGCGAAGTTTTCTTACTGTCTTTGGTGGAGGTAAGTTTACAATGATAGCAATTTTCAAAGGGTCCACCATTAATCCTTTCTTGCAAACAATATGTCCCAACAATATACCAAAAGGTACACAAAATATACACTTCTTTAAGTTCAGGGAGATCTGATACTATCTACATGTATAAAGCATAAGTATTAAACTTCCAGTATGTTTTCTTAACAACCCAAATACTTTCCAATCATCAAAGTATACCTCTAAAAACTTTTGGATATATTATTTTAAAGTTATGACCACTACTCTTGAAAATATAGTAGGGGTATTCTTCTGTCCAAAAGGAATCACTGTGTATTGGTATGAATCCCATTCTATAGCTAGGTGGTCTTATATCGATCTTCAGGTGAAATTCTAATCTGATGATATCGTGAAAAATCTATCTGTAAATGAATAAACTTCCTGGCCTCCTACATTATCTAACACTTCATCTGTGAAATGGGTAGGGAAAGGATCATCTAAGCATGCATCATTCAACTTCCTTAAATCAACATAGATACTAATTTCTCCTTGAGTTTTCTTTTCTTGTACCACCATAGGACTTACCCACTTTGATTCTTCCACATACTCATAACTCTTGTTGCTATCATCTTATCCAACTCAACTTTTACTTTCTCATTCTACTTCAGATTCAATCTATAATGTCTTTGCTTGACTGGCTTCATATCAGGCTTAAGGGGGGTCTTCATAACTCCTAAATCTCCTACTATACCCTTCATTTCTGAAAACGTAGTGGCAAATAGTTCCTAATAATCATGAAGCAATTATGTCACTTTGTTGATTGTTTATTCATCCCAATAATCTCCTATCGTTGCAAACTTTGGTTCCTCTTTTGATCCTATATTTACCTTCTTTGTATTTACTGTCTTTGTTATATCTGGTATCTCTAGATCAGGTCCATTTACTTCACTATGTCCTTATGATTCTGTTATGTCAATGTTGCAAGGATCTTCTTCTTTTTCTGTAATAAGGTTATAACATTCTAGTGCATGTTCTATCTGTGAAACCCAATCAGGTTGTTGCCATGTCCTTGGAGCTGAATTCTCAGAGATTTTCTTCTTAACTATCTAAAGGGCTGAATCTATATATGGACAATCATCTTCAAAGCTAACTATCAAAATAAACCCATCAACCATATCTTCCTAGCTCACAGTACCATGTCGATGCTCTATTTCTAAGTACCAGTTCTGAGGAATTGTCTCCAATGTATGAATGAACCCATGTACCCATTCTTGTTGTTGAATCGCCTTCCAGGTTGTAGTCCATAACCGGATATGCTCCTTGGGACTGGTTTCACCATCATATTTCAACTCCATCTCTGTCTTTATCTGACCAAATCTTATCCACATCAATCTTCAACATTCTTGCCAACCTCCTATATCATTCTTATGTGTACCCCACCATCTAGCAGGAGTAGCTTGTATGGTTATATCCAAAGATAATAATCTTTGACTTTATGGAACATGTTCCTCATAATCATCAAGAAAAAAATTCACATCACCCAAGCCATCATAATAAGGAAAGTTACATACTTCAAATGTCATGCAACAAACTGATTTAGTAACTCTTGCACAATGCCTTGTGGATACTTCATGTAGCCTGTTCTACCAATTCTCCAATTCTTCTTCTAAGTCTAGTGCACAAGAACTATCATGCTCCCAAGTTAGCCTACCCTCTACAGTAGGGTTAAAAAAATCATGTTCCTTTGTTGTCAATTGATAGATATTATCTATATCAGTTGTGCAGTATCCTCACTAACTGGATTTGTATACCTCGCTCCTTCTGATGGATCCTGTTAGCCTTGTTGGCATTTGGCCCAAAAAATGGATCCAAAACACTCCTAAAGTCTTCAAGAGTTGATTAAGATCCTCCCAAGATCGAAACAATCATATGCCAAAAGTCCTCAAAAGGGCGGAAAGACACTATCGGGAGGCTAAAATACTCCAAAACAGTGAAAAGAACAGAATCAACCTAGATCTAACCGGCTAAATCGCAAACGACCAAGTTGAAGGGATAGTTAATCGGCGAGTCACATCGGCAGTCGCGGCAGTGGAGAGCATAATCTATAAAGCCTCGGCATTGAGCGATCAGCGATTGTGATTGCATCGCATCGCTACATCACAACGGAACATTACCAAGGGTCAGGGGGGCCACATCGCATCACAGGTTCGCAATCGGCAGGAACATACGCCGTGTTATATGAAGATCGTTGGCTGGAGTGATATGCGATTGCGATCAGATCGCATCACAAGATCGCATCAGAGTTTTACGAAGGAGTAGGGCCTCTATACAGGTGGTAACACCGATTGCAATGAGTCCCAGACCTGAAAGAGTTTGGGAATGAAATCCATAAGATTTGAAGTCCGAAGGGAGGCCAATTTTCATGTATTTCCTGTGTTTTTAATTATTTCAAAATACAAGGGGAACAAAGGGACCAGGCCGGCTGCAATAGACGACAGCGACCCAGGGAGTGGAACCAATGAGAGAATAGGCCATGTTTAAGGAATTTTGAGGTCCGAAAAGAATAGAGAAGGGCAGGATTTACATATTTGCAGCATTTTATGTATGAAATAGAAAACATTCATGGTTATCATTTGAAAGGGACTGTTCCAGGGATTTCATAGGCCTGATAGCCACTCCATTTGCAAGATCAAGTGGCCAACCATCCTTAGAAGCATTGTGCATAAATGTTTACATGCCAGAAGAAGGATTCGACCGGGATACAACAGTCGGTGGACAGATCCCAGAAAGGGAAAGAGAGGGGCCACAACACGCTACAACCGGAATCAAATGAGATCATGGAGCATCGACAATCTTGCCAGCGTAGCAGCCATAATAACAAACATGATGGGGCATCTCTGGCATGAGAGAGCTCCCAGGCATCACAGCAGGATGCCAAAAATATATGAATATGGTTATTCCTCTGTCAAAAGAGGAAAACCACCGAGCCATGCCTGCCCATTGAGGGAATCAAACGGTTAAGGGACATATTAGACAAGATTAAGACTCTGAGCCTTCTAGAGAGCTCAGGAGCATTGTAAAGGGCCTATAAAAGGCAGAAAACTAGATGTAACAAGGGTTCAACTTTTGGAGATTATTCCTCCTCTATTCCTTCAAGCTTCTCATCTGCATTCTTTAGTAATACAAGCTTCTTTTGTTGTTATATGTTCAATGTCCATTTCTCTTCTGTTCTATGCTTGCACTTGAACAATTTGTTCAGGTTTTCTTTGTGTTTAAGGCCAGATAACTGTCATCTTATCTCTGCTTTGATATATTAGATTTACAAGCTTCTTTGCTACCTATAGCTAGCCATTTATATGTGTTATTATATATGCATCTGCCAATATAGTCAGTAAGTTCATTTGCTACCTGTAGCTAGCCATTCATATATGTTCATGTATGCAATCTATTGGTATTGTCAGTATTCTCCATCTATCCATTAAATCTACAAACTATTGAGCATTTGTGGTCTAAAGCCTTGTGTTATTGAGGGTGTTCATGCATGTCTTGAGTGAGAATAGAGCTGAAATGGTTATCTAACTTGATCCAAACCATCATTTATTCCAATAGTTCGGAGAACAATATTGAATATTACATGTTACCAGGCATCTTCGATCTACAACCTAGGAGAGTTTCCTGGAGTGATAACATAATTGGTGCCACTGCTGGGGAGAGGAAACTGAAGCTCAACCTCCCTGAGAAATGACATAGACCCAGCTTTGATGATAGATAAAATCTGGGCACATTTTTGGTTGTAATCATCTATCTGGTGACTCTACTAGAGGCCGAACCTCTTGGCGACTCCACTTCATAGTTCTGGCACAGTTTGTGAGGCACACTCGGAAAAATCCTTAGAAATCACAAGTTGATCCAATACCTGACCCTGAAAAGACCTTTAAAGAAAGAAAGAAATTGTAGAAAGGAGCATCAGGTTTAGGTAAACCTAAACAATGTTTTATATCTCTTCAAGGAAATCCTGCAATAGAACAAATACATGTTGAGAGTACAGATTCTAATACTAACTATGAAGAAAAACTCTCAAAAATTCATAAAGCTCCTTATTCTTTAATTTCTTCTTTTGTTGTCAGCCCAAAGGGAACCTTACTTCCTATCCATCATACTCCTTTGGTCTCATCAGTCACTCCTCAGCCTTCTGTCATTCAGACTTCTAGTACTCTTTTAGTCACCACAGCTATGGCAGGTCCACAAGCACCCACCAAAATGGAAAGAATCATAGCTGCTAGGTATGGACCTCTAATACTACCCACTCCTTTGAATGTTATGCCCACTGGAGAATATCAGAAGTATATGCCTAAGTTCATTGGGACTGAAGGTGTTACTGTTGAAGAACACCTTGAGTCATTTTATACCTATGCTGATAATCTGGACATCAGTGAAGATGATGTGTGGATGAGAGTCTTTGTCCAAAGCCTAGATGGGGAGGCTAGAAAATGGTTCAGAGAAAAAGCCCCAAGATCTATAGCAGATATCAAAGCATTAAATGATGCATTCCTAAAACATTAGGGGGATAAGAAGGATCTCCTCCGCTACCACACTGAGTTTGGAAACTTGAAGACTGAAAATGGGGAGCTGATGTCCGATTTTAATAAGAGATTTAACCGCATGTACAGCAAGATACTGGCGGAGGTAAAACCTACCACTACCTCTGTTAAACTCACCTATGCTAATTCTTTTGATTAGAATATACAATCACTTGCTTAATCAAATTGAATGATTCATATTCTTCTTTGCCCCATTTGAAGAGTGAATTCTTATTGATCATTGCTTGTAAGGGCGATACAATCTTTGAGAAGTCTGGAACAAATCTCTTAACAAAATTATTTTGGCCAAGGAAGGATTGCATGGCTTTCTTGTTGTCAGGAAAGGGTATTTCGGAAATCTCCTTAATTCTATTGGGATCAATATGGATTCTACATTTTGACACTATAAATCCAAGAAGTTTTCCTTCACTTAATGCAAAAAAGGAAATTTTTGGATTGAGTGAAATCCCGTACCTTTGGCAACGTTGGAAGATCTGCTTTAAGTCTCTAAGGTTATTACCACGTTTTTTTGAATATACAGTTATGTCATCCAAGTAAATCACCATTGATTTGTTTACTAATCCCTTAAATGCGATGTCCATGGCCCTTTGAAATGTAGCGCAAGTGTTGATCAAACCAAAAGGCATCTTTTGATATGCATGTAGTGGCCAATCTAGGGTGCTAGATTAGACTAGATTTATTATCAACCAAGGTAGGTAAACTTAGAGGCACGTGTCTAAAGTCTATAGACCTAAAAAGGATCTCATCTACCTAACTAAGTGTTTACTGTGACAGGTTACAGCACTCCTTTACAGGAGGTTGAAATATGTTTCCTCTCACACCTTAACACTCAGATCATCTAGTTTATCTAACTGTCCTAAAGATACAGCATTTTGCTACACTGAGTTTTCAACCCTCTTACAAGGATGTTATGCACAAAAGCTCTTTCTAGCTAAAACATTAAGCATTCATGAAAATCAAAAGCACACTGAATTTTAAATGCATGGAAATAGAGTCTACGGAGATGCTTTGAAATCTAATGATCGATCAAATCTTTTACAAGATATTTTTCAATGATCTAACAATCAGATCTTCAAGCTATCACCATAAATATCATTTGCAAGAATTTCTAATCAAATCGATAAACTCACAGACATGGAAATAACATTAAACACTATGCACACTATTCAAATTCAAAATGCTATGGAAATTAAATTAACAGTATACCAATTCCACGTAGGGCCCGTCCACGTTTCACTGGCACACGGAAGAAACCTCAAGCAACGAGAATGTTAATGCATAAGCACTGTTGGAGTAAAACGGTGATTGTAATTAAGTTCTGAAGATTGAAATCACATACAAGAGCAGTGTTCTGGAACAATACACAGAGATAATAATAATCGTCTCTGAAACAATACAATACGCAGTCCTTATCTGCTTGTCTCCTATCTAAATCGAATTTACATACATTAAGCAGATGTTTCTGCTTTTACAAAAGAGTGATTTTTGTCCTTTCTAATCTAAACCGATTTCCAAAAGCAAAACGAAATCAGTTTGGGAAACCATGGCTTTTTGCTGCCTGTGTGACCAAAAAGGCTGGGTTTGGCCAGCGTTGAACACATATCCAGGAGCGTTAGATTTGTTGTTGAATCGATTTTTCACCATGCATGTACATTCCAGATCACGTTCCTATCCATTGCTTTGACTTGCCTGTCATGCCACGTGTCACATCATAAACCATTTACATGAAGTCATGACATCCTGTAATCTTTTTGTTGAAAATTCCTAATTTTTAACATAAAAATTCACAAATTAACTTTAATGTAAACTAACAGCTATAATGCTATTGATTAATCAATTTCGATGGATATGAGGGGTTTATGGAAGAAAAAGATAGACAAATGATAGTGTTTCTAGAAGAAAAGGATGGCAATGAAATGGTACCAACATCTCCCCCAAGCTCAATGATTTAGCATGTCCTCATGCTAATCCTGATGTACTTCCTTTATACTCTGTTCCTGCCTGTGCCTCTGCCGCGTGTAACAATGCATCTATATTCTTCTAAGCTTGGGCATTCTTCTGAACATGGAGCTTATGTTTCAAATTCTTGTTTTTCTCTTTGAGAGCTTTCTTTTGAGTATACCATTTGGTTGCCCACTTGAAAATGTCGGTTTGTTCAGCCTCGAGTTCTTTGATTTGCTCCTTCAGCTTCTCATTTTTCTACTGAGTCTCCTTGCTCTGAGCTCTCAACATTTCATTCTCTCTCTTGATGACCTTCTCTAGCATGTTGGCCTCCATCAGTTCTTCTTTTAACTTTTCAATTTGTTTTTCTAACCTCCTTTGTCTTTTGTTTGTAGGTGGTGACTCTTTCCCTTGTCTGTTGTTGCTCTCAACTTCCATTTCGGCTTCCGGTCCAGGCTGTGAATGAGCACTGCTCTCAATGTCCATCGGTGCATGTGCATTTGACTCTAGTTGATCTTCTTGTGTCTGGGTCTTTTGTCTTCTCCTTGATCTTCTTGTATATGTAGTGAAAATCTTGTTTTGTTCAATTTTCTAGGCAGCTTCTTGCCTCATCTTTCTCGTCCTTACGCTACTACTGGGTGGAGGGACATTGCTTGTCTTGCACACAGGGATTTCCTCATCAATGTCAAGCATAAATCCTGAGTGCTCTTGCTATTCCTGTTCATCTTCTCCATCTTTGATTTGATTGGCAACCAGAAATTCCTTCCATGTTTTTCCCCTCCTCTGCACTTCAAATTCAATTAGAATTTTAATTAACCCAAAATGACATAAACTGTTATCTTCATTACCCTTTTGCTTTTGAATAGTTTTTGACATCTTAGTCAAGTTCTGTAAGAGGAAGAAAGGTAAACTGATGGTGCATTGCCCTTTTAGGTGCAACAAGAGTTTGATGTGATATAAATAGACTATGTTGTAACGACCCTCACACGTAACAAATTTCTGAATAATATACACCATTTCATCCCATGGGTGTATCAGCCAGCTCCTAGGGACACCCTTTTCCAGTTAACAAATGAAACCCTCGACCTAGACATGAATTGGGTCAATGATTTTTCCTTGAATTGTTTTGTTTTGAAATATTTTTCTCCTTCCGGGCTGATCCCCAAGGATTGTGCTATGGTGTCTTCTGAAATCCTAAAAGAGAAGTTGCCTATCAATGCTTTCTCTCCATTAAATGTAAAGGCAAACTGCTTAGTTACTTCTTCATTGTTCCCATTAAACTTCTCCAAGAAGGGTAGCCATTGCTTTTCCCTTAAAATTGTAATACATTCATCATGATACTGGGAACTATCAAATGTATTAGGCTCTGCTCTATTAGTCATTTTGACAAAGAAACTCATGTTCTAACCCTCCTTGTTTATGCTTAATAATTCAACAAGGGTCTCTTGATTTGTTACCTCTATTTTTCGCTCCACTCAACTGACCTGGTAACGCCCTCTGTTCTTGGGGTCAGCTTCTTCAATGGCTTAGGCTGTGACCAGATGAATGTCCTTGGATTATGGCGGAGGTGGAAACCCGTGAGCCCAATTACTATGCTCTCCCTTCATAGCACCTGCTATTCTCGGCCTTCTTTGAAATCACAGCGTTTGAATTACTAGTATGGAACGCCCTTTTTACAAACTGAGAATGAAATGGAACTTTAACAACCGACTTGACCCAATTCACTATAATGATAATGACAGAGCGTATTCATATTACAAAGACAGAGGAGTAGCTGTACTGGGTTGTATAGGTACCATCATGAGAACGTCGTAAGCATATATGGAGTGCTGGAGTGATGATAACGGATAGTTGTTTGCATGAGTCGACTTGGGTCGAACGATCATGTTATAACTTGGCCGATTCAAAAAAAAAACAATGAATGAAATCGTTGAACACTTGGCTCTCCAATGATTCACCACCTGTCCCTTGCTCATTGGTACTTGGCCGATTAGGAGAATGTTGGACCGATAATAAGATTGGATGGCCGATTCAAGAATAAGGAGTTAATAACAAAGAGAAGATTTAAAAATCGTAGGAGGAGTATGGTGATAGGCTAGAGTGTGTTGGGAAATGATAGTAGTTAGGAATATGAGAAGGGTGATGGGTATAGGGGTCTTTTTGAAATTGATCATAAGCAATCATAGTCATCACATTTAACACTAAAATAATCGAAGAATTTAAATGTTAAAAATAAAAATTACAACAATACATTACACTTTATTGGTTGATCAAGAGTTGAGTTGGCATGCATAGGTAGGACTTATCTTTATTGTTCAGATATGACTAATCTTCACTGTCCATAATAGGTCCCTTCTGAGATGAATTTGGATACAACAGGTCCCTCTGAGATCTGTAGAATGTTTGTGCAGCTTCTTTGAAATCTGGAAAAGAACTATGTGTGTGCAGCTTTCTTGATCTTTGTTGCTGATGGAACCTCGGTGATAATCAACCTTTGAAATTCTGTTAAAACCTTGTTGAAGCTTTGCTGAAGTAGCTTGAGATAGCAGTCTTTAACAGGTCCCTTTGATGTTTGTTGAACAGGTCCCTCTAATATTAGTGCTGGTAACATAATCTTCTGAACAGGTCCCACTGCATTTACACTTTGAACAGGTCCCTCTGATTAGAACAAAGACAAAAACAACTTCTTTATTGAAATACTGAAGTGCTGAAACAAACTCTTTGGAAATTTACAATGAGGAGATGGGATAAGGAAGACAAAATTGTTGGCGCTTCTCCCCCACTAAAGCTTTGACTTGTCCTCAAGTCATTATTGAAGCAATGAACCAAACAGTAAACAAATAGAACAAGGAATTCTTACCAGCCAAAGAATTGGTTTTCAAGTAAGAATTATGGGTTAGAGTGTGCCAAAGTCTGGTTTTCACATCTAACCCATTATTAAAAAAAAAAAAATTGTTCTTATTTTTTTATTATTATTATTTTTTAATATATATATATATATATATATATATATATATATATATTAATTTTTTTTTAAATTGAAATGAAATGAACTAAGGTAGAGATATTACAGCTGAAGGCTATAATATCTCAACCTCCCTTTGCTGAGATACAGTTTGAAGAAAATCCTCCTTGTTGATGGGCTTATGGTAAAGTTTCAACCGATGGCCATTGACAAGAAAGGGGTGACCTTCTCCATCAATGGTAATAAGCTTAACTGATCCATTTTCATAAACTTGAACTATTTCGTATGGGCCCATCCAATGTGTGGTAAATTTGGCTTTATGATCTCTAAATTTAGAGTCAAAGAGTAAAGCCCAGTCTCCTTCTTTAAACTGTTTCTTCTTGATGTGTGCATCATGCCACTGCTTCCTTTGTTTCTGCATTAGGAGTGTTGTCTCCTCTACTTGCTGCCTCATTTCATCCAGCTGGTTCAAGTGTTGAATTCTTTTTTGTTGGGCTTCATTAAGATCAATTCCTAAATCTGCAGCCATCTTATAAGTGTGTATTTGAAATTCAATAGGAAGCATTACCTCTTTGCCATACACCAACTGATATGGTGTAAATCCTATAGTGTTCTTCCACGTGATTCTGTAAGCCCAGAGTGCATCTTTGAGCTTCTCTTCCCAATTCTTTCTATTCACTGCTACGGTCTTAGTGATAATTCCTTCCAAAGTTTTATTTGTGGACTCCACCTGGCCATTGGCCTGTGGATGGTAAGGTTTACTT
Organism: Pinus tabuliformis; assembly: GCA_031772625.1. Classification (NCBI taxonomy): domain Eukaryota; kingdom Viridiplantae; phylum Streptophyta; class Pinopsida; order Pinales; family Pinaceae; genus Pinus; species Pinus tabuliformis. The sequence continues at coordinate 51,198,267 of CM062819.1, forward strand.
TTTCTGTGCTTGATTTGATATTTTTCTGTGATGTCTTTAACTAGCTTTGAAGTAAACTGAGTACCTTGATCAGTCACTATCTCCCTTGGTACTCCATACCTTACAAAAATTTCTTCAAAAAGGAAGTTTACCACTGTTTGTTCAGTTGCTCGGACTAGTGCTTTGGCTTCAGCCCATTTTGTTACGTAATCAGTACATACTAAGATGTACCTTTTACCTTTGGAAGTGGGATTGATGGGTCCTATGAAATCGAGAGCCCATTTTTCAAATGGCTCTAAGTGTACTTGAGGCTGAAGTGGCATTTCATCTGTAGCTGTTGGCCTACCCATTCTTTGACAGCTATCACAACTCTTCACATAATTCTTGGAATCCTTAAAAATATATGGCCAGTAGTATCCAAGATTAAGAATCTTGAATGCTATTCTTTTAGCTGCAAAATGCCCACCACATGGTTCATCATGTCAAGATTTTAAAATATCAATTATTTCATCATTTCTTACACATCGTCTAATAATCATATCATAACCAGTGTAAAATAAATCTCCATTAACCCATGAGTATCGAGCACTTTGTTTGATTAGCCTCTTCTTTTCCTTTGGAGTAAAAGATGGAGGTGTTCTTCCTGTGGACAAATAGTTGGCCAAGTCAGCATACCAAGGATTCACTATTGAAATTGCAAATAAATTTTCATCTGGAAAAGAATCTTCAACCGGAACAACCTCACCTGGATTTTGCAGTTTAGAAAGAAAATCTGCCACCTGATTCTCTTTACCTGGTCTATCTAACACTGTGATATTAAATTCCTGTAATAATAACAACCATCTAGTAACTCTGCCATTAGTTACTGGTTTATTCATTAAATACTTAATGGCAGAATGGTCAGTATGTACAAAAACCTCATAACCAGTTATATAATGTCGGAATTTATTCACAGCATGTATGATTGCAAGCATTTCTTTTTCAGTGACTGTGTAGTTTAGTTCTGCAGGTGTTAGATTTTTACTAATGAAATATATGGCATAATGAAAAGACTCCTCTTTTTGGCCTAATGAGGCACCTACTGCAGTATCAGATGCATCTGTAAAGATGTGAAATGGTAGGTTCCAGTTAGGTCCTTTTAAGACTGGTGTGGTTGATAACTTTTCTTTGAGTGTTTCAAATGCTTGCTGACAATTCTCATTCCAGTTGAAAGGTGTATCTTTTGCTAGAAGTTTAAACAGAGGTGAAGCTATTTTACTAAAATGTTCAATAAACCTTCTGTAATAGCTTGCATACCAAAGGAAACTTCTTACCTCTTTTTGAGTCTTCGGAATTGGCAAATTGACAATGATCTGGATTTTTGATGGATCAACTTTAATGCCTTGAAAAGAAATATAGTGGCCTAATACTATCCCCTCATTTAACATCATAAAACACTTTTCATTGCTCAGGGACAGATTAGCTTCAATACATCTCTTCAAAACTTTTTCAAGATTCTCTAATGCATGCTCAAATGAATTACCATACACTGAAAAATCATCCATGTAAACTTCAACACAATCATGAACTAAATCAGCAAAAATAGCTAATACAGCTCTCTGAAATGTAGCTAGAGCATTGCAAAGTCCAAATGGTAAAACATTATAAGCATAAGTGCCCCAAGGACATGTAAAAGTGGTTTTGTCCTGGTCCTCTAAGGCTATCCTGATCTGGTTGTAGCCACTGAAACCATCAAGAAAAGAGAATGATGATTTCCCAGCTAATGTGTCTATCACTTGGTCAATAAATGGTAGTGGGAAATAATCTTTGAGGGTTGCTTTGTTCAATTGACTGTAATCAACACAAATTCACCACTTACCATTTTTCTTGGGCACTACTACCAATGGGGATACCCACTGACTGTCAGAGATAGGATAGATAAAACTGACTTTCAACAGTTTTTGTAATTCCTCTCTAACAATATCCTGAAGCGTGGGATTCATTCATCTTTGCAGTTGCCTCACTGGTTTGATATTACTATCCATATAAATATGGTGAGTGCATGTTTCAGGGTGAATTCCGTGCATATCGGTGTAGTCCCAAGCAAATGATTTCTGGTATTTTCTCAATAATTGAATCAATTTTTCTTCCTGAGATAAGTCTAGGTGAGTGCTAATATTCAAAGTTTTTCCTGGACTAATCTCTATGGTTTTACTCTGTGTGTTTGTGATAGATTGAATGGGAAAAATGTTCTGAAATGTTGTTTGCAAAGATTGAATGGTGCATGTTTCCTGAAAATTTTGTGCCAAAAGTTCATCTGCAACATGATATTGGTCATTTCTCAATTCTTCAGAAACATCATGTTGAGAAAGGAACAATTCTACCAGATCATCATTATTATGTTCTTGAAAATCATAGATTTGGTTGATGCTGAAAACAGATTGAACTTCTTCCTTGTCATTGTATTTATCGTCAAGCCATAAATTGTGTGCTACTACTGGTGATTGTGCTGATGGGTAAAGAGTGAGTTGTTTTCTTTCAGTTCCTCGTGAAATGATCATATTACCCGATCAACATCCTATGAATGCATCAGCAGTTGCTAACCATGGTCTACCAAGGATGATAGGGTGTCCTCCTAAATTGGATTTTGGCTGAAGAACTAAAAAGTCTACTGGATACTCCCAAGAGTCCAGTGAAACAATTATGTCCTCTAAAATCCCTTCAGGAATCACTTTAGACCTATCAGCGAGTTCTAGAACAATTGTTGTGTGCTGCAAGTTTGTCAGCTGGAGTGTTTTCATCGTTTCAAGAGTCATCACATTTATTTCGGCCCCAAGGTCAATTAAGGTGTTTGGAATATGTATGTTGTTAATGATTGTAGTTACTCTGGGAATACCAGGATCAACATACTTTTCCATTGAAATGGTGTTTGTCACAAGGCCAGCTAAATGTCCAATAACATGAATGGTTTGTGGATCAACTCTTTTCCTAGTAGGCTTTTTAAGGCACAGTTCTTTGATGGCTTTAGTATATATGGAAATGTCTTTTATGGCTTGTAGTAGTGGAATTTTTATATAGACATTATTTAGCTCATCTAAAACATCAAACTGTGGTATAGACATGGGAAGTTTTGCTTGGACCAATCTGTCTGGAAAATGTGGTGGATGCAACGGTTGCATTTGTTTATTTTTGATGTCATCATTTTGTTTCCTTTGAATTGGAGTTTCATTTTCATTTTCTTCATTTTCTTCTTGTTTATCAGCTGCTGGAGATTCTTTATGAAGTATCTTTCCAGACCTAAAATTGATATTTTGCAAAGGTAATGTGGGATATGAGGGTCCCTCATCTACATTGTAAGCTGGTCTCTCTGCTCTGTTATTTGGATTTGGTATAGGTTGAGTAGGGATTTGAGTAGGTCTAGGAGGTTTTTGGTTAGATGGAAGTTGTACTTGTAGTGGATTTATCGGTGGAGGAGCAAGTAATGCTTTTTGAGTGGGTTGGGATTGATGTGGGTAAACAACTTGCTGCTGAGGATATTGCTGATATGGTTGAGGATATGGTGAATATGGCTAATGATATTGTTGATATGGCTGCGAATATGGTTGGTATGGTTGAGGATATGGTTGATATTGTTGAGAGTATTGCTGAGATGGTCTCCATTGTTGTTGTGGGTAATTTTGGTGCTGCCATGGCATGGGTACATTCCACGAATTCTGAGCATACATCTGATCATGTGCAGGCAATTGCAAATTCTGGTTTGGGAACATACCTTGAGGTGCAAGTTTTAGCTGCCATGGTCTCTTTGCGCCCATGAAATACACATTTTCCATATCTGTGCTAGCTGCCACATTACAATTCTGCAAAACCTTGACTTTAGAGCAATGAAATATATCATGATTTTCAGTACAAAAGGCACAAACTTGAATGTTTTCTAATGGGCAGTCTTTTAAGGCATGTTTCTTCCGGCATTTTGGACAAAAGATAGCCATCATTTGATCTTCCTCTTCTTGTCTTTTCTTAGCTTTGAGAGTGTCAATTTGAGTTCCTAAGGTACTCAATAGATCTGTTTTGAATTCCTCTAACAGATTTCCTATTTCAGCTCTTGTGACACTTGCTGAAGCAGATTTTGTGGCTTTGGATGATATGGTTCTTTTTCCAATTTTGGCTTTGCTCCTAGAATACTTTTCACATAACTCAGCAATTTCTTCAAAAGGTAAAGTGGAAATATCACCTTTGCCCATCAAATTAAGATCATCTAAGTATTCCTCTCGAATTCCCTTCAAAAATATTGTTCGAATTAGATCAAGAGGCATGGTTCTGTGTTTTGATTTTTGTAAATTGTAAACAAACCGCTCTAAGTACTCCTCTAAATTTTCATCCTCTTGTTGGTTCATCCTAAAGATATCATCTTTGGAATATTTCGATCTACAATAAGGTTGGTATTTCTTTAGGAATATTCTTCTCATGCCATCCCAATCAGTTATCGCATGTTCACCAAGCCCCATGAACCATCTTAATGCTGATTCTTTTAATGTTGTTGGGAAGAGTCTAAGCCTATGGGCATCATCTGTGTAACAATATGTTCGACATACAATGTCAAACTCAAACAAGAATGAATCTAGGTCCTCTGAAGCGATGCCATAAAAGTTTGGTAGCACAGATGGAGGTATGTTTTTCATTTTTATTTCGTCATCCTCTTCTGGTTCTTGGATAGGAAATTTAAAGGTTGACTCTTCCTCTTGACCTTGATTTGGTGGTCCTCTTTCTGATCCATGTCCTTCTTCAGCCATTTTAATAGGTTCCTCTGTTGATTTAATTTATTGTTCAGTGTCACTTGTTTCAAAGAGAAGTTCAAGGAAATATTTTTGAGTTACTGTGCTACTTTCTCCTTTTATAGAGGATTCAGGGAAATGTTTCTTCTGTGATTTGTGTGCTAATAGAATTTGCCTCTCGATGAGTGTAAGTCTTTGCCCTGATTTCTGTTTATCCTCTAATGTTTGTATGGTGACTTCCTCAGCTGATGTTGTGTGTTCAACTTTTCCTAAAGGGTCTGCTCCTGATGGTAGGTTAGTTTCTGGATGGGGGGTTTTTAGGAATCTACCTTTATTATCTCTATATCTAGGCATAAGTGAACATGACTTCTAAAATGATGAATTAAAATTAAATCTATATTTTTGCTTGTTTTTGTTTATTTTATTTTATTTTATTTTGTTTTTAGAAATCCTCTAGCTGCACCTCCCCGGCAATAGCGCCAAAATGTAGTGGCCAATCTAGGGTGCTAGATTAGACTAGATTTATTATCAACCAAGGTAGGTAAACTTAGAGGCACGTGTCTAAAGTCTATAGACCTAAAAAGGATCTCGTCTACCTAACTAAGTGTTTACTGTGACAGGTTACAGCACTCCTTTACAGGAGGTTGAAATGTGTTTCCTCTCACACCTTAACACTCAGATCATCTAGTTTATCTAACTGTCCTAAAGATACAACGTATTGCTAGACTGAGTTTTCGACCCTCTTACAAGGATGTTATGCACAAAATCTCTTTCTAGCTAACACATTAAGCATTCATGAAAATCAAAAGCACACTGAAGTTTAAATGCATGGAAACAGAGTCTACAGAGATGCTTTGAAATCTAATGATCGATCAAATCTTTTACAAGATATTGTTCAATGATCTAACAATCAGATCTTCAAGCTGTCACCATAAATATCATTTGCAAGAATTTCTAATCAAATCGATAAACTCACAGACATGGAAATAACATTAAACACTATGCACACTATTCAAATTCAAAGCGCTATGGAAATGAAATTAACAATATACCAATTCCACATAGGGCCCGTCCACGTTTCACTGGCACACTGAAGAAACTTCAAGCAACGAGAATGTTAACGCATAAGCACTGTTGGAGTAAAACGGTGACTATGATTAAGTTCTGAAGATTGAAATCACATACAAGAGCAGTGTTTAGGAACAATACACAAAGATAATAATAATCGTCTCTAAAACAATACAATACGCAGTCCTTATCTGCTTGTCTCCTATCTAAATCAAATGTACATACATTAAGCAGATGTTTCTGCTTTTACAAAAGATTGAGTTTTGTCCTTTCAAATCTAAACCGATTTCCAAAAGAAAAACGAAATCAGTTTGGGAAACCATGGCTTTTTGCTGCCTTTGTGACCAAAAAGGTTGCGTTTGACCAGCGTTGAACGCATATCCAGGAGCGTTAGATTTGCTGTTGAATCGATTTTTCACCATGCATGTACATTCCAGATCACGTTCCTATCCATTGCTTTGACTTTCCTGTCATGCCACGTGTTACATCATAAACCATTTATAGGAAGTCATGACATCCTGTAATCTTTTTGTTGAAAATTCCTAATTTTTAACATAAAAATTCACAAATTAACTTTAATGTAAACTAACAACTATAATGCTATTGATTAATCAATTTCGATGGATATGAGGGGTTTATGGAAGAAAAAGATAGACAAATGATGGTGTTTCTAGAAGAAAAGGATGGCAATGAAATGGTACCAACAATGCATAAGTACCCCATTTGGTTTTGAACGTGATCTTCAGTTGATCGTCAGGATGGACCAAAACTTGGTTGCAGCCGGAGAAACCATCTAAAAAGGACATTAATTATGATCTTGCAATTGCTTGCAATATTTGTTACATAGGAGGCAGGGGAAAGTTATCCTTAGCTTTTGCTGGATAGGTTTTTCATCAGTTATCATTGGGATAGTATGCTGAATGATTGAAGTGTCGTAAGTCTTAAGGTCATCGTAGTTCCAGGCAAAGACACTTTTGTATTGTTTCAGGAGACAAACATAGGCTAATTTGTTTTCAAGGGCTAGGCCAAGACCTAGGTTGATATTTTGTGGCTTGGTATCTGTTCCTAGATTTACTAATTCATAGTTCAGAGTTGAACTCTGAAGTTTTGAATTGGTAGATCTCTTAAATCGGTCTTTCAAATCATATAGGTCTTCCAACTTGACTACAGATTTTGGCATAGCATTATTAGTGCTTTCTGGTTGTAACTGTTTGTCATGTTGGTCCTCATTAATTATCTGATTAGTGTAAGATCCTTCTGATGTCAGGAAACTTACAATATTAGGAACATTGTTGAAAATTCTCCAGTTTGTAACATTATCAAGAATCGAGGGCCTAAAGATCAATTCGATTGAGAATCTATCTAGGCTATAGTCTTCTAAGGGAATGAGCTTGGAAGCTACGTTTGCCAGGAGGTCAGCAGTAGCATTTTGGAGTTTGGGAATCGATGAATTGTTAAATGCTATAAAATGTTCAGTCAGATTTTGCACTAAAGATTGATAATGCTTTAAATGACCTGATAGACAATGTATAGTATTTCGTACCTATTTAATAACAATCTTAGAGTCTTTGTAGACTTGTAGATACTTGATATCTAATCCGATTGCCTTGTATAATCCTTGGACTAAAGCTTCGTATTCTCTAGTGTTATCTGTGCAATCAAACTCAAGTCTACAAGTTAGCATAGTTTTGTTTCCCTCTGGACTAACTAATACACATCCTGCTCCTGCTCCATCGTTAGACTTAGAACCATCAAAAAATAATTTCCAAAATAAATATTTATTTACAAGACTATCTATAAAATTAACGCATTTAGAACTATCTGTTTGAGAAAACTTTTCTACTTCACATAGAACAAAATGTTCTAAGTAAGGCAAAGTATGAGCATTAAAATTTCCTAAAAAAGAGTCAACAGAATAGTTGCCAATTATATTGTTGTTGTATGCTACAGGTTCATTTTCTCCTTCCAATTCCGTCACTATATATTTTTGGTGTCTTTCTCACTCAACCTTTATCTGATTTGGTTTACCATTGTAAGGGAGCCACATATGTGACCAATCGGTCGCAAAGTATCCATGAAGCTTTTCAGACCAATCCCTACTAAGAATTAAACCATAAAATTCGGGAATGTCTGCAACTAGAATATCAATGACTTGACATACCTTTGGATTAGATGATAGCCTTATGGTAACTTGATTTAGTTCGCCGATTACTTCAACCTGCGATTGTTCCAGCTGAACTATGTGTACTGCAGATTTTTGAGGTTGGACGTTTAACTTTGCACATATTGTCTTAGGTAAGATGTTAGATGAAGCTCCTGAATCTACCAAACAATTATGCAAGTTTTTATTGAAAATTCAATAAGTAAGAAGGAATGGGGGAGTATGAGATCTTGACCTACCTCCAATTAAAGCGATATCATTTGAATCAACCTTATTAGTCATATTAGTTAGAGGTCTTCCCATTTCATGAGAAGCTTGTGAGATTACAGCGGTAGGCAGAGGTGCAATAGGTATTGTGTGTAATTATTTCAAAAGTAGCTTTTGTTGATGTTTCAATTTTCTCAATTCATGAAAAGTAATGTTAGCCCTAGTCTTCTTCATGTCTTCAACGATATTATACTCCATCTCATCAGAAACAATCAGTGTTTTAGAAGGAATTGGTGAATTGGATTGGACTGGGATTGTTTGAGTTGCTTTTGGTGATGATTTCTTACCTACAACTTTATCTTTAGATACTGAGCTTGCACTCTTCTGTTTAGGACTAGGTTGTGGAGGATCGAGTTGATTTCTACTTCTGGTACTGACTGGTGATGCCTCTTGATCCTCTTCATCTGGGAGGATGAAGTCCCAAATTCCCTGTACTTCTACAACTTCATCTTCATCAGTAGGTTCCTCGTTAGAAACTTCCTCTTCCTCTTCTTATGATTCTGCATTTGTTATAGTATTAGGAGGCTTTGAATCAGTTGAAGGATTTTTTCCTTAAGGCTTGTAAGGCCTTATAGAAGAAGTTTCTGCTACTTGTTTCTTAATGTCAACCATTTCGTTAGACATGGTTTTTAAGACTTTCTACAATCCTTCTAAATCAAATGGGTCTTTTTATTGTTTTTTCTTAAGATCATCTCTAAAAGTAACCTTCTTATATTTTCATTCATCGACAGCGTTTTTATTTTCTAAAGCTAAGATGCATTTTTCTACCGCTATTGCTTCCTTCATATTATCAGCCAATGTTGTTTTGGCAGCCCTATCAATGAAAATTGCTATGTTTGATGGTAGAGAAAATATGTACCACTCACTTCGAACTTCTTCACTAGGCTTGGAAGCAGTAGGAATTTTATTCAAAAGCTTATTAAAATGCGAATTAAAATCTTTGATAGGTTCTCTCGATTCAGTCTTAAGATTCGATAGATCATTAATCAACGTTGCAGTAGACCTATCATCACCGAACTTAATCAAGAATTGCTCTTGGAAAATATCCAAACTAGTGATGGATCCTGATGGTAATGAAAAATACTGGGATCCGGTTGCCCCTTGTAAAGTGTAAGGGAAGAGCCAGACAACAGCATCTTCATTAGTAACTCCATTTAGATTTACAGATAACATAAAGTTGTTTATGTGTTCTTTTGCTAGCATTCATGCTTCAAGATTAAACTTAGGCAGCCATTTTTCAGGATGGGTCGGTATTTAACTCGAGGGCGCTGGCATTAAGACTGCCCCTGGGTTATTCCATGGGGTTTGGGCCATCGTTGAACTACTAACAGAGGAAAGCGCAGAAGATGTTCCTTGTGGTTGGGAAGATGAGGATATTACAGTTCCAAATGATTGAGAAGTAGATGTTGAAGTTCCAGTAGTCTGGTGGACAACAATTTGAAGTGGAGGGGTGGATGGTTGACTTCGCAGTGGAGAGGTCAAGATGGATGATGATGATGAAAGAGTCTCACTATCAAACCCTTTAGGTGACTTCCTTGCTATTTTCCTTTTAGGTAGAGGTAATTCAGTTGGTTTGATACCAAACTTTTCACTCTGCAATCTGGTAAGAGGATGAGAAGGATTGTATTGCGAAGTCACACTACCTTGAGATATTTCAGATTTTTGGGGTGATATGGAAAATCCTTGAAGTTTATGAATCAAAGATTCAACTTCAGGAGGTTCAATAGTGGATTTCTCTGAAATGTTTGGGTTTGTGGTAGTGGTTGTTGTTTTATTGACTTCTCACTCAAGATTTAAAGATTCGAAGTGTGATGGAGAAGTCGGGGGAGATGTTGAGGATGATTTACTCTCAAAATGGTATTTAGATTTAGATTTACTAGCCATTCATAGTTCAAGGCCCTTCTTCTAGCGCCAAATATGTTGAAGCCCCGAAAATCGAGTCTACAACAAGGGGGATACCCACCCAGTCCGAACCTTGAAAGCAGCTCCTTTTCCATTTGGGATAGTGGGTCCGACTGGGGATAATGGGACCAGTTTCCCAATTTGTGTGTGTGTGTGTGATGAGAATTGATATTTCCTTTCTAATGATTTCTACGTAAAATGCTTTTAATATAAGTCTAATTTAATAATATGCAATTGTATTCTAATGAACAAAAATATCTAATTCTAAAACTAACCCAAGAGTTAACTTTTCAGTTATGCGATCTAAAATAATTTCTAACGGCAATTGGTAATAAAGATCATTCAATTGCTATGAGAAAAGAATTCAATAAAAATGAATCATTTCGTATAAAAGGTTAACCGAAACAATTGTGAGAAGCATATTGCATAATAAGTCATTCATACATTAAGCGTAAACAGAATAGTCATCACTGTACAAAAGTGCCAAATGGTAACTCAAACATTCAAGAATTCATATATAAATAACTAAACATAAATATCACTTTAACACATAAGCAGAAATCATTAAGAAATAAAAGTACCATTGATAACAATTTCTACTCATGCTTCAACAATAATGATTTATCTCTTCCTAATTCACAATCTACTAAGAGTACAAAAGTGCATTTCAGTAGCAGACATTAAACACAGATATCAATAAATCTTGTTCCATTCATTCATCAAAACCCCCTCCGAGGGTGCAGAAGTGCATGTTCTAAGGAAACATTTTTGAAAAATTTCAGGACCCCTCTCTAAATGCATGAGAGGGGTTAAAATACTACTAACTAAATCCTAAAAGTAGTCTACTACAAAAATATAGGAGGAGGTTTAAATGACCATCCTCATCTAAGGCAAAAATAAATCAAAGCTAAAACTAACGCTGAATCTGAAAATTAACTATCTATGTATATGTTCTCTTAGGTCGCAAGCATTCAGCATCAGCTTGAGGAGCATTGGTTGGCCAACCTCCAATTTTAGTTGCCCTGCTAAGACAGAATCAGCAAGTGTTGGCACTATCTTCTCGGCAGAATTCGTAAGGCATTTGAGAGTCATGCATTGACTGTGCGATTTAACTAAGTACTGCCAGTAAGAATCGGGCCAATTCAGCTTGGTTAACTTCTTGATGGACTCTGCTCTTTCTTCAGCCTTTTGTCTCTAGCTTGGCTATAGATGCTGTGCCTTTGGGAGAAATCCCGGAGCGGTCTCTGATATGAGGTTTGCTCTGTGCAGGTGGTGTCTGTGTATAAGGGCGTTATTTCTTTGTCCTCAGCGATCGAAGCTTTTCCCCATTACGCTCTGAACACTGCTACGTATATTTTTCTGCTTTCCAGTCCTACAATTTACAAGTAAGGAAAGAGTAATGATAAGAAATAAGGTGACGAGAAAGCTCTTAATGCCGAAATCATATAAAATATACCACCCTACATGAAATGACCTTTTGATCAGATCTAAATCTCATCTCATTACTGATCATCAACTAACCCATTAAATTGACATTAATGCGCATAAGTTGGTATCAGATTACGAAAAAACTTTATTGAATGATGAGCCCTGCAGATTTGCGATTTTGCGATTTGCTTCGCAATATCACAGATCGCAATATTGCAGATCGTGATATCGTTAATCCATTGTGTTAACAATCATCTATCACCACATGTTTCTACGAGATGCGATTTGCGAGATGCCCTATCGCATATCGCTAGGTCGAGATATTTTACCTTAAGTGATACTTGAGGCATATGAAAACTGCAACGTGCGATGAGTCTTTGCAGCATTCGATCTTGCATCGTGATTTCGCAATTTCAGTAGTTTGCTTATATAGTGTCTTCCATTACCTTTTGCGATGCGACGTTTTATTATTAAGAGAACGATTTTATTCGAACTTATCATAAAACTTGAGTCCTTTTGGGTTTTGCAGGTGTTTCCCTAAGTTTATGATAGTAAGTTTTATTCAAAGGGGAATATAAGTGCTAATTTTTATTTTTTGAAGGGTCCCCATTTATTTAGTATTAGTAATAAAACTAAATAGAAAGGGGGGTTGTTGCTGGCCACAACAACTTCTAGTACTCTTTTAGTCACCATAGCTATGGCAGGTCCACAAGCACCCACCAAAATGGAAAGAATCATAGCTGCTAGGTATGGACCTCTAATACTGCCCACTCCTTTGAATGCTATGCCCATTGGAGAATATCAGAAGTATATGCCTAAGTTCACTGGGACTGAAGGTGTTATTGCTGAAGAACACCTTGAGTCATTTTATAGCTATGTTGATAATCTGGCCATCAGTGAAGATGATGTGTGGATGAGAGTCTTTGTCCAAAGCCTAGATGGGGAGGCTAGAAATTGGTTCAGAGAACAAGCCCCAAGATCTATAGCAGATATTGAAGCATTAGATGATGCATTCCTAAAACATTGGGGGGATAAGAAGGATCTCCTCTACTACCACACTGAGTTTGGAAACTTGAAGAGTGAAAATGGGGAGTTGCTATACGATTTTAATAAGAGATTTAACCACATGTACAACAAGATACCGACGGAGGTAAAACCTACCACTACCTCTGCTAAACTCACCTATGCTAATGCTTTTGATTCTGACTTCTGCCTACTGTTGAGAGAGAGGCGATGTGCTACTTTGGCTGACATGCAGGATGCAGCCTTGGAAGTAGAATCAAACATCATGGCTGCAGAAAAACTCAAGGGAAATGCTGATAGAAGAAGACAAAGGGGCGAGTCTTCATCATCCTCTGATCCTAAGATAGATAAAATGACCAAAATGATCGAGTCATTAGCCTCTGAAATTTCCAAATTAAAGGTTGAATAGCACCCTGGGAAAGGGAGAGTTCCCAATACCTTTGCTCCTAGAAACCCAAATCCATATAGAAGAGCTAATGAATAGTTGCAATATTGCAATGAAGCAAAAATGCAAATGAAGACTAGAGGGTGAAGGCTCCTTTTAAGAATGCAGTCATGGAAGAAGAGAAGTTTGAAGAAGATGATGAGATTCATTGTCTAGAAGGCAAAGGGCAATGCTTCCTTTGACCTCAGCTGCGTATGAAAAGTCATTATGCAATGACCAGATCAGCCAAGAATGGGATGATGAAGCTATCCTACAAACTGAAGATCATCACAGATATAATCTGCGGTCAAAGATAAATAATGCCAAGGAGACTCTTGTTCAAAGAACTGTTTCCCCTGCATTACAGCAAGAAAATAAGCAGAAACAGCTGGTAGTTTTCAATCAAAAATTCAAAAGCTAAGAATACCTATGCCTCTAATTGAATTAGTGAAAAATGAGTCCTTCAAAAGATCCATCCTCGAGGATCTCGAGCCTAAATCCATCCAAGCCTCCAATGATTGTGTAAATCTGCAAGATGACAAGCTAGCTATTATCCTCAGCCCAATGATTGAAAACTGTGAAGATAGCTCCCCATCATTCTATGTCTCTCTGACTATTCATGATAAAATCCTTCACAACTGCCTTTTGGACACTAGAGCCAGCCATAACCTAATGCCCAAGGCTGTTATGGATGAGCTGGGTCTAGACATTACCAAGCCTTATCATGACCTGTTCTCTTTTGACTCTAGAAAAGTGAAATGTCTAGGATTAATCAAGGACCTAGCCATCACTTTGTCTCAGCTGCCCATGAAAAGCATGATGATGGATATTGTGGTAGCAGATGTACCACCCACGGTTGGCATGTTACTTTTGGTAGGATGGATCAAGAGACTAGGTGGATCATTACAAAATGATCTGTCCTATGCTACTGTCCCAGTTTTTTGGAGGTGAAATTGGATACTGATTTTGGAGCATGTATTCTTCACATTGAAGAATCTCAGTTGGCCTCCACGCAACTCAAGAAACCAATTTTCCAGATCGAAGAGGATGGAAACCCACAGATTTGGGATATGTTCTTTGATGGGGCTTTCTCTAAAGAAGTTGCAGGGGCAGGTGTGGTCCTTGTGTCCCAAACATAGGAATACATTCATTTGTCTTTCAAATTAACCTTTCAGGTCACAAACAACATAGCAAAGTATGAAGCTTTGATTCTAGGCTTAAGCACCGCTAAAGAAATGGGTATCAAAGGCCTACAAGTGTTTGGAGATGCAGACCTCATCATTCAGCAAGTAAATAAAACGTTCCAAGCAAAGCATCCAAGGCTGAAGGCATACCGGGATGAGGTATGGAGGCTCAAAGATTCTTTCAAAGATTTCAGCATTTCTTATATTCCAAGAATGAAGAACCAACTTGCCGACTCCCTTGCTGTCTCTGCTAGCACGTTTGTTCCTCCTTTGCCTCCTAAATTGACATATGAAGTTCAGGTAAAATACAGATCGTCCCTGCCAGACAATGTCAAATATTGGAGAGTTTTTGAAGATGATGAGGAAATCAACAGGTTTTTACAAGTCGTTGAGGAATTTGTTGAAACGCACATCGACCAAGAAAATGAAAACATGGAAGAATTCGGCCAGTCCAGGCTAAAAAGTGAAATTGGCCGAGAAAGCATCGTCCAACTGCCCAATAATCACATACCAAAGGGATTGGTGCCTCTAGAGAAGCTTTTCGATCATAATGACGTGCCCTACAAGCCGGCCAAAACAGAGAAGGAGTCTGCTGTTTTACAACATAATATAGGGAGCCCAGCCCATCCGAAATTCATCAATCTGTCTACTCATTTGTCTTTTGCCCAGAATTCTGAGTATTGCACCCTCATGAAGCAATTCACTGATATTTTTGCCTGGGAATACAATGATCTTAAAACCTATGACCCAGGCATTATTCAGCATAGGATCCCACTAGAAAATAACACGACCCCTTTTAAGTAGAAATTAAGACCTGTCAGCCCTCTCTTACTGCCTTTGATCGAGAAAGAAATCAAGAAGTTTTTGGATGCCAAAATCATAATTCCCCTAAGGTATTTGAAATGGATAGCCAACCTTGTGGTGGTAAGGAAGAAAAATGCAAAAAATCAGGCTTTGTGTCAATTTCAGAAATCTGAACAAGTGCTCTAAAAAAGATAACTACCCCCTGCCCAAGATGGAACACTTGCTGCAAAGAGTTGTAGGGGCTAGAGTCATGTCTTTCTTAGATGGATTTTTAGGTTACAATCAGATTGTTGTACACCCTAAAGATTAGGAAAAGACCACCTTCACTACTCCTTGGGGCACTTTCATGTACACCAAGATGCCTTTCAGACTGATGAATGTTGGCGCTACCTTTCAAAGGGCCATGGACATAGCCTTCGTGGGAGAGAAGGACAAATTTGTCCTTATTTATCTGGATGACATAACAGTCTTCTCCAGTAGCCACAAAGACCATTTACAGCATTTGAAGAAGGTCTTCCTAAAGTGCAGATAGTTCGAAATCTTAGTAAACCCAAAGAAGTCACAATTTGCTCTAGAAGAAGGCAAACTTCTGGGACATATTGTTTCTGCTGAAGATGTGAAGATTGATCCAGCAAAGGTTCAAGCCATTCAGACACTGTCCATCCCAAGGTCAAAAAGGGGCATCCAATCCTTCCTGGGTAAGATCAACTTTGTAAGGAGGTTCATTCCAAACTTTGTAGAGTTAGTAAAACACATCACTTCCATGCTGAAGAAAGGATCGGAGATAAAATTGACAATTGCTTCAAGAAGCTCTTTTGAAGCCATCAAGCAAGCTATCATGGAAGCTCCCACTCTAATCAGCCCAGATTACACTAAGGAGTTTTGTATCTTCTCTTTTGCCTCTTATGATACGCTGGCAGCAGTTTTGTTGCAGAAAAATGATGAAGGCATAGAGCACCCCGTGGCCTTTTTTAGCAAAACTCTAAGGGATGCTAAACTAAGGTATGACCTTATTGAGAAGCAAGCTTATGCTCTCATAAAATCTTTGAAAGCATTCAGGATTTATTTTCTGCATTCCAAAGTAATTTCATATGTTCCCTCAGCCTCAGTGAAAGATGTCTTAACTCAGCCAAATATTGATGGAAAGAGGGCAAAATGGATTGCAAAATTCATAGAGTTTAACATAGAGGTGAAGCCCACTAAGCTTGTCAAAGGCTAGGGCTTGGCTCAACTTATGGCTGAAGAAAATTGCAGCTTGTTAGATATAAATTCCATGGGTCTAAATTTATATTATGAGCAGGCAGAGGGAGCAACAAAAGAGCAAAAGCAGGATCAGTCTTTGGCTGAAAATCTAGTCACATGTGAATGGTATTACAGCATAATTCATTTTTTGCAAAAACTAGAAGTCACTCCAAGACTTAGCTCAAGTCAAGCTCGTGCCATTAAACTCAAATTAGCCAAGTTCTACATTAATAAAAATCTGCTTTATTGGAAACACCCATCAGGAATCCTCTTGAGGTTCTAGGTAAAGAACAATCTCTGGAGGTCATACACCAGTTTCATTCTAGCATCCATGGAGGGCATCATTATTGGAAAAAATCTCGAGGGCTGGATATTATTGGCCTACTTTGTTCTCTGATGTGTTTTCTTTTGTAAAAGCTTGTGACAAATGTCAGAGATTTGCAAGAAGACAGTAGCTAAAATCTATGCCCTTAAAGCCAATACATGTCAATGGTCCCTTCCAGGAGTGGGGCTTGGACTTTATAGGTGAGATTAACCCACATTCCAGTGGCCAAAAAAAATGGATCTTAGTAGCCACTAATTATTTCACCAAGTGGATTGAGGCTATACCCACTAAGAATGCCAATCATCAAGTTGTCATAAAGTTCTTGAAAGAGAATATTTTCACTAGATTTGGTTGCCCAACCAAACTAGTCACTGATAATGCAACAGTTTTTAAAGCAAAAGAATTGATGGACATGGCTGAATCCATGGGCATTCAAGTGGTGTATTCTACCTCATACTACCCTCAAGGCAATGGCCTGGCAGAATCATCTAACAAGAGTTTGGTAAGGATAATCAAAAAACTATTAGAAGACAACAAAAAGAGCTGGGATTCCAAGTTGAAGTTTGCACTATGGGCTGACAGAGTTTCCATCAAAAAGTCCATAGGGAACTCTCCATTTAAATTGGTTTATGGCATTGATGTTGTTTTCCCTATCCAGCTGATCCTCCATGTGGCTAAGTTCTTGCAAGAAGAACAAGATGAAGAAAATGACATGGTAAGAAGAATGAATAACCTAGTTGAATTACAGCAGATCAGAGAGCAACTGGTTGAGAAGTCACAAGTCCATCAGAAGAAAATCAAAGAAACCTTTGACAGGAAGGCAAAAGTGGACAATTTCCAAGTTGGTGATTGGGTGCTCAAATGGGATGCATTGAAGGAAAAGAAAGGTAATCATGGCAAGTTTGACTCCTTATGGATAGGTCCTTTTGTCATCGCTCAAGTTCAGCACAACAATACATTCATCCTGCACAATCTGGCAGGAGGAGACACTTTTGGTAGCCCGGTAAACGGGCGGTTCCTGAAACTCTATTTCATTTAAGGCCTTAAAACCTTATTATTGTACATATGTTTTTCTTTCAGTTTTTATGTTTATGCTAAAAAGACTCCATGCCCAATGGAACACTAGGGGAAAGATTTAATTTTGTTTTACAGGAAAGGCATTGCTCTGTGATTCTTGAAACCTCACAGGGAGGATTTCATCCCCAGAAGGAGCCAGTGTTAGCCTTGTTGGCATTTGGCCCAAAAAATGGATCCAAAACACTCCTGAAGTCTTCAAGAGTTGATTAAGATCCTCCCAAGATCGAAACAATCATATGCCAAAAGCCCTCAGAAGGGCGGAAAGACACTATCGGGAGGCTAAAATACTCCAAAACAGTGAAAAAAGCAGAATCAGCCCAGATCTAACCGGCTAAATCGCAATCAGCCAAGCTGAAGGGACAGTTAATCGGCAAGTCACATCGGCAGTTGCGGTGATGGAGAGCATAATCTATAAAGCCCTGGCATTGAGCGATCAGGGATTGCGATCGGATCACATTGCTACATCACAGCAGAACATTACCAAGGGTCGGGGGCCCCACATCGCACCACAGGTTCAATCAGCAGGAACATACGCCATGTTATATGAAGGTCGTTGGCTGGAGCAATGTGCGATTATGATCAGATCGCATCGCAAGATTGCATCGGAGTATTGTAAAGGAGCAAGGCCTCTATATAGGTGGTAACACTAATTGCGATGAGTCCTAGACCTGAAGGAGTTCAGGAATGAAATCCATAAGATTTGAAGTTCGAAGGGAGGCCAATTTTCATGTATTTCCCGTGCTTTTAAGTATTTCAAAATACAAGGGGAACAAAGGGACCAAGCCAGTTGCAATAGATGACAGTGACCAAGGGGGTGGAACCAATGAGAGAATAGGCCATGTTTAAGGAATTTTGAGGTCTGAAAAGAACAAAGAAGGGTGGGATTTACACAGTTGCAGTGTTTTATGTATGAAATAGAAAACATTCATGGTTATCATTTGAAAGGGATTGTTGTCGAGATTTCATAGGCCCAATAGCCACTCCATTTGCAAGATTAGGTGGCCAACCATCGTTAGAAGTGTTGTGCAGAAATTTTTACATTCCAGAAGACGGATTCGGCTAGGATACAGTGGCCGGTGGACAGATCCCGGAAAGGGAAAGAGAGGGGTGGAGCACGCTACAACCCGAATCAAATGAGATCATGGAGCATCGACGATCCTTCTAGCATAGCAGCCGTCATAAGCATGATGGGACATCTCTGGCATGAGAGAGCTCCCAGGCATCACAACAGGCTACCCAAAATATCTGAATATGGTTATTCCTCTTTTAGAAGAGGAAAACCACCGAGCCATGCCTGCCCATTGAAGGAATCAAATAGTTCATGGATAGATCAGACAAGATTAAGACTCTGAGCCTTCTAGAGATCTCAGGAGCATTGTAAAGGGCCTATAAAAGGTAGAAAACTAGATGTAACAAGGGTTCAACTTTTGGAGATTATTCCTCCTTTGTTCCTTCAAGCTTCTCATCTGCATTCTTTAGTAATACAAGCTTCTTTTTTTGTTATATGTTCAATGTACATTTCTCTTATGTTCTATGCTTGCACTTGAACAATTTGTTCAGGTTTTCTTTGTGTTTAAGGCCAGATAACTATCATTTTATCTCTGCTTTGATATATTAGATTTGCAAGCTTCTTTGCTACCTGTAGCTAGCCATTTATATGTGTTATTATATATGCATCTACCAGTATAGTCACTAAGTTCATTTGCTGCCTGTAGCTAGCCATTCATATATGTTCATGTATACAATCTACTGGTATTGTCAGTATTCTCCATCTATCCATTAAATCTACAAACTATTGAGCATTTGTGGTCTAAAGCCTTGTGTTATTAAGGGTGTTCATGCATGTCTTGAGTGAGAATAGAGATGAAATGGTTATCTAACTTGATCAAAACCATCATTTATTCCAATAGTTCAGAGAACAATATTGAAGATTACATGTTACCAGGCATCTTCGATCTACAACCTAGGAGAGTTTCCTGGAGTGATAACAGATCCAAGGGAACAATTACCCTCATATTATTCACTTCGAATATCATCTAAATCTTCTTTAGATTAATTATAGCCATGTTATCAAATGCCCAATCAAGTCTAAGAAATGCAGGATAGGGGTTACTGTCATCCACAATTTCTATTACTTCAAAGTCAATCATAGTGCAAACTCCTTCAATGTCTACTGTTACACCTGATAGTCTTCCTAAGGGGAAGATCTTCTGTTGATTTTCCATCCTTAGCTGAATAGGTGACCATTGAAGCTTCAACTTACCCATTAACTCCCATGTCTACTTTGTCACAACAACAGCCTCATATCCCAGATCTAAAATAATGTGACATGTCTTATAGTCTCCTATCTGCACACTAAGCCTCATTTCTCTTCATGTTCTCTTCTATTGATGCAAATTGTTAACTACACGCAACTCACTTCGCAGTATTTCTTTAGATGCATATGAATCTATAAATTCCTAAAGTCCTTCTACAACCTTTTGATCTCTTAATAACTTCATACAAGTTTGTAGAAAATACTTTAAAACATATTCTTGGTTCACTGACTCCTAATCTTTTGTCAAAGCTTGTTTCTGTGTCAAAGTTGATGTTATGTCGCAGTTACTTTTATTTTTTGGTTGTGCACTAGATGTCGAAGCTCGAACATCCATAAAACTTTGCTTGGCTTCCATAAACACCTCTTTTTCCATTTTAATATCAAAGACATGAGCTTTTTCAACAGTCTTTCTAACCCATGCAGTTTCATATTCCTTCTTTTCATTCACTTTGTCATTACCATCATGGCTCCACTTCTAGTAACAATACTTATTTGGGGATCATCGATTCTTCTTTCGGCAGTCATCATCTGGATATTTTGTATCGGCTGCTAGTTTCAATTTTCTTGTATTTTTTCCATAAGTACCAGACATTCTTTGATTACATGATCAAAGGCTTTACAATACTTACATGTCATAGTGGGATTCTGACAGTCTCTCGCAAAGTGTCTTGGATGGCTGGAGTTATAGCAAATAATATGTCCTCATCCTTGACCATCTTTGCCACCTCGACCTTTTCCTCGATAACTACCTTGACCACTGTCCATTATCCCCATGTCCGTGTTCTTCTACTTGCATTCTATAAGTGTCAGCACCATGCTTCATCATTAGTTCATAAGCTCGACAATGGTTTTCATCATGTCCTACTAATTTATAGAAATTGCAATATAAGTTCTTGGGGGTTTGCACATATTTTTGCAACAAATAACAATCTTCTTATCTATGTCTGCCTCTAGTTTTTCATATCTCGTACCATAGGTTGGATCTGGGATTTAAAGGATTCAGTGCTCCACCAGCCATGTAATTTCTAAAAAGAGGGCATTGTCCTTTAGAGTGGCATTTTGATTTGCACTTCTTACACCACACTTCCTCTTTGACTTCTATGCTTTTATTCATATCTTGTAACTGCAGAGTGAAATTTTCCAGTTGACTCTAAATTTGTTGCATACTAGCATTGGTGTCTCCTATAGGCGAAGCTTCTAATTTCATCACCATCTCTAGAGCTTTGGCTTGAGTTTATTTCTTCTGTTGCGTCAAAGGCAATCTGATATGTGGTAGCAACATAGCTATGAACCATTCCTTATGTTTTTGTGGAGCTATGTCGAATTTTACCTGATCCAATAATACCTTGAATCTTTGGTCAAATTTCCAAACAAACTTAGTAGGCCTTTGTTTGATTTCTTTTAACTTTGTGATGCACTACGATTCAGACTTCGACTTCTTAAATTATTTTAGCAACAATGTTTTAATGTCTGTGAATGATATAATCTGATTTCTCGAATACTTCATGTACCATGTCAACACTTTATCTCAGAATGTCGTGACAAAAAAGAACCTTCCTTACATTTTCATCATGGACCTGCTTCGCATAAAAACCAGAATTGTTCCGGATCTTCCGATCCAGTTTCTTCAAAAATAGGTATCTTAATATCATCATCCATATTTGTTCTCAGAGGGGGAGGAGGAGGGGGAGGGGGATTCATAATGGGAGTGGGGTGGGGGGTAGGTGGGGTAGGGTGGTTTGATTATTACTCAATTCTGGCTTCGGTGAACTTTCAATATGGAAGGGTGAATACTACAGAGTTACTTCAGGGTTTTTAGGGAGGCTTTCTTCACTTTCAGATTCACTCAAAAGAGGGATATAGTTAGTTTCTATGAAGGTCTTCAGATCTTGGCCATGAGATCTCTTTCTAGTGTCTATTCTATATCTTTTTCCACTTTGCATTGTTCCAGTCTCTTCTTTAGATCTTCCCCCAAACATAAGTAAACTAATAATCTGATTGCATTTGTAAAACTCCCTTTTCACATAAAATAATCTTAATCCATAGTTTCAGAGATCTCAAGCACTTACCTTGTGGTCCTTTGAAAAAAATTTGTTCTGCTTCATTGTAGGACACAGTCAAGTCTATCACAAACTCAGTAATGAATCATCCCAAGATGTTATCAATCCAAAAATCAACAACTCTTGAAATCCTATTGTCGATGTTCTTGAGTCGTTGTATCAATTT
Source organism: Pinus tabuliformis (assembly GCA_031772625.1). NCBI lineage: Eukaryota > Viridiplantae > Streptophyta > Pinopsida > Pinales > Pinaceae > Pinus > Pinus tabuliformis. The sequence continues at coordinate 51,220,445 of CM062819.1, forward strand.
AGGAATCCACTCCTTAGGTTTGTTTCCTTTAAAACAATCCTTTCTTTCGGTCAATATTGATATACATTCGCACAGCTCAACATGAAACGAACCGAAGAAAATTTTGTATTGATCTTCGAAAATATACTTCTGTAACCACCTTTCAGATGATAGACGAGGGCTTTTATTCTCTTGGGCTTCTATTCTCTTGATATGAAAATTCTTGTTCCTTTTGTCCTACCCAATCTTGAATTTCCTTCTTTGACGGATCCACATAAACATATCCCTCAAACAGATCTCGATCCCGATAACAAAACCATTTGTTGGCTTAGGTTGGGCTAACCCAAGTTCGGTTCTTAACTGCGCACCAACAAAACCCTCAATCACTGGCCCTCTCGGGAACGACTTGCAACCAGATCGCAGTCTCACCAAAAGTGACTATGGGAGGATGCAAAACCAGGTTTCTGTAGCCTTGAGGGATTATGCGATGTGGTATTTTTATGTTCTCTTTTATCTTTAACATTCATAAGTTACTTCACATTCATACATTACTTCTCCACATTCCATTCATCACTTAGAACATATCATATACATCCATAAAACTTCAATGTACTGAAATAAAGTGCAACTACTACGCTACAACATATAATAAGAAAATAAACACATGAAGGCACAAATTTTACCATGGTTCATCCCAATGTGGGACTACATCCACAAGAACTATTTTTTATAATAGATAATTTGTACAACAAACATTTCTTGGCCTATGCACTCAGCTACAGGTAGTCCGCACACTTAGTTGCAGACTTAAGCCTCTATGCACTTAGCTACAGAACCTCACCTTCTTGGCCAAACTACAACTCACAAAGATACAACCATTCAATACATGATGTGATTCTTCAAGACTACTCCCTTCTTTATTATTCATCCCTATATATACTATTACATTGATGGATATATCATCTCAATACCATGGTCAATATACCATGGACTCCCCTAATACAAGCTACTATGGTCAAAAACCATTCATCATTCACAAAATAGTATTCTTTTACAAAAAGGGAGGGGCTTCAACCTGCTTCGAAGCCCATATACCATGCAGAATATCTACTGCATGGTCCACTTGGCACTCCGTTGTTCCACTGCCTAGTCCACTTTGCGCTCCACTGCACTCTTTACTTAACACTCCACTCCACAAAATGCGGAGTCTTCATTAAAATCTATGCCAAGTTGGGTTGCGCCCAACAATTGGTTTTAGAAAGAGAAGAGAACCAAGGGGAGAAAACAAGAAAGTAAGCAAAGGAAATCAAAGGAAGGACAAGAAGGAAAAGGAAAGCAAGGGACACACAAGGAAAAGTTGGATCAAGCAGGTAGCAGGTTGCATGTGTGATTTCCTAGCTAGTTTGTGAATGCATGGTACATGTGTGTGTGTATTTGGTTCTCTTCATGTCATTGACATGGGTTTTGGCAAGTGTGATAGTGGTTTCAGCCTTACCTTTCCATTTACGGATAGCCATGGTGTGATGGGATTCTTTATTTTGTTGAGCTTCGGCTTGCTGGATGGTTTTGGAGCCAAGTGAGTTGGTCTCAACTAAAATTCCCATAGGACCTAGGAATCCCTTGATCAGTTTTGGTGGGATTACAGTGAAGCCTGAGGGTGGAGAGAGAAAATTTCCTCAAGGTATTGGTGAAGAAATTCTGAGGCATCCAAGCTTTGTTTTGGCCTAGTAATTCCTTGACCGGTTTTGGTAGGATTGTAGTAAAGCTTGAGGGTGGAGGTGGTTTAATATCCAAGAAGCCCTCGTTATTTATGTATGGGTTTTCTTATGTGACCTCTGGACCAGTTTTGGCAAGATCGCAGGAGTATGAGGGTGGATATGGTTTAATATCTAGGAATCCCTAGTTGTTTTTGTTTTGAGTCCCACATTCATGCTTGGAATATGGCATGGGGGTGATTGGATGAAAGAAATATTTGGTTCAGCTCAATCTATGGTCAGGTGGTACGTGGAAGTCCCTAACTTGGTTGAATTTTGTATATGTTAATAAGAGCTCTTTACCTATTGCATTTCAAGAATACTTGTTCTTGTTATTATGCATATTTGATGGTTGTTCTATCATGGTTATTATTATGGTTATATGTTGGTTATAAGCATGGTTCCATATTAGCTTCTAGCTATCACTCTTGATATGTTTGATTTGTTGATAAATAGTTATTGAACGCATGAGCTAACAAAGGTTATTACAGTTATTATGAGAAGGAATTAGACCTTCTTGATGATTCTTAGATAAGTATTAAAACCCTATGTTTAGATATGCATACATGACCTGTAAATTACATGTTCTCAATATGTTTGATGAAATGATTATCATGGTTAGGCCTAGATAGCTCAAGTATTTCATCAAGTTTGGCATGGATAATTTTTTCTTGATGTTATTTATCATCTTGGAAAGTATCACTAAGTTCTAGACAGTGGTTTGGAGGCTGACCTAGAATTTAGGCTCATAATTTGGGACCGCGCCCTCTGAACTAGAGAATTTAGGTCACAACTGCTACTTGGTAGGCTTATGCAAGTTATTAGAGGCCCTCAACCACATGGAGGCCTTTTCATGCATTCGTTTGGGAGCTCAAGTCATTGAAAAGGCATTCCAACTCAGGGTTTGGGCACTGGGAGTGGGTTTCAGCTCCTGGGTATCCTGTAGCTCCTGAGGAAGGTTTACTAAGGTTACAGTTTGTCAATTCTACTTCCTTAATAATACTTAGGAGTTTGAGTCATTTCATAGTAGCCCACAAATCATGTTTACCCAAACAGGCCTGTGAAAGTGGATAAATGTGAGAGGAGTGCGTTACATTCCTCCCCTATCTTGGTTTATGCAAAGTATACCCCAGTTGACATCTATCTTTCCCACTCATCTAACCAATGGATGTTGGCTACTTGAGTTAGACGTGATCCTTAATATTTATGGTAAGTGGCATCCCGCTCAAGCTATAGATTCCAGTGTTCTACCACTAACTCTTAAAGGTAATGTTGGGAAGATCAATAAAGTTTCTTGGGTCGTAGCATTAGCTCCTCGCTGGAAGAGTTTCCTGGGTCATAGCATTGGCTCCCCATTGGAAATTTCCCTCGTTGTAGCATTGGGATCCCTCTAGTAGTGTTTCCTAGGTTGTAGCATTAGTTCCTCACTAGTAGAGTTTCTTGGGTTGTAGCATTGGTCTCCCCGCTAGCAGAGTTTCCCGGGTCGCAGCATTGGATCCCCATTGGTAGAGTTTCCTGGGTCATAGCATTAGCTCCCCGCTGGTAGAGATTCCTAGGTAGAAACATTGGCTTCCTATTGGTAGTGATTCCAGGTGGTAGAAGTGGCTCCCCGATGGATGAAGGGTGGTATATTGAGCTCCCCTCCGATGTAAAATTTTTCTTCTTTTAGATTCATGAATGCTCAACATATGAGCAGAGACAAGCAAGAGATGAGAAGGGATAAGAAAAGATGAACTGAGATGAGCAACAATGACATTTGATGATGAGATACTTGAGATGGGACATGATATGATGACAGGATTGGAATTTCTCCCTAGATGAGATGGAGTGCTAATTTTTGGTAGCTTAGTGACAAATTCCAATCATGGGACTAGATTCCTATTTTTGAGAGGACCAATTTTTAATATTGAAGTGCTCAATTTGGACAAAGGATAATGTATTTTTTAATTAAAGCCCACATGTGCACAAAAGGACAGGTTGGCCCAAAAGATAATGTGGACACCCATGAATGGCTATAAATACAAGTTAAGAGACCCTCATTTTGACAACATCACCATGAGCATTCTTCTTTCTTTGGTTTGGCTCGCATAGGTCAGAGGTTGGGTCACAGAGATTGGTTCGTACATGATGGAGATTACAGGGTCCAAATCTTTCATGTGTGTTTAGGGTTTTGGTTTCTAGACACATGCATGCTTTAGGAAAATTTTGGCCGCAACTGTAGGCACGCAGGTTCATGCATCTAGTTAGAGGATTTTAGCAACATACACGTCACTCTTTGCATGCGGTTGGGAGCTAGGGTTTTAGTTTTACATTTGACCACAAATTTCATCAGTTTACCGCAAATTTCATCAGTTGGCCACAGATTTGGTTGTTGACTGCAGATAGTAACAATTGATCGCAGGCTTCTGAATCAAAGTTTTGGTTATTAGCTTTGTTGGATTCATCTCATGGCAGTTGTTTAGGTTATTTTGCTAGATAGATTTATGGTTGAAGATATGGATCATTGTACTCTCTCTTTGCTGAATCATTCAATGACAATCTAATAAGAAGAATAATTTGAAAGGTTTTTCCACGTAGTAAGGTTTTACGTGGTCTTCAACTAATCCTATAATGTTGTTGTGGGGTTAATTTTATGTGTAAATGAGGAAATGCAATTATCTAAAGCAAAGAACAATATAGCCCTAAGAAAAATGAACACCAAATAATTTACAAATATAAATAATCTAAAATATGAGTTTTCTCCACTTACAGTCTTACACATTGATTGGACTAAGTTGATCTTTTAGGGATACCCCACTAGGCTAGTAACCCTTTCCTTAGTCTAAAGTGAGAGGTAAGGTTATTGAGGTGACAATGGGTGGCTTGCCTATCAATTTCCTTTAGGTTCTCATGTTTATGGTTGAGATTTTTCCACTTAGTGAGAGTTTGAGAGGTAACACACTCCAATAAATACATTCTAGAAGAATTGAATACATCCCACTATCATTGGGACAACTTACATCATCATTATTACTTCCTAATCTAGGATGATTTCACTACTTCCAACTAGTATACCATTGAGGCTAATGATTTCATCCCCTATGAACACATATGTTGATTTAAAAAATAAATTTCTAACATTCAACATTTCAAAAATCATCAAGGTGTGTATTTATGTTACTCCTAACATTATTGAGCATATACCTCCTAGATCTAGCTTCTCCCTCTAAGAGGTTTAAAATTAAAAAACACTTTTCCAGTATTTTCATAACATTTTTTCTTGGTCATATTCATAAATGCTCAGTCTTGACCTTAAATTTATTGAGCATCACACTTAAGCATGGTTTAATATGTCACCCATTTGGTATAAATAATGGCCTATCCACTCTGCTAAATCATCAACCATTAAAAAATAATTTGATACACTGTATAATAGGTTTTATTTATCTAATTACCTATACTTCATAGATATTTAATCTTGTCCCTATCAACAAAAAGAAAGGAATCCTTTACATATGCATTGACTTATGTGATCTCAACACATTAGTGATGAAGTCCTCTCATTCATGGTATGGGTTCTATAGATACAACGAGATCAATACATTGATTTCCTTTACCATCCCTTAGGGGATTTTCACATATCATGTCATGCTCTTTGAAAGTCAAAATGATTGATCCACTTCTCAGTATACCATGTCCCATGTGTTCCATAACTTGGTCCACAAATTCAAGTTGGAAACATATTCATAATTAGAATCCAAGCTTTCAAAGATTCAATATATGTTCAAATTTTATGAAGTTTCCATTATGGGAGGTAAGGATTTGAAAGACCCTTGTTGGTATTCCAACCTTGCATCAAAGTCCTAGCTTGAAACCATAGGATGAATCTCCCTGCTAGATTTGTATCAAATGTCAAATTCCTTTGGTATTTTGTTGTGTTTTGGTAAGGATTTCTACCTATCAAAACAAGAAGGGAGAAAATTAACATGTTTTTCATGTGCTTAGAATATTATGGATGTTGTGGAGATCCTAAATATGGTTGCTAAATTTAGAATTGGCACTTGACTTGCAAATTTCATTATTGTATTAAGTTGTAGTGTTGACTAGATGAGTACAGATGTGAGTTAATGTCTTTAATACCAAACCCCTTGATATCTATCAATTTTAAGTATGTGTTATTGAATAATGCTTTTCCACTAGTATTATGAATCCCTTGTGACCTTGGTTATATCATGCATTCATTGATAGACAATAGTTATTTGAAGATTGTGTTAAACAAACATATTGATGAATACATGTAGCCTCAAGAGGCCAAGAATGAAATAAATGCATTTCCCATATGGATTACTTTGATGAAATGAAGTATGGTGGAAATCTATGAATATTCTACTTTTTCTTATTATAACATCCTCTTTATAGTTGATTGAATAATATAGAAAGGGTAGCCATTTCAATTTGTGATGCAAGATATAATTGAACTTGTAGAAATATATATGTCTTTGAAGTTTAATTTTGGGCATTTTTTAAATGCACATGTTAGTTATGGCAACCTTTGGACAATAGTTTAAGCATTGAAAAGGAATAGAAAATGCCCTCATGAAAATATTTGGTGTTTTCAAATAGTATATATGAACATGGAAAAGAAGTTACAAACAAGTCTTTCTTTTCTATACTCTGGTTGTAAATATTTGAAACTTGTTACAAATAAGAAAAATAAATTTATACGATTGACATAAATTTAATTATTATATTATTTTTCATCCATATCGATGTTTATATAGTGGAAGAATTGGAGGAATAAACTTGTAGGGCCATTTTTACCAGTGGGTCCCAATTTGGCAAATTGAAGTTTGAAACCTTGAGGAGGTAGTTTGAGGCATTAAACTAGGTTTTTTGGTTCCAAAATGCGTGCTTTTTCCAAATCCCTTGGCATTTTTCTACATTCAGATACTTTTCCAATGGTGCAAGAAAGACGTCAAACAAATTACATATGCAAAATTTATGCCACCTTGAAGTTGGCCTTCTTGTGTTTTCCATCATGATTCACGAGGATGCCACATCAGCCCCATTACTCATGGAAAAGGGGTTAGCCACATGGAGGATATGAAGAATAATCTAGTAGGGTCAAGTTTTAAATCACATTGAGGTTGAATGGGTCACATATAACCCCCAGTTTGAAACTAGGTTGTGTTATAATCAATCCACTAGAAGGAAAAGGGATTCAATTCTATTTGCTTGCATTTTGTGCCATAGTAGAGCCATAGTAAAACAAAGTATATGGGTTTTTCCGTTGTACTTGCATCATTTTTATTCCAAACAAAAGAGAGTAGAGTAGCCTCACCTTCTAATGGGTTTTCCCTTGTAAGGGTTTCCTAGAGAATATCTTGGTGTTTATTGTGGTTTCTAAGTGATTGTATTTACATGTTATATATTCTTCACACAAACAATAAAACAATAATAGCAAATATGGAATCTGGAAGGAATTAACCCTTCATATTATAATTTTTTCTTTGTTTTCATATATCTATTACGATAAACTGTCTAATGGAATATCCACGACCCTTTCCAGATCATATTGGTATCAAAGTAGGTTTCTTTGAGTGTTTATGGGAAGTTGTAGGGGAACATAAGAAAAAAGTCAAAAAATCCCAACCATGGATGACAAATTGGTTTATGATGATTGTCAAGATATGGTAGAGAAGAGGTTTGTGCAAATGGAAGTGCAACTCACAAATATAAACCATAATGTCAACCTCCTCATGATGGCACTGACTAGTAAGCTCAATGTGACTGGAGAAGATGGGGGTTACAACTCAGATTTCATATTGGAGGGAAAATTGGGAGATTAGGAAGAACCAAAGGAGTCTAGGAAATCCAAAAAAGGGACGTTGAGTTTGAGCATTATGAACCATTCACAACAATCTCTCTTCAATATGGAAGTGAAGGAGGATATCAAGTCATATCAAGGTGATATATATGCTTTGAAATTAAATAATTGGTTGGAGTGGTTAGAGGTTTATTTTAATGTTCATCATATAGAGGAGGAACATAAAATTTCATGTGCTCATTTGAAATTAGAGTGTCGTGCCCTGACCTAGAGTGAAATCCACATGGAAATCCTTATTATGGAGAGGGATACTCCAATAAATAAGTGGAGGATTTTAAAACTCTCATAAAGTTTTAATTTCACCTATTTGTCAATGTAGAGGACCAATGGATCCAAAGTCATTACTTCAAGCAAAGTTAGGGGAAAAGTATACAAGAGTACACCACAAAATTATGGAAGATGGAAATGATGTTGGGTATCTATCCCAAGAATTCAAATGTACTCAAGTATGTAGGGGATATACATAGCCATATGAAAAATAAAGTGATGCTATTCAAACCCAACATGGTGGGTGAGGCTTTTGTGCAGGAACAATACGTGAAAAACATAAATGAAAAGAAAGGGTTGTTAAGTAGTTCAAAGTGGAAGGAACACTAGGAATCTTCTAAGAAGGGGAAGAAGAAGTGGAAAGAGAGGAATCAAAAGAAGACAAAAACCATAGCACACCAGTGCAAGAATCCTAGCAATCACTATAACCACTACAATTTTGATGTTCACACATAGGAGAAATCCTCAAAATTGCATCTAAAGCTCAACCCAAAGAATCAAAAGAATGACATGAAGAAGACAAATATCATAACAATAGTTTCAACCAATAAAGTGGAAATAAACTTAGACATGGATGAGAATATTGTCTACACATTAGTGTAGTAGGAAGTGAATCTAAGTACCCTTAATCAACATAAAGAGAAGGTTATGACCAAACTCTTCATATAAATATATAGGTCAAGAACACAGAGATTGATGTTATGTTCAACTCAAGTTCTTAAGAAAATCTCATTATAACAAAGATGGTAAACAAACTTGGGTTGGAGGTATGAGATAATCCTAGCCCATATCTGTTGGGATGGGTTAACAAAGAGGCAGAGATCCAACCAATACCACCTCACGAGGGACAAAAAATCCTTCATCATTAACACACACATGGCCAAGTTAAATCTGTCATGGGTAAGTGCCAACCAAGCTAAAAAATTGATCAACTCTAGCAAGAAGTATGTTTTATTGTTCTTAATATAAATTGAGTATGTAGAATAGTCAATGAAAGTAAAGGCATCCCTTGAAGGGTGCACTAAGGAAGAGATGAAATAACTAGAAGAGTTTCTATAGGCATATAGGGGAGTGTTCTAGGAACCTAGAGGGATACCACCCAAGAGGGAAGTGGAGCACTAGATCCAGCTATTTACAGACTCCACATTTCCAAATATTAGGCTATATAGGCAGTCCATTCTAGAATAAAATGAGGTGAAGAAGCAATTGCAACACTTGTTGGAGCATGGTGTTTTTCAACCAAGTACCTCACCAAGTGGGTCACCCATAATAATTGTTCCAAATAAAGATGGGACTTGGCGAATGTGCTTTTATTACTAATCTAGATTAGATAATTTTATTATTTTTCATCCATATTGATGCTTTTGGAGTGGAAAAATGAGAGGAATCAACTCACGGGTCCATTTTTATCAGTGGGTCTTAGTTTGGAAAATTACAGTCTAAAACCCTATGGAAGAAGTTTGAGGCTTTAAATATATTTTTTTGGCAATAAAACCTTTTCCTTAAGTGTTGCAGCCCCTAATGCTATTATACACTTATATACCCTTACAACAGTGCAAGAAATACCTCAATTGGGGTTCGTATGTAAAGGTTATGCCACCCAAAGGTTAACCTTCTGGTTTTCACCACCATGATTCAAGAGGATGACATGTCATCCTCCAATGTTCATGGAAAATGGGCTAGTCACATGACCATGATGAAGAATACTCTAGAAGATTAATCATTATAATTGTAGTTAAGAGTTGAATGAGTAAAACTTAACCACTAGTAGGCTATTGGATTGTGCCATAACTAGATCACTAGGGGGGAAAAGGGGTTTCATTCTATTGGAGTGCATTTTGTTCCATAGATGAGTAAAGTAGTTGATAATAGAGTATTCCACACTTCTACTACTAAGTCCCCATTTGAAACTTGTTTTGGATACTATTGCACCTTCACCTTTGGATATTACATATAGACAACAAGCTAGATGAGTGAGGGAGGATCTTACAGGGGATGCCTTAAGGGAAGAAACATTTGTTGAGAAGTTTAGGATGATCCATATATAGGTATAGTATACATCACATAATTCATAATAAAAATACAAGGTGAGGTATAATCAACATAGGACAAAGAAGTCATTAAATGTGGGAGATAGAGTATGGTTATAGTTGAACAAGCAGATACTACAAAGTCTTAGTAAGAAAATCAAGGCTCTACAATATGATCCCTTTGAGATACTATAAAATGTGGGAGATGATGCCTATAGATTGTGTCTACCTACATACTTGTCCATTTACTTAGTGGTGAAAATAGAAAATATGAAACTCTATGAGCCTTCCATGCTGGATCAAGAAGAGGAAAAGGTCCTACCTTTTATAGAGGATTTAGCACCAGATGCTCAAGTAGAGTAAACCAAAGATACAATCTAGAAGAAGAGGTCTAGAACTAAAAGGTAGGGGCATCAAGGAGGGGTGAGTGAGGATCTCATAAGGGATGATTTAAGAGTAGAAAAATGTGTTGATAATATTAGGAAAATTCATTTACATGTACATGCAACATTAAAGAAGTTACAAGAAAAATATAAGGTCATACATGATCAACAAAGGACAAAGAGGTCATTTAGAGTAGGAGACATAGTATGGTTACAATTGAATAAGGAGAGGCTATAGGGTCTTAGTAAGAAAATCAAAGCTCTATTATATGGTCCTTTCGAGATACTAGAAAAGGTGGAAGATAATTCCTACAAACTCTGTATCCCCCCATACATGCACATTTATTCAATTGTAAATGTGGTAAATTTGAAACTCGTATGATACTTCCATGTTGGATCAAGAAGAGGACTAGTTCCGACCTTAAATAAAGGATTCAGAACTAAATTCTTAGGTAGATTTGATAGAAGATACATTTTTGTAGAAGAGGTCCAAAACTACAAGATAAGGACAACATAACCTTTGGAATATTGGGTTGAGAGGAAAACTTCTAGGCAAGGCTAAGTGGTACTCTAGGGAGAAGGTAGAGGAAAATTTAATCACCCCATTTAGTAAAATATTTTTGAGACCCAAATACTCCCAAAATGGGGAGGTATGACCTAGATTGGACCATTATATTATTTTTCATCAATATCAATGTTAGAAAATTTATATTACAGAGCAATGGAACACATAAAATATTGCAGAAATATAAACACAGAAAACACATAAAATAGGACAGACACATATATACGTGGTTCGCCCAATTTGGGCTACGTCCACGGAGAAACAACAAGTCCTTCCTTTTATATTATCCATCAAAATGAAGAGATACAACCTACAGCAAATCCGATGTAATTTCCTCTTCGCTCTCACACAATCTCCTCTCTCTTTCTCACTCAGAATACCCATATACATAGCTGTAATAAAATTCCCTCATATATAGTGAGGGGTTTCCTTCTAGGGAAAAAAACCTTAAATTAAGAATAAATTCTACCACAATATTTCTACCTAATAAATGGCCCAGATTGACTATGAAATTACAACATTTTACAAGGCAATTTTACATCTATTTTTAGATTCGAGGGCGCTACCCCCGAACCCCCACCAAGGGGGCTCTAAAAAATCGTCGTCGCCCCCCCCCCCCCCCCCCCCTCCGCCTGAACCTCCCTAGCGGCGCAAAAACAAAACTGGGGTCCAATGTAGCAATACCTTTGAATAAAGAAGATAATCAAGCTCCACACCCAACAATCAATGCTTTCAAAGCAGAAAAATTAGAGGAATAATCTTATAGGGCCATGTTTACCAACGAGTCCCAGTTTGGTGAATTAGGGTTTGAAACATTTCAAAGGTAGTTTGAGGGATTAAATGAAGTTTTTTGGGGTCCAAAAACTCTTGCTTACACTAGAGCCCATAGTTATATTCTACACTAAGATACCTTTTTGAAAGAGCAAGAAAGATGTCAAATAAAGTCTTTAGCAAAATTTATGCAACATGGAAATTGATCTCCCTATTTTTTTCCACCATGATTTGATAGGATTCCATGTCAACCCCATTACTCATGGAAAAAGGGCTAACCACATGGAGGCTATGAAGAATACTCTAGAAAGGTCGAGTTTTAACTCATGTTGAGAGTTAAATTAGTCAAATATAACCCCTTGTTGACTATTGGGTTGTGTTATAATTGGGCCACTAGGAGGAAAAGGGGTTAGATTCTTTTTTTCTTTTCTTTTTTGTTCCATAATAGATTAAAGTAGTTGAGTGTGGATAGAAATAAAGAATAGAAGAGGGGGTTGGTATTATGTAGTAGCTCATGAGCCATAGGTGTCACACAACTACATAGTGAATTCCTTCTCCTTCGTACTTGCATCATTTCTAGTCAAGACAAAAGAGACCAGAGAAACCTCACCTTCCAGTTGTGTTTTCTCCCGCAAGGGTTTCCTAGATCATATCTTGGTGTTCATTAGGGTTTGTGAGTGATTTTTTTTAATCTTCTCTATTTTCCACATATTATTTATCACATGCATAAACAATAAAACAATGATAACAAATATGGAATCTAAAAGAAATCAATCCTTCATAGTATATATTTTGGTTTATTTTCATGGATCTATTGTGAAGAATTTTCCAATGGAATACCATGACAATTTACAGATCAATGATTAACGGTAAAGGTTTTTAGAATTTGCATTATGTTTTTATTTTATTTTTTAACATTGAGACATTGTAAAATGAAATCAAATGTTATTTTATTTTTTATGAAATCCATTACTTTTGATTTATAGTTATTTTTGTTTGAAATAGAGGTACGAGTAAGGTGTTATGATTTGCATTTGCATTATGACGTGTTCACAATTTGAAGACCCGTATAATATTTGGAGAGGTGGTGGAAGAAAAATAATAAGGTTTCTAGTTTGTTTTGATGTAGCTTTTGAAGTGTTTTTTAACTTTGACAAATCAATCATGTTTATTTGGGTGATAACCTTAATTTCAAACCATTTCTTCTTATATCTTTGTATTTAAATTACACCCCAATCCTAATATTTCTAAGTTAAATTACACTTTCCCTAATGTTCCATTTTTAAAAGTGAATTTGGATTGCAATTCAATCCTCTTTCTCCTTTTTCTTACAATGACGACTGGGGACTTAAGTTGCATATTCCACCTCATCATAGGCTTGGTTAGGGAGATGATACAAGTGATTCTCATTTATGTTCCAATGCTAATATACTCCCTTAAAAAAAATTTGTTATCATTCCTCTATATAGGAATTTGTTTAATGTTTGAACTACCTATATGATGCTCTAATTTAGAGTCATCTTGTTGTGTTCTTGTTGATAGTTAATGATGATAATGGTGGTGGTGAATTTTTACGGAAACCAAATTTGGTATATCAAACCTTAAGAAAGGTAAATACATTTACTTGGACATTTTTAGAATTCGACTTTTGTGCTTGAGAAGCTTTAAGAGAAGCACTCCTAAATCAACATAGTTTTGATGAGTGAACATGTAAGAAATGTTGATATTGTAACAAATATTTTGAAATTTTTATTTAATGTGTATGCAAGACAATCTAAGAGAAGTGTTTTTTATTTTCAACTGTCTTAGTGTCGCACAAATGAAAAATTATTTTGACTTATGAAATTTTAAGAATTGTTTAATGCTATTTTTTGTTATAAAGTTCGTGAGAGTTTATCGTCTTCCAATGTTGCTTTTTTCTCTTCTACATTTTGCTCCATTGTCTCAATTTATTCTTTTTCCAACTTTTCAAGATTTTTGTTGAATTTTGTATTTTAAAATTTATCTTTTCTTCCTTAAAAAAACAATTTAACCACCCAAAACTTAAATACATTGGTAGAAATAAAAATTTACTCCCTTTTAAACCACCCACCTATCATTTGGAGTGATAAAATTTTCTTACCATAAGCATGTCATAATCTTGGGATTGTCCAAGGATCACGTTGACATTGTAGTATATATATATGTTTTTCTGGTGGAGCACATTATATTTAATAAATTTTCCGGGATAAATAACGTGTTGATAAAGTCTCCAAAGATGTGGTGGAACTTGGAAAATTCACCACCATAGAGGTTTTTGGTAAAAAAACAAATAATGTAATGTTGGAGTTAGGTTTTCAGTAAAAAAAATAATAATGTAATGTTGGAGTTTGAGTTTGAGTTGTGTGTAATGCAATTTTTATAGGAGTTGTCTATAATGTGACTTTTTGGAGATTCTGGTGACGGAATCCGGCGGAAGAAATTGAGGTAAAATCTTGATTTGTTGCAGTTAAAATGGTTTTTTAACTGCATATTTGGATTCAGCACCTTGAAAAACCCCTGGGACGCTTTGATTGTGCAGAAACTAGCTATCAAACTTGCGATTCCAATAAATTGCTGCCGGATTTTGACCGGAAAAACCCACCGGAAAGGCTTCCAAAAAGTCTCATTATAGACAACTGCATTTTTATATGTCAGTGAGGCAAAGCTATGTTGACAATTGTGACATGTGGTAATTATGCATCATTGTCTAATATGAATAGAATAGTTATCTGTGTTTTTATTTAATATTTTTATGACACACGATCAACTAATTCCGACATGATATACCAATTTCTATGAAATGTGTAAACCATGAGGCCATGGTCTTCAAATTTCTTAGTATTATGTGAGTCCACTATCTAGGATTTGGGCCAATTTTTCAAATTATTTATTATTCATGGGGGTAATTATGGTCTTTTCGCTTATAAGTGGGCATTAGTCTCATGACATAAATGCAAAAGGCTATTGATTTCATCACATGATCCAAACGATGAAAATTTTGGAAATTTTAAAGTGATTCTTCGAGCATAAAATTCTAATGTTTATCTCCCTTTTGAAATTTGGCATTGACCACTGCAGGCATAAGCAATAAAGGATTCTACGAAGGTTTTATGGTGTTTTTAAAATAAAGCTTTTAAAATGGGTAAATTTTTTTGTAAAGTTGTCAAGTTATAAGTGGTTGGAAGTATGGTTTATTTTTTTTTAATGTATTGGGTTTTAGTTTCAAGAAATATGTTTAACTTATTATAATAAGGTTTAAATAGTAGACACCTTTATCTTTAACTTATTGATATAAGGTTCAAAGAGTATACACTTCTACTTATATGATATCTTGATTTTTATTAAATCATAAATCTTTTCCATATTATTTTAACTAATTCAACCTAACTAAAAAAATATCAAATTAATCCCAATATCAAAAAACAACTAGCTAATTAAGTCTTTTGGAAAATTCATCTCACACTAAGTAAATCTAGGAAGATAATTTGACGGGTGGCTTTGGGTTATTTGAATAAAGTCAATAGTTGGATTGAAACGAGGTTCTCTTTAGGAGTGATCATTCATTTATCATATGAAGCATAATGCATATAAAAGACGTTAATAACTTATTAACAAAGTTAGCCACTTTTTTGTGTGGTTGTGTACTTATACTTTATCACCAAATGCCCACTTTAAATTGTAATATTTTTTACATATGGGATTAAGGAATTAAGAATTGGATTAAGAATGTTTTACGTATTTGTTGATGTGCTTATGTAATAAAGTTTTTCAATGGTATTTTCATAATTGTCTTATAAATTGATAATCTTGTCCACTTTAAATTGTAATATTTTTTTAAGTATGGGATTAAGGATTTAAGAATTGGATTAAGAATGTTTTACATATTTGTTGTAGTGTTTATGTAATAAAGTTTTTCAATGGTATTTTCATAATTGTCTTACAAATTGATAATGAGATTGTTTATTGAATATGACAGAGTATCATATTCCATTTTGAAGCATTGATAAAGTTGAAAGAGAAAAAGAACTAGTGAATAACAAACAATATGTTTTAACTATAAAATGTATATGAGTATGTTTTAATTACAAAAAGTATACTAGTAGCTTCATTCTTGTGTTTTATTATAAGTATAATTATTATATTTAATGTTTAATTAAATGATGATTTTTTTTTTATATAATTAAGATTTAAAATTTCAAGTGTTTAGTAATCGATAAATAGAATTTTAGAATAAATATAAAAAAAAAAAATACGTTTTAATTACCAAAAATATATTAATGATTTTATTTATTTTTTTATTTTTTTTTTATTTTTTTTTTCATAAATGGAACTAATATATAAAATACTTAATTTGCAAATATATAAGATATTTAACTTAAGTGATAATGTTTTTTTCATCTTAGTTAAGATTCAAGAATTGAAGTGGTTAGTGATTAATATATAATTATATATTTATTATATAAATAATGGCACTGTTACTTGAGTGTTTAGATTGAGTTATAGTATTATAATTAAATTAAATTTATTATTGACATAAGATTCATACTTGGGTTAAAAGTTTCTAATGTCTTTTGATTATGTATTGGTTGATCCTTTTAAATATAACTTGTGTTGCAATTATATAATATTTGCATTTTTAAATTGTGATTGATAGTAATTGTGTGTATTTGGGGTTAATTAGTGTAGAAATTCCCACTGTAAATTACCTGATAATGCAATATACTAAAGCAAAATACTTGATCTACTTCTACAAACAAACTTGCGGAAGCTTAATCGATTTTGAGAAGGATCAAGTAGAACACATATAACAGAGAATGAGAAATCAATCACACATGAACACAGAAGAATACTCTGGGGAAAGTCTCAGCTAAAAACCCCGATCTCTGTATTATCATACAAGTGGAAATATCTCTGGATTACACAAAGCTTTAGCTCACAAGCTATCCAGCTCTTAGTACAATCCCTCAATGTTGCTCATAGACTGAATAGACATAACACATGCCTTCCTCCAGTCCTTTGAGCCTCCTATTTCCTTGCGCAACTTCTCCTAGGTCCTCTGGTTGCCACCTGTGTGAATTCACCTCTCACACAACTCACCAAACTCAGAAATAACTGTGCAATCTCCAAGGAATTAATTCCTTCTGCATGCAAGAGATATCCTCAATGGAATATTCCTGCAACTAATAGTACATTGTCCCATCATCTGATCTCAACTGGGTCTCTGACTGAACTGACATGCATGAGTTATTTATGAGAGAATATTCAGTTATCTGAAGTACAATAGTTACATGCATGCATGCATTAACTAACTGAACTCACAATCAATTCCACAAACTATTGGAACTAATCTAACTGGACTTAACTCAGTTAACTGAGCTAACTAATTACAACTCAAAGTACAAGTCATCCTGATCACTTTAATTAAGGGATAACTTCATCAATCAAAGGGAAAACTGTTGCATGTCTTCACATAGACTTCATGTTTGATTTTCTCCAACTAATTAACTCAAGATGAATTAATTAATTATTTTCCAAACAGCTGCTAAGATCAAATTCGAATTTTAATTCTCAATTTTAGTTTAGGGACTAACTAAATTTGGAATGTATCTTGAAATGCTATTTTTAGCACTTCTATATTTAGCATTTATTGTTGCTATTTTCAACACTCCCTCTCAACAAGAAAGGGATTATCTGTCACCCCAATCCTGTCTTTGTGGAACTCGAACTTTCATTTTGACAATGCCTTAGTCAAAATATTTGCATCCTGCTCCTCGGTCGAAACATACAGCAACAACATGATCCTCTTCACCACACAGTCTTGAAGATGATGATACCGGATATCAATGTGCTTGGACCTGTCATGAAATACTGGATTCTCAGAGAGTTTGATACAACTCTAATTATCGCAATAGATCACAGTTGGATCCATCCTCTAACCAAACAATCCAACTAGAATTTTCCGCATCCAAATGGCCTCACATGCTGCCTCACTGGCAGCCATGTATTCAGCCTCTGCTGAGCTAAGTGCAACTGACCTCTGTTTCCTGCTGTACCAAGAAACTGCAGCTGAACCAAGGTTGAAAATTCCTCCTGAAGTTCTCTTCCGGTCTGATGGACTCCCTGTCCAATCTACATCTGTGAAGCCCTTAAACTTCACTCCCTCTGTCCATCTGTACCATAATTCATACTGAGATGTGCCTCTGAGGTATCTTAGCACATGCTTCGTTGCCTTCCAAAACAGCTTGGTAGGTTGAACCATAGCTTTACTCAGCTGGTTCACTGCAAAGCACAAATCTGGTCATGTGTTCACTAAATACATTAATGAACCCACAAGCTGTCAATAAACAGTATCAGCTACTACCTCACCTGAAGTAGCATCCTCCTTCCTCCAGTTACCAGCTAGATGAGTCTGCATGGGCTTGCACTTCTCCATGTGGAATCTCCAGAGTATCTCATTGGCATACTTGCCTTGAGACACAAACACTTCCCCACCCTTCTGCCACACTTCCATGCCTAGAAAGTAGTGCATAAGACCCATGTCTTTCATCTTGAACTCTCTTGCAAGGTCCTCCTTGCAAGACTTGATCAGCTGATCATCACCTGTCAATGTCAGATCATCAACATAAATAACAATGATCAGTGGCTTACCTTCTACCATGATGTGGTAAAGGTTCACATCCGGTTCACTCTTTATGAAGCCCAACCCGGTGAAATAGATGTCGATCCTGGTGTACCAAGCACGAGGTGCTTGCTTCAGCCCATACAAAGCTCTCTTGAGTCAGCACACATGCAACTCGCGATCGAAGGTCTCAAATCCTTATGGCTTCTCAATGTACACCTCTTCCTTAATCTTGCCATTGAGGAACGCAATCTTCACATCCATCTGATGGATCTTCCAACCCATTTGAGCTGATAGTGCCAACATCGATCTGATAGATGAGTACCTTGCTACAAGAGAAAAAGTCTCATCATAGTTGATCCCCTCGACCTGTGAGAAACCACAGGCAACAAACCTTGCCTTATGTTTCTCCACACTACCATTAGTTGCTTGCTTTACCTTGTAAAGCCATCAGGAACTCACCACTGACTTGTCCTCCGGTCTTGGGACAACATCCCAAACACTGTTCCGAACGATGGAGTCGTACTCCTCCACCATAGCATCAACCCAGACTGGTTATTTCATTGCTTCCTCGAAGGAAGATGGTTCGGTCTCTACACACTCCCCAACCAGGGCCATGTAACCAGTGTATCGCTCGGGTGATCTCCTCTGTCTATGCTGAGAGGATGGTTGTCCCACATTCTCTCTCGCATCCATCACCAATCTGTCATCTTCCCTTGAGCGTTTTCACCCATCTCTGGAAGACTCTGCATGAGAGGATGTCTCAACTCTTGGATCCTTTGCATGCGGCTGCTTCGCATCAGTCTGAGGCTCCTCCTCCTCAGGAACCAAAAGTTCCTCCTCTGCATGCAACTTGCGCTCCCTCTTAAGGGAAACTCGCATGGCCTTCTACTCATCGAACTTCAGATCTCTGCGTACCACTTTCCTCTGACTGGTAGGCAAGAACACCCATAGTTGTGGGGTGTGTCAGTGTACCCCACAAGTATCCCTAACTTAGCTGTTGGATCTAGCTTCTTCTGGGCATCTTTGGTCACATGGCAATAAACCGATGATCCAAAGATCCTGAAGTGACTCACATCTGGTCTCTTCTCGGAAAAGGCCTCCATTGGTGTCTTCATTCCCAATATACGATGCGGGCTTCTATTCTGCAAGTATATTGTTGTGTTGCATGCCTCAGCCCACAAATGAAGTGGTAGGATTTGGTCATGTAGCATCACCCGAGATTGTCTCATAATCGATTTGTTCTTCCTTTTGGCCACCCCATTCTGTTGTGGGTTATGGGGTGTTGTCAAATCCCGTTTAATTCCTTCTGTTGCACAGAAGTCCTTAACCTGTTGGGAGACATACTCTCCACCATTGTCACTTCGCAAGGCCCTTATTTTCTTCCCATATTATTTCTCTACCAAGGCTTTGAACTCACAAAACATTGAGAAGGTTTGATCCTTCTTCTGCATGAAGTAGATCCAACATCTACAAGAAAAATCATCATTAAAAATAACATAGTACCTTTGTTTAGCGGTGGATGTTTTAGAGAATGGTCCACACACATCTATATGAATTCGCTCTAGGATTGCTCCAACTCTACTGTCTCAATCCTGAAAGGAATATTTTGCATACTTACCCAAGGTACAACCTTTGCATGTATCCAATTTCTCCAGTTTTCCCTTGGGAAGTCCGGTAGAAATCTGTTGCATGATCTTCAAGGCCCCATGGTTCAAGTGGCCCAATCTTCTATGCCATAGCTCGCCAACATCTTGGCTTTACACTAACTCTTCTTTGGAACTCAATGTAGCAGTCCTCTACCTCCAGCTTGTAGAGATTTTTTACTCGAATCCCAATCCTCTTGGTATGTCTAGTGCCAATATGCCTCAAGAATGCCTTTCCTTTACTAAAAAATACATCATAGCCTTTGTCTTCCAACATAGCAATGGATACAAGGTTCTTCTTCAGACCAGGCACATACTTTACATCAGTCAGGGTGAGAGGAGCTCCATGCTCCCTCTGAAACACAACCATACCTTCACCTGAAACATGGTACTTTCCATCATTGCCCATCTCAATGCGCATCTGGAGGTCCTTCTCCTCCAAGGTACTGAATAGACTCTTGTCACCGGTCATGTGGAATGAAACTCCATTGTCCAGGTACCAAACACAACCCACCATCGATGAAACCATGCATGCGATGAGGGTGAAATCCAATTCAAACTGTGAGGCCATTGCCTCACCATCAGATCTTTCGAGGATCCCTTCTTGGATTTCTTCTGTGGACAATTCGTAGCATAATGGCCCACCTCATGACAATGCAAGCATCTCAATTTCGATTTTTCAATCTTCTTCCCACCTTGGGAAGAACTCGATTTAGAATGGGACACCTTCCCTTTCCCTTTCCTCGTCTTACTTGCTAAGGCTAGATTTTCTTCATCATCTTTCTTTGATGAAGATCCATCTCTAGTGCTTCTCCTTATCTCCTCCTGCATCAGATCTGACCAAAGTCGTTCCCAATCTGGCAGTTTCTCTCTTCCATTTACTGAGTCTTGGTAGCTATGCCAGCTCTTAGGAAGACCGAGGAGAGAAAGACTCACCATGTCATCATCGGCTATTGTGATCCCTACACTTCCAAGCTCATCCCTATAGGTGGTGAGCTTGTTCAGATATGTAGAGATCGTGTCACCCTTTTAACACTTGATTTTCTGAAGCTTGACTTTCAGCGCCAGCTTCCTTTGATTGTTGTTGTTCTGATATAGATCCTTCAATGTTTTCCACATTGAAAATGGTGTCTCCTTCCCATGGAGACTCAAGACAATGTGGTCTAGAACTTCCCCCAGAAGGATTCTCCTCGCTCTAGCCACACGTTTCTTCCATTTCGCCAATTCTTGGGCATTAGCAGCTGCTGGCTTGGGGACTTCTTGATCAATGAAGTCCTTTAAACCATTGTCCTCTGATAACTCTTCCATGTGATCCTTCCAGGCTATATAATTCGAGTTGCCATCAAGGGCATACTCTAGTCTCAAACCATTGAACGCCATTGGTGAAATTTGAGATGTGATAAGAATTTGAATTCTATAATCAGGAACTTCAAACTTCAAACTTCTCCCTTCTTTGTATATTGTTCTTCGCTTTGATCACCTTTGCTCTGATACCATGTAGAAATTCCCACTGTAGATCACCTGATAATGCAATATACTAAAGCAAAATACTTGATCTACTTCTACAAACAAACTTGCGGAAGCTTAATCAATTTTGAGCAAGATCAAATAGAACACATATAACAGAGAATAAGAAATCAATCACACATGAACACAAAAGAATACTCTGGGGAAAGCCTCAGCTAAAAACCCCGATCTTTGTATTATCATACAAGTGGAAATATCTCTGAATTACACAAATCTTTAGCTCACAAGATATCAAGCTCTCAATACAATCCCTCAATGCTGCTCATAGACTAAATATACACAACATATGCCTTCCTCCAGTCCTCCAAGCCTCCTATTTCCTTGCGCAGTTTCTCCTGGGTCCTCTGGCTACCACCTGTGTGAATTCACCTCTCACACAACTCACCAAACTCAGAAATAACTGCGTAATCTCCAAGGAATGAATTCCTTCTACATGCAAGAGATATCCTCAATGGAATATTCCTACAACTGATAGTACATTGTCCCATCGTCTGATCTCAATTGGGTCTCTGACTGAACTGACATGCATGAGTTATTTATGAGAGAATATTCAGATATCTGAAGTACACTAGTTATATGCATGCATGCATTAACTAACTAAACTCACAATCAGTTCCACAAACTGTTGGAACTAATCTAACTGGACTTAACTTAGTCAACTGAGCTAACTAATTACAACTCAAAGTACAACTCATCCTGATCACTTTAATTAAGGGATAAATTCCCCAATCAAAGGGAAAATTGTTGCATGTCTTCACATAGACTTCATGTTTGATTTTCTCCAACTAATTAACTCAAGATGAATTAATTAATTATTTTCCAAACAACTGCTAAGATCAAATTCGAATTTTAATTCTCAATTTTAGTTCAGGGACTAACTAAAATTGGAATGTATCCTGAAATGCTATTTTTAGCACTTCTATATTTAGCATTTCTTGTTTCTATTTTCAACAATTAGTGGATTTAAAATTTGCACCCTAATAAATTATGTATAAATATTTATTTTTTCTAGTGTGTCCATGACTTGTGACACTAGAGCTAGGGGCATTTATGTTGTCCAAATCATCTAGGATTCACCAACGTTAACATGCTTAGACCTTTTTTTTGTCTCCTCCTCATAAAATGTCATGGATATTCCACTGGATCGCTCCTCACAATAGATCTAATAATGTTATATTTAAAATATGAGATTCTACACTATTACAGTTTTATTTAATTTCTAGATCTATAAAATTAATTGTGATTAGTGCATGCATGCAAAAGTAAATCAAGAAAAAAAGTAGAGAACAACAAAATAAGCTCACACACACATAATACACAAGATATGTTCTTTGGGAAACCCTTTCAGGATAAAACTCAGCTAGAAGGTGATGCAACTTCACTCTTTTTCTCTGTCTGAAAATATGGCTGCAGATACAAAGAAGTAATATATGTGGCTTGTGGGCAGCTCCAATGCATATATCCTCTATGTGTGTTATATCTCCTATTTCTCCTGGGTATCTTTGCTCAAATATGGAACAAAATGATCTAGAAAGAATGGAATGCCTCTTCCTCCTAGTGGCTCGTTTATAACACAGCCCGATAGCCTACTAGTGATTAAGTTTGACTACATCAACTCTTAACTAGAGTTACAAAATAGGCTCTTCTAGAGTCTTTTACTTCAAAAACAAGTGGCTAGCCCATTTTCCATGAATAATTGGGGCTGGCGTGACATCCTCTCGAACTATAGGTGTGAAAATAGGAAGGTTAACTTTTGAGTGACATAACTTTTGCATACAAACTCCTATTAACATGATTCTTGTGTTGCTGGAAATCTCTCTATGTGTAGAATAGCATGAAAAGGTTCTATGTTTAAGCAAAAAACTTTTAGCCCCAAAAAACGTTGTTTGATGCATCAAAATGCTCCCAAAAGGTTTCAGACCCTGTTTTGCCACACTGGGTCCCACTGGTAAAAATGGTCACGTGATCTAATTGCTTCACTTTTCCCACTCCAAATGCATCGAGATGGATGAAAAACAATATAATGATCTAATTTGGATCACACCTCCCCATTTTGGGAGGCTTTTGGTCCCCAAAAGCTTTTACTAAATGAGGTGAGAGAATTTTCCTCCACCTTCCCTCTAGTGTACCATTTAGCTTTGCCTAGAAGTTGTCCCTTCAACCCAATATGTCAAACTTGGTCTTGTTACCCTTGTCTTGTAGTTCTTGACCTCTTATGCAAAACTTTATCTTCCGTCAACTTTGCATGAGCGTCTGGTGCCAAATCTTCCACAAACGGTAAGACATGTTCCTCTTCCTGATCTAGCATGGAAGGGTCATACAGTTTCAAATTCTCTACATTTACAACTGAGTAAATGTGCATATATAGTGGTAAAATGAGTCGATAGGAATTATCAACCACCTTTTCTAGTATCTCAAAGGGACCATAACTTAGATCCTTGATCTGCTTACTAGGCCCCTACAGTCTCTCCTTGTTCAATTGTAACCATACTTTGTCTCCCACCTTAAATGATTTCTCTGTTCTGTGATGATCATGCCTGGCCTTATACTTCACCTATGACTTCTGCAATGTTTCCTGTACCTATAGATGGATTTTCTTGATCTTGTCTATAAACGTTTCAGCCCTCAAAGCATCTCCTGTAAGGTCTTCCTTCAAAAGGCGAAGGTGGAAAATATCCAAAACAAGTTTCAAATGGGGACTTTCTTGTAGAAGTGTGGACTGCTCTATTATAAGAATTTTGTATATATACCAGATTTTCATCCCAAGTCTTCGAATGCTTCTGGTTTTAACCCCTTAGAAGCTACACTAAAGTCCTGTTGACTACTTATGTCTACCCATATGTCTGTGCATGGAATGTTGTATATCTCTTCAACTTTGTGTCCATATTCTCCCACAATGTAGTCTAGAATGCACTGAGAAATCGTGTATCCATGTCTGAAATGATGCTCCTTAGTATCCCAAAGTGTACCCAGACCTGTCCCAAAAAATAAGTTTGTTTCTTCTTATCCGCTTATGGTCTTTTTACATGGCATTAGAACACACATCTTGCTGAACCTGTCAACTACCATGAACAGGTAGTCATGTCCCTTCCTGGTTGTGAGTAAAACTCCCACAAAGTCCATGGAAATGCTTTCCCAAGGACGAGTAGGTACAGGTAAGGGATGATACAAACCTTGTTCCTATTGCTAGGCTTTTTGGTACAACAAAGCATACATCCGCTTATGAACCTAGCTACTTGTTCTTGCATCTTGGGCCAATACAAATACCTCTACAAGTTAGCCATGGTCTTCCCTACACCAAAGTTCCCTACAACCTTGGAGGTGTGAGCCTCTCTAATCAGTTGCAAACTCTCACCTTTAGGAACACATAGCTTATCCAGCCTATAGAGTAACCCATCCTGGAAATGGTAATCTACAGTGTTGTCGCCATCGTGCACATGACTTTGACTCTGAAACTGCTAATACACCTCCTTCAAGTCCTCATCTTCTGAATATGCATCATGGGTGAATGTCTCCATGTGCATAAGAGTCCCCAAAGCTGTAATATTTTATGTGGGTGGACTTGAAAGCATATCGGCCAACTTGTTTGTGTTTCCTTTCTGACCCTTGATCACCAAAAAACTGTTGTAAAAACCCCATTCACTTGTAATGCCTAGTCTGTTGTAGCTTATTCTGGGCTTGCATGTACTGTAATCGTTGGTTATCTATGTGGATTATCGTCTCCTTTCCAATTAGATAGTGCTTCCACTTCTTCATAGCTTGCACCATGGCATAGAGCTCCTTATCATAGGTAGGGTAGTTAATAATTGCCCCATGAAATACTTCAGAATGGTAGCAAATAGGCCTTCCTCCTTGCATCAAGACAACTCCCGTAGCATACCCACTCCCATCTATCTCCACTTCAAAGGGTCGTTGCAAGTTTGGTAATGCAAGAACTGGTGCTTCACTAATCTTCTTCTTTAACTCATCGAAAGCTTTTAGTTTCCATTTTCCCCACTGGAAACTCTTGCCACTTGTTGTTATGGTGTGGAGCGGTGTTGCTACCACTGAAAACGAGGCTATGGATTTCCTCAAGTACTGTGCTGCTCCAATGAAACTCCTAACCTTAGTAACATTAGTGGGCATTAGTCATTTCATGATGGCATCCATCTTGGAAGGCTCTATCTTCAATTCTCCTCCACCAATCACATATCCCAAATACAGTAAGGACTGTTGCGCAAACTCGCACTTCTTGAAATTCGCTAGCAACTGGTGCTTCTTCAATGTTTATAGCACCTGTGTCAAATGTGAAATATGCTCCTCCTAGGTAGCACTATATACTAGTATATCATCCAAATAAACAATAACAAATGAATCTATAAAAAGGCGTAGTACATCATTCATTAATCTCATAAATGTAGCTGGTGCATTACATAGGCCAAATGGCATAACTAACCACTCATACACACCTTGCCTGGTTTTGAAGGCAGTCTTCCATGTATATTTTTCTTTGACTCGAACCTGGTGATATCATACTTCAAGTCCAGTTTGGTGAAATACTTTGCTTGATGCAACTGATCTAGCAGATCATATATCCTAGGTAGGGGGTATCTGTTCTTGAGCGTGATTTTATTCAACGCCCTGTAATCTATACACATCCACTAAATCCCATCCTTCTTTGCCACAATGATGATGGGTGACCCACATGGTGATGTACTCAGTTGAATGACACCCTGTTCCAGCAGTTGTTGCAACTGTGTCTTCACCTCACTTGCTTCTATAACATACTTATTGTACAACCTAATATTTGGCAATGGGGAGTCTGGCAATAGCTATATCTCATGCTCTACTTCTCTCTTAGGGGGTATCCCTTTAGGCTCTCGGAACACGTCAT
The DNA here is from genome assembly GCA_031772625.1 of Pinus tabuliformis. NCBI lineage: Eukaryota > Viridiplantae > Streptophyta > Pinopsida > Pinales > Pinaceae > Pinus > Pinus tabuliformis. Next base: position 51,246,746 of record CM062819.1, read on the forward strand.
TGTATGCCTGTAATAACTCCTCCAATTATTGTTTTTGTTTCTTAGTACACCCCTCTAGGGATGCATTTCCTTTTATTGACTCCTCTACAGACTGACTTTCTCTTAAAAACAATAAAACATACTTCTTGCTGGAACTGATCAATTTCTTGGCTTGGTTGGAACTTACCTAGGAATTGTTCAATTTTCCTTTTTGCACATTGACGATGAACGATTTTCCATCCTTGATGAACGAGTATTGGTTAGCTCTCCTCATGAATATTGCGTCACGCATGTACATGTATGGACTTCCAAACACGACTCCACATACATCAAGGGGAACCACATCCAGATCTATTTCATTAATAAAATTAGCACTAATAGCAAATCTAAATTTTCATTGTTTTGTTACCTTCAGCTCTGCATCCTTATGTACCCATCATAGTGGATACGAGTTTGGATGATCATGAAATTCCAACCCCAACTTCTTGACTAGATCTACTGAAATGAGATTTGTTTGCGATCCTGAGCAAACAGAGCATTAATCTTCGTCTTCTTGACTTGTATCTTTACATGGAAGAGTTTGGTCATTTCTTTCTCTTCTTGTTGCTAAAGGCTACTAAGATCCACCTCCTTCTGCACTGATGTATAGACTATCTTCTCATCCATGTCTAAGCTGCTTTCAACTTGGTTGCTCAAATCAGTGCCCATGAGATTCTTCTTCTTATTATCTTTCTTCTTGTTCTTTGGGTTTAGCTTTGGATGCAACTTCCAACACTTCTCCTCTGTATGGTCATCAATGTTGCAGTGGTTGCTAGGATCTTTGCACTGTTGTGTTGTCGTTGTCGTCATTTTATCTTTTCCCCCTTTCTTCTTCTTCTTCCCATCCTTAGAAGCATCTTGTTGCTCCTTTTTCTTCGATCCACTTGATTGCGCTCTTTTTAGGCCTATGTTCTCCAGGTACTGTGCTTGTACACAAGCCTCGTCCACCATTTTGGGCTTGAACAACATCACTTTCTCACACAGATGGCGGTGCAGACCCCCCAAATACTTGAGGAGTACATCTGGGTTCTTTGGAGAGATACCCAACATTATAGCCATCTTTTTTAATTTTGAGGTGTACTCATGCATGCTTTGGCCTGACTTTTGCCTGAAGTAATGTCAACGGATCCACTAGTCTTCCACTTTCCCAATGGGATAAAACTGTGACTTAATGAGGCTCACTTAATCACTGGAGGTTCTCCCTCCAACCTCAGGGTTTCCATGTGGCTCTCCCACCAAGTAGAAGATCTTCTGCCATTCCTCGATCTGATGTACACTGAAATAAACTTCCACTTGCGACAACTAGTGGCTCAACCTCAAAGCATCGATCTCGTTGTGGTATGGCTTGATATCGACTTTTTCTTCCACCTTAAACAGGGATTGGTTCACAACACTCGAACCGGGTTGATCTTTTCTGAGTTCTTTCTTCAGCTGGTTATCTGCATCTACCCAGTCTCCTGATCACCCTTATAATTTTTCCTCTGCATTCGAACCCCCTTCTTCTCCAAATATCCCCAACTTATTGCTTAGGGCCACCATCAGGAGGTTGACATTGTGGTTTATATCCGCGACTTATTTTTCAAGGCCCAAAAACCTCACCTCTACAGGATCATGAGGTTCGTTTACAAATTCGTCGCCAATGATTAGGGTTTTACGATCCTTGCAATATCCACAAAATACCCAAAGAAACCTGGATTTGATACCAAATGATCCATAAACTTCAGTGGATATTCCACTGGACAGCTCCTCACAACATATCTGATAATATTATATTTAAAATATGAGATTCTACACTATTACAGTTTTATTTAATTTCTATATTTGTAAAACTAATTGTAATTGGTGCATGAATGTAAAATTAAATCAAGCAAAAAAGTAGAGAACGAAAAAATAAGCTCACACACACATAATACACAAGATATGCTCTCTAGGAAACCCTCTTTGGAGAAAATCGAGTTGGAAGGTGAGCCCGCTTCGCTCTCTTTCTTTGTCTGAAAATATGGCTATAGATACAAAGAAGTAATGTCTGTGGCCCGTGGGCCGCTACAGTACACAGATCCTCTCTGTGTGCTCTACCTCCTATCTCTCCTGGATATCTTTGCTCAACTATGGAACAAAATGCTCTCGAAAGAATGGAATGCCTCTTCCTCCTAGTGGCTCGGTTATAACACAACCTGATAGCCTACTAGTGGTTAAGTTTGACTACATCAACTCTTAACTAGAGTTACAAAATAGACTCTTCTAGAGTATTTTACTTCACAAACACGTGGCTAGCCCATTTTCCATGAATAATGGGGGCTGGCACGGCATCCTCCCAAATTATAGGTGTGAAAACAGGAAGGTCAACTTCTGAGTGGCATAAATTTTGCATACGGACTCCGATTGACGCAATTCTTGTGTCGTTGGAAACCTCTCTGTGTGTAGAATAACATGAAAAGGTTCTAGACTTCAGCATCAAACTTTTAACCCCAAAAAACGTCGTTTGATACCTCGAAACACTCCAAGAAGGTTTCGGACCCCGTTTTGCCAAACTAGGTTTTGCCGGTAAAAACGGTCCCGTGAGTTGATTCTGTTATCTCAAAATCAGGCCCTAGAAGGCTGCTGATCAGGAAGACTTTGAGTAACTATTTCAAACCAAACTTTTGGCTGAGGCTTAGCCTCCTCAGCCTGAGAGGGCTCTCTCAAAGGGTTAATGATTTTGATTAAAGAATAAGATAGATGGCTAACTCTATGGTTTGTGATTGTATATGTTTATAGGTTGAAAGATGAAGGTTGGCTACCATTGGGCTATGGAGTCAAAGTATGTTCAAGATCACAGCAAGATCAGCTTAACATGAAGTCAGGGCATAGAGAGTTTTTATACATCAACAAAACAAAGATACAATGCAAGGAAACATAGTTTATAAATACATGAAGGAAGTTAGAGCATCATTGATGAGTTCTAAGTAACATGTATTCATACCACTGCAAGTAAGTGAAAGAGGAAATCCATGAGACAATAGGACATTAAAAACCCTCTTTGAATCCTGAGTAGTGAAGCCAAAACATTCTACCTAGCATGGAAGTCAAGGCATTATAGAGTTCAAGTGCAGAAATGCAAATATAAAACAGTGAAACACAGTTAGTTTATCTATGAAGGAAGTCAGAGCATCATTGATGAATTCTGAGTATCATAAGTAAACCTCACTGCAATGTAAGTATTGGAAGATGCCATCAAAACAAGAACATACAAGAACTCTTCATGAATCTTGAGTTGTCTAAGTAGAAATTCTGCATTAGGTTAAAAATATACACAGTCTGCACATAGAGCAGCAGTTGAGCTAAAAAGTCTCCAACCCTTTGCTAATTTGACCTCTTGCTCTATATAAAGCATTTACAATTAGGATTCCATCATCCCTCATCAAGAGAATTCGAATTTTCCATCAGTGACACCTATTCTAACCATAAAACCAACCATTAATTAGAACTAGCTGTTAATTAGGAGTGCTAGTGACCTAATACAACTAGGAGTGTAACTCCTTATTATGATTACAACATCCTTATCTAAACATTTAAAGCATTCTTTGACACCTAACACTCCATGAAGTCGAATTTGATGAAGCCTCCCACGTGGTCATCTGACTGCTGAAGACAAACCCTAGAAATTAGGGAACATGTTTCCCTGTTTTTAGGTTTAGGATCCCTGAAAATGGCACGTGGGACAGAGCCTTTATCTCTTCATCCATGACAAATTTTACAAAACTGAAGGAGGTTTTTGTATCCCATGTTGTCCAGAACAAAAACCGCTCCTGGTTTTTTAAAACATTTCTCCAGCTGTCCAGAACCTGTCCTTGAAAAACACGTGGCAAACAGGAAAAATCCGTTTTCTGAAAGTAGGGTCTCAATGAAAGCTTAGTATCTCCCAACTGAAAACACTTATGAATAAAGTGAGATAGGTTATTGTAGCTGGATATTTTATGAAGAGAAACCTCCCTCAGAATTCCAAAATAACCTTTCATGTGACCAGAAACTGATTTTGAAAAAGACTGCTAAAACCAGTAGACAAAGCTCGACTTTCAGCAGTTTCGTAGCGCAAGTTTAACCATAAATTCCTCCCACCTCAGAACGAATTTGAAGAAACTGAAAGAGGTTTTTGTAGTGCAGCATGTTAGGAAGAAAATCCTCTTTCAGTTTGAAAAATTAAGTTCTCATCTGCTCAGGAAAGCTTTTGGAAATTGACTAGTAAAAGCAGAAAACAGAGTTTTTCTGCTAAAACAGGCTGCTACAGGGGTTTCGTAGCGCGCTACGAAAACTCCTAGTTCAGTGATTTCGAAGCTAGTTTGAAAATTTCTCCAAATTAATGTGAGATATGACTTCCAAATTCATGGTGAGGCTTCTAGGACATGGAATGAGGCTGTCAAACTTTGATGGAAAAGAGATATGACCTTGAAAGACTTCTAACCTTATGACCTAACTCTTAAAGCATGAAATGACCTAGAGACCCTTTAACACCATGACTAAAAGAAGGGTTTGTAAATGAGAATGACACTTATTGTGATGAGTTGACTCAAAACTTATAAGACTATGATTAGAAACAAGGCAACTTACCAAAGCTTAGAGACAAAGATTTTAGGGTGATAACAGTGGCTCCACTAGGGATAGTGTGCCCTTGTGGTATACTAAGAACTTGCAACTCCAGTGCCGCTATCCATCCTCCAGAATAAAACTCTGAACCTCTGCCCAATTTTCTCCCCAAGCCTTTAATGATTTCTGAATGAAGAATTCAAACTACACCTACTGAAACAGATGCTCAGTCAACCTACCCTGAGCTTATTTGCACATTCCTACCTACCCTATCAGCTGCAATCTCCACTTGTAGCTCAAGGAACATGAAACTTCCAATGAAGCCAATCATCAATCTAATCTGAAACTTGGATCTCCTTACTGTGCTTGAAGCATAAATAAACCAGATACTGAAATAACCAAGGAAGCATGAGGTGTAACTGTTCTTCAAGATGAACATATAATTGGAAGCCTGAACAGTAAATCTTTTCCATGTAGTCAGCTATAGGGTCAAAAAACACATGGTTAGTTTGATGATTCTCATAACACTCTAAATCTTTAGACAACTGATTTTCAACCACACAAGACCCCTTTGATGTGCTGTCCAACTGCCTTTCTGCATGATGCCCACAAACAATGTAATTTTCTTCATTATAAAGATCATTCTTTGATGCAAGCTGTTGCAAGGAATTACAAAAATGAACAATCTTTTCCTCTGCCTGAGGGTTATAAAATCTATCTTCCAGTACTTCTTCTTGGTGTTTGCAATCAATTTCATACTCATTATGATTCGAAGACTGAGAAGTCTACTGCATCTCTACATCAATCTCAGAGGATGTAATATGATTTTCATAAGTAAACCCCTGCTGATCTTCATGCTGCATTTCATGAGATGTTATACTTTCTTCTTGGTGCTGAAATGCATTGTTATGAAGAGCCTCTAAAATTTCTTCATCCATAAATTCATCATCATCATAACAATCCTCCAAGTACTGAATAAGACTTAAAGAATGTCTACAGCAATCTTTGAGCAACAATAAGGAAGGATGACATTCTTTATACATGTCATAGAACACATCATGGAAATCAGCAAGAGAATATAATGAACCATTTTCCAAACTTTTATACCAAGACCATGCTTTTCCTTCTAAAGTGGTCATAAACATCTTCATGAGACAATCCTCAAGAAAGTGAACCTTAAGACTGCGTACATGCATATGAAACCTAACCAAATGAAGAGCAGCATTGTCTTTCTTTTCATCTTTGAATATCGGAAGATCCTCTAACCAATCAACCTTTGGCATAGGATTTGGAAAACCAGGGATATGAGACCGATTCATAGGAGCATACCTGGCATTCATTCTTGCAGTGAAATTCATCTTGAAACTTCATCAAGCTACTGATCTTCTAGTAGTGGAGTCACCTTCCAATTTCTTATTCGATGTGTGGAGTCGCCAAGGTAGTTTTGCAGCCTCAAAAAGATGTCTGAGCTCCTGCTACCTTCAGAGGTTCAGCCATTGATTTCGGGAATGAATAATCTTCAGGCTCCCGGCAGACGCACCAAAATGTTATCTCAAAATCAGGCCCTGGAAGGCTGCTGATCAGGAAGACTTTGAGTAACTATTTCAAACCAAACTTTTGGCTGAGGCTTAGCCTCCTCAGCCTGAGAGGGCTCTCTCAAAGGGTTAATGATTTTGATTAAAGAATAAGATAGATGGCTAACTCTATGGTTTGTGATTGTATATGTTTATAGGTTGAAAGATGAAGGTTGGCTACCATTGGGCTATGGAGTCAAAGTATGTTCACTATCACAGCAAGATCAGCTTAACATGAAGTCAGGGCATAGAGAGTTTTTATACATCAACAAAACAAAGATACAATGCAAGGAAACACAGTTTATAAATACATGAAGGAAGTTAGAGCATCATTGATGAGTTCTAAGTAACATGTATTCATACCACTGCAAGTAAGTGAAAGAGGAAAGCCATGAGACAATAGGACATTAAAAACCCTCTTTGAATCCTGAGTAGTGAAGCCAAAACATTCTACCTAGCATGGAAGTCAAGGCATTATAGAGTTCAAGTGCAGAAATGCAAATATAAAACAGTGAAACACAGTTAGTTTATCTATGAAGGAAGTCAGAGCATCATTGATGAATTCTGAGTATCATAAGTAAACGTCACTGCAATGTAAGTATTGGAAGATACCATCAAAACAAGAACATACAAGAACTCTTCATGAATCTTGAGTTGTCTAAGTAGAAATTCTGCATTAGGTTAAAAATATAAACAGTTTGCACATAGAGCAGCAGTTGAGCCAAAAAGTCTCCAACCCTTTGCTAATTCGACCTCTTGCTCTATATAAAGCATTTACAATTAGGATTCCATCATCCCTCATCAAGAGAATTCGAATTTTCCATCAGTGACACCTATTCTAACCATAAAACCAACCATTAATTAGAACTAGCTGTTAACTAGGAGTGCTAGTGACCTAATACAACTAGGAGTGTAACTCCTTATTATGATTACAACATCCTTATCTAAACATTTAAAGCATTCTTTGACACCTAACACTCCATGAAGTCGAATTTGATGAAGCCTCCCACGTGGTCATCTGACTGCTGAAGACAAACCCTAGAAATTAGGGAACATGTTTCCCTGTTTTTAGGTTTAGGATCCCTGAAAATGGCACGTGGGACAGAGCCTTTATCTCTTCATCCATGACACATTTTATGAAACTGAAGGAGGTTTTTGTAGCCCATGTTGTCCAGAACAAAAACCTCTCCTGGTTTTTTAAAACATTTCTCCAGCTGTCCAGAAATTGTCCTTGAAAAACACGTGGCAAACAGAAAAAATCCGTTTTCTGAAAGTAGGGTCTCAATGAAAGCTTAGTATCTCCCAACTGAAAACACTTATGAATAAAGTGAGATAGGTTATTGTAGCTGGACATTTTATGAAGAGAAACCGCCCTCAAATTCCAAAATAACCTTTCATGTGACCAGAAACTGATTTTGAAAAAGACTGCTAAAACCAGTAGACAAAGCTTGACTTTCAACAGTTTCGTAGCGCAAGTTTAACCATAAATTCCTCCCACCTCAGAACGAATTTGAAGAAACGGAAAGAGGTTTTTGTAGTGCAGCATGTTAGGAAGAAAAGCCTCTTTCAGTTTGCAAAATTAAGTTCTCAGCTGCTCAGGAAAGCTTTTGTAAATTGACTAGTAAAAGCAGAAAACAGAGTTTTTCTGCTAAAACAGGCTGCTACAGGGGTTTCGTAGCGCGCTACGAAAACTCCTAGTTCAGTGATTTCGAAGCTAGTTTGAAAATTTCTCCAAAGTAATGTGAGATATGACTTCCAAAGTCATGGTGAGGCTTCTAGGACATGGAATGAGGCTGTCAAACTTCGATGGAAAAGAGATATGACCTTGAAAGACTTCTAACCTTATGACCTAACTCTTAAAGCATGAAATGACCTAGAGACCCTTTAACACCATGACTAAAAGAAGGGTTTGTAAATGAGAATGACACTTATTGTGATGAGCTGACTCAAAACTTATAAGACTATGATTAGAAACAAGGCAACTTACCAAAGCTTAGAGACAAAGATTTTAGGGTGATAATAGATTCCTCCACTTTTTCCACTCCAAATGCATCGAGATGGATGACAAACAATATAATGATCTAATTCAAATCACCTCCTAACTAGCACAAGTTTCAAACCTTGACCACCATACAAAATGAAACCTTTGAAATCATATCACACTAACGTGATTTGACTAATTTTAAAAAAGGATTTGAGGTTAAGCCTTGATTCATTCATATATACGCGAATCATATGTAGAAACACAACGTGATTACGAATTGCAACAAAAAAAACAATCAAAGGAAAATCATTTTATCTTTTATAAATATATATAGATTACAATAAAATCTAGGTTGACTTCTTTACCACCAATGCTATATATATTTATTTGATTAAATTATTTTTTCGCATTATTAAGTTAGCATAATTATTTAACTTACTATTTAAATTAATGTACACATTTATTTAAAGTTTTCATTTTATATCTTATGATTTAACCTTTTATATTATAATATTATGGTATACAGATAACATCAAAATTTTTTCATTTTTATGTTTTATTATATTATAATTTGTTTTTCATTTTGAAAATAATTAATATAATAATATATAATATAAGTTATTTTTCTCAATTAATTTTAAATTTCACCATCTCTAAGTTCATAGTAACTCATATTAGAATCATCTTCTTTAAAATTATACTTTCAAATTAACCACATCATAATTATTTGTTGGTCAACGTTTCGAACCCTCTAACGAGGTTCATCATGAGGACCAAGATGAAAAAATTGATCTATCATTAGAAATAAATAGCAGAGATGCATCAACTTCCAGAATTAGCCATTAAAAAGTAGGATCCTTTTGTATGTGGAATCTTTGAGGATTTCCAAAGGCAGACTTTGATGTGGAGAGCATTATCGATCGAGGCCACAATTTTATTTGGATGGCGAAATTTTTGTTGGAATATAGTGGAATGTTTTCAAAAAATCATACTAAGAGTGTTTAAATCATATTTTTGATGGTGGAAATAGATTTAGCACCATCAAAAACCTCTATACACCTAAAATCTTAAAACTTAACAGCTGTAACTTCGATTTCTAAAAAAATTACTTACTTTTTAAAAATCCTAAAATTTTCAAACCAAATTATACTTACAATTTTTTAGTCTATTGTTTTCGAGAGTACATTCACTAATTTTCTCTTCATTAACGACTTTATTTCTCTTCATGACTACTTGAAACGACGTTTAGTCTTTGTAGTCCTTTTTGTACATTGTTAGGTGTAAATCACTTTTCTGGCGCTATCGAATTTTCGTGTTGAAATTGTAATAGTTAACGTTTTTCGAGTTAGTGCTATGGATTTGGATATATTTAAGTATATCTTCCGAGAAATGTTCGACGTTGGAAATTCTCAACCAATAAAATTGTGTACATGTTTTATAGACAACTATGAAGTGGATGTGGGTGTCCATTGTATTTGTTTTTTCATAAATTTGGGTGGTGTGTATTGTAATCACAACGAAGGCAAGTTAGGTTGGAAATTGTGATATGTTGTATTTATTGATTATTCGGTCTAGTTGTAAATTTTGACCATATGGATTGATGTTGATAGTTATTGCTAGTAAGAGTAAATTTGGTTTATTCAAAAAGATAAGAATGGTTTTGATTTGGTTATTTAGAATTTTAATTATGTGTTAAATAAGTTTTAAGTTTTTTTTAATATTTGTGGGTAGTTTAAAAATATTAGAAGTTAAATGTTAAATCATAGATGTTTATTACATGTTAAATGTTTATATATATGTTTATATTTACATGAGATCTACCCTTATTATATGTTAAATGTTTATGTTTACGTTTACATTTATGTGACATCTATCTTATATTTTTATGGTGGGTTGTAGAGAGCTTTTCGGTGTAAAAATTTCCGAGATAAATAACGCGTTGATAAAATCTCCAAAGATGTGCTGGAACTTGGAAAAATCTCCACCTTTTAGGCTTTTGGTAAAAAGATAATAATGATGTGTATGCGTTTCTATAAACAACTCTGAATTGAATAAGTAAAGTCGTTGTGGGTATTGTTGTTGTTTGATTTGCATGTAATGCAATTTTTATATGCCAGGGAGGCAACGCTATGTTGGCAATTGTGACATGTGGTATCTTTCCACCACTGTGCATGATGCATCATCGTCTAATATGAATGGTTATCGATGTTTTTTATTTAACATTTTTATGACACGCGATCAACCAATCTCTAAAATATCTACACCATTGGGGGATGATATACCAATTTCAATTTTTTGGAGAGTGATATACCAATCTCTATGAAATGTCTAAACCATGGGCCATGTTCCTCTAATTTCTTAGTATTGTGTGAGTGCGCTATCTAGGATTTGGGCCAATTTTTCAAATTATTTATTATTCATGGTGGTAACTATGGTCTTTTCACCTATAAGTGGGCATTAGTCTCATTAGTCCCATGACATAAATGCAGAAGGCTATTGATTTCATCGCATGATTTTAAATTTTGGCATTGACCAATGTATGCATAATCAATAAAGGATTCTAGGAAGGTTTTATGGAAGGTTTTATTGCATTTTTAAATAAAATTGGTGAATTTTTTAGTAAAGTTGTCAAGTTTTAAGTGGTTGAAAGTATGGTTTTTTCATCCAATGAGGTTTAGTTTCAAGAAAAACATTTAACTTATTGTGATAAGGTTTAAAGAGTAGACGTATCCACTTTTAATCTATTTTCATAAGGTTCAAAGAATAGACGCTTCTATCAATGTGACATCTAGATTCTTACTAAATCATAAATTATTGGTATATTTAACTTATGAGTTGTTAGATATACTCTTAGTATTATAATTAAAATATAATAATTATAATAATAAAATATTTGTCCATATTATTTTAAAGAATTCTACGTAACTAAAAATCAAATTAATCTCAATATAAAAAACAATTGGCTAATTAAGTCTTTTGAAAAAATCATCTCACACTAACATCATCTAGTAAGATAATTTAACGAGTGGCTTTGAGTTGTTTGAAGGAAGTCAATAGTTGGACTGAATCGAGGATATGTTTAGGAGTGGTCATTCATTTATGATATGGAGAATAATGCATATAAAAGACGTTAATAGCTTAATCAACAAAGTTAACCACTTTGTTGGTGGTTGTGTAATATATTTTACATATTGGATTAAGGATTTAAGAATTGGATTAAGAATTTTTTTACTTATTTGTTGAAGTGCTTATACCAAGGCATAATGTTATAATTTCCTTGGGTGTAATAAAGTTTTTCAATGGTATTTTCATAACTGTCTTCCAAATTAATAATAACATTGTTTATTGAATATGACATAGTACCATATTCAATTTTGAAGCATTGATAAAGTTGTAAGAGAAAAAGAACTAGTGCATAACAAAGTTTTACTTATTAAAAAATGTATCAGTATGTTTTAATTACTAAAAGTAAAATAAAAGTATATTAATAGTTTTATTCTTGTATTTTATTATAAGTATAATTATTATATATGATGCTTAATTAAGTGATGATTTTTTTATTATAATTAAGATTTAAAACTTGAAATGGTTAGTAATCAATATATAGACTTTTAGATTAAGAAAATAAAAATTAATAACAAAAAATATATTAATGATTTTTTTCCCTTTCATAACTATCATAATAAACTAATATATAAGATATTTAACTTGTAAATATATAAGATACTTAACTTAAGTGATGATGTTTTTATATTTTAGTTAAGATTTGAGAATTGAAGTGATTAGTGTTTAATATATAATTATATGTTCATTATATAAATAATGACATTATTACTTAAGTGTTTAAATTGAGTTATAATAGTATAGTTAAATCTAATTTATTATTGAGATAAGATTTAGGCTTGGGTTATATGTTTCTTATGTCCTTTGCTTATGTATTGGTTGATCTTTTTAAGTATACTTGTGTTGCAAGTATGTAATCTTTGCATTTTTTAATTGTGATTGGTAGTAATCATGTGTATTTGGGGGCTAATTAGTGGATTCAAAATTTGCACCTTAATAAATTATATATAAATACATATTTTTGCTAGTGTGTCCATGTCTTGTGACACTAGAGCTAGGGGCATCTATGTTGTCCAAATCATTAGGGTTCACACCCAACCTTAACATGCTTAGACTTTTTTTGTGTCTCCCAAATGGCACAAGTTTCAAACATTGACCACCTTACAAAATGAAACCTTTGAAATCCTATCGCACTAACAAGATTTGATTAATTTTAAAGAAAGACTTGAGGGTAGGCCTTGATTCACTCATGTATACATAAATCATATATAGAAACACAATGTGATTACGAAGTGCAATAAAAAAAACAATCAAAAGAAAATCATTTTATCCTCTACAAATATATATAAATTATAATAAAATCTAATTTGACTTCTTTACGACCAATACTATATATATTTATTTGATTAAATTATCTTTTCGCATTTTAAGTTAACATAAATATTTAACTTACTATTTAAATTAACACACATTATTCAAAATTTTCCTTTTATATCTTATGATTTCACCTTTTATATTATAACATTATAGTATACGAATAACATCAAAATTCTTTAATTTTTATATTTTATTATATTATAATTATTTTTTGTTCCCCTGGGGTAGCTCAAGTGGTGATGGTCATGGAATGAAGTCTCGCCGAACCGGAGATCTTGGGTTTGAATCTTGTACTACCCTCCCCCGTTGCGGGGTGTATAATGGACATGTAAAATTGAAAATAAAAGAGTCTTGTCAAACTTAACAAAAAAAATATTGTAATTATTTTTTATTTTAAAATTAAGACACACATTATTCAAAGTTTTATTTTCATATCTTATAATTTAACTTTTTATATTATAATATTATAGTATACCTATAACATCAAAATTCTTTAATTTTTATGTTTTATTATATTACATTTTTTTTTTAAATATGAATTGTTTTTCTCAATTAATTTTAAATTCCACCCTATATAAGTTCATAATAACTCATATTAGAATTATCTTCATTAAGAAGGATCCTTTTGTAGGTGGAATTTTGGAAGATTTCCAAACGTAGACTTTGATATGGATACCGTTATGTATTCAATTTTATTTGGATAGTGAAATTTTTGTTGGAATTTAGTTGATTTTCTTAAAAAAAAATATTTAAAATATTTAAATTGTTTTTATAATAGAAATAAATTAACACTATCAAAATTTTTGAACACCCAAAATCTTAAAACTTAATAGCTTTAATCCTAATTAACAAAATTTCTATTGTTTTCTATTATTTAACCACTTTGTTGGTGGTTGTGTAATATTTTTACGTATTAGATTAAGGATTTAAGAATTGGATTAAGAATTTTTTTTACGTATTTGTTGAAGTACTTATACCCAGGCATAATGTTATAATTGCCTTGGGTGTAATAAAGTTTTTCAATGGTATTTTCATAATTGTCTTCCAAATTAATAATGACATTGTTTATTGAATATGGCATAGTACCATATTCAATTTTGAAGCATTGATAAAGTTGTAAGAGAAAAAGAACTAGTACATAACAAAGTTTTACTTATAAAAAAATGTATCAGTATGTTTTAATTACTAAAAGTAAAAAATTACTAAAAGTAAAATAAAAGCATTTCTTGTATTTTATTATCAAGTATAATTATTATATATTATGTTTAATTAAGTGATGATTTTTTTATTATAATTAAAATCTAAAACTTGAAATGGTTAATAATCAATATATAAACTTTTAGATTAAAAAATAAAAATTAATTAACAAAAAATATGTTAATGATTTTTTCCCTTTTAGTTTATCATAATAAACTAATATATAAGATATTTAATTTGTAAATATATAAGATACTTAACTTAAGTGATGATGTGTTTACATCTTAGTTAATATTTGAGAATTGAAGTGATTAGTGTTTAATATGATGATGATGATGATGATGATGGTTAATGTCCACTGAGACCAAATAATGGTCTATCAGACCTAAAGAAACAAATTATCTATTTTGATTTAAGATTTTATTTCTATGCTCAAAAAGCTTGAAGAGAAGCCTCCCAAGCTCACTATAATTTTGACATTGTAAAAGGCTAGGAAGGTCAGTATTGTAACAAAGATTGTGAAACTGAGATCTAATGTGGTTATATGCGGGGCACTCTAAGAGGAAGTGGTTTTCATCCTCGATGTTCCTATTCTCACATATACGACAGATCCTTTCTGTCCATGGCGTTTTAGGAACTGCCCAACGACCTGTTTCACTATGGAGCTCATGAGAATTCGTTCTAATCTTTGCTATATTAATTTTCTTCTTTGAGCTAGTTAAAATAGAGAGATACTTTTGATCTTCTAGGGTGGGGTTGATGACCTTCTTATAATAACTTAATTTTCTTTTAGTCGCTAAGTCTTTCTCACACCACATTTTTTCTTTGAACTTAGAAGTAACAATATCTTTAATGTTATTTATGTTTTGCAATGCATCATTTTCGTTGATCTCCCAATAGTTTAACCAGGCCCTTGTGTCTTTATGCCACCCTCGATTGAGCCTTAGGTGGTTTTGGCTAGAATTTAAAGCTAGCTTAGGAAGTCTATGATCGTCTATGTTACTGATTTTGTGCTTGTACAACAGAAACCTAAGCATAGCTAGGCTCTCAATAGGCGAAAGACCTGCTTCTATAAGGAGAATAGGATAGGGTGTATTACTTTTAATTTTCAGGTTATAAGTTATAAAACGCTTCTGGATTTGCTCAATCTTTCTCCATGATTCTCTGGAGATGCTGCAACCCCAAACCTCACAGCCATATAAGATAACAGGAGTGACTAAAGTTTCAAAGAGGAACTTCTTTTTATCCCACATTACAAGGTTTGCTATTTTACAATTATTTTCAAGACCAAAGTAAGCTTTCCACCCCCCATTAATCCTTTTCCCAATGCTATGGTTCCAGTTGAGCTTGTGATGAATATCAATTCCTAGGTACTTGTAAGAATACACTTCCTCCAAGTTATTATTGTCATACATAAAATTAGCGTAAGTGTCCTTCTTGGATTTGATAATCATAACTTTTGTTTTGTCAGTGTTAACAGTCATACCCATGGTAGAGCAGAAATCCTTAAGAAGCCTGAGTTACTTATTAAGATCAGATGGGCACCTTGCCAAAAGAACAATATCGTCAGCATAAAGAAGAAGGATGACGACTATCCCAGCTAAGATCGTGCCATCACATCCTGCTTCCTCTAAATAGCCTTCGAGCTTATCGATGTAAATGCCAAATAGGGTAGGGGAGAGGGGGCAACCTTGTTTAACTCCGATGTTACACTTAATATCTTTCGACCACCCTTCATTGCTCTTTAGCTTGGCAATTACATTCTCGTATAACCTTATAGCGGTAGCTCTCAACTCGAGAGGAACCTTTAGCTCTTCTAATCTATTCCAAAGGTTGTATCTAGGAACCGTATCGAAAGCCTTTCTAAAGTCCACAAAGCAACAAAATAAATTGGATTTATCATTACGACATTCCTCCGCAATGATCCTAAGTGTAACAAGGTGGTCTGTTGTTGAGTGATGCCTTCTGAAACCTGCTTGGCCTTTAGCCCGCTTACCTTCACTTTCAAGCCATATGCTTAACTTCTTTTCCAAAATACTACCATATAACTTGGCTAAGAGAGGGCTGATCATAATTGTTCGATAATTAGAGGGGTTATTTGTATCCCCACTTTTAAAAATAGGGATAATGAGGTTCTTAGTCCAAGGTTTAGGGAACCCTTGCTTGACTGCTTGATTGAAAAGCTTGTGGATGTGGGGGATGAGGGCAGGACCTCCAATTTTTAAGATTTCTGCTTGGTAACCTTCAATGTCCTTAGCTTTCCCATTAGCGAGTCGATTAACGCCAAACTTAATGTCTTCTAAAGAGAAAACTTCTTTCGTTGTGAGAAGGGTTTCCAAATTATCCATGACATTTGGAGATTCATAAAGCTTTTTAAGATAGGAATTCCAATCGTGAAGAGCAATTTTATTATTATACTTAGTCTTCCTAGTTAGAATCTGCCTCCAAAATTTCTTAGGAGCTACCTTAGAGAGGTGTAAGAGATTCTCTTGTCTTTGACAAATGTACTGCCTCTTTTTCCTTTTAGTTAGGGCTTTGTATATTTTTATCTTGTCCATTTTAAGAGATTCATCAACAGATTCCTTAATTTCTCTCCTTGCACTTTTACAATCTTTGTCATACCATGGATTGGTTTTGTTATTTCTTTTATTATTTGAAACTTCAATTGAGAACTTGTTAATAGAATATGAGAGGGTTGTAGTAAAATTATGATAGAGGTCTTCTATGTTGTCTATATTAGATAAAGGAAGCAAATTAGTTTTTAATTCATTTAAAAAGAGATCATTTTTATTTCTATCAAATATTAAGTTCTTTTGGCTATAAGTATTATTTTCTATGGGAACTCTATGCATGACAAAATTGAGAGTTATAAGTAAAGGCCTATGATCAGAGTCAGGTCCGTGGTCGTTTAAGATGTCAAAATTTATTATTTCGTTGTATAATGGGAGATCAGAAATAACGTAGTCTACCACGCTGCTACCAAGTCCATGGATGCAGGTCATCTTGCTAGAATTGGGACACTTCTTTAGACCGTTGCAAATTATGAGATCCTGAGCACTACAGAGCTTGACTAGCTCCAACCCAAACAAATTTTCCCCGAGATCTTCAGAGTTCCTTTTGTACCTGCTAGCCAGAGTAGGGTCTTCGTCTAACCAAAGAGGATTAGGGTTGGAATGATTGCTTAGAATAATAGCTTGGTTGTTTGAAGTTCGAGCATTAAAGTCACCTATTAAAAGGATATTACCGTCATTCCTTAGGCTAGAAATATCATTCTCTAAACCATTGTAAGGGTTAGTTTTATCTAGATTCTTCTTCTTATAGAAGTTAGAATTAATGGGGGGAAAATAACATATTGCTATGTAGGACTTTTTATTATTAATGTCTTTGATCTCTATCCAACTATATTGGTTGTGAGGGTCGTTTTTATAAATCCTAACATGGGGGGAGATGTTCTTCTTAATGTAACAAGCTATTCCCCCAATGCCTCTATGGGAGGATCGCTTGTTCCAGGTAGACCATAGCGTAAAGCCATCTATGTTAGGGACCTTAGATTCTTCGTGCTCCCAAGTTTCAACAAGCAAAATAATATCAACATCATTTGAAATCCAACTTAGCTTGGGGCCTTTGTTCCATGGGAAGCCCCGACAATTCCAAGAAAGGATCCGGAGCATGTTTAATTGCTATTGATTACTATCTTTTTGGTTTCTATCTCGAATAAAGGCTTTTCTATTTCTGATTATTGCCCATTTTCCTTCCTTTTTAGCTTCTTTTACCTTTTGAACCTCCTTTCTTAATTCTGCTTGGGCTTCTGGAATGAGATCTTCATTTATGAATATATGCTCATTATATAAATAATGACATTATTACTTAAGTGTTTAAATTGAGTTATAATAGTATAGTTAAATCTAATTTATTATTGAGATAAGATTCAGGTTTAGGTTACATGTTTCTAATGTCCTTTGATTATGTATTGGTTGATCTTTTGAAGTATAACTTGTGTTGCAAGTATGTAATCTTTGCATTTTTTAATTGTGATTGGTAGTAATCATGTGTATTTTGGGGTTAATTAGTGGATTCAAAATTTGCACCTTAATAAATTATATATAAATACTTATTTTTTCTAGTGTGTCCATGTCTTGTGACACTAGAGCTAGGGACATCTAAGTTTTCCAATCATTAGTGTTCACACCCAACCTTAACATGCTTAGACTTTTTTTTGTGTCTCCCGACTAGCACAAGTTTCAAACATTGACCACCTTACAAAATGAAACCTTTGAAATCCTATCGCACTAACAAGATTTGGCTAATTTTAAAGAAAGACTTGAGGGTAGGCCTTGATTCACTCATATATACATGAATCATATATAGAAACACAATGTGATTACAAAGTGCAATTAAAAAAAAAACAATCAAAAGTAAATCATTTTATCCTCTATAAATATATGTAAATTACAATAAAATCTAAGTTGACTTCTTTACAACCAATACTATATATATTTATTTGATTAAATTATCTTTTCGCATTTTAAGTTAACATAATTATTAAACTTACTATTTAAATTAACACACATTATTCAAAGTTTTATTTCCATATCTTATAATTTAACTTTTTATATTATAATATTATAGTATACCTATAACATCAAAATTCTTTAATTTTTAATGTTTTATTATATTACAATTTTTTTTTTTTTTTTTAAATATGAATGGTTTTTCTCAATTAATTTTAAACTCCACCATGTATAAGTTCATAATAACTCATATTAGAATTATCTTCATGCAGAAGGATGCTTTTGTAGGTGGAATTTTGGAAGATTTCCAAACGCAGACTTTGATATGGATACCGTAATTTTGGAACATTTCCAAACGCAGACTTTGATATGAATACCGTTATGTATTCAATTTTATTTGGATAATGAAATTTTTGTTAGAATTTAATTGATTTAAAAAAATATATATTTAAAATATTTAAATCATTTTTATAACGGAAATAAATTAACACTATTACAATATTTTAACACCCAAAATCTTAAAACTTAATAACTATCATCCTAATTAACAAAATTTCTATTATTTTCTAAACAAAATTAGAACCCCATTGAACTAAGGCTTAGTTTATTGTTTTCGAGAGTACACTCACTAATTTTCTCTTCATTAACGACTTGAAACGACGTTTAGTCTTTGTAGTCCTTTTTGGTACATGGTTAGGTGTAAATCACTTTTGTGGCGCTATCGAATTTTCGTGTTAAAATTGTAGTAGTTACGTTTTTCGAGTTAGTGCTGTGGATTTGGATATTTTCAAGTATATCTTCCGAGAGAATTAAATAATGGGTTGATGAAGTCTCAAAAATATATGTCAACGTCGGAAATTCTCCACCAATAAAATTGTATACATGTTTTATAAACAACTATGAAGTGGATGTGGTTGTCCATTATATTTGTTTTTTCATAAATTTGGGTGGTGGGTATTGTAATCACAACGAAGGCAAGTTAGGTTGGAAATTGTGATATATTGTATTTATTGATTATTCGGTCTAGCTGTAAATTTTTGACCATATGGATTGATGTTGATATTTAATGTTGGAAATTGTGATATATTGTATTTATTGATTATTCGGTCTAGCTGTAAATTTTTGACCATATGGATTGATGTTGATAGTTAATGTTTAGTGAGAATAAATTTGGTTTATTGAATTCTCACAAAGATAGGAATGCAGAATTTTAATTATTTGTTAAATAAGTTTTAAGTTATTTATTTTTGAATTTCACAATTTATATAATAAGGGTGATTATCAATTAAGTTATTTTTATGGACATTATATGTTTAATATTTTTTTTTTAATTATTATAATTTTGATGAGTTAAAAGGTTAGGAAGGTCGGTATTATAATAAATATTTTCAATTGTGATTTAATGTGGGTGTATATAAGACATTCTACAAGAAGTCATTTTTCATCTTCAACCTTTTTAGTGTAAAAAAGGTGACAAATTATTTCAACCCGTGATATTTTAGGAATTGTTCAACACCCTATTTCAATATAGAGCTGCTGAGAATTTGTCTTGCATTGATCAACCATACTTTTATCTTGTATTTATCAACCATACTTTTTATCATGCAAATTATGGTTTATCACCTCCTTATAGTATCTTAATCTGATTTTATCCTCTAATTCTCCATCGAACCACAATTTCTCCTTAAATTTAGATGTAATAATATTTCTAATATTATCATTATTTTGTGGAGTAACCTCTTCTTGATTCTCTCATTACTTATCCAAACCTTGAAATATTTAGGCCAACCTTGTTTGAGTCGCAAATGGTTTTGATGGAGTAAGAAGAAAGCTTATGAAACTTCATGTGCTTTAATCTATAAATTGTAGTGGATATTCCACTAGAGCAGTTCATCACAACATATCGAATAACATATTGAATTTTTTACTATGAAGGTTAATTTCATTTAGATCTCAAATTTTTTAATTATTAGTTTTATACTAGTATACTAAATAACTAAAATGTGAAAAATAGAGAAAAGAAACATACACACACCATCCTAAAACAAACACGAGATTTACCCTGGGAAACCCATAGAGGACAAAACATAGCTAGAAGGTGAGACCACTCTACTCACTTTTTCTTGTATGGATGTAACCACCCCATTCCACATTTACCTGCCTTTACAAGATTTCTAGGTAAACATGAGCTGGAAGTTACTATGATGGGACCCAACATCCAAGTTCCAATTATGGAAGTGGAGTATACTAACCAAAAACTTAGTAAAACCTCTCAGGGACACCATATCACCTAGGTGTCAAACCACAATCCCTAGTGATCAAGCCCTGCACTGTAACTTCTTTTTAAATGAGCTAACACCCTAGTCGCATGCATAAGCCGTTGTGGGTGTGGATGGAAGGCTCTAGCCGCATGCACAAGCCTCCCTTAGTGCGGTTGCAACCAAAAATTCCTAGTTCCATGCATGTGGCCGCAAAATCAATGCCATGTTTTTCAGGGCTAGCCTATAGGCCACTGCCCAGAACAACCCAAAACTTTTCATAATCAAGTTTAAGGTGATGAAAAATATATATGATAAGTACTAAGGCTAGATCTTGCTCATAAGTTGCCAACACATGAGAACATTTCATCAAGCATATGTTAAGCATAATAACTGTAGGTGATGAATGCATTTATGTTCCATGTTTCCTTAACTTCGTCAAGGAATCATCAAGAAGACTCAATGCCATCTTAGATTAACTGCAACAACACTTTTTAGCCCATGCATTCACATAACCATTCAATAACTTATCAAATCATGAATAGGATCCATAACAAGAGTACATCATTTAACCAGGCCTATAACCAAAATATAACCAGAATGAATCCATGAAAAATCAGTCATAAAATCAACACAATAACCAATACATGTGCTCATTGATCACAATAACAAAATAAATCATATTAACATATGCATATGCCAACCAAGTCATGTACTTCCATGTACTACCCAACCATAGATAGGGTTGAACCAAATATCTCTTTCAACCAATCACCCTCGTTCCATATTCCAAGCATGAATGTGAGATCATATGGGTTAAGAAAAAAATGGAACCAACTAGGGCTTCCAGAGGCCAAACCACCTCAACCCTCAACCACAGTGATTTCACCTAAAATGGTCTAGAAATCACTAACACTAAACAAGCTTGGATGCCTTCGACTTTCTTCACCATACCTACAGGAATTTTCCTATCTCCACCCATCTGTCAAGAGTTCCAGGGGAAATCCCATCTCCACCGTTGACCCTTGGTAATTTCCCGAGACCACCTCACCAAGATCCAAAGTCTACCGACCATCCAAAGCTTAAACCAAAACAAGGAACCCACAACACCATGGCTATCCAAGAAATGGAAAGGCAAGGATGAAACCACTGTCAATCCAAGAAAATCCCATGCCAATGACAACAAAGTAAAAAAAAAAAACAAATTTATGTACCATGCATTCAAATCCCAACATGCTAATCACACATGCACATTGTTAACTACAAATCCATAACTATTTCTTGCCCTTACTTGTTGTTGTCCAAACTTCCTCTTATGCTCCCTTGCTTTCCTTGCTTTCTTTCTCCCTTGATTTTCCTCTCTCCTTTGTTGAACCCAATCAAGCGCTGAGAAAAAACTTTCAATTGTTTCTCATGTGCATTTTTATCATTGATGTTTTGTGTCTCTTCCTTTCCTTTCCTCTTTTTCTGTCATTTTCTTCATTTTCTCTCTTTCCATTGCATGCATATTTTATCTCTTCATCTTACTTTTCTCCTATTTTTCCTTTATTCCTTTAATTAATTTCCATTTATTGCCTCTTTCCTTTTCCAATGCTAATGCCAATTTCCATAACCATTAATTAACCATAAGTGACCCCTAATGTGATGTCCCCCCCCCCACAGTCAACTTGGAATACACGTCCCATGACCTTGGTTGATTTTTTACTTTTTACATGGAAATATAACCTGGGGTTGTTACAAACCCCTCCCCTTTGGGGGAAAATCGTCCTCAGTGTTCTATTACACTTATGACCAATAAAACATACTTCTCATGGAACTTTATAAACACATCTCGATGCAGTATTTACAGTGAGAACTGCTGAAAACATAACAAACATATTTCTTATGGAGCTTTATAAACCCAACTCGGTGAAGTATTTACAATGACAAACACATATACTTATGTACATTTGCTTCAACCAACAATAAACATATGATTCCTACATTAGTGACAAGGGAGTCCATAGGCTCACACCTTCACCCTCAAAAGAAGTACCAGGATTCACCTCCTTCCTAGGAAGCCCAGAGTCCACTACTAAGATCGATTTTTCAGACAATGTCCAGCGCTACAATCCTTGCACTACTTGTTCTCTCAGTGAATAGTTAACGGATCATTGTTCCTAGGCACACTCCCATTGTGCTTCTAATTCCATATGGAAATGCTAATGACCAAAACAATTTTATTCCTTGACCTTCTTTCTCTTCTTTCTAGTCCCTCGAGCAATGTGGTCACCTTCTTCCATGCAGTCACTCTCCTTCCAAGTTCCCTGGCATCCCCTTCTTTGCTTCCCAATCCCTCGGGCAATCCATCCCTTGGAAATGTTTCCTCGCATTGGAAGGTTTAAAAGCCAAGGCATATTCTTTCCTCAAGCCCATCATATTGGTCATAGCATGCTTATGGAAATCAATGGACACTATTGGGTACCTGTGTCCCACAATGGCCTGCTCTGGAAGTGCTTTACCAATGTATTTTTGCATGTTCCAATTCCTTTTGTCATTGCTGCTAATTCTCTTGCCGCCACTTCCATCCACCCAAACCTGGTCATTTCCATGCTTTCATGTACCAAGAACTAATTTCCATTAGACCCAAAAGAAATTGTAATAAATTAAAAGAATACATGTAACCACCCCTCTCACATTTCCCTAGTTTCATCGGCCTGTTGAGATAAACATGAGAGGAAGAACTAATATAAAATGACCTAACCTCCTAGGTTCCATTAAGGAAGTGGGGCCAACAATTGATGACAAACTGGCATCTCATAACATTCTACATGGGCTATAGGTCACTTAGAGGTTGAGTAACCAACCCAGGTGGCCAAGACCTGAGTTGGACACCCTTTTCTCTTACCTATGTCCCCAACCGCTCCCACAACAAGCCCTCCATGTGGTTAGAAGCCTCCAACTGCATGCAAAAGCATGCATCCGTGTGGTTGCAAACAAAATTTCTCAATTAGGAGCATGTGGTCCCGTGATCTAAGCCTAGATTCTAGGTCAGCCTCCAGACCACTGCCTAAAAATTCCTGTAACTTCTCAGAATCAATAATGGCATGAAAACAATGTTAGACATACAATTTTGAAGGCATAACTTCACCTAGACTTCCTATAACATGAAAAACATTTCATCAAACACATTGCAAAAAAGAAAGCTACAGGTTATGAATGCATATCTGATCATAAAAGTCTGAGATTCATCTTAGAATCACCGAGAAGGCCATATGCCCTCTCCACATAGCTAAAATACCACTGATTAGTACATACATTCATCACTCATCAATAACTAAACATTTCATGACAAGAGACATAGAAGATACACATCATATGAACAACATATAACCAGAAAATAGCCAACATATAAACCATAGAAACTTAGCCATATTATCACCAACACATTGCCAATAAATATACATGAATCATAATGGAAGAATATATTTTATCAACATAGGAAAATACCAACCAAGTATGGGACTTCCATGTACCACCCAGCCATAGATTGGGCTGAACCAAATCTCTGTTTCAACCAATCACCCCCACGCCATATTCAAAGCACGAATGTGGGATCTCATGGAATAAACCAAATGAGGGTTCCTATAGGCAAAACCTCAACCTGTGATTCCACCTCATTGTTGGACATCACTAACACCAACCAGATCGGTATCTACCTAAGCTTTCCATGGCTCCAATAACTAGTAAATCAACCCACAACCTTCTAAGGCTTCAAAGAATTTTTCCAACCTAGCTCCAATACTATTAAATCAACCCACCAAGGGCTCCAAAGCGATTTTCCAACCTAGGCTCCAAGACTAGTAACTCAACCCAAGTTGTTCCAGGGCTTCCAAAGAGTTTGTTTAAGGAATTACAAGCACCAATCAGAAAACAAATCAATGGAAAATCCGACAACACCATGGCTATCCATAAAATGGTAAGGCTAGGAAAAACCACTGTCAATCCAATCAATCAAATCATAACCAAATAATCAAATGCATATACCATGCATGCCAAAACTAACAATGAAATCATACATGCAACTTGGTACCTGGAAATAAATCTAGTTGTAGCTGCTGATCCCATTTTCCTCTTGTGATTTCTTGCTTTCCCTTTTCCTTCTTTCCCCAATTCCAATGAAAACTAGAGTGCTCCAAGCATGCTCCCACAACACTCCAAGATTTCTCTAAGTGTGCAAGAGTATGAGAGAGAGAGAATAGAGAGGGAGCTCTAAGCTAAAACTAACGAAAGGTTATCACACTAACAAAAGCTGTGAACTTATCCTCAAAAGCATTTGTCTCATTGAGGCCCCTATTTTCTTCATTTTCCTCTATTTTTCCTTCAATTTTCCTCACATGCAATTATGTGACATTTCACCTTCCTTTTCTCCCATTTTCCATTATTTTCATAATTAAATTCCAATAAATGCCACTTTTCCTTTGCTAATCCCTTTTACAGTTTCCATAGCCACAAATTAATCACCAGTGATCCCGTCACTATGTTTTGCCCAACATTTAGCTTGGAATACATGTCCCATGACCTTGTCTATTATTTTTATTTATTTACATATGAAATCAACACGGGGTTGTTACAAACACCTCCCCCTCTGGGGGAATACCATCCTTGGTGTTCAATGACACTTATAAACCAAAAAACACATGTTGCCTATGGAGAGTTATACCATAGCTCAATGCAACATTTACATCATATCCATCTGTTGAAACATAACCAACATATCATGAAAACCATACCATTCATTAGGCCTTTATAACACAACTCAATGCGGTATTTACAATATACATATGCATATATATACATAACCAAAATACAACATCAAAATATATATTAAAAGACATATGCTCAACTAGTGAATAGAGAAGGATACATATCCTACATCTGATTATCCATCTCCCATGTAGTTTCATTAGGCCTAAAGTGCTTCCATTGCACTTTAACTTGCTCGATTGCTCGATTTCAGAGCATGAGCATATTTCGCTGCAATATTCCCTGAGTTTCTAACTAGAATTCTCCTTTTGGCTCCACCTGCAATAGAGACCATTCAATCAAATGATCAACATATATCACATACTTCTTAAACAATGACACATGGAAAACATCATGTAATTTCACTAATGAAGGTGGTGAAAGTCGGTAGGCTATTGGTTCAATCCTCTCAAGAATCTTGAAAGGCCCACAATATCGAGGTGCTAGCTTGGAACATGATCCAATCCTCAAGGATCTCTTCTTGGGCTTGATTCACATGTACACATGTTCCCCAACTTGAAACTCCTTAAACACCCTGTGCTAATCTACATAACTCTTCTGCCTGTCACATTCTACCTTTAAATTCTTCTTGATTACATGCATTTCCTATTCCATCTCTTCCAACACATCTGATCCAATCAATACCCTATTCATTGGATAACTCCAAATGATAGGAGTGTTACAATGCTTCCTATAGAGTGCCTCAAATGGAATCATCTTCAAAGATTCTTGATACCCATTATTGTACACAAACTCCACCATTGGAAAATACTCTTCCCACTTTCACCATTGATGCATAACATACATTCTCAACATGTCCTCTAGAATCCTATTGACCCTCTCTATCTATCCATCTGGCTATCGATGATAAGCTATACTAAAGGCCAACGTTGTACCCAAACCTTCAAACAACTCTTTACAAAACCTAGAAGTGAACTTGGCATCTCTCTCTAACACAATCTTCCTAGGAATATCATGTAACCTCACTATCTCCCTGATGAAGACCTATCCTACCTCACTAGTTGAATTCGTAGACTTCATTGGAATGAAGTGAGCTACCTTAGTCAACCTATCCTCCACAACCATAATAGAATCATGTTGTCTAGATGTCCTTGAAAAACCTGTAATGAAGTCCATTTAAATGACCTCCCATTTCCACTTTGGAATTGATCCGTAATTGATCTAAGACAAATAATTAAGGTATTACAGACTCATGTGCATGGATGTGTCTATGTTATTTTATGCAACGGATCGATAAGATTGTGAAATACACAGACACTGAAGCAGTTTAAGAAAACACAACAGGCAAACATATAAACACAATAAGTTTAATAAGGAGTTCACCCAAGACTCTTGGGCTATGTCTCCTGGTCCAGCCTTCAGTGGTGGCCTCTCTATTATGTTTTCAAAGCAGAATTTTTACAACAGTGAGCTCAATTTGAGTCTCACTCAACAGATATAAATTAGCAAGACTGTACTTGGATTCCCCAAGTCTCTTGAGTACACAGACTCTTCTTACTGAATCTCGACCTCTATTGGTCACAATGGTATGAGTCCAATCTAAGACTCAATACATGAGAGGCATATACAAAGGAGTTCACTTGAACCTCTCAAGCCTTCCCAGGAGTACACAGACTCTCTGACTCTCTTTGACTCTGTCTCGATGCTGCCTCTGCTTCTGCAGGTCAGCTCGACTTATTCTCTCTGTTCTTTGCTTTTAGCTTTCTTAACTTGCTACTACCTTTACTGCTTCCTTTAACTCGCTTACTGCTTTCTCTATCAGTTCATGGCTTTAAAGCCAATTTGCTTTCTGAATTTTCGTTTCCACTTCCCGGCTTTCTGGTTCCCCTGCCTTTGTCCATTCAAATCCCTCTATTCTGCGTAATCATCACTATATAACGCCTCACAGGGAGGTGGCCACCTGTTTCATAACAAACTGAGAGTCAATTCTCTTGGACGTTTTCAAAACGACCGTTTATTTTGTTAACTCCAAGAATGCCCACGAAACACGTCCTTCTGCTAACGCATCGTCCATATCAGACTTCAAATCCTATACAACTCTGTTTGTTTTCTTTGTCGGGTCTGGTCATCCATCGAAATGCATCTCCGCTGTCGATCTGGGGGCCCCAGATCCTACAGTCATCGTCCATATCGAGTGGGTAAGTAACATGATGTTTACCCGTCCAATGTGAACGATTTTCTCTCTCTTCCGCCGAATGCATGGCACCCATTGTTGGCATCGGGTGGGACTCGGTTGAAACTGCTTACCGCTGGAAGCCCTTCCGATATTTTGCCGGTTTTTGTGGGACCCCGCTTTTGACGAAATTAGAACAATATTTTTCTGTAATTTATAATTATTTCGGGTCCGAGCGCTCGGGGCTTTTCCTTCTTTGAGGGGTGTTGGTACTATTTTATTACCATCCTTTTCTTCTAAGAATCCATCATTCATCTATCATTTTCTCCCATAAACCCCTTATAGTCCATTGAAATTGATCAATTAAGCATTATAATTGTTATTTTACATTAAATTTAATTTGTGGATTTTTATGTTAAAAATTAGAAATTTTCAACAAAATTACGGGATGTCATGACTTCCTGTAATTGGTTTATGTTGTGACACGTGGCATGGAAGGAAAATCAAAACAGAGGATAGGGATGTGATCACAGATGTACATACATGGTGAAGGATCTATTCAGCATCGCATCTGGAGCTCCTGGATACATGGTCAATGCTGGTCAAACCCAGCCTTTTTGGTCATAAAAGCAGCAAAAAGCCAGAGTTACCTAAACTGATTTCGTTTTGTTTTGGAAATCAGTTAAGATTAGAAAAGAACAAAAATCACCTTTTTGACTATAAAAGCAGAAACATCTGCGTGATAATGTATGTACATTCGATTGCAAATAGGACTGCGTGATAAGAGACATAGAGCAGACTTAAGACTGTGTATTGTATTGTATTGTATTGTATTATTGCATGTAATTGATTTCCAGACTTTAATCACAGGCAGCGTTTCATCATTCCAGTGTTTTATGTGTTAACAGTTTCAACATTTGAAGTTTTCTAAGTGTACCATCAACGCATGGACGGGCCCTACGTGGGGACTGGTATACTTTCATTTCATTTTCATAGCATTTAGACTTTAGATCTGAATAGTGTTTGATGCCATTTCTTTGCTTGTGAATTAATTAATTCGATTAGAAGTTCTTGCAAATGTTATTGTATGATTCATGGTGATAGCTTGAAACTTCAATTGCTAAATTATTGAACAAGATCTTGTAAAATATTTAATTGAGCACTGAATTTCAAAGTATCTCCGTGGACTCCGTTTTCATGCATTTTAGTTTTAGTATGCTTAAAAGAGTCTTTAGTTTTTATGAATTTGATTGTTTGGGTGCTTAGTGTGTTACCGAGAAAGAGTTTTTGTGAATGATATCCTTGTAAGAGGATTGAAAACTCAGACTAGTAACATGCTGTGTTTGTAGAGCAGTTAATTAAATTAGATGATCTGAGTGTTTAAAGTGTGAAAGGAAACATATTCCAATCTCTTGTAAAAGAGTGTTGTAGCCTGTCACAGTAGACACTTATCTAGGCAGATGAGATCCTTTTAGGTCTATAGATTGTAGACACGTGCTTCTAAGTTTACCTACCTTGGTTGACATTAAATTTAGTCTAATCTAGACCACTGGATTGGCCACTACATTTTGGCGCCGTTGCCGGGGAGGCGCAACTAGAGGATTTCTAAAAACAAAATATAAAAAATAAAAAAATAAACAAAAACAAACAAAAACATAGATTTAATTTTAATTCATCATTTTAGAAGTCATGTTTACTTATGTCTAGATTTAGAGATGATAAAGGTAGATTCATAAAAACCCCCCATCCCAAAACTAACCTACCACTAGGAGCAGACCCTTTAGGAAAAGTTGAACACACAACACTAGCTGGGAAAGTCACCATACAAACATTAGAGGATAAACAAAAATAACGGCAAAGACTCACACTCATTGAGTGACAAATTCTATTGGCACACGAATCACAGAAGAAACATCTCCCTGAATCCTCTATAAAAAGAGAAAGTAGCACAATAACTCAACAATATCTCCTTGAACCTACTGATTTTGAAAAATCTCAATAAGGACAAAAATCATTACAACAACTTCTCTTCGAAACAAGTGACATTGAACAAGAAATTAAATCAACAGAGGAACCTATCAAAATGGCTGAGGAAGGAGATGGATCAGCAAGAGGACCACAAAATCAAGGTCGAAGAGAGGAGGAAGAGTCAACCTTTAAATTTCCTCTTCAAGAACCAGAAGAAGATGAGGAAATAAAAATGAAAAACATACCTCCATCTGTGCTACCAAATTTTTATGGCATGGCTTCAGAAGACCCAGATTCATTCTTATTTGAGTTTGACATAGTATGTTGAACATATGGTTACACAGATGATGCCCATAGGCTTAGACTCTTCCCAGCAACATTAAAAGCATCAGCATTAAGATGGTTCATGGGACTTGGTGAACATGCAATGACTGATTGGGATGACATGAGAAGAATATTCCTAAAGAAATACCAACCTTATTGCAGATAGAAAGATTCTAAAGATGATATCTTTAGGATGAATCAACAAGAGGATGAAAATTTAGAGGAGTATTTGGAACGATTTGTATACAATATGCAAAAGTCAAAACATAGGACCATGTCTCTTGATCTGATTCGAACAATATTTTTGAAGGGCAATCGAGAGGAATACTTAGATGATCTTAATTTGATGGGCAAAGGTGAATATTTCCACTTTACCTTTCGAAGAAATTGCTGATTTATGTGAAAAGTATTCAAGGAGCAAAGCTAGATATGTAAAAAGAGCTCTATCATCTAAAGCCACAAAATCTGCTTCAACAAGTGTCATAAGGGCTGAAATAGGAAACCTATTAGAAGAATTCAAAACAGATCTGTTAAGTACCTTAGGAACTCAAATTGACACTCTGAAAGCCAAGAAAAGACAAGAAGAGGAAGATCAAATAATGGCTGTCTTTTGTCCAAAATGCCAGAAGAAACATGCCTTGAAAGACTGCCCATTAGAAAACATTCAAGTTTGTGCCTTTTGTACTGAAAATCATGATATATTTCATTGCTCTAAAGTCAAGATTTTGCAGAATTGTAATGTGGAAGCAGCTAACACAGATATGGAGAATGTGTATTTCATGGGCGCTAAGAGACTGTGGCAACCTAGACCTCCACCTCCAGGTATGTTTCCAAACCAACATTTTCAATTTCCTGCACAAGATCAGATGTATGCTCAAAATTCTTGGAATGTGCCCATGCCATGGCAACACCAAAATTACCCACAGCAACAATGGAGACCATTTCAACAGTACTCTCAACAATATCAACCATATCCTCAACCATACCAACAGTATTCTCAGCCATATCAACAGTATCATCAGCCACATTCGCAATATCCTCAAACATATCAGCAATATCCTCAGCAGCAAGTTGTTTATCAACCCCAAAACACTCAACAAGCATTGCCTGCTCCTCCACCAATAACTCCACCTCACTTACAACTCCCATCTAACCAACAACCTCCTAGACCCACTCAGATTCCTGCTCAGCCTGTACCAAATCCAAATAACAGAGCAGAGAGACCAGCTTATAATGTAGATGAGGGACCATCATATCCCACATTACCTTTACAAAATATCAATCTGAGGTCTGGTAAGGTACTTCAAAAAGAACCTCCAATAGCTGAAAAACAAGAAGAAAACGAAGAAAATGAAAATGAAACTCCAACTCAAAGGAAACAAAATGATGACATCAACAATAAACAAATGCAACTGTTTCATCCACCACCTTTTCCAGAACGATTGGTCCAAGCAAAACTTCCCATGTCTATACCACAGTTTGATGTTTTAGATGAGCTAAAGAATGTCTATATAAAAATTCCACTATTACAAGCCATAAAAGACATTCCCATATATACTAAAGCAATCAAAGAACTGTGCCTCAAGAAGCCTACTAGGAAAAGAATTGATCCACAAACTATTCA
Organism: Pinus tabuliformis; assembly: GCA_031772625.1. Taxonomy (NCBI): domain Eukaryota; kingdom Viridiplantae; phylum Streptophyta; class Pinopsida; order Pinales; family Pinaceae; genus Pinus; species Pinus tabuliformis. The sequence continues at coordinate 51,278,126 of CM062819.1, forward strand.
TGTTATTGGACATTTAGCTGGCCTTATGACAAACACCATTTCAATGGAAAAGTATGTTGATCCTGGTATTCCCTGAGTCACTACAATCATTAACAACATACATATTCCAAACACTTTAATTGACCTTGGGGCCGCAATAAATGTGATGACTCTTGAAACAATGAAGACATTGCAGCTCACAAACTTGCAGCACACAACAATTGTTCTAGAACTAGCTGATAGGTCTAAAGTGATTCCTGAAGGGATTTTGGAGGACATAATTGTCTCACTAGACTCCTGGGAGTATCCAGTGGACTTTTTAGTTCTTCAGCCAAAATCTAATTTAGGAGGACACCCTATCATCCTTGGTAGACCATGGTTAGCAACTGCTGATGCATTCATAGGATGTAGATCCGGTAATATGATTATTTCACAGGGAACTGAAAGAAAACAACTCACTCTTTACCCATCAACACAATCACCAGCAGTAGCACACAATTTATGGCTTGACGATAAATATAATGACAAGGAAGAAGTTCAATCTGTTTTCAGCATCAATCAAATCTATGATTTTCAAGAACATAATAATGATGATTTGGTAGAATTGTTCCTTTCTCAACCTGATATTTCTGAAGAATTACGAAATGAACAATACCATGCTACAAATGAAATTTTGGCACAAAATTTTCAGGAAACATGCACCATTCAATATTTGCAAACAACATTTCAGAACATTTTTCCCATTCAATCTATCACAAACACACAGAGTAAGACCATAGAGATTAGTCCAAGAAAAACTTTGAATATTAGCACTCACCTAGACTCATCTCAGGAGGAAAAATTGATCCAATTATTGAGAAAATACCAGAAAGCATTTGCTTGGGACTACACTAATATGCATGGAATTCACCCTGAAACATGCACTCACCATATTTACACGGATAGTAATATCAAACCAGTGAGGCAACCGCAGAGAAGAATGAATCCTATCCTTCAGGATATTGTTAGAGATGAATTACAAAAACTATTGAAAGTCAATTTTATTTATCCTATCTCTGACAGTCAGTGGGTATCCCCATTGGTAGTAGTGCCCAAGAAAAATGGCAAGTGGAGAATTGTGTTGATTATAGACAATTGAACAAAGCAACCCTCAAAGATTATTTCCCACTACCATTTATTGACCAAGTGCTAGACACATTAGCTGGGAAATCATCATTCTCTTTTCTTGATGGTTTCAGTGGCTATAATCAGATCAGGATAGCCTTAGAGGACCAGGAAAAAACCACTTTTACTTGTTCCTGGGGCACTTATGCCTATAATGTTTTACCATTTGGACTTTGCAATGCTCCAGCTACATTTCAGAGAGCTGTATTAGCTATTTTTGCTGATTTAGTTCATGACTGTGTTGAAGTTTACATGGATGATTTTTCAGTGTATGGTAATTCATTTGAACATGCATTAGAGAACCTTGAAAAAGTTTTGAAGAGATGTATTGAAGCTAATCTGTCCCTGAGCAATGAAAAGTGTTTTATGATGTTAAATGAAGGGATAGTATTAGGACACTATATTTCTTCTCAAGGCATTAAAGTTGATCCATCAAAAATCCAGATTATTGTCAATTTTCCAATTCCGAAGACTCAAAAAGAGGTAAGAAGTTTTCTTAGGTATGCAAGCTATTACAGAAGGTTTATTGAACATTTTAGTAAAATAGCTTCACCTCTGTTTAAACTTCTAGCAAAAGATACACCTTTCAATTGGAATGAGAATTGTCGACAAGCATTTGAAACACTCAAAGAAAAATTATCAACCACACCAGTCTTAAAAGGACCTAACTGGACCCTACCATTTCACATCTTTACAGATGCATCTGATACTGCAGTAGGTGCCTCATTAGGCCAAAAATAAGAGTTTTTCAATTATGCCATCTATTTCATTAGCAAAAATCTAACACCTGCAGAATTAAACTACACAGTCACTGAAAAAGAAATGCTTTCCATCATACATGCTGTGAATAAATTTCGACATTATATCACTGGTTATGAGGTTTTTGTACATACTGATCACTCTGCCATTAAGTATTTAATGAATAAACCAATCACTAATGGCAGAGTTACCAGATGGCTGTTATTATTACAGGAATTTAATATTACAGTGTTAGATAGACCAAGTAAGGAGAATCAGGTGGTAGATTTTCTTTCTACACTGCAAAATTCAGGTGAGGTTGTTCCGGTTGAAGATTCTTTTCCAGATGAAAATTTATTTGCAATTTCAATAGTGAATCCTTGGTATGCTAACTTAGCCAATTATTTATCCACAGGAAGAACACCTCCATATTTTACTCCAAAGGAAAAGAAGAGGCTGATCAAACAAAGTGCTAGATAATCATGGGTTAATGGCGATTTATTTTACACTGGTTATGATATGATTATTAGAAGATGTGTAAGAAATGATGAAATAATTGATATTTTAAAATCTTGCCATGATGAACTGTGTGGTGGGCATTTTGCAGTGAAAAGAACAGCATTCAAGATTCTCAGTCTTGGATACTATTGGCCATCTATTTTTAAGGATTCCAAGAAGTATGTGAAAAGTTGTGATAGCTGTCAAAGAATGGGCAGACCAACAGCTACAGATGAAAGGCCACTTCATCCTCAAGTACATTTAGAGCCATTTGGAAAATGGGCTCTAGATTTTATAGGACCCATCAATCCAACTTCAAAAGGTAAAAAGTACATCCTAGTATGTACTGATTATGTGACAAAATGGGCTGAAGCCAAAGCACTAGTCTGGGCAACTGAACAAACAGTGGTAAACTTCCTTTTTGAAGAAATTTTTGTAAGGTATGGAGTACCAAGGGAGATAGTAACGGATCAAGGTACTCAGTTTACCTCAAAGCTGGTCAAAGACATCACAGAAAAATATAAAATCAAGCACAGGAAAGTACACCTTACCATCCACAGGCCAATGGCCAGGTGGAATCTACCAATAAAACATTGGAAGGAATTATCACTAAGACAGTAGCAATGAATAGAAAGAATTGGGAAGAGAAGCTCACAGATGCACTCTGGGCTTACAGAATCACATGGAAAAACACTACAGGATTTACACCATATCAGTTGGTGTATGGAAAAGAGGTAATGCTTCCTATTGAATTTCAAATACATACTTATAAGATCGCTGCAGATTTAGGAATTGATCTCAATGAAGCACAACAAGAGAGAATTATGCAATTGAACCACTTAGATGAAATGAGGCAGCAAGCAGCAGAGACAGTAATCCTAATTTAGAAACAAAGAAAGCAGTGGCATGATGCACACATAAAAAAGAAATAGTTCAAAGAAGGAGACTGGGCTTTACTGTTTGACTCTAAATTCAGAGATCATAAAGCCAAATTTACCACACATTGGATGGGCCCATATGAAATAGTTCAAGTCTATGAAAATGGATCAATCAAGCTTACTACCATTGATGGAGAAGGCAACACCTTTCTTGTCAATGGCCATCGGTTGAAACTCTATCATAAGCCCATCAACAAGGAGAATTTTATTCAAACTGTATCTCAGCAAAGGGAGGTTGAGATATTGCAGCCTTCAGCTGTGATATCTCTACCTTAGTTCATTCAACTTCATTTAAAAAAAAAAAACACCACATAAAATATATATATATATATATAAATACAAAATTAAAAAAAACAATAATGGTTTAGATGTGAAAACCAGCCTCTGGCACACTCTAACCCAGAATTCTTACTAGAAAGCCAATCATTTGGCTGGTAAGAATTCCTTCTTCTACTTGTTTATTGTTTGATTCATCACTTCAATAATGACTTGAGGACAAGTCACAACTTTAGTGGGGGAGAAGAATCAGAAGAATCAACATTTTGTTTTCCCTATCTCATCTCCTCATTTGTAAATCTTCAAAGAATTTGTTTCAGTACTTCAGTATTTCAATAAAAGAGCTGTTTTTGTTTTTGTTCTAATTAGAGGGACCTGTTCAAGCAATATGCAGTGGGACCTGTTCAGAAGACTATGTTACCAGTACCAATAGTAGAGGAACCTGTTCAACAAATATCAGAGGGACCTGTTAAAGACTGCATTCAAGATACATCAGGCTACTTCAACAAAGTTTTCAAAGGTTTCTTATCATCAAGGCTACATCAACAACAAGGATAAAAGAAGCTGCACAAACATAGTTCTTCAGAGTTCTTTAGAGTTCTTCAGATTTTAAAGGGACCTGTTATATTCAATTTCATTTCAAAGGGACCTGTTTTGGACAGTGAAGACTAGTCATATTTGGACAGTGAAGATCAGTCCTACCTGTGCACGCCAACTCAGCCATTGTCAACCAACAAGTGTAATGCATTGGTGAAATTTTTATTTTTAACATTTAAAATTCTTGAATTATTTTAGTGTTAAAAATGATGATTATGATTTCTTGTTATCAATTTCAAAAACTCCTATAACCATCACCCTTGTAACATTCCTAACTACTCAACTCTGCTATCACTCTGCTATCATTTCCCATCACACTTTAGCTTATTGCCATATTCCTACTACGATTTTCAAACCTTTTCCTACACCACTCTTCAAACCTTGTCATCAACTCCTCATTTTTAAATCGGCCATCAAACCTTGTCATTGATCCATCATTTTTCAATCGGCCAAGTACCAACATGTAGTAGACAAGTGGTAAACCATTGGAAAGACAAGTGTTAAATGATTTCGTTCATTTTGAATGTGGGAGTTATAAATAGTCTTTTGACCCAAGTCGGCTCATGAAACATATATCCGTTATCATCACTACAACACTCTTTACATGTATATGGTGTTCTCATGATTGTACCTATGCAAATCAGTACCGCTCCTCTGTCTTTATGATGTGAATGCGCCTTCAACTCTACATTATCATTATAGCAATTGGGTGAAGGTCAGCTATTAAGTTTTCACGTTATAACACTCTCAGCTCATAAAAGTGCGTTACCATGTGAGTGTTTAAACTCTGAGTTTTCAAAGAGGGCCGAGACAACAGGCACTACAAAGGGAGAGCATAGCACAGGCTTACCACAAGTTTCTACCACTACCCAAGCAATTAAAGAAGGAAGCCTTGAGAATCGAGGGCGTTACCAGGTCGGCTAAGTGGAACGCAAGAAAAGAGGTAACACATTGAAAAACCCTAATTGAATTGTTAAGCATAAACAAAAGGGTTAGAACAAAGATTTAAAAAAAAAAATGACCAATAGAGTAGAGCCTGAAACATTTGATAGTTCATAGTATCATGATGACTGTGTCACGATTTTAAGGGAAAAACACTGGTTATCTTTTCTAGAGAAATTCAATGGAAACAATGAAGAAGTGACAAAGCAGTTTGCATTCACATTCAATGGAGAAAAAGCATTAATAGGAAACTTCTCTTTTAAATTTCAGAGGATACCATAGCACAAACATTGGGAATCAGTCCAGGAGGGGAAAAGTATTTCAAAACCAAACAATTTAAGGAAAAATCATGGACTCAGTTTATGTCTAGGTCAAGGTTTCCTCTGTCAATTGTAAAAAGGGTGTTCCCAGAAGTTGGCTAATTCACCCTTGGGACGAAATGGTATACATTATTAAAAAATTTGTTACATGTGAAGGGCGTTACAGTATAGTATACCTATATCACATCAAACTTCTGTTGCACTTAAAAGGTCAATGCACCATCAGTTTGCCCTACTTCCTCTTACAAAGTTTGACTAAAATGTCGAAAACCATTTAGAAACGAAAGGGTAATGAAGATAAGAGTTTGTGTCATTTTGGGTTGATCAAAATTCTAATTGAATTTGAGTTGCAGAGGAGAGGAAAAACATGGAAAGAATTTTTAATTGCCAATCAAATTAAAGAAGATGAACAGGAACAGCAGCAAGAACGCACGGAGTTTATGCTTGATATTGATGAAGAAATCCCTAAGCGTAAGTCAAGCAATGTTCCTCAACCCAGCAGTGGTGTAAAAACAAGAAGGATGAGGCAAGAAACTGCCAAGAAAATTGAACAAGACAAAATCTTCACTACTTATACGAGAAGATCAAGGAGAATACAAAAGAACCAAACACAAGATGATCAACTAGAGTCAAATGAAAATGCACCAATGGACATTGAAAGCAGTGCTCATTCATAGCCAGAACAGGAAGCAGAAATGGAAATCGAGAGTAACAAGGGAGAAAGGAAAGAGCCAGCACCTACAAACAAGAAACAGAGAAGGTTAGAGAAACAAATTGAAGAGCTAAAAGAGGAATTGATGGAAGAAAACATGTTGGAGAAGGTCATAAAGAAGGAAAATGAAATGTTGAGAGCTCAGAGCAAGAAGATTCAGCAGAAAAATGAGAAACTGAAGCAGAAAATCAAAGAACTTAGGACTGATCAAATTGAAACGTGAAAATGGGCGACAAAATGGTACACTCAGAAAAAAGCTCTTAAAGAAAAATATAAGAAACTGAAACATGAGTTCCAAGTTCAGAAGAATGCCCAAGTTCAGAGGAGTATAGATGTCTTGCTACAAGTGGAAAAGGCACAACCAGGAACAGAATATAAAGGGAGCACATCAGGAGCACATCAGGATTAGCATGAGGACATACTAAATCATTGAGCTTGGGGGAGATGTTGGTACTATTTTATTGCCATCATTTTCTTCTAAGAATCCATCATTCATCTATCATTTTCTCCCATAAACCCCTCATAGTCCATTGAAATTGATCAATTAAGCATTATAATTGTTATTTTACATTAAATTTAATTTGTGGATTTTTATGTTAAAAATTAGAAATTTTCAACAAAATTACGGGATGTCATGACTTCCTGTAATTGGTTTATGTTGTGACACGTGGCATGGCAGGAAAATCAAAACAGAGGATAGGGACGTGATCACAGATGTACATACATGGTGAAGGATCTATTTAGCATTGCATCTGGAGCTCCTGGATACATGGTCAATGCTGGTCAAACCCAGCCTTTTTGGTCATAAAAGCAGCAAAAAGCCAGAGTTACCTAAACTGATTTCGTTTTGTTTTGGAAATCAGTTAATATTAGAAAAAAACAAAAATCGCCTTTTTGACTATAAAAGCAGAAACATATGCGTGATAATGTATGTACATTCAATTGCAAATAGGACTGCATGATAAGAGACATAGAGCAGACTTAAGACTGCGTATTGTATTGTATTGTTACCAGAACTCTGTTCTTGCATGTAATTGATTTCCAGACTTTAATCACAGGCAGCGTTTCATCATTCCAGTGTTTTATGTGTTAACGGTTTCAACATTTGAAGTTTTCTAAGTGTAACATCAACGCATGGACGGGCCCTACGTGGGGACTGGTATACTTTCATTTCATTTTCATAGCATTTAGACTTCAGATCTGAATAGTGTTTGATGCCATTTCTTTGCTTGTGAATTAATTAATTCGATTAGAAGTTCTTGCGAATGTTATTGTATGATTCATGGTGATAGCTTGAAACTTCAATTGCTAAATTATTGAGCAAGATCTTGTAAAAGATTTTATTGAGCACTGAATTTCGAAGTATCTCTGTGGACTCTGTTTTTATGCATTTGAGTTTTAGTATGCTTAAAAGAGTATTTAGTTTTTATGAATTTGATTGTTAGGGTGCTTAGTGTGTTACCGAGAAAGAGTTTTTGTGAATGATATCCTTATAAGAGGATTGAAAACTCAGACTAGTAACACGCTGTGTTTGTAGAGCAGTTAATTAAATTAGATGACCTGAGTGTTTAAAGTGTGAAAGGAAACATATTCCAATCTCTTGTAAAAGAGTGTTGTAGCTTGTCACAGTAGACACTTATCTAGGTAGATGAGATCCTTTTAGGTCTATAGATTGTAGACACGTGCCTCTAAGTTTACCTACCTTGGTTGACATTAAATTTAGTCTAATCTAGACCCCTGAATTGGCCACTACAAGGGGTTTGCCTTGTGATATGCGATTAGCAACTTGTCACTAATCACATATCAAAAACTACCCCTGTTTCTTGAATTGACTCCTGGTTTTGCTAATTTGTGGCAGCACGCGTTACCATGGGCCAACGGTCTGAGTGCTTGATTGAGGGTCCTCGTTGCTCTGCGCTGATCACAAATTGCAACTGTAACGAGGCTATCTCTGATAAGCTTGATCTTTATAAGACTTTGAAACTTTGGCATGAATTTTACAGAGTTCATGAAAACTTAGAGAGTGTTTTAGGATCCAATTTAGATCACGTCCTTCCCACTGAAAAAGCTTTTGGACCACCAAAAGTTGGTTTTTAAGCATCAGCCAAGTGAGGGTATAGATTCCTCGCATGCCCAATTTATATCCATTTTGCATTGCTTGGTTTTGAACCTTTGAGTCCAATCCCGAGGTACTCAACATCACGTCTGCGCATAGTTCTCACCTTCCTGTCCAGAACTGTATCTTCTTGCAATTCATTGAGATATTCAGGTAACAGATCATCAATAGAAGACAATTGACTCTGCTCTTTGGGATCTTCAATCAATGAAGGTTCAAATAGTCTCAAGCTTTCTGCATTAACTACCAAATAGATGTGCATATAAGCTGGCAAATCAAGGCGAAAAGCATTCTAACTGATTTTCTCAAGTATCTTGAAAGGTCCATGCCTTATGGGCTTTAGCTTCTTACCTTCACCTTGCATTCTGTCTTTGCTGATATACAACCAGACTTGATCACCAACTTGGAAACTATGCTCAATTCGATGATTATCATTCCTTGCCTTGTACTTGGCTTGGCTCTTTTCCAACTGTCCCTGTACTACCTGGTGAATCTCTTGGATTTGTTCAATGAACTTGGTTACCTTTTCCACATCACTATGTCCATCAACTACTATGTCTTTACCAAAGACAAAATCCAATGGAGACCTTGGTGTGAAACCAAAACAGGTCTCAAAAGGAGATCTTTGTGTAGAAGAATGTTTAGCACGCTTGTAAGCATGCTGCACATAACATAAATGTTCATCCCAAAGCTTGGGATGCTTGCTGCAATAGCCTCTGAGCAACTGGATCACTGTCCTGTTGACCATTTCTGTTTGGCCATCTATTTGTGGATGAAAGGTTGTGCTCTTCTTCAGTCTGGTGTCCATCAATTCCCACAGACTCAACCAAAATTTCCCAACAAATCGGGAATCTCGATCAGATACAATGGAAGTGGGTAATCCAAAATGAACCCATACATGCTGAAAGAACAACTTTGTTGTTTGTTCAACTATAATCTGTTTGTTACAAGGTATTAAAATACACATTTTGTTGAACCTATCCACAATGACATATAAATAGTCATGACCTTTTCTAGATTTAGGCAGTCCCCCAACAAAGTCCATGGAAACACTTTCCCAAGGATGAGAAGGAACTGGTAATGGAGTGTACAAGCCTAGTTTTCTATTGCTGGGCTTGCTTTTAGCACACATAGTACACCCTCTTACATATCTAGAAACGGTTTCATTCATTTTTGGCCAATAACAAAATCTTTGTAGTTGTGCAACTGTTTACTTACACCAAAGTGACCTGATATTAGAGAAGTGTGTGCTTCTCGAATTATCTTTACTCTTTCAGTTTGTGGAATGCATATCTTTCCAAAATGATACAATAGTTGGTCCTTAACATGATAATCCAATTCTTCTACTTGTTTGCCATGACTTAAAGTTGCATATACATCTTTAAAATTTATATCTTGAGCATATTGTTCAATGTAGATTTCATGCAACTCTGAATTATGCTTAAGTATAGTAGATGCATTTATGATTGGTCTAGACAACATATCTGCAACTTTATTGTGTATGCCCTTTTTATATCTAATGACAAGATGAAACTGTTGTAGAAAACCCAGCCACCTATAGTGTCTTGATTGCTGCAACTTAGCTTGTGAGTGTAAATATTGAAGTGGTTGATGATCAGTATGTATAACTGTCTCTTTGCCCATTAGATAATGTTTCCATGTTTTCACACTCTGTACTAATGCATACAATTCCTTATCATATGTGGGATAATTAACTACTGCAGAATTAAATGTCTCAGAATGATAACATATGGGTTTACCGTGTTGCATCAACATTGCTCCCATGGCATAGTCACTGGCATCTGTTTCAATCTCAATGGTCTTTGAAGATTGGGCAGTGCTAGTACTGGTGCTGTACTAATCTTTTCTTTTAAGGTGTCGAAGGCTTTCTGCTGTTTTCCTCCCCACCAAAACACCTTGTTCAATCTTGTTAAAGCATGTAAGGGAGCTGCAATCAAGGAAAAGTTAGCAATAAACTTTCTCCAATACTGTGCTGCTCCTAAGAAGCTTCTAACTTCCATAGCAAATTTGGGTTTAGGCAAGTTTACAATGACTGCAACCTTGGAGGGATCTATCTTCAATTCACCACCCCCTACAATATGACCCAAATAATTCAAATATGTTTTGCCAAATTCACATTTTGAGAGCTTAACATAGAGATTCTCTCTTTTCAAAACATCTAGAGTCTGCTTGACATGCTTCCAATGTTCTTCCCATGTTTTAATAAATATAGGAATGTCATCTAAATATACAATGAAAAAATCATCAATAAAAGGCCTGAGTACATCATTCATTACTCTCTGAAAGTAGCAGGGGCATTATTTAAGCCAAAAGGCATAACTAACCACTCATACAATCCCTGCTTTTTTTTGAAAGCAGTCTTCCATGCATCTTGCTCTGCAACTCTGACTTGATGGTAGCCACTATGCAAGTCCAACTTGGAAAAGTAAACAACTTCTTTCAACTGAACTAGTAGATCATCTATGTAAGGAAGGGGATAACGATTTTTTATCGTTATCTTATTCATTGCTCGGTAATCAATGCACATTCTCCATGAGCCATCTTTCTTTCTCACCAAGAAAATTGGAGACCCACATGGTGATGTGCTAGGTCTTATGAACCCTTTCTCGAGCAGCTCCTGTACCTACTTCTTGATTTCTGCATTCTCTAAAGCGGACAACCTGTACATTCCGATGTTAGGCAATGGAGCATCTTGCTGCAAATTAATATCATGTACTATTTCCTTTTGGGGTGGCAGACTTTTAGGTTCTTGAAATAGTATATCATATTTTGAAACAACTTTTTCTAAATCAACTTTCTATTTAGCATTACAACCCTCAAATATACTGGTTTTATTAGGTTTCTTTTCCTTTACAACCATCAATAAAAATAGTTTCCATGAATTTACAATTCTTTTCATCTGCCCTGAGTTTATGAGAGTATAATTATTCTTGAGTTTATGAGCTCTTACAATATATTTGATTCCATCTTTAATGAGTTGATACTTGTTTTTAGCTCTATAGAAATTGGCTTTCCTATCATACAAGTAAGGACTTCCTAAAACAATTCCACATATATCCAAAGGAACTATATCTAACTCGACCTCATCTACAAATGCTGACTGAAAAGAAAACTTAAGTTTACATTGTCTAGTCACTTGTAGCTTTGCTTTATCACATAACCAACCTAATGGATATGGTTTCTTGTGAGGTGTGGTTAGTAATCCCAACTTCTTTACAATTGCTTCATAAATTAAATTTACTTGTGAGCCACTATCAAACAAAGTATCAATCTTTTTATGCTTGGAAATAACTCGAATATGAAAAAGCTCATGTCTTTTCCTCTCATTTTCTTCATTATCAGTAGATTGTGCAGAATTACTAGTAGATGCTTCAGAATTTTTACCTTTTATACCTATGGCTGCGATTGTTGTTTCATCCCCTGAGTCTGACCCCAAATATTTTTGAATAGCTGCAGCAGTCTTCTTCTTTTTTCCATCGAACTTCTTGGGTCTCAGCTCCGGATGCAGAATCCAGTAGTGTTCATCATCATGCCCATCCTTCTTGCAACGAGTGCATGAAGGCTTGGTCTTTTGTAAAACATTTGTATTCCTCTCTTTCCATTTCTCTTTTCTCTTTTCCTTGTTCTTGCTTGTAGTGGGTTTTGATGATCCCCTAACTTCTGATTCACATTCTTGCCTCTAGCCTCTAGATGTGTAGCTTGAACAGATCCCTCATCTATTGTTATGAAACCAGCTCACAAAAAGATAGAAAAGAGAGATCCACGCCTTAGAATTCAGCCTCTTCGAGGGGGCAACCTCCTTTACATTACATAAATGAACAATTCTTGGATGATACAAATGACAAAACCTCCTTTCTATATATAGGAGTCTAAGGAGTCACAATATAATCCAGCCGACCTAATAATAATAATATAAAGCCACAAAAATAACAATAGAGGGATTCTAAGGGGCACAGAAATAACAATATGGGGGTAATAGGGGCACAACAATATAAATAGGGGTATAACTACAATAGTAATGGGGTAATCACTAGTATTATAGGGACCCAACATGCCCCTCTCCTTCAAAAAAGTGTTGTCCTCAACGCTTGAGCAGTTCTGGATACTTCTGCACAAAATTCTGATCCTCCCATGTGGAATCTTCAGCGGATAAGTTCTTCCACTTGATAAGATACTCTGAAATTGATCGATTTCGTAGCTGTCGAGTTCTTGTTTCTGTGATTGCTTCCGGTTCCAATATAATTTTTCCTTCCTCGTCAAGTTCTGGCAATATTGTTTGAATTGGGAGCTTGTCACCTATAACCTTCTTTAAACATGAAACATGGAAAACTGGGTGCAATCGAGAAGCTGCAGGGAGCTCCAATTTGTATGCCATAGTACCAATCTTTTCCAACACCTTGTACGGACCATAATACTTTGGTGATAATTTATTATCCTTCTTAGCTTGCTTTAGGGACATTTGCTTATATGGTTGTAGCCGTAGGAATACCCAATCACCTACATCAAAACTTCTTTCACTGCGATGTTGATCTGCCTGTTGTTTCATTCTATTTTGTGCCAACACGAGGTTATCCTTTAAGAGTTGGAGGACTTGTTGTTGATGTTCGATGTGATGTTCCACTGCCTGAACCTTAGAATTTTCTCTTAAATATGATGTGATGGATGGTGGTTGATACCCATAAAGTGCCATAAATGGGGTCATTTTTGTTGCTGTATGGAAGGAAGTGTTATACCACCATTCAGCCAGAGGCAACCATTTGACCCATTGTGTCTGTTTATCAGATACAAAGCAACGAAGATATCCTTCCAAACATTTGTTTACTATCTCAGTTTGCCCATCAGATTGAGGATGATAAGATGAGCTATGAGCTAACTGAGTACCAAGACAAGAAAATAATTCTGTCCAAAAATTTCCAGTGAAAATGGGATCTCTGTCACTTACAATAATCTTTGGGTTTCCATGTAGCTTTTGAACTGTTTCCATAAATGCAGTAGAAACTGTACTGGCTTTAAATGGATGTGATAATGCACAAAAGTGTGCATACTTGGTAAGTCTGTCAACTACCACCATGATGACACTCTTTCCCTCAGACTTGGGTAAACCTGTGATAAAATCCATTGAAACCTCCTCCCAACGTTGGCTTGGAATGGATAAAGGTTGTAATAGACCCGGTGTCTTAATTGTTTCAACTTTATTTTGCTGGCAAACCAAACATTCCGCCACAAACTTTTGAATATCTGATTTAAGGCCATCCCAAAAAAATTCCTTCTTAACCCTGTGGTAAGTTTTTAAAAATCCTGAGTGCCCTCCTAAGGGAGAAGTGTGCAATTCCATAAGAATCTTTTGTTTTAGCTGGGAATTCTTACAGAGGTATAAGCGATCTTTGTACCATAACGAATCATTTTGCCAGCTAAATGTATCAGAAGTACTGGAATCTTGTTGTAGCTTTTGAATAAGTGCCCACACTTCTTCGTCATTCTTCCATTCCTCCCTTGCTTCGTTTATCCAATCTGGTTGGATAATAGAAATGGCACACAACAATGCTTCCACATCCTCATCCTTTCTTGAGAGTGCATCTGCCACCACATTTTGCTTCCCTTTTTTGTAGATGATTTCAAAGTCATAACCCAACATCTTTGTGACCCACTTTTGTTGCTCTTCAGAGGATAATCTTTGTTCTAAAAAGTATTTAAGGCTATCATGATCCGTTTTTACCTTGAAGTGTCTTCCCATTAGGTAGGGTCGCCATTTCTTAAGTGCATGGAGTATTGCCAACATTTCCTTCTCATAAATAGCTTTGCTTAAAAACTTTCCCTTGATTGGACGACTTTCAAAAGCAATGGGTCTTTCATCTTGCATTAGAACAGCACCAATTCCATTTCCTGAAGCATCACATTCCACAATAAAGGTTTTTGTGAAGTCCGGCGTAGCTAAGACCGGTGCTTGGCACATTGCCTCTTTAAGATGTTCAAAGGCCTTTGTTGCTTCCGAAGTCCATGAAAATGAATCTTTCTTCAATAATGTTGTTAGAGGTGCTGCTATTCTCCCATAATTCTTAACAAACTTGCGATAATACCCTGTCAACCCAAGAAATCCTCGCAGATGCTTTATGGATGTGGGGATTTTCCATTCCTTAATGGCTTTAATTTTGCTAGGGTCTACCTTAACTCCTTCATGAGATACAATATGACCCAAATATTCCACCTCCTGGACTCCAAAGAAACATTTGGATCTTTTTGCATATAATTGTTTCTCCTCCAATAGTTGTAGCACCCTGTCAACATGTTCAACATGATCCTTCCAAGACTTGCTGTAGATTAGTATATCATCAAAAAATACTAACACAAATTTTCTAAGGAATGGTTTGAAAATTGAATTCATCAAACCTTGAAATGTTGAAGGTGCATTGGTAAGGCCAAAAGGCATGACCAAAAATTCATAATGACCCTCATGAGTTCTAAATGCTGTTTTCGGAATGTCTTCAATCTTCATTCTGATTTGATGATATCCCGAACGAAGATCCAACTTGGTGAAGTAAATTGATCCATGCAATTCATCCAGTAATTCATCAATAACAGGAATGGGGAACTTATCTTTAATAGTGAGCTTGTTGAGCTCCCTATAATCTGGACACATGCGCCATGATCCATCCTTCTTGTGCACCAATACTACTGGAGCTGAGAAAGAACTTTGACTCGGTTGAATTATACCAGCCTCTAGCATTTCTGCAACCATACGTTCAATTTCACTTTTTTGGACATATGGATATCTGTACGGCCTGATGTTTGGAGGAACACTTCCTGGAATCAGATGAATAGCATGATCATGATCACGCATAGGTGGGAGACCTTTGGGAGTCTCAAATACCTTGGAATGATTGTCCAAGACTTTTTGGAGATCTGGAGAAATAGATGATTCCAATGTGGAAACATCTAGCGAACATAATTGTGCAATTACACCTCTTTGCTCCTTTTTTAGAAGCTTTGTCATTCCATTAGAGCTGATTATCTTTCCTGGTTTCCCTGCAATACCCCTTAATTCAACTTCCTTTCCTTCCACAGAAAATTTCATGAAAAGTTCTTGAAAATTAAAAGCTATTGTACCCAAGGATTGTAGCCATTGGACTCCTAGTACAACATCAGCACCTCCCATTGGAATGGAAAGCATTGGGCTAGTCAATACATATTCTCCCATGGATAGCTTGATATTATGGCACTTTCCAGAACAATTTATTGTTCCTCCATTTGCAATCATCACTTGACACTCTGGTGCTGGATATAGGAAGCAATTCAATTCTTTTGCTACCCTACAATGAATAAAATTGTGGGTGCTTCCTGAATCAATCAACACTATTACCTTTTTCTTCTTGATTTGTCCTTCTATCTTGATGGTTTGAGGAGTGGTAATTCCCGCCAATGCATTACAAGATATGGTCGGATTTATTTGTTCTTCATCTAGGCTTTGTTCCTGGAATATATCCTCTTCTTTTGACCTTTCTTGCTCCTTTTCTTCTTCCTCTTCACAATCTATGTAGAATAATTTCTTCTCAGCACACTTATGACCTTTTGTGTATTTGCTATCACAATTGTAACAAAGCCCTTTTGCTCTTTTTTCTTCCAATTGTTGTGGTGTCAACCTTGTAGGTTGTGGAAGACTATGGGCAACAACACTTCCGTCTTTATAGTTGTGAATGGTATGCTTCCTAGTTGCCATAATTTTGCTTTCCATTTTTCTTGCTAACCTGAATGCCTTCTCTAATGAATCAGGTTCCCAAAGGCGCACATCATGTTGGATATTATCCTTTAAAGACCCTATGAACACATCAATCCTATGCTCCTCTGGAATATCTTTTACCCTTATGTTCAATTTTTGGAACTCCTCAATGTGCTCCATTATTGAACCCTTTTGTTTGAGACTTATCAATTGGCTAAAAAAAGTGTTGCTTTTTGTATCCTCATAATGTGCTATCAATTCTTCCGTAAAAATTGCCCAAGTGATAAATTGTTTACGAGAACAAAGCCATTGATACCATACAAACTGATTTGGTTCCAAATATAAAGTTTCCATACGTACCTTTTGTGTGTTTTGCACATTATTGAGATCGAAGAATTGCTCCATCTGTAATATCCATGTGGCGGGATCCTTGCCATCAAACTTCCTCATATCGATTTTTGGAACATGGTGAGTCTTTGATCCAACATTAGAGTCTATGGAATCATGATTAACATTTCTTTTGTTCTCATCATGAGTTTCCTTTACTACCTTTTCACCATTAGTGACCCTTTCTTGTAGCAACTTCTTCAATTCTTCCATGTTTGTATTCAAATCTATCTTCAAATTTGCCATCGAATCCTCCATCTTAGCTTCCATGCCCTTTATCTTAGATTCCACGCCATTTACCTTAGATTCCACGCCACTTATCTTAGCTTCTGTTAGCTTTTGTGAGCGTGACATTTGTTGCACTTGTTCTTGTAATTTTGATATATCATGTAGCATTTCTTCCTCTTCTTCATGAGTCATGCTAGAGCTTTCAGGTTCCTTACTAGGTGTTTGCATTTTCTTTCCTCGGGGCATCAGTTACAGATAATAATGTTTTACTATGCCCTTTGAATTCCGTTAAACCAAGCTTACACACAAATTAAAAAAAAACTACACACCTTTTTTCACTTTATATAAGCCTGATATTGATTCTGATGTATCTCTGTAATTTCGGATCATCCAATTCTAAAATTGCTACCTGTAGTAGCCTTCTGTGTTCTCTTTCCAATGCCACAAGTCTGAGCCAAATTGGATTCTCCAAGGAAGAGTTATGTGAAATCTCCCACAGTGACTTGCTTTTAGACTGGTTCACTAGAGCGAAGTTGTACGACGTGCCATGAGTCCCTGTTTCAACCTTTGAATCTGAAACACACATACAAGAAACTACAGTCTGTCCTCTTTTTGTACCTTCTTATGAAATTTCAATCCGATCCTCAGAGAGAAAGTTATGACGATTTTCCTCAGGTCACCTGTTTTGAATGTAATTCAGGAGTCTGCAAAAAGACCAACTTCCTCAGATCATATCTCCGCAAATATCACGCGAAAAGCTCTGAAATTCGGACCCAAGGTTCAGAGAGATTTCTTCTCAAATGGGTTTTTTTTGCGACTTCTGAAACGTCACAGAAAAAAAGTTATAGCGAAAATTCCATGATGACCTGTTTGGAGCAGCGAAACCCTAGAATCCAAAGCTCTGATACCAAATGTTATGAAACCAGCGCACAAAAAGATAGAAAAGAGAGATCCACGCCTTAGAATTCAGCCTCTTCGAGGGGGCAACCTCCTTTACAATACATAAATGAACAATTCTTGGATGATACAAATGACAAAACCTCCTTTCTATATATAGGAGTCTAAGGAGTCACAATATAATCCAGCCGACCTAATAATAATAATAATATAAAGCCACAAAAATAACAATAGAGGGATTCTAAGGGGCACAGAAATAACAATATGGGGGTAATAGGGGCACAACAATATAAATAGGGGTATAACTACAATAGTAATGGGGTAATCACTAGTATTATAGGGACCCAACATCTATGCTAGTGGGATTAAACATGAGAATGGTGTGCTTTAAATAGCTATGTAGACCACCTATATACTTCAGCAGAGTTTCAGGTGAGTCTAAAGAAATTCCTAGAATCAAAGCTCTTTTTCTAAATTCTTGAGTGTAGCCTTGTACACTTTTCCCTTTTAATTGGCGAAGAGTTTGCCAACTCATCATGGTTTGCTGCATATAAGCTAGTGGATAGAATTGCTTTTTAATTGCAGAAACAAATTCACTCCAGAGAGAAAGAATTTTACCATGCTTCTTCAGGTCAGCTTGTGTCCTGCCTTCCCACCATACCAAGGCAGTGCCTCCAAGGCGTAGGCTAGCTAGCTGAATCTTAATTTTGTCTAAATCAATGCTCTGCACCCTGCAATACACATCAATCTGTCTAATCCAATTATCCAGCTTCTCTGCATTCAACTCTCCATCATATATCAACAAATCAAATTTAACATCTAATTTAATCAACGATGTTTTCTTTTTATTTTTAGGACTATTAGGAGGTGTGGGAAGCTTTTCTTCTTTCCCTTTGCCTTTAGAATGGTCATGGAGGAGAGATTCTTCTGCTCCTTTATCTTGTTTGGAGTTTGATGAATCTTCATCCCTACCTTTCTTAAATTCTCTATACATTTCCTCTACCATGGCTATCACGGTCATAAAACTATCCATGAACTAGGAGTCTGATTCCAAGGGACTTTCTTCTACCATTTTCCTCTTAGGGTATACTCTTTCAATCTCTGGGTTAGTTTCAACCAATTCTCCTTCTCCTAATTTGAGCTTTGTCCTAGTTAGCATTCAACAACAAAATCCAACACAAGCTTGTCTAACCTTAGTAACCTAGAGCTCTGATACCAATTGATCCGTAATTAATCTAAGGCAAATAGTTAAGGTATTACAAACTCATGTGCATGGATGTGTCTATGTTATTTTATGCAACGGATCGATAAGATTGTGAAATACACAGACACTGAAGCAGTTTAAGAAAACACAACAGGCAAACATATAAACACAATAAGTTTAATAATGAGTTCACCCAATACTCCTGGGCTACGTCTCCTAGTCCAGCCTTCAGTGGTGGCCTCTCTACTATGTTTTCAAAGCAGAGTTTTTACAACAATGAGCTCAATTTGAGTCTCACTCAACAGATATAAATCAACAAGACTGTACTTGGATTCCCCAAGTCTCTGGAGTACATAGACTCTCCTTACTGAATCTCGACCTCTATTTGTCACAATGGTATGAGTCCAATCTGAGACTCAATACATGATAGGCATATACAAAGGAGTTCACTTGAACCTCTCAAGCCTTCCCTGGAGTACACAGACTCTCTGACTCTCTCTAACTCTGTCTCGATGATGCCTTTGTTTCTGCAGGTCCACTCGACTTCTTCTCTCTGTTCTCTGCTCTTTGCTTTCTTAACTCGCTACTACCTTTACTGCTTCCTTTAACTCGCTTACTGCTTTCTCTATCAGTTCGTGGCTTTAAAGCCAATCTACCTTCTGACTGATTGTTTCCGCTTCCCAGCTTTCTGGTTCTCATGCCTCTATCCATTCGAATCCCTCTGTTCTACGTAATCATCACTGTGTAACACCTCACAGGGAGGTGGCTCCCTGTTTCATAACAAACTGAGTGTCAGTTCTCTTGGATTTTTTCAAAACGACCGTTTATTCCGTTAACTCCAAGAATGCCCGCGAAACATGTCCTTCTACCAATACATCATCCATATCGGACTTCAAATTCTATACAACTCTATTTGTTTTCCTCGTCAGGTCTGTGCATCCATCGAAATGCATCTCCGCTGTCGATCTGGTGGCCCCAGATCCTACGGTCATCATCCATATCAGGTAGGTAAGTACCATGATGTTTACCTGTCCGATTTGAACGATTTTCTCTCTCTTCCACCGAATGCGTGGCACCCATTGTGTGGCATCAAGCGGGACTCGGTTGAAACTGCTTACCGCTCGAAGCCCTTCCGATATTCTGCCGGTTTTTGTGGGACCCCACTTCTGACGGAATCATAATGATATTTTTCCGCAATTTATAATTAGTTCAGGTCCGGGCGCTCAGGGCTTTTCCTTCTTTGAGGGGTTTTCCCTGTGATATGCGATTAGTGACTTTTCGCTAATCGCATATCAAAAAATACCCCCGTTTCTTGAATTGACTCCTAGTTTTGCTGATTTGTGGCAGCGCGCATTACCATGGGCTGACGGTATGCACGCTTTACCAAGGGTCATTGTTGCTCTGCGCTGATCACAAATTGCAACTGTAATGAGGTTATCTCTGATAAGTTTGATCTTTATAAGACTTTGAAACTTTGGCATGAATTTTACAGAGTTCATGAAAACTTAGAGAGTGTTTTAGGATCCAATTTGGATAAGGAATCGTAATCAACTGCAATAAATCACCTGGATGCTTGCACTCTAATTTTACTTGTTGAAAATCCAAAAACCTCACAACAAAATCAACCACTTCTTTCTTCAAGTTCAGCCAATGGTAGAACTTCTTAACCATTGTTAATGGCTTCTGATATCTCGGGTGCCTTGAATACAACTTGAAATGAAATTCCCTCAAGATAAGCTTCTTGAGCTTGCTATTGCTCGACACATAGATCTTGTCCCTAAATTTGACCAAACCATCTACCATGAGATGATAGTCCACATCTTGTTCACATGTACCTTGCTATTGTAACCTGTGATTAAGTTGTTGGCACCTGTCATCTTGTTGTCCTTCCTACAATATTTGACCCTATAAATCTATCCTGTATGAACTCATAGCTACTATGTGATTTACCTGCACTCTTATGCTAAGAGCATCTACAACCCTATTATCCTTTCCCTTAATGTACCTGATCTCGAAGTCAAACTCACTGATCGTATACAACCACCTAGCTTGCCTGGAATTCATATTAAGTTGGTTAAATAAGTATCTCCATCCAATGTGATCACTCTTTAGAATGAATCTCCTAACAAGAAGATAGTGTCTCCACATATTCAATGCATGGATGATCGTTGCCAACTCAATATCGTGCATCATGTAATTATGATCGTGCTCATTCAGTTTCCTTGAATCATAACATACTACCTATCCTTCCTGCTTCAAAACCCCACCAAGTCCTCTCTTGCAAGCATATGTACATACCAAAAACTCTTTATCTGGATTTGCAATCTTTAGAACTAGAGCGTTTGTAAGAAACTGCTTCAACTGCTCAAAAACCGTTGCGCATTCCTCTATCCATTCAAACTTCTTCCCTTTTCGCTACAAGGATGTAATAGGACAGGAAATCCGTGAGAATTTACTGATGAACCTCCTATAGTAACATGCTAACCCCATAAATGATCTGACCTCATCCACATTTCTAGGAGTTCCCATTCCATAATAGATCTGATCTTTTCTAAATCCATTGCTATGCCTTCCTTGGAAACCACATGCCCTAAATAATGAAACTCTATTTGAAAGAAGCTACATTTACTAAGTTTGGCATACAACTGATGGTCTCTTAGTAATCTCAATATTGTTGCTAAGTGTTCGACATGCTCTTCCTCATTCTTAGAATATATCAATATATCATCAATGAATACAATCACAAATTTGTTGAGATAAGGGCACAACACACTATTCATCAAACACATGAAAGTAGTTGGAGAATTAGTCAAACCAAAAGGAACCACAACAAACTCATAATTCCCATACTTGGTCCAGAAAGAAGTCTTGCAGATGTCCTCTTCTTTGATGCGTACTTGATGGCATCTAGATCTCAAATCGATATTTGAGAACACTGATGCTCCCTTCAACTGATCAAACAAGTCATCAATATGCGACAAAGAGAACCTGCTCTTAATTGTCACCTTGTTCAACTGCCTGTAATCAATGCATAACCCGAGAGTACCATCCTTCTTCACAAACAATACTGGTGCACCCCAAGGAGACACACTGATCCAGATTTAAACAGGAAAGCAACAAATTGAAAAAATAACCATAAACAGAGAGATGCAGCGGAAATAATACTTCATTTCATTAATGTAAAATACTAAAATATGGTTACAAATAGAAATGGAAATAAACTAACTAGGGTGATGGTAGCTTATCTCTTAGAAGAGATGTGATGGCTACATGCCTCTGAACTGTGTTACAATGAGGCTTGAAGGCCTATTTATTGTTGAGAAACAAGGGAAAACCCTAAACATCCAAAATCCTAACCCTAGAAGATGAAACACCAAACTATGGGCCCCGTTTCGGTAAATTGATACATCAACTTCACGGGGTTGTAACTTTGGCATACGATCTCCGTTTGACGCACACAATATCTCGTTAGAAAGATCTATCTGAGAACTACAACTTTGGGATGGACCAATGTTGCTCCCAGGTTTCCAAGAAAACGTCGTTTAGGGCCTCAAAACGGCTCTGGAAGTTTAGGACCCGAAAAACTGCTAAAAATAGTAAATTGTGCTACAATTAAGGAAACTGAAAAACTGAAAGAGACAGTTGTGGGGGTCCAAGTGGGATAGGTGGGTGGCCACCAAAATCCACCTGGATCACACACTTGGCCTAATGTATCCCTTGTCAAGCATTTCCTATAGCTGCAACTTCAATTCCACCAATTTTGGAGTGCTCATCCTGTAAGGTGCCTTAGATGCTAGTGTTTCTCCTAGCATCAACTCAATAGAAAATTCCACCTCTCTCTAAGGAGGAAATTCTAGAATATTTTTAGGAAACACATCCTGAAACTGTTGCAAAACAGGGTACCTCCTTAAGACATCATCATCCTCAACATAATTCTCTTTTTCACTAGAAATCTAAACTACAAACAATACACATCCCTTTCGACAATTGCGATTTGACTACATAGCTATAACCATTCGCACTGATGTAAAATTCTTCTTTCCTTGCAAGAATCTCCTTTCACCATCATCATCCAGACACTCAATAGCCTTGTCATAGCAGTCCACTTTAGTCATGTGAATGAAAACCCAATCCATGCCCTGAAGCATACTATATGACACCAAAGGAAGCACATTTAGATGTGATGATATAGGCATACCATTCAAATCAAATGCATAAGATCTCACCCAATGATGAAATCTTCTCTTGGTCCCTGTAGCCAACTGCACTAACCAATATTTTGCATGCACTTCTTTATTCAAGAAACACCTATGCATCAAGTTAGGACTGATATAACTATAATTAGATCCAGGATCAATCAAAATGGGAACAAATTGATCACAAAGCTTACCTTCCATCTCAATAATGGATGTCTGATGATTAACCTGCCTATTATCCATCGCTCCATAAATCTGAGGAATGCTTTTTCCAACATCTCCAACTATCTGTGCCTCCTAAGAACTGTAAATATGAGGTCTGTAACCTTGATGCGATGGGAACTCAATCCTGCGATGCTCTCCACCATATGTCGAACACTTCAAAGGTTTCCTGCCATCACCCTTATTTTTCTCGTCAGGCTGAAATCCATGTCCTCATGCAATTGCATTGAACTTCTTATAAGGTGACACATTATCCTTGTCACCTGCATCCTGAAGTCTTTCTCACTTCTTAACCCACTTTCCTTTAGTCTTCTCATTACCTTTATAATCTTTTTTAGGCTCAGACTTACGCTTAGACTGCTCATAACATTGCTTCAACTTCCTGATTACTTCCTTTAATGACCGAGGGCTGTCATACTCAATCCGATATTTAAATGCTAAACGCAATCCACTGATGGACCTTTGTACCTTTTTCTTCTCATCCTTGAGTTATAGCACATAACTCAACAGCTCTAGAACATTAGTCGTGTACTCTTCATATCTTATGGAGCCCATCTTCAACACAGAGAAATCCTTGTCCTTTCCATCATAATACCTTTCAAACAAGTACTTATTCCTAAACAATATTTTAAACTCGTGCCAACTAATCTCCTCTACCGTGATGCCTCTAACACATTGCACATCTTCCCACTAGATTTTTGCTATTCCCTTGAGACTAAAGATCACTATCTTAGATTTCATATTCTCTGAATATTTATGCAATACAAAGAACTTCTTCATCCTAATAACCCATTCTTTTGCATCTTCTGTTTTCTTCATATCCCCATCAAAAGTTGGAGGCTTGGCTTTCTTGAAATCTTCTAGCAAATATTGCTTCTCACTTCTCTTGTAAGGATGCTGGTGGTAATGGTGATGATGTCTCTCAAAACCAGAACTAGATTAGAATCCATGAGTGATGGCCCATTTGTCAGGTGTATCCAAATATCTACCACCTTTGATTGTGTCATCCCTGTCTAACTTGTAACCTGATCAAGACCTACTTTGTTATGAATAATATATATATAAATTAAATAAATAATCTAAAAAATAATAATTATTAATGATTTCCCCGATGGGGGTGAGAATCCTAGAGCACATGGTAAACTGAGTCCCATGACTGCAAAAAACTGGCATGTGGATGGAGGACCAACATCCCTGTCCTCTTGTCTCAACCATGTAATGGGGGTTTTACAGGCACTTGTGTGAAACATATTAATGTCTCGGTGAGTGTGGATGACAAAGATATAAGGAGAGGGATGACTTATTTCTATGGATTTTGTGTTGGAATTTCAGTTCAGTGATGTGCTCCTGGTTGGTATTCTACGAGAAAACGGAAGCAACGATGGTGGATTTTCAGAGTAGGGTGGCGGTTGCCGAGCTTCCCCTCCAACTCTTGGCAATGTAAATTTATCATTTTTCTTCTCAAAGGTGACACCCCATGATTTTTTGCGCATGCATAGTGCGAACTAAGGTGGTTAAGGTAAGTTGGTATTTCTAGTTGCACTAGAATTTAGAAGGTGCAAGTTGTTGGTCCGCTGGAGGATGTTGGAGGTGGTATGGTTGGTGGTGTTGTTGGGGGTGGTGGTGGTTGTGCGTGGGATACTCTGTCTCAGGCATTTGGACTGAGAATTGGTGTGCCTTGTGTCTTAATGGGTGTTTTCTTGTGTGATGTGGGGATAGCAGAATTTCCTCCCCGAAGGTTACTGTGGAGGTATGTTGGTGTGGTTTGCAAGAGGCCCCTTGGGGAGCTTCAACGAAGGGTGAGATTAACCCATCCATTCTATCTCTGTTTTCTCAAGCTCTTGGCGCTCTAAAGGGATGGAAACTTGGAGTGCACAATTGGTGGAGTGGTAATAGACGGGTTGCTATGCGTGGTTGTCTATGGAGTAGTTTGGGTGATGGGAGGTCTAGGCTCTGGGTGAGGCAGTCTTGGTGATTTACAGTGGGTAAGGACATGAAGATTGTCGGTGGCTCTGACACTTTCTACTCGGGTAATAGGTAGTGGTGTTGATGGTTTGTTCAACATGCGACCTTCCCCTCAACGTGGGTGTTCTTCCCTCCCTTCCAAGCTAGGCTCGACAAGGCATAGGGACCAGGAAAGGCCAATTTAATCTTTGGAGCTAGGAATGGTGGTAGCTGGGACGCATTAGGGTGGCAAGATTGTCGGTCACTCCTGACAGATGGGTGTTGGAGCATGTGGTGGCTGCAGCAGTAGTGATTAGGTGACCCATCAGGGAGGGCGGTCTCAACAACATCAAGGATGTGGTGGTAAGGTCAGTCGGGGGTCTGGAAGACATTCAGCTCCCAGCCCATGGGTAATTCAACACTGTTGTCTAGAGAATTTCTGTGACCTAATTCAAACTTTGTTGGATTGGGTGGAGTTGGCTGAAAGGATCCGAATGGAGGAGCATGTTGAGATGGTGGCCACCCTGGATAGGATGCACTACTTTGAATGCCAGGTTAGAGAGCACATTGTGGTGGTCTGGCATGGCCAAAACCATCTTTTAGAAAAATTGGAAAAGCTGGAGACATGGATGACACACTTCGAAGGGCATGTCCAGTGCAACTTCCGTCCTCTACCTTCTCTAGGAATAACCTCAGATAACCCAATGTCCATCACGTCGGATGAATAGCATGCCCTCAGGTGTTTTCTATGTGTTTTTTGTATTTTGGTGTCTGTGGCCTTCCTGTTTATGGACAATGTAACTAGTCTCTTTTTTCGTATTTTTGTCACATGCTGCAAACAATGGTCAACAAAATTGGTCGAGGTGAGACCACCTATTTTTTGTTCCTCCGGATGTATATCTCTTTTGCTAGATGAATATAATTTTGAATAAAAAAAAAATTAATGTTTAATTAAATAACAGTTAGTTGATGAATAGGTATGTCCCTAAGGACATGACCATTGGTGAAGAGGTACTTACCTAGGGTATTAAGCAAGCCCTCACCCTCATTGTAATCATCATATCAATTCTTTTATATAATATTTTATATATAGTTGCTTGTCCTACAATGGATGTCTTTGTCTTCGAAGTATTCTGAAGATTATTGCAGGCAAATGGACCTTGTTCACTACAGTGGTATCTGAGCCACGTTCTCCGATCACCATCCTTTGGCCATCAATTTTCATCAACCTTGTTGCCATCATAATCAAAGCATTTCGCTGCACATATTGGAGATTCTCCATTTTTCCATCAATTCCTAGGTCATCCATATATATATATAGAAGAATGGATTTAAAAAGAAAAACCATATAAAAAAATTATATTGAAAATATATATATATATATATATATATATATATATATCAAAATATATAATAAAAAAAGGAGTTAAAAACAAAAAAAAAAAACAAAAATAAATAGAAAATACATTTAAAAAAATAATATAGAAAAAAAATAAAAATAAAAATGATTAAAAAATTATATATCAAATAAATAAAAAAACACCTTAACTATTGTTGCGGCCGCCACATCCAATAGTCGCTCGAGTAGCGACCGCGATCACCACCAGAAACGATACTTTGCTAGACCATTTCCCCCAACAGATAAAATCACCCTTCATAGCTGCTACATCCACAAGAATAACATTCTTCTCCTGTATTGCCACGACACTACCCCGTTCAATTGCTGACAACTGCTTCGCTCTCCTGCACAGCACCAGTGTTCGGCCGCCATACACAACCACTGCCAGTCGTTATTCAACAATAGAAAGGGCAAGTGAAAGATAACCAACCGCAAACTAGAAATGTTAGGGATTATCACCTGACCAACTAACGTGAGTCACGAATTCAAGAGAAAATATCGTCCAGCCACAATTTTACAAGTCATGATAATATTTTTGGCTTCATTGAATCCTGGCAAGAGATTCAAGTGAGTGTTTAGCATAGAAAGATAGAATGAAAAGTTTCCATTTAGATAGCTATGAATGCCCACTTGTAATTTTTCCATCCTTTCTCACTACAGACTGACAAGATTTTGTTAATACTTCAAGACTATAGAGGAAACCCCGAGCACTATCATCAGCCTGAACTAGGACTAAGAAATAATGTGACAGAAAAGGGGATCCACGACTATCCCAAACATCACATCTCATCAATTAATATTTCTGAAAAAAAAAATAACGATTAAAATGTTCACTATATAAAGAGATAGGTTATTATAGATTATAATATATCAACTTAATATATATATATATATATATATAATATTTGATATATTATAATCTATAATGATTTGAGAAAGGAATTCAAGAAAATAACAGAAGATTAGTTCCACACAACAATCATTATTTTGGACCAAATGTTCATTCTGTATAACATACATTGAATATCCATGGATTCATAAAAATTGCAAATTATGTTGTCCAACATGTGGAAAATTATTTAATGCAGAATAATTCCAAGATGATATATTGATGCCAATGACAAAATGAGAGGAAAAACTTGCAAAGTTGGAACAAAAATTAACAAAAAAGGACACAAAAATTTTGCGTCTAAGGGACCATAGCAAAAAATTGCTTGCAAAGGTCAAGAAGTCTAAGGAAAGAAATAAAAAATTATAATAAAAAGAGGGATGCGTCGAGAAGAAATTCAACGAGATTCTATCAGAGAAGGAAGAAGAAAAATTGTTCTTAAAAGGCTCGAATCAAAGGTTATTAGAACAAATCAGAGATCTAAAAGAGGAGAATCTTAAAAGTCTAAACATAAAAAATGTAGAAATTCTCATTGTAGATTAACCTGATAATGCAATATAACAAAAGAAAAATACTTTAATCTACTTCTACAATAAAACTTGTGGCAGCTTAATAGATTTGAGCAAGATCAAGCGGAACACATATAACCAAAAGAAGAATCAATGCACATGAAACACAGAAGAATACTCAGGGGAAAGCCTCAGCTAAAAACCCTACTATCTGTATTATCATACAAGGTGGAAATACATCAAGATTACACAAAGCCTTAGCTCTCATAGCTAGCCAGCTCTTAGTACAATCCTCCTGGATGCTCATAGGCAAACAAGGCTTCTCACAAACCTTCTCCTCTGCCATCTAAGCCTCCTATTTCCTTTCATTGTTTCTCCTGCGTGATCCTACTGTTACCAAGTGTAACACTGATATCACACCCTGTAAAACTGCGCAATCCTTAAGGAACCTTGTTCCTTCTGCATGGATGAGTTTCCTTTATAGGAAAACTCATGCAACTAATAGTAACCTGTCCTTGACATTTATCTCAACTGGGTCTTTCTCTGAATAGACATGCATGAGTTACTGATGAGAGAATCTTTAGTTATCTGGAGTACACTAGTTGGATGCATGCATTCATTAACTGATTGACCTCACAATTAGTTCCTCAAACAGTTTGGAACTAATTTAACTGGACTTAACTCAGTAAACTGAGCTAACTAATTACAACTCAAGTACAACTCAATCTTAACTCCTTAATTAAGGGATAATCTCCTTAATTTAAGGGATAACTGTTGCATGACTTCACAAAGACTTCTAACTTGAATTTCTACAACTAATTAACTCAAGATGAATTAATTAATTATTTTTCAAGCAGCTGGTGAGACTAAATTCAAATTTAATTCACAATTTTAATTCAAGGAAAAATTAAAATTGGAATATACTGGATTCTATTTTTATCATTTCTTGTTGTTATTTTCAACAAAAAATAAGGTTGATGAATGAGAAACCAAAGAACTCTTACATCCGAGAAACTATAATCAAAATCTTCTCACTCAAATTAAGAAACTTAAAGATGATAAGAAATCACTAAAAAACAAGTTAGAAGGACCATTCACAAAAGGAGTATCAAAGTCTTTAGACGTAAAAATCCAAGTCGAAGAAAGGGAACAAACATAGATCCCATTAATCTCATAGTTCAAACAAATTCAAACCCAACTGAAGTGAGGAATTACTCAGAGGTTGCAGGTCAAACAATGGAAACTCCAAATGATGATTCAGTATCCAACTCAACAACATCAGTACCTGAAAAAAATCAGGAAATTACCACACACATGATAAGAGAATGACAAACCAAAAGAACTCCTTATCAACATCTAAATCACAAGACCAGATAACTAAGTCAATCTACATATTTGAACCATTCAGAACATAAACAAAAAAGTTATATTCCAAAGAATATTGAAGTTTGTAGAATCCAGCCTTGTGATAATAATTCATTGCAAATTTCCAATGATCAGAAGATTACACAAAAGATTAATTTAGGATGATCTGATCCCTTCTTAGTGCGACAATTTTTCTTATCACTTAGAGGATCCTATCATCTTGTATCAACAAATATGACAACTCCAAGAATTCGAAGAGTTCTGAAAGATGCGAAAATATTAAAAGAAAAAGAAAGAGATGATATGCCTTGTCAACAATAAGATTTGAGGACAAGTCTTTTTGAAGAGGAAGGCAATATTATGAATAATATATATATATATAATACAAATAATGTAAACAATAATAATGATTAATGATTAATTAACTAGTAATTATTTAATGAAGAGGTGTGTCCCTAAGGACATGACCATTGGTGAAGAGGAACCTGCCTAGGGTATATAATCAGGCCCTCACCCTCATTGTAATCATCTCATCAATTATTTTATGTAATATTCAATATACAGTTACTTGTCCTACAATGGATGTCTTTGTCGTCGAAGTATTCTGAAGATTATTGTAGGTATATGAACCTTGTTCGTTACATGCTACCATATGCCCCATTAGTATTTTCCTTCTACTATGATTGATCCTCAACTGTCCCTACTTCTACAAATATAAAAGACTCTAAAGGATGATTGCATTAACCTCTTCTTACTTTTCCTAAGCTCTAGAAATCCTTTCTTGTGCCTCAATCAACCCGTTATTATCTACCTTGCAACTTCATATTTCTTCCTTCAAAATTCTTAGTGTACCTGCTATATCATGAGAGTACTCTTCTCCTTGCTGCTCAACTGACCTTTCCCATTCCATTGAATTTACATCAGTACTGTAAGGGGATTCATGTGAATTATAGTCCACCATTCTTCTCGTCATCTCTGATATTCTATTTCTTGTAAGCATGCCATGTTAGATAAACCAAATAGCAATCACAATCAAAATCATACCTCAGTGAAGTTCAGGGGAGGATATCTTGTCTATAGAAATCAGTCTAGGTAAGCACAATGACATCAATCATATACACGTATCAACATCTCAACATCGTGCATGATAACACAAACTGTAACACTGACTATATACATGAAAACCATATCCACTGCATTGCTTGCATAGTAGACACACATACGATTGACATACATGCATAACAATCACATCTAGCCCATCCAATCCAAGTGCTTGAACCTGAAAGCTTTGATACCAAATTGCAACCCCCCACCCCACATTTACCCACTTTTCCAAGCTCTCCTAGGTAAACATGAGAAGAGTGTGACTATGATATGACCTAACCTCCAATATCTAGTTATGGAAGTGGGGGAACACATCGACAACTTACAGACATCCCTCGGGGACTACATACTAATAAGGAGCCTGCAAACTACTCCTGATGGTTAATCCCTGAGATGGATCTCTTTTCACTAGGGAGACAACCACCCAACCACACCCACAACACAACATAGATGCGGTTTTGGGGTCCCAACGACATGCATAGGACTGCTTCCATGCAGTTATGACCCGAAAACTCTACTTTTGTGCCAACGACTCTGATATCTGAGCAACCTTTTTAGGCTAGCCTATAGACCACTGCCTAGAACTACCTGTAAACTTCTAAAAACTTAAAAAATATGATGACAATGCCAATAAATCAAAACTCAAGCAAGGACTTGACCTATACATGTTTAATCTAAGATAGACATTTCGTCAAACATATGGTAAACATAGAAGCTATAGTTTTGAATGCATATATAATCGTAAAATTTTGAATTTTATCTAAAAATCACCACGAAGGCTCAATTCCCTCTCTATTTAGTTTCAAAAACACTTGTTAGCCCATGCGTTCATCAATCATTCAATAACTTAACAAATCATGAAAGAGATCCATAGCTAGAGGACATCATATAACCAAGTATATAACCATCAGATAACTAGAATATAGACCATAAAAAATTAGGCATAATGTCAACATGATAACCAGTACCGCTGTTCATAGATCACAATAGGAAAATAACTCTTATTAACATATGAAAATTCCAACCAAGTCAGGGACTTCCACATACCAACCAACTATATATTGGGCTAAACCAAATATCTATTTTCGCCAATCACCCTAATGCCATATTCCAAGCATGAATGTGGTATCATGAGGGTTAAACCAAACAAAACCAACCAAGGCATCTAGAGGCCAAACCACCTAAACCCTCAATTGTTGTCTTGTTTGTGTTTCCATTGATGTCACCTATTGAAGTATGTATTCATGAGTCTCTATGTATCATCTTGAATCTATTGTAAACTTATTGAAGTTTTTCATGCTAATATAAAATGCTATCATAAGTCATAGAGGGTCTATAGAAGAGATCTCATGAGGTAATAAGGCCTCATCTGAAGCTGAGCTACATGTGTGATAAAGGTCTAGTTGATGATGTGTGTAGAGTCTTGTTTAGTAATGCAACAAGTTTATTGATGTCAAGTTGGGCTTGGAAGGATCGTTGATAGGTCATGTCACCCCCCTGAAGCTTTGTTGCAAGTTTGAGGGAAAGATCTCCCTTTTTACCTTATGCTCTGCCCCAGTTGCATGCATAAAGGCTTGTGGGAGCGACTAAAACATCCCAGTCACTATATGGATGTGTTGTGCAAGTGACTAGTCAAATATGCTCAGTTTTGTGCATGCAACTAAGAAAAACACGAAAAAATCTATAGGTTTAGCGCACTCATTTGGAATTAAATTGGTTTGGTGAAGTCTAGTGTCGACATTTTATAGAAAAATGTCGGGACAAGTTGTGGGGTCTGGATAAGGTGATCAAAATTGAAATTATCAAAATGCTAGTGGAATGAGTGCCTTGATTGGTCAAAAAATCCAACTCAATGAAATCTAAAGCATGTGAACAAGATTTGGGTGAGCTCCATCACTTGAAGAATTAATTGATCTGAGATATTACAAATATGTGGAGAAAGGTTACTCATTTGGTTAGTTCTCTACCAATGTGAGTGAGTGAATGTGCATGAGTTTCAAGATCACAACAATGAGTTTTGAAGGAAGTTCAAAGCTTCAGAATTCTAGGTGCTTCACAGATTAATTTTCAGCAGTGTTTCAAAGTTGTGTGTAGAGTTTGAATATCATTTTGGAGAGTGTGTGTAGCGATATTTGTTCTCTCAATTGGAGAGTGGAATTATGGTTTCATTAGTGTGCTTATTTGTTGCATGTCTTGTATATGTAGTAGTGTTTTCAATCTTGAATTTCATTATATTATTGGAGAATTGTTTATACTTGGAGTGGGGGATTCAAGATAAGTGCATATTGATTATCTATTGTAGGAGTGGGTGCTCCAAGTTGGTTGTGGCCAGCATTTCTCATTTCATTCAAGGGGTGGGTGCTCCATTGCTAGTGGTGGCTAGCTAATGTAATGTAAATGATAATATTTTGAAGCAATAGATAATAAGAATAAGAAAAAAACAGTTCAGTGGTTTTTTCCTTTGGAGGGGGGTTTTTCCACCTAAAATCCAATTGTCTACATGTGATGATTGATTATGTTTTTCATGTGCATGATCTTGTTATATCTTTGTGAAGTAAATTTCTGAATTAATTTTAATTGTAGAAATAATTTTTATAATTCAGTAATACTGATTCAACACCCCCCCCTCTCAGTATTACTTTTGCTTAACATCAACCATAGTGACCTCACCTATACGGTCAAGAAATCACTAACATCAACCAAATTGGTCTCTACCTGAGTTGTCCAGTGCTCCCAAATCTAGTAACTCAACTCATATCTAAATCAGGGCTCCAAAGAATTTGTTACAATCCATGGCTCCAGGGACTAATAACTCAACCCACAAGGCTCCAGAGCATTTGTCCCAACCTGCATGCTCTAGGAAATAGTAACTCAACCTAAGTTGTTTGAGGGCTCCATAGTATTTGTTACAGCCCACAACCATAGGGAACCTGAGAAATATTTAGAAAAACAAGTGGGAAACCCACAACACCATGGCTATTCAGGAAATGGCAAGACAAGGATGAAACCATTGTCAATCCAGTCAAATCTCCATGCCAATGACATCTCATAACTAAGGAACCACATGCATATAACATGCATCCAAAAATCAACAAGGAAATCACACATGCAACATGTTACCTGCAAAGTATCCCAGCTGTAACTACTGATCCAACTGCCCCCCTTGCGCTCCCTTGCTTTCCTTTGATTTATTTCTCTAATCCAAGTCAATACTAGAGTGCTCCAAGCATGCTAAAAGAATGCTCTAAGTGTGCATGAGTATGAGAGAATGAGAGTGTGCTCAACTCAAAACTGTAAAAAATCTAGCAACTGATTCTCGATGCCTTTTTATCATTGATCTCCATTTTCTCTTCATTTTCCTTCATTTTTCCTCTAATTTACCTTGAATGCAAATTTGTGTCTCTTCACATTCTTTTTATCCTATTTTCCTTTATTTTCATAATTAAATGCCAATTATTTCCTCTTTTCCTTTGCCAATTTCCATAGCCATTAATACATCACAAGTGATGCCCACTAATTGTTACCCAACATTCAACTTGGGATACATATCCCATGACATTGGTCTTATTTTATTTACATGGAAAATCAACCAAGGGTTGTTACAAACTCCCCCCCCCCCCCACCCCCCCCTTGGGGGAACACCATACTCGGTGTTCAATGATACTTACAACTAGAAAACATGTTGCCCATGGAGATCTATAACACAACTTGATGCAAAATTTACATCATACCAAACCGATGAAGCCATGGCCACCATACTGCTTATTGGAGCTTTATAACACAACCCATTGTAGTATTTACAACATACATATATACACACACATATATATATATATATATATATATATATATATATATATATATGTATATGTATGTATATGTATATGTATATGTATATACATATACATATACATATGTATATGTATATATATATATATACACATACATATACATATACATACATACATATCTATATATATATATATATGTATGTATATGTATATGTATATACATATACATATACATACATATATATATATATATATAGATATGTATGTATGTATATGTATATGTATGTGTATATATATATATATATATATATATATATACAAACACATTTTCTCAATCGACAAATAAGGAAGGATACAAATGCTGCATATGATAAGCCACCTACCATGTAGCTTCTGTTAGCACTCCTCAGTGTCCTAAGGCTGAGAAAGGAGACCGATGGAGGTAACCTTAGACCAATCTTTAGATGTGGTATCTAGCCCTACCAAATCAGAGAGGGCACTCTCAAGGATCTCATAGCCAATGAAGTGTCTGGAGAGGGAATCAGATGTTAGGCTAGATATTAAGCTCAATGGTGTTTGATTTTTAGGGATTGTTGGATGAAGCTCAAAGGTCTAGGAACTAGGATAGGGTTTCTAATGATTAATTTCAGATATATAATGGGGAAAGTTAGGTATGATCAATGACAGAAGTAGGTTGTTATAGTGGTGTAGAGATGAAAAGGTAGAGGATCAAAATGAGAATGTAACCATGAATTCATTCATCAGAAGAAAGAACACAAGCATGAAAATCTCATCAAAACAGGGCATATAACCTATGAATTATGTTAAACACTTATGATATGATCAAAAGAAATAATATATATGGTAGGAAAGAGAAATACATATTAAATTTAATGATAAGAAAATAAAAACACTACCACAGAAGCATACCACAAGAATCCCAAGATAATAGTTGTAATTGTCTGTTGTATTACTGCAAGAAAATGTACACTAGCTCCAAGCAATGATTCTCAAACATCCAACCCTCTCTATGACTTAGATCAGGCTACATATAGATAAAAAACCACTTTCCCCCTCTCAAGGGTCAAATCCATCTAGATAAGAAAAGTTTACATCATTTTCTCTAACCAAACTTAAAACTAGGGAGGTTACAAAACAAACTGTCAATTTAGCTTTGACTGACTTAACTAACATTAATGACCATCATAATTACATCAAATTTACATTTACAAGCCCTATTTCACTTAGTTACATCATTTAGAAACCCAAGTTGACTAATTACATCATGGAAAGTCAATTTTGACTGATAAAAACCAAAAAATGACATTGTTGATAGAAACACAGCGAAATTACCAAAAGAGCAGCGTAGACTTTGTAGGAAAATTTGAGGGGGCTTTCTTGGTCCATTTGTTGATCTGAAAAGTGGTGATGGTAGGTTAGTGTGTGTACTTGCATCCAAAAGTTTTAAACTTGCAAAAATAAATTTTCTAGGTCTCCAAAAATCACTTTTCCCAACACTTCTCTAGAAGCGCAGTGTGGGGTCTGAAATAGTGGAAGAAACTTGTTTTTGAGCATGTTTTTTTACTTTTGCTTCCAAACTGAGCACTTAAATGGAAACCCAGGTACATATATGACTTGTACTCATCAAAATATATCCAACCATGCAATAAATTCACTATTTGGAGGTCTTGCGCTTTTGTACATCACAAAATTGCCAAAATACCCAAAAATTTCAAAATTATAAACATTCTTCAAAATTGCTTGAAATTTGTTTCTTTGACTCCTTGGGTGATGGGTTAGATAATAAAGGATGCATCAGGAAGTAGATCCAAGTTGTCTCTCTTTCTTAGCTTCATTAGGGTTTGATTTAGCCTCTTTTTCATTTTTTTACCCTAATCTGAGAAAGTCTGTTTCTTGTGCAGTAGTCCCCTGCCATGTGCCTTTAGAGACTAGTGTTCTTGTTGGCCCTCTTGAGAAGCTTTTCCAAGTGATCATTCACTTTTTGAAGCCAAAATTCCTTGTATTGTTCAATCTCAGTTGTAATTAGCTCATCAAAGTCTTGTTGACCTAGTGATGGAGATGGTTCACTTTCTTGCTCTTTCTGCCTCTTGAGATTTCTTGTTCTTGACATCCTTGGTTTAATTGGCACCTCTCTATCCTCAAGCTACACAAAATCAATGATAGCCTTATCTTTTCCATCCTCCACCTCCAAATCTACCTTAGGTTTAGTGAGAAAAATCTCATTTACTTGAAGCTGCCTGTTCTCTCGCTAAAGAAATGCTATCATGAAGTTAGCATTTGAAAGTTTATCCTTGAGCTCTCTGATTTATGCTTCCTTTTCCTTTATAATCTCCTTAGGTGACTTGTGCTCCTCATGCTCTACCATGTCATCCTCAAAGTGTGCTTGCTCACATCATGCAAGGGTGCAACATGCTGGTGTTTTGAAGCAACAAACACAAGCCTTTTCCCTCTGTTGTTGGCACAAAAGAGTCATCAGGGGGGAATACCCTGGGTTCAGGCACGAAGGGCCAACAATGGACCGTTGTGGTCTAGGAAAATGCCAACATTTTCACCTTACCGAGGAGGTAAGGAGTCTCACCTGAGGTGTGTCCCGACCAGAACTAAGAAGGGTGCATCATGGGATCAAGGATGCATCAACCATTAACATATAACTAGCATCACATATATTTGAGACAACAACACACCATTCAACGCTGAGAAACTACTACACGCATGAATCTTACATGATATTTAAAATTTTAAGTGGATCTATACATCATAAACAACCATGCACATCATGCTAGTAGACTAGTCTAGAACTTAATTCATATTAAATCAACAACATAACGTTACATAACACATCGACATCAGCCACACGTGATTACAAGGAATACTCAATTACAGATTCAGGTGTTCAACCTTTAGCTCCAAGTTCCTACTTGGTCATATTCCTGCATTCTGGTTCTATCCTACCGCAACCATCCAACTTGCCTGAAACAACCAACCCTTATCCTGATAGGTCTTTGATTTTATATTTCCCCTGCCACTTGGACTGCTAGTTCTCGCTTGGTAGAGGGAATTACTCCCCTAGAGCTTTTTGGGTGAAACCCTAGCAGACTGAAAGTTGTCTATTCAAAGAAACATGCATTCATACAACCATTATGCTATTATAAGAAAATACTGTGATAAGGGTACGTACCTTCAGTCCTATGTTCGAGAAGGCCTTTAGGGTCCAAACCCTTCTTGGAGTTCCCTTCTTCTCTTTTGTCCTGCAAAACCAACAATTCAAAGAACACAACAGTACATGGAAAAAAACTCATAAAGAAACCATCTTCATGTTATAAAGAAAGGGAGTTAGTTATGAAATCCAAACAACCATTTACACATGAATTCAAAACATGAATATCATTAACATAAAGAAGATTCAATTCGGGAACCAAGACATGTGTTTCTTTTTATTATAGACAAATAAAGTACATAAAAAGGAATATGTTCACCTGAGTCACCTTCAGCAGGCTCCAAGCAAAGCTTCCTTCCGGATCCGTTCCAGCCTCAAGCCTCTAACAAAACTCCTTCCATGACTCTCTCCATGATGTCATAAATGGTGGATGAACATCAACACACAAGGAAACAAAGGTTTCCTGTACAAAATGGGGGAAGTGCAGAAGGCACAAGGGACTTCAGACCTGGTCAAGGGGAAAATCTCAGCATAATAACCTTTCTCTCTATTCTCTCCTTCCTTAGGCCTTCCCTTTGAGGTCTTTTTATACCATCTCCAAAGTAGTTTTTTAGTTAGGAGTTGGTTGGGAACAGTTGGGCCACGGGCACTAACAGGTGATCAGCAGGTAAAACCTGCGATCTCCACCCGAAAAGAAGGAATTTTATATTTTTTTAAGTGTTTTAATACATACACGCGGGTTGGATATACACAAACCCGCGTATACACGCGTTTAACTCAGGGCAATGTCGCGTATAAGGAATAAAACACTGTTTTTTAAATTTTAGGACCAGGTCTGGAAGGAGGGGTTGCCCTAGGCCATGAGTATAGCATCACAAACCATAAGAGTGAGATTTGGAGCTATAACAGATGCCCCCTAATATATGAGGTCAGAAGGGGTACATGATGGCCGAAATATATTATGCGAGTACATGGAAAGGAAGTCTGTCAAAAACAGAGGAGGACTTCACCAGAATTCGGCCTGCCAAGCCACCAAAGGAGATCATAAAGAAACACTGTCTGAGGCGGGCATACCCATGCTCAGAAAAAGTAAAGCATGTCCGCATATCAAGTACAAGCGGATCCACTAAGTATACAAGTATAAATGACTGAAAGATACATAATGGATCATCTGATCATAATGAACAAGTACATGTCTGAATATCACATATAAGACTGTCAATGATGCTGAAAGATGCAACGGATCACTGATATCAAAGACTGATCCCAAAAGGTACCAACTGAACATGATGGAATAGGATGGTACTACACCGCAAACTCAGGTGCCAGCATATAGAATGTCGCCATGACTGACTGCAACATATAAAGTGGAGTGGTATCAACTAGCAGCAACAAGAGCAACTGTCAAGTGAACCAATGAATGCTGATACAACCTGAGGTCTTCACCGACCGCCGTGGTACATTTCTACACCATGGGAATAAATGATCTGAAGTCGACCATGTGAGAAATCATTTGATTACTGGTCATTGATGTATACCGTTAACAAACGCGAGACTACTCACTGATAATGATAATGAGCGTTAAGGTACCCAGTACAATCTAACAAGTGTGAATAGATGAGCTGGAGTCGAACACCTGTAAGAATCTATCGATCAGGAGACAATGATGGTTTCCCACTGTCGATAGCGAAGGATCTGCCACTAATGACTGCAAACCCCAAGGTACTGCCAAATGGACTCTAGATCTTTGCCCCAGAGCAATGAGTCGGAGTCAATAGGGAAAGATCCGCTAGAAGGAAGGCATTAAGGCATCCTCCATCAATCTAGCGTGAGTGTAACCCGTAGGCCAATAATGTGGAAGGAATCGGACAAAAAAAGATGTAGTAACCCAACCGAAGTACGTTTCCGGCGTACACAAGATGTGGCTAGCGCACAGCAGAAACCCTCTGAACCAACCAATAATGAAAGCTGACACAGAGGCGAGGTATCCACCAATAGGGTCAAATGGAAACCAAGGTACTTCACGAATCCCAATGTGTGATAATGTAAGCTGATGTCGAACACAAGGGAAACCACTCAGTCAAAGACCCATGATACTGATCGATGCTGAGCACAAGGTGACCTATCAATAATGAAAATAGGGCTAGGGTGCGGCTCTAGGCCTGTCCTCAGAGCAAGGTGTCGTCGTCGATAAGGACAAGACCCGCCAACAAGAAGTCAATGGGGACCTTCTCAAACTGGCACGAGTAAAGGACCAATATAATTGATGTGATGATAGACATGACACTGACAACCAGGGATGGCCGACTGAAAAATGAGTCAAGAGACACCGCAGAGAGGCCGACTCAGGCTAACTTCCCTTGAACAAAAGCACGACTCAATGTGACTGTGTGGCAGCATATGATGACTCTGTATAAGTTCGTCATGCAGGAGGCACGAACGAACCCTCCATATGATTGGAAGAGATAACCAATCGGAGGAGAACTGACTCAATAACAAGGTTATGGCGTACCTAAGTCAAACTAAATCCCACCCATGCGGAGGAGACTTTGTTTTGAGTGCTTTGTTCAAGGGCGACACGACTGACTCTAGCTGCCAACAATAAATGGAAATAATGTCCCGTTCCCGCTCTTTTTGGAATATTTAATTTTTTTTGTCTTTTTCTGTTAAGCCGGAAAAAGAATAAAAGAATGCTATGGTACAGTGGAAAGAGCGAGTGTCGGTGAAACAGATGATCTAGTTCCCGGGACAGGAACGTTCCTATGCTCAATGCAGGGAGGTGAAAACTGGTCAGTGACACTCAAAGGTATGCTCCTTCCACGGGTCAAGGTGTGTCAAGCTGCAGAAGTCAAAGGTATGCAAGGTTGATTTTGCAGACATCATGGTCAAAAGTTGGCTTAAACACGAGTCCAAGTGAAGCCGGCTCCAGGCCAAAAGGTGCAAATGGTCAACATGCAATGCAGTAGTACAACTCAACACAAAGGAGCCTCTAGGGTATAAGGCCAGAACAAAGCGGAGAAGCTAAGAGGAATGAGTCTTCAACGCATAAGTCATGGCGGGACTACAGAGGACTCCCGAGCCTACTCAAATCGGAGCAGCATGGGCAACAAATGTCAGTGAGGTGCTAACTAGGATGCCCATGTAAAGGATGGCTCTACCATCGTGTCATGATTTAAAGAATCGGCGAGTGAAGATGGCTTACGAACCATAACTCGATGGGATCGACCCTATGGCAGATGTATCGGTCAAATGGAGGCTAGTATGCATAATGCAACGGAAAAATGGTGTCCCTAACCTATATGCCAGTGAGAACACGATACCTGCCATGACGGGTCAGCAGTCATGGAACCGTCTCGAACTGTCGAAAAATGTCCAAAATGTCCTGAAAAACAAACCAGTCTTGACATTCCAAGCTCCCAAGTTAAAAGTCACATGAGGCCAAACAAAATAAAATTTTGAAAAAATTTTGCATTTTCAAAACTTATAAAAAGCATTTTGGACTCACCATTTTTACCATTTGAGTTTGAGAGCAAAAGATTTGGAGCAAAAGGAGCAATCTTCCCACAGCCAGATTCAACCGTTCAAATTCATCGAATACCTCCAGGTAACCCTTATACTTAGCTTGCAATTGATTGTGACAAGTTTTAAGATTTATGATTGATGTTTCACCGTTAAATTTTTGTCCAAATTCACTCGCGGCATATACGCGGGTTGGTAATATCGAACCCGCGTATACGCGAGCCCTACACGCGACTGCGTGCACAGGGACCCGCGTATACGCCGCGAATCATTTTTAAACAAAAACTAATGGTTTAAAATCGTTTTTTTCTCAGGATGCCTATCACGTGGCGTGAAAGAGAACATGCAGCGGTAGACAATGAAGTTATGAACAGTCCAGAAGCATTAGATGCACTCCGGGGATGCGGTTTTCTTAAATTTTTCAAATTGCCAAATATGAAAGTGAACATGCGATTGCTTGAGATGCTCATTGATTATTGGGATGTCGATGAGGAATCTTTTATGATCGATCAGATGCCGCTCAGGGTAGAAATGGAGGACATCTATTTTATCACGGGCCTTTCCCGAAGGGGAGAGGTAGTACAGTCCCGGGGCAGGTCACGGAGTGCCCTCTCGATAGAGGACTATGTACAGATATACTGCCCTGGACATCCCAAGAAGGTTGGGAGCTAGATTTCCATCACACATGTGGCGAGTTTGTCACTTCAGATAATCCTGTTTACCATGGCTCGGGTGAACGGATCATCCTCTTTGCATCAGGCGTCACGACAAAACATGAGCGTGGCAGTTGACTGTCTTACTACTGTGTTTGACTGGTGTACTCCTCTTCTGGCCAACATGAAGAGCCAGCTCACTTCTATCAGGAGGGGTTAGACTAAAAACTTTGGCTATGGAAGCATCTTGTGCACTTTCTTTTTCGAGAAGGTTCCCGCACTCCGCCCCAGGGTAGCAGTTTCCATCAGCACCCCACGCGATCCACGCATGGGTCGGTGGCCTGATCTGATGAAACGTCTGGGGGGTGGGGAGGTCCCGAGGACTGCATTTGACGATGACTTCTTCACCTGGTGGGATCAGCAGATCATCGCCGTGGACGACTACCCCTATGCTGGATTGGATTTCCGAGGAGATCCTGATTTAGCGTTACCACCCAATGCAGCATGGGGCGAAATCGGTAAGATTTTTTGATTTTATGATTTTTTGGATTTTTCAAATATAATGATGAAATTTGAAAAATATTTTTTGATGAGATTCAAATGACTGATATGGTGATCATGTTCCAGACATTAGGCCTGTACGACCAGATGGATTCCCGCGGCATGGATGGCGTGGCTGAGGAGCCGAAGAGGCGGCTGCTGATACGGAACAGACCCTAAACAACGTCCAGCGACACTTGGCGAGACTGAGCTGCTGAGTACCGATGGCTGTCATAGAGGACCTTCCTCCGGATATGCAGCGTCATGTGGTTGGCATGCCACGTGACTGGGTTCGCATCTTTCGGCGCGTGGCCAATGCTATAGTGACATACTTAGACGCTCATCCTAAGCCGAGGCATTAGATATGCCGGACATGATTATGGGCATTTGAGTCCCAATTTTGTATATTTTTTGGACACACATATATACACTCGAGACGCTTTACGATATATATATATATATATATATATATATATATACAGTTTGACTTTTTGATGCGTGATTTTATTGTGATGAATGATTAATATGCCAGTCTAGTGCTTGATTAGCGATAGAATCAGCTAACCAATTATGAGATCTTGAAATATGCAAATAATTAATATAAATAAATGATATTTGCAACAACCTCACCCTTAAATACTGGCGATATAAAGATGGATCCCGTACCCGATAAATGTTATTTAATTGAGACACTATCAATTGAGAATCAAGATAAACTACCAACGAGTCAATCCCATGAGAGATTGCCTCAGATAATAAATTAATAACAGCAGTATACTCGGCCATATTATTTGAAGCAGGACCGATGCACACGCCTCTTGATACCATCAACTGACTAGTTGGATAATAGAGTACCCAAGCTGCGGAAGCAAGATTCCGAGTGTACCGACTAGCACCATCGACGAACCCAAAATAAACCAAATCATCCATCAACAC
Source organism: Pinus tabuliformis (assembly GCA_031772625.1). Classification (NCBI taxonomy): domain Eukaryota; kingdom Viridiplantae; phylum Streptophyta; class Pinopsida; order Pinales; family Pinaceae; genus Pinus; species Pinus tabuliformis. Next base: position 51,321,102 of record CM062819.1, read on the forward strand.
CTGCCAAAGCAGACCAAAAAGTGCTAATATCAGAAAAATCTCGATGATATATGTACAAATATACATAAAATACAAAGAAGCCATTGCCTGGTAAAACTAAGCAAAGTACTTCTTTAGGTACAGCCCATTTCGGGGCTCCGCCAGCTTGTTTCCCTCGAAATCAATTAACTCATACGATACTTTTTCTAAAACTCGTTTAATAATGAAAGGACCGTACCACATAGGCTTAAATTTGCCTGCCCCCAAGGCGTCCTTATCTTGGTCATAGACCAGGACAAGGTCACCTTCAGAAAAGACTCGAGGATGGACAGACTTATCATACTGCGTTTTAACCCTTTTCTTATGGGCCTCATTCATCGTGGCGGCATCTCGACACTGCTCATCGAGATGTTCCAAGTGAACTAGGCGCTCCTCGAGACTCGAAGTCTCAGGAAGAAGCTCAACAGCCAACTTCAGAGATGGAATTTCACATTCGATCGGAAAGATAGATTCCATCCCATAAACCAACTGAAAAGGGGTAAAACCAGTAGCTGTTTTGACGGAGGTTCGGTATGCCCAAATATCCGAATACAACATAATGTGCCAATTGGACCGATTTTTATCGATTGTCTGTTGGAGTATCGTCTTAAGAGTTTTATTGACCGCCTCGACCTGTCCATTGGCCTGAGGATAATAAGGGGATGAATGCTCCTGACGGAAACCTAATTTAAGAGCCAATTCAGACATTAGTTGATTTTGGAAATGACTGCCATGGTCAGTGACAATCTCTCTTGGGATACCGAATCTTGAGATAACCTGATTGAAAAGAAACAAAGCTGCCGTGTCACTATCATTCTTATAAGTAGGCATGGCTTCGGCCCACTTCGTAAAGTAGTCTACAGCCACGATAATGTACTTGTGATTCGTCGATGAAGGCGGATTACAAGTTGTAAAATCAATACCCCACTTAGTAAAGGGACCGACAGTGACAACGGGAAAAAGGGGAGCTGGATGCGCGCGCATCTTGCGAGTAAAGGTTTGACACGGGTGACAGTGTTTTACCGCTTCCACACAGTCCTTAAAGAGTGAAGGCAAAAATAGCCGGCACGTAAGATGCGCTGGGCTGTAGCAAGCCCTGATAGATGACCACCACAAGCTCCACTATGGTAGTCATTGAGCACCGACTCTGCTTCCTCTAAGGTTAAACAGCGCTGAAGGATTGAATCAATCCCTTGATGGTATAATGTGTCACCAATGATAACATAGTTTTTAGCCAGGTGACGTAATTTGTGACGTTCATCCTTAGAGAAAGTAGAGGGAAACTCGAAGTCTGGAGATAAACAATGATATCTCCATACCAAGGGTCGAGTGAAGAGATGAGGAATAAATATTCGTCGGGAAAACTTTCCTCATAAACAGTATCCTCGCCACAAGGAAGCTCAGAAATTAGCTCCGCGAAAACCATAGATTTCTTAGACTTGGCAGACAAGAATTCGAGGTCGAATTCTTGTAAAATGACAATCCATCTATTATATTTGCCCCCAATCACTCGCCTACTGAGGACAAATTGAAACGGATTGACCGCCGCTAAGACAAAAGTTTTGCGTAACAAGATATAATGACGGAGCCTCTAGACAGCGTGGACAGCTGCCAAGGCCAACTTCTCAACCGGAGAATAGCGGAGTTCAGGGCCTATTAAGCCTCGTCTCAAATAATAAACCACGTGCTCGGCAAGAGCATCGTCCTTCTGAACTAGAACCATACCAATGGTTGATTCTGCTGCAGCGAGATACAAAAGGAAGTCCCTACTATAATCCGGTGGACTCAAAAGCGGGGCAGAGACTAATTCCTTTTTCAAAGCATCAAACGACCACTGCGCAAAGTCATCCCACACAAATGGAACCCCTTTTCGTAGCAAACGCATGAACCCTTTAGTAATCTCGGCATAGTTTGCTATAAAACGTCTTAAGAAATTAGCCTTCCCTTGAAGACTCTGAAGTTGACGAATTGAGGACGGGGGAGGCAACTAAACTATTGCCTCAACCTTGAAGGGATCAACCCGAATCCCTTCATTGGACACTATGAACCCTAACAACCGACCGGATGTAACCCCAAAAACACACTTGTTGGGATTCAACCGGATTTTATAAAAATGACAACGTTCAAAAACCATTCGAAGATGACTAGGATGATCAGTTCTCTTTCGAGAACGAGCAGTGAGATCATCCAAGTATGCCTCGATGACATGTTTGATGTCGTGGAAAGCATATGACATGGCCCGCTGAAAAGTAGCTCCAGCATTTTTAAGACCAAAAGGCATCTTTCTATATGCAAAGGTACCCCAGGGACATATAAAAGCTGTCTTATGTTGATCTTCAGGACGGATAGAGATTTGATTATAACTCGAAAAACCATCCATGAAGGAAAAAATTTCATTACCCGCACACTCGTCGATAATCTGATCAATGAATGGCGTGGGGTAATTGTCTTTCGGACATGCCTTGTTTAGGTCCCTAAAATTGATGCATACTCGGATTGTTCCTTGCTTTTTGTCCACAGGGACTAGATTAGAAACCCAATCAGTAAGAGGAACAGGGTATATAAAACCCGCCCTTAGCAGCTTCTCAACCTCAGCTTTGATAGCCGCTGCTTTCCTAGGGTTGACCGGCCGAAGCCTTTGACGAACTGGTTTTGCGTTTTCGTACGTCTTGATCTCATGTTGAACTATAGAAGGATCAATGCCAGGCATTTCCTCATAAGACCAAGCAAATACATCACGATATTCCTTGAATAGGTCGGTGTAAATTTGAATTTCTTCAGGGGAACACTCAATTCCAATGAAGATATTTTCGATGACGTTAGGGTCCCTAGAGATGTTTATAGGTATTGTTTTTGAAATTACCGACATATTACCTTCGGCACAAACGTGTATTGGAGCCAAAGGGTTCGATACCGTACAAACATCACTAGTGAAGAGCTCGGAGAATCTAGATTCTACTTCCTGCAATGGAGGAAGAAAGTATGAACGATGGTGTAAGTCTTCCCAAGGTCGATCTATACCCATCATTACTTCGAGGATTACTTCTTCAGAAGGCAGAACCGAATCTAAGCAGTCCAAGGCAGAGGTAGAATCAAGGCTCCAAGCCGGGGCCACATGACCATCTAACTCCTCTTCGGAAAAAGGAGTAGAATGGTTGTCTGCAGAGTCTACGATAGACTGATATCTAAGCTCAGCTGCAGATATAGGGAATGCCATTCCATTTACTTGCCCTTCAACTAATGTGGTTGTAGGCGAAGGCAAGGTCCAAGGGTCTGAAAAATAACGAGTTCGGAAGAACTCTTCTCGAGGAGACTCCTTAGATGATGAAATAGCATTAATCTTAGCGAAAGGAGAGGGAAGATCAAATGTACCCATCAATGAGGAATACATCCCTACTCCTAAATTCTCAGTCGGCGGGCAAGGGTTATCCACTAAAGGGACAGTAGAGTCAGAGCTTGCTTGAGGATCAACTGGAAAATAGTCCAATTGATCAACCTTAACGATTTTCCCCTCATGAGGAAAGCAAATGACACGAAACAGAGTCGAAACAACGGCATCCATCTCGTATACCCAGTTCCTTCCTAATAGGAGATTATAGTCTAGGTTAGCGTCTATGACCTCTACTTCAATATTGACGACCTTTCCCCCAACACATATAGGAAAGTCCGGGATAATCCCATGCGGCTTGTGAGAATGACCGTCAAATGCAGTCAAGACGGTGGGTGAAGGAACAGCCGAAGGTGATCCAATAGCCTTCCAGCATGACATCGACATAACGCATGTGGAAGCTCCCTCATCTACTACGGTGTGAAAAATATTGATTTTCCGGTATGTAGACTTTATTTGAAAAGCCATATGATGAGGGAGTCGCTTTCTGACATTTAACATGTCAAAAGTGAGCACTAAAGAATTAGCTGGATCGACTGCTCCAATCGCGGAGAGTAAAGCGCTTCTCTGAGCTGGACACGACTGGAGAACCTCTAAAGCGGAAATAGCGCACGGACTCTGAGCCAGATCCTCCACAATGGAGTAATTCTGGGCGGCCCTAGCATTAGGATTAATCGTCGCGCGTTTAGCGGAACCTTTCGATATCCGTGGTATAGTCTCGACAGGGGGTCGCTCAATATGAAGGTCAGTACTTCCGGGAACAGTCTTGTCCTTAGAAGTTTCGGCTTCACCATAATCACGTGACCGAGTAGCCACATGGACGTTAGAACCCATCATGAAAACATTTGACGATTTTTCCCCTTCCTGGTTGCCCCCAGCGGAGGTTCCAGGATTTGAACTCGGGCCAGCAAGAAGTTGCTGCCCTTGGGGAAACGGGTTGGTTAACACAGCTTGAGAACTAGAAGTCCCTTGCTGTCCTAACAAGCGCTGAGCATCTTCAATCTTAGGGCAGAGATGAGTTAGATGGTCTCCACTGCACAACTTGCATGGAAACTTGACTTTCTTTCTCGACTCATTTCTACCACCACCAGCATTGTTGCCGGATTTATTTGCATCAGGCTTCCCATCCTGGTTCTTTTTCTTACCTCGTCCTTTCTTTTTCCCATTGGAATTTTGTTTTCCTTTGGGATTATCAGATTGGACGGCATTTATTGAATAAGTTTGGGAAGCGGGGAGATTAGACGATGTGACTTGATTGTTAGAAGCAGTTTGCAAGGACAACTGCTGCAGTTGATTCAACAAGTTCACGGTAGTTGTGTCTACTGACCCGACGATACCATCCGCGTGCGGACCTGGCTTCAGCTTAGCTACATCAACCTTAGATCCAGGAGCATCTGGCAAGTACTTTTGTAGGATCCCAGACTGAGAGTAGATCAATTCTAATTGTTGGACCCTAAAAATGGCTTGCTCCTCAGAATAGACCCCAGACATGGAGACATCCTTGGAGATCTCGGGTGTAAAGACTTCAAAAACCACTCGAGACGGTACTCTGGAGGGATTTCGGCTTTAATGAGCCTCTTTCTCCGTCTCCATTCCTGAATATGATCAGAAATGTGGGTTGCCTTATCCTGACGAAAGGTGGCCAGAAGTTCAGTTCCGGCATCATAGCGAACAGGCAACTGGAAGTGATTTAAGAAAATATTGGCTAAGTCAGCGAACGATGTAAAGCTGCCCCCTGGAAACTCTATATACTATTTGGCCGCATTACCAGTCAAGGTGCGCTGAAAGAGTCTCAACCTAATCGAGTCATCGATAAGGGAGTTAGATGAGCACCACAAATGGAATGTGGTTGCATGGTCGCCTGGGTCTTCACCACTCTTCCCTTCGAATTTTGGAATGTCCGAAGGGAGTTTGGTTGGGACCGGAGGCCAGGCCGGATTGTACCTGATTGGGTCATTTGTTAACTTAGTGAGATCTAGCAAGTTTAACGTTGCCAGAAACGGAAGCCTAGGAGGACCTTGGGGATTCCACCCAGACTGGGCAGAACTCCCACAGCTCTGAAAAGATTGTCCTGGAATTTGGGAGGCACCAGGCTGCCCGAAGTGACCAGTAGAACTGGCTGAACCAAAAGGCAAGCCTTGTGGTCCAACAAAATTCAGAGTTTGACCAACTCCGGCCGTATAACCTCCATAACCAGCAAAGTTTCCTCCTAAAGGATTGTAGGGAGTTGATAACCCCTGATACGGATTCCAAGCCGAAGCAAGGGGAGGAATACTTTGAAACATGCTAACCATGGAGTACGGCCTATTCCCTTGTTGGCCGATAAACGGATTCCCAGTTCCCGCACTACTAACCCTAGGGTTATTCCAACCTTGGAAAGGATTGCTGCTTTGTCCTACAGAAGAAAAAGGCATGGATCCTACCGTCGGGTTGGAATGTGGTATATGACCACTTCCGAAAGGAAAACCCTGGAACGAAGCTGATCCACCCATCATGGACGTAGCGGCACTAAACGGAACCGATGGAATACCCTGTGATTGGGTGCCAAAAGGGAAGAGTCCAGTACCAAAAGCATTGGTTTGGGCATTTCCACTCGTGGACGGAATGGAGGTAGACCCAACTAAAGATGTGCTAGCAAAAGATCCAAACAAGGAAGCGGAGGGGATGGAAATGGTTCCTCCCCCTTGCACCGATGTTGGGGTTTGCATAGTCGTAGCACTCGTAGAAGACATGCTTCCAGTAGTGGTCATCGATGGTAAGCGCGTAGCGTAACCTAGACTTGACGGTCTATGCGTCGGAGTCCCAACGTATTGTAATACGTCTGGATGACTAGATGGTAGTGGAGAATTTGGAGCCACTAATGACTATGAAAGTTCTTCTACCTCTATGTTATTCTCCGCTTGAAAGCGAACTCGAGAAAGGACTGGAGTGTCCCTCTCTTGCTCAGAAGTGCCAGGCCTTGCTTGGCCGCTAATGCCCCCGAGAGGAGGATCAATCCCCGATGCGTCAACCGGCGTGGGATGGAACCCACTGGTAGTATTGCCTCTGCGCCTTCTAGGAGAAGGCTCTAAACTTGGTGGCGAGAGACCACGAAGTCTTCGAGACCGTCTTGGAGATCGGTAAGCCACTTTGAATTTTTTGTTATGATCTAACTAAAGACTCAAAAAATTGAAAGCTAGGCCAACTAGGAGCACAGAGCACACACTATAAAGTCCCTAAAGATACAGCCAGTCAAACAACTTCCAAGTATTTCCGCTCCGGGTGATTAAGACCGGACACCAAAATACGAGAAAGTGAAATAAGGGGCCTTCCGAAGATAGTCTGGGATGATGAGGGCCCAGTCCTATCAGCGAAGGTATCAGAGGAAGTTACGCTGACCTCCTAACAACAGCCTGCGCCGGTGCAAGCCCCCAAGCTTCGCAAGGGTGCCCTCCAGTATTACTGTCGAGAGTGATACAACGTCAACCCCAGGTGCCACGGGATTCCCCTCTGCAGCCACCTGTGTAGTTCCCTAGGAGGAGCAACTATGGATACCAACTCGTCGCAGAAGCCAGGCGGAACAGTTGTGAGGTAAGTTCGGACAAGTAGGAGAGGGGGTATCTCTCTTCGCTGTCTTCACAGACCCTCGTGCTTAACTCCCAGATCCAGAGCTTTCCTGGTCTTCCTAACGCTATTGGATTTTCTCTCGTTATTCAGACTCCTACGTTTGACGTTTATATGGCCTTGGAGAGTTAACTCTCCACTCGCCTAATCCAAGGCCCTAAAATCCTAATCTTGTTGGTGTAACTGACTAAAACAAAAAGTTCTAGTGAATTTTAGTTAGCGCTTGATTTTATTAGGCTGTTCTTTAAGTCACAAGGTAACGGAAGTGAAACTAGTGGTGTTTTTTGACGCAAAAGAAATTAATAAAAACTTAACTACATGCGCATGCACTTTTTCGTTTTTCGATGAAGAGCAATTTCTATAGGGTTCAGAGGTACTTCTAATAAAACAATTTTTTTTTTTTTTTTTTTCGTTAATGCACACTTCACACTCACAAAAGTTAACAAAGCTATGTATGCCTAAAAGGGGATGCAAATCTATCCTAATGCAACAACTATATGTGGATGCAAGATTCAAAACTACTCTAAAAACAAAAATGAAAGTTGCTTGCTTATCAAACTTTATCTTGCCACTTACAATGCCTAGATGGAATATGAAATGTTACCATTCATTTCGTCTAAACACTAAAAACAAGTTCTAAGACAAACATAAAGCACTTTCACTTCACTAAAAGGAAATCAAATGAAAAGAAAGTTCAAGAAAGCAAAACTAAGATTCTCAAAAGATTTTCTTCAAAGCAACAAACAAAAAGTCTTTTCAAAAAATGCTCTCAACAACACTGAAACTTGTGATTGAAGAATAGGCAATTAAACACTTTTGCGAATCAACACCACTTAATGGATGAAAACCCAACAAAAATAAATGTGTTTGAAATCACTCTTAACAATCAAAAGCAGCAATGAAAGCCTTGGCAATGAAAACCAAAAAGATCAAAAAGACAATTTCCAAGAAAGTGTCAAACAACAACTTTCATGAAACAAAGAAGCAGATGGTCACAAAAAGCGATTTTGCCAAGCAAACAAAAAGTCACCAAAAGCAAGATTAACACAAAGATTGAATACAATCTTCCTACCCTGATGAAACAGAGCAGCCAAAATTCCTAGCAAGAAATCTTGCGTGCTTTAGCCAAGAACGATGACGCTTGCAATCAACAAAACACAAGACCAACACTCCTTATACTCAGAGAGAATTCAGAACGAGATGCTTGCTGTAAAACAAATAACTGATACTGGAAAATGACTGTTTTAGACTGACTCAAACCACCAGACAAACCTTCAGAGGCCAAAAAGATTTACAAATCTTGAAAATTAGAATATATACGCGACTGTACTGTAGTACAGATTGCGTGTATACGCGACTGTGTTTGAGGAAACCTGCGTATACGCGGGTTCACTCAAAGAAACAAGCGTATATACGCCTCTGTATCTAAGAAAAACAGCGTATATGAAAAGCTTCAAGAAAAATAAAAAGACAAACTGAAGAAACTGGCAAAGCTTAAAGTTCAAGAACAGACCAGATAGTAACAACAAGCAGACAAGGCAGCTGAGCCCTGATTGGCTTGAAAAACACCCAAACTAGGAACAACAAGAGTGTTGTCGCCAGTGGAGTCGCCAATTCTGGTAGAGGGAATTACTCCCCTAGGGCTTTTTGGGTGAAACCCTAGCAGACTGAAAGTTGTCTATTCAAAGAAACATGCATTCATACAGCCATTATGCTATTATAAGCAAATATTGTGATAAGGGTACGTACCTTCAGTCCTACGTTCGAGAAGGCCTTTAGGGTCCAAACCCTTCTTGGAGTTCCCTTCTTCTCTTTTGCCCTGCAAAACCAACAATTCAAAGAACACAGCAGTACATGGACAAAAACTCATAAAGAAACCATCTTCATGTTATAAAGAAAGGGAGTTAGTTATGAAATCCAAACAACCATTTACACATGAATTCAAAACATGAATATCATTAACATAAAGAAGATTCAATTCGGGAACCAAGACATGTGTTTCTTTTTATTATAGACAAATAAAGTACATAAAAAGGAATATGTTCACCTGAGTCACCTTCAGCAGGCTCCAAGCAAAGCTTCCTTCCGGATCCGTTCCAGCTTCAAGCCTCTAACAAAACTCCTTCCATGACTCTCTCCATGATGTCATAAATGGTGGATGAACATCAACACACAAGGAAACAAAGGTTTCCTGTACAAAATGGGGGAAGTGCAGAAGGCACAAGGGACTTCAAACCTGGTCAAGGGGAAAATCTTAGCATAATAACCTTTCTCTCTATTCTCTCCTTCCTTAGGCCTTCCCTTTGAGGTCTTTTTATACCATCTCCAAAGTAGTTTTTTAGTTAGGAGTTGGTTGGGAACAGTTGGGCCACGGGCACTAACAGGTGATCAGTAGGTAAAACCCGCGATCTCTGCCCGAAAAGAAGGAATTTTATATTTTTTTAAGTGTTTTAATACATACACGTGGGTTGGATATACACAAACCCACGTATACACGCGTTTAACTCAGGGCAATGTCGCGTATAAGGAATAAAACACTGTTTTTTAAATTTTAGGACCAGGTCTGGAAGGAGGGGTTGCCCTAGGCCATGAGTACAACATCACAAACCATAAGAGTGAGATTTGGAGCTATAACACCGCTCAATTGTTCCTTCCCTTGGCTGCTACTCCTCTGCCTTGTCCGATCGGCTGCCTCTGCCTTCTATCGACACTTTGCTACAACCACCCCGAAACTGCTTGTTCTTTATTTTGTCTCCAGTTGTCCTCCCTGCAACCAGACTATTGTTGCCGCCACCCTTTTCCTCCTTGTTCTATGGCAAGCCAAAATAATCAAAATCTTTTCAAAATCAAAATGAAGGCCCTAACCACAATTCTTTGACTCGTCCCCGAGTCAATCCATTTCGATCTTGGTCGGTCCTGTTGGTGTTCCCATGGGTGCTCCGATTGGTGGTTTTGATATTGGTTGTTCTAACTCTACCGACTGATGGGCCGATGATTCTTTTGTTTCAACCAACACTTGTGGGGTGGCATCTGCTCCCCTTGCACTTGCCCCCCCTGGTTTCAAACGAAGGCTCCAACTATGGAACAGTTGTCATGGTCTGCTGCCTAAATTCTTTGTAATTCTGTAGGGTGGCTTCCCATCCAGCAAGGATTGTGTCAGCCTATTGAGCGAAGTCTTCAGCCGTATTAGACGTTAAATCAGTTGGATTTTGACTTTACATATTGTCCCATTGTTCTCCATTGGTGTTGCAAACCTCCTTTAGATCCAAAACTTGTAGACGCATCAGTGAGCGCAGGTATCTTATCACCCTTTTAGTTCTTGCTGACCCTTCATTGATCTAATCGACCTGTGCTTAGATTGCGGTGATTTGTTCATTAATATGCTAAAGGTGGAAACAATCCATGCAGTCTCTTGTACTGGTGAAAAATATCTATATTTTCTCCCTCATGGGATATACCAGATGATTTTTCAACACTAGGCTTCCTGGCCAGTCATGAACTCTGTCCATCAGGGCGTAGCTATCCACGAGTGCATCAGCGAGTGCTTGTTTCTTTGCTTCTACTTTAGTGATATTGCCTTTGATGGTCCTCACATATATCTTGACTGGGTCTGGCAGCACTGATCTCCCCGTCTCTAGTTTCTTTCTCATATCAGCATTTGTGGCTACTAGATTTGAGCATGTTGTTTCAATATGATCACATCAGTTCACCAGTGTGCAGGCTATAATATCTTATGGGGCTTCTATGTTTGCATCAATTATCGTTGGCCATAATGATCGAAATCTCTGCATTACCTAGTCAACCTGTGCTTGCAAATATGTATTTGCACGTTGCAAGTGATCTCACTCTTCCATCACCTCCTGCAACTGCTGTCTTTGATGCTCATGCTCTTTGACCAGACCATCATGTATCTTCTCGGCCCCTTGGGTTTCTTATTGTATGAATGCAAACAATTGCACCGAGGACCAGTGCTGAAGTGTATCGCCTTGCATTGTGCTGGGTTCTGGAAACTTTTGATGTATTGGTAGGCCGCTGGCTATGGATTTCTCTGAGTGAGAGGCAGGTGAATGAATGGGATGTGACTATGGGGTGAACTAGGGAGTTTTGGGGACAATACTAGAGTTGGGGACCACCGTGAAATTTATAGGGAAAAGTGGCTGGTATGGTTCACCCCTTTCCTCTTGCGGAATAGTTGTGTTTGGGCGTTTTCTCTGTGGTGGGTCCAACCTAAAGAGTAGAGATACTAGTGATGTTTGCTAGGTGCTGCTGGAAGAGGTGGCGCCCTTAGCCTATTCTACTGACTCAACTTCCATTTCCACAATTTTTCGTCATTTACTGGAAGGGAAAGTTTTTGACAGGGTCCCGGAAGTGGAGGTGGTGTGCGGGGAAGATTCCCACGATTGATGTAGGACGGTGGAGGTGGTGGGTGGAATTTCTTCGATTATCGGGGATGCAGAGACTGAATGTCCGACCTCATCAGTAAGGTCGACAATTTGGACTGTCGGAGTAGTTCTCAGCTTTTTAACAACCAGATTATGAATAATGTTTTTCTTCTTGGGCTTGGGTACTGTTGGCTGGGATGGAGTGCGAGCAACCCCAGTGGGAAGTTTCATGGCAAACGGAGTTGTAACAATGGGTGAAAACATAGTGGAACCTTGAAATTGCAAGGGTTGGTTTTTCCCACCCAATTTCCTGTCAAAACTTACAATTGTTTGCCTCAGCGTGAACATTTTCTCCTCCATTTGCAGCACCATCAGTTGAAGGTCATCCTCGGCTGGTATCTTTCTGCTGCTTTTGTCTACATCTCCCTCTTGCCCCTGTGGCTTTAAGGCCCTGAAAAAATATTTTTACTTCCCATTAGTAATATCGCAGACCACCCCCAATCATGGTCCCAACTCACTATGTAGTGACGCTTCTGTCAAAATGAATTTATGTGGCCTCATCTTGAATGTTTCGGGATGGACGCACAGTGGTCTAAGGTAGGTGTGCCCATGCGAGGCTCCAAACCAAACTTCTTTAGAAAACTCATCTAGCAGAGTTTTTGGTATCCTTTGTATTGACCTTACTGCAATTAATATCATTTCATACTATTCTTTGAAAGCTGTTTCATTTACTTCCTTCGTGCTCGGATCCCCCGACACTCTCCAAGTTTCATACCGAAGTGGTAATAGTTGTCCTTCCACGATAGGCACCATTTCTCTCCCTCTTGGTGACCTCCATTTCCACATCTCTAGAGATATCAGAATGTACCCAAACAAAAAATTGGTACTCTGCCTATAAACATCTTCGCATGCTTCAAAGAGGTTGTTTAGAACAAAAGTTAACCAGTTGAGCACCTCCTCGTTACAACAGTGCTCCGCAACCGAAATTGTGTCTAGGGTGAATTTGTTTCTGGAGAAGTGTCTCATGGTTTTGCCTGCTATGATGTAGTAGGAAAATATGGTGTTGACTTTTTTTATCATGTCAATCTTTGCTCCTCTTCCACCTCTTTCTGTTCTATATTTCACATAGTAGTTCTCTTCGCCCTACTTCTTGGCTCTTTTAGCGCCTTCCTGGAATGTTGTGGTTACTACGTTCCCATCGGCTAAAAACCTTGTTAGACGATGAATATCATCTACATGAATTGGGTACTCTTTGTCAAGCCATAGGGACCCCCCATGCATTCTACTGGCCAGTAATTTTGTACATTGCATGGCAGCGAACTGAGTGCTAAAAACCGGTAAACTTCTAACGTTGATTAATGTCGACCTCTATAATACCTTGAATTGTTCCCTGACTCTAGAGGTTCTGGTGTCATATTCCTTCTAGATTTTTCTTCTGTGTAGACCTTTCTCTTCAGAGTCAGGAAATGGAAGCAATCTGTAAGGTCATTGTCGATTAAGATTAATTTATCATATTTCCCATACAGATTCTCCACCAGCTCAATTTGTTTATCTAGCTTATCTATGTCTCTGGTAAAAAATTGTCACCTGATGCTTTGTACTCTTGCACCTCTATAATTGTTCTTCAGAGCGGGCTTGGATTTCCTCCATTTTCTGCAATTGAAGTTTTGTAGCTTCCTTCATTATCCTTGCAAATTAAGTAGTCAGGCTTAACACAACGTTTCCTGACTAGACTTTGGAAACTAATTACTCCGACAACTTTACCCATGTATCTTATCCCTGTTTTGCCTCCGTCAGCTGACCTGGACCTGAAATTCGTGACGTGGGCTAGGGAAGGACATCGTGGTCTGCATGGCTAATTAATTTTACCATGATGGGGGTTATTTATTAACTAAACTTGTTCTTAATGGAAAAATATTTTATGGCTCCCACTTGACAGTTGCATTATTGGTTACTTATTATGGAAATGGCTACTGGTACAGAGGAAAGGACAGATGCATCATGTGATCATAAAGAGTAAAAAAGAATCTACCTGCATGTAACTTAAGGGTTGTGAAAACATATGCCTACGAGTGACTGCTAACTGTACTCCCCACCCACCCCCCGACCACAAATAGGTTGCGGTGTGATGAAAATGTCGTCGCAACCTTATTGACACTTTTTCTTATTTTTGCGAAGAAGATGTAAAAAAAAAAAAACCCTGACTTCAACTAATTGGTTAATATGACTGGTAAAAGTTTATTACTTCCTACCTACTTGCGGGCTCATTTCCGAGACCCTCCTCTAACTTGAGTTTTTGTTCGATGACCTATGGAAGGGCTTTAGGCGTGTGCCGTTTACCCATCCTTGCAGCATGACTCTGTCCAGTTGCACCAATCTTACCACTCCAGAATATCTGATTTTCGCAACTATGAACAATCCTAGCCAGTGCATTTGTAGTTTACTTGGGAATTTTTGAAACTTGCTTTCGTATAGTAATACGTGATCCCCGACTTTAAATGTCCTTTTCTTGATATGCCTATCATGCCAAGCTTTTTGCCTTCTTTGCTCCACTGACTCATGAAACTCAACCAAGAATTTGGATTCATCAAGTTCCATTAGTTGGCTTAGTCTTTCTCTTAATACTACATTGTATGTTATTCCTGTTGCTTCAGATATGAACATGCTTGGTATTATGTACTTTGCTAGCACCACTGCTTCCTTCCTGTATACTCGCTGAAACAGTGTTTGTTTGTGAAATCTTTTCACCATTGTTCTGTACGCCCATAGAGCTGTTGGTAATCTTTCATCCCAATCATCCTTGTTCATTGATATAATCTTTGTGAGACCCTTTTCCAATATCTTGTTAAATGCTTCAATAGTCTCGTTGACCTATGGATGATATGGACTACTTTTGTTATGCTGAATCATAAAATTTTTTAGAAGACCCTCTATGGTTTCATTTATAAAATGCATTCCTTGGTCACTTGTCAGGCTCTTCCGGCATCCAAATATTGAGATTATGTTGGCTTGTTGGGGCCTGACCCAGGTTCGGACGTGATTTAGCCAAACAAATCCCGGTACTACTAGCCCTTTTGGTAACAATCCACGAAGTGCGGACTGAGGTCTCCCCCGAAGTAGTATAGGAGGGTGCTAGAACCAGGTTTCCGCACCCTGAGGATGTCTGATGGGTTCCAAGTGGTCCATGGTTCGATCATGCACACACATCACTACACACACTTATCAGTACCTCGCAGCCTGAGATACTGCCTTCGCGCAACCCTACTCGAGGGCCAAACAATGTTATTACCCAAGTCCTTATCAGTAACCTGATATTAGTTAATTAACTTAGCTTATCTGTATGCTTTCAGTTATACTTAACAATATTCACCATTCATATAAATGCATGCAGTAACTAAATAGTATAATTGTAAATGATATCACACATGTAATAACACAAGAACAAATACATGGAATTCAGATAAAAGTTCTCTCTATTATTCTTCTACGGACTCTACTACGCCTCTACGCACTCAGCTGCTAATCCTCTTCCTACTACTATGACCCAAAATACTTAGACTCTTGCTCTATGCTTGTTATCTTATTCTATCTATCAGATTCCATCCCTTCATTCCTTCTCTTTCTTTACAACTTAGAGCCTCGCTCTACTTATACAATCCCATGGCCCACAGATCATGGGTAGGCTAACACTACATTCAAAACTTAGGGTGGACAGCCCTATGACTCTAACATACAATTCGCGCCGGCAATTCGCGAAGCTTTATAATAATATTACTCAAAACTTGGGCTTTGAGCCCCAAAACATGTTGTGGGGGGATTCCATGCCCAACAGGCCCCCAACACAAACATCGTGACTTGCCCTCGAGTCACTTTGTCGGTGCGGAGTCCCTCCAACTAGTCCCAAATGGTCTTGATGTCTGCAGCGCATTGAGATGCTGCTTGTTGAATCTGTTGTATTCTCTCTTCTGAGGCCTCTGTTTCTGGTGTGCTACCCTATATCTATGCATGCATCCCTTGAATCTGTGTGATCTTTCCCTCAATATCTGCTGTGATTGTGAAGGCTTCATCAATCCATGGTTGGATGCGTGCTTTGAGAACTACTTCCTTGTGGCGTGCCGCGTCCACCTGCTCCTTTAACGCCTTGGCTTGCTGCATCCTCGCAAGCTGCTAAGTGAGGACTATTGTCCACGTAGTCCCTCTGATGCTGTCGTACTGTTGCTGGAGTTTGCGAGCCTCTATCTCCAGCCGCTGGATGTTGGGATCCTCATGCAAAGTTGTGAGGACATCCAGTGCCTGTTCCAACATAGTCATACAGTTGCGCACTGCACCTCCAATATCTTCCAACCCTGTTGCAATAGCATTGGCGCATTATTCTCTAATTTAGGGGGGAGTGGAAGGCTGTGCCTTCAACCGCAGATCGGCGATCTAGAGATTTAGCTCTAGTTGCACCCTTGTCGTCTCTTCTCTCGTGTCACGGACTCCACTTGCCAAACTGTGGATCCGCACTTCTACCAGTAGATCTATCGTGATGGCTAGCTCTAGGACATGTCAGCAAGTGTCATCTACCGTATGCACCAACTGTTTATTCTGCGACACCAACTCGTCATGTTGCAAGCTGAGTTGTTCTATGTTAATTTTCCACTCACTGAGAACCTGGATCATGCGGCTCTCCCTAGCCCGCAGCTCTGCCGTTATCCTGTCCTGTAACTGATATAATGTTTCCTGAGAAAGGGAAGCTAGGTTAAGGCCAATGTCTTTCATCATGTTAAGCAACATCCGATCCATAGCATTTGGCGACACTAGAGCTCCCTCTGGAAACACTATTGTGTTTTCCATCCTTGCGCACAACATCTGTTCTGCTTCTGAAGTGCCTGCTGCAACATGGGTAGACAGGGTACCTTCCTGAGGGGGCGTGTTATAGACATTTTTGTGCCTTACAGCATTGAGCATGAAATGTCCATAATCCAAGGGATCCAAAGTCCCTAAAAGAGTTGTTCCTACCCCTAAAGGAACAAGGTCAACCAATGACAGCTTCTCCCAGAAGTTCTCCACCAAAAACCACTCAGAAACAGTCAATTTAGGATCAATTCAAAAGCTCTTCTAGCTGCCTGCGTTGCAATGCACCCCAGTACACTAGCTAGGTGCGTTGCAACACACCTAAAAGCACTACCAGGGTGCGCTGAGCGAGAAATGCCAAATGGCAATGTCATTCCGCAAGGTGTACAGACACTGGAAGCTTCCAGAATCTTCCTCAATGACACTTGCCTCAATGAATTCGACTAGTGATGAGTAAGAGGCTCTCAACCTCCAAGTGGAAGCAAGAACTGATAGAGAGAAGCCACAAGTCAAAACATAAGCTGACTCATCCTCTCTGCTTACATCTATATATGGATCTCTCACCCAGAGGTCCAGGAGGCTGGAATTTTGTACTTTGCAGAGAATTGCTGTTGGTTTGAGTTTGAGATTAATACATTGGGTGATTTATGCTTTGTTGGAGGAGAGGAAGGGATTCCTTTGCTGAGAGGTAGATGATGGATCGGGACTCACTTGGTTGTATCTCCTCTTGGACTTTCTTATCATATCAATAAAACTATTTGAGTTTCTCCTATATGCTTGTATATCAATGATGCTTTTTTGTATTTGCATATTTAGTTTATATCTGATCCTAAACTAGTTATGAATGTAAATCTATGTCTTTTGTGTAATTTTCCTCTCTTGTGATCTTGCAGGAACTTGGTGAAGCCGGACCAGTGAAGGAGCAGGCAGCGGGAAACAAGAAAAAGAGGAGAGTGATTGGATCGACAAGCTAGCAAAAGACACAGGTTAGTTACATCTTTCTTCTCCATTTACATTTCATAAAGAAGAATACTCAGATAGTTTTCCTCGTTTGTTGCTAAGGCACTATCACACCTTAGAGTGGGATAGGGGCATTCCGAATTGGATACTTTTCCCAACAACAAATTGGCAACTCCACTGGGGAGAGTATCTTGTTAGTTTATTTGTGTTTCTATTGTTGTTCATCGCATAAACTCAAGAGTGCCGAATCGAACTGCATTTGCCATTTACAAATGCAAAGTAGAGATCTGCTACTCTAGTCCATTCACTGGGCCTGTTTATGATCTGAACAGCTGATCCACAAGTGCTCTAATAGCCCTTTGTGATAGATATTAGTCCTCCTTTAAATCATCCCTCTAATTGTACCTAATTGATAGCTTTTATTCGGCCAAAAACTGTAGATTAAACTGCAAACCGTGACCCCGAACCCAGAAACAACTCTCGTTTCTGCTTCAGCGCAGACTCTGTGAAGAGGTTCTGCATTTCAACGCAGGTCCCGTGAAGGCTACCTGCGCTGAAGTTCAGT
Source organism: Pinus tabuliformis (assembly GCA_031772625.1). Classification (NCBI taxonomy): domain Eukaryota; kingdom Viridiplantae; phylum Streptophyta; class Pinopsida; order Pinales; family Pinaceae; genus Pinus; species Pinus tabuliformis. The sequence goes on from CM062819.1 coordinate 51,338,854, forward strand.
TTCTCTATGCTGGGGGTGCGCTGATCAGCTTTGGCCTTGTGCAGCTGTGGTTCCCTGCTTCCTTTTGCTCAGTTTTATCTTTGTTCTTTGCAGCCTGTTATCAGTGTGTGTACCTATCTGAAACCCCTTTTCTTTGCCTCAATTCCGCCTCAGTTGTATAAAGAAACTGTATTTGTTCTTTGTGTATTTGTTACATCATTTGCAGTTTCCCATTACAAAAGTAAACTAGTCATACTGTCACCCTTAGATCTAGACCTGTCGTAAGTGTCGTTTTGATCTTAGGAGTGAGTTTGTTTGCTGTTCACAGTTGATTACGCTTTTACTTTTTTGTCTTTTGGTTTGAATTTATGCATTTCTAGTGTTGAAACAAGTAAATCATAAAGTGTCGTAATCGTCTTTTTGATTTCGAAAAGGAAACTTGTTTGTGTTTTTCACTTGAAATCGAATTCAAATTTGTACAACAACTTTCTTTTTAGGCATCAATATTAAGAAAGTGAAAACAAATACATGCATATGTGCATTTTCATTTTGACAGTTTGTATGTGTTGATTTAGGAAAAGTGCATTTACAGTGTGCTCTATGCTCTTTGAGAAAAGATTGTGTCTTTCTTTTCCCCTTGTAGCTAGGATTTTCATTGTTGAAAAGATATAAAAGCTTGCTTATCATCTTTAGACTGCATTTAGGAATTGTATCATACATCTCGTGGTGATCCAAAAAGGCAAACTTCTAAGAAAGATCAACCTAAAATAAATTGAATGAACTTAACAACGCTTTGTAACTTAATGCACAACATAGAGGTCTAGGCTAGAGACGTGTTCCGGCGTCGTAAAACCTGGTCACTGGTCGCCTCACTGATGGTTGGGTGATTCCTCCTGAGAGACGATAAGTGCCAGTACGGATTGTGCTCCCACGTACCGTCGAGTATATATTGGGAGACCCCTATAGGCATAAAAACTTTATCCATAGGAAGCCGTGTCAGCCGCCCTACTGATCGCAATGCACTGAACACAGCATTCGGGAAGATTGACCGCCCGTACCTTAAAAAGTATTCTGCAGTTTTGCGAAAAGTTTGGCACACCCTCTACCTAGAACTCCAAAGTAGTCCCTTTCGATCCTTTTCAGACTCCTTAACGGAAAAGGTCCATCTGAGCACTTGTCACTTTAGGCTCATTAAAAATCGAAGGAGACTAGAGTCATCTTTAGCTTTTTCTCGACTCTTTAAAATTGAAAAAGCAAGTTGTGTCTAAAGCGTCTAAAATTCATTTAATTCGGAAACATATTTCCCCTTTTTGTATTTTGGTTGATCGAGTAATCCGCAACCGTGGAAGAAAGTCAATTGAAACCCCGTCGTTCGCAGAGGCTTACGAGTCAACCGTCTTTGTCTCTGGAATCGAAAACAGTGCGGACAAAGCTGACTCGTTTAACCGGTTCGAAATCTCCTATAAAAGTTAGAACAAGTGTTCCAACAACATCCGAGATTCCGGTTACTCCGAACATTTCTGGAAACCCTGCCTCTATAGAAGAAGTTCAACAGCCACAGAGGGATAGTGATACTGATCCTAGTCTGAGAGTAAGCACTTGTGTTACTGAACCAGTTCCATCAGCAACCGGTTCGGAGAGTCTTGCTCCTCAAACATCTGTCGCTGTTGATTCAACCCCTTCTTCGGCACCAGAAATATTTTACGGACCTGACGGTCTTCCCCTTCCACCTGGTTTGATTGCGATAGAGGAGATTGTAGAAGATCCGCAAGCAAGTACTCCAACACATTTTGGAGTCGGGGTCACTCTATTTCCTTCGACATCAGAAGTTAGTCTACCACCAGTGGAAGTTCCTGTAGAATCGCTAGGTAATATTTTGGATAGACTCAAAATGTCTGAACAACCGTCAACATCTAGGACTGTGTCGAATGACACAGCGACAGCAGAACTCCCTGCCGTCACTCCGACAATGTTTGCCGGCGTACCATCTGTCCCGACTAGCTCACAACCGCTAGAAGGAGTCCATCCAGGGACTATTTCGACAGTATGGTCCGTTCCTGTTTGTTCCTCCAGAATAATATCCGGCAACTCTTATGTTGAAACTCGACAAATTGATCCATTCGGAGGTCAATTTGGGCAATCCAGTCCCCAAGGGCAGACAATCCCCTTGAGTTCCAGATTACCACCGTATGGGGGGTAGTATGCCCTTTCATTACCCCTCCGGGAGGATATCCATACAGGAGTTCTCAACAGTATTCAGGTTATACTAGAGTTACGACAAGTGGTTGGGTACCTATACTACCCCAACAACCAAGAGTTGTGTATTCTATGCAACAATGTGTACCTATGTCGAACATCCCGACAACACCAGCTATTGTAACAGTGTCACAAGTTCAAACGCTGCCTGTTGTATGTCAACCTCAGATTTCTCAGGTTGTAATGCAACAGCCCCTTGACCCTGTGACTCAACCACAATCGCCAACTGGTGGGACGACACAGGTCCAAACGGGTACAATTACCCCGCATCTTGGTCCAACAGTTAGTATAGCGCAACAGAGCATGGCTTCACAACCGTGGCTGGTGCAATACCAACAACCACAATTCCAACAAGTGTACCAAGGTTCTGAGCAGCAGATCTTTGCGAACAGTGGACAACCGTACATTCAAAACGGTCAAAATTGACCACTTTACGGTGGTCATATCCACCAACCGTATCAGTCATACCAGCATCAACTACATTATGCTGGTATGCAAAGGCCAACTGCTCAGGCAATTCCATCGTATCTTGGGTATGCTTCACCTAACTTGAATCAACAGTTACCATTCGTGGCAACTTTAGAGTTACCCGATTTACACCAGTTAACAAACGATCCAATTGCTTACGCCCCTTGGTGGCCAGCGATAACTCACAAACTTCCTTCAAATATTCCTAAATTTAATGGAAATCCAGGTGAGGACCCATCGAATCACGTGATGACATTTCATCTATGGTGTTCATCAAACACCCTAAACGATGATTCGATAAGGCTTCGCCTTTTTCAGAGGACGTTAACGGGTCCAGCGGCAAAATGGTATATTGAATTTCCTAGAGCTTCGTTCGACAATTTCAGCACCTTAGCCACGACTTTCTTAACCCATTTTCAATTACCGATAAGGTATGAAACGGGAACGAAAATCTTAACCAACTTCAAACAGACAACGGCCACTCACATATCTGATCATATACATGAGTGGCGACGTCGTCGTAGGATGGTGAAAACGTACGTTCCCGATCAGCTATTAGCTGAATGGTTTATCAAGTCGTTACTTCCTGCCATAACGGAAGATGTGGCGAAGGGGGGAGTCGTAACGGAAGAGCAAGTTATCGCTCGTGCGCAATATCTAGACTTGGTCTATACTCAGTCTGGCACGCTCTATGACAAAATACCTGACGCCCCTAGACCAGAATTCTCAATTCCTCCTCCTCCTAAATCAAACAATGACTCTCATGCCGGTGATGGCGTGATTGGCACGACAAACGCGAAATCGACAAAGGCCAACTCCAAGAAGGCCCGTAAGATTTCAGATCAAAATGCAAAAGACGAAATTCTTGCTTCGGAAGTAAATGCCGTATCAGCAGATAAAGGCAAAGAAACCAAACAACCAGGAAGCAAGAAGAAACAAAACAAAGGGAAGAAGAAGAAACAGGGTGAGTCATCTCCTGAAAAAACTTCTTCAAACCCTCCTGGAGATAGGAAACCACCCCCCTTTGGGTGTCAGATATGTGATGAGAATCACTGGACGAAAGAATGTCCATACAAAGCTGAGCTTAAAAGATTCTTTAAGAGTTCACAAACATCAGCTGTGTTAACTGACCCGTTTCCAAATCCAGGGACAAATCTGGTTGATAGTGGAAATGCTTCCCCATCGCAAGTGCTAATGTTGTCGATTTCGAAGCAGCAAAATGATGCTTTGATTTCGACAAGGAACAAAGATTACGGGAATCCGCAGATGTCGAACGACAAGGGTAAAGATCAACCAAGTAGTTCGACAACAACTTCAACAGAAGTTGTACCACCCATCATTCCTGAATTAACAATAAAAACGCCAAAGGGAGTAGTACACAAGTCGACATTTAATCCTCGCGCCAGAGCAGCGCAGCATTATAACATAGTGAAAGATTTGGCCCAATTGCCATCCGCTATGTCAACTCTTGAAGTACTACAAAATTGTCCATCCCAAAGGCAGGCTTTGTTATCAGCCATTGGTGGGGTTGATCCTAAGGATTCCAATCTTGTATCCTTTGACCACAAAGGATACGATCCTTAGTTACCAGCTCAACTAGCTTTCCTTATTCAAGTGAAAGCCCTCAACAAAACTGTTCATCGAACAATTATTGATGAGGGGGCATCTACATGTATTATGTCGATGAGTTGCTGGAAAACTTTAGGATCTCCAACCCTGTCGCGATCTTCGACGACATTAAAAGCATTTGACGGAAGGACATATACCCCATATGGTATCCTAAATAACTTGAAAGTTGAACTAGGGGGAAAAACAGTAGAAATAGATGTTGAAGTCATCGATGGGAATCTTGATTACAACATCCTACTAGGAAGACCATGGATCTATGCCATGGCAGCTATTGTGTCGACCTATTTTAGAAAGATTGCATTTCCCTTTCAAGGAGGGATTACAATCGTCGACCAACAAAACTTCCTCCCCAATGGTTCACAAGTTACAGGAAGCATTCCCATGATCCATGGAAGCCCCCATTCGCTTCAGAATATCAGAGTAGGCCTACTGAAAGATCCTATACTAATGGGAACTTTCGCTCTTCCCCCTCCAATTGATTTGGTGGAAGTAGCGTCGATAGGTACCTGCAATATGATATCTTCCACGAAGATCTCAGAGGACGATATCAACATGGATCATGCAATGGTTTTGCCCCCAAGCCCAATAGAAATATTGTAGCAATCAATGTTTCTAGCATGGGAGGCGAACCCTGGTCAACGCTCATCAAGCGTTTGGGTAGATAGGTCTAGAGAATATGGTACCCCTTCAGATCCTTGGTCGCGAGTGCATGGAATCGACGAAGGAATTCTACAATCAATGATGATTGAAGGGGCCCCATGGAATGATCACCACCATCGTTCCCTTCTTCCTGATTATGAAGAAGATACTCAAGATGACCTTTATCATCCTTCAGTTTTTGAATTCCTATCAAATACTGTAAATACGGTGGATTCTGAGCGAAACTTATCCAATATTGAAGAGACTATAGCCATAAATATCTCGACTAAAATGGATGTTGTAGAGAATATTTATGTCGGCAAAGGTTGTTCTCCTTCAGAACTAGAAATATATGACGCTCTTTTTCGTGAATTCAGAGATGTCTTTGCTTGGTCATATGACGAAATGCCAAGCATTGACTCGAGTATCGTTGAACACGAAATTAAGATGTATCCAGATGTCAAACCGGTACGACAACGGCTTAGGGAGGTGCACCCCAAGAAAGCCACTGCCATTAAGGCAGAAGTTGAAAAACTTCTCCATGCTGGTTTCATCTACCCGGTTCCTCTAACCGATAGGGTATCGAATATTGTCCCTGTTATGAAGAAACAAGGGACAATTAGAGTGTGTGTCGATTATAGGGATGTAAATCAAGCTTGTCCGAAAGACAACTACCCTACACCCTTCATCGACCAGATAATTGATGAATGCGCCAGATGCGAAATCTTTTCATTCATGGATGGATTTTCTGGGTATAATCAAATAAATATCCACCCACAGGACCAGTCAAAGACTGCATTCATTTGTCCGTGGGGCACATTCGCATATCGAAAATTACCCTTTGGTTTAAAGAATGCAGGGGCATGCGTCCTGGTCTGCTTCGACAGGAAAACTTTGGGTATAGGGTAGGTTTCCGCGGGAGAATATGACTAGTCTGTACCCCGCCCATGCTGGAAGAGGGTTATTCTAGAATAAGATTCTTTTGTCAAAGTTATGTGTTTGGCACTCGTTGTCACTCACCTTTGTCTATCTCGGTAGACATCGCCGAGGAAATGTTTTGTTTGTTGCGCAAATGAGACAATCTTTGGTAACCTGAAAGAGGTAGGCCTTTCCTGGTAGAACAAATGTTTTATCTGCAAATTGAGGGGTAACCTTGAAATCGTACTTTATGCCTGGGGGCATGCAAACCTTTTGGAGTGCAAGCAAAGAGTGGTTATTTATCTGTTTTTTGGGTTAGTCGTTTCCTAACTTGCATAAAGAAAGGATTCCAGGAGCAAAGCTTTGTAAGGCGCAAGCTCCGTAAAAAATGGGATCTTACATGAGACATTCTTATCATATGACTGGATTAATCGAGCAGTTTTAGCACATAGTTCATGCTCGTTAAAAAATAAACATAAGACCGAGCAGTGTTTTTCCGCGTTTAAGCTCGTTAAAAAATGAACTACCCTCTGGTAAATAACCACCGTGAATGTAACATTATCAGCCATTAAATCCTTGGTCGTGTTTGCACCGTCACCTCCACTTTTCCATTGGCCGATCATTCACCTCCATTTGATTGTTTACCCATTTTGAGGAACAGTTGCGAAGAGTGATTTCACTAGCCATCCTTGTGACACTGCCGTGATTGGAAAATTCCAACCCTTACCTGGAATCAGCTGCTACCCATTTTATCACTCGTTCCTCAAAAGACGAGTCTTCTTTAAGCTCTTTTCATCTGACTCGTAAAATATGAAAAGATTTCCGAGTTTTGGCCTTCCAGCTCGTTAAAGCGACTGGAAGTGCTATCCCTCCTCTAGATTTTAATCTTTTTGGACCTGAGGGATTATTGCACAAAAAGATCGAGCGCTTGTTTTGTTCGGCTCGTTAAAACTATCGAAAATTCATCCCTTCTGTATTGTTTTATACTTTTTTGGACTTAAGGGATTAGATGACGAAAAAGGAACTTTGGAGTTATCTTTACGTACCTTTTCAGACTCTCTAAAAATGAAAAGGACCGAGTTATCTTTGTCGTTAGACTCGTTAAAAAAGATCAATAGCGACAAACTTGTCTTTAGACGAGAACGAGTTTCACTATCGCTAGGCTCGTTAAAACATAGCGATGGGTTTGCCCGAAGGGAAAATTATAGAACAAGCATATGTTATCCTCCTCAAGCTTGACAAAAATAAAGAGGTACTGGTCAGAAATGACTGGGGAAAAATTGGGAAGAAACTCAAAGAACTTTTATTGGTAGCAAGTCGCTCTTGAACATGACACTTCCACTCCGTGCCTGAGTCGGGTTGGGTTGTTTCATTCACCGGTCACATCACCATGGTCTCGCCATACCATCCATATTTGGGGTAAATGCTACCAATCCATCACATAAGTGTCGCCGATATGTTCAAGAGAAGTCATCCAGAGAAGTCAACCGTGTCCCATCCACTACCATACATTATCCTTCATTCTTTCATGACCGCCACCCTGAACCATATATCATCAGATCGTTTTCACCTCCATCAAAATCATTTGCTCCGTTCCGTGTCACTGATGTGGGATACATTAAGGCCCTCCTTTGACGGATCGCTTCTTGTCGACATCAGCTCATTATCCAAGAAGTTGATCTAGGAACACCCCCTTCAGTACTTTGAAGCTTGCATGCCTCAATGGCAAGTTTCTCACTTCCGGCGACAGGTATACATCAATGACCTTCGACCGAAAGATTTTGCGTGGTGTTCGACGCCAAGTCCTTTATTCACACCACGTGAATTGTACTTCAGTACCTTGAGGGTCATTATCATTATCGGTGATTCCTCTCGCGTTTGTTAACAGTTTACATCATTGACTAGTAATCAAGCGTTGTCTTTCCATGTTCGACTTCAGAACATTTCTCACATGGATCGACTTGTACTTAGAGTGAAGATCGAACGAGATTGAAGACCCCGGATCTAGTTTCATCCATCCGGGCTGCGATATATATTCAGGAAAAATAAAGACATTGACATGTACAGCATTGCAGCACAGATAATCATCCTACCAAAAGGATGGTGATTTCATCAAAATCATCAGTCTACCATCAGACGATTGTCTGTTCTATGTACAGAAAAATGAATTTATAAAGCTGAGCATGGGAATGCCCGCCTCAGCTAGATCATGAAAACAGCATGAAAAATAATGTATTGTATTGTATTTTATTACAGGTCTCCTCCCAGCATTGGAAAGAACTTCAGATCCTCCTAAATAAAGCATTTCACCCGATAAACGGCCTCATACTTTAGGGGGAAACTGTTATAGACATTTTTGTGCCTTACAGCATTGAGCATGAAATTTCCATAATCCAAGGGATCCAAAGTCCCTAAGAGAGTTGTTCCTACCCCTAAAGGAACAAGGTCAACCAATGACAGCTTCTCCCAGAAGTTCTCCACCAAAAACCACTCAGAAACAGTCAATTCAGGATCAATTCAGAAGCTCTTCTAGCTGCCTGCGTTGCAATGCACCCCAGTACACTAGCTAGGTGCGTTGCAACGCACCTAAAATAACTACCAGGGTGCGCTGAGCGAGAAATGCCAAATGGAAATGTCATTCCGCAAGGTGTACAGACACTGGGAGCTTCCAGAATCTTCCTCAATGACACTTGCCTCAATGAATTCGACTAGTGATGAGTAAGAGGCTCTCAACCTCCAAGTGGAAGCAAGAACTGACAGAGAGAAGCCACAAGTCAAAACATAAGCTGACTCATCCTCTCTTCTTACATCTATATATGGATCTCTCACCCAGAGGTCTAGGAGGCTGGAATTTTGTACTTTGCAGAGAATTGCTATTGGTTTGAGATTGAGATTAGTACAATGGGTGATTTATGCTTTGTTAGAGGAGAGGAAGGGATTCCTTTGCTGAGAGGTAGATGCTGGATCGGGACTCACTTGGTTGTATCTCCTCTTGGACTTTATTATCATATCAATAAAGCTATTTGAGTTTCTCCTATGTGCTTGTATATCAATGATTCTTTGTTATATTTTCATATTTAGTTTATATCTGATCCTAAACTAGTTATGAATGTAAATCTATGTCTTTTGTGTAGTTTTCCTCTCTTGTGATCTTGCAGGAACTTGGTGTAAGCGGGACCAGTGAAGGAGCAAGCAACGGGAAGCGAACAAAGGAGAGAGCGATTGGATCGACAAACTAGCGGAAGACACCAGTTAGTTACATCTTTCTTCTCCATTTACATTTCATAAAGAAGAATACTCAGATAGTTTTCCTCGTTTGTTGCTAAGGCACTATCACACCTTAGAGTGGGATAGGGGCATTCCGAATTGGATACTTTTCCCAACAACAGGGTGGCACTTGTAACTCTTGCAGCTGCGCCCTGAGGGCGCCTAACATAGTCTGGTGCTCCATCATAAATTCTTGAAGCGCTTCACTAGTGAAATCGTGAATCGTCTCGTCGATGTCATGGAGATCACCTTCGATTAAGGTGATCGGGTCAATGGCCAACTTCGAAGCTTTAACCTTCTTCCTTGGACCCGATCTCCCTGAGATGCACGGCCGTTTGAGCTTTGTAGACGTGGTCCCTAGGTCCGCACTCCCTTCTCCTATTTCTGTGTCCTCTGTCACCTACCCTAAGGACATTACTTGGCCCTCCTCTACCTATACCGTTGCTACCTCTGCTGTCTGCGCTGCTACTACTGATTCTACGACCTTCTTCTACTCTGCGGATTCCTGTGCCGCTTCGCGTACTGCCCTTACCTCAGTTGCCACTTTTTCATTTCGCCTTCTCGCGGCAAGTTGGGTGACGCGTAGCTTGGCATCATCCTTCTTTTTCTGTGCTTCCGCTTTCTCCAATTCCACCAAATCTGGGGTGTGCCACTCAGGAAGCCATGTCTCTAATATAGTGAAGATTGGATCGTCAGTGGCTACAAATGGTAGCTTTGTCCACTGCTTTGTCGGGTCCTGTCGCACCTTAATATAAATGTTGTGCATATTTTCCTTGAAGTCTGCAAAACTTTGAAGACAATTGTGCACCGTAGGTGACAAGTGCGGCCTCCTATTGATCCACATTCAGATGCACGCCTCCATGAGCACCCAGAAAATTTTTGTATTGTGAATCCATTTTGCATCCTTGGTGGCCTAGAGCGAAGCATACTTCGCGGCCTCTGGTAAGTCTGAGCCAGTGTTGGGAAACTGACTATCCTCCGAAAGTTCCCCTGCTACCAGCAAGATGGATAAGAGCAACCACACATAGAGGAAGGTCTTTCCCTACTCCTGGGCTTTGCGACAATTTAACAAAAATTCGTCGCAGAGGAATTCAGACCAGTTGAACTGGACCCCCTCCATGCACTACTCGACCAATGCGACCATCGGCGCTAGTACCTCATCGGCATGACATTTTCTCATCACTTTACCAGCCAACAATTGAATTGCTATGCACACCCTCTTGTCCTTGATGCTGGAGATGGTGTAGCCCCTCTTATTTTTCTCCAGCTTATATTTCACTTTAATGGCTTTTGCAAGAGCCAAATCGCTACTTTTTCCAACTATAGTCGCGGGATCCTTTCCCTTAAGGGGGCTCGACTGATAAGGACCCTTTAGGGTGCGTTAGCACACTCGACTAATAAGGACCTTTAGGTACTCGACCCCAAGGGAGAGGAGAGGGGGCTCGACCATTAGGGAGAGGAGAGGAGAGGATGCGTAAGCAGGCTCGACTGTTAAGGATGCGTAAGCAGGCTCGACCATAGGGAGAGGACCCTTTAGGGGGCTCGACCATTAGGGAGAGGAGAGGACCTTTAGGTGCTCGACTGTTAAGGATGCGTAAGCAGGCTCGACCCTTTTTTTGACTTAATTTGGGGGGGCCAATAAGTAAATTGAACCTTTAGGTACTCGACCATAAGGACCTTTAGGTGCTCGACCAAGAGGGAGAGGATGCGTAAGCAGGCTCGACTGTTAAGGCCGCCATCAAATATGGTGGATGAGGTCTGCCGTGATGGGAATAGGCTCCTCCAGCCATAGATACCCATCATGCACCAGGCATAGCAGTTGCCTGATGATGAAAATGGTGATGGGTGCACAATGGAAATGTGGAATCCATAGTATGTGCAACAACTCGGCCTTTTCCACACCACGCAACCATTTTCGTGGCTCTAGCATTATCATCACCCCCTCGGTATTCTGCTTCATTAAATTTCTCGTCTCTAGGTGCGGGAACTTCTTGCTATTAGCGAGGTACCAGTTTTCAAATTTCATGGTTGGTACGTGGCCTAGGTGCGTGCCCTCAAATATGATACCATCGGGGAGGAGCGGGGTCTGGAGTGAACTCTTTGTTGCATCCATATCCTTTGGTGCTTTGGTCTTCCCTTTCCATGGAGGGACATACGCGGGCAGTTTTGCTGCAGAGCGCAATGGTTGGATATCCTCCTCCACATCTTCTTCTTCTTCTGCAGTGGCAATCAGGTCCTGCAAGTCTTCTTCTTCCTCATCTATTTCAAGTGTGATTGCCTTCCCCTTTTATTCCATTGATAATTTTTTGTGTCGCAGATTCCTCGGGGACATGCGTACTAGACCCATTGCTTGTTTATCCTTCTTCAGCCGCAGCATCCGCGGTGATTTGGGGATTTCTGTGACCACCCCTGCGCCCTCGAGAACATCCTGCACCATGGGGGTCTGTGCGGCCTCACTGGAGGTTCCCTCTTCAATTCCCAAACCAGCCTTAGTGGTCGTCATCATCTCTACACTGTATTCTGTCTCTTGCGAACTTAGGGGCTCAATTATCCCTCAATTCTCAACACTTTGTGCTCTGCTCAAATGCTCAATTCTCAAATGACAAAGTGTTGTTTGATGGCTAGCCCTGTGAGTTTTATAGTGCCTTTTGAATTCAAATTCGATCGTTCCCCCCAATTCTAGGCCATTAATGTTTTTTTTGGCGGCGGATTTTCCCAAATCTTGCCCATAACTTGTGTCTTAAATGCCCGCCGCCCACTCCATTTGGCCTCAAATCGAACATCCCATCATGAATAGTGACACAAACGGTCACTTCCCAGCAAACCCGTGCTGCAGCGCAGCCCTCCATGCGTGGTCGCGAGCCCTATGACGTTATGATTCTGTGTGCATCTCCTATATCGCGTAGCTCCCAGGCAGAATATTTTATAGTCCCGCGCTCCATTTCAACTACCTAGAGCGCTAAGACTTTTCTTCCTACAGCTAGTCAGGTGGTCGCACCACCCGTGTGGGTCTTCATCTCATCCTCCACCATGGTTCACAGAGAATCCCCCTCATCCATTGTGGTGATCGTCCTCTCTCACTCTACTATTTTCACTGCGCTACCCTAGTCACTACGTTTGGTGAGATGTAGTCTCAGCCATGGCAGAAGACTAACTAGTTCACGATGATAGTTTTTGAATTTGTCAGTATGAATGTACGCACCTTGCGTTTCCATCCTCAGTTTTTCGAGGAGAAATGCTTCCTTTATTTTGTTTTCCATCTTCTTGACCTCTGCGTCTACTAAAGCGCTTTTCTCCCTTAGCCATACCTAGCCTTTTTGAAGTTTGCGAAGTCTAAAGTTTCCCCGTCGAATATCTTCCTCAAGTATTATATGTTCTGTTTTGTACAACTGTGTGATTTATTCATTTCGATCTGCGTGGACCATCGTATCTATGGCTGTTGTTATGCACAGACTTGTCATCGCATGCTCCACAGGGACTATGGCCCCTGCTTCATACTTAAGCTTCGAAAGCACTTGTGCGGTCAAAGTTTTGCACATGGTCCTATAAGCCCATACAACTGTTGGTACGCACAGGTCCCAGTCGGTGTGTCTCACATGGTGGACCCTATTCAACACTTCTCACACCTTGTCGAAGGCTTCCCCATGTATGATTTTCGTTGCACTAGGTCTTATCATACTTTGTCATTCGCGTACTTTCCCTGCCTACTTCTGCTTGTTGGTCTTATTTCCTATCATGATAGCAGTGTGAATTTGTGCAGGCTGTGTATCATATGCTTGTACCCTTCTGTAAAGGTGAGCATGCAAGTTGTTTCGCTCCTCATAACTAGCTCTCATCCGTAGCTGAGGTTTTCCAAATCGTATAAGCATCCCCCTTCTACATTCGTGCCAGCTCTCAATACTTCTCTGATGTGTACCCCACCACCTTGTGGGCGTATCATGCAGTGCCCATTTCAGAGCATCAAACCAGTGCTGTTCTGGTACTTCTCTCTCAAATTTGCTTAGGAATTCATCCACCACTGTCAACCCATCATACACAGGCAGATCTCTTAACTCTGTTGTCACATAGTGCAGTGATCTTACCATCATGTTACAATTGAGCGTGATTACTTCGTGTAACCAGTTCTGCCATCGTTTTGTTTCCTCATCCGAATCTGATGTGCAAGAGCTTTCACGCTCCCATGAAACCCGGCCATCCACTGTAGGATTCACCCAATCCTGTTCCCAAGCAGTTATCTTGTAGATACAGTCTAGCTCGTCGTCGTGCACTGGCTCTGTGTAGCACGCTCCTTCTGCAGGGTCTAAAGGTACCACTACGCGTAGTGACGTTTTCATATCACTGGCCCAGTCTATTCCTAGTAGCGCAGGATAGGGATTGCTGTCATAGACAATCTCTATCACCTCGAAATCTACAAGTGCGCTTGCACCTTCGATGTCTACTGTTATCCCCTGCAATCTTTCCATCAATAGGATCTTCTACTGGTTCACCATTCATAATTGAATAGGAGACCATTGCAACACGGGCCTACCCATGTGCTCCCATGTCTACTTTGGCAGCACATTCACGTTCGATCCTAGATCCATAATTAATTGATCCATTTCATACTCGATTTGCGCAGTCAATCTCATTTCGTTTCCTATTTGCGATGTGTGCTTTCCAAGCTTCTAGACTACGTGCGGTTCTCCTGACCCAGTGCACCTAGTGATAAGTTCCTGCAACCCTTTCACAACCTTGCTATCACGCAACAGTTTCATACATGTCTCCAGAAAGGTAGTGATCATTGAAGGATCCATCTACGGCTCTAGGTGATCCTTACTACCTGAAGTGGAGGCCTCCATGAAGCTCTTCTTAGCTTCCATGAATGTCTCCTTCGTGTGCTCCAAATAAAATTCAGGTTCCTTTGTAGGAGCCTTGCGAACCCACGCACTTTCTTCAAGCTGCTACCTTTGTCATCTCCTATCATGATACCACTTCATAGCACTATGTTTACATTCAGGTCCTCTTTGCGCTGTTCAAACCTCATCATTTTCAAATTCTAAGTCAGGGGAGGCTGGAGTATCCCTTTATCGTGCAACCTCGCTATCAGTGTAGGGCAGTCCTTTGTCTCATGATCAAACTGAGTACAGTATAAACATGATGTTCTCGTTGGATTCATACAATCGAGGGCATAATGCCCTAGCCCTCCGCAATTGTAACAAGTTAGTTGTCTGCGACCCCTTCCTGGTCCCATTCCACCTCGACCTCGTCTGTGCCCCTGAAATCCAACACACGCCATTCCTGCATTTGGGTTGAGGGCTCGCGTTTCGGTCTATACTCTGTAGGCAGGAGTCTGATCCATCATCAGCTCGTAACTTCTGCAGGTTCACTCATCATGGTCTACCGACCTACAGAAATTACAAAACAATTGCTAGGACGTCTGCGTATACTTCTGCAATAGATGACAATTATCCGTAGCATGTTTTCCTCCTATCTGACAAATCATGCCCCATAATGCAGGTGTCGCACTCGGTCCTGCTTGTGCCTCTAGTCCTAATGGCATCGACCCTCCTCCTGCCAAGTAGTTCGCGAATACTGGACAATGATCCTTGTCATGCCCCTAGCCTTTGTATTTTATGCACCATACCTCCTCGCGCGCCTTTGGCCAAGTTGTCTTGTCCTATTTCAAACTCTGCATTTCCAGACACAAATTTTGCAGTTGCGCGTAGATTTGTTGGACTCCTAGACCAAGATCTTGTATTGGGGTCTCATGCAGTCTCATTGCAATCTCCAAAGCTTCGTCCTGGGTGGATAACTTCTACTGTGACAGTGTAGTCCTTAGATGCGGTGTTAGTGACGCTATAAACCATGCACGATGCTGCCCATCTGTCAAGGTCATGTTGGCTTCGTGAATCATACTCTTCAGTCTCTGGTCCAAATCCCATGGGATCTCACCTGGAAGCATCACGATCTCCTTAAACCTAATAATCGATTGTGTCTCCGACTTTGGCTTTGCTAAATTCCCTGTTCAATGCAACCTGGATATCTGTGATCCCCTCTTTTGGATGGTCATTAGAATGCTTAATGTACCATGTTAGTGCGCAATCCTGCAACGCGCTTACCAATGTTGCCTTCTTGATATTGTCATCCATGACTCCTTGTGCTTCCCATACGGCCCTTACCATGAACCAAAATTGGTCTGAATCTTTGTTCCCTACTCCTCTGAATACGGAAAATTTTATTGCGCTCGCCATATTGAACTGTGGTGGTGGAGGAGGTGTGTCACACGGAATCTGTCAAGGGTGCGGACACGACTGACCTTCCTAGAAGTCTAAGACATTCTAATGACAAACAAGACAAAATGGAGTGATCTTTCTCTAAATACACCTTTTACAACATGAAAACTACAAGTGTTTAGGCTTACCTTATTCCAAAACGCTGTTGTTGAAGTCCGTTCTTGACGATCCGGATGAGCTCCTCCTTCAAGTCAATTCCTGCAACCACAAACAATCAAACAATTACCAAGCACTTGCATTTCATATAATAAAACATATATTCAACATGCAGACCAAGGAACACATGAAATAACTCATTAACACAAGCTATTGAGAAAAATAAACCAGTTTGTATTAATAACGAAACAAAGAAACTCTTACAACCTGGCCTTGGTGTTGTGCAAGTTCCTCCCAGGGTCCATCAAGGGTTTTCCTCTACTTTGACAAAGCTCACCCTCTCCCAAGTAGAATCAAGTGAAGACAATCTCTCCTCACAAAGGCTCTAATGGAAGACCTAAATCCTGCAGCATTTACCCAAAGAAAATGTATAGCTCCAACCTCTTCTCCTTCTGGCTCAATGCCTTTATTTATAGTGCTGTAAAGAGGTTATTCAGGTCCACTATCAATGGGATCATCCCCCTCTATGGGTGGGATAGCTCCCTTATTGATGGGATAAGTTCCCCCTTAATAGAGATACATGAACCAACTGGAGGCGCATCCATTTCATCAAACCGACCTCTAGAATGTTCTAGAAGTAACCACAAGTAACTTTTTCAAGATAAAACTCGCGCATTTTGCCTTTTACAGAGGGACGCACCTGTCCCTTAACATACAGAGCGTCCATGGACGCAGATTTTGTGAACATGGTCAGCGTCCCCGCAGGTAAGGCTAGAGAGAACCTGCGACCCCAGAGATAAACATAGTTTTTACAAGACTTTCTCTCTTCTTTGAGTTTGAGATGGATAACAGAGGCATGAGACTTGCCTAAGAGGGTAGCATGACTGTTGATTTGAGCCATACTAACTGTAAGTAGTCAAGGTGACATTTTTTAGTGTAACAGATTGCCCCCTAAAGTGCGAAGCCTGGAATAGAATAGGGTTTTGTAATTCTAGGAAGGGTGAAGCGCTTTATCATTTCAAGGATTGCCTTGTGGATGGCCTGGTTGGAACCTGCAATTTTCAACACAAAATACATGGATAAGATTATATCATCACTGAGGTAGGCATTCCCATACTCAGATTCAAAACTTTAACTAATGGACTAACTATTCTGATACAGGAATGATCTTGCAGTACATCATTTTTATAGACTTTTGTAGACACAGTATGGACGCAGCCATCTGTTTATGATTAGTCTACATAGATAATGAATACAAAACTCCTCGCAGCCTGGATGGTAGAAACTAGATCCAGGGTCTTCACTTCTACTTCCCGAATTGGTACGATTCTAGCCATGTGATTAAATGATTCGATGTCGAACATGGTAGAAACCACTTGATTACCAGTCAATGATGTAAACTGTTAACAAGCGTGAGAGAAACCACCAGTAATGTCAATGGTTCTCAAAGTACCAAGCACAACCCGTGAAATGTGAATAGATGTTTTGATGTCGAACACTTCACGGAATCCTCTGATCGAAAGTCAATGATGTAAACTGACGTCAAAGGCGAGAAACCTGCCATTGATGCATGCAGACTTCAAGGTACTGTCGATTCCTAAGTCATCTTTCTAGATAATGTGTCGATGTCGATAGAAAGCGACCCGTTGCAGGCAAGCCCGCAACACGAAATCATTGTTCAAGTTGAAGAAATGTTGCTGTAAGGACTGACTCAGGGATGGTCAAATGGATGACAAGTATTTTGCAGATGAAAGTTTTTTCTTGCAGACCTCTTGAACACATAACGACACAACAGATGGCTTGGTGACGTATAACTCAAAGTTAACCCCTGAAACCCGGTTAAAGACTTTCAAAGTGATTTGGTCAACTGTGAGGTAAAAGATTTCCCAACCCAGGTGAATGAAAAGTGTCGTGTTCAAGAGCGGTAATAAAGTTTCTTCTGAGACAAAAGGTGACAAATAGGTTCATTCTTCTCTTTTTTCCCCCACCATTTCTGGCAAGTACCTCTTTATTTTTAACAAGCTTGAGGAGGATAACATATGCTTGATTATAAGCTCATCCTTCGGACGAGTCCAACCTAGTTTAAATTCGAACCCTAGGAAGGAGTGGTTCGTTCCTGTTTGTAATTGAACAGGTCCTCTACTGTAAAAGTTTAACGAGCCCAGTATAGGAGAAACTCGGCGTTTTTCAATTTTAGAGAGTCTGAAAAAACTAAAGGAGACTCCACGTTGAACTTTTTCGTATATTTGTGTCCCTCAAGCCCGAAAAAGTATAAAATAATACCTGGGGGAACCGCTTGATCTTGCGACCAAGGAGTACTTTCATAATAGTGTCGTTAACCTGAAAAGTAAAAAGCGATCAAGGACACGTCGTTTTATTTCCTTATCGAGTTCGAAACGACAAAAACCCGGCAATCTTTTCCTGATTTTGCGGTCAGAAAAGAGCTAAAAGGGGACCGTCTTTTAATTCCGTTTTAACGAGTGAAAAAGAAACACTCGGCGATCTTTTCATGTTTTAGGAGTCAGAAAAGGGCTTAAAAGATGACTCTGAAATTTTGTTTGTGAAAAATTACAATTTCCCTCGAAATCCCTTTGTCCTGCACAAAAGCGACACATTACTCATACCTGTTTAAAATAGGCAAAAATACATTCAAAAACATCTTTTCATGGTAAAAAATGAACTAATTCATCCAAAAAACCTATAAAAAGACCTTTTACCATGTCATTTTTACCGTTTCACTGTTGAGGTTGAAAAAGGAGCTTTTGACAAGAAACTTCCCGTGGTCGCTGCGGAAAATCTGACCGTTGGAATCGAACGCCGTCTCATCCAGGTATTTTACACATCCTACTCTGCATTTCTATCCGTTTAGAATCAATTTTTAGGTTTTAGTTTCATTTTTTGGGAGGGTTTTGGTTTTGGAATGCGCCTCTCGGCGGACGCAGGTGCCCTTCGGGTGACCTGCGTCCCCCGACTTTTTCTCATACGGGAAAACGGTCGGAAGACGCAGCCCGCCTTCAGGCCAGCTGCGTCCGGGCGCCCTGTGCTACAAAGCCGGGGTGCGTCCTCCGAGAAACGCGCATTTCAAAACCCCAACTCTCTCAAAAAACCACCAAAAATTCCCAAATCAATTTCTAATTGCTATTTTTGATATGCAGGGCATTAATCATGTTAGACTGGAGAGAAAGAGAGCATGTAGAGGAAGATGAAGCTGCAATAAATCATCAACCTTCCCTGGATGCCCTAAGAGCATGCGGATTATACAAATATTGGACCATACCGGGCATGAGGGGCCAGGTAAGATTCTTGGAATGGCTGGTTGAGCGATGGAACGTACAAGAACAATGCTTTTACATAGGAGGGCACCAGCTCGAGATAGAGCCCTCGGATGTATACTTTCTCACTGGCTTGCCAAACAGAGGTGAGCAACTCAGTCTTGCGGGGACTAGGCCGGGTGGCCAATCCCTTGATAGTCTCCGCGAGAATTGGTGCACACCTGGGGCTCACCATTCAAAAGGCATAGAGATAAAACACATCACTCTACCGGAACTCAAAGTCATAGCGTTCACGGTTACCAGAATTTGCGGCGCGGCCGCTTTACACATTGCTTCCGGATCCCAAATGCGGATGGCAATTGACTGTTACCAAGGCACCATTTTCAACTGGTGTGAAGCTGTGTCGGCTCATATGAAGAGCCAACTGACCAAGGCAAAGAACGGACGACTAAAGACTTTTGGATATGGGCCTATAGTCGTGAGCTTTGCCTTGGAGAGAATTCCAATGCTGATCCCTCAGCAACTCACTGTTGATATCTTGGGTCCCCAGCAGCCAAAGCTGATACGATGGGTTGCGGTGATGGCCCGGCATCCTGACGAGGGCGCGACAGTAGTTCGATTCTCAGATAGTTATTTTGACTGGTTAGAGGGCCAGCTTTTTGTGATACAGGACTTTCCGTATGCCGGAATGGATTTCAGAGGTGATCCGGACATGGTTCTTCCACAGGGAGAACAATGGGACGACAGAGGTACTTTTTATTTTCACAAGTTTTCTAGTTATGTATTTTTTGTATTTTTTATATATATCGTCTCAAAACTAATAGTAAACTTTTTCAAAATGCAGATGTTGGTCCACAGCGTCCAGCCAACCTCCGGCCTTATGATAGACTACATCCAGCTGCACCGGTACCGGCCCCACAGGATGCGACAGCAGAAGTACTAGCTGAGTTGGAGCATGATCTAGAGCGTCTCACGGCAGATATACCTGAGACTACTATGGACGACATTCCTATCAGGCTTCAGCGCTTCGTAGTCGCGGTCCCTGGACCGTTTAGGAGATTTTTGCGTAAGGTAGCCCGCGCAGTGGTGTCGTACAGAGAGCACCACCAGTGATTGACTAGTCACTTTTGTAGTCACATGTGACATTTTTGACTTTTTGTACTATCATTTTGCCGATCATAAGGTGTTTTAAACCTATGATCGAAGACGATGTATATATTTTTTGACACACTTCTATCTATATATATCACTATTACCGGCTTATCTTGTTTAACATATGTGATGAAATGTTTTTAAATTTACTTGCATGATTATCGTAAATGTCTGTCCAACATTCGAGAAGCAATTGCATCTGCTAATGTATTCAAAGACCTTGGAATATGTTGATATTCAATGTAATCAAATTCACGTTCCAAGAGACGCACTCTCAAAAACAACCTTAATAACACAGGATTTCTAATGGCATAAACTCTATTAAGCTGTAATACAACAAGTTCAGAATCTAACCTCACTATCAAACGTCGAATTCCAAATGAAATAGATTCGGATAATAATTCAACCACTGCACTGTATTCTGCAATGTTATTCGTTGTTTGACCGAGGCTTACCCCATGCATAGAAACTAACTCGTCAGAGGGCGAATAGATAACCCAAGCTGCGGAAGAGATATTCCGTGTATTACGACAAGCACCATCAGCAAATCCAATGTATGTTTGGAGAGGCGTCGACATCTACAATATCAAGAGTAAAACCAAGATAAGCCAGAATAATGACGAAAAACCACACTTGCTAAGCTAAGCACACTGACTAAACTAACACACTTGCTAGCTAGAAAGAAAATCTAACCTATCTAAAAATTTCTCCATACCCATCATTTTAAGCATAATACCTCTTTAGGTAAAGTCCATTTCTGGGTTTACCCAAAGAGTCCCCATCAAAATCAACTAACTCATAAGCCCCTTTTGCTAGCTTTCGCTTTACAATGTAGGGCCCATGCCACATGGGAACGAATTTTCCGGCACCTAGCTTATCGTTAGCTTGATCATATAATAGTACTAGGTCTCCTTCCGAAAAACTTCGAGGGGTTACATTTTTATCGTACTGAGCTTTCATTCGTTTCGCGTGAGTCTCGATAGCTAAAGTAGCGTCACGTCGAGTCTCATCTAATTTAGCCAAGTATAATAACCGTTTCTCCTCTTCGGAAGTAGCTGGAAGTAATTCGACAGCCATTTGAAGTGATGGGATTTCGCATTCAATAGGTAACACAGCTTCTAAGCCATAAACTAGCTGGAAAGGGGTGAAACCTGTTGAATTTTTCACTGAAGTTCGATATGCCCATAGCGCCGAAAATAACATGTTATGCCAATTCGTTCGATGGATACCAATGATCCGTCGAATCATGATGACTAGAACTTTGTTGATTGACTCAACCAAACCGTTGGCTTGCGGATAATAAGGAGTAGAGCTATCGTGGCGCAAACCAAGCTGGCTTGTAAGCTCAGTCATCATGACGTTTCGAAAATGGCTCCCATGGTCAGTAATGATTGCTTGTGGGACACCAAACCTAGTTATGATATGATTGAATACGAAAACTGCAGCTGTCTTGCCGCTTGCGTCGAATGTAGGCATCGCCTCGGCCCATTTTGTAAAATAATCAACCGCAAGGATGATATACGCATGCCCCCCGGCCGAGTGAGGGTTACAAGTAATAAAGTCAATGCCCCATTTGGCGAATGGACCAGCGGCAATTATAGGGTGGAGAGGAGCAGGTGGAGCGCGCATCTTTCGATCAAACACTTGACAGTTGTGGCATGTTCTGACGGCAAGGATACAATCTTTAAACATAGACGGCCAGAAATAGCCAGCGCGCAACACCTTCTGAGCTGTGGCATACCCAGACATATGACCGCCACATGCTCCAGAGTGACAATCATTCAAAACTCTCTCAGCCTCTTCGTGAGTTAAACAACGTCGAAAAACTAAGTCTGCCCCCCGGCGATAAAGTGTATCTCCAATAATTCTGTATTGCTGGGATCGAAACCGAATTTTTCGACGGTCTTCCTTGGAAGCTTCAGGCCGAAAGGTTTGGGTTTGGAGATAGATGATTATATCCCCATACCACGGATCTAAAGTGCTAATAAGAAACAAAGATTCGTCCACAATGGACTCCTCTGCCACAGTCTCTGTGTCAGCACTCGGGAAATCACACATCAATTCCGCAAAAACTAAAGATTTCTTAGACTTGGACTTCTCGAACTCCAAGTCGAACTCTTGCAGGATAACAATCCATTTAGAGTACTTGCCCCCTAGCAGTTGTTTTGTCAAAATATAAATCATAGGGTTGCAATCCGAAATAACTGTAGTCTTGCGGAGAAGAATGTAGTGACGAAAACGCTGGACAGCTTGAACGGCTGCCAGGGCCAATTTCTCCACATGCGAATATTTTAACTCAGTGGGATTTAAGGTTCTACTAAGATAATATATCACATGCTCTGCTTTGAATTCATCTTCTTGAACTAACACCATTCCAATGGTGGAATGCGAAGCTGCGAGGTATAAGAAGTAGTCCTGGTTGTAGTTGGGAGGATGCAATAACGGTGCATGGGTCAACGCGTGTTTTAGTGCATCAAAAGATTGTTGGGCAATCTCGTCCCAAAAGAATTGTGCGTTCTGTTTCAACAACCGTGTAAAACCTTTAGTGACCTCGGCGTAGTTTGGGATGAATCGGCGTAAAAAGTTCGCTTTCCCTTGCAAACTTTGGAGTTGGCGCAAACTCGAAGGAGGAGGCAATTTGATGATAGCCTCGACTTTCGAGGGATCGACGCGAATGCCGGCTTTTGAAACAACAAATCCCAGCAATCGACCTGTTTCTATACAGAAAACACACTTGTGGGGATTCAACCGAATTCGATAATGCCTACACCTCATAAAGATTGCTCGTAGGTGGACAAGGTGATCAGCTCGTTGTAAAGAATGAGCAGGCAAATCATCGAGATAGGGTTGCACAATGTGCTTGATGTCATGAAATGCATAAGACATCGCCCGTTGAAAAGTGGCCCCGGCATTCTTAAGTCCAAAAGGTAATTTGCAATAAGCAAATGTCCCCCATGGACAAATGAATGCCGTTTTTGGTTGATCGGCAGGTAGAATATTGATTTGATTATAGCCTGAGAAACCATCCATGAAGGAAAACATCTCACTTCCGGCACAATCATCAATAATTTGATCGATATAAGGCGTAGGATAGTTGTCTTTTGGACAAGCTCGATTGATATCCCTATAGTCGATACAGATTCTTATTGTTCCTTGTTTTTTATTGACGGGAACAATATTCGATACCCAATCCGTTAACGGGATCGGATAAATGAAACCTGCTTTCAACAGCTTTTCGACTTCTGCTTTAATCGCAGCCGCTTTTCGAGGGTGAATCTGACGCAACCGTTGCCGAATGGGTTTAGCATCCGGGTAGGTTTTGATTTCATGAACAACAATGGCAGGATCAATTCCCGGCATTTCCTCGTAAGACCAGGCAAACACGTCGCGGAATTCTTGGAATAGGGCCTTGTAAGTTTGGATTTCTTCTTCAGTACATGCGGCACCTATATGAATGTTCTCCTCGATTCCGGGCTTCACTGAAATATCAATGGGAATAGTACGAGAAATATTCCCTAAATTCAGCTCTGAATCAGAATGTTTCGTTGGATCCTGAGCGTCTTTGACATATTCAGCGGTAAAGATAGATGAAAAATCATTTTCAAATGCATCATCCTTAGGTAAAAACGAAGATCTGTGATGGAGATCTTCCCATGGTAGATCATCTACACTTAGGATTTCGCGAAGTTGTTCGTCAGATGACACTTCTTCGGGAAACGTTATCCGTTCTAAGGGTGAGGTGAAAAGTGACTCTTCACTGACCACATTCATTTGGTCGATTTCGGTTGAATGAAAGTCGGTAAAAGACATAAGAGCTTCATAAGCAATCTCATACGGACTCAACGGCATAACATCACCGAGTGAGTCTAGCTCAGAGTCAGATGGAACATACCAAGGATCATCATAAATAATGTTTTCTGACGTGATCATATGAATTGTTGCAAACGAAGGGTCTGCATTGAGTGGAGGGAGAGGAAAAGTTCCCAGTAAACCGGAATCCTTAACTAAACCTACACCAATGTCCCTATAAGGGATTGTCGTTTTACCAACATGCTGGATAGTTTCTAAAGAGGTTGGGTCGGATGAAAAGTATGTCAGCTGATCAATAGTCACGATCTTACCGTTATGTGGAAACTTAATGACTCTGAAGACCGATGAAACGACCGCTGTCATAGCATATGACCAACTTCGACCCAAAAGAAGGTTGTAGTCTAGAGGGGCATCAACCACTTCCACATCCAGACTAACGGTTTTACCTTCGACCCCTATAGGCAATTCTTGTAGAATACCAAACGGACGGAACCCACGGCCATCAAAGGCCTTAAGGATGGTGGGGGATTGGTTCAACGAAGGAGAACCAAGCGATCTCCAACATTGAATCGACATAATACACGTAGAAGCTCCCTCATCAATCACAGTCCGATGAATAGGCCTGTTTTTGACTATCACTGGAATTTGGAAAGCCATTTGATGGGGGAGACGCGGTGTACTACTTTCTAGATCAAAGATCATTAGGTTCGGGTCCTGAACATCGACAGCTCCAATAGCCGACAAAAGCAATTTTCGTTGCGCTGGACATGATTGCAGCACTTCGAGTGCCGACATTGCTGAAGGTGAAACAGCTAAGTCTTCAACAATGTTGTAATTCTGGGCTGCTCTCGCATGTGGATTGAAAGCAGACCTTCGAAGTACACCCTTGGCGGGCGGCTTAATCACTAAGTCTGGGTTAGGTTTTTCGATCTGTAGTGGATCGGAACCAGGAGCTGAGGTTGATGGGTTAGAGTGAGAAGATTCTGCTTCCTTACCATCAACAGGAGCCTTACTACCATAATCTTGCGATCGAGTCGCAATCCTGACATGAGACATCATCAAAATGGGTTCTTCACTGGCATTCGAAGAAGAACCTATCATCTTATTCTCCTGCTCTGGAAATGGATTTTTTAACACAGCAGGAGTGGGAGAACCTTTGACTATTTTCACTACCTCGGCCCGATGAGGGCAGTCTCTCGTAAAATGATCTTCTTCACAAATAAGACAAGGATAGCGAGGTTTGCGCTTTTCGTCATTGGTTTCCGACTTTTCCGTTTTCTCCTTTGGAGCCTTGTCTGCTTTAGCCTTCTTCTTTCCTTTCTTCTTTCCACCGTTTTTTGATTTGGCCGTAGATGACTCTACAGCGTGAATGTCGGCGGTAAGTTCAGGAGGAGAAGACTCTCCTGTCGGAGAATCAGGCAAAGTGATAATTGGAGTATTGGAGGTCTTGGAAGACTTCTTCTTACTCTTCGTAGTCACGATACCAATCATACCATCAGCGGCATGAGATCCCGAAGGAGCAGCAGCGATTTGGTTTGACTTTGGAAGATCCGGAATTTTCTCGTGTAACGTACCCGACTGAGTGTAAACTAAGTCAAGGTATTGTGCCTGAGCAATGACTTGCTCCTCAGTAACTACTCCGGCCTTAGCTACATCTTCAGTAATTCTTGGTAATAATGATTTGACAAACCATTCAGCTAAGATTTGGTCCGGGATAAAAACTTTCACTAATCTTCTTCGACGTCTCCACTCATGGATGTGATCAGAAATGTACGTGGATGTCGATTGTTTTAGCGAAGTTAATAATTCTGTACCATTATCGTATCTGACTGGTAACTGAAAATGAGTTAAGAACGAGGTAGCTAACTGGCTAAAGTTGTAAAAAGAGGCCCGTGGTAACTCAATGTACCACTTGGCTGCGAGACCAATGAGTGTACGCTGGAAAAGACGTAAGCGGATGGAATCATCTGAGATGGAATTTGATGCACACCAGAGGTGGTAAGTCATCACGTGATTAGACGGATCCTCTCCAGACTTACCTTCGAACTTGGGTATATCGCTGGGCAACTTATTTGGCATTGGCGGCCAGAACTGAAGATATTGAATTGGATCGTTCGTTAGGCGCGTCAAGTCGGGTAAATCTAAAGTTGCAATAAACGGTAACTGCCGGTTAGGATCTCTAAAACTCTGAGTCACAA
Source organism: Pinus tabuliformis (assembly GCA_031772625.1). NCBI lineage: Eukaryota > Viridiplantae > Streptophyta > Pinopsida > Pinales > Pinaceae > Pinus > Pinus tabuliformis. The sequence goes on from CM062819.1 coordinate 51,364,810, forward strand.
TACCAGCCCCAGGAGGAGGATATCCAGGATAACTAGGAACAGGAGTCGCATTTGGGATATTATATCCTCCTGGAAAACCAGGATTAACCGGACCGTACTGGGGTTGCTGAGGTTGTTGATAAGTGTACCCAGGATACGGTTGATACTGGTAAACCGGTTGTTGGGCAGCTTGCCCAGGTTGATACTGTCCCTGGTACGGAGGTTGAACAAATTGAGGTTGAGTAGTAACAACCGTACTTGTACCAGGTTGGCCTGCAGGCATCTGGACTGTGGTTTGAACCGTGGGTCCAGACAACGGTACAGATGTCTGAGGAGTGGTTACAGGGACAGTAGAAACCGGAGCTGCCGATACTCCAGAAGTAAGCATGGTAGATGAAGCGGTAGTTGCTGCAGCCGTGTGAGGTGGAGTACCAGGTGCAATTGGCGGCTGAGTAACTACGGAAGTTACAGGGGTCTGAACACTTGACTGGACAGGTTGCGGTTGCTGGGGTGGACCAGGAACTGCAGGTTGTCCTGCTTGAGGTACCGACTGTATACTTGGTTGCGACATCTGTTGACCCTGTGACGGATCCCATGTTAACATTCCAGGGTATTGACTCGTAACAGGTTGAGGATACTGAGATCCATAGCCGTATTGAGGATAGGGTTGATAACTGTAAGGTGCAGTCCCATATGATTGCCCTTGAGGTGGTTGATAACCTTGACCAGGGTATTGACCCGTAGGTTGATAACCTTGAGGTAAATACGAATACTGGGGTTGACCTTGACCTTGAGGTTGGTATCCTTGAGGTTGATACCCTTGGGGTTGATACCCTTGGGGTTGCCATCCTTGAGGTTGCCATCCTTGAGGTTGATATTGATACTGAGGTTGACTTTGGGGTACATATTGAGGCTGGGGTTGATACCCTTGGGGTTGATACCCTTGAGGTTGCCCCCCAGTCACAAATGAAGTACCTTGAGGTTGCCCCCCAGGCATTAACGAAGGTTGCCCCCCAGGCGGTAATTGGCCACCTTGAGGTTGGTTAATGGGAGTTGAACCTGACATCATATAAACTTCACCTATACTCAATGGTACATTACCACTGTTTCCAACTAATAACCCATGATCAATGGGTTGAGGAGATGCTCCCGCAAAGGTACCAGAAAGTGATTGATACCCAGTAGGAACAGAAGGACCGCCATGTAAAAATGATTCAGGACTTTGTGAAAACACAGATGACTGACCAGACATATTTACAGGAGAATGAATTCCTCTAGGTGGAACCGGAGTACGAGGTGTAGAAAAACCTACTGAGTTGTCTAAAAAATTGGTTAATGCAAGGTACCAAGATTCACTTCTAGGAGGACTGTAAAAGATGGATTCACGCTCCCTTAGATCAAGGGTAATTAGATCTTCAGAATCAGAAACGCCTATTTCTTCCTCTGGAACAAGTTCTTCTATAGCAATTAATCCAACAGGAAGATTTTCGGTGATAATTCTTTCTATTCTTGGTGAATCAGGAACACTAGGAGTTGGAGTAACAGGTTCTGAAATTTCAGGTTCTTCGCCTGTTTCACTGGCAGATGAAAAACTACCAGCAAGCTCGGAAACTGTAACAGCTTCGGGATTGTAACCTGTTTCTAAACTTTGGTAATCTGGATGGACTACCAAGGAAGATTCTCCTTCTTCAGGTGATCCTACTCTACTGCCACTAGGAGGAGTTACAAGGACCTTTAACCCTTCTAAATGACCCGGAATGTCTTCAGGAGATTCACCCCGCGATTTACGGAGTTTTCTTAACAAATCTATTCCGGTAACAATCTCAGGAGACTTGCCCCGAAGTCTACGGGACTGTCTCGGTAATTCCGCCACAATTAAAGATTTTAACTACAACACACGAAAACAAAGTAAAAAATTTCAAATCAAACCACCTAAAGTCTTCTAAAGAACCAATCAAATTTGAAGCACACGCCTAAATAATCTAGAGCGTCAAACCACACACAAACAGTAGTCTTCCGGACCAAAAACGCTAGTTGGTGATTAGGCCCAACCTCGCAGGATTCAGTACAGAAATGGTGGGTGGAACAGTTACCCCGGCAACCTGCTTAATGAATAGACTGGACCAAGTTCCTCCACTTTAACCGTCTCGAAGTGAAGCGAACCCCCCAGAAAATCCAAGTGAGTATAACCGACGTCTGCTCCAGGTACAGTGGGACCTTCCCTCCACCGTCACCTTGGGTAGAATCCTAGATATTATGGCCACTAAGGTTACCAATCACAACAATTACACCTGGGGGAACAGTCTAAACTCCGACAGCACGCAAGGGCAGAGTAGCAAGCTCCAATCCCCTTACCGGCTCCTTGACAACAATCCAAGGTTTACCGATAAGTGACCCCTGGCTCCTCGACAATGGTTAATCCGAGGTTTACCGTTTGTAATACGTACTGCCTGGCGTCGTTCCCAACGAGGGAGGAATGATCCCCTCACTGGTTCGGACACGAGCTCGTGCTTCTCCTTTAAGAGGAGCTTTCCCAGAATGTAACTGAAACAATTGGATTTGTTCTACTCAAGATAGACTATCTGTTTGGTTTTGTAGTCTTGGAGAGTTAAGTACTCACCTACTCCAAGACCCTAGCCTAAGCTATGTTGGTGCTTCAGAGCCCTAGAAAAATAAAGATTACTAGATTGATTTTAATTTAAGCGTTACTTTTAAGGTTGTTTCTTAAGTCAAAAGGTGATGGAAGTGAAACTAGTGGTGTGTTGACTCGACTCGAAACCACTACAAAATGCACCTAGAATGATTTATCCACTACTTTACTTTTTCGATGAATTGCTTAACTAAAAAGTTGAGAGAATGCAATCTTTATAAAAGCAACTTCCTAATTGAAGACAATCAAAGAAACAATTCGTTTGTCTTTTCCAAGCATAAAAACATAACCTCTCTTTACATGCACGAAAAAACTCTTTTCTTCTTTCGAAAACAAAAAGCTACTTGAAACAAGACCTTTTAAGAAGATGTTTTTGTATTTTTCTTTTAATAAAGCAAGTAAATCTAATGTAACCAAAAAATCAATCTTAACAACTCTTAAAATCTATGAAAATGCACTCATAAGCAAACTAAAGGCAAATTTACTCTAAGCAATCTTAACGAGGCCAAAACTAACAATGATTATTTCTAAGGTGTTTTACTTGATCACAATCAAATCAAGGACTAGCTTATTGCAGAATCAAAAACTAGCCAAAACAAAACTCTAATCTTTTTGTTCTTTTTGTAAAATGGAAATCAATACTTTATAAACAAGTAATTCGAAATTTGACCCAAAACAACTCAAATGGCAAGTTGCTCACAAAAGGAGACTTTACGACAGGCCCGACTTCTAAGAAGGTTGACTAACCAGAGAGATCTAAGGCTGGACAACTTTCTACTATCAAAGTCACTACAAAGCCTTTCCAAAAATCAAACCCTAGGTCGAAACTTCGTTGAAAACCACTAAAACACTCAAAGCTCACAAAACAAGTTTAGGTGAAAATTCTTGACAGGGTACTAAAGGATCTGGGCAGAAAACACTAAGGAAAAACAAAATCTAAAAGCAATTTGAAGCAAAAATGGAATTTTCTTAAGTTTTACAGGAAGACGCAGGCAACCCGTTGTCACAGGTGCGGCCCCGCTCTGTGCAGACGGCAACAGCGCGTCCAAAGACGCACTGTGCAGTACTCAGAGACTGCGTCCTTCTGGGAAAATGAAGAAAAACCAAATCTAACTAAATCTAAAGCTAAGCCACCCAAATACTAATTCTCACAGTCAAAAACCAGAAAATAAAAATGATTTTCTCAAAGCAAAGTTCATATAAAGGAAAAGACTCTCTCATTAATGGATTCCCCAGCGGAGTCGCCAATTTGTCACACGGAATCTGTCAAGGGTGCGGACACGACTGACCTTCCTAGAAGTCTAAGACATTCTAATGACAAACAAGACAAAATGGAGTGATCTTTCTCTAAATACACCTTTTACAACATGAAAACTACAAGTGTTTAGGCTTACCTTATTCCAAAACGCTGTTGTTGAAGTCCGTTCTTGACGATCCGGATGAGCTCCTCCTTCAAGTCAATTCCTGCAACCACAAACAATCAAACAATTACCAAGCACTTGCATTTCATATAATAAAACATATATTCAACATGCAGACCAAGGAACACATGAAATAACTCATTAACACAAGCTATTGAGAAAAATAAACCAGTTTGTATTAATAACGAAACAAAGAAACTCTTACAACCTGGCCTTGGTGTTGTGCAAGTTCCTCCCAGGGTCCATCAAGGGTTTTCCTCTACTTTGACAAAGCTCACCCTCTCCCAAGTAGAATCAAGTGAAGGCAATCTCTCCTCACAAAGGCTCTAATGGAAGACCTAAATCCTGCAGCATTTACCCAAAGAAAATGTATAGCTCCAACCTCTTCTCCTTCTGGCTCAATGCCTTTATTTATAGTGCTGTAAAGAGGTTATTCAGGTCCACTATCAATGGGATCATCCCCCTCTATGGGTGGGATAGCTCCCTTATTGATGGGATAAGTTCCCCCTTAATAGAGATACATGAACCAACTGGAGGCGCATCCATTTCATCAAACCGACCTCTAGAATGTTCCAGAAGTAACCACAAGTAACTTTTTCAAGATAAAACTCGCGCATTTTGCCTTTTACAGAGGGACGCACCTGTCCCTTAACATACAGAGCGTCCATGGACGCAGATTTTGTGAACATGGTCAGCGTCCCCGCAGGTAAGGCTAGAGAGAACCTGCGACCCCAGAGATAAACATAGTTTTTACAAGACTTTCTCTCTTCTTTGAGTTTGAGATGGATAACAGAGGCATGAGACTTGCCTAAGAGGGTAGCATGACTGTTGATTTGAGCCATACTAACTGTAAGTAGTCAAGGTGACATTTTTTAGTGTAACAAGGTGGTGTGGGTGGAGATGGAGGTGAAGATGGTGAGATTGGTGGTGGCGTAGGTGGGGGTGGTGGGTGCGGAATTTTCTGCCTTATCAGACTAACCGCGCTCCTCGAAGAAACTTTCGCGAGCTCTTCCTCACTTTCCCACCGAGGTGAAATCAAGGGGCTATTTTCTATCTCTACGCTACCTTTGTTTCTATAGATCCTCCCGCTTCGCGTAGCCCCAAACATCAATTTATTCACATAACCCGATTTTCACACAATAGCATCTTAATCCAAGTGTTCAAGGATTTAATGTACTTACCTCGCGATCCTTTGAGGAAGCGTCGTTCCGCCTTGTTGTAGCTGACTGTCTTGTCTACCGCAAACTCGGTGATAAATCATCCTATAATTCAATCGAGCCAATGGTCCACAACACGCACGATCTTATCTTCTTATGCTTCTAGTCTGCGTACTAATTCTGGAGTCCACACAATTGGTTTGTCTAGCCTACACCTTCCTTGGCTGTCTGTTAGCTTTGTGATCCACTCATACAACTCAAAGGGGAAGGATTCAAAGAAAATTTTGTGGATTTCCATATATAAGTAGTGCTCTAACCACTGTTCCTTTGATACTCGCAGGTTCCTATTTTCATGCGTCGTGAACTCATGAATCTTTCTATATAACCACCCTTCAATTTCTTTCTTCATTGGATTCCAGTGACACGACATCAGACATCCCTTATGCAGAACCCGGTGCCGGCAACAGAACCATTTTTTGGCTTGTTGGGGCCTGACCCAGGTTCGGAGGTGATTTAGCCAAACAAATCCTGGTACTACTGGCCCTTTCGGCAGTAGTCTGTGGAGCACGGACTGAGGTCTCACCCGAAGTAGTATGGGAGGGTGCTAGAACTAGGTTTTTGCACCCTGGGATGTTTGATGGGTTCCAAGTGGTCCATAGTTTGATCATGCACGCACATCGCTACGCGCATTTATCAATACCTCGCAACTTGAGATACTGCCTTCGCACAAGCCCTACTCAGGGGCCGAACAATGTTATTACCCAAGTCCTTATCAATAACCCAATATTAGTTGATTAAATTAGTTTATCTGTATGCTTTAAGTTATACTTAACAATATTTACCATTCATACAAATGCATGGAATAACTTAATAGTATAATTTCAAATGATATCTCACATGTAATAACACAAGAACAAATACGCGGAATTCAGATAAAACTTCTCTTTATTATTCTTCCTCCTCGGTTACAGACTCAACTCCGCCCTGTGCACTCAACTACAGGGGTCACACACTTAGCTGTGGACTCTACTAAGCCTCTGTGCACTCAGCTACAGAGCCTCTTCCTACTACTACGACCCAAAATACTTAGACTCTTGCTCTATGCTTGCTATCTTATTCTATCTATCAGATTCCATCCCTTCATTCCTTCACTTTCTTTACAACTTAGAGCCTCACTCTATTTATACAATCCCATGGTCTGTGGACCATGGGTAGGCCGACACTACATTCAAAACTTAGGGCGGATAGCCCTATGACTCTAACATATAATTCGCGCCTGCAATTCGTGGAGCTTTACAATAATAGTACTAAAAACTTGGGCTTTGAGCCCCAAAACATGCCGTGGGGGGATTCCATGCCCAACAGATTATGTTCTCAAAAATAAACCTTGTGGCAATGTTAGTTGTACAGTCTCTGACAGGTGCTGCTTCTGCCCATCTGGTGAGATACTCCATAGCGGTTATTATGTATCTCGCGTGTGAATGCCTTGTTGGTGGTGTAATGGGTCCAATGAAATCTATTGCCCATTTCTTTAAGATTTTCACTGTATGAACGGGGTTTATAGCTAGTTCATCCCACCTGGAAGGTTTCCCAACCCTATGACAAACGTCACAATTCTTATCATATTCCTTAGAATCTTTGTGAAGGGTCGACCACCATAATCCTGCATGCAGTATCTTCCTTGCGGTGGCTTTTCCTCCCACATGGCCTCCAACAATCCATGCATGAAATTCCCATAACACATATTATCTTTCATGCTGAAGTATGCATCATCTCAGTACTTGGTCCAGGGCCATCTTATAAAGGTGTTCTGCAATTAGTTGGTAATCTTTTGCCCTTACTATTAAGTTCCACCTTTGTGTTGTTGTATACCCTTCTGGACATTGCCCTGTTGTCACTAGCGTAACAATATCTTCTAAGTGATCCAGGACCACCTCTATTTTGAACAAGTTGGCATTAGGTAATTGATCATCCAATTCTCCTTCAATCTCTCCAGTGTCCAGTCATGACAAATGATCTAGCCCAACATTCAATCTGCCGGGTTTTATAACCACCTTGAAAGTGAATTCTTGGAATAGAAATAACCATCAACATATCCTACCTTCTAACACTGGTTTGTTTACTAATTACTTCAGTACAAAATGGTTTGTGAAAAACTTGAACGATGCTCCCAACAAGTAATGCCTGAATTTCTGCAGAGAATAAACCATGGCCAAGGCCTTCCTCTCTATTGTGTATAGTTCCTTTCTGCAGTTGACAACTTTTTGCTGGCGTAATACACGGGTGATCCATATTTCTTTCCCCTAGTTGCACTAAGACTGCTCCTAGCACAATCCCTGATGCATCAATATGAAGATGAAACATTTTGTTAAAATCTAGATAGACAAGGATCGGGGCGCTTACCAGTTTCTCTTTCAATTTATTCAATTCTACTTGACAGTCCTCAGTCCAAATGAACACTTCCATCCTTTTCAATAATTTCTCCATTGGGGCTGTGATGATGCATAATTTATGATGAAGCATCGGTAATACCCTGTATGGCTCAGAGTGGACCTCAGTTGCTTTACGTTGTATGGCGGCTCCATGTTAACAATTTCCACAACCTTCGTTGGGTCTATGCATACTCCATCTTTGCAGACGATGTGGCCTAACAGTGTTCCAAATGGGACCGCGAAGATGCACTTCTTAAGGTTTAAGGAAATTTGCAATTGCGGGCACCTTTCAAACATGAACCTTAGTATGCTTGTGTGTTTCTTCAGTAGTATATACTACCCAGTCATCCATGTACACCTCTAAAAACCTGTGAATGTAGTCTCAGAATGCAGCTATGACAATCCTCGAGAAGACCGTCAGTGCGTTCTTCAATCCGAACGACATCACGTTGTATGCATATGACCCCCATTCAGTAGTGAATGTTGTCTTCTATTTGTCTTCCTCAGCTATTCAAACCTGATGGTAGCCCAAGAATCCATCTGTAAATGAATATGCTTCATTTCCTACTACATTGTCCAGGACTTCATCACTGAAAGGTGTCGGGAATGGATCATGCACACATGCATTGTTGAGACTTCTGTAATCAACACAGACCCTAATTTCTATCGCATCCTTCTTGTTTTGTATGACCATTGGACTTATCCACTCTACTTCATCTACCAGAAATATAATCCCCGCCTCCAACATTTTGTCGATCTCCTTCTTCACCTTTTCCTTCACCCTAGGGTTTAGTCTATACAACCTGTGCTCTACTGGGTGAGCATCTGGCCTCAGAACAATCTTCATCTGCCCTATGTCCCCTTTTATTCCTTTTAGTTCTACTACTGATGCTAGAAAGAAGTCCTGATACTCCTCCAACAGGTCAACATTTTCTTTTGTCGTTTGTTCATCCCAATAATCTCCCACTGATGCCATTTTGGGTTTATCCTCCAACCCAACATTTTTTTTTCTTAATTTCATCAATAGAAGGTGAGTGCCTTCTCCCGAGGGACTTTCACATATGTCTCTTTCTCCCTATGTTTCCTCAAAGGTTAGGTGTCTCAATCCTTCTAACCCATCTTCATCTGGTTCTGCATCCATTTTATTGTAGGTCGCATATTCAGGAGAATCGGTGTCATAAAGGCACTGTAGGAAATTTTCATCAATACAACCTTCAACTAATTGTCCTGGGGTGAATAGAACTCCTTTTATTGCATGCAGTGTCTCAGTCATGCATGTATTATCACTCCTAAATGAGAAGCTGCTAATGAACTATGTCTCCAGGGCATCCCAATCCACTGTTTGCCTCTAAAGTTCCTCTTGCACGTACCAAGCTTGGGGAACAATACCTAGAGTATGTATGAATACATGTACCCAAAGTTCTTTCGGAATTCCTTGTCTTTCCCAAATTTTTATGCAAGCCTATACGTGCTTCTCAAGACTTGAATTTCCTATGTATTTCCTATTATCCTATGGTCAGCCTTCCTCCTAGTTGAACCTCTCCCTCATAGCTTGATTTATGGCTTCCCATTCCGCAGTGTGTTGCAGTGTGTTCTCCACCATCTTTTCGGTGTCGCAAGGAGCACGATATCAAGAAATGGAATCTTTTGATCTTCCATCATTTCTTTGTCTACTTTTTTCAAGAAGATGTCCACTGGTTCAATTCCATGGAACTTGGGGTAGTCACTTGCCTCTGCTCCTATCCAATTGATTTGGCCTATCATTGCACAACATATAGTATTGAGTTATTATCCGCCTTGCTGCCATGTATCCCACATAGCTTCCGAACCAGTCTCCGAGCTCTGAATACTCCTCCAGCTGACAGATCCTCCTGCAGTAGGGTTTATGTAATCTTCCCTTTTCCCTACTGTCAGTGCGTATATCTAGTCTAGCATTCCTGGCTTGTCCATATCATCCATGGGTTCTGTGAATCTGGGTCCTTGATAAGGGTCCAATGATTGTATCACCCTCATTCCTTTTGCTTCGAAAATCATCAATTCTTTCTTTAAGTCAATGACAACATAGTTTTCATTAGCCCAGTTGATCCCAAAGAGTGTTGGGTATGGGTCCTTATCTCCCATTATGTCGACCACTTCGAATTCAGTGTGCGTCTTCTCCCCTACCACATCTACTTCTATGTTTTCTAGCCTACCAATGGGTAGGATACAGTACTAATTTTCCATTCTTAATTGAATCAGTGAGTATTTCAATTGCGGTTTCTACATTGCCTCCCATGTTTTCCTAGGCAACATTTTTACATCCGATCCTAGGTCCAACATCGTGTCTCTGATTTGGAATCCCGCAACCTGAGAATTGATTCAGAATTCCTTTCCACTTCTCTTCTTGTTTCGCCTCACTCTTGTGGTATGATTTTCTGGTAGGTTGGAAGATGATCGTTCTGCTTCCCCTTCCTCCACTGATAATGCTTCCTTTAAACTTTTCCGCAACTCCTTTAGCATGCATTCATCTTCAACGATCTGCAGGAATAATTTAAACCATTCTTTGATCGGATGATTACTGTTGAGCATGTGGTCATTCTCTCTTTGATCTTCCTTCACCTTGGTCATCCCTTCGAATAACTTAGTTGCTTCGTGATAATAGTTTTTTGTCACTCAAGCTAATATGATTTCTTTGGGGATGTTGCCTTAATGATCAAGGGTGGGTCCACTGTACTATGATCCTCCCCCGTCTTCTTTCCCCCTCGTGTAACTATATTGATATTGGTTGTGGGAAGACTGTCATCGATAAGAGGTTCGGCATTAACCAGGTTAGCACCCCTCTGTCTGGTCATTTCTTCCCACTTTGCAATGAGTTCCAGGAAATCATCTGTGGCATGAGTATTAATTCTACATTGTGAACACCATGGTCTCCTAGGGAGCGAGCATTCCCCGGTGATGTGTCCCTCCTGGTCACAGTTGTAACACCTTACGGGGCCTCTTCCTCCCATTCTTCCTCCTCTCCCATTTCATCCTCGTCCTCCTTGGTTGGACTCATTAATCCTGAACATCGACCTATCCATCCATTCTGCTAGAGCATCTAGTGCTTGGAATTGGTCAGTGTGATGTATTGTAGATGCACAAAACTCAAAGTATTTGTTATTAGGGACATTAGAGTACTTTTGTAGTACATTCGTGGATGTCCATACATCCTACATACTCACAATATTCCTGGTTATTTCGTCTGGGAAAAACTCCTTACGCTCCTTCTGTCGCAACTCCAGTAGTTGGTGGGGTCCCTAACAATAATTCCCCGCAACCTTAGCCATTCTGTCATGACATGCCCTTCTACCATGCAGTGCGTGCACCATACGTTGGGTCTTGCTGACCATACTAGTTGAAAATCCTTCAATTTATCCGTTAAAGTTGTGATTTGATTCTGAAGGGCCATAATTGACGGATCCTGCAAACTCATCCCTCCTTTATATTCATGAGGATATCTAGCCATGGCCACTATACATGACGCTTGCTCCAAAGCATCTTGGAGAGTTCCAATCTTCTGTTGCGTCAATGGCGTTCTTGTAAGGGGAAAGAGTGCTTTGATGAACTAGTCCCTTTGGTGATTAGGATCCAGAGTGTAACTCAACTTAGAAATGGCATCCTTAAGCCTTTGCATGAGTTCCCAAGCAGTTTCACCTTCCTTTTTCTTGATTTCCCACAGCTCTAATAGCCCTTTCTGATCAGTATGAGGTACTTTGAATTCATTTACGAACCCCCTCTTGATGTCATCTATTGTGGGATTCTGATTTTGTTCCTCCCATTTTATAAACCAACGCGTAGCTCTCTCTTTTAGTGTGGTTTGGAACTCAACTGTTTTGACATTGTCTGGAGTTTGTCGTACTCTCTAGATAGCTTCGAGAGATACCAGTTTTGTTCCATGTCTTTGTTTCCCCTCACCGTAAACTCTGGATATCTGGTAAAAGATCCCACCATGCTTACTTGGGTATGAACTAATAACACAAACCCCTTGTTCTCAGGCTACTGAGATCCTTGCAGTCCCAAGTTACTGATACAACTAGTTCCCTTGTTGTTTCTTGTATCGAGACTGGCCTTATATTTCTCACGCATGCTGTGTACCCGTATTGATTTGGCTAATTTAATAAAAAAATTCTCCGGATTATAGTAAGGCACCAAGGGAAGGTCAGGAGGAATACTACCTGTATCTTGGGGATATCACTGCTGACTTCGAGTGGATGCTTCTCTGTCAGCAAATAATCTTCTCATGATGTTTCCCATGTCCTCTTCTCTTTCTTCTTCATAGCTGCGCGGCCCTTGGACCTCCAATATCCTTCCTGCAACTTGTAAGGAAGGATCCTCTTTATCATCCTTTCTTTTGTCTTTCCAGTTGCTACTCTCCCCTTTTCCTGCATCCTCTTTCCCTCCCCTTTTCTCTTGCGGTTTCCCCGACACCGCTCCTACTTGGTGGGGTCCCATATTTCTCTTCTTCAGATTCTGAACCACTCTCGCTTGCCACTTGTCGGCTAACAACGCTCTCCTCTATGCCTTAACGTCTCTAGCTTTCCACAAACCTTCTACATCCATTCCTTCAGCAACATCTCTATTCCCCAACCGATAACATTCTCCCCTTATGTCCTTCCCCCGGTACTAGGGTTTTACATTACCATTTCCATGGTAGGCGAGGGAGGTAGTCCTTCATCTACTATGAACATCTTAATCCACAATGACACTTCCCTCGTCAACCTTCCTCTTAATCTGGACCTGAACACTGCTTCCACCTTTGAGAAAGAGTGATAACTTTCGACGGCAAACTCGACTACATAGCCTTCTACTGTAGTCTTTACCCAAAAATCGATTGTTCTAGTAAGATCGTTGTCTAACTGCTGGAGCAATATGAGTTCTGAGGAATTCCAATTGCGGTGAGTTGACGTCAGTCCTCCTAACTGATTCTGCGCTTCCAGTCCATTTAACCAATTATACAAGTCTTCTGGGAACTTGCACCAGAAGATCTCATACTGGTCATTAGCGCCCTCGACATACAAAATCTCTTCCCTAACTTTGCCAATCGGTTGATTCCTTTGGATAGCTTGCTCTGTTATAAATTGATATATTCTGTGATCCCACCAATCTCTATTCTCTTTCTTGAATATCCTCGACACCATGTTCTGAACCAATTCTTGTAGCTTCAGGTCCCGACAATGTAACCATTTGTTGGCACAAAATAGTCATCAAGGGGGGAAACCCTGGGTTTAGGAATAAAGGGCCAACAATGGACCGTTGTAGTCTAGGACAATGCCAACGTTTTCACCTTACCCAGGAGGTAAGGAGTCTCACTCGAGGCGTGCCGTGACCAGAACTAAGAAGGGTTCATCATGGGATCAAGGATGCATAAACCATTAACATATAACCAGAATTATATATATATTTGAGACAAAAACACACCATTCAACGCTAAGAAACTACTACATGCATGAATCTTCCATGATATTTAAAATTTTAAGTGGGTCTATACATCATAAACAACCATGCACATCATGCTAGTAGACCAGTCCAAACCTTAATTCATATTAAATCAACAATGGAACATTACATAACATATCGGCATCAGCCACAAGTGATTACAAGGAATACCCCATTACAGATTCAGGTGTTCAATCTTTAGCTCCAAGGTCCTACTTGGTCATATTCCTGCATTCTGGTTCTATCTCACCGCAACCCGCCCAAAACAACCAACTATTCTCCTTATAGGTCTCTGCTTTTATATTTCCCCTGTCGCCTAGATTTCCAATTCCCACTCAGCTATTCCTTCCCTTGGCTACTACTCCTCCACCTTGTCCTCTCGACTGCCTCTGCCTTCTACTGACACTTTTCTACAACCACCCCGCAACTTCTTGTTCTTGCTTTCCTCTCCAGTTGTCCTCCCCGCAACCTAACCATTGTTGCGCCACCCTTTTCCTCCTCGTTCTATGGCAAGCCAAAATAATCAAAATCTTTTCAAAATCAAAATGAAGGCCGCAACATCTGTTGTAGGTTTTGGTCACCTCTGCTCTAGTTATCTTTAGCACTAATGCCCTAGGTGACTGCGCAACTGATTTCTTTGAAGAGCCAACCTCTTGTAGCTTTGGTGATGGTGATGGTGTACCTTGGCTGCTAGGTTGACTAGTAGCAGGCAAAAGTGAAGATGATTGGATGAATTCCTCCTAAGACATGTTGATCTCTGAAAGCTGATGGAGGACAATGACTTTGACCAAGCATGGTGAAACAATTTAGATTGATGATCCTTCCCTTTACTCTGTACCTTCTCTGTCAACTTGACAAGGCTTCTACACAAATAATGAGGCAAGTTTGAGGTTTGACTGTTGTGAACTTAATTAGGAGCCTTATGTGGTACTGATAAAATCTTGAAAACCTTCCTTCACAAGTAAAGTACCTCATTATCATCTTCATTAATGGAGCATACATGTCAAGAAATTGTCTAAAGGGAAAAATGTGTTTTGGAGCATCCTTATATTGTGGCTTTAGGAAAGGTTTGTAGTTCTCAATGTCTAAATCCATCCCTTTAAACCAGATTTCTCCATGATTTGGAATACCTGTAGCTATGGAAATGGAATCTTCTGAAATGATGAAGTCTACCCTGACAATGCTGGCCTTATCGCTCCTAAAGTTGGTGGCAAAGAGGCTTGTCAATTTGACATTGGAACCTACTTCTTGGATCTTCTCACAAAAACCTAGGTAGCAAACATCTTGGAAATATTTCTTAATGAAGGGTGAGGCCATGATTTCTTGGACCTGTGATGGCTCATACCTAGACACTTTCCCACCCTTATTATACTTTTCTTCTTAGTGTCATTGTTTCCAGTTTCCATGGTTAAAACCCTAGCTAAGTGGGAAGGAAAGGGATATGGTATGACTGCAAAACAGGGGACAAGGGACTGTGGTGTTGAAGGAATGGAATAGAGGGGTTAGGGAGTGTGTAAATTTATGGGAAAATTTAGGGGATAGGGATAGATGTTAGGGAGTGTATGGAAGTGAGAATTCCCAAAAACATTGGGGGGAAGGTGTGAAAATGACAAAAACACAATCCAAGCCTAGGAAACTGTCAATGGGGCAACCTAAGCTAGGGTTTGTAGGGAAATGTTGAAGATTAAGGGGAACATGTGAGCGAAGTGTTTTAGGGAAGTATGAAAGGTGTAGATGAGTGTAGGGGAGCAAGAAAATTTCACATGGAAATGAAAAACGCGGTGTAGCCCTAGGAGAGGTAATTTCACTGAAATTTTTGAGAAGATAGATGAAAGATAAGAGTTTCAACTAATACTTACTTGTCCAAGAGGTATTGAAAGCCCTAAATTACTGAGATGAAACCCTGTGGATGGTTACTTTGCCGCCAATTTGAAAACACAACAATAGATACCAGAAGCGTAGCGTAGGAGAATAATTTAGGGTTGCAAAGAAAAATTTGATTACTCTGAAAGATGGAATGCATTTCGATGGTGGAGAGAGCTCTTATGAAAGTGAAATGAACAATTTAAATGCTTTGAATTTTCCTTTATAAGTTGGAGGTTGATTTTTTTGTTAAGTCATGGAAGTGACATCATTGATCTTTTTGATAAATGATGTGATGTGACTACAACATGATCTTATTAGAAATGGAATGTTACCTTTACCTTTATTCCTTTTGTTCCTAAGTTGCTAACTCCCTTTAATAATGACTCAAATTATGACCATGACTCCTTTTTCTTTAAATGAATGAAATTATGATGACAAATGAAGTGGAAACCTAGACCATGACCTAAATGATGACATATGAACCATTTCATGGACTAAGATACCTGAATCAAGAGATTATTATGATGAGTGATGAAGACTATGAGTAGGTGAAGGGAGTAGTAGTGACTTAGAATTACTAACCAGTGACCCAATTTTTATTTGAAAAGCTATTGAAACTATAAAATTTGACCAAGGACCCTAATCAACAATTTTAAAGAGTACATTTGATCACAGGTGATTGAGAGGACTGACAGGCACTAACATTGGCTCTAGCTAGGGATGGCAGCTCCTTTAGGAGGTGTCAAGAAAACCGTAGACTAGGTAGCCTTATCCATTGGGCGATGGAGTAAAAAAAAAAAAAACAGATCCAAAACTCAACACTGAAATGAATAACTAACAAAACATAGGACAAATTGAAACTGACTTAACTTTCAAAACAATAGCTAATTAGAAAATCCTTATGGCCTCCTCCTCAGGATTCAAAATTTCATGAAAACTCCTTCACACTTGGCAGCAAAATAAACTAATATGTACAATGGAAATGTGAAATTTCTGAAGAAATCAAGTGAGGTAATGCTTGAGGAATAAACCATTGATTGGTCCTCCTGATAGCTCTTGTCCATCTAGTTCTTCTAACAAGTAGGCATTCTGACTTATGATAGCTGAAATCTTTTATGGTCCTTTCCACAAGTTATCAAAATTTCCATGCTTACCTTTCTCCTCATTCCAGGCATCCAATCGGAGAACAACATCTCCCAAACTAAAATCATCTACTTTGGTTTTTCTGTCATAGATCTTCTTGATCTTTTCTTGAAGCTTTGAAGTATTATGAATTACTTCCTCTCTAGACTGCTACAAATGAATCATATAATGTATTCTTCGTTGAATATCATTAGCTTCACTGTCAACTTCTTGCAAAATATTCATCAACGGGACAACAAGAGAATTCGTAAAAAAATGTCTACTCCATATACCAACTGAAAAGGTGACATACCTATGGACTTCTTAGTGCTCACTCTATTTTCCCATAGAGAATTGATCAAATTTTTGTGCCAATTCTTCTTGTTTTCTTCCAGCAACTTCTTGATGATATTTACCAATGATTTATTGTATGATTCAGCCAACCCATTACCTTGTGGGTAATATGCCATTGAATGCCCGAGTTTGATGTGGTACTTGTCACAGAAATCAATCATCTTCTTCAACTTGAAGGATGATGCATTATCAGTGATAATTTTCTGTGGACAACCAAATTTGGACGAAATATTAGATTCAAGAAATTGAATTATTACCGCATCTGTATCTTGTCTAGTGGGGATGGCCTTGATCCACTTCGTGAAATAATCGGTTGCTGTTAAAATCCACTTGTGCTGAGATGAAGATGAAGGGTGAATCTCGCCAATGAAATCAAGACCCCACTGCTGAAAAGGTGCTTGGACAGAAATGAGCTACAAGGGCAGCGATAACAACTTTTTCTTTCCCTGAAAGATTTGACACTCATGACAACTCATTACAGTTTTATAAATATCAGAAAATAAACTTGGCCAATAATACCTAGCTCTCAAGATCTTGTTTGCTGTAGTCTTCCAATAAAGGTTACAGACACAATCACCCTTGTGAAATTCATTCATTACTTCTTTTGCTTCACTTTCCACTAGACAATTCAACAAAATTCCTCCTGGATCCTTCTAGAATAAAACATTGTCCAAAATACAATATCTTTGAGCTTTTAACCTGATTGATCTAACCTTCCTTTTTGACACACCCGACGGAGAATTAAAATGTTGAAGCACATAAAAAATATCGGAATACCGAGGAGATGAGGTAAAAATCTGTGATACCTGAACAGATGAATCAACCATTTCTTCTTCAGACATTGCATCAATAAGATTGATGTCCAAAACATGTAAATTGGACTCTGCCATCAGCTTCACCAAAACCTGCCCTTTGACCACCTTTGTAGGCTTAATTTCGAGGTCAAACTCCAACATTGCAACAATCCATTTACCTCACCCACCTTCAGGATTGTCGTTAATAAAAACATCCTTGACTGCAACATTTGGAACATAGGAAACAATATGCGAATGGATAATATACACCCGGAAATATTTCAAAGCCTTTACTAGGGCCAAAGTTTGTTTTTAAATGATATTATACCTTAATGCCAAATCCCTTATGGTTCTGATGAAAAATGCAATTTGCTGCTCTGTTGTTTGGTATTTTTTCTACATTAGGACAATAGCCAATGTGTGCTCAGAAGAAAATGAAAAAATGAAAAAATCCATAGTGTAATCAGGGTTGATTAAGATGGGAGTGCAAGACAATGCAGTTTTGACTTGGTTGAAAGATTTCCTTGCATCCTCAAAACAATTTACCTCGCTGTCACTTTTAAAAATGTTAGTTATTTCTCTTAGATGTTCAACAAGGTTAGGAATAAACCTTCTCAAGAAGTTGATCTTACCATTAAAAGACTGAATTTCCTTCTTGTTTCTTGGGTAATCCAATTTTTGGATTGCCTCAATTCTTGATATGATACGACCAAGTAATTTTCCCTCTTCCATGGAAAACAAACTCTTCTTTGGATTCAATGGTAAGACAAATTTCGTGCACCTCTAGAATAGTATCCTCAAATGATGCAAATGCTCTTCATATGTTTGGGAGAAAATTGTGATATCATCAAGGTAAATAACCAAAAACACATCCTTTTCATTAGCGAAAGCGATGTCCATCGCTCGCTGAAATGTAGCTCCTGCATTTTTTAGCCCAAAAGGCATCTTGGCATACATGAAAGTACCCCACGGTGTAGTGAATGTTGTCTTTGCTTGGTCATCAGGATGGACCAAGATTTGATTATACCCAGAATAGCCATCGAGTAAAGACATTCTAGAAGAACCCACTACCCTTTGCAGAATGTGATCCATCTTTGGGAGAGGGTAATTATCTTTCAAGGACACTTTGTTCAGATTTCAGAAATCAATGCATAAACAAATTTCACCTGTCTTCTTCTTGACTGGAACCAAATTTGACATCCACTCAGAAAAGTGAAGAGGAACAATGATACCAACTTTATATAATTTGTTTACCTCTTTCTCTATGGATGGCAGCAACTTCAGATTGATATTTCTGAGATTTTGGCCAAAATGCTTTTGATTGGGCTTGATAGGTGTTAGCACTCAGAATGAACCTCAAGGCTGAGAAGAGGCAATCCGGAGGTAACCACAGACCAAGCCTTTGATCTAGCATCTAGCCCTACCAAACCAGAGAGGGCTCTCTCTTTGCCAACAAAATGTGGTTGCAATAAGTAAATCTTAGGCTAGATATGAAGAATGATTTGGTTGAAATTTGTGGGTCGAAAACAGCAAGAGAAGGGACCGTTGGGCTCTGGAATCGAGGCTAGCTTCTGTCGGCAAACTTGGGGCAAAGTAAGTGCAATGTTCAGCCAGATTAAAGATATAATGAGAGAAGAAAAGAGGAAAACTACCACTGCCCTGCAGGTATCAATTAGGGGATGGATCTACAGTGGCAACTTTAGGAGAAAGAGAAGCACAAGATTACTCAACAGAGCATATAACAGAGGATGGATTCTGAAAAGATAACCACTACATTAAACAACATAATCATTGTGAAAGGAGCATTGTGTGTGGATGGATTCCTAACACTTCCCTTAGAGAACGCTGTAACGAAATTAGCAAAAACAAAAAATAAAAAAAAAATGGAAATGAATTTACAAGAAAACCATGCTGCACATTAAAGACTGTGATGGATCCCAAATCTAAAGGGCAGAAACTGCTCCATTAAAAATAATATTCAGAAAATGATTTACACAGTCCAAAGCAGCTTTCCTTTGGTGAAAAATTTGAACCCTTTACACTCTAAAATTCATAAAATATATATAGTTAGCTCATCCCTGTACTAAGGGAGTTGAGCTCAACCATCTCCCTAAAGATAGAAACAATTATATTAAATTTGGACCGAATTTCTAAAAATGGGGGTCAAATATGAACTCGTATCTCTTTAACCATAACACTTGTTACAAAACCGAAAGAAATTTTTGTAGATAAGGTCATGTTTGAGAACAACCTCTCTCAAATTTTGGAAATTCATTTCCAGTTGCTCGAAATCTGTAAAAATAGGCTGTAAAGATCTAGTCAAATATTCCAATTCATGACACCTGTGAATAAAATGAAAGAGGTTTTTGTTATATGGCTCGTGGTTGACAAAATTCTCCTTGAGTGTCTCAAAATTACTTTCCATCTGTTGTAAAATGGCGCCGCACTATAATGGCTAAAACAGTAAAACAAATGCAAAATTTGTTTTGTTTTAATGTAGGCTTCAAATATCACTGCATATCTCCCACATAGTAATACCTGTGCATAAACGGAAGGAGGTTTTTGTTATTTGGTATGTGATTGACAAAAACCTCTTTCACTTTTTTAAAATTCATGTCCATTACTTCAGAAATTGATTTTGTAGTAAACTTGTCCCTGTGTGCAACAAATGACCTCAAAACATGCATAATCAAGAATCAATCATTCATTTCGATCATATCTTCTGATCCAGGAACCGGTTTTGGACGTGAAATATACCATTGGAAATATCTTTCTGATCTGCTTCTGATGATCATACTTAGGATATGATTTTCAGTGAAACTCATGTGAAAAACATCTCTGAAAACCAGAAATGGTAAGAGCCCATTTTGATCCCTGGTGACAGGCTGCTAAGACTGGAACTAACAATAGGAATAGTATGTTTAATTACACTTTTATCATAAACCTTCAAATATGAATACTCCCATGAAAACACATCAGAAAACTTAGCCAAAAGTGCTGCATACTTACCTTTCATTTCTGGGGTTAAGGACTTTGACAACTTCACCATCTTTGGCTTCTTAGTTGTGCCAATATTGATGTCTTCAACTGTTGTTTCAGTGGGGACCAATGTCGACTTCTATGCAACATAATCATGATCAAAGAGCTCTTCCAAGTATAAAAGACCTCTTGGAATGGAATTGTCCTTCAGTTGTACTACTTTCAATTCTGTGGCTTGGATCTCCTGATCATTCTCATAAAATACATCATCAATATAAGAAGTGGTGAATTCTTCCTCCATTTACAGAAAATGATTGATTTTCTTATCATCTTGAAACACTTGCCAGTACCAAATATTATCAGGGACAATAGGGCAATGCTTAACATCAATTTCAAATTTATTATTAGAATGTATTGGGATTTTAAACATGCTTGCAGCGGTAGCAAGAGAATCAACCATGAAATTCTGGTTTCTTGCAATCAGAGATAACGTATACTCAGGAAAAGTTTTGAGGGTATCTAACACAACATTGTGATATGCTGGCATCCTGGAATTTTCAGCCTCGTATTCCCACTTTACTTGTTTGATTACCAATTCAGAGTCACCATAAACTGAAAT
Organism: Pinus tabuliformis; assembly: GCA_031772625.1. NCBI lineage: Eukaryota > Viridiplantae > Streptophyta > Pinopsida > Pinales > Pinaceae > Pinus > Pinus tabuliformis. Next base: position 51,385,637 of record CM062819.1, read on the forward strand.
TCTTTTTGCTCCTATCTTCTTAAGAATCTTAAGACCGGTAATCAAGGCTTTGTATTCTGGTTCATTATTAGAACAATCAAAATCTATTTTATATGAACATACTCTAACATTACGAGGAACTTTACCTGAGTGATTCATTGGAGTATGAATCCAAATTCCAATTCCAACTCCTTCCTTTCCCAGGGCTCCATCAAAATCCATGGTCCAAAGAGCCTCTTCCTCATCAGGAAGCTGAAATTCAGAAGATTGATTTTCATTTTCTATTTGAAGATGATCCACTGTCTCAACATGATCTGTCTCCTTCACTGAATCCACTATCCTTTCAACTAATATATTAGGTTGCAAACCATTTAATCCTTGTTCTTGATTTTCTGCAAGTGGAACTGCTTCAACACTACCTGAAACTTCTGAAATTTCTTAAACTTCTTCAATCTGACTTTCTAAATAAATTGAACTATTATCATTATACAAAATAAAATATTCTAAATTAGTATGTAAAACATGTATAGGGTGATTATTTGGATTCTATTTGCTAGTAATCATATATTTCATCTTGGTTTCCTAGTACAATTTCCTAAGTTGACCGAAAACGGTATAGTAGCATAAGAGAAATCAAGTTGCAAAGTACCTTTGAGTTTTTCTCCCCATGACCGGGAGAGCAACATTCCATACCTTGGAGGAATATCAGCAACAACCACATCCATCAGAACATTTTTTTTTCCGGAATCTGATCTAAAGATACTACCAAGTCTTTAATGAGACCGAGACACTTAACTCTTCTCGAGTCAAAGGAGTAAAGGTCATGATATGATCGGGTAATATCCAGTCCTAACTTGTCCATGATGGCCTTGGGCATGAGATTGTGAGAAGCTCTGGAATCTAACATGGCATCGTGAAAGATGAAATCATGGATCCTAAGATTGAGGTAAAATGGTGGGACTTCGTTGTCTTCTAAATTTGCATCTATGGCAGGGCCAAACAAAATATCATGGTGGTCATCACTAACATTCAACATGTCTGACATTTGATCAACCTTTAGCAATTTGACTATATGGAATTTATACTAATCATTCTTAACTAATTCGGTCAAAGAAATGGAAACTTTTGGTTTAGAAATCTCATTCTCTAGACTAAAAAAGTTAGGATGTTTTTCTACCTCTTTGGAAGTCCCACCTCCTTAATGTCTTTGTTGAAAACGGTTATAGTAGACACTTGGGACAAAAGGATTTCCTCAAAGCAGCTAAGAATTCGTTAACCAAAAGAGGGCCTAAAGAGCGGATTCCTAGTGTCCATCTTCCGTATGTTCAGGGGACCACGGATAAGATTGCGAGGGTTCTTAAGAAGCATAATGTCCCCGCAACTTTTAGATCTCTCAACACCATTCGTAAATCCATCATATCTGTAAAGGATCCCATCGACTCTAAGGACATGAAAGGGGTTTATATTATTCCTTGTTCTTGTGGGACCCCCTATATTGGTGAGACTGGTCACTCCATTAATCAAAGGATTAGTGAGCACGTAGCTGACCTCAAGCATATGAGAACTAAGTCTTCCGCTTTAGCAGAGCATGTGGAGAAAACCAATCATCATGTCTGCATCGAGGAGGCTAGTGTGATTGCTAGAGTGTCGCAATTCCATCACCGGAAATTTAGGGAAGCCCTGGAGATTGAAAAAAGACCGAACAATCTCAATAGAGAGGATGGCTGGAAGATCAGTAGTTGCTGGATCCCAGCCCTCTCCTCCTAGTCATTTTCTTTCTTTTCCTCCCTTATTTCATCGATATATTAATTTTTAATATGGTAATTTATTTATTATTATTTATTTATTTATTTTATTTATTTATATTTATTTATTTTTTATTTTTAATTTATATGTGAAAACTCTTTGACTATTAATTTAAACTTAACTTATCTACAAAAATTAATTTAAATCTATTTTAATTAATTAATTTAAACTATTAATTAATTTTAATATGGTAAAATTATTATTATTATTTTATTTTTTTTGGGTATCAATTTAAACTTAATTTACATAAAGTTAATTCTAAAATTAATCTATTTTTAATATACTATTTTTTTACCATTAAATAGACCTTGAATTAATTTTTATATTTCCAACCCTTGAGTTCTCTAATTTTTTGACGAATATTTATATTACTAACTAATATTTTTATCTAACAATTTAAAATTAATTTTATTCTTATTAATTAATATATTTGAAATTATTTATTTATGTTATTGTTATTATTATTATTATTATTATTAATTTTACTTTATTAATATATTAATATATTTGAAATTAATTTATTTTATGATTTACTTATTATATTATATTAATTTATTCTATATTAATAACCGAATTTTCTAAAAAATAAATAAATACCCCTTATCATGGTCAAACTAGCCGTTATAACTAACTAATATTTTTATCTAACAGTTCAAAATTAATTTTATTCTTATTCTTATTAATTAATATATTTGAAATTATTTATTTATTTATTTTTAATAATTTACTTATTATAATATATTAATTTTACTTATTCTAGTATACATTTCTAACAATTTTAAATTAATTTAGGTTTATTAATATATTTAAAATTAATTTATTTGAAATTAATTTATTTTATGATTTACTTATTATATTATATTAATTTATTCTATATTAATAACTGAAATTTCTTTTATATAAATAAAATAAATAAATAATATAAATTAATATAATACCCCTTATCATGGTCAAACTAGCCGTTATCAGGTCAAATCGAGCTGTTGTCTTTTTAGCTGTTACCTTATCGAGAAATCTGAGTCATTGGATATTCTGCCCTGTCTATTTAAAGTGCATAGCCAGATCTGCTCATTCAACTTGTCTTGACGATGAACCACACTGGTTGGTTCGAAACGCGTCGACAAAAATTTCTCCATGTGATTTTCGCCGAAGAATTCTTCAAAAATTTGATATGGATCACAGAAGTCTCAATTCAATAAGTCATATCCTTATTTTCTAGCTATTCTTTGGTGGGAATCTCCTTTCTCTATCCTCTAGTTTGTGTTTTTTCATTGCTCTTTCCTTGACTAGTGGTAGAAACCTCCTTTTCTTTGTTCTAATTTGCAGAGGTTGATTCTTTGGTATGATTATATTTTTGAGAATTTGGCTTCTTTGGATTTGAATTAAGTTGCACACTTTTTTTCCTCAAATTATACTTCCTTTTCACTTGGCTAAGAGAATTTTGGTAACCCCTTTGATAATCTATAGTTTTGACTGCCAACACATCATCATTTGAAAGAAGAAATCTTTGATCCTCAGGTGCATATGGTTCCTCAGAACACTCATCCTCTTTTGTGAGGAAAATAGGTTGTTGATCCTGTTAAAAAAAGTGATTCTCCCTTGCAAGCTCTTCTTCTTCATTAATTCCATGTACATAAGTCTGCTGGAGTGGAGTGCAGATCTGTTATTGTGCTTGTTGATCCTAACCCTTTTGTTCTCTTTGTTTGATTCTAAATTGAGGTTTTTGTTGTTGACCTCGGTAATTAGGATTCCTGACTTGAGTTTCTGATATTGTCATCTTATCCATCATTTTCTCCATGGTTTTGATTAAAGTGTCAAGCTTAACATCCGATGAAGTAGAGGGCTCCTCTTTAATTGTGACCTTCTTTTCTGTTTTCATCTTAGATTTCTTAATCAACAAGTTTGCTTCAACACTCACGACATTCCTCTACATTTCTTCAAGAGTTGTAGGATTCCTCTCTCTCAATTGATAGCCCATGTCAGGATCAAAAGCATCAGATAGTGAATCAATGCCAAGTCAGGAGGAGGTTTGATGTTGTCTGGGATAACATTGTAGACCTTATTGAATCTGACAATAAAGTCTTGTACGAATTCATTTGGATCTCTTTTCAATGAATTGTATTCACCCAAGATTTGGAGGGGGCTCTTTTTCTCTTCCCATCTTGCCAAGAATAAGTCTATCAACTGTTGGGGATTGGCTATTGAAGCAGCTCTCAAAGCACGGAACCATTTCTTCACTTCACCTAAAAAAATTTGAGCTATGAGGCGCATTTTGGCATCATCTTCATCGACTTCTTCGAGGTCAATGAAATCATTTATCTTATCAATATGTTGTCTTGCTATGATCTCGATTGTGCCATCAAATAGAGGCAACCTTTGACCATAATTATGAGGTAATGTAGCAAGATGTGCAAGAAAAACCAAAGGGGAAAATCTCGCCATAAAGGCTGCAAAAGGTAGTATGATAGTTACAATAGGGGGTATTGATGGAGGAGTTGTTTTAGAAGAGGATGTTTTGGGAGGAGATGATGGTTTAGTGGTGGAGGATGACGGGGTAGCTGTGTAAGGAGGTGTAACAATGGGGAAAGCCTCTTGCTAATATAGGGTATAAGCCTTTTCAAATGTTAGTTTCAGCTGATCAACTAGATTATGGAGTTTATGGAAATTTTACCAAACCATATTGTCAAGATTATTAGATGAAGCCTCAGAATATTGTACATATGAGTCAAACTTCACAGGGTCAAAAAGTGTTTCTGAAAGAGAAGATTCGAACTTGGACTTGAATAATGATAACTCAAAGTTTAGATCAAAAGAAAAATCTTCAAGAGAAATCAGTTGTGTAGGTAAAGATGTAGTTCTTAGCAATGGAGATGTACCTGTTTCAAATTCTAGAGGCTGAGACTTCAAATTTCTCAAGAGTTTCTCTAGATTCTCAACTACTACTGGAGGGTTGGGATCCGGATTCGACCTTGTATATCTTTTAGGAGCTAGTTCTTTCCTCAATCTGCACTTTGGCTCAATTATCAAACCAACCTTATTGAAAGCTAGAACCTGTCACCTATAGGCCTAGATCTTGACGAACTCATGAGAAAAATTTGGGGAAGATTTGACACTTCGCTCCCCAGTATGATCACCAAAAATGTTAGCATTCCTCACTGTCCCAAGGCTGAGAAAGGTGACCGAGAGAGGTAACCTCAAGCCAATCTTTAGATATGTAGCTAGCCCTAGAAAATCAGAGAGGGCTCTCTCAAGTATCTCACAACCAATGAAGTGACTAGAGAGGGAATCAAATGTTAGGCTAGATACTAAGCTCAATGGTGTTTTAGGGTTTGTTGGATGAAGCTCAAAGGTCTAGGAACTAGGTTAGGGTTTCTAATGATCAATTTTAGAGATATAATGGGGCAAGGCAAGTATGATCAATGAAAAAATTAGGCTGTAATATTGGTGTAGAGATGAAAAGGTAGAGGATCGGAATGAGCATGTAACCATGAATTCATTCATCAAAAGAAAGAACACAAGCATGAAAATCTCATCAAAACAGAGCATATAACTTATGAATTATGTTAAACAATTATGAGATGATCACAAGAAAACATATATATAGTAGGAAAGAGAAATATATATTCAATTTAATTATAGATAAAGAAAAACACTGCCATAGAAGCATACCACAAGAATCCCAAGATAATAGTTGCAATTGTTTGTTGTATTACTGCAAGAAAATGTAGACTAGCTCCAAAAAAAGATTCTCAAACATCCAACCCTATCTATGACTTAGATTAGGCTACATATAGATAAAAAATCTATTTTTCCCTCTCAAGGGTCGAATCCATCAAGATAGGAACAATTTACATCATTTTCTCTAACCAAACCTAAAACTAGGGAGGGTAAGAAACAAACTCTCCATTTAGCTTTGACTGACTTAACTAACATTAATGACCATCATTATTTTATAAAATTTACATTTACAAGCCCTACATCACTTAGTTACATCATGTAGAAACCTAAATTTACTAATTACATCATGGAAAGTCAAGTTTGATTGATAAAAACCAAAAAATGACATTGTTGTCAGAAGCATAGCGAAATTGCGAGAAGTGCAGTGTGGGCTTTGTAGGCAAATTTGAGTGGGTTTTCTTGGTCCATTTTTTGATCTAAAAACTAGTGATGGTAGGTTAGTGTGTCTACTTTCCTCCAAAAGTGTTAAACCTGCAAAAATCCATTTTCTAGGCCTCCAAAAATCACTTTTCCCAAGACTGCTCCAGAAGCGCAGTGTGGGGTCTGAAACAGTGGTAGAAACCTGTTTTTGAGCATGTTTTTTTACTTTTCCTTCCAACCTGTGCACTAACATGGAAACCCAAGTACATATATGACTTTTACTCATCAAAATCTATCCAACCATGTAAGAAATTCACCATTTGGAGGTCCTGGGAAGAAGCGCAGCGTGAGCTCGTTGCGCTTCTGTACATCACAAAATTGCCAAAATACCCAAAATTTCAAAATTTACAAAAATTCTTCAAAATTGCTTGAAATTTGTTTCTTTGACTCCTTGGGTGATGGGTTAGACAATCAAGGATGCATCAGCAAGTAGATCCAAGTTGTCTCTCTTCCTTAGCTTCATTAGGGTTTGATTTAGCCTCTTTTCATGTTTTTTACCCTAATCTGAGAAAGCTTGTTTCTTGTGCAGTAGTGCCTTGCCATGTGCCTTTGGAGATTGGTGTTCCTATTGGCCCTCTTGAGAAGATTTTCCAAGTGATCATTCACTTTTCCAAGCCAAAATTCCTTGTCTTGTTCAATCTCAGCTGTAATTAGCTCATCAAAGTCCTGTTGACCTAGTGATGGAGATGGTTCACTTTCTTGCTCTTTCTGCCTCTTGAGATTTCTTGTTCTTGGCCTCCTTGGTTTAATTGGAACCTCTCTATCCTCAAGCTGCTCAACATCAATGATAGCCTTACCTTTTCCATCCTCCACCTCCAAATCTGCCTTAGGTTTAGTGAGCAAAAGTTGATTTACTTGAAGTTGCCTATTCTCCTGCTGAAGAAATGCTATCATGAAGTTAGCCTTTGAAAGTTTGTCCTTGAGCTCTCTGATTTTTGCTTCCTTTTCCTTTATAATCTCCTTAGGTGACTTGTGCTCCTCATGCTCTGCCATGTCATCCTCAAAGTGTGCCTACTCATCATCATGCAAGGGTGCAACATGTTGGTGTTTTGAAGGAGAAAACACAAGCCTTTTCCCTTTGCTGTAGGTTTTGGTCACCTCTGCCCTAGGTATATTTTCCACTAATGCCCTAGGTGACTGTGCAACTGATTTTCTTGAAGAGCCAACCTCTTGTGGCTTTGGTGATGGTTATGGTGTACCTTGTCTACTAGGTTGACTAGTAACAGGAAAAAGTGAAGTTGATTGGATGAATGCCTCCCAAGGCATGTTGATCTCTGAAAGATGATGGAGGACAATGACTTTTACCAAGCCATGCTGAAACAAGTTAGATTGATGATCCTTCCTATTGGGTGTGGTTTTTTACCTATTTTCTACACATTCTTTCCCCAATTTTGACCCTTTTGTCTTCTAGGCCTATGACTTTACTTGACCAATTTCCATGTTTTCTCACCTTTATAACCTATTCTACTATTATGTTACTTTTCCATATTTTACTGAGTAATGCGATGTTTTATTCCTTTTTGTGGCTAACTAGGAGAGTATTGAAGAACTATTTTAGGAATCTCTTCTTCTTTTCAGGTGATGGCTCGTGAGAACAAAGCCATGAAGTAAACAAGCAACATGGATTAACTACAGAGAATGGTAGAACAGTTCGTTGTTACACATTGGATGCTGTTACAAGAAGTTGTTACACATTGCATGATGTTATAGGATGATGTTACATATTGGATGGTGTTACAAAATGTTGTTACACTACATGCTGATACAAGAATCCATTGTTATGCCAAAAGCATTGTTGCCAGTGATGTCATGACATCCCAAACCGTTATTCACTCGATGTTGTCGTACCAAAGCTGGAAAATCTGGGTATTATTCCACATAATAGTTGCCGGTAGTAGGAATTGTTTATTTTGGAAGCAACAGACCCAAGCGGTTACAACCCTAACTACTATATATTTGTATTTAGAAAAGGGTTGTAACTACTATTATTTTTTATCAGCATGAGAATCGTGAGATTCTCATGACTGATATGTTTTCTAATTTTGGGATGTAATAACTATGAAGGAACTCTATCTTTCATGTACAAGGACACAACATATAGAAAAGTATTGTTACTCTACTTATGTAATTCTGATTTTATTTTTAATATTAATCAGCAAAGTGATGATGTTACTACTTTTCAGCTAATTCATTAATTACTTTTGTGTTACTCCTATGCCCTGCTGAGGAGGAAGGGCCCTCCTCCTTGGCAGGGATTGTAGTGATAGAGGTAGTGTACATTCTAGTTTAGCTAATTGATTTATGGTTTCTCGTTGTTGTTGTACAAATCGTGGATTACATTCGCTGTTGTTTATATTTATATTATGTTATTACACCGAGTTAATCAATAGAATGGTAGTAACCAGCTGGAATAGATATTAGTTCCTGTGTGGTGCACCTTTACTTTGATAGTTGTGAAGTGTGATTAATTATGTAGAGTGTTTTTAAGTCTACATGAATCGTTTGGTTCAATAATTTGGCTCAGCGACACCTTTTACTCTTTTCTGCATTTTCTTATTCTTGGCTATGATGTATCGGCACAGATAATGCAAACTCCATTGAAACAACAAGACCTACCCTGGGTTGACAATTAAATGTTGTAGTCTCGATCAATTAGGATTGATTAAAACAACACTACATTTCCCTTTACTCTGTACCTTCTTTGTCATCTTGACAAGACTTCTATACAAATAATGAGGCAAGTTTAGAGGTTTGACTGCTGTGAAGTGCATTAGGAGCCTTATGTGGTACTGATAAAGTCTTGAAAACCTTCCTTCATAGTTAAAGTACCTCATTATCATCTTCATTAATGGATCATACCTATCAAGCAATTATCTAAAGGGAAAAATGTGTTTTGGAGCATTCGTATATTGTGGCTTTACGAAAGGTTTGTAGTTCTCAATGCCTAAATCCATCCCTTTAAACCAGATTTACCCATGAGTTGGAACACTGTAGCTATGGCAATGGCATCTGCTGAAATCATGAATTCTACTCTGACAATGTTGGCCTTATCTCTCCTGAAGTTGGCGGAAAAGAGGCTTATCAATTTGACATTGGAACCTCCTTCTTGGATCTTCTCACAGAAACCTAGGAAGCCAACATCTTTGAAAGATTTATTAATGAATGGTGAGGCCATGATTTCTTGGACCTGTGATGGTTCATACCTTGACAATTTCCCACCCTTATTATAATTTTTCTTCTCAGTGTCATGTTGTGGCCACCAACAACCCCCCTCTTTGTTTAGTATTAGCAATAACACTAAGCAAATGGGGACCCTTAATAAAAATTCAAAAAACATTTTGTAAAACTTTTTTGTATTCTACTCCTTGAAATTATGTCGCATCGCGTGGAGAAGATAAAACATCCCCTTATGAGCATAATAAAAACTGCGAAGAAGCGACGCGAAATTCATCGCGTCGCACACATTAAGAAGCGCTCTTAAATGAAAATCTTAAGAAATCTCCGATGGTCGATGTGCGACATCGCATATCGCAATATCGCATAAGCAGCACACAATGATTTAATGACCCATGCGATCTGCGATGCTACGATCTTGCGATATCTGCGATAACTGCGATCTTGCGATATCTGCGATCTGCAATATCCGATCTGAAAAAACTTGTGATGACACATCTAGGTAATGCGATGATGCGATGCTGCTATCGCCCATCGCAAATTTCCTCGGCTCAACATTCAAGAAAAGCTGTCCGTAAACCAAAAATTAGGCGCGCGCCTTAAAAGAAATTAATGAACATATGCCAAAGTGTTAATGAAGGACGATTTTGTGTTTTTCGAAGAGTCAGTTCACGATGGGTGTCATGATTTTATACATTCATAGAGGTTAGAGCTTTTGTATCAGTATTTATTATCATTACTCTTTTCCTTTGCGTGAACTGCAGGAATGAAAAACAGGAAACAATATGAAGCAATGAGCAGGAAACATCTAACGAAAAGGGGAAAGCGTCAATACTCGGAGAATAGAGAAGAGATGCCTTCATGAACAGATGCCACATGTAACAGAACCACAGATTCCAGAGTATCACTCAACAGATGCTGAGGTCAATAGGTGATTCAACATTCAGGGTCAGAAAGCTCACAAAAGCAGCATGTTTACAAAAAATCCTGAAACTTCTACCCGGTAAAGGAAAAAGGCGCTAAAGAAGGAAAACGCACCAAAAAAGCCCGGATCAATGAACAGAGGCAGTTTTTGATGACTAATCACGCATCGCTAAGAAAATTGTTCAGAAAGCAAAGTCCCTAACTTGCTTAGTCATTCGCAAGTCCAGAAACCGAAATAGCAAAAGCAGAAGCAGTTTGAGAGAAATTTGGGTTGTTGCCAAGTATATACGCAGTAAATTCGCCCAACCAGAAGATAATTCTCAAAAATATCTTCTAGTGTACTAAAAAGTGGTGCTAGTGCTTGCCATTTCTGTTTGCGTAACTCATGTTAACACTCAGGTTGTTCCCTTTGACTCCCAAGGGAATACGGCTGAGGTAACCACTAACCAATTTTTGGGTCATAGGTTCTAGCCTACCTATGACCAGAGAGGGCTCTCTCTTTATGATTTAACTTTGTTTGTATAATATTTTAGGCTAGTTATGATGCTCAAGGTTTTGTTTTAAATTTTGCTGGATGATGATTTCAGTCAAAACAGATGTATGTTTACAGGGTGATCTAGGCCATTGGGCATGGAGTCAGTGATGTTTAATTGCTTGATATGTCTGTGTTGATACAACAGTGATGCTACAGAGCCAGATAAGTGTCCAAGGAACAATTTTTTAAATCTGTGAATGGATGTGATGGAATCAGGGCGTGAAAGGCAACTAAGGATCTTTCAGTAAGCTGATATGGAGAACAGTGGGAATATTACTTAGGAGCACTGAAGAATTCCTGCATAACATTCATATATATAGAATTGATACAAACATGAGCAATTAAGAATTCATGTTCATGATTAATTCTGAAGAAAACATTTCAACAACAGAGATTGAATACAGGGTGTATACAAACATATCATGTACTATTCTTTTTCTCTATTATTAGATTGGTGAAACATGCATATGATTCAAACAAACATAGGAATATAAAACATAGATTAAGAAGACTTATTATTCCATTAGACAGCACAGGAATTCTGCAACAGCACGCAGAGCATCATTGAGACATCAAGCATCCAAGAAACACTGAGCCTTTCAAGCTTTTTGCATTAGATTATATGAAAATATACAATACATTTGCCTTAGAGTGAAAATCACCAACCCCAAATACGCTGCCAGGGGAGGTATATATACAAAATTTACATCAGAAAAATATCTAGCTGGTGAGTTAATGGCTCATTAATATTGTGCCAACTCCTGGAGCATTGTAGCTGAGAAAATAAATGCTGTAGTAACTTCTTAGTGTATTAGCTGTCCAAAATGGTCAGAGAATGTTGACTTTATGACCGATGGAGTCGGCTGAAGCCGTGCTGCCCAAAATTTGCGCATTTCCTATGTTTTGGCTTGCTGTCGCTGTCCTCATGCTGAGTCACCCTTTTCGGCTGCCTTGTATGCTGTCCAGATTCTGTTTTTTGCTTTTGGCTGAGTGGAAGCTGACTAGGATTGATCAATTGAGATTACTGAGGCAAAATTTGCAGCATTGCCTGCCACCAGTCCTCTTTGGGCAGTTGGTGTCTTCGAATTTTTACCAAGGTTTCATCTGCCTCTGTATATCTATAAAAATTTGGAGGAACCTCAAATAGGTGATTGATCTCATGTTCAATAAAAAATAGATTTTCAAGCTTGTCATAGAGGCCCTGCCCTGTTGGAGGCCCTGTTTCCTCAGAAGTACTGGCAGATGCAGTGATTTGATTTTCAATAAAATTTGTCATCCTGGTAGCATATTGCTCACGGGGGAGCAGTCTTCCTGTGCTGGTTAGTAGGCTGGGCAATCCCTTTTCTTGCAGTGCTCCCATTTTGAGCTTGTACTCATCCACCTCAGCCTGCATTTCATGACATTTTCTTTCTACAGTTTGTGCAAAATTTCTGAGGGTGAGCACTTTTTTAGCTGTAAGGACAGCATCTGTTCTGTTAATGATGTTCAGGGCTGCCAGCTCCTCCTTAGTCTGATTGTTGAGAAAATTTATCATTCTGTTGGCCTGCTCAGGCCTGTTCCCTAGTACTGTTCTGGCTTTCTGGATCTCAATTTGTGCTTGGCCAATCAATTCCATTTGTTCATGCACTGTCTTGATTGACTTCCATTGTCTAGTAAGGGAGTGGTCAATCCGGGCCCACAAAATCCTCTTTATTTCTGCCAGAGTATTTTCAAGTTTGAGCTCCTTTTCTAAGGCCTTTATTTTGTCTTTGAGGGCCTTAATTTCTCTAAACTGCTCTGCTACAGTCATCTTTGACTTGTCATATTTGGCCTCTAATTCTGCCAATTTTCCCTTGGCCTGCTTGATCTCAGTTTCCTGAAGTTCCAGCTCTTTGATAGCCTTTGTCAAATCATCCATGTTTAAGCTGGAGTCAGGAGTTGTTGTTGTTGCTGCTGCTGCTTCTGTTGTTGCTATAGTTGTTGCAGAGGTTACTGCTGCCTCTGTAGTGGTGGCAGTGGTTGAGGTAGTTTGAGGAGGTTGGGAGGTTGATTCTCCCTGTTTGTCTTGCAGTGCCTCTTCTAGCTCCTTCTCTAGATCAATGACTTTTTGATTCAGCTGCATTATTAGATCAAGCTGATCTTCAGACTCTTTTTCCTTTTGCAGTTCTGCTGTTTGGGGGTGCTCAGTGGGGAGCAGTTTCAGCCTTTTCTTCAATGCAGCAATATCATCTTCCTTCCTTTTCATGAGGGCCCTCACACCCTTTGGGTCCTTAGGATCGTGTCCTAGGTCCACAATGATATCCTCCAGTGTCTTAATCCTGTTGTCCTTGGCCGTGGAGGACATTCTCTCGAAATCTAACTAAATGTTGGTGTTCTTCAGCGATTCTTTCAATTCATGGGCCATTGTGGCCCTGTCTACCAAGGTGGCATAGACCATTTCCCCCGTTTGTTTGTGCAGCTCTATCTGGTCCATGGGGTGAATGTCTTTTGCCATGACTTCCAGCTTTGTTTTTACAAAATCTGCAGCTGAGTGAGGCTGTGGCACCTTGGGTTTGAAGTGGCTGAGGATTATCTTTTCCTCTTGTATATCATACACTGACATCAACCTCTCTTGCTTAGCTGGTGTTGCTTTGAGGAATTGCTTGTACACCTCTATTCTCAACAGCTCATTTTGTGCCTTTATCTCTTTGAAGGAAGCCTTGGTGCTTGAATGCTTCTTGCTCTGCTGAGTGGAGGAGGACACCTCCATACCAAGCTATAATCCCTACTCTTGTTGAAAAGAGCTTGTAGCCGTTTGCTGACTGTCTCCTCCTTCTTTCCTTGGACTCTCAAGAAGTTCTTCGCTTATTTCTTCTATGACTGGGGAGTCAACCTTTTGCCTCTTGGCCTCAGGTTGCTGGGAGGATCCACTAGCAGGAGTGGACTCTTCTCTGTCCCGTTTCTTGCCCCTCTCCTCATGTGCAGGGGTCTGCAATGCAGGCACTGCTGGTGGTTCTGTTTGTGGTGGAGGGGTTTGCTCTTGTTGCTGCCCAATTGAGGAGGCAGGTTTTTCTTTTACTATCCCTTCTTCAGCACCCATTATTCCCTTGCCCTTGTCTGTGCCTGATGCTGCTGTAGATGGCGCCTGGGTGGCTGGTGCAGTTGTAGTTTTTGAGGTTCCTTCTCCAACTGGATGCGGCTGCTTGAAAATTACCTGCTGCACAGAATCTAAGTCAAGAGTTTTTTCCAAATCCTTGACATTTCTTTGCATTATTTCTTCTTGAGTTAGTTCCTCAACTAATGTGTCTTGTAACCATTCTTGCTGATTAGCATACTGCTCAAATTGTGGAATTTTACAGTGCTCATAGCCTAACAGCCTGTACTTGACTCTTCTAGCACTGATAAAGCCTTCAGGGCCATAAGGGACCCACCAGAAGCTTCTTGATAGCTTGTATTTATCTCTGAGGATTTGCTCAGCCTCTTGCCATCCCTCTTTTTTGTTCATGATAAAGGGGCCCAGGTGGTGTTTGAACTTGAGGTGGGCTTTCTTCTTGGCACTATGAAAGTGGGTGAGGTCAGAGTTAATAAGCTGCCTATAGTACTCCAACGTGAACAGTCTCATTGGTACATATCTTGGGAGCCTGTATGGACAGAGCTCACAACCATAAATTCTGATGACTGTGTGATTTTGGTATAGGTACCAATCACCTATTTTATAATTTTTGGACAGCTGCAGAGTTTTCTGGATTTCCAATGACACTCTAGGCGGAGGGGATCTCATCAATAGGCAAGAGACCGGGTAGACAAATTGATCAATAAATTCACAATATGAATATGGTGAATCTTGGACTTGGTGGAAGACTGATGACCAGAAAATGACAGACCTTCTTTCTGCCCTAGAATCCAGCTTTTTGATAGGGCATTGAAAAGCCTCGGACTGATAATACCTGAACAAGTGGTAGATATATGATGAATATTTGAAAATACCCTCCCTGTCCACTTTGAAGAGTTGGTCATGTATCTTGTTGGCTATGAATTTAGCAAAGTTATACTTGTAAGCAGGAGGTTGGCCTGGGCTGTAAGCAGCTAATAACACCAGCACTGTCTCATCAACATGCTCACTGGTTTTATAGCCCAACACATAAGAAATCATGTCAATAAGAAGTTGGCCCACATCAGTAAAATGGACATGCAAGAAAGGAGGTGGCCCTGTGGGCTGGCGGTCAGCTCTCATAAATGTCTTGGTGATCTTCTGAATGTTAGCAGTGGAAAGCTTGGCACCTGTATCCAGTAGATAGTTCATGGAGAAGGGATACAGCAGCTGAGTTTGTTTGAAGTTGAGCATCTGGTTGATGGATTCAGCATTGATGTGGAAGAGTATTCTCCCAGATGGAGACTTGACATCTCTGTGATTTGGATCATAATTCTCAGCACATAAGCGGATGATTTCTGGAAAAATGTTAACAGATGGGAGAAAGTAATGAGGAAGATTGGATTCCCATATCCCATATGTGTCATTGTTGCTCAAATAGTTATCCCTCAATTCCCGGAAGGTCTGTAAATGGTTCCTGTCACCCACAAGGTCTTGGATGAGGTAATCTCTGTCAGCAAGAGGCAGGGCCTCAAGCTCTTTGTTTGGTGGATTCATGGGGGCAACACTGAGGGCTGTGGGTGCAGCCATTGTATAGCCTTTAGATGCTGTCTCTGGAATGCAGTTTCTGAATGTAACAATGTGAGTGTAATAGCTTGTAAATCTTTTTAGAAGTCAGGTGGCAGACTGAATCTAGGTGATGCCAGGTATCTCTTCAAAGAGGAGTAGGTAGATTAAGCAGACTTGCCTCTGTTCTGCTCTGGTAAATTCACAAGGATTGTGAATAATGAGGATAAATTGCAGAGGGGGTAGGACTATAACCTGGTAAAATTTAGTTCTTCAATTATATACTCGGCAAAAGGGAACAATGCCGGGCAGTTGGAGGGTCAATTGCAAATTAAGGCCGAGAATGGTTTTTCAACAGTGAATTTTGAACAAGGGGACAATGTGGATTGTTTTGGGCCAGCTTTAACTAAATGACAGTCTTTAATTTAGGATTTACCAGGTATTTAGTGGAGAATTTTGTAGAAAAATGGCAAGAACACGGGCAAATGGGTAAATTTCGGCAAATACCTGGATAATTAACGCTGAGATGTTGCCGGGTTGAGCAATGGACGAAGAATGTAGCTGAATTGGTGAGTGGCAACGTCTCAAGCTTCGAATTCGCAGCGTGGAGGCAATTTTTTGGAGCGAACGAGTCAAACGGCTCTCTTTCTTTCCAGCGAAAATGACAAAAACAGTTGATTTTTGCATTTATAATGGCAAATTTGGCAAATATGGGTTTTTGGCGCTTTTGCTCGATGACGTCAGCATGACGTCATCGGCGGGCCCGTGTACGGATGATGACGTGGGTGCTGAGCTAGATGCTAGAGTGGCGGGACATGGTGGAGGGGCGTAGGGGCCACAAGATGGCGTGGAGGGCGAGGTGGCGAGGTGGCGCGGGCCTTGGGCCTGACGTCATCATGACGCGGGAGTGACATGACAGGGGAGGCGGATTGCGGGAGAGCGGTTTATGGTTTCCCCGCACCGCTATTGGGGAAAGGCGGTAATGGGGAGAGGGGCTCCGAACAACCCCGGTGGCCGCCACGCGTCCAGCGTACGGGAGCAAAACCACCCGCTCCCCAGACGCTAAAGCGCGGCAAGTCCACAGCGGAGAATGACCGCCCACCTTTGGATCGGGGGCAGGGGAAGATCGGCGGCTGGCGGGCGCCCCGACCCAGCGTGCAAGTTTGGGTGGGGACCGCCAGTCAATAAAATAATCATTTAAATATTGCGGGTTTAGAACTTTGGGTTAGGGGGTTTTAATGGGTTTTAACGCATATGGGTTAATATGTCGGGGTTTGATCAAACATTTAACCTTAGGTTTGAGCGCGGGGAGGGGGTTTTCATAGGTTTTTTCAGAAAAAAGGGTAGGAGAGGGTTTAGTGTAGGCTATTAATCTAACCAGGGGTTAGAGTAATTCCCAAGTAAGGGTTGACTATAGTCCCTGATGGACTAATGTCTCCCATATAAGTGCTAATCAGCTATAGTGCTAAAGGGAGGGGATATTTATACATTTTCCGGGTCTTTTGCATAGAATGCTATAATAGTAGGGGGAGGGGTAGCACTTAGGGATTTAGATAGTAAAATTAGAAATTAATATGAATTGGGGATGTGAGAGAGGGGTAAAGAGCTAAGTTTAATGAGTAAACTTAGTTTCAGAAGCAGATAGGAATGAAGAATGATTTTACACAGGAAATGTGGCTTCTTTTCGGAGGGAGATGCCACCACTTGACATGAAATTTACAAATGAGAAATGTGAGGAGGACTGTTTAGGCAGATCCTACAGTGCTCAAGGGGATGTTAGTAAGAAACTTTTGAAGGGGATGAGGGAAGTTAGTGATGGTTTGGTAGTTTGCCAAATAGGCCATTGCTCTTGCCTTTCTCCTACTAGTGACATCATATGTGATTTTTCTCATGTCATATGCTTAGATCTTGTATTCTGCAACCTTCAACTGGCTACCCTGCCTAATATGCCTAACATTCTTTCTTCCTTTGGATGGGTGCACTTAGCCTTGCAAACCCTGATAATTCTCTTTTCTTTTTGCTGTCCTCCTATCTAAGTCTGCCCTTATAACTTCCAAGGGCCCAGATTAAGCAGTTGGGCTCCTTCCTTTCTCTATCCACCTAGTCATCTGTCAAGCTTGAACTGTTTGAGCAGGTACTTCCTTTCTAGTCTACAACATGCAATTTAAAACATGGTGAGGCCCAGCTTGAGCTGTTGGACCACCCATCAAAGTAGCAGTGGCATTTTGGATTAGCCACTTTCATGGTCTTTATTTGGGGTTCATTTCCTTTATTTTTTCTTTGACCAATTCATTTTCTTGCCTTTTGATTATTCTTTTAAGGCATACCCTCTTTACATTTTTTAACTGTCTGCTTCTTTCACAAAAATGGAACCTTAGTACCACGGAAGATGACCATTTTTGGCACTTCCACTATCAATCATGAGAAATGAAAACCTATTGATATAGGAGGCTAACAATGGCTCCACTTGGGGATGGCTTTTCCAGATGAAAAGCCAAGAACAGCAAGTCAGATTGCCTCATTCCTCTATTCTTGCTGTAGTCTGAATTTCTCTGTTGTTGGAGACTATTGACCAGGATCTTAGATACTTACAGGCAGTACCCACTGAGCTGATTTGTTGTGAAGTTGCAGATCTTTTTTTTACCTGTTTCTGAAATTTTTTCTCATCACCTTGATAGTTCCTCTGTGTTTTTCCTTGCTTTCCAATGCTAGGATCAAAACATATTCCAAAAAGAAAATAGTACAGCATCCTGGTCTTTCTCAAAATATGCTCCACTTGGTGCTTTATTTATCTACTGTAAATGAAAATACTTTGAAAATACAAATATTTATGTACAATATATGCCTATTTAGTGTTTGATCAAAGGGAGTCAAAATAGTGCTTGAGCATTCTCCCATTGACTGGGCCTTCCTCAGTGTTTGATCCATCCAAACTCCTTAGAAAATAGGTGTTGTTACCTTGTATAGCATAAATGACATAAGGTCCCTTCCATAAAAAATCAAACTTGCCATGTTTGCCTTTGTCCTCCCTCCTGGAATCCCATCTTAACACTTTGTTTCCTATAAAGAAATCTTCAGCTTTGGTTCTTTTGTCAAATATTCTTTTGAGTTTTTCTTGCAGTACTTGGGTTCTTTGATAGACTTCCTCTCTTGTTTGCTGTAGGTGAATTGTCTGATTGATTCTTCTTTGAATATCATTGGGCTCAGCTTGCATTTCTTGCAGCAATTTGATCACAGGAATCCCTAAAGATGAGGGAAACTTTGCTTCTAGGCCATAAACCAGTTCATATGGACTTATGCCAATTGATCTCTTGGTGGTTAGTCTGTCTGCCCACAAGGCATTGACCAACTTCTTATGCCAATTCTTTTTGTTTTCTTCCAAAACTTTCTTAATGATATTGATGAGACTTTTATTGGAAGACTCAGCTAGGCCATTACCTTAAGGATAGTAGGCAGTGGAATGACCTAGGGTCATGTGATACTTGTGACAAAAGTTGATCATTTTTTTGGATTTGAAAGCAGCAGCATTGTCTATAATAATTTTATCTGGACAACCAAACCTAGACAAGATTTTGGTTTCTAGGAATTGTATAATAATGGAGTCATTGGCTTGCCTACAAGGGATGGCTTCTATCCATTTGGTAAAATAGTCTGTGGCAGTGAGAATCCACCTATGCTGGCCAGAGGATGGAGGGTGAATTTCACCAATGAAGTCTAAACCCCATTGCTGGAATGGTCTCTCAGTTGAAACTGGTTTGAGTGGTAAAGGCAATAGCTTTCTCTTGCCCTCAAAAATTTGGCATTTGTGACAAGACATTACAAATTTCTTCACATCAGCAAACAAGGAGGGCCAATAAAATCCAGCCCTTAGGATTTTATCAGCTGTGGACTTCCAGTATAAGTGTCCTCCACAGTCACCTGCATGAAATTCTTTAAGGACATTGTCAGTTTCTTCTAATGTTAAGCAATTGAGTAAGATCCCTTCATGATTTTTCCAAAACAAAACACTGTCAATAATACAAAACTTTGATGCTTTCATTTTCAAGAATCTTTTCTTGGTTCTGGACAACCCTGGAGGAGCTTGCAGGTTTAATAATACAAAACATATATCAGCATACCATGGAGATTGCATAAAGGCTTGATTGATCTGTGGAGTCGCCATCTCCTGTTCGTCGTCCAGTTCATTAATGTCAAGGGCTTGAAAATTGGTTTCAGTCATCAGTTTGGCTAGGCCTTGTCCTTTTATCAGTTTGGTAGGTTTAATCTCAATGTCATATTCTAAGATATTGGCAATCCACTTGCCCCTCTTGCCTTCAATTCCTTCTTGGGTTAAAATGTCTTTGACCACTGCATTAGGAACATAGGCAATTATATGAGAGTACAGGATATAGATTCTGAAGTCCTTGATGGCTTTTACTAATGCATAGGCTTGTTTTTCCATGATCTGATATTTCAAGGGAGCATCCCTAAGGGCTCTGCTAAAAAATGCAATGGGATTTTCACAGCCCTGGTCATCTTTTTGTAACAGAACAACAGCAATTGTATGTTCAGATGCAAAAGAAAAAATGATAAAATCTTGATCAAATCTAGGGCTTGTTAGGACTGGTGTGTTTGTCAATGCCCTTTTGATATCCTCAAAGGCTTGTCTAGCTTCCATGGTCCATTTGAACTTGGAATCCTTTTTCAACATATTGTTTAACAGTATTATGAGTTCAGCCAAATTAGGAATGAACCTCCTCAAGAAGTTAATTTTTCCTAGAAAGCTTTGTAGTTCTTTGATGTTTCTTGGATGTGGTACTTGTAGGATAGCTTGAATTCTGTCAGGATCAATCCTAATACCATCTTTTGAGATTATATGCCCCAGGAGTTTACCTTCCTCCAACCCAAACAGTGATTTCTTTGGGTTCAAAGATATGCCATATCTTCTACAAATTGTGAAAACTTGCCTCAAGTGTTCTAAGTGCTCTTGATCTGATTTTGAAAAGGCGGTCAGATCATCAAGATAGACAACTAGGAAATCATGGAGTTCTTTGGCAAAGGCAATATCCATTGCTCTTTGGAATGTGGCCCCTGCATTTTTAAGCCCAAAAGGCATTTTGACATATTTGAATGTTCCCCAAGGTGTTGTGAAGGCAGTTTTGTCTTGATCATCCAGGTGCACTAGAATCTGATTGAATCCTGAGAAACCATCTAGTAAAGAGATCCTAGCGGCTCCCACTACCCTTTGCAAGATATGATCCATTTTTGGTAAGGGGTAATGGTCCTTGAGAGAGACTTTGTTCAAATTTCTTAGGTCAACACACAATCTGATTTCTCCTGTCTTTTTCCTAGTAGGCACTAGGTTTGAAATCCACTCTGAGAATCTGATTGGGGCAATGATCCCTGCTTCATACATACGTTTAACCTCTTTTTCAATGAGGGGGAGGAGCACAGGGTTCACTCTTCTGAGTTTTTGTTTGAAAGGCTTTTGATTTTCTTTTAAGGGTATAGTGTGCTGGATAACTGATGTATCATAAGATTTAAGGTCCTCATAGCTCCAGGCAAAGACATCTTGAAACTCTTTGAATAACTCAATGTATTTCAGTTTCTGCTCAGGTGGTAATGCTTTGGATAACTTAACCATTTTGGGATTTTCAGGAGTCCCAATGTTACAATCTTCTATTTCAGCATTCAATGGTTGCATTTTTGGTTTTCTTGAGATATCATTTGAATCAAACAGATCCTCCAAAGGGGTTAGACCTGTGGGTAGAAAATTATCCTTTAGCTCAATTACCTTAGCTTCTGTTTCAGCCATTTCCTCTCCATCTGGTTGTTTCAACTCCCGTATAGTTTCCTTGTCAAAGGTGGTAGGATGTAAAACTAGATCAGCTGTTTCAGCTGATATTTCCTGTGTAATTGTGCATGCCTGTGGTTGATCATCTGTAGTGCTAGTGTCAATGTTCATGCCGGAAAATTCTTCCTTTAAAGTGAGGAAGTTATTTATCTGTGTATTACTCTCAAAGACTTGCCAATTCTTGATGTTATCCGGAACCGAAGGTCTGTGTTTGATTTCAGCAGTAAATGTATGATTGGTTTTGAAAGGCAACTTACAAGTGCTGGCAAAGGTTGCCAAGCTGTGAGCATGTAGATTGAGTTCTCTGGAAATCTTAGTCAATTGTGATTGTGAGAAGCTCTCAAGTACCTGAATAGCTACTCCCTTATATGCTCTCAACCTCAGATCATTTGTGGTAAAGTTTCCTTTAATTTGTTGTATGATTAGATATGAATCCCCTAAGATTGAAATTTTGGTTGCACCCAAATTTTTAATAAGTTTGAGACCTAGCAAAAGGGCTTCATACTCAGCCATGTTGTTTGTACATCGGAAGTTTAGTCTGTATGCATGGCCCTCAGCTTGGTCATTGTGCATATTATGAATCCACACTCCTGCCCCAACTCCTAACTTGTTTACAGAACCATCAAATTCTAAATACCATAAGGTTTCATGATCAAGATTTGGATTGAGATCACTAGAAAGTTGGATCATGGGTAGGTTGGTTTCTTGCAAGTTACTTGACACATCATGTTCCTTTGTCTTATCAGCCATATCCACAGTCCCTTGGTCTTTGAAAGCGCGTTGCTCATCTAACTCCTTTGTCTCTACTATCATTAATAGTTCAGAATAAGTTTTGTTGCAGATCTCGGCATTGTAGAGAATAAATGAATCCATGTCAGAGTGTAATGAATAGATTGGGAAGTTTTGGGGTTTGTCTTGACTACTTACCACATATTTCATCAAAGTTTCCCGATATAATCTCTTTGGCTGCCCAAAGAATGAGATAGTTGCATAGGACATATCCAATTGCAAAGATCCTTGGAGTTTGGCCCCCCAGGATCTGGACAAGAGCATGCCATACTTAGGGGGTATGTCAACTACTACTACATCCATCAAGATAGTTTTGGTTGGGTATTGAACCAGGGAAACACATAAGTCTTTAATCAATCCTAAGCACCTGACTTGGCTTGAATCAAATGAGAATAGATCTTTGTAAGGTCTTGTGATGTCTAAGTCAAGTTTTTCCATTACAGATTTGGGCATTAAGTTGTGTGAGGCCCCGGAATCAAACATTGCGTTATGTAGGACCTTGTCATGAATGTTTAGACTGACATAAAAGGGTGGAACCCCTCCATTTTCTGTTTTTCCATTAACCTCAGGTCCGAATAGCAACTCAGGTTGGTCATCTAGGACATTCATAGCATCTTTATTGTCTGACACTTGGAGTGACTTGTTAATCTGCTGCCTGTATACTTCATGTTTAGCCAATTCCAAAAGAGGGACTGATATCTTTAGTTTACTTATTTCGGTTTCCAGGTTAAAAGGCTTTTCCAATTGAATTTTGGCATTTAGTGCAACAGATTTTTCCCTTTCAGCTGGGTTGTCAGTGTTCTTTTGCTCATAGTTGGCTTGATTTTGAGTAAAACTGGTGCCATGTTTGTTTCCTGGGGGGGTATCTGCTCTTGCCTTTGACAGATGGGGTGGAGCTGGCTGGTTTTCAGAGGGCTGTTGTTCTGATATGTCCTCCACAGTCACCTCTGTGGTAGGTGGGTTTGAGCTGCCAGCTGATTGTGGGAGAGTGGTATTCTCATTGATCTTTTTTGACTGCTTATTATCCTTTTTAATAGGTTCAGGTACATCTATTGTTCTAGTCCTTAGTTTGTACTGTTTGTGTACCTCATACACAACTGCATCATAACCCTCTTTGAAATCAAATGATTCTCCTGACTTAGTGTGGTATTGATTGTCATTGTAAACCTCTTGATCTTCTTGTGTTAAGAAGACTTGATGTTCACTGTCCAAACCCATTAGGTTGATGTGAGGGTCCTCATTAGGTTCACTAGATGTGGAAGCCTCAGCATAGTTTTCTTGGAAAGGAGGTCTGACATGCTGGTCAGGATCAGTCCTTCCAACATTGGGATTTTGATTCTTTCTGAAGTTTGGGTTTCTAATATTGCTTGTTTGACCTTCCCATGATGATTTTCTTTCTATGGTTTCCACCCTGTCTCCAAGTCTGTCCATCCCTTTGATGATTGCATCTAGCTTTTGCTCAAATGATGAGGGTTCTTCTTTAAAAGTAGTTCTTCTTTCAGTCCTTGCTCGGTTTCTCTTAGCAATCAGATTTGCCTCTACACTTACAGCTATGTTTTGCATGTCTGCTAGGGTTGCAGGGGCTCTTTCTCTTAGTTGATATGCCATATCAGCATCAAACCCATCAGGGAATTTAATCAATGCTAAATCAGGTGGAGGCCTAAGATTTTGAGGAATGGCATTATAAATAGTGTTGAATCTAGTGCAATAGTCCAAGACAGTTTCTTGAGGGCCTCTCCTTATGGTGTCATATTCAGATAAAATGTGTAGAGGGTCCTTTTTCTTTTCCCATCTGTTCAGGAAGGACTGGTAAAGGGCACCCGAATCAGCTATAGAATTTGCAGCCAGTGCCCTGAACCAGGTTCTTACTTCACCTGTCGGGCTTTGCACGAAAATCTTCATTCTCACATCATCATCATCTATCTCATAGTTTTCAAAATAGTCTTGCATTTTCTTGGTATGCTGTAGGGCAGTGTATGTACTGGTTCCATCAAAATAAGTAATCTTACTTTGGTAGTCCTGAGGCATGGCCCCAGGATTACCAGGTAACTGAAGGGGTGCATAACGATTAGCCATATTTGGGGGGATAAGTGGTACAACTGGTAGAAAGGGAACAAGTGGAACAACGGGGACAACAATAGCAGTTTGTGTGTTGGGTGTAGACAATATGTTTTGTGAAGTGGATGATGAAGAGGGGGAAGAATGAGTTGTATGAAGGTGAACTGATGGTTTAGCAGGGGTTGGAATAAAACTTTGCTGAACTGCCTCAGGGCTAGATTTAGGAGATTGTTCTGGTTCCTTCTGGTTCCTAAGAGTTTTATGGATCAAATTTGGATTGTCGAAAACAGGTGGAGGATTTGGGTCAGGATTTGACCTGGTGTGCCTGGTTCTCTTTTTAGGAGCCAGCTTCTAAACTTGCTTTTGGTATTTTTGAGAATATTTTTAAAATTGTTTGAGGAACTGTTCAAGTTTTTGGAACCACTGTCTAAAAACAGACAGTAGTTGAAAAATACGCTCTCTCCCCAATGGAGTCGCCAATTATGTTAACACTCAGGTTGTTCCCTTTGACTCCCAAGGGAATACGGCCAAGGTAACCACTAACAAATCTTTGGGTCACAGGTTCTAGCCTACCTATGACCAGAGAGGGCTCTCTCTTTATGATTTAACTTTGTTTTATAATATTTTAGGCTAGTTATGATGCTCAAGGTTTTGTTTTAAATTTTGCTGGATGATGATTTCAGTCAAAACAGATGTATGTTTAGAGGGTGATCTAGGCCATTGGGAATGGAGTCAGTGATGTTTAATTGCTTGATATGTCTGTGTTGATACAACAATGATGCTACAGAGCCAGATAAGTGTCCAAGGAACAATTTTTTAAATCTGTGAATGGATGTGACGGAATCAGGGCGTGAAAGGAAGCTAAGGATCTTTCAGTAAGCTGATATGAAGAGCAGTGGGAATATTACTTAGGAGCACTGAAGAATTCCTGCATAACATTCATATATATAGAATTGATACAAACATGAGCAATTAAGAATTCATGTTCATGATTAATTCTGAAGAAAACATTTCAACAACAGAGATTGAATACAGGGTGTATACAAACATATCCTGTACTATTCTTTTTCTCTATTATTAGATTGGTGAAACATGCATATGATTCAAACAAACATAGGAATATAAAACATAGATTAAGAAGACTTATTGTTCCATTAGACAGCACAGGAATTCTGCAACAGCACGCAGAGCATCATTGAGACATCAAGCATCCAAGAAACACTGAGCTTTTCCAGCTTTTTGCATTAGATTATCTGAAAATATACAATACATTTGCCTTAGAGTGAAAATCACCAACCCCAAATACGCTGCCAGGGGAGGTATATATACAAAATTTACATCAGAAAATATCTAGCTGGTGAGTTAATGGCTCATTAATATTGTGCCAACTCCTGGAGCATTGTAGCTGAGAAAATAAATGCTGTAGTAACTTCTTAGTGTATTAGTTGTCCAAAATGGTCAGAGAATGTTGACTTTATGACCGATGGAGTCGGCTGAAGCCGTGCTGCCCAAAATTTGCGCATTTCCTATGTTTTGGCTTGCTGTCGCTGTCCTCATGCTGAGTCACCCTTTTTCGGCTGCCTTGTATGCTGTCCAGATTCTGTTTTTTGCTTTTGGCTGAGTGGAAGCTGACTAGGATTGATCAATTGAGATTACTGAGGCAAAATTTGCAGCATTGCCTGCCACCAGTCCTCTTTGGGCAGTTGGTGTCTTTGAATTTTTACCAAGGTTTCATCTGCCTCTGTATATCTATAAAAATTTGGAGGAACCTCAAATAGGTGATTGATCTCATGTTCAATAAAAAATAGATTTTCAAGCTTGTCATAGAGGCCCTGCCCTGTTGGAGGCCCTGTTTCCTCAGAAGTACTAGCGGATGCAGTGATTTGATTTTCAATAAAATTTGTCATCCTGGTAGCATATTGCTCACGGGGGATCAGTCTTCCTATGCTGGTTAGTAGGTTGGGCAGTCCCTTTTCTTGCAGTGCTCCCATTTTGAGCTGTTACACTAAAAAATGTCACCTTGACTACTTACAGTTAGTATGGCTCAAATCAACAGTCATGCTACCCTCTTAGGCAAGTCTCATGCCTCTGTTATCCATCTCAAACTCAAAGAAGAGAGAAAGTCTTGTAAAAAATATGTTTATCTCTGGGGTCGCAGGTTCTCTCAAGCCTTACCTGCGGGGACGCTGACAATGTTCACAAAGTCTGCGTCTTTAGACGCTCTGTATGTTAAGGGACAGGTGCGTCCCTCTGTAAAAGGCAAAATGCGCGAGTTTTATCTTGAAAAAGTTACTTGTGGTTACTTCTAGAACATTCTAGAGGTCGGTTTGATGAAATGGATGCGCCTCCAGTTGGTTCATGTATCTCTATTAAGGAGGAACTTATCCCATCAATAAGGGAGCTATCCCACCCAAAGAGGGGGATGATCCCATTGATGGTGGACCTGAATAACCTCTTTACAGCACTATAAATAAAGGCATTGAGCCAGAGGGAGGAGAGGTTGGAGCTATACATTTTCTTTGGGTAAATGCTGCAGGATTTAGGTCTTCCATTAGAGCCTTTGTAAGGAGAGATTGTCTTTACTTGATTCTACTTGGAAGAGGGTGAGCTTTGTCAAAGTAGAGGAAAACCCTTGATGGACCCTGGGAGGAACTTGCACAACACCAAGGCCAGGTTGTAAGAGTTTCTTTGTTTCGTTATTAATACAAACTGGTTTATTTTTCTCAATAGCTTGTGTTAATGAGTTATTTCATGTGTTCCTTGGTCTGCATGTTGAATATATGTTTTATTATATGAAATGCAAGTGCTTGGTAATTGTTTGATTGTTTGTGGTTGCAGGAATTGACTTGAAGGAGGAGCTCATCCGGATCGTCAAGAACGAACTTCAACAACAGCGTTTTGGAATAAGGTAAGCCTAAACACTTGTAGTTTTCATATTGTAAAAGGTGTATTTAGAGAAAGATCACTCCATTTTGTCTTGTTTGTCATTAGAATGTCTTAGACTTCTAGGAAGGTCAGCTGTGTCCGCACCCTTGACCAATTCCGTGTGACAAATTGGCGACTCCACTGGGGAATCCATTAATGAGAAAGTCTTTTCCTTTATGTGAACTTTGCTCTGAGAAAATCATTCTTATTTTCTGGTTTTTGACTGTGAGAATTAGTATTTGGGTGGCTTAGCTTTAGATTTAGTTAGATTTGGTTTTTCTTCATTTTTCCAGAGAGACGCACCCTCTGAGTTCTGCACAGTGCGTCTTTGGACGCGCTGTTGCCGTCTGCACAGAGCGGGCCCGCGCCTGTTCTAACGGGTTGCCTGCGTCTTCCTGTAGAATTTAAGAAAACTCCATTTTTGCTTTAATTGCTTTTAGATTTTGATTTTTCTTAGTGTTTCCTGCCCAGATCCTTTAGTACCCTGTCAAGAATTTTCACCTGAACTTGTTTTGTGAGCTTTGAGTGTTTTAGTGGATTTCAACGAAGTTTAGGCCTAGGGTTTGATTTTTGAATAGGTCTTGTAGTGACTTTGATAGTAGAAAGTTGTCCAACCTTAGATCTCTCTGGTTAGTCAACCTTCTTAGAGGTCGGACCTGTCGTAAAGTCTCCTTGTGTGAGCAGCTTGCCATTTAAGTTGTTTTGGGTCAAATTTCGAATTGCTTGTTATAAAGTATTGATTTCCATTTTACAAAAAGAACAAAAAGATTAGAGTTTTGTTTTGGCTAGTTTTTGGTTCTGCAATAAGCTAGTCCTTGATTTGATTGTGATCAAGTAAAACACCTTAGAAATAATCATTGTTAGTTTTGGCCTCGTTAAGATTGCTTAGAGTAAATTTGCCCTTAGTTTGCTTATGAGTGCATTTTCATAGATTTTAATAGTTGTTAAGATTGATTTTTGGTTATATTAGATTTATTTGCTTTATTAAAAGAAAAATACAAAAACATCTTCTTTAAAAAGTCTTGTTTCAAGTAGCTTTTTGTTTTTGAAAGAAGAAAAGAGTTTTTTCGTGCATGTAAAGAGAGGTTATGTTTTTATGCTTGGAAAAGAAAAACGAATTGTTTCTTTGATTGTCTTCAATTAAGAAGTTGTTTTTATAAAGATTGCATTCTCTCAACTTTTTAGTTAAGCAATTCATCGAAAAAGTAAAGTAGTGGATAAATCATTCTAGGTGCATTTTGTAGTGGTTTCGAGTCGAGTCAACACACCACTGGTTTCACTTCCATCACCTTTTGACTTAAGAAACAACCTTAAAAGTAACGCTTAAATTAAAATCAATCTAGTAATCTTTATTTTTCTAGGGCTCTGAAACACCAACATAGCTTAGGCTAGGGTCTTGGAGTAGGTGAGTACTTAACTCTCCAAGACTACAAAACCAAACAGATAGTTTATCTTGAGTAGATTAAATCCAATTGTTTCAGTTATACTCTGGGAAAGCTCCTCTTAAAGGAGAAGCACGAGCTCGTGTCCGAACCAGTGAGGGGATCATTCCTCCCTCGTTGGGAACGACGCCAGACAGTACGTATTACAAACGGTAAACCTCGGATTAACCATTGTCGAGGAGCCAGGGGTCACTTATCGGTAAACCTTGGATTGTTGTCAAGGAGCCGGTAAGGGGATTGGAGCTTGTTACTCTGCCCTTGCGTGCTGTCGGAGTTTAGACTGTTCCCCCAGGTGTAATTGTTGTGATTGGTAACTTTAGTGACCATAATCTTTAGGGTTCTACCGAGGTGACGGTGGAGGGAAGGTCCCACTGTACCTGGAGCAGACGTCGGTTATACTCACTTGGATTTTCCGGGGGGTTCACTTCACTTCGAGACGGTTAAAAGTGGAGGAACTTGTGCCGGTCTATTCATTAAGCAGGTTGCCGGGGTAACTGTTCCACCCGCCATTTCTGTACTGAATCCAGCGAGGTTGGATTTCATCACCAACTAGCGCTTTTGGTCCGGAAGACTACTGTTTGTGTGTGGTTTGACGCTCTAGATTATTTAGGCGTGTGCTTCAAATTGTTTGGTTCTTTAGAAGACTTTAGGTGGTTTGATTTGAAATTTTTACTTTGTTTTCGTGTGTTGTAGTTAAAATCTTTAATTGTGGCGGAATTACCGAGACAGTCCCGTAGACTTCGGGGCAAGTCTCCTGAGATTGTTACCGGAATAGATTTGTTAAGAAAACTCCGTAAATCGCGGGGTGAATCTCCTGAAGACATTCCGGGTCATTTAGAAGGGTTAAAGGTCCTTGTAACTCCTCCTAGTGGCAGTAGAGTAGGTTCACCTGAAGAAGGAGAATCTTCCTTGGTAGTCCATCCAGATTACCAAAGTTTAGAAACAGGTTACAATCCCGAAGCTGTTACAGTTTCCGAGCTTGCTGGTAGTTTTTCATCTGCCAGTGAAACAGGCGAAGAACCTGAAATTTCCGAACCTGTTACTCCAACTCCTAGTGTTCCTGATTCACCAAGAATAGAAAGAATTATCACCGAAAATCTTCCTGTTGGATTAATTGCTATAGAAGAACTTGTTCCAGAGGAAGAAATAGGCGTTTCTGATTCTGAAGATCTAATTACCCTTGATCTAAGGGAGCGTGAATCCATCTTTTACAGTCCTCCTAGAAGTGAATCTTGGTACCTTGCATTAACCAATTTTTTAGACAACTCAGTAGGTTTTTCTACACCTCGTACTCCTTTTCCACCTAGAGGAATTCATTCTCCTGTAAATATGTCTGGTCAGTCATCTGTGTTTTCGCAAAGTCCTGAATCATTTTTACATGGCGGTCCTTCTGTTCCTACTGGGTATCAATCACTTTCTGGTACCTTTGCGGGAGCATCTCCTCAACCCATTGATCATGGGTTATTAGTTGGAAACAGTGGTAATGTACCATTGAGTATAGGTGACGTTTATATGATGTCAGGTTCAACTCCCATTAACCAACCTCAAGGTGGCCAATTACCGCCTGGGGGGCAACCTTCGTTAATGCCTGGGGGGCAACCTCAAGGTACTTCATTCGTGACTGGGGGGCAACCTCAAGGGTATCAACCCCAAGGGTATCAACCCCAGCCTCAATATGTACCCCAAAGTCAACCTCAGTATCAATATCAACCTCAAGGATGGCAACCTCAAGGATGGCAACCCCAAGGGTATCAACCTCAAGGATACCAACCCCAAGGTCAAGGTCAACCCCAGTACTCGTATTTACCTCAAGGTTATCAACCTACGGGTCAATACCCTGGTCAAGGTTATCAACCACCTCAAGGGCAATCATATGGGACTGCACCTTACAGTTATCAACCCTATCCTCAATACGGCTATGGATCTCAGTATCCTCAACCTGTTACGAGTCAATACCCTGGAATGTTAACATGGGATCCGTCACAGGGTCAACAGATGTCGCAACCAAGTATACAGTCGGTACCTCAAGCAGGACAACCTGCAGTTCCTGGTCCACCCCAGCAACCGCAACCTGTCCAGTCAAGTGTTCAGACCCCTGTAACTTCCGTAGTTACTCAGCCGCCAATTGCACCTGGTACTCCACCTCACACGGCTGCAGCAACTACCGCTTCATCTACCATGCTTACTTCTGGAGTATCGGCAGCTCCGGTTTCTACTGTCCCTGTAACCACTCCTCAGACATCTGTACCGTTGTCTGGACCTACGGTTCAAACCACAGTCCAGATGCCTGCAGGCCAACCTGGTACAAGTACGGTTGTTACTACTCAACCTCAATTTGTTCAACCTCCGTACCAGGGACAGTATCAACCTGGGCAAGCTGCCCAACAACCGGTTTACCAGTATCAACCGTATCCTGGGTACACTTATCAACAACCTCAGCAACCCCAGTACGGTCCGGTTAATCCTGGTTTTCCAGGAGGATATAATATCCCAAATGCGACTCCTGTTCCTAGTTATCCTGGATATCCTCCTCCTGGGGCTGGTATTGTGACTCAGAGTTTTAGAGATCCTAACCGGCAGTTACCGTTTATTGCGACTTTAGATTTACCCGACTTGACGCGCCTAACGAACGATCCAATTCAATATCTTCAGTTCTGGCCGCCAATGCCAAATAAGTTGCCCAGCGATATACCCAAGTTCGAAGGTAAGTCTGGAGAGGATCCGTCTAATCACGTGATGACTTACCACCTCTGGTGTGCATCAAATTCCATCTCAGATGATTCCATCCGCTTACGTCTTTTCCAGCGTACACTCATTGGTCTCGCGGCCAAGTGGTACATTGAGTTACCACGGGCCTCTTTTTACAACTTTAGCCAGTTAGCTACCTCGTTCTTAACTCATTTTCAGTTACCAGTCAGATACGATAATGGTACAGAATTATTAACTTCGCTAAAACAATCGACATCCACGTACATTTCTGATCACATTCATGAGTGGAGACGTCGAAGGAGATTAGTGAAAGTTTTTATCCCGGACCAAATCTTAGCTGAATGGTTTGTCAAATCATTATTACCAAGAATTACTGAAGATGTAGCTAAGGCCGGAGTAGTTACTGAGGAGCAAGTCATTGCTCAGGCACAATACCTTGACTTAGTTTACACTCAGTCGGGTACGTTACACGAGAAAATTCCGGATCTTCCAAAGTCAAACCAAATCGCTGCTGCTCCTTCGGGATCTCATGCCGCTGATGGTATGATTGGTATCGTGACTACGAAGAGTAAGAAGAAGTCTTCCAAGGCTTCAAATACTCCAATTATCACTTTGCCTGATTCTCCGACAGGAGAGTCTTCTCCTCCTGAACTTACCGCCGATATTCACGCTGTAGAGTCATCTACGGCCAAATCAAAAAACGGTGGAAAGAAGAAAGGAAAGAAGAAGGCTAAAGCAGACAAGGCTCCAAAGGAGAAAACTGAAAAGTCGGAAACCAATGACGAAAAACGCAAACCTCGATATCCTTGTCTCATTTGTGAAGAAGATCATTTTACGAGAGATTGCCCTCATCGGGCCGAGGTAGTGAAAATAGTCAAAGGTTCTCCCACTCCTGCTGTGTTAAAAAATCCATTTCCAGAGCAGGAGAATAAGATGATAGGTTCTTCTTCGAATGCCAGTGAAGAACCCATTTTGATGATGTCTCATGTCAGGATTGCGACTCGATCGCAAGATTATGGTAGTAAGGCTCCTATTGATGGTAAGGAAGCAGAATCTTCTCACTCTAACCCATCAACCTCAGCTCCTGGTTCCGATCCACTACAGATCGAAAAACCTAACCCAGACTTAGTGATTAAGCCGCCCGCCAAGGGTGTACTTCGAAGGTCTGCTTTCAATCCACATGCGAGAGCAGCCCAGAATTACAACATTGTTGAGGACTTAGCTGTTTCACCCTCAGCAATGTCGGCACTAGAAGTGCTGCAATCATGTCCAGCGCAACGAAAATTGCTTTTGTCGGCTATCGGAGCTGTCGATGTTCAGGACCCGAACCTAATGATCTTTGATCTAGAAAATAGTACACCGCGTCTCCCCCATCAAATGGCTTTCCAAATCCCAGTGATAGTCAAAAACAGGCCTATTCATCGGACTGTGATTGATGAGGGAGCTTCTACGTGTATTATGTCGATTCAATGTTGGAGATCGCTTGGTTCTCCTTCGTTGAACCAATCCCCCACCATCCTTAAGGCCTTTGATGGCCGTGGGTTCCGTCCGTTTGGTATTCTACAAGAATTGCCTATAGGGGTCGAAGGTAAAACCGTTAGTCTGGATGTGGAAGTGGTTGATGCCCCTCTAGACTACAACCTTCTTTTGGGTCGAAGTTGGTCATATGCTATGACAGCGGTCGTTTCATCGGTCTTCAGAGTCATTAAGTTTCCACATAACGGTAAGATCGTGACTATTGATCAGCTGACATACTTTTCATCCGACCCAGCCTCTTCAGAGACTATCCAACATGTTGGTAAAACGACAATCCCTTATAGGGACATTGGTGTAGGTTTAGTTAAGGATTCCGGTTTACTGGGAACTTTTCCTCTCCCTCCACTCAACGCAGACCCTTCGTTTGCAACGATTCATATGATCACGTCAGAAAACATTATTTATGATGATCCTTGGTATGTTCCATCTGACTCTGAGCTAGACTCACTCGGTGATGTTATGCCGTTGAGTCCGTATGAGATTGCTTATGAAGCTCTTATGTCTTTTACCGATTTTCATTCAACCGAAACCGACCAAATGAATGTGGTCAGTGAAGAGTCACTTTTCACCTCACCTTTAGAACGGATAACGTTTCCCGAAGAAGTGTCATCTGACGAACAACTTCGCGAAATCCTAAGTGTAGATGATCTACCATGGGAAGATCTCCATCACAGATCTTCGTTTTTACCTAAGGCGATGCATTTGAAAATGATTTTTCATCTATCTTTACCGCTGAATATGTCAAAGACGCTCAGGATCCAACGAAACATTCTGATTCAGAGCTGAATTTAGGGAATATTTCTCGTACTATTCCCATTGATATTTCAGTGAAGCCCGGAATCGAGGAGAACATTCATATAGGTGCCGCATGTACTGAAGAAGAAATCCAAACTTACAAGGCCCTATTCCAAGAATTCCGCGACGTGTTTGCCTGGTCTTACGAGGAAATGCCGGGAATTGATCCTGCCATTGTTGTTCATGAAATAAAACCTACCCGGATGCTAAACCCATTCGGCAACGGTTGCGTCAGATTCACCCTCGAAAAGCGGCTGCGATTAAAGCAGAAGTCGAAAAGCTGTTGAAAGCAGGTTTCATTTATCCGATCCCGTTAACGGATTGGGTATCGAATATTGTTCCCGTCAATAAAAAACAAGGAACAATAAGAATCTGTATCGACTATAGGGATATAAATCGAGCTTGTCCAAAAGACAACTATCCTACGCCTTATATCGATCAAATTATTGATGATTGTGCCGGAAGTGAGATGTTTTCCTTCATGGATGGTTTCTCAGGCTATAATCAAATCAATATTCTACCTGCCGACCAACCAAAAACGGCATTCATTTGTCCATGGGGGACATTTGCTTATTGCAAATTACCTTTTGGGCTTAAGAATGCCGGGGCCACTTTTCAACGGGCGATGTCTTATGCATTTCATGACATCAAGCACATTGTGCAACCCTATCTCGATGATTTGCCTGCTCATTCTTTACATCGAGCTGATCACCTTGTCCACCTACGAGCAATCTTTATGAGGTGTAGGCATTATCGAATTCGGTTGAATCCCCACAAGTGTGTTTTCTGTATAGAAACAGGTCGATTGCTGGGATTTGTTGTTTCAAAAGCCGGCATTCGCGTCGATCCCTCGAAAGTCGAGGCTATCATCAAATTGCCTCCTCCTTCGAGTTTGCGCCAACTCCAAAGTTTGCAAGGGAAAGCGAACTTTTTACGCCGATTCATCCCAAACTACGCCGAGGTCACTAAAGGTTTTACACGGTTGTTGAAACAGAACGCACAATTCTTTTGGGACGAGATTGCCCAACAATCTTTTGATGCACTTAAACACGCGTTGACCCATGCACCGTTATTGCATCCTCCCAACTACAACCAGGACTACTTCTTATACCTCGCAGCTTCGCATTCCACCATTGGAATGGTGTTAGTTCAAGAAGATGAATTCGGAGCGGAGCATGTGATATATTATCTTAGTAGAACCTTAAATCCCACTGAGTTAAAATATTCGCATGTGGAGAAATTGGCCCTGGCAGCCGTTCAAGCTGTCCAGCGTTTTCGTCACTACATTCTTCTTCGCAAAACTACGGTTATTTCGGATTGCAACCCTATGATTTATATTTTGACAAAACAACTGCTAGGGGGCAAGTACTCTAAATGGATTGTTATCCTGCAAGAGTTCGACTTGGAGTTCGAGAAGTCCAAGTCTAAGAAATCTTTAGTTTTTGCGGAATTGATGTGTGATTTCCCGAGTGCTGACACAGAGACTGTGGCAGAGGAGTCCATTGCGGACGAATCTTTGTTTCTTATTAGCACTTTAGATCCGTGGTATGGGGATATAATCATCTATCTCCAAACCCAAACCTTTCGGCCTGAAGCTTCCAAGGAAGACCGTCGAAAAATTCGGTTTCGATCCCAGCAATACAGAATTATTGGAGATACACTTTATCGCCGGGGGGCAGACTTAGTTTTTCGACGTTGTTTAACTCACGAAGAGGCTGAGAGAGTTTTGAATGATTGTCACTCTGGAGCATGTGGCGGTCATATGTCTGGGTATGCCACAGCTCAGAAGGTGTTGCGCGCTGGCTATTTCTGGCCGTCTATGTTTAAAGATTGTATCCTTGCCGTCAGAAAATGCCACAACTGTCAAGTGTTTGATCGAAAGATGCGCGCTCCACCTGCTCCTCTCCACCCTATAATTGCCGCTGGTCCATTCGCCAAATGGGGCATTGACTTTATTACTTGTAACCCTCACTCGGCCGGGGGGCATGCGTATATCATCCTCGCGGTTGATTATTTTACAAAATGGGCCGAGGCGATGCCTACATTCGACGCAAGCGGCAAGACAGCTGCAGTTTTCGTATTCAATCATATCATAACTAGGTTTGGTGTCCCACAAGCAATCATTACTGACCATGGGAGCCATTTTCGAAACGTCATGATGACTGAGCTTACAAGCCAGCTTGGTTTGCGCCACGATAGCTCTACTCCTTATTATCCGCAAGCCAACGGTTTGGTTGAGTCAATCAACAAAGTTCTAGTCATCATGATTCGACGGATCATTGGTATCCATCGAACGAATTGGCATAACATGTTATTTTCGGCGCTATGGGCATATCGAACTTCAGTGAAAAATTCAACAGGTTTCACCCCTTTCCAGCTAGTTTATGGCTTAGAAGCTGTGTTACCTATTGAATGCGAAATCCCATCACTTCAAATGGCTGTCGAATTACTTCCAGCTACTTCCGAAGAGGAGAAACGGTTATTATACTTGGCTAAATTAGATGAGACTCGACGTGACGCTACTTTAGCTATCGAGACTCACGCGAAACGAATGAAAGCTCAGTATGATAAAAATGTAACCCCTCGAAGTTTTTCGGAAGGAGACCTAGTACTATTATATGATCAAGCTAACGATAAGCTAGGTGCCGGAAAATTCGTTCCCATGTGGCATGGGCCCTACATTGTAAAGCGAAAGCTAGCAAAAGGGGCTTATGAGTTAGTTGATTTTGATGGGGACTCTTTGGGTAAACCCAGAAATGGACTTTACCTAAAGAGGTATTATGCTTAAAATGATGGGTATGGAGAAATTTTTAGATAGGTTAGATTTCCTTTCTAGCTAGCAAGTGTGTTAGTTTAGTCAGTGTGCTTAGCTTAGCGAGTGTGGTTTTTCGTCATTATTCTGGCTTATCTTGGTTTTACTCTTGATATTGTAGATGTCGACGCCTCTCCAAACATACATTGGATTTGCTGATGGTGCTTGTCGTAATACACGGAATATCTCTTCCGCAGCTTGGGTTATCTATTCGCCCTCTGACGAGTTAGTTTCTATGCATGGGGTAAGCCTCGGTCAAACAACGAATAACATTGCAGAATACAGTGCAGTGGTTGAATTATTATCCGAATCTATTTCATTTGGAATTCGACGTTTGATAGTGAGGTTAGATTCTGAACTTGTTGTATTACAGCTTAATAGAGTTTATGCCATTAGAAATCCTGTGTTATTAAGGTTGTTTTTGAGAGTGCGTCTCTTGGAACGTGAATTTGATTACATTGAATATCAACATATTCCAAGGTCCCTGAATACATTAGCAGATGCAATTGCTTCTCGAGTGTTGGACAGACATTTATAATAATCATGCAAGTAAATTTAAAAACATTTCATCATACATGTTAAACAAGATAAGCCGGTAATAGTGATATATATAGATAGGAGTGTGTCAAAATATATACATCGTCTTCGATCATAGGTTTAAAACACCTTATGATCGGCAAAATGATAGTACAAAAAGTCAAAAATGTCACATGTGACTACAAAAGTGACTAGTCAATCACTGGTGGTGCTCTCTGTACGACACCACTGCGCGGGCTACCTTACGCAAAAATCTCCTAAACGGTCCAGGGACCGCGACTACGAAGCGCTGAAGCCTGATAGGAATGTCGTCCATAGTAGTCTCAGGTATATCTGCCGTGAGACGCTCTAGATCATGCTCCAACTCAGCTAGTACTTCTGCTGTCGCATCCTGTGGGGCCGGTACCGGTGCAGCTGGATGTAGTCTATCATAAGGCCGGAGGTTGGCTGGACGCTGTGGACCAACATCTGCATTTTGAAAGTTTTACTATTAGTTTTGAGACGATATATATAAAAAATACAAAAAATACATAATTAGGAAACTTGTGAAAATAAAAGTACCTCTGTCGTCCCATTGTTCTCCCTGTGGAAGAACCATGTCCGGATCACCTCTGAAATCCATTCCGGCATAAGGAAAGTCCTGTATCGAAAAAACCTGGTCCTCTAACCAGTGAAAGTAACTATCTGAGAATCGAACCACCGCCGCGCCCTCGTCAGGATGCCGGGCCATCACCGCAACCCATCGTATCAGCTTTGGCTGCCGAGGACCCAACGTATCAACAGTGAGTTGCTGAGGGATCAGCATTGGAACTCTCTCCAAGGCAAAGCTCACGACTATAGGCCCATATCCAAAAGTCTTTAGTCGTCCGTTCTTTGCCTTGGTCAGTTGGCTCTTCATATGAGCCGACACAGCTTCACACCAGTTGAAAATGGTGCCTTGGTAACAGTCAATTGCCATCCGCATTTGGGATCCGGAAGCAATGTGTAAAGCGGCCGCGCCGCAAATTCTGGTTACCGTGAACGCTATGACTTTGAGTTCCGGTAGAGTGATGTGTTTTATCTCTATGCCTTTTGAATGGTGAGCCCCACGTGTGCACCAATCCTCGCGGAGACTATCAAGGGATTGGCCACCCGGCCTAGTCCCCGCAAGACTGAGTTGCTCACCTCTGTTCGGCAAGCCAGTGAGAAAGTATACATCCGAGGGCTCTATCTCGAGCTGGTGCCCTCCTATGTAAAAGCATTGTTCTTGAACGTTCCATCGCTCAACCAGCCATTCCAAGAATCTTACCTGGCCCCTCATGCCCGGTATGGTCCAATATTTGTATAATCCGCATGCTCTTAGGGCATCCAGGGAAGGTTGATGATTTATTGCAACTTCATCTTCCTCTACATGCTCTCTTTCTCTCCAGTCTAACATGATTAATGCCCTGCATATCAAAAATAGCAATTAGAAATTGATTTGGGAATTTTTGGTGATTTTTTGAGAGAGTTGGGGTTTTGAAATGCGCACTTCTCGGAAGACGCACCCCGGCTTTGTAGCACAGGGCGCCCGGACGCGGCTGGCCTGAAGGCGGGCCGCGTCTTCCGACCGTTTTCCCGTATGAGAAAAAGTCGGGGGACGCGGTTCACCCGAAGGGCACCCGCGTCCGCCGAGAGGCGCATTCCAAAACCAAAACCCTCCCAAAAAATGAAACTAAAACCTAAAAATTAATTCTAAACGGATAGAAATGCAGAGTAGGATGTGTAAAATACCTGGTTAAGACGGCGTTCGATTCCGACGGTCAGATTTTCCGCAGCAACCACGGGAAGTTTCTTGTCAAAAGCTCCTTTTTCAACCTCAACAGTGAAACGGTAAAAATGACATGGTAAAAGGTCTTTTTATAGGTTTTTTGGATGAATTAGTTCATTTTTTACCATGAAAAGATGTTTTCAATGTATTTTTGCCTATTTTAAACAGGTATGAGTAATGTATTGCTTTTGTGCAGGACAAAGGGATTTCGAGGGAAATTGTAATTTTTCACAAACAAAAATATCAGAGTCATCTTTTAAGCCCTTTTCTGACTCCTAAAACATGAAAAGATCGCCGAGTGTTTCTTTTTCACTCGTTAAAACGGAATTAAAAGACGGTCCCCTTTTAGCTCTTTTCTGACCGCAAAATCAGGAAAAGATTGCCGGGTTTTTGTCGTTTCGAACTCGATAAGGAAATAAAACGACGTGTCCTTGATCGCTTTTTACTTTTCAGGTCAACGACACTATTATGAAAGTACTCCTTGGTCGCAAGATCAAGCGGTTCCCCCAGGTATTATTTTATACTTTTTCGGGCTTGAGGGACACAAATATACGAAAAAGTTCAACGTGGAGTCTCCTTTAGTTTTTTCAGACTCTCTAAAATTGAAAAACGCCGAGTTTCTCCTATACTGGGCTCGTTAAACTTTTACAGTAGAGGACCTGTTCAATTACAAACA
This sequence comes from Pinus tabuliformis, assembly GCA_031772625.1. NCBI lineage: Eukaryota > Viridiplantae > Streptophyta > Pinopsida > Pinales > Pinaceae > Pinus > Pinus tabuliformis. Next base: position 51,424,729 of record CM062819.1, read on the forward strand.
GGAACGAACCACTCCTTCCTAGGGTTCGAATTTAAACTAGGTTGGACTCGTCCGAAGGATGAGCTTATAATCAAGCATATGTTATCCTCCTCAAGCTTGTTAAAAATAAAGAGGTACTTGCCAGAAATGGTGGGGGAAAAGAGAGAAGAATGAACCTGTTTGTCACCTTTTGTCTCAGAAGAAACTTTATTACCGCTCTTGAACACGACACTTTTTTCACCTGGGTTGGGAAATCTTTTACCTCACAGTTGACCAAATCACTTTGAAAGTCTTTAACCGGGTTTCGGGAAATAACTTTGAGTTATTTGTTACCAAGCCATCTGTTGTGTCGTTATGTGTTCAAGAGGTCTGCAAGCAAAACTTTCATCTGCAAAATACTTGTCATCCATTTGACCATCCCTGAGTCAGTCCTTACAGCAACATTTCTTCAACTTGAACAATGATTTCGTGTTGCGGGCTTGCCTGCAACGGGTCGCTTTCTATCGACATCGACACATTATCTAGAAAGATGACTTAGGAATCGACAGTACCTTGAAGTCTGCATGCATCAATGGCAGGTTTCTCGCCTTTGACGTCAGTTTACATCATTGACTTTCGATCAAAGGATTCCGTGAAGTGTTCGACATCAAAACATCTATTCACATTTCACGGGTTGTGCTTGGTACTTTGAGAACCATTGACATTACTGGTGGTCTCTCTCACGCTTGTTAACAGTTTACATCATTGACTGGTAATCAAGTGGTTTCTACCATGTTCGACATCAAATCATTTAATCACATGGCTAGAATCGTACCAATTCGGGAAGTAGAAATGAAGACCCTGGATCTAGTTTCTACCATCCAGGCTGCGAGGAGTTTTGTATTCATTATCTATGTAGACTAATCATAAACAGATGGCTGCGTCCATACTGTGTCTACAAAAGTCTATTAAAATGATGTACTGCAAGATCATTCCTGTATCAGAATAGTTAGTCCATTAGTTAAAGTTTTGAATCTGAGTATGGGAATGCCTACCTCAGTGATGATATAATCTTATCCATGTATTTTGTGTTGAAAATTGCAGGTTCCAACCAGGCCATCCACAAGACAATCCTTGAAATGATAAAGCGCTTCACCCTTCCTAGAATTACAAAACCCTACTCTATTCCAGGCTTCGCACTTTAGGGGGCAATCTGTTACACTAAAAAATGTCACCTTGACTACTTACAGTTAGTATGGCTCAAATCAACAGTCATGCTACCCTCTTAGGCAAGTCTCATGCCTCTGTTATCCATCTCAAACTCAAAGAAGAGAGAAAGTCTTGTAAAAAATATGTTTATCTCTGGGGTCGCAGGTTCTCTCAAGCCTTACCTGCGGGGACGCTGACAATGTTCACAAAGTCTGCGTCTTTAGACGCTCTGTATGTCAAAGGACAGGTGCGTCCTTCTGTAAAAGGCAAAATGCGCGAGTTTTATCTTGAAAAAGTTACTTGTGGTTACTTCTAGAACATTCTAGAGGTCGGTTTGATGAAATGGATGCGCCTCCAGTTGGTTCATGTATCTCTATTAAGGGGGAACTTATCCCATCAATAAGGGAGCTATCCCACCCAAAGAGGGGGATGATCCCATTGATGGTGGACCTGAATAACCTCTTTACAGCACTATAAATAAAGGCATTGAGCCAGAGGGAGGAGAGGTTGGAGCTATACATTTTCTTTGGGTAAATGCTGCAGGATTTAGGTCTTCCATTAGAGCCTTTGTAAGGAGAGATTGTCTTTACTTGATTCTACTTGGAAGAGGGTGAGCTTTGTCAAAGTAGAGGAAAACCCTTGATGGACCCTGGGAGGAACTTGCACAACACCAAGGCCAGGTTGTAAGAGTTTCTTTGTTTCGTTATTAATACAAACTGGTTTATTTTTCTCAATAGCTTGTGTTAATGAGTTATTTCATGTGTTCCTTGGTCTGCATGTTGAATATATGTTTTATTATATGAAATGCAAGTGCTTGGTAATTGTTTGATTATTTGTGGTTGCAGGAATTGACTTGAAGGAGGAGCTCATCCGGATCGTCAAGAACGAACTTCAACAACAGCGTTTTGGAATAAGGTAAGCCTAAACACTTGTAGTTTTCATATTGTAAAAGGTGTATTTAGAGAAAGATCACTCCATTTTGTCTTGTTTGTCATTAGAATGTCTTAGACTTCTAGGAAGGTCAGCTGTGTCCGCACCCTTGACCGATTCCGTGTGACATGAGCTTGTACTCATCCACCTCAGCCTGCATTTCATGACATTTTCTTTCTACAGTTTGTGCAAAATTTCTGAGGGTGAGCACTTTTTTAGCTGTAAGGACAGCATCTGTTCTGTTAATGATGTTCAGGGCTGCCAGCTCCTCCTTAGTCTGATTGTTGAGAAAATTTATCATTCTGTTGGCCTGCTCAGGCCTGTTCCCTAGTACTGTTCTGGCTTTCTGGATCTCAATTTGTGCTTGGCCAATCAATTCCATTTGTTCATGCACTGTCTTGATTGACTTCCATTGTCTAGTAAGGGAGTGGTCAATCCGGGCCCACAAAATCCTCTTTATTTCTGCCAGAGTATTTTCAAGTTTGAGCTCCTTTTCTAAGGCCTTTATTTTGTCTTTGAGGGCCTTAATTTCTCTAGACTGCTCTGCTACAGTCATCTTTGACTTGTCATATTTGGCTTCCAATTCTGCCAATTTTTCCTTGGCCTGCTTGATCTCGGTTGCCTGAAGTTCCAGCTCTTTGATAGCCTTTGTCAAATCATCCATGTTTAAGCTGGAGTCAGGAGTTGTTGTTGTTGCTGCTGCTGCTTCCGTTGTTGCTGTAGTTGTTGCAGGGGTTACTGCTGCCTCTGTAGTGGTGGCAGTGGTTGAGGTAGTTTGAGGAGGTTGGGAGGTTGATTCTCCCTGTTTGTCTTGCAGTGCCTCTTCTAGCTCCTTCTCTAGATCAATGACTTTTCGATTCAGCTGCATTATTAGATCAAGTTGATCTTCAGACTCTTTTTCCTTTTGCAGTTCTGTTGTTTGGGGGTGCTCAGTGGGGAGCAGTTTCAGCCTTTTCTTCAATGCAGCAATATCATCTTCCTTCTTTTTCATGAGGGCCCTCACACCCTTTGGGTCCTTAGGATCGTTTCCTAGGTCCACAATGATATCCTCCAGTGTCTTATTCCTGTTGTCCTTGGCCGTGGAGGACATTCTCTCGAAATCTAACTAAATGTTGGTGTTCTTCAGCGATTCTTTCAATTCATGGGCCATTGTGGCCCTGTCTACCAAGGTGGCATAGACCATTTCCCCCGTTTGTTTGTGCAGCTCTATCTGGTCCATGGGGTGAATGTCTTTTACCATGACTTCCAGCTTTGTTTTTACAAAATCTGTAGCTGAGTGAGGCTGCGGCACCTTGGGTTTGAAGTGGCTGAGGATTATCTTTTCCTATTGTATATCATACACTGACATCAACCTCTCTTGCTTAGCTGGTGTTGCTTTGAGGAATTGCTTGTACACCTCTATTCTCAACAGCTCATTTTGTGCCTTTATCTCTTTGAAGGAAGCCTTGGTGCTTGAAGGCTTCTTGCTCTGCTGAGTGGAGGAGGACACCTCCATACCAAGCTGTAATCCCTGCTCTTGTTGAAAAGAGCTTGTAGCCGTTTGCTGACTGTCTCCTCCTTCTTTCCTTGGACTCTCAAGAAGTTCTTCGCTTATTTCTTCTATGACTGGGGAGTCAACCTTTTGCCTCTTGGCCTCAGGTTGCTGGGAGGATCCACTAACAGGAGTGGACTCTTCTCTGTCCCGTTTCTTGCCCCTCTCCTCATGTGCAGGGGTCTGCAATGCAGGCACTGCTGGTGGTTCTGTTTGTGGTGGAGGGGTTTGCTCTTGTTGCTGCCCAATTGAGGAGGCAGGCTTTTCTTTTACTATCTCTTCTTCAGCACCCATTATTCCCTTGCCCTTGTCTGTGCCTGATGCTGCTGTAGATGGCACCTGGGTGGTTGGTGCAGTTGTATTTTTTGAGGTTCCTTCTCCAATTGGATGCGGCTGCTTGAAAATTACCTGCTGCACAGAATCTAAGTCAAGAGTTTTTTCCAAATCCTTGACATTTCTTTGCATTATTTCTTCTTGAGTTAGTTCCTCAACTAATGTGTCTTGTAACCATTCTTGCTGATTAGCATACTGCTCAAATTGTGGAATTTTACAGTTCTCATAGCCTAGCAGCCTGTACTTGACTCTTCTAGCACTGATAAAGCCTTCAGGGTCATAAGGGACCCACCAGAAGCTTCTTGATAGCTTGTATTTATCTCTGAGGATTTTCTCAGCCTCTTGCCATCCCTCTTTTTTGTTCATGATAAAGGGGCCCAAGTGGTGTTTGAACTTGAGGTGGGATTTCTTCTTGGCACTATGAAAGTGGGTGAGGTCAGAGTTAATAAGCTGCCTATAGTACTCCAAGGCGAACAGTCTCATTGGTACATATCTTGGGAGCCTGTATGGACAGAGCTCACAGCCATAAATTCTGATGACTATGTGATTTTGGTATAGGTACCAATCACCTATTTTATAATTTTTGGACAGCTGCAGAGTTTTCTGGATTTCAATGACACTCTAGGAGGAGGGGATCTCATCAATAGGCAAGAGACCGGGTAGAAAAATTGATCAATAAATTCACAATATGAATATGGTGAATCTTGGACTTGGTGGAAGACTGATGACCAGAAAATGACAGACCTTCTTTCTCCCCTAGAATCCAGCTTTTTGATAGGGCATTGAAAAGCCTCGGACTGATAATACATGAACAAGTGGTAGATATATGATGAATATTTGAAAATACCCTCCCTGTCCACTTTGAAGAGTTGGTCATGTATCTTGTTGGCTATGAATTTAGCAAAGTTATACTTGTAAGCAGGAGGTTGGCCTGGGCTGTAAGCAGCTAATAACACCAGCACTGTCTCATCAACATGCTCACTGGTTTTATAGCCCAACACATAAGAAATCATGTCAATCAGAAGTTTGCCCACATCAGTAAAATGGACATGCAAGAAAGGAGGTGGCCCTGTGGGCTGGCGGTCAGCTCTCATAAATGTCTTGGTGATCTTCTGAATGTCAGCAGTGGAAAGCTTGGCACCTGTATCCAGTAGATAGTTCATGGAGAAGGGATACAGCAGCTGAGTTTGTTTGAAGTTGAGCATCTGGTTGATGGATTCAACATTGATGTGGAAGAGTATGCTCCCAGATGGAGACTTGACAGCTCTGTGATTTGGATCATAATTCTCAGCACATAAGCGGATGATTTCTGGAAAAATGTTAACAGATGGGAGAAAGTAATGAGGCAGATTGGATTCCCATATCCCATATGTGTCATTGTTGCTCAAATAGTTATCCCTCAATTCCCGGAAGGTCTGTAAATGGTTCCTGTCACCCGCAAGGTCTTGGATGAGGTAATCTCTGTCAGCAAGAGGCAGGGCCTCAAGCTCTTTGTGTTGGAAATAATACTGAGAGGGGGGGGTGAATCAGTATTATCACATTAATAAAACTTTTTCCATTTCCATAATCAGATTCATACATGCTACTTCCACAACTTCTTATGATTAAGTTAATTGATCTTCAATGAGTGCATTAGAACATTATCAACCATATTATCAATTAACATATGCAGTAACATAGAATAGATCATCACACATAAGGCACACACATGAACACCATGATATAAGGTGGAAACCCAATGCGGGAGAAAACCACCTGCTGCAAGTCATCTCAATCTTCTTCTTAATAAGAAAATCCTTTTACAATATTTGTACTGGTGCAGTCTTATACCAGTACGGGAGCTACAACCCCCTTTGCTCTTGTACTAGCCAATCCATTTACTAGTACGCAGGCTACTACCTGCTACAATGCTCCAAATATTTCCTTTAGCTCTTGTACTAGCTTAGATACTAGTACGTAGGCGCCGGCCTACAATCTTCTCTCCTCCAGGTACCACGTTTCATCAATTTTCATACTGGATACACTGAAGCACAACACATAATCTGAAAGGCTACGTTTCATCCAATTTTCATACTGGACCCAACAACAACATTGAAGCACATAATCAAACAATCTTCTGAATCACCCAATCACCAGATCCATACATATACAATGATATTATGAGAGTTATCAACCAGATCTAGTACATAAAGATAAGTCATTAATCATGCTGTTATCTGAACTCAATACCAGTAACCAAACATCAGTTATGCACCCAAAACCCTGCAGAATAGTCAAAGGCAGTTAAAACAAATTTTAAGCAGGGATCGCAACTTCACTGGTATAGATCTGCGGATATCTGTACTACCTCCACACCTGCGCCTTCTGTGGCGCCTCCGCACTGCGCCTTCTGTGGCGTCTCCGCACTGCGCCTTCTGTGGCGCCTCCGCACTGCGCCTTCTGTGGCGCCTCCGCACTGCACCTTCTGTGGCGCCTCTGTGGCGTCTCCGCACTGCGCCTTCTGTGGTGCCTCCGCACTGCGCCTTCTGTGGCGCCTCTGTGGCGTCTCCACACTGCGCCTTCTGTGGCACCTCCGCACTGCGCCTTCTGTGGTGCCTCTGCACTGCGCCTTCTGTGGCGCCTCTGTGGTGTCTCCGCACTGCGCCTTCTGTGGCGCCTCTGTGGCGTCTCCGCACTACGCCTTCTGTGGCGCCTCCGCACTACACCTTCTGTGGCGCCTCCGCATTGCGCCTTCTGTGGCGCCTCTGTGGCGTCTCTGCACTGCGCCTTCTGTGGCGTCTCCACACTGCGCCTTCTGTGGCGCCTCCGCACTGCGCATTCTGTGCGCCTCCGCACTGCGCCTTCTGTGGCGCCTCCGCACTGCGCCTTCTGTGGCGCCTCTGTGGCGTCTCCGCACTGCGCCTTCTGTGGCGCCTCCACACTGCGCCTTCTGTGGCGCCTCCGCACTGCGCCTTCTATGTGGGCGTCTCCGCACTGCGCCTTCTGTGGCGCCTCTGCACCTGCAGCGCTTCTGCGCCTGCGTACCTACGCACTTTTCCTTCATTGTACTTGCGTACCTGTGGATATAGATAATTTCAAGACTTCAAGAATAACCCAGACTATCAGATCTACAGATCTGATCATGTGCCGAAGTGATCTCAATCCATCAGTAGATTCGCCTTATTTAGATCTAGACATTACTCCCAAGAGATCATAGTATTTCAGATCTAGCTCCCATAAGATGTTCAACCCAAAAACTACACAAGCCAAATGATCTCCTTTGCTTTATATAGGCAAGCTCTTCCTCAAATCATGGATCAATACCATGAGCCAAAACCATAGGATCAGAAAAACTGTTGGACTAATACCATGAACCAACCATGAAAGTACGTGAGATCAACACTTTTGGATGCAATACCACGGGCCAAAACCATAGGATCAAAACTGTCGGACTAATACCATGAACCAACCATGAAATTGCGTGAGATCAACACTTTTGACGAGGTACCATGGTCCAAAACCATAGGTTCAAATACCAAGGACTAACTACCATGGACCAAAGGTACGTTCTCCAACATATACGCGCTTTTCCTTGCATGAAAGTGCGTGAACTTTTTCTCTACATGAAATAAACTTTTCTCTGCATAAAAGTGCGTGAACTTTTCTCTACATGAAATAAACTTTTCTCTGCATAAAAGTGCGTGAACTTTTCTCTACATGAAATAAACTTTTCTCTGCATATAAGTGCGTGAACTTTTCTCTACACTATAATTTATTATCTGAGATGAGTGGGTTGCCATCAAGTACAACATATGTATCATAATGCCAACACTTTGTTTGGTGGATTCATGGGGCCAACACTGAGGGCTGTGGGTGCAGCCATTGTATAGCCTTTAGATGCTGTCTCTGGAATGCAGTTTCTGAATGTAACAATGTGAGTGTAGTAGCTTGTAAATCTTTTTAGAAGTCAGGTAGCAGACTGAATGTAGCTGATGCCAGGTATATCTTCAAAGAGGAGTAGGTAGATTAAGCAGACTTGCCTCTGTAAATAATGAGGATAAATTGCAGAGGGGGGGTAGGACTATAACCTGGTAAAATTTAGTTCTTCAATTATATACTCGGCAAAAGGGAACAATGCCGGGCAGTTGGAGGGTCAATTGCAAATTAAGGCCGAGAATGGTTTTTCAACAGTGAATTTTGAACAAGGGGACAATGTGGATTGTTTTGGGCTAGCATTAACTGAATGACAGTCTTTAATTTAGGATTTACCAGGTATTCAGTGGAGAATTTTGCAGAAAAATGGCAAGAACATGGGCAAATGGGTAAATTTCGGCAAATACCTGGATAATTAACGCCGAGATGTTGCCGGGTTGAGCAATGGACGAAGAACGTAGCTGAATTGGTGAGTGGCGGCGTCTCAAGCTTCGAATTCGCAGCGTGGAGGCAATTTTTTGGAGCGAACGAGTCAAACGACTCTCTTTCTTTCCAGCGAAAATGACAAAAACAGTTGATTTTTGCGTTTATAACGGCAAATTTGGCAAATATGGGTTTTTGGCGCTTTTGCGCGATGACGTCAGCATGACGTCATCGGTGGGCCCGGGTACAGATGATGACGTGGGTGCTGAGCTGGATGCCAGAGTGGCAGGACACGGTGGAGGGGCGCGGGGGCCACAAGATGGCGTGGAGGGCGACGTGGCGAGGTGGCGGGGGCCTTGGGCCTGACGTCATCATGACACGGGAGTGACATGACAGGGGAGGCGGATTGCGGGAGAGCGGTTTATGGTTTCCACTCACCGCTATTGGGGAAAGGTAGTAATGGGGAGAGGGGCTCTGAACAACCCCTGTGGCCGCCACGCGTCCAGCGTACGGGAGCAAAACCACCCGCTCCCTGGACGCTAAAGCGCGGCAAGTCCACAGCGGAGAATGACCGCCCACCTTTGGATCGAGGGCAAGGGAAGATCGGCGGCTGGCGGGCGCCCCGACCCAGCGTGCAAGTTAGGGTGGGGACCGCCAGTCGATAAAATAATCATTTAAATATTTGCGGGTTTAGAACTTTGGGTTAGGGGGTTTTAATGGGTTTTAACGCATATGGGTTAATATGTCGGGGTTTGATCAAACATTTAACCTTAGGTTTGAGCGCGGGGAGGGGGTTTTCATAGGTTTTTTCAGAAAAAAGGGTAGGAGAGGGTTTAGTGTAGGCTATTAATCTAACCAGGGGTTAGAGTAATTCCCAAGTAAGGGTTGACTATAGTCCCTGATGGACTAATGTCTCCCATATAAGTGCTAATCAGCTATAGTGCTAAAGGGAGGGGATATTTATACATTTTCCGGGTCTTTTGCATAGAATGCTATAATAGTAGGGGGAGGGGTAGCACTTAGGGATTTATATAGTAAAATTAGAAATTAATATGAATTGGGGATGTGAGAGAGGGGTAAAGAGCTAAGTTTAATGAGTAAACTTAGTTTCAGAAGTAGATAGGAATGAAGAATGATTTTACACAGGAAATGTCGCTTCTTTTCGGAGGGAGATGCCACCACTTGACATGAAATTTACAAATGAGAAAGGTAAGGAGGACTGTTTAGGCAGATCCTACAGTGCTCAAGGGGATGTTAGTAAGAAACTTTTGAAGGGGATGAGGGAAGTTAGTGATGGTTTGGTAGTTTTCCAAATAGGCCATTTCTCTTGCCTTTCTCCTACTAGTGACATCATATGTGATTTTTCTCATGTCATATGCTTAGATCTTGTATTCTGCAACCTTCAACTGGCTACCCTGCCTAATATGCCTAACATTCTTTCTTCCTTTGGATGGGTGCACTTAGCCTTGCAAACCCTGATAATTCTCTTTTCTTTTTGCTGTCCTCCTATCTAAGTCTGCCCTTATAACTTCCAAGGGCCCAGATTAAGCAGTTGGGCTCCTTCCTTTCTCTATCCACCTAGTCATCTGTCAAGCTTGAACTGTTTGAGCAGGTACTTCCTTTCTAGTCTACAACATGCAATTTAAAACATGGTGAGGCCCAGCTTGAGTTGTTGGACCACCCATCAAAGTAGCAGTGGCATTTTGGATTAGCCACTTTCATGGTCTTTATTTGGGGTTCATTTCCTTTATTTTTTCTTTGACCAATTCATTTTCTTGCCTTTTGATTATTCTTTTAAGGGATACCCTCTTTACATTTTTTAACTGTCTACTTCTTTCACAAAAATGGAACCTTAGTACCACGGAAGATGACCATTTTTGGCACTTCCACTGTCAATCATGAGAAATGAAAACCTATTGATATAGGAGGCTAACAACTCAAACAAAAGCAGAAGGCAACCATCCGACTCTTCCCAGGCGAATGTTGAATGCTCGCAACATTTAAGGAGCAAATGCAAAAATAATTAGGAATTAGATTCAATTTTTAGTAATAGTTTTGCTTTAGAAGAAGGGCGGTCATTTAAACCGTATCCTAAATTTATGTAATTAAGTTAATTAGTTAGCAGTATTTAAACCCTTCTCATGCATTTGGAGAAGGGTCCAGAAATTTGTCAAAAACTTGTCCTCAGAACATGCACTTTTGCACCCTCGGAGGGGGTTTTGATGAATGGATGGATCAAGGTTTATTAATGTTTGCATTTGATATCTGCTACTAATGTTGCACTTTTGTACTCTTAGTAGATGTTAGAGCAAGGAGAGATAAATCATTGTTGCTTGAAGCTTATGAGTAGGATCAGTCATAAATGGTACTTTTATCTCTTGACCATTTCTGCTTATATTCTTAAAGTGATATACAATTTTTAGTTGTTTATATGTTATTGCATGAATGTGTGAGTTACCATTTGGCACTTTTGTACGGTGGAGTCATTTATTTATGTTTGATATATGAATAACTTATTATGCGATATGTTGTTCACAACTGTTTTGCCTAACTTTTTATGCAAAGTGGTTCATCTTAAATTGATTTCTATTCTTATGATAGCTGAATGATATTTATTACCAGTTATTGTCTGAAATCTTTTTAGATCGCATAATAGAAGAAATACACCCCGGGTTAGCATAGATTAGATGTGCTGTTTTTCATTAGATTATAGTAGCATAAAGTTAGTTTAAAAGTTTGAATTAGATTAGCTTTAAGTATCCTTAGATCAGCAACATCCAATTCTGCACACACACACCCTTAGATTGGGAAACTGGTCCCATTATCCCCAGTCGGACCCGCTATACCAAACGGATAAGGAGCTGCCAACCAAGGTCCGGACCGGGTGGGTATCCCCCTTGTTGTCGACCCGATTTTCGGGGCTTCAACATATTTGGCGCTAGAAGGAGGGCCGAACTATGAATGGCACCTAAATCAAAATCTAAATACCATTCTGAGAGTAAATTGCCGTCATCAACTCCCCCGACTTCCCCAGTACATTTAAATCCAGAGTCAGAAGTCGCTCGAGTATTAACCGCTGCGACACACCCTAATATTTCAGACCAATCTACCATTGAACCCCCTGAAGTTCAAACTCTGATTCACAAACTCCAGGGATTTTCCATTTCTACTCAGAGGTCTGATAAATCTCAAAGCAGCATGACTTCGCAGTACAATCCTTCTCATCCCCTGACCAGATTAAAGAGTGAAAAATTTTGCATCCAGCCAACTGAATTGCCTCTCCCCACCAGGAAAAGAGCGAGGAAAACACCACAAGAGTCTGACAGTGAGAATCTTTCATCTACATCCTCCATTTCAACTCCCTCACCGCGAAGTCAGCCACCCACATCTTCATTCCAAACCATCATCCATCCGCTTACTAGAACTCCCACAACCCCTCTTCAATCATCTACGATCATAGTGTCCTCATCTTCCCAGCCACAGGGATCATCTTCTGCACTTTCATTCACTAGCAACTCAACGATGGCCCAGTCTCCATGGAATAATCCTGGGGCAGTCTTAATGCCTCCACCCTTGAGTCAAATACCGGCCCATCCTGAGAAATGGCTACCCAAATTCAATCCAGAAGCAGGCATGCTAGCTGAAGAACACATAAACAATTTCATGCTTTCTGTCAATCTCAACGGAGTTACTAATGAAGATGCTGTTGTTCGGCTTTTTCCCTATACAATGCAAGGAACAGCCGGGTCATGGTACTTTTCATTACCTTCCGGGTCTATCACAAGTTGGGACATTTTCCAAAGTCAATTCCTTACCAATTTTGGTGATGACAGATCAACAGCAACGTTAATCAATGACCTATCCAATCTTAAAGCCGAGGCTAGAGAACCCATCAAAGATTTCAATTTACGGTTCAATAAGATCCTCAACAAAATTCCCACTGCTTCCCAACCCAGCGAAAAAGTACGATGTGAATGGTATATTACGGCCTTACCATCAAACTTAGCAATCTTCGTGGATAGGGTAAATAAAACAACCTTAGTTCAAAACTTGACAGAGGCGATAGCAGTAGAGAAACGCGTAATAGCCCTGGAAAAGAGATCTGCGATAGAGGAACGCAAGTCTAAAAAAGTCACCTTCAAGGAAGACTCCAAGAAGAAACAAATGAAAGACCCTTTCGATTTGGAAGGATTGCAAAAAGTATTAAAGACCATGTCCAATGAGATGATTGACATAAAAAAACAAGTAGCAGAAACTTCTTCAAAAAAACCCTACAGAGCTTTTAAAAGAGGTCCTTCAATGGATGTGAAGCCACCCAACGCTATTTCAAATGTCGAATCCGAAGAAGAGGAAGAAGAAGAGAGTACCACTGAAGGGCAGACTAATGACGAAGAAGTTGTGGAATTACAAGGAATGTGGGATTTCATCCTCCCACAAGAAGAAGATCAAGAAGCATTTCTGGTTAGCACACGAAGCAAAAATCAACTTGATCCTCCCCAAACTACCCCTAAGCAGAAGAGCACAAGCTCTGCAATAAAGATAAAGTCACAACAAAAAAAATGACCACTAAAGCGACTCAACCTATCCCGGTCCAATCAGATCAGACAACTCCATCAAAAACACTAATAGTGTCGGATGAAATGGAATACAATATTATTGACGACATGAAAAAGACTAGGGCTAATATTACCCTTTACGAATTGAGCAAATTGAAACATCAACAGAAGATAATGATGAAAGAATTACATGCCGTGCCTATTACATCTCTGCCTACAGCTGTAGCTTCCCACAACATGGGGAGACCTCCAACCAACATGATCAATAAGATTGATCCAAATGACATCGCCTTGATTGGAGGAAGATCTAGGTCTCACACTCCCCCTTTCCTTCTCACTTATGAAATTTTCAATAAAAATGTGCACAATTGTTTGGTAGATTCTGGTGCTTCAACGAATATTTTACCCAGATCAATATGTGCCAAGTTAAATGTTCAACCACAAAAATCCGCAGTGCGCATAGTTCATCTTGATCGATCTCGAGTCGAAGTGATTGGTGAACTTAATCAAGTAACCATAAGATTGTCATCCAACGCAAAGGTATGTCAGGTTATTGACATTCTAGTGGTTGATATCCCTGAATTCTATGGCTTGATTTTTAGCAGGGATTGGTCCAAGAAACTCCATGGATACTTTTCAACCGACTGGTCACACATGTGGTTACCCTACAATGGTAAACCGAATCAAATAAAGGTTGAACGAGAGTTACACCAGAAGTACATAGTAACGGAATTAGAGGGAGAAAATGAAGCAGTAGCGTATAACAGCAGTATCATAGGCAATTACTCGGTAGATTCTTTTCTCAGCAATTTCAATGCTCATACATGACCTTACTTAGAAAATTCAGTTTTGTCCCAAGTCGAAATTTTTTCCCAAACTGATAATTCAAAGTGTGTTAATTTTGTAGATAAACTTGTAAATACATCTTTGTTTTGGAAATTATATTTTGATGGCTCTAAATCTAACGAAGGAGCAGGAGCAAGATGCGTTCTGATTAGTCCAGAAGGAAATAAGACCATGCTTACGTGCAGACTCGAATTCGATTGCATAAACAATACAGCAGAATATGAGGCCTTGGTGCAAGGCCTATACAAAGCAATCGGGTTGGACGTCAAGTATCTTCAAGTCTTTGGAGACTCTGAGATTGTCATCAAACAGGTACGTAACACTATTCATTGCCTATCAAGTCATTTAAAACACTATCAATCTCTAGTACAACATCTGACTGAGCATTTCATAGCATTCAATATTTCGTCAATCCCAAGACTCCAAAACGCAAGTGCAGACCTTTTGGCTAACGTAGCCTCTAGGCTTATTCCCTCCAAAGAGTTTAGTCTAGATAGATTCTCGATAGAATTAATCTTTAGACCATCCATCCCTGACAACATTACAAATTGGAGAGTATTCAATGACGATCCTGATATTGTAAATTTTCTCACTTCCGAAGGATCCTACTCCAATCAGATAATTGACGAAGACCATCACGATCGACAAATACAACAAAATGGCACTGATAATGCTATACCTAAATCGGTGGTTAAGTTAGAAGACTTATACGATTTGAAAAATTGGTTTAAAAGGTCTGCCAATTCAAAGCTCTACAGTTCAACTCTGAACTACGAATTAGTAAACCTAGGAACCGATGATAAACCACAAAACGTTAATATAGGCATTGGCTTAGCCCCTGAAGAAAAACTAGCGTATATTCGTCTTTTGAGACAATATAAAAATGTCTTTGTCTGGAATTACGATGAGCTGAAGACGTACGACACTTCTATCATTCAGCACACTATTCATATGATTGACAACGAAAAACCTGTCCAACAGAAACTGAGAAAGATCCACCCCAATTTAGAAAATCAGATAAAAACTGACAATAATCTTCCCCGTCAGACATTCCAAATGGGTCTCCAATATGGTACCCGTTAGAAAGAAAAACGGAGATATTAGAATCTGTATCGATTTTCGGAATCTTAACAAAGCCTGTCAAAAAGACAATTTTCCTCTCCCACCTATGGAGCAGATATTACAGGCAGTAGCAGGCTCAGAACTGATGTCTTTCTTGGATGGATTTTCAGGATATAATCAAGTGCTGGTACATCCCGATGATCAGTTGAAAACCACATTCAGAACTAAATGGGGCACATACGCATATCGGAAGATGCCATTTGGTTTGATCAATGCCGGTGCTACATTTCAAAGAGCCATGGACATTGCATTCAAGGGATTAGTCAATAAATCTGTAGTAATTTATTTGGATGATATAACAGTGTACTCCAAGAAGCGAAGCGACCATCTCAGAGACTTAAAACAGATCTTTCAACGATGTTTAAGGTATGGGATTTCACTTAACCCAAAGAAATAATTTTTCGCACTAAGTGAAGGGAAACTTCTAGGATTCATAGTGTCAAAATCTGGTATTCACATCGAGCCTGACAGAATCAAAGAAATTTCTGAAATATCCCTACCTCATAATAAAAAATCCATGCAATCTTTCCTTGGTCAAATCAATTTTGTAAAGAGATTTGTCCCAGATTTTTCACGAATTGTGTCTCCTTTGCAAACCATGATTAAAAAGAATTCAAATTTTAAATGGGGTCAAGATGAACATGAAGCACTCAACCTGATCAAACAAGCTATCATTAATGCTCCATCTTTAGCAACCCCGAATTTTTCAGAATCTTTTATCTTATACACATTTGCCTCAGAGAAATCATATGTTACGATTCTAACTCAAGCAAATCAAGAAAAAGCGGAAGCTCCAATCACATTTTTTAGCTCGAATTTACAAGGTGCTGAACTCAACTATTTAGACGTGGAGAAACAGGCATATGCTGTTTTCAAAGCGGTCAAATATTTCAGACCTTTCTTACTTAAAACCCATACTAAGATCATAGTACCGTTTCCAGCGGTAAGAAATCTTCTAGTACAGAAGGATGTGGGTGAGAAAAGAGTAAATTGGATCACTGCTTTACAGGAATACGACCTTGAGATCAAGCCAGCAAACATTGTAAGAGGTCAAGGCTTCCGCAAAATGTTGGCCGGAGCATCGCAGATTTCTGAAAATTCATCTGAACAGGTACAACTGTATGAGGTAAGCCTAAACGATGCAGAATCATTATATGCTGACATCATTTATTATCTTAAGAACGGATATGCTCCATCACACCTAGATCACACTAAGAAAAGAGCTCTGAGATTGAAAGCTAAACAATATCAGCTCATAAATGATGTTCTTTTTAGAAATAATTATGATTCTGTTCTTCTTAGATGTCTTGAGAAAACTGAAGCTGAAAAAGTTTTGCAGGAACTCCATGACAGACCAGCAGGCGGACACTATGTTGGAGATGCTACTGCACATAAGATCTTACATGCAGGATATTACTGGCCTACGCTGTTCAAAGACTCACACAGTTACGTAAGGAAATGTCAAGTCTGCCAAACAACTGCTGGAAGACAAAAGAAGTCGTCCCTGCCACTACAGCCGGTAAACATCGAGCAACCATTCAGTCAGTGGGGCTTGGACATAATAGGTGAGATCGTTCCTCACTCTTCTAAGCAGCATAGATACATCCTCACGGCAACAGATTATTTTACTAAATGGGTAGAAGCAGTTCCTCTCAAGACAACTAATTCTGAAAATATTATTGAATTCATAGATCAATTTATAATCACTAGGTTTGGATTGCCAACGGCTTTAATGTTTGATAATGCATCATACTTTTCTGGAAATGCAATGACTGAGTTTGCACTTAAAAGAGGGTTCAAACTGAAATATTCGGCCAACTACTATCCGCAAGGTAATGGGTTAGCTGAGTCAACAAATAAAAACCTAATCAGGATTATTAAAAGAACAGTTGACCAGAACCAAAAGAATTGGCACAAAGCTTTGGTAAATGCTTTATGGGCAAATAGAATAACGAAGAAAGCTTCAATCGACACTTCTCCCTTTAATTTAGTTTATGGGAAAGAAGTGGTTCTTCCAACTCACTTAGTCATTCCCTCTTTGTCTTTAGTACAATACATCGATGAAGTATCTACTTCCTCCATACAACTAAGACAAATGGAAATAATTAAATTATAAGAACAACGAGAACAAGCTAAGAAAACCCATGCTCATCACCAAGCGCTAATAAAATCCTCTTTTGATTCAAGCATAATGACCAGAAAAAGTTTTCAGATGGGAGATTTAGTTTTGAAATGGGATAAGGCTCATGAAGAAAAGGGCAAACATACGAAATTTCAAAAGATGTGGCTTGGTCCTTTTCAGATTGTTGAAGTCATAGGTCCATCAACGTTTGTGTTGCAAGATTTAGCAGGTAGAAGGGATTCTTTGCCTGTTAATGGACAAATCCTTAAAATATATTTTCCATAGAAGATTATTCTTCTATTTTGTAGAATAGTTTTTCTTTTCTTTTTCATAATAAAACCAGTTGTGAGTGGTTACTACAGGTATTCGCGGAAAAGACACCAATTCTCTTTCAGATTTTGAGCTTTCGCTTGTATAAGTAGCAAATTTTTTTGAAAATCTGATTTTTATTATTGACAGATATAGTTAAAAACTTTAGCCTAGATATGATACTAGTTTCAACTTCAAAAATTTGATGAAAGCAACCTTTAGCGAAGGAATTGTTTTATATCAGCACAATGAAAGGTATCAATAGTAAAATAAGGCTTCTCTGTAAGACTGTTGTTTTCAAACTCTATTATTGTCATCCAAAGCTTTCTTAAGGAAAAACAATGACTTCCTCCCCGCTAACGAAAATCGTAGCATTCAGAGGAACAATCCGAGAAACACTATATCTCAAAGAATAAGAGGTCTCATCACGAGCCGGCTTATCATGATCACAAATATTATAACTTGCTAACTTTGCCAATACTGTCCACCAAAACAGGGCAACGACTCAAGATTGTTGCAATCAAAAGACAAGGGGTCTCATCACGAGCCAGCTTGTTCAGCAAAAGTGTAAATCAAGTGAATGACTGTGTCATAATTTTGGCTACCAAACCAAGACATTGTTCTTTGAGAATAAAAAAGGGAAAAAGTGTTAGAATGGGTTTTTCTTTGAAAAGTTGTAGATAGCCTTAAGCAGGATAAAGGATCATTGCTGGGTAACAGGTAACCCTGTCGAGGCTATGGATGCCTGCTGGTAGCAGAGGCTCTACCTATGACAAACGAGCATATTTTAAAGCCGGCATACAGAGAAGACTTTATTTTATCTTTAAAAGACCAAGTAATGGCTGATGTAAATACAAGGACAAACCCTGAGGAAGCAAGCAATTAGAATAGAAAAAGGTTGAAACAAAATATCATTAATAGAATAAGGCATAATGTACTCTATCTGTCCATAACAAAATTTAGACTTATGAAAATTTTTCTATTTTGGAAGTTAAGATTCAATAGAAAAGCAAAGATAACTGGTTCTTCCCAGTGAATCGCCATTGTTGTGGCCACCAACAACCCCCCTCTTTGTTTAGTATTAGCAATAACACTAAGCAAATGGGGACCCTTAATAAAAATTCAAAAAACATTTTGTAAAACTTTTTTGTATTCTACTCCTTGAAATTATGTCGCATCGCGTGGAGAAGATAAAACATCCCCTTATGAGCGTAATAAAAACTGCGAAGAAGCGACGCGAAATTCATCGCATCGCACACATTAAGAAGCGCTCTTAAATGAAAATCTTAAGAAATATCCGACAGCCGATGTGCGACGTCGCATATCGCAATATCGCATAAGCAGCACACAATGATTTAATGACTCATGCGATCCGCGATGCTGCGATCTTGCGATATCTGTGATCTGCGATAACTGCGATCTTGCGATATCTGTGATCTGCGATAATCCAATCTGAAAAAACTTGCGATGACACATCTAGGTAATGCGATGACTCGATGCTGCTATCGCCCATCGCAAATTTCCTCGGCTCAACATTCAAGAAAAGCTGTCCGTAAACCAAAAATTAGGCGCGCGCCTTAAAAGAAATTAATGAACATATGCCAAAGTGTTAATGAAGGACGGTTTTGTGTTTTTCGAAGAGTCAGTTCACGATGGGTGTCATGATTTTATACATTCATAGAGGTTAGAGCTTTCATATCAGTATTTATTATCATTACTCTTTTCCTTTGCGTGAACTGCATGAATGAAAAACAGGAAACAATATGAAGCAATGAGCAGGAAACATCTAAGGAAAAGGGGAAAGCGTCAATACTCGGAGAATAGAGAAGAGATGCCTTCATGAACAGATGCCGCATGCAACAGAACCACAGATTCCAGAGTATCACTCAACAGATGCTGAGGTCAATAGGTGATTCAACATTCAGGGTCAGAAAGCAGCATGTTTACAAAAATCCTGAAACTTCTACCCGGTAAAGGAAAAAGGCGCTAAAGAAGGAAAACGCACCAAAAAAGCCCGGATCAATGAACAGAGGCAGTGTTTGATGACTAATCGCGCATCACTAAGAAAATTGTTCAGAAAGCAAAGTCCCTAACTTGCTTAGTCATTCGCAAGTCCGGAAACCGAAATAGCAAAAGCAGAAGCAGTTTGAGAGAAATTTGGGTTGTTGCCAAGTATATACGCAGTAAATTCGCCCAACCAGAAGATAATTCTCAAAAATATCTTCTAGTGTACTAAAAAGTGGTGCCAGCGCTTGCCATTTAAGTTTGCATAAATCAAACAAAAGCAGAAGGCAACCAGCCGACTCTTCCCAGGCGAATGTTGAATGCTCGCAACATTTAAGGAGCAAATGCAAAAATAATTAGGAATTAGATTCAATTTTTAGTAATAGTTTTGCTTTAGAAGAAGGGCGGTCATTTAAACCGTATCCTAAATTTATGTAATTAAGTTAATTAGTTAGCAGCATTTAAACCCTTCTCATGCATTTGGAGAAGGGCCCAGAAATTTGTCAAAAACTTGTCCTCAGAACATGCACTTTTGCACCCTCGGAGGGGGTTTTGATGAATGGATGGATCAAGGTTTATTAATGTTTGCATTTGATATCTACTACTAATGTTGCACTTTTGTACTCTTAGTAGATGTTAGAGCAAGGAGAGATAAATCATTGTTGCTTGAAGCTTATGAGTAGGATCAGTCATAAATGGTACTTTTATCTCTTGACCATTTCTGCTTATATTCTTAAAGTGATATACAGTTTTTAGTTGTTTATATGTTATTGCATGAATGTGTGAGTTACCATTTGGCACTTTTGTACGGTGGAGTCATTTATTTATGTTTGATATATGAATAACTTATTATGCGATATGTTGTTCACAACTGTTTTGCCTAACTTTTTATGCAAAGTGGTTCATCTTAAATTGATTTCTATTCTTATGATAGCTGAATGATCTTTATTACCAGTTATTGTCTGAAATCTTTTTAGATCGCATAATAGAAGAAATACACCTCGGGTTAGCATAGATTAGATGTGCTGTTTTTCATTAGATTATAATAGCATAAAGTTAGTTTAAAAGTTTGAATTAGATTAGCTTTAAGTATCCTTAGATCAGCAACATCCAATTCTGCACACACACACCCTTAGATTGGGAAACTAGTCCCATTATCCCCAGTCGGACCCGCTATACCAAACGGATAAGGAGCTGCCAACCAAGGTCCGGACCGGGTGGGTATCCCCCTTGTTGTCGACCCGATTTTTGGGGCTTCAACATGTCACTATTTCCAGTTTCCTTGGTTAAACCCTACCTAAATGGGAAGGAAAGGGATAGGGTATGACTACAAAATAGGGGACAAGGGACTGTGGTGTTGAAGGAATGGAATGGAGGGGTTAGGGAGTGTGTAAATTTATGGGAAAATTTTAGGGGATAGGGATAGATGTTAGGGAGTGTAGGGAAGTGAGAATTCTTAAAAATAGTGGGGGGAAGGTGTGAAAATGACAAAAACACAGTCCTAACCTAGGAAATTGTCAATGGGGCAACCTAGGCTAGGGTTTGTAGGGAAATGTAGGAGATGAAGGGGAATAGGTGAGGGAAGTGTTTTAGGGAAGTATGAAAGGTGTATATGAGTGTAGGGGAGCAGGAAACTTAGGGTTTTACCATTGATTTGACAAAATTTCACATGGAAATGAAAAACACAGTGAAACCCTAGGAGAGGGAATTTCACTGAAATTTTTGAGAAGATAGATGCAAGAGAAGAGTGCCAACTGATACTTACTTGTCCAAGAGATATTGAAAGACCTGAATTGTTGATGTGAAACCCTATGGATAATTACTTTTCCTCCAATTCAAAAATGAGGCAATGGATACTAGAAGCATAGCATAGGAGGAAAAGCATAGCGTAAGAGAATAATTTAGGGTTTCAAGGAAAAATTTGATTTCTCTAAAAGTTGTAATGAAATTCGATGGTGGAGAGAGCTCTTATGAAAGTGAAATGAAAAATTTAAATGCTTTGAATGATGCTTTATAAGCTAGAGGTCGATTTTTGCTTAAGTCATGGACATCATTGATCTTTTTGAGAAATGATGTGATGTGACTACAGCATGATCTTATTTGAAATGGAATGTTACCTTTACCTTTATTCCTTTTGTTCCTAAGTTGCTAACTCCCTTTAATGATGACTCAAATGATGAACATGACTCCTTTTTGCTTTAAATGAATGGCATTATGATGACAAATGAAGTGGAAACCTAGACCATGACCTAAATGATGACATATTAACCATTTCATGACCTAAGACACCTAAATGAAGACATGACCATGATGAGTGATGAAGACTATGAGTAGGTGAAGGGAGTAGCAGTGACCTAGACTTACTAACCAATGACCAAATTTTTATTTGAAAATCTATTGAAACTATAAAAATTTGACCTAGGACCCTAATCAACAATTTTGAAAGAGTACATTTGATCACTGGTGACTGACAAGATTGACAAAAACTAATAGCTTCATCGGGCCCAAAGTGATTCCACTGCACTTTAACTTTCTCTATTGCTCTATTCCAAAGCATGAGCTATATTCAATGAAAAATGCACTCTCACTCTGGCTATAATTGTCCCTCTAGTTCAACCTACAATACATACCAATCAATTACATGATCAACATCTTCGACATATATCTTAAGAAATGAAACATGGAAAACATTATGGACTTTCACTATTGGTGACAGTGCAAGTGTCCAATCCTCTCAGGGATCACGAAAGGCCCACAATACCAAGGTTCCAACTTGGCAGATGATTGAATCCTTAAGGATCTCTTCTTTGGATTAATGCATAAGTACACATGCTCCCCAACTTGAAACTCCTTGAATTATGTATGCTAATATGTATAACAATTCTTCCTTTCATGTGTTGCCTTCACATTCTTTTTACTAACCTCCCTCTCCTACTCCATCTCAACCAACATATCTGGTCCTATCAGTACCATGTTCATTGGATCACTCCAGCTAATAAGAGTATTATAATTCTACCCATAAAGAGATTAAAATGGACTCATCCTCAAGGACTCTTGATACCCATTGTTATATACAAACTCCACTAGTGGAAGATACTACTCCCACTTCCTCTACTAATGCATCACATACACCCTCAACATGGCCTCAAGAATATTGTTAACCCTCTCTTTATGTTCATCTGTTTGCAGATGATAAGCTGTATTGAAAGCTAATCCTGTCCCCCAAATATGCAAATATCTCCTTCCAAAACTAGGATGTGAACTTGGCATCTCTGTTTGATATAATATTCTTGGGAACATCATGTAACCTTACCATCTCCTCAATAAATATCTGAGCTATGTCATAAAACTGAATTCATAGACTTCATCACAATGAAGTGCGCTACCTTACTTAATCTGTCAACCAAAACGAAGAATGTTTCATCTTATCTCGATGTCCTCGGAAAACCTGTGATGAAGTCCATGGAAATTACCTCCCATTTCCATTTTGGAATCAAAATATGCTGCAATAGACCAGCTGGGTGCTTGCACTCAGCTTTCATCTGTTGTCAAAATATTATGATATCATGGGTGGCCTGAATATGAATTGACATGAAACTCACTAAATATAAGCTTCTTGATATCACTACTATTCAACACATAAATCTTGTTCCTAAATCTGACCAATCCATCTACTATGAGGTGATACTCGTCATCCATATCACCTTCACCCTGCTGCTACAATCTTTACTTCAGTTGATAGTACTTGTCATCCTGTGGCCCTGCATGCAAGTTCCAATCTTGTAAATCTATGACATATGAATGCACAACTGAAATATGATTCACTTGCACTCTTCAACTAAGAGCATCTGCAACCCTGTTATCTTTCCCCTTGATGTACCTAATCTCAAAGTCAAACTCACTGAGGGTATCCAACCATGTAGCTTGCTTGACATTTAGATTGGGTTGGTCAAAAAAGTAACTCAACCCACTATAATCACTCATCAAAACAAACCTACTGCCAAGAAGATAATTTCTCCACATCTTCAATGCATGAATTATAGCTTCCAACTCAAGATCATGAGTCACATAATTCCTCTCATGCTCATTCAACTTCTTTAACTCATAGCATACCACCTATCCTTCCTGAATCAAGACACTACCAAGTGCTTCCTTACAAGCATCTGTACATACCACGAACTTGTTATTAGGATCTACAATCTTCAATACTGTAGCATTTGTAAGAAAATGCTTCAACTTCTCAAAAATAAATACACACTCCTCATTCCATTCAAACTTCTTCCCTTTTCTCTACAAATATGTAATAGGATATCCAACACGTGAGAAGTTCTTGATGAACCTCCTGTAATAGCCTGCTAGTCCCATGAATGATCTGACCCCCCACCTAACATTTACCAACTTTTACAAGCTATCCAAGGTAAACATTAGATGAGTGTCACTATGAAATGACCCTACCTCCAAAATCCAGTTATGGAAGTGGGGATGACACACCAACAAGTTAGAGACATCCATCAGGGACTACATATCACTCAAGAGCCTGCAAACCACTCTAGATGGTCAATCCTTGAGTTGGAGCTCTTGTTGGCTTATTGGGGCCTAAACCAGGTTCAGAAGTGATTTATCCAAACAAATCCTGAAACTACCGGCCCTTTCGGCAACAGTCCGCGGAGTGTGGACTGAGGTCTCACCCAAGGTAGTATGGGAGGGTGCTGAAACTAGGTTTCCGCACCCTAGGGATGTCTTGATGAGGTTTGGGAAGTTCGCGAACTGATCCTGCGTGCTTGCATTGCTCCGCGCAGTTTTCTGACCTTCACGTAGCTTTGGTACTGAGCGCGAAGAGGTGCTGTCTAGATCCTTTACCCTTACTGTGTTGTTATTATAGATCTGACTCAATTCAATAGTCTTATCAATCAACATTCATAGCAGGTGCGCACAATCATAAAATTAAAGAGATGTATAAAGATATAACAGAGTATAAACATACAGATCTACGAGCAAATGCACAATATTCCAGAATCAATCGTATCTTTTATTAAAATTTTGTTCCAGTACAATCCCAACTCCGCCCTGCGCACTCAGCTGCAGGGGTCCGTGCACATAGCTACAAACTCTACCAGGCCTCTGTGCACATAGCTGCAGACTCTACCAGGCCTCTACGCACACAGCTACAAAGTCTCTTCTTACACCCCACGACTCGGACTTACAGACTCAGAGCGAATTCCTTGGTCAGAAACCCATAACACTTAAGATCAAAACTAGCAAAAACTTACTTCTACACTTAGATCCTCGCTCTATTTATACATTCCCATGGTCCACGGACCATGGGTAAGCTGACACATTCTATATTAAATTAAAATATTTTAGGGTGGACTACCCTAGACTCTTCATGCTCCGCGCCCGCATTTTTTGAAGTCTTACATTACATTTGACCAAAACCTTGAGCTTCATGCCCCAAAAACCTGTTATAGGGGGATCCGCTGCCCAACAAGCCCCCAACACAATTATCGTGAATCGTCTCGAGTCACTCAGCTGGTGTGGTGATCTTCACTTGGAATCCATCCAGCAACTTCTGCGCTTCACTGACGTCTACCACACATTCCTCCACTATTCACTGTATCAATTGTGCACGACTTTCTGATGCATTGTTGTCAGAGGCACCTTCTTTCCTTCACTCATATGTGTCCTGCATCTGGGACAACTTCCTCTCGATCGTGGTGGTGACCGTGAACACTTCCTCGAGCCAAGGCTGGATGCGTGCTTTAAGCCCTGCTTCTTTCTGGCGTGCGGCATCCACCTGTTCCTTCAGAGCCTAGGCTTCCCTCATCTTGGCCAATCGCTGAGTGAGGGAAACCATCTGCGCGGTCCCCCAGAAATTGTCAGCTGCAACTCCCGCGCTTTTGTCTCTAACTACTGTAGCGTTGGGTCTTCTTGTAGTGAAGTGAGCGTAAAGAGGGACTCATCCAACAATCCCATGTAGTCTTGTACAACGCACTCTATCACTTCCAACCCTGATTGAATGGCACAATGGCACTGCTCTCTGACTTCCGGGGGTGTAGAGGGTTGCGCCTTTAGCCTCAACTCCATGATCTACAAGTTCAGCTCCAACTAAACCTTTGCGGCCTCCTCCTGGGTCTTGCGGACTCCAGATGCTAAGTGGTGAATCTTTTCTGTGGTGGGGAGTGCCATCAGCATGGCCAACTCCTGTATGCTACTACATGCCTCCTCCACAGCCTGTTCTAATCCCTGGTTTTATGCGACTAGGTTTTCGCACTACAGGCTGAGCTGTTCTAAATTTAACTTTTGCTCGCTCAAGACTTGGAGGGCATGACCCTCCCTGGCACGAAGCTTAGCAGTTACCCCATCCTGCAACTAGTATAGGGTTTCTATGGGAAGGGCAGCCAAATTCAACCCCCAGCCCCTTGTGTCACCCTCGGCTTCTATTAGGACTACGCCTTTGAGTAGCACCAAGGTGTTCGTTGTACGTCTTTTTAGCTTTGAATGCACCTTCTGCAAGGTGAGGTGTCATCATTCCTAGGGGCTGCACTTGTAAGGCCTGCAACTGCGCTCTAAGTGCCCCCAACACAGTTGTATGCTCTATCATTAATTATTCAAGAGCATCCTTAGTGACATCGTGAACAAGTTCACCACTGTCAAGAAGGTCTCCCTCAGAGGTCTTCGCTACCTTTGTTTTTTTTCGTGCAATTGGCTTCTCCTGGATGCACAGCCTCTTGAGTTGGGTCGATTTTGTTGTAGGGTCTGTGTGTGCCTCTGCCTCAGCCTCCCCCTATATGTCCTACTTCGTGGACATTTCCCTGCCTTCCTCAGTCTCTTTGGTGGTCACGGTTGTGGTTTGTGCCATCTGTGCTATCACTGCTGCCTTAGCCACCTGCCACTAAGTGGCAGCTTCCTGTTCCTGGCACTTTCTCTCCGCCAAATTCACGATGCATAGCTTGGTCTCCTTCTTCCACTACTGTGCTGCAATCTTTTCCAGTTCAGCCAAGTCTGGAGCGCACCACTCCGGAGACCATGCCACCATTACATCGAAGATTGCATCGTCCGTTGCAATGAATGGAAGCTTCACCCATGTTCAGGCTGGATCCTTTCACGCCTGGATATATAGATTATGCATATCTGCCTTGAATTCTACCACACTTTGCAAACTGTTATATATTGTCGGGGACAAGCACAGCCTGCAGTTGATCCATGTTCGGATGCTCACCTCCATGAATGCCCAAAACACCTTGATCTCGTGAACCCTCGTCGCGTCTTTTGTCGCCCAGAGCAAGGTGTGCCTCGCAGCTTCAAGAAGGTTCCTCTCAATGGTGGGAAACTGGCTGTCCTCCGGCAGCTCCCCTGCAACCAACAAGATGGATAAGAGCAACCACACGTAGTGGATGTTCTTACACTGCTCCTGGGCCTCCCTACAATTTGTCAAAAATTCATGCAGAGAAACTGCACCCAGTTGAACTGGACCCCCTCTGTACACTGCTCTGCCAATGAAATTACAGATGCTGACACCTTGTCTGCGTAGCATTTCCTCATGAGCTTTCCGGCCAGTAGCTGGGTCGCTACACACACCCCTCGGTCCTTGATTCTCGCTATTACATACCCTCGCTTCCTATTCTCCAACTTATATTTGGCCTTCATAGCTTCTGCGACACCCAAGTCGCTTCTCTTTCCTGTGATGGCTGCCAGATTGTTTCCTTTGATGGGCAGCTGAGAAATTCGGTGAATTAAATCGGCCATGATGGGAATCGGCTCCTCCAGCCAGAGATACCAATCATGTACTAGACACAGTAACTGCCAGGTGACAAAAATTGTGACGGGCGCGCGATGGTAGTGGGGTATCCACCTAGATGGAGTAACCCAGCCTTCTCCACACCGTGTAACCATTTCTGCTACAGTAATTTCTCCGTAGCCAACTATGGGAACTTCTCGCTATCCGTGAGGTCCTAGTATTCGAAATTTATATTCGGTACCCGTCCCAGCGGCAGACCGTCAAACCTTATTTCATCTAGAAGAAGCGGGGTCTAGAGCACACTCTTTGTGGCCTCTAGGTCCTTCGATATCTTGGTTGTCCCTTTCCATAGGGGGATAACTTTATCGCCGAAGGTACTTGGGAAACATTCTCCACCTCATCGTCCTCTGCTTCAATTTGGGTGATCAGGGATTGCAAATCTTCCTTCTCCTCCTT
Organism: Pinus tabuliformis; assembly: GCA_031772625.1. Lineage (NCBI taxonomy): Eukaryota > Viridiplantae > Streptophyta > Pinopsida > Pinales > Pinaceae > Pinus > Pinus tabuliformis. The sequence goes on from CM062819.1 coordinate 51,452,178, forward strand.
GGTTTCAACAGTGACAGCTTTGCCCTTCTCTGCCATTGAAAATTTACTGAATCGTGGGTTTCGTAGTGATGCCCGGGCTGGCCCCATTGTCTACTTAGCTTTCTGTGGTCACGACTTGCATGGGGACTTTGGAACCTCTGGTACAGCTGCCGCCTCTCCAGGCTCCTCCTGGGTCACATGGTGCTCTGGGGTAACTTCCACAAATCTCACTTTGGTTCTTGCATCCGTCATCATTTCTACATTAGATCCGCTCAGCCGCGTACTCATGGGTGGCAAGGTAGCTTGGTGCTTAATGCTCTGTACTGGCTCAAATCTTAAACAACCAAGTGTTTCCTCGAGGCTACCCAAGGGTTTTTATAGTCACGTTTGAATTTGAATTCGACCATTCCCTCCACTTCTGAGTCATTAATACCTTTTTGGCGGTATATCATCCCGAATCTAGCCCTTAATTCCTGTCTTAGTGGCCCTCCGCTCGCTCCTTTCTGCCTTAAATTGGACCTCTTGTCATGAACAATGACATCAATGGTCACCTCCCAGCCTACCCACGCAGCAGCGTAGCCCCTTACATGCGACCGCGACCCTTGTGACATATTGGCCCTATGCGGAACCTCCTTCCCGTGCAACTCTCCTGCAAACTTGTTTATAGTCCCACACCCTCTTTCAACTGCTTGGACCATGCTTCCTACAGATAGTCAGGTGGTCGCACCCCTGGTGCGAGACTTCAATTTTCCTGCTACCCCGGGCTGCAGGCACCCTTCAAACACCCTTGCATCCATTAGTACATCGCATTCTTCTTTGTAAGGTACATGCCCGTATTTAGTAAGGTGTGGTTGTAGCCATGGTAATAGGGTTGCAATTCCTTCTAATGCAGTAGTAGGGCTGGCTAGATTTGGTCCCATCATGTTCAGTTTCTCTCGGCTCGCTTGCATGACTTTGCTTTCCAGTTCACTGATTTCTTCGTCCAATGTCACACTTTTCTTCCTCAACCGTGCCTAAGCTTCGTCGAGTTCGCGAAGTTTCAAGCTCCCTCGCTGAATGGCTTCCTATAACTGCCTAATTCCTTTACCCAGGTCCTCGTGTCCTGTCCCAACTGCAAGAGCTGCGGTCTGGCGATTCTTCTCTGCTCTCCTGGTTTCATTTCTTCTCGTTGGTGTTGGGGTCATTTCTGTGCCCTGGTTTTTTCTTATGGCCCTATAGGCCCATCGAACCACTGGTACGTGTAGGTCCTAGTCAGTTCGTCCCACCTGGTGAACATTGTTCATGATTTCACATAGCTTTTTGAATGCCTCAACATGGAATATGCGTCGCGTTCCCTACTACCATGTCGGGTTCTGATTTTCAATCCTTAGTCTGGGGTATGCTTGCACAACACACGTCTGCACCCATCGACATAGGTGAGCGCACAAACTACTTCGTCCTGGTTACTCAGCTCGCATTCGACACTGGGGACTTCCACACCGTAAGCATATCCGTCTTCTACATTCATGCCAGTTCCCCATAGTCTTCTAATGTATATTCCCCCATCGTGCGGGTGTCGCGCGCAACACCCATTCTAGCGCACCACACTGCTGCTGTTCTAGTACTGCACTTTCAAATTTGTCTAAGAATTCATCCACTCTTGTTACCCCATCATATGTTAGTAGATCCCTCGCTTTGGTTGTCACACGCCACAATGATCTAATCATCATGTTGCAATTCAGGGTTGTTACTTTGTGCAACCGGTTCTTTCAGCGCTCTATTTCTTCATTTGAATCTGAGGTATAGGAGCTATCACGCTCCCATGATATTCTCTCGTCTGCTGTCGGGTTCACCCGATCCTAGTCTTACTCCATTATCTGGTAAATTCAATCTAGTTCATTGTTGCGCACACGTTCAGTGTAGCACACTCCTTCGGCTGGATCCAACGGAACTACTACGCGTAGAGACTTTTTCTCGAATATCATCTTCCGCTTCTTCCGGTTGATGACTACATTCATATCAGTGGCCCAGTCTATTCCTCACAACGCAGGGTAAGGGTTGCTATCATCCACAATCTCTATTACCTCAAAGTCCGTCTAGATGCTTGCACCTTCGATATCCACTGTTACCCCTTGCAACCTCCCCATGGGCAAGATCTTTTGTTGGTTCGCCATTCGTAATTGAATAGGGGACCATTGTAACACGAGCCTACCCATGTGTTCCCATGTCTGCTTTGGTAACACATTCGCATTGGAACCCAGGTCTAGGATTACCTGATCCATTTCATACTCGCCAATCTGAACGCAATGCATGCTTTTGCAGCTTCTGGACTACGCGCGGTTCACCCGACCCTGCGCACCTAGTGATTAGCTCTTATAGTCCTTTAACTGCCTTATTGTCACGCAGCAGCTTCATGCATGTCTCTAAAAAGGTAGCAAGCATAGAAGGATCCATTTCTGGCTCTGGTTGATCCTTACTACCTGAAGTAGAGGCCTCCGCAAAGCTATTCTTAGCTTCCATAAATGTCTCCTTTGCGCGTTCCAAGTCAAACTCAGGTTCCTTTGTAGGCGCCTTACGAACCCATGTATCTTTCTCGGGCTGCTTCCCCTTATCTTCCCTGGTAGTCGCACCACTTCGAAAGCACCATATTCACATTTGGGTCTTCCTCGCACGGTTCAAACCTCATCATTTGAACATTCTGCGTCGGAGTAGGCTGGAGTACCCCTTTCTCGCGCATCTGCACAATCAATGTAGGACAATCTACTGCTTCATGGTCGAATTGAGGATAGCATGAACAAGATAGTCTCGTCAGGTTGGTACAATCGCGAGCATAGTGCCCTGGTCCTCCAAAATTGTAACAGATTAACTGTCTGCGGCCCCTTCTTGGCCTCATTCCCCCTCATCCTCGACCTCGCCCTTGAAACCCACCATGCACCATCCTCATTGTTGGGTCGACGGCTCACATTTCTATCTGCATCCGATAGGCTTGGGTCTGATCCATCATTAAATCATAGCTCCGACAAGTACGCTCATCATGGTCGACCGATCTACAAAAATTTCAAAACAACTGCTGGGGGGTCTATGTATATTTCAGTAACAAATGACAGTTTTCTGTCATGTGCTTTCCTCCCACCTGACAGATCGCGCACTAGCGCGTGGGTGCCACACTTGGCGCTGCCTGTGCCTCTGGTCTCAACGGCATGGGTCCCCCTCCTGCCAAGTAGTTCGCAAATACTGGACAGTGATCCTTGTCGTGGCCCTGGCATTTTCATTTTTTGCACCACACTTCTTCGCGCGCCTCTGGCCGTGGCGCCCTATCCTGTTTTAGGCTCTGCATCTCTAAGCATAGATTCTATAGTTGCACGTAGATTTTTTGGACTCCCAATCCCGGATCCTGTGTCAGTGTTTCATGCAAGCTCATTTCCATTTCCAACGCTTCTGCCTAGGTTGAAAGCTTTTACTATGACAACGTCCTCCTTAGGTGTGGTGTCAAAGACGCCACAAACCACGCATGGTGTTGCGCATCCGTTAGCATCATATTAGCCTCGTGTATCATACTCTTCAATCTCTAATCTAGATCCCAGGGGGTCTCGCCTGGAAGCATTGTGATCTCTTTAAATATGATGATTGACTATGTCTCTGATTTCATCCGACTAAAGTCTCTGTTCAGCGCATTCTAGATCTCTGCTATTCCTGCATTTGGGTGATCATTTGAGTGCTTGATATACCATGTCAACGTGCAATCCTGCAGTGCGCTCACCAATGTGGCCTTCTTAATGTTATCATCTGTGACCCCATGTGCTTCCCACATTGCTCTTACTATGAACCAGAACTGATCAGGATCCTCATTTCCTACTCCTCTAAATATGGGTAGCTTGATCGCGCTCGCCATGCTGAACTGTGGGTTTGGTGGAGGTGGGGTGGTTGAATATGGAGGTGAAGTAGGTGAAGTGGGTGATGGCTTAAGTGGAGGTGATAACTGCAGAATGCGCTGCCTTATCAAACTAACCGCACTTCAAACTAACCGCACTTCTTGGGGAAACCTGAGCGCGCTCTTCCTCGCTCTCTCGTGAAGGTGAAATTAAAGGACTGTTTCCTAATCCCTCAGTACCTTTGTAGATTCTTCCGCTTTGCATCGTTCCCAACATTAATGTATTCACATCACCGGTTTTTCACATAACAACATCTTAATCCAGGTATTCAGGGATTTAATGTACCTACCTTGCGGTCCCTTGAGAAAACGTCGTTCTGCTTCACTATAGCTCACGGTCATGTCTACCATGAACTCAGTGATAAATCCCCCTATTATCTGGTCGAGCTAATGGTCCACAGCCCACGCGATCTTATCTTATGATGCCTCTAGTCTACGCACTAACTCCGGATTCCACACTATCGGTTGATCGAGCTTGTACCTTCCTTGGCTATCGGCTAGCCTCGCGATCCAATCATACAATTCAGAAGAGAAGGACGCGAAGAAGATCTCATGGATTTCCGTATATACGTAGCGATCTAGCCACCTCTTCTCGGATATCTGCGGAGTTCTGTTTTCCTATGTCACAAACTCATGAAGCTTCTTATCCAACCAATCTTCAATTTCCTTCTTCATAGGATTCTAGTGTTCCGACATCAAACATCCCTTAGGCAGATCCCAGTCCCGTTAATGGAACCATTTGTTGGCTTATTGGGGCCTGACCCAGGTTCAGAAGTGATTTAGCCAAACAAATCCTGAAACTACCAGCCCTTTCGGCAACAGTCCGCGGAGCGCAGACTGAGGTCTCACCTGAGGTAGTATGGGAGGGTGCTGGAACTAGGTTTCCACACCCTAGGGATGTCTTGATGAGGTCTGGGAAGTTCACGAACCGATCCTGCACGCTTGCGCTGCTCCACGCAGCTGTTTGACCTTTGCGTAGCTCTGGTATTGAGCACGAAGAGGTGATGTCTAGATCATTTACCCTTATTGTGTTGTTATTTTAGATTTGACTTAATTCAGTAGTCTTATCAATCATTCAACATTCATAGCAGGTGCGTGCAATCATAAAATGTAAAGAGATGCATAAAGATATAACAGAGTATAAACATATAGATCTATGAGCAGATGCACAATATTCTAGAATCAATCATATCTTTTATTAAACTTTTGTTCCATTACAATCCCAACTCCACCCTGTGCACTCAACTGCAGGGGTCCACGCACACAGCTATGGACTCTACTAGGCCTCTGCGCACACAGCTGCAGAGCCTCTTCTTACACCCCAACTCAGACTTACAGACTCAGAGTGAAGTCCTTAGTCAGAAACCTATAACACTTAAGATCAAAACTAGCAAAATCTTACTTCTACACTTAGAGCCTCGCTCTATTTATACATTCCCATGGTTTGCGGACCATGGGTAGGCCGACACATTCTATATTAAGTTACAATATTTTAGGGCAAACTACCCTAGACTCTTCGCACTCCGTGCCCACATTTTACGGGGTCTTACATTACATTTGACCAAAACCTCGAGCTTCATGCCCCAAAAACCCACTATAGGGGGATCCACTGCCCAACAACTCTTTTCACCAAGGAAAATCCCCAACCACACCCACAACACAACATCAATGCAGTTATGGGGTCCTAACTGCACACCTAGGCCTACTTCCATGCAATTATAACCCAAAAACTCATGTACTATGCTAGTGGTTCTGAGATCTTAGCCACGTTTTCAAGCTAGCCTCCAGACCACTACCTAGAATTGATTTTAATTTTCCAGAAACATAAACAATATGATTACAAGGCCAACCAATCAAAACTCAAGTAATAACTTTACCTAGACATGTATAATCCATGATAGACATTTCATCAAACATATGGTAAACAGAGAAGCTATAAGTCATGAATGCATATCTAATCATAGACTTTTGAACTTCATCTTAAAATCACCAAGAAGGTTTAATGCCCTCTCTAGCTATCTTCCAAAACTCATGTTATCCCGTGCATTCATCAACCATTCAATAAATTATCAAATCATGAAGGAGATCCACAGATAGAGCCACGGGGGCTTCACTGGGGAAGCAATACCATACCACGTGCATTCAGAATGGGGGATTTATATTGAGGAAAACATGACATAACATATTGGGGGATATATAGGGGATAAATGGTTTTTATATTGGCAGGTATTAAAAAATGGAGCTCATAGTTAATGAAAAAATATAAAGGGGTATAAAAAATGTTAATGAAAAAATGGATACCTACAATATCTAATGAGAGTAGGGGTTTTTTCGATTGGGAAGGTGTATTGGGTTTATATTGGTAGGGGGTTAAATAATGTGATCTTTAGAGATATTTTCCAATACATAGTTAAACTAATGGTATTGTTTAATATGCCACGAACACACGTGATATGTCAAAGGCTCATTGAGTGAAGCCCCTGTGGCTAGAGAACATCATATAACTAGGTATATAACCAAAATATAACTAGAATAGAGACCATAACAAATCATCCATAATGTCAACATGATAACCAATACAAGTGCTTATATATCACAATAGGAAAATAAATCTTATTAACATATGAAAATTCTAACTAATTTAGGGACTTCCATGTACCATATGACCATAGATTGGGATGAACCAAATATCTCTTTCATCCAATCACACCCATGCCATATTCCAAGCATGAATGTGGGATCATAAGGGCATCATATTCTTTCTACATCACTTCGTTCCATTCATCACGAGAAGCAACTTCATTAAAGGAATTTGGTTCAAAATATGTAGACAAATTTAGTTCACAATCATAAGAAACATCCATATAAACAGGTGAATCAGGATCATCTACATCACCTCCATTTTGTCTAATAGAGATTATTGTTCCTTTATTTCCAACCTCATTAGGAGGAGCACTTTCAAGTGTCTTTTTCAGCTATTTTGGAGCACCTTTATGAGATGGCCCAGGTTGCTCAGTTGGCTGAGATGGGCTCGAATCAATATTTAGCCTCCCAATTTTTTCAATCACATCACTCAAGTGTCATCTTGATAAGTGGTTGGAGCTTCATGAGGGGGGGAGAGTGCTTCAGAAGGAGATTCCATAGATTGATCCAATATAGGGATCCCCCTTCAAGATGTGGAATATCATTATAAGACTCTTGAAAAGACTTTGAATGTCAAAGTCTATCCAAGCGATCAAGTTGTCACTCAACAACATTTTCAATGTTGGAAAATTCAAAAAATATCACATCTCTAGATATTAGAAACTTCTTATTAACTTCATCATAGAGACAATATGCTTTGTATACACAACACATAGAACTACATCAACCCAAAACATTAGCTTAACATTCTTGAAAAATATTATTGAACATACAATATTTAAGATTGTCTTGTTCATTCTTTTAGCTACTCCATTTTGTTGGGGATTATAAGGCACCATTTTTTTATGTTTGATCCCATGCTGGTGAAGATGGTTTTCAAATTCATTTGAAGTATATTCTTTTCCATTATCAGTAGGAATACAACCAATATGAGATTGTGTATCATTTTCAATCCATGCATGAAAGTTCTTGAATGTTTCAAAGGCTTCAAAATGTTTCTTCAATAAATAAACCCCACACATTTTGGTGTAGTCATCAATAAATGTCATCATATATTTATTACCATTTTCAGAAGGAACAAGCATTGGGTCACACAAATCAGAATGAATGAATTCAAGCTTTCTATGTGCTCTGGAATGAGAATCATGAAATGATTATTTGTTGTGCTTTCCTATGATACAAGCATCACATTGCTTAAGTCTCCTAGGAATTTTAGGCAAACTAGTAACACCATTTTTCTTCAACAAATAAAGTATGTCATAGTTCATATGTCCAAATCTAGCATGCCATAAAATACTTGATGGAAGTGTACCTTCATCATAATGATAATTGTATTAAAATTTCTATGCATGAGAAGAGGTTCCTTGCAACTTTAATAATCTTTCTTCTTCTATCCCAATCATGACAAGTGAGTGATATGATGCTTTTCTGACCTCAAACTTTCCATCAAATATGTTTTCAGATGTGTACCAAAGACATCAAATTTCTCCTCAACTTCGGGAGGTATAAAACATCATGTAGAAGAAAGTATGGAAGACTAGGCAGTTTGAGCCTGATGGAGCCAAGCCCTGATGGCTTGAGTTTTGACTTGTCTGCAAAGTAGACTTATCCATCAACATTGTCAATGAATTATTTAAAGAAAGAAATTTTGAAATTCATGTGGTAATTTTCTCTTGAATCAAGAAACCAAGCATCTTTCCATGAAACAAGTGACGTATCGAATAAGTCTTTAGTTACTCCAATGTTGCTAAAAATAGTAAATGTTTCTATATTCAAGGAAACCAATGAAACCAACTGGAGGTCTAGGTGGAATAGGTGGGTGGCCACCACTATCCACCTGGATCAGTCCTCCCCCATTAGGAATAAAAGGTCCCCATTGCAATTAGAGCCTATATGAGGTGAAATTTGTGTTGAACCTAGACCTTGGTGAGCCACTTTCCTTGGTGAAGGAGTTGGCCTTCTTTGACAACTTGATATAGCTAGATCCTCCGCTAGAAAATGTTCTTGATCTATGTTTCCATGATCCTATTAGTTGTGGCATATTCTATATAGCTTTGGTTGAGCTTTATTAGTGTCATTTGGTCAACAACATTAGATGTGTCCAACAATGGGGGAAAGCATGGTCACAGTCGATCCACATTGAACACTAGGTGCAGGCTAAGGAACGATGGAATGTTGAGCTTGAAATCATTTCCCCCTATGGCCTTATTGATGGTGTAAGGCCCATATAGAAGCAAAAAAATCTTGTGGTGGTCCCCAGCGAGGCACTCCTTCTACAAATGTAACCAAACTTTGTCACCCACCTGGAACTTGTGTGGCACCCGATGTTGATCATGACATTGTTTGTACTTGGCATTTTATTTCAAGATGTAACAATTAATGAATAATATTTTTCCTTAATGGCATACAATACTTGGGATATTATGCCTTTTCCAAATGGAAGAAAACTCACTAGATGTAAATGGGTGTATAGAACTGAGTATGCTTCAGATGGAAGTGTTGAAAGGCATAAGGTCTATTTATTTGCCAAATTATTTTCTTAAGTTAAAGAGATTGGATATAATAAAACATTTTCCCTTGGAGACAAAATGAATTCCATCCACCTTATTATATCCCTTTATTCATCACATAAATAGAAAATCCATATAATGGTCCAACTTTTTTCATGGTGATTTGCAACAAAAAAATTACATTGAAAAACATCCTTGCTATGTTTAAGATGACTCTATTCTTCTCTGTCGCCTTAAGAAATCTCTTGGTGGTCTTAACAAATATTTTCAAGTTCAATATGCTAAAATGGATTACTTTCTTCTTGAGCCTAACTTTTCTAGATGTCATTTTTACCTCAATGTCTATACCAAGAAGTTAGGTCACCATCATGTAATAATTGTTCTCTATGTTTATGACCTTATTATCACTAATAGTGACCAAAAATTTTTAAACCTTGTGAAATCCAACCCTAAGAGGAAATTTGAGATGATAGACTTAAGATGTTTGCGTTATTTCCTTACCCTCCAAGTATTGCATACCGATAAAGGAATTTCCCTTTCCTAGTTTATGTATGTACGTGACCTTCTTCACCACTTTCAGATGGAAATTTGTAAACCAAAACTATATCCCTTCCAATATTGAGTCAAACATGTTTCCTCCTATACTACACTCAAATTAGATGCCACTTTGTAGCATCAAATTATTAGTTGGTATCATTTTTTATTTGACTCATATTCAACCTTATATTTCCTTTGTAGTTGGTATTATTGCTCAATGTATGTCAACACAAATGAGATCCATTGGAAATAAATAAAATGGAAAATTCAATATATCTAGGGTATAGTTTAGTTTGGGATATGTTAGTATCCTATAGTCATAGTAGTCATACAACAAGTTTTGTCTTTCAAATTATTTGGAAAATATGTAAAAGGTTAGGTTTTGATCTTCTAGAGATCAAGATATTGGTATTATTATAGAATAAAGTTTTATTATTGAATGTAAGTGTGTCAAAATGTGTGAAGGGTTATGAAAATAGTCATTGATATCTTGAGATGTCGAGTTAAATAAGTCTAGGATCATATATAATTCAAAATCATGAGTGAGGTCATGTTGTCATGTCTTATCATCATGGGCACATATTTGTAGGGTCACTTGGGTTAGTTAGAGTGTCAAATCATAGTCATCCATGACATCACTTTGGTACAACGGTTAGGAGGACAACACTACACTTTTGACAGGTGCTATGTTTTTATGATTGATTTTCAAAATCGTAACCACTGCCCTTGAAATGAAAATTCAACTTCCTTGGGAGTTCAAATGCATGGTTAACCTTCAAAAATACCTCAAAGACTTTCATTTCTCCATCAAAATCTTGTTGAATATTGATTGGAGTTCGTTGCGCAAAGGAGGCAGGGGAAGCGCTTTGCTCGCAGACAGATGTTGTGCTCACACACAGTCATTGCATTTTCCAAATTGGTGGTGAATTACTCATTTCAGGTGAAAATTCCATATTCTCCCGGGTCATTAGTCTTGCATGTTGACAAATTTGTTTACATTTGTTGAGAAAAACATTTCAAAAAATTGATCAAAACTCAAATTTTGGCCTTGCTGCATTTCTGGGGAATTCACTGTGTTTTCCTTCAGTGTTGCGCTTTTATGATGTTAACCATTTCTAACGCAAAAAATATTGTCTACCACCTTTATATTGAAGTCTTCTATGTCGTTCAAGTGATTTAAAACTTATTACTTGGTCATTTCTTTCCTTAGAGGTCAAGAAACATTTTTTCCTCCAAGCGTTGCACCTATGTATCTAATTCTTCCATTGTGACCAAGAAAACACTAGTTAATTTTTTGTGTTTTGAGAGGTGATTTTTGTTGTCCGGGTTTGTTTCATAGGGTTTTCATCCTGAATTGTCACAAAACCCTAATTTGGATCTCAAATTCATCACTATTATATTATTTGTTGCACTAAATAAGCTTACACTCAGACTGTATTCAAGAAACCCTAGAGCATAACTTGGTTGTGAAAATTCATGTCAACCCCATATAGAAAGAAATATAAGGTAGGAACCATTGTTAGGTTTTAACCCCAATACCTTACCTTGATCAATTCAGACCCAACAATCAAAGTTTCCTTTGAGCAAGTTGGATGCATCAAATTCTGAGAAAAAATCCATGGATTTAATGTACAACTCACCAAAGAATTTTCCATGAGTTTCAGTGGATTAGATGTTAAGGTTGTAGGGCTCACTTTTCCAGTATCAAATGTCACTATATCAACTGTAACAAAGATTCCCCTTTAGGGAGAGCATTGGTTCAAGGGCATGCCTCTTGACATTGCTAACTATAAATATTTTTTGAAGCCTGAGTATAGAGATAAAGGGTATGGAGCCATTGTCCCTAAGGAGTATTTACTGGAGCCCTACATCAAGATTTTGCAAGCAATTAAGAGATACTTTACCTATGAGGGTAGGTTTGGGAGGATCTTTGAGTACCATTTAGACTTTTAATGCATTTCATAGGGAAGATCCCTCTAAATCTACCCTCCTATTTGTTCAGAAGCCTTAGCAAGATGGAAGATAAAGTACAAGGAAAACAAAGCCAAATGGAACCTAGTCTTTTCAACTTTTCTTTGACTAAATTATTGGTGTTGGAGGAATTAAATAGGATAAATCAATCATTGCAGTCACTTATATATTCTTAAAAATTGGCAACTAACTTACCAACCAGTTATGTGAGAAAGAAAGACACACCATCATCTGTGGAAAAATAAATAAAATCACCAACTGGAAATTCTGTGAAAAGACCATTACTTGTTGTGGGCCCATTAGAAAAGAATAAAGGTAAGAAGTTGCATTTTTTTCCTGAAGTAATGAAGCTTCCCAAAAATCCCCTCACTAGATCTATTGCAAAGAAGCTACTCTTGGAACAAACATTTGAGCATTCATCTGAATCTTTAGAGGCTATACTAGAAGACATTGTTCCAAGTGATAAAGACGAGGATATTTTGGAGTTAGAAGAACAGTTAAAGAAGGTACACTAGGTCATTTCCCAATTGCAACATGATAACAAGGAATTGAAGAAGGTTTCTCTAGAAAGGATAGTTAAGGCTATTGAAGAAGAACTAGTGAAAAAGACCACACCATATTACACTAAGTCTAAAGGAAAGGAGAAGATAGTGGGAGAGGACATTCAAGAGGTACAAGCTCCATCACCTAGAGTCACTAGGTCTTCAGCTAGAAAATTATAGATACAGGAAGAATAGTCAGTACAAGAAGAAAAGAAGATGGAGATAGATGAGGGAAAGAATACTTTTAACAAGTTGAGGATGCAGTTGAATAAAACCCACAGTGAGATTGATGAATTCAAGGAGTAGGATGAAATGGCTAGGAAGAAAATGTATGATCTTTTGAACATGTATGATCAAGCAATGGAAAATTCCAAGTATATGCTAAAGAGGTCTCTCCCATTACATAGGCAGCTAAAAAACATATGTAGATAGAACCTTTAAATGAGGAAGAATTTGAGAGCTACCAAGCAACAATTGAAGGAGATACAAGAGAAAGACAAAGTTAAGCTAGATTTATTGGTTGAAGCAACCAAAGTTTAAGTGTTGGAACAGGTAAAACAAAACAGTTTTGATTTTTGGTTTTTTTCCTAAGTATGCTTATTGAATGGGGTTGAGGTTAAGAGGTCATATTTTTCATGAAGTCTTTCTTGAAAACACAGTTATTCAGAATTCTCAAGTGACTTTCCAAAAGAAGCAGCTCACACAACTATTTTGTATCTTGGCCAAGCATTAGGGTTAGGGTTTTGATGTAAAGGTGGAAGCTTTGTCATTTTTTTTGGTGAAGAGGGACTTGAATGGGGTTTGAAACATTATCAACATCATGTCAACATCATCAGAAGGATGTGTCTTTCTCAGAGATCTCAGCATGGATCAAAACCATGAAGAATAGGTCGCACTGCACTTTCTTACTGGCATTGCGCTTTTGCTGTAGGTGAAATTTTGAGAGTTGAGGGCTTGGTGTTATGAAAGAAAGTTTTTAAGGAGGAAGTTGGTGATTTCCAGGCCATTTCACATGTGAAAAATTATTCAAGCAACTTAGGGAGTGATCAGAGCCACATCAACCATGGATTCACTATGTTTTTATGCTGCATTTTGTGTTTCTGATGAACTAAGAGGTTGCGCAGTGTCAACAATGCACTTCCACAAATTCATCCTTTTGACTGAGATTTTCATGTCAAAACTTCATGTAATTTGTTTTTATGCTAATGGTAAATATTATGAGGAATATAAGGACTTATAAAATTGATTTAGACTTATTATTTAATTTAAATATGCTTGAAAAATCTTTGGTCAAATAATTCCTGGTTTTCTGAAAAACAGTTTTATTTTCACTTCATTAGGTAGAAACATAAATCCTATTAGGGAATTCAGTTCCTAGAGGTGGGAACTGTTTGGTAAATTTAGAGTGTCCTAAATTTCTATATTAATTGTCAATCCGGGAGTCGTAAACTGCTGAAGTGAGGTGCACTATATATGCAAGATAATCGATTTCTTACTTTTTGTCATTTTTGATTTTTGGTTTGTTTTTGGGTTTATCTTTTGTTGATTCCCTAATGTGAGATGGCAATTCTAAAAGTCAAGTATGGATATAAGTATTCAAGGCAATGGTGACCTTTAAAATGATTTCCAAACTTCAAAGTTTTCAAAAAGGTTTTAAAACTTGCAATGATGAAATCAATTCCTAAGAGAAAATAAAAATGTACCAATATTCTAATTAAGCCAAACAGTGAGCTAGTGACTATGAAACCTAGTATCCTTGCTGCTGTATAAAAAGAAACTAAACTCAAAGAAATTCAAAAACTGCAAGCAAAGTAAACTAAATCATATTACATCAACTCATATTCTGACCCCTCACCATTCGACCCGCTCTGGCTATAGGAGGTAATCATAAACAATTTGAGCAATCTGATATCTAATTTTCATAAAATGAAACTAATATCAAACTACACATTCATACTTCAATCCCTCACCATTTGACTCGCTTTGGATTTAGGAGGTAACTGAAAATGACATGAGCAATTCAATAACTAACTTGTAGAAAAATAAACTAATATCAAACTACGCATTCATACTTCAATCCCTCACCATTTGACTCACTCTGGCTATAGGAGGTAACTGAAAATGACATGAGTAATCTAATATCTATCTTGCAGAAAAGTAAATGAACAAAACTGAAAGAAATAAACAGTGCTGGAATTAGAACTAAGAAAATAAATTAGCAGAAGGACAAGATAATTTCATGTCATTAGTCATTATAAAGCTATGTGCAAATGCTCGAGCTGCCTATTAGAACCTGAAACAAAGACATTGATCAGTTAACAGCATTAGAAAGCATAAAAACTATGGACAACAATCGACATGAATACCATAAGCAGTGCAATATATACAAGTAAACAATTATGGCATCAGGAACGTAAAGAAATAAAGCATGAAACTATACAGCAGTTAACAAAACCTTGGTGTGTACAGGGGCCCTCTGCACAACCTCGGCCAATCAGCAATCAACCACGAATTGAACTTATAAATAGTGTCTTCTCATGTATTAAAATGCAGTCATAACATAAAGATAAAGTCACGGCACAATGGGCTTATAAACAGTCAAAATTACATTAAAAAAGCTAGCTAATATGTGTATGAGAACGCTTTATTTATAACAGAGGATGACACAACTACTTTCCTAAAATCTGCGCTGATAAAAAGACACGTGAATAACCACGTCCAGAAATCTATCATGATGATAGCCGTGAAAATTAAATCCAAGGAGGGTGGCTGTTAGATTCGGTTCATGGAGCAGTCCCCAGGTGTTAACACGTCTCCTGAGATTTAGGAACGGCCACGCAAGTCTTCACGTGGTGAAAAACAGAGTTCTGCCACCGTAAAACTCTTAGGTTGACCACCGCTTGACTGTCTTTGACCACGGCCTTCTGTGAGGGATTCGGCTGAACCAATAGGACACGATCCATGTCCACATCATTTGAAACTTGCCCATGTGGCCGGATTCGCCTGTAGACACCTGTAACATAGACTTCAACAAAAAGGCTGCGGAAAGTTGAGCTGGCTGCGGAAAGTGACAAGATTCCACAGCTGAATGAGCAAAAATCTAGATCAAACAGCAGTCACAAGACATAGTTAGGAAACCATTTTATATGCTCTTTTTAAACTAATATGCAATGATTTGACAACTTAGGAGGTCCAGGTAAATGGAAAAGGCTGAAAAGGTGTATAGGGAAGATGCAAGTTTGGGACTCAACATACCCCCACTGTGAAGGTGTTGCATGTCCTCATGCAACCAAAATTTTGATCATTCCCCCTTTAGTCCATGTGTTCTGAAGCTTCTACCAGTACATCTAGTCCTCTTCTCTTCTTCCTTGGTGCTACTACCATCCTGGGCTTCCTTATCAAACATCTGAATTTGAGATTGATTAATTCCCTACTCAACTTCCTGCACTTTTTCTTTAATTTCTTGTTCTTTTTCTGCCACAGTCCCAGATGTAACATAGTGTTATCATGAATGATTTTGTCCACTTTGCTTTGCTCCTTTAATGCTTCATTTTCTTGTTTAATGTGCCTGTTTAAAACCTCCAATTCAAACACTTCTTGTTTCAATGATTGGACTTGTGCTTCTTGTGCTATGTGAGGCAGAGTGGATGATGTGCTTGGGCCTGCAGCTGTCTTCTCTAAGGATTCGAGATAATCATACACCTCTTGCTGATTTGGATCTATTTCGGGTGTTTTCCTTGGGTTGACCTCAAAGTCTTGTTGAGGAGGAGGACTGATTTCTAATTCTGGCCGAGAAGGACTTATATCAACATCTAGAGGATTGGTTTCAGTATTTGGCTAAGGATGAGGTGGGCTACGGCCAGCTGGAGGTTTCTCGGGTGTTTCCCCACCCAAGTCAATGAAGTGGGGTCCTTTTACTTGTGTTTTCCTCCACTTTCCTCTAAGCCTGCTTCTTCTTCTTAAATATTGTGGGCTAGTACTCTCTTCTTCCATACTCTATTTTCCTTTTTCTTTCTTCTTGGTTGTAGCAGCTTGTTTTCAAAGATGCACTAGTCTCTCAGATAACACTTGATAGTCTTCCTCTAAATATGGTTTTCGTGATTGGTAGACATCTTCTATGCTCCTTTTTCCTTTCAATTTTCTCTGTTTTCTATCCTTAGTTCTTTCCTCCTCTTTTTGACCAACTTCTTTAGTTTTGCTAATAGGAGAGTCTTGAATTATTGCACTTTTTTCTTTTCTCCTACTCCTTCTTGGTGTTTTTGGTGTACTGCTTTCAGGTACCTCGGATGGTTCTTGAAAGTAGTTTCTTACTAAAAACCGTTCCCAGGTATCTTTGTTTTTCTTCAATTGGTCTTCAATTAGAATCCTCACAAGCCCATGATGATATAAATGAGGTTCTATGTCTTCTATGTTCTTTTGGACTGTTGTGCACATCTTTTTCAAGCTCAGCAATAAGAAGTAGGGCAGATTAAAGGTTTGCTTCTCTAAGAAGTTCATCAATAACCGAGTATGATACATGTACATTGCTCCAAAACGGCCTTCACAAGTAATGAACTTTTGAATGATTAACAGTAAGCTGGCCCACTCTTCTTTTAATGCATGAACAGGAATTCCTTTTGTGAATACAGTAACGTCCATACCTGGGTTACATAATATGACTCTCCATGCCTGCTCGTCCAAACTCTTGTTTTTAAACCAGCGTTCACTTTCCTGGGGCAGGTCTGTAGCAGCTGCTATGGATGCTTCAATGACCGTGAACTTAAGGTCTCCAATTTCCACCACTTGGCCATTAAAAGACCTTGCAAAAGCTTTTGTTATCTCCTTATTGTGGCCCTTAAATTTTTGAATGAAACGTAGCCATTTTGCATTCTTCAGCAAGTCTTTTACTTGAGGGTATCCTTCTAAGAACTTGGGCCCTTCCGGTTCTACCCTCAATAACCGACCCATCCTTTCCTCTGTTTGAAATTCAACTGTGTGTGAGGGTTTAGCAGAGGTGAGACGGCTAGGTTACGGGGTTTGTGGAGAAGAAAATAGTGGCTGAAAATGGAAACTGGAGAACAGGTAACAGAAGTGTTTAGGGACTGTAAGCGGAAACAGAGGATAGGCAGCCGAGGTGAGTTCACGAAATGGAGTGGAGACGTATGTGAATGAGGTGGTAATGTAGCCGTGGCTTTAACAAAATGGAACGGTAGTAAAGTGAAGCCGAAATTTTTGAGCTGAACGGCTGCGTAGGAGATGTTACACGTTTATGAAATGGCTGCGGAAAGTGCGGTGGAGAGGATCCGTAATTAAATGGGTCACATCTCATGATTACAAGTGGAGTGTGAAAGTGCAGTCAACTACGAGTTAAACCCGAAAATTAATCATGAGACCGTTTAGGGAATAAATGCATGGTTCATGGAGGAATGTCGTGGAATGGTAATGGAGCTATCGTGGTAATCATTGCATATAGTGGAGCTTTAAGGTTTAATAACTATGAAAATTGTGCCTTTGATTGCTATTTGAAAGAAATTTTTACCCATACCTTGGAATCTTTGCCATTTGTTGTCCATTAGCCCTTAATCAACTGCTCCTTATTGATGTCTTTAGATGCTCCATGTCTTCATAACATATTCTCAGTCGTACCTGCATTTTCATGATTATTGAACTAACATCTTAATTGTTAATTTGAAAAACAGAGTGGTGGCTACGAAAACTGCTTCTGGCTGCAGAAACTGATTCCAGCTGTGGAAACTAACACAGCAACCACTTGGCTGAATAAAGATAGTTAGATAATAACTAGCTGAATGGAAATGGTCATGAAAGAGACTTTTATTGATGAAATGGAATGAAATGGAGTGGGATGAAATGGAGTGGAGTGGAATGAAAATGAAATGGAGTGGAATGAAAATGAAGTGAAGTGAAAATTGGAAAGAAAAAGAGAGATTTGTTTTTTTGGAAAATATAGGGTGTCAGGTGTTCCTGATTTTCACTCTATATTTTCTATATAAGACTGCCAATTAGTGATTGGTTTTTAGGCTTATACAATTATTATTAATTCTTTTTTTTTTTTTTTGTTAACAGAAAGGAACAAAAGCTAGGCTGGTGGAGAAGAAGGATTCTTCTTCACCAGCCTTATTGCAGAATTCTCTTGAAACATTTTGACAAATTCCTCTTTTGAGAGTGGCTTATGATAAATCTTTAATCTGTGGCCATTCACAATAAGAGGAGTTTGAAATTCATCAATGGTCTTGATTCTTACCACTCCATTGCTAAAGACTTTGTCAATCTCATATGGCCCAAGCCAATGGGTCTAAAATTGACCTTTGAAGTCTTTAAACTTTGAATCAAATAGCAATGCCCAATCTCCCTCTTGAAACTTTTTCCCTTTGATGTATCTGTCATGCCACTTACCTCTTTGATGTTGAACTAGATCAATTCTTAGGATTTCTTCTTGTCTGATCTCATCCAGCTCATTCAACTACTCCATTCTGTGCTTTTGGGCTTCTGATAGATCCATCCCCAACTGAACTGCCATCTTGAAAGTTTTGACTTGAAACTCAATGGGGAGCAGGACTTCTTTCCCATAAACAAGTTCATAGGGAGAATGTCCTGTTGTATTCCTCCATGTAGTTCTGTAGGCCCATAAGGCTTCAGGAAGCCTTTCTGCCCAATCTCTTCTGTGTAGATGAATAGTTTTGGTGATGATGCTTTCAATAACTTTGTTTGTAGACTCCACTTGGCCATTTGCTTGCGGATGGTAAGGAGTAGATTTTCTGTGCTTGATTTTGTATTATTCCATCAGCTTCTCCATCATGTTGGATGTAAATTGACTTCCCTGATCTGTCACAATTTCTCTTGGGACACCAAAGCGAGTAAAAATATCCTCATAAAGAAAACTAACAACTAAATTTTCAGTAGCAGAAAGTAATGCTTTGGCTTCTACCCATTTAGTGACATAATCAGTACATACCAATATATAATTCTTTTGTTTAGATGGTGGATTAATGGGTCCAATGAAATATAAAGCCCATTTTTCAAAGGGTTCGATGAGTACATGTGGTTGTAATGGCAATTCATTTGAAAGAGTCAGTTTCCCTACTGTTTGGCAGCTGTCACACCTTTTGACATATTCTTTTGTATCTTTGAAGAGGGAAGGCCAATGATATCCTAAAGAAAGGATTTTATAGGTCGTCCTTTTGTCAGCAAAGTGTCCACCGCATGGTTCATCATGACATGCTTTGAGGATGTTAGGCATTTCATCTTCCCTAACACATCTTTTGATCACACAATCTGGCCCTGTTTTAAACAATTAGTTAGAAATCCATGAATATTCTGAACTCTCCTGAATAATTCTTCTTCTTTCACTAGGAAATAGATGTGGAGGTAGTTTCCCTGTAACCAAATAGTTAGCAATATCTGCATCCAAGGAGTTTTAGTAGTTACTGCAAATAAATATTCATCTGGAAACTTATCCTCTACAGGAGAATCTTCTTTAGTATTTTGGATCCTAGACAAGAAATCAGCTACTGTATTTTGTTTCCCTGGTCTATCCAACACAGTAATATTGAATTCCTGTAAAAGTAAGAGCCATCTTGTAACTCTGCCATTAGTAATAGGTTTGTTCATTAGATATCTAATCATAGAATGATCAGTATGGAAAAAAGTTTCATAGCCTGTTATATAATGTCTAAACTTATTGATTGCATGAACAACAGCTAAGAACTCTTTTTCAGTCACAGTATAGTTCAACTCAGTGGGAATCAAATTTTTACTGGTATAGTAAATGGCATAAGGAACTAAATCCTTTTGACCCAACATAGCTCCTAGAGCTGTATCTGAAGCATCTGTAGAAATATGGAAAGGAAGTTTCCAATTTGGCCCTCTCAAGATGGGTGCTTCAGATATTCTTGTTTTCAAAGCTTCAAATGCTGATTGACAATCAGGATCCCATTTGAATTCACAGTCTTTTGTAAGCAATTTGAAGAGTGGAGATGTTATTTTGGTGAAGTTTTCTATAAATCTTCTATAGTACCCAGTAAATCCCAGAAAACTTCTAACATCTTTTTGACAATTTGGAATAGGCAACTTGGAGATGACTTCAACTTTTGATCTATCAACTTTAATCCCATCCCCTGAAATGTGATGTCCCAAAACAATACCTTCAGTAAACATCATAAAGCATTTTTCATGACTCAATGAAAGGTTTGTTTCTTTACATCTTATAAGGACTCTTTCCAGTTCTCTAATGCCTCTTCAAATGAATTACCATAAACTGTAAAATCATCCATATAAACCTCTGCACAATCGTGGATTAGATCAGAAAAAATACCTAGTACTGCTCTTTGAAATGTTGCGGGTTCATTACATAATCCAAAAGGAAGCACTCAGTAAGCAAAATTTCCCCATGGACAGGTAAATGTGGTCTTATCCTGATCTTCAGGTGCTACCTGAATTTGATTATAGCCACTAAAACCATCCAAAAATGAAAAGTACTTTTTGCCTGCTAGAGTATCTAATACCTGATCGATAAAGGGCAAAGGAAGGTGATCCTTCAAAGTTGCTTTATTCAATTCCCTGTAATCAATGTAGACTCTCCATTTACCATTCTTTTTAGGTACTATAACCAAAGGAGAAACCCATCAGCTATCTGAAATTGGATAAATAAAGTTTACATTGAGTAGTTTTTGGAGCTCTTCTTTCACTATCTCCCTAAGGTTTGGATTCATCCTTCTCTGAGGTTGTCTGATTGGTCTACTGTTTTCCTCGATGTAGATGTGATGAATGCAAGTCTTAGGGTCAATACCTTTCATATCAGTATACTCCCATGCAAATGCAGTAGAATGTTTTTGCATGATTTTGGTTAGCTCTCCCTGTTGTGATTTTCCAAGTTTTTGTTGATATTCAATGTTTTACCTGGAAAAATCTCAATGGCGGAACTACCAAACTATTCCATAGAGTAAAGAGACATTTGTCTCGATGATAGATACTCAATGTCAGAATATAACTGAAATTGTGTGTGGTCATATTCTGAAGATGTTCCAAAATTTTCTAATGTGTTCAGAATTTGACTATCTTCACTGATTTCAGAAATGGTAAAAACAGGTTGTATAGTGTCCTCATCATCGACCCATTCATTATCTCCTACTTCTGTAATTGCTTTCGCTGGAGGATACAAATTGAATTTCTTTGTCTAATTACCATCAGAAATATACATATCCCCAGATCTACAACTAATAAAAGCATCAGTTGTGGCTAGCCAAGGTCTTCCTAAGATGAGTGGGTGCCTTCCCAGATTACTCTTGGGAGTTAAAATCATGAAATCTACTGCATATTCCCAAGAATCTAAGGAGACCGAAATGTCTTCTAATACACCATCTGTTTTAATAATTGATCGATTTGCAAGTTGCAGTAGAGTAGGTGTAAAAAGAAGATTAGGAACTTTTAGCTGTTCCATAGTCTGTCTACTCATAATGTTGATAGCAGCCCCTAAATCAATCAAAGTATTTGGAATTTCTACCCCATTGATATGTGTTTTGACAATTGGACTACCGGGATCTACATAATTCTGCATGGTAATTTTTCCCATCATGATATCTGCAATTTTTCCTACCAGGTGGATTCTTCTTGTATCTCTTGGTTTCCTTCCTGGTCTTTTGAGACTCAACTCCTTTATTGTTTTTGCTAGAATAGGAATGTCTCTAATGGCTTGTAGCAAGAGAATCTTGATACAGACATTCTTTAATTCATCTAGAAAATCATAGTCAGGCAACAAGATTTGTTTTTCCACTCCTTTGTCAATTTGTAATCTTTCAGAAAAAGGAGGTGTGGATGAAGATGCAGGTTTCTCAACTATAGGAGTTGTGGGGGTTGACTCTTTTTCTTTTTCTTTTTGAGTGCTTGGGTTTTGAAGAGATGCTTCAAAACCTTTATTGGCTTCAAGAGAATCTTCCTCATAAATGCTTTGCTTTTGAGCATCTATAAAAGGATTCTCTAAAACTCTACCAGATCTGAGTTGTACATCATTGAGAGGAACAATCATACAGGTAGGAAATTGTTGTCCTTCTACCATGTAAGCATTTTGAGGGTTTTTATTATTGGGATTTGGCAATGGCTGGGAAGGTAGTTGATTTGTCTTTTGTTGGAATGGAAGCAAGAGTTGGGAATTTGGATTTTGTTGAGAAGGTTGTTGTTGTTGTGGAAATGGCAATGAAAGTTGTGGATTTTGATTTGGAAGTTGTGGAGCTTGTTGATTTTGAAAAGATGGAGGATATTGATAGAATTGAACAAATCTCCCATAAGGATTTTGCATACCTTGTACCCATGATTGAAATGGATTTTGAGGTTGGGACCAAGGTTGTTGCCAAGGATTCCAATTTGGTGGGGGTTGAAAGTTCGTGGGGTTGTTAAACCCTTGATTTTGTTGCCCCTGCCAAGGTCTCCTTGAAACAAAGCAGAGAGACTCAATTGAATTTGGGTCTTCTTGAAAGACAGCTTTGAGCCCAGGAATTGAAGGACAATCCTTGGGCTCATGACTTTCTGAACAAATCATACATGTTTCTACAACTTTTACATCCAAGGGGCATTCCCTTAGAGCATGTTTCTTCCTACATTTTGGACAAAAGATGGCCAAAGCTTCAGCTTCTGCTTTTTGCTTGTTTTGTATCTTAAGGGTGTCTAGTTGCTCACTAAGGCTCCCTAAAATATCAGTTTTGAACTCATCAAGCATGTTGCCAATCTCAGCCCTACTTACTGATCCAGTTGTAGATTTGTTTGCTCTAATGAGAGAAGGATCTCTAGGCCCTTTTCCAGTTTTAGATTTTCCCCTTGAGAGATGGACACATAGCTCTGCTATATCATGAAGTGGAAGTTGAGATATATCTCCTATTCCCATCATGTTCAAAATATCTATCCATTCATCTCTAATGGCTTTCAATAGAAGGGCTTTCAAGATTTCCTCATCTAGGTTATTCATTTTTTCTCTTTTC
The DNA here is from genome assembly GCA_031772625.1 of Pinus tabuliformis. Taxonomy (NCBI): domain Eukaryota; kingdom Viridiplantae; phylum Streptophyta; class Pinopsida; order Pinales; family Pinaceae; genus Pinus; species Pinus tabuliformis. Next base: position 51,475,237 of record CM062819.1, read on the forward strand.
AGGTTGTATTGAAAGATTTCAAGTAAATCCTCCAAGTTTTCATCTTCTTTTTGCACCATTTTGAATACCTCATCCTTATGATTGGTGGGCATACAATAGTCCAGGTATCTATCCAAAAATGTTTGTTTCATATCATTCCAATTCCTAATAGATTGAGTGACTAATCCCATGAACTATTTTAGAGCAGTTCCCTTCAATGTTGAAGAAAACAATTTGAGTTTTTGAGAGTCTTCCATATAATCATAAGTTCGGCACACGACTTCAAACTCAAGTAGAAATGTTTCAGGATCCTCACTTCGCAACCCATAAAAGTTTGGGAGGACAGATGGTGAGATGTTTTTCATTGTTGTTCGAGATTCCTCATCAACTATAGGAAATCCAAATGAGTTATCTCCATCCCTATTTCCCCCGTTGTTACCTCTACCTCCTCCATTGTTTCCTCCTCCTCTACCTCTACCTCTACCTCCTCCAAATCTGTTTAATACTTCCTCTATCATGATAGTTTCCTCAGAGATTTCAGAGTCCTCTGGTTCTTCTACTAATGGCGAACGAGGAGGAATTTCTCCCTCTTCTTCTTCAGGTGATTCTACTTCCTCGATTACAATTTGTTTTCCTGTAGAAGCAAAGAAAGGGTCTTTTCCTATCTCAGATTCGGTGGATAGTGTGGGAGAGTCTCCTAATTCAGCTGCTGCCCCTTGAATTCCAGGAATCCTAAGGCTGGGAGTGTGAGTTGGAGATGATGGAGGTGTATCTTGTCTATGCCTTGAAGTTGATGGAGTTGTAAAAATTGAACTTTTGGCCCTAGCTATAAACCTTCCCCTAGAATCTCTTGCTCTATGCATGTCATTTTTTTTATTTTTCTTCAAGTCGGGCTAATAATTCTCTTTCTGATCTTCCAGATCACTCTAGGTGCAAGAAGAGAGCATACTCAAGAAATTATTGAACCAATAACTCTCTTTTCTGATCCTCCAGATCACACTAAGTGCAAGAGGAGAGCATACTTTGAGAAGTTATCAATTTTTACCTTCCTTGAAATTTTCTTGTTTTTTTTTTTTTTTAAGAAACTGGCTACCTAGTTTCACTTCCCCGGCAATGGAGCCAAAATGTTTGGTCAATTTAGAGTGTCCTAAATTGCTATATTAATTGTCAATCCGGGAGTCGTAAACTACTGAAGTGAGGTGCACTATATATGCAAGATAACCGATTTCTTACTTTTTGTCGTTTTTGATTTTTGGTTTGTTTTTGGGTTTATCTTTTGTTGATTCCCTAATGTGAGATGGCAATTCTAAAAGTCAAGTATGGATATAAGTATTCAAGGCAATGGTGACCTTTAAAATTATTTCCAAACTTCAAAGTTTTCAAAAAGGTTTTAAAACTTGCAATGATGAAATCAATTCCTAAGAGAAAATAAAAATGTATCAATATTCTAATTAAGCCAAATAGTGAGCTAGTGACTATGAAACCCAGTATCCTTGCTGCTATATAAAAAGAAACTGAACTCAAAGAAATTCAAAAACTGCAAGCAAAGTAAACTAAATCATATTACATCAACTCATATTCTGACCCCTCACCATTCGACTCACTCTGGCTATAGGAGGTAATCATAAACAATTTGAGAAATCTGATATCTAATTTGCATAAAATGAAACTAATATCAAACTACGCATTCATACTTCAATCCCTCACCATTTGACTCGCTCTGGCTTTAGGAGGTAACTGAAAATGACATGAGAAATTCAATAACTAACTTGCAGAAAAATAAACTAATATCAAACTACGCATTCATACTTCAATCCCTCACCATTTGACTCACTCTGGCTATAGGAGGTAACTGAAAATGACATGAGTAATCTAATATCTATCTTGCAGAAAAGTAAATGAACAAAACTGAAAGAAATAAACAGTGCTGGAATTAGAACTAAGAAAATAAATCAGCAGAAGGACAAGATAATTTCATGTCATTAGTCATTATAAAGCTATGTGCAAATGCCCGGGCTGCCTATTAGAACCTGAAACAAAGACACTGATCAGTTAACAACATTAGAAAGCATAAAAACTATGGACAACAATTGACATGAATACCATAAGCAGTGCAATATATACAAGTAAACAATTATGGCATCAGGAACGTAAAGAAATAAAGCATGAAACTATACAGCATTTAACAAAACCTTGGTGTGTACAGGGGCCCTCTGCACAACCTCGGCCAATCAGCAATCAACCACGAATTGAACTTATAAACAGTGTCTTCTCATGTATTAAAATGCAGTCATAACATAAGGATAAATTCACGGCATAGTGGGCTCGTAAACAGTCAAAATTACATTCAAAAATCCTTCTAATATGCGTATGAGAATGCTTTATTTATAACAGAGGATGACACAACTACTTTCCTAAAATCTGCGCTGATAAAAAGACATGTGAATAACCACGTCCAGAAATATAGCATGATGGTAGCCGTGAAAATTAAATCCAAGGAGGGTGGCTGTTAGATTCGGTTCATGGAGCAGTCCGCAGGTGTTAACACGTCTCCTGAGATTTAGGAACGGCCACGCAAGTCTTCACGTGGTGAAAAACAGAGTTCTGCCACTATAAAACTCTTAGGTTGACCACCACTTGACTGTCTTTGACCACGGCCTTCTGTGAGGGATTCGGCTGAACCAATAGGACACGACCCATGTCCACATCATTTGCAACTTGCCCATGTGGCCAGATTCGCTTGTAGACACCTGTAACATAGACTTCAACAAAAAGGCTGCGGAAAGTGACAAGATTCCGCAGCTGAATGAGCAAAAATCTAGATCAAACAGCAGTCACAAGACATAGTTAGGAAACCATTTTATATGCTCTTTTTAAACTAATATGCAATGATTTGATAGCTTAGGAGGTCCAGGTAAATGGAAAAAGGCTAAAAAGGTGTATAGGGAAGATGCAAGTTTGGGACTCAACAGGAACTGATTTTTTTTCTCTATTTATCTTGTAATTGTAATGAAGCAAAGGGTTGGTCGGTTTTAGAGAAGGGAAATTGTGTACTAAACTCCTTTGATATATTTTTCAGTGAATGAAATGACAAAGGCAAAATTTTACAGGGATTCCTGTGTTAATTTCTTTGGAGATGTGATTCTTTGTTTTGTAAGTTATATTCTGTTATCAATCATGCTTTGAAATGTGTCTTCTTATTTAGTTTAACAAATATATTGACTTGGAATTCGCTTCAAAAAGTTATTTGTCTCATTTTTCTAAACATTTTTGTTTTCCACTTGAATGGAATTTAGAATTCATCCTGTTGTTTGATGCTCTATATGTCATTTTCCACTTATCTTCCACTCACCCTCCTGCAATGAATTTGACTGAAAAACTCCAAAAATACTACCTACCTTTCCCTTGTAGAATACATGTCTTTCTCTTCATCCTATCATTGGAAAAGAATCAACTTATATGACCGTATTACCCAATGGATCTGTCTTCTCCCCTGCTAGCAAACCGTTAAAATCTATTCGTTTTTGAACACCATATCTAGCCTAAAATATGTGTGACTAAAGTTTTAGATAGAGATATCCCTCTCTAAAGCTGGAAGGGCTAGATTCCAAGCTTCCAAGTGGTTTTTGGTTACCTTTGGATTCCTTTCCTCAGCGTGGAGGAATTACATAGAGCTAACATAGTGGCATCATTGCCAAGGAGTGAGAGTTGAAATCTTCGATGGAAAATTATGCAATTAGAGATAAATCAGGTTCCTGAGGGTGACAATGAACTAGAGATTGATAGGATGAATATTTTCCCAACTGTTAGTCGTTTTAAAATCAACTGTAATAAATTCCTGTAGGAAATTTGGCTTCAAGAAGAGTATACACTAGGCATCATCCAGACCTTAATCCACTTAAGGTTTTGAACAATTCAGAGAAGCTGTTTAGAATAAATAATCCTACAAAATAAATAGATATTAGTGTCATAAAAATATCCTTGTATATACCTACAAAATTTGAATAAGTGGACCACACTTAGTGTGATTTGAAGTTTGAACAAATCCTTTTCAGAGATAAATCAGAAAACAATTTGATAGAAATAATTTTTGATGAATCATAGTTTCAGCCCTCTATTCCTTTTCAGAAAAAAGGTGTGTTAGAAGTAGATAAGGAAATTTGGACACAATTCCATAAGTTAGAACATCTTGTTAATCAGCTACAAGAAGCTTCTACTAAATCATCCAAATTACAAGTACTATCCCAATTGTTTCTACCCCATTGAACATCTCATTGAGTTCTGCTCCTATTGTGTATTTTTTTGTTAATCCTTTGTCCTCATCAATTGCTCAAATAATAGTCCCCTTACCTTCCTCATCTACATTTCAAACCCCATTAGTTAGTACAAGTCATATAGTCATGGTTGCCTGTTATGCTCCATTGAATTTACAAGTCTCAGTGCATGATTTACCACAAAACTATGGTTAGAGGTTGCCTTAGTTCGACGACACAAGGGTTATTACAATACAACAAAACCTTGATAAGTTGAATGCTTTTATAGACTTGGAAGAGGTGGACCATGAGGATGCAAAGTTGAGGCTTTTTGCTCAGAGTTTTTTGAGGGAGGTTAAGAAATGGTTCAAAAGTTTTCTAGCTACTAGAATTGCCAATTTCCAACAACTTGAACAAATTTTCCTTGCCAAATGGGAAGTCAAGAAGAACCCTCTGCATATTTTGGCTAAGTATGACAGTTTGAAGAGAGATCCAGGAGAATCAGTGCAGGATTTTTTTGCAATATTTAATAAAGTATATAATTCAATACCAACTAAAATACAACCCCCTCCAAGGTTGGCCTTGCTTCATTACCTAGATGGTTTCAACATCAATCTTGCCTATCAGTTTACAGAAAGGAATCCAGCTACTTTAGAGGACATGCAGAAAAATGTTGTTGTAGTGGAAGCAAATTTCCTGAATGAGAAGGCCAAAATGAAGGCTAAGAAAATAAGAGTTAAATAGGAGGCTTCATCTTCATTAGACAACAAATTGGATGTCATGGTGAAAACAATGGAAAATTTAATGGATAGATTGACCTTAGAGAATAAAGTTGTTAGTAGAGATGAATAGGCCCCTCTAATAAGAAATCCAAATTTTCGGAGGCCTCAAGTGCAAATAAAGCAAAGTGAAAAATGAAATCAAGAATATCAGTAGCAAATCAAACCTCCCTTCCAAGAGAATTTTGTAGAAGAGGAAGAGGAAACAAAAGAGAAGTATCAGATTCATTATTTCGATAAAGAAGAGGACAAATTCTTTTTGAAAAAGGAAGAATAGGACTTGTTTTATCAACCATAAGAATATATTATGCACATGGAATTAGAAGTTTAAAACCAGGGGTATCAAACTACAATCATGGAGGTGTAGAGACAATATAATTTGAGAAATAAAAAGTTCGAGTAAATCCTACAAAGAAAGGCCAAGTTGATGCACCTACTTCCAGTAAGAAGAAAGCTTATCCTCCAAAAGAAATTCCTGAAAAGAGAGGCACATCCATCAAAGAGGTAGAGAAAGGTAAATAATCTTTCAGTTTAGAAAATGAGATATCTAAAATAAAAATTCCTATTCCATTTAATGAACTGATTAAGAATGATACATACAAAGGTCAAATTGTCAAAGAACTAAATATAGGAGATGTTTCAGACACTGTTAATTTGAATGGTGATCGTCCTGAATTTCTATTTGGTCCAAAAGTTGATGGAGATTCTCAAGAGGAAGATGTCCCACCTTTTTATGTCAGTTTGAATATGCATGATCCAATTCTACACAATGCAATACTAGACTCAGGTGCATCACATGATTTAATGCCTAAGGTGATTATGGATAAGCTTGGATTGGATAGCACAAGGCCTTATAAAGATATCTTTTCTTTTGATTCAAGTAGGATAAAATGTTTGGGTTTGATCAAGGATTTGGTGGTCTCTCTCACTCAAATCCCAGCAAAGAACTTAGTGATGGAAATTATTGGTGTTTGATATTCCCTCAAAATTTGGCATGCTTTTATCAAGGTCCTGGTCTGCAAAGTTCAAGGGTACTCTCTAACTAGACATGTCTTATGCTACAATTCTTATTTTTGGACAGCCAAGGAGATTGTATAGAGAAACTTTGATGAAGTACATGTTAAGTGGCAAGGAAAGGCCTAACAAACATCCTATTTATTATGTGCATTCTGATATGGACTCTATATAATGACTTATGTTTGGAGGAAGACAGTCAAAATAGCAACAACATATCAAAGGAGAATGTAGGTGAATTTCAGGGAACAAAATCAGAACATAATGAAGATGAAGAGGGCTTTTGGAACATGGATTTTGATGGAGCAGTCAACAAAGAGGGGGTTGGAGCTGGTGTGTGGATAATGAGCCCGAAGGTGGAAAATTCAAGGTTATGTTCTTACAAATTAGCCTTCGACTCCACAAACAATGTGGCCAAGTATGAAGCATTGATTTTGGGATTGCACACTTTGAAAGATTTGGGAGAAAAGAGGATTGCAGTTCATGGAGATTTAGAGTTGGTGATCAATCAAATTAAATGTGTGTATCAATCTAAACACCTTAGGATGAGGGCCTATAGAAATGTTGTCCTAGAAATGCTGCAATTATTTTCATAATATGATTTATCTATGATTCCTAGAGTAGATAATGATAGCTAATGCATTAGCCACCTCAGCTAGTGTGTTTAAGATTCCCATCTATCCCAATAGGAAATATGAAAGAGAATTTAAACACAGGGTAATAGTCCCAAATAATGTGAAATATTGACAAGTTTTCAAAGATGACAAGTAGCTTGAAATGTTTTTACAAATGACCGAGGAATATTTCAATTTACGCATAGATGAAGAAAATTTTTCTAGTGAGGATGAACAACAAGTCTTAGGTTAGGATTTAGATGAGTTTGAGAATGAAATGACATATATGGTGTTATACAATTGAAGAATAATACAATTCAGAGAGGGTTAGTTCCTCTTGAGAATTTATTTGACCACAATGATGTAGTGAAGAATCCAAAGGTAGTTCCCACTGAAATTGAAGTAGACTACTACAACTTAGGGACAAAACATCAGCCCAAGATTGTCAATCTTTCAAGATCCTTAACTCTTGAAGAAAGAAATAAATATCCTGATCTCATAAAAGAATACTCAGATTTTTTTTCATGGGGATATTAGGACATCAAAGTATATAATACGAGCATCATTCAACACACAATCCCAATCAAGTAGGATCAAAAGCCTTTAAAACAAATTTGAGAAGAAAAAAATCCTTGTTGTTGCCTCTTATTGAAAAGGATGTCAAAAAACTGTTTGATGCAAAAATTATTGTACCCCTAAGATTTTCAAAATGGCTTTCCAATTTGGTCCTTGTGAGGAAGAAAGCATGAGAGATAAGGCTTTGTGTAGATTTTAGAAACCTCAACAAGGTGCCTTTAAAAGACAATTACCCCATGCCCAAGATGGACCATATACTAGAGAAGGTGGTTGGCTCAAGAAGGATGTCCATGCTTGATGGTTTTTCAAGGTACAGTCAAATCTTGGTGCATCTTGATGACCAAGAAAATACAACTTTCATCACTCCCTGGGGTGCCTTCATGTATACCAAAATTCCCTTTGGACTGATGAATGCAGGGGCCACTTTTCAAAGGGCCATGGATATTGTATTTGACGAAAAGAAGGATACGTTCATTGTGGTTTATCTTGATGACATAAATGTGTTTTCAAAATACGATTTTGATCATTTGTAGCATTTAAGATAGGTTTTTGAGAAGCGCAAGAGGTATGGAATATCCCTGAATCCAAAGAAGTCACATTTTACAATTGAGGAGGGAAAATTGTTGGGACACATTATCTCAAAAGATGGAATCAAAATCGATCCAAACAAGGTTGTTCCAATTCAAAAATTTGACATACCAAGAAATAAGAAGGTGCAATGATTTTTGGGTAGAGTCAATATTTTTAGAAGATTCATTCCTAATTTGGCAAAAATTATTAGATTTTTTACTAACATGCTGAAGAAGGACAATGAAATCAAATGGACTATTGAGATAAATAAATCCTTTAATGAGGTAAAGCAGACCCTAGCTAGTACTCCTATTTTAGCTAGTTGTGAGTATACTAGAGATTTCATTGTTTTCTCCTTCACATATGAACATACAATTATAGCAGTCCTTATGCAGAAAAATTAGCAAGGAAATGAGAAACCCATAGCCTTTTTTAGCAGAGGTTTAAGAGACTCCTCCCTGAAATATAATATTATGGAGAAGCAAGCATCTACATTGGTTAAAGCTTTAAAAGATTTTAGATTTTATGTGCTTCATTCACATGTGATTGGATATGTTCTGAATGATGTTGTGAAGGACATTCTAACCCAACCTGATCTTGAAGGTAGAAGAGGTAGATGGATAGCATCCATTATCGAGTATGATGTGGAGATTAAGCCTACTAAGCTGATAAAGGATCAGGGATTAGCTAAGTTGATTGTAGATTCAAATTTGAGTGCGTTGAACATAGATTTCATAGCTACTTTTTCTAATGACAACAATTCAGAGCCTTATCAATAGGTATCTGAAAGGTTTCTTTCTTCCCCATGGTATATGACATAATTTATGTTTTACAATGTTTGCGGGCTCTCCAGGGATGAAAAAAAAAAGCAAGATTTCTGAAATTGAAGGTTGTAAAGTTTTGCATTTTGAATCAATTTATATATTGGAAAGATCCAAGAGGTGTGTTCTTAAATTGTTTGTTGGAGGATGAGGCACAAAAGGTTATGGAAGAGTTTCATAAAGGATATTGTGGAGGCCACCATTTTTGGAAAGCCACAACAAACAAGATTCTAAGAACTGGTTTTTACTGACCAACATTATTTGTTGATGTTCATAAAAGGGTATCAAGTTGTCATGAATGCCAAATTTTTGAAGGAAATAGGAATACATTACCCTTACCTTTGAAACCTATTGCAGTGGAAGCACCTTTCCAGCACCGGGGTCTGGATTTCATTGGGAAAATCCATCCATCATCTTCAGGTCAACACGAATGGATTCTGACAGCCAAAAATTATTTTACTAAGTGGCTATAAGTAATACCAACTAGGAAATAAACATATACAATCATCATTCAATTATTGGAAGGAAATATTCTTTCACTGACAATGTTTTTGCCTTTAAGTCTAAAAGAATGGTTGAATTTTGTCACAAATACCATATTGTACTTAGTCACTCAACCGCATATTACCCACAGGGTAATAATTTAGCTAAGTCTTCTAACAAGAGCCTAGTGAATATCATAAAGAAATTGCTACAAGAGAACAAGAATGTTGGGTGTGGAGCCTGATTATCTTCTGTATTCAAAGGTATTGTGACATTGGACCCCAGTTCAAAATGGGGTGGCAACGCCGCCCGTAAAATATTCGTTGTAGGGGGGGTCCGAGGGGGACGGCTGCGACCTTTGGGAAGACCCCCCTGGCGGGGGATTTCGGGGGCAGCGCCCCCGAAGCTAAGAATAGATGTAAATTTTCCTTGTAAAAGTATAGTAATTTCTAGTCAATCTGGGTCATTCATTAGGCAGAGATCTGACAGTAGAAGTTATGTTTAATTTAGGGGTTTTTTCCCTAGAAGTCAACCCCTCACTATATATGAGGGAATTGTATTGCGTCTATGTAGATCTGTATTCTGAGTGAGAAAGAGAGAGGATATTGAGAGCGAAGAGGGTGTTATAGCGGATCTACTGTAGGTTGTGTCTCTTCAGTTTGTTGGATAATACAAAAGGAAGGACTGGTTGTTTCTCCATGGACGTAGCCCAAACTGGGTGAACCACGTATATCTGTGTCTCTCTTGTTTTATGCGTTTTCTGTGTTTATATTTCTGCAATATTTTATGTGTTCCATTGCTCCGTAATATATAATTTTCTAACAAAGAAAACATGGCACAAGAAATTAATATATGCCTTGTGGGCTGATCAGGTATTTACTAAAAAATCAATTAGTATGTCTCATTTCCAACTAGTGTATGGAAGAAATGTTGTTTTCCCTTCTTCCTTGGGAATTCCAGTCAAGAAATTTTTGCAGGATGAGGATGCAGAACCAAATGACATTCAAAGGAGGATAAACCAAATGATTGTGTTACAACAAACAAGAGAGGAGGTGTAAAACAACATTGAGACAATGGACAAGATAAAGAAGATCTTTGATCGGAGGACAAAGCTTGAATAATTTCATATTGATGACTTGGTTTTAAAGTGGGATGTTATAAATGAAGACAAAGGAAAGCATGGTAAATTTGAAAACCTTTGGAAGGGACCTTTCAAAGTTGTAACCTTTCACGGGAGCAATGCATACTTGCTACAGGATATAACAGGAGAGTTTCTTGTTGCGGGGGTTGTAAATGGCAGGTTCCTCAAGCATTATTTTACTTGAAATTAGTTTCATTACTGCAGTTGTGAGTAGTTGTAATCATAATTTGAAGCCCAAAGCAAAGGCCCTAAGATTTTGATGGCCTGCTGCCATTTTCAGAATGTAATGAGTTTTGAGTCAGTTTGGTCAAGCTAAAGAGTCAATAAGTCCAATGGTTAGGCACATGGTCTATGGTGTTCTTGGAACCTCACAGGGAGGATTCCATCCCCATTGGAGCCAATGTTAGTATCCTATAGTCATAATAGTCAGAAAACAAGTTTTGTCTTTCAAATTATTTGGGAGATGTGTAAAAGGTTAGGCTTTGATCTTATAGAGATCAAGCTATTGGTATTATTATAGAATAAAGTTTTATTATTGAATTTAATTGTGTCAAAGTGTGTGAAGGGTCATGAAAATAGTCATTGATATCTTGAGAGGTTGACTTAAATAAGTCTAGGATCGTATCTAATTTGAAATCATGAGTGAGGTCATGTTTTCATGTCTTATCATCGTGGGCACAAATTTGTAGGGTCATTTGGGTCAATTAGAGTGTCCACAGTTACCCATGAAATCACTCTTGTATAACGATTAGGAGGGAAACACTACACTTTTGATAGGTGTTGTGTTTTTATGATTGAGTTTCAAAATCATAACCATTGCCCTTGAAATGCACATTCAACCACCTTGGGAGTTCAAATGCATGGTTAAGCTTTAGAGATACCTTAGAGCCTTTCATTTCTACATCGAAAGCTTGTTGAATAGGGATTGAAGTTTGTTGCACAAAGCAGGCAGGGGAAGCATTGTGCTCGTAGACAGGTGTTGCGCTCATAAACAATCGCCGCATTTTCAAAATTCCACATTCCCCTAGATCATTAGTCTTGCATGTTGACAACTTTGATTCCATTTGTTGAGAAACTAATTTCCAAAAATCATCAAAACTCAATTTTTGGCCTTGCTGCGTTTCTAGGGAATTCACTATGTTTTTCTTCAATGCTGTGTTTTTAGGATGTTAACCTTTTCCCCAAAATCTTGTTTGCCACCTTTATATTGAAGTTTTCTATTTCATTCAAGTGATTTAAAACTTCTTACCTGGTCATTGGTTTCCTTAGAGGTCAAGAAACATATTTTCCCCCATGCACTGTGCTTCTAGCATTGTGCCTGAGTTTCTAATTCTGCCATTGTGACCAAGCAAACACTAGTTTATTTTGGGTTTTGAGAGGTGATTTTTGTTTTCTAGTTTTATTTCATAGGGTTTTCATCCTCAATTGTCTCAAAACCCTAATATGGAGCTCCATTTCATCATTGCTATCTTATTTTCTACACTAAATAAGCCGACACTTAGATTCTATTTAAGAAACTCTAGAGCATAGCTCAGCTGTGAAAAATCATGTCAACCCCAGATAGAAAGAAACATAACAAAGGATTTATTGTTAGGTTTGAACCCTGAGGCATCACCTTGATCAATTCAGACCCAACAATCAGAGTTTCCTTTAAGAAAGTTGGATGCATTAGATTCTGTGAAAAAATCTAGGGATTTAATGTACAACTCACCAAAGAATTTTCCATGAGTTTCAATGGATTAGATGTTAATGTTGGAGGGCTCAATTTTCTAGTATCAGATGTCACTATGTTAGCTGCAACAGAGATTCCCCTTTAGGGAGAGTAGTGGTTCAAGGGCATGCCTCTTGACATTAACAACTATAAAGATTTTATGAAGCTTGAGTACAAAGATAAAGCGTATGGAGCCATTGTCCCTAAAGAGTATTTACTAGAGTCCTGAAATAATATTTTGCAAGCAATTAAGAGATACTTTACCTGTGAGGGTAGATTTGGGAGGATCTATCAATACCATTTTAGAATTTTAATGCATTTCAAAGGGAAGATCCCTCTAAATCTACCCTTCTATTTGTTTAGAAGAATTAGAAATACAGAAAACAAATTATAAGGAAACCAAAGCCAAGTGGAACCTAGTAATTTCCACTTTTCTTTGACTAAATTGTTGATGGAATTAAATAGGAGAAATCAATCGTGACAATAATTTATAGATTCTTCAAAATTGGCAGTTGACATACCAACCAATGCTTTAAGCAAGAAAGACACACCATCATATGTGGAAAAAGACACACAATCACCAACTACAGGTTTTGTTAGAAGACCATTAGTTGTTGTGGACCAATCAGAAAAGAAGAAAGGTAAGAAGTTGCATTTTTCTCCTGAAGTAGTGAAGGTTCCCAAAAATCCCTCACTAGATCTACTGCAAATAAGTTTCCCTTGAAAAACAAAATTGAGCATCCATATGAACCTTTAGAGGCTATACCATAAAACATTGTTCCAAGTGATAAATACAAGAAGATTCTAGAGTGACAAGACCAGTTAGAGAAAGCACACTTGGTCATTACCCAATTGTAGCATGATAACAGGGAATTGAAGAAGGTTTCTCTAGAAAGGACAAATAAGGCTACTGAAGAAGAACAAGTGAAAAGTACCACAATCTCTGCCACTAAGTCTAAAGGAAAGGAGATTATAGTGGGAGAGGACATGTAAGAGGTACAAGCTCCATCAGCTAGAGTCACTAGGTCTTTAGCTAGAAAATTGCAGATACAGGGAAGAAAAGTTACTACAAGAAGAAAAGAAGACAAAGATAGATCAGGGCCAACGTACTTTTAACAGGTTGATGATGCAATTAAAGAAATCCCACAGTAAGAATGTTGAACTCAAGGAGCAGGACGAAATGCCTAGTAAGAAAATTTATGATCTTTTGAACATGTATGAGCCAACAATGGAAAATGCCAAGTATATGGTGAAGAGGTCTCTCCCATTACATAAACAGCTGAAAAACATATGCAGGTAGAACCTTTCCATGAGGATGGAGTTGAGAGCTATCAAGAAGTATTTTAAGGAGATACAGGAGAAAGAAAAAGGTAAGTTGGATTTGTTGGCTGAAGCAGCCAAAAGTGTTGGAACAGGTAAAACAAAGCAGTTTTGATTTTTGGTTTTTTTCCTAAGTATGATTACGGAATGGGGTTGAGGTTAAGAGGTTATATTTTGCATGAAGTATTTATTTAGAACACATTTATTCATAATTCTCAAGTGACTTTCCAAAATAAGCGGCTCACACAGTTTTTGTATCTTGCCCAAGCATTAGGGTTAGGGTTTTGATGTAAAGGTGGAAGTTTTTCCATTTTTTGGTGAATAGTGACTTGAATGGGGTTTGAAACATTATAAACATCATGTCAACATCATCATAAGGATGTTTCTTTCTCAGATATCTTAACATTGATCAAAACCATGAAGAAGACGTTGCACTCCACTTTCTCACTCGCACTACGCTTTTGCTGTAGGTGAGATTTTTAGAGTTGGGAGCTTGGTGTGATGAAATAAAAGTTCTAAGGAGGAATTTGACAATGTACATGCCATTTCAACATGAAAAATTCATCAAGAAACTCAAGGAGTGACCAGAGCCACATCAACCATTGATTCGCTGTGCTTTTTTGTTTCTGATGAATTAGGAGGTTGAATAGCACCGACGTTGCACTTCCACATAGTCATCCTTTTGACTAATATTTCCATGTCAAAACTTCATGTAATTTGTTTTTATGCTCATGGTAAATGTTATGGGGAATATAAGGACTTATAAGCTCAATTTAGACTTAGTATTTAATGTAAATATGCTTGAAAAGCTTTGGTCAAACATTTCCTAGTTTTCTGAGAAACATATCTATTTTCACTGTATTAGGTAGAAACATATATCCTATTAGGGAATTTAGTTCCTAGAGGTGGTAACTGATTTGTTTCATTCTATTTATCTTGTAATTGTAATGAAGCAAAGGGTTGGTCAAGTTTAGAGAAGAGGCATTGTGTATTGCACTCCTTTGATATATTTTTTAGTGAATGAAAAGACAGAGGCCAAATTTTACAGAGATTCTTGTGTTAGTTTCTTTTGAGATGTGCTTCTTTGTTTTGTAAGTTATATTCTATTATCAATCATTATTTGAAATGTGCCTTCTTTTTTAGTTTAAAAAATATATTGACTCAGAATTTGCTTCAAAAAGTGTTATGTTTCAGTTTGCTAAACATTTATGTTTTCCACTTGAATGGAATTTAGAATTCATCATGTTGTTTGATGTTCTGTATGTCATTTTCCACTTATCTTCTACTCACCCTCCTACAATTAATTTGGCTAAAAAGATCCAAAAAGACTACCTACGTTGCCCCTGTAGAATATCCCTCTTTCTCTTCATCATATCACTGGAAAATAATCAACTTATATGGTTGTATTTCCCAATGGATTTGTCTTCTCCCTGGCCAACGAACCTTTAAAATCTATTCCTTTCTAAGCACCATATTGTTGAAGCCTCGAAATTCGTTGTGACAACATGGGGGATGAAAACCCAATACGGACCTTAAAGAAACTCTTTTTTCGTTTGGAATGGTGGTTCTGACTGGTTCAACTAGGTCCAATTACCTTCTCTCAATCTCCAAAATGGCTTCCAATATGACTTTCATTCACCAATGAAGAAGAGACACCAGATCAACCCTCTCACTGATCAGGCAAGAAAGTGATCCTTAAGTTGATTTGGGGCTCAGCCAAGCCACAACTAAAGTTTGCCTCTTTGGGAAGAGGACTTATAAGAATGTAAAATTAAATTTAAATGCAAACTTATTCTATAATGCAAGCAAAAGGAACTAAATCCTAATTCTATCTCAATTAGACAGATATAGATCTAACCCAACCAAGAGCAAGATATTTAAATGATTTGGATTTAAATATGTTTGGCTTATGATGAATATCAAGCTAATGAAGTAGTTCAATTAACTGACATTATGAATACCAAGTCACATTCTATTAAGAGACCTCTTGACTGAAATAATCAACCAAAAACATTTAGAAAGAAGTTCAGAAAATGATATTGATTATTTAATCAATAATTCAAATAATTAAACAATAATATGAGGAATAAGTTCACAACATATTACTATTTGTTAAACCAATATTAAAAAAATAGATTTCTGAGTAAATAGTTACTCATAAATCAGAATTCAACCCATAAGAGTAGAGATACATAATAACATATGATTGAGACAAATTACTCATATCGACAAAAGTGCACAAATATGTATAAAATGACACATTACTGCCATCATAAAATGAAATTAGTATTTAAAATAGATGTACTAGAAATATCAATTTATTGATTCCATTTCTCTAGCTTTGGTCTCCAACAGTCCTTTACATTGCTTGAATTTTTGTTGCTACAACAAGAGCTGCAGAAGTGCAAACTCTGCCCATCACACATAATTCAAAATGCAAAAGAAAAATATTTAATAATCCCCAAATCTAAGATTTTCACTCCTCCCATCTACAACTCTAAATCCCTATTACAGAAGTGCTATTAGAATTCTAGAATTGCATAGAAGAGAAGCCCTTTTTACATTCTATAATCTGGCATTTATAATATTTACAAAAGATTTTACAATAGGAAAGTTTGTTGAAAAATAAATCTATTTAATCAATTTTCATTGGCTCAAAATTCCATTCTTTTATTTTTGGAGCCTTTTCATTGATTGATATTCTTTTCTCTTCATCTCTTCAACTGTTTTCCTACAAAATCAAATCAAAACAAATTAAAATGTAAAAATAAATTCAAAATGTCAAATATGGAATTAAAACAAATCTAATCAAATTCAATCAAATAAATAATTAAAAAAGAAATATAAGCTTTCTATTGATTCCTATGATGATTTAATTGGCCAATGATATCATTGGCTAGTGGATTTGTATTTAGAAGAGGCTTGGGAAAATGAAAATACAAAAAATAAAACTCAGAAAATCGATTTTGTTAAAAAATCGGAGTGTGATCTTCTGTTGGATTTTAGACCCAATAAATAATCAAATCTGTTCGTGAAAGCTCCTCAGAAATCTTCTCCATGATTTTCTCTTTCAAATGAGCCATCCTGGGCCTCATTTGGCCAAGTAAAACTCAATCTATGAGTCTCCAAAATTGATGAGTCAAAACTGCCAGAATTCTGGAAATTTTGTTCCCTGAACCAAAAAAAAAAATCAAAATTTGTTAATTAAATTCTAATCTTAAATTAGATTTTAATTATTTATTAATTAATGCTAATATAATTAACATACAATTAATTTTAATTTAATTATATATTAAATATAAATTAATTATATAAATTAATTTAATAATATTAAATTATTAACATTTAATATATATGGGTTAGTTTAATATATCAACATATATGTTAATTTCTCCATATTGTTCCAAAGGAATTGCAAAAAAATGATGGTCTTAATAGTTATCGCATCAACTTATCGCACTTTTTTGTTTTGAAATGTTAAAGGCTTTTTAAATTAATGCGATAAGATTTTGCAATAAGTTTTTTTTTTTGCGAGATGTTTTGAGCGATAAATTTTTTATAAGAATTTTTTTACGATATGATTTTTTTGATAAGTTTTTTGTGATCTTAGTCTCAAGGGCAATTAAATTAATGAAGATGAGTGGGGCCCGCGTGAATTATTAATCCTACAAATTGGACTATAGCCACTTTGCAATTTTGAGAATTTGGTCTTGGCAATTTGTTTTAAAATAATAAATTGGAGTAAATTACCAAGATTCTGAAACACATTTTCATCCGTTATATGATTTAGCTGGGTCATTTTGTAGGACCATTAGTGAGAAAATGAAAAATTAATAAAAGCTAACTAAAAGTCAATATTTACAATGAATGACCATTGAACTTAATTCGCTATAAAATTTGAAATATTATACATTTATTTACATTTTTAGTCCACGTGAGAAAATGATCAAACTTCAAAGGAGTGCCATTCACAAACCGGTTGACCAAATAAGTCGAAACAAGTATCGATGAAAATCTTGTGAAAAGTCGGATTCAATGAAACAATCAAAACATAAATCCGACGAAAATAAAAAAAAATGATAAAATTGTAAGACAATTAACTTAAATGAAAATCATAAAATATGCTTAGCCAAAAATTTATAGAAAGGGTCCCCATTATTTGAGTCAATAAGTAAAAAACGGGGGGTGTTGGGTTTTTCCTACAACAATGGCAACACACTTGAAAGAACTAGTTATCTTTGGTTACAGATAATGAACTTTAATTTACCCATAGGTTAAAAATAATGGAGTTCAATAAACAGGCTAATAATAAAACATTTCCATAGGTCCCACATAAATAGATTAAGTAATATGAGTTTGTAAACATAAGTACTCAAAATAGATTCGAGTAAAATTCATAAATCCAAATTTGGGAAAATTTGTTTTAAAAATACCTCATATAATAATAGAAGAAGGTAGAGATAGGAGTTTTTGATAAAGCATATATCCATTTTATGATTGTCTTTGACATCGCTTCACTACTAGCGAGCCTGAACAGTACCCTAGTGAAGTTGTCTTTTATGCCATATAAGCCTAGTCCCGCTGCTAGCGAGCGTTCATAGCCCCGACGGGTTTACTTGTATTTCCCATGCTTCCTCTTTAATCACCCTTTTGATAAGCGTATTTGCAAGCTTGTAGTTTATGATGTATTTGAGTGAAAGAGGTGGGATGGTAATATAGATTTATGTTTAATGGACATGATACTTTTATAATGTTTGCTTCAAATTCTTTCCCTGTAGCTATCAATCAGAGGCTTTTATGTGGAGGGGTGGGAGGGATTTATTATGTTAAACTCAAATCAATTCTTTCCTTTAAAAATAAACTCAATCACTTAGAAAGGATTTGTGTTCCTCTATGAAAAATATTTAAATCCAAATAATCTTATGGTTCCATAAGGATATTCCTTTAATGATAAATGAAATTCACTGAAATGGATAGAGTTAGGAGATTTCCCATGTATGTCAATCGTTGTCAGGTGAGGAAAAAGACCTTTCATATAAATCATGGAAGAGTCACCAAAATGAAATCAAAACTGAAAGCAAAAGGAAAAGAATTCTTAAACTGAAGTAAGAAAATAAATGAACAAACCAAAATAAAATTGAAGAAGGCAAAAACTGAAAGGAAATTCTAAATTTAAAAAATAAACTCCATCAATACTACTTATAAAAATGTCTCAACAAAAGAGATAAAAGAAAATAATTATGTGAATGTTCCTTCTTTTATTGAGATTTAGATAAATTTTATCTTGCAAATTTATTAGCATTTTGGCTTCTGACAACAGTGATGATAGATAATATATTAAATGAGAAGTCTCTTTCTGCTGCAAACTTTCTTGTTTCGAAGCAAAACCTACAAAAAACATCTTAATCATTTTCGAATAAAAGCAATGCTTAAGGAAACAGTTAAAGGTTTAGAAACTCCCTAGTTTAGCTGATTCAATGAGGATCATTATTGCTTCTTTCAAGAATCTCAAAGAAAACTAAACAAAAGAGAATGAACTTCAATACTGATCTGGTAGAGGTGCAATAGGTTCATGAAGACTTGCAAAAACAGAGTTAAAGATCAACAAAAATTAAAAACAAAAGTAAAATAATGAGAATGGGTACATGAAACTTACCATTGGAGAATTGCATTCAATCTTACCTAAGAGGTATCATTTTCTCTAATAAAATATAACTTCTTCATTTAGGATGAAGAAGTTGAATTTACTGAAATCTTATTGACCCACAATCATCACTTATTAAATCTAAACTAAAACAAGCAACAAACTAGAAGAAAACAATGTTTCATGTTCCAGGAATCTGAAGTGAACTGAATTCATCAAAGATGAGAATGAAATGATGTTTTTTAATGAATCGCAACGATGAATGTTCTCATAATATTATAAGTTTCATATCAACTCCATGATTTTCATAAATATTTCAGAATTAAGACCAAATCCAAGATAATGAAATACAGATGTGTAGATGGGGAGGTCTTGAATTTCATATATTAAATATAGAGTGATATATCTAAAACTCAAATATAAGAGAAATAAAAATGATTTAACCATGTTGAAATTTTGTTATCAATTGCTTCATTACCATAGTGGTTGCCCAAGAGTGCCTTAAAATCTTTTATACAACACAACGTCTTATCGAATTTTTCGCATCACAAGTTTTTTTTCCATGCATAACTTCAAACTGCGAGATTCACCTTTGCCGATATGCGATTGAATGTTATATAATAGTTAAAAGTCATTGGCAGAGAGGCATATATTGGAGTTTATCACATCAGAGGATGTCAAGACAATATGCAATATAAGTGTTGTGATGGCAAGGTTGTGATATGAGCATATGCAATGAGAAATTGCAATGTCGCAATTACTATGTGAATATACACAATGCAATAGAGTGATAGAAATATCAAAGAATCAGAGATAGGAGTTGTTAAAAGGACGCGTTGATATTATTTCGTGATTGCGAGGATGCGATGGATGATGTGGCTTACTAGTGGGACCGACTTTGAAGTTTATAAGAAATCAACAATCAGAAGATTTTGAATATGAGATGTAATATTGTTGATACGCCGATGTGCAATGAAGAACAAACACGATAATTTTATTATATGGATTCAATCTCTTATCAGATCCAGGATATCAGAACTTTTAAATGTATGTCCCAATTGAAATTGTGATTTTATGAGCGGATGCGATATCTTTTAAAACTGAATTTAAATTCCATGTCGAGTCCAGGACATTGAAACTTTTAAAACATGTGCTTCAACTAAAATTTCGATTTTATGAATGAATGTGATATCATTGAAAAATGAATTTAAATTTGGTATTGAGTCCAAGATTGTGTGAAAATCACAATACTTCAATTGTGTTTTATATGAAATGTCCTGGCAATGGGACATTTTGATAATGCTACACAACAATCCGTCGAGATTGGGATGTTTTAAAGTATCCAATTTACATGGAAGTGCCCAACTCAAATTTTCCTTTCTATAAAAACTCCATTTAATAATGTAATTAACCAACAAATTATTCAATCAGAGGAAGATGTTATCGTGACTTTCTCATGAGGAGAGTTGTGATATTATAATGATCCAACATGAATTTCCCGATAATGTATTTAAAAATCTAAACGAAATTTTAATGAAATATATAAGGAAAATTAATGAATCTTCAAATTCCGGAAAAACAACTAATACTTCCCTGAGCATGCTGCGGATTTAAAATAGTTGTATGCTTATTTCAAGTCTCTAAAATAAAAGCAATGAAGACTTGCAAAAATAAATAGAACATAAATAGGCAATAAATTATGAAAAGTAAAATCAAACAATAGATGAAGATGAACCTTTTAAAATTCATACCTGGAAGAAAATTTACTACAAATTTACCTCATGGATCTTCAAGTTCTCCCAAATTTTCTCAAAATTCGAATATGTTCAACATCACCTACTTGTTTAATCTAAATGTGCTAAGTAATGAATTTTCATATTGCATCCACCTCAAATTTACATCGGAAGACAAAAGTGGTGAAAATGAGCTCTTTTTTAGACATACTTGTCAATCAAAAAATTGTCAAGCTATAGTGAATTCTGGGAATTTCTTAATGTATGATCAATATGATGAATTTTTTTGTGAAACAAGACAATTGAGGGCTTTAGAAATATGTATGATCTAAGAGCTTCTAAAATGTTTTAAGCCGCTTTCCGAAAATGAAAGGGGGTGCCTGAAAGAAATCATATTCATTACTTGCTTTATTGAAATCTGAAATAATGAAATAAGTGAAAATAGAAAAGAAATCTAATCTAAATTAATCTATTCCTAATTCTAACTTAATGAAGGAAACATGACTAGTTATATTCATAATTCCAATGTAACCATATAAGCATTTTAATTTCTGCATGTATGTACAAATCAATCATTAGTAACAAAAATACAAATAAAATTAAACTAAGGAAAATAAATCTGAATTTAAAATGTATAGTTACTGTTAGCAGTTTATTTATAATTACCTTCTCTTGAAATTCCCTTTCCAATTGAATTTCAATTGGATCATAGAAACCTTGATGAATTTCTATTAATGATTGGAAGGGATTCAAAAGAGGGGATGACAGGCTAGATCGTGGAAACAAGTTTTTAGATACAATGGCCTGCATAAATTTGTTAGTGTTATGTACAAGTGTTAAACTATTAACAATATTTTATGAAGGAAAACTTTCCAAATATTTTTCAAAGGGATCTATGAAATATGGATGGAAATATGTTAAATTCAATGGAAGATTGTTAATTAAATCATATTGTTGGTCATATTATGAAAATACACTCTTGTTGACACTGCCTTTGAGAAGGTATAAGTAATCGATAAGAAATGAACATCAGTTGAAATTGGAAGAGAAATAGCTTTCGATGTTCATGATTAGAATTTGAAACTTCATTTTCCCATTCAGACAACATATCAATTGAGTGTTTAATAGTGAGTTGCTCAATATTCCAGCATAAAGTATCTAAAAATTGAAAACTAAAACCAGAAAACAAATCTGAATTTAAACAAAATAAATGAAGGAAAATAATAAAATCAAATCATAGTTTACACTAGTGTTACAATTATTGTTACAGCACAATTGGAATTGATTTAAAACAATTTCCTTTTCACAAGAATTGATCTGATTTAAAATAGAATTCAAATGATTGCTAATACCAACTTGTGAATTAGAAATAAAATTATGACTATGAATAGGAATGAGAGCTTGATCGTCATATAAATCACACACTGGAATGTTTTCTCGAATGCTGAAATCATTAGTATGATTAATTATTTGAAAATGAGAACAATTTGAAACAATTTCTGAATTAGAGTGTTTTTCATTTTCACATTTGACTAGACTTTGATCATGAGGATTCAATAGTGAAGTAGACAAATCAATGTCCTCAATGTCAAAGTAATTTTCATAAATGACTTCGGGATATTCATTAGAATTCCCTTTGATCTTATCTTACGTATCAAAACAAGAAGGAATATAAGGCACATGTTCTTTAATGCCAAAAGAATGATCGATAACTAATTCTCTATCTTGATAAAAACTAATTGGCAATTCATTAAAATCAGCCTCTCTATTTTCTGAAATATCATTAATGTTAAGAGGAGATAAATTGCTATCAGAAAAAATATCAGGATAAAGGGAAAAATGAGAATCATAAGAAATAGTTATAAAAATGTCTCTTTTTAGGAACTCTTGTGCATTCTGCTCATTGTAAATTTCAGATTTGAGATCATTCATTTTTGTACTTGTGCTTTCTTGAAGAATGTTTCCTTTTTGTCCTAAATTTGGCATTTTCTCATCGTAAAAGAATTCAGAAATTTGTACAGCAGGCTGCGTATTATTGGAAACTTCAATTGTTGCTTGTACTTGTTGATTTATGTTCTGATTTTCTGAATTTAACGCATACCGATTTTCAAATTTCAAAGCGGTATCTTCTTCAATATTATTTCTAGTATCTTCTTACACTTGAATAGTAAAATTCTCCAAGCTTTGTGATTGAGATTCGCTAACATGTGAAGGTGCATCCTAATCATTATCAATACTTTAGGAAGTGTGCACTAAATGAAGAAATTTATTGTACATAATAGTGGCCACTTCATCATTATTTGTTTGCACCTCCATATTGGAATTATCAATTGTGTTAATGTAATTGGAAGGAGTTTTATCAAAGTTTTAAATAATTTCACGTGGATTATGAATGGGAGGAAGAGAGAAAATATGTTCAAACCAATCTAATAATTTCTCTTCCGAAGGATTTTCTACAATTTTAAATCTCAAGCAATTTAAACGAAAGCAAATGGTAATCAATCAAAGACTCATCTTCAAACCTTCTTAAATCTTCGATTTCATCACATACCTATTTGTAGTTATAGCACTCAAATTTGCAAAGGAACATTGTAACAAATTGATCCCAGCTATGAATTAAGGCAACTGGAAGTGGTTGACACCAGCTTCTAGCTTTTTCCAAGAATGTAAGAGTAAAAATCCTGCATAAAATACCATCATCAATTCCTTGAGGAGTAAAATTTGAAATTTTTTGAATAAATTGAAAGGCATGAATAAAAGCAGAAAAATATCTCTTACCATTAAACTTTACTTGAGACAAAAGTATTACCACTTCTGGTGGAGTATTGGAAGATGCACCTCTAGAAATACAACTCCAAATTGGAAGTTTAAGAGGAGTTATTGTAATAAAAATAAGATGTTTAGAATACAAAGACTCCAATAAACAACAAGTTCCATGCCCTCCTTCCAATGCTAAAATGTTGAAACCTCGAAATTCGCTGCGACAACATAGGGGATGACCACTCGGTCTGGACCTTAAAGCAACTCATTTTCCATTTATAATGGTGGTTCTAACTGGTTCAACTAGGTCCAATTACGTTCTCTCAATCTCAAAAATGGCTTACAATATGACTTTCATTCACCAGTGGAGAAGAGACACTAGATCAACACTCTTACTGATCAGGCAAGAAAGTGATCATTAAGCTGATTTGGGGCTTAACCAAGCCATAACTAAAGTTTGCCTCTTTGGGAAGAGGACTTATAAGAATGTAAAACTAAATCTAAATGCAAACTTATTCTATAATGCAAGCAAAAGGAACTTGATCCAAAAATGGATCCTGGATAAACCTCTAAGTCTAAAATGTGCCAAATGGCACAAATCCTTTGTAAATTAGATGAAATGAAAGTCGCAGGCTACTCTCATAAATAGTTTCATTGCAGAGATCTCCTCATTCTCACTCCAACACAACTTGAATGGGAGAAAACGGACTTCAGATGAAGGAGTTATCATAAAACGAAGTTCCCCTTGTTCTTTGGGAAAAGAGGCTAAAAACATGAGAAAACAGCAAAAAGCGAGCCTATCGGAGGTCAAAGGGACAATAAACAAGAGTCGTCGAATCTGGCTGATCAATGGTTTAGATCCGATCAGAAATCACAATCGGCAGTGGTAGTCGGCAGGCAGTCGGAAGCATAACATGCGATGGGACCGGGCCGATGCGATACCACGATCACAGATATTGGTGGATCGCAATCGGCAATACCACAAGGCAAAGGTGGGACCCCGAGCAATGCGATGATGTGATCGCTGAAATCGGCGGATCGCAATCGAAGCATTACAGAGGAGTGGCCATATGTTATATATATATGCGCGATGCGATAAACCGGACCTGAAAGGGTTCGTGAATGGAAATATATATTGTTTCAAGTCCCGAAGGAGCCATTTTTATGTTATTTCCATGTTTTAACGTATTTTAAAAATACGAAGGGAAACCTTGGAATAGGCCAATTGCGACTTGCGACAACGACTTGTGGACGGACCCCATAGAAATATAAAGTGGGACTTAAGGACTTTTGAAGTCTGAAAGACTATGTTTTGGCAGGTTTTTCCCGTGTTGACAGCATTCTCTGTGAAAACACAGAATGACTATTTCTAAGGATTTCAAGTGCTGATAGTCCCCTTCCGTTATAGTATAGGTGGCATTCATCCCTGAGGGTGTTTAGCAATGATTGCTAACGCTCAGAGAAGGGATTTGAGTGAACCAAAGCAGGAAGACAGAGAGCTCGAAAGGGAAAGAAAACAGACAGCGCCGATTTGGCTTGAAAAGCCACGAATGTCAAAGACAGAGGGTTGTTGGGTTGTGGTTGGTTGTTGTTGTTGATCCTTGAGGGGATTGTTGCTGAAGCAGGAAGCTAAGGCAAAGAGGCAACACAGAAGCCAAAGTGGTAGCACAGAATCCAAATAGGCAACGCAGAAGCAACAAAACAACCAAGGGAGTCACTTGGAGTTCAAATGAAAAGCCCAGAGAGAGAGTTGTAACCTGATAGAAGGAAGAAAGAAGCCAGAGTGAACAGCCAAGAGCCGAGAGCCAGAGCCAAAGAGCTAGAGTTAAAGCCAAGGGCCAGAACCAAGAGCCAAAGAGCCAGAGTCAAAGCCAAGAGCCAGAACCAAGAGCCAAGAACCAGAGCCAAGAGCCAGGGGATAACATGGTGTCTGAACCCACTGTTTCTGTATAAAACAGCAGGAGTTGAGCCAAGAGCTTGTAAAAAAGACTTATGCCATAATCCCAGAGAGCCTAGTTGAATTAACTAGATCTCACGGAGATGTAGCCCAAGAGTTGTGTGTGAACTCCTAATTAAATTGTTGTCTCTGTGTGATTGTTTATCACTGCTTTATTTTATGTTACATGTATTCATATATCAGTTTTATCACATCAACTTACAACACAGACAATAGATTTTAAAGCATATGATCAGACTAAAACAAACATAATCATACACCCATATTTCAAGAATTTCTTAATTCCACATTGGTTAATCATAAAGACTTGGGAAAATTTAAGCTTTGGAAGTGGAAGAGGTTCTTGTAAGTTAGATGAGAAGCCTAAGTGCCCCATTTTCTGTAGGTTTTAACCCTGTACAAAAATTACCTGCATATGAATTCTTAAACTAAAAAAATAAACAATGCGAGAGCATAACACATAAAACACATATACATAGATATTTTCCCCTAGATCCCAAAACCGGGACTACCAGCTTGATTTTTCATTATGTTCCTTTTAGTGTTATAATACATATTTATACATGTCGAAGCATCCAATACCATGGACCAAAAAACCATCGCGTCCAATACCATGGACCGAAAACCATTGCATCCAAAAACATGTGCGAAAATCATGCACAAAACCATAGGTGGGACCCCATAAAGTGGGGTTACGGGTACCTCTCAAACCCCCTGTGAGCCCCCCCGTTACACAATCGGCACAATGAAAGGGGGGGCTTTGCCCCCCTTCTAATCCCCCGGTTAACTATGTGGGCTAGTCATGGAAAGAATATAACACAACCCAACATTTTCAGATCAGGTGGTATCAGAGCCTAAGTTTGGTTGACCTCGCCTTCAAAGAAGGTTATATCAGAATGCTTGATTGACAGAGCAAAGATTTCTTGTCTGAAAAGTGTTTGGGCAGTCAAGGATTGATTGTCTGATTGATGTATGCTTGTTGCAAACTGACTATTTTCTAAGTTTGCAAAGGTGAAGGGAAAGCTAATGATAGCTAAGTCTAGGAGAGGACAAGAAGGAAGAAGGGCTAAAGGCATTCTTCTATCCCAATGAACTCAAGGTATTCCTTAAAGCACAAGAGGTTTGTTGCAAAGGGTTGCTGAAATAAGCTCTTTATTAATTTTGTTGAAGCTCTTTTGATTCATTGGTATAAAGACAACTTCTACAAGTGAGTCCTTGAATTCTTCTTTCTTCATCACAAGACTCTTTGATGAAGACATTAAGCAAGAATTGTCCACCATGATGGATATGGTGAGAGAAATGTATGAGGATGGAAGGAAGAGCGGCATGCTTAGAAAGTAGTTGAATTCCATGAAGGAAGAGAAGCAGTTGCTTGCTGATAGACTACAGGAAATGGAGAGGCAACTTCATATTGCAAATATGAACCTGAAAAGGATGCATGAGTTGGAGTCACAGCTCTTTGTTGCCCAAGAAGCCTTAGTCAAGTATCATCTTGAAGAAGAGGTAAGCCATTCCAGTTTGTCTTCAAATTCTTCTGAGAATGCTTGTATTGGTTCTTTTGAAAAACATACTAAAGGCATAGGTTCCAAGCTAATGTCCAAGATGGGCTATGAAGGAAAGGGTTTGGGAAAGCATGCACAAAATATTGTTGAACCAATAATGGTTGAGGAAAGGCCTAAGTATTTGGGTCTTGGCTATGGACAGTCTTATGGAGAGAATTCCAAAGCTGCCAGGAATGCCATTGAAACAGTCCCAAGAAGAAGTTTCATTTCATGTCCTTTACCTCAGAAGTGTGAAGGTTGTATTCAAGAGGAATACAATAGCTTGAAACATCAATTGTGGGATGAAGGTGTTCAGAAGCACACACTTGAACCAGAGAGTTGGGGAGACTCTAATAGCCTTGAAGAGATTGATGGTGTTCCAAAGGGAGCCACTTCTTCATTTGCTTCACCTCCTCATGAAGGCAATAAAGGTGAAAGAGAAAGGTATAAATCTGGTTCTAAACATATTACTTTTGATTGTACAAATCATGATAAATTTCCACATATGTATGGGAAAAGAATTGCAGGTTCCTTTTGTGGTTTGGATAACCATCATGTTTCCAGATGTTGGAAGAGAATGGCCATACACAAGAAACTTTTGAAGGAAAAGAAACAAGAAGCTAGAGGTCCAGTGGATAAGGCAAATCATGCTGTCAAGAGGATGCACACGCAGTGCACTTACTACCATAAGCAAGGACATCTTGTTGCAAAATGTTGGAC
Organism: Pinus tabuliformis; assembly: GCA_031772625.1. Taxonomy (NCBI): domain Eukaryota; kingdom Viridiplantae; phylum Streptophyta; class Pinopsida; order Pinales; family Pinaceae; genus Pinus; species Pinus tabuliformis. The sequence continues at coordinate 51,502,853 of CM062819.1, forward strand.
TCTGAATCTAGCAATGCTTCCACCAAAGTTGAAGAAAGTGGAAAGAGAAGATGGCAGAAATGGAAGTGAATATTCCATGAATGATGTGGCTCAAAATGATTCACATGATGATGTTGATGTGCAGAAAAAGGTAGTAACTTTGAAATGGATTGGTAAGGAACGGTTAGAGTTCTTATCTGATTAATATTGCATGTCTATTGATGCATCTACATTATATTTCATTTCAGCTTTGAAAGTATAGTGTGCTTAAGCAAGAGCTGAGGGATGAAATGCATGCATGAGCTTGAGATGCTTGAACACATGGATGCTAATGGTTTCCTTGTTTTTGAACATGTATGTGTAATTAACTTGCAGGGTTTATTGCTTTGACATGCATGTGATGCCATGTTGACTTGGGAGAAGTTAACTTGGTCTCCAAATGGAGATAATGATGAAGTGTTTTCATCTTTTGAAAAAGAGTCTTAATGGTCTTTTTCTACATGCTTGACTTGAAGGGTCATTTGTTTAAAAACATGTTTTGTGGCCTTGTATCTAGTCCATCATTTGTATGCAGATCCTGTCAAACAGGTATGAATGAAAGTTTTGTGGAGCAGATGTACTTCACGTTTGTTTGAGCCACCTTGGATCAATGATCAAGGCAAAGAAGCTCAAACCACATTCTATGACCATTTCAGCAGAAATTCTACAGGAAAGCAAGGAGGAAGATAGTTCTTCTCAAGAAGACCAACCCATCCAAGAAGGGAAGTGGTCAGAAACTTTGGTTCAGAGGCACTATGCAAAGGCAAGTGTAGGGAGGTTGAAAGAAGAGTATGAGTCACTCTCATTTACTGTTTAGATCAGTATATCAATCTTTTGGAGACCAAAAGTTTTTTTAGTGGGAAAGCGTGATCAAAAAATGGATTCTAGATAAACCTCTAAGTCTAAAAGACTTCATATAAGAGGTACAAGGTGCCAAATGGCACAAATCCTTTGTAAATCAGAGGAAAATGAAAGTCACGGGCTGCTCTCAGAAATAGTCTCATTGCAGAGATCTCCTCATTCTTAATCCAACGCAACTTGAATGGGTGAAAATGGACTTCAGATGAAGAAGTTATCATAAAAATAAGTTCCCCTTGTTCTTTGGGAAAGAGGCTAAAAATATGAGAAAATAGCAAAAAGCAAGCCTATCGGAGGTCAAAGGGACAATAAACAGGAGCCATCGGATCTGGCCGATCGATGGTCCAGATCTGATCGGCAATCACAATTGGCGGTGGCAGTCGGAAGCATAACATGCGATGGGACTGGGCCGATGCGATACCGCGATCACCGATATCAGCGGATCGCAATCGGTGATACCACAAAGCAAACGGGACCCCGGGTGATGCGATGGTGCGATCGCCAAAATCGGTGGATTGCAATCAGAGCATTATAGAGGAGCGTCCATATGGTAGTTTTATATATATATATATATGCGTGATGCAATAAACCAGACCTGAAAGGGTTCGTGAATGGAAATATATATTGTTTCAAGTCCGGAGGGAGCCATTTTTACGTTATTTCCATGTTTTAACATATTTTAAAAATACGAAGGGAAACCTTGGAACAGGCCAATTGCGACTTGCGACAACGACTTGTGGGTGGACCCGATAGAAATATAAGGCGGGATTTAAGGACTTTTGAAGTTTGAAAGATTGTGTTTTGGCAGGTTTTTCCCGTGTTTACAACGTTCTCTGTGAAAACGCAGAACCACTGTTTCTAAGGATTTCAAGCGCCAATAGTCCCTTTCCGTTACAGAATAGGTGGCATTCATTCCTAAGGGCATTTAGCAATGATTGCTAATGCTCAGAGAACGGATTTGAGCGGACTAAAGAAGGAAGACAGAGAGCCCGAAAGGAAAAGCAAACAGACAGCGTCTTTTTGGCTTAAAAATCCATGAATGTCAAAGACAGAGGGCTGTTGGGTTGTGGTTGGTTGTTGTTGTTGATCTTTGAGGGGTTTGTTGCTGAGCAGAAGCCAAATCACGAAGCTAAGGCAAAGAGGCAACACAAAAGCCAAAGTGGCAGCACAGAATCCAAAGAGGTAGTGCAGAAGCAATAGAACAGCCAAGGGAGTCACTTGGAGTTCAAGTTAAAAGCCCAGAGAGAGAGCTGTAACCTGATAGAAGGCAGAAAGAAGCCAGAGTGAAGAGCCAAGAGCCGAGAGCCAGAGCCAAAGAGTAAGAGTCACAGCCAAGAGCCAGAACCAAGAGCCAAAGAGCTAGAGTCAGAGCCAAGAACCAGAACTAGGAGCTAAGAGCCAGAGCTTCAAGAGCCAGGGGATAACATGGTTTCTGAACCCACTGTTTTTGTATAAAATAGCAGGATTTGAGCCAAGAGCTTGTAAAAAATACTTATGACATAATCCCAAAGAGCCTAGTTGAATTAACTAGAGGTCACAGAGATGTAGCCCAAGAGTTGTGAGTGAACTCTTAATTAAGTTGTTGTCTCCGTGTGATTGTTTATTGCTACTTTATTTTCTGCTACATGTATTCATACATCAGTTTCAGCACATCAACTTACAACACAAACAATAGATTTTAAAGCATATTATCAGTCTAAAACAAACATAAGCATACACCCATATTTCAAACATTTCTTAATTTTGCATTGGTTAATCATAAAGACTTAGGAAAATTCAAGCTTTGGAAGTGGGAGAGGTTCTTATAAGTTAGACGAGAAGCCTAAGTGCCCCATTTTCAGATCAGAACTAAATCCTAATCCTATCTCAATTAGGAAGATATAGATTTAACCCAACCAAGAGCAAGATATTTAAATGATTGAGATTTAAATATGTCTGGCTTATGATAAATATCAAGCTAACGAAGTAGTTCAATTAATTGACATTGTGAATACCAAGTCACATTCTATCAAGAGACCTCTTGACTGAAATAATCAACCAACAACATTTAGGAAGAAGTTCACAAAATGATAATGATTGCTTAATCAGTAATTCAAATAATTAAACAATAATATGAGGAAGAAGTTCACAACATATTACTATTTTTTAAACCAATATTAAAAGACAGATTTCTGAGTAAAGAGTTACTTAGAAATCAGAATTCAACCCATAAGAGCAGAGATACATAATAACATATGATTGAAACAAATTACTCATACCGACAAAAGTGCACAAATATGAATAAAATGACACATTCCAGCCATCATAAAATGAAACTAGTATTTAAAATAGAAGTATTAGAAATACAAATTTATTGAATCCATTTATCTAGCTCTGGTCTCCAACAGTCCTTTACATTGCTTGAATTTTTGTTGTTACAACAAGAGTTGCAGAAGTGCAAACTCTACCCATCACACATAATTCGGAATGCAAAAGAAAAATCCTCAATAATCCCCAGATCTAAGATTTTCACTCCTTCCACCTACAACTCTAAATCCCTATTACAAAAGTTCTTTTAGAATTCTAGAATTGCAAAGGAGAGAAGCTCTTTTTACATTTTACAATATGGTATTTATAATATTACAAAAGAATTTAGAATAAGAAACTTTGTTGATGAATAAATTTGTTTAATCAATTTTCATTGGCTCAAAAATCCATTCTTCTATTGTTGGAGCCTTTTTATTGATCGAGACTCTTTTCTCTTCGTCTCTTCAGCTGTTTTACTGCAAAATCAAATCAAAACAAAATTAAAATGTAAAAATAAAATCAAAATGCCAAATCTGGAATTAAAACAAATCTATTCAAATTGAATTAAATAAATAATTGAAAAGAAAATCTAATATTTCTATTAATGCCTATGATGATTTAATTGGCCAAAGATATCATTAACAAATGGCTTTTTATTCAGAAGAGGTTTGGGAAAATGAAAATGCAGAAAATAAAACTCAAAAAATTGATTTTGTTAAAAACTTGGAGCCTAATTTTTTTTCTGGATTTTAGAACCAATAAATGATAAAATTTGTTAATGAAACCTCATCATAAATGTTCTCCATGATTTTATCTTTCCAATGAGCCATCTTGGGCCTCATTTGGCCAAGTAAAACTCATCTATAAGTCTCCAAAGTTGATGAGTCAAAATTACCAAAATTTTGGAAATTTTGTTACTTAGACCAAAAAAATTAAAATTTGTTAATTAAATTGTATTCCTAAATTAGATTTTAATTATTTATTAATTGATACTAATCTAATTAACATACAATTTATTTTAATGTAATAAAATTGATTATATATAAAATATTAATTATTTATATCAAATTAATTTAATATTATTAAATTATTAATATTTAATATATATGGTTAAGTTTAATATATTAGCGTATATGTTAACTTCTCCATATTGTTCCAAACGAATCACAAACAAAACGGTCTTAATAGTTATCGCGTCGACTTATCGTGTTTTTTTTTAAATGATAAAGCTTTTGAAATTAATGTGATAAGATTTTGTGATATGTTTGGTTTTTTTTTTTTTGTTGTGAGAAATCGTATGCGAGAATTTTTTTGAGGGAAATTTTTCGTGATATGATTTTTTTGATAAGTTTTTGTGATCTTGGTCTCGGGGGCTATTAAATTAATGAAAGTGAGTAAGGTTCGCGTAAATTATTAATCCTACAAATTGGACTATAGCCATTCTGCAATTTTGAGAATTTGGTTTTGGCAATTTGCTTTAAAATAATAAATTGGAGTAAATTACCAAAATTCTGAAACACCTTTTCGTCTGTTGTATGATTTAGTTGGGTCATTTTGTAGGACTGTTAGTGAGAAAATGAAAAATTAATAAAAGCTAACTAAAAGTCAATATTTACAATGAATGACCATTGAACTTAATTAGCGATAAAAATTGAAATATTATACATTTATTTACATTTTTAGTCCAAGCGAGAAAACGATCAAACTTCAAAGGAGTGTCATTTACAAACTGGTTAACCAAATGAGTCGAAAAAAGTATCGATGGAAAGATTATGAAAAGTTAGATTCAATAAAACAATCAAAACATAAATCTGATGAAAAAAAAAAGAAGATAAAATTGTAAGACAATTAACTTAAATGAAAATCATAAAAGATGCTTAGCAAAAAATTTATAGAAAGGGTCCCCATTATTTGAGTCAATAAGTCAAAAATGGGGGGGGGGCGGTGTTGGGTTTCCCCTACAACACATACCTAGCCTAAAATGTAAGTGACTAAAGTTTTAGACACAAAGAGCCCTCTCCGAAGCTGGAAGGGCTAGATTCCAGGCTTCCAAGTGGTTTGTGGTTACCTTTGGATTCCTCTCCTAATCCAGGAGCAATTACAAAGAGCTAACAGGATACAATGTAGTTTGAGGGGGCTACTTTATTGGTTTTGTCATTGATTTTGATTGGGATAAAAACTTTGGTGATAATATGTATACAATAGGTTATGTTTCTAATGTTGGTTATGAACTTGTCACTTGGGATTAGAGGAAGCTATAAGCTCTTACTATCTATTTAGAAAATATAAAATATTGAACAACGATTAATGAAAGTAAGAATCCTTGTGGTTCCCATAGATCCTTTTGTAGTTTAGATTCTAATAGCAATATCCATTCAAGCTATGTGTGACAATAAGAGTTCCATCAATCTTTCCAATGATCCCATTCAATATCAACACATCAAACACATTGAGTTACACATGCATTTCATCCAAAATCTTTTCTAGGTTGATGTCCTTAAAGTGTTCTTTTCCCTGTAGATAATCAAATTGTGAACATTTTGACAAAGTCTCTTACAAAAGTGAATTTTTTCAAACTTTAATCTATGTTAAGAGTTGGGAAATTGTCATTAAGGGGGGAATAGGCTCTATCCCTCCTTCATTCTCCTCTTGTGTCACTTTTGTGAATCTTTCATTCCTATCTCAAATTTTCCCCTATAGGGGAATGTTAGGATATTTATAAACTTAGTAATTAGTTAATATCAAGTTGGTCTAGTGTGTCTTTAGGTAAAGTGTGTTTCTTTAGTGTGTTTTCTTAGTAAGCATTTGTAATTATCTAATCCGATGGTCATGATATGTTATGGAAATACAATGATTTGATGGTTCATACTCCAGTTGATACTCATGACTATATTTATTTGTGGATTAACACCCACCTATTCCATCATCTCTATTTAAAGAGCTTGGAGGGTCATTCGTTGATGGTCAATTTTGAGAAACTCGTGTGTATTTTTTTTTCCTTTTGCAATTATATTTCCTTAATTGGCCACATTGGTTCGGGCCATGGACTATCTCTATATGAGTGTTTTAATTACATAATATACTCATGTATTGATATAAGTAAGAAGTTTTCTTGGAGGGAGTTTTGCAGGAACGAGAGAAATTCCCCCTTGTTTGATAGAATTAGAAGTAACAAGAAGACCCTGAGTGATATGAAGTTCACCCTCTATGAAAAAGGTATGATCAATTGAAAGGGGAATTGAGTCAACCATTTTCTAAACTAATGGTTGGTCGGGAACGAACTCATAGGATTCACATTCAGAGAGAGTGGGATTGATTGGATTCAGATTCTAATTAATCACTTCATCAACTAGTGGAGGATTGGGAGAAAGCTTACAATAACCAACTCAAAGTCATGGCTGAGAAGTTATAAGGTTTTGCAACACTTTTTAGGCTTCATTCATATAAGGACAAAGGTGAATAGGATGATTCCATTCACATAACTTACAAGGAAATTTGACTTTACCCTTTTTCCCATGGACCTTACTATCGCTATTTGAGGGTTGTCACCAGCATGATCTCCATAAGCTAGCGACAAAGGCCGATGTGAGCCTGTGGACCACACTTCTAATACCTTAGGAATAATAGGACAATCTCTAAGAAGGTGGTCACCCTTACATAACATGCAAGGGAATTTAAGTTTATGGGGCTGATTGGAAGATTTTTCCATACTAGTTGCATCCGTAGCAACGGTTGCTTGGTTTCCTCCCTTCTTAGTTTACTTCTTCTTCTTCGTCATTTTCTTCTTTTTCTTAGCTTTTTGGTTATTAGAATCAAGACTTTCACCAGGCGAAGAGGAAGAAAGGGATGAAGAAATAATAGGTGAAGAAGGAAAAGGGTCAACTTTAGGATCAACATGAGGTTAATGTTGTTCAGGTGGAGGAGAACTCAGTTGAGAAGTAGTTTGGACATTCAGAACCATAGGGGTTGAAAATAACCAAACTGGAAAACCAATGGTAAATTCGAGAAGGGACAACATTGCCATATAAGGAGCACCAATATTTCCAAAAGAAGGAAAAGGACCAGGATTACGGTTGGTCAGAGGGGTTTCCTTGATTGGTAGACTCTGGAACTGTTGCCATTAGTCTCAACCTAAGATCCACTAAGGAGTTGTTCCATGGGGAGGATGTTGTTCTGCAATCAATTAATTGATTTTAGAAATTAACAACAAAAAAATAAAACAAAGGTGTAAACTAGGCAAAATGTTTGCCAAGCAATTGCGAACTTCAATATACACCTTGGTGAAATAAGGAATCAACGTACAGTAGCCAATCTCCCCGAATGTTGTGTTTGGTGTATCACAATATACAAGGCGACCGACTCAGTTACCTATGGATGGATAGCAACCGATAGGAGACTCCCAAAATATACTCGACGTTAAGCGGGAGTGCAGTTCGTAGTAGTGTTGTCTAATTTGTAACTGTTCGATGAGAGCATTCCCATATACTTTGCATGCGTATAGCACCATCTAATATACCCAAAGGTACATGGAGAACGATCCTATACACTCACATACGTGGAACGAGATTTCACCCTCGGGATGCAGTGTTGGAAAATAATGATAGATCCTACATTTAATGACAATGGAACACATCTCTAACCTAGACCTCTAAATGTTTGCGTTAATGTTATAAATGCTCCTTAGGTTGATTCAAAAAATTTCACTATTTATCTTTGATTAAGTTTTAGTTTTGGTCTCACCATGATTGTCACCTGAATATCCTAAAATGCAAATCTAGCATGAGAAAATGGAAATATTTCTCTTTCAATGAAAATCTAGCTAAGGAAGGGAAGAAACAATCAATATGTAGCATACAACATGCAGCAAACAAGATGCAAGATGAAATTTCCCTTTCAATGTAACTATTCCTATATTAATGCACATACAAAACCCTAAATGGCAATGCAATTTTCTTTCTTTTCAACACACTTTATTTTCGAAATGAAGCAAACTAAGATGAAAATGTTTAATCACTGATTCAAAAGGCAATTTTCAGAATGAGGACTAAAACAACAATTCATCCAAGCGGCCAATGACCAAACAAAATCAGTTTGCAAGTGACCAAATGATAAGAACAAAGAAAAATCAAAACCAATTCTTACCAAAGGAAATCAAACACAAATGAAAACCAAATGGAGGCTTTAGAGAGACCACAAGACACTCAAGACTCAGGGAAGGTCAGCTGGAAGTAGGTTGATCAAAGAGACACTCAAAAACAAGGGAAATTTTTGTGCAAAAACAGGGGCCAACGTTGGTGCAGAAGAGCCACCAGTGATTTGCAACACTGGTACAAAGTAGGCCCGGGTGAGGTGTAATGCTCTCTCAGAGGTACTAGGGAAGCATTGGTTTAGGGATAGAGGATTCCAACACAAAAATTGCAAAAGAGACTCAATGAAATCACTTCCTAGGTCTGTTCTTGGCTGGGTAAAGCAACAAAGGTCTATCAAAGAGGTAATAAAACACAATGGACAAAGGAAACACCAAGGGAATACACCATTCCCCAGTGGAGTCACCAATTTTTTATGTGGGATATACAATTGCGGACAAAATTATCTCCCCTAGGTTTGGTGGATAACTTAGAACAAAAGAGAGACAAGGAACCAAATGCTTTCCTTAAAGTAAATAGATGATGGAATGAGGCCTACCTGGTATCTATCGCATTCTTCTCTCCTCATTTAGCTTGAATTCTCCAATTCTAACTCTGATTCCAAATTTAGAGCTTGCATAGTCAAATAACACAAGATAAAAAACTACGAGATCTATGTAGTATCATCTAAATACTCTATTCAATAGATCAACATGGTATTGAAATACATGAAATAACAACATCACATAGAGGAAAATAGAGAATTATTTTCATTAATATAAATGGAAGGAGCTACAACCATAAATAGATGTTGATTTTGTAGAAGAGCTCCTCCATGCTGACTTATCCTTTCCTTGTCATAATGTGCACCTCCAATCACCCTAAATGCATGAAATGAAACCTCTCACAAGAGCAGCATAAGGGTAGAATCACTCTCTAAAATCCAACCTCTTGCATATGGAAAACTGTAAATATATAGAGGAGTGGGGTAACTTGGGATATCCAATTACAAATATAAGGTTTTAGATCCACATTTGATGGGAGGATGGGATCAAAGGATAAGGGATGGAAACTCCAAAGTAGGGTAGGATAGGATCTAAATGTTTTATATAAGGTAAATGGATGTACCAAATTCTGGAAGCTTCTGGAAGAGGAAGCTTCTGGAATTTCTCTCTTTTTCTTGAATTTCTAGAACCAACACAGGTGCAAAGGGGAGCAACCTGTAGGTGAGCAACGCATGCCACAGTGGAGCAACCTGTAGTTGAACGCTTTCCAACAAGAGACCAGTGCGTGTTGGTCCTAAAACTAACTCAGATGATGCATTTTCAGGAAGAAACTTTGGGGAATGGAAGAGGCATGCTTAGGGCTCTGTGCAAGATGATGACAAAGGGTAATAGGATGTTGATTGATCCCATTAGCAGGCCTATTGATTAGATGTGACAAAATGACCTATAACACCCCATCTCGTGAATATTTAGTCATTTGGCCTCCCTCAAGGTCCCATCAAGCACATGTAATCCCATGGTTGGATGAAGAGCATTCACATCAAAGATAGCTTAAAATGGGTTTCCATTTCTTGCTATGAAAAGGAGTTATGAAGATGAACTATGAAGAAATTAAAAAGAATTATATTTTGAAGAAACAAGATTAGAGAGTAAGGAATCCATTATCCCTACTCATCCATTTCTAGTTTATTTTCTCTCTTTCTATTTGTTTTCCCTTCAATGTGGCCATCCACACAGGGTCATTCTACCCAAATATACTAGTGATTACCATCGAGTGTATAAGGAGGTTAAATGACTCTCCCATGGAGAGATTTAGGTCCCACTTACTATAAACATATTATCATTTGGTACCGCACTACACTATTTATTTGCCTTCCATTGGAATGAAATCAATCACAAGTTCCTCCTAACAAAAATGCAATTAGAATGTTGTTTAATCATTGAATACATCATATAATACTTCCATTACTTTCATATATCCTTGTGGGTCAACACAATTTCCTGTAGGATTGTTCACTTCCCTTCATTTCTTTGGTATTATCTTTATAGACAGTTAAGAGTGTATTTTTATAAACTATTGCAACAAAATGCCCAGAACACCAACATTTCCTTTATCTCTCCAACCTATGCATACTTACTCTAGCATGCTATTTTTCCATCTTTCCAAAAATTTCAATCTAAAACTCCATGTTCTAAAGAACCATAAACACTTTGGTGTAGTTTCTCTCTAATAATATCAAATCCATTATCCACCTTATCATTATTGATCCCATTTTTCTTTCCATTGTTTCTTTCTCTAGACAAATGTGATTCTACTTTTTTTTCTCTTATAATTTCTCAAAAAATGATCATGAAGAAACTCTAGTAGCTACATAATTGAAAGATAGTGTATCCATCATGTTATAGCTTCTCAAACCTTTTAAAGTTGACTTGGAAGGAAAGGAACCTTGATATTTATACCTCTCACATACCAGTCCATATCATTAATAACTTCAATTTTCCACTATGATGTCTTTTACTTTTCCCTATCTTGTACGCACATGAGCTATCTATCGTATATGTGGAACAAGATTCAAGCTTCCTAGTTTCCTCTCATCTTAATATGTGAACTTGGACATAATTCAAAAAACTTCATCACTAATGAAGAGAAGAGGGAAGCAAACTTCATCATTAATGAAGAGAAGAGGGAAGCAAACTTCATCATTAATGAAGAGAAGAGGGAGGTAATGAACAATTATCTGTGGGGGATTGTAAATGTTATCATTTTGATATCTATCAATAACATGGATCATTAGAGAAAAACTATTCATTCCTAAATGTTAGGGATAACAACAATAACATAAGACTCACCACTCCAAAATGCTCATCATTGTGTCTATTCTAATCCTTGTTACATTACTCAAATCTATTGGTCTACAACTCCACTTGTATCCTACTAAAATTGAGATTAATCATAATTTCTTGTGAAAGATTCCAATTATTTTATCTAACTCCTTACTATTTGCCTTGTAGTTACAACCTACACCATCTCTCTCTATACATATAAATCCTCATTATTTATCTCGCAATTACAACTTGAGTGGGTATAATGGTTAAGATCGTGTGCTTCCTTCTAAGATGGAAGACGTTCAAATCCAAAAGGAGGTAGAGTATGTACACCAATGTAGACTTTAGTGGTTAAATCATTGGATGGAGGTAGGTTGTTGGGTCCCTATAATACTAGTGATTACCCCATTACTATTGTAGTTATACCCCTTATTTATATTGTTGTGCCCCTATGTTGTTATTTCTGTGCCCCATAGAATCCCTCTATTGTTATTTTTGTGGCTTTATATTATTATTGTTAGGTCGGCTGGATTATATTGCGACTCCTTAGACTCCTATATATAGAAAGGAGGTTTTGTCATTTGTATCATCCAAGAATTGTTCATTTATGTAATGTAAAGGAGGTTTCCCCCTCGAAGAGGTTGAATTCTAAGGCGTTGATCTATCTTTTCTATCTTTTCTTGAGCTGGTTTCATAACATTTGGTATCAGAGCTTTGGATTCTAGGGTTTCGCTGCTCCAAACGGGTCATCGTGGCAGTTTCGCTATAACTTTTTTTCTGTAACGTTTTAGAAGTCGCAAAAAAAACCCATTTGAGAAGAAATTGCTCTGAACCTTGGGTCCGAATTTCAGATCTTTTCGCGCGATATTTATGGAGATATGATCTGAGGAAGTTGGTCTTTTTGCAGACTCCTGAATTACATTCAAAACAGGTGACCTGGGACAAATCGTCATAGCTTTCTCTCTAGGGATCGGATTGAAATTCCGTAAGAAGGTATAGAAATAGGACGGACTGTAGTTTCTTGTGTGTGTGTTTCAGATTCAAAGGTGGAAACAGTGACTCGTGGCACGTCGTACAATTTCGCTCTACTGAACCAGTATAAAAGCAAGTCATTGTGGGAGATTTCACATAACTCTTCCTTGGAGAATCCAATTTGGCTCAGACTTGTGGCATTGGAAAGAGGACGCAGAAGGCTACTACAGGTAGTAATTTCAGAATTGGATGATCTGAAATTACAGAGATACATCAGATTCAATATCAGGCTTATATAAAGTGAAAAAAGGTGTGTAGTTTTTTTTAAATTTTTGTGTAAGCTTGGTTTAACGGAATTCAAAGGGCATAGTAAAGAATTATTATCGGTAACTGATGCCCCGAGGAAAGAAAATGCAAACACCTAGTAAGGAACCTGAAAGCTCTAGCATGACTCATGAAGAAGAGGAAGAAATGCTACATGATATATCAAAATTACAAGAACAAGTGCAACAAATGTCACGCTCACAAAAGCTAACAGAAGCTAAGATAAGTGGCGTGGAATCTAAGATAAAGGGCATGGAAGCTAAGATGGATGATTCAAAGACAGATTTGAAGAGAGACATGGCAGATTTGAAGATAGATTTGAAGACAGACATGGAAGAATTGAAGAAGTTGCTACAAGAAAGGGTCACTAATGGTGAAAAGGTAGTAAAGGAAACTCATGATGAGAACAAAAGAAATGTTAATCATGATTCCATAGACGCTAATGTTGGATCGAAGAATCACCATATTCCAAAAATTGATATGAGGAAGTTTGATGGCAAGGATCCTGCCACATGGATATTACAGATGGAGCAATTCTTCGATCTCAATAATGTGCAAAACACACAAAAGGTACGTATGGCAACTGTATATTTGGAACCAAATCAGTTTTTATGGTATCAATGGCTTTGCTCTCGTAAACAATTTATCACTTGGGCAATTTTTACGGAAGAATTGATAGCACATTATGAAGATACAAAAAGAAACACTTTTTTTAGTCAATTGATAAGTCTCAAACAAATTGAGGAGTTCAATGGAGCACATTGAGGAGTTCCAAAAATTGAACATAAGGGTAAAAGATATTCTAGAGGAGCATAGGATTGATGTGTTCATAGGGTCTTTAAAGGATAATATCCAACATGATGTTCGCCTTTGGGAACCTAATTCATTAGAGAAGGCATTCAGGTTAGCAAGAAAAATGGAAAGCAAAATTATGGCAACCAGGAAGCATACCACTCACAACTATAAAGACGGAAGTGTTGTTGCCCCTAGTCTTCCACAACCTATAAGGTTGACACCACAACAATTGGAAGAAAAAAGAGCAAAAGGGCTTTGTTACAGTTGTGATAGCAAATACACTAAAGGTCATAAGTGTGCTGAGAAGAAATTATTCTACATAGATTGTGAAGAGGAAGAAGAAAAGGAGCAAGAAAGGTCAAAAGAAGAAGATATACTCCAGGAACAAAGCCTAGATGAAGAACAAATAAATCCGACCATATCTTGTAATGCATTGGTGGGAATTACCACTCCTCAAACCATCAAGATAGAAGGACAAATCAAGAAGAAAAAGGTAATAGTGTTGATTGATTCAGGAAGCACCCACAATTTTATTCATTGTAGGGTAGCAAAAGAATTGAATTGCTTCTTATATCCAGCACCAGAGTGTCAAGTGATGATTGCAAATGGAGGAACAATAAATTGCTCTGGAAAGTGCCATAATATCAAGCTATCCATGGGAGAATATGTATTGACTAGCCCAATGCTTTCCATTCCAATGGGAGGTGCGGATGTTGTACTAGGAGTTCAATGGCTACAATCCTTGGGTACAATAGCTTTTAATTTTCAAGAACTTTTCATCAAATTTTCTACGGAAGGAAAGGAAGTTGAATTAAGGGGTATTGCAGGGAAACCAGGAAAGATAATCAGCTCTCATGGTATGACAAAGCTTCTAAAAAAGGAGCAAAGAGGTGTAATTGCACAATTATGCTCGCTAGATGTTTCCACATTGGAATCATCTATTTCTCCAGATCTCCAAAAAGTCCTGGACAATCATTCCAAGGTATTTGAGACTCTCAAGGGTCTCCCACCTATGCGTGATCATGATCATGCTATTCATCTGATTCCAGGAAGTGTTCCTCCAAACATCAGGCCGTACAGATATCCCTATGTCCAAAAAAGTGAAATTGAACATATGGTTGCAGAAATGCTAGAGGCTGGTATAATTCAACTGAGTCAAAGTTCTTTCTCAGCTCCAGTAGTATTGGTGCACAAGAAGGATGGATCATGGTGCATGTGTCCGGATTATAGGGAGCTCAACAAGCTCACTATTAAAGATAAGTTCCCCATTCCTGTTATTGATGAATTACTGGATGAATTGCATGGATCAATTTACTTCACCAAGTTGGATCTTCTTTCGGGATATCATCAAATCAGAATGAAGATTGAAGACATTCCGAAAACGGCATTTAGAACTCATGAGGGTCATTATGAATTTTTGGTCATGCCTTTTGGCCTTACCAATGCACCTTCAACATTTCAAGGTTTGATGAATTCAATTTTCAAACCATTCCTTAGAAAATTTGTGTTAGTATTTTTTGATGATATACTAATCTACAGCAAGTCTTGGAAGGATCATGTTGAACATGTTGACAGGGTGCTACAACTATTGGAGGAGAAACAATTATATGCAAAAAGATCCAAATGTTTCTTTGGAGTCCAGGAGGTGGAATATTTGGGTCATATTGTATCTCATGAAGGAGTTAAGGTAGACCCTAGCAAAATTAAAGCCATTAAGGAATGGAAAATCCCCACATCCATAAAGCATCTGCGAGGATTTCTTGGGTTGACAGGGTATTATCGCAAGTTTGTTAAGAATTATGGGAGAATAGCAGCACCTCTAACAACATTATTGAAGAAAGATTCATTTTCATGGACTCCGGAAGCAACAAAGGCCTTTGAACATCTTAAAGAGGCAATGTGCCAAGCACCGGTCTTAGCTACACCGGACTTCACAAAAACCTTTATTGTGGAATGTGATGCTTCAGGAAATGGAATTGGTGCTGTTCTAATGCAAGATGAAAGACCCATTGCTTTTGAAAGTCGTCCAATCAAGGGAAAGTTTTTAAGCAAAGCTATTTATGAGAAGGAAATGTTGGCAATACTCCATGCACTTAAGAAATGGCGACCCTACCTAATGGGAAGACACTTCAAGGTAAAAACGGATCATGATAGCCTTAAATACTTTTTAGAACAAAGATTATCCTCTGAAGAGCAACAAAAGTGGGTCACAAAGATGTTGGGTTATGACTTTGAAATCATCTACAAAAAAGGGAAGCAAAATGTGGTGGCAGATGCACTCTCAAGAAAGGATGAGGATGTGGAAGCATTGTTGTGTGCCATTTCTATTATCCAACCAGATTGGATAAACGAAGCAAGGGAGGAATGGAAGAATGACGAAGAAGTGTGGGCACTTATTCGAAAGCTACAACAAGATTCCAGTACTTCTGATACATTTAGCTGGCAAAATGATTCGTTATGGTACAAAGATCGCTTATACCTCTGTAAGAATTCCTAGCTAAAACAAAAGATTCTTATGGAATTGCACACTTCTCCCTTAGGAGGGCACTCAGGATTTTTAAAAACTTACCACAGGGTTAAGAAGGAATTTTTGTGGGATGGCCTTAAATCAGATATTCAAAAGTTTGTGGCGGAATGTTTGGTTTGCCAGCAAAATAAAGTTGAAACAATTAAGACACCGGGTCTATTACAACCTTTATCCATTCCAAGCCAACGTTGGGAGGAGGTTTCAATGGATTTTATCACAGGTTTACCCAAGTCTGAGGGAAAGAGTGTCATCATGGTGGTAGTTGACAGACTTACCAAGTATGCACACTTTTGTGCATTATCACATCCATTTAAAGCCAGTACAGTTTCTACTGCATTTATGGAAACAATTCAAAAGCTACATGGAAACCCAAAGATTATTGTAAGTGACAGAGATCCCATTTTCACTGGAAATTTTTGGACAGAATTATTTTCTTGTCTTGGTACTCAGTTAGCTCATAGCTCATCTTATCATCCTCAATCTGATGGGCAAACTGAGATAGTAAACAAATGTTTGGAAGGATATCTTCGTTGCTTTGTATCTGATAAACAGACACAATGGGTCAAATGGTTGCCTCTGGCTGAATGGTGGTATAACACTTCCTTCCATACAGCAACAAAAATGACCCCATTTATGGCACTTTATGGGTATCAACCACCATCCATCACATCATATTTAAGAGAAAATTCTAAGGTTCAGGCAGTGGAACATCACATCGAACATCAACAAAAAGTCCTCCAACTCTTAAAGGATAACCTCGTGTTGGCACAAAATAGAATGAAACAACAGGCAGATCAACATCGCAGTGAAAGAAGTTTTGATGTAGGTGATTGGGTATTCCTACAGCTACAACCATATAAGCAAATGTCCCTAAAGCAAGCTAAGAAGGATAATAAATTATCACCAAAGTATTATGGTCCGTACAAGGTGTTGCAAAAGATTGGTACTATGGCATACAAATTGGAGCTTCCTGCAGCTTCTCGATTGCATCCAGTTTTCCATGTTTCATGTTTAAAGAAGGTTATAGGTGACAAGCTCCCAATTCAAACAATATTGCCAGAACTTGATGAGGAAGGAAAAATTATATTGGAACCGGAAGCAGTCACAGAAACAAGAACTCAACAGCTACGAAATCGATCAATTTCAGAGTATCTTATCAAGTGGAAGAACTTATCCGCTGAAGATTCCACATGGGAGGATGAGAATTTTATGCAGAAGTATCCAGAACTACTCAAGCGTTGAGGACAACACTTTTTTGAAGGAGAGGGGTATGTTGGGTCCCTATAATACTAGTGATTAGCCCATTACTATTGTAGTTATACCCCTTATTTATATTGTTGTGCCCCTATATTGTTATTTCTGTGCCCCATAGAATCCCTCTATTGTTATTTTTGTGGCTTTATATTATTATTGTTAGGTCGGCTGGATTATATTGTGACTCCTTAGACTCCTATATATAGAAAGGAGGTTTTGTCATTTGTATCATCCAAGAATTGTTCATTTATGTAATGTAAAGGAGGTTGCCCCCTCGAAGAGGCTGAATTCTAAGGCGTTGATCTATCTTTTCTATCTTTTTCTTGAGCTGGTTTCATAACATAGGTCCATTGTCTCACAAACAAAAAGGTCTCATACACCAATTTGGTGTTTGGCTTGGTTGTGACCTTGAAATTAGATTATCATTATTATTCTTTTTTTTGTAAGCTAAATAATTTTACTATAAAAAATATTACATATATTCTTGATCATTGTTAATGTCTAGTTTTCCAATGAGAAAATGAGAGTATTGAAAAAATAGAATATTGTATGTCCAATTTGTTTTTGAGTTCAAAATACTATAAAAAATAACAAAAGATTGAAGTCTGCAACAGAAAGTTCAAAAAGAGTATTTAAGAAAAACTTAGTAGTCTGAAAAGGCCCATAAAAATAGGAAGCCAAAATAACAAAGAGTAACTAAACATATTAAAGATTAAGAAAAAGTTAAGGCATCCACCCTAGTAGGCATTGACTTTGTTGGGCTATTGGAACTTGGTATCAAATCTTGAGTAAAGTGTACCTCTATACAAGCTAACCTTCCCTCCATGTCCTTCTATTGTATTTGAATATTATCTAATTGCAACATAATTTCACCCTTAGCATCATTTCTTTGAAGAAGGAATTTCCCCAACAAAGATCTCAATTGCCAATAAAAATCTATAGTATGCAAGTATTAATTCTGGTGGCCACATGTATGACTCGTTTTAGGCACCCAATCTGCCACTATAACAAAGATGTCAACATCTATACAATCTTATATATTAACAATTTCTTATTTTGCTTCCCTTAGCTCTTGTTTCAGCTTCAGAGAAGTTTGGTCATGGAAGTATTGCATAGAAGATTGAGCCTTGGCACGGGCATGCGAGCCTCCTAGGGAATCACATCCACCAACGCCACACATACATTGAACTTGTTGGCGAATCGTGGTGATGACTAGAAAAGAAAAAAGAAATTGAGGCAATGATGAGAGGTCCAGTGGGCGAAGAGGTTGAGGCTTGGGGAAAGGCCATAGCCCAGGAGGGGAGAAGCTCAAAAGCAAAGAGCCAATAAAAAAACATAGTTGAAATGGGCTAGTAACTCAGAAGACAAAAATGAAAAAACCCAAATCTTACAAATAATAATAAAAAATAGAGAGAAAATAACTAAAAAGCACAAAAGGATTGTGTCATAAGGAGGGAGCGCACCCGTATAAACTAAAAATAAAACCATTTGGGAACATTCCCAAAATAAGTGGGCATTCTCAAACAAGTACGATTGTGTGCCATGATAGATTATATAGTATTAATACTCATCATGCATTAACAAAATTTACCTCCCTCATACATTAACAAAATTTACCTCCCTCATACACTGCATAACCATTGTTTTATAAGAAATAGCTATCATGTCACCTTCATTACCTAAGGTGACAACAACCTCACCCCTTACCCCTTCAAACTTCCTTGATCACCCCATAACGAGAATAATTACTACTATAATAATATATGTGGCTTGGAATTGGCTTGGAATTTTTTCTTTCCGGGAATCCTTCGGATTGAGATTTTCCAATTTTTGAATTTTAAAACAAAGGCTTATAAGATATATGTGGCATGGTTTTTGTTGTTATCCAAAATACTTTGGTACTCCACTTTTCATTGGGACTTTCCATTTTTAAATGTTTCATTTCGATTTTTCCATATCATGATTTTTAAAACAAAAATATTATAATATGGGGCTAAGAAGTCCACCATGTCTAAGGAGTAACTCTTGTTTTAGAATGTTGTCAATGAAAGGGACATTTGAACGTTATAGTCAGAAATAGAAGATTTCAGAATGTTTTGGTCGAAAGGGATATAATAGTTCACCACAAGCAGCGAAGTCTTACACTTTGACGCGTATAGTGGAGGTTGTATTTTTGAATTCATCTTCTTTGACAAACGGAAAATATAGTATCAATATTTTTGTCTCAGTAACATCATGACGTTTAATAATTTAATTTTTGTAATGTTTTTATTTTTTTAAGTAAATTGTTTTTTGGATGTGTGAAAATTTATTATAGATTAGTTGTCAAATCAGCAGTGAAGATAATTATTTTTAGTTATTAATCATGAATGCAGAGTGACTCATTATCATTATTCAAAGAAAACCACACCAGTTGGAATAACTCTTTGTGGTCTGTAAAAAACAGACTTTCATTCTTACCAGATACTTTTAAATCCTGGATGGTTAACTTATTTCCTCACGTCCAAAAAAAAATTCTGAACCACAAATAAACCATTCTAAACATACTCCCAACCCTTTCAGTGGATTATATATATATATATATATATATATATATATATTTTATTGAAAAATGCGACGTTCTAGTGCATGTGGATCCGACATCGTGCCGACATTGTAATTCAGACGATTCTCAAGTTGGTGTGGGCGGATACCTGATGGGTTCATTCACCCTCAAAATATGCGTTGAAAAAGTCTTCACATTTTAATTATAAATGTATGCGTGTGTTAGTAAACTACTATGAAGTGATAATTTTTTATTTTGGGTTTGCGTGTACTGTTATTATACGTTTGGTTAGAAATGAATGTGAGAGATATTGTGGTGAATATTTTGATATTTCATCTTCATTTGCTAATGGTCGTTATTGATGATTTGTGTGAGAGTGGCCAAACCCATGAAAGGGAACATGATCCACTAATTTCTATGGAATGTGTAGACTCTGAACCGGTGTGGGACTAATCACAATGGTCCTCCAATGCCTTAGAATTGTGTGGCTGCCATATGATTCCCATTTGTGGTGCATTCTTCCAAAAGTATGATGAAGAATCTTGATGCATCAGTTGGGGTCATGTGTTACAAAATGAACTTGAACTATTGCTTTATAGTTAGTGTAAATGGAAATTTTTAACTTTTCTACCTAATTTATACAAATTTTCTATTTTATAAGATTTATAAAGATATAAATATTTATTTAGGTTTTAATGATTTTTTTTAACTTTGAATTTCATTTAAGTAATAATGATTCAAGTGAGCCATTTATTTAACTCATAATGATTTTATAAGTTAAACCTAACATATTTTTTCTAAGTTTTAAGTTTGAGGAGGTAATGGGTTCAATTATTTTGTTTTTTATTTGGGTTAGGTAATATAATCAAGCCTAATTTTATTTATTTATTTGGGGTCTTGCAATTTATCTTGATTATTATCCATGGATCATGAAAAAGTATTGGGAGGGTTTTATGTATAGTTTTCTTTGTGAAACCTTAATTTTGTTTTATTTGGAGATCTTAACACTTGCTTAGGTTGATTGGGTATTTTTACTTCTATATGGAGGTAATGTATCATTGGATAAAGGAAATTGAAATCTTGGAATTGATGGATCATAAACAATCTCTTTGTTAATGTTTTTGAGATCATTGATGCCACAATGATCTTGTAGGTCCAAGAAAAAGGTCTCAAACCCCACAATGTTGAGTGATTTTCTATGTTTCCATAGTGGATTAGTTTGAACTTGTTTAATCACTCCTTACCCAAGCATACTACACATGCTTCCCAATTTTGCACCAGTGTGTAACTTGATGTTAATAATGAAGTTTATTGTATTTGGTTCAATTTTTTATTCAAAATGTTATATTACTTAATATGTATGTTAGCTAAATTTTTTACAAAAGAAGTAACTTAATTTTGTTACATATGTACATGAGACATGGATGGCGCATGAAGATCAATTAGAATCTTATAAGGAGCTAAGGGTTGAAACTTGTATAATCTATGTTACACCAAATTTTTAATATGTGGAGATACATGTACATAGGGATGCCCCACCTCTCTCCCCCAAAAACATCTAAGAGGGAAAAACTACATCGGGGATAAGACATAGGGACCCTACCTTAAATATATAAACTAAAAATATATTAATGTTTAAATTCTTAAAAATTTAAAACAATCATTAATGATACATATTGGATTCATACATCAATAATGAGACATACCTGAAAGGCATGGCGAGTCGTTTGAAAAGGCTCTCCTTGGATTTGAAGGCAATCTTCCACACATGAGAGGGTTCAATCGTTACCTAGTGATAATCGGACTTCAAGTCAATCTTGTAGAAATATTTGGCCCCCTTGATCTCGTCTAGAGGATCATCAATCCACGGGATTGGATATTTATTCTATACAATGATCTTTTTTAATGCCCAATAGTCAATACAAAGTCTCCAAGTCCCATCCTTCTTCTTTACCAACCTGATTGGGCTCCCATAGGGTGATGAACTTGGCCTGCTGTGCCCTTTCTGCAACAACTCCTGAATCTACCTTTTGATTTCATCGTTTTCCATAACAGAGCATCAATAAATCGGTCGATTGTGTAGTGATGCACCTGGGGTCAGATCGATGGAGTGCTTGACCTAACAGTGTAGAGGTACCCCTATGGGTGAGGTGAATATGTCCCTATACTCCTCTACAACCTTGTCCATATGTTGTTGACATGCAGAGGAGCCCTTTCTAGAGGTCGTGGCCATAATATTCTTCTTTCCCTTAGGGCGAATCATAAGGAAAACAAATTTCTCGGTCTTGGAAATGATCTTACTGTATTGCTTCACAATGATCAAAGAAACGAGGTTAGGCGGTACTACCTCCAATATCTTGTATAACTTATTGCCCAAAGTAATAATAATAGTGCGAGGCCTAGACTCATACACAACATGTTGCTTCCACAAGTATGGTTGGCCTAATTAAACATCAAAAACTTCAAGAGGAGGAACATCACACAATACCTCATATATGAAGGGCTTGATGCTATAGGGGAGGCAACACTATTGGATGACACAGAGATCTCACCCTTGGTGAAGCCACCCGATGGCGTATGACTGTGGGTGTGGTGTGGTCGGTAGGTCCAACCATTTCACGACCTTTGCTGAAATGAGGTTCTTTTAGTTCCCGCTATCGAAAATGAACTGCAACAGAAAACCCTTCACCCACATTTGTGAGTGGAAGAGCTGCTCCCCCTCCTTTGGATCTTCGGGCTCATCCTTATGGATCTTGGTGGTGGCAACGGTGGCACTAGGATCCACATCGATAATCTCCTTCCCTTTGTCATTCCCCTTGTTAGTTTCTGACTCAAAGTCAAAACATGCATTTGATTTAGAATCCTTCAGCTCGACCACCAATGGCTGCTTGGCTCAACACTCACTTGTGTTGTGAGTGGGGCTCTTTTGGAACTCACAACATTTCCCTATGTCCTTCTTTGTCTTCATGGTGTTGTTCTTTTCTTGTGGCTTTGGCAGGTTGACCTGGGTTGCCCCACCTTGGCTTTGTCCTTAGTTCTGTGGTTTGGGGATGCCTTTCCCTTGCTTCAGATTCGTAGATCCAAAGTCTCGCTTCTACTGTTTAAATTTATGCTCGATATTGACAGTGTATCAATAGGTGGCACCAAGTGAGGAGATGTCCAAGAACTCCATCTCATCCTAGATGTACTTGTGTAGACAGTTGCGGTACTTGAGTACCAAATGTTGCTCAGAATCCTTGATACCCAGCTTCGTTCGAAGGGTACAAAAAATATTTGTGAACTCTGGCACATCTTGGTCCCTTCCTTGCCACAACGTGGTTCACTTTATGTATATATCTTCATAACTCCCGACTGGATAATATTGTTCCTTGATGGCGTCTCGGAAAGAATTCCAAGCGGGTGCAGTTGAAAACAGTGAGGATTCCCTCTCATCCTTTTGTTCACAGTAGGTTTGTCACTAGTCCTTGACATGTGGGGCAGATTTGAGGAGTGCAAAAGTAATCTTTTCCCGATTGGAAAATTCATGAACTGAAAAATATCCTTCTAATAGATTTAGCCATCTATCTATGACATTTGCATCTATCTGCGATATCTACAACTATCTGCGACTTCTACATCTATCTGTCCTTCAAATATGAGAATGTCAAAGTTAACTTGTACCTTAAAAGGAGTGGCATCTCTAGAGTGGTTGTTAGATGAAGATGTGTCGCCTATGGGTAGCCGCTGAAGGATTTGGGAAAATTTATCCATCATCACGTTCCTTTGTCACTTGAGGGCTTCCTCGAGCAATATTTTGAAAGGATCTCATGCCCCCTTGTCTTTCGTTTCTTCTACCATGGGAGGCCGTCGGGTTTGTGAGGCTAGTCTTGCAAAGTTTGAACCACTTCGAGCCCTAACTCCTTATACCCTAACCTCATTGGGGACATGTAAAGAAAAATAGAGAAATATCAGATCGCTCTGATACCACTGATCCAGACTTATGCAGGAACACAAAAAAATATAGATATACACATAAACACAGAGATGCAGCAGAAATAAAACTTCATTTCATTAATATCAAAGAACTGAATATGCTTACATACAGAAATGGAAATAAACTAGCTCGGGCGATTGTAGTTTATCTCTGAGGAGAGATGGGGTAGCTACATGCCTCTGAAATATGCTACAATGAGGCTCAAAGACCTATTTATTATTGGGAAACAATGGAAAACCCTAAACATCCAAAAACCTAACCTTAGAAGATGAAGCCCCAAAATTATGGGCCCCGTTGGGGTAAATTGGTATATCAACTTCCGGGGTCATAACTTTGACATACGATCTCCATTTGGCTATCATAATACCTCGTTTCGAAGGTCTTGAAGAGAAGGCTAAAAACAAATTACTAAACTTGTTTGGGACTTTTTTGGTCTTCCAGTGTTCCCTAAAGCCATATTTTGGTCCCTCAAAATGGCTCTGAAAGTTTAGGACCCAAAAACTTGTCAAAAATAGTAAGTTGTGCTACAATTAAGTAAACTGAAAAGAAACAATAGGTGGGGGTCCAAGTGGAATAGGTAGGTGGGCACCAATATCCACCTGGATCATTTTAAGAGAAATTCAGTTTGAATAGGAGAGAATAAGAGGCAAGGAATCCCTGGAGGGTGTACTAAGAAACATAAACAATAATTGGAGTTGTTACAAACATACAAGGATGTGTTCCGGAGCCTAAGGGGTTACCCCCTACGAGAGAAGTGGAGCACGAGACTTAAACCCATTACTGCGACATAATTAGAGCCTCCATACCAGTACAGTCACTCCAGGCATCGAATGCAGCCTTAATAAAAGTGTTAACATTGTCAATGTGCCTCCAACATGCACAGAACTCGGCTAGACCATAATCAAGACTCCATGATAAACATATATACACTAGATACCATTAATGGTCTAATGATCTCATTAGACACTCTGATGAGTTTATGTATATACATTACATTCTCTCCCCAATGAGCCATGATTTGAAGGCTCAAACAAGTTGTCCTAAGAAGAATAGTTTTACGTTAAACCTTCAACAATCCATCTACAATGCTTCAAAAAACTACTCAAATTTTGAGTCCGAGAGACTCTTAGTGAATACAATATACAACTATGGCATTACACATGCCACCACAACTTATTGGGTTTATAAAAACATTCATACATAGTATTAAGCAAAAGCCTTCAACAAACCCTTTAATCAACAACTATTCAAGACATTCATGCATATCATATAATGAAATCACAACATTATCTTCTGGTTGCACATAATAACTAATCAAGAATAGGCATGTAAAACCCTACAATTCAAGATCATTTTAGCAACATAGGGATCTGCAATCCCTCAAAATTAAGAGAATCATTCACACTACCTTATTATTACAACATATAGGAATAAACATTCCTCAAGTATTGATACACCATTATTATATAATGGTATTAAGCAATATTCACTTTACATAAATATGCATAGTAGTACAAGTAAGTCACTTATCATAATAGTTGGATGACTAGAAATCGAGGGAGGGTCTTTAACTCTCCAGCCAATCATAGCCCAGTTGCATTACAATTATTTCTTGCATTCGACGACCCCCAAACCAGATTCAGAGCCTAAGGAATGAGGTGCTCAAGGGAAATGTACACCAACAAGTCAATAAAACCACCCCAAGAATACAAAGAAAAATATGGTTCCACCTACTAAACCTAACATAAGTCCTGAAATCAATGTTTGCACTTGCAAAATGACACCATAGGTGTTTCAAGCACATAGTGGTTCCACCTGCAAGCTCAACAGGGTTTCCTAAACCCACTATGGATTAACATGCCCAATACTTCCCCTTTTTTGGTTGTGATCTTCCACCTTTTTCTATCTGCCCTTCCTCATCACATTTACCTCTTTTATCTTCCTTGATCCTGATTGGATCATTATATTGTTTTTCATCAATCTCAATGCATTCAAAGTGGAAAAAGTGGAGGAATTAGCTCACGGGGCCGTTTTTACCGGCATGACCGAGTTCGACAAAACAGGGTTTGAAATTTTTTGGGATATTTTTGAGGCATCAAATGATGTTTTTGGGGTAAAACGTTTCCACTTTAGTGCAACACATTTTCATGTTATTCTAGAGAAAGATATCTTTCCAACAGTGCAAGAAGCGCGTCAATCAGAGTCCATATGCAAAAGTTATGTCACTAAGAAGTTGACCTTCCTGTTTTCACACCTATAGTTTGGGAGGATGTTGTGTCAGCCCCCATTATTCATGGAAAATGGGCTAGCCACATTTTGTTTTATGTAAAATACTCTAGAAGAGTCTATATTGTAACTCTAGTTAAGAGGAAGAGGCATTCCATCCTTTCGAGAGAATTTTGTTCCATAGCTGAGCAAAGATAGCCAAGAGATATAGAAGGTAGAGCACATAGAGGATCTGTGCACTGTAGGAGCCCATGGGCCACAAGTATTACTCCTTTGTACCTGCAGCCTTATTTTCCAGACAGAAAAAGAGAGCAAAGCCACCTAACCTTCTAGCTGGGTTTTCTCTTGAAATGGTTTCCCAGAGCATACCTTGTGTCTTATGTGTGTGTGTGAGAGAGAGCTTATTTTGTCATTCTCTACTTTTCAACATAATTTCCATTTGCGCGCATGCACTAATTACAGTTAAATTTACAAATCTAGAAGTTTAATAAAATTGTCATAGTGTAAAAATTTAGAATTTTAATATATTATTATCAGATCTGTTCTGACGAATTTTCCAGTGGAATATCCACAGTAGTTTATAGATTATTCCTCTTGAATGCATGTTCGCATAACATTTTCTCCTTCCATGTGTGTGTTTTCTCCAGCCTACTAGACATCCCATTTCTTCATTCCTAATTTCCTATTGTTTGTTGACCAAATCCAACAAGTACCAGCAGAGTAGGATTGTCTTGTCCTTTCCCAGGCCGATGCTCCATTTTTAATGTTTGTGCCATCTTGCAATTAATTCAGCATGAAGATAGGTGGAAATTAAATCCAAAATTATGAGTTTGACAACTTCCCCAAGCGATTTCCCAAGAACCTTCTCCTCCTCACAACTCTGAATCTGTGTGCTTCCTCTACCTAGTGATTTTTATGTTTTTCATAATTATTTTCAATGTCAATTATACATAGTAGTATCTACATAAGAGGAAACCAAAAGGGTTTTTACACAAAGTTCAAAAATAGTATTTAAGAAAATCTTAACAACTTGAACATACACATAGAAAATAGAAAGCCAAAATAACAAAGAGTGACTAAACATATTAAAGACTAAGAAGCCCCAAGGGTTAGCTTAGTTGGTCAAAATCAATGCCTCGCCATCGGGAGGTCACAGGGTCCATTCTCCCCAAATCCCTTGGGGTTAGGCCTAGCTAGTGGGCCATGGGGCTAGATTCCCTTCGGGGTCGATTAGCCCAGATTTTTCTGTGGACGTAGCACCACCCCTTGACCAAGGTGTCTGTGAACCACAGCCAAAAAAAAAAAAATATTAAAGATTGAGGATTCATTGAGGAATCCACCTTGACGGGCATTTGCTCTGTTGGGCTATCAGAACTTGGTACCAAATCTTGAGCAAAGTGTGCCTCTATAAAATCCAACTTCCTCTCCATGTCCTTCAATTCTTGCCGAATATTGTCTAACTGCAACATAATTTCATCCTTAGCATCATTTATTTCAAGCAGGAACTTCCCCAACTAAAATTTCATTTGCCAACACAAATCAATAATATGCAAGTATTGATTTTGATGGCCACATGTATGACCCATTTTGGGTACCCAATCTACCATTGTAGCAAAGATCTTAGCATCCATGCAATCTAGTTCATTGAAAATTTCTTCTTCTGCTTCCCTAAGTTGTTGTTACACCTACAAAGGAGTTTGGTCATGGAGGCGTTGCACAAAAGACTGGGCCTTCGCACAAGCATGCAAGCCTCCCAAAGAACCATGTCTGCCACTACCACACCTACGTTGAGCTTGGTGACGAATGATGGTGTAGACTAGAAAAGAGATAGAGGGAATAACGAGAGGTCCAATAAGTGGGGAGGTTGAGGCTTAGGGAAAGGCCATAAACCAGGATAGGTGAAGCTCGAAAGTAAAAAGCCAATAAAAAATCAGCAATGAAATGAGGTAGTGACGTGAAGACCAAAAAAAACTCAAATCTTACACACAATAATAAAGGAATACAAACCCTCCCGGATGCGGGTGGCTTCAGCGCGTAGCAGGTTAGTGGCTCGTCACATGGGCATGTGTCAGCCCGGACGAGCCACGCATTACAGGTCCGGTGATCATTTAAGATCGGCGGCGACAGTCCATCTGCGAGACTTAAGACGAGTCCTTTCGGCATTTACTGCTTTCCTTGGTAGCGGGAAAATGGAGTTACAAAGGCCTGGCACCTCTGTCATTCTCCCGCAGTTCTGCATAAGGTTTGGGCGCTCGGAGGTTGCGTTGGCTCACTCTCTGGTTCTGAGGGAGGTTACGAAGGGGTACTCCTGCTCTTTGGACAATTCGGGGATGCAGCGTGAGCGCCAAAGGATGATAAGCAGGCGCGGAAGCTCCAGAGGTCGTGCTTCGTCTCAGAGGCAAGCTCTTTCCCCCTCTTCCTCAATTGAGGTTTCATCCGACCGCAGTCGCTCCAGAGGACGCGCAGTTGGCCGAGGCAGAGCAACGGAACACCGAGAAATTATGGAATGTGGTCACTCTGCGCATCCCATGGTGAGATATCGAATTCCATGTACTCTGTCAAATTCAACTTTTATAGTTTCGGTTTCGGTGGAGCATTGTAGCAATCCTGGTGGTCAGGAAGAAGCTTTGCAGGCAAGCCCTCCTCGGAATCCTGGGTTGGTTCCCACAGTCGACATGCAAGTTCCTGCTATTGATATGCTGCGCCCCGTCAAAGACAGTTCCTCCCCAGACCCTCGGGCAGGCCCCAGCGAACCTACGCAGAGGAACACTCTTCCCGACCTGGACATCCCCAAGCATTTCAGATGCAAAGAGGAGGAAGATCCGCACACCACAGATGATGACTAACTCGACCTGCAGTTCGCCACAAGTCTCTGAGAAAGGAAAATTTTCTCTGTTTGCTCTCACCGCTATCTTGTATGTGTCAGGACTCAGTCCTTATGTATTTCAGTCCTTATATGTTTCAGTGACAGATATCCATATATGTTTTAGTCCTTATGTTCGGCTATCCATGTATGTTCAGTGTAGGTCTTATGTACTGTCGATATGGTTCAGTGTCGGTCTTATGTAATTTTGGACATGATTATTCCTGAGCAATCTGTCAATCTCTCGACAGGGATCACAGGGCTACGGCTCTGTTGTAACACTGATGATGTAAATTTTGACTTTTTTGTAATATAATAGATTAGTCTGATTCAGAAAAAAAAAAAATAAAGGAATATAAACCAAATGACTACAAAGAAAAGAGTACAAGAGGAAGAGGATTGGGTCATAGGGAAGGAGCAAACCATCATGAACCAAAGAAAAAACCATTCGAGAACATTCCCAAAGCAAGTGGGCAATCTAAAACAAATACGATCGTGCTGTTAATGAAATATACCTCCCTCATATACCACATAACCATTATTTTATTAAGAGTGGCAAGCATGTCACCCTCATTCCTTACTAGGTGAGAGCGACCTCGCCCCCTTTACCCCTTCACACTTCCTAGGTTACCCAATAAGGAAAATAATTATTATTATGTGGTGATTTTTTCTTCCCGGCTCATTGGCATCTTCCATTTCTTGATTTTTTAAAACAAAGACTTACAAAATATATGTGGCTTGGGATTTTTCCTTACTCCAATCACTCCACTTTTGTTTTATTGGGATTTTCCACATTTTAATTTTTAAATGTTTCATTGGGATTTTTCCACTGGGCCTCTAATTAGTAACCTTTTTAAAGAAAGTTTTAAATGAAAAGGGATATTTTAACGTTATATTTGGCAAGTGATTTTACCAGAAATAGAAGACCGTGAGAGTTACACTTTGACGTGGATTTGGAATGTTTTGGTCGAAAGGGATATTATAGTTCACAACTCATTACAGTGTGACGTGGATAGTGGAGGTTGTATTTTTGATTTCATCTTCTTTGACAAACGAAGAATATGGTATCAATATTTTTCCTTCGTGATATCTAATCATGACGTTCAATAATTTTATTTTTCTAATGCTTTTACCCTTTTAGTGTATTGATAGTTGTAATTTATTTTTTTAAATTGCAAAATGCAACGTTCGAGTGCATGTGGATCCGAGCATCTGCCGACATTATAATACAGACGACTCTCAAGTTGGTTCATTCACCCTTAAATTATGTGTTGAAAAAGTCTCCTCAATTTAACTATAAATGTTACTATGCGTGTGTTAGTAAACTACTATGAAGTGATAATCTTTCTAATTTGGGTTTGCTTATATTGGTATACATTATGAAAAGAAAAGAAATAGTTTTCTAATTTTATGGTAATTAGTATGAGGCTATCTTAATTATGGATTTACTGTCGTAAAGAGGGATCAAATCTCTCTTTCGTGAAAGAAAAGAAAAGATAGTTCGATGGATATATGAGGGCTTATCGAATTCTTTATCGAGCCATCAAAAAGATTCAACAAAAGACGGCATGGCAGCTAAGTCCAAATGCACAATGTACTAGCCTATAGTCCACTTCAGCCTTTTCCTTGGAGCTAGGAATGGCAAATGTCCACCCTAAGAGCCTGTCTCCCAATGTCTCCTTGAGAATGGCCTAGACTGATGGTCCCCTGGGGAGTGATCCGTGGTAGCCTTTGAATTTGCCCACTAAGGATAGAGACAAAACTAGAGATGAAGTGGGAAAAGGTACCATATTGATAGTCACCACCACAACCACCAAGGAGGCAAGCGGTCAACGGGCAAGCAGCCCACTTAGAATCAAACACCTCTCTCTGTTCACTGAAACCGGCCAGCAGCGTTCAGAATTAAGTCTGTCTGCATTGGGTCTATTTTTCCAGGAGCAGGAAGAAGGTTATGTGATCAGCTCCGCTATTGAGGAAAGGTTTACACCTTGAGGAATTTGATTTCTCTCAACATTTGGTAGCCCTAAAGTTAAGATAGATCTTTGTTGATTTTTAATAATATTATTTACTTTTAATAAATTTCATTTCTCTATATAGAAATATTTTTATTTGTAATTTTATAAAAACTCTCATACATTTAGTTAAATGTTCAAGGGCATGGCATTTTTTTAACACGCTTTATAATTTTTTTTAATTTATTTTTTTAATGTGATATGCATAGTATTAATCCATTAGAGAGATAGAAAGTATTAATTTTTATATGCTAATTAATTAAATTTAAATAAAAAGTTTTAAAATAGAATAATTACGAATATAAATCAATCATTGAATCTATATAGAAAAATAGATCATAATTTATAACTATTATCCACATCTTTATATATAGAAATACTTTTATTTCTAATTATATGTTTATTAATTAAATTTGTTAAGTTTTTATATGTTTATTAATTATATGTTCTTAAATATCATGGTTAGGAATATGAATTATTATTTAAATTTATTTCAATGTGATATGCATATTATGATTTTATTTATTGAAAAAAATATTTGTAATTTTATTTAAAAAAAAATTGTGATACAAAAGAAAAATTTGAATTAATTCATTATTTTTATTACTTTTTATTTTTTATCACTTTTTTAGTTGAGCCAATATTATGTTTTATTATCATTATTATTGTTTTTTGATTCAATACGTCATTTTATGGACACTATAATATCTTCCACATACTGGGTTTTTAAAGCATCTCTTGATGCAATGAGAGATGTTGACAATTGTTTAACATAGTTTGGTATTTTTGTTTCTATATGTAGATTTTAATTTGGGCATCAATGAACATATCCTTAGATAAAAAAATTGAAACCTTGAAAGTGATGGATGATAAAAAAATTCTTTATGAATGATTACAATACCACCAATGCCAAGGTGAGCACACAGTTCCAAGCAAAAGGTCTCAAGTCCCACTATGTTGAGTGACTTGTCCTTCATTGTGGATTTGTTTGAGCTTGTTCAATCACTCCTTATCCAAGCATAGCTTGCACTATTGAATAACTCAATGCCAATCACGAAGTGTGCTATATTTGGTTATTTTTTATTCAAGATGTTATAATCCTCGACATGTTTGTTAGTCAGATTTTGGATGAAATAAGAAACTTGAATTTGTGTCATATGTACATGAAACGTGGATGGTGCGTGGAGATTAATTAATATCTCATAAGGAGTTGTTGTTGTTGTGACAAACACCCTCCAAAATTTTTCTTACACTTGCATTTTGGAGCCTACTTGTGATCTTATGATTTGTTGTTCCTTGATTGTTCATAGTCGCTTCATGTTCAGTTGATGTTTCCTGAGGTTCTAACTGTCAAAGTCACTTAACTACACATGCTCAACCTTTAATGAATTTACAAGCACTATTCTTTCAAGCAAGCCTAGCAATCAGTATGTACCCTAGAAAGTCAAGCACTACGCAATCCTTGCTGATAGTGAGTGTGCAAATGTTGAGGACACTGATTGCGCAATTCTTT
This sequence comes from Pinus tabuliformis, assembly GCA_031772625.1. NCBI lineage: Eukaryota > Viridiplantae > Streptophyta > Pinopsida > Pinales > Pinaceae > Pinus > Pinus tabuliformis. The sequence continues at coordinate 51,534,976 of CM062819.1, forward strand.
GTGGATGATGACTGTGCAGTTCTCTGTGGATGATGACTATGCAGTCCCTGTATATAGTCAGTGCACAATCCCAAGTTGATAATTCTCTTACTATTAGTAGCAATTATATCATCAACCCAGTGAGTTTTCTCAACTCTAGCTTCTGTGCGCTTTGGTTTTCATTATTATCGTGTTCGCTTTTGTGATTATCATTTTACTTTCTCTAACTTTCACAAGTGGACATTTTTTGTTCTCTTCAGTATAACATGTGTCGTTTTCACTAGCTTTAGCTTTTGCAAGTGCCGTTTCCATGTTTTCTTACTGTCACAACTCTCTCTTTTGATTATTTTCACTCTTGCATGTGTCACATTTTAGTGAACCACTGGAGGTCGCCCTAGTGCATTCTTACGCAGTAGTTGATCCTATACATCTTAAGAACATACACTATACACTTTCCCATAACTTAGCACACTATTTGGTTGTAGTTGACACTCTTGTTGTTACTTGAATTATAAGTGTCACAAAGTGACCTTTCCAATGTCACACTTAGCAATAAGTGGGTCTTTGCTATCATTTCAAGGTATGCATGTTGATTTTGAGTTCTGTGGCATGTGTTGATGCTATCCAAGTGTGAGATCACCATGTTAGGATTTGAGTGCATGTCTTCTTATCTCTTGTCTCACTGATCCCACAATTAGCCATTTTGGAGCATTCACTATTTTTGCAACTTTCTTAACCTTCCACTGATATTTCTCCCTCCTGGAACTACGCATTGCACTTTCCCAAGCCATAGTCAAGCATCTCCTATCTCTTCAAACTGCACATTGTACAGTCTTAGAGGACAACCTCCCTCCATCAGCACATTAAGCAACCTAGAAAGCTATGCTACCAATTCAACTATTTGACCTTGTCAACTGCAGAATTCTTGTTCCCTCTTACCCTAGATTTCACATTGTATATATGCAGTGTGTATTCAGGCCTCTCTATGCCACTAACTTTCCCAAGTACATAGTTTCCTAATCCTTCCTGTCAGTCACTATGCATTGTGTAGTTCCAGTGAGAAATATTGCCTCCTTGTCTCTTTGAGTCTCCCAAGTGCGCAATTCTCTTCATCAGGTGAGCCTCCTACTACACATTCAAAAATTATAGTGAGTAAGAGGTCATATATGTGTCACTGAAGTCCTCAACTATGTAATCAACTGAGCTTATCCCTCAATCACTGTGCATTACACAATTACAGTGACTAGTCATTCTCCTCTTGTCGAATCAGATCCCTCACTGTGTAATCCTTTACCTTGGCTTTCTCCCTACTGTGCATTACACATTTCTAGTGGAAAGTGAGGCCTTCTTTTAGTCCTTGTTGTCACAGGAAAATTTTAACAGAGCAAGTAATCTAGTTTTAACCCAGTACATCAGAGAATGATCTACCCAAATTTGTGTGTGATTGTGAATAAGATCAAAGACTCAAAATCCAATCTTTTCTATACAAACAAATACATTCAAAACTTACACATGATAAAATGGAGATAAAAAGCTAAAACCTGGTATCCTTGCAGATTGATGAAGTCTATTGAGTATGATGTAGAGGAAGCACACTTACACTTGAAGATATCATTCCACCTGCAAAAAACAAGACCATACACACAACACCACCAAAAAAGCAAACAGTGGCCTTTCTATAGAGGGCATATCACCTTAAAACCAAAATATGAAAGAATAAAACATATTCAAAACATGGACATAGAAAAGGCATATGTATCTATTAATCCATAATGAAAATACAACGAACATATACATTCTAGCATAGGAGATCCTCTCCTAAAGTTTGTAGTATGGTCTCCTCTCCCAATACAGCAAATTTCTTGCACTATAGTTTGGATACTTGATTTAACCCCCTTTCCTCTTGGTGAGATTATATAGGATCATTCTATCCTCCAGAAGAATGTATCTAGACACTTCTACAATAATGGACCCCTAGCCAACTCATACACATGTCCGGGTTAAGTTGATCTCCTTGGGAATGACAAACTCTAGAAACCTTCTTCACAATTATGAGATTTTTCTCAATTATCTCAATTATGAAATCATTATTATCTCATAATTATAATATTTTTGGAAAATTAATTATGAGAAATAACTCTATTATGTAATTCCACCCTTTTATCATGGGATAAATCTCACATAAGTAAAAGAAAAGGTGAAAAAGGATGATTTTTAGCCAAACAAATGTGGTAAGTTGATATTGGGTTTCTCTCACTATAATGGAGTGAAAAACATGGTTATAAAAAATGCCCCCTAATGCATTAGGTCATAAGAGAAATTGATGGCTGAAATGCATTACAATAACACTCAAAGATCAAAATGGGAGGAAGGAGCCAAGACTACAAAGTGTGATTAGAGGAACTAAAGAGTTGAAATCTCAATTCTGTTGATAACATCCCCGAGGCAAGCATACCCATGCTCGATTATAAAGAAATATTGAACATGGCTACCAAAACACACACTACGAATCCATGACATGAAAGCTAGGACATGACCATGAAAAATACAAAGTGGATCCATGTGACTCAACAAATAAAGCATAGCCACCAACAAATACAATGTGAATCTATGTCACAGTATACATTAATATGACTATGGACACATGAAAAACATATAAGTGTTGCAGATAGCCCTCAAAGTACATATATGATACATAAATCCAATGTAGCCTGGGAAGGGTGCCATATAAGAGTGAGAAGTCCCTAACCGAGCATCTTTGACATAACCCCAATGGTACAAATCTACATCATGTGAATAAGTGAGTTGATGTCAAGCATGGTAGAAACCGCCTAATTACTGGCCAATGAGGTAACCTAGTAACATACATGAGGGAGTCCACCAATGAAGGAAATGGGCCCCAAGATACCTAGTACAATCCACTAAGTGTGAATATATGAGCTAACATTGAACACTAGTGAACTCAACCAATCAGAAGCCAATGATGTAAACCTATTGTTGATCGCAAGGAAGCCTGTCGCTGAGGCCTGCAAGCTCCAAGGTACTACTGGTTCCTAGATCAAGCTCATGTTTAATGAGTTGAATTTGAAAGGAGAAGACCTATCAAAGGAGGGCCTTGATGTATCCCCCATCAATCGACATGAAACAGACTACGATGATAGGATGTATGGATGTAGTCATAAAGCAATGAAGTACAAATGACACTGGGATGATTGACTAAAAATGGTAAACAAACTATTGCAGATGGCCAACACATGTTGAGACTTCCATTGAACACACAACGATATGACACAAGAGTGGCTTGGTAGCATGACTAATGAGCACCATGTGATATCATGCAATGATGCAGGAGGCATCGAGTCATGCTCCATGTGACTGGAAGACTAACCAGTCCGAGGAGTATACAAACTCATATGTATGGTACGGATCCTAGGCAAGCTAAAACCCAACTATGAGAAAATGAAATAGACAGGTTCCATGTTCAAGGGAGATGGAAAGGATGCTACCATTTGATGACTAATGGAAATCAATTTTCCCTCTCTTCTCTTTTTATAAGTTCCCCCAAGCCCGAAAAAGAGATAAAAATATACAAGGGAGAATCTCCTAGCCATAGGAGACTTGGGTATTCATTTTTCGTAGGTAGTCAATCTCAGTCCAGAAAAGGGTTAAAATTATACTAGGTAGACAACCCTTTAAGTACTTTTACGAGTGTGAAGGAGATAATTTCACTGGGCAATCTTTTACAAATTAAAGAGTCTGAAAAGAGCTTAAAGAAAACTCCTCCTAGAGGAACGAGTGATATAGAGGATAACAACTGGTTCTAGTAATGATGGAACTACTCATTCCATAAAGAGGACAATAGGTTGCCTAATAGGACCAATCATCAGAGTGTATCCTCCAAGAAAGGGAAAAACACCAATTGAAAGTGAATGGTAGGCCAAGCAGATCATAACGATGGAAGAAAGAAACTAAGGTGCAAGCTACAAAAATAGGATGATAGAAAGTGGAAATCACAAGGGATAAATTTTGGAATCCTCCTAGGGTATGGCAAAAAATATGACAAAGAATGGGACATGAGGCTCAAATTCTACACCATGGCAGGTCGGAAAGAAGGATTCCAAAAACGAGTAAAAATGACTGTATGGATACAAATATGGAAACATGGCGCTAAACAAGGGAATCCATGTATATATAATCTCTAATTCCAAGCTACGACGTGCATAGAAAAGGTGTCTAATTCCATAACTTGATAGGGTCAGCCCTAAGGCATAATGATGGCACTGATGGTCAAGAATGCATCGGTGACAGTGATATTTGACCTACCCCTTTATGTCAGTAAGAGGAAACATACCTTAGGCCCAATGGATGTTGCAATAAAAATGCCACCCTATCCTATAAAAACCATTTGGAAAGACTAGACCCATTGTTAAATCACATAATGAAAGAAATAAACATTGAGGAGGTAAAAACAAGACCATATATTTTTTTGTTTTTCGAATTTTTTATTTTTTATTTTATTTTTGGAATAAATAAGGCATGGAAAATACTCGCATCACACACCAAACCAAAAAGAGATAAAGCATAACATACCTATGTACAATATGTACAAGTGCAACATAGTCCAATAGATCATGTCAAAGTGTGCCCACAAGTGGGCACAAGCTAAGGGTTTCCATACACAAACACATGGAGGGTGAGGCGACCATATGGCTCACTAATGTGGGGCCTTGCCAAAGGAAATCAAACTACACAATCTGAAAAGGTTGACCGTGATAGGGATATTGCGACATAGTCATATTCTCAAAATTAACTTGAGGACATAAGGGAGGATCAAGACATAAAGGGGGTATAAGATGCTCGTCAATAGGTGGAGAGGAGTTGGACAATTCATTATCAAGTTTGGTAGTAGAACCCCAAAGACTTACCTAGGTTTGGGGGTGGAACTTATAGGAAGTTCGAGGAGGTGCCCCCTGAATCATTCCAAGATTTATGTTTCCAAGATCTGCTTGTTCCGAATTGGGAAGACTAGAGGAAAAAATATGCATAACCTCCCTAAGATTGTCATTGGGAAGATCCATCACCTCGAAGTTGAATTTCCGAGGAGGTTTGTCATCAAGGGAGTCATGGGGAATAGACGAAGTGGTGTCCCGTGTAGGAAAAGTAACCTGGTCATATTCCATATTGGGATGGAGTTTCTTACCAACGTCAGGAGGTACTAATGTGACTACTGGAGAGGAAATTTCTTCCACAACAAGTGGCAAAGGATGCTCACTAGCTTGATCAACTTCCATAATATCAGGTGACACCACCAAAGGATCAGGAGATCTATGGGGCCCACATGTGTCATAAGAGATCATATGCATAATAGCTTTAGATGAGGATGAAGGAATGTCAGGTGGTGTTAATTGAGGAAAAACACCCATAAGGGATGAACTTTTAAACAAGCTCGTGCCAACACTGATACTAACCAGGGTTATCTATCACAAGTGGTACTGAATTCCCCATAGTGGAAATTTGGGTCGATGGCATGCAGTATTCAAGTTGGTCAATGGTAACAATACTTCCTTCATGACGAAAGAAAATGACACAAAATACAGACGAGACAATAGTGGTCATGGCATAGAATGCACTACGACCAAGGAGTAGGATGTAATCAAAAGGAGCGTCGATGAATTCAACATTGACATAAAGAATTTCCCCCCCAACTCAATGGAGAACTTGGGAAGAACCCCCTTGGGTATAAAATTATTCCCATCAAAGGCTTGAAGAGTTGTATTGGATGTTGCGAGCACCAGAGAGCCGAGAGCCTTCCAACATGATGCTGACATGACACAAGTGGAAGAGTCTTCATCCAACAAAGTACGATGAATATTCTTATGGAAAATATGCACAGTAATCTGAAAATCGATTTGGTGAAAAATTTAAAAGGTGACCTTGTCAACATTAAAGGTGATGAGGCTTGAGTAAGAAGGATCGAATCCACCAATTGCGCTACTGAGGATAGCTTTGTAAAATCTCTAGGGCATACATGGAACAAGGAGCCTGGGAAAGGTCTTCAACAATACTATAGTGTTGGGTAGTCAGGGCAGAAGGATTGTGTGTTGTCTTACGAACGATGCTCTTGGGGGGGAGATATATAGGGTCCACAGGCTTATCTAATGTGAGAGGTCTAGTGGAAGTAGGTGGAGTGGGTGAGTCCTTAGAAGAAGAACTTGACTCAGGAAAATCATATTACTTAGCTCCTATGGGAACATTAATTTCTTCTTTGCACATAAAGATAGATGAACTATTGGTGGGGTTTAAAAATGGCCCCTCGTTTCCCCCTTGCGAAGGTGGAGGAGGTTATACATCCATTGGTTGTTGAGGTTGTTAAGGGAATGGATGAGTTAAAATAACAGGTCATTGTGTTGATTGTGGTGGTGCAAGGAGCCTATGAACTTCATCCATTCGAGGGAATTTGTGAGTAAGATATTCACCTTGACAAATTTTACAAGGGAATTTAATCTTTTGACTATGCTCACTAGTGCCCCCTCCCTAATTTTGAGGGTTTGGTTGAGTTTCTTGAGAAGTTTGATTTTCCTATTTATTCTTCTTATTGTTTTTATCACCAGTTTGTTGGTTGTTCTTAGGTTGTGTGGACTTCACCGTAAGAAAATTGGTGGATTGCTCAGAAGAAGGTGCTTTTGTAGAGTCAGATGCACTTTCTAATGCTTGCGATGCAATGGTCAAGTGCCCCAGTTGAGAAACAAGTTGGCTCACAAAATCAGAAATGAACCCAATCACACCATCAGTGTGTGGGCTAGGTGTCGGTTTTGGTGGGTCAATGGAATGCCTAGGGGCATTAGGAAGTACTTCATAAAGTGTGCCCAACTGTGAATAAATCAAATCCAGCTAATGGGAAGCTAAGATAGCTTTCTCTTCAGTGACAACCCTAAACATGGACACATTGTTGGTAATTTGAGGTCTTAAAGATCGAATTAACCATTCGCTTAAAAACTCATCGGGAAAATTGGTTCTCACCAACCTCTTGCAGTGACGCCATTATTGAATATGATCAGAAATAAATGTGGCATCATCTTGTTTAAATTTTGGCAAGAGATTGGAATCGATATCATACCATTTAGCCAATTGAAAGTGTGTTCAAAAGGTTTGGGCTAATGATCAAAAGTCATTGTAGGATGTTGTGTCCAATTCAATGTATTATTTGGAAGCATCCCCGATTGAAGTCTGTTGGAACAAGCGAAATTTAATCAGGTCATCTGCTAAATAGTTGGATCAACACCATAGGTGATAGGTGGTAATGTGAGTAGATGGATTCTCCCTAGTATTTCCTTCAAATTTGGGTATGGCGCAAGGAAACTTTGTGGGCATAAGTGGCCACTAGGGATCAAGTCTAATGGGGTCATTGGTAAACTTACCAAAATACGATAAATCAAGAGAAGAAATAAATGGATTATGACGTTGATTGAATGGGTCATAGGTAGGATAACTACCTGACCAACCTTGAGGTCCCCCCATATAAGGATTGTGATGTAGTGGTTGATGACTTTGGTAAGGATTTGTTCCATTATATAAAGCATGTGGGACATCATAACTAGTAAAAGGAGGTTTTCCCCCAAGGAAAGTGCCTCTAGAGAGAAATAGGCCCCCAAGAGAATGGTTGCTAATAGGGTTGTAACGAGGAGGAAAGGATAGACTGACCTGAGTAGTAGCACCAACATAAGGAGGATGACTCATAGGGTGATAATACTAGTAACAGGGTTGCCCTTGGTAAACTAGCCACTCTAGGAAAAGTGTTGGAAGGTGGCGCCCCTCCAAATAATGAGCTATACCAGGCTTGTGACATACTATGAGTGACATTGCCCCCAATATGACTAGGAAAAACTGATGACCCCGCCCCCCCCTACTCCCCCGCGCCCGCCACCGCCCCCCCCCCCCCCCCCCCCCACACACACATTATTTCCAAAAGTAACCATACCTAATTGAGGAAAAAAGTAACCATACCTAATTGAGGAACAAGAATTGTTGGTTAAGAAAAGCTAGGTGAAAAGACTCCTAAACCTACTGGTTGAATAGGATGAATAACCATGGCTAACATAGAGGATGGAGTAGACATGTAAAAATTCAGGAAATTTTTGGGAGCTATAGATGAAACTAGTGGGATGCCCTAAGAAGATGTGAGAGGTGTAGATGGAGGAGTAAGTATGGCCCCACTAAGAGGCGACAATGATGACATGGTAGCTAATACTATTGAAGAAAAGTGTAAGGATTGTTGAGCTAATTTGCGTACCTAAATTAACACAATTATTTCTTATCAATTCGGGTTATTTATGCTTTGAGGCAAGTTCACTATATGTGAAGATCAGATGTAATCAAACCTTGAAAGATAAGTTATTCAAAAGCTTAAAGTAATACATCCTATAACTCTAATTCAATTAGTTTAAAAGAGGAAAAAACATTGAAATGGTTCTTGACTCAAGAAGTCCACTTTTGCCTCAATTACCACTTAATGAATTAGAGATTAAAACCAAGAACTTAAGATGGATAAATTATTAATGAAAGAAGCTCTTAATGTAAGAGACACATAAGGTATTCCATCATAATTCATTCATCTCATTATCAAAATCTCAATAAGAAACTACTTGCATGCAAACAAAGGAAACTAGTTTTAATTCATCATTTTAGTAGAAGGGATGCTCAACTTGAACACTTGTTTTTCCAACTTTATAAAGTGATGAATAAGCTAAGAACTAATGAAATCAATCACTATGCATGAACCATAAAGAAATCTGAAATAAAGCTTTGAAAAACCAGTTCTACAATAACCAGATTACAAGGAAATAAATCTAGTTAACAAGGAAGTGTACTTAGCTTGGAATGGGGGCCCTCCACCCTTGCCATGCACACTTGAGAGGTGATATCAGAAGCTTAAATTCAGTCACAAATCCATAGCATTGAACAGCAAAATAATAATAACACAAGTCTTCAAATTAACTCTTCAATCCAAAGGTGTCACAACATAAAAGTATAATAAGTCAATACATAAGCCATCAAAGTTTTGGCTTTTAAATAAGAAGTCTCATGAAACAAACTGATCTATATTCACTCAAACAAACCCATCTACTCTCATCCACCTATCTAAGTCGAATTCATTACTCCCATCCCAAGAAAGATGACCAATCCTATAGAATCTCAAAACTGCCCTATTTCTATGGGATTTTTGAATGACTAGTCATGATTGACTAGCACCAAATGGGCCTAATAAAGCTTGTTCTGTTCGAACTAAGCATAGCTGGCTTAGTCCTAGTTCCCAAGCTGTCCATCCATGCATTCAATTCGTGCTCAAGTGTCCTGCAACTATATCAACCATAGAGATATTACGGGAATTTCTGAATCTGCCAATTTTGCACTAAAAACCAAACTTTCATAAAAACTTTAGAAATTTAGAAATTAAAATTAAATAACTGAATGGATATTAAATATACATCAAAATGGGATGAATGAAGGGAAAATGGATGGCAAATAGATGGATTAGTAAGTCTCTTAGAGCAAAAATAAGACCAAAACTAAGGCCCAACAAGGATGACTCAGATTCTTTCATAGGATGGACAATGGACAAAGGAATGTGAGTGTAGGTAGGTGTAGAACCGTCAAGGTTCAGCCACAACAATATAGTTCCTAAAGGATCGATAAAAGGTGGATTGGTAGAACTAGCACAATCGTTTGCCAACATTTCAATAGAAATTGGTTCACTACCAAAATGACTAGGTATAGATTCCACAAATATGGGTTGGTTAGGGTCTTGAGTACCGAAAGGCACTCTCCGTGCAGGAGTATAAATTCCACCTCATTTAGGGGGTAAACCATGAATATGATGTTACTAATGACGACTATATTCAGCTAGGGTGAAAAAATATAATTTAACACAATTATGTTAGTGCAAACACCCTAAGGACAAAACTATTGACTCAGACCAAATAACACACACTAGAAAACTCCTACTTGGTATTCACATGCAAACCAAATTGAAAGAAGCTGGCGGTGGGATAATTATACTAATGACTTGCTTCCCATCCTTTTTAGGTGCAAAATCAATGCAAGTGTCCTTATTAGTCGTGGGGCACCCTCTGAGAGGACTGGGAGAGTATGACTAATATCCACCACACGTACAGAGAAGATGAACCCAACCCTGCACCTGTGTATGAGCCTTAAAATATAGGCCACTATGGTTAGCACCAACAATAACATGTCTTGAGGGGATAGTTATAGGCCAAATTCACACGTAAGGGCAGGACACTTAGCCCAGAGAGATAATACTGAAATCCCCTTGAGTATTTCCTCCCAAGTGGCCCCCAAGTGTTATATAAAAATGCTCATAACACTGTTTGTAATACGTGCAAATTCCGCTATATCACGCCACCCGAAACTAAGTGAAATGGCATATGTCACCTCGCCCTACCCAAGTGTGACCTCGTGCTTGACCCTCTTTTTAGAAGGGCTTCCCAGACTATACTATTACAAGTGGATTTTATCTCCCTACCACAAGCAACTAAGTTTTTTTTGGTAGTCTATTGTAGGCTCGAAATGTCTGCCTCAACGTTGGGGGAAAGCCACTTGATCAGGACCTTCATTAGGGGAATTTTGAGGTCTAAAATGGGTATCCTAAGAAAAATGTACAACCAAAATAAACTTTATAACAACCAATAGGATTCAAGATGATTATGTCAACCATGGGGGATGATCACGATTTTTGGAGTAAAAAAGTAAAAACATTAAAAAATAATAAAATAATAAAACTACTTTTTTCAACTAGTATTTTCAACCTATCTCCCTAAGGTTTTAATCAAATTTCTAGTGGGAGTACTTATTGGATGAAAATTTAATTCCTCGTCCAAGGAGTACCCATGTTTCATACTTCCGATGGACCCTACTACATGAAAAATGAGAAATACATGAAAAACACGTGAATGCAATAACGTTTTTCATGTATTTATCATTTTTCGTGCAGTAGGGTCCATTGAAACTATGAAACATGGCTACTTCTTGGATGAGGATTCAAATTTTTCATCCAATGAGTGTTTCCGCTCAAAATTTGAGTAAACCCATTGGGAGATAAGTTGAAAATATGAGTTGAAAAAATAGTTTTCTCTTCTTTCCCTCTAAAATTTGATGATGTAATCTAATCTTATTTTATTATTTCCACTATTATTTTATAATTTCCTTAGGAGGCCCATTTTAGACCTAAAAAGGCCCCTAATGAGAGCATATCCTTTTCCCTTTGATTTCGTGGTTCCAACTGGTTAAACTAGATCTAGTTACCTTCTCTCTATCTTTGTTGGCTTAAAGTGTGCATTTTTCTTACCAATAGAGAAGAGCCATCAGATCAACCCTCTTGCTAATCTCAGGCAAGAAAGTGATCCTTAAGTTGATCTGGGGCTCGACCAAGCCACAACTAAAGTTTGCCTCTTTGATAAGAGGACTTCTAGAAATGTAATGATTAATTTAAATGCAAACTAATCCTAGAATGCAAGAAAAAGGAAAGAAATATTAAGCCTATATCTATTAGGAAGATGTAGATCTAACCCAATCGAGAGAAAAGAAACTAAATGATTGGGATTTTAAAATGCCTAGTTTTAGATTAATATTTGGCTAATGAAATAGTTCTACTAGTTATATTATATTACCAAAACATGCTATGTTCAAAGACCAATTAACGATGAATGATCAACCAAAACATTAGAAAATAGTTATCTTAATGTTGATGGTAATTAAATCTAATTTAGATAGTAGATTTCTAAGTAAATAGTTACTCAACATTCTTATTTAAGTATAAGAGAAAAAGGGGAAATTAACAACAGATCTATAAAGCTAATGAACTAGATAGCTAATTCAAAAAGACATTCATCTTCACATTAAACAATAGTGCTCAACATGAAAGACAATTTTACACAAATCTATCATTAAAAAAATGAAATTTGCATTAAAAAATAATAGTATTTAAAATACAAATTGATTAAAATTTGGTCTCTTTCTTTGTTCCTTGAATTTATCTCCAACAATCTTTCTCAAATCATAAACTCTGCTGCTAAAAGAAAGAGTTGCAATAGTGCAAGCTCTACTCCCAATACAAAGTCTAGAATTGAAAAAGACCAATCCCAATTACTCAGATCTGAGTTTTCTCCTCCTACTTCTACAACTTGAAAATCTCTTACAATAGTGCTTTAAGAATTACAAAATTGTAGAAGAGAGGAGCACTTTCTCCATTCTACAAACCACTATTTATAATTACAAAAATGAATTCCAAATAAGAGAGTTGTTGAAGAACAAATCTTCTCCAACAATTTTCATTTGTCAAAATTCTTTTCTTCTCTTGCTGGAGCAATTCCATTGATTCAAATCTTCTCTTCCTCATCTCCTCAACCGTTCTCTGCCAAAAACCAATCAAAATTAATTTAAAATTATTAAAATAAAAAATACCAAATTTGGAAAACAAAACATCTCGAATCAAAAATCAAATAAATAAAAGGAAATTTGTGCTTTCCATTGATGCTTTTAAAGATATTATTGGTCAACGATAACATATTTGAATGGATCTTCACTCAACAAAGACTATGAGAAAATGGAAATGCAAAAAATTAAACTTAGAAAATTAATTTTAGTTACAAATTTGGAGGTTAAATTTATGCTAAATTTTAGACTCAGTTAATGACTGAATATGGTCTTGTTACCACCTCATAAATACTCTCCATGATTTTATCTATCTAATGAGCCATCGTGGGCCTCATTTGGCCAAGTAAAACTCAACTTATGAGCTTCCAAAGTTGAAGGGTCAACAATGCCAGAATTCTAGAAAACTTATTGCCTAGGCCAAAATTAGGAAATTTTAATTAAATATTTTAATCCTAAATATTAAAAAAAAATCTAATTAATTGTTAATTAATTATTTTATTAATTAAATACAATTTAATTACAATTAAAAAATAAACTAAATTAATTAAAAAATATTAAATTAATTTATTAAATTAATATTATAATTACAAAAATAAATAATTAAAAATTAAATGAATTTAAATTATATTAAGAAAAAAAGACTGGTGATGAGGCGAAGGTCCCGACCCAACCATGACATGAGCTAGGGTTTGGTTTACTATAGGTTCCTGGTGCTACCCTCCACTCGACCTAGTCTAGCATCGCCCCCCACCTGGCGCCGTCACACCTGAACGCCATTACTAGCTTCCCCGTTCCCCGTTCTCTGCATAGGGCAAATTCTCTGTGACCGCGTCATGCCCTCACCTATCTCCTTTACAATAGTCGGTCTCCTACAATGACGGTTAGCCCGGATTACAGCGATAGCTGGCATCAATTCTCGGAGAAGTCATGGACCCAAATTTCGTGGATTATTCAGAGGACCCTCTTGAAGGTGCATCCATATGGACTACTCCTCATGCAAGCTTGGAGGGCTTCTTTCCATTTAGCCGAGACTGTTGGTGAAATAGAAGGAAAAATAGGAAATAATTACACACATTCAGTTATATATTGACCAAGAAAACACCATAACTAACTGGAAACCAAACACACACATAGACACAGGATTTACGTGGTAAAACCTCAACAATGTGTCAAGGAAACATCCACTGGGCAAGGGATTGGAATATATTATTCAACAATGATTCTCCACTCATATACATTCCATGGGCATTCACCAGTTTTATATCATCGACCTCTGTTACATAACTGACAATTCGGTATAAAACTGACTAATTACATTTTACCCAAAATTACTAATTCGTTGTCAAACTAACAAACTCCACCTTGACAAAAATTTTCCTAATCCCTTGCCCATGCCCATTCATCATCTTTTTTGCAAGCCAAGAGAAGCTAAACACCACCGCAGCTTCTCTATTGTAAATGGCTTTGTGAACATGTCTGCACAATTCTCTCGCGTATGGACCTTTTGAAGAGCTACTTTTCCGCCATCGATCACATATCTCAGAAAATGATACCTTACATCAATGTGCTTGGTTCTGCTGTGATAAGCAGGATTTGTAGCCAAGTGAATAGCGCTTTGACTGTCACAAAGTACATTCACTTTCTCTTGCGTCCTTCCAATCTCATCGAGCAGACCCTTTAACCAGATTGCTTCTTTACTGGCATCTGAAGTAGCTATATATTCAGCTTCGGTAGTGGAAAATGCAACTGTTTCTTGAAACTTTGACATCCAACTAATTGCTCCACCTGAAAGAGTAAAGACATAACCTATAGTAGATCTTCTTTTGTCCAAATCACCTGCATAGTCAACATATACATATCCACAGACTGATCCTTCACTACCATTAAAGATGATGCAATGGTCACTTGTGCCTCTTAGATATCGAAGCACCCATTTCACTGCTTGCTAATGTTCTTTACCTGGATTTGCCATGAACCTGCTGACAACTCCAACTACATGTGAAATGTCAGGTCTTGTAGATACCATCGCATACATTAAGTTTCCTACAACGTTTGCATATGGTACATGAGACATATACTGCTTTTCTTCATCAGCTCTAGGACTCAAAACCGAAGAAAGCTTAAAATGGGAAGCTAGTGGAACATTAACAAGTTTCACATTATTCATAGAGAACTTTTCAAGTACCTTCTCCACATACTTCTGCTGTGATAACCAAAGCTTACCATTTTTCATGTCTCTGTGTATCTCCATGCCCAAGATATGTTTTGCTGCTTCAAGATCCTTCATATCAAACGTCCTAGAGAGTTGAGCCTTTAACCTGTTGATCTCTTCCATGCTTTTGCTTGCAATAAGCATATCGTCAACATATAAAGCTAAGATAATGAATATGCCATTGGAAATTTTGAAGTACACACAATGATCATACTCACTTCTTATAAAGTTCTGGCTCACTATGAAGGAGTCAAACTTCTTGTACCATTGTCTGGGAGACTGCCTCAGACCATACAATGATTTCCTGAGCTTGCAAACTAATCTTCTGCTGCGACCTCGTACAAAACCTTCTAGTTGTTCCATATATATCTCTTAATTCAAATCACCATGTAGAAAAGTTGTTATAACATCTAACTGTTCTAACTCAAGATTAAGCAACGCAGTTAGTGCCAACACAGTACGTATAGAAACAAGTTTTACAACTGGAGAAAAAATCTCATGAAAGTCTATACCTTCAACTTGAGAATACCCTTTTGCTACCAGTCTCGCCTTATACCTTTCGATACTTCCATCAACTTTCTGTTTCAGCTTGAAGACCCATTTGCATCCAACAACACTTCTCCCTTCAGGAAGCTCTACAAGATCTCAGGTATTGTTCTTGGCTAAAGAGTCCATTTCTTCTTCCATAGCCGTTTTCCATTTCTCGCAATCTGTATAATCTACTACTTCCTGATAACAAGAAGGTTCCCCATCTTCAGTAATCAAAGCAAAAGATGAAGCAGAATCTTCATACCTTTTGGGATTTTTCCTTTCCCTTGTAGACCTTCTCAGAGCTACTGGTTGCTGAACTGGTTCAGAAACTTGCACTGGTTTAGAAGCTTCAACGGCTTCCTTTGTGTCTTCAACACCTTTTTCTCCAGAAGTCTCTCCTTCCTTTCGACTATCACCGAAAGGTCTAACCTCCAACTGAACTTGTTGATTTGGCGATACTTGTTCCTGTTCAATTCTTTCAACATTTGATTTTAACAGAGAGGATTCATCAAATGTTACATCTCTACTAATGACTATCTTCCGCAATGTAGGATCCCACAACCTATATCCTTTCACTGCATAGTCATATCCAACAAAGACATAACATTTCGACTTTGGATCTAATTTTGAATGCTGATTTTTCGGAATGAGAGAATAAGCATCACAGCCAAATATCCTCAAATGTGAATAGTCACAAGATTGACCTGTCCAAACTTCTTCAGGAATTTTACAAGCAATTGCTACTGAAGGTGATCTCTTAACTAAATAACAAGCAGTAGATACTGCTTCTGCCCATAACTCCTTTTGCAAGTTAGCATTGCTGATCATGCTTCTGGCTCTTTCCGTAAGAGTCCGATTCATACGCTCAGCAACACCATTTTGTTGAGGAGTATAAACAACAGTTTTGTGTCTAACAATTCCCTCATCCTTACAGTACTGTTCAAATTCCACTGAAGGGAACCCACCACCATTGTCAGTTCTTAGACATTTAATAGATTTGCCTGTTCTTTTCTCTACCATTACTTTAAATTGTTTAAAGACATTTAATACATCAGCTTTCCTTTTTAGCATATAGACCCAAACTTTACGGGAGTAATCATCAATAAACGTTAAAAAATACAATGCACCTCCATATGACACAACAGGGGATGGTCCCCACAGATCAGAATGAATATAGTCTAAAACATCTTTACTATTATGATTTCCAACTTTAAATCTCTGTTTACACTGTTTTCCATACACACAATGTTTACAAAAATCTAACTTCAAGGATTTCATATCGGGAAGAGATTTACGTTTCATCAGTATCTGAAGACCTTTCTTGCTCATATGACCCAATCACTGATGCCATAGACGAGTACCTGCTTCTTCCTTTTCTGATGCAACCGCTGCTTCACTGACCTGAGTACTTCCTTTTAACCTGTAAAGATTTCCGACCTTTTCTGCCTTCATAACCACAAGGGCTCCTTTAAATACTTTCAAGACGCCATCCTGACCTGTAAACTTATAACCATCGGAATCCAACACTCCCAAAGAAATCAAATTTTTCTTCAAATCAGGTACATATCTAACACTAGTTAATGTTCTAACTGTGTTATCATACATCTTAATCCTGATATCTCCCATCCCAACAGTCTGACATGACACATTGTTACCCATAAACATAGAACTACCGTTTACATTTTTATATGAAGTAAACCAATTTCTATGTGGGCACATGTGATGTGAAGCACCAGAGTCTAACAGCTAGCTATCAAAACCCTGAGAGGCATTACATTCAGGTGAAGTTTCATCTATCATACATAATTCTTCAGCAGATAAAACTTCGTCTATCATACCTGAATCGACCTGATTCGCTTCCTTCTTCGGGTTTTCGGATTCCTTTCATTTCCAACAGTCCTTCTTCAAGTGTCCAATTTTACCGCAGTTCCAACATTTTTCCTTACACTTCTTTCCCTTTGATTTTGATCTGGAAGACCCCCTTGGTTTTTCTCCTCTTTCCTTTGAACGTCCTCTAGCGACCATGGCTTCTGATGTAGCTGTTTCAGTGCTGGATTTCCTTCGTACTTCTTCACACAGGAGAGCTCCCATGACTGATTCAAACTTCAAAGAATCAGCAGTGCTCAAGCTGATTGAAGTTACGAAGTGATCCCATGATTTAGGCAGAGAACACAGCAAGGTTATGGCTTTATATTCTTCCTATATTTTGACTTCCATATCTGTTAATTGACATATTAGTGTATTAAAAACATTTAAATGTTCTTCAACGTTTGAACCTTCTTTCATTCGAAGACTGTATAATTGTCTTTTCAGATAAATTCTGTTGGTTAATGACTTTGTCATATAGAGGTTTTCAAGTTTTTCCCACAATCCTGAAGCTGTAGTCTCTTCAACAATATTGAAGAGAACTTCATCCGCTAGGCATAACCGGATGGTACTGAGAGCTCGGGCATCCAAGTCCTCCCAGTCTGAAGTAGTCATGGTTGCAGGTTTCTTAGTTGCCCCATCCAATGCCTTGTGCAACCCTTGTTGCACAAGCAAATCCCTAACCTTCAGTTTCCAAAGAGCAAAATTGCTCTTTCCGGTGAATTTCTCCACCTCGAATTTTGCATTCGACATCTTGGCCATTTTATTCTTCTCCTAGGGTTTCAGTCTTTTCAGCAGAGGTTTATATTTCCTTATTTTCTCCAAAAAAAAATTCAATTTAAATAGAAAAACCCTTAAAATTCTCCTTTCCTTCAATAAAAAGAAATCTGTCTTCTTTTCCTTCAATTTCACACATTCACTCCTTTACTTAAAAATTTCTAAAACAATTGCTGAATATTTTTTTTCCTTTTGTTTTTTTCGATCAAAGGAAAAAACCTTTAACAAGCCTAGAATTTATTTAGCATTGCTGAAAAAAAAATAATACCCGGTCTTTCACGCAGCTTTGACCAGCACAGAATTCTTCGATCTCTGTAACAACGCCACAGTTCCGGCACCCTTCCTCTATCACTTCCACGCTTTGACTAGCATAGAATTCTGCGATCTCTGGTACGTAGCACCACAGCTCCGGCACCCATCCTCTAGCACTTCCACGCAGCAGCACGCAGGGACGCAGGTAGACCACCCTTCACTTCCACGCAGCAGCACCTCTAGCACTTCCACTGTAGACTCTACACGCAAACAGCACACGCTCTGGTCTTCATACGCCTCTGGTCTTCACATGCAGGGGAGACAGTCACATTTTGGTCTTCACACGCAGCAGACTCTCGGAATGTAGACAACACAAGCTCTTCACGAACCTTTGTGCAAACACGCAGGGTTTTCTTTGCACGAAGATTCTGGACAGTATTCCACAACGCTCTGGTCTTCACCTCACGCAGATCAGGTCCTCACACAGCCGCCGGTTCTGGATTCACGCAGGCTGGATTGCTTCTGGACTCTCACGCAGGCTGGATTGCTTCTTCTTCAACGTCGGCTCTGGACGCTTCAACCTCACGCTTGCTGGCTCTTCAACCTCACACTCTGATACCACTTGTTGGTGAAATAGAAGGAAAAATAGGAAAGAATTACATACATTCAGTTATATATTGACCAAGGAAACACCATAACTAATTGGAGCAAGGGATTGGAATATATTATTCAACAATGATTCTCCACTCATATACATTCCATGGGCATTCACCAGTTTTATATCATCGACCTCCGTTACATAACTGACAATTCGGTATAAAACTGACTAATTACATTTTACCCAAAATTACTAATTCGTTGTCAAACTAACAAAGACCCGACAGAGGCCATCGCTCCTTTACCTGTGATTACAGGGACCTCTTGCTTAGTTATCACTATTCCTGCTGCTCATTGCACTAAAAATTGTCACCTTGACATTCTACTATCGGTGTGAGTTCATTATCACTCATCCTTTCCCCCTCTACAAGTCTTAAGCCTCAGTTCCTCATATCAAGCCTTGAAAATAAGAGAAAGCCCTCAAAAGTCTTCAAAAGTTTGGTTCTGCACTTTCTCTTTGTCTCACCTGCGGTCCTGCACCTAATGGTCATGTCCCCTACGCACCTGACTGCTCTGTCTCTGTGTTATGGGTGTGAACCCCTGTAAAAGTTTAAAAATGCATGAGTACATTCTGAAAAACTCACTTTCAGTCATTTCTAGAAGCTTCTGGAAGGAATCTTGAGGTGGCAAGTTCGCTCTCTTAAGGTTCATGCATCCCATACCTTAAGGAGCTAACCCCTTGATGTGAGGAGCTTATCCCTTTGAAGGAGGATTCTATCCCTTCATAGAAGGACCTGTAACCTCCTTTTCTACACTATAAAATGAAGCATTGGGCTGGTTACTTGAGAGGTTGGAAGATGAATATTTTTGAGGTGAAATGCTGTTGGAACTTAGTCTTCTTTAGTTGAGTTTTTATGAGGAAATATTACATACCTATAAGATCTCATTTGGAAGAGTGCAAGGCTTGTCAAACTAAATGAAATTCCTATTTTAGACCCCAGGAAGAGCATGTTCAACAGCAAGGCTGAAAAGGTTGTAAGGTTCTTCTACTTCAAAGTTAGTACAAATAAGTTTGTTTTTCTCAATAATCTGTTCATTTATGGTTTATTTTATTGATTCCTTGATCACCATAATAGACTTGATTTATGATATTTGCTATGCAGGTGCTATTTAATGTTTTCTTGTTTGTGATTGCAGGTCTTTAAAGATAACTCTTTCGAATGATTTGAGGGTAACTCTTTCGAATGATTGAAGGATGACTACAACGAACAAGCGTCGGATCTAAGGTAGGATCTTAACACCTCTGTAGTATTTACTTATAAATCGCATATGTCTAGAGAATTATAGGTTTTTTTTTCCATTTGTTGCTAGACTATCTTATGATACTAGGGAAATCGGTCTTGTCCACAAGATCGATTTATCCAGTCAACAAATTGGCGAATCCGCTGGGGATGAATTTGGTTTTTGGTTTTCCTTTGTTTAGACTTGAGATTTTTTTTTTCATTTTTGGTTTTTAATTGATGTATACTGGCTTGGGTAGTTTTTAGAATCTGGATTTTTTTTTTTTTTTCCTCGAATTTTTCAGGGGACTACACTTTCTCTTTACAGACAGTGCGGGCATCTCCGCACTTTTCCTGTAGTAAACAGAGCGGAACCACACCTGTTTCTTCTGGAGCCTGTGAACCCTGTAATTTTTTTGAAAAACCCAAGATATCTTCTTCCAGTTAGGTTTAGGTTTGATTTAGGATTTTTAGTGTCTACCCAGATCTGTATTTTTCTTGTCAAAAATCTCTTATGGGTGAGTTCCGATAGTATTTTTGTTTTAGATGATTTTCTAGAAGTTTTGCATGCTTGGAGTGGTTTTCACTTTGTCTCTATAGTGACTCAAAGATTAGAATTTTGAGAAACCTTAGATCACCCTAGTGTTTTTTTGTCTTCTTGATGAGTCTGACTTGGTTGTGAAATCTATCCTATGTGAGAAATAGATTCAGTTTTCTCCTTGCAAGTCTTTGAACAAACTTTGTTATAAGTTTTGAATTTTATTTTTACAAAAGAAAACATATTGGATGTTTTTTGATTGATTTGTTATTCTGAACAAATGAATCCTTAGTTTACTGAACAGATAAGTAAAACATCCTCAAAAAGAATTGAAGATTTTATTCAAATTATATTTTTAAAGCTTTTAGATCTCGAAGTTAGTTTTTTTAGTTTTGAGTGTTTTTCTAGAACTTGTAGATCTCTTTTGAATCAAATTGTTTTTCTTGGAGTTTTGAGTTTTGAAAAAGGAAAGGGATTTATTGTGAGCATCAATTATTAGTCTTGTTATGAGTTCTTATTGAAAAAGACCAAAAAAAATCTTTTCATTTCCATGTTGAAATAAAGAATTGTTTCTTAAAGAATTGCATTCTCGAACTCTTTCTTTTAGCTAGAATTTCATTGAAAGAAAAACGAATTGCTTGTCATTTTAGGTGCATTTTTTAGTGTTTGGAGTCGATTATCCACACCATCAAAGTTTCATTTCCATACCTATTGACTTAAAGAACAACCCATAAAAGAAACACTTAATTAAAATTGATCTAGTAATCTTTTTTATTTCTAGGGCTCTTATCACCAATATAGCTTAGGCTAGTATCTTGGAGTAGGGAGTAATTAACTCTCCAAGATAATTAAAACAAACAAGTAGCTACATCTTGTGGTAGGAAATAAATCCAATTGTAATTGATACATTCTGGGAAGCTTCTCTTAAAGGATTCAATCACGAGATCATGTCTGAATCTTTGAGACAATCAAGTCTGTTTAATTGGGAAAGATAGAATATTTGCGTGTATTATAAACGGTAAACCTTGGATTAACCATTGTCGAGGAGCCTGGGGTCACTTGTTCATAAACCTCGGATTGACCATGTCGAGGAGCCTTCAAGGGGATTGAGCTTTGTTACTCTGCCCTTGTGCGTAGATCAGATCGTAGACTGTTCCCCCTGTTGTATTTATTGCTATTGGTAACCTTAGTGTCCATAAACTTAAGATTATTTCCTAAGGTGACGGTGAAGGACGGATCTCATTGTACCTGGAGTAGATGTCGACTAGACTCACTTGGACTCTCTGGGGGTTTCTCTTCACTCGAGATGGTTTTGTGAAGAAACTTGTGCCAGTCTGTTTCATTAAGCAGGTTGTCCAGGTAACTATTCCAACCGCCCTTTCTGTATTAAACTTCTACTAAGTTGGATTTCATCACCAACTAGTGTTTTTAGTATGGGAAGTTACTGTTTTTGTGTGGTTTAAACTCTTAGATTTTTTAGGCGTGTGATTCAATTTTTTGTTCTTTAGAGACTTTAGGTGTTTGTATTGAAATTTTCTTTGTTTGAGTGCGATTAATTAATATTTAATCATGGCTGAATTACTGAGAGAATCTTGTAGACTTCAAGAGAAACCTCCTGAGTATACACCAAGCCAGCTTGAAGGGCTACGAGCTCTTGTATCACCTAGTGACAGTAGAGTTGGATCACCAGAAGCCAGAGAATCATATTTAATTGTTCATCTTGATTATCAAATACAAACAACAGAGTATATTCAAGGGCCAATTTCATTTTCCAAAGTTACTGGTAGTATTTCTCCTTCCAGTGAGTTAGCTGAAGAACCTGAAATTTCTGAGCCTGATACTGAACCTGCTGTTACTCCAACTTTAGGATTTGCTTCTCCAACTTCTAGTAATCCTAGTTCACCCAGGGTAAGAAATATCATTACTCAAAATCTTCCTTCTGGCCTCATTTCTATTGAAGAACTTGTTAATACAGATGAAGACATAACTCTTCCCGAAAACCAATAGATTTTAAATCTTAGGGAGTGTGAATCAATATTCTACAGTCCTTTTAGGAGTGACGCTTGGTATGTATCATTGACAAATTTTTTAGAAAAGCCGGGTCTTATATTTTCACCACCTCGAATTCCTTTTCATCCTACACCAAGAGGTTATTATCCTTCATCGATTATGTCAAGACAGTCATCTATGTTTTCCCAAACACTGGAAACATTTTTATCTAGCGTTCCTTCTATTCCTTCGAGGTACCAGTCACTCTCTGGTACTTTTTCAGGAGCATCTCCTTGATCGATTGAACAAGTCTTATCATCTGAAAGTAATGGAACTCAAATGTTGAACACAGAACAAATCCTTATGATGTCTGGTATTATTCCAAATCCTCAACCTCAAGGTAGGCAATTACCACATGGGGGGCACCCTCAAGGTAGCCAATTGCTGCCTAGCGGGCAACCCCAAGGTAGTCAGTTATTGCCTGGGGGGCAACCCCAAGGTAGTTAGTTACTGCCTAAAGGGCTTCCTCATGTTTATCAACCTTCAGGACAGTACATACCCCAAGGTCAACCTCAGACTCAGTACATACCCCAAGGTCAACCCCAATTTTAGTACATACCTCAAGGTCAACACCAGTTTCTGTACGTGCCTCAGGGTTATCAACCTAAAGGTCAGTACCCAACTGAAGGTTTCTAACCGCCTTCTGGTCAACCATTTTTTAAAGGAGATGGAAATGTACCGCTTAATTATCAACCATACGTTCAACCGGGTTATGGTCCTCCATATGCACAACCTTTTATGGGTCCATACTTTGGAATGAACATGGTGTGGGATCCATCTCAAACTCAACAGACTTTGCAACCTAATATGTAGTTACTTAATCAACTTGGATAGCCTTTGGTTTTTGCTTCCACCCAACAACCTGTCCAACATACTATTCAAATCCCTGCATCTGGTACAGTTTAGCAGCCTGGGCCTAGCTCACCTTGTACTCTGCCTCAAACTACTACAACTACTACAACTTCTGTTCAAGCTACAACACCTGTTTCTGGAGTATCAGCAGCTCCGATTTCTACTACCCCTGCATCAATGAAAATTCCTCAAGTCTCTGTACCACAGTCAGGACCTACGGTTCAGACTTTGGTCCAGATGCCTGCAGGACAATCTAGTACAATTGCTACAATTGCCACAAGTCAACCACAATTCACATATCAACCGTACCAAGGATAGTATCAATTCGGGCCTACTGTACAAAACCCAGTTTATCAGTATCAATCATACCCTAGCTATACTTATCAACAAACTCAACAACCCAAGTTTGGTTCGGTTAATCCTGGTTTTCTAGGAGGTTATAACATTTCTAATGCAAATCCGATTCTAGGTTATCCTAGATATCCTCCTCCTGGAGCTCATCTTATTACTCAAGGTTTTCGCGACCCTAATCGTCAGTTACCATTTATTGCAACTTTGGATTTACCTAATTTGTCGTGCCTTAAGAATGATCTGATTTACTATCTTTCATATTGGCCGCCAATGCCTAGTAAGTTGCCTAGTGATATCCCGAAAATCGAGGGTAAGTTAGGAGAGGATCTGTCAAATCACGTTATGACTTATCACCTCTAGTGTGCATCTAATTCCATCATTGATGATTCAATTCGATTGCATCTTTTTCAAAGAACTCTTATTGGTCTTGTCGCCAAATGGTACATTGAGTTACCACGAGCCTCTTTTTATAATTTCAATCAGTTAGCCACTGCTTTCTTAACTCATTTTCAGTTGCCTGTCAGATATGCCAATGGCACAGAACTGTTAACTTCACTGAAACAATCCACGCCCACATATATTTATGATCATATTCATGAATGGCGACGTAGAAGGCATTTAGTGAAAGTTTTCATTCTGGATCAAATTTTAGTGGAATGGTTCATTAAATCATTGTTACCCAAAATCACTGAAGATGTAGCTAAGGGAGGAGTTGTTACTAAAGAGCAAGTCATTGCTCAAGCTCAGTACCTTGACCTCATCTATACGCAGTTAGGTACTTTACATGAAAAAATCCCTGATCTTCCAAATCACGGTCAAATAACTGTAGCTCCTTCAGGGTCTCATGTCGTTGATGGTATGATTGGTTCAGTTAGCACTAAAAGTAAGAAGAAATCTTCAAAGAATTCTTCTCCCATAATAACTTTACCTGATTCCCTGATAGGAGATTCTTCCGCTGAAATTTTTGTTGACATCCATGTTGTAGAATCATCTATGGCCAAATCAAAATCTGGTAGTAAAAAGAAAGGAAAGAAGAAAAACAAACAAAACTCAAAAGATAAAAGAGATAAAAATGAATCTATTGACGAAAAACGAAAACCTCATTATCCTTGTTTCATTTGCGACTAGGATCATTTTACCAAAGACTGCCCATATCGAGCAGAGGTTTCGAAAATCGTTAAAGGTTCTCAAACGCCTGCTGTCTTGAAGGATCCTTTTCCTACTCAAGATAGTAAGATGATTGGTTCTTCCTCGAATGCCTTAGAAGAACCCATTATGATGATGTCTCATGTCAGGATTGCGACGAGATCGTAAGATTATGGTCATAAAAGTCCTGTTGGTGGTAAAGAAGTATAATCTTCTAATTCAAACACATCAACTACACCTCCTCCTGGTTCCGGTCCACTACAGATCGAGAAACCCAACCCTGACTTAGTAATCAAACTACCTGCTAAAGGTATACTTTGGAAATCATCTTTCAATCCACATGCGAGAGTTGCTTAGAATTATAACATTGTTGAAGACTTAGCTATTTCCCCTTCGAAAGTGCTGCAGTCGTGCCCAACACAGTGTAAATTACTATTTTCTGCTATAGGAGCTATCGATATTCAGGATTCGAACCTAATAATCTTCGATTTAGAGAATAGTACACCCTGCCTCCCTCATCAAATAGCTTTCCAGATTCCAGTTTTAGTAAAAAACAGACCTTTCTTTCATACTGTGATTGATGAAGGGGCTTCTACGTGTATTATGTTGATCCAGTGTTGGAAATCGCTTTGTTCTCCCACACTCAATCAGTCTCCGACAATTCTAAAGGCTTTTGATGGCCGTGGGTTCCATCCTTTTGGCATTTTGCAGGATTTACCTATAGGGGTTGAAGGAAAAACTGTAAATCTAGATTTGGAAGTGGTTGATGCCCCTCTAGATTACAACCTTATCCTGGGCCGTAGTTGGTCTTATGCTATGACTACTATTGTTTCATCGATTTTTTGGCTTATCAAGTTTCCTCATAACGGAAAGATCATCACGATAGACCAGCTGACTTATTTCTCATCCGACCCAGCCTCTACAGATAGTATTCAGCACATTGGTAAAACAACTATCCCTTACAAGGATGTTGGTGTAGGTTTGATTAAAGATTCTGGTTTACTGGGAACTTTTTCCTTCCTTCCTCCTAACTTATCGCCTTCTATTGCAACTATTCATATGATTTCATCGAATACTGTTATTTTTGATGATCCTTGGATCGTACCTTCTGATTTTGAGGTGGATTCATTTGGTGGCGCGATGCCTCTGAGTCCCTTTGAAATTACATATCAGGCTGTACAGTCGTTTTCTGATCCTTCTTCAACCGAAATTGATCCAATGAATGTGGTCCAAGGGGAATCACTTTCTATATCTAGCTCAGCTACAACAACATTTCTTGATCTTGTTCATACTAATGAGCAGATTCGTGAACTATTGTCTATTGATGATTTACCATGGGAAGATCTACATCATCGATCTTTGTTTTTACTTGAGCTTGATCATTTTGAAAATGATTTTTCTTCTATTTTTACTACTGAATATGTCAAAGAACCATAGAATCCATTACAACATTCTGATTCTAAGTTAAATTTGGAAAATATCTCTCGAATGGTTCCTATTGACATTTCAGTTAAGCCTGGAATTATTGAAAACATTCATATAGGTGCTTGTTGTATGGACGATGAAATCTAAACTTATAAAGCCCTATTTCAAGAATTCCATGAAGTTTTTGCCTGGTCATATGAAGAAATGCCAAGAATCGATCTGTCAATTGTTGTCCATGAAATTAAAACATACTCGGATGATAAACCTGTCCGACAATGCTTACATCAGATACATCCGAGAAAAGCTGCTACTATCAACGCTGAAGTTGAGAAATTACTTCACGCAGGTTTCATTTATCCAATTCCTTTAACTGATTGGGTATCGAATATTGTTCCTGTCAACAAAAAAGAAGGAACGATAAGAGTATGTATCGACTATAGGGATATTAATCAAGATTTTCCTAAAGACAATTATCCAACCCCCTATATCGATCAAATTATTGATGATTGTGCCGACAGTGAAATTTTCTCCTTTATGGATGGTTTTTCCGGTTACAATCAAATCAACATACTCCCTGCTGATCAAGCTAAAACAAGTTTCATTTGCCCATGGGGGACATTTGCTTATTTCAAATTACCCTTTGGATTAAAGAACACTGGAGCAACTTTTCAAAGGGCTATGTCTTACGCATTTCATGACATCAAGCACATTGTGCAGCCTTATCTCAATGATTTACCTGCCCACTCATTGCGTAGAGCTGATCATCTCACTCATTTACGAGCTATCTTTATGAGATGTAAACATTATTTAATTCAGCTGAAACCACACAAATGTGTATTTTGTGTAGCAATGGGTCGCTTACTGGGATTTATCGTATCAAAGGCAAGCATTTGTGTCAAACCCTCGAAGGTGGAAGCTATCGTCAATATACCTCCTCCTTCAACTCTTCGCCAACTCCAAAGTTTGCAAGGGAAAGCAAATTTTTTACGTCGTTTCATTCCTAACTACGCCAAGATAACGAAAGGTTTTACTAGGTTGTTAAAATAGAACATGCCATTCTTTTGGGATGAGATCACTGATCGATCTTTTAATGCACTCAAACACGCATTGACCCATGCACCATTATTGCATCCTCCCAATTACAACCAGGATTACTTTTTGTACCTCACCACTTCTCATTCCACCGCTGGGATGGTTTTAGTTCAGGAAGATGAATTCAACAATGAACATGTGATTTACTATCTTAGACGAACTCTGCATCCGACTGAGCTTAAACAGTCGCATGTGGAGAAATTTGCCTTAGCAGCTGTTCAAGCTGTCAAAAGATTTCATCACTACATCTTATTACGCAAAACCACGGTAATTTCTGACTGTAACCCTATGATGTATATCTTGACCAAACAATTGCTTGGGGGCAAGTATTCCAAATTGATAGTTATCTTGCAGGAATTTGACTTGGAATTTGAAAAATCCAAGGCAAAGAAATCTTTGGTTTTTGCCGAACTAATGTGTGATTTCGCGCATACTGATATTGAAACTGTGGCAGAAGAACCCATTGTGGATGAATCCTTGTTTCTTATCAGTACTCTTGATCCATAGTATGGAGATATTATTGTTTATATCCAACCCAATCTTTTCAGCCTGAAATTTCACGATCTTAGCGACGGAAAATATGTTTCCAATCCCAACAATACAATATTATTGGTGATACACTTTATCGTCATGGAGCGGATTCTATTTTCCGACGTTGTTTAACACATGAAGAAGCTGAAAAGGTTCTGAATGACTATCACTCTGGAGCATGTGGCGTTCATATGTCTGGGTATGCCACAACCCAAAATATATTGCGCGCTGGTTATTTTTGTCCATCTTTATTCAAAGATTGTATCTATGTAGTCTGGAAATGCCACAATTGTCAAATTTTTGATCGTAAGATGCATGCTCCACCTACTCCTCTTCACCCTATAATTGTTGTCGGTCCTTTTGCAAAATGGGTTATTGATTTTATTACATGTAACCCTCACTCGGCCGGGGGGTATGCGTATATTATCCTAGCGGTAGATTATTTTACTAAGTGGGCCAAGGCGGTGCCTACATTTTCGGCAGACAGAAAGACTGCTGCAACTTTCGTATTCAATCATATAATTGCTAGATTTAGTGCTCCTCAAGCTATTACTGATCATGGAAGTCACTTTCGAAACATCATAATGACTGAACTGACAGATCAACTTGGCCTGTGCCATGATAGTTCTACTCCGTATTACTCGCAGGCTAATGGTCTGGTTGAAGCTATTAATAAAGTTTTAGTCACTATGATCAAACGAATCATTGGTATTCATAAGTCGAATTGGCATACCATGCTATTTTCAGAACTTTGGGCATATCGGACCTCAGTAAAAACATCAAGTAGTTTCACTCCTTTTCAACTGGTTTATAGTTTGGAAGCAGTGTTACCTATTGAATGCGAAATTCCGTCATTACAGTTAGCCATAGAATTATTCCCAGCTACTTCTGAAGAAGAGAAATGTTTTTTGTACTTAGCTCAGCTAGATGAGAATCGACACACTGCTACAATAGCAAATGAGACTCATGCGAAACGAGTGAAAGCTCAGTACGACAGAAATGTTACACCTCGTAATTTTTCAGAAGGAGACCTAGTTTTACTATATGATCAAGCAAACGATAAGCTAGGGGCTGGAAAATTTGTACCTATGTGGCATGGTCCTTACATTGTTAAGCGAAAGCTGGCAAAAGGGGCTTATGAATTGATATATTTTGATGGTGTCTCTTTGGGTAAACCTAGAAATGGACTTTATTTGAAGAGATATTATGCTTAAATTCTGTGTGGAGATTTTCTGTTAGATTAGTTTCTTTATAGCTGGTGTGTTTTAGATTAGAAAAGTGTGTCTAGTTTAGAGAGTGCTCTTATCATTATTCCTGCTTATCTCAATTTTACTCTTGATATTGCATATGTCGACGTCTCTTCAAACATACATTGGTTTTGCTGATGGTGCTTGTCGTAGTACATGGAACATTTTTTTCGTAGCTTGGGTTATCTATTCACCCTCTGACGAGTTAGTATCTATGCATGGGGTAAGCCTCAGTCAAACAACGAATAACATAGCAGAGTATAGTGCAGTGATTGAGTTATTATCTGAATCCATCTCATTTTGGATTTGGAGTTTGATTGTTAGGTTGGATTCTGAATTTGTTGTATTATAGCTTAACAGGGTTGATGCCACTAGAAATCCAGTGTTATTAAGGTTATTTTTGAGAGTTCGTCTCTTGGAACGTAAACTTGATTACATTGAATATCAACATATTCCAAGACATTTAAATACATTAGCATATGCAGTTGCTTCTAGTATGATAAATAGACATTTGCAATAATCAAAAAAGTAAATTTAATAACATTCGATAACATGTAACATGAGATAGCTAGTAATAATGATATATCATAGCATAGAAGTAGTGTTTCAAAATATACATCGTCTTCGATCATAGGTTGAAAAAAACCTTATGATCGGCAAAAATGATAATACAAAAAGTCAAAAATGTCGTGAGTCTACAAATTGATCATCCTATCCTTGGCAATGATCATGATAAGAAACCACTGCTCGGGCCACCCTACATAGGAACCTCCTAAAAGTTCCTGGGACCCCAATCACATATCTCTGTAACCTAAGTGGAATATCATCTATGTCAGTCTCTGGAATATCTAGTGTCAAGCGCTCTAGATGATGCTCTGAGTCAGTCAGAATATTTGCTGATTGGTCCCGTGGGGTTAGTGCTACTGCAACTGGGTGTCTCCTCTCAAAAGGCTGGAGATAGGCTGGTCATCGTGGACCCACATCTGCATTTAAACTTTTGATTGTCAGTTTTGGACGATTTAAAAATATAAAAAAAATTAAAACTTAGAAAGTGTTGAAAATGATTTTACGTGAATCATCCCATTGTTCTCCTGGTGGAAGAATCATGTCTGGGTCACCACGATAATCCATCCTAGCGTATGGAAAATACTAAATCACAAAAATTTGGTTGTTCAACCAACGAAAATACTCAGGCGGAAATTGATCAACCTTTGTACCCTCCTCAAGGTGGCGGGCCATCAAAGCAACCCAACGAACTATCCTAGGCTCTCGAGGAAGACAAGCATCAACAGGAATATGTTGCAGGGCTAAAATGGGGATCCTGTCTAGAGCAAAGCTGACTACGATGAATCCATATCCAAAATTTTTCAGTTGTCCATTCTTTGCTCTGGTTAGTTAGCCTTTCACATTTGCCAACACAGCCTTGCACCAGTTGAATATGGTGCCTCGAAAACAGTCTACAACCATCTACATCTGGGATCCAATAGCCACATGCAATGCTGCACTATCGCATAACCTGGTAACAGTGAATGCAATAACCTTAAGCTCAAGACAGCTGATAGTTTTAATATCAATCCGTTTGTCCTTTGTTTGATCATCACAAAACTCTAATCGAGACTAGCGACAGACTGGCCACCTGGCCTAGTCCCGAAAAGAGATAATTGTTCACCCCTCTTGGACAAACCAGTCAAGAAGTATATGTCCTCCAGCTTGATTTCGAGCTGGTGGCCACCAATCATGAAACACTGGTCCTATGTGTTCCATCTATGCTAGGTACCTATAATACTAGTGATTACCCCATTACTATTGTAGTTGTATCCCTTATTAATATTGTTGTGCCCCTATTGTCCCCATATTGTTATTACTGTGCCCCATAGAATCCCTCTATTTTTATTTTTGTGGCTTTACATTATTATTGTTAGGTCAGCTGGGTTATATTGTGACTCCTTAGACTCCTATATATAGAAAGGAGGTTCTGTCATTTGAATCATCCAAGAATTGTTCATTTATGTAATGTAAAGGAGGTTTCCCCCTCGAAGAGGATGAATTATAAGGTGTTGATCTATCTTTTCTATCTTTTGTGAGCTGGTTTTATAACATTTGGTATCAGAGCTTTGGATTCTAAGGTTTCGCTGCTCCAAATGGGTCATTGTGGCATTTTCGCTATAACTTTTTTTTGCGGCGTTTTAAAAGCTTAAAAAAACCCATTTGAGACAAAATCGCACTGAACCTCGGGTCCAAATTTCAGAGCTTTTCGCACTATATTTGCGGAGATATGATTTGAGGAAGTTGGTCTTTTTGCAAACTCCTGAATTAAATTCCAAATAGGTGACCTGGGGAAAATCGTCATAACTTTCTCTCTGATCATCAGATTGAAATTTTGTAAGAAGGTACAGAAAGAGGATAGACTGTAGTTTCTTGTATATATATTTTTAGAGCCAAATGTCGAAACAGTGACTCATGGCATGCCATACAAGTTCGCTCTACTGAACTATTATATAATCAGGTCACTGTGGGATATTTGACATAACTTTTCCCTGGAGAATCTAATTTGGATCAGACTGGTGGCATTGCAAAGAGAACACAGAGGGCTACCACAGATCACAATTTTAGAATTGGATGATCCAAAATTATAGAGATACATCAGATTCAATATCAAGCTCAAACAAAGTGAAAAAAAGGTTTGGAGTTTTTTTTTAAATTTTTGCATAAGCTTGGTTTGAAAAATTAGTTTGAAGGAATTCGAAAGGCATAGTAAAGCATTATTATCGGTAATTGATGCCTCGAGGAAAGAAAATTCAAACACCTAGTAAGCAACCTGAAAGCTTTAGCATAAATCATGAAAAAGAGGAAGAAATACAACATGATATATCAAAATTACAAGACCAAGTGCAACAAGTGTCAGTTGCACAAAAAGTAATAGAATCTAAGATGGATGGTTTAAATAAAGATGTAGAAGCTAAGATGGATGGTTTAAAGAAAGGCATAGAAGCTAAGATTGATTGTTTAAAGAAAGGTGTAGAAGCGAAGATGAATTACGTGGAAGCTAAGATGGACGATTTGAAGATAGATTTGAAGACAGGCATGGTGAAAAAATTTCTACAAGAAATGCTTACTAATGGTGAAAGGGTAGTAAAGGAAACTCATGATGAGAAGAAAAGAAATGTTAATCATGATTTCATAGACTGTAATTTTGGATCGAAGACCCACCATATTCTAAAAATCGATATGAGGAAGTTTGATGGCAAGGATCTCGCAACATGGATATTACAAATGGACCAATTTTTCGATCTTAATAATGTGCAAAACACAAAAAAGGTACATATTGCAACTTTATATTTGGAACCAAATCAGTTTGTATGGTATCAATGGCTTTGCTCTCGTAAACAAATTATCACTTGGGCAATTTTTACGGAAGAATTGACAGCACATTTTGAGGATACAAAAAGCAACACTTTTTTTAGCCAATTGATAAGTCTCAAACAAAAGGGTTCAATAATGGAGCACATTGAGGAGTTCCAAAAATTGAACGTATGGGTGAAAAATATTCCAGAGGAGCATAGGATTGATGTGTTCATAGGGACTTTAAAGGATAATATCCAACATGATGTTCACCTTTGGGAACCTGATTCATTAGAGAAGGCTATCAGGTTAGCAAGAAAAATGGAAAGCAAAATTATGGAAACTAGGAAGCATACCACTCACAACTATAAAGATGGAAGTGTTGTTGCCCCTAGTCTTCCACAACATATAAGGTTGACACCACAACAATTGGAAGAAAAAAGAGCAAAAGGGCTTTGTTACAGTTGTGATAGCAAATACACTAAAGGTCATAAGTGTGTTGAGAAGAAATTATTCTACATAGATTGTGAAGAGGAAGAAGAAAATGAGCAAGAAAGGTCAAAAGAAGAGGATATACTCCAGGAAAAAAGCCTAGATAAAGAAGAAATGAATCCGACCATATCTTGTAAAGTATTGGCTAGAATTACCACTCCTCCAACCATCAAGATAGAAGGACAAATCAAGAAGAAAAAGGTAATAGTGTCGATTGATTCAGGAAGTACCCACAATTTTATTCATTGTAAGATAGCAAAAGAATTGAATTGCTTCCTATATCCAGCACCAGAGTGTCAAGTGATGGTGTCAAATGGAGGAACGATAAATTGCTTTGGAAAGTGCCATAATATCAAGCTATCCATGGGAGAATATGTATTGACTAGCCCAATGCTTTCCATTCCAATGGGAGGTGCTGATGTTGTACTAGGAGTCCAATGGCTACAGTCCTTGGGTACAATAGCTTTTAATTTTCAAGAACGTTTCATGAAATTTTCTGCGCAAGGAAAGGAAGTTTAATTAAGGGGTATTGCAAGGAAACCGGGAAAGATAATCAGTTCTAACGGTATGAAAAATCTTCTAAAAAAGGAACAAAGAGGTGTAATTGCACAATTATGTTCGCTAGATGTTTCCACATCAGAATCATATATTTCTCCAGATCTCCAAAAAGTCTTGGACAATCATTCCAAGGTATTTGAAACTCCCAAAGGTCTCCCACCTATTTGTGATCATGATCATGCTATTCATGTGATTCCAGGAAGTGTTCCTCCAAACATCAGGCCGTACAAATATCCCTATGCCCAAAAGAGTGAAATTGAACGTATAGTTGCAGAAATGCTAGAGGTTGGTATAATTCAACCTAGTCAAATTTATTTCTCTGCTCCAGTATTATTGGTGCACAAGAAGGATGGATCATGGCGCATGTGTTCGGATTATAGGGAGCTCAACAAGCTCACTATTAAAGATAAGTTTCCCATTCCTGTCATTGATCAATTACTAGATGAATTGCATGGATCAATTTACTTCACCAAGTTGGATCTTCGTTTAGGATATCATCAAATTAGAATTAAGACTAAAGACATTTCGAAAACAACATTTAGAACTCATGAAGGTCATTATGAATTTTTGATCATGCCTTTTGGCCTTACCAATGCACCTTCTACATTTCAAGGTTTGATGAATTCCATTTTCAAACCCTTCCTTAGAAAATTTGTGTTAGTATTTTTTGATGATATACTAATCTACAACAAGTCTTGGAAGGATCATGTTGAACATGTTGACAGGGTGCTACAACTATTGGAGGAGAAACAATTATATGCAAAAAGATCCAAATGTTTCTTTGGAGTACACGAGGTGGAATATCTGGGTCATATTGTATCTCATGAAGGAGTTAAGGTAGACCCTAGCAAAATTAAAGCCATTAAGGAATGGAAAATCCCCACATCCATAAAGCATCTGCAAGGATTTCTTGGGTTGACAGGGTATTATCGCAAGTTTGTTAAGAATTATGGGAGAATAACAGCACCTCTAACAACATTATTGAAGAAAGATGCATTTTCATGGACTCCAGAAGCAACAAAGGCCTTCGAACATCTTAAAGAGGCAATGTGCCAAGCACCAGTATTAGCTACACCAGAGTTCACAAAAAACTTTATTGTGGAATGTGATGCTTCAGGAAATGGAATTGGTGTTGTTTTAATGCAAGATGAAAGACCCATTGCTTTTGAAACTTGTCCAATCAAGGGAAAGTTTTTACACAAAGCTATTTATGAGAAGGAAATGTTGGCAATACTACATGCACTTAAGAAATGGCGACCCTACCTAATGGGAAGACACTTCAAGGTAAAAAGGGATCATGATAGCCTTAAATACTTTTTAGAACAAAGATTATCCTTTGAAGAGCAACAAAAGTGGGTCACAAAGATGTTGGGTTATGACTTTGAAATCATCTACAAAAAAGGGAAGCAAAATGTGGTGACAGATGCACTCTCAAGAAAAGATGAGGATGTGGAAGCATTGTTGTGCGCCATTTCTATTATCCAACCAGATTGGATAAACGAAGCAAGGGAGGAATGGAAGAATGATGAAGAAGTGTGGGAACTTATTCAAAAGTTACAACAAGATTCTAGTACATCTGATACGTTTAGCTGGCAAAATGATTCGTTATGGTACAAAGATCACTTATACCTCTGTAAGAATTCCCAACTCAAACAAAAGATTCTTATGGAATTGCACACTTCTCCCTTAGGAGGGCACTCAGGATTTTTAAAAACTTACCATAGGATTAAGAAGGATTTTTTGGGATGGCCTTAAATCAGATATTCAAAATTTTGTGGTGGAATTTTTGGTTTGCCACCAAAATAAATTTGAAACAATTAAGACCGTGGGTCTATTACAACCTTTATCCATTCCAAGCCAATGTTGGGAGGAGGTTTCAATGGATTTTATCATAGGTTTACCCAAGTCTGAGGGAAAGAGTGTCATCATGGTGGTAGTTGACAGAATTACCAAGTATGCACACTTTTGTGCATTATCACATCCATTTAAAGCCAGTACAGTTCCTACTGCATTTATGGAAACAATTCAAAAGCTACATGGAAACCCAAAGATTATTGTAAGTGACAGAGATCCCATTTTCACTGGAAATTTTTGGAAAAAATTATTTTCTTTTCTTGGTACTCAGTTAGCTCATAGCTCATCTTATCATCCCCAATCTGATGGGCAAACTGAGATAGTAAACAAATGTTTGGAAGTATATATTCGTTTCTTTATATCTGATAAATAGGCACAATGGGTCAAATGGTTGGCTCTGGCTAAATGGTGGTATAACACTTCCTTCCATACATCAACAAAAATGACCCCATTTATGACACTTTATGGGTATTAGCCACCATACATCACATCATATTTAAGAGAAAATTATAAGGCTCAAGCAGTGGAACATCACATCAAACATCAACAACAAGTCCTCCAACTCTTAAAGGATAACCTCGTGTTGGCACAAAATAGAATGAAACAACAGGAAGATCAACATCGCAGCGAAAGAAGTTTTGATGTAGGTGATTGGGTATTCCTATGGCTACAACCATATAAAGAAATGTCCCTTAAGAAAGCTAAGAAGGATAATCAATTATCACCAAAGTATTATGGTCCGTACAAGGTGTTGCAAAAGATTGGTACTATGGCATACAAATTGGAGCTTCCTGCAGCTTCTCGAGTGCACCCAGTTTTCCATGTTTCATGTTTAAAGAAGGTTATAAGTGACAAGCTCCCAGTTCAAACAATATTTCTTGAACTTGACAAGAAAGGAAAAATTATATTGGAACCGGAAGCAGTCACAGAAACAAGAACTCGATAGCTTTGAAATTGATCAATTTCGGAGTATCTCATCAAGTGGAAGAACTTAACCACTGAAGATTCCACATGGGAGGATGAGAATTTTATACAGAAGCATCAAGAACTACTCAAGCATTGAGGACAACAGTTTTTTGAAGGATAGGGGCATGTTAGGTCCCTATAATACTAGTGATTACCCCATTACTATTGTAGTTGTATCCCTTATTAATATTGTTGTGCCCCTATTGTCTCCATATTGTTATCACTGTGCCCCATAGAATCCCTCTATTTTTATTTTTGTGGCTTTACATTATTATTGTTAGGTCGGCTGGGTTATATTGTGACTCCTTAGACTCCTATATATAGAAAGGAGGTTTTGCCATTTGAATCATCAAAGAATTGTTCATTTATGTAATTTAGAGGAGGTTGCCCCCTCGAATAAGTTGAATTCTAAGGAATTGATCTATCTTTTCTATCTTTTGTGAGCTGGTTTTATACTCTGTTTACCAGCCATTGCAAGAGGTCTACTTGGGCCCTCATACCCTGTATGCCCCAGAACTTTAGCAATCTGCATGCTTTCAATGCTTGCATTGTGGGCATATGATTTAATGCGGAAAAATCTACATCCTCATGCTCGCGTTCTCACCAAATAATCATTTTGAATGTCCTACAATGCATAAAAGACATATTAGAACCAACTAGTTCAAAAAAATTTGGGTAAAAATGGAGAAATTTAAGTTTTTAAAATTCGTTTCGTGAGGTCCGCACCTGCTGCTTACAAATAGTGCGTAGGTCCGCACGGGTTGTGAGCAATAGGTGCGGACCCACGACCTTTTTCCCTTCTAGAAAAAGTCGGGGTTCGCAGGGGCCGTGTGTTGCACCTGCGGACCCCTGCGAGTGATTTTCTAAACCTATTTTAACTAAAAAAATCAAATTTGAAGCCTATAATCAAAATGTAAATGGATGAAATGCAAGTTAAGGAGGACATGGATTACCTGGAGCTGACGGTTTTCGATTCCAACGGATGGATTTTCCAGAATCTTCACAGGAACTTTCTTACCCAAAAGCTCTCACTTTTCACTCTGAACTCAAATGGTAAAAATGAAGTTAGAAAAGCCCTTTTTATAAGTTTTTTGAATAAATGAATTTTTAATTTATTTATTTTTCACTTTAAAAGGTAGTTTTTTAAATCATTTTTATTTATCTTAAACAGGTATGTGTAATGTTTTGAGTTTTTGTGCAGAATATTGGATTTTTCGGGAAAATTGATCATTTTTCAACAAAGAGCATACTTTTATCACTTTTTCGGACTCTTTAAAAAATTTACGAAAAAGTGAAACATTGGAGTCCTCTTTAAGCTCTTTTTAGACCCTTGAAGATTGAAAAGATTGTTGAGCACTTGATTGTTCGAACTCGTTAAAATAAATGAATAATCGTCCCTTTAGTATAAGTTTACCCCTTTTACAGACTAAAATGGACTATTTAGGAAAAAGGTACACGTTGACTAATTACGGTCAATAGAGTCCTCTTTAAACCCTTTTCAGACTCGTTAAATATGAAAAGATTGTCGAGCGCTTGTCTTTTTCAGCTCGTTAAAGTATTGAAAAGTCATCCCTTTTGTATTATTTTATCCTTTTTCGAGCCTAAGGGATTATTTTACGAAAAAGTGCCCCCATGGAGTTTTCTTAAGTTTTTCTTCTGACTCCCTAAAATTAAAAACACTGCGTTTTTCCTATACTGGACTCGTTAAAATTTAACAGTAAAGGACCCATTCAATTTCAAACAGGAACGAACCACTCCTTCTTAGGGTTCGAATTTTAAACTACGTTGGACTCATCTGAAGGATGAGCTTATAAACAAGCAAATGTTATCCTCCTCAAGCTTGTAAAAAATAAAGAGGTACTTGCCAGAAATGGTGGGGGAAAAGAGAGAAAAATGAACCTGTTTGTTACACGTTGTTTTGTAAAAAGCCGTCAACCACTCTTGAACACGACACTTTTGGTTCACCTAGGTTGGGAAAATCCTTTTCCTAATAGTTAATCAAACCACATTGAAAGTCTTCAGCCAATTTCTGGGTTAGCTTTGGGTCAATTGTCACCAAGCCATCTGCAGTGTCGTTATGTGTTCAAGAGAATAGTTCAAACAAACCATTCATCTGCAAAATATTTGTCATCCATTTTGACCATCCTTGAGTCAGTCCTTGCCAATAAATTTCTTCACAACTTGATCTATGATTTCATGTTGTGGGCTTGCCTATGACGGATCACTTTCTATCGACTTCAGCTCATTATCTAGGAAGTTGATCTAGAAATTGTTAGTACCTTGAAAACTGCATGCCCTAATGGCAGTTTTCTCACCTTCGACGATAGGTTGCATCATTTACCTTCAATCGAATGATTCTATGACATGTTCGACTTCAACTCGTTTATTCACATTTCATGGATTGTACTGGTTCTCTTGAGGGCCATTGACGTTACTAGTGGTTTCTCTCACACTTGTTAACAATCCTCATCATTGACTGGTAATCAAGTGGTTTCTACCATGTTCGACTTCGACACATTCATTCACATGGATAGAATTGTACTAGTTTGGGAAGTGGAAATCAAGACCCTGGATCTAGTTTCTACCATCCACGCTATGAGGAATTTTGTTATTCATTATACAATGGACTATTCATAAACAGATGGCTGCATCCATACTGTGTCTACACATGTCTATACTCTTGATGTATTACAAAATCATTCCTGTATCAGAATAGTTTAGTTAGTTTCTAGTCAGTTTTGATCTGAGTATGGGAATGCGTACCTCAGCGATGATATGTATACATATATATATTTTGCATTGAATGTTTTTACAGGTTCCGACTAGGGTTTTCATAAGATGATCCATGAAATGATAAAGTAATTCACTCTTCATAAGTGACAGACTCTATCTTCATCTATTACAGACTTTGCACTTTAGGGGGCAATCTGTTGCACTAAAAATTGTCACCTTGACATTTTGCTATCGGTGTGAGTTCATTATCACTCATACTTTTGCCCTCTGCAAGTCTTAAGCCTCA
This sequence comes from Pinus tabuliformis, assembly GCA_031772625.1. Taxonomy (NCBI): domain Eukaryota; kingdom Viridiplantae; phylum Streptophyta; class Pinopsida; order Pinales; family Pinaceae; genus Pinus; species Pinus tabuliformis. The sequence continues at coordinate 51,574,382 of CM062819.1, forward strand.
GTTCCTCATATCATGCCTTGAAAATAAGAGAAATCCCTCAAAAGTCTTCAAAACTCTGGTTTCACACTTTCTCTTTGTCTCACCTGCGGTCCCGCACCTAATGGTCATGTCCCCTACGCACCTGATGTAACAGTCCAAAGTAAATATAAAATTAATTTCCTAATTAAAATCAGAATCAACAAATAAGTACATACCTATATTATCTGTGATCAATGTCTGCCAGATGACAACAAGGTTTTGGGGACGACTCTCCACCCAATCGTAGGCTCAATTGTGCAAGGATTTGCTACAACTGGCCACCCCCGAGCCCTCAATCAACGTACTACTGCCAGTGACTCCTAAGTCTTAGAACTCCATTCTCCCAAGAGAATCTAAGATAGAATCTTGGAATGATGGAATGCCAGAATGCCTCTCATCTTCCTCACCATCTATTAAATAGAACAACATTGGAAGGGGAACCACATCCAAACACTCCATGTGTCTACATGCAACTTTCTTTTGATTTTTAGCTTTCTTGTTTTATTTCTTTACTTTTCTTTTGATCTTTAGCTTTTCTTGTTTTATTTCCTTCTTTTTGATAGTTTTCTTGTTTTATTTCTATTTATTCTTATTTAGAGTTTTAGTATGGTTATTACTATTTTTATTTTTATTATTTTTATTTATTTTCTTTGTATATATTTTTAATATCATTTATTATTTAACATTTATGATTTATTATTTTTATTATTTATTATTAAGTGATTTATTTATTATTATTTATTATTTCTATTATTAATTATTAATTATTTTTATTATTTATTATTTATTATTATTATTATATTATTATTTATTATTCTTATTATTTATTATTTATTATTAAGGGGAGGGATATTACATACTCTCCCCCTTTAAGGAACTTCGTCCCGAAGTTATGTTGAATTATGTATTATGCATTATTTTTATTATTTATTATTTATTATTTTATTTACTTCCTGTTGCCAACACCCTCTGCTGAACTAGTATAACCAGCAGGCATCGAAAATCGCCAACACCCCGGGAAATCTCAAGGAATCTTTGTCCTTTTTCCCACTTTCGGCACCAGGCTAAGCCTGACCTGGTCTGTATCCTAGTCCAAGGTTGGCCCCAAGGCTCGCGCCTGACTCAGACCTCATCTGCCCCAAGGCAGGCATCTGGTCCGGTACTCAATGACCCCGGGCATCTCACAAGGCTGGCCCACTCCCTGCACAACTACGAAGGCGCACATCCCCAGGCATCGAAGTCCTTTACATCCCTTCCAGACTTCGGCATCACAATCCAATAACAGGCACCTAGCCTAGAACATTAGGCACTTGGCCTCCTCAAGATGGTGCCATAGCTCTTCAAGAGCTATCCATCAAGAGCTATACACAAGACAAAGCAACCACTGGCATATGTAGTGTTGATTGAGTTTTGTCCCCAGCCCATATGGTGTTACTTATTCTCCCTCGTGCGTATGGGCTCGCACGAGATCATCAAATAAACTGGCCCTCTCAGCCCATTTGAGGAGTCCTGTGAATCATATGCATCCAATGCATTAACCATACCATCATAGTATCATAGGAAATAATCCACATGCCAACTTTTGCATGTCATCATAAGAACATTCATCTCTGTTAATTGCAACATTATGAATAATAAGGAACTGCATGGTCATGCATGTCATAGATTTGTATGGAACTATCGCATGCTTCAGTTATACCATCAACATAATTATATTAAAGACATATCACGACTTCTCATAAATAAACCACATGTCAATAATCCTCATATTATAGCATCATAATTCCTATTTTTTTTCCAGTGGAAAAATCGGTAACTTTTTATTTAAAAAATGAAAAGTTACACTAGCAGATGCTTGAAGCATTTCCATAAGATGCCCATTGGGCTCGAGTGCTTTTGCACCCCACGCAACGTTACAAAGCTAACGTGCAGATGAAGAAGAAGAAAGGGAAAAAAAGAGAAAAAAAGGAGGAGGCAAGAAAAACTGAGTTCGGTCACACTTCAAGTTTTTCTTCCCTTTTTCTTTTCGACCTTGCGCCACTCTCCTTGGGTGGGCTCGATCGAAGCTATGACTAACTGTGTTTCTGCTTTCTGAGATCCTGCTTCCTTGTCTGAATCCGAGGTATCTGAGTGGTGATGCCGTTTGATCCCTCCCATGCTCTGATCCTCGTTTGCCTTCTCTGCCTGATTTGGATGACGCTGTAAAGCCTTGTTGTCTGATGTAGTTTCCTTCTGTGTCTCCATTTCTTGGGATACCTCAGCATTCTCTGCGGGGGTATCTTCCTCTTCTGCTTCTGATTCTTCGTCTTCTGAGTTATGGGGAGAAAATTGCCATCCTTTCCTCTGCTTCCCTTTCTGCTTTCTTTTACTGTTTGCTTTCTTGGCTTCTGGACATGTGCTTTGCAGGTGCCCTGTTTGCCTGCATAGCCTGCATCTGAAAGCTGTGTTTTCGTAGTCTAGTGCTTGCAGCCAATTTTGTTGTTTGTAGATCAGCCTTATGTTGTCTGGCAGCCCTTTACTTAGATCTACTTCCACACAAATGCGTGCAAAAGTGTAGACCCTTTCATCAATCCTCTCCAGATCTGTTTTGATGTATTTCCCTATGCTGTTCCCAATTCCTTCCAAAACTCGTTCACTCCAAAAGTGAAGGGGAAGGTTGTATAGACGGACCCAGACCGGCACTTTGGATACAGTCATTTTGTTTGGATCGAAATCTGGAAACCATGGAGTCATGAACAACCCCGACGTTCCCCAGAACCAAGGTCCAGCACTGATGATTGTATCTCTGACTTCCCTGGATGCAAATCTAACTATGAAAAACCCCTTGGAGCATAAATGTATATCACATTCCATGGTCCAACTGGTGAAAATCCAGTGAAATAGATCCGATGGTTTTGGCCAAAAACTGTTGAAGCGACAGATTAGAGCCTGCGTTTCATAAGACTTAACGAAATCATCAAGCCCTGTAGAATCAAGGTTAAGGGCTGGAGTTTGCCCTAGCTGATCTACTATGTATGGCCTGGATATATATCCGCCTTGATCTGGAGAGGACCCTGAATCTCTGTTACCTTGTAGAATGTTCTTTTATGAGAACCCTCCCTTGGGTTGATGCTGAGATGCTGTCTTTTTCCCCTTGTCTCCTCCTGAGAAGCTTGGCTGTCCCTGAGGCAGAGCTCCTCCTCTCAGCCTGAGGTTTAAAACAATGGTTTTTTCTGGACTAATCTCGTAGCTTCCCAAAGTTCTACTGTCCTGGAGAGACCACCTACCACTGACCAAATGTTGGATCTGAACAGGATATCCGGTCAAAGCCCAAATTTGTTGTTTCAGCTGCATGATAGTGCTTCCTGCATGTACCCATACTATACAGGATTTCCCTTCAGGGGTTTTAATAAAAATCTGAAAACGAGTTGTTGTTACCTGAAGTCTGGGTTTTGGCAGAGTTCCTGATCTGCCTAAGCCGATGTCGCTGCTGATTGCCATGTGCTCTGGCTGTAGGCAATCTTCCAGATCTAACCTCTTATTGGGTCGAACTTCCATTTGCATGTCAAGATCTGCATCCCCTCTGCTCGATTGATGCATATTTCCACCGATCTGCTGCCTGGGTTCTGGTTGTCTTCTAATATTGGTCAGATCGGATGGATCCTGCCCGGATCTGCAGTATTTGTGCCAATCCATTGTGAGAGGGAGCAGATCTGCAACATGCAGATAGACATCGGCTCTTTTGAAAACCTCGGCTGCAGTTGGCACAGTGGAATTGACTGGATTGCTAATAATATTCACAATTGCATTGGGACAGCATTTGGCTACCCCTTCGCACAGGGTGCGGACGATTCCCGCATTAATATTGAACAAATCGTCCCTAGTCATCCCGGGTTTCCGTGGAATTCCTGCAGGGATGATCACGAGATCCATTCCCACCAACGCTGCTTCCAGCTGCTCTTTGCCCACAAATCCATGCACAACGGCGGTGGTGTCCATATGGCTCTAGCATCATAATTCCTATGCCACGTTATGCATATCATATCCATCATGAGTATTGAACATTAAATACCTATCATCACTTAGTAAATGAATATGTCAATATATCTTGACATAACATCATAATACCTCTGCATATCACTACTATCGTATGGATACCTTATCACTATAAGAACCATATGTACATCATTATCTTCCTAAACATCGTCAATATGTTTTCATCAAGTTGTCAATTACTTTTCAATAATCAGTTCGACTTCTTTCTACTAGGTAGTTGATTATTTACACCAATGGTATAATCATCTAAGTACATTGTTAAATTTCACATGAGCCTCATTATCTTGAGTCTTAATCTCTCGTCATATATTCTTCCTAGTGATAGCATCATTATTTAAATCATCTATCTCAAAATTAAAATCCTTTGATTTTACATCCATTTACCCTTTGGCTTACTGATTCCAATACCGCTATATGCAATTGCATATAAACATTTTTTCATCATGATTTAATTTTATATCATGCTTAATTTACTTGCAAGGATTTGTTAATCCATGTTGACTTATTTAACAATCAGCACTTCCACAACCAGGTTTTGGGGACGACTCTCCACCCAATCGTAGGCTTAATTGTGCAAGGATTTGCTACAACTGGCCACTCCCGAGCCCTCAATCAACGTACTACTGCTAGTGACTCCTAAGTCTTAGAACTCCATTCTCCCAAGAGAATGCAAGATAGAATCTCGGAATGATGGAATGCAAGAATGCCTCTCATCTTCCTCACCATCTATTAAATAGAACAACATTGGAAGGGGAACCACATGCACACACTCCATGTGTCTACATGCAACTTTCTTTTGATTTTTAGCTTTCTTGTTTTATTTCTTTACTTTTCTTTTGATTTTTAGCTTTTCTTGTTTTATTTCCTTCTTTTTGATAGTTTTCTTGTTTTATTTCTATTTATTCTTATTTAGAGTTTTAGTATGGTTATTACTATTTTTAGTTATTTTCCTTTTATATATTTTTAATATCATTTATTATTTATTATTTTTATTATTTATTATTAAGTGATTTATTTATTATTATTTATTATTTCTATTATTAATTATTATTTATCAATTATTTTTATTATTTATTATTTATTATTATATTATTATTTATTATTTATTATTTATTATTTATTAGGGGAGGGATATTACACTTGACCACTCTGTCTCTGTGTTATGGGTGCATATCGCTGTAAAAGTTAAAAAAGCGAGAGTACATTCTGAAAAACTCACTTTTAGTCATTTCTAGAAGCTTTTGGAAGGAATCTTGAGGTGGCAAGTTCGCTCTCTTAAGGTTCATGCATCCCATACCTTAAGGAGCTAACCCCTTGATGTGAGGAGCTTATCCCTTTGAAGCAGGATTCTATCCCTTCATAGAAGAACCTGTAACCTCCTCTTCTACACTATAAAATGAAGCATTGGGCTGGTTACTTGAGAGGTTGGAAGATGAATATTTTTGAGGTGAAATGCTGCTGGAACTTAGTCTTCTTTAGTTGAGTTTTTATGAGGAAAGATTACATACCTCTAAGATCTCATTTGGAAGAGTGCAAGGCTTGTCAAAATAAAGGAAATTCATGTTTCAGACCTGAGGAAGAGATTTTTCAACATCAAGGCTGAAAAGGTTGTAAGGTTCTTCTACTTCAAAGTTAATACAAATAAGTTTGTTTTTCTCAATAAGCTATTCATTTATGGTTTATTATATGGATTCCTTGATCACCATAATAGACATGATTTATGATATTTGCTATGCAGGTGCTATTTAATGTTTGTTTGTTTGTGATTGCAGGTCTTTAAAGATAACTCTTTCGAACGATTGGAGGCTAACTCTTTCGAACGATTGAAGGATAACTACAATGAACAAGCGCTGGATCTAAGGTAGGATCTTAACACCTTTGTAGTATTTACTTATAAATCACATACGTCTAGAGAAAGATAGGTTTGTTTTTCGTTTGTTGCTAGACTATCTTCTGATACTAGGGAGATTGGTCTTGTTTGCAATATCGATTTATCTGGTCAACACTCCTCCTTCCTGGATTCCATTTGCTACGCCCCCTCCATCGCCGACTTCTTTGAAATTCGTGGCTTGTTGCATTGGCCCTGATCTCACCGCCTGCTCTTTTGGTGGCCCTCCTCTTCAGCCATCCGTTGGATCCCACTACCCTTCCACTGCATCCCTTAGTGACCCACTGCTTTCCTCTCATGGTCTACCCCCCTAGCTCCGATATCATTTCCCCTATCGGGCAGTTTCACAAATGTCTTCCCCCTATCAGACTCCTTCCCCTCTGGACCTGATCTAAATCCCTCTAACCCTAACCCTACTTACCCTTCCCATAGTGGAACTCAGGAAGGTAGCACTGACGTGGGACATAGGCCCGAGAAATGGCAGAAGTGTGTAAAATCAAGATCACAAGACGTCATCATCAGCTTGGAGGAAGAAATTCAGTGGGGAGAAGCCATGGACAACACTGAACGAGTCCTGGTGGGTACAGTCCAAGGCAAGAACTACACGGCGACACGATTAAAACAATGGGTGGCAGAAATTTGGGGACAATACTTGGTCAAATTACCTTTTTCTATAAACCTTTGTTCACGGTTGCTTTTCTCTGTGATTCGCTTAGGCCAAGAATACGAACTAGGTATTGTCATCATTTTGGCATATAAATCAGGCCCCTATGCTGTTGAGGAGACGGAGTCCCCTTTTCAATCCAGAGAAGGAACAGTTTGGGGCTAGGCCTCTATGGGTTCACCTTTCTGGCCTGCCGCTACAATTCTGGTTTGAGGACATATTTAGACGCATTGGGAACTCACTCGGCACCTACCTAGAATTTGACAAGTCATACCTCTCCACAGGAATCATGGCTTACACAAGGATCTTAGTTCATATAGACATCCGAGAAGGTCTACAAGAGCAAGTTACTCTATGTTGGAGGAATTTCACATGAACTCAGATGTTGGAATATGAGGGGTACCATTTAGGTGCAGGCACTGCCACAAAGTGGGTCATCTCTTCAAGGGCTGCCCTCTAATTGGGAAAGCGAGGAATGGGAACAAGGGGTAGACAATTCCTACAAAAAATCCATAGGCAATAGCAAGGCACAACCCTTCGCATGAAGTAGCGGATCACAAAACCCCTGAAGTAGCAGAGCATTCCATGGCCTTGGAGACCCTGAAGAAGCACGAAAAAGCATCATATCAGCCACCCTCTCCTCTGACTAGGTCAAGGGCAGCTGTTGAAGCTATGCTATCTTCAAGTATGTCCTCCTCTAAACCCTGCTCTGTACAATTCTCTCATTTATCAGATTGCATGGATGTCTCTATGGGGTCTCAATAGAGCTCTGGTTTTTTATCATCCCCCCCACATTACCCTTGCTTGCCCTCTGCAACACCCTCCTCCTACATTCTCCTATACCCCCCCATCCTTCCAGAGGCTATTCCATCTACATCCTCCGACTCTGATCATGGAACTCTTCCCCACAAATACCAGCTTCGTTCCCTTTCCAGATCACAGGCCCTGGACTCCATAGGCATTGGCTTGGTATCTACCCCCATCCCTCCGAAGCCTCCCAGAGGTCAACCATCCTCCCTCTCCAAATCCAAGAATTAGGCAAGGGAGGAGATTGTAGCAGGGTTTTAACTCACTATAGACCAACTGCTTAGAGCACATAATACCCTAGACTCCCCCCCCCCCCCCCATGAAGATTCTCTCATTCAATTGCCGAGGGATGGATAGCCCTGAGAAAAAACTAGCCCTGTGAAGACTACTTAAGTCTGAACTCATCGATGTTGTTTTCTTACAAGAAACCCTGGGACTTGCTGATGCCATAACTCACATCCTTGAATCCATGCTTCCTGGGTGGTCCTTTCAAGCCCTTGATGTTAATGGTCATTCTGGAGGCATAGCCTTGGGCTACAACCCTCACTCTATCAAGTTGTGTAACATTTGGGGCGGCATTGGATACTTAGGGGCTGACATCTACTCATCCGACCTGGGCACAGACTTCAGGCTATTAAATGTATATGGGCCTTGTCATCACTGAGAAATATTTTGGGAACATCTTTTGACCTCCAACATCCTGCAACATGACAACATTATCCTGGGTGGAGACCTTAACTTTTCTATGGGTTTCTCGGAGTCTTGGGGTCATCATGCCTAGGTCGATCCCCTCTCTGCCTTCTTTGAACATATCCTGGAGAACCATAGCTTTATTGATATCCCCTCTGCTAAGATTCTACCTACATGGAGAAACAAAAGGATTGGAGAGGATAGTCTTGCGAGAAGGCTTGATCATTTCCTCATCAAGGAACGATTACAGGAGTTAGGCCTCATCTTCAAATAGTGGGTTGGATCAGGTGGAATATCTGACCACCTGCCGATTTTTCTTGACATTAGGGGAGGAACAAGTAAACCCAGAGCCCCTTTTAAATTCAACACCACCTGGTTGAAGGATGCCTCCTATACTCGAATGGTATCAGACTTCTGGAAGGCCCACCCCCCTGGTGCTGGAGGGAACATAACAGAAGGTTTTGTCAGCAACTTGAAAGAGCTGAAAAGACTATCAAAAATTTGGGCACACAGTAAGAGAGAACAGGAAGCACAAACCCTTAGCGAAATCGAATCAGAAATTGCTGCTCTGGAGGACAAGCAAGGAGGGGTTTTCATATCCAGAGATCAAAAGGATAAGCTCACTGAGTTAATATCAAAAAGGGGGAAAATACTTAAAGATAGAGAAGAAACCTAGAGACTAAGAAGCAGAGCAATTTGGCTGATGGAGGGAGATGACAACACCAATTTTTTTCACAAATTTGCCAATGGGCGCAAGGCAATCAACACCATTTGGAAACTGAAAAATGAGCAGGGGGAGGAAGTGCATACCTTCCAACAACTAGCCTCATTGGCAACATCTCACTTCAAGCAGATCTATCAAGCTCCCCCCAATGCCACCCTTGCTGAGGTCATCAGAGTGGCACAACTCTTCCCTAGGTTTGTAGATCAGGAGAATGTTATGGAGTTGAACAGGGAAGTCACTTTAGGGGAACTTGAGGCCACTCTTAAATGGTTTAAGCGAGACAAGAGTCCTGGACCTGATGGCTGGTCGGTGGAGTTTTACACAACCTTTTTTGAAATTCTTGGAGATGACCTACTCAAGGTCATTGAAGATTGCAGGACATCGGGTCGTATGCATGGGGCCATCAATACCACCTTCATCGCCCTCATTCCCAAATCAGACAATCCAACCTCTTTCAATCACTTTCACCCCATCTCCCTTTGCAACTGCATTTATAAAATCATTGCAAAAATCATAGAAAACCGACTCCGCCCCATCCTCTCCACCCACATCTCCTCAGAACAATTTGCTTTCCTTCAAGACCGTCAGATTCATGAAGTAGTTGGTACTACACAGGAAGTGATGCACTCTATCCAGACAAAGAAGATCAAAGGTATGATTATGAAGGCTAGCCTCTCAAAGGATTTTGATCGGGTCGGTGGAGCTTAAGTTGATCAGGTGGAGCTTAAGTTCCTCAGGAAAGGGTGCTCCCTGCCCCCTTTTCTTTTTCTTCTGGTCATGGAGGGACTCAGTAGACTTATTAAAGATATGCATCTTAGAGGAAGACTCATGGGTATCAGGATTACTGACAGCTGCATTATTACTCATTTACTCTTTATGGATGATGTGTTGATATTCCTAAATGGTGGCATTGGGGACCTGACTACCCTTCAAAACACCATCTCCCTCTTCCAATCTGCAACTGGTATGGTCATAAACAACTCTAAATCCACCATCACTGCTTCTAATTGCACCCCTCATGAGATCTAGTTTGCTCCCCACTATTTCCCTTTTTCCCTACTTCAATTGGAGGATGCACTAAGGTATCTGGGCTATAGGCTAAAGCCCCATGGCTACAAAATAACTGACTAGACATGGATAATATCTAAGCTAGAAAGAAGACTCAATATCTGGTACCATAAGTATCTATCCAGGGCTGGAAGACTAGTCCTTATCAAAGTAGTTCTTGAAGCCACCCCGGTGTATTGGATGTCCCTAGCCTAGATACCTAGAGGAATCCTCACTAGAATACAAAATCTCTGTTGTAGGTTCCTCTAGAAAGGCAATCAATCTGGGAGGATCTTTGCATGGGAAAAATGGGATCTGCTTACTCTCCCTAAGAAATGGGGAGGCTGGGGAAAAAAAAATTGGATGACTTCTCATCTGCTCTGGTGGCCAAGCTAGGATGGTAGCTGATCTCGACCAATAGCCTTTGGACTAAGGTGGATACTGCCAAGTACATTGCACCCCTTAACCTGATGAAATGGATTAGACAGACAATTGGAATAAAACTGGAATCTCAATCATCTAGAAAGAAATGCTAAATTCACTTCCTCTCATCCAAGATGGACTCACTTGGAGAATTCAATAATGGTGCAGCTTTCTGCATCAGACAGGACCCATAGATTGGGTGTGGTAATGCCCACATCCTCCCTAATGAACTTAAGCTCCACCTTGCCAACTCGGGCATTACTCACATCCACCACATTGTTGACATGGAGCGATCCACTTTTCTTCATCAGGCCTAGAAATCAGCTGGCAGATTGCATATCCCACAATAGTGGCATCAATAGTGGATAGACTACACAGTGGCCTTATCAGAATCTCACATCATAATTATTGAGGGGGAGGACAAAATCATATGGGCACATGCAAAAAATGGGCGGTACTCTCCCAAAGAGGGTTACCTCTGTTTAGCCAGCAACCATAGACCACAACCTATAGATATATGGTGGGAAGGCATGTAGAAACTCAAAACTCCCTAGGAACTAGAGTATTTATGTGGTCAACTTTCAAAAACAAGACCCCCACAGGTGACAATCTGATCAAGAGAGGAATGCACAGACCTTTTTGGTGCAACTTATTCAAGAACAACACAGAATAAATGGACCACCTTTTCCTCTCCTACCCTATCACCATAGATCTCTGGGTATCTATTCTCCCGAACATCCCTACTTAGTGCACATGGTGGGGACAGACTGCCAGAGATGCTTGGACCACATGGTGGTCATCTACAGCCCTGACAAAGGCCAGGAACCTTCTCCTCCTCATTTGCTGGGAAATGTAGATTTCTTGAAACTGTCTCATCTGTAAGGATACAGCTCCTCGTTGGACCACCAACTCCGGTCGACTTCAGGCAGACTATAAAAAACTTCTTGATGATGATGGTAACCCTCCTCCCAGACATATTGTCCCAAAAACCATTGACCACACCTAGCCATGGGCTTTCTTTGATGGATTTACTTAGGAAGCAGGGTGTGTGGGGGGGGGTGCCATTCTACATCTATGTGTCTCCCATCATTTCCAAATTCAAATGGGGCTTGGAGGGGGCACAAAAAATTATGTGGAGCTCATCACTACCAAATATCTCATTCAGTTTGCATTAGAAAAACATTTCAACAAGCTACAAATATTTGGGGACTAAAAATTAGTGTGCAATTGGATTAATAGGTCATCAATCTGTCATGCATACACACTAAGGCCTATCTTGGATGAAGCCCATAGACCTATCTCTTTATTTGACAACTTTGTTTGTCGTCATATATACAGGGAACACAACACAATTGTCGATATGCTATCCAGGGAGGCAGAGGCCAGGACACGTAACACATGGATGATCTAGGCGCTGAGGGAGGAAGATCATTACCAGTACTATCATCACCCATTTATGGACCATATAGTATAGGCTCAGTAGGAGCCTGTTCTTTTTTGTTATATGTTAATATTATCATGTTTATATTTTTCTTAGTTGTATTTACAGACAGACATACTCTCTGAGCATAGTATTTTTTTGATAACATTATATGAACCCTACTGATGACAGAGCCTCCTTCATGGAGAGATGATTATATTTTTTGTTTTACTTCTAAATTGACAGGCACTCGGCCTCATATACTGCATATGCCAACAACATCTACAACATGTAATTTTCCTTAATATAATGAAAATTATGATTTTTCCAAGGGGAAAAAAATTATATTAAAAAAAAATAACAGACACTTGCATCATCCCGATCGAGATGCAGGCTTCCAGTTGGGATAGCCTAGGTGCAATCATGCTTAGTACCTAGGAACTTAATACCGCCATACCCCACATGCTCAAGGTAGGGGCTACAGTGACCCTTGGCATGAATGCATGCTGGGGAAGTGGGCAAGGTGTTGGGATAGGAGATAAGGCTGGGCTTAGTGGTAGGTGAGGTTCTTCAACATGCAATGCTAGAACGAAAGATTGTGGAGAAGGGTGGTGATACAGTGAAGTGGAAGGTCGACGAAACTGTAGGATCCTAGGCCGTAGACAAATGCCTGCAGAAAATGGTGTTCTGGAAAATAGGTCATGGCTCATGCTGCAAGAGGACGTGGGCGTGACAGGAGAGGCTCGACTCCTTGGACAGATAAGGGGTCAAGCATGTCAGAAACATGTAAGGGCCATAAATCAGTAGAGAACCTCACAACCAAAGTAGCTAAGGCTTACGTGAGGGGACAGATGCTGGCATTTGAAAATTGCTGGAAGAATGTGAAGAGGAGGTAAAGAAAGGGAGTGAGTCAGAGGAAGAGATGGATAATTGGAGGACTCTCGTTCCAGATCTGGGTAACACCCATGGGAGAATCACATAATTTAAGCAAATGGTGTACTTGTATTGGTTAATGAAGAGTTTACTAGGCAAGGCGATGGAGCAGATATTTGTGGGTATGGCCGTGACAGTTCAGGGAATGCTGAATTATAAGACGGGCATGGACAAAATTCTCTTCCAGTTGCACAAACAGGATATTAGGATGGACAAAATCGACCACCACATCCATTACATTCTGGAGTTGTATGGCATGCTAGGGGCATCAGCTGAGGATCCAGCTCCCATCACATCTGCCTCAGTGTTATAGACATTTTTGTGCCTTACAGCATTGATGTCCATAATCTTAGGGATCCAAAGTCCCTAAACATGTTGTTCCTACCCCTAGAGGAACAAGGCTAACAAACCACAGCAATTCACAGAAGTTCTCCACCTAAAACTGCTCAAAAACAAGTCAATTCAGGATCATGTCAACTCCTCCACTGACCATCTGCGCTGAATGTCAATGGCTACACAGGCTACCTGCGTTGAATGTCAAAACCCCTGTGTTGGGGTTGCGCTGAACCAGTTTGGCCTTGTGCAACTGGGGTTCTCCGCTCTGTTTTGCCTTGTTTTGATCTCTGATTTTTGCAGCCTGTAACCAGCATAGGTACCAGTCTGATAAATCCTTTTCTCTGCTTAAATTCCGCCTCCTTTTGTACAAAAAGACTGTGAGTGTTTTTATGTGTTTGTGGCATCATTTATAGTTTTCCTTTGCGTGAGTGAAATAGTCATCCTGTAGCCCTTGATTCAGATCTGTTGATTGTGATCTTAGGAGAGAGTTCATTGGCTATTTGCAGTTGATTATACATTTACTTTTGCATTTGGTTTGAGTTTGTCTCTTTTAAGTGTCAAAACAAGTATTCATTTCGAGAATCGTTAAGTGTTGTAATCTCTTCTACCCTCTCTGATTTCGGAAAAGTAAACTTGTTTGTATTTGTCATTTAAAAGAAAATTCAAAGTTGTACAAAAAGCTTTCTTTGTAGGCATCAATACTAAGAAAGAGGAAAACAAACACCTGCATTGTGCATTTGCATTTGATAGTTTGCATGTCTGATTTAGGAAAAGTGCATTAGAGTGTGCTGATTGCTCTTTGAGAAAAGATGGTGTCTTTCTTTTCCCTTAGTAGCTAGGATTTTCAAAGTTGAAAAGATAATAAAGCTTGCTTATCATCTTAGACTGCATTTAGGAATTGTATCATACATCTCGTGGTGATCCAGAAAGGCAAACTTCTAAAAAAGATCAACTTAAAATAAACTGAATGAACTTAACAACGCTTTGCAACATAACGCACAACATAGAGGTCTAGGCTAGAGACGTGTTCCGGCGTCGTTAAGCCTAGTGACTGTCGATCTCGTGGAAAGTGGGTGATTCCTCCCGAGGGACGATAGCGCTAGTACGGATTGTGCTCCCACGTACCATCGCGTATATATTGGGAGACCCCTATAGGCATATATCCTTTATCCTTAGGAAGCCGTGTCGGCCGCCCTACTAATCGCAATGCACTGAACACAGCATTCAGGAAGATTGACCGCCCGTACCTTAAAAAGTATTCTGCGGTTTTGCGAAAAGTTTGGCACACCCTCTACCTAGAACTCCAGAGTAGTTCCTTTTGGCCTTTTTCAGACTCTATAACGGAAAAAGTCCATCCGAGCATTTGTCACTTCGGGCTCGTTAAAACATCGAAGGAGACTAGAGTCATCTTTAGCTTTTTCTCGACTCTTTAAAAGTGAAAAAGCAATTTGTGTCCAAGCGTCGTTAAAATTTATTTTAAACGAAATAATCATCACCATTCCCTCGTTGATCTTCGAAGTTAGTCTCTTTTCATCATAAGTTCTTGTAGAATCGCTAGAAAATCTTTTGGATAGACTAGATATGTCTGAACAACCATCGACATCTAGGACTGTGTCATCCGACACAGCAGTGGCACAGCCTCCTACTGCTACTCCAACGATGTTTGATGGTATACCATCTGTCATGGCAAGTTGTCAACAACAAGCTGGAGTCCCATCAGGGACTGCTTCGACGACATGGTTAGTTCCTATTTCTTCATCCGGATTATCATCTGGTATTTCTTATGTTGAAACTCAACAAATTGATCCAATGTGTCTTCAAAGGCCAATCTACCCTTTAAGTACTGGATTGCCACCATATGGAGGGCAGTATGCCTTTTCATTGTTCCCTCCCAGAGAACAACCATATGAGAGTTTACAACAAAGTTCAGGTCAAACTGGAATTACATCCAGCGGTTGGGTACCAATACTGCCTCAGCAACCAAGGGTTGTATATTCAACGCAACCAGTCCACCCTGTGTCGAATATTCCCACTATACCTGCTATGGTGACTGTGTCGCAAGTACAAGCGCTACCTGTTGTATGTCAACCCCAAGTTTCTCAGGTTGCAATACAACAGCCTCTTGTCTCAACGACTCAATCACAACCTCAGGTTAGTGACTCCTTATCTGGACCGACTCAGGCTCAAACAAGTACTATGACTCCTCATCTTGGTCAATCATCCAGTATTGGACAACAGCAAATGGTCCAACAACCAGGGCTGGTTCAATCTCCACAACCGCCATTCCAGCAATCATATCAAGGACCTGAGCAACAAGTCTTTGTAAGTAATGGGCAACCATATTATAGTGGTTATGCCCATCAACCTTGTCAAAGTTTCCAGCATTATGCTGGTATGCAAAGACCCACTGCTCAGGCGATTCCATCTTATCCTGGGTATGCTTCACCTAACCTGAATCAACAGTTGCCCTTTGTAGCAACTCTAGAATTACCAGATCTAAACTGGCTGACGAATGATCCAATTGCTTATGCCCCTTGGTGGCCAGCGATTCCGCATAAACTTCCGTTACATATTCCTAAATTTAATGGAAATCTAGGTGAAGATCCATCGAATCACGTGATGACATTTCATCTATGGTGTTCATCAAACACTCTAAACGATGATTCGATAAGGCTTCGCCTTTTTCAGAGGACGTTAACGGGTCCAGCGGCAAAATGGTATATTGAATTGCCTAGAGCTTCGTTCGACAACTTCAGTACCTTAGCCACGACTTTCTTAACCCATTTTCAATTACCGATAAGGTATGAAACGGGAACGGAACTCCTAACCAACTTCAAACAGACAACGACCACTCACATATCTGATCATATACATGAGTGGTGACGTCATTCTAGGATGGTGAAAACGTACGTTCCCGATCAGCTATTAGCTGAATGGTTTATCAAATCCTTACTTCCTACAATCACGGAAGAGCAAGTCATCGCTCGTGCGCAATATCTGGACTTGGTCTATACTCAGTCTGGCACGCTCTATGACAAAATACCTGATGCCCCTAGACCGGAATTCTCAATTCCTCCTCCTCCTAAATCAAACAATGACTCTCACGCTGGCGATGGCGTGATTGGCACGACAGACACGAAATCGACAAAGGCTACATCTAAAAAGGCCCATAAGATTTCCAGTCATAATGCAAATGAGGAACTTCTTGCCTCGGAAATAAATGTCATGTCGACCGACAAGGGCAAACAACTGAAGCAACCAGGGGGCAAGAAGAAAAAGAAAGGGAGAAAAAGGAAACCCCCTACGGGGTGTCATATATGCGATGAGGATCATTGGACGAGAGATTGTCCACATATAGCTGAAGTTAAGAAGCTCTTTAAGAGTTCGAAACCCTCAGCAGTATTGACTGATCCATTTCCAAACCCGGGAACCAAACTGGTTGCTAATCAAAATACTTCCCGATCCCAAGTGCTTATGTTGTCTGTCTCAAAGCAGCAAAATGATGCTTTGACAAGGAATAAAGATTACGGGAATCCACAGCTGTCGAAGAACAAGGCTAACGAACAACCTAGTAGTTCGACGACAACTTTGACCGAAGTTGTGCCACCCATCATTCCTAAACCGATGATAAAGTCACCAAAGGGAGTAGTACACAAATCGACATTTAATCCTCGTGCCAAAGTAGCACAGAATTATAATATAGTAGAGGACCTGGCCCAATCGCCGTCCGCTATGTCGACACTTGAGGTACCGCAAAATTGCCCCTCCCAAGAGCAAGCTTTATTATCAGCAATAGGTGGAATTGGCCCAATGGATTCCAATCTTGTGGCCTTTGATCATAAAGGATATGACCCTCAGTTACCAGCTCAACTAGATTTCCTTATTCAAGTGAAAGCCCTCAACAAAACTGTTCATTGAACAATTATTGATGAGGGGGCATCTACATGTATTATGTCGATGAGTTGCTGGAAAAATTTAGGATCACCGCCCTTGTCGAGATCGTCAACGACGTTAAAAGCATTTGATGGACGATCATACACTCCATACGGGATTTTAAGTAACTTGCAAGTTGAACTGGGGGGCAAAACAGTAGAAGTTGATGTTGAAGTAATCGATGGAAACCTCGATTACAACATCCTACTGGGAAGGCCCTGGATATATGCCATGGCCGCAGTTGTGTCAACCTACTTCAGGAAGATTGCATTTCCCTTTCAAGGAGGAATTACAGTCGTCGACCAACAAACTTTCCTCCCCGACAGTTCACAAGTTACGGGAAGCACTCCAACGATCCATGGAAGCAATCATTCGCTTCAAAACATTGGAGTAGGTCTCCTAAAAGACCCTGCCTTAATGGGTACTTTTGCCCTACCGCCTGCGAGTAATCTGGCGGAAGTAGCAACAGTGGAAACCTACAATATGAAATCTTCTATATCTAATGGATTCGGAAGATTCCTAAACATTTTGTCAGCATGGATCATCGCCCTAATAGAAATACTGTAAATACAATGGGCTCTGAGGACAGTTCTTATCTCGTGTCAACCTCATTAAAAATGAAACAAGGAGTCATGAGGATAGTTCTTTTGCTATGTCAACCTCATTAAAAAATGAAACAATCCCCTTTCCAAATCTCAAAGGTAAACCTTCATTCCAACCACCAAGTTGAATGCAATAAAGCTTGGGGGGCATGCACCTCGATTTGCGTTGTTATGCTGGGGGCATGCAAACTTATCATCGAGCAGTTTTAGCACAAAGTTCATGCTCGTTAAAAAATAAACGCAAGATCCGAGCAGTTTTAGCGCATAGTTCATGCTCGTTAAAAAATAAACATAAGTTTGAGCAGTGTTTTTCCGCGTTCAAGCTTGTTAAAAAATGAACCTATCCCGGTAAATAACCATTGTGAATGTAACTCTATCAGCCATTAAAGCCTTGGTCGTGTTTGCACCGTCACCTCCACTTTTCATTTGGCCGATCGTTCACCTCCATATGATTGTTTACCCATTTTGAGGAACAGCTGCGAAGAGTGATTTCACCTAGCCATCCTTGTGACACTGCCGTGATTGGAAAATTCCAACCTGTACCTGGAATCAGCTGCTAACCCTGTTTATCACTCGTTCCTCAAAAGACGAGTCTTCTTTAAGCTCTTTTCAACTGACTCGTAAAATATGAAAAGGTTGCCGAGTTTTGGCCTTCCAGCTCGTTAAAGCAACCGGAAGTGCTATCCCTCCTCTAGATTTTAATCTTTTTGGACCTGAGGGATTATTGCACAAAAAGATCGAGCGCTTGTTTTGTTCGGCTCGTTAAAACTATCGAAAATTCATCCCTTCTGTATTGTTTTATACTTTTTTGGACTTAAGGGATTAGATGACGAAAAAGGAATTTTGGAGTTAACTTTACGTACCTTTTCAGACTCTCTAAAAATGAAAAGGGACCGAGTCGTCTTTGTCGTTAGACTCGTTAAAATCATTAAATAGCGACAAACTTGTCTTTAGACGAGAACGAGTTTCACTATCGCTAGGCTCGTTAAAACATAGTGATGGGCTTGCCCGAAGGGCAGGTTATAGAACAAGCATATGTTATCCTCCTCAAGCTTGACAAAAATAAAGAGGTACTGGTCAGCAATGACTGGGGAAAAATTGGGAGAAACTAAAGAAAACTTTGATGGTAGCAAGTCGCTCTTGAACATGACACTTTTCATCCGTACCACAATCGGGTTGGGTTGTTTCATTCACCGGTCACATCACCATGGTCTCGCCATACCATCCATAATTGGGGTAATGCTACCGATTCATCGCATCAGTGTCGCCATATGTTCAAGAGAAGTCGTTCAGAAAGAGTCAACCGGGTCCCATCCACTGCCATACATTATCCTTCATCCATTCATGACCGCCACCCTGAATCATATGTCACAGATCATTTTCACCTCCATCAAAATCATTAGCTCCGTTCCGTGTCACTGATGTGGGATTCATTAAGGCCCTCCTTTGATGGATCGCTTCTTGTCGACATCAGCTCATTATCCAAGAAGTTGATCTAGGAACAACCCCTTCAGTACTTTGAAGCTTGCATGCCTCAATGGCAAGTTTCTCACTTCCGGCGACAGGTATACATCAATGACCTTCGACCAGAAGATTTTGCGTGGTGTTCGACGCCAAGTCCTTTATTCACACCACGTGAATTGTACTGCAGTACCTTGAGGGTCATTATCATTATCGGTGATTCCTCTCGCGCTTGTTAACGGTTTACATCATTGACCGGTAATCAAGCGATGTCTTTCCATGTTCGACTTCAGAACAATTCTCACATGGATCGACTTGTACTTAGAGTGAAGATCGAACGAGTTTGAAGACCCCGGATCTAGTTTCATCCATCCGGGCTGCGATATATATTCGGGAAAGATAAAGACATTTGACATGTACATCATTGCAGCAGACGATCATCCTACTCAAAGGATGATAATTTCATCAAAATTATCAGTCTACCATCAGACGATTGTCTGTTCTATGTACAGAAAATGAATTTATAAAGTTGAGCATGGGAATGCCCGCCTCAGCTAGATCATGAAAGCAGTATGAAAAATAATGTATTGTATTGTATCTTATTACAGGTCTCCTCCCAGCAATTGGATGAACTTCGGACCCTCCTGGATAAAGCATTTCACCCGATAAACGGCCTCATACTTTAGGGGGCAACTGTTATAGATATTTTTGTGCCTTACAGCATTGAGCATGAAATGTCCATAATCTTAGGGATCCAAAGTCCCTAAACATGTTGTTCCTACCCCTAGAGGAACAAGGCTAACAAACCACAGCAATTCACAGAAGTTCTCCACCTGAAACTGCTCAAAAACAAGTCAATTCAGGATCATGTCAACTGCTCCACTGACCATCTGCGCTGAATGTCAATGGCTACACTGGCTACCTGCGCTGAATGTCAACTCCAACACTGGCTACCTGCGCTGAGCGAGATTGAACATGTGGCAGGCTCATTCCTCAAGGTGTCAAAACCCAGGAAGCTTCCAAAATGACACTTGCCTCAGGGAATTCGACTGGTGATGAGTAAGAGGTTCCAAATCTCCAAGTGGAAGCAAGAACCTCCAAGTGGACTCAAGAACTAACAGAGGGAGAGGACACTAGTCAGATCTCAAGCTGACTCATCCTCTCTCCAAACATCTATATATGGATCTCTCCTCCATGAGATCCAGGGGCTGGAATTTTGTTATTGCAAAGAATTGCTGTTGGTTTGAGACTGGAATCATTGGGTGCTTAATGCTTTGAAGGGAGGTGAAGATAGGAATTCCATTCTGCTGGGAAGGAGATGCTGGATTGGAGCCCTCTGGGTTGTATCTCTTCCTGAACCTTGTTATTTATCAATAAAGCTATCTTGGTTCTCTCCTATATACTGATGTATCTTTGATGTATGATTGCATTAGTGTATTTGATTTATTTCTAATCCTGAATCATTTATGAATATGAATATTTGTCTTTGTGTTGTGTTCTTCTCTTGTCGCAAGTAGCTGTTCTCTTGTGATCTTGCAGGAATCTATTGAAGCTGGACGAGCAAGAAGGCAAGTAGCTGTGAAAACCCAAAGAGAAGAGGATCTGGATCGAGGGACAAACGGAAGACACCGGTAAGTCTATTGATCTCTCTTCTTTCACATTTCATAAAGGAAGAAACCAGAATAGCTATCTCTCTTTGTTGCTAAGGCACTGTCACACCTTAGGTGGATAGGATCGTCCTGCATAGGCATTTTTCCCCACAACACTCAGAGGATCAGAAGGATTAGACTCATCTCCATGCATAATTTTGGTTTATGTGGTTATCTTTTAATTTTCATGTTGCAAATGTTAGTTTTTACAGTTATGTAGTGTCTGGACATGATATAGAGATGTATCTAGCCTGGCTGGAAAGATTAAAACAATATTGTTTTTGGATGGCTTACAATGCTGACTGGTGGACAATAGACTTGGTTTCCCTTGGGGCAAGTTAAGGCCACTTGGTTAATTCGTGTGGTGTAAAATTTCTTATTATATAATAGAAAATGGAATGGACCTGCCAAGCTTAAAAAAAAATTGGACACTTGTCATCATTCTAGTGGTTGTTGGTGCCATAAGAATGGGCCATAATGGCTTTTCGCTCACATACGAGAGCCATGGTGGATAAGTGGGAGGCATAAGGTGGCGGCTTATTATAAACTAGAGGCATAAGGTGGAGGCTTGTTATAAAGGCGTGTGGAGGGATAATGAGTGAAGGAGGGAGGTATAAGGAGTAATCAGAATATTAGATATCGGGTTTTTTTAAATAGGTGCTTTGACATCAAACCAAAACTACTGAGGTCCGATATATCATAATTTTTTTTTATCTATTGGAACTTTTTAAAATATCGATATTTTATTTTAGCATGACTTTTATATCGGAAGTTTTTTATTGGGACTTTTATATCAGGACTTTTGTAAAAGAGTAAGGGAGGAGGTGAGGTGAAGTGGGGCCCACTTGGAGTGGGACTTATCCGTTATAAACTACAGTCACTTGGTGATTAAAAATCCGACAAAATGAACTGCAACCACTTTGCAATTTTGAGATTTCAGATCTCGTAATTTCATTTAAAATTGGCCGTTGGAATAAATTACCGAGATCCCAAAAACACATAATTTTAATTGTTCTACAATTTGGCTATGGTGATTTTGTAGCACCGTTAGTGAAAAATAAAATAATTAGTAAAAATTAACTGGGAATTAATATTTACAATAAATTACTAATTTATTTAGAAAAATTAAAATAATATACATTTTGTACATTTTTTTAACCCAGGTAGTAATCAAACTTTGGATGAGCACCATTTACAAACCATGTAACCAAATGAGATGAAACAAGTACCAATGGAAAGCTAGCGGAAAGTCGAACTCAATGAAGAAATCAAAATAGAAATCCGATGAAAACGAAAAGAAAAGGCAAAATTATAGGACACTTAACCAAAAAATATTAAAAAAGGTGATTCAAGCAAAGTCTTTGGTAGAAATCACATAAGAGAAATTTTTGGCCGATGCATTTCAAACCAACAAGTGTGGTTCATCATCAGGACCAAATGAAGAGGCAGACCATGGCAAAGGCTTAAATAGAGAGCAATGTAGAGACATAATTTCAAGTAACGACTATATTTGAACAATAATATTTAAATTATGATATTAATTTATTAATATATCAAAAACAAATATTATTCAGTAACGAATATATTAAATGGCTAGTTTTTGAAAAAATATTTAAATAATGATATTATTTCATTAATTTAGTAAAACTATTAATAAGTAATGGCTATATTAAACGACTAGTTTTTGAAAAATAATATTTAAATAATGATATTTGTCTATTAATTTATTAAAAATATTAATATGTAATGGCTATTTTTTGAA
The DNA here is from genome assembly GCA_031772625.1 of Pinus tabuliformis. NCBI lineage: Eukaryota > Viridiplantae > Streptophyta > Pinopsida > Pinales > Pinaceae > Pinus > Pinus tabuliformis. The sequence goes on from CM062819.1 coordinate 51,596,774, forward strand.
AAATAATATTAAATTAATTTATTAAGACCAAATATTACTAGCTGCCTAATGAGTCTAGTTCTTTCGTGGTCCTTCCAGAAGCAGAATTAATTCTAATAAAATCTCTACTCTCTGATCTTGGGCTGATGGTGTTTCTCACCCTTCCGCCATCGAAGGTGAAGCTGGAAAAGTCTTGTATTCATAGGGTCGGATTCCCTTGGGTTCGTCATCCATTAATTCTTCTTGGGTTTCTATTGGTTTCGAAAATAGTGGAAATGGTTCTAATAATAATAATATTAAATTGAATAATAATAATAATAATAATAATAATAATAATAATTTGTATAATAACAATATCACTCGGCTTCATAATAATAATAATAATAATAATATTAATGAGGTTAGTGACTCTGTTTTCAATTATGATAATTGTCATAATAATACGACTAGTAATAAGACTCTAGGTTTGGATAATATTGTTTGTTCTACTTTTCTTTCCTCTTCTAGTAATATGGTTGTCAATCTATCTAGATTTTCTTTTGATCCCCCTATCTTTAGTCTTTTGGAGAAAAGTTTAAATTTTTCTCTTGCTCCTAGAAAGATCCCAGTCGACGATATCATCTGTGACATTGAATATGGTATTAGAGACTTACCAGATGTCACTAAAGATATCATTCGTCAAGACTGTGTGGTTGTCCTTAGAAAGGCAAAACCCCCCAAGAACAACATCAGAAAACCTGAGTTTGATGCTCTCAAATCGTTAAACAATAATAATAATATCGTCGTTCTCAAAGCCAAAAAAGGTGGTGCTGTGGTTATTCTTGATAAAGATGATTACCGTTGGAAGATGTTGGACCACCTCCATAATAGCGGGAGCTACATGAAACTCAACAATGATCCCCTGAAGAAGATTTCCAAAAGTGTGGCTCTTGCTATAAAGGCTAGTAGCTCGGTCAACTCGTTCAGTCATAAGCTTATTGAAAGTTGCCCTCTTTGTTATGAAACCAGCTCACAAAAAGATAGAAAAGAGAGATCCACGCCTTAGAATTCAGCCTCTTCGAGGGGGCAACCTCCTTTACATTACATAAATGAACAATTCTTGGATGATACAAATGACAAAACCTCCTTTCTATATATAGGAGTCTAAGGAGTTACAATATAATCCAGCTGACCTAACAATAATAATATAAAGCCACAAAAATAACAATAGAGGGATTCTATGGGGCACATAAATAACAATATGGGGGTAATAGGGGCACAACAATATAAATAAGGGGTATAACTACAATAGTAATGGGGTAATCACTAGTATTATAGGGACCCAACATGCCCCTCTCCTTCAAAAAAGTGTTGTCCTCAACGCTTGAGTAGTTCTGGATACTTCTGCATAAAATTCTCATCCTCCCATGTGGAATCTTCAGCGGATAAGTTCTTCCACTTGATAAGATACTCTGAAATTGATCGATTTCGTAGCTGTCGAGTTCTTGTTTCTGTGACTGCTTTTGGTTCCAATATAATTTTTCCTTCCTCGTCAAGTTCTGGCAATATTGTTTGAATTGGGAGCTTGTCACCTATAACCTTCTTTAAACATGAAACATGGAAAACTGGGTGCAATCGAGAAGCTGCAGGAAGCTCCAATTTGTATGCCATAGTACCAATCTTTTGCAACACCTTGTACGGACCATAATACTTTGGTGATAATTTATTATCCTTCTTAGCTTGCTTTAGGGACATTTGCTTATATGGTTGTAGCCGTAGGAATACCCAATCACCTACATCAAAACTTCTTTCACTGCGATGTTGATCTGCCTGTTGTTTCATTCTATTTTGTGCCAACACGAGGTTATCCTTTAAGAGTTGGAGGACTTGTTGTTGATGTTCGATGTGATGTTCCACTGCCTGAACCTTAGAATTTTCTCTTAAATATGATGTGATGGATGGTGGTTGATACCCATAAAGTGCCATAAATGGGGTCATTTTTGTTGCTGTATGGAAGGAAGTGTTATACCACCATTCAGCCAGAGGCAACCATTTGACCCATTGTGTCTGTTTATCAGATACAAAGCAACGAAGATATCCTTCCAAACATTTGTTTACTATCTCAGTTTGCCCATCAGATTGAGGATGATAAGATGAGCTATGAGCTAACTGAGTACCAAGACAAGAAAATAATTCTGTCCAAAAATTTCCAGTGAAAATGGGATCTCTGTCACTTACAATAATCTTTGGGTTTCCATGTAGCTTTTGAATTGTTTCCATAAATGCAGTAGAAACTGTACTGGCTTTAAATGGATGTGATAATGCACAAAAGTGTGCATACTTGGTAAGTCTGTCAACTACCACCATGATGACACTCTTTCCCTCAGACTTGGGTAAACCTGTGATAAAATCCATTGAAACCTCCTCCCAACGTTGGCTTGGAATGGATAAAGGTTGTAATAGACCTGGTGTCTTAATTGTTTCAACTTTATTTTGTTGGCAAACCAAACATTCCGCCACAAACTTTTGAATATCTGATTTAAGGCCATCCCAAAAAAATTCCTTCTTAACCCTGTGGTAAGTTTTTAAAAATCCTGAGTGCCCTCCTAAGGGAGAAGTGTGCAATTCCATAAGAATCTTTTGTTTTAGCTGGGAATTCTTACAGAGGTATAAGCGATCTTTGTACCATAACGAATCATTTTGCCAGCTAAATGTATCAGAAGTACTGGAATCTTGTTGTAGCTTTTGAATAAGTGCCCACACTTCTTCGTCATTCTTCCATTCCTCCCTTGCTTCGTTTATCCAATCTGGTTGGATAATAGAAATGGCACACAACAATGCTTCCACATCCTCATCCTTTCTTGAGAGTGCATCTGCCACCACATTTTGCTTCCCTTTTTTGTAGATGATTTCAAAGTCATAACCCAACATCTTTGTGACCCACTTTTGTTGCTCTTCAGAGGATAATCTTTGTTCTAAAAAGTATTTAAGGCTATCATGATCCGTTTTTACCTTGAAGTGTCTTCCCATTAGGTAGGGTCGCCATTTCTTAAGTGCATGGAGTATTGCCAACATTTCCTTCTCATAAATAGCTTTGCTTAAAAACTTTCCCTTGATTGGACGACTTTCAAAAGCAATGGGTCTTTCATCTTGCATTAGAACAGCACCAATTCCATTTCCTGAAGCATCACATTCCACAATAAAGGTTTTTGTGAAGTCCGGTGTAGCTAAGACCGGTGCTTGGCACATTGCCTCTTTAAGATGTTCAAAGGCCTTTGTTGCTTCCGGAGTCCATGAAAATGAATCTTTCTTCAATAATGTTGTTAGAGGTGCTGCTATTCTCCCATAATTCTTAACAAACTTGCGATAATACCCTGTCAACCCAAGAAATCCTCGCAGATGCTTTATGGATGTGGGGATTTTCCATTCCTTAATGGCTTTAATTTTGCTAGGGTCTACCTTAACTCCTTCATGAGATACAATATGACCCAAATATTCCACCTCCTGGACTCCAAAGAAACATTTGGATCTTTTTGCATATAATTGTTTCTCCTCCAATAGTTGTAGCACCCTGTCAACATGTTCAACATGATCCTTCCAAGACTTGCTGTAGATTAGTATATCATCAAAAAATACTAACACAAATTTTCTAAGGAATGGTTTGAAAATTGAATTCATCAAACCTTGAAATGTTGAAGGTGCATTGGTAAGGCCAAAAGGCATGACCAAAAATTCATAATGACCCTCATGAGTTCTAAATGCTGTTTTCGGAATGTCTTCAATCTTCATTCTGATTTGATGATATCCCGAACGAAGATCCAACTTGGTGAAGTAAATTGATCCATGCAATTCATCCAGTAATTCATCAATAACAGGAATGGGGAACTTATCTTTAATAGTGAGCTTGTTGAGCTCCCTATAATCCGGACACATGCGCCATGATCCATCCTTCTTGTGCACCAATACTACTGGAGCTGAGAAAGAACTTTGACTTGGTTGAATTATACCAGCCTCTAGCATTTCTGCAACCATACGTTCAATTTCACTTTTTTGGACATAGGGATATCTGTACGGCCTGATGTTTGGAGGAACACTTCCTGGAATCAGATGAATAGCATGATCATGATCACGCATAGGTGGGAGACCTTTGGGAGTCTCAAATACCTTGGAATGATTGTCCAGGACTTTTTGGAGATCTGGAGAAATAGATGATTCCAATGTGGAAACATCTAGCGAACATAATTGTGCAATTACACCTCTTTGCTCCTTTTTTAGAAGCTTTGTCATGCCATTAGAGCTGATTATCTTTCCTGGTTTCCCTGCAATACCCCTTAATTCAACTTCCTTTCCTTCCGTAGAAAATTTGATGAAAAGTTCTTGAAAATTAAAAGCTATTGTACCCAAGGATTGTAGCCATTGGACTCCTAGTACAACATCAGCACCTCCCATTGGAATGGAAAGCATTGGGCTAGTCAATACATATTCTCCCATGGATAGCTTGATATTATGGCACTTTCCAGAGCAATTTATTGTTCCTCCATTTGCAATCATCACTTGACACTCTGGTGCTGGATATAGGAAGCAATTCAATTCTTTTGCTACCCTACAATGAATAAAATTGTGGGTGCTTCCTGAATCAATCAACACTATTACCTTTTTCTTCTTGATTTGTCCTTCTATCTTGATGGTTTGAGGAGTGGTAATTCCCGCCAATGCATTACAAGATATGGTCGGATTTATTTGTTCTTCATCTAGGCTTTGTTCCTGGAGTATATCTTCTTCTTTTGACCTTTCTTGCTCCTTTTCTTCTTCCTCTTCACAATCTATGTAGAATAATTTCTTCTCAGCACACTTATGACCTTTAGTGTATTTGCTATCACAACTGTAACAAAGCCCTTTTGCTCTTTTTTCTTCCAATTGTTGTGGTGTCAACCTTATAGGTTGTGGAAGACTAGGGGCAACAACACTTCCGTCTTTATAGTTGTGAGTGGTATGCTTCCTGGTTGCCATAATTTTGCTTTCCATTTTTCTTGCTAACCTGAATGCCTTCTCTAATGAATCAGGTTCCCAAAGGCAAACATCATGTTGGATATTATCCTTTAAAGACCCTATGAACACATCAATCCTATGCTCCTCTGGAATATCTTTTACCCTTATGTTCAATTTTTGGAACTCCTCAATGTGCTCCATTACTGAACCCTTTTGTTTGAGACTTATCAATTGGCTAAAAAAAGTGTTGCTTTTTGTATCTTCATAATGTGCTATCAATTCTTCCGTAAAAATTGCCCAAGTGATAAATTGTTTACGAGAGCAAAGCCATTGATACCATACAAACTGATTTGGTTCCAAATATACAGTTGCCATACGTACCTTTTGTGTGTTTTGCACATTATTGAGATCGAAGAATTGCTCCATCTGTAATATCCATGTGGCGGGATCCTTGCCATCAAACTTCCTCATATCGATTTTTGGAATATGGTGATTCTTCGATCCAACATTAGTGTCTATGGAATCATGATTAACATTTCTTTTGTTCTCATCATGAGTTTCCTTTACTACCTTTTCACCATTAGTGACCCTTTCTTGTAGCAACTTCTTCAATTCTTCCATGTCTGTCTTCAAATCTATCTTCAAATTTGCCATCGAATCCTCCATCTTAGCTTCCATGCCCTTTATCTCAGATTCCACACCATTTATCTTAGATTCCATGCCATTTATCTTAGATTCCACGCCACTTATCTTAGCTTCTGTTAGCTTTTGTGAGCGTGACATTTGTTGCACTTGTTCTTGTAATTTTGATATATCATGTAGCATTTCTTCCTCTTCTTCATGAGTCATGCTAGAGCTTTCAGGTTCCTTACTAGGTGTTTGCATTTTCTTTCCTCGGGGCATCAGTTACCGATAATAATGCTTTACTATGCCCTTTGAATTCCGTTAAACCAAGCTTACACAAAAATTTAAAAAAAACTACACACCTTTTTTCACTTTATAGAAGCCTGATATTGAATCTGATGTATCTCTGTAATTCCAGATCATCAAGTTCTGAAATTGCTACCTATAGTAGCCTTCTGTGTCCTCTTTCCAATGCCACAAGTCTGAGCCAAATTGGATTCTCCAAGGAAGAGTTATGTGAAATATCCCACAGTGACTTGCTTTTAGACTGGTTCAGTAGAGCGAACTTATATGACGTGCCACGAGTCACTATTTCAACCTTTGAATCTGAAACAGACATAAAAGAAACTACAGTCCATTCTCTTTCTGTAACTTCTTATGAAATTTCAATCCGATCCCAAGAGAGAAAGTTATGACGATTTTCCCCAGGTCACCTGTTTTGAATGTAATTTAGGAGTCTGCAAAAAGACCAAATTCCTCAGATCATATCTCCGCAAATATCGCGCGAAAAGCTCTGAAATTCGGACCCAAGGTTCAGCGCAAGTTTTTATCAAATGGGTTTTTTTGGTGACTTCTGAAACGTCACAGAAAAAAAGTTATAGCGAAAATTCCACGATGACCTGTTTGGAGCAGCGAAACCCTAGAATCCAAAGCTCCGATACCAAATGTTATGAAACCAGCTCACAAAAAGATAGAAAAGAGAGATCCACGCCTTAGAATTCAGCCTCTTCGAGGGGGCAACCTCCTTTACATTACATAAATGAACAATTCTTGGATGATACAAATGACAAAACCTCCTTTCTATATATAGGAGTCTAAGGAGTCACAATATAATCCAGCCGACCTAACAATAATAATATAAAGCCACAAAAATAACAATAGAGGGATTCTATGGGGCACATAAATAACAATATGGGGGTAATAGGGGCACAACAATATAAATAAGGGGTATAACTACAATAGTAATGAGGTAATCACTAGTATTATAGGGACCCAACACTCTTACACCCATAATCTATGGTCTACCAAAGATTCCTAAGGAAGGGGCTCCTCTAAGACCCATTGTCAACACAATAGGAGGGCCAAATTATCTTCTTGCTAAATATTTATCCCAGAAGCTTAAGCCCCTTGTTTGCCATACAGAATCCTTCATCAAGAACTCTGCATTGTTTGTTAATGAGTTAACGAGTTTCAAGCTTGATCCTGATGACAAGCTTGTGAGCTTCAATGTGGTCTCCCTCTACACTAATATCCCTATCAACGAGGCCATCGAAGTCATAAAGCACATCACAGATCCTGATACGACTTATTTAGTTGGTATTTGTCTTACTTCTACTTTCTTTTCATTCAATGGGGAATTCTATGAGAAAACTTGCGGTGTCGCCATAGGTTCCCCCTCTCCCCTGTGGTAGCTAATCTATTCATGGAGGATTTTGAGTCAAAGGCCTTAGCTTCTTCTCGTCTTCTGCCTGAGATGTGGAAGAGGTTTGTGGATGACACTTGTGTCATCTGGTCCCATGGTAAAGAAAAGTTGGAATTGTTTTTTGTCCATCTTAACAATCAATCTAGTTCTATAAAGTTCACCATGGAATTTGAATGTAATGGTAGTCTGCCCTTCCTTGACGTCCTCCTCTCAAGGAATGATGATGACTCTTTCTCTCATCAGGTATTTCGTAAGAAAACTCATACAAAACAATATCTTCATGTTAATTCTCATCATTTCCCAGCTCAAAAGCTTGGTGTTCTCAACACTTTAGTGACTAGAGCTTTAAGAGTTTCTGATGAGAACCATCTCAATGAAGAGAAAGAACATCTCCTGAGTGTTTTATTTAATAATGGGTATAGTAGAGGCCAATGTACTAAGGCTTTCCTCAGAGCTGAAAAAGGTCCTAGTGCTAAGAAAGATACCAAGGATCGTTTTTTTGGTGTTCATCTTCCTTTTATCCAAGGGACCACTGACAAAATTGCGAGGATCCTAAGGAAGCATAAGGTGGCTTCAACCTTTAGGCCTTTAAATACCATCTAGAGCTCCCTTAGATCTATAAAAGACCTAATGTACCCCAAGAGTATGAAGGGTGTTTATGTTATCCCATGCTCTTGTGGGACTCCCTACATTGGTGAGATTGGTCGCTCAATTAATCAAAAGATTCGTGAGCATGTTGTTGACATAAAGCATGGAAGGACCGACTCATCTACTTTGGTGGAGCATGCAAATAAATCTAAGCATCACATCTGCATTGAGGAGGCCCAAGTCGTTGCTAGGTTTAGTCATTTCCATCATCGTAAATTGAGAGAGGCCCTAGAAATTGAAAAAATAACCAATAATTTGAATAGAGATGATGGTTGGAATATTAATAGAAGTTGGGTCCCTATTCTATCCTCCTAGTTTCTTAGGCTTCTTTTTGGGATTTATTTTGTTTGTTTGTTTATCTATGTAGATATTAGCATCCTTTTTATAGTATTTGTCGTTGATTTATTCTTCATTAGAGTTTATTTTCTTGATCATTCGTGTTTTTTTTATGTATTTTATCATCCTATTCGTTCTTAACTCCTTTTAGTATTTTTGTTATTTGTTTAATGGGCCTGAGACCCATATTTTATTGTTGACATCGTTTTATCTATTGATTACTTTTCATTGGATATATATATATATATATATGATTTGTGTATATTTTTGTTTTGTTTTATTTATTTTTCCATTAATTACTTTTTATTTATTTCCATTAATTATTTATCAAATGATGTTGTCTGGATTAGGATCTTGACTCGTTTTTATAATTTTTTACTACTCTCTTTTAAAGTTTGACTTTGATTTTTTTATAATAAATTAATTTACATATTATTTCTCAAAAACTAGTTGTTTTTTTTTTGCTGAAGCAAGAGTCATACCTTCATAATCATTAAATCAGAAAATTATTTACATAGAGTACAACCATCCACATGGAAACATGGATCTTAGACAAACACTACTTTCTAGAGAACCTAGGGTCACGAGTTAAGTGTAAGAACTCCGATCCTAACCCACAAAACTACACCCCCCAAAATGGCAACAAGTATCTAGGCCACATAAGCAACCTGACAAAACTATTAAATTTCGCCTTTTTTTAAAAATCACCTTCAGAGCTCCTAGCTCCCACCAACTATAGTGGATGACCTCGCAGAGCCAAGGCTCCCACCAAAAAACCATTTGGAAGCACCAATGAGCACGCATGTTCCTAACCGTTGATCCTCCCAAATTAATCCAACAATAGAGGTAAATATCGCGCTGCCTAGATGTCCGCCATTTAACCTTATGGCCCCACTGACCAGCTCGACAGATCACAACCATAGATCTGCCAGACCAGATCCTATGGCAGAGGATCATATCGCTATGAGCATAAGAGCTACTATTTAACGCCCGATAAGGGTGGAAACCAAAACCGCCCCACCGCCACGTGTCAACCAAAGAGTGTGATCGTTCCCAAAAATTGAAAACCGCTTCCCACCCAGGAGGCCCCCGATATACCAGAAACCACACCGCTAGTGGATTTACAACCTTTGGCAGCATATTAGAAATGTACAGGTCGTCGTTGGACTCCGGATTTTGGCTGCTACCAGGAACCACATCGCTAGTGGATTTACAACCTTTGGCGACATATTAGGAATGTACAGGTCGCCGTTGGACTCCGGATTCCGGCTGCTACCAAGGGGGTTAGATTGGGGGGGGGGAGGGGGGCAGAGCATCCCCTTCGTTGCACCGATTGTGTAGCGGGGGGATGTAACAGGGGGTTTGAGGTGTACCCATAACCCTACTTTATGGGGTCCAGGACATCGCCCTGGAAAATTTTGGTTATGGACCCAATGTTAGGTTAGGCGAACCCACCTATGGTTTTGTGCATGATTTTCGCACATGTGTTTTGAACGTGATGGTTTTCGGTCCATGGTATTGGATGCTTCGGCATGTATAAATATGTATTATAACATTGAAAGGAACAAAATGAAAAATCAAGCTGGTAGTCCCGGTTTTGGGATCCAGTGGGAAAATCTCTGTGTATATGTGTTTTATGTGTTATGCTCTCGCATTATTTATTTTTATGTGTTTTAGAATTCATATGCAGGTAATTTTTGTACGGGGTTAAAACCTACATTTGGCATTAGAGATGTTTTTGGCTTCAAGGGGATGCCTTTGTTCCTGAGGGGTTTCACTCGGGCCTGTGGTAGACCCTGTTCAGTGGGAGATCTACGAGATCGATTCTGGGGGTGAAAGAAGATGGTGAGTGGTGGAAAGATAGAGATCAAGAAATTTAATGGTCAGAGTTTTGAGTTGTGGAAACTCAATATGGAGGATCTGTTGGTGGATAAAGATTAGTGGATCATGGTAGATCGAAGTACTAAACCAACGAGAGTGACCGATGAAGAATGGAAGAAGTTGGATCGGAAGGCAAAGAGCACAATACGATTGTGTGTCTCAGATTTAGTATTGTTGAATGTATAAGGGGAAGCTACAGTAAAGGATTTGTGGGAAAAGTTAGGGACTTTGTACCAATCTAAGTCTCTGGTGAATAAATTGTTCTTGCAGAAAAAGCTGTATAACTTGAGGATGAAAGATGGAGACTCAGTGACAGAGCATCTGAATGCATTTAATACTATGGTAAGTCAGTTAGCATTTGTTGATATTAAAACTTCAGATGAAGATAAGTGCATCAGTTTGTTGTGTTCTCTACCAGATTCGTGGGATAGTCTGGTTATTGCAATAGGTAGCAATGCAACTGCCTTGCATTCTGATGAAATAGTCTCATCCTTGCTGATGGAGGAGATGAGACGGAAAAATATGGAGAGCCAGAATGGTGATGCCTTGTTTGTACGAGGACGGCCCCAGAACAGAAACAAAAATAAGTCATCGAGTGGGAGATCTAAATCTCCAGGAAAACCTATAAAGGTGGTGTGCTAGAAATGTGGAAAGGAAGGGCACTTCAAAAGGCACTGTAAATCTAAAGCTCCTGATAAAGGAAAGGGATCTGATGATGCTCCTTCTACAGAGGCAAAAACCACCTCAGATGAAGGTGGGGATGTGTACTTGGCTTCTTCAAGTACACATGTAGATCATGAGGCATGGTTGATTGACTCAGGTGCATCCTTTCACTTCACTCCCTATAGAGAGTGGTTCTACGAGTATGAGAAATATGATGGTGGTGATGTCTTCTTGGGGGATGACAGGAAGGCTAGAATCATTGGTCATGGAAAAGTAAAGTTGAAGTTGCAAGGTGGAAGGGTTAGAACACTTCCGGGTGTTTTGCATATTCATACATTGGCCAGAAATCTGATTTATGTAAGCAAGTTGGATGATGCAGGTGTAAAAACAGTGTTCGAGAACGATATCTACAAGATGGTTAGGGGAGCACTAGTATTGATGCAGTGAGTTTGGACTGGAACTCTGTACAAGCTGCAAGGTAGCACTCTTGTTGACGGGTGCAACAGTTCTGTGGTTCTTGAAAGTGGAGTAGAAAATCTAGTGGTCTCTGGAGAAAAGACACATGTTGTGGCATCAAAGGCTTGGACATATTGGAGAGAAGGACCTTCAAATACTTCATGGTAAAGGTATGGTAGAAGGTATGAGTAATAGCTCCCTGGATTTTGATTTCTGTGAAAATTGTGTATATGGGAAGCAAAATCGGGTGAGTTTCCCATCTTGTGGTAAGAGGATGAAACAGATATTAGAGCTTGTGCACAGTGATGTGTTTGGACCTGTGAAGGTTCCATCACTGGGTAAGTCTGTGTACTATGTATCATTTATAGATGACTTCTCAAGGAATACATGGATATATTTCCTTAAGAAGAAATCAGAAGTCTTTGAATTAGACTCTACAGCAGAGGAGGAATCAGAAGATGAAGAGCCACAAACTCCGGCTGTGAGAAGATCAGTTTGAGAAAGAAGGCAACCAGAAAGGTATAGTTCATCTGCTTTCTGTTCAAATTTTTCTTTGTCTGTTACTGATGATGATCCCAAAACTGTGAAGGAAGTAGTGGATTCAAAGGATGGAAAACTCTGGAAAGAGGCCATGGTTGATGAAATGGCATCTTTGCACAAAAATGAGGCTTGGGATCTGGTGGAGTTTCCAGCTAGAAGGAAACCCATTAGTAGCAAATGGGTGTTCAAAAAGAAGACAAATGCAGAAGGAAAAGTGGAGAAATAAAAAGCTCAGTTGGTAGCAAAAGGTTATTCCCAGGTGTTGGGAATTGATTTTGGTGATATTTTTTCTTCTTTTGCCAAAGTAACTTCTATTAGATTACTTTTGTCTGTTGCTACTGCTTTTGATTTTGAGGTAGAACAGATGGATGTGAAGAGAACATTTCTTCACGGGGATCTAGAAGAGGAGATCTACATGAAACAACCTGAAGGCTTTGCGGTGAAGGTTAAGAAAGAACTGGTATGCAAGTTAAACAAGTCTTTGTATGGGTTAAAACAGTCACCAAGGATGTGGTATCAGAAATTTGATACATTTATACGGGGACTTGGCTTCAGCAAAAGCAAAGCAGATCATTGTGTGTATTTTAAATTAATTGGTGACTGTGTTATTTATCTGGTCTTATATGTGGATGATATGTTGCTGGTTGGAAATGACAAAGAAATTATCCAAGATTTGAAGACCCAATTGTCCTCCAAATTTGACATGAAAGATCTTGGTGCTGGAAATTATATTTTGGGCATGGAAATTAAAAGAGATTTAGAAAAAAGGAAGCTCTGGTTAAACCAGAGGAAGTATGTCGAGACAATATTGTAGAGGTTTAATATGCAAGATAGTAAACCAGTGAAGGTTCCTATTCCTGTAGGTGTAAATTTATCTGCTGAACAGTGTCCCAAGACACAAGAAGAGGAAGAGGATATGTCCTGTGTTCCATATGCAAGTGCAGTTGGTAACCTGATGTATGCAATGGTTTGTACTAGACCAGACATTGCACATGCAGTGGGAGTATTGAGCAGGTTTATGTCAAAACCAGGAAAGGAGCATTAGACAGTATTTGCGCGGCACTAGTGATTATGGTTTGTGCTACCAAGGAAGACCAGGATTGGACAGAGTGTTGGATATTCAGGGCTTTGTTGATGCAGACTGGGCTGGAGATCTAGATCAAATAATATCTACAAGTGGGTATGTGTTTAACCTATTTGGAGGTGTAGTCAGTTGGATGAGTAAGAAACAATCTGTAGTGGCACTATCAACTATAGAGGCAGAATACATGGTAGCCACTCATGCAAGCAAGGAAGCAGTTTGGTTGCAGAGATTGTGTTCAAGTATGGGGTTAGTACAGGAAGCTATAAGGATAGACTGTGACAGCCAAAGTGCAATTTTCTTGGCAAAGAACCCTGTATATCATTCAAAAACAAAGCACATTGATGTTCAGTATCACTTTGTGAGGGATATGGAAGAAGACAAAAAGGCGTTGCTGGTAAAGGTGGACACTTTGAAGAATACTGCAGATGCATTGAAAAAATCTGTGAGCTCTAAGAAGTTCTCTTGGTGTAGAGAAACAATGGGCGATTCACAGCTGGAAAAATGACTAAGCTCTCTTGTGGCCCGTTGTGGAAAGAAAACAACAAGTGGGAGAATGTTGGGTTGTGTTATATTCTTTCCACGACTAGCCCACGTAGTTAACCAGGGGGTTAGAGGAGGGGGGGGGGGGGGGCGGAGCACCCCCTTCATTGTGCCAATTGTGTAGTGGGGGAGGGGGGGGGGGGTTCACAGGGGATTTAAGGTGTACCCGTAACCCCACTTTATGTGGTCTGGGGCAGCACCCCGAAAATTTTGGTTTTGGACCCTATTAGGTTGGGCAGACCAACCTATGGTTTTGTGCATGATTTTCGCACATTTTTTTTGGACACGATGGTTTTCGGTCCATGGTAATGGATGCTTCGGCATGTATAAATATGTATTATAAAATTGAAAGGAACATAATGAAAAATCAAGCTAGTAGTCCTGGTTTTGGGATCCAGTGGGAAAATCTCTGTGCATATGTGTTTTATGTGTTATGCTCTCGCATTGTTTATTTTTATGTGTTTTAGAATTCATATGCAGGTAACTTTTGTACAAGGTTAAAACCTACATTTGGTATCATAGCTGTTTTTGGCTTCAAGGGGATGAATTTGTTGCTGAGGGGTTTCGCTCGGGCCTGTGGTAGACCCTGTTTAGTGGGAGATCGATTCTGGTGGTGAAAGAAGATGGCGAGTGGTGGAAAGATAGAGATCGAGAAATTTAATGGTCAGAGTTTTGAGTTGTGGAAACTCAATATGGAGGATCTGTTGGTGGATAAAGATCAGTGGATCATGGTAGATCCAAGTATTAAACCAACGAGAGTGATCGATGAAGAATGGAAGAAGTTGGATTGGAAGGTAAAGAGCACAATACGATTGTGTGTCTTAGATTCAGTATTGTTGAATGTATCAGGGGAAGCTACGATAAAGGCTTTGTGGGACAAGTTAGGGACTTTGTACCAATCTAAATCTCTGGTGAATAAATTCTTCCTGTGGAAAAAGCTGTATAACCTGAGGATGAAAGATGGAGACTCGGTGACAGAGGATCTGAATGCATTTAATACTGTGGTAAGTCAGTTAGCATCTGTTGATATTAAAATTTCAGATGAAGATAAGTGCATTAGTTTGTTGTGTTCTCTTCCAGATTCGTGGGATAGTCTGGTTATTGCAATAGGTAGCAATGCAACTGCCTTGAATTTTGATGAAATAGTCTCATCCTTGCTGACAGAGGAGATGAGACGGAAAAATATGGAGAGCTAGAATTGTGATGCCTTGTTTGTACGAGGACGGTCCCAGAATAGAAACAAAAATAAGTCATCGAGTGGGAGATCTAAATCTTCAGGAAAACCTATAAAGGTGGTGTGATGGAAATGTGGAAAGGAAGGGCACTTCAAAAAGGATTGTAAATCTAAAGCTTCTGATAAAGGAAAGGGATCTAATGATGCTCCTTCTACAGAGGCGAAAACCACCTCAGATGAAGGTGGGGATGTGTACTTGGCTTCTTCAAGTACACATGTAGATCATGAGGCATGGTTGATTGACTCAGGTGCATCCTTTCACTTCACTCCCCATAGAGAGTGGTTCTACGAGTATGAGAAATATGATGGTGGTGATGTCTTCTTGGGGGATGACAGGAAGGCTAGAATCATTGGTCACGGAAAAGTAAAGTTGAAGTTGCAAGGTGGAAGGGTTAGAACACTTCTAGGTATTCTACATATTCCTGCATTGGCCACAAATCTAATTTCTATAAACAAGTTGGATGATGCAGGTGTAAAAATAGTGTTCAAGAAGGATACCTGCAAAATGGTTAGGGGAGCACTAGTATTGATGAGGGGAGTTTGGATTGGAACTCTGTACAAGCTGCAAGGTAGCACTGTTATTGATGGGTGCAATAGTTCTATGGTTCCTGAAAGTGGAGCAGAAAATCTAGTGGTCTTTGGAGAGAATACCATGCTATGGCATCAAAGGCTTGGACATATTGGAGAGAAGGGCCTTCGAATACTTCATGGTAAAGGTATGGTAGAAGGTATGAGTAATAGCTCTCTAGATTTGATTTCTATGAAGATTGTATATATGGGAAGAAAAATCGGGTGAGTTTCCCCTCTGGTGGTAAGAGGGCGAAACAAATATTAGAGCTTATGCACAGTGATTTGTTTGTACCTGTGAAGGTTCCATCACTGGGTAAGTCTGTGTACTATGTATTATTTATAGATGACTTCTCAAGGAATACATGGATATATTTCCTTAAGAAGAAATCTAAAGTCTTTGACAGGTTTCAAGAATTTAAGGCTCTGGTGGAAAACCAGACAGAGAAGAAGATAGAGGTGCTGAGGACAAATAATGGTGGAGAGTCTTACAATAAGGAATTTGAAGAATTCTGTAAGAAGTGTGGTATATCACGATAGAATACTACTCCATATACACCTCAGCAAAATGGAGTTGTAGAAAGAATGAAGAAGACGTTGATGGAAAGGTCAAGAAGCATGCTCAGTGGTGCTAGGTTAGGACAGGAATTTTGGGCAGAGGCGGTGGACACTGCATGTTACCTGGTCAACAGGTAACCTTCATCAGTGTTGGAGGATAAGATTCCACAAGAGGTATGGACTGGTAAGAAACCATCTCTTTCACATATAAGGGTATTTGGATGTGATGCATATGTACATGTACCAGAGGAGAAAAGAACCAAGTTGGATAGTAAATCTGAAGAGTGCATCTTTATTGGGTATAAGGATGGTTTAAAGGGTTATAATCTTTAGAACCCAGTAACAAGGAAGGTTTTGTACAGCCGAGATGTGGTGTTCAGAGAGGTGAAAGATGTTATTAAACATGAAGTCCAACCAAAGGAACCTGAGAAGATAGAGTTTGAGCTAAAGGAGGAAGAATAAGACTCTAAAGTAGAGGAGGAATCAGAAGATGAAGAGCCACAAACTCCAGCTGTGAGAAGATCAGTTCGAGAAAGAAGGCAGCCAGAAAGGTATAGTCCATCTACTTTTTCTTCAAATTTTTCTTTGTCTGTTACTGATGATGATCCCAAAACTGTGAAGGAAGCAGTGGATTCAGAGGATGGAAAACTCTGGAAAGAGGACATGGTTGATGAAATGGCATCTATGCATAAAAATGAGGCTTGGGATCTGGTGGAGTTGCCAGCTAGAAGGAAACCCATTGGTAGCAAATGGGTGTTCAAAAAGAAGACAAATGCAGAAGGAAAAGTGGAGAAATACAAAGCTCAGTTGGTAGCAAAAGGTTATTCCCAGGTGTCGGGAATTGATTTTGGTGATATTTTTTCTCCTGTTGCCAAGGTAACTTCTATTAGATTACTTTTGTTTGTTATATACCTAGGCAGGATAATATGGGGTACCAAGGGAGGTACCCAAGGTAATAATGTAATAATGGGATGGGCCATAGTAATAAATAAGGTGGTTAACCCATATCATGTAAGGGACCACAAGTAGTTAATAATAATGTAATGGGCCCATGGTATTAGTTTGATGGTATGAGGGAACCATGGTAATGATCCATGGTATTGTATGTATGAGGCCTATATAGAGGCTAGAGACTCCACATGAAGGAATAGTTAAGGATTATTGTATGAACATGCATATGGCTTATGGAGTGCTCTCCTTCCTTAAGGAGTGAATGTATGGTGTTGCCCTACCAAGGGTTTGATCAATAAAGAAGCATTTCTATCTATTTCTATCTTGTTATTCTTGTGTTATTTCTATTATCATAATCTCTTTGGGTTAGATCTATAACAAGTGGTTTCAGAGCACTTTTTTGGGCACAAAAGTGGAGATTTTTTTTTTTTTTTTTTTTGCAGGATTTTTAGGAGTGGCGAGTTTGCAGATCAGATCTGTATGTTTTGGTGCAAGATCTACAAAATATAATTGTAGATCTATGTTCTTTGTGAAAAAATAGTCGATTTCAAAAAAAAAAATCGGTTGAATGGGAGTCCGGATGAAGGAGATATCACTGATCTAAAAATTAGTGGGGTTGCAGACAATTTTTCAGGGCAGCAAGTTTGCAGAGAAAATCTGGATGTCTTGGTGCACGATCTGAAAAATCTAATTGTAGATCTGGAATCTTTGTGAAAAAATACCTAATTTAAAAAAAAAATTCAGTCGAATCGGAGTCCGGATGAGGGAGATATCGCTGATTTAAAATTAGCTCTTTTTTGCAGAAATATTGGTGACGGCGGGAGAGTTGCAGTATAGATTTGAAATTTCATTGCCTGGATCAAAATTCTATCACATGGGCAGATGCAGAGTGGTTGTTCCATTTCCAAAAATAGGTCATAATAGGGATTCTGAGCAATATTGACTAAACTGTGACAATTTCCAATTTTTGCCAAGTAAGTGAATTTTTTTCAAAACTCTCTTCATGGCTTCTAGCAAGGTTCTATATTTTACAAGAAAAGATGATGGTCCTACTATTGAAGAATTCATACAAAGATACAAGTCCACACATGGGACATATTGGAAGCTTCCAATGGTGCTTAATATGAGAGATGAGGCTCAAAAGTGGAATTTATCACTTGACTTAAAGCAGTTGACCAAACTTTCAGATGCAGAATTTGAAAAAATCTTTTTGGACAAATGGTCTCGGGCTAGAAAAAAGGAGAATGAGACACATAAGGGGTTAATTGCTACGGGTGTCTCCTTACTGCAGGTTCATGGATTGATTCAGAAAGAGAAGATCATTGTTTCTATAAATCCTAGTTGCAAGCATAATTTCATCCATGTTAATTTGGCAAAAAAATTGCAATTTCCTGCAAAAAAACATTAAAAACACAAAGGTGGAGGATGAGGATGTTCAAGTGTATAAGGATTTGAAGATTTCTATGGATAAGTATGTGTTGCATGGTGATTTTTATACTTCAGAGATGGATAATATGGATGTTGTTTTGGGATATCCTTGGATGGAATCTGTGGGTACTATCAATATTAATGTGCAGGAGAAATTCCTGAAGTTCTGGTATAAAAAGAAGAAAATTACATTACAGGATATTTCCATCAATAAACAGGTAGAGTCCACGGAGGTTGACGCAGAAGATGTTCCAGGGACTGACATATCAGATGATGAGCAGTTGATGGTCGACAATCAAACACAAATAGAGGCTGAAGCCAAAAAGGTAACAGGTGCTGACACATATGATGAGGGTTCAGTGGTTGAAGTCATATTAGAAAAGAAGACACCACAACAGGCACCACAACAGGGTGAATTAAAGAAAAAGACATCGTGGGTTAAAACTTCAACATATCATCACCCACATCACCCCGCAAGACAACCATCAAGATGGAAACCAAGTAATCACAAGGACAACAACCCCCCTATGACGGATAGCGAGGAGAGAAGATCCACCTACTACACATCAACATAGAAGAGTTGCCACGGTCAACTTCCATCTCAAGCGAGCGAGGCATCAGCGAGATCGAGGGTTCACCTTTCTCTTGGATGGCTAGATGCACGTGCATGGTATTAGTGGACTACTCTTTTGAGTAGATCTTATTATTTGTGTTCTTCCCATGTTTCGGGGACGAAACATGCTTAGGGGGGTGGAATGTTATATACCTAGGGGGGATAATATGGGGTACCAAGGGAGGTACCCAAGGTAATAATGTAATAATGGGATGGGCCATAGTAATAAATAAGGTGGTTAACCCATATCATGTAAGGGACCACAAGTAGTTAATAATAATGTAATGGGCCCATGGTATTAGTTTGATGGTATGAGGGAACCATGGTATTGTATGTATGAGGCCTATATAGAGGCTAGAGACTCCACGTGAAGGAATAGTCAAGGATTATTGTATGAACAGGCATATGGCTTGTGGAGTGCTCTCCTTCCTTAAGGAGTGAATGTATGGTGTTGCCCTACCTTAAGGGTTTGATCAATAAAGAAGCATTTCTATCTATTTCTATCTTGTTATTCTTGTGTTATTTCTATTATCATAATATCTTTGGGTTAGATCTATAACATGTCTATTGCTGCTGCTTTTGATTTTGAGGTAGAATAGATGGATGTGAAGACAACATTTCTTCACGGGGATCTGGAAGAGGAGATCTACATGAAACAACCTGAAGGCTTTGCGTGAAGGGTAAGAAAGAACTCGTATGCAAGTTAAACAAGTTTCTGTATGGGTTAAAACAGTCACCAAGGATGTGGTATCAAAAATTTGATACATTTATATGGGGACTTGGCTTCACCAGAAGCAAAGCAGATCATTGTTTGTATTTTAAATTAATTTGTGTCCGTGTTATTTATCTGGTCTTTTATGTATATGATATGTTGCTGGTTGGAAATGACAAAGAAATTATCCAAGATTTGAAGACCCAATTGTCCTCCAAATTTGACATGAAAGATCTTGGTGCTACAAATTATATTTTGGGCATAGAAATTAAAAGAGATCGGAAAAGAGGAAGCTCTGGTTAAACCAGAGGAAGTATGTTGAGACAATATTGCAGACATTTAATATGCAGGGTAGTAAATCGGTGAAGGTTCCTATTCCTGTAGGTGTAAAGTTATCTGTTGAATAGTGTCCCAAGACAAAATAAGAAGAAGAGGATATGTCCCATGTTCCATATGCAAGTGCAGTCAGTAGCTTGATGTATGCAATGGTCTGTACTAGACTAGACATTGCACATGCAGTGGGAGTATTGAGCAGGTTTATGTCAAAACCAGGAAAGGAGCATTATACAGTAGTAAAGCGGGTTTTCAGGTATTTGCATGGTGCTAGTGATTATGGTTTGTGCTACCAAGGAAGACCAGGATTGGATAGAGTGTTGGATACTCATGGATTTTTTGATGCAGACTGGGTTGGAGATCTGGATCAGAGAGGATCTACAAGTGGGTATGTGTTTAACCTATTTGGAGGTGCAGTTAGTTGGATGAGTAAGAAACAATCTGTAGTGGCACTATCAACTACAGAGGCAGAATACATGGAAATCACTCATGCAAGCAAGAAAAAAGTTTGGTTGCAGAGATTGTGTTCAAGTATGGGGTTAGTACAAGAAGCTATAAGGATAGACTGTGACAGCCAAAGTGCAATTTTCTTGACAAATAACCCTGCATATCATTCAAAGACAAAGCACATTGATGTTCAGTATCACTTTGTGAGGGATATGATAGAAGACAAAAAGGTGTTGATGGTAAAGGTGGACACTTTTAAGAATACTGCAGATGCATTGACAAAATATGTGAGCTCTGAGAAGTTTTCTTGGTGTAGAGAAACAATGGGCATTTCAGGGTTGGAAAAATGACTAAGCTCTCTTGTGGCCCCCTGTGGAAAGAAAACAACAAGTGGGAGAATGTTGGGTTGTGTTATATTCTTTTCACGACTAGCCCACGTAGTTAATTGGGGAGGTTAGAGGGGGGTCGAAGCACCCCCTTCGTTGCACCGCTTATGTAGCGGGGGTGGGTCACAGGGGGTTTGAGGTGTACCCATAACCCCACTTTATGGGGTCTGGAGCAGCACCCCGGAAAATTTTGGTTTTGGACCCTATGTTAGGTTGGGCGGACCCACCTATGGTTTTGTTCATGATTTTCACACATGTTTTTTGGACGCGATGGTTTTCGGTCCATGGTATTGGATGCTTCGGCATGTATAAATATGTATTATAACATTGAAAGAAACATAATGAAAAATCAAGCTGGTAGTCCTAGTTTTGGGATCCAGTGGGAAAATATCTGTGTATATGTGTTTTATGTGTTATGCTCTTGCATTGTTTATGATGTGTTTTAGAATTAGTATGCAGGTAATTTCTATACGGGGTTAAGACCTACACTACCGGTTTTTCTTTTGCCACTATAAGTGATCCTGAGGATTGTACCAACTCTTCCCTCCAAATAACTGCTTTGGTAGCAAACGCCTATTAGCAACATGAGAAAAACGAGAAAAGGTGAATATAGAACCTCATAATTCAACCAAATTATTGGACAGAGCTTCCATAGTTCTGGCATGGTACACCATCATATCCTCGACTGCATGGATGTCACACTGGTCCATGAAACTGTCCTAGGCAACCGATGCCCGCCCAACGTAACCCTGTACATGGAACATTTCAGACCTTGATTAGCCAGTAAATCTGCTAGTTTATTGGCCTTCCTTCGCATGTGGTTAAAACTGACCGTGCATAGGCTGCTGAGGTGGAACTGGATCCTTTGGAAGACCTGGATTAGCCTCCAGTGTTTTTAAACCCTCTCTGGCTCCGAGCCCCAACTAACTTTTTTGACTGAGTTGATAATTATTTCAGAGTCAGTTTCAATAATTACATTCTGCCGGTTATCTTGCCGCAGGAGATCTAAGCACTGCTCTATAGCCATGGCTTCTGCCATGTTGTTTGTAGCCTTGCCTAAATGTCCATCAAAGATGGAAAGGATATTACCATTATCATCCCTTAACACCCCTCCAAAGCCCACATTGCCCGGGTTGCCTTTAGAAGCCCCATCTATGTTAAACTTCAAAAAGCCCATAGGGGGAGGATGCTAGAATTCCTGCTTAGAGACCATAACCAAAACTTGTTAGGCCCCTACACTAGTAGTATAGGGGCCTAACAAAACTCTTCTATCTAGGCCCTGCGACAAAAGCCCCTGCATTCCCAACTGTCCAAGAATCTTCAGGTCAGCTTCTGAGGGTGGATTATTAGGGGAATTTTGTACTATGGTACCCACCATCTCTTTAAGATGAGTCAAAGTCTGCTTTAAAAGACACTGAAGGGATCTCTTCTCATTTTTGAAAATTCTCTTATTCCTTTCTTTCCAAACATTCCAAATAATGAAGCTAGGTGTTAGAGCCCAAGCTGCACCGAGCATTTCATTATCTGAGTAATTACTTCTCCATCTGGTTAGGGTGTTGAAGATACACCCTCTGTCCCTATCGCTCCTTTGGAAGATGTTAGCAAAATAATCCCATAAACTAGAGGTAAAGATACAATTATTGAGGAGGTGTTCCATAGTTTCTTCTTGGGCTTCATAAAGCTGGAATTTGGAAGGCCCCAGCACACCCCTTTTCCTTATGTTATCCCAAGTCAGAATTCTCTTATGATAGACAAGCCACATGAAGAGTTTAATCTTCATCCAGCCTTGATGCCTCCATAGATTCTGCCATATTCTATCCGGAGCAAGAGAGTCCATCTCGGGGAGTCTGCGTTTAGCCTACTTAAGATTAAAGGTACCCTCATTATTGTTGCCCCGCCTCAATTAGTCATGCCCCCTGTTACTAAGATCTTCCTTTGTTCCAGTATCCTCATGAGAACCTCAACTTTAGTTTTCAAGGGGTTATCTTCCCCGTAAAACATATTCCTCCACTTTCTCCACTTATATTATTATTTTGGTCCCAACAATCTTTGACCTGTGATAAACCCATGATGTCTGTCTCTCTTTTGAGGTCCAGAAATTGCTCATTTAGCAGTATTGGTTCTTGTTACCATTTATCTTCCCAAAAAAGTGCCAAATCCCCCTCTCTGATTTCCCAAAAGCTTTTCTCTTGAACTAAGCCTCTATTCTCCCAGGCCTTATTCCAGATGTATGAGCCCTTTATATTCCCAGACATCCTTATATGATTGTTATTGTCCCAAGTGCTGGCATATTTCTCTGTCCAGATACTAGCCCACTGGGCCTTTGGTTCTTTTACCAATATCCACCATAACTTAGCTCCTGAAGCCTTGCTTAGAACCTCTGGATCATCCAAACCCAGACCTGCTTGATTTTTGGGTTTAAAAATATTTTCCCAAGCCACTAAGGCCCATTTCCTTTTTTGCCCCCTTTCCCCCAGAGAAAGTCTCTTTGAATGGTTCTAAATTGTTGTAAGACTCCTTTTGGAACAGGGAGTGCTGAAAGCATAAAAACTGGGATAGATTGTAAAACAACCTTTGTAAGCACCAACCTGCCAGCTAAGTTTAAAGATTTGAAGGTCCAATTCCTGATTTTATCCTGCATCTTATTAATCACCGGTTCCCAGATACTTTTATGAAGAGGTTTAGCAGTAAGGGGGACTCCCAAATATTTCGAAGGAAGAGAATCTCTTTGAAAACCTAGAATTCTGGAGATGTTCCTTTGGATAGCAATATCAGTATTAAAGAAAAATATTTTAGATTTGAAAAGATTAACCTCCATACCTGTGGCCAGACCAAATTCATTTAGAAGTTGTTTGTATGCCAAAGCTTCCTTGACTGTAGGAACCCCCTGCAACATGGTATCATCCACAAATTGTTGATGAGTCAAAGTCTGTCCATTCTCACAAAGTTGAAGACCCTTGATTTTTCCTTCGGCTTTTGCTTGCTTAATCGATCTACCAAGTCCTTCCATCATGAGAATAAAGAGAAAGGGAGAGAGTGGATCTCCCTACCTAAGGCCTCTTGAGGGAATAAAAATCTTGGAGGGAGAGCCATTTACCAAAATTGAAAAGCTAGAAGAGGTTACCAGAGCCATGACCCATCTTACCCAATTATGATCAAACCCAAAATCAATAAGAATCCTCCTTATATAGGTCTATTTTAACTTATCATAGGCTTTAGCTAGGTCCAGATGCATGATCATTCTTGCCTTCCTATTGCTAGTCAGTGAGTGCACCACTTCCTATGCTTGAATGATGTTATTGAGAATTTGTCTACCTTCCACATAACCAGATTGCTCCCCAGAAACAAGGGTGGGGAGAAAAGGTTTGAGTCTATTAGCTACAACCTTGGATATAATCTTGTAAACCACATTGCACAATGCTATGGGTCGAAACTTATCAGGAGTAAGAGCATTATCTTGTTTAGGGATCAGTGAAATGAAGGAGGTATTGAGTGCCTTCAGAATAGTTCTGTTCCTCTTGGTATCTTCTACCACATTCAGCATATCTTGTTTTACAATATTCCAGCATGCTTTAAAGAAGTCCACATTAAAACCATCAGGACCCGGTGCTTTACCATTCTCCATTTCCTTGAGGACTTCACTGATTTCCTCTTCAGTTATTGGCTAGTTGAGGTTGGGATTATCCTCTCTAGACACTAGTCTTGGTATATGTCTTATTATATCCTTAATGAAAGGCTCTCTATTTGGAATATTTTCTTGTGCAATCCCCCTAAAGTGTTGAACTAAAACAACTTCAATTTCTTCATGGGTACTGACAAGTTGCCCTTCCTCATCCTTAATCGAGGAGATTCTATTATGAGCCCGGTTTTCCAAGGTTGATCTGTGGAAAAATCTAGTATTTCTTTCCCCTTCCTTTAACCATTGCACTCTAGATTTTTGTCTCCAAAAAATTTCCTCTTATTTGCATAAGTTCGCCCACTCGTGTTGAAGATTGGTGGCTCTATCATTGCTGATTTTATCAAAGCCTACCTTGATAAGGGATTGGTTGAGTATCTGTAATTTGTTTTCAACAACTTTTTTACCTTCAAAAATGTTTCCAAACTCTCTCTTGTTCCACTCTTTAAGCCTGAGCTTTATGTGTTTTAGTCTTTTGTGAAGAATGAACATACTTGTACCCTGAATATGTAGATCCTCAGACCACCAACTTGAAATGTTGTTGATAAAATCTAGATGGGTGAGCCAGATATTCTCAAATCTGAAAGGTCTATTCCTGGGAGTACCAATGCCCCTGATCTCTAGTTGAATTGGCCAGTGATCAGAACCTCCAAAGGGTAGAATCCTTGCTCCCATACCAGTATCATTGAGTATAAGGTCCTTTGATATGATGAATCTATCTAAATTTGAGGCCATTAGAGACCCTCCTCCTCTCCTATTGTTCCAAGTAAAGAGACCATTACTTGTATCAATGTCAACCAGTTTCGTAGTGTCCAAAAAGGATTGAAAAGCTAAGGCATCTTTGGTGAGAGCTCTGGTGCCCCCTTTTTTCTCCGATAGTGATTTGATCATGTTGAAGTCCCCACCCAAAATCCATGGAATCCCAGCATATCTCTCTCTGAGATCCATAAGAGAATCAAGGAATCTCAATTTGTCATCCATTCTCTGAGGGCCATAAACATTCGTTACCAAATAGATCTCCCTATCCCCCACAGGCTGCATGACCAATGATAGATAATTTCTGGAAGCTTCAGCATCTATTATGCCAATCTTGAGGGGATTCCAAAGAGTCAGAATACCACCTGCTGTGTTTTCTGCCTTGACTTCTAGAAACTCAAAACGACTAAGCCATTTATTATGAAGTTCTTTAATTTTTTGTATAGAACATTTAGTTTCCTGGATAAAAATGATATCCAGAGCTTCTTGTTTCATCCTGTTACTAAGTAATCTTTGTTTCCTTTTACTACCTAGACCCCTGATATTCCAAGAAGTAAACTTCATCATTAAAGATTAGTGAAAGAGTAACTGGTTAGGTCTTTCATCTTACCCGAATCTATCATTAGATTTCCACACTCCATCAACAACTCATTCTACTTTTTTCTACCTCTTTTCTTTCCAAGGCCTCGAGGTGCTAATCCTTGTGTGTTTTTTGAAGATTTCACACCTTCATTGCCATGTTTTGTCGTATTGCCTTGCCTTTCCTCCCCACCAGCCTGGGTTTTCCATAAGTACAACTGCTGTACTCTAGAGAACTCTTCTTGAGGTAACGAATCTAACCCTCCCATGGTTCCCTGTTTCAAGAACCCTTCCAAATCTAGGTGCTCTCTATCTAAAATCTCTTGCAGCTCCTGATCCTCCATTTCCATCTCACTTTGGGTAATTTCTTGGTCCATATCTAGTTCTACATCGCTCATCATAGCCTCTTTCTGTATGTTATTGTTCTTTGGTTGGTCTTTGTTCTCCTCTGTCTCCTTGTTCTCTGGATTTACCTCTAATCCCTGATCTTCTTTTATAGTCTCTTCTTCCTCCTCGAGAACCTAGAACCTATTCTGCATAACTTGAGACCCTTCGGCTTGATGGTGCCTAAGACCCCTTTTGCCGCCTTTTCCTCTGTGGCTCACTTTTTGAAAACTCTTTGTATCTTTCATAGTGTAATCTTTGCTCCTGTTCTCGATTTTACTGAGAGGGCAATCTCTGAACAGGTGTCCATGCTCATGACATTTGCGACATCTAAATGGAATATGTTCATAATCTACTGTTTGTACCCATTCTTCATCCAAAACTTCCAAGATCAACTCATTTGGTAGAGCTCCGAAGAGATCCATTTCCGCACAGATTCGTGCAAAGGAAGTATATTTTCCTCTTCTAGTAGCTTCTGATGCCTTGACAAAACGTCCCAATTTATTCCCTATAGCTGTTAACGATTCTGTTTGCCAGTAATCAAGAGGAAGGGAGTAAAGTCTTACCCAAACCGGAACTGATGTGAAAGTCTCCCACTCCGGGACAAAATTCATCATCCACGGCCTCATATAGAGGCCAATAGCTGCATAGAAGTAGGGCCCTCCTTCAAACACTCTGTCTTTATCCTCAATGTTAGTGAAGACCACTGTGAAAAATCCTTTTCACCCTAGATGTAGGTCAATGCTCCCTTTAGGTTTCCAATGGTATTTAATCCATGTCTGTAAAGCTTTTTCAGTGGGCCATACTCCCATGAATTTACAAATAATAGCATAAGTGCTCATGTGGTCCCTGTGTGCCTGCAGTGTAGGATCATTCAGGACCACCCTGGGTGTAACCTCAGATTTAGGCTTACAAGGACCTCTCTGTGCCTTGGTTTTTGCTCCCTTTTCCTTGTCATTTTCTTCCTTGTCTCTTGTGCTTTGATTCTCACAATGTTTGTCTCCATCCTTCCCTTCTTCCCTACTCTCTTTCCCCTCGTCATTTCTTCTGACTTCTTCCAATGGCTTCTTACCACGGCTGGTAACTGCTTGCTTGTAGGAGGGAGTAGAGCTCCCTCCTCCTTGCCCTACCATGGAGAACAGCGCCTGCACAATTTCAACCCTAGTTGTTCTTCGCTCCTTGCCCATGGTTTCTCCTAAGTATATTAGTTGTTCCGTTTCAAAAACTAGTTGTTTAATATAGTGGTTACTTATTAATGTTTATTTTTATAAAGTAATAAAGTAATATCACAATTTTAAATATTATTTTTCAAAAACTAGTAATATTTGGTTTTAATAAATTGATTTAAATATTATTTTTCAAAAACTAGCCATTTAATATAACCGTTACATAATGTTTATTATTAAATTTATTAAACTTTTATATGTTTATTAATTATATGTTCTAAAGGGAATAAGGATAGAGAGCTCGGAGAAGAGGGTTTTGAAGCTGAACAACAATGGCCGCCAAGCGTATAATGAAGGAGCTTCAGGACTTGCGGAGGTATCCCCCCATTTCATGCAGTGTCGGACCAGTGGGGGACGATCTATTTCATTGGCAGGCCACGATTATGGGTCCAGTGGACAGCCCATATGCCGGAGGAGTTTTCTTCATCGTCATCCATTTCCCTCCTAATTACCCCTTTAAGCCTCCGAAAGTTACTTTCAAGACTAAGGTTTACCAGGATAATTTCTGCATGCAAAGGGAAAAACCTAGCGGATCTCTCGCAGTTCTGGCTCGCCGCCTTCTCCCGCCAATGGAGAAACTCCCCAGACTTACCCGCAGCAAGTCTCACAAGCTGCTCTTTGGAAAATCGCTGCCAAATCGCTTGCAGAGGCACAGCAATGGCGGATACAAGAGGAAGGCGGATTTTCTCCCCCTTAGTGAAAGAAAGAAGAGAACCCACCGAAATGGCACCGAACCCTTCACGAACAGGTGCCCTTCTTCTCCCGCAGAAAGCACGAAGAAGCTATCGGATGAGAATGCCCATCTGGAGAACGGAACGCCTGTTTCGCCATCACTATCCTCGGATCTGGAGATTGTGGTGGCATTATCTCTGACTCAACCTTCAAGTTCGACACCTGATACTTCCAAAGCTGTTTCAAAAATTTCACATTCTGAAACCCCTGATAGTGTGAACCTGAAAATGAGATCTCTGTCAGAGTCTCCGGCTCGAGAGAATTCCTTTGCAGCGGATCTGGGCTGGAGCGAAAGCTTCCATCGGCAGAAGCCTTTTCCTCCCCCTTTGCCTCCAGTGCTTCAAGAGATAGGAGACCCTAAAGCCTCTGGCCCTGTGCTGCTTCAGAAAGCTTCTGAAAATTTCTCTGCCCCCTTTCAGGTTCAAATCACACAGATCTCAGGCAAGACCACTCTACAATGGGTACACCCTTCAGATCTGGTGCAGAATCTCAAAGTAAATCTGAAACGTCGATTCGGGATCCCATCTGCCCTACAAAGACTTGTATTTCAAGGTAAACAACTCGATGATCCTCTTCCCCTCTCTTCTTACAGCATAAAAAATAATAGCTCTTTAGTGTTTTCCCTTCGTTTAAGAGGTGGCACTGCAGGGCAATCTTCTTCTCCTCCTCCCTACTCCTACAAAGCTGCAGTTCACTCTGAGATACCCATCTCCCCTGAACCTCCCAAACCTAAGCCTTTTCTGGTTGACAAGTTAGAGGAGGTCCCCTCTGTTGAGATCTCCCACCCTGACCTTGCAGATGACATTCAAAGATTTGCTGAAAGGGCCATCATTTGCAGATTCAATGGGCTTTGGCCTCGCTCTAAGGACCTTTATGACTGGATCAATGACAACTGGACTCACCATTGCAAGGTTTGCTTCTGCTCAAAAGGATATTTTATAGTTTTGTTCGACAGTCTTAAGAACTATGAAAAGGCCTTAGAAGAAGGTCCTTGGTTCATGGGTACATCAGGACTCTTCATAACTCCATGGTTCTCAGACTTTGACCCAGCTTCCACAGTCATTACCAAAGCCCCTGTTTGGATCAGACTTCCAAACTTTCCAGTTCACCTGTGGCATACAGCAGTCTATAGAAGCATAGGCAACACCTTGGGCAGCTTTTTAATGGGAGATTACACGCGGGAACAACAAGGTCTCTACACATATGCTAGAATATGTGTGGAGCTAGATCTAAGCAAGGGACTGCCAGAGCAAATCAATCTCAAGATCAATGACTCTATCTGGACCCAGAACCTGGATTACGAAAACACTGCCTTCCGCTGCCGCCACTGTCACCTAACAGGGCACCTGCAGAATTCCTGCCCATCGCTGCCAGCAAAATCGAAAAAGGGCAACTTTGCAAAGTCCAAACCCAAGCGTTGGACCCCTTGCTCTCTGCCGCCAGCAGTAAGCTCGGATTCCTCAAGCTCGGAAGATGAGGAGAGCGATTCAGAGCCGGACCAGGTGCCTCAGACGATGGATCCGTCCACAGATACTCCTGCGCACAACTCTGTCACAACAATCTCCCAGAAACGTGTCCATGAGACCTCCTCTTCTGAATCAGATAAGGAGATCCCCCTGATGGAGAATTCCAGTCTTCAAGTTGTTTTAGCTCATACTCCCCAGGATGGCTGGATAAAAGTCAATAAAAAGAAAGGGAAAAAACATCGTGCTGAGGTTACTGCCCCTGTGGGGTAATAGTCAGTTTTTTCTCTCAAGTTATTTGTTGTAGCTCCGTGATTGGTTCACTCCTTCTCCGGGACCGAGGTTGATAGCTTCATCATTTCCGGTCTGTCGGTTTCTTGTCTCTCATGATTGTACTATATTTTACTCAATAGAAATAGTTTAATTTTACTGAGAAAAAAAAAAATATAACCATTACATATTAATGTTTTTAATAAATTAATAAACTAATATCTTTAGTTAAATATTATTTTTCGAAAACTAGTAATATTTGGTTTTAATAAAAATTTAAATATTATTTTTCAAAAACTAGCTGTTTAATATAGCTGTTACTGAATAATTTTTTTTTTTGTAATATATTAATAAATTAATATCATAATTTAAATATTATTGTTCAAATATAGTCGTTACTTGAAATTATGTCTCTACATTGCTCTCTATTTAAGCCTTTGCCATGGTCTGGCTTTTCATTTGGTTCTAATGATGAAACACACTTGTTGGTTTGAAACGCGTCGGCCAAAAATTTCTCTTATGTGATTTCTATCGAAAGACTTTTCTTAATTCATTATGGATCATAGAAGCTTGAATATAGAAAAAAAGTGATTTAGCCAAACATTTATGGAAAGGGTCCCCATTATTTGAAATAAATAAGTCAAAAATGGGGGGTTGAGTTTTCACTACAATATAGTATTTGAGTAGTTAACTCACACTCTTATCTCCAAGACCCTAACCTAAGCTAATGTTGGTGTACTACCAATAAA
This sequence comes from Pinus tabuliformis, assembly GCA_031772625.1. Lineage (NCBI taxonomy): Eukaryota > Viridiplantae > Streptophyta > Pinopsida > Pinales > Pinaceae > Pinus > Pinus tabuliformis. The sequence continues at coordinate 51,627,259 of CM062819.1, forward strand.
AAGAAAAGGACGAGACTAGTTGATTTGTTTATCGCGTTAATTTGAAGTGGTTGTTTACATAGTTGGGATGCAGCGTGAAAGACTCTTGTTAGTAACCTTGATGCATCTATATGCAAGATTTTCTTTTTCACTTGGATGAATTCTAACTACATGAGGGTAAGAGTTCTTTCACAACACAACAATGCCTATTATAATTCATCTCTCACCAAATTCTCAACTACAACAAATTCCAAATTTATAAAGATGTTGACCCAAAAACAAACCAAAAAGAGGCCAAAGAAAATTGCCCAAGCTAGAACACCAAGCACCTGAAAAGGTCAAAGCTAGAAAAACAAATCCAAAAAGACAAACACACTCAAAATAAAAATAAAAATGTTAAAAGTGAAAAAGCAAGGTGATGTCAACAAGCTAGGGTTGTAACACAATGGCTCAACAAAGGCAAATGTTCTACAAAGATCGAAACCAGACCCTAGAAGTAGGAAAACCTAAACAAGATCAAATGAGAGTGATAAAAAATAATGGAAACACGCTCATATAAACTTTTCCAGATGACATTTGCACAACCAATCACAACATGACCAATTGTCATACAAACAAGAAAACAAGAGAAATCACTCAAACACAAATGATAGAATCCAAAAAATGAAACAAGGTTGTAAATATGAAATAAAAAATAGATCTTAGTTGTTACTTGATAAACTAAATAGATTTAAAAAATTAGATCCAAAGATGAGGACTATAGCCCCAACCAAATCAAACCTCCAAGGAAAACCTCAAAGTAGCACCAAAGGACAAATCCAACACAAACCAACAAGAGTACACCTAGATCAGATATATTTCATAGTTGAAAGGAACAATAGAAAATACATCTAATACATAACATCAAATTTTGAAGAAAATCACCTGAAAAAACAAGCAAAAAACATGAAATAAAAACCCCAAAATTCAAAAGAAAAAAATGACAGAAAATAGGTTGATTGTTCAATCAACCATATCTCCCTCATATGGACTATATTTTAGGTGGTTTTCTCTTTATATTTGAGGTAAATTTTCAAGAGGATTACAGATCTATACTTAGTTTTACTAAATTTTGTCTATGAAAGAACAAAAAAAAACAACCGCGCACTAGGGCAGAGGAAAAACAAACTCGTTGATGTTCAATTGGCCATAACTTCCTCACACAGAGTCTATTTTATGTGATTTTTTTTTTGGGGGTAGAATTCTGAGAGAAATCCATATCTATGGTTAGTTTGATCAAATATGTACATAAAAGAGAAGAAATCGATAAAATATCCACAGTATGTTATTCTCTCATAAAATATAACATAAACAAAAACTTTAGATAAAAGATTAGCTCAGATCTGAAGCAAGTAAAATGAATGGAGATCAAAATGAATCCAACAAACCACATAGAACTCAATGGGAACAAGAGAAAACCAAAAAACATAAAGAAGAAGAGGAAATCTAAAAGCAAAGAGGGAAAAAAAGAAAAGTTGTCATTGAAAGCACCATTTCTGTTATGGGAAAATTTCACCAAAGCAAACAAGTTACTTTTAATCCAATAGCTCAAAGAATGATATGCCCATATTTGTGTGTGATCATGAATAAGATCAAAGATTCAAAGCCCAATGTTTTGTTATACAAATAAATATATCCAACACTTACACATGACAAGATGGAGATCAGAAGTTGAAAACCTAGCATCCTCGTAGATCAGTGAATACTCTTGTGTACGATGCAAAGGGAGTACACTTACACTTGAAGATCTCATTCCACCTGCAATAAAATAAGACCCTACACACAAAACCACCAAACAAGAAAACAATGGCCTTTCTAGAGAGGGCATGTTAGCTTAACACCAACATATGCAAGCATAAACATATTCAAAACATGGATATAGAAAGTGAACATGTATCTATTCATCTAAAATGAAAGTACAACAAATGTATACCTTCTAGCATAAGAGATCCTCTCCTCATTCTTGTAGTATGGTTTTCTCTCCAAATATAGTAGAGTTCTCGCACTATAGTTTGGATACTTAATCTAACCCCCTTTTTTTATAGACATATTTGGGCACCGCAACCCCAAACTCATATGTCCATAAAATAAGGACTCCTTAAGTCCCTAAAAGTGTTGCTTCATACCCTAAAGGATCATGGTCAGCTGATTACGTCATTTCCCAGAAGTTCCACCTAAAAAACTACTCAGAAGTGGTCAAAACTGGACCATACAAACTGCTCCATGGGCAAGGTGCGATGCATAATGACTGCCTAACTAGCCAGGTGTGATGCATACTCAAATGGCCTTCTGTGAGGTGCGATGAGCAAGAATAGACAAATGGCAGAGATAGTTTGCAAGGTGGATGATCATGGAATCTTCCAAAAACTTCTCCTGTGACACTTGCCTCTTTGAATTCGCCCAGGGATGAGTAAGAGATCATGAAATCTCCAAGTGGAACCAAGAACTATCAGTGGAATGACACTAATCAAAAACCTAGAGTTGACTCACACCCTTGCAAGAAATCTATAAATGGATCACTCATCTGAGAGATCTAGAGGCTGGAATTTTGTATTTTGTAGGGAAGTGTTGTTGGTTTGTTGAGAAGAGACATTGCATTGTTATGTGATTGGCTTGTTCATTAGGTGAAGAGGGCTTCTACAACTGGGAGTATGATGCTGGATTAGACAGCTGGGTTGTAATCCTCTCTTACATTACTATTAATAGAGTTCTTTGAGTTTTCCTCCATATGATTTTGTATTTGTGAATCTTATTGTTTATGAATGCAATTGTACAGTCAATGTGTTTCTGATTCTGCATTGTTTATGATGTTTTAGATAGAGATGCTTTGATAGTTTGCTGTTACTTTGACTCTACAGGTACTCTTTGAAGCGGAACAAGTTGGAGAGGAGTGGAAAATTCTATCAAGGACAAGAGAAATCAAGCTAGGATCAAAGCGGAAGATCCAGGTTGGTCCTCTATTCTTCTCTTCCATCTATCACACTTAAAGGAACTCTTGAAAAGCTTTCATTGTTTGTTTATATGATAGCTACCCGTCTTAGTGGGACTAGCAGTTCGAATTGACACTAGTTTTCCCTAAAACAAAATGGTGACTCCACTGGGGAACGAATAGTTTGTTTTGTTTGTTTATTGTTTGCTTTATAAACTACAGACGGAGCCTAAAGTTAAGCTAGCAAGCCTTCGAAATGCCTTTGCTATGCAATTGCGAAGTAGATAAATGCTGCTTCAGTCAATCTCTGGGTTGGTTTATGAATTGAACATCTGACTTACAAAGCATCCTAAATGCCCTTGTGGTAGCTCAAAACCTCATCAGATCTTACCCTTATGCTTTGTGTTTACTGTCCATCATTGCTCAGCCTAAATCACTGAACTTAGCTGTAAGTTTGAGCAAAAACCAAGCTCAGTTTCGCTCGCTGGCCCATCGCACTATCTATAACTATGTGACCTAGATGCATCGCACCTCCCGTGTGTTGCAGGTGAGATACATCTCTGTTTCCCTGTGTTACAGGTGCGATGACTGAGTAAACTGTGTTTTCTTCTATGAAATTTGGTTTTTTCTCTCTATTTTTAGCTTTATTCAGTAGTTTTGCTGTTCATGATTAGTACCTTCTTGCTATAACCATATTCCTTCACATTATTTCGGCCTCCATCAATTAGGAATTGTAAATGTTTTTGTGTATTTTTCGATCATTTGCAATCCTCCTTTGTTGAAGTATCCTAATCGAACTGTTGTTTTTGATGCAAGTGTCGTAATTGTCATTTTGATTCAAAAGAAGAATGTCGTAAAGGCTTCCTCTTCTAGATAGTTCATTGTACTTTTTTCATTGTACTTGATTTTGAAATTATTAGTATTTCAAGTGTCGAAAACAGTTTTAAATTCGAAATCGAAAAGTGTCGTCTTAGTCTTCCTTTTGTTTTGAAAAGAAAAAATTGTTAGTATTGTCGCTTTGAAAGAAAATAGTTCAGATCTGTACTTAGCTTTCTTTTTGTCATTCACACATTAAGAAAGTGGAAAACAAATACATGCATGTGCATCTGCATTTTGACTGCTTGCGAAATTTGATTTAGGAAAGTGCATTTAGTGTGTGCTCTATGCTCTCTACTGAAAGAAAAATCGTTATCTTCTTTCCTTTGTAGCTAGGATTTTCATTGCTAAAAGAACATAAACGACTGTTTATCATTTTAGATTGCATATTTAGGAATTTCACATCTACATCACGTGGTGAACCTTGAAAGACAAACTTCTAAGCAAGATCAACTCTAAAATAAACCTTAATGAACATAAAAACGCTTTGGAATCTAACGCAACACATCTAGAAGTCTAGGCTAGAGATGTGTTCTGGTGTCGTAAAACCTGGTAATTATCGTTTTCATCGAAGGTTGGGTGATTCCTCCTCTTTGATACGACAAGTGCCAGTACGGACTTGTGCTCCTTGTACCGTCGAGTATATATTGGGAGACCACAATAGACTATTATCCTTTATCCTTAGGAAGCCATGTTTGCCGCCCTATCGATCGTAATGCACTGAACACAACATTCGAGAAGATTGACTGTTGTACATAAGTCCTTGGTAATTTCTTTATCATTTATCACCAAGGTGTATTTTGCAGTTTTACAATCGATTTGGTAAACCCTCTAGCTAGACTCCCAGAGAAGTCACTTTCATTCCTTTTCGACTCCTTAAAAGAAAAGGTCCATCTGAGCACTTGTCACTTCATGCTCATTAAAAATCAAAGGAGACTAGAGTCACCTTTATCTTTTTATCGACTCTTTAAAATTGAAAAATCAAGCTGCGTAAAAATGTCTTAAAATTCATTTAAATCGGAATAACATTTTTCCCCTCTAATTTTTGAGTTGATCAAGTAATCCGCAATCGTGGAAGAAATTCAATCAAAACCTCGTCGTTCACGGAGACTAGCGAGTCAACCGCCTTTGACCTCAGAAACGAAACCATCCCAGGCAAAGAATTCTCATTTAACTGAGTCCAATTCACCTGATTTATTTGAAACTTGTGTTTCAACATCATCAGAGACTGCAGTTACTCCAATTATTCCTGGTACATCTGCCTTTATAGAAGAAGTTCTGCAGTTACAAGAGGACATTAGAACTGATCCTAGTGTAATGGTAGACACCTCTATTCTTGAAGCAAATCCACCTAGGACTGATCAAGAAACTGAAGTTCACTTGCATGAACATCTGGAAGTTGAATTCCAAAGTTCGGAAGGTGTCACCCCTCCAATATCTGTTACTGCAGAAGCTACACATTCTTCGGCTCCAGAAATATTTTACAGACCTGACGGTCTACCTCTTCCACCTGGATTGATTGCTATAGAAGAGATAGTAGAGGATCTTACACCCAATACTCCAGTGCATTTTGGAATTGGTATCCACTTACATCCTTCTACTACAGAAGTTAGTTCTTTTTCATAGCAAGTTCCTGTCGAATCGCTAGGAAATATTTTGGATAGACTAAACATGTTTGAACAACCTTCAACATCTAGGACTGTGTCAATAGACACAGCTATGGCAGAGCTTCCTGCAGCTATTCCTACAGTGATTGCTAGTATACCATCTGTCCCAACAAGTTATTAACAACAAGCCAAAGTCTAATCAGGGACTGTTTCGACGATATGGTCAGTTCCTATTTCTTCATCTAGATTCTCATCTGGTAATTCTTATGTTGAAACACAACAAGTCGATCCGATGTGTCCTTAAAGGCCAATCTAACCTTTAAGTACCGGATTGACACCATATGGGGGGCAGTATGCCTTTTCATTGTTCCCTCCTAGAGAACAACCATATGAGAGTTTACAACAAAGTTTAGGTCAAACTGGAATTACATCCAGTGGTTGGGTACCAATATTGCCTCAACAACCAAGGGTTGTATATTCAATGCAATCAGTCCATCCTGTGTTGAATATTTCCACTACACTTGCTATCATGACTGTATCGCAAGTACAAGCACTACCTGTTGTATGTCAACCTCAAGTTTCTCAGGTTTCCATACAACAACCTCTTGTCTCAACAATTCAATCACAACCTCAGGTTAGTGCCTCCTTATCTGGAATGACTCAGGCTCAAACAGGTACTATGACTCTGCATATTGGTCAATCATCCAGTATTGGACAACAGAAAATGGTCCAACAACCATGGCTGGTTCAATACCAACAACCGCAATTCCAGTAATCATACCAAGGACCTGAGCAACAATTCTTTGTAAGTAATGGGCAATCACATTTCCAAAGCGGTTATCAACAACCATACTATAATGGCTATGCCCATCAACTTATCAAAGTTACCAGCATCAAATACATTATGTTGGTATGCAAAGACCTACAACTCAGGCGATTCCACCTTATCCTGGGTATGCTTCGCCTAACCTGAATCACAGTTGCCCTTTGTAGCAACTCTAGAATTACCAGATCTAAACTGGCTAATGAATGATCTAATTGCTTATGCCCCTTGGTGGCCTACGATTCCTCATAAACTTTCCTCTGATATTCCTAAATTCAATGGAAATCCAGGTGAAGATCCATCGAATCATGTGACGACTTTCCATTTGTGGTGTTCATCCAACACCCTGAATGATGATTTGATTAGGCTTCACCTTTTCGAGTGAATGTTAATAGGTTTGGCAGCTAAATGGTATATAGAATTGCGTAGATCTTCGTTTGACAACTTCAGTACTCTTGCCACTACCTTTTTAACCCATTTTCGGTTACCCATAAGGTATGAAACAGGGACAGAACTCCTTACCAACTTTAAATAGACAATAGCCACTCACATATTTGATCATATTCATGAGTGGCGGCGTCGTTGAAGAATGGTGAAGACATACGTTCCTAATAAGCTTTTAGCTGAATGGTTTATAAAGTCATTGTTACCCTCTATTATAGAGGATGTGGCTAAGGGAGGAGTTGTTACAGAAGAGCAGGTCATTGCTCATGCGCAATATTTAGACTTGATCTATACTCAGTCTAGCACGCTCTACGACAAAATTCTTGATGCTCCTAGACTAGAATTTTCCATTCCTCCTCCTCCTAAATCAAATAAAGACTCTCATGCTGGTGATGGCATGATAGGTACGACAAGCACGAAAACTGCAAAGGCTACATCTAAGAAAGCCCGTACGGTTTCTAGTCAAAAAGCAGATGAGGAACCTCTCGCCTCAGAGGTCAATGCCATGTCAACCGACAAAGGCAAAAATGCTAAGCAACCAGGGGGCAAGAAGAAAGGGACAAACAACAAGAAGAAACAGGAGGATTCAACTCCTAAGAAACCTTCTGGAAACCCTACTGGAATGAAGAAACCTAATCAACCATGTTTTCTATGTGATGAGGACCATTACACAAAAGATTGTCCACTTCAAGCTGAAGTTAAGAAGTTTTTCAAAACGACTTCAAATACCTCAGCGGTATTGACTAATCCGTTTCCAAATCCAGAAACTAACCTAGTTGCTAGCGATTGTGCTTCCTCATCCCAAGTGCTAATGCTATCCATCTCAAAACAGCAAAATGACACTTTGATATCTACAAGGAATAAGGATTATGTAAATCCACAATTGTCGAATGGAAAGGCTACAGATCAACCAAGCAGTTTGACAACAACTTCGTCAGAAGTTGTTCCACCAATCATTCCTGAATTAACAATAAAACCACCTAAGGGAGTAGTACATAAATCGACATTTAATCCTCGTGCTTGAGTGGCATAGAATTATAATAGAGTGGAGGATCTAGCCCAATCGCCATCCGCTATGTCGACACTTGAAGTACTATAGAATTTACCCTCCCAAAAGCAGGCTTTGTTATCAATGATAGGTGGGATTGATCCAGCGGATTCCAATCTAGTGGCCTTTAATCATAAAGGATACGAACCTCAGTTACCAGCACAACTCGCTTTCCTCATACAGGTAAAAGCCCTCAACAAAACTGTTCATCGAACAATCATTGATGAGGGAGCATCTACCTGTATTATGTCAATGAGTTGCTGGAAAACTTTAGGCTGACCACCCTTGTCACAATAATCAACGACTTTAAATGCATTCGATGGAAGAACATACACGTCATATGGGATAATAAGTAACTTACAAGTTGAACTGGGGGGCAAGACAGTAGAAATTGAAGTTGAGGTCATTGATGGAAACCTTGACTACAATATCTTGCTAGGAAGGTCCTGGATCTATGCTATGGCTGTCATTGTGTTAACATATTTTAGAAAGATTGCATTTCCCTTCCAAGGTGGAATTACAATTGTTGACCAACTAACATTTTTCCCCAATAGTTCACAAGCTACTGGAAGCATTCCATTGATCCATGGAAGTTCTCAATCGCTTCAACATGTCGGAGTAGGTCTCCTAAAAGACTCATCCTTAATGGGTACTTTTAACCTCCCACCTCCAAGTAATCTAGCGGAAGTGGCCATAGTGGAGACCTGTCATATGATATCTTCTACATCATCAAAGATTAAGAAGGACTCTCACCATTCTGATAATCTGACTGACATGACTCAATTAAGTGATGTTGTACGTTATGTACTGGGGACATTGGAACCAGATCTTTCCTTCATGACCCCTTATGAGTTGTGATCAAAGGTTGCCAGAGGATAGTTCGTTGACTGGTGTCAACCTTGTTAAAAAATGAAACCAAGGATCTGAGCAGATTTCCTTGTCTTGTGTCAAGCTCGTTAAAAAAGGAAACAAGGCTGAGCAAAGTTCTAAGTCGAGTCTTTCACTTGATCTCATAAAGGAACCTTCATTCCATCCACCTAATTACTGCGAGTAGTCTGGTAAATCTAATGACGCCTAGGGGCATGCACCCTTGTCTATTTTGCGGACAAACCTAGCTGTAGAGATAAGTTTCCCTGTAAGTTATGTGATCGGTTCGAATGACCTTTCACCCTTTTCTATTTGGTGGACAAAGTGCAGGAAGTGTTTTGTCTAAGTATTGACAGAAAATCATCCTGCTTAACCATAGTAATTTTCCAAATGGTTACTAAAGACTTTTTTTTTTTTATGCTGGGGGCATGCAAACTTTTTTATACAATAAAAAACAACCAATTTCATTTTTTAGCTTTTTAGCTTTATAGTTTGGTCATTCCTAGCTTACATAGAAAGGAAAATGAGCAATGTTTCCGCAAGGTTCAAGCTCGTTAAAAAATAAACTCGCCTAAGAGCAATGTTCCCGCAAGGTTTAAGCTCATTAAAAAACCAACCCGCACTGAGCACATGTTGGCACAAGGTTCAAGCTCATTAAAAAATAAACCTGCCTTTGGTAAATAACCTTTTGTGATCACTTTGCTATCTGCCCTTTTGAACTTTGGTTGTGTTCCTTCCGTCACCTCCATTTCATTCAATCGACCATACGCTTCCACTTGATTGTTTAACCTTTTGAGGAACATCTGCGACGAGTGATTCTGATTGCCACCCTCTTCTCATTGCCATGTTTTAAGAAGTTCCAAACTTACCTGGAACCAGCTGCTACCTAGAAATATCACTTGTTCCTAAAAAACGAGCCTCTTTTAAACTCTTTTTAGACTCATTAAATATAAAAAGATTTTAAGCTTTTGTGGTAGTTTTTTGCAGTGGTATGATCCGAATTATCCACAGTTTTTCATTCATATTCTTTCTGATTTAGTCCTAATGATGGACACCCTTTGGGGTTTGAAACGTCGACGGAATGAACATGAAACTATGGATAATCCGGATCATACCACTATATAAAAAGATTGTCGAGCTATTAGCCTTCCTAGCTCATTAAAGTAAAGGGAATGTTATCCCTCTCATATATTTTAATCTTTTTAGACTTGAGGGATTATTGAACAAAATGATCGAGCACTTTTCTTTGTCGGCTCATTAAAACTATCGAAAAGTCATCCCTTTCATATTATTTTACACTTTTTCAGACTTAAGGGATTATGCCACAAAAAAGGACTGTTGGAGTCTCATTTTCGTTCATTTTCAGACTCTCTAAACAAGCAAAGGACCGAGTAATATTTATTGTTAAACTCGTTAAAACAATAGTGACAAAATTGTCCATCTAGACAAGAACAAGTCTCACTGACGCTAGGCTCGCTAAACACAAAGCGACAGGTTTGCCCGAAGGGCAAATTATAGACCAAGCATATGTTATCCTCCTCAAGCTTGTCAAAAATAAAGATGTACTAGTTAGCAATGACTTGGGAAAAATGGGAAGAAAACTTGAAGAACTCTATTGGTATCAAGTCTCTCTTGAACATGACACTTTCACTCCATCACCGTGATTGAGTTGGGTTGGGTTTCCATTCACTGTCACCATTGGTCCGCTGTGCCATCCATGGGGTTAATGCTACCAGTCCATATCAGTGTCGCCAATATGTTCAATAGAAGTCATTTGTAGAATTCACCATCCATCAAATGCCTCATCCATTGCATTACATCCACGCTTCATTTTTCATGACCGCCATTCCTGAACCTCATATCATCAGATCGTTTTCACCTCCACAAAAATCATTTGCTCCATTTCGTGTCGTAGATGTTGGATACATCAAGGCCCTCCTATGATAGGTCACTTCTTGTCGACATTAGCTCATCATCCAAGAAGTTGACTTAGAAACAACCCTTTCAATACTTTGAAGCTTGCATGCCTCAATGGCAAGTTTCTCACTTCCGGTGACAGGATTACATCAATGACCTTCGACCGAAAGGCTTTGCGTGGTGTTCGACATCGGCTTGTATATTCATACCACGTGAATTGTACTGTAGTACCTTGAGGGTCATCATCATTATCGGTGACTGCTCTCGTGTCTGTTAACAACTTACATTATTGCCTGGTAATCAGGAGATGTCTTTCCATGTTCGACTTCAGAACATCTTTTCACATGGATCGACTTGTATATCAGGCGAAGATTGTACGAGTTTTGAAGACCCGAGATCTTGTTTCATCCATTCGGGCTATGATATATTCAGGAAAATAAAGACATCGATTGTACACAGAAGCTACACAGATAGTCATCTAGCCAGGGAAGATGACTCTTCATGCGAGGAATCACAAGTCTGTGATAGCAAACGATTGTCTGTCCTATGTACATGAAGATGAATTTATAAAGCTGAGCATGGGAATGCTCGCCTCAGCTATATCATGAAAATAATCTGATGTTGATGTATTTTATTGTATTTTATACAGGTCACCTTCCAGTTTGAATACCTCAGATCCTCATGAATAAAGCATTTCACCTGACATCAGAAGATTTACGACCCATGATTTAGGGGGCATCTATTATAGACAGATTTGGGCATTGCAACCCCAAACTCATATGTCCATAAACTAAGGACTCCTTAAGTCCCTAAGAGTGTTGATTCATACCCTAAAGGATCATGGTCAGCTGATTACATCATTTCCCAGAAGTTCCACCTAAGAAACTACTCAGAAGTGGCCAAAGTTGGACCATACAGACTGCTCCATGGACAAGGTGTGATGCATACTCAAATGGCCTTCTAAGGGGTGAAATGAGCGAGAATAGACAAATGGCAGAGACGGTTTGCAAGGTGGACGATCATGGAATCTTCTAGAAACTTCTCCTGTGACACTTGCCTCTCTGAATTCGCCTAGGGATGAGTAAGAGATCATGAAATATCCAAGTGGAACCAAGAACTATCAGTGGAATGACACTAATCAAAAACCCAGAGCTGACTCACACTGTTGCAAGACATCCATAAATGGATCACTCATCTGAGAGATCTAGAGGCTATAATTTTGTATTTTGTAAGGAAGTGTTGTTGGTTTGTTGAGAAGAGACATTGCATTGTTAGGTGATTTGCTTGTTCATGATGTGAAGAGGGCTTCTACAACTGGGAGGATGATGCTGGATCAGACAGCTGGGTTGTAATCCTCTCTTACAGTACTATTAATAAAGTTCTTTGAATTTTCCTCCATATGATTTTGTAGTTGTGAATCTTATTGTTTATGAATGCAATTGTATGGTAAATGTGTTTCTGATTCTGCATTGTTTATGATGTTTTAGATAGAGATGCTTTGATAGTTTGCTGTCACTTTGACTCTACAGGTACTCTTTGAAGCAGGAAAAGTAGGAGAGGAGTGGAAAATTCTATCAAGGACAAGAGAAATCAAGCTAGGATCAAAGTGGAAGATCCAGGTTGGTCCTCTATTCTTCTCTTCCATCTATCACACTTAAAGGAACTATTGAAAAGCTTTCATTGTTTGTTTCTAAGATAGCTACCCGTCTTAGTGGGACTAGCAGTTCGAATCGAAACTATTTTTCCCTGAAACACCTTTCCTCTTGGTGAGATTATAGAGGACCATTCTATCCTCTAGGAGAATGTATCTAGACAACTAGGGGCTTGATAAGTTAGGAAAATTCTACAATAATGGACCCCTAACCAACTCATACACAAGTGGGTCAAGTTGACCTCCTTGGGAATGATAGACTCTAGAAACATTTTTAACAATTATGAGTTTTTTCTCAATTATATCAATTATGAAATAGTTATTATCTCATAATTATAATATTTTGGAAAATTAATTATGAGAAATAACTCAATCGTGTAATTTTTTTGGAACGGTATCCCCCAAGGACAGTTTTGGGGCTAGAAGCCCATGTTTTGGGTCAAATTTTGTAATAAATTTGTAAAGTCTCCACATTTTGTGGTCGTGGAGCGCGAAGATGTGATGAGTAATAAAGGGTTGTACACCCTTATTTTTGTAAAGTAAAGTCAGTTGTAAAGATCTACCCATGGTTCGTGGATCATGGGATAGTATAAAAAGAGCTAAGTAAGTAAGCTCTGAGTAGTGATAGGAGTCATAAGTTGAGTAAGAAGTCTTGAGCGATAAGAAGAAAAGTCTAAGTTTTGGGTTTTAGTGTAGGTAGAGGCTCTGCAGCTAAGTGCACAGAGGCCTAGGGTAGAAGTCTACAGCTGAGTGCGCGGACCCTTGCAGCTATGTGCATAGGGTGGATAGAGTTTGTAATCATTTGAAGATATCAATAAAGAGAAGCATTCTATAAATTCCATGTCTTATTTCTTGTTAATGCATCATGTCATATTGAATATGAATTTCATTTATAATGTTTATGTGATGCGTGAATGTATGTAATTACGTTGGATAATTGAATGCAATTAAGGATATTTGTTTACGCAGTGCTAATTGTGGTTGTTTAATAAGATAAGTAAGACACTTAAGGATAATTTGGAAACCTCTTCTATACGCTGCTTTAGCAGCGCGAAAGTACCTGAACCACATGTTAGGGTTGCATGAAGGCCAATCATACCCCTTTGCGGAGGTATTGAGGGGTGGAATATAGGGCTAGGCAGACAGAGTCCTAGAACTTAACGACCTACACGAAAGCAGGAATAGGAGGAATAAACCAACATCACGACCATCTCAGGGTGTGGAAACTTAGTTCCAGCATCCCCGCATACTGCTTTGGTTGAGACTTTGGTCCGTGCTCTATGGGCTGATGCCGAAATGGCCAGTAGTGTAGGGATTTTTTTGGCTAACTAATGCTAAACTTGGGTCAGGCCCCACTAAGCCAACAAATGGTTTCGTTGTTGGGACCGGAATCTGCATAAGAGATGTGTGATGTCGTATCATTGGAATCCAACTAAGAAAGAGATCGGAGACTAGCTAGATAGGATGATCCACGAATTCACGGTGTAGGAGAATAGAAATCCACGACTGACAAAGGAATAGTGGCTAGACAGATACCTATATATTGAAATACACGAGATCTTTTTATGTTCCTTTTCGATTCAGTTATATGAGTGGATCGCGAAGATAGCAGATACCCAAGGAATGTGGAGACTTGATGGTCCTATCATTTGGACTCCGGAGTTAGTACAGAGACTGGAAACCTCTGAGGATAAGATCGCCCTCACTATTGATCATTGGCTCGATTGCATCATAGGAGGATTTGTGACTGAATTCACGATTGACACCTCAGTCAGCTATAGCGAGGTGGAGTGGTGCTTTTTCAAAGGACCGTGAGGTAAGTAGATCCATGCGCAGTTGAAAAATCTTTGCCTTGAGATGCAAAGTTTGAAGTAGGACAGAACAGTTCAGCCAGAAGCGCGTGAAGAGGTATGGTGCCTCAAATGCAAGGGTCACAGGCATGATAAAGACCATTTCCTGGTCTTTACGAACTACATTGCAGGAGGGGAACCAATGCCTTTAAGGCCAGAAACTCAAGCAGGACCAAGCACGGGGCCTTCATTGTGGTGCACTATATGTCAGGTAGTAGGAAAACATGCCACGGATAACTATCATTTGCTATAGAAGTTTGTACAAACACCACAACAACTGTTATGCAACTTCTGTAGGTCGGTAGGGCATGATGAGCGCAACTGCAGGAGGTATGAATTGATGATAGACAGAACACTTGCCTATAGGGTTTAGGTAGAAATGCGGCCCCCTGACCAGAACATGGGAATAGCGCGAACAGGCTTTCAGGGGCGCCGACGAGGTTGAGGTGGAGGAGGACTTGGCAGAGGTTGGGGACAACTGATTTGCTACAATTACGGAGGACTAAGACACTATTCCTGTGATTTCACTAACCCAATGCGTCCGTCGTGCAAATATTGCACTCTGTTTTATCATGAGATAGAGAACTGTCCTATGTTGATAGCAATGATACATGAAAAAGGGGTGCTACCACCTCAGCTAACTTAGAACCTGCGGATGATGAGGTCTGAGCCTCGCAAAGAGGATCCAAATTTGAATATGTGCTCTAAAGTGGAATTTCAATAGGAGATGATAAGGGGAAACAACCTGAAGACAATGCATGGGTTCGCAAAGCTCTAGCAAAGGAGGCAGAATTCGATTTGGAGTGCGCACACGAAACATTCATGGAAGCAAAGAAGAGCTTCGCTGAGGCCTCCACCTCAGGGAGAAAGGATAAACCTGATCAGGAAATGGACCCTTCTATGCTTACGACCTTTCTAGAGACCTGCATGAAGTTGTTGCGTGATAGAAAGGCTGTGAAGGGACTATAGGATATTATAAATAGATGCGTCAGAAACACTTCAGGTGAACCACACATGGTACAAATGATTGGTAAGCATAAAACAAGGAGAGGATGATAGATGAGGCTGACCACACAGATAGGAGAGTATGAAATGGATTAGGTTATTTTGGACCTAGGGTCAAACACGAGTGTCCTACCAAAGCAGACTTGGGAGAACATGGGAAGAGTCACGCTGTAGTGGTCTCCGATTTAATTAAGGATGGTGAATCAGTAGAAGATCATCCCCATGGGGCAGCTACAAGGGGTGAATGTGGATATTGAAGGCATGAGCGCACTAGTTGACTTTGAAGTAATAGAAATTGTGGATGATAAAAACCCCTACCCTACACTCCTTGTCATTGATTGGGCTACTGATATGAATGGGGTAATTAACCTAAAGAAGTGAAAGATGATATTTGAGAAGAAATCACTCCACGTAATAGTACCCCTAGATCTTGCTGAAGGATTTCACTATATTGAACCAATCCGCGATTATGAGAGCGATGATGATCTAGACTGTATCTATAAGATAACTACGCGAGACCAAGATTGGGTGAATCCAATATTGGATGGATGAATTACATGGGATTGCGAGAGTTCCTGCACCTTGGACTCTGATGAAGAATTAGAGCATGGGCAGAATCGGTTACATGAAGTAACCACACTGCGCTGTGACATGATGACCTGATCATTGCACTGTGTGTCGTTAGAGGTAAGAAATCTGCCCACTTATGATGGCTTGAATGATGTAGATATATTTTTGGATGCATTTGGGAGGGAGGTACTAGAGAAGTAGTGCTTCTAGGCCTTGTATTGGGAACTGTGCACTACACCCGCAAGGTTGTGGGGTATGCATAAGGCTAGCTTTGATGATTGGTGCGAATGTAGGAGGATGATGAGAACATGCTTTGGGAGGCTGAAGGTATGAATGATAGACAAATACGATGGGCAGGATGATCCGCGAGTGCACTTGGCCAAATGGGCTCAGGCTTATGGAGAGAAGCCCCAACCTGAATGGGTGCACTTGTTTTGTCACACCCTGGATGTTGTCCTGATGAACTGGTACTTAGAAACAGAGCTTCGTCATGGTATAGGTGAATGGGATATTCTGCACGAAGGATTCATAATGACATTCAACTTTGAAGATAGGTTTGACTGTATTGACGAAGCACTACAAGAAGTGAAAGTAGTGATATTTAAGATACCGCAAGATCCTTTGGACTTGATTCAACCTGATTGGACCACTCAACTAAGTCACACGCTGGAATGCTATAACGTGACCGCTGAAGAAGAAGATGAGGATTTGCGAAATATTAACATCCCTGAAACTGAAGGTCACCACGATGTTGAAGGACCGCATATTGAGAATCTTGATATAACTACGCCACTGAAAACGAAATAGGTAAATATTGGTACAGAAGTAGAGCCCAAATTCATGAAGATTGAAGACTACTGGGATGACGCAACGGTGGATAAGGTCCTTGAATTATTCCATGAATACCAAGATTTGTTCCCTACTAAGTTTATGGATCTAAAAGGGATAATAAGGGACCTAGGTGTTATGAAGATCACGTTGAATCCTGACGCGAAGCCGGTTAAGCAAAGACCTTACCATTTCAATCCAAAGTATAAGGAGAAGGTCTGCTTAGAGCTAGACAAGATGCTCGCAGTAGGCATCATTGAGCCCAGAGAAGAATCCAATTGGGTAAGCCCAATGGTGGTATAGGAAAAGGAGTAGAAGGATGAAATAAGGATATGCGTAGATCTCAAGAAGTTGAATGACGCCTGTGCACATGATCCTTTCTCGACTCCATTCATTGATGAGGTGTTGGATAATGTAGGTGGCCAGGAAGCATATTTCTTCCCTGATGGGTTCTCTGGGTACCATCAGATCAAGATCATGCAGGAGGATAGAAGTAAGACGACCTTTGTGATTGAGTGGGGATGTTTTCAGTACACTGGAATGCCTTTCGGATTAAAGAATGCGCCTACGATTTTTTCACGCGTAGTCGTTGCGACGTTCAAGGAATTTATTCATAAATTCCTGGAAGTGTACTTTGATGACTGGACTATGTTTGGGTTGGTGAAACGCCATGTAGAAAGCTTGCGCCTGATGCTAAATAACTGTTGAAGATACCAGATTGAGCTCAATCTGAAGAAATGCCTGTTTTGTGTTCCTTTTGGGACCCTACTGGATCATGTGGTTTGTAGACAAGGACTAATGGTAGATCCCCTAAAGATCGCGGTGATACTTAACTTGGAAGTGCTGAGGAGTGTGAAACAGCTGCGTGCTACCCTAGGACTTATAGGATATTATAGAAAGTTTATAGAAGGATATGCCCAGATCACAGTGCCTATGGAGAAGTTGTTGAAAAAGGATTTCACATTCTTTTGGAACGAGGATTGTAAGAAAAGCTTGAATATATTGAAAGAAAAGATGGTCACCACACTGATCCTAGTCTTCCCGGATTGGAAGGAATTTCATGTACATGTTGACACATCATGTATAGTGCTGGGAGTAGTATTGACACAAGCTGGCGGAGGAGACTTGGACCATACTATAGAATTCGCAAGCAAAAGGTTATCCAAGGTGGAGAAGAACTATTCCACCACTTAGCACAAAGGGTTAGCCATGGTATACGCACTCCAAAAGTTTAGAAACTACTTGCTAGGTGGCCATTTTAAGATGTATGTGGATCATTCCATGTTGAAGTACCTAGTCAATAAGCTTGTGTTGGGGGAAAGAATTTGCAGGTGGTTGTTATTGTTCTCAGAGTATGATTTTGACGTTATTGTGAAACCTGGACGACTAAACGCTGGACCATACCATCTGTCATGCGTCGAAACAAGGGAGGAGCCCACTAACTTGGAGGAAGGATTGCTTGATGCATAGCTCTTTGCAATGCACATCACGGATGGTCATTTTGAAGATATCATACACTTCCTAACAACAGGAACTGCCCCGGAAGGATACACCATCCAGCAGAAGGAGGAGTTAGTGGTGCGCGTGACAAACTTTTCTGTCATTGCTGGGCTTCTGTATAAAATGGGGTCTGATGAGATATTACGACAATATGTATAGAAGTTTGGAAGCAGCAGTATCCTCATGGATGCTCATGGGGGCGCCATGGGAGGGAATTATGCAAGAAGAGCGACCACGTAGAATATTTTATGCACAGGGTTGTGGTGGCCAACCCACCATTAGGATTCAAAAGCGTACTGCAAAGAGTGTGATGTATGTCAAAGGACTGGCAGGCCATTGTGGAGGGATGAGCTGCCTCTAAATCCACAGATGACGTTACAACTCTTTTAAAAATGGGTGATATATTTTGTGGGACCCATTCAACCCCAAGGAAAGATAGGAGCAAGGTGCATTATCACTGCGATGGAGTATTTGACTCGATGGGTGGAGGCACAATTGCTAAAGGATTGCACAGGCACGATTGCTGCAAAGTTCCTCTTTGAGTATGTAATGAAGTGATTCAGGTGTCCAAATATTTTGATGAGTGATTGTGGTACACACTTTCTGAATGAAACGATCAATGTGCTAATGGAGGAATTTCAGGTATATCACCAGAAGAGCACGCCTTATCACTCACAGGATAATAGGATGGTGGAAGCATTCAATAAAGTGTTGGAAAACGTGTTGACCAAGGTTTGCAATGCTCAGCGAAGTGATTGGGACTTGTGCATACCTGCAGTACTATGGGCCTATCTGACGACATGTAAGAAGTTGACTGGACAAACACCCTTTAGGCTTGTATATGGTGTTGAAGCAGTGATGCCCATGGAATACATTGTTCCTAGTCTATGCATAGCAGCACTCACAGGTATGATGGATCACGGAGCCCTGGAAGAGAGGCTCGCACAACTGGCTGAGCTTGAGGAAGAAAGATTTCTAGCTGGATTTCACCAACAGGTCCAAAAGCAGCACAAAAAAGCATGGCATGATCGGCACATTAAGTTGCGCACCTTTAAGGTAAATGACCTGGTTTTGTTATATGACAGCAAGTTTGATAAATTTCCAGGGAAATTCTGAATGCACTCGTTAGATCCCTATGTCATTAAGAAGATTATCAATGGAGGAGTGGTACAATTGGTCAAATTGAATGGAGATCCCTTCCCAGGAAAGGTGAATGGCAATCGCTTGAAGCCATACATCGGTGGTCCAGCCATGTGACTATATGAAGGTAGCACAGTCTTAGCACTCCAGGCAGTTGAAAGGAGGCGCAGGACTATAAACTACACTGCCCGAGTTGGGGAGCTGCACGATTGGAGGATTGTGCAAAGAAAGGAAGTGTTATAGGGTTCGCGACAACATGAAGCGAGCTACGCTACCCAGGGAGAAATCACGCAGGTTGGCTAAAAAGTGACCGTTAAAGTCATTGTTCATGATTTAATGGTAGAAATACGACAAAATGGAGTGGGTGACCGACATTAAGATGAAATTTATGGGTCAGATCCTTGAAAATCTACCACCAATCCGGCATTAATGAACCACATTTGGGGGGAATGGTCGGATTTTAATTCAAAAATCCCTATAAATTACAAGTGGTTGTCTAACGAAAAACACTTGGCATTTTGAGAATTGAGTTGTTGAGCTCTCAGGCACACATGAATCGCGAGCACTTCGAACTTCTGATATCCAGTTCAGTATTTGAGACATTGTTAGAGGAGAAATAGGAGTTCTTGCAAAACATCATGTCGGTGCCCATAAAAGCTATAGATACCGAAGTAGAGGAGTCAGTGCTGGAAATTGAGATGGAGGCCGAAGAAGTTGCTCCTGAAGTGACCGAAGTATTAGCGGAAGTCCATAAATCCCCAAGGATGCTGAGACCAAAACTGACCCCAACCAAGGAGACCACGAAGGATAAAAAGGGTAAGTAGCCTTCAATACTAGTGTGCGTATCACCGAGAAGAAACCCACCGAAGCCCACCGCACAGGAGAAGGGAAAATCCATCAATCTAGAGCTGGAGGAGGAAGAAATCGAAGACATCTTAATGGATGATGAGGATGTGGGGATAGATGTGGAGGAAGTTGATGCCCAAGGTGCTAACCCTATCACTCGGTTTCTTGAGTATGTCCCTCTGCGCAAGGGCAAGGTCAAGATGCCGAAAGATATCGATGAGAGCAAGGTCCCATTGTAAACCCCTCTACTGCTTGATGAAATTATCTTTGAAGGACCGTGCTTGGGGTGGGTTCCTTTGCTAAAACTTGAAGACTGGGACTTGGCTGATGATGAGAACTTCCCACACTTGGCGACCAAGCAGCTGATGCATCACATTATTGACACAATGACCGAAATGACCACATTGGAGCCGCAAAGGTGGCTCAGAGGAGTAGACAAGGTAGGGTTGCTCAACCTGCTTTGGGTGCCACACTACAACCGCACCCTGGTTACAATATTGGTCATCAAGCAGCTGCTATGCTTGGTGCATGATGGGTGTCTATGGCTGGAGGGGCCAATAACCATCACTGACAGGTTGATGTTGAAAATAGCAACAAGAAATGCTAAAAATAGAAGTGCTAAAAATATCATTTCTATCAATAGCATTTCGAGATACATTCCAATTTTAGTTAGTCCCTGAACTAAAATTGAGAATTGAAATTCGAATTTGATCTTAGCAGTTGTTTGAAAAATAATTAATTAATTCATCTTGAGTTAATTAGTTGGAGAAAATAAAAAATGAAGTCTATGTGAAGACATGCAACAATTTTCCCTTTGATTGAGGAAGTTATTACTTAATTAAGGAGATCACGATGAGTTGTACTTTGAGTTGTAATTAGTTAGCTCAGTTAACTGAGTTAAGTCCGATTAGATTAGTTCCAATAGTTTGTGGAACTAATGGTGAGTTCAGTTAGTTAATGCATGCATGCATGTAACTAGTGTACTTTAGATAACTGAATATTCTCTCATAAATAACTCATGCATGTCAGTTCAGTTAGAGACCCAGTTAAGATCAGAGAATGGGATAGTGCACTATCAGTTGCAGGAATATTCCATTCAGGATATCTCTTGCATGCAGAAGGAATTCATTCCTTGAGGATTCCGCAATTATTTCTGAGTTTTGTGAGAGGTGAATTCACACAGGTGGCAACTAGAGGACCTAGGAGAAACTGTGCAAGGAAATAGGAGGCTTTAAGGACTGAGGGAAGGCATATGTTGTGTCTATTTAGTCTATGAGCAGAATTGAGGGATTGTACTAAGAGTTGGATAGCTTGTGAGCTAAATCTTTGTGTAATCTAGAGATATTTCCACTTGTATGATAATATAGATAGTAGGGTTTTTAGCTGAGGCTTTCCCCAGAGTATTCTTCTGTGTTCATGTGTGATTGATTTCTCATTCTCTGTTATATGTGTTCTATTTGGTCTTGCTCAAAATTGATTAAGCTTCCGCAAGTTTTTTTGTAGAAGTAGATCAAGTATTTTTCTTTAGTATATTGCATTATCAGGTGATCTACAGTGAAAAATTCTACATGGTATCAGAGCAAAGGTGATCAAAGCGGAGAATAGTATACAGAGAAGGGAGAAGTTCGAAGTTTGAAGTTCCTGATTATAGAAATCGAATTCTTATCACATCTCAAATTTCGCCAATGGCGTTCAATGGTTTGAGACTCAAGTATGCCCTGAATGGCAGCTTGAATTATATAGCTTGGAAGGATCACATGGAAGCGATATTAGAGGACAACGGTTTGAAGGACTTCATTGATCAAGAAGTCCCTAGGCCAACAGCTGCTAATGCCCAAGAATTGGTGGAATGGAAGAAATGTGTGGCTAGAGAAAGGAGGATTCTTCTGGAGGGAGTTCGTGACCACATTGTCTCGAGTCTCCATGGGAAGGAGACACCATTTTCAATGTGGAAAACATTGAAGGATCTATATAAAACAACAACGATCAAAGGAAGCTAGTGCTAAAAGACAAGCTTCAGAAAATCAAGTGTGAAAAGGGCGACACGATCTCTACATATATGAACAAGCTCACCACATGCAGGGATGAGCTTGGAAGTGTAGGAATCACGACAGTCGATGACAACATGGTGATTCTTGCTCTCCTCGGTCTTCCTAAGAGCTGGCATAGCTACCAAGACTTGGTAAATGGAAGAGAGAAACTTCCAGTTTAGGAATGACTGTGGTTGGATTTGATGCAGAAGGAGATAAGGAGAAGCACCATAGATGGATCTTCATCAAAGCATGATGATGAAGAAAATCTAGCCTTAGCAAGTAAGGCAAGGAAAGGGAAAGGGAAGGCTTACCATTCCAAATCGAGTTCTTCCCATGGTGGGAAGAAGATTGACAAATTGAAAGTGCAATCGAATTATGCTACGAATTTTCAACAGAAGAAATCGAAGAAGGGATCCTCGAAAGGATCAGATGGTGAGGCACTGGCCTGACAATTCGAATTGGATTTCACCCTCATTGCATGCATGGTTTCATCAATGGTGGGTTGTGTTTGGTACCTAGATAGTGGAGCCTCATTCCACATGATCGATGACAAGATTCTATTCAGTACCTTGGAGGAGAAGGACCTCTAGATGAGCATAAAGATGGGCAATGATGGAAAGTACGGTGTTTCAGGTGAAGGCACAATTGTGTTTCAGAGGGAGCATGGAGCTCCTCTCACACTAACTGATGTAGAGTATGTGCCTGGTCTAAAGAAGCACCTAGTATCCGTCGCTATGCTGGAAGAAAAAGGCTATGATGTAATCTTTAGTAAAGGAAAGGCATTCCTGAGGCACATTGGCACTGGACGGACCAAGAGGATTAGGATTTGAGTAAAGAATCTCTACAAGCTGGAGGTAGATGATTGTGTTGCATTGAGTTCCAAAGCAGAGTTGGTGCAAAGACAAGATGTTGGCAAGCTATGGCATAGAAGATTGGGCCACTTGCACCATGGGGCCTTGAAGATCATGCAACAGATCTCTACCGGACTTCCCAAGGGTAAACTGGAGCAAGTGGATACATGCAAAGGTTGTACCTTGGGTAAGTATGCAAAATATTCCTTTCAGGATCGAGACAATCGAGCTGGAGCAATCCTGGAGTGAGTTCATACAGATGTGTGTGGACCATTTGTGACAGCCTCCACCACTAAAAAAGGTACTATGTTATTTTCATTAATGATTTTTCTTGTAGATGTTGGATCTACTTCATGCAGAAGAAGGATCAAACCTTCTCAAGGTTTTGTGAGTTCAAAGCCTTGGTTGAGAAATAATCTGGAAAGAAAATAAGGGCCTTGCAAAGCGACAATAATGGAGAGCATATCTCTCAATAATTTAAGGACTTATGTGTAGTAGAAGGAATTGAACGGGAGTTGATGGCACCCCATAACCCACAACAGAATGGGGTAGCTGAAAGGAAGAACAGGATGATTGTGGGAGCAGCTTGGGCGATGCCGCATGACCAAGGCCTACCACTTCATTTGTGGGCTAAGGCATGCAATACAACAGTATACTTGCAAAATAGAAGCCCACATCATATACTAGGGATGAAGACACCAGTGGAGGCCTTCTCCGGGAAGAGAGCAGATGTGAGTCACTTTAGGATCTTTGGATCATCAATTTATTTCCATGTGACCAAAGATGCCCGAAAGAAGCTAGAGCCAACAGCTGCGTTGGGGATACTTGTGGGGTACACTGATACACCACACAACTATCAGGTGTTCTTGCCTACCAGTCAGAGGACAGTGGTATGCAAATATCTAAAGTTCAACGTGAAGAAGACCATGTAGTTTCCCTTGAGAGGGAGCTCAAGTTGCATGCAGAGGAGGAACTTTTGATTCCTAAGGAGGAGGAGCCTCAAACTGATGCGGAGCAGTCGCATGTAGAGGATCCAGGAGTGGAGACATCCACTCATGTAGAGTCTTCTAGAAATGGGAAAAAATTCTCAAGGGAAGCTGACAGATTGGTGATGGATATGAGAGAGAATGTGGGACAACCATCCTCTCAGCATAGACAGAGGAGATCACCAGAGTAGTACACTGGTTACATGGCCCTTGTTGGGGAGTGTGTAGAGATCGAACCATCTTCCTTTGAGGAAGCAGTGCAACAGCCAGTCTGGTTTGATGCTATGGTGGAGGAGTACAACTCCATAGTTCAGAACAGTGTTTGAGATGTTGTCCCAAGACCAGAGGACAAGTCAGTGGTGAGTTCACGATGGCTTTACAAGGTAAAGCAAGCAGCTGACAGGAGTGTGGAGAAACATAAGGCAAGGTTTGTTGCCCGTGGTTTCTCACAGGTTGAGGGAATCGTCTATGATGAGACTTTTTCTTCTGTAGTAAGGTACTCATCTATCAGATCGATGTTGTCACTATCAGCATAGATGGATTGGAAGATCCATCAGATGGATGTGAAGACTGCACTCCTTAATGGCAAGATTGAGGAAGAGGTGTACATAGAGCAGCTGGAAGGATTTGGGACCTTCGATCATGAGTCACATGTGTGCCGACTCAAGAGAGCTTTGTACGGGCTGAAGCAAGCACCTCGTGCTTGGTACAACAGGATTGATAGCTATTTCACCGGGTTGGGCTTCACAAAGAGTGAAGCGGATGTGAACCTTTACTACATCATGGTAGAAGGTAAGCCATTAATCATTGTTCTTTATGTTGATGATTTAATATTGACAAGTGATGATCAATTGATCAAGACTTGGAAGGAGGACCTTGCAAGAGAATTCGAGATGAAAGACATGGGTCTTATGCACTACTTTCTAGGCATGGAAGTGTGGTAGAAGGATGGGAAAGTGTTTGTGTCTCAAGGCAAGTATGCCAATGAGATACTCAGGAGATTCCACATGGAGAAGTGGAAGCCCATTCAGACTCCTCTAGCAGGTAACTAGAGGAAGGAGGATGCTACTTTAGGTGAGGTAGTAGTTGCTACTATTTATCGGCAGCTTATGGGTTCATTGATGTATTTAGTGAACACACAATCAGATTTGTGCTTTGCGGTGAACCAACTGAGTCAAGCTATGGTTCAGCCTACCAACCTGTTTTGGAAGGCAACGAAGCATGTGCTGAGATAGCTTAGAGGCACATCTCAGTATGGATTATGGTACAGACGGACAGAGGGAGTGAAGCTTTAAGGCTTCAGAGATGCAAATTGGGCAAGGAGTCCATCAGATTAGAAGAGAACTTTAGGAGGAATTTTCAACCTTGGTTCAGCTGGAATTTCTTGGTACAACAAGAAACAAAGGTCAGTTGCACTTAGCTCAATAGAGGCTGAATACATGGCTGCCAGTCAAGCAGCATGTGAGGCCATCTGGATGCGGAAAATTCTAGTTGGATTGTTTGATCAAAGGATGGATCCAACTGTGATCTATTGTGATAATCAGAGTTGTGTCAAACTCTCCGAGAATCCAATATTTCATGACAGGTCCAACCACATCAATATCCAGTATCATCATATTCGAGACTGTGTGGTGAAGATGATCATGTTGTTATTGTATGTTTTGACCGAGGAGTAGGATGCAGATATTTTGACTAAGGCATTGTCAAAATGCAAATTCGAGTTCCACAAAGACAAGATTGGGGTGACAGATAATCCCTTTCTTGTTGAGAGGGAGTGTTGAAAATAGCAACAAGAAATGCTAAAAATAGAAGTGATAAAAATAACATTCATGTAAATAGCATTCCGGGATACATTATAATTTTAGTTAGTCCCTGAACTAAAATTGAGAATTAAAATTTGAATTTGATCTTAGCAACTGTATGAAAAATAATTAATTAATTCATCTTGAGTTAATTAGTTGGAGAAAATCGAACATGAAGTCTATGTGAAGACATGCAACAATTTTCCCTTTGATTGAGGAAGTTATTCCTTAAAAGGAGATCAGGATGAGTTATACTTTGATTTGTAATTAGTTAGCTTAGTTAACTGAGGTAATTCCAGTTAGATTAGTTCCAATAGTTTGTGGAACTGATTGTGAGTTCAGTTAGTTAATGCATGCATGCATGTAACTAGTGTACTTCAGATAACTGAATATTCTCTCATAAATAACTCATGCATGTCAATTCAGTCAGAGACCTAGCTGAGATAAGAGGATGGGACAATGTTCTATTAGTTGTAGGAATATTCCATTGAGGATATCTCTTGCATGTAGAAGGAATTCATTCCTTGAGGATTGCACAGTTATTTTTGAGTTTGGTGAGTTGTGTGAGAGGTGAATTCACACAGGTGGTAGCCAGAGGACCCAGGAGAAACTGTGCAAGGAAATAGGAGGCTTGGAGGACTGAGGGAAGGCATATGTTGTGTCTATTCAGTCTATGAGCAGCATTGAGGGATTGTACTGAGAGTTGGATAGCTTGTGAGCTAAAGCTTTGTGTAATCCGGTGATATTTCCACTTGTATGATAATACATATAGTGGGGTTTTTAATTGAGGATTTCCCCAAAGTATTCTTCTGTGTTCATGTGTGATTGATTTCTCATTCTCTATTTTATGTGTTCTATTTGATCTTGCTCAAAATCGATCAAGCTTCTGCAAGTTTGTTTGTAGAAGTAGATCAAGTATTTTGCTTTAGTATATTGCATTATTAGGTGATCTACATTGAGAAATTCTACAATTGATCCACAGGATCACGTAGTTTCCTTACATAGGAGAAAATACGGCTATGATATTTGGTGGAAAAATTTGGTTAGCAGGCCGTCACGGATGCCATGAAAGAAAATTTTAAGCTAGTAAAGAAGTCGCGTGGATATGCCATATCTAGCATTTGTGACCCTGCTGTAAAGGTGGCTACGTGGATTTTAGCAAGGAAGGTAATGAGGAAGTGTCATGCCAATTAGGTGTTGACACCTGTCATTGTGCTAGCAACCCAATGTTCCAAAGGAGTTTAATTCATTTGGGTAGACTATCTCCGTGGTGAGTTCCTTGCAAACTATTGTGAAGCACAGTAGCTCAACAAGATGTTTGACTACACATTGCTCTTACTGTTGATTGTGCTGGTAGCATGGGAGCTGGCAGAGGGCAACCAATTCCCTTCGGTCATGCCAGACCTACCAGAAGAAGTGAAGTACTCTTTTTTGTGGGCAACGAAGGATGCGCAGTGAATCAAGGATAGCAATATTTTTTGGATCTTGATGGAGATGAACATCCACATGGCCATCAATCACAAACCGTAGTTGTCGCCTACGGTGTTTGCCAACCTACAGGGCTATGCAAAGTTTAAAGTAGATTTCCACCATGTGGCCATCAGGGTGGGGAAAAACCCTACGTAGAAATGGTATGACTAGCCTTACCTGGCAACAGATGACACCATTGATGTAGTACTTGATCAATGGTCGACAGAGTGACACACCATAGTAGACTTGGCGATGGGAGGGAGCAAGTTTGCCAGACAGAGAAATAATGAGGAGGCTATGCTAAAGATGACGTAGCTGGCTGAAAAGAGAAAGAAGGAGGCTACTAACAAGGCCCAGGCAGGCCACGATGCTACTCAGTAGACAACAAAGAAAACAGGTGGAACAGAGCAAGGCTCTGACAAAGGAGTGAGATCGCCTTCACCTGAGATAGAGGAGGAGACAGACAAGTAGACAGAACAGCATGGTGCGAACCCATAGCTGACTTTTTCCCGCATCAAGTGTCCAAGGGAGAAAGAGAAAGGAGGTTCCAAGAAGAAATCATAGGCTACCAAGACATCACTGGATCCAATTACCCTCATAGAGAGTGATTTGCACGACATCAATGATATGGTATAGGATGTCACCATGGAGGCCCTACAACAATTTGAACAACAACAACAAATAATCTTGGGGGCTATCTAGACAAGTTTTCAGGAGTTATAGACCCACGCATCACAAGCTGGCACGGTGACTACCAGCCTTGCTATCGGCACTTCAAAAGCTACTGAGACACTGTGCACGAAGGCCTCTAGTGTGATAGTGTTGCCAGATGGAACACTGACCACAGAGAATGAAGCTGACAAGCCCACTGTCAATTCCCTAAAGGGAGTAGGGTTGAATCTGGCAGTGCTCCCTGGTGAAGTGCTCCACCTTTTGTAGGATGGAGTGATTGCAGAGCTGAGGGCCCATGAGCACCGTGCCCTCTAGGTGATTAGTGAGCAGCAGATTAACAATGAGTAGATGGCACTACAGTGAGACTCTGCCATTGCCGTTGTGACCAAGGTGACCAATCAGAACAAGTGTATAATGCAGGTCATCGAGGAGGCATGCCAAATGGTCCCAGAGTTGGCCATTCCTGAGGAAGAACCAGTTGAGGTACGCATCCACAAGTTGGCCATGGGGGTGCATGACGCACGTACAAAAATGGTGAGGATTGAGTTGGAATTGAACCTGCATATCGCAGAGTTACAGTTGAAGGCCCAACCTTCAACTCCGCTAGAAGTAAAGGAGCAGTGGGCAACCGCTGTCACAGAAGCAATAGCGGCAGTTGACAGTGCAGTAGTAGATTGAACGTAAATTTTTGAGCAGTTGTTCGAGGTCCTAACGAGCTTGCAGGAGGAACCCAATGTACAACAACTGGAGATGGAAGCACACGAGCTATAGCAGCGCTATGATGAAGTCAAAGGCACAATGTGAATCGTCGCACTCACACAGAGACTGGCAAAGCTGCAAGAGGCCAAGCAACTAAAGGAACAGGTGGATGCAACACTACACAAGGAAGAGTGTTGAAGGCACGACTGAAGCCTTGGATGGATGAGGCTTACATCGTGACAACCTTTATTGAAGGAAAGCTTGTGACACTGCAAGAAACTTAGCGAAAGCTTCAAGCTGACAGTTCAGGAGCAGTGACCGAGCAGATAGTTGAAGACGCGAAGTAGGTGGCAGCACAGTGCACTACCGAGGTTGCGGTCATACGGGTCAAGCTGGAAGGTCTTTGTGCTAAGGTCTCCTCACCTGCAGAGTGAATCAAGGGTGAGTCACTATGTTTGTGTTGGGGGCTTGTTGGGAATGGGATCCCCCAAGGACAGTTTTGGGGCTAAAAGCCTATGTTTTAGGTCAAATTTCGTAATAAAGTTGTAAAGCATCCGCATTTTGTGGTCACAAAGGGCAAAGGTGTCATGAGTCATAAAGGATTGTTTGCCCTTATTTTTGTAATTTAAAGTCTACTGTAAAGATCTACCCATGGTTTGTGGACCATGGGATTGTATAAAAAGAGCTAAGTAAGTAAGCTCTAAGTAGCAATAGGAGCCATAAGTTGAGTAAGAAGTCTTGAGCGATAAGGAGAAAAATATAAGTTTCGGGTCTTAGTGTAGGTAGAGGCTCTGCAGCAAAGTGCGTAGAGGCCTGGGATAGAAGTCCACAGCTAAGTGCACGGACCCCTACAACTATGTGCGCAGGGCGGATAGAGTTTGTAATCGTTTGAAGATATCGATAAAGAGAAGCATTCTACAAATTCTGTGTCTTATTTTTTTGGCTTGAGGGGGCCTGACCCAGGTTTAGAGTTATTTAGCTAATCAAATCCCCGTACTACTAGCCCTTTCGGCAACATCTCGCGGAGCGCAGACTGAGGTCTCACCGGAAGAAGTATGGGGGGATGATGGAACCTATTTTCTACACCCTTGAGATGTTTGAGGGGTCGGTTTAGTCCAACTATGAATACCTTCACATAGGTCACTTCGCACACTTACCTGACCTGTGAAGCCTTCACAATCTGTTATAATCACCTTCTCGCAACCCTAACCAGGGGCTGAGGTTCTTTCGCGCTGCTAAAGCAACGATCTACACCATTTCCCCAAGTTACACCACAGATATTACTTATCTTCTTATAAATGTTAGATAACTTCGTGTAAACAGATACTTATCTTATATTCACTTATTCAACACATTCATATAAGTTCGCACAACAAATAAACAGTAAACTTGCAATTCATACCCAATATACTTCAATGCATAAAACAGGAAAAGATACACAAAAATAATGTAAAGCTTCTCTTTATTAATGAATTAATCGGTTAAAGACTCAACTTGCCCTGCGCACTTAGCTGCAGGGGTACGTGCACTCAGCTGCAGACTACTAGGCCTCTGCACAATCAGCTGCAGAGCCTTCTTCTACTCTACTACCCAAATACTCGACTTTACACTTCAACGTAGACTCAATGCTTCATCTTCTCTTAGATTGATCGATTTCTTCGATCTCTCTTTACACTTAGAGCCTTGCTCTATTTATACATCCCATGGTCTGCAGACTATGGGTAGAACTCTCAGGCTGACATTACATTAGAAAAGTAAGGGCGGACAACCCTATGAATCAATTACAACTTCGCACTGCGCACCCACAAATCGCGGGGTATTTACATCGGACTTAGTCAAAACTTGGGCTTTAAGACCCAAACTTGGTTTGGGGGATCTCGTGCCCAATAGGTCCCCAACACAAACATCATGACTCGCCCTCAAGTCACTCTGTCGGTGCGGAGATCTTCATGTGGAGACCTCCCAACTTTGCTCAAACTGTTGCAAGGTCGGCATTGCACTGAGCGGCTGCCTGTTATATCTCTTGGACGTGTTGTTCAGAGACCATGGTATCTAAACTACTTCTCTTTATCTACTCCTACATTCCCTGCATATGTTTATTGTCCCGTGCCTCCTTTCAGCTCCCTGGAGTGCTAAGACTATGCTTCTGTCAGCTAGTCAGATAGCTGGGCCACCCGTGTATGGCTTTAACTAACTGCCATTCACTTTGCCTGGGAAAGGTTCTCCATTTAGCTTTACCAACTGCAACACGCCTCTGTCTGTGACCTCCTTAATAACATACAGTCCAAGCCAATGAATTTTGAATTTTCCTGGGAATTTATCAAACTTACTATCATACAGTAACACCAAATCATTCACCTTGAAGGTGCGCAACTTAATATGTCGATTGTGCCAGGCCATTTCACGTTGATTTTGTACCTACTGATGGAATCTAGCCAAAACTGTTCTTCTTCAAGTTCCTCCAACTTCGCAAGCATCTCCTTCAGGGCTCCACGGTCCATCCTACCTGTGAGTGCTGCTATGCGTAGGCTAGGCACGATATACTCCATTAGCATTACGACTTCCACTCCATAGACCAGCCGGAAAGGTGTTTGTCCCATCAGTTTCTTGCATGTCGTCATATAAGCCCATAATGTTGTAGGTACACGTTGGTCCCAATCACTTCACTACGCATTGCATACTTTGGTTAGCACCATCTCTAGTATTTTTTTAAATGCTTCTACTATCCTGTTGGCTTGTGGGTGATATGGTGTACTTTTTTTATGATACACCTGAAATTCTTCTATCAATGCGCTGATTGTTTCATTCAGGAAATGTGTATCGTGATCACTCATCAAGATCTTTGAACATCCAAATCATGTTAATACATGTTCAAACAGAAACTTTGCGGCTGTGGCGGCCGTGCAATCCTTTACCGGCTGTGCTTCTACACAACGAGTTAGGTATTCTATCATAGTGATAATATATATCGCAACTGTTTTTCCTTAAGGTTTGATAGGCCCTATGAAGTGGATTGCCCAATTTTCAAAGGGCTACAACATCATTTGCGGATTCAAAGGAATCTCATCCCTTCACGATGGTTTACTTGTTCTTTGACATACATCATAGGCCTTGCAATGTGCTTTTGAATCCTAATGAAGGGTCGGCCACCACAACCCTGTGCGGAGAATATTCTGCATGGTCACTGTCCCTGCATAGTGTCCTCCCATAGCGCCCCCATGCGTGTCCGTGAGGATATGGCTTCGTTAAATTTCAGGTACATACCTTTGCAGTATCTCATCATTGCCCATCCTATATAGGTGCCCTGCAATGATAGAAAAATATGCCATGTCCACCACTAGTTCCTTCTTCTATTGGATGGAGTACTCTTTCAGCATAGTTCCAGTCATGAGAAACTAGATTATGTCTTGAAAGTGTCCATCTGCTACACACACAGCATAGAGTTATGCATCAAGTAATCCCTCCTCTAGACTAGTAGGTTCCTCTCCTATCTCAATGCGCGACAGGTGATCTCGTCCCACGTTTAGTCGTTCAGTCTTCACAACAACTTCAAAATCATATTCTTGGAAAAATAAAATCCACCTGCATATGCGCCCCCCCGAACACAGGCTTATTGACCATATTCCCAAACGCGAAGTTCATGTTCATCCATGCAGGTTGTTTACCATATGCCTGTACCCACTTGGATAGATTCGCGCCATCCTGTCCATTGTATTTGTCTGTTAATCGCATCTTAGGCTTCCAAAAAAGCATGCGCATCATTCTCCTGCATTCGCGCCAGTCATCCAAGCTTCCTTGGTGTGTACCCCACCACCTTGCGGGTGTAGCGCGTAGTACCCACTTCAAATCCTGGAAACGTTACTTTTCCGACACCTCCCTTTCAAATCTGTCCAAGAAAGCATCTACCTCACCTAATCCATCATAAGTAGGGAGATCCCTCACTTCTTTCGATACGCGGCACAACGATCTTGTCATCATATTATAGTTCAGTGTGGTTACCTCATGTAACTAGTTCTGCTATCACTTTATCTCTCATCTGAATCCGACGTGAAGGAGCTTTCACGCTCCCATGAGATTCATCCATATGCACTGGGATTTGCCCAGTCTTACTCTCATGCGGTTATCTTGTAGATGCAGTCCAAATCGTCATTTCTTTCATAGTCACGCACCAGCTCTGTATAGCACGATCCCTTAGTAGGGTCCAAAGGTATGACTATGCACAAAGACTTCTTCTCAAAAATCATTTTGCGCTTCTTCAGATTAATCACCCTGTTCATGTCAGTGGCCTAATTGATTCTTAAGAACGTGGGGTAGGGATTGTTTTCATCCACAATCTCTATCACTTCAAAGTCTACTAGCATGCTCACCCTTTCAATGTCCATGGTGATTCCCTGCAATCTTCCCATAGGTACTATCTTTTGCTGGTTCACCATTCGTAGCTAGATAGGAGACCATTACAGTGTATGCCTTCCCATGCGCTCCCACGTCTGCTTTGGTAGAACGTTTGCATCCGATCCTAAGTCTAGAATCACTTGGTCCATCTCATATTCTCCAATCTACACGTTCAACCTCATTTATCTTCTTGTCCTCGTCGCATGCCTTCCAATCTTCTGGACTACATGCGATTCTCTTAGTGCGGTCCCAACACATCTGTTAATAAGTTCATGCAATCCTTTTACAGCCTTACTCTCGCGCAGTAGCTTCATGCATGTTTCTAGGTGTTATATTCGTATAGTAATAGGTGTTATATTTCATGATTGACTGATTGAGCTCTGTAATATGTTCATCCTTTCCTTGCTGAAAAGGTTTCCATATTATGAAAAAATTAAAAAATGTAAAGAGGGTATACCCTAAAAGAAAAATCAAAGGGTGAAAAAAGAAAATAAATGGTCAAAAGAAAAAATGAAAAAATGAACCCCAAAAAAAGAAAGACCAGGAAAGTGTGCAAGTTCAAATGCCACTACTATTTCATTTTCTGCAAATAAAGCATTGTGTGCAACTTGTCAAAATCATGCCACAATTGATGAATGGCCAAACAACTTAATCTTGGCCAGTTCATGTTTAAATTTCTTGTTTTAGAGATAGAGAATAAAAATCTGTCCAAACTGTTTAATCTTGGCAAATAAGTAGATAGGTAGAGAAGCAAAAGGGGCTCAACTGTTTAATCTGGGCCCTTGGAAGAAATAAGTGCAGACTTAGATAGGCTTATCATGCAAAGAAAAAAATAAATTGATAATGGTTTGCTAGTCTAAGTACACCCAGTAAAAGAAGAAAAAATGTTAGGTAAAGGAGGCTGGGTAGGTAGATGAAGTTGCAGAACGTGACTTGTGATGTATTGTAAATATGTTAACTTTCAGTCCCATCACAAGTGCAAAGCAGATACTCTTGGAGCAGCTCAGGCGAGGCATGTCTAACTCCCCTTCATTCTTTCCCCAAATCATTTACTAATTTCCCCCAGAGATATTAAGATCTGCTTAATATCCCTTTTGAAGCCACTCATTCCATTTCATCATTGGCCTAAGTGAATTCCAATTTTACTTTGGAAAAATGTATGCTGTCACCCCAAAACACCTGTTTTTCCCTTTTGCCTAAGTTTTCAAACACTTTGACTTGCACTTTCAGTTTTATTTCAAAATCATATTAACCATTGACTTTTATTAATATAACTCCCGGATAAAATCATTTACCCTGCCCCGTAATATGTATATATAAATCCCCAAATATTAATATCCCCTCCCCAGTTTAATTATAAACCATATCACTGTTTAAAAAGGGGATTAAAGGTTTATCTGAAACCTTGTAATAACCCACCGCGCGCATGCAAAAGGATAATTAACCACTCAGGTTAATTAAAACCAAACCCTCCCAAACCAATCAAACTGCGCCCGATATCATTAATTTAACATTAATATGATCGGGCCCTCGTGCATTAAAACTTCTCCATCTCCGCACAGTGCCCTTCGTCCGATCAATGGCTCCACATTGGACGGTCCATGATCATTTCGCTAGCCCCCTTGCTGTCGACTTTTACCTCCTGGGGAACTGGTGGTTTCATGCCCGTACCTAGGACACGCGTCGCCCACCTACCGTGTTCGCTGCCCATCCACCCAAAACTGCCCTAGACCGAAAGCGGTGTGGGAAAAATAGCTTACCACCCTCTCGCTGACCCTCTGTTGACGTCACCACCACGTCACTGCCACGTCACCGTCCCGTACCCCCCGCTGATGTCATGTTGACGTCATCCGTCCTTTGGATCAATTTTTCTCGCCAAAAATCATTTTTGTCAATAAAGGGTAAAAGGGGTCATTTTTGCTATTGTTACACAGTAATTTGTCACTGTCTCTCGGTCAGTCTCCCTACTGTGTCATGAAACCAAATTAATCATGATCATGCTCTCTAATCTGGCCAAATGACCCACTTTGCCAAAGTTTTGCTATCAGCACGACTTTTGTCAAAATAACCGCGCTGATGGGCGCTCCATAACAGACCGAATGCGCTGCCAGCGCGGAAGCACACGTGTTTCCCGCGCTGATCGAATTTCATGATCCAGCGTGTTTGTTATTCATATCTGATCGCGTTGACATGACCTTCTTTGTTATTCAGCTGTGATGTCAGCGCTCCAGTGCAGTTATGGACCCGCGCTGATCCAGTTTGGGCGAGTTTGTTCTAACAGCTGGCCTTCCAGATGACTCTAGACCTGGTTGTTGGTCTTGTAAATGTCGCCCTCCCTTCTCTGGCATGTTTGTTTCGTCATTTGAGCCACCTTCCTTGGAGATAAGCTTATCCTCCCACCATTTGTGGAGACTCCTTCTCCTATTTAAGCCTCTACCGTTGCCATGAGCAGCTAGTTTTTAGTTTGGATAGTGTGGAATTCCTAGTGCTCAGAGTGTTGCTGCTAATAGGTAGTTGGTGTGACAAGTGTGGATTTGCTAGAGGAAGCTTAAGGAAGGTTGTGAGTATTGCTTGTGTGAGAGAGAGCTTTTGTTTTGGGAGAATCTACCTCCAAGGGTGAATGCTTAAGAGACTTGCTGGCTGGACCCTCTAGAGAAGGACTCAGCGTTAGAACTTTGGTTGTACCTTTCTCTGTTATTGATTAATAATAGATGACTACTGTTATGGTTCCATTCTCATTTGTCTTCGTAATGGTTAATGTGAATTACATCCTTTCTGACTGATGTATAATTGCTTTTATTAGATTTCACGCTTGTGTTTGTCTTTCTCTTCGTGTGTGCAGGTATCTATTCACGGAGATCGTGGAGGATCGTGACCGGCCAGAGCGAAGGAGCGAGAGTGGTATCTCTTCATCAAACAATAGCGTGGGAATCCAAGTAGGTGTTCATTGCCTCTCTTTTATTTGCAATTAGGAACTTGCACAGTAGCATTGATTGATTGTTGCTAGACCCATTCTGGGCTAGTAGGGATCGCCTCTATCCGTAGAGGGGATTTACCTCTCCAACAGCTATGTTTTCTGCATATAGCGCCCACATTCTCCAAGCAACTAATGTTCATAGTTCGGGGTTTTGACCGCCTCCGACCAGGAAAGCACTCCATCAGTGAGCTCGCGGCCTCCCCCAACCAACCATTTTGTAGTTTCTCTTCCTCTTAGAACAATTTAAAGCAAACAAAGCAATTCCCAAAGCTCGGAGAAGAGGGAAACAAAGATAAATAGGGATACATGCTGCAGCCAGTGTGAACCTTCCGAGACATGATTTACCAGAGAAAAGAAGACACGTTGCAGTTTTATTTCTTGCAAAGAAACAGTGAACAGGGTCGGTTCAGCATTTAACAGGGTACAAAAACAAGTCAAAGAGTATCAGAGGAGCTATAAAGAGTATCAGTGCAGAATTAAAGGCAAGTCAAATCAGAATTAAAGAGCATCAAGGGCCGACTAAGGAAAGCAGATTAGAATTAAGGCATCAATTAAAACAGAGAATCGGCATAGAGCTACAAAGGATAGCTGCAGGCCGAACCCTAAAGAGCCAGCTTCCAGCACAACATAAGTTAGTTGTTTTTACTTTGCTTGTATATTACTTTAGGTTAAACTTAGATATTATCTCAGAGATTTTATGAGATACCTGTTGTACAGTTTTTTGTTGTATAAATAGCCCCTTCATTTGAGTTTTGAAGAGGTTGGGTATGTGTAGATTTCTCTAGACTTTGTTGTAAATACTGAACAATGGAATAAAGAGCTGTTGGGATCAAACTATTGTCTGGCCTAGTGGATGAAGAATTGATGCAGAAGACCTGTTACAGAATTCTTGAATCAACCCATGGATCAATGGGTACTTTCTACCTTATGTTTTATAGTTTCTTATCTGTTATATCATCTGCGTTTCATGATCTGAATAGTAAAGAAAAAGATTAATCCAGAATTTGCTTAGCTGCACTCTGTTTTCAATCTTTACTATTTTCTGTGTTTTCTTCAAAATTAGAATAAACAGTGAATTCTTAATTGCTCCCGTTTCCCCTGATTCTTTCACGTTGAGTATTTGCTAAGGAATTCTTAATTGCTCCTTAATAGTAATCATCCATTTTCCCTCTGTCAATATGATGAAGGATTCTTAATTTCCCTTCACCCATTTGAGTCCATTCCATCTGATTCCAACCTTTAAATTGTTCCATGTTTGAGTACCTTGCTCTTTGATGACATCCTCTGTCAGAAACCAAATCCAGGAAGCCTGTTTTGTTTGACTCCATCATGCCCAATAGACTGAACTCTTCAGTTTTACCTCACTGTTCTATTGAATCTCACCACCCAAACTCAAAACAAAACCCTTGTACTTCATAACTAGCCTAATACCTTTAAAAACAAAGCTAAATCATAAAGATAGAGCCCTCTCTGGATGCAGATTGGCTAGAATCTGTATCTAAAAGATTGGTCGGTGGTTAACTCGGCCGTATTCTCTTTCTTACAACTTTTGGGAACAACCTGAATGATAACATCATTGACGACTCCACTGGGGAACTGAATAATTATTTGTTTCTACTGTTTTCTGTATAAGCTACAGATGGAGCCTGAAGTTAGCCAGGTAGCCTTTGAAACTACTCTTACTTTGCAACTGCAGAAGTAAATAAATGTTGCTTCAGTCTATCTCTAGTCCAGTTTATGTTTTGAACAGTTTTTTTAAATTCTTGATCAGTTCCTTCTTTCAATAAATCTTTAGGAAAGTTCAAAACTCCCATATCTAAAACTTCCTAGAAGAATCTGTTTAAAGTTGTATTGTTAAAATTATACCAAGAAAAAAAAACCAAAACATATCTAGAAACTGGCTCTGAAAAAGATTCATTACACTAGATCAAATCCTGATCCTAATCCTCCACCTATGTTTGAAAATCCTAATATGATTTCCAGGATTGTTAGAAGACAAGAGAGCCATGAAAATTCTGCTAGTTTACACTTTGACAGACCTTTACAGAACCCTATTCAATCTGAGCTTACCTCTGAAAAAACACCAAACCTTTTTGTCATTGCTGCAGCTTCTCCAAGTTCCCCATTAGCTCCTCCACCTACCTTTTCCACTCCTCCATCTTCAACATACATTCCCACTATTATCCCTACTCTTCCAGCTGTCACACTTATCTCTGCAATCATGGAAAGCTGATATACTCCCCTAAACTTACCTACAAATCTAGGGGCTATGCCTCAAGACTATCAAAGTAAAATCACCTATTTTGACAGTACTGGCACTTACATAGCTCAAAAACATACCAAGAAAATGACCGATTATTTTGAAAACTATGAGATTGATGATGATGATGTCAGAATGAAAGTATTTGTTCAAAGTTTAACTGGAGATGTTAGAACCTAGTTTAGAGCCCTCCCTGCAAACAATATCAATGACCCACAAGCTCTTTATCAGAATTTATTGAGAAGATGGGAAAAGAAGAAAGATCCTCTCCACATTTTCTCTGAATATGAGAACCTAAGAAGAGGCACACAAGAAACTGTCCAGGATTACTGTACCAGATTCAACAATGTTTACAATTCTATTCCTCAGAATCTTAGACCTCCTCCAGATTTGGCCTTGATCAAATTCCTTGATGCATTTGACTCTGATATGGCATACCAACGTAGGGAAAGAGCTCCTAGAAACTTAGAAGAAATGCAGAGTATAGCTATAAGTGTTGAGGCCAATCTGATATCTAAACGATCTAGAGCCAGAGCTGAAAGAAAGATACCTTTCAAAGAAGAACCTTTTGCCGTTGAACAAAAAATAGATGTAATTATCAAAGGAATGGACAGACTTGAAGATAGATTTGAAACAATTGAGAGAAAATCCCCATGGGAGGGTCAACCAAACAACACTCTGAGAAATCCAAATTTCAGGAAGAATCAAAATCCTATCACTGGAAAGATAGGGCCCGACCAAAACATTAGGCCCCCATTTCAAGAAAATTACACTCAAGCCTCAACATCTGATGAACCAACAGAAGACACTCAAATCAATTTGATGGGACTCAGCAATGAACAACAAATTTTCTTGACCCATGAGGATCAAGAAGCTAACATTATTTAAAAATTCCAAACTCAGTTAGGTGAATCATTTGACTTTAGGGAGGGATATGATACAGCCATTTATGAAGTCCACAAACAATACAATCCAAGGAGCAGAAGAATAAATGTCCCCGAAATCAACAAACAGAAAGATACCAAGCAACCTAACAAAGGTAAGGTTAGTAGCCCCCCTGTACATATTCTTGCTAGAACCGATCCTAACCCAACTAATCTAATTGTTGAAGATATATTAGACAATCAGCCACCTAACAGACAACCTTCCACTGATGTTTCTTCTAAAGACAAACAAGAAGAGCCTCTAGAACTTGATTTGGAAAACATTCCAGCACATAATCCCACTCCCGAAGGCGAGAAAAACGTATAAAATCCAGTTGTCCAAATTACAAAAACTTAGACTGAGAAACCTTTCAATCTTGAGATAGAAGTGGGAAAACTAAAGATAGCTGTTCCATTATCAAAATTAGCTAAACATGATGTCTACAGAAGTCAAATCAGTAGATCACTTAGAATTCATGTCAATGAAGATTTAGTAAACATTTTTGATGACCAGCCTAAACTGATATTTGGCCCTGAAGTAAACGTAAAGATAGCAGAGGGACAAGTTCCTCCTTTTTATGTGGCTTTAAAGATACATGATAAGATACTCCATAATGCCATGTTCGATTCTGGTGCTTCCCATAACTTAATGCCCAAATCTGTAATGGAAACACTTGACCTTGACATCAGCAGACCTATAAAGACCTTTTTTCTTTTGATTCAAGTCAGGTCAAATGTTTGGGTTTAATCAAATATTTATGTGTGTCACTTGTCCAATATCCTACCAAAACCATCTTAATGGACATAGTAGTAGCTGATATTCCACCAAAATATGGTATATTATTGTCTAGATCTTGGGGTGCAAAGCTTCAAGGATTTCTACAATTAGACATGTCTTATGCTACTATTTCAGTGTTTGGTCAACCAAAGAGACTCTACAGAGAAACCTTAATGAAGTATGTAGTAAGTAGTCAAGAGAAACCTCAAAATTTCCCTATCTACTCTGTACATTCAGATATGGATTCTTTTATCCTATACAATGCTACAATTGGTTCCCCACATAGAATAAAAATTCTGGCAGATAAAATAGAAGAAACAACAAATGAAAAGTCTAGTGTCTGAAACCAAGAAATCTATGAAAATCATGAAATATCAAATAAACCAAAATAGTTTGAAAAACCAAATCCCCCTGCTAAATAGATCCCTGAAAGTTCAGATACAAATCATAAACAACAAATCCTTTGGTACTTAAAGTTTGATGGTTTTGTCAACAAACTAGGAGCAGGGGCAAGAGTTTGGGTGCACAATCTTGAAAACGATCATGCTGAAGGACATGCCTATAGGTTAAACTTTAGATGCACCAATAATATGGCTGAATATGAAGCTTCGTTGCTAGGTCTTAAATTGCTGAAGAAATTGGAAGCAACTAGAGTGTTAGTATTGGGAGACTCTGATTTAATCATTCAACAGATAAGAGGCAAGTTCTTGACCAATGATTCCAGATTGAGAGTGTTAACACCCAGGTTGTTCCCTATGACTCCCAAGGGAATACGGCCGGGGTAACCACTAACCAATCTTTGGATCACTGTTTCTAGCCAAACTGTGATCAGAGAGGGCTCTCTCTTTATGATTTATAACTGTTTATGATAGGGTTTTAGGCTAGCTATTATGCACAGGTTTTGTTTATGTTTTGGTTGAAGAATATCCTTCAGATCTCTTATGATGTGATATTCAGAGAGTTAAGTATCATTGGGCAATGGAGTCTGTGGCTGTAGGTGTCTAGAAAACTTTGAGATGAACCGGTGAAACTTACAGGGCCATTTGGATGTTTCATAGAACAAATTTTGATTAATAACAGGAAACAGGTAAGACAAACAATGAAAGCATTCAAGAATTTTCACTCGTTGTTAACTGTTTCCACCAAACTGGTTACGAGAAAAGACAGATGTCACAGGGGCAAACTTGAATCCCTGGGAATGTCTATCACAGCGAAAGATATAGATTCAAAGTGCAGCAACTAAGAATTACACTTCTGTTACTATATCTGAGGAAAACATGGATAATAGCTCAGTTTGTGTTCAGGGTAATCATGGATTAAGTCCTGAA
Source organism: Pinus tabuliformis (assembly GCA_031772625.1). NCBI lineage: Eukaryota > Viridiplantae > Streptophyta > Pinopsida > Pinales > Pinaceae > Pinus > Pinus tabuliformis. The sequence goes on from CM062819.1 coordinate 51,668,349, forward strand.
ACTATTCTTCTACTTTGCTATTAAGTGTAAAATATCTGAACGATAAAAGAGAACAAAAGACTCGAAAACATGTAATACAGAGATTTGAGAAAACTTATTGTTTTATGAAACACTCTGGAATCCTGCAACATTCACCATTCATCACAACGCATCAAAGTACACCAAGCTTTGGAAATTCCATTCTCCTTTTGTATTATTTCTCTGAGAATTTTTTACAGCAAGCGAGAGCTCTTCAAAGGAAAATTACAACAACCCTTGCTCTATCATGCGCAGGGGTTTATATAGAAATAAGTATACAAAATATCTCAGGCATTGAGTCATCTGAGAGAGAGAAAATATCTTCGGTAGTGTTCAGAAAGTACACAGGGAGTTATTACAACATTAAATGCAGAGTAAATGCCCTTTATGTCTGTCAGATGATTGTTTTGACTTTAAGGAGTCACTGAGTCGGTTACATTACTATGTACCGATCCTGTAGGTACGCATTTACTTTTGCCTGCAATGAATTTCATGGATTTGCCAGCTGCGTTTGTCCTTCCTGCTTTGTTGGCTGCTCCATCTGCTGAGTTGGCTCAGCTTTGACTTTATGATGCCTGCTGATTTTGCTGACTGTTCTTTCTATCAGAATTTATAGAAAAAACAGGAATTAATGCATGGCTTAATGTTTACAAAATTCTCTGGATGGCATCTGTCCACCATTCCTGTGTAGGGCGCTGATGCTTGAGGATGGCCTGCATTGTCTCTTCAGCTTCTGTATACTTGAAAAAATTGGGGGCTACATCAAATAGATGATTCATTTCATTCATTATAAAAATTAGAGGTTCTATCTTACCATAGAAAATCTGTCCTGTGATAGGCCCTGTATCTTCTGGGGTGCTGGCTTTCTCATTTACCTGTGATGAGGCAAAAACATTCACTCTCTTGGCATATTCTTCATGAGTGAATAATCTCCCTCCATTGTTCAGCAAGCTAGGGAGTCCTTTACTTTCCAATACCCGAAACTTCTCAAAGAACCTGTTTACCTCAGTTTGCATATCCTGGGTTCTTCTGTCTAAGGTTTGCATCAGATTTCTAAGAGTAAGAACCCTCTTGATCATTTGGATAGTATCAGTTCTGTTTGCGATCCCCATAATGATCAACTGAGAACTGGTCTTATGATTGAGCACATTGATCATTTTGGTTGCAATTTCAGGCATGTTCCCCAACAAGGCCCTTGATGTTCTGATTTCCCTCTGCGCTTTAGGAATGAGCTCCAGTTGCTCATGGATTGTCTCAATGTATGACCACTGGTTATTGATAGACTTACCAATATTGGACCATATCATTGCTCTGATTTCGGCTATGATTTTATCTAGCTGTAGCTCTTTCTCAAGCTCCTTGATTTTGTCTTTAAGAGCTTTGATTTCTTTGGCCTTCTCTCCTACTTCTCTTTTTGTTTTGTCATGCCTTTCATTCACCTTGGCCAGCTGCTCCTTAGTTTCATTTAGCTGCATCATTTGTGCTTCTAAAGCTTGTATTTCGCTTTTTAGCTTTTGCATGTCTAAGCTCTGATCTGTGCTGGTGGGTGCTGCTGAAGTAGATGTGGCTGGTTGTTCAACCTGCTGAGGTGGAGGTGCAGTAGTAGGAGCAGTCTCCTCAAGATTAATGACCTGTGGAGGGGGCTGAGATGTTTGCCCCTCTTGCGCTTGTGTTGATGATCCTTTCAGAGGTGCTTGTGTGGCCTCATATTGCCCCAATTTTTCTTGTGCTTGCAAAAGTTCTTTGTAAACAGAAATTAATAGAGCAGTGGAATCCTGCTCATACCTTTGTTTTGCCACTTCATCGGTCTGTGGATGGATAGTGGCTGGAAGTTTGACCTTCTTCCTTAGTGCAGCCATATCAGCATCTCTGATTTTTAAGATCTCTTGTATCCCTTTAATATCATTGGGATTGTGCCCAATCTCTATGATGATTTCTTCCAGGGTTTTGATCCTGTTGTCTTTGGCCTGAGAAGAGGCTCTCTCTAGCTCCAGCTGGGAAGCCGTAGCATTCAGACTGCTTGTTAACTTGTAGTTGTCCAAGGTCTTATCAGCCAATGAAGCATACACCATTTCCCCTGTTTGTTTATGCAACTCAATTTTGTCCATGGGGTGTATGTCTTTGGCAAGGACCTCTAAATTGGTCCTGAGATAATCAGCAGAAGACTGTGGTTTGAGTGCCGTAGGCATAAAATGACTCAATGTCAGTTTGCCCTCACCTACATCAAAAGCAGACATGAGTCTCTGCTGATTGGAAGGAGCCATGTTAAGTAGGTGATTGTATAATTGAACTTTGATTGGGTCACTCCTTCTCTTAATGTCTATGAACTGCTGCTTTATGCTCACTCTTTCCTCTTTCTGCTGGCTGGAGGAGGTGACTTCCCCTCCCATTGTCCTGTCCAGTTCCTGCTGGGAGGAACTTGCTGAAATTTCTTGACTTGGTGGGCCCATGCCCGATGCTTCTCGGATGGCTATATCCTCTTCTGGAAAATCGTTGAGTCTTTGCCTTTTCCCTCCTTGATTGATAGAGGATGTCAAGGGAGTTTCTCTCTCCCTTTTCCTTAAGAGAAATGTGTCCTCCTTTTGAGGGGTTTGGAGGACCGAGGCATCAAATGTAGAGTCTTGCCTTGTAGGTATGACTTGTTCAGTGGTCTGAGGAGTATCCATTGTTTCCTTTTGCTGGGCAGGCGGCTCCTGCCCTTGTTTTTCTTGGTGCTGTTCCTCTTGCTGTTCTATGTCTTCCTGCTGCTGTTCCTGCTGTTGCTCTTGCTCTGCCTCCATTTCCTTTTCCTTTCCTTTTTCTGAGACTTTTCCAGCAACCTTTGTAGTTTGCTGTGGAGTAGTTGAAGAGGAGGCTGCTGCTCCAATTTGTGTGCTTGGCAGTGAGGGGACCTGTGCATAAAACTCAAGGTCAGCCATCTTCTTTTGATTGTTCAGAGCTCTTTGATCAAGCTCTTTTTGAGTTATATCTTCTTCTAGAGTTCCCCTTTTCCACTTGCTTTGATTGGCATATTTTTCAATTTTGGGGAGGCTATGATGACCGTAAGCAGACAGTTTATATTTGAGTCTCCTCATTGTGATGAAGTTGTTGGGGTCATAGGGTTTCCATATAAAACTGTACTTCAAACCAAATCCCACCAGTATTCTATCTGCCTCCTTCCACCCTTCATCCCTTTCATTGTAGAATAAATGGCCAAGTTGGCTCTTGATTTTCAGCTGTGCTTTCTTGCCTCTGCCTGAGAAGTGGAACATATCCACATAGCCAAACTGCCTGAAGTATTCTAAGGCAAATAGCCTCATGGGCACAAATTTGGGTAGTCTAAATGGGGGTAACTCACACCCATATATTCTGATAACGGTGTGGTGTTGGTAAAGATACCAGTCCCCAATACTGTATACTTTTGACAAATGTAGGCACCTTTTCATGTCCTCTGTCAGTCTAGGAGGAGGTGAACCAATTAGTAGAGTCAAGGCTGGATGGATGAAGAGATCAATAAACTCACAGTAGGTATATGGAGAGTAGCATGATACATGGAAAACAGATGTCCAATATACTACTGATCTCAGATTGCCCTGTGCATCTACTCTCTTCATTGGGAAGGAGAATTTATCATGCTGGAAGTATATGAGCAGATGATATAGGTAGGAGGTGTACCTAAACACTCTTTCTCTTGGCAAATTCATCAACTGTTCATGCATTTTGTCTGATATGTATGTTGCATAATCATAGTGGATTGGTTTCCTTCCTGGGGAGAACATAAGCATCATTTGTATAACTGTTTCATCAATATGTTCTATTGAATCATATCCCAGGATGGGACTGATCATGTCAACCAGGTCTTGGCCCAATTGATTGAGGTAAACACAATTGATGGGAGGAATCTGCAAAGTGTCAGCTTTGATGAAGAGCTGGTTGACCTTAGTGATTTGGGCCTCTGTGGTTCTGGCTCCCTGTACTATTAAATCAGCTAGTGACAGAGGGACCAACTTATGCTCTGTTTGGAATTGCAACATCTCCCTGATGGCTTCAGGGGTAATGAGGAACAGGATTGAACCTTCAGCATCTAGCACTGCTCTCTGGGATGCATCATAGTGTTCAGCAACTATGTGCACAAGCTCAGGGAATTGATTAACCTGAGGAAGTTTGAATATTGGGAGGAATGACTCCCAAATTCCCAAGATGTCTGTCCCCCTCTCATGTTTGATCTTTATCTCGTTTAATATTTGCAGATGGAACCTGCTTCTGCTCATCATTTCCTCTGTAATCTTGTAGTCCAGGTCTGCCAATGCTCTGGTGTCAAATGTTCTATTAGGGACATTCAGGGGAGCCACATTGAGGGCTATGGGAGCTACAGGGGGGTCCATGATTTTCCTTTGCAAATTTTACTCTTACTCAGGGGCTGTGTTACTATGCAGAGTAACAACAGCACAGTTTCTTTGTAGAGGGATGGAAATGCAAGTGGGAGGTAAATGCCGGGTGTGCAGCAGTTGAAATGCTGTTTTTGTAATTAAGAGCGAAGCTTAGCCCTGTTTTGGCACCTTTCAATGTTAAAAATTGGTTTCAAATGCGCCTGCCACGATTGCGCAGACAGGGCCTGGTTTCTTAGCAAAATGCCACTGGGAAAGGCTCGGCCGGTGTTTTTCGAAGTGATAATTGGAACTTTGAGGCTTTGCTGAGGAATTCAGTGGTGAATTTCTGATTTTCGGCTTTCATTAAGCTCTCTAAGGCGTTAAATAGATAATTGCAGGCGCACAGAGGATGAATGATGAGGAATACCTGGTAAGACAACGCGCAGAGGTCGTGACCACAGGTTGAATTGGTGCGCTGGAGGCCTTCTGGTCAGTTTAGCAGGTTGGTAGACAATTTGGACGTTGTTTGCATGCAGAGCAGAATAACGACGAACACGCAAAATGACCAAAAAACACGAAATTTTGGGTGAAATAGACCTTTTTACGCTTTTGGCGCGAATATGTGCTGACGTCAGCATGACGTCATAGGGTGGGGTCAAGGTCGGATGACGTCATGCTGACGTCATTAGGTGACGTGGCGCTGTCTGGTTGGTACACGGTGGCGGTGACATGGCAGGACAGGTGGACCAATGGGAGGGACAGGGAGGTCGACGGGGCAGCGTACCTGGGTGACGGGGCGGTGACGCGTTGCTGACGCGGGTAGGCGGGATGAGGAAATCCGGAAACCAGCAGTGGTTTCATATCGCACCGCCTCCTGTACGGGGCGGTATCGGTCAGTAGTACCTCCGACGTACGGTGGTGAGGGCACGTAGCAGTGGGATGACGTCCTCCAAATACGGACGTCGGGAGATATCTATCGGTCATCGGATGGGCTCCGACGTCACGATGATCGTTAGATCTACGGACTTTGATCGGACGGCGGGCGCGAGGCAGATGTGACGGGAGGTTAGTACAGGTATCGGTCAGACGTCGGAAGGGGTCCAACGCGATCAGGGCCGTCGGATCTGTAGGCCCTTGATCTAATGGTGGTCGGGGAGGTGACATGTGTGGAATATACGGATGAGGGCGGAGACAAATAAACCATGCTTTTGAGCGCTTTTCTAATGTATTTCGATAAAAACAATTATACGCGCCAACCTTGGCTAACAGGCGGAAAGTGGGTTTTATGCTCTTTTGGCTCTTTGAAGCGGGTAAGGTGGGTTTAGGGCCCTTTTTAAAGGTTTTATGTGCAAAAAAAAGGGGGGAGATAGAGGAACTGGCTTATGAGGAAAAGGGGTATTTGGCATAGGTTTATCAATATGACCTGATGTCATTTGATCCTGACTTGTAACTTTATTGGCTATAATGCCAAGGGGGTGGGTATTTATAAGAGTTTGGGATTTATACACCTTGGTGTTAGTAATATTAGGGGAATAGGCGATATGAGGATTTATACAATAGAATTAGTGTTAATATGAATGAAGGGAGCAAATGAAGGGGATCTCACTGAGTTTATATGAAAATGATTTGGTTTTGAGAGTAGATCAAAATGAAAAGTTTTTAGACAAGAAATGTGGCTTCTGAATGAACTAGAACCACCATAAAACCATGATCTCTCTTCATAAATCTCAGCTGAAAGGAAGGGAATGTTAGTGATGAAATGAAGGGGGAGAGGGAGGTTAGTCATGCTCCTGCTGTAGTCTTTTACTTTGCTGCCCATCATCACCATTCTTGCAATGATAGGACTCACTTTCTGCGACCCCAACTACCTACCCAGCTGCTTGCCTAGCATTTTTTGTTTCTCCTTGGAGGGTGCACTTGGACTTGCAAACCCTTACTTGCCTTTTCTTTTCTTTGGCTTTTTCTTTATTCTTTTCTCTATCTATTTCTACCCTTATCTCTTCCAAGGTCCCAGATTAAGCTGTTGGGAACCTTTGCTTCTCTACCTAAACTACTTGTCTGCCAAGATTAAACTGTTTGGACAGACTTCTTTCTCTATTCTATAACTCAAAATTGAACACATGGCATGATCCAGATTAGACTGTTGAATCATCCACAAAATTGAAATAAGGTCCTCAATACTTGAAACACTTTACCCAGCTCTTGCTTTCTAGGAAATATGGGATCTTTGGGATACCAAAGCAGAGCATATTTGGCCTTTCTCTTGCCAATCATGAAATATGAAACCTATTGGTATAGGTATCCAACAGTGGCTCCACATGGGGATGGTTTTTCTTTTGAAAGACCAAGAACAGCAGGTCAGATTGCCTTGTTCCTTGACTGCCCATCTTTGTCTTTGAAATCTGCTGTGTCAATGTGTCAAAATAGTGTGTTTCTCTTTTGGGAGACCTCTGATTCTATTTGCCTTTTACTGCTTGGTAAATTACTTGGGAAAACTGCTTTTTACAATCTAAAACAGAAAACAATATGTACATCTGCATATATACAAAGAATCTTTAGGTTCCACTCATGGGGAATAATCAAAGTAGTGCTTCAGCATCCTGCCATTGACAGGACCTTCATCCAAGTCAGTTTCAGTAAGACTTTTGAGGAAATAAGTGTTGTTACCTTGTACTGCTTGGACAGCAAATGGTCCTTTCCATAAAGAGTCAAACTTTCCATGTTTCCCTTTCTCTTCTCTTCTTGCATCCCACTTTAAAACTTTGTCCCCTACATTGAAATCTTCTGCTTTGGTTCTTCTATCAAAGGCCTTTTTCAGTTTCTCTTGTAGTATCTGCACTCTGCTGAAGACTTGTTCTCTGGTCTGCTGTAAACAAATTATCTGGTTAATCCTTCTTTGCATGTCATTTGGCTCTGCTTGGCTTTCTTGTAGAAGTTTCATAACCGGCACTCCTAGTGATGAAGGAAATCTGGCCTCTAATCCATAGACTAACTCATATGGGCTGGTCCCAATTGATCTTTTAGTTGTTAGTCTGTCTGCCCATAAGGCATTTACTAGTTTCTTATGCCAGTTCTTTTTGTTCTCTTCCAGCACTTTCTTTATGATATTTATCAAACTTTTGTTTGATGATTCAGCAAGGCCATTTCCTTGAGGATAGTAAGCTGTAGAATGGCCCAAAGTAATGTGAAATTTATGGCAGAAGTTCACCATCTTCTTGGATCTGAAGGCAGCAGCATTGTCTGTTATTATCTTGTCTGGGCAGCCAAATCTAGCCAGTATATTGTTTTCCAAAAACTGAATGATTACTGAATCATTTGCTTGTCTGCATGGGGCAGCTTCAATCCACTTGGTGAAGTAGTCTGTTGCTGTTAGAATCCATCTGTGTTGCCCTGAAGATGAGGGATGAATTTCCCCAATGAAATCCAAGCCCCATTGTTGAAAAGGTCTCTCTGTTGCAATGGGCTTCAAAGGAAGTGGCAGCAGCTGTCTTTTGCCTTCAAACAGTTGGCATTTGTGGCATGAGGCTGTAAATTTCTTAACATCAGAGAACATAGTAGGCCAGTAATAACCAGCCCTCAATATCTTGTCCACAGTGGACTTCCAGTACAAATGTCCACCACAGTCTCCCGCATGGAAGTCTTGCATGATTTTGTTAGTTTCATTCTCCATTAGACAGTGCAGCAAAATACCTTCATGGTTTTTCCACAGTAGATTTTCATCCATCACACAAAATCTAGATGTTTTCATTTTTAGGAATCTACACTTAGTTCTGGACAGTCCTGGGGGAGCACACAGGTTTTGTAACACATAACAGATATCAGAGTACCAAGGAGATTGTTCAAAGGCTACATTGATCTTTGGAGTCGCCAGCTCTGTTTCACTGTCCAGTTGGTTGATGTCTAAGGCTTGGAAATTTGCTTCTGTCATTAATTTGGCCAAACCTTGCCCTTTTATCAGCTTTGTAGGCTTTATTTCAATGTCAAATTCTAGTATATTGGCAATCCATTTTCCTCTCCTACCCTCTAAGTTTTCTTGGGTGAGAATGTCTTTGACAATAGGACTTGGTACATAAGCCACAACATGGGAGTAGAGAATGTAAATCCTAAAGTCTTTAATAGCTTTGATCAAGGCATAGGCTTGTTTTTCCATTATTTGGTACTTTAGGGGAGCATCTCTAAGAGCTCTGCTGAAAAAGGCAATAGGTTTCTCATTCCCTTGGTCATCTTTCTGTAATAAAACAGCAGCAATAGTATGTTGGGAGGCAAAGGAGAAAATGATGAAGTCTCTGTCAAACTGCGGATTGGTTAACACTGGGGTTTGAGTCAGGGCCAACTTTATACTTTCAAAGGCTTGTTTTGCTTCAACAGTCCATTTGACCTTTGAATCTTTCTTTAGCATATTGTTTAGTAATCTGATTAACTCTGCTAAATTTGGGATAAACCTTCTTAAAAAGTTGATTTTTCCTAAGAATCCTTGCAGCTCCTTGACATTCCTTGGGTGAGGCATTTGTAGGATAGCTTGTATCCTATCTGGATCAATTCTTATGCCATTTTTTGAAATAATATGCCCTAGAAGTTTCCCTTCTTCCAAGCCAAATAGTGACTTCTTGGGGTTTAAGGAAATACCATATTTCCTGCATGTTATGAAAATCTGTCTCAAATGTTTCAAGTGTTCTTGGTCAGATTTTGAAAAGGGTGTTAGATCATCTAAGTAAATGACCAAGAAGTCATGAATCTCTTTTGCAAAAGCAATGTCCATTGCTCTCTGAAATGTTGCCCCTGCATTTTTCAATCCAAAGGGCATTTTCACATACTTGAAAGTGCCCCATGGGGTAGTAAATGCAGTTTTGTCTTGATCATCAGGGTGTACTAGGATTTGATTGAAACCTGAGAAACCATCCAGCAATGATATCCTTGAAGCTCCTACTACTCTTTGAAGAATGTGATCCATTTTGGGTAAGGGGTAGTTGTCTTTGAGTGACACTTGGTTCAAATTCCTTAAGTCTACACAAAGTCTAATCTCACCAGTTTTCTTTCTTGTAGGGACCAAATTTGAAATCCACTCAGAAAACCTGATTGGTGCTATGATACCAGCTTTGAACATTTTCTGTAATTCCTTTTCAATGGAAGGAAGGAGCACAGGATTGATTCTTCTCAGTTTCTGTTTGAATGGTTTTTGATTAGGCTTGAGGGGAATGGTATGCTGGATAACAGAGGTATCATAAGACTTCAAGTCCTCATAACCCCAAGCAAAGACATCTTGGAACTCTTTAAAGAGATCAATATATTTGGGTTTTTGATCAGGGGGCAAAGCAGCAGATAGCTTTATTATTTTAGGCTTGTCAGTGGTACCAATGTTACATTCTTCAATTGTTGCATCTAATGGCTGCATCTTTGGTTTCCTGGGGACATCATTTGAGTCAAAAATGTCCTCTAGTGGGGTAAGGCCTGCTGGAAGGAGATTGTCTTTGAGTTGTATGATTTCATCTTCAGCGTTGCTCACCTCTTCACAGTCAATTTGGTGTATTTGCTGAATGTTTTCTTTGTTGAAAATGGTTGGACTGAGTAATTGTTTGGCTGTTCTAGGTGACATTGGGTGGGCAGACTGTTGAAACTGTAATTGTGATTGACTTGCTCCATCAAACATTTGTGATTGACTTGCTGTCTCAAGGTCAATATTTAATCCTGTAAACTCTTGTTGCAAGGTTAAAAAGTTGTTTATTTGCATGTCATTCTCAAATACTTGCCACTCTTTGACATTGTTTGGAATAGAAGGCCTATATTTGACCTCTGCCGTGAAACAATTGTTGGGTTCTAATGGGAATTTAAAGGTGCTGGCAAATGTTGCCAAGCTGTGTGCATGGAGATTGTGGCCCCTTGGAATTTTTGTGATAACAAACTCGGAGAAAGTCTCTAATATTTCAATTACAGCAGACCTATAGGACCTCAATCTTTTGTCATTGGTAACAAAATTTCCTTTCACTTGTTGAATCACTAGATCAGAGTCTCCCATGATGGAGAGTTTAGGGGCTTGTAGTGATTTTGCTACTTTTAGGCCCAACAGCAGAGCTTCATATTCTGCTATGTTGTTAGTGCATCTAAACTTTAATCTGAAAGCCCTACCTTCTGCATAGCCTTTCTCTTTGTTATGTATCCATACTCCCGCCCCTGCCCCTAACTTGTTAACTGAGCCATCAAACTCTAGGACCCACAGAATATCTTGCTGAATAGGAGATTTAACATTCTGTTCATGGGATGGCAATGTGAGCATGAGTAGAGGTTTCTTTTCCCATTTGTTTCCTAGGATAATTTCATCATTTGTTTGACAATCTTTGACAACTAGAGGAGGGTTGATGTGTATTGTTGGGCTGATTGAAATTTGGCAGGTGCTACTTGTTTGATCAATGTTTTGTTCTTGTATGAGTGTTTCGGTCTTAATGTCATTGTGCGAGAAGCTTGCGCTGTCATTGAAGAGGATGAAGGAGTCTATGTCCGAATGGACAGCATATATTGGAAAATTTTGAGGCTTTTCTTCACTGCTGACCATATACTTCATGAGTGTTTCCCTATAAAGTCTTTTTGGTTGCCCAAAGACAGAGATGGTTGCATATGACATATCTAATTGCAGGGAGCCTTGGAGCTTGGCTCCCCATGATCTTGATAAGAGCATCCCGTATTTGGGTGGGATATCAGCAACTACCACATCCATTAGTATGGTTTTGTTGGGAAATTGAACCAGGGACACACATAAATCTTTTATTAGGCCCAAACATTTGACTTGACTAGAATCAAAGGAAAACAGGTCTTTGTATGGTCTTGTTATATCCAAGTTTAATCTTTCCATGACAGCTTTTGGCATAAGGTTGTGAGAGGCACCTGAGTCAAACATTGCATTATGCAGTATTTTATCATGAACATGCAGGCTGAGATAAAAAGGTAAAACCCCTGTGACTACTGTTTTTCCATCTACCTCTGGGCCAAACAGTAATTCTGGAGTGTCATCTAGCACATTTACATCATCTTTGCTATTGGTGAGCTGTAGGGATTTCTTTATCTGTTGCTTGTATATGTCATGCTTGGCTAGCTCTGAAAGGGGAATTGCTATTTTTAACTTGCCAATCTCTGCTCCTAGGTCAAAGGGTTTGTCAACTTGGATTTTAGAGTCACGGATAGCAGTCCTTTCTCTGTTCATTAAATCTTCTTGTTGGATTTCATCTTGATTTTGGAACCTGCCCCTCATACCCATGTCTTGAGGGGTAATGTTCGGATTTGGGTGGGAGGATGAGGTTGCCATGGGCTGTTGTAGTGGGGACAGTAATTCAGTGACTTCCTCAACCACTACTTCTTTTGTAGGCAAGTCTGTTTTGTCATCCGGTTCAGTGACTAAGGTTTCTTTAGATTGCTGTTTCTCCTTTACCTTTTCAGGCTGATTTACATTTACAGTCCTACTCCTTAGTTTGTATTGTTTATGGACTTCATAGACGGCATTATCATACCCTTGTTTAAAGTCAAAGGATTCTCCTGATTTTGTTTGAAATGTTTTGCTTTCATCCTCTTCATGGTCTTCTTGTGTTAAGAAAACATGGCTTTTACCGTCCAGACCCATTAAGTTGATTTCAGGATCTTCATTGAGCTGATTGGCTGAGGAAGTTTCTGCATAGTTTTCTTGAAAAGGGGGTCTAATGTCTTGGTCTGCACTTGTTTTTCCTATGTTTGGGTTCTGCATTCTCCTAAAATTTGGGTTTCTAGGAGGATTGCTTTGTGGTGCCTCCCATGATGACTTTCTTTCAACTGATTCCACTCTTTCACCCAGTCTCTTCATGCTGTTTAGTATTGCATCCAACTTTTGATCAAGGCCCGAGGGCTCTTCTCTGAAGCCAGCCTTCTTTTCCAGCTTTGCCCTGTTTCTCTTGGCAATTAGGTTGGCTTCTACAGTGACTGCAACTCTTTGAGCTTCTGCAAGGGTTGGAGGATCTCTTTCTTTCAGCTGATAGGCCATATCAGAGTCAAAACCGTCAGGAAAGTTATACAGGGCCAAATCAGGAGGGGGCCTTAAGTTCTGGGGGATAGCATTATATACATTGTTAAACCTAGCACAATATTCCAAGACTGTTTCTTGGGGACCTCTTTTGATAGTGTTATATTCACCGAGTATGTGTAGAGGATCTTTCTTCTTCTCCCATCTGTTGGTAAACTCTTGGTACAGGAACTCAGGGGTTGCAATGGAATTTGCATTCAGGGATCTAAACCAAGTTCTGACATCCCCGGTTAAGCTTTGAACAAAAATTCTCATCCTGACACTGTCATCATCTATTTCAAAGGTCTCAAAGTGATCTTGCATCTTCTTAGCATGCTGGACAGCTGTCAAAGGGCCATTGGAGTCAAAAAATGAGATTTTGGTTTGGTAGTCTTGAGGTAGAGCCGGTGCATTGGCTGGTATCTGCAGAGGAGCATATCTGTTAGCCATGTTTATGGGGTTTATAGGGTTAATAAGAACAAATGGGACAGCTGGGATTACAGGTGTAACAGGGTTAATAGGATGGGTAACAAGCGGGAAACTGGTTGAAAGAATATGTGCAGATGGTGAAGATGGGAGAGGAGGGCTTTGAGGGGTTGATGATGAACTAGGGGAATTGGGTGTGGAACGGAAAAGGACTTTGCAAGGAGTAGGAATAAGGATAGGTTGGTCTGAACTTATATCTGAATCAGCAGGCTTCTCCCGCTTTTGCTGTCTCCTTATGTTCTTTGGAATGATATTTGGGTTATCAACAATGATGGGTTGATCAGGGTCAGGGTTTGCCCTAGTGTGCCTTGGGTTTCTTTTGGGAGCCAGCTTCTACGTATTCTTTTAGAACTTTATACAGGAGGATTTATATGTACAAGGACTAGGTAAGGATTCTGGAATGACTATATATGTTTCAAAGCTAGGATGAAGATTCCCTAGTTAGCTCTTCCCTAAAGCTGTCCCTGTGTTTACAGAAACAGTCCTAAGGCCTCTTGGCTAGTTTCAGGCTTGATGGTAGCTTTGGAAGATAGATAGTATCTAAAAACTTTTAAGAAGTCCCCAGTGGAGTCGCCAATTATGTTAACACCCAGGTTGTTCCCTATGACTCCCAAGGGAATACGGCCGGGGTAACCACTAACCAATCTTTGGATCACTGTTTCTAGCCAAACTGTGATCAGAGAGGGCTCTCTCTTTATGATTTATAACTGTTTATGATAGGGTTTTAGGCTAGCTATTATGCACAGGTTTTGTTTATGTTTTGGTTGAAGAATATCCTTCAGATCTCTTATGATGTGATATTCAGAGAGTTAAGTATCATTGGGCAATGGAGTCTGTGGCTGTAGGTGTCTAGAAACTTTGAGATGAACCGGTGAAACTTACAGGGCCATTTGGATGTTTCATAGAACAAATTTTGATTAATAACAGGAAACAGGTAAGACAAACAATGAAAGCATTCAAGAATTTTCACTCGTTGTTAACTGTTTCCACCAAACTGGTTACGAGAAAAGACAGATGTCACAGGGGCAAACTTGAATCCCTGGGAATGTCTATCACAGCGAAAGATATAGATTCAAAGTGCAGCAACTAAGAATTACACTTCTGTTACTATATCTGAGGAAAACATGGATAATAGCTCAGTTTGAGTTCAGGGTAATCATGGATTAAGTCCTGAAACTATTCTTCTACTTTGCTATTAAGTGTAAAATATCTGAACGATAAAAGAGAACAAAAGACTCGAAAACATGTAATACAGAGATTTGAGAAAACTTATTGTTTTATGAAACACTCTGGAATCCTGCAACATTCACCATTCATCACAACGCATCAAAGTACACCAAGCTTTGGAAATTCCATTCTCCTTTTGTATTATTTCTCTGAGAATTTTTTACAGCAAGCGAGAGCTCTTCAAAGGAAAATTACAACAACCCTTGCTCTATCATGCGCAGGGGTTTATATAGAAATAAGTATACAAAATATCTCAGGCATTGAGTCATCTGAGAGAGAGAAAATATCTTCGGTAGTGTTCAGAAAGTACGCAGGGAGTTATTACAACATTAAATGCAGAGTAAATGCCCTTTATGTCTGTCAGATGATTGTTTTGACTTTAAGGAGTCACTGAGTCGGTTACATTACTATGTACCGATCCTGTAGGTACGCATTTACTTTTGCCTGCGCAATGAATTTCATGGCTTTGCCAGCTGCGTTTGTCCTTCCTGCTTTGTTGGCTGCTCCATCTGCTGAGTTGGCTCAGCTTTGACTTTATGATGCCTGCTGATTTTGCTGACTGTTCTTTCTATCAGAATTTATAGAAAAAACAGGAATTAATGCATGGCTTAATGTTTACAAAATTCTCTGGATGGCATCTGTCCACCATTCCTGTGTAGGGAGCTGATGCTTGAGGATGGCCTGCATTGTCTCTTCAGCTTCTGTATACTTGAAAAAATTGGGGGCTACATCAAATAGATGATTCATTTCATTCATTATAAAAATTAGAGGTTCTATCTTACCATAGAAAATCTGTCCTGTGATAGGCCCTGTATCTTCTGAGGTGCTGGCTTTCTCATTTACCTGTGATGAGGCAAAAACATTCACTCTCTTGGCATATTCTTCATGAGTGAATAATCTCCCTCCATTGTTCAGCAAGCTAGGGAGTCCTTTACTTTCCAATACCCGAAACTTCTCAAAGAACCTGTTTACCTCAGTTTGCATATCCTGGGTTCTTCTGTCTAAGGTTTGCATCAGATTTCTAAGAGTAAGAACCCTCTTGATCATTTGGATAGTATCAGTTCTGTTTGCGATCCCCATAATGGTCAACTGAGAACTGGTCTTATGATTGAGCACATTGATCATTTTGGTTGCAATTTCAGGCATGTTCCCCAACAAGGCCCTTGATGTTCTGATTTCCCTCTGCGCTTTAGGAATGAGCTCCAGTTGCTCATGGATTGTCTCAATGTATGACCACTGGTTATTGATAGACTTACCAATATTGGACCATATCATTGCTCTGATTTCGGCTATGATTTTATCTAGCTGTAGCTCTTTCTCAAGCTCCTTGATTTTGTCTTTAAGAGCTTTGATTTCTTTGGCCTTCTCTCCTACTTCTCTTTTTGTTTTGTCATGCCTTTCATTCACCTTGGCCAGCTGCTCCTTAGTTTCATTTAGCTGCATCATTTGTGCTTCTAAAGCTTGTATTTCGCTTTTTAGCTTTTGCATGTCTAAGCTCTGATCTGTGCTGGTGGGTGCTGCTGAAGTAGATGTGGCTGGTTGTTCAACCTGCTGAGGTGGAGGTGCAGTAGTAGGAGCAGTCTCCTCAAGATTAATGACCTGTGGAGGGGGCTGAGATGTTTGCCCCTCTTGCGCTTGTGTTGATGATCCTTTCAGAGGTGCTTGTGTGGCCTCATATTGCCCCAATTTTTCTTGTGCTTGCAAAAGTTCTTTGTAAACAGAAATTAATAGAGCAGTGGAATCCTGCTCATACCTTTGTTTTGCCACTTCATCGGTCTGTGGATGGATAGTGGCTGGAAGTTTGACCTTCTTCCTTAGTGCAGCCATATCAGCATCTCTGATTTTTAAGATCTCTTGTATCCCTTTAATATCATTGGGATTGTGCCCAATCTCTATGATGATTTCTTCCAGGGTTTTGATCCTGTTGTCTTTGGCCTGAGAAGAGGCTCTCTCTAGCTCCAGCTGGGAAGCCGTAGCATTCAGACTGCTTGTTAACTTGTAGTTGTCCAAGGTCTTATCGGCCAATGAAGCATACACCATTTCCCCTGTTTGTTTATGCAACTCAATTTTGTCCATGGGGTGTATGTCTTTGGCAAGGACCTCTAAATTGGTCCTGAGATAATCAGCAGAAGACTGTGGTTTGAGTGCCGTAGGCATAAAATGACTCAATGTCAGTTTGCCCTCACCTACATCAAAAGCAGACATGAGTCTCTGCTGATTGGAAGGAGCCATGTTAAGTAGGTGATTGTATAATTGAACTTTGATTGGGTCACTCCTTCTCTTAATGTCTATGAACTGCTGCTTTATGCTCACTCTTTCCTCTTTCTGCTGGCTGGAGGAGGTGACTTCCCCTCCCATTGTCCTGTCCAGTTCCTGCTGGGAGGAACTTGCTGAAATTTCTTGACTTGGTGGGCCCATGCCCGATGCTTCTCGGATGGCTATATCCTCTTCTGGAAAATCGTTGAGTCTTTGCCTTTTCCCTCCTTGATTGATAGAGGATGTCAAGGGAGTTTCTCTCTCCCTTTTCCTTAAGAGAAATGTGTCCTCCTTTTGAGGGTTTGGAGGACCGAGGCATCAAATGTAGAGTCTTGCCTTGTAGGTATGACTTGTTCAGTGGTCTGAGGAGTATCCACTGTTTCCTTTTGCTGGGCAGGCGGCTCCTGCCCTTGTTTTTCTTGGTGCTGTTCCTCTTGCTGTTCTATGTCTTCCTGCTGCTGTTCCTGCTGTTGCTCTTGCTCTGCCTCCATTTCCTTTTCCTTTCCTTTTTCTGAGACTTTTCCAGCAACCTTTGTAGTTTGCTGTGGAGTAGTTGAAGAGGAGGCTGCTGCTCCAATTTGTGTGCTTGGCAGTGAGGGGACCTGTGCATAAAACTCAAGGTCAGCCATCTTCTTTTGATTGTTCAGAGCTCTTTGATCAAGCTCTTTTTGAGTTATATCTTCTTCTAGAGTTCCCCTTTTCCACTTGCTTTGATTGGCATATTTTTCAATTTTGGGGAGGCTATGATGACCGTAAGCAGACAGTTTATATTTGAGTCTCCTCATTGTGATGAAGTTGTTGGGGTCATAGGGTTTCCATATAAAACTGTACTTCAAACCAAATCCCACCAGTATTCTATCTGCCTCCTTCCACCCTTCATCCCTTTCATTGTAGACTAAATGGCCAAGTTGGCTCTTGATTTTCAGCTGTGCTTTCTTGCCTCTGCCTGAGAAGTGGAACATATCCACATAGCCAAACTGCCTGAAGTATTCTAAGGCAAATAGCCTCATGGGCACAAATTTGGGTAGTCTAAATGGGGGTAACTCACACCCATATATTCTGATAACGGTGTGGTGTTGGTAAAGATACCAGTCCCCAATACTGTATACTTTTGACAAATGTAGGCACCTTTTCATGTCCTCTGTCAGTCTAGGAGGAGGTGAACCAATCAGTAGAGTCAAGGTTGGATGGATGAAGAGATCAATAAACTCACAGTAGGTATATGGAGAGTAGCATGATACATGGAAAACAGATGTCCAATATACTACTGATCTCAGATTGCCCTGTGCATCTACTCTCTTCATTGGGAAGGAGAATTTATCATGCTGGAAGTATATGAGCAGATGATATAGGTAGGAGGTGTACCTAAACACTCTTTCTCTTGGCAAATTCATCAACTGTTCATGCATTTTGTCTGATATGTATGTTGCATAATCATAGTGGATTGGTTTCCTTCCTGGGGAGAACATAAGCATCATTTGTATAACTGTTTCATCAATATGTTCTATTGAATCATATCCCAGGATGGGACTGATCATGTCAACCATGTCTTGGCCCAATTGATTGAGGTAAACACAGTTGATGGGAGGAATCTGCAAAGTGTCAGCTTTGATGAAGAGCTGGTTGACCTTAGTGATTTGGGCCTCTGTGGTTCTGGCTCCCTGTACTATTAAATCAGCTAGTGACAGAGGGACCAACTTATGCTCTGTTTGGAATTGCAACATCTCCCTGATGGCTTCAGGGGTAATGAGGAACAGGATTGAACCTTCAGCATCTAGCACTGCTCTCTGGGATGCATCATAGTGTTCAGCAACTATGTGCACAAGCTCAGGGAATTGATTAACCTGAGGAAGTTTGAATATTGGGAGGAATGACTCCCAAATTCCCAAGATGTCTGTCCCCCTCTCATGTTTGATCTTTATCTCGTTTAATATTTGCAGATGGAACCTGCTTCTGCTCATCATTTCCTCTGTAATCTTGTAGTCCAGGTCTGCCAATGCTCTGGTGTCAAATGTTCTATTAGGGACATTCAGGGGAGCCACATTGAGGGCTATGGGAGCTACAGGGGGGTCCATGATTTTCCTTTGCAAATTTTACTCTTACTCAGGGGCTGTGTTACTATGCAGAGTAACAACAGCACAGTTTCTTTGTAGAGGGATGGAAATGCAAGTGGGAGGTAAATGCCGGGTGTGCAGCAGTTGAAATGCTGTTTTTGTAATTAAGAGCGAAGCTTAGCCCTGTTTTGGCACCTTTCAATGTTAAAAATTGGTTTCAAATGCGCCTGCCACGATTGCGCAGACAGGGCCTGGTTTCTTAGCAAAATGCCACTGGGAAAGGCTCGGCCGGTGTTTTTCGAAGTGATAATTGGAACTTTGAGGCTTTGCTGAGGAATTCAGTGGTGAATTTCTGATTTTCGGCTTTCATTAAGCTCTCTAAGGCGTTAAATAGATAATTGCAGGCGCACAGAGGATGAATGATGAGGAATACCTGGTAAGACAACGCGCAGAGGTCGTGACCGCAGGTTGAACTGGTGCGCTGGAGGCCTTCTGGTCAGTTTAGCAGGTTGGTAGACAATTTGGACGTTGTTTGCATGCAGAGCAGAATAACGACGAACATGCAAAATGACCAAAAAACACGAAATTTTGGGTGAAATAGACCTTTTTACGCTTTTGGCGCGAATATGTGCTGACGTCAGCATGACGTCATAGGGTGGGGTCAAGGTCGGATGACGTCATGCTGACGTCATTAGGTGACGTGGCGCTGTCTGGTTGGTACACTGTGGCGGTGACATGGCAGGACAGGTGGACCAATGGGAGGGACAGGGAGGTCGACGGGGCAGCGTACCTGGGTGACGGGGCGGTGACGCGTTGCTGACGCGGGTAGGCGGGATGAGGAAATCCGGAAACCAGCAGTGGTTTCATATCGCACCGCCTCCTGTACGGGGCGGTATCGGTCAGTAGTACCTCCGACGTACGGTGGTGAGGGCACGTAGCAGTGGGATGACGTCCTCCAAATACGGACGTCGGGAGATATCTATCGGTCATCGGATGGGCTCCGACGTCACGATGATCGTTAGATCTACGGACTTTGATCGGACGGCGGGCGCGAGGCAGATGTGACGGGAGGTTAGTACAGGTATCGGTCAGATGTCGGAAGGGGTCCAACGCGATCAGGGCCGTCGGATCTGTAGGCCCTTGATCTAATGGTGGTCGGGGAGGTGACATGTGTGGAATATACGGATGAGGGCGGAGACAAATAAACCATGCTTTTGAGCGCTTTTCTAATGTATTTCGATAAAAACAATTATACGCGCCAACCTTGGCTAACAGGCGGAAAGTGGGTTTT
The DNA here is from genome assembly GCA_031772625.1 of Pinus tabuliformis. Lineage (NCBI taxonomy): Eukaryota > Viridiplantae > Streptophyta > Pinopsida > Pinales > Pinaceae > Pinus > Pinus tabuliformis. The sequence goes on from CM062819.1 coordinate 51,688,047, forward strand.
ATGCTCTTTTGGCTCTTTGAAGCGGGTAAGGTGGGGTTTAGGGCCCTTTTTAAAGGTTTTATGTGCAAAAAAAAGGGGGGAGATAGAGGAACTGGCTTATGAGGAAAAGGGGTATTTGGCATAGGTTTATCAATATGACCTGATGTCATTTGATTCCTGACTTGTAACTTTATTGGCTATAATGCCAAGGGGGTGGGTATTTATAAGAGTTTGGGATTTATACACCTTGGTGTTAGTAATATTAGGGGAATAGGCGATATGAGGATTTATACAATAGAATTAGTGTTAATATGAATGAAGGGAGCAAATGAAGGGGATCTCACTGAGTTTATATGAAAATGATTTGGTTTTGAGAGTAGATCAAAATGAAAAGTTTTTAGACAAGAAATGTGGCTTCTGAATGAACTAGAACCACCATAAAACCATGATCTCTCTTCATAAATCTCAGCTGAAAGGAAGGGAATGTTAGTGATGAAATGAAGGGGGAGAGGGAGGTTAGTCATGCTCCTGCTGTAGTCTTTTACTTTGCTGCCCATCATCACCATTCTTGCAATGACAGGACTCACTTTCTGCGACCCCAACTACCTACCCAGCTGCTTGCCTAGCATTTTTTGTTTCTCCTTGGAGGGTGCACTTGGACTTGCAAACCCTTACTTGCCTTTTCTTTTCTTTGGCTTTTTCTTTATTCTTTTCTCTATCTATTTCTACCCTTATCTCTTCCAAGGTCCCAGATTAAGCTGTTGGGAACCTTTGCTTCTCTACCTAAACTACTTGTCTGCCAAGATTAAACAGTTTGGACAGACTTCTTTCTCTATTCTATAACTCAAAATTGAACACATGGCATGATCCAGATTAGACTGTTGAATCATCCACAAAATTGAAATAAGGTCCTCAATACTTGAAACACTTTACCCAGCTCTTGCTTTCTAGGAAATATGGGATCTTTGGGATACCAAAGCAGAGCATATTTGGCCTTTCTCTTGCCAATCATGAAATATGAAACCTATTGGTATAGGTATCCAACAGAGAGAATACAGAGGAACAACCATAGAAATCCTCAACACATTTTTGGAAACTCAGCTTGCTAAAATCCCAAGAAAACATAACTTGCAAGCTCATAGCCTGGCAATGTTTTCCAGCACATGTAAATTACCATTTGAACCAAATCATCGATTCACAGCAGAAATTAGACATAGGCCAGCCATACCCGATAATTTGAAGAACTGGCAAGTGTTTGAAAGTGATAAACAGATCAACAACTTTTTGACCCTAGAAGAGGAATTTTCCAGCACTAACGCAGATGAAACACAGTTAGTGAGTTTGATTCAGCCAATCATATACAATAATACATTTAAGCAGAAAACACAATTCAAATGCTTCATCCAACAAAATTTACCAAAGAGCAAATACAAGAGCTGAAACAAACAAATGTTAATGAGATTAGTGAAGAAGAATCTAAAATTATCAATTTAAAAGACAATCATTTACCCAAAGGATTAACTCCTTTGGAAGATCTCTTTGATTTCAATGACATTCCAAAGAAACCTCAGATGGAACCTCCAAAAGAAGACATTGAAGACTACAACATAGGAACCAAAGACAATTCAAAAATGATAAAATTGTCCAAATCTTTGCCCCCTGATCAAAAGTTGAAGTATGTTGAACTGATCAAAGAATTCCAAGATTTTTTTGCCTGCAGCTATGAAGACCTGAAGTCTTATGATACCTTTGTGATTCAGCATACAATACCCCTCAAGGAAAATAAAAAACCATTCAAACTGAAACTCAGAAGAATCAACCCTGTACTGCTTCCTTTAATTGAAAAAGAAATCAGACGAATGCGTGATGCATAGATAATTGCTCCATTCAGATTTTCAGAATGGGTATCTAATTTAGTGCCTACTAGAAAGAAAACAGGGGAAATCAGGTTATGTGTTGACTTAAGAAATTTAAACAAGGTTTCTTTGAAGGACATTACCCTTTACCCAAAATGGATCATATTTTACAAAGGGTAGTAGGTGTTTCTAGGATTTCACTTCTGGATGGATTTTCAGATTTTAATCAAATTCTAGTTCATCCTGATGACCAAGACAAAACTGCATTTACAACACTTGGGGTACATTCAAATATGTCAAAATTCCATTCGGACTCAAGAATGCAGAGGCAACCTTTCAACGAGCAATGGACATAGCTTTTGCAAAAGAAATTCACAATTTTTTGGTTGTATACCTAGATGACCTCACTGTGTTTTCCAAAACAGATCAGCAACAATTAAATCATTTGAGACAAGTGTTCCTTAAATGCAAAAAGTATGGTATATCACTGAATCCTAAAAAATCTCTGTTTGGTCTAGAAGAAGGCAAACTCTTAGGCCACATCATCTCTAAAGATGGCATCAGAACTGACCCTGCTAGAATTGAAGCCATTTTGCAAATACCCCACCCCAGAAATGTCACAGAACTTCAAGCTTTCCTAGGGAAGATTAATTTTTTGAGAAGATTCATACCTAATTTGGCTGAACTGATAAGATTGTTGAACAATATGTTGAGAAAGGATTCAATGGTTAAATGGACATTAGAAGCCAAGCAAGCATTTGAAGAAATTAAATTGGCTTTGACCAAAACACCAGTCCTCACAAGTCCAAAATTTGATAGAGACTTCATAATTTTCTCATTTGCATCAGAACACACTGTAGCAGTTGTTTTACTACAAAAATATGATCAAGGATGTGAAAAACCCATAGCCTTTTTTAGTAAAGAACTTAGAGATGCACCTCTGAAATACAAAATCATGGAAAAACAGGCCTTTGCACTAGTGAAAGCCATTCAAGTCTTCAGAGTCTATATACTGTACTCACATGTAATAGATTATGTGCCAAATGCTGTTGTCAAAGACATCGTGACTCAAGATGGAATTGAAGGCAAATGAGGTAAATGGATAGCTAAGATATTGGAATATGACATTGAGATAAAACCTACAAAGCTGACAAAAGGACAGGGATTAGCTAAACTCATGACTGAAACAAACTTTCAAGCCCTAGATATTAATAAACTGGATAACGAATAGGAGATGGAAACTCCACAAATCAGCCAGGCCTTCTTAGAATCAACTTGGTATGTTGATATAATTCATGTATTATTAAACCTGCAGGCTCCTATAGGGTTATCTAGAACAAATAAAAGGTTTTTAAAGATGAAAGCTTCAAAATTTTGTATTGTAGATAATTCTCTTTTCTGGAAAAATCATGAATGCATTTTATTAAATTGTTTGATCAAGGAAGAAGCTGACAAGGTTCTCAAAGAATTTCATGCAGGGGACTGTGGTGGACACCTGTACTAGAAATCAACTGCAGACAAAATCCTAAGGGCTGGATTTTACTGGCCAACCTTGTTCGCTGATGTAAAGAAGTTTGTCATGGCTTGCCACAAATGCCAAATTTTTGAAGGTAGAAGAAAACTATTGCCCTTGCCCTTGAGACCAATTTCCACTAAAAGACCTTTTCAACAATGGGGTTTAGACTTCATTGGAGAAATCCATCCTCCCTCATCTGCCCAACACAAATGGATCCTTACTGCTACAGACTATGTCACCAAATGGATAGAAGCCATTGCTGCTAGACAAGCCAATGATACAGTCATCATAGGATTCCTAGAGACCAACATCTTGTCTAGATTTGGCTGTCCTGAAAAGATCATAACTGACAATGTTGTTGCCTTCAAATCCAAGAAACTGATAAATTTTTGCAGCAAATACCACATCACTTTAGGCCATTCCACAACCTATTACCCTCCAGGCAATGGTCTAGCTGACTCCTCCAATAAAAGCCTGATCAATATCATTAAGAAACTGCTAGAGGAGAACAAGAAAAACTAGCACAAGTAGCTTACAAATGCATTATGGGCAGACAGACTTACTACAAAAACATCAGTTGGAACCAGCCCTTATGAGTTAGTTTATGGCATGGAGGCTGTATTTCCTTCATCTTTAGGAGTTCCTGTGATGAAATTGCTGCAGGAAGCTCTAGTGGAACCAAATGCCATTCAAAGAAGAATAAATCAGACCATCCATTTGCAGCAGACTAGAGACGAAGTGCACCAAAGATCTCAAGTGTTACAAGAAAAACTTAAGAAGATATTTGATAAAAGGACCAAATCAGAAGATTTCTACATAGGAGACAAAGTACTAAAATGGGGTTCCAGAAGAGAAAACAAAGGAAAACATGGGAAGTTTGACTTCTTGTAGAAAGGGCCATTTATCATCCATGCATTGTAAGGGAACAATACTTACTTTCTAAAGAGCTTGGATGGTACAGAAACAGAAGAAGGACCAGTGAATGGTCGAATGCTGAAACATTATTTTGAGCCAATTTTTGATATATTCTGACTCTAACATGTACATAAGAAAATTTAGGTTCAAACAGATTGAAAGAAGTGATCAGCTTGTTCATATCAGCAATGAGAATGAGGAGGAAGGTGCAAAAAATTTTGAAATCTGAGAAAGAACTTTACCATTTTGTTTTGCCTTATTTCAGTTATCAAAGATTGCAGAAAAAGATTTGGAAGCAGGAAACATAAGATCAACTAATCCAAGTGAAAGCTATCCAGGACATTTGTACAATTGTTGTTTGAATCAGCTCAAAAATAGTGTATATATTTTATAGCATCCTTTTGTACAGTTTCTACATTTAGCAAAGGAAGATTTCAGAGCATAGTAAAAGTTATTCATAAGGCCATCTGACCTACTGTTCTTGACTGTCCACAAGGGAAAGCCATCCCCAAGTGTAGCCATTGTTATACTCCTATAGTAATAAGTGTCATATTTCATGATTGACTGATTGAGCTTTGTAATATGTTCAACCTTTCCTTGCTGAAAAGGTTTCCATATTATGAAAAAATTAAAAAATGTAAAGAGGGTATACCCTAAAAGAAAAATTAAAGGGTGAAAAAAGAAAATAAACGGTCAAAAGAAAAAATGAAAAAATGAACCCCAAAAAAATAAAGACTAGGAAAGTGTGCAAGTTCAAATGCCACTACTATTTCATTTTCTGCAAATAAAGCATTATATGCAACTTGTCAAAATCATGCCACAATTGATGAATGGCCAAACAGTTTAATCTTGGCTAGTTCATGTTTAAATTTCCTGTTTTAGAGATAGAGAATAAAAATCTATCCAAACTATTTAATCTTGGCAGATAAGTAGATAGGTAGAGAAGCAAAAGGAGCTCAACTGTTTAATCTGAGCACTTGGAAGAAAAAAGTGCAGACTTAGATAGGCTTATCATGCAAAGAAAAAAATTTGATAAGGGTTTGCTAGTCTAAGTGCACCTGGTAAAATAAGAAAAAATGTTAGGTAAAGGAGGCTGGGTAGGTAGATGAAGTTGCAGAATGTGACTTGTGATGTATTGTAAATATGTTAACTTTCAGTCCCGTCACAAGTGCAAAGTAGATACTCTTGGAGCAGCTCAGGCGAGGCATGTCTAAATCCCCTTCATTCTTTCTCCAAATCATTTACTAATTTCCCCCAGAGATATTAAGATCTGCTTAATATCCCTCTTGAAGCCACTCATTCCATTTCATCATTGGCCTAAGTGAATTCCCATTTTACTTAGGAAAAATGTATGTTGTCACCCCAAAAAACCTGTTTTTCCCTTTTGCCTAAGTTTTCAAACACTTTGACTTAGCGCTTGCAGTTTTAATTCAAAATCATATTAACCATTGAATTTTACTAATATAACTCCCGGATAAAATCATTTACCCTACCCCGTAATATGTATATATAAATCCCCAAATATTAATACCCCTCCCTGGTTTAATTATAAACCATATCACTATTTAAAAAGGGGATTAAAGGTTTATCTGAAACCTTGTAATAACCCACCACGTGCATGCAAAAGGATAATTAACCACTCAGGTTAATTAAAACCAAACCCACCCAAAGCAATCAAACTGCACCCGATATCACTAATTTAACATTAAGATGATCAAGCCCCCGCGCATTAAAACTTCTCCATCTCCGTGCAGCGCCCTTCGTCTGATCAACGACTCCACATCAGACGGTCCATGATCATTTCGCTAGCCCCCTTGCTACTGACTTTTACCTCTCGGGGAACTAGTGGTTTCGTGCCTGTAACTGGGATACGTGTCGCCCGCCTACCGTGTTTGCTACCCCTTCGCTCGAAATCGCCCTAGCCCGAAAGTGGTGTGGGAAAAACAACTTACTGCCCTCTCGTTGACCCTCCATTGATGTCACCACCACGTCACTGCCACGTCACCGTCCCTTACCACCCGTTGACGTCATGCTAATGTCATCTGTCCTTTGGATCAAATTTTCCCGCCAATTTTTTTTTTTGTCAATAAAGGGTAAAAGTGGTCATTTTTGCTATGTTTTCTGCATATAGCACCCACGCACTCCAAGTGACTAATTTTCATAGTTCTGTTTTTCGACCGCCTCCGACTAGGAAAACGCTCCATCAATGAGCTCACGGCCTCCCCCAACTGGACATTTTTCAGTTTTTCTTCCTCTTAGAACAAGTTAAAGCAAACAAAGCGATTCCCAAAGCTCGCATAAGAGGGAAACAAAGATAAACATGGATACATGTTGCAGCCAGTGTGAACCTTCCAAGACATGATTTTCTAGAGAAAAGAAGACACATTGCAGTCTTATTTCTTGCCAAGCAGCAGTGAGCAGGGTCTATTTAGCATTTAACAGGGTACAAAAACAAGTCAGAGTATCAGAGGAGCTATAAAGAGTACCAGTGTAGAATTAAGGGCAAGTCAAATCAAAATTAAAGAGCATCAGGGGCCAACTAAGGAAAGCAGATCAGAATTAATCCATCAATTAAAACAGAGAGTCGGCACAGAGCTACAAAGGACAGCTGCAGGCTGAACCCTAAAGAGCCAGCTTCCATCACAACATAAGTTAGCTGTTTTTACTTTGCTTGTATATTACTTTAGGTTAAACATAGATATTATCTCAGAGCTTTTATGAGATACCTGTTTTACAGTTTTTTGTTGTATAAATAGCCCCTTCATTTGAGTTTTGAAGAGGTTGGGTATGTGTAGATTTCTCTAGACTTTGTTGTAAATACTGAACTTTGGAATAAAGAGCTGTTGGGATCAAACTGTTTTCTGGCTTGCTGGATGAAGAATTGATGCAGAAGACCTGTTACAGAATTCTTGAATCAACCCATGGATCAATGAGTACTTTCTACCTTGTGTTTTATAGTTTCTTGTATGTTATATCATCTGTGTTTCATGATCTGAATAGTAAAGAAAAAGATTAATCCAGAATTTTCTTAGCTGCACTCTATTTTTAGTCTTTACTATTCTCTGTCTTTTCTTCAGAATTAGAATAAACAGTGAATTCTTAATTGCTTCTGTTTCCCCTGATTCTTTCACATTGAGTATTTGCTAAGGAATTCTTAGTTGCTCCTTAACAGTAATCATCCATTTTCCCTCTGTCAATATGATGAAGGATTCTTAACTGCCCTTCACCCATTTGAGTCCATTCCATCTGATTCCAGCCTTTAAATTGTTCCATGTTTGAGTACCTTGCTTTGTGATGCCATCCTCTGTCAGAAACCGAATCTAGGAAGCCTGTTTCTTTTGACTCCATCATGCCCAATAGACTGAACTCTTCAGTTTTACCTCACTGTTCTATTGAATCTCACCACCCAAACTCAAAACAAAACCATTGTACTTCATAACTAGCCTAATACCTTTAAAAACAAAGCTAAATCATAAAGAGAGGGCCCTCTCTGGATGCAGATTGGCTAGAATCTGTATCTAAAAGATTGGTCAGTGGTTACCTCGGCCGTATTCCCTTTCTTACAACTTTTGGGAACAACCTGAGTGATAACACTAGGAACATCGTAAGCATAGATGGGTCCATTTCTGGCTTCGATTTATCTTTGCTTCCTGAAGTGGAGGCATCAACGAAGCTATTCTTATCTTCCATGAAGGTTTCCTTAGCATGCTCGAAATAAAACTCTGCTTCTTTCATCGGAGCCTTGCGAACCCAAGTACTATCTTTGGGTTGCTTGCCTTTATCATCTCCCGCCACGATTCCACTTCAAAGCACAATGTTCACATTTGGATCTTCCTCGCGTGGTTCAGACCTCATCATTTGCAGGTTCTAAGTTGGGGGAGGTGGTGGCAGTCCCTTGTCATGTATCCTAACTATCATCGTAGGACAATCCTCCATCTCATGATCAAACAAGGTACAATACAGACATGATGGACGCATTGGATTCGTACAATCATGGGCATAATGTCCTGGCCCTCCGCAATTATATCATATCAGTTGTCCACAACCTCTTCTAGGTCCTCCTCCACCTCGACCTCGCTCGCGCCCCTGAAATCTGGTTCGCGCCACTCCTGCGTTCTAGTTAAGGGGCCACAATTTAGCCTGAACTCTACAGGTGGGAGTTATATCCATCATCAGCTCATAGCTTCTACAAGCGTGCTCATCGTGTCCAACCGATCTACAAAAATTACATAACAACTGTTGTGAATTCTTCGTGTACTTCTATAGCAAATGGAAGTTGTACGTAACATGCTTTCCTCTTATTTGACAAAGCGTGCACCACAAAGCAGGTGCCGTGCTAGGTCCTGCTTGTGCCTCCAGTCTTAATGGAATCAGTCCTCTTCCCACAAGGTAATTCTCGAATACCGGGCAGTGGTCCTTGTCATGACCCTAACCCTTACATTTAATGCACCATACCTCTTCGCGCACTTCTGGTTAGGCTGTCTTGTCCTATTTCAAACTCTACATCTCAAGGCATAAGTATTTCAACTCCGCGTGGATTTGTTGAACTCCCAAGTTAGGATCCTGTATTAGGGTCTCATGCAACCTCTTCACGATCTCCAAGGCCTCTGCTTGAGCTGTTAACCTCTGTTGTGACAGTGCGTTCCTCAAATGCGGCATTAGCGATGATACAAACCATTCACAGCATTGTCCATCCATCAAAGTCATATTAGCTTCGTGAATCATGCACTTCAACCTCTGATCCAGCTCCCAAGGAGTCTCACTTGGTAGCATTGTGATCTCTTTGAATCCAATGGTCGACGACACCTCTGACTTTGGCCTGCTAAGTTCTCTGTTTAGCGCAATTTGGATATCCGTGATTCCTGCATTCGGATTGTCATTATAATGCTTAATATACCAGGTCAGCACACGATCCTGCAGAGCACTGACCAGCGTTGCTTTCTTTATATTATCATCTATAACTCCCTGCACTTCCCATACGTCTCTTATCATGAACCAAAACTAGTCCGGATCTTCATTTCCTATTCCCTTGAACACAAGAAACTTTATCGTGCTTTCCATATTAACTCGCACTAGTGGCGGAGGTGGTACAGGTAAAGATGGAGGTGAAGGCAGTGAAGTTGGTGGTGGTGTGGGTGGGGGTGGTATGCACAGAATCCTCTACCTTACCAAATTGATCGTACATCACGGTCAGACCTTCGAGAGCTCTTCCTCGTCCCCTGGCGGAGGTGAAATCAAAGGGCTATTCTTTGGTCCCTTACTTCCTTCATTTCTGTAGGTTTTTCCACTTCATGTAGCTCCAGACATCAAGGTAATTACATAACACTCTTTTCACACAGTAACATTTTAATCCAAGTATTCATAGACTTTACGTACTTACCCCATGGTCCTTTGAGAAAGCGTCGCTCTACCTCGCCGTAGCTAACTGAAGTATTTACCAAGAACTTAGTAATGAATCCTCCTACAATCTGATCGATCTAGTGATCAAGGGTGTGTGATCTTATCCTCCGATGCTTCCAATATGCACACCAACTCTCGGCTCCATAGAATAGGACTGTCAAGCTTCCACCTTCCTTGGCTATCGGATAGCTTCGCAATCCACTCGTACAACTCAGTAGGGAAAGATGTGAAGAAAACTTCATGGATCTCTGTGTACAGGTAGTAGTCTAACCACTCTTCCTTTGATAGTCACAGATTCCTATTCTCCTGTGCCATGAACTTGTGAATCCTCCTATCCAACCAACCTTCAATTTCCTTCTTAGTTGGGTTCCAATGATACGACATCATACATCTCTATGTGTTGGGTTGTGTTATATTCTTTCCATGACTAGCGCACGTAGTTAACCGGGGGGTTAGAGGGGGGTAGAGGCCCCCCTTCATTGCGTCGATTGCGTAGTGGGGGGGTTACAGGGGATTTGAGGGGTGCAGGAAACCCCCCTCTATGGGGTCTGGGGTAGCGCCCTGGAAATTTGGACCCTATATTAGGTTGGGCGGACCTACCTATGGTTTTGTGCATGTTTTTCGCACATGGTTTTGGACGCGATGGTTTTCGGTCCACGGTATTGGATGCTTCGGCATGTATAAATATGAATTGTAACATTGAAAGGAACATAATGAAAAATCAAGCTGGTAGTCCTAATTTTGGGATCCAGGGGAAAATCTCTGTGTATATGTGTTATGCTCTCGCATTGTTTATTTTCTGTGTTTTAGAATTCCTGTGTAGGTAATTTCTGTACGGGGTTAAGACCTACATTTGGTATCAAAGTTGTTTTGGCTTCAAGGGGACACCTTTGTTCCGAGGGGTTTCGCTCGAGCCTGTGGTAGACTGTGTTCAGTGGGAGATCTACGAGATCGATTCTGGTGGTGAAAGAAGATGGCAAGCAGTGGAAAGATAGAGATAGATAAATTTAATGGTTAGAGTTTGGAGTTATGGAAACTCAAGATGGAAGATCTGTTGGTGGATAAAGATCAGTGGGTCACGGTAGATACAGGTATTAAACCAACGGGAGTGTCTGATGAAGAATGGAAGAAGTTGGATTGGAAGGCTAAGAGCACAATACAATTGTGTGTCTTAGATTCAGTATTGTTGAATGTATAAGGGGAAGCTACGACAAAGGCTCTGTGGGACAAGTTAGGGAATTTGTACCAATCTAAGTCTCTGGTGAATAAATTGTTCCTACGGAAAACATTGTATAACCTGAGGATGAAAGATGGAGACTCGGTGATAGAACATATAAATGCATTTAATACTGTAGTAAGTCAGTTATTATATGTTGATATTAAAATTTTTGATGAAGATAAGTGCATCAGTTTGTTGTGTTCTCTACCAGATTCGTGGGATAGTCTGGTTATTGCAATAGGTAGCAATGCAACTGCCTTATAGTTTGATGAAATAGTCTCATCCTTGCTGACGGAGGAGATGAGACGGAAAAATATGGAGAGATAGAATGGTGATGCCTTGTCTGTACAAGGATGGTCCCAGAACAAAAACAAAAATAAGTCATTGAGTGGGAGATCTAAATCTCCAGGAAAACCTGTAAAGGTGTTGTGCTGGAAATGCAGAAAGGAAGGGCACTACAAAAAGGATTGTAAATCTAAAGCTCCTGAAAAATGAAAGGGATCTGATGGTGCTCCTTCTGCAGAGGCGAAAACCACCTTAGATTAAGGTGGGGATGTGTACTTGGCTTCTTCAAGTACACTTGTAGATCATGAGGCATGGTTGATTGACTCAGGTGCATCCTTTCACTTCACTCCCCATAGAGAGTGGTTCTGCTAGTATGAGAAATATGATGGTGGTGATGTTTTCTTGGGGGATGACAGGAAGGCTAGAATTGTTGGTCACAAAAAAGTAAAGTTGAAGTTGCAAGATGGAAGGGTTAGAACACTTCCAATTGTTCTGCATATTCCTACATTGGCTAGAAATCTGATTTTTGTAAGCAAGCTAGATGATGCAGGTATAAAAACAGTGTTTGAGAAGGATACCTACAAAATGGTTCAGGAAGCACTTGTATTGATGCGGGGAGTTCAGATTGGAACTCTGTACAAGCTGCAAGGTAGCACTGTTATTGATGGTTGCAATAGTTCTGTGGTTCCTAAAAGTGAAGCAGAAAATTTAGTGGTCTCTAGAGAGAAGACCATGTTGTGGCATCAAAGGCTTGGACACATTGGAGAGAAGGACCTTCGAATACTTCGTGGTAAAGGTATGGTAGAAGGTATGAGTAATAGCTCTCTGGATTTTGATTTCTGTGAAAATTGTGTATATGGGGAACAGAATCGAGTGAGTTTCTCCTCTGGTGGTAAGAGGGCAAAACATATATTAGAACTTGTGCACGGTGATGTGTTTGGACTATGTATCATTTATAGATGACTTCTCAAGGAATACATGGATATATTTCCTTAAGAATAAATATGAATTCTTTGACATTTTAAAGAATTTAAGGTTTTGGTGGAAAACTAGATAGAGAAGAAGATAAAGGTGTTGAGGATAGATAACGGTGGAGAGTTTTGCAGCAAGGAATTTGAAAATTTTTGTAAGAAGTGTGGTATAGCATGGTAGAAGACTACTCCATACACACCTAAGAAAAATGGATTTGTAGAAAGAATGAACAAGATGTTGATGGAAAGGGCAAGAAGCATGCTCAGTGGCACCGAGTTAGAACAAGAATTCTAGGCAGAGGCAGTGGAGACAACATGTTACTTGGTCGACATATCACCTTCATCAACGTTGGAGGATAAGACTCCACAAGAGGTGTTATCACTCAGATTTTCCTTGAAGTTGTTGGGAAGAGGAAAGGGGTCCGAGGCAACCACAAACCAACTTTTAGGTACAGAATCTAGCCAATCTGTACCCAGAGAGGGTTCTCTCTTTATGATTTAGCTTGGTTTTGAAAGATATTAGGCTAGTTGTGAAGTTTAGGAGTTTTGTTTGAGTTTGGGTGGTGAGATTCAATAGTAGAGGGGTAGGACTGAGTAGTTTAGGCCATTGGGCTAATGGAGTCAAAGAAGATGGCTTAACTGGATTTGGTTTCTTAACAAAAGATGGTTTCACAGAGCAATATGGTCAAACAGGAAACGAATAACAACTTGGAATAGATGAAATGGGTTTAAAATGGGTGAAGGGTAGTTATGATCTAGACTTAAACAGGAATGCAACAAATTACAGAGGTAACCATAAACACAGATATGCAGCGGAAAAAATACTTCATTTCATTAATGTAAAATATTGAAATATGCTTACAAACAGTAATGGAAATAAACCAGCTAGGGCGATGGTAGCTTATCTCTGAGAAGAGATGTGGTGGCTACATGCCTCTGAATTATGTTCCAATGAGGTTCGAAGGCCTATTTATTGTTGAGAAACAATGGAAAACCCTTAACATTCCAAAACCTAACCCTAGAAGATGAAATGCCAAACTATGGGCCCTGTTTGGGTAAATTGGTACATCAACTTCCCGGGTTGTAACTTTGGCATACGATCTCCGTTTGACGCGTACAATAGTTCGTTAGAAAGATCTATCCAAGCACTACCACTTTGGGAAGGGAATCATCAGTCCATGGACCCATGTTGCCCCCAGATTTCCCAAAAACGTCGTTTAGGGCCTCAAAACGGCTCTGGAAGTTCAGGACTCGAAAAACTGCTAAAAATAGTAAGTTGTGCTACAATTAAGGAAACTGAAAATGCTGAGAGAAACAATGGTGGGGGTCTAGGTGGACTTGGCACGTGGCGACCAATATGCACCTGGATCATTCCTCCCCCCTTAGGAAGCAATGGTCCCCATTGCGTTGAGTTCCTCCATGAGATGGGGAAACTTTTGCTGAACTTGGTCCCTGGTGAGCCACTTGCCCTGGTGAAGGAGTTGGCCTGCTTTGACAACTCGATACAGTTGGATATTCTGTTGGCGAGTGTTCTTGATCTGTGTGTCCATGATCCGATTAGTTGCAACTTGTTCCATGCAATCTGGATTTAATTCTGTGGGTGTGAGCTGTTCTGCAATGTCGGATGTGTCTAGCAATGGTGGAAAGTATGGCCGAAGGCGATCCACATTGAACACTGGGTGTAAGCCAAGAAATGGGGGAATGCTGAGCTCAAATGCATTGTCTCCCACAACCTTAGTAATGGTGTAAGGACCATATCTGAGTGGTCTCAATTTCCGATAGGCTCCAGTAAGGCGTTCCTTTTGCAAATGCAACCAGACTTTGTCGCTCACATGAAAATTGTGTGGCACCCGATGTTGATCATGTCACTGCTTGTACTTGGCATTTGATTTCTCAAAAATGTCATGGACCTACTGGCGAATATGTTGGATGTGCTCAATGAAGCTGGTTGCCTTATCTGTTTCAGACTGGACATGAGCCGAATCTATGTGAGTAGCTGCAAGTGGCATGGCCACGTCAATGGGGCATAGTGGCTGGAATCCCAAGCCCACCTGAAAAGGGTTGTGGCCAGTCGAGCTGTGAAGAGCTTGGTTGTAGCTGTGCTAAACATAGGGGAGGCTCTCGTCCCATGTGTGTGGATGCTTTGAGTTGTACATGCACAGAATGTGCACAATCATCCTATTGACAACCTTTGTCTGGCCATCAGTTTGAGGATGGAAGGCTGTGGACTTAGTGAGTTTGGTGTCCAGCATTGACCAGAGACTGGACCAAAATGTATTGAGGAACCGACTGTCCTGATCTGAGATGATGGACTGTGGGATCCCAAAGTGCACCCACACTTGTTCAAAGAAGAGTTTAGCAGTGGCTTCTACTGTGATATTCTTCTTGCAGGCCGCCATAATAGCCATATTCGATAACTTGTCGAAGACCACAAAAACACAGTCATTTCCGTGCTTAGTGGAAGGAAGGCCTGACATGTAATCCATGGAAATGGATTCCCAAGGTCGACTAGGGGTAGGCAGTGGGGCATAGAGGCCATGCTTCTTGATGGTCGGTTTGGCAATGGCACAGGGAGTACATGATCTGATGTACTTCCCAACATCCTGTCGAAGATTCAGCCAATGGAAATACTTTTGTAGTACTGCCACCATTTTCTTGACCCCGAAATTCCCAATATCCTGACTGTAGTGTGCTTCCCAAATCATCTTGGCACGCTCACTTGAAGGAACACAAAGGTGACCCAGGTGGCATAACAGGGCATCTTGGAGGTGAAAATTTGGAACATGCCGACCCTCCAAGAGTGTTTGGTATGTGTGGCTAAATTCTGGGTCACTTTTGCAGAGAAGCGGCCAATCAGAAGTCTCGTGCCCACAAGAGTTGAGTACAATGGTTAATGCCATGATCGGTGGTCGACTGAGGCAATCTAAAACATTATTGGTGCTGCCCTTCTTATACTTGATATTCAAATGGAACTATTGTAGGTATGTAGACCACTTCTGATGGTGATCATTCTGCAATTTCCCTTGGGTCTGTATGAACTGCAGGGGTCGATGGTATGTGTGGATGACCATTTCCTTCCCCAAAATGTAATGCTTCCATTGTCAGTAGGCCTGCACAATGGAATACATATCTTTATCATAAGTGGGATACTTTCGAACTGTGTCTGAAAGTGTTTCACTGTGATATGCCACTGGATGCCCGTGTTGAGTAAGGACTGCCCCAATAGCATAGTCAAAGGCATCTGTCTCGACCTCAAATGGTTGTTGTAAATATGGTAATGCGAGCACTGGTGCTGTGCAGAGGTGATCCTTCAACTCTATGAATTCCTTCTGTTGAGATTCAGATCAAAATAATTTTGCTTTCGCTCCTCCCTTGGTGACTTGACTCAAGGGTCAAGTGATATGAGAAAGCCCCAACACCAACCTGCGGTAGAAGTTGGAAAGACCTAGAAAGCTGTGGAGCTCTGTTAGAGTGGTTGGAGATGGCCAATCCCGAATGACTTGGATCTTGGCTAGATCCACATGCACCCCCTGTTCATCAATAATGTATCCCAGATACTGAACTTGGGTCATGCCAAAAGTGCATTTCTCCAAATTGGCACATAGCTTGTGTTTTCGCAGTGTTTGGAGAACCTGTCGGATATGGTGGAGGTGCTCTTCCCAACTCTGGTTGAAGATCAAAATGTCATCCAAGTATACCACTACAAATGATTTGGTGAATGGCCACAAGATGTCATCCATCAGCCTCATGAAGGTTGCAGGAGCATTCGTCAATCCGAAAGGCATAACCAACCATTCGAAAAGGCCCTCCTTGGCTTTGAAGGCAATCTTCCACACAACAAAGGGTTCGATTGGTACCTGGTGATATCCTGACTTCAGATCGATCTTGCTGAAATATTTCGCCCCCTTTAGTTGGTCCAGGAGGTCATCAATCCATAGGATCGGGTAACTATTACAGACAGTGATCTTGTTCAGTGCCTGATAGTCAATACAGAGTCTCCAAGTCCCATCCTTCTTTTGTACCAACACGATCGGGCTCCCACAAGGTGATGAACTTGGACGGATGTGACCTTTCTGCAGGAGCTCCTGAATCTGCCTCTTGATTTCATCGTTCTCTAGAATGGAGCACTGATAAATTGGTCCATTGGGTAGCGGTGCACCTGGGGTCAGATCGATGGAGTGCTTGACCTGACAATGTAGAGGAACCCCTACGGGGGAGGTGAAGACGTCCTCATACTCCTCCACGACCTTGTCCATCTGTAGTTGTCATACAGAGGGGCCTTGTCTAGAGGCCACGGCCACCGTCTTCTTCTTCCTTGAGGGCGTATCATCAGGAAAACAAATTTCCCGGTTTTGGAAATGAGCTTACTGCATTGTTTTGCAGTAATCAAAGAGATGGTGGTAGGCGGTGCTACCTCTGGTATCCTGTACAAATTATTTCCCAATGTAACAATAACAGCACGGGCCCTTGATTCATACACAGCATGTCGCTTCCACAAGTATGGTTGTCCTAATAATACGTCAAAAACTTCAAGGGGAGCAATGTCACATAATACCTCATCCGTGAAGGGCTTGATGTTGTATGGAAGGCAACACTGCTGGCTCACGTGAAGATCCCGTCCTTGGTGAAGCCACCCGATGGTGTACGGTGGTGGATGTGCTCTGGTCGGTAAGCCCAACCGCTTCACGACCTCTGCCGAAATGAGGTTCTTTTGGCTCCCACTATCGAAAATGAATTGTAGCGAGGATCCCTTTACCCACATCTGGGAGTGGAAGAGACGCTCCTCCTCCTCTGGATCTTCAGGTTCATTTTTCTAGATCTTGGCGGTAGCAATAGTGGCATTGGGATCCGCATCAATGATCTGCTTCCCTTTATCATTCCCCTTGTCAGGTTCTGACTCAGAGTCGGAACATGCATCTGATTTTGAAACCTTTAGCTCAGCCACCAGTGACTGCTTGGCCCGACACTCACTTGTGTTGTGAGTGGAGCTCTAATGGAACTCACACCATTTTCCCGTGTCCTTTTTCAGCTTTGTGGCATTGTTCCTTTCTTACAGCTTCGGTGGGTTGTCTTGGGCTGCCCCGCCTTGGATTTGTCCTTTGTTCTGTGGTTTAGGGGCACCTTTTCCTTGCTTTGGATTCGCAGATCCAAAGTCTCGCTTCTTTTGTTTAAACTTCTGCTCGACCTTGACGGCATATCGGTATGCCGTGCCAAGCGAGGAGATGTTCATGAATTGTATTTCTTCATGGGTGTACTTGTGCAGGCAGTCGCGGTATTTGAGTATCAAATGCTGCTCTAAATCCTTGATACCCAACTTTGTGCGAAGGGTATGGAAAATATTAGTGAACTCTGGCACGTCTTGGTCCCTTCCCTGCCGCAGCGTGGTCCACTTTATGTATTCATCCTCATAGCTTCCGACAGGGTAGTACTGCTCCTTGATGGCATCCCGGAATGAATTCCAGGTGGGTGTGGCTGAAAATAGTGAGCCAGTACTTTCATCCTTCTGCTCGCAGTAGGTTTCCCACTAGTCCTTGACGTGGGGGGCTGCTTTCAGAAGAGCGAAAATAATATTTTCCCGACTCGAAAATTCATGAATAGAAAAATAACCCTCTAGCAGATTTAACCATTTATCTATGGCATCTGCGTCTATCTGACCCTCGAATATGGGGATTTCAAAATTAACTTGTACCTTAAAGGGCGTGGCATTTCCAGAGTAAATGCTGGAAGTCGATGTGTCGCTTCTGGGTAGCCTCTGAAGGATCTGGGCAAAGTTGTCCATCATCGCGTTCCGTTGTCGCTCGAGGGCTTCTTCGAGCAAGATTTTGATAGGATCTCCTACCCCCTCATCTTTCTTCTCATCTGCCATGGGAGGTCGTCGGGATTTGCGAGGCTGGTCTTGCAAAGGTTCGACCAGTTCAAGCCTTAACTCCTTATATCCCGACCTCGTTGGGGACATGCAAAGAAAAACAGAGAAAAAGCAGACCGCTCTGATACCACTTACCTGGACTTAAACAAGAATGCAACAAATTACAGAGATAACCATAAACACAGATATGTAGCAGAAATAATTCTTCATTTCATTAATGTAAAATACTGAAATATGCTTACAAACAGTAATGGAAATAAACCAGCTAGGGCGATGGTAGCTTATCTATGAGAAGAGATGTGGTGGCTACATGCCTCTGAACTGTGTTCCAATGAGGCTCAAAGGCCTATTTATTGTTGAGAAACAATGGAAAACCCTTAACATTCCAAAACCTAACCCTAGAAGATGAAACGCCAAACTGTGGGCCCCGTTTGGGTAAATTGGTACATCAACTTCCCGGGGTCGTAACTTTGGCATACGATCTCTGTTTGACGCGTACAATAGCTTGTTAGAAAGATCTATCCGAGCACTACCACTTTAGGAAGGGAAACATGGGTCCATGGACCCACGTTGCCCCCAGATTTCCAGAAAAACGTCGTTTAGGGCCTCAAAACAGCTCTGAAAGTTCAGGACCCGAAAAACTGCTAAAAATAGTAAGTTGTGCTACAATTAAGGAAACTGAAAATGCTGAGAGAAACAATGGTAGGGGTCCAGGTGGACTTGGCAGGTGGCCACCAATATCCACCTGGATCAAGTTAAGAATCCTTCAGCCTATTTAAAGAGGGAACTTGAATGATTACTACTAAAGAGCAGTTAAGTATTCTTCAATAAATAATCAAAATGAATGAACTAGAAAATAGGAGCAATTAATATTTCACTGTTAATCCTAATTCAGAAGAAAACATGGAGAGTAATAATGATTGAAAACAGAGTGCAATCAAGCATATTCCGAATTACTCTTTTTCGTTTATCATTCAAATGTGAAACATAGATGATATAATAAACAAGGAAAACTTTAAAACATAAGGTATAGAGGACTTATTGATCTAGTGTTTGATTCAAGAAATCTGTGGAAAGTCCTTTGCATCAATTCTTTATCCAGCAAGCCATACAAAAGTTTGTCTAATAACACTTTATTCCAAAATAATCAATATTACAGCAATGTCTAAGAATTGACCCTCAATACTCCAATTGAGGGGGTATTTATACAAAAAATTTTACCATGAAATATCTCATAACAAAGTGAGATATAAACTGGGGTGACTAATCATGTCCTTCAAGAAAATAGGGCTAGAAGACCTCGTAGATGAATGATAAGGCAACCGAATGGTTTGTTGTCCCTATATTCGAGAATGTGCTGGAGTTAGGCCCTATGATTTGGCCTCTTGCTGTCCTTGGTGTAATTATGTGCTGGCTGCTCTATTTTGACCTTCCTACTGTACACTTTACCTGTTGATCTCTTTTCATCCTCTTTACCTTCATTGACTGTAGTAAAAATCAAAATTTACCTTTTACCTAGAATAAATTACAAAATTTCAAGCATTTCTTCCCACCATTTTGGCTGTGGTATTTTGGTTTTCTGAAGCTTTCTGAGGGTTTCATCTGTTTCTGTATACCTGAAAAATGTAGGCTGAATTGGGAACAAGTGTTTTAGTTCATGCTCGACATAGAATAAGTTCTCTATGTTGTCATAGAGCACTCTGCCTGTAGGCAATGCTTTTATCCCTGATGCACTTGTTGATGAACCTACTTGGTTGTCTGCATACTTATTCAATTTCTCCACATAATCTTTATGCCTCATTAATCTGTCATTAATCACTAAAGGACTGGGTAGCTATTTACATTGCAAAATATTAAACTTCTCCATAAAAGCATTAATATCTGCCTACATGTCATGACATATTCTTTCTAAATTATGCATCAAAGTTATCTTGGTTAATACCCTTTTGATTTCCAAAATGGTTTCTGTCCTGTAATTAATGCCTAACTCTTCCAACTGTTCTTTATTTCTAGTATTCAAAAAATGTATGAGCCTGTTGGCTTCCTCAGGCATTTTTCCTAATTCTTCTCTTGTCCTTTGGACTTCTTCTTGAGCTACCTTCACAAGATCAATCTGCTCAAAAATTACTTGGATGGATGGCCAAACATCATTTATGGATTGAGTGATGTTCGCCCAAAGAATTCTCTTGATTTCTATTAGAGGCTTGTCAAATGTAAGATCTTTCTCCAATTATTTTACTTTGTTTTCTAACATTTTAATCTCTCTTGTCATTTCTACAAATTTTATCTTTGAGAGATCACAACTTTGTTCCATTTTGGCATATTGCTCCTTTACCTTATTTAGTTCTGAAACTTGTAGTTTCAAGTCCTCCATTGATTTTATTAGCTCTTCTGTGCTTAAATTAGCAGGACTGCCCTGTGCTTCTACTGATGTTCCTGTTGTTGTTGTACCTATAACTACCTCTATTGTGACTGGTGGAATACTTGGTGCCAATGCTGCTCCAAGAGTTGATGGGACTTTTGTTGATACTACTAGTATTACATTGGGAGGCTAGGAGGTCTATTCTCCCTGCTTGTCCTTCAATTCCTTTTCAAGTGCTTGTTCAGTATCATTCAGTTGTTCATTGAGATTTAAGAGTAAATCCATCAACTCTTCTTCAAATTTTTGCTTTATAACCTCATCAATCTGTGGAAGTCTTGAAGGTGGCAATTTTAGTTGCTTCCTTAGGGTAGCAATATCTTCATCTTTCTTTTTTATCAAGGCTTCTGTAGCCTTTACATCTTTGGGATCATGGCCCAATCCAATAATTATTTCTTCTAAGGTTTTTATTCTATTATCTTTGGCCTCAAAGGAGGCCTTTTCCAAGTGTAGTTGAGTAGTAGTGTTGTCCAAAGAATTTTGTAACCTGTGGGCCATCATTTCCTTGCCAGTCAAGGTTGAGTAAATCATTTCTCCTGTTTTCTTATGCAACTCAATTTGATCCAAAGGATGAATATCCTTTGCCATGACTTCAAAATTTGTTCTGAGATAATCTACTGCTGATTTAGGTTGCTGCACCTTTGGCTTAAAATAGCTCATTATCATCTTGCCTTCTTTGATGTCATAGGCTGACATCAATCTCTGTTGATTTGTAGGAGCCATCTTCAAATATTGGTTATAAACCTGCAGCCTTAATGGATCATTCCTGGCTTTTATTTCTGTGAATGTTTTCTTGATATCTGAGGCATCAGTCCCTGGTGGCTTGAAAGAAGATATCTCTACACTTTTCTGCCTTTCTAGCTCCTGCCTCTGAGAGCTAGTGGATGTTCCTCCTGTTGGGAAAGTTTGTTGGCTTTCCACTCTTTCTTCCCTCTGACTATCTGTATTTTCTTCAGCAAATTCCTCCTCTGAAAGGGGATTTAATCTCTGTCTCTTTGTTCCAGGCTGTCCTGATGGTTCATTGGCAGGGGTAGTTTTTTCCCTGTCTCTCTTTTTGTTTCTTTCCTCATTTAGAGGAGTTTGCAGAACTGGAGGCTCTCCTATATTGATCTGAGTGGGAGGAGTCTATATTTGAGCCTGTTCTCTGGAAGTTTCAGGCTGCTTGGACATTGTAGGCTGCTCACTATGTTGAAAGCTGGTCTCTAATTCCTCGCCTTTGGATGACCCTGTAGCTGGTGTACTTGTTTCCTATGAAGGTTGTTGAGAGGTTCCAGCACTGGAGGCACCAACTCCTGATCTTTGAGATAACTTAAATGGTACCTGCCCAAAAGAATCCAAGTCAAGTGTTTTCTCAAGATTTCTCATAACTTTCTCAAAATTGACCTGTTCACTATCATGCTCTACTAGGGTACCTTCCCTCCATTCATCCATATTTGCATATTGTTCAATTTCTGGAATCCTATGGTGAATATATGGGGACAACCTGTTCTTCATTCTTCTATCACATATAAAATTGTTAGGATCATATGGTTTCCACCCAAAACTCTTTTGTAACTTAAGATGCTCTTCTAAATTTTTTTCTACTTCTTTCCATGCTTCCCTAGTGTTGCAGGCAGAAGGGCCTCGCTGTTTCTTGATTTTAAGCTAAGATTTCTTCTTAGCATTACAAAAATGGAGTAAGTTTGCATTTATCATTTGCTTGAAATATTCCAATGCAAAGAGTCTCATTAGAACATACTTTGGCAGCTTAAAAGGGCAGAGTTCGCACCTATAAATCCTGATTTCTGTGTGATTCTTATATAGGTACCAGTCACCTATCCTATACTGCTTGGAGAGCTGGAGGATTTTCTTCATATCACCATTTATCCTAGAAGGGGAAACTCTTGTCAATAAAGTGGTTGCTGGATGGACAAATAGGTCAATGAACTCATTGTAGGTGTAAGGGGTTTCAATGGAATTATGGAAGATGGGACTCCAAAAGATGACAGACCTTGGATTGCCTTTGGTGTCAAGTTTCTTGACAGGGAAAGGGAAGTTTTCTGACTGATAATACAACAGAAGATGATAGATGAAAGTGGTGTATTTGAAGACTCCTTCATTGTCCAGTCTTAGGAATTGGTCATGAATTTTGTTGGCAATATAAGAGGCATAATCATATTTAACAGTAGGGGGCTGTCCAGGAGTAAAAATTGACAACAACACTAAGGTTACCTCATCAACATACTCTCTAGAGTTGAC
The DNA here is from genome assembly GCA_031772625.1 of Pinus tabuliformis. Classification (NCBI taxonomy): domain Eukaryota; kingdom Viridiplantae; phylum Streptophyta; class Pinopsida; order Pinales; family Pinaceae; genus Pinus; species Pinus tabuliformis. Next base: position 51,710,711 of record CM062819.1, read on the forward strand.
TCCCATGATTGAGGCTATCATATCAATAATAATTTTTCCTGTATCTGTAAAGAAAACCTGCAGATAAGGAGGTGGGCCTTTAGGCTGATGTTTAGGGTCCATGAACATCTGACAGATGTGAGTCAGTTCTGATTGAGACAATTGGGGAGATTTTTCAAGTAAGTATCCCATGGAAAGGGGAGTGAGAGCGTGATTAGAGTGAAATTGCAGAATTTCATTGATGGACTAAGCAGTTATGGGAAAAAGGACTATTTGACTTGGGGACATGACTACTCTTTGATTAAGGTCATAATTGGCACAGCAGTGATGAATGATATCTGGGAAAACATGGAACGAAGGGAGGAAGTACATGGGAAGGTTGGATTCCCACAGTCCTAAGATGTCAGAGCCATTCAGATAGCTGTCTCTGGTTTGGCAAAGGGTCTTAAGGTGGTTTTCATTACCGGATAAGTCTTTTATCTGAAAATGTTTATCAGCTAGAGGTAGATAATCTAAATCTTTGTGAGGAGAATTCATGGGTACGACATTCAGAGCTATAGGGGTTTCCATCTCTGGTTCTTGTGGATTCAGAAATGGAATTTGGGTTTTCTATGAAAAATAGTGAAAACAACAGGTTTGGGAACCTATATAGTGAAACAAAGACTGAATTTATAGTGAAATTGGTCTTTTTCTATGGAATATTCAGTGTAAAACCAAAACTTGTAGGGTTTTCGGTGGAAATGGGTAAATACCTGTATTTGGGAAGAGAAAAATGCAATGGTAGGATGGACAACAAGTTCTGGTCGACGTCGCTGCAAATTTTTTGACCAGGTGGCGGTTGAAAAGCTTTAGTAGTTGACTGGGACGTCGCTTTGCATGGGAACACAGTTTGTCATATAAAACATTGAAAATGACATTTCATTGGTTTTATTCGCAAAATCTAGGTTTGCGGGGGTTTTTTGGATTATCAGGCCGGTGATGTAGGTAGGGAAATGACGTTTTGTCGTTTATGGAGGGTGGTAAGCGGGATCGGATCGCATCGCTTTTGCAATCGAGCAGTATTAGACTGGAGGACAACGATTCCACTAGTTGCATGATGCATGGCGGAGGTATGAGAGGAAAACCGCCTGGTGTTCGCGCGGTCACCAGTGGGGGGCACGATATTGATACTGACCGTCGGATGATAAGGACGAGATCTAACGGTGGACGGGAGCGGGGTATGGCGGAATTTTAACTGTGGCGGGCCCGATTTAATTAATAAGTTAATAAATCATATCGGGGAGTTTGTGAATGGCGGAGAGGTTCTTAGTTAACCAGGATGGTTAATTAATTCCTTTTTTCGGAGCGAGGAGATTAGGTTATTAATGAATCTCAGATTAATCCATTAATCCTTTTTTAACTGTGTTGATGATTATAATTAACCGGGGCGGAGTATATAATTATTTGGGGATTTAATTAAATAATACAGGAACGGGTGGAACTTTATTTGAAAGTTATATAATATGTGTTAAAAATTAATATGAGAAAATGTAATAAAGCACCAAGTAAAAAATTAAAAGTGTATATTTAACTTAGGCTAAAATAAAGAGGGGATTTTATGTAATGTTGTCTATTTTTCCTAAGTAAAATAGGATTTTACATAGGGAAAAACTTATGAAAGTGAATGAATGATGATTTTTAAGTACTTTAGGCTTTTAGATTATTGGGCTAAGGGTCTGGTCCCTCCAGAAGTCAGAGAAATGCTCTGAGCCCCTTTAATTTTCAAAGACCTTAATACTTTAGGGGGAATTAGTGAAATCTTTAGGGAAAAATGTGAAGGGAAGTTAATTATTTGACCTTGTTTTGCTTGAACTGCATCAAGTGAAATGTTTGCCTTATACTTGTGATAAAAGTGAAAATTAACACATTTAGAGACATTATCCATCACAAGTAATTCTACAACACCATCTACCTACCCTACCTACTTTAGCCTGACATTTTTTCTTCTTTATTAGGGTGCACTTGGACTGGCAAACCCTTATCACACTTTTTCTTTTACATATAGAAATCTATCTAAGTCTAACCTTATTACATCCAAGGGCTCAGATTAAATTTTTGAGCTCCTTTTATTCACTCTACCTATCTACTTATCTGCCAAGATTAAACAGTTTAGTCAGATTTTATTCTCTATCTCTAAAACATAAAATTGAAAATATGAACTAGCCAAGTTTAAACTATTTGATTTTCCACCAATTGTGGCATAAGTTACAAATTGCACACAAATTGTTTATTACATAAGAGTAAAAAGTAGTGGCATTTAGACTTGCACACTTTCCTTGGTCTTTCTTTTGGTGGGGTTGATTTTCTTTCTGACCATTTCATTCTTTTCACCCTTTGATTTTTCTTTTAGGGTATACCCTCTTTACATTTTTTTTGATTTTTTGATTTTTTGACAATATGGAAAACCTTTGCAACAAGGAAATGTATGAACATATTCACAGCTCATCAAGTCAATCATGAAATATGACACCTATTGGTATAGGAGCATAACAAGAGGTATGGACTAGTAAGAAACCCTCTCTTTCACATCTAAGGATATTTGGATGTGATGCATATGTACATGTTCCAAAGAAGAAAAGAACCAAGTTGGATAATAAATCTGAAAAGTGCATCTTTATTAGGTATAAGGATGGTTTAAAGGGTTATAAGCTTTGGAACCCAATAACAAGGAAAGTTGTGTACAGCTGAGATGTGGTGTTCAGAGAGGTGAATTATGTTATTAAACATGAAGTCCAACCAAAGGAACTTGAGAAGATAGAGTTTTAGCTTAAGGAGGAAGAATCAGACTCTATAGTAGAGGAGGAATTAGAAGATGAAGAGCCACAAACTCCTGGTGTGAGAAGATCAGTTCAAGAAAGAAGGCAGTCGGAAAGGTATAGTCCATCTGCTTTCTGTTCAAATTTTTCTTTATCTATTACTGATGATGATCCCAGAACTGTGAAGGATGCAGTAGATTCAAATGATGGAAAACTCTGGAAAGAGGCCATGGTTGATGAAATGACATCTTTGCACAAAAATGAGGCTTGGGATCTAGTGGAGTTGTCGGCTGGAAGGAAACTCATTGGTAGAAAATGGGTGTTCAAAAAGAAGACAAATTCACAAGGAAAGGTGGAGAAATACAAAGCTTGGTTGGTAGCAAAATGTTATTCCCAGGTGCTGGGAATTGATTTTGGTGATATTTTTTCTCCTGTTGCAAAGGTAGCTTCTATTAGATTACTTTTATTTGTTGTTGTTGCTTTTGATTTTGAGGTAGAACAGATGGATGTGAAGACAACATTTCTTCATGGGGATATGGAAGAGGAGATCGACATGAAGCAACCTGAAGGTTTTGTGGTGAAGGTTAAGAAAGAAATGGTATGCAAGTTAAATAAGTCTCTGTATGGGTTAAAACAGTCATTGAGGATGTGGTATCAGAAATTTGATACATTTATAAGGGGACTTGGCCTCACCAGAAGCAAAGCAGATCACTGTGTGTATTTTAAATTAATCGGTGACTGTGTTATTTATTTGGTCTTGTATGTGGATGATATGTTGCTGGTTGGAAATGCTAAAGAAATTATCCAGGATTTGAAGACCCAATTGTCCTCCAAATTTGACATGCAAGCTCTTGGTGCTGCAAACTATATTTTGGGCATGGAAATTAACAGAGACAAGGAAAAGAGGAAGATTTGTTTAAACTAGAGGAAGTGTGTTGAGACAATACTGCAGAGGTTTAATATGCAGGATAATAAACCGGTGAAGGTTCCTATTCCTGTAGGTGTGAGGTTATTTGCTGAACAGTGTCCCAAGACACAAGAAGAGGAAGACATGTCCCATGTTCCATATGCAAGTGTAGTCGGTAGCCTGATGTATGCAATGGTTTGTACTTGACCAGACATTGCACATGCAGTGGGAGTATTGAGCAGGTTTATGTGAAAACCAGGGAAGGAGCACTGGACAGCAGTGAAGTAGGTTTTCAGGTATTTGAGTGGCACTAGTGATTATGCTTTGTGCTACCAAGGAAGACCATAATTGAATAGAGTTTTGGATATTCATGGCTTTGTTGATGTAGACTGGGCTAGAGATTCGGGTCAGAGAAGATCTACAAGTGGGTATGTGTTTAACCTATTTGGAGGTGTAGTCAGTTGGATGAGTAAGAAACAATCTATAGTGGCACTATCAACTATAGAGGAAGAATACATGGTAGCCACTCATGCAAGCAAGGAAGTAGTTTGGTTGCAGAGATTGTATTCAAGTATGGGGTTAGTACAGGGAGCCATAAGGATATACTGTGACATCCATAAGCAATTTTTTTGGCAAAGAACCCTGTATATCATTCAAATACAAAGCACATTGATTTTCAGTATCACTTCGTGAGGGATATGATAGAAGACAAAAAGGTTTTGTTGGTAAAGGTGGACACTTTGAAGAATACTATAGATGCATTGACAAAATCTGTGAGATCTGAGAAGTTCTCTTGGTGTAGAGAAACAATGGGTGTTGTAGGGCTGGATAAATGACTAAGGTATCTTGTGGCCCCCTATGGAAAGAAAACAACAAGTGGGATAATGTTGGGTTGTGTTATATTCTTTCCACAACTAGCCCATGTAGTTAACTAGGGGGTTAGAGGGGGGGGTAGAGCCCCCCCTTCATTGCGTCGATTATGTAGCGTGGGGGTCACAGGGGATTTGAAGGGTGCAAGTAACCCCCCTCTATGGGGTCTGGGGCAACACCCCTGAAAATTTTGTTTTTTGTACCCTATATTAGGTTGGGTGGACCTACCTATGGTTTTGTGCATGTTTTTCGCACATGGTTTTGGACACGATGGTTTTCAGTCCATGGTTTTGGACGCGATGGTTTTCAGTCCATGGTATTTGATGCTTCGGCATGTATAAATATGTATTGTAACATTGAAAGGAACATAATGAAAAATCAAGCTGGTAGTCCTAGTTTTGGGATCCAGGGGAAAATATCTGTGTATATGTGTTTTATGTGTTATGCTCTCACATCGTTTATTTTTTGTGTTTTAGAATTCATATGGAGGTAATTTCTGTACGGGGTTAAAACCTACACTATGCATATTCCGATCCTAGCAATGAAACCATTTGTTGGCTTGAGGGGGCCTGACCTAGGTTTGGAGTTATTTAGCCAATCAAATCCCTATACTACTGGCCCTTTCGGCAACAACCCGTGGAGCATGGACTGAGGTCTCACCTGAAGCAGTATGGGGGGATGCTGGAACCAAGTTTCCGCACCCTTGAGATGTCTGAGGGGTCTGTTTAGTCAAACTGTGAATACCTTCGTGTAGGTCACTTCGTGCACTTTCCTGACCTGCGAGGCCTTCACGATATATTATAATCACCTTCGCGCATCCGTAACCAGGGGTTGAGGTGCTTTCGTGCTGCTAAAGTGGCAATCTGCACTCTTTCCCCAAGTGACAACGCGGATCTTACTTAGCTTCTTATAATTATTAGTTAACTTCGCATAAACATATACTTATCTTATATTCTCTTGTTCAACACATTCATATGAGTTCGCACAAAAAATAAACAGTAAACTTGCAATTCATACCCAATATAGTTCAATGCATAAAACAGGAAAAGCTACATAGAAATAACGTAAAACTTCTCTTTAATAATTCTTTTAATCGGTTACAGACTCAACCTAACCTGCGCACTCAGTTGTAGGGGTCTATGCACTCAACTGCAGACTACTAGGCCTCTGCGCACTTAGCTGCAGAGCATTCTCCTACTCTACTACCCAAAGACTCAACTTTACACTTCAACTTAGACTCAATGCTTCATCTTCTCTTAGATTGATTGATTTATTTGATCTCTCTTTACGCTTAGAGCCTTGCTATATTTATACAATACCATGGTCTGTGGACCATGGGTAGAACTCTCAAGCCGACATTACATTAGAAAAGTAACGGTGGACAACCCTATGACTCAATTACAATTGGGTTTACATCACTATAATGGAGTGGAAAATAGGGTTATAACACTTGTGATTCCCAACTGCACAATCCCTATCTCTTCCTTCTTGGGCACTCCTTACTGGAGATCATCAATCAACGAGCTTAGTACCTTGCCTCTTGGACTCCCTCACTGTCAAATAAGGCTTTTCTTACCCTCATGTACTACACATTGTATAGTTGCATTTGGTAGTGAGGCATCCTTGAGTCTCTACAACCCTAAAATATGCAGTTCCCAACCTCTTGCTCTCAAAACCCTTGCATGTTGGCTCATATGAATCAACATATTCCATGAGTAAGAAGAGGTAGAATGGGTGGTTTTGGACTTAAGCTGGCTTTTCATGATTGGTCACCATCTACAAGTATCATCATAACAACATGGCAGGATAATGCTCAAGAGAGGTCATCAAGGACAGTTAATCAAAGAGAGGCTAAAGGAGAGTACTTGTGAAGAAGGAGTAGTAGAATAACCATCATGAAGAACACAAGGGAACCTTGGATCAAGACATAGAATTTGACTTGGAAGGTTTCAACATCTGCCTAGAACCTTTGAAGGGTGAAAATGAAGAATAAGAAAATATCTATCATGAAGAAGTCAAAGTCAAAGAAACAAAGAGAGAAAGTCAAAATTGCCATATCATCATAAAGTTATGTGTCATCATTACCAGGTTATGGCTTGTACACATGTCATCACAATGTCATATGTGTCAATGGGTCTTCCCACATGATGTGGAGTGTAATTATGTATTTTCAAAAAATGAAAAAATGTAAATGTGTGGAATTCCAAGAGTGACATGTGTAATATGAAAAGTAACATGTGAACCAAAGAGTTAATAGAAGTTCAACAGTCACTTAGGAAGTCCAATAGTCATGAGTAAAATTCAAGAGTCGGGGGATATGAAAGGTAATCCCTCTTATTATAAAAGAAACCTCATAACTCAAAGAAAGGGGATTTTGGAGGATTAGAATTTGGAGAACTAGCCTTGGCTTCTCTAACTTGACATTGGAGAGAAGATCAGTATTTGGAGAAGCAAGAAGTGACTTAATGTTCCACTATTGCAGCTAGTGCCTCACCATTGTAACTGTGCACTTGGATATTTCACTTAATACTTAGAAGCTTTTTAATCCAACACATTTTTATGCATGTATCATGAATATTGTAAGAGTATTCTTTAGATGTTGGTGGTATATGTTATGTTCATATGTACTAAAGAAATTGAACTACTTTATTGGCTTTGGTCCTATTTTGTTGAATGTGTGTTGCATTTTTTTCGATGATTGTTGTGCCTAGGTGAACTACTTCGCTAGATATTTAACGAATATCTCCTTGTCTTGTGTGTGTCTCCTAGGATAGTACTATTACTTTCCTTCTAGAAACTCACTCTTTACTTCCCTCTTGTGAAAGCCTCCTTTTACACATTACACAGTGTCAACTTATTGATTTCAAAGGTTATGTGCATACTCTCTTATGTTATTTATTGCAACTAAGGTAGAACTTAGAGTTATGGTGGCAAGGCCAATACTCTGTATGGGGCTCCTACTCCAAATGGTGTGACGTCTAATTGGGAATTCACATCAGGGAGACCCCCTTGGTTGACGAATTTCTAGCACCATCGACATTTGGCACTAGAAGGAGAGCCAGAAGATAAGTTGTGCTCGTTGAGTTTGTTTGAATCTGTTATATTAAACGGCTCATTCCAAAATCATACTCTCAGGATGTTTTCCTAATAGATTCAAATCTAAACTTTTAATTCTTGGGGAATATTTTATAATTTGTCTCAGTTAAAGTTTGATGGCAAGGGTGGTACATCCATAATTGAGCATATGTCTCATTTTCTCAAGTTTTGTGAATCTTATGAAATCAATTATGAAGATGTTGCTTATTTATTATTCGCCCTCACACCTAAAGGTTGAGTTAATTAATGGTGTCATACCTTACCTTCTACTTCCATTCATTTGTTTGAACACTTTTTCAAGGAGCTTCATCAAGCCTTTGATAGGTATGATTACTGAGATGTTCATAAAAGGATTAATCAACTAAGAATGAATCCTTATGAATCAATTGAGGATTTTTATAATCGATTCCTTCACCTATGTTGTGCGTTTCTTGAAGAAGACACAGATTGGATTTGTTTAAAGAAAAGTCTTAGCATTTGGTTCAAATATCTTTGAAACATTGTGAATTTGAATCCTTAGGTGATTGTTTTCTCCCAACTTTTGCAAACCATGAGACACCTTTAATTTCAAAGGAGGAACCTACTATTTCTTTTGTTATTTGTCCTCCTACTTTCTCAGTACCAATTTGGGTGCCATGACATATAAACTATCGGTCTCTGAAAAGTCTTAAAAGTCCAACAATTTTCAGGCAGGACATTAAAGATAAAATAACACATCTTTGAAAAGCCTTAAAATTCCAACAATTTTCAGCCATGGTGTTAAGAAAAAATACTTATAACTGTTTTCAACCATATTATTAAAGATAAAATATCATGACTTAGAAAAACTTTAAAATTTTGACAATTTTTCAACCATGGAATTAAAACAAAAAATCATGACTACAAAAAACCTTAAGTTTTCAACATATTTCAACCATGACATTATGGAAAAAAATTATGACTAAAATAAAAATGAACGCTTGAATGAAAGAGTCATTATACCAACATTATTTTCCTTTTTAAATGCTAAAAGTATATATATTTTAAAATATTAGCATAAGACAACTTGACACATTGCAATAAAAAATTGAAAATCAACCATCAAATTGACACGCAGTGTAGATGAACTTGACCCATTGCAATGAAAACTTAAAAACTAACCATGAAATTGACACATTGTGGGGGTGGACTCGATCCATTATAATGAAAACATTACAATCAACTATCAAATTGACACAATGAGATTGCATTGCTAGTCAAAGATTGGCACAAACCCTACAAAATAAATAAATAACTCAATAAGAATGAAAAATACAAAATAATACAAAAAAAAAATTCATTGAAAAAAAAAATGTTAATAAATAAATAAATATTAAAAAAAATTGAGCCCCCCAAAAATTATCAAATATATAACAATATTTAAAAAAAGACAAAAAAAATGGAACATAAAAAAATGTAAAACAAATTGAAATTAACTTTTATATATATATATATTTACTGAGGAGGAGCGGCGCTTCGAGCTAGGGTTTTCACAGGTGCGCAGGTCTGACAGAGGGCTACGGTGACAGAGGTTGGTTCCCTCGACGGGGGAGGGACTCCGTGGACAGGGTCTGCGGCCCTATCGACTGTAACGACTTTTTCAGCCCAGTAATTTTTTTCAAGAAAACTAGGGTTTAAACCTAGCCGGTAATACTGAACGAGATGGACGAGACAGGGGGGGGGGCTGCAAACCCCTCCTTCAAAAATATAGTGATGGGAGAAACCAGTTCGGAGGGAAGTCCAAACGGAAACAAGGAAAACCTAGCCCCGGTAATGGGCAACATATGGCAGAAGAGAATGAAAGGAAAATGCCTTCCACGAGCTCAGAAAAAACCCAGGTATGTCATACCCTTCAATAAACTGGAGGAATATAATAGCTATATGAAGGATCATGCATTAATCTGCAAATTTATCGGCTATTGGCCTTCAGAAAAGGAGCTGAATAGGTGGATAGATCAGCGATGGAAACCCCGGGGTCATATAGATCTTAAACTGGGAGCGCAGGGTTTCTTCACGGCTGTATTTACGAACCTGGAAGATAAGAACAGAATTTTTGAGGAAGGGCCGTACTTCCTGAATAATGCAGGCCTGTTTATGAAGCACTGGGAGGAGCGGTATAACCCTGAAAAAGAAAAACTAATGGATGCTCCGGTGTGGGTTAGGTTGTTTGGGTTACCTGATGAGTTTTGGGACCCGGAAATCTTGGAAGGAATAGGCAACTCAATAGGTAGTTTTGTGAAGACTGCAGAGGCCACCAGAAGAGGAAAGTATAACGCCTTTGCTAGAATTTGTGTATTCATGAACTTAGCTGAACCACTCCCGGAAAATATTGAGTTGGAATACCATGATGAAGTCTGGACGCAGGCGCTTGATTATGAACACATTCCCTTCCGCTGTCGGAAATGTCATGAGTATGGCCACTTATACAGGAACTGCCCATTGAATAAAGAGGAAGGGGAGAAGCCAGGAAAAGATAGGGCAGCAGACAAAGAGGACGGCTTCCAGCAAGTCTATAGGAAGAAACGGCCAAACAAGGAAAACCTGAAACCCAAAACGCAAGAAACACCCAGCACAATAAAAAGCCAAAATAAGTTCCAGGTGTTGCAAGATAATGCGGAAGGGTATGAAGTAAATTTGAATGACGATGAAGACCCAGAGAACTCACCCATGGAGGTTTCCCGAGAAGAGAAAGAGAAAGCAAAAAGGCCATACAAACCAAACAAGGAACAAACAGAGGAAAAAGAGACGGACGAAACAATGGAATCACATATGGAAGTTGAAAACCAAATGGAAAATGAGGCCGAAGAGGAAAAGCTAATGAAGAGACTGCTACAGGAGTGGAAGTATTTGGATAGCAGATTTATACCAGAAAAACAGAAACAGTTATTGAAGGAGGCCTTCCAGAAATACAAGGAACGGAAAGGGGAAAACCTGGAAAAACAAATAACAGAGGTTGAGGAAAAGCATAAAGAAGTGATGGAAATGGACAATGCTGGCAAAAGCAGCAGGAAAAGAGGACGGAGAACGCTAAATGAAACTATCCAATCGGTGGGTGAAACACTGATCAACTCTGGTAAAGTGATACCTCTGTCAGAGGTATTTTTCCCCTCCCTCCAAAAGTTTTAAATGATTATTGTTAGCTGGAATATTAGAGGCCTACATAGTAAGGGGAAGCAAAGATATTTGCGAGATAAACTCAAAAAAGAAAAACCTAGCATTTTAATACTGCAGGAGACTAAAATTGAGGTACACCAGTTAGAAGAAATAGTTGAAAGAAATAGATTGAATTACAAAGTAATGGGACAGGATGCCATAGGAGTTGCTGGAGGAATAGCAATATTGTGGAACCCAAATGAAATACTTCTAGACAAGTGGACTAGCATGCATGGAATCTTGACCAGGTTGGGCAGGATAGTGGGGACCAAGGAAAAAGTGGTCATCACAGGTGTATATGGACCCACAAACCCTGGAGAAAAAGAAAACTTTATTAGAAGTTTGAGAATGACCCGACAACTTTTTTCTGGACAACCTTGGATCATTGGAGGAGACTTTAACCTAATCAGATCCCTGGAAGAGAAAAAAGGGGGAGTTCGAAGGCTGGATCAATTCATGGACAAGTTCAATGAGATGATAGAGGACCTGAGAGTAGTAGATATGAAAACCATCAATGGAGTCTATACATGGAACAACCGAAGAGGAGGCAAGAACCAAATTGCCTAAAAACTAGATAGATTTCTAATATCTGAAGACATCTTGAACAGAGATATCTTTATCGAAGCCAAGATCATCCCCTCCTTGGGCTCAGATCATTGGCCAATCCGATTGGAAGTCGACATTAAAAAGATCCAGGGCAAGAAGCCGTTTTGGTTTGAAGCATTCTGGTTACGGGATCCGAACTTCATAAAAAAAGCAGAAGAATGGTGGAACCAAAGTCGAGTGCAAGGTAGAGGAAAGATGCACACGTTTCATTTAAAACTAAAAGAACTGAAGATGAAGATTAAGAAATGGAACAAAGAAGAATTTGGTAACATCGTAGAAGACAAGCAAAAGTTAGAAAAGGAAATGGAGGACATCCAACAGAAAATAATTCTGGAAGGCAGGACTGAGGAGAGCATCGCCAAAGAAGGAATTCTGCTGGGAAGAATGGAAGAACGAAGAAAGCAAGAGGAAATCCTATGGCGGCAAAAATCTAGAGTTAAATGGCTTCGGGAAGGGGAAAGAAATACAAAGTTTTTTCATCAGGCAATGGTTAAGCATAGACAGGGAAATAGAATTCTTTCCATTAAAGGGAATAATGGTACAAGGCTGGTGGAACAAAAGGAAATTGAGCAAACTCTAGTCGATCATCATAGAGGAATTCTCTCCGAACCCCAAGTAGATAGAGAGAGAGCTATCCAGGAAATATGCACTGCTATTCCCAGACTAGTTACGGAGGACCAGAACAAAGCCTTAATGAGGATGGTTACCTTAGAAGCGCTGGAAGAGACAGTGAAAGCAATGAGGAAGGGCACAGCACCGGGCCCGGACGGCTTTACAGTAGATTTCTACCAGGCTGGCTGGCATTTTCTTGGAAAAGAAATACTAGATTTGGTAGAAGAATCAAGGGTGCAACAGAAGGTATGGCCGGCTCTCAACTCAACCTTCTTTACTTTAATCCCTAAAGGTGAAAATATGGAGGATGCTAATGGCTTTAGACCGATAGCTCTTTGTAATGTAGTATATAAGATCATAACTTCTCTTATTGCTAGAAGATTAAAACCCTTGCTGGAAAGTTTAATATCGGCGGAGCAAACTGGTTTTGTGGAGGGGAGGCAGATCTTGGATGGCTTAGTTGTCTCTCAAGAAGTTATCCACTCCCTCAAAGATAAAAAACGGAAAGGAATGATGATTAAGCTTGATTTATCCAAAGCCTACGATAGGCTCAACTGGAGATATCTGGAAAGAGTTCTTGCATGCTTCGGCTTTCACAAGAGATGGATTACATGGATCCACAATCTCATTTCTTCTCCTAACTTTTCAATCTTAGTCAATGGAAACCCTTCGAACACGTTTAATGCCTCCAGAGGTATTCGTCAAGGAGATCCACTGTCTCCTTTCCTGTTCATCGTGGCAGCAGAGGGTCTAGGAAGGTATATTACTCAGGAAAAAGCAGCTCAAAGATTAAAAGGACTTCGCTTATGGGGAGACAGACTCCCCCTTACGCATCAACAATTTGTTGACGATATAATGCTCTTTGGGGAGCCAACTGTTAAAGAAGTCAAACATCTAAAGAAAATCCTTGACCTGTTTGCTGAAGCTTCGGGACTTGAAATTAATCGGGATAAGTCATGTGTTTTTATCTTCAACACGGTGGATCAAGTGAAGACTCACCTTATTAGAATTCTGGGCTTCATAAAGGGTGAACTGCCTACCAAGTATTTGGGTAACATGCTGGACTTCACGTCAAAAAGATTAAAGAATTGGCAGGGAATCTTAGATAGAATGAGGAAAAAAGTCTCGAGCTGGGCCTTTAGGGTCCTGAATATAGCTGGCAGAATCGTTTTAGCCAAATCGGTTTTGCAGGCTATACCTATTTATCCACTCTCAACAATGGCGGCCCCGAAAGGAGTTTATGGGAAGATTAGAGAAATTATCAGAAATTTCATTTGGCGCGGGTCGGAGGAAAAGAAGAAATGGGCCTTGGTGGCCTGGAATCAGCTTACAGAGAGGAAAGAGAAAGGTGGGTTGGGATTAAAAGACCCAGAACTGCTCAATCAAACCCTGGGAGCTAAACTTTGGTGGAGGTGGGTGCAAGGGGGAAATGACCTCTGGAAATCAATATGGAGAACAAAATATCGAATGCCAGACTCACAGGTAGACATTCTAAGACAAGAAGAAATGCCTCGCGGATCCGCGGTATGGGAACTGGCCAGCCAGAATAGAGACATTGTCAAGCAACATGCGTTCTGGGAAATCAGAGGAGGTAATGAGGCTCACTTCTGGGACGACAAATGGCAGCAAAGAGAAAGACTGACTAATATGCAGAGCCTTCATCCAATCAGAGGAAGAATTGAGGAGAATAGAACAACTGTCAAGGATTATTGGAATCCTGTCAACATGAATGATTGCTGGAGATCCTGGAAGGACCCATTAGAGTGGGATCAGAGTCTCAATCCAGACCTGCAGACGGCTTTCAATAAGGAAATGAATTCAAGGAAAATCAAGGTAAGGAACGGAAAAGATATCCTACGATGGGGTAATACCTTGAGAGGACTTTTCTCAGTTAAGGAAGCATATTATCTGGCAAATCCCCACAATATCAATGATGGCCAACAGGACTGGAGGAAAATTTGGGATCTAAATTGGTGGCCCAAAGTAACCACTTTCGCTTGGATAGCTTTGAAAAACAAAATTCTTACTTGGGACCGCATCCAGAAACGGGGTTTCTCGGGACCTTCGAGCTGTTACCTGTGTAAAAATCATGAAGAAAGCAGAGATCATATCATGATCCATTGCCCGTATATTAAACAACTATGGTCTCATACAAAGCATACCTTTAATAAACCTGAGGTGGAGATTAGAGATTTCAACGAAATGGTTTTCCATTGGAGGGAGGAAACCTTCAAATGCAGAGTCATACAGAGAGCCTGGAACCTTGCCTCAGGTTTTGTAATATGGCTGGTATGGAAGGAACGTAATGCTAGAATTTTTAAAAGTGTTAATAAGGAGCCTGAGGCAATTTGGGAGCGGGTGGTAGAGGCGCTGAGAGAAACCATTCTGGTAGAGAGATGGCAGGATGAAGATTGGAAAGCAGATCCAGGGGAACACGAAATTTTGCGCAGACTAAACCTGAAATTTGAGATGGTGCAGTATCAATTCAGGAAAGATCAGGACATGAGGGTTAAAAGTCCAGACACGTTTACCTATCCCAGGGATCAATTTGTAAAACTAAATTTTGACGGGGCTTCTAAGGGCAACCCTGGGGATGCAGGGTTCGGGGGTATATTCCGTGACAGCAACAAACAAGTAAGATGGATATATGCTGACTGGGGAGGGAATATGACTAACAATGAGGCCGAGTTCTGGGCTCTCCACACTGGATTGCGAATAGCTATCAGAAATGGATATTCAAACTTGGAAATTTCGGGCGATTCCCAAATAGCCATTGAAATGGTTAAGAAACTCAGGAATGGCAAGGGGTGGGAAAAGGTGACTAAGAGCTGGCGCACAGCAGGTATCGTTCAGGAGATAGCGGATATGATTAAAAGAATAGACTACTGTATCTTCAATCATGTTCGAAGAAATGGCAATAAACCTGCGGACTAGCTGGCCAATTGGGGCAGCAGAGGACAGCAGAGCAGGATTGATAGTCAGTGGAGGAATCCGGAGGCAAACGGGGAATGGAAAAATCTACACACGCTCATTAAGGCTGATCATGAGGGTGTCATCGGGGATCACACTTAGATTAATGAAAGACAGTAGTAAATGGCAGAGGTACGATCGAACTATGACCAAAGTTCGATTGCTTAAGGTGACGGTGTTATCGGGGAACACACTTCAATTAATGAAAGAGATGATCAAAGGGCAAAGACACGATCGAACCATGACCAAAGTTCGATCACCTCAGGTGCTAAATGGCATGCCAATTCATACAATGATGAAGCAGGAATTGAAAGGAGGTATAGTGGCGGCAGAGGGATGAGCACCAAGGATTACGCATTCGATGCGATAATTAAGACGCATCAGCTGAGAGGGGAGATTAACGAGGTGTCAGGATACACCGTAGTAGATGTGATCATGGATGGAACGGTCGACGGTAGTGGGGTACCGGATCTAGATAAGAAGAGGCCGGGAACTCAAATTCGGGCATCATTATATATGCAATATACTGGAAACCGTCGAGTTCAAGAGAAACAAAATTCGATAAACAACTATCTTTGCGGGATAATTTGGAATCACTTTCAGAGTCTCCAGCGGAAGCAGTCGAAGCGGGGAAATAATCCGAGAAGGAAGAGCGGCAGGGCTGCAGGAGGCATGGAGACCCGTCAGAGAGGCCGTGGCGCAGGGGAGCGGGGTGTAATTGAGGAAGAATGGGAGCAAGGGAAGGGCAAAAGCCCCCTAAACCGGGAACCCCCAATCACAATTTGGGATACAGAGGACGACTCAGACGAGAAAGAAGAGGGTGGCTCTGGGAAAAGATCCAAGGAACTGCAAAAGAGGAGCTTTAAGGGTAGCACGCCCCAAGCGGAAACAAATTCGTCCATGCAGCAGGTTTCTGAAGATAGGCGCTCGGGGCTCCGCAAGAGAGGTCATCCACTGAGCAGTGGGCAAAGCAAAACGCAGAAGGGGGATAAAGACCACGGAAAGACAGAGTATGAGGAAGGGGAAAATTCTGGCAGGCGTCAGCAGAGACAAACGAAACCGAAAAGGACCGTCATGCATCAAATTCGAGCGGCGGAAAAAGCCTTTCAAAACAACGCTGACCCCGATATTCGCAGGATTATGCAATTTCTTGAAGAGGAGGCCAAACAGGAGCAATCGACAGACGAGATGGAGGAATGGGCTACAATCTTCCACGACCCAGGCCACACTCGTGGCCGCAGGACCCTTTTCAAGCAATCCCTTCACATGTATTGGGTAATGAAAGGCCTGATGGCGAAGGCCCTGGAACAGGTTGCCAAAGAAATGGCGGATTTGCTCCAGAAGAAACCTGAGATGAGCAGGGAGCTAAGCTATATCCGCACAACCTTGTCAAAGCAGGAGGATAAACTGGATGAGATCCTCTGCCTGTTGAAGGGTGAACGTCAGGATCCTGTTTAAGAAGACAGACAGCCGAATCCCGCGCAAGGAGCCCGCCGACCGATGGACGAGGAAAATGCATGAAGGCAGATATGTTTAGCTATGCTACTGTTGGTCCTGATTTTGCTTGCGTCTTTTTAAATGAATAGTAGAAATAATAATGTAGTTATGAATAGGATCTACTGCAAGTTTCAAAACTGCTATGCTGTGTTAGCTACTTTGGTTAGTCGGAGAGCCTATTACTTCTGGGCTGGACTGAAAAATTACAGATGGTTTTTGACCCGGTTTCCCCTTGAGGGCGGGCATCTATGTTTGGATTGATGTATCTTTTTGAAAAAATTTCAGTAATAGAATGAGTACTACCTGAGCTTACAAAAAAAAAAAAACTTTTATATATATATATATATGAAATTATTTCCAAAAAATCATAAATTAAGAAAAAATATGAACCAAAAGAAAAATAAATACGCAATTAATAAAAAACAAAAAAAGAAAAAAACATTAAAACAAAATGTTAAAAAACAAAAAATAAACAATAAAAAATATTCAAAAATAAAATAAAATAAGATAATATTAAAAGTTAAAAATAAAAAATAATTAAAATTAAAATAACTTAATAAAACAAACATTAAAACAAATAAAAAATACATTAAAAAAAATAAAATATATATCATTTAAAGAAAAAACACATTATTAAAAACATTTAAAAAAATAAACAAATTAAGAAATATAAAAATTAAAACAAATAAAAAAAATATAATTAGCATAAAAAAAAAAAATTGCGGCCATCGGGCCCGTGGGTGGGCCTTGCTCGGCCTTGCTCCAGGGATCAACAAGGTGCCTCACCCTAAATCAAGCGAGGCCTACCTAGCAGCCAAAAGGGACACATTTTATTTTATTTTATTTTATTTTTGATGATGATGATGATGATGGTTAATGTCCATTGAGACCAAACATTGGTCTATCGGACCTAAAGAAATAAATTATTTATTTTGATTTAAGATTTTATTCCTATGCTCAAAAAGCTTAGAGAGAAGCCTCCTGAGCTCACTATAATTTTGACATTGTAAAAGGCTAGGAAGGTCAGTATTGTAACAAAGATTGTGAAACTGAGATCTAAGGTGGTTGTACGCGGTGTTGAGAATGCAACAAGATGATGGAGCTTAGTGGAAAGAAGTCGCCTTCACTAAGTGGGTCTGCAGGCTATTTTTGGTGCAAAGTCTATTTTTAGACTATGCCTATTTTTAGACATATGGATCATGGTCTATGAGTTGCAGGATGCTATTTATGGATGATTGGTCATGTTGGTAAAAATAGATGGACTTCTATTTTTAGACATATGGGCGGTTTCTATTTTTAGACTACCAGGCTAAAAATAGAACAGTCGAATATTATTAGCTCATAATAATATTTGGACTATAAACATTATCTTATCGTCTTGGAGCACTTCAATTTGAGCTACAGATGTGGCACATGCAGCTGTCAAAAGGAAATACGCTTTTCTTGTGAGTCAGTTGAGCTATTGCATGGTGGACTTCAGTTAGAACTCAAGTGGTTGCGTTTTGGTGGAGTTGATTGAGGAGTTGATGGAGTTGTGTTCAGTTTGACTTGGTTAAACTAGTTGTATTTAGTCTAATTGTAGAATACACTAGTGATGAGTGATGTGAATTAATTTCTAATTAATTCACTAATTATTAACTCATAAAGCAACTAAAGAATACATCAGTTAACTCAGTGCATGGACAATTAAGTGGAGACAGGTGTTAGAGGTTGAGATTGCTATCAGTTGTGACTATAGTTGTGCATGAGATCTTGCACAATCAATGGGATTGAGTAATGCCAATGAGGATTGCGTGGTTCAACCAAGGAAATACAAGTTTGGTTCGGCCATTCATCATTATTCTCATGCAGGATTGCGCAGTGGAGGCAGGCAAAGCAGTGGAGGAGATTTGAACCTGTGATTGATTTAGATCTGAGCTAGTTTTGTGTGTAACAGGTGGAGATAGTACTGCGTACTTGTGAGGAGTATTGTACTATGTATTGTTACATGTTCTCAATCATTATAATATACAGATAGTGTGGAGTTTTCAGCTGTATGCTTTCCTCGGGTTACATACTGTGTTAATGTGTGCATGCGATTAATGTTTCATTGTTTTTAATGTTGCTAAATTGATGATCAACGTAGAGGAGGTTATGTATTATGCATGTATTCCGCAGTAGTGTATAATCGGGATAATCTCTGTCAATAAGTGTCATATTATTCAAAATTTCTACATGGTATAAGAGTTGTTGATCATCAGATCTATTATTCAGAAAGTGTTTACATTTTATTTCTTCAGGCAGAGTCTGTAATCGGGCCAGGTAGCCTCTGGATTCATCCTTCCTTTGCAAGGTGAGATATCTGGTAAAATCCCATACAGTCAATCTCTGTATGAGAAATACTTTGTTCTCACGAATTTTAGATCAGAGGTGGTTGATTTTGAGCTGGTGGAATTCGAATTTGCAGCAGTGTTTTCTTGGTGTCAAAGTTGAAATGTCTTTCAACGGATTGCGATTGGAGTATGCTCTTGAGGGCAGCTCAAATTATATTGCATGGAAAGACAAGATGGAGGTGGTGTTAGATGATAATGGGCTGAAGGAGTTCATAGAGGTTGAGGTCCCAAAGCCTACTGATACTACGCAAGTTGAGGCTTGGCAAAAGAAGACAGCAAAGTGTCGAAGGATTCTATTGGAGGGCGTGAAGGATCACATTGTGTCCAGCTTGCATGGAAAGGCTTCTCCATACTTGATGTGGAAAGCGTTGACGGATCTATTGTAAAGCAAGAGCGACCAGATGAAGTTGGCACTCAAGGATAAACTCAGAAACATTAAGTGCGAGAAAGGAGACAGTATGCCCAAGTATCTCACGAAGTTCACTCAGTGCAGGGATGAGCTGGGAAGTGTGGGGGTGACTATCGATGATGAGGACTTGGTGAGCTTGGCTCTCCTTGGTCTTTCGAAGAGTTGGAATTCCTATCAAGACTCTATCAATGGTCGGGAGAAATTGCCAGGATGGGAGAGACTTTGGTCAGATCTTGTGTAGGAGGAGATCAGGCGGAATACCAGGGACGGATCTTCATCAAAGGCACCTGATGAAGAAAATTGCGCTTTGGATGCCAAAGAAAAGAAGGGGAAGAACAAGAAAGATTCTCATTCTGGTGCGAAAGGCAAGAAGCAAGACATGTCCAAGGTGAAGTGCTTTCACTGTCACCAGCTCGAACACTATGCCACTAATTGTCTGCAGAAGAAGAAAAATAAGCAAGCTGCTGGATCTGCAGTAGGAGAGACCTTAGCCTCGCAGTTTGAGCTTGATTTTTCGTTGATCGCATGCTTGGTATCAAGTGTGATGGGATTGGTATGGTTCTTGGACAGTGGTGCGTGTTGTCACATGACAGGAGATCGAGATTTGTTTTCTGATCTGGAGGAGAAAGATCGTGGAGTGCACATTGAGATGGGCGATGATGGTAGATACAGTTCGACCGGTATCGGTACCATTTCCTTTGAGAGGGAGTCTGGTAAACCCTTCGTATTGAAGGATGTGATGCATGTTCCAGGATTGAAGAAGAATCTTATCTCTGTGGCGATGTTAGAAGACAAGGGATATGATGTTGTTTTCAGCGAGGGAAAGGCTTTCCTACGCAGTAAGACAACTGGAGAAACCCGGAAGATAGGGGTTCAAGTTAGGAACCTTTATCAGTTGCATGTAGATGGTTGCGCAGCAATGGCATGCAACACAGAAGGATTGGTGAGCCGGGATGATGGCAAGCTGTGGCACAGGAGATTGGGTCACCTTCACCATGGAGCCTTGAAGATACTGTAGCAGATTACTACAGGGCTTCCTAAAGGCACTCTTGCACAGTCAGATCAGTGCAAGGGGTGTACTTTGGGAAAATTTGTGAAAGCCACCTCTCACAAGAAGGATAGTCGCGCCACGATGATCCTTGAGAGAATTCACATAGACATGTGTGGACCTTTCTCAGTAGCTTCGACAACAAAGCACAGGTATTATGTGATCTTTGTTGATGATTTCTCTCGAAGGTGCTAGATCTTCTTCATGCAGAAGAAGAGCGAGACATACTCAAAGTTCTGTGAGTTCAAAGCACTGGTCGAGAAGGAGTCGAGGAAGAAGGTGGAGGCTCTTAGGAGCGACAATGGTGGTGAATACACCTCTGGCGAGTTCAAGGATTTCTGCAGTGCAGAAGGGATTTGAAGAGAGCTCATAGCTCCCCATAACCCACAGCAGAATGGGGTTGCTAAGCGAAAGAACATAACGATCGTGGGTGCTGCACGGGCGATGTTGCATGATCAGGGCCTACCCCTTCACTTGTGGGTGGAAGCATGAAATACTGTAGTATATGTGTAGAACTATTGTCCTCACAAGATACTTGGCATGAGTACACCCGAGGAGGCTTATTCTGGTAAGAGGCCTGATATTTCTCATTTGAGGATTTTTGGTTCTAACGTTTACATGCATGTGACGAAGGATGCCAGGAAGAAGCTGGAGCCAACCGCAGAGGTTGGGATATTTGTGGGGTACACTGATACGCCCCACAACTATCGTGTGTATTTGCTAGACAGCGGAAAGACTGTTGTGCGACAGGATATAAAATTTCATGAGGAGAAAGCCATGAAGTGTTCGCTTGAGAGGAAGCCACACTTGCATGTAGATGAGGAGCTATTAGTTCCTAAGGATGAGCTTCAGGATGTGGATCAGCCACAGGACGAAGTTCATGGAGTGGAAGAGACCACTCATGCAGCGCCAACCATCAGAGGGCGAAAGCACTTGATAGAAGTTGAGCGACTAGCTCAAGATGTAGAGAAGGTTGTAGGACCACCTACAGCTCAATGTAGATAGAGATAGTCACCTGATCAGTACACTAGATACATGGCTCTTGTGAGAAAATGTGTTGTGACTGAGCCATCCTCTTTCGAGGAAGCTGTGGAGGACCCCGCATGGGTAGATGCCATGGTGGATGAGTATGATTCGATTGTCAGAAACAGTGCATGGGAGATTGTCCCTAGACTGGAAGGGAAATCAGTGGTGGGTTCGAGATGGATCTAGAAAGTCAAGCAGGTAGCTGACAGGAGTGTGGATAAGTACAAGGCAAGATTTGTTGCCCGAGGCTTTTCACAGATAGAGGGGATCAATTATGAGGAGACCTTTGCACCTGTTGCAAGGTATTCTTTCATACGAACGATTATTGCTCTCTCAGCGCAGATGGGGTGGCACATTCATCAAATGGATGTGAAGACTGCATTCGACAATGGAGTCATTGAGGAGGAGGTGTACATAGAGCAGCCTAAAGGTTTCGATATCTTCAACAACGAGTCGCATGTGTGCAGGCTCAAGAGAGCGTTGTATGGGTTGAAACAAGCACCATGTGCTTGGTACACACGGATAGACAATTATTTCACCGGACTTGGATTCTCCAAGAGTGAGGCGGATCCTAACCTATACCAGATTGTGGTGGAGGGTCAGTTGCTTATCATTGTACTTTATGTAGATGAATTGATTCTAAAAGGTGATGAGTTATTGATACTTTCATTCAAGGATGATCTTGCTAAGGAGTTTGAGATGAAGGACTTGGGCCTCCTTCATTATTTCCTAGGATTGGAAATTTGGAAGCGCAGTGATGGACTATTTGTTTCTCAGGGTAAGTATGCTCGAGAGATATTGGAGAAGTTCAACATGCATGGCTGCAAGCCTGTTGAAACTCCTCTTCCTAGAGGTTGGAGGAAGGAGGATGCTACTTCAGTAGAAGTAGTGGATGCCACTGTTTATCGACAGTTGGTGGGGTCGCTTATGTATCTGGTCAATACACGACCCGATATATGCTATGCTGTTAACCAACTTTCACAAGCTATGGTTAAGCTAACCAAGCTCTTCTGGAAGGCAGGCAAGCATGTATTGCTGTATCTCAGAGGCAAATTGGGATATGGATTGTGGTACAGACAGGAGGATGAGGTGAAGCTATGTGGCTTCACGGATGCAGATTGGGCACGGAGCCCAACGGACAGAAAGAGCACATCTGGAGGGGTCTTTAGTATCAGGTCGACAACAGTTTCTTGGTACAGCAGGAAGCAAAGATCTGTGGCACTCAGTTCAGCAGAGGCCGAGTATATGGCAGCAAGTTTGGCTGCATGCGAGGCTATATGGATGAGGAAGATCCTAGTCAGGTTGTTCGGTTCATATTGGAGCCTACTGTGATTTATTGTGATAACCATAGTTGCATTAAACTCTTGACTAATCCAGTATTTCATGATAGATCTAAGCACATTGACATCAGGTACCATCATATCAGAGATTGTGTGCAGCAAAGAATCATGTTACTTTCATACATTCCAACAGAGGATCAGGATGCTGATATCTTGACGAAGGCGCTTACCGAGAGCAAATTCGAATACCACCGAGGCAGGATAGGGGTTGCTAATAATCCATATCTTGTTGAGAGGGAGTGTTGAGAATGCAACAAGATGATGGAGCTTAGTGGAAAGAAGTCACCTTCACTAAGTGGGCCCGCAAGCTATTTTTGGCGCAAAGTCTATTTTTAGACTATGTCTATTTTTAGACATATGGATCATGGTCTATGAGTTGCAGGATGCTATTTGTGGATGATTGGTCATGTTGGTAAAAATAGATGGACTTCTATTTTAGACATATGGGTGGTTTCTATTTTTAGACTTCCAGGCTAAAAATAGAACAGTCGAATATTATTAGCTCATAATAATATTTGGACTATAAACATTATATTATCCTCTTGGAGCACTTCAGTTTGAGCTACAGATGTGGCACATGCAGCTGTTAGAAGGAAATACACTTTTCTTGTGAGTCAGTTGAGCTATTGCATGATGGACTTCAGTTAGAACTCAAGTGGTTGAGTTTTGGTGGAGTTGATTGAGGAGTTGTGTTCAGTTTGACTTGGTTAAACTAGTCATATTTAGTCTAACTGCAAAATACACTAGTGATGAGTGATGTGAATTAATTGTTAATTAATTCACTAATTATTAACTCATAAAGAAACTAAAGAATACATTAGTTAAATTAGTGCATGGACAGTTCAGTGGAGACAGGTGTTAGAGGTTGAGATTGCTATCAATTGTGACTATAGTTGTGCATGAGATCTTGCACAATCAATGGGATTGAGTAATGCCAATGAGGATTGCGTGGTTCAGCCAAGGAAATACGAGTTTGGTTCAACCATTCATCATTATTCTCATGCAGATTTGCGTAGTGGAGGTAGGAAAAGTAGTGGAGGAGATTTGAACCTGTGATTGATTCAGATCTGAGCTAGTTTTGTGTGTAACAGGTGGAGATAGTACTGAGTACTTGTGAGGAGTATTGTACTATGTATTGTTACATGTTCTCAATCATTATAATATACAGATAGTGTGGGGTTTTCAGCTGTATGCTTTCCCCGGGTTACATACTGTGTTAATGTGTACATGCGATTGATGTTTCAATGTTTTTAATGCTGCTAAATTGATGATCAACGTAGAGGAGGTTATGTATTATGCATGTATTCCACAATAGTGTATAATCGGGATAATCTCTGTGAATAAGTGTCATATTATTCAAAATTTCTACACGCGGGGCACTCTAAGAGGAAGTGGTTTTCATCCTCGATGTTCCTATTCTCACATATATGGCAGATCCTTTCCATCCATGGCGTTTTAGGAACTTCCCAACAACTTGTTTCATTATGGAGCTCATGAGAATTCGTTCTAATCTTTGCTATATTAATTTTCTTCTTTGAGCTAGTTAAAATAGAGAGATACTTTTGATCTTCTAGGGTGGGGTTGATGACCTTCTTATAATAACTTAATTTTCTTTTAATCGCTAAATCTTTCTCACACCACATTTTTATTTGAACTTAGAAGTAACAATATCTTTAATGTTATTTATGTTTTGCAATGCATCATTCTCGTTGATCTCCCAATAGTTTAACCAAGCCCTTGTGTCTTTATGCCACCCCTAATTGAGCCTTAGGTGGTTTTGGCTAGAATTTAATGCTAGCTTAGGAAGTCTATGATCGTCTATGTTATTGAGTTTGTGCTTGTACAGCAGAAACCTAATCATAGCTAGGCTCTTAATAGGGGAAAGACCTTATTCTATAAGGAGAATAGGATAGGGTGTATTACTTTTAATTTTCAGGTTGTAAGTTATAAAATGCTTCTAGATTTGCTTAATCTTTCTCCATGATTCTCTGGAGATGCTGCAACCCCAAACCTCACAGCCATATAAGATAACAGGAGTGACTAAAGTTTCAAAGAGGAACTTCTTTTTATCCCACATTACGAGGTTTGTTGTTTTACAATTATTTTCAAGACCAAAATAATCTTTCCACTCCCCATTAATCCTTTTCTCAATTCTATGGTTCCAATTGTGATGAATATCAATTCCTAGGTACTTGTAAGAATACACTTCTTCCAAGTTATTATTGTCATACATAAAATTAGCGTAAGTGTCCTTGTTATTTGTCCTCCTTTTTTAATTTTTTAATTTTAATTTTAATTGTTATTTTAACATTTTTTTAATTGTTTTTTAATGTTTTCTATTTCTTAGTTTTTTTAAATGTTTTTTTCCTAATCTTTTAAAGTATTTTTTATAATTGTTTTTTTTATTTTTGTTTTTTTTAAATGTTTTCTATTTTAATTTCTTTTTAATGTTTTTTTTTTTTTTTTTTTATTATTATTATTATTTAATTTTAATGGATTTGTTTTATTATTCTTTTCGTTTTATTTATTTTTATTTTTAATTTAATTGTATTTTATATTTTTAAATATCTTATGTTTCTAATTTTTATTGTTTTTTTAAATTGTATGTTTTAATTTTTTTTTTGTCGTTCTTATTATTTAAAATTTTCTCCCAATCATATTTTTGGGAATTTTTTTAATGTCATCATTTTTTATTATTATATAAAATTCATAAAAGTTTCATAAAATTTGTTATTTTTCCAACGATTTTCATTCAATTTTTCAATAAAAATCTTATATTTAACATGACATTTTTAGTGAAAGGGTCCCAAAATACGTATTTTTTAATTATATCTATATGCAAAATGTGTATTTTTTGTCAAGTTTTTAAAATTATTATTTTTTAGTGACAATTATTTTATGTGTATTGAAGTATTAATTTTCTTAACTTAAAAATGGTTAAATAATCAACATTTAAAAAAAAATTGTGTATACTTAGGACATAAAAAAAATTAAATTGTAAAAAATATGTCTTAAAAAAACGTTGATATTTTTCATAATCCACATGAAAATCATCCACATTTAAAAAAAAATATCCACACTTAATACATTAGAAAATTTGAAGTATCAAAAATAAGCCCTCTATAAATAAGGGTTGAGGTTACATCAACACTTTTCAAAATTAGCATGAAAATCACTAACATTTTTAAAAAAATGTTGATACTTGATACATAAGAAAATTTAAAGTGTCAAAAATATGCTAAAAAAAAAGTATATTCTGAATTAGCACTTTTCAAAATCAGTGATTTTTTGCTACTTCAAAAAAATAAGTACTCGTTACAGTTCCCGTTTGATAGTTTACATTGTTATTAACACTCATAACTTGAGTCTTGAATCTAATTTGATTGAAAGTATGATCTCTTCATGAGATACATGTCATCCTCTATCCCCCCTTTCTCATGAACCCTTGTCCCATGATCTTCCTGATCAATCTCTTTCAAACTCTCTTGATTTTCAGTCTGTCAATCCCAACATTGATTAAGTGAAAGATAGTCACATTTGATAGGTATAGGAGAAGAAAGGTGAGGATTTTGTCGGTCTTTCTTCTCTTTTTGAAAACCATTTATGTCGAGATGATGTTGCTCCATTCTTGGTTGATTTAGAATCCAACAATCCTTGACAATCAATCAAATGAAACTAGTTTCTTGATCAATATAAAGTCTTGAGAAACCATCATTTTGATGACGCTAACCCCATTGATGTATATGACAATGAATGCCCAAGTGTACCAACTAATATTTCAGTTTCTCAACAAGATTTTGATTTGAAAGATTTATATCTAGAATCTGATTCAATCAAAGAATATTTTCTTATGGAAACTTTGTCTTCAACTCACTATTCCTTGTATCCTATTACTTGTAATAAGATTATGCTATGCTCTCTGAATCTCCTATCCGATAAGCATAATTTTGAATTGACACAAGGTAGTGAGGTTATCAATGATGAAGTGGAAAGTTATGAAATCATTGAAATCAAGGCCATAAGTTCCTATGATTCTTCATTTCACTTTTTAGATGCTTATCAAGTAGTTGAAGCACTTTAGTTGTTGTTGATGTTTATGTCAGGCATTCATGATCTTGACAACCCTTCTGAACATGATCAACTTCAATTTCCCTTTCCAGATTCCCCCCTTGATTCCATGCCATTAATTGAAAATTCATTTTTTCAAGGATTTCAAGGTTTTCAAGAGGATTGTTTTGGATTTCATGATCGAATCTATGATTGGATGGAAACATCTTACCTAGAAATCCCTTTTTCTAACTATTAGAATCGACCTTTCTTGAGGTTTTTAAGGAATGACAACACAGATGAAGGTACATTCACAAGAAGCCTACGAAGTTTATTTGATTGTGGTTCTAACTGAAAAGGTAAGGTTGAAGGCTGGTTAAAGTTAGTTGTTATGGCACATCCCTCTATCTATAGACATGACCTTCAATCTTTTGTACAATCTATTCAAGTTCTCATCCTCTTTGATGCACATTATTTTATATCAATTTTAATTGCTCTTATTTAATATTTGGAGGTCGAGAACAACTATAGTGGCTGCATTGGAAATTTAATTACACTTATCCATAACCTTCAAGTTGGTTGGGTTAGGATTAGGTCTAGTTGCATTCTAGTATCCCTTTACACTCATCCAACACTTGCTCCCCTCTAGTTTTTACTTTTTTTCTTACTTTTGTCTTTCATCCTTATTTTTAGTTCAGTTCCATATTTGCTTTGTTATTTTGATGTCATGTCGTGGTTTTGTTTATTTCTTTTCTTTCAAGTTTTGTTTAATAAGACTCTGCATGAAATATTTTCCTTTTGGGCTCAAAAGACAATTTAGCAATGTTTGAAAAGGGCAATTGTGGTGCTGAGAAACTCTTGGCTAATTTGTCTTCCTCTTTTTTTTTCACCTGCATATATTTAAAGTCAATGATGTTTGAATGGAAAATATGATTCATTTGAAAGGAAATATCTGAGTAGAACTATGACACCCACATCTATTCTAGGATCCTCATTTTTTAACTTAGGATTATTATTAAATGGTATCTTGCATAATGATCCAATCAAGTAGAGAAGGGAAAGGGGGAAATCAATAGTGAGCATATCAATTACATAGGTATATAACTATCTATGAAGGAACAACCTCTCTTGTTCTCAATAAGTTGGATCCCTCTTCCACCTTGGCGATATAAACAATGATAAAATTCCAATGATCATATTGAAAATAAAATAAATGGGTAAATAAGTCCTTTCACAGAGAGGTGAAGCAAGAACCTTCCTCATAGTACTGAACAAGATCACTGGTAGTAAAGAAATGCTCTTATTTTTGTAGTGACTCCACTAGGGTACTTAATAGGCCCATTGGTATTGTAGCAACACCATAGAATACAACTAAGTCTTTGATTATCTTAAACTCGAAATTACATATTAACCTTCTCCTAGATAAAAAAAAAAAAAAAAAATGTTATATGACAAGCTTTGTGAATGTGTTTAACCAAGAAAGGGGATAGATGAGACTACATATATAACCAGGTCAAATGGGGAAGCCAAGGTAATCCACACAATGAATCAATACTTCCTCAATTACTAAGAATTTGTTCTCAAAGATAGACCTAAACAAAGAAGTTAGAGTTCTACTAGTGTGTTGCCAAGTGTTGTTGCTGCGACAAACACCCTCCAAAATTTTTCTCACACTTGAATTTTGGAGCCTAGTGATCCTATGATCTATCGTTTCTTAATTGTTTATAGTCACTTCATGGTTAGTTGATGCTTCCTGAGGTTCTAACTATCAAAGTCACTTATTTACACATGCTGATTCTTTGAGGCATTTAAAAGCAATCTTCTTTCAAGCAAACCTATCAGTCAATGTGTACCATAAAAATTCAAGTACTACACAATCATTATTGATAGTGACTATGGAGATGTTGAGGATAGTGAATGCCTAGTTCTCTGTGGATGATGATTGAGTAGTTCTAGGAGACATTGCTTGTGCAACCTCTGAAGATAATGATTGTGTATTTCCTAAATACGGAGACTACAAAATCCCTATAGATAGTGAGTTCATAAGCCCAATTTGATAG
This sequence comes from Pinus tabuliformis, assembly GCA_031772625.1. NCBI lineage: Eukaryota > Viridiplantae > Streptophyta > Pinopsida > Pinales > Pinaceae > Pinus > Pinus tabuliformis. The sequence continues at coordinate 51,739,516 of CM062819.1, forward strand.
TTCTCTCATTATTAGTACCGATTGTATCATCTCCCCAGTGAGTTTTCTCAACGTTCAATTTTGTGCACTTCGGTTTTTATTAGTGTCACCTTTCACTTTTGCAACTATTGTTTTTACTTTCTTTCACTTTCACAAGTGGTGCTTTTGTTTTCTCTTTGTTATAGTATGTCGCTTTCACTTTCTTTAGCTTTTGTAAGCGTCATTTTCATGTTTTCTCATTGTCACAATTGTTGTTTTTGATAGTTTTCACTATTGCATGTGTCACATTTTAGTGCACCAATAGAGGCCACCCTAGCACATTGTTTTGTAGTAGTCAATCCTATATATCATAAGAATATGTGCTAAACACTTTCGCACATCTTAGCACATTGCTTTCTTGCAATTGACACTCATGTTGTTACTTGTATTTAAATGTCACATAGTGACATTTCAACTATCACACTTAGAAATAAGTGTCACTTTGCTATCATTTCAAGGTATGCATGTCGATTTTGAGTGTTTTGGCATGCGTTGATGTTATCCAAGTGTGAGATCACCATTTCAGGATTTTATTGCATGTCTTTTTCTCTCTTGTCTCACTAATCACACACTTAGCCATTTTGGAGCTTTCACTGTCTTTGCAACTTGCTAAACCTTCGACTGATATTTATCCCTCCTGGAACTATGCATTTTGCATTCTCGTGCCATAGTGAAGCCTCTACTATCTCTTGAAACTATGCATTGTGCAATCTTAGAGGATGGTCTCCCTCCATTAGCACATTATGCAATCTTGAAACCTGTTAGTTCCAGTCTTCGCAGCCTGTCACCAGGGATCAACATGAGCTCTTACTATGTCTGGTTTTGTTATATGTTTTGCACATGATGTTCAACACAAAACATATCACAAGTGTTTCCATCAGAAGAATCTCGGAAAAATATTTCCAATGGTATATCACACTCCCATAACCGGCTCCAGGATTAGAAGATATGATCGAAATGAATGAGTGATTCTTGGTTATGCATGTTTTGAGGTCAATTGCTGCACACAATGACAAGTTTAGTACAAAATTAGTTTCTGAAATAATGGTAAGGAATTTTTCAAAAGTGAAAGATGTTTTTGTTCATCACATACCAAATAACACAAACCTCCTTCAGTTTATGCACAAGTGCTACTATGTGGGATATATACAGTGATATTTGGAGCCTACATTAAAACAAACCAAATTTTTCATATTTTTTATTGTTTTAGTCATTTTAGTGCGGTGCCATTTTACAATAGATGGAAAGTGATTTTGCAAAACCCAAGGAGGTTTTTGTTAATCACGATCCATTTAACAAAAACTTCTTTTAGTTTATTCATAGGTGTCATGAATTGGGATATGTGACTAGATCTTTACAACTCATTTTCACATATTTAAATTTTTAATGATTTTATGTTTTAGAAATGATTTTATGGCACAGATTACAAGAAACTGGAAATTAATTTCCAAAATTTGAGAGTATTTTTTCTCCAACATGACTTTTTCAACAAAAGTCTCTTTCAGTTTTGTAACAGGTGCTATGGTTTAGGAGATACGAGTTCATATTCAACACCTATTTTCAGAAATTCGGTCCAAGTTTAATGTAACTGATTCTATTTTGAAGAAAATGGTTGAGCTCAATTCCCTTAGTACAAGGATGAGAAAATGTATATATTTTATGAATTTCATAGTGTAGGGGTTGGAGTTTGGCAGAAGGTTGGACTCTTGTGAATGCTTTGAGCACTACTGTACATCATTTCTACAATTTGGCAAGGAAATAGACTAGGGTTTGCAGCATTTTGTGGGATTCTTGTGGCAATATGACTTAGTATTGTTTTTCCTTATGTGATTCAAGTCATCATATGTTTATGTGCCATTATCTCTATCTTTTCTTCTTAACTAAATGAATCAAGTATAAAGGTGGAAATCATTGATATTGCAGTGCTCTACCTTAGGGTTTCTTTAGTTTTACATGTTTTCTACTGGTTGAAGAGGCCTCATGACACTTCCATGCCCTCTCCAACTCCTCACCAGTCTTAAGACTCTCCATTTCACCTAATTCAAAGTACTAAAGCACTTTCCTACCTTGCCCCACAGAAACCTCTGCAAGATTGAGTTCATTCCCCGGACCCAAAACCGCCTTTCACATTTGATCCAATAATCAACCATAAAACTCAATCAAACTACTCTGAGCATATACCTAGCCTAAAATTAGTCTTTACATCAGTCATCTCAAGCCTCAATTGCTATATTTTCCTGAGATTGACAAGGATAGAGCCCTCTCTCGACCTGGTAGGGCTAGCTACCAGGTTAAGCATGGTTTGATGTTACCCTAGACTTACCTTTCTCAGCCTGAGGTAGATTTAGGCCATAACAAAACCTAAGCCATCGATTCAAATTCATGACCTTGTCAATTGCACAATTCTTATTCCCTCTTTCCCTGGATTGTGCATTGCACAATTTAATTGGGTAATCAAACCTCTTTGTACCACTAACTTTCCCAATTGTGTAGTTTCCTACTCCTTCCTCTCAGTAACTGCACATTGCACAATTTGTGTGAACAACCATGCTTTCTTGTCTCTATGATTTGCCCATTTGTGTAGTTATCTTCATTAAGTGAGCCTCCTACTATTCATTATGCATTTCCAATGAGAAATGGATGATCTATGTGTCATTGAAGTCCTCAACTGCACAATCCATTGAGCCTATGCATCAATAATTTTGTATTGTGCAGTCATAGTGATTATTCATGCTCCTCTTATTGACTGAGATCCCTCAATTTGCAATAATTTGCCCTGTCTTACTCCCTAGTTTGCATTTTAGAATTCCAGTGCACAGTGAGGCCTTCCTTTAATCCTTGTGATACCCAATTGCAAAATCCCTATCTCTTCTTTCTTGGGGGCTCCTCATTGCATATCACCAGTCAGCAAGTTTAGTACCTTGCCTCTTAGACTTCATCATTGTGTAAGAAGACTTGTCATGCCCTCCTATACTGTGCATTGCATAGTTTTAGTCAGTATTGAGGCATCCCTGAGCCCCTACATCCCTCAACTGTGTAATTCCCAACCTGTTACCGGGAAAAGTGTCTATTTAGAACTGCTCTATCCCACTAAGGTGTGACAGCTGCCTTAGAAACAAACAGAGAAAACTACTTTTGTATCTCCTTTATGAACTATAAATAAAGAGGAATAGGAAGCACCAACCTGTGTCTTGCGCTAGTCCTTTGATCCAATCTCTCTCCTCTTTGACAGCTTCCAACTACCTGCTCCCTTACTTGCCCAGCTTCACCAAGTACCTGTAAGATCACAGAAGAAGAAAACTATACAAAGACATGGATTTATATTCATAAATAACTTAGGATCAAATTTAAGTTAACCATACAAATGTAACAAGCATCAATGATACAAAAGCATGGAGGAGAAACTCAAATAGTTTTTATTGATATACAAGAAGATCCAGGAGGAGTTACAACCGATGATTCCTGACCCAGCATCAACCTTCCAGCAAAGAAGCCCCTCTTCACCTCCAACAAAGCATAGATCACCCAATTCTCTGATATGTGTCTCAAAACCAACATCAATTCCTTACAATGTCAAAAATTCCAGCCTCCGGATCTCTGGGATGAGGGATCCATATATAGATGTATGCAAGGAGGATGAGTCAGCTTGTGATTTGATTATTGGCTTCTCTCTGTCAGTTCTTGCTTCCACTTGGAGACTGAAGGCCTCTTACTCATCATTGGTCGAATTCAGTGAGGCAAGTGTCATAGGAGAAGATTCTGGAAGCTTCCATTGTCTCTCCACCTCGTGGAATGACACTGCCATTTGCCATTTCCCGCTCAACGCACCCTGGTAGTGCATTTAGGTGTGTTGCAACGCACCTAGCCAGTGGATTTAGGTGCTATGCAACGCACTTAGCTAGTGGAGCAGCTGAAATGATCCTGTTTTGACTTATTCTGAGCAGTTTCTGGTGGAGAACTTCTGGGAGAAGCTGTAATTTGTTGACCTTGTTCCTTTAGGGGTTAGAACAACACTTTTAGGGACTTAGGAGCCCTTGGTTTATGGACATTTCATGCTTAGAGCTGCAAGGCACAAAAATTTCTATAACAGTTGCCCCCTAAAGTATGGGGCCGTTTATCGGGTGAAATGCTTTATTATGAGGATCCGAAGTTCTTTCAATGCTGGGAGGAGACCTGTAATAAGATACAATACAATACGTTATCTTCATACTGCTTTCATGATCTAGCTGAGGCGGGCATTCCCATGCTCAGCTTTATAAATTCATTTTCATGTACATAGGACAGACAATCGTCTGATGGTAGACTGATGATTCTGCTAGAGCCATCATCCTTGTGGTAGGATGATTATCTGTGCTGCAATTCTGTACATTTCAATGTCTTTATTTTCCTGAATATATATCGCAGCCCGGATGGATGAAACTAGATCCGGGGTCTTCAATCTCGTACGATCTTCGCTCGAAGTACAAGTCGATCCATGTGAGAAATGTTTTGAAGTCGAACATGGAAAGACATCGCTTGATTAACAGTCAATGATGTAAACTGTCAACAAGCGCGAGAGGAATCACCGATAATGATAATGATCCTCAAGGTACTGCAGTACAATTCACGTGGTGTGAATAAAGTACTTGGCATCAAACACCACGCAAAATCATTCGGTCGAAGGTCATTGATGTAAACCTGTTGCCGGAAGTGAGAAACTTGCCATTGAGGCATGCAAGCTTCAAAGTACTGAATGGGGTGTTCCTAGACCAACTTCTTGGATAATGAGCTGATGTCGACAAGAAGTGATCTGTCACAGGAGGGCCTTAATGAATCCCACATCAATGACACGGAACGGAGCAAATGATTTTGATGGAGGTGAAAACGATCTGATGATATACGGTTCAGGGTGGCGGTCATGAAAGAATGGAGTATAATGTATGATAGTGGGTGGGACATAGGTGACCTTTCTGGATGACTTCTCTTGAACATGTCGGCGACACTGATGTGATGGATTGGTAGCATTAACCCCAAATGTGGATGGTATGGCATGACCATGGCGATGTGACCGGTGAATGAAACAACCCAACCCGACTCGGACACAGAGTGGAAGTGTCATGTTCAAGAGCGACTTGCTACCAATAAAGATTCTTTGAGTTTTCTTCCCAATTTTTCCCCAGTCATTGCTGACCAGTACCTCTTTATTTTTATCAAGCTTGAGGAGGATAACATATGCTTGTTCTATAATTTGCCCTTCGGGCAAACCCATCGCTATGTTTTAACGAGCCTAGCGATAGTGAAACTCGTTTTCGTCTAAAGACAAGTTTGTCGCTATTAATCTTTTTAACGAGTTTAACGACAAAGATAACTCGGTCCTTTTCATTTTTAGAGAGTCTGAAAAGGTACGTAAAGGTAACTCCAAAATTCCTTTTTTGTCATCAAATCCCTTAAGTCCGAAAAAGTATAAAACAATACAGAAGGGATGAATTTTCGATAGCTTTAACGAGCCGAACAAAACAAGCGCTCGATCTTTTTGTGTAATAATCCCTCAGGTCCAAAAAGATTAAAATTTAGAGGAGGGATAGCACTTCCTGTCCCTTTAACGAGCTGGAAGGCCAAGGACTCGGCAATCTTTTCATATTTTATGAGTCAGTTGAAAAGAGCTTAAAGAAGACTCGTCTTTTGAGGAACGAGTGATAAAATGGGTAGCAGCTGATTCCAGGTAAGGTTTGGAATTTTCCAATCATGGTAGTGTCACAAGGATGGCTAGTGAAATCACTCTTCGCAGCTGTTCCTCAAAATTGGTAAACAAGCAAATGGAGGTGAATGATCGGCCAATGAAAAAGTGGAGGTGACGGTGCAAACACGACCAAGGCTTCAATGGCTGAAGTACTACATTCACGGTGGTTATTTACCAGGGAATAGTTCATTTTTAAATGAGCTTAAACGCGGGTGGAAACATTTGCTCGGTGCGGGTTTATTTTTTAACGAGCTTGAACCTTGCGGTAACACTGCTCGATTAATCCAGTCATATGATAAGAATGTCTCATATAAAAACGACAACTTTTAGAGTTTTGCCCCACATCCTTTCTTTATACAAGTTAGGAAACGACTAACCCAAAAAAACAGATAAATAATCGCTCTTTGCTTGCACTCCAAAAGGTTTGCATGCCCCCAGGTATAAAATAGAGTTTCAAGGTTACCTCTACTTCTTTCCGCCAAAACATTTGTTTTACCGAGAGAGGCCTACCTCTTACAGGTTACCCAAAGATTGTTCTATTCACGATGTAAACAAAACACTTCTTCGGCGATGTCTACCGAGATAAACAAAGGTGAGCGACGATGCCTGCCAACTCTCATAACTTTGACAAGAGAATCTTATTCTAGAATAACCCCCTCTTCCAATCACGGACGGGGGTACAGACTAGTCATATTCTCCCATGGAAACCTACCCTATACCCGAAGTTTTCCTGCCGAAGCAGACCAGGATGCATGCCCCCTGGGTTTCAGTCATATCCCTCCGAATTACTCGCGCTCATCGGGAGGAAGGACTGGAGATTGAGACATTTCTTGCGTGAAAAGATCATTTAGGGATGGTATATGACTATTTGCTATGCGTGATCCGGGAAATGAAAGCTGGTCCACGAGCTTGACCACTCTTCCTTCGTGCGGAAAACACATTACTCTAAAGAGTGAGGAGACAATTGCTCCCATGCAATAAATATAGTCTCGTCCAAGGAGTAGGTTATAATCCAAGGGTCCTTGAACTACCATTACGTTCATGCGAACTGTCTTCCTTTTCAATGTTATGGGCACATCGGGAAGGATCCCTAAAGGTCGACTGGTTCCTTTATCAAAGCCTGTCAGATTTATCATCTCAGGCAAAAGCGATGGCGAACCAAGCGCTTTCCAAGCAGTTGAGGAAAGGATACTCACAGAAGCCCCCTCATCTATGATGGTACCAGCCATACCATTCTATATATTTGAACGATAATTCGGAATGATATGCTTGCTGGTAAACGGGGTCTGCCTAGTTGATTCCAGTCGAAGGAGACAACTAGGTTGCTTGGAGGTGGGACCAAATAGACGGCCGGGTACGGCTCTGACGAACTTCCTTCTTGCGGTAAAGGAATGGGTAAATTTCCCCCATGTTCGTCGGAGTCTGTGTTTATGAAGAGAATTTGGACGGTGTCATCCTTGTTCTCTTCAGTGACTGTATCATCTGAAGATGAAACCTCTGAAGGCAAGACCGGGTCAACTGCCACCTCGACCTTTTGACTTTCGTCTGGTATGGATCCAGATGGTTTATCTTCAATGATAGGTGCTTCAGCCGACCACCTGAGCGGGCCAGCTGGATTTTCAACTAGTGACGGACTCGGCAAGAGTTTTTTATATCCAGGAGGAAGTCGTAACGGTGAAACCAGACGATCATCCAAAACTCTTTTAGCTTCATCTAAGAAGGGACAACGGTGGATGGCATGATTGCCTTTGCACAGTTTACAAGGAAATCTAGCTTTCCCTTTTTGTCCTGGGGCTTCACTTTCACTAGTTGACGGTGTGCTTTCAACATGATCATCAGAGGTTGACGACACCGGGTTGTGCAAACAAGGAGACCAGTCCCTTAGTATCCGAGGGATGCGAGGACAATCTCTGTGAAAGTGGTCTCCTTTGCAAATGACACATGGCGATTTAGGTCTGGTCGGTGCAGTGTGTGGATTTTCATTAGACGACACTCGTTTTCCCCCATTCGCCTTTGGCTCCTTCTTCTTCTTCTCTTTCTTCTTCTTTTCCTTCTTCTCCTTAGGAACTTGACTTTTGGCTTTACCAGCCCCATCAAGTGAAGAGGAAGGAGGAGAGGAAGAATTAGAGGAAGTAGAAGGTTGGTGGGCAACTATGGACTCGTCTAATTGTTGATTCGATTGTTCAGGAATAGTGGTGTTCTGAACAACAGAGGTTGAGAAGATCCATACTGGCAAACCAATTGTCAGCCCTGGAAGCGACAATGTGGCCATATGGGGTGCACCAACATCTCCCCAAGAGGAGAAGGGACTAGGATTTCCACCAAGGGGAATTCCTTGGTTGGTAGACTCCATTTTCTCAACCCAAGATCAACGTAGGAAAGGGGTATGAATATTCCGTTTAAAATAAATTTTTATATGCTTTGACACAACTTGTTTTTTCAGTTTTTAAGAGTCGAGAAAAAACAAAAGATGACTCTAGTCTCCTTCGATTTTTAATGAGCCTGAAGTGACAAGTGCTTAGATGGACCTTTCCCGTTAAAGAGTCTGAAAAGGAACGAAAGGGACTGCTCTGGAGGTCTAGGTAGAGGGAGTACCAAACCAATCGCAAAACTGCAGAATACTTTTTACGGTACGGCAGTCAATCTTTCCGAATGCTGTGTTCAGTGCATTGCGATCAGTAGGGCGGCCGACACGACTTCCTATGGATAAAGGATTTAAGCCTATAGGGGTCTCCCAAAATATACTCGACGGTACGTGGGAGCACAAGTCCATATTGGCACTTATCGTCTCAAAGTGGAGGAATCACCCAACCATCAGTGAGGACAACAGTTACCAGGGTTTACGACACCGGAATACGTCTCTAGCCTAGACCTCTAAATGTTGTGCGTTAAGTTCCAAAGCGTTGTTAGATTCATTGAATTTATTTTAAGTTGATCTTTCTTATGAAGTTTGCCTTTTGGGTTCACCACGAGATGTAGATGTAATTCCTAAAATGCAATCTAAAGATGATAAACAAACTTTTAACTCTTTTCAGCAATGAAAATCCTAGCTACTAGGGGAAAAGAAAGACACAATCTTTTCACAAAGAGCAAAGAGCACACTGTAAATGCACTTTCCTAAATCAAGCCAAACAGACTGTCTATATGCAAATGCACATGCATGTATTTGTTTTTCACTTTCTTAGTATTGATGCTAAAAAGAAAGTTGATGTACAAATCTGAATTTGCTTTCAAGCGACAAATACAAACAAGCTTCTTTTCGAAATCAAAAGGTAGAGATGATTACGAAACTTTATGATTTTGAAATAAATACTCGTTTTGACACTAGAAAGTCACAAATTCAAACCAAAGGCAATAGTAAAAGCATAATCGACCATCAACAACAAATAAACTTTCTCCTATGATCGAAATCGACACTTGTGACAGATCTAAATCAAAGGACGACAGTACGATTATTATACTTTTGCAATGGAAAACTGTAAACGACTCAACAAACACACAAAAACATCTACAGTTCTTTTGTACAAATGAGGCGGAATATCAGTAAGAAAAAGGGGTTTGAAACAGTCATATACTGATCACACGCTGCAAAATTCAGAGACAAAACTGGAAAGACTGAAGCAAAGAACCTCAGCTGCACAGGGCTAGGCTGATCAGCGCACCTGTTACATAGAGAAACTGCATTGCAGCACAGGTTTCCCTTTCGGGAAGTGCGTTGAAATGCAGAACCTCTTCACAGTGCCTGCGCTGGGGCAGAAACGAGAATTCTATCTGGGTTCTGGGTCAGAGTTTGCAGTTTAGTCTCCGGTTTTTGGCCGAGTAAAAGCAATCAGTAATGCACAATCAGGGGTAGATCTAAGGAGGGTCTAAGAGCTATCACAAGGGCAATCAGATAGTCTATGAATCAGCTGTTCAAATCATAAACAGATCCAGTGAATGGATTGAAGCAGCAGATGTCTACTTTGCATTTGTTATGGCAAATGCAGTTCGAATGCTGCTTATGAGTTTATGAAATAAACAACAAGAGATACACAAACAAACTAATTAGACAATCGTCCCCAGTATGGTCGCCATTTTGTTACCGGGAAAAGTGTCTATTTAGAACTGCTCTATCCCACTAAGGTGTGGCAGTTGCCTTAGAAACAAACAAAGAAAACTACTTTTGTATCTCCTTTATGAACTATAAATAAAGAGGAATAGGAAGCACCAACCTGTGTCTTGCGCTAGTCCTTTGATCCAATCTCTCTCCTCTTTGACAGCTTCCAGCTACCTGCTCCCTTACTTGCCCAACTTCACCAAGTACCTGTAAGATCAAAAAAGAAGAAAACTATACAAAGACATGGATTTATATTCATAAATAACTTAGGATCAGATTTAAGTTAACCATACAAATGTAACAAGCATCAATGATACAAAAGCATGGAGGAGAAACTCAAATAGTTTTTATTGATATACAAGAAGATCCAGGAGGAGTTACAACTGATGATTCCTGACCCAGCATCAACTTCCCAGCAAAGAAGCCCCTCTTCACCTCCAACAAAGCATAGATCACCCAATTCTCTGATATGTGTCTCAAAACCAACAACAATTCCTTACAATGTGCAAAATTCCAGCCTCCGGATCTCTTGGATGAGGGATCCATATATAGATGTATGCAAGGAGGATGAATCAGCTTGTGATTTGATTAGTGGCTTCTCTCTGTCAGTTCTTGCTTCCACTTGGAGACTGAAGGCCTCTTACTCATCCTTGGTCGAATTCAGTGAGGCAAGTGTCATAGGAGAAGATTCTGGAAGCTTCCATTGTCTCTCCACCTCGCAGAATGACACTGCCATTTGTCATTTCCCGCTCAACGCACCCTGGTAGTGCATTTAGGTGCGTTGCAACGCACCTAGCCAGTGGATTTAGGTGCTATGCAACGCACTTAGCTAGTGGAGCAGCTGAAATGATCCTGTTTTGACTTATTCTGAGCAGTTTCTGGTGGAGAACTTCTAGGAGAAGCTGTAATTTGTTGACCTTGTTCCTTTAGAGGTTAGAACAACACTTTTAGGGACTTAGGAGCCCTTGGTTTATGGACATTTCATGCTTAGAGCTGCAAGGCAAAAAAATGTCTATAACACAACCTCCTGCTCTCAAAACCCTTAGATGTTGCCTCATCTCAATCAAAATCCTCCATGAATAAGAAGAGGTAGAATAGGTGGTTTTTGGACTTATGTTGGCTTGTCATGTCCCCATCTACAAGTATCATCATTACAAAATGACATGGTAATTCTCAACAGAGATCATTAAGGAAAGGCCATAAAGGATAAACTATAGGAAGGTACTTATGAAGAATGTAGGTCTTGAACCCATATGGAAATTACCTACATACGAATTCTAAAACACAGAAAATAAACAATGCAAGAGCATAACACATAAAACACATATACATAGAGATTTTCCCCTAGATCCCAAAACCGAGACTACCAGCTTGATTTTTCATTATATTCCTTTCAATGTTACAATACATATTTATACATGTCGAAGTATCCAATACCATGGAATGAAAACCATCGCGTCCAAAACCATGGACTGAAAACCATCGCGCCCAAAACCATGTGCAAAAAACATGCAAAAAACCACAGGTAGGTCCGCCCAACCTAATATAGGGTCCAAAAACAAAATTTTCCAGGGCATTGCCCTAGACCCCATAGAGGGGGGCTAACTACACCCCTCAAATCCCCTGTGACCCCCCTGCTACGCAATCAGCGCAACGAAAGGCGGGGGGGGCCTCCGCCCCCCCTCTAACTCCCCGGTTAACTTCATGGGCTAGTCGTGGAAAGAATATGACAGAACCCATCATTCTCCCACTTGTTGTTTTCTTTCCATGGGGGGGGCACAAGAGAGCTTAGTCATTTATCTAGCCTTGCAATTCCCATTGTTTCTCTACACCAAGAGAACTTCTCAGAGCTCATAGATTTTATCAATGCATCTGTAGTATTCTTCAAAGTGTCCACCTTTACTAGCAACACCATTTTGTCTTCTATTACATCCCTCACAAAGTGATATTGAACATCAATGTGCTTTGTCTTTGAATGATATGCAGGGTTCTTTGCTAAGAAAATTTTACTTTGGTTGTCACGGTCTATCCTTATAGCTCCCTGTACTAACCCCATACTTGAACACAATCTCTGCAACCAAACTACTTCCTTTCTTGCATGAGTGGCTGCCATGTATTCTGCCTCTATAGTTGATAGTGCCACTACAGATTGTTTCTTACTCATCCAACTGACTGCACCTCTAAATAGGTTAAACACATATCCACTTGTAGATCTTCTCTGATCCAAATCTCCAGCCCAGTTTGCATCAACAAAGCCACGAATATCCAACACTCTGTCCAATCCTGGTCTTCCCTGGTAGCACAAACCATAATCACTAGTGCCATGCAAATACCTGAAAACTTGCTTCACTATTGTCCAATGCTCCTTTCTCAGTTTTAACATAAACTTGCTCAATACTCCCACTACATGTGCAATGTTTGGTCTAGTATAGACCATTGCATACATTAGGCTACTGGCTGCATTTGGATATGGAACACAAGACATGTCCTCTTCCTCTTCTTGTGTCTTGGGACATTGTTCAGCAGATAACTTTACACATACAGGAATAGGAACCTTCACCGATTTACTATCCTGTATATTAAATCTTTGCAATATTGTCTCGACATGCTTCCTCTGGTTTAACCTAAGCTTCCTCTTTGCCCAGTCTCTTTTAATTTCCATGCCCAAAATATAGTTTACAGCACCAAGATATTTCATGTCAAATTTGGAGGACAATTGGGTCTTCAAATCCTAGATAATTTCTTTGTCATTTCCAACCAGCAACATATCATCCACATACAAGACCAAATAAATAACACGGTCACCAATTAATTTAAAATACACACAGTGATCTGCTTTGCTTTTGGTGAAGCCAAGTCCCCGTATAAATGTATCAAGTTTCTGATACAACATCCTTGGTGGTTGTTTTAACCCATACAGAGACTTATTTAACTTGCATACCAGTTCTTTCTTACCCTTCACCGCAAAGCCTTTAAGTTGCTTCATTTATATCTCCTCTTCCAGATCCCCGTGAAGAAATGTTGTCTTCACATCCATCTGTTCTACCTCAAAATCAAAAGCAACAGAAACAGATAAAAGTTATCTAATAGAAGTCACCTTGACAACAGGAGAAAAATATTACCAAAATCAATTCCCGGTGCCTGAGAATAACCTTTGCTACCAACCAAGCTTTATATTTCTCCACCCTTCCTTCTGCATTTGTATTCTTCTTGAACACCCATTTGTTACCAATGGGTTTCCTTCCAGATGGCAACTCCACTAGATCCCAAGCCTCATTTTTGTGCAAAGATGTCATTTCATCAACCATGGCCTCTTTCTATAGTTTTCCATCCTTTGAATCTACTGCTTCCTTCGCAGTTTTGGGATCATCATCAGTAAAAAATAAATAAAAATTTGAACAAAAAGCAGATGGACTATACCTTTCCAGTTTCCTTCTTTCTCGAACTGATCTTCTCACACCCAGAGTTTGTGGCTCTTCATCTTTTAATTCCTCCTCTGTTGTAGAGTCTGATTCTTCCTCCTTAAGATAAAACTCTATCTTCTCAGGTTCCTTTGGTTGGACTTCATGTTTAATAACATCTTTTACCTCTCTAAACACCACATCTCGGCTATACACAACCTTCTTTGTTACTGGGTTCCAAAGCGTATAACCCTTTAAACCATCCTTATACCCAATAAAGATGCACTTTTTAGATTTACTATCCAACTTGGTTCGTTTCTCCTTTGGAACATTTACATATGCATCACATCCAAATACCCTCATATGTGAAAGAGAGGGTTTCTTACTACTCCATACCTCTTGTGGAGTCTTATCCTCCAACGTTGATGAAGGTGATCTATTGACCAGGTAACATGCTATTGGGTCTTGAAAATATCATTCATTTCCATTACACTTTCACTATTATGTCCATTATATCACCTCCATTTCACCTCCATTTCACTACTATGTCACCACATTCATCCCACTTTCATTATCATTGGGCCACATTTATGTTTTTCCAAGCTTTATTAATTCTAGGCATTTTTAAGTGAATTTGTGGTTAACAATTAGGAAATAATGTGCATATGGTTATACCTAACAAGTGGGTTGAGATTGTTGACATGTGTAGGTCAAAAGGAGGTTTCTAGAAGACCCTTATGTGGCACTCTAAGGCCAAATTCGAATTTGAGTGGAAAGAATCATGGGATCATGAGGATATGTGTCACATCTTCTAATTGTATTGAAACTCTAAGAAGAAATGTGTCTTATCAGTTCCTATTTTGATTAGGACTCTAGAGGTAGAGGGAGAGATTCATGGCCTCTCATTAATGAGATAGCTTCTCATCTTTTTGTATAAATAGGAGATCTCTCTCCTTCATTTGTTAGTCTTAGCTTGTGAGCTTGTTAGCTTGTTAGTCTTAGCTTAGCTTGGCTTTTAGTTCTTTAGCTTGAAGCTTGTAGTTCTTCTTTGATGGCTTTGGAAAACTTTGGAGAGCTTTGTTGTACTTTGTAATTTTGAAGAATTTGAATAAAGATTTGATGTTCTCAACATGGAAGGAGATGTGAAGTAGATGTCATGGAGCACATTAGAATGTAAGGTAGAGTAGATTTTATTTTGTAATTTTCCTTTGATTTCATTATGTCATTTGATTACTTTCAAGTTTGATAGATTAGAGCTTCCATTGATGCAATTTTAATTCATGCAAGTGTGTTCAACCGGTTGATTGTAGATTAGTTTTTCTTTACATGTTTTTGCATCAAATAGTGACATGAGTTTTGCCTCTCTACTGAAATTTTTCTTAAGCTTTTCAATTTCAGTTATGCTTTGATTTCAATCTTATTTATTTGTTGTTGTTAGTTAGTTTATATATCAAATTCTTCATGTCATTTGACGTTATCTCTAGAGCCATGGCTTAACCCCGAAAAGCTACTTGGCGAGCTATCAGATTATGAGTTAAGTGATTTGATTTTACTTTCATCTCTGCAATTACATATCAGGTTCTTCATGTTATTGACGTTATCTCCAAAGCCATGGCTTAACCCCGAAAAGCTACTTGGCGAGCTATCGGATTATAAGTGAAGTGACTTTATTTTACTTTAATTTGCAAGTAGATAATTTAGATATCAGGTTCTTAATGTTATTGACGTTATCTCCAAAGCCATGGATTAACCCCGAAAAGCTACTTGGTAAGCTATCGGATTATAAGTGAAGTAAATTGATCTTGTTTTCATTAGTTTGCAATTTTTGGTTTGTCTGAGTGCAATAGTTTAGATTTTATTTCTGTAATTAGATGGGCAATAGAGACAGTGATTTCATGATCAATATTTTATCTTTTGTTTGATTTAAGTAGTTGCATATTTACATTCCTGTTCAAGTATTAATAGCATGTTTTGAGATCCTTTGAAGTGCTAAGTTTTGGAAGTTACCATAAGGGACATAAGACTTGTCTTGAAATCTACATCCATACTTGACTTTTAAAAGTATTCTGAAGACCTTAGAATAGGATTTCCATTTGCGTTAAACACTTTAGGAAACCAACAAGAACAAAACCCAAAAACCAACATAAACTATAAAACAACGAAGTAAGAAAAAGATTAACTAAGCACATATGGTGCACCACACTTCATCAGTTTGATACCCGGATTGATAATTTATGTAGAGCAATTTAAGATGTTAAATTGACTAGACATTTTGGCGCCGTTGCCAGGGAGGTGTAATTAGGAGACCTTATTTCTTACATCTAAATTTTTTTTAAGAACTCTTGAATATGCTCTCCTCTTGCACTTTGTGTGATTTAGAGGATCAGAAAAAGAATTGTTATAAAAAAATTAATAATTAATAATGCTTGAGTATGCTCTCCTCCTGCACTTTGTGTGATCTAGAGGATCAGAAAAAGAATTGTTACGTTAAAAAAAAAGGAGACAAAATGAACTTCATCATTTCAATTGATTCAACAAAAAAAATAAAATGAAACCCAACTGATTTGATAGGTTCAACTATCCAAGATTAACTGGTTATTGTTTGTAGTGGTCCTCAAAACACTGTATCCTGTTTTAATAAGATTTTGCAACTTAGCTGCGGAATGTGGCCTGATTCCGCAGCTAATTGTGAATTCCGTAGCTAGTTTCAAGGTTTAGCAGGTTACAGGCATCCAATGAAGAAACTGACCACATGGACATCTCTGGAATTGTCCTAACATGGATCCTATCCTAGTCACCCAGCTCAGATTGATAAAAAAATCAGCTTAAGACCTCAATCAAAGTCCTATTTTTAGCATATTTACCTTGAAGTCTTTGCTGCCTGAAATTGAAAATCATTAATCATTCTTATAAAATTTCACAATTTCAGAGAAAAAAAGGAAAAAAATCTATGGCTATCTTCAATTCTAGCTTTCACTATGGCCTCAATAGAAATCTGCATTCTTGTTTGAAGCTTTGGCCTTAAAACAGACCTGCAAAAATCATATAAGAAAAATAAACCTGTAATATAAACAATTCTCCCATCTTTCTGCACCTTGAAATATCCTCTATTTTTTGGCCTCAACCTCAAATTTGACATTTGTATTCTGAGTTGTAAAGAGAAAAAGCAATCATTCAAAGCTTCTATCAAACATGCACAAAAATTAGTTGCAAGATTTATTGCAAATAAGCCAATTCTAAGAAACAGCGGCAGAAGAAATGCTTTTACTGCAAATAACGTGAAAGGGCTATATCAAAGAAGAAATTTACAAATTGCATTACCTGTTTAGACTGTACAAATGTTGCCCAATATGCATATGGATTAGTTGCAAGAAGCAGACAGCTAAATAATTTGGGCTTGATAAATGTGCTAGAAATTGATTTGGATAGTAGTTTAGTTGAAGCTCTAGACAATGGGTGATATGATTAATTTATAATATGTTGGTTTTGTTATTCATAATAACAACAAATGATTCAGACATATGCAGCAGAAGAAATTCATTTCACAGCTGAATGCAGCAATTTAGAAAAAACGCAAAACAGAGAAAAATGTCAAACTTTGAATGCATGATTTGTCCGAACGGAGGCAAACTTAGAAAAAATAAAACATGGGTTCGTTTTCCAATAGGGTCAATTAGATAACCCAGAAACCATTGTAGGGAATTCATGGCGGTTTGGAAGAATTTTTCGGTTCTCTGGAGCCTCTTTTTGCATGCCGCATGAAAAAAAACGGATTTAAATTAATGAACAGTCTGTTGTTTTAACTCGGCGTGATTGGAGAGGGAAAATTCAATTTGGGAACTTATTGTGTGCTGGAATTCAATCTTGTTTACACTGTGCCTCTTCTCTTTAATGTCTAACGATTTCTGTGACGTGTACTTCAGTTTAACAGCAAGACACATGACGTATCCCAATTGAGTACGACTCTTCCAAACTGATTTGTCATTTTCAATCGACTTCACTACTCCACATGTTTTAACGGATATTCCCATGTTCTTTTCGTAGGATGCTTGACACTTTACTCGGATGGATTTCATTATTTGCATAGTCACACGCCTTCCATGATTCATAGAGATTTGAATTGCAGCAACATTCTCGTGAATGACAATACTGGCATTCTTAAGATTGGGCATCTGGGTCTTGCTGCTACCTTGTAAAAAGATCATGTTGCACACACTATTATTAGTACACTAGAATTCATGGCACCAGAATTGTATGAAGAGGATTATAGCTTGTCGATGTTTATTCCTTTGGCATATGCTTGCTGGAGATGGTTACTCTGGAGATTCCTTACAGTGAGTGCGGTAGCGTTGTTCAAATTTATAAGAAGGTGAGTTCTGGTCTAAGGCCTGCAACATTGGAAAAGATTACCAATCAAGAAATAAGGTAATTTATTGAAAACTGTATGATAGTTTCATTGGCAAGGCCTTCTGCTGTAGCACTTTTGAATGACCCATTTCTCAGAGATGTAGAGTCGAGTAGGTAGTGCACATGCACGTTAAACTTCCCAATTATTTTAGGATTGACTTAGGTGTTTCTGTTACAGCATGCATAGGAATTGTTAGTGACAAATGCTAAAAAAAAATATGAGCAGCACAAGAGTTGGTACTCTGATATATTTCCATCACTAAAACTGTTATGCTTCATATACCATTTACAAAGTTTTCTTTTTTTAGGCAAACAATGAAGAAAATTAAAAAAAAAAATATAGCAGATCATGAATAATTGGTCTTGTGCACTAGCTGTGATCTTAGGATCTATCTCCCTGATACTTGGCTGCATAAAATATCTTTTCCAATAACTTAAATCAGAAAATTGATGGTTGACTGTCTTTTAGCTGCGGAATGTAGCCTGATTCAATAGCTAACTGGCAATTACGTAGTCATTTTATTACTTCTATAGGTTATAGGTGTCAAGAGATGAAACAAACCACATGGGTAGCTGGGAAAATGTCAGTACATGTATGGTGTCCTATTCATTTGATCCAAGTCGATGAAAAAAACCCCGGTCAAAGGGAAGTTAAGTTGTGTGTTAT
Organism: Pinus tabuliformis; assembly: GCA_031772625.1. Classification (NCBI taxonomy): domain Eukaryota; kingdom Viridiplantae; phylum Streptophyta; class Pinopsida; order Pinales; family Pinaceae; genus Pinus; species Pinus tabuliformis. The sequence goes on from CM062819.1 coordinate 51,757,824, forward strand.
CACTAAGTCGCCACACTAAGTCACCGCATGTCAAGGAAAAAATAATAATTTTGAATCAATGAAATGAATAAGTTATTTGCTCACTTTTCTGAAGGTATTGATTAATTTTGGACTGATGATGAAAGATGAATGGCTAACTTTTTATTCAAGATTTTTAGCTACAGAAACTGTGCACATCCCGCAGCTAAAGTCCAATTCCACAGTTGTTCTCTAATTCCGCAGCCAAAAAAACCTCATTATTCAAATCAGCCTATTTTTCTCATACAAAATCAGATTTTGATGATTCAAGTACCGTTGGAAATATCTCAACAAGATCTACACAATGAGAAATCCATCATTAGAGTTTGAAATGACAAATAATGAAATAAATTGCTAAAAAGAAGCAACATTCAACTTGGGGCACCAATTCCAAAGCAGGTATAAATTCTTTTGACTTTTCCTTTGAGAACTTGTTTCATTAATACAAATTCTTAGTTTTGTGTGTAAATATCATAACTAGAGAGATTGATCACCTTTCTCTTTGATAATCTTACATTCCATTGCAGAAGAAGTATTAGTTTTTTTTGCAGGTTCCAGGAGGAAGGACAAATGACTACAAGAGAATGGTGTCTCTCTAAGAGACTAATTTGTTTCATAAGAGGATGATCAGTAACAAAGAGGAAATATGCTGATGCAAAATCAGATCCAAACACTTGAAAAACTTTCAGATACTATTGTCTCCATCACATCCATACCTTATAATAAACCATTCACCTCATTTCACTTCATACTTTCCATTTACATTCACATACACTTTCCATCTCTTTTTGTCCATTCATAATCCACAAATAAAAGCAAGAGGCTCATTCACATGCTTATTGCCCATTGCCATTTCTGCTCTCCATTGCCATCTTCCATTTTCATCTTTCATTTCTTGTCATTTTCATTTTGCAAATAAGTCCTGCATCAATGCAAATTATTGAGTCCATAGTCCTTTGAGTCTAAGTTCTTTGTAAAAACACCTTGAGGCTTGCATGCCTTAATAGCAAGTCCTCATGCTGACAAACAATGGGAATACATTAATGTCCCTTTTTCATTAGATCTTCTAGGTGACTTGACATTGGCAAATTCATTCGCACCTAGCAAGATGTGTTTGGGCATCTTGACTCTCATTGTCATCAATGGTGAGAGTTCTCGTGCTAACTAGTGGCATCCATTAATGGCCACTAAGTCAACAATTTCCTACTATGTTTGACATCAAAACATTTTTTCACATAGTAGGAATTGTGCCAATGAGTTTTGAAGACATGAAGACTATTATTTTCAGCATTTTGGAGCAGATTTAGCAAGTTTTGGTAGAAGCATTAAAAAGTCATCTTAACTCTTTATCCATGACTCCTCTTGTTCAACCACTTGAAGAAGAATATGATCATAATTTTTCAGCCACCACACATACAACTCATCCATTCCAAAGGGTAAGTTAAGATACGTCATTTTCTAACTTTTGACCATAGAATTCCATAAAAAGCTAGAATGATAATTGTTGGAAAAACATTTATTTTCCTCATTTCATAAAATTGCCAATACCATCAGTTGGGGGGGGGGGGGGGGGGGGGGGGGGAATACATTCATATTCATATTTTTCCATGTCCATATCATATTCAAGAGCCCACATACTTCCAACATATATTAACTGTTACATTGTTATTATGAGCATACAATGGCTTTTCAAAAAGTGCTTAAATGATAAATTGGATACAAACAAAATCATGGTTGTCACACAAGAACCAACTATTATGCAATCCAATAAAGATATACTTTGCAATAGTAATCAAAATATCATTATGAAAAGTTCAAAGATCAAAATAAAATGCAATAAAAAAAAAATGGTTGTAACACAAGAACCAACCATGTTGCAATTCAAGTAAAACACTTTGCAAAAATATAAAGTTATCAAATGATATCATGCAAAGTTAAGCCAAAGCTCAAGGATCAAAAGAGTTAATGTAATATATATTGCATGAGGACATGCAATAACTTCAGTTGGGGGGTATGTTGGGTCTTGAAAATGTCATTCATTTCCATTACACTTTCACTATTATGTCCATGATATCACCTCCATTTCACTACTATGTCACCACATTCATCCCACTTTCATTATCATTGGGCCACATTTATGTTTTTCCAAACTTTATTAATTCTAAGCCTTTTTAAGTGAATTTGTGATTAAAAATTAGGAAATAATGTGCATATGATTATACCTAACAAGTGAGTTGAGATTGTTGACATGTGTAGGTCAAAAAGAGGCTTTTAGAAGACCCTTATGTGGCACTCTAAGGCCAAATTCGAATTTGAGTGGAAAGAATCATGGGATCATAAGGATATGTGTCACATCTCCTAATTGTATTGAAACTCTAAGAAGACAGGTGTCTTATCAATTCTTATTTTGATTAGGACTCTAGAAGCAGAGGGAGAGATTCATGGACTCTCATTAATCAGATGGCTTCTCATCTTTTTATATAAATAGGAGATCTCTCTCTTTCATTTGTTAGTCTTAGCTTGTTAGCTTGTTAGTTTAGAGCTTGTTAACTTGTTAGTCTTAGCTTAGCTTGGCTTTTAGTTCTTTAGCTTGAAGCTTGTAGTTCTTCTTTGATGGCTTTGGAGAGCTATGTTGTACTTTGTAATTTTGAAGAATTTGAATAAAGCTTTGATATTATGAACATGGAAGGAGATGTGAAGTAGATGTCATGGAGAACATTAGAATGTAAGGTAGAGTAGATTTTATTTTGTAATTTTGCTTTGATTTCATTATGTCATTTGATTGCTTTCAAGTTTGATAGATTAGAGTTTCCATTGATGCAATTTTAATTCATGCAAGTGTGTTCAACTGGTTGATTGTAGATTAGTTTTTCTTTACATGTTTTTGCATCAAATAGTGACATGAGTTTTGCCTCTCTGCTGAACTTTTTCTTAAGCTTTTCAATTTCAGTTATGCTTTGATTTCAGTCTTATTTATTTGTTGTTGTTAGTTAGTTGAGATATCAAATTCTTCATGTCATTTGACGTTATCTCCAGAGCCATGGCTTAACCCCAAAAAGCTACTTGGTGAGCTATCAGATTACGAGTGAAGTGATTTTATTTTACTTTCATCTCTGCAATTAGATATCAGGTTCTTCATTTTATTGACATTATCTCCAGAACCATGGCTTAACCCTGAAAAGCTACTTGGCGTCCTATCGGATTATAAGTGAAGTGACTTGATTTTACTTTCATTTGCAAGTAGGTAATTTAGATATCAGGTTCTTCATGTTATTGACGTTATCTCTAGAGCCATGGCTTAACCCCGAAAAGCTACTTGGCGAGCTATCGGATTATAAGTGAAGTAAATTGATCTTGATTCGGTCTGCAATTTTTGGTTTGTTTGAGTGCAATAGTTAAGTTTTTATTTCTGTAATTAGATGGGCAGCAGAGACAGTGATTTCATGATTAGTATTTTATCTTTTGTTTGATTTAAGTAGTTGCATATTTACATTCATGTTCAAGTATTAATAGCATGTTTTGAGAGCTTTTGAAGTGCTAAGTTTTGGAAGTTACCATAAGGGACATAAACCTTTTCTTGAAATCTACATCCATACTTGACCTTTAAAAGTATTCTTAAGACCTTAAAATAGAATTTCCATTTGTGTTAAACACTTTAGGAAACCAACAAGAACAAATCGCCAAAAACAACATAAACTATAAAGCAACAAAGTAAGAAAAAGGTTAACTAAGCACATATGGTGCACCACACTTCATCAGTTTATGATACCCAGATTGATAATTTATGTAGAGCAATTTAAGACGTTAAATTGACTAGACACATGTTGTGTCCACTGCCTCTACCCAAAATTCTTGTCCTAACCCAGCACCACTGAGCATGCTTCTTACCCTTTCCATCAACTTCTTGTTCATTCTTTCTGCAACTCCATTTTTCTCAGGTGTGTATGGAGTAGTCTTCTTCCATGCTATACCACACTTCTTACAGAATTCTTCAAATTCCTTACTTCAAAACTCTCCACCGTTATCTATCCTCAACACCTTTATCTTCTTCTTTATATAGTTTTCCACCAGAGCCTTAAAATATTTAAACCTATCAAACACTTCAGATTTCTTCTTAAGGAAATATATCCATGTATTCCTTGAGAAGTCATCTATAAATGATACATAGTACACAGACTTACCCAGTAATGGAACCTTCATAGGCCCAAACACATCACTGTGCACAAGTTCTAATATATGTTTTACCCTCTTACCACCAGAGGGGAAACTCACTCGATTATGCTTCCCATTTATGCAATTTTCACAGAAATCAAAATCTAGAGAGCTATTACTCATACCTTCTACCATACCTTTACCATGAAGTATTCGAAGGCCCTTATCTCCAATATGTCCAAGCCTTTGATGCCACAGCATGGTCTTCTCTCCACAGACCATTAGATTTTCAGCTCCACTTTCAGGAACCACAGAACTGTTGCACCCATCCATAACAATGCTACCTTGCAGCTTGTATAGAGTTCCAATCCGAACTCCGTGCATTAATACCAATTCTCCTCGAACTATCTTACAGGTATCCTTCTCAAACACTTTTTTTACACCTATATCATCGAGCCTGCTTACGGAAATCAAATTTCTGGCTAATGCAGGAATATGCAAAACACTCGGAAGTGTTTTAACCCTTCCACCTTACAACTTCAACTTTACTTTTCCACTACCAACGATTCTAGCCTTCCTGTCATCCCCCAAGAAGACATCACCACCATCATATTTCTCATACTCGCAGAACCACTCTCTATGGGGAGTGAAGTGAAAGTATGCACCTAAATCAATCAACCATGCCTCATGATCTACATGTGTACTTGAAGAAGCCAATGTTGAAAATGGAAACAAAAAATGCTAAAAATAGCATTGCTATAAATAGAAGTTTGGGTACCAGTGTTGGACATAGAAACAAGAAATGAAAAATGGAAGTGCTATAAATAGCATTTCGGGATGGATTCCAATTTTAGTTAGTCCCTGAACTAAAATTGAGAAGTAAAATTTGAATTTGATCTTAGCAGCTATTTGTAAATTAATTAATTAATTCATCTTGAGTTAATTAGTTGTAGAAAATTAAACATGAAGTCTATGTGAATACATGCAACAGTTTCTCCATTGATTGAGGAATTTATCCCTTAGTTAAAGAGATAAGGATGAGTTGTAATTTGAGTTGTAATTAGTTAGCTCAATTAACTGAGTTAAGTCCAGTTAGATTAGTTCAAGTAGTTTATTGAACTAACTGTGAGTTCAGTTAGTTAATGCATGCATGCATGCAACTAGTGTTCTCTAGATAACTGAATATTCTCTCATAAATAACTCATGCATGTCAGTTCAGACAAAGCCAAACTTGAGATTAAAGGAAGGGACAGTGTACTATCAGTTGGAGGAATTTTTCTATATAGGAAACTCATCCATGTAGAAGGAATTATATCCTTCAAGGTTGTGCAGTTATTTCAGAGGTCAGAGTTGTGTGTGAGGCATTATTCACACAGGTTGTAGCTAGAGGAGCCAAGAGAAACTGCACAAGGAAATAAGAGGCTTGGAGGACTGAAGGAAGGCATATGTGTTGTCTATTTTGTCTATGAGCAACATTGAGGGATTGTACTGAGGGTAGGATAGCTTGTGAGCTAATGCTTTATGTAATCTGGACATATTTCCACTTGTATGATGATACAGAGATTGGGGTTTTTAGCTGAGGCTTTCCCCAGAGTATTCTTCTATGTTCATGTGTGATTGATTTCTCTTCATCTATTATATGTGTTCTATTTGATATTTTTCAATTCGATTAAGCTTCCGTAAAGTTTGTTGTAGAAGTAGATATTGTATTTTGCTTTAGTATATTGCATAATTTGTTGATCTATAGTGAAAAATTCTACATGGTATCAGAGCAAAGGTGATCAAAGGAGAAAAAAATATACAAGAAGGGAGAAGTTCGAAGTTTGAGGTTCCTGAATATAGAAATCGATTTCTTATCACATCTCAATTTCACCAATGGCGTTCATCAGTTTAAGACTCGAGTATGCCCTTGATGGCAGCTCAAATTATATAGCTTGTAAGGATCACATGGAAGTAGTATTATAGGATAACAGTCTAAAGGACTTCATTGGTCAAGAAGTCCCCAAGCCGGCAGCGGCTAATGCTACTAAGTTGGTGGAATGGAAGAAATGTGTGGCTAGAGCAAGGAGAATCCTCTTGGAGGGAGTTTGAGACCACATTGTCTCGAGCATTCATGGGAAGGAGACACCATTTTTGATGTGGAAAATATTGAAATATCTATATCAGAATAGCAGTGATCAGAGGAAGCTGGCACTAAAAGACAACCTTCGGAAAATCAAGTGTGAAAAGGGCGACACAATCTCTACATATCTGAACAAGCTCACCACCTGCAGGGATGAGCTTGGAAGTGTAGGGATCATGATAGTTGATGATTACATGGTGAGTCTTGTGCTCCTTGGTCTTCCTAAGAACTGGCATAGCTACCAAGACTCGGTAAATGGAAGAGAAAAACTGCCAGATTTGGAACGAATTTGGTCAGATCTGATGCAGGAGGAGATAAGAAGAAGAACCAGAGATGGTTCTTCATCTAAGGAGGATGAAGAAAATTGCGCCTTAGTGAGTAAGGTGAAGAAAGGGAAGGAGAAGGATTCTCATCCCAAATCGAGTTCTTCCCATGGTGGGAAGAAGTTTGACAAATCTAAAGTGTGATGCTTTCATTGTCATGAGGTGGGCCATTTTGCTACAAATTGTCCACTGAAGAAATCCAATATGGGATCCAAGGAAGGATCTGAAGGTGAGGCATTGGCCTCATAGTTCGAGTTGGATTTCACCCTCTTCGCATGCATGGTTTCATCCATGGTGGGATGTGGTTGGTTTCTTGATAGTGGATCTTCATTCCACATGACCGGCAACAAGATTTTGTTCAGTACTTTGGAGGAGAAAGATCTCTAGATACTCATAGCGATGGGTAATGATGAAAAATATAGTGTCTCAGGTGTAGGCACGGTTGTTTTTCAGAGGGAGCATGGAGCTCGCATTATCTTGACCGATGTCAAGTATGTACCAGGACTGAAGAAAAATTTGGTGTTGATCGCAATGCTGGAAGAAAAAGGCTATGATGTAGTCTTCAGTAAGGGAAAGGTTTTCCTTAGACATGTCACCAGGAGACAAGTGAAGTAGATCAGTTCACGAGTCAAGAACATGTATGCTCTTGAGGTTCAAGATGCATGCAAAGCCTTGAGGAGCAAGGCAATTGATGGAGACTTGGTGGTTGAGAGGGAGAGTACATTACCTCTCAACATGTAATGCCAGAAAAATTCTCAAACAATTGTGAAGGAGCCACAATTGGTGAAGCAGCTTCAGGAGGTTGTGGAGCAACCGCAACTGGAGAATCCGAGAGGAGACAGAGTGGAGGCATCCACTCATGTAGAGACCTCCAGTAGGGGGAAATCTCAAGCTAAGTGGGCAGAGGGATCACATGCATCCATACCTCCAGGTAGGAGGTGGGGCGATGTGGAGTGACAGTCCCAAGAAGGTTGGAATGGGGGCAGGATCATTGAGCTACCTGTTGTGGCCAGCAACAACCCCCTTTCTTATTTAGTGTTATTCCTAATACTAAATAAGTGGGGACCCTTAGTTAAAAATTTAAAAATCAATTAGGGCTTGAATTTCCTTTTCGAATAAAACTTACCATCATAAGCTTAGGAAATCCCCTTGAAAAGTCTAAAAAATCTAAGTTCTATGATAAGGTAAGACAAAATCTTTCCTTAGGAAATATCCCATCGCAAAAGGATAACATGATACCTCTTTACAAGCTAAATTCTAACATTGCGAGATCGCGATATGCGATAATAAAAAAATATCGCATCGCATACATCAAAGACAACTTACGTTGAAATACTTCAATTTGCCGATATGCAATGACGCATATCGCAAATCGCATTTCGCAGAAAACAGGTTAACAAAGATTGTCATATATTACGTTCTTGCGATATTGCAGTTCTGCGATAAAGCGGCAATACGATAATGCGATATAGCGAGCTATCAACGTTGCGATGTTGTGATTTTGTGATGTTGCAATCTGCGATATTGCGAAGCAAATCGCACAATCACTTCATCGCAGATCTTTCAGGCTCGTGGTTCAAAAAAGTATTTTCCATAAATGGACACCTGGTTATGCGCTTTAATGCTAATTAATGAGTTAGTTGCCAGTTATTAATAGAATATGGTTTCGTGCTTATCGAAAAGTCATTTCACGTAAGGTGGTATAATTTATACGTCTTCAGCATTTAAAACTTTCCCATCACCTTCCTTATCATTATTCTCACTTCACTTGTGAATTGCAGGAACGGAGAATAGAGAACGATACAAAGAAATATGCAGGATATTATGGGAAAGAAAAGCAAAGCTCTGAGCTCTGAAGAGAAAGAAATGGCGCCCTTGTATACAGACACCGTTTGTAACAGAGACGCTGGTATTGCTACGTGGGAAGGCATCTATAATCTACTTGAGGAGGAGAATCCCAGAGTAATGGAAGTTACTGCTACTGCAGGCTCACATAGTTCTTCTGAGGCGTCCATCATAGAGCTAGCTTGTTCATTCTTACACCGGTTAGCAGCAAGGCCCAAAATTCTCCCATACACGAACATGGTTAAATGGATACTTGACAACATTGATATCAGAAATAGACAGTTTAAAACTCAGGGTGAACGACTCATCTGCTCATTCGCTGCACAGGATTTGAAGCTCATCTATCATTTATCAGAGCCACAGGCAACTTATAACAAACAATTCATGGAGAAATTTGCAAAAGAAAATCAAGACCTGGCAGAAACCACTAAAGACTGGTCGAGGAGGGACGAACCGCTGAAGAAAGATAAACATGGTATGTATAGTACTGGTTCTCTCACCTCTCTGTATTGCTTTGCTGCTTCCATGCTCTGTAGACTTTTTGGAATGCTTGACATTAACAAATTTTCATCTGAATGGCTACCATTATTAGATGCCGCCACGAATGCCACTATTGTGGATTGGGCTAAAATATTGTCTGATAACCTAGTCACGACCATTGTAAATTACCAGTCTAAAAGAATTGTTTCTTAGATAATTTATCCTCCTTTTTACCTATCTGCATATGTAATGGATGCGATATGTTATGTTTCTAAGTTTCCTGTGATGGGTTGGAAATGGACAACTCAAGATCCCTTACCCATTCACATCTATCATAAATAATTATGGGACTCTAAGTTTTCTCCCCACTTGTACCAGATTTGTCATGGAATCATGTTGCCCCTGTACAGAATGTTGTATGATAAAGATGCTCCAAGATGCTCTCTTGAAGCAGAGGTAGACATACTTCCTGTTGCGAGATGGTTCGAGGAGGAACTGTTTACTTATGTCAGGGTATTCAGAAGTTTTGCTTCCCCTCACGTCCTACCTTTGTATATCCCTGATAAACTCATGGCTCGAGAAATTGCTTATCAAACCTGTGGAGAAGGAGGTTTGATTAAATATTTGAAAGACAAAAAGAAGGCTATCTGGCCACAATTTCCTGTGCCCTATGGGGCCTTTTCACTATTTGATGTAGGCCATGCATTCACAGAAGTAAAAAACATAACATTTTTACATTTATTCAATTTTTTAGGAAGACCGTTCGAGCCTCATGATATTACTAAGAATTTCACTACTGCAGTCAAGATAAAGGTGTTTTATGGAGAAGATGATCTGTTCGATGACATATTCCAACAAAAAAGCAAACTTGAAGAAATTCTACATGTGGCCCAAATGCAATTCTCTCGAGAAGAATTTCAACAGTTCAAAATATACAGGGAAAGAAGGTTAGCCAGTATTCCTTTGGAAAAACTATGCCTAGAACCCATAAGGGAACCAACTCCAAGTTGGGACGAACAAATCAGCGAAGTAGAGCAAGCAGCAAAAGGAGCAGCCACGACAGCAAACAACATTATTGACTATGTAAACGAAAATTTGCACAGGGCAAACTTGATCGCAGAAACCACTCCAGGGTATTTACCTAAAGTACAACAACTACAAACAGACTGGAAACAAAAGGCTCAAGAAAAGACAGAAGAAATCCAAAGGTTAACCAAGTTGAATTGGGATTATTACTGGGCACACTTGGTAAAGCCACATAGCCAGTGGATGACTCTCAATTGCATCATCAATTCTTCCGAGAAGATGGTGCCAACTCCCGCTAATTTTGTTTTCTCAGCACAGCTAAAGTCGAAATTCGGCCAGCCGACTCTTCTCAAACAGATGCTGAATGCGTACGATTTCAAGGAGCAGATACAGAAGTAGTTTTAATTTTAGATTCCATTTTAGTTTTAATTTTGTTTTATTTTTTCCTGAAATGAGGACGGTCATTTAAAATGCATCCTACATTTTTGTAATAAGTTATTTTTAGATTTATTTAGTAGTATTTAAACCCTTCTCATGCATTTAGAGAAGGGTCCTGAAATTTGTCAAAAAACTTATCCCCAAAACATGTATTTTTGTACCCTTTGAAGAGGTTTTGATGAATGAATGGAATAGGATTTATTGATATTTGCATTTGATATCTGCTACTGATGTTGCACTTTTGTACTCTTAGTGGATGTTAGATCAAGAAGAGATAAATCATTATCACTTGAAGCTCATGAGTAGGACTAGTTATAAATGGTACTTCTATCTCTTCACTATTTTTTCCTTTGTGTTAAAGTGATATTCATGTTCAGTTGTTTATATATTGATGCATGAATGCTTGAGTTATCATTTGGCACTTTTGTACGGTGATAGCTATTTATTTATGCTTAATGTATGAGTAGCTTATTATGCGATATGTTTTTCGCAACTGTTTCGTCTAACTTTTTATACGAAGTGGTTCATCCTTATTGAATTCTTTTCTCATAACAGTTGAATGATCTTTATTACCAGTTGTTATTTGAAATGATTTTAGATCTAATAACGGAAGGATTACACCTCGGGTTAGTGTAGACTTCGATATTTCTACTTATTAGAATACAATTTCCATATTATTAGATTAGAGTTAGAATAGAAGTATTCCATTTAGAAACTGTTAGAAAGAGAAATATCAGTCCTTCACACACACACACACATAAATTGGGAAACTGGTCCCATATCCCCAGTCGGACCCACTATACCAAATGGAAAAGGAGCTGCTAACCAAGGTTCGGACCGGGTGGGTATCCCCCTTGTTGTAGACCCGATTTTCGGGGCTTCAACATATTTGGCGCTAGAAGGAGGGCCCTGAACTGTGAATGGCAAGCAAATCTAAATCTAAATACCATTCTAAGAGTAAATCGCCCTCATCATCTCCCCGACTTCTCCATTGCATTTAAATCCAGAGTCAAAAGTCGTTGGAGCAACAACCGCTGCTACAAACCCTGACATTTCAGAACAATCTACTATTGAACCTCCTAAAGTTGAATCTTTGATTCACAAACTTCAGCGATTTTCTATATCTCCTCAAAAATCTGATAAATCTCAAAGCAGCATGACTTCGCAATATAATCCTGCTCATCCTCTTACCAGATTAAAGAGTGAAAAGTTTGGTGTTCAGCCCACTGAGTTACCTCTACCTACAAGAAAGAGAGTAAGGAAGTCTCCTAAAGGGTTTGATAGTGAGACTCTTTCATCATCATCATCCATCTCAACCTCTTCACTGCGAAGTCAACCATCCACTCCTCCACTTCAGATCATTGTCCATCATCCCACTGGAACTTCCACAACTCCTTCTCAACCATCTGGAGTCGTAATATCCTCATCTTCTCAACCGCAGGGATCATCTTCTGCACTTTCCTCTGTTAGTAGTTCAGCGATGGCCCAATCTCCATGGAATAACCCAGGGGTAGTCTTAATTCCTGCACCCTCAAGTCAGCTACCATCCCATCCTGAAAAATGGCTGCCTAAGTTTAATCCTAAGGCAAGCATGCTAGCAGAAGAACATATAAATAACTTTATGCTATCCATAAATCTCAATGGAGTTACCAACGAAGACGCTGTTGTTCGACTTTTTCCTTATACTCTACAAGGAATAGCTGGATCATGGTATTTCTCATTACCATTTGGATCTATTACTAGTTGGGACATCTTCCAAGAACAATTCCTGACCAAGTTCGGTAATGATAGGTCTACAGCGACACTGATCAATGACTTGTCTAACCTTAAAGCCGAGTCAAGAGAACCTATCAAAGATTTCAATTTACGTTTCAATAAAATCTTAAACAAAATTCCTACTGCTTCCCAACCTAGCGAAGAAGTGTGAAGTGAATGGTACATTACTGCTTTACCATCAAACTTAGCAATTTTTGTTGATAGGGCTAACAAAACACCTTAGTTGAAAATATGAAAGAAGCAATAGTAGAAGAGAAATGTATTATGGCCCTAAAAAAGAAAAATGCGATAGAAGAATGAAAATCTAAGAAGGTCTCTTTCAAAGAAGATCCCAAGAAAAAACAATCAAAAGATCCATTTGATTGATGTACTAGTTGCACCTTTGCCTGCCGCTATAATCTCTCAAGCTTCCCATGACATGTGAAGACCGTCAACTAATGCGATTAATAAAGTAGATCCAAACGATATCACCTTAATTGGAGGAAGATTGAGATCTCATACTCCCCCATTTCTCCTTACTTATGAAATTTTCAATAAAAATTTGTTGGCATTATGATGCATGTGTTGTACTTGATGGCAAATAACTCATAGAAGATCAACTCACTTATATATATCTAGATGAATCTACGGAAGAAATATCAGATGACAATTCTCAGTATGACAAGTCCAAAGGGGGAGATTGTTGGCATTATGAGACAAGTGTTGTCCTTGATGGCAAATCACACAAATGATAAATTATAGTGCAGCAAATTTATTTGATAAATTATAGTGCAACAAAGTTTCCTTCATGTAGAGAAAAGTTCATGCACTTTTATGCAGAGAAAAGTTTATTCCATGTAGAGAAAAGTTCACGCACTTTTATGCAGAGAAAAGTTTATTCCATGTAGAGAAAAGTTCACGCACTTTTATGCAGAGAAAAGTTTATTTCATGTAGAGAAAAGTTCACGCACTTTTATGCAGAGAAGAGTTTATTTCATGTAGAGAAATGTTCACGCACTTTTATGCAGAAAAAGTTTATTCCATGTAGAGAAAAGTTCACGCACTTTTATGCAGAGAAAAGTTTATTCCATGTAGAGAAAAGTTCACGCACTTTTATGCAGAGAAAAGTTTATTCCATGTAGAGAAAATTTCATGCACTTTTATGCAGAGAAAAGTTTATTTCATGTAGAGAAAAGTTCACACATTTTTATGCAGAGAAGAGTTTATTTCATGTAGAGAAATGTTCATGCACTTTTATGCAGAAAAAAGTTTATTTCATGTAGAGAAAATTTTACGCACTTTCATGCAGAGAAAAGTTCCCTTCATGCAAAAGAAAAGTTCACGCACTTTCATGGTTGGTTCATGGTATTAGTCAAAGAGTTTTTGATCCTATGGTTTTGGCCCGTGGTATTGCATCCAAAAGTGTTGATCTCACGCACTTTCATGGTTGGTTCATGGTATTAGTCCGACAGTTTTTGATCCTATGGTTTTGGTCTGTGGTATTGCATCCAAAAGTGTTGATCTCACGCACTTTCATGGTTGGTTCATGGTATTAGTCCAACATTTTTTTGATCCTATGGTTTTTGACCGTGGTATTGAGAAAGGACTAAGGCTATAAAAGAGGAAGGAGATCATTTGGCAAAGCATCATCTGAATTATTGAATATCTAGATCTGGAATACTGTGATTGGGTTATGGTGCAGATCTGGATCTGAGCTAAAGAGGGATCTCATCGGTTGATGGAGAACAAGATCTAAGGATAGATCGGGATCAAATGGTTTGAAATGAACTATCTCTATATAGTTGATTATGCTTATTCTAGATCTGTATACCGACGCTTGTAATGCTCTGAACTGGGTATAACTTAAGTTTGAAATCGCTGCAAGTCATGATTGAATATTTATAGATATGTACGCGGGTTGGCTTTGGTGAGAGCACGTATGTATGCAGGTTTGGTTCATTGTAGTAGCATATACCATTTGAGCTATGATGTTTAATGTTACAGGTGGTTCAGGTTATTGATGTGTTCTGATGACTGTTTAATGGTGTCAGTATTCTACATATTCAGTTTGATTGATTGTGTTGATGGATGAGATCTAGTAATGGATCTAATGGACTAGATCGGGTTGCTAACACTCATATTATCCTTGTATATGTATTGATCTGGTGATTGGGTGATTCAGAAGATTGATTGATTATGTGCTTCAATGATATTTATGGGTCCAGTATGAAAATTGGATGAAACGTGGCCTTTCAGATTATGTGTTGTGCTTCAGGTGTATCCAGTCTGAAAATGTATGAAACGTGGTACCCGGAGGAGAGAAGATTATAGGCCGGCACCTACGTACTAGTATCTTAGCTAGTACAAGAGCTACGGGGGTGGTAGCTCCCTTTCAGTAGCAGTTGAAAACTTTGGAGCATTGTAGCAGGTAGCAGCCTGCGTACTAGTAAATGGATTGGCTAGTACAAGAACTATGGGGGTTGTAGCTCTCTGCAGGTAGAAGCCTGCGTACTAGTATAAGACTGCACCAGTACAGAAATATTGTAAAAGTATTTTCTTATTAAGAAGAAGATTGAGATGACTTGTAGCAGGTGGTTTTCTCCCACATTGGGTTTCCACCTTATATCATGGTGTTCATGTGTGTGGCTTATGTGTGATGATTTGTTCTATTTTACTGCACCTGTTTACTATTAATATGGTTGATAATGTTCTAATGCACTCATTAAGGATCAACTAACTGAATCATAAGAAGTTGTGGAAGTAGCATATATGAATCTGAATATGGAAATGAAAAAGTTTTATTGATGTGATAATACTGATTCACCCCTCCCCCTCTCAGTATTATTTCCAACAATTGGTATCAGAGCAGGTCCTTTGGTAGAAGCTTGATCGCTTGAAGGAGATCCGTGGAACAATGGGAAAGAAGATTAAGAAGAAAGCTCATAAGAAGAAGAAGACATCTCAGAAGAACTATAACAGTGGGAGAATCGATTGGGGATTAGGTATAAGAAGCTCTTCAGATTCAGATTCAGATTCGGAATCATTTCAGAATGAAGATGAACTATCAGGTATGAATTTGCTATCCTCTGATGTTCCAGCTATCTATCCATTTGGAAAAGATGGAAGTGATAACGAAACAACTGAATGTGCTCTTATGGGTGAGGAAGAAGGATATCAAATAGAAGCAGAATTTAACAGGCTGACAAACAAAATTAGTGAACAAGAAAGACTTCTGAACATAAAGAGTGGTGCCCTCAAAGAAGCTGTTACTAGACAAAAGGCTCAACGAGAGTTATTCAAGGAGAAATATCAAAAGTTGCAGGTTGAAGCAACATCTCTAAGAAATGAAGTCAATGAAAAGAACACAACCATCAAGAAACTCAGAGATAGATCCAGTTACTATGAAAGTCTTGAAGCCACGATCCGCTTTCTAAAGGAAGATCTTGAAGAATCAAAGAAGCAGAATAAAGATCTAGTCCAAGATATTGAAAAACAGGGAAACGAAGTCATCAGCTTAAAATCTCAGCTAGAATGTGCCTTCAAAATTCGTCAAATGCAACAGGATCTGAATGAATAACAATAAAAGGAGATTCTCAAGCTAAAGCATCAGTTGGAAGAAGAAAGGAAAGTTGAAGAAGACATGAAGAAGCAATATCTAGAAAAAGAAGAACAACTTCAGGTTGAGGTAAATATCTTGAAAAGTAAATTAGAAGGAAAGGATAAGCTCTTACGTTTTCAAGATAGTACTAAAGTCTTGGATGATATTCTTAATAGTCAAAGATCTCCTGCTATCAAAACTGGTCTTGGCTTTCATGAATCTGTTGAAGGTGAATCTAGTTCACAAGGTGAGGCAAGGAACTCTAAAGAGAAATCTAAAATGATCAACAAGGAGATAAGAGAGATGAAAGGTCAATCTCATCATCAACCAAGGAAAGAAATTCTTCAAAGAAAATCTTTTACTCCTCCTATGAATAATGTTGAATGTTATGTATGTCATAACCTTGGACATGTTGCAGCCAGATGTAGAAGAAGAAGTGTTCAAGATCGTCAAACAAACAGATCATCTCAGTCAAGGTACTTTAATGGATATTGCTTTGCTTGCAATATGTTTGGTCACAAAGCTGCTGATTGCTACAAAAGGAATATGAAACATGTAAGATGTTATGCATGTAAGAAGCTTGGACATATAGCAAAGGAATGCAGGAACAAAGCATGGACATCACACCAAAAGGAGAAAACATCATCACACTTGAAGATATGGAAGAAAAAGGAAGTTCAGTCAGAAAGTGGCGGCACAACACATTATACAGGCATAACAGAGGGAGCCGGAAGTGTAAAACTTCAATCTCCTACGCAAGCTTGATAAAGGGAAGTTGCATATATACACGAATTTGTTACTGCACAGTCGCGTATATGATTGTTTGAAGAAAGGCAGTAGGGACAGATTCAAGAAAAGGATCAGTTTTGCTCTAATTGATAATGGTTGCATTTTGCTAATGATGTGTGGATATGATGATTAGAAGTATTTTGGTTCTAACTTGATAATGCTGATGTCTTGATACTTCTTATTAATATGCATGATCAGATCTGATAGATGGCACAGGTTTAGGGGGAGCATATGCTCTTAATGCATTGTTTGCATTATGGTTAATAGTCCTTGGTGATGATGCTTATATGGATAAATGATTCATCTTGCTATGATATGGTTATGAGTTGTTCAGATGATTCTTGGGGTTACATAGTTGATATTTAGATCAGATTTGTGGTTGATTCTCTAATGGTGCTTACATGGTGATCTTCATAAGGATAAGGAGAAGTACATAGCTTGAATTCACATCTTCTTTACTTGATGATGAGTCACTCATATGCTGTTGTCGTTATATGTATAAATATCATATATTACAGTTATGATGCAGGATTCCTATTGTTCTTGGCACATATATGGATGAGGATTGTTGGCTGGATACATGGATGATTATTCAATGTTGCATTGTTGGAGACATGATGATGATGAGTTCTTACCTATATGATGATAGGTTGTTATATTCCCAATTGATGATACTTGGTTCATGCAGATCTGGATGGCTATGGTGTTTCTCTCATATGATAGAATGTGAATGATTCTGTATATACAGAATTTTGCTCAAAAGGATGAGTTGATACGGACATACCTTGATGATTCATGCACTAATACAAGTTGCTGGTGACAGATGCTATGGAGCAGATCATTTAGTGTCGTTACTGATGTTTATCATGATCTTATTTAGGTGTTTGGTCTCTGTTATAAATGTCATGTATATCATTCGATGTAAAGGTCATATCAAGACTCATGATGTAATAGTGTGTCTCTATCTTTTGTAGTCATTTGATGAGATCTCTTCAGGTCATGTAATGGCCTATGTTGGTTTCCCCACTATGCCTGGGATGAATGATGTTATTCTCTTATGTTATCTGTAAACTTTTGGTATATCACCATTGTGATGGGAGATAGATGTATGTATGAGTCTTTGGTGATAGGAAGGTCATTTATGATGTATAGAGTCATGTACTTCTTGTAGAACATCTTTTTGCATACCTTGCTTAACAGTCAGGGGGAGCATGAACAATCATATTTCAGCAGAGCAGAGATTTCAGCATGTTCTCAGAAAAAGCATGGACAGATTGGTGCACCATGGCACATACAAAGGGGGAGCTCATTCAGAGATTTCAACAGGTACTCAGGGGGAGTATGAACAGCGGAATGCCTTTCTAGGAAAGAGAATATCTTGGTTCGCCCTTTGCCCTTGATGTCAAAGGGGGAGAGTGATTTGGTATTGTTGCCATCAAGTCCAAAGGGGGAGATTGTTGGCATTATGATGCATGTGTTGTACTTGATGGCAAATAACTCATAGAAGATCAACTCACTTATATATATCTAGATGAATCTACGGAAGAGATATTAGATGACAATTCTCAGTATGACAAGTCCAAAGGGGGAGATTGTTGGCATGATGAGACAAGTGTTGTCCTTGATGGCAAATCACACAAATGATAAATTATAGTGCAGCAAATTTATTTGATAAATTATAGTGCAACAAAGTTTCCTTCATGTAGAGAAAAGTTCACGCACTTTTATGCAGAGAAACGTTTATTCCATGTAGAGAAAAGTTCACGCACTTTTATGCAGAGAAAAGTTTATTCCATGTAGAGAAAAGTTCACGCACTTTTATGTAGAGAAACGTTTATTCCATGTAGAGAAAAGTTCACACACTTTTATGCAGAGAAAAGTTTATTTCATGTAGAGAAACGTTCAGAGAAGAGTTTATTTCATGTAGAGAAATGTTCACGCACTTTTATGCAGAAAAAGTTTATTCCATGTAGAGAAAAGTTCACGCACTTTTATGCAGAGAAAAGTTTATTCCATGTAGAGAAAAGTTCACGCACTTTTATGCAGAGAAAAGTTTATTCCATGTAGAGAAAAGTTCACGCACTTTTATGCAGAGAAAAGTTTATTTCATGTAGAGAAAAGTTCACGCACTTTTATGCAGAGAAGAGTTTATTTCATGTAGAGAAATGTTCACGCACTTTTATGCAGAAAAAAGTTTATTTCATGTAGAGAAAAGTTTACGCACTTTCATGCAGAGAAAAGTTCCCTTCATGCAAGAGAAAAGTTCACGCACTTTCATGGTTGGTTCATGGTATTAGTCCGACAGTTTTTGATCCTATGGTTTTGGCCCGTGGTATTGCATCCAAAAGTGTTGATCTCACACACTTTCATGGTTGGTTCATGGTATTAGTCTGACAGTTTTTGATCCTATGGTTTTGGTCCATGGTATTGCATCCAAAAGTGTTGATCTCACGCACTTTCATGGTTGGTTCATGGTATTAGTCCAACAGTTTTTTGATCCTATGGTTTTTTACCGTGGTATTGAGAAAGGACCAAGGCTATAAAAGAGGAAGGAGATCATTTGGCAAAGCATCATCTGAATTATTGAATATCTAGATCTGGAATACTGTGATTGGGTTATGGCGCAGATCTGGATCTGAGCTAAAGAGGGATCTCATTGGTTGATGGAGAACAAGATCTAAGGATAGATTGGGATCAAATGGTTTGAAATGAACTATCTCTATATAGTTGATTATGCTTATTCTAGATCTGTATACTGACGCTTGTAATGATCTGAACTGGGTATAACTTAAGTTTGAAATCGCTGCAAGTCATGATTGAATATTTATAGTTCTGTACGCGGGTTGGCTTTGGTGAAAGCACGTATGTACGCAGGTTTGGTTCATTGTAGTAGCATATACCATTTGAGCTATGATGTTTAATGTTACAGGTGGTTCAGGTTGTTGATGTGTTCTGATGACTGTTTAATGGTGTCAGTATTCTACATATTCAGTTTGATTGATTGTGTTGATGGATGAGATCTAGTAATGGATCTAATGGACTAGATCGGGTTGCTAACACTCATATTATCCTTGTATATGTATTGATCTGGTGATTGGGTGATTCAGAAGATTGATTGATTATGTGCTTCAATGATATTTATGGGTCCAGTATGAAAATTGGATGAAACGTGGCCTTTCAGATTATGTGTTGTGCTTTAGGTGTATCCAGTCTGAAAATGTATGAAACGTGGTACCCGAAGGAGAGAAGATTGTAGGCCGACGCCTATGTACTAGTATCTTAGCTAGTACAAGAGCTACGGGGGTGGTAGCTCCCTTCCAGTAGCAGTTGAAAACTTTGGTGCATTGTAGCAAGTAGCAGCCTGCGTACTAGTAAATGGATCGGCTAGTACAAGAACTATGGGGGTTGTAGCTCTCTGCAGGTAGAAGCCTGCGTACTGGTATAAGACTGCACCAGTACAGAAATATTGTAAAAGGATTTTTCTTATTAAGAAGAAGATTGAGATGACTTGCAGCAGGTGGTTTTCTCCCACATTGGGTTTCCACCTTATATCATTGTGTTCATGCGTGTGGGTTATGTGTGATGATTTGTTCTATTTTACTGCACCTGTTTACTGTTAATATGGTTGATAATGTTCTAATGCACTCATTAAGGATCAACTAACTGAATCATAAGAAGTTGTGGAAGTAGCATATATGAATCTGAATATGGAAATGAAAAAGTTTTATTGATGTGATAATACTGATTCACCCCCCCTCTCAGTATTATTTCCAACAAAATTTGCATAATTGCTTAGTGGATTATGGAGCTTCATCGAGTATCTTACCAAAGTCAATATGTGCAAAATTGAACGTTCAACCACAGAAATCCACTGTACGCATAGTCCAATTAGATCGATCACAAGTCGAAGTGATTGGCGAATTAAATCAGGGTACCATAAGGTTTTCATCCAACCCAAAGGTATGTCAAGTTATCGACATTTTAGTTGCTGATATTCCAGAATTTTATGGCTTAATCCTTAGCAGAGATTGGTCAGAAAAACTTCATGGATACTTTGCAACTGACTGGTCGCACATGTGGCTCTCTTACAATGGTAAACCATATGAAATAAAAGTTGAGCGCGAATGACATCAGAAATACATAGTAACAAAACTCGAGGGAGAAAATGAACCAGTAGCATATAATTCTAACATCATTGGCAACTATTCAGTAGATTCTTTCCTAGGAAATTTTAATGCTCATACTTCACCTTACTTAGAACATTCTGTTTTATCTCAAGTAGAAAATTTCTCTCAAATAGATAGTTCTAAATGTATTAATTTTATAGATAGTCCTGTAAATAAATCTTTGTTTTGGAAATTATTTTTTGATGGTTCTAAGTCTAACGAAGGAGCAGGAGCAGGATGCGTGTTAATAAGCCCAGAGGGAGATAAAACTATGCTAACTTGCAAACTCAAATTTGATTGCACCAACAATACCGTAGAATACGAGGCTTTAATCCAAGGGTTATACAAAGCAATCGGATTAGACGTCAAATATCTTCAAGTTTTCGGAGATTCTGAAATTGTAATCAGACAGGTACGTAATACTATACAATGTTTATCAGGTCATTTAAAACATTACCAATCTCTAGTTCAATATCTGACTGAACACTTTATAGCATTTAATATTTTATTGGTTCCCAGACTCCAGAATGCTAGCGCAGACCTCTTAGCCAACATAGCTTCCAAGCTCATTCCTTCAGAAGATTTTAGCCCTGACCGATTTTCAATTGAGTTAATTTTTAGACCATCTATTCCTGATAACATTACCAATTGGAGGATTTTCAACGACGATCCCGATATCGTGAGTTTCCTCACATCTGAAGGATCCTACACAAATCAAATAATTGACAAAGACCAACATGACCAACAATTGCAACAGGATAGTACTAACAATGCTATACCTAAATCAGTAGTCAAGTTAGAAGACCTTTATGATTTGAAAGATCAATTCAAAATATCTACCAATTCAAAACTCCAAAGCTCAAATTTAAATTATGAATTAGTAAATCTAGGAACTGATGCCAAACCACAGAATATCAACCTAGGCCTTGGCCTAGCTCTTAAAGAAAAATTAGCATATATTCGTCTCTTGAGACAATACAAAAGTGTCTTTGCTTGGAATTACGATGAAATCAAAACATACGACACTTCCATCATCCAACATACTATTCCAATGATCGATAATGAAAAACCTGTCCAACAAAAGTTGAGAAAGATCCATCCCAATTTAGAAAACCAGATCAAAATTGAACTCAATAAGTTATTGAAAGCCAAAATAATTTTTCCCGTTAGACATTCTAAATGGGTCTCCAATATGGTCCCTGTTAGAAAGAAAAACAGAGATATTAGAATCTGCATTGACTTTCGAAATCTTAACAAAGCCTGCCAAAAGGATAATTTTCCTTTGCCCCCCATGGAACAAATACTGCAGGCAGTTGCGGGCTCAGAATTAATGTCATTCTTGGATGGATTCTCAGGATACAATCAAGTGTTGGTACATCCCGATGATCAATTAAAAACTACATTTAGAACTAAATGGGGCACATACGCATATCAAAAGATGCCATTTGGTTTGATTAACGTGGGTGCCACATTTTAGAGAGCCATGGACATCGCATTCAAGGGGTTAGTAAATAAATCAGTGGTAATCTATTTAGATGATATAACTATGTATTCTAAGAAACGAAACAACCATCTCAGATATTTAAAACAAATATTCCAACGTTGTTTAAGGTATGGAATTTCACTTAACCTGAAAAAATCCTTTTTCGCATTAAGAGAAGGAAAACTTCTCAGATTCATAGTGTCAAAATCTGGGATTCACATTGATCCTGACAGAATCAAGGAGATTTCCACAGTACCCCTACCTCACAACAAGAAAGCCATGCAATCTTTCCTTGGCCAGATCAACTTTGTAAAGAGGTTCGTTCCATTATTTTCAAGAATCGTGTCTCCTTTACAAACCATGATTAAAAAGAATGCAAACTTTAAATGGGGCCAAGATGAACATGAGGCATTCAATCTGATCAAACAAGCAATTATTAATGCTCCATCTTTAGCAACTCCAAATTTTTCCGACCCTTTTATTTTGTATACATTTGCCTCAGATAGATCATATGCTGCAATACTCACTCAAGCAAATCAAGAAAAGGCGGAAGCCCCAATTTCAATTTTCAGTTCCAATTTACAAGGAGCTGAGTTGAATTATTCAGACGTGGAGAAACAAGCTTATGCTGTTTTCAAAGAAATTAAATATTTCAGACCTTTTTTACTCAAAACACATACCAAAATCATAGTACCATTTCCAGCAGTAAGAAATATTCTAGTACAGAAGGATGTGGGTGAGAAAAGGGCCAATTTGGTTACTGCCTTATAGGAATATGATGTAGAAATCAAACCTGCAAATATTTTAAAAGGTCAAGGCTTTTGCAAAATGCTGGCCAGAGCATCGCTAATGTCCTAAGATCCATCTGCAGAGGCACAAGTGTACGAGGTAAGCCTAAATGATGTTGAGTCATTATACGTTGATATTATTTATTATCTAAAGAATGGATACGCTCCTTCAAACCTCGATCATACCAAGAAAAGAGCTCTAAGGTTAAAAGCCAAACAATATCTGCTCGTGAATGATGTTATTTTTAGAATAAATTATGATTCTGTTCTCCTTAGATGTCTTGAGAAATTTGAAGCTGAAAAAGTCTTGCAGGAACTTCACGATGGGCCAGCAGGCGGACAATATGTTGGAGATGCAACTGCTCACAAAATTTTGCGTGCAGGGTATTACTGGCCCACATTATTCAAAGATGCACATAACTACGTAAGGAAATTTCTAATTCTGTCAAACCACTACCAGGAGACAAAAGAAACCATCCTTGCCACTGCAACTAGTTAACAATGAACAACCTTTCGATCAGTGGGGATTGGACGTGATAGGTGAGATCACTCCTCACTCTTCTAAACAGCATAGATATATCCTTACAACAACAGATTACTTTACTAAATGGGTAGAAGCAGTTCCACTCAAGATGGCTAATGCTGAAAATATCATTGAGTTCATAGATCAGTTCATAATCACCAGGTTTGGGTTGCCTTCCACTTTAATGTTTGATAATGCATCATATTTTTCTGGTAATGCAATGACTGAATTTGCACTCAAAAGGGGTTTCAAGCTTAAATACTCTACCAATTATTACCCACAAGGGAATGGGTTAGCTGAATCTACAAATAAGAATTTAATCAGAATCATTAAGCGAACCATTGACCAAAATCATAAAAATTGGCATAAGTCTTTAATATATGCTTTATGGGTAGATCGAATAATGCAGAAAGCCTCCATTGGCACTTCTCCCTTTAATTTAGTTTATGGGAAAGAAGTGGTTCTTCCAACACATCTGGCAATTCCCTCTTTAGCCTTGGTTCAATATATTGATGAAGCACCAACTTCTTCCTTACAACTAAGGCAGCTGGAATTAATTAAGTTAGAAGAACAATGAGAATGGGCTAAGATAACTCACGCTCATCATCAAGCATTAGTGAAAGCCTCTTTCGATTCCAATATGATATCCAGAAAGGATTTTCAGATGGGAGATCTAGTTTTAAAATGGGACAAGGCTCATGAGGAAAAAGGGAAACATACAAAATTTCAAAGAATGTGGGTGGGTCCTTTTCAAATCGTAGAATTCATAGTTCCGTCCACTTTTATGTTACAGGATTTAACAGGGAAAAGAGATTCTTTACCTGTTAATGGTCAGATACTCAAAAAATATTTTCCATAGAAGATCATTCTTCTATTTTGTAGAGTAGTTGTTTTTATTTCCATAATAAAACCAGTTGTAAGTGGTTACATTTGAGATTCACGAAAAAGACACAAATTCTCTTCTGGATTCTGTTTTTCACTTGTATAAATAGAATTCTTTATGAAAAATTGATCATTACTATTGAAAGATACAGTTAAAGACTCTAGACCTAGAAATGATATTAGTTTCAACTTTGTAAATCTTGATGAAAAGCCACCTTTAGTTAGAAATTATTTTATATCAGTCCAATGAAAGGTATCAATAATAAAATAAAGATTCTCTGTAGAAAGGCTCTTTCCAGAAACTCTATCATTGTCGTCCAGAGTTGTCTTAAGGAAACAATGACTTCCTCCCCGCCTAGGAAACTACAACATTCATAGAATGATCCAAAGATACACTCTAACTTAAAGAGTAAGAGGTCTCATCACGAGCCAACTTATCATGATCATAGATATTATAGCTTGCTAACTTTTCCAATACTGCATACCACAACAGGGCAATGACAAAAGATTGTTGCAATCAAAAGACAAGGGTTCTCATCACGAGCCAGCTTGTTCAGCAAAGTTATAAATCAGTGAATGACTGTGTCATGAATTGGCTACCAAACCAAGACATTGTTCTTTAAGGATAAAAAAGAAAATGAAAGCAAAAAGTGTGGAAATGGATTTTTCTTTAAAAGTTGTAAATTTCTCTAAGTAGGATACAGGATCATTGTTGGGTAATAGGTAACCTTGTCGAAGCTATAAATGCTTGCTGGCAGCAGAGGCTCTACCTACGACAAATGAGCATATTTAAAACTGATTTACAGAGAAGGCTTTGTTTTTATCTTTATAAACCAAGTAATGACTAATGTAGATACAAGGACTACATTAAGGGAGTAAATAATCAAAGTTGGAAAAAGAAGAAACGAAATATCATTGATAGGTAAAAGCATAATGTAATTAATATTTTTATAATAAAGTTTAATTTTCTGGAAAATTTTCTGTTTTGGAAGTTTTGAAAATTCAAAAGAACAGCAGAGATAACTAGTTCTTCCAAGTGAATCGCCAATTGTTGTGGCCAACAACAACCCCCCTTCTTATTTAGTGTTATTCCTAATACTAAATAAGTGGGGACCCTTAGCTAAAAATTTAAAAATCAATTAGGGCTTGAATTTCCTTTTTGAATAAAACTTACCATCATAAGGAAATCCCCTTGAAAAATCTAAAATTCTAAGTTCTATGATAAGGTAAGACAAAATCTTTCCTTAGGAAATATCGCATCGCAAAAGGATAACAAGATACCTCCTTACAAGCCGAATTCTAACATTGCGAGATCGCGATATGCGATAATAAACAAATATCGCATCGCATACATCAAAGACAACTTACGTTGAAATACTTTAATTTGCCGATATGTGATGACGCATATCGCAAATCGCATTCCGCAGAAACTAGGTTAACAAATATTGTCATATATTACGTTATTGTGATATTGCGATATTGTGATATTGCAGTTCTGCGATAAAGCGGAAATACGATAATGCGATATAGCGAGCTATCAACTTTGCGATGTTGTGATTCTGCGATGTTGCGATCTGCGATATTGCGAAGCAAATCGCAAAATCGCTTCATCGTAGATCTTTCAGGCTCGTGGTTCAAAAAAGTATTTTCCATAAACCGACACCTGGTTATGCGCTTTAATGCTAATTAATGAGTTAGTTGCCAGTTATTAATGGAATATGGTTTCGTGCTTATCGAAAAGTCATTTCACATAAGGTGGTATAATTTATACGTCTTTTGCATTTAAAACTTTCCCATCACCTTCCTTATCATTATTCTCACTTCACTTGTTAATTGCAGGAACGGAGAACAGAAAACGGTACAAAGCAATACGCAGGATATTATGGGAAAGAAAAGCAAAGCTTCGAGCTCTGAAGAGAAAGAAATGGCACCCTTGTATACAGACACCGCTTGTAACAGAGACGCTGGTATTGCTACATGGGAAGGCATGTATAATCTACTTGAGGAGGAGAATCCCAGAGTAATGGAAGTTACTGCTACTGTGGGCTCACGTAGTTCTTCTGAGGCATCCATCACAGAGCTAGCTTGTTCATTCTTACACCAGTTAGTAGCAAGGCCCAAAATTCTCCCATACACGGACATGGTTAAATGGGTACTTGACAGCATTGATATTAGAAATAGATAGTTTAAAACTCAGGGTCAAGGAATCATCGGCTCATTCGCTGCACAGGATTTGAAGCTCATGTATCATTTACCAGAGCCACAGGCAACTTATAACAAATAGTTCATGGAGAAATTTGCAAAATAAAATCAAGACCTGGTAGAAACCACTAAAGACTGGTCGAGGAGGGATGAACCGCTGAAGAAAGATAAACATGGTATGTTTAGTACTGGTTCTCTCACCTCCCCATATTGCTTTGTTGTTGCCATGCTCTGTAGACTTTTTGGAATGCCAGACATTAACAAATTTTCATTTGAATGGCTACCATTATTAGATGCCCCCACGAATGCCACTATTGTGGATTGGGTTAAAATATTGTCTGATAACCTAGTCATGGCCATTGTAAATTACCGGTCTAAAAGAACTGTTTCTCAGAGAATTTATCCTCCCTTTTACGTATCTACATATGTGATGGATGCGATATGTTATGTTTCTAAGTTTCCTGTGATGGGTTGGAAATGGACAACACAAGATCCCTTATCCATTCACATCTATCATAAAGAATTTTGGGACTCTAAGTTTGCTCCGCACTTCTACCAGATTTGTCATGGAATCATGCTGCCCCTGTACTTAATGTTGTATGATAAAGATGCTCCAAGATGCTCTCCTGAAGCAGAGGTAGACATACTCCCAGTCGCGAGATGGTTCGGGGAGGAACTTTTTACTTATGTCAGGGTATTCAGAAGTTCTGCTTCCCCTCATGTCCTACCTTTGTATATCCCCGATAAACTCATGGCTCGCGAAATTGCTTATCAAAACCTGTGGAGAAGGAGGTTTGACTAAAGATTTGAAAGACAAAAAGAATGCTATCTGGCCACAATTTCCTGTGGCCTATGGGGCCTTTTCACTATTTTATGTAGGCCATGCATTCACAGAAGTAAAAAACATAACGTGTTTACAGTTATTCAAATTTTCAGGAAGACCGTTTGACCCTCATGACATTGCTAAGAATTTCACTACTGTAGTCAAGATAAAGGTGTTTTCTGGAGAAGATGATCTGTTCGATGACATATTCCAACAGAAAAGCACACTTGAAGAAATTCTGCATGCGGCCCAAATGCAATTCTCTCCAGAAGAATTTCAACAGTTCAAAATATACAAGGAAAGAAGGTTAGCCAATATTCCTTTGGAAAAACTATGCCTAGAACCCGTAAGGGAACCAACTCCAAGTTGGGATGAACAAATCAGCGAAGTAGAGCAAGCAGCAAAAGGAGCAACCACGACAGCAAACAACATTATTCACTGTGTAAACGAAAATTTGCAGAGGGAAAATTAGGGTATTTACCTAAAGTACAACAACTACAAACAGACTGGAAACAGAAGGCTCAAGAAAAGGCAGAAGAAATCCAAAGGTTAACCAAGTTGAATTGGGATTATTACTGGGCACACTTGGTAAAGCCACATAGCCAGTGGATGACTCTCAAGTGCATCATCAATTCTGCCAAGAAGATTGCGCTAGCTCTCGCCGATTCTATTTTTTCAGCTCAGCTAAAGTCGGAAGTCGGCCAGCCGACTCTTCTCAAACAGATGCTGAATGCATGCGATTTCAAGGAGCAGATACAGAAGTAGTTTTAATTTTAGATTCAATTTTAGTTTTAATTTTGTTTTATTTTTTCCTGAAATGAGGACGGTCATTTAAACCGCATCCTACATTTTTGTAATAATTTATTTTTAGATTTATTTAGTAGTATTTAAACCCTTCTCATGCATTTAGAGAAGGGTCCTGAAATTTGTCAAAAAACTTATCCCCAGAACATGCACTTTTGTATCCTCTGAGGAGGTTTTGATGAATGAATGGAAAGATTTATTGATATTTGCATTTGATATCTACTACTGATGTTGCACTTTTTTACTCTTAGTGGATGTTAGATCAAGAAGAGATAAATCATTATTGCTTGAAGCTCATGAGTAGGACTAGTTATAAATGGCACTTCTATCTCTTAACTATTTCTGCCTCTGTGTTAAAGTGATATTCATGTTCAGTTGTTTATATATTGATGCGTGAATGCTTTAGTTATCATTTGGCACTTTTGTACAGTGATAGCTATTTATTTATGCTTAATGTATGAGTAGCTTATTATGTGATATGTTTTTCACAACTGTTTCGTCTAACTTTTTATACGAAGTGGTTCATCCTTATTGAATTATTTTCTCATAACAGTTGAATGATCTTTATTACGAGTTGTTATTTGAAATCATTTTAGATCGCATAACGGAAGGATTACACCCCGGGTTAGTGTAGACTTATATTTCTGCTTATTAGAATACAATTTCCATATTATTAGATTATAGTTAGAATAAAAGTATTCCATTTAGAATCTGTTAGAAAGAGAAATATCAGTCCTTCACACACACACACAAAAATTGGGAAACTGGTCCCATATCCCCAGTCGTACCCACTATACCAAACGGAAAAGGAGCTGCTAACCAAGGTCTGGACCGGGTGGGTATCCCCCTTGTTGTAGATCCGATTTTCGAGGCTTCAACAATACCCAACCTCTTTGATTAGACCTTGCTACAGGAGCCCCAATGAGGAGTAGTAGGACTAGCTGAGTGGGTAGAGGTGGATGCAGATGGAATGACAGAGAGAGCTACAGTGCAGGAAAGCCAAGACAGTGTAGAGCTAGTAGGCTGTAATAATGCGAGAGGCACAGGAGTGTTGCACCAGTGCAGGATGGCATAGAGAGGTGTGTAATGGTGTGAGATGCATGGAGTGTTGCAACAACTCAGAGGTCACAGAGGGAGCACTTGTTAGTGGCAGAGGAAGCTTTAGCATCAGAGGATGTTTCTAGCTTAACGGGGAGATCAGTTGGGAGATTTTTTTGTTTCTAGAGTTGTTGGAGCAATAACACTTGGGAAAAATGTTGCATGCAGAACATTCCAAAGGTTCAGGATCAGGTTCGAGTTGAATGCCTTTCTTGTTGAGAGGGAGTGTTGAAAATGGCAACAAGAAATGCTAAAAATAGCATTGCTATAAATAGAAGTTTGGGTTCCAGTGTTGGAAATAGCAACAAGGAATGAAAAATGGAAGTGCTAAAAATAACATTGCTATAATTAGCATTTCGGGATGGATTCCAATTTTAGTTAGTCCCTGAAATAAAATTGAGAAGTAAAATTTGAATTTGATCTTAGCAGTTGTTTGTAAAATAATTAATTAATTCATCTTGAGTTAATTAATTGTAGAAAATCAAACATGAAGTCTATGTGAAGACATGCAATAGTTTCTCCATTGATTGAGGAATTTATCCCTCAGTTAAAGAGATAAGGATGAGTTGTAGTTTGAGTTGTAATTAGTCATCTCAGTTAAGTGAGTTAAGTCCAATTATATTAGTTCAAGTAGTTTATTGAACTAATTGTGAGTTCAGTTAGTTAATGCATGCATGCATGCAACTAGTGTTCTCCAAATAACTGAATATTCTCTCATAAATAACTCATGCATGTCAGTTCAGATAGAGACCCAATTGAGATTAAAGGAAGGGATAGTGTACTATCAGTTGGAGGAATTTTTCTATATAGGAAACTCATCCATGCTGAAGGAATTATCTCCTTCAGGATTGCGCAGTCATTTCAGAGGTCAGAGCTGTGTGTGAGGCATTATTCACACAGGTTGCAGCTAGAGGACCCAGGAGAAACGACACAAGGAAATAGGAGGCTTGGAGGACTGAAGGAAGGCATATGTGTTGTCTATTTTTTCTATGAGCAACATTGAGGGATTGTACTGAGAGTAGGATAGCTTGTGAGCTAATGCTTTGTGTAATTTGGACATATTTCCACTTGCATGATGAAACAGAGGTTGGGGTTTTTAGCTGAGGCTTTCCCCAAAGTATTATTTTGTGGTCATGTGTGATTGATTTCTCTTCATCTATTATATGTGTTCTATCTGATATTTCTCAATTTGATTAAGCTTCCACAAAGTTTGTAGTAGAAGTAGATCTTGTATTTTGCTTTCGTATATTGCATAATTTGTTGATCTACAATGAGAAATTCTATAGCCAAGTACACATCCCCACCTTCATTTGAAGTGGTTTTCACCTCTGCAGAAGAAGAATCATCAGATCCCTTTCCTTTATCAGGAGCTTTAGATTTATAGTCCCTTTTGTAGTGCCCTTCCTTTCCACATTTCCAGCACACCACCTTTATAGGTCTTCTTGGAGATTTAGATCTCCCTCTAGATTTATACCTCCCACTCGATGACTTATTTTTGTTTATGTTCTGGGACCATCCTCGTACAAACAAGGCATCACCAATCTGGCTCTCCATATTTTTCCTTCTCATTTCCTCCGTCAGCAAGGATGAGACTATTTCATCAAACTACAAGGCAGTTGCATTGCTACCTATTGCAATAACCAGACTATCCCATGAATCTGTTAGAGAACACAACAAACTGATGCACTTATCTTCATCTAAAATTTTAATATTAACAGGTAATAACTGACTTACCATAGTATTAAATGTGTTCAGATGCTCTGTCACTAAGTCTCCATCTTTCATCCTCAGGTTATACATATTTTTCCACAGGAACCGTTTATTCACCAGAGACTTAGATTGGTACAAAGTCCCTAACTTGTCCCATAAAGCCTTCATCGTAGCATCCCCTGATACATTCAGTAATGCTGAGTCTAAGACACACAATCGTATTGTGCTCTTTGCCTTCTGATCCAACTTCTTCCATTTTTCATCGGACACTCTCGTTGGTTTAGTACCTGGATCTACCACGATCCACTGATATTTATCC
The DNA here is from genome assembly GCA_031772625.1 of Pinus tabuliformis. Classification (NCBI taxonomy): domain Eukaryota; kingdom Viridiplantae; phylum Streptophyta; class Pinopsida; order Pinales; family Pinaceae; genus Pinus; species Pinus tabuliformis. The sequence continues at coordinate 51,789,168 of CM062819.1, forward strand.
ACCAACAGATCCTCCATCTTGAGTTTCCATAACTCAAAACTCTAACCATCAAATTTCTTGATCTCTATATTTCCATTTCTCGCCATCTTCTTTCACCACTAGAATTGATCTCACAGATCTCCCACTTAACAGGGTTTACCACAAGCCCGAGCAAAACCCCTCAGCAACAAAGGCATCCCCTTGAAGCCAAAACAACTATGATACCAAATGTAGGTTTTAACCTCGTATATAAATTACTTACATACAAATTCCAAAACACAGAAAATAAACAATGCGAGAGCATAACACATAAAACACATATACATAGAGATTTTCCCCTAGATTCCAAAACCGAGACTACCGATTGTATTTTTCATTATATTCATTTCAATGTTACAATACATATTTATACATGTTGAAGCATCCAATACCATGGACCGAAAACTATAGTGTCCAAAACCATGGACCAAAAACCATCGCTCCCAAAACCATGTGCGAAAAACATGCACAAAACCATAGCTAGGTCTACCCAACCTAATATAGGGTCCAAAAACAAAAATTTCCGGGGCAGCGAGGGGGGCTACCTTCACCCCTCAAACCCCCTATGACCCCCTTGCTACACAATCGGTGCAAAGAAGGGAGAGGCTCCACCCCTCCTCTAACCCCCCGGTTAACTACGTGGGCTAGTCATGGAAAGAATATAACACAACCCAACAAAGAGGGAGAAGCGAAAGAACCATCATGAAGAACACAAAGGAACCTTGGATTAAGACACAAAAGTTGACTTGAAAGGTTTCAACATTCACCTAGACCCTTTTGATGGTGAAAATGAAGAAAAAGAAAAGATCTATCATGAATAAGTTAGAGTCAAAGTAACAAATAGAAAAACTCAGCATTGCCATATCATCATAGAGTTCCATGTCATCATTTCCAAGTCACGACCTCGACAAGTGTCATAAAAATGTCACATGTTCCAATGAGTCATGCCACATGATGTGGAGTGTAATTATGTATTTTCAAAAATGACAAAATGTAAATGTGTATAAGTTCAAGAGTCACATGTGGAATATGAAAAGTCACATGTGGACCAAATAGTCAATAGAAGTTCAAAGGTCACTTATAAAGTCCAAGAGTCATGAGGATAACTCAAGAGTCGTAAGGGATATGAAAGTTCATTCCTCTTATTGTAAACGAAACTTCATAACTCAAGCAAATGGGCTTTTGGAGGCATAGACTTTGGAGAGCTAGCCTTGGATTCTCTAGCTCGACAATGGAGAGAAGATAATTCTTTGGAGAAGCAAGAAGTTACTTAATGTTCCACTATTAGAGCTAGTGCCTCACCATTGTAACTATGTACTTGGATCTTTCATTTAGCACTGAGAAGCTGGTTGAGCCAACACATTTTCATACATGTATCGTGAATATTGTAAGACTATTCTTTATATGTTTGCGGTATATGTTATTAATACAAATTTACGAAAGAATGAAATGAAACACAGATAAAATGAAAACACGGAGCTACAATGAAAATGGAACTTCAATCCATTAATAACAAATACTAAAAATTGTTTACATGCAGAATGGAAATAAACGAGCTCGGGTGATGGTAGGTTTTCTCTAAGAAGAGATGTGAAGGTTTCATGCCTTATGAACTATGTTACATTGAGGCTTAGAGGCCTATTTATTATTGAGAAAAAAAGGAAAACCCTAAACATCCAAAAACCTAACCCTAGGAGATGACACGCCAAAAGTTTGTGGGCCCTATTGGGGTTAATTGATACATCAACTCTTTGGCATACAATCTTCGTTTGACGTGTATGATAAATTTGTAGAAATATCTATCCAAGGATTACAACGTTCAACTACAAATCCCCACCTCAAGCAATGGGTCTACCATATTTCCTTGAAAAAATGTCATTTAGGGCCTCAAAACAACTTTAGAAGTTTAGAACCCGAAAAAATGCCAAAAATAGGTGGGTGGCCACCAATATTCACCTGGATCAGTCCTTCCCCTTAGGAAACAATGGTCTCCATTGTGTTGAATGCCTCCATGAGATGGGGAAACTTCTACTGAACTTGTGTTGGAAACTAGGAAAATACTAAGAGGGGGAGGGGTGAATCAGTATTGTAACAATTTACCAATTAAAATTTATTTTCACAATAAGACAGTAAAATAAAATTTCAACAATAAGAAACAATTTCAGTAGTTAATGGAATCATGCAAAGAACATATAACTTCATAACTGCTTCTCCATTTTATTAATATGCCAGGCTACAACTTGCAAATTGTTATCGGGAAAACTAGTGTCTATTCAGAGCTGCTAGTCCCACTACGACGGGTAGCTATCTTAGAAACAAACAGATTAAAATTACTTGTGTTTTCCTTTATGATAGATAGATGAGAGAGAAGCAGAGAGCACCAACCTCGCTCTTTTGCTAGTCTCCTTGCTTGTTTCCTCTCTCCTTTGATAGAGCTTTCGCCACTCCTTCCTCACTTGTCCCGCTTCAAAGAACACCTGTAGAGCCAAGGCAGCAAAATACCATCAAAGCATAGAGATCTATAACCATAAATAATGTAGGATCAGATGTACATTAACCATATAAATGCACACACAAACAACATTTAGAGATATACAATCATATGGAGGAAAACTCAAATAGCTTTATTGATAGAAGTAGTAGAAGAGAGGATTACAACCAGGCTGTCTGATCCAGCATCATCCTCCCAGCATGAAATCCATCTTCACCTTGTTATCACTCAAGTTGTTCCCTGCCTCCTGAAGGGAATACGGCCGAGGTAACCACTAACCAATCTTTTAGCTGCAGATTCTAGCCAATCTGCTACCAGAGAGGGCTCTCTCTTTATAATTTAGTTTTTTTGGAGTATTTTAGGCTAGTTATGATGCACAGAGTTTGGTTTTTGATTTGTTGGTTGGTGATATCAAATAGGACTAGGGTGCAGGTCCAAAGTAGTCTATTCCATTGGGCAATGGAGTCAATGATGGTGTACTATTGAAAGTGTTTCTTGGGTAAATGGTAATGCTACAGAGCAAGGTAGGCAGTCTTGGAACAATTTTCAAATCTAGAAATTGATGGAATGAAGTCAGGGAATGAAAGGCAATCAAGAATCTTTTGTTATGTTGGCAGAGGGAAAGTGCATGAATATTATTAAGGAGCAATAAAAAATTCCTAGGTAACATTCAAAGTGAAAGAATCGGTGCAAACATGAGCAACTAAGAATTCATATTTATGACTAATTCTGAAGAAAACATAATTGATAGCAGAGATTGAACACAGGGTGCGTTTAAACAAATGCTAGGCTATTCTTCTTCTCTGTTACCGAGATTATGGAACATACATGAAATTTGCAAACACAGAAAACATAAAGCACAGTTTAGAATAACTTATTGTTCCATAGAATGACACAGGAATTCTGTAGTAGGTCTCAGAACATCAAATCCACATCCAGGCGGTTAGCAACAGTGAACTTCAACAGCTTTTGTATTAAAACAATATCAGAATTTACAGCGCAATCCAGATAGAAAGTCACCAACCCCAAATACATTATATCGGGAGGTATTTATACAAAAATGATATACAAAATATCTTGTAGATAAGTCTACGGGTAATAACTTTCTTCACCAACTCTTCAAAAGAAGTAAATGAGAGAAATAAATACTGCAGTAATTGCTGGTGTGTTGGCGATTTAGTCTGTCAGAGATTTTTTACTTTTTAAGACTGAGTGAGATGGCTGGAGCTACGTCTTTACTCTACGTTCCTATGTCTGTTGTTTCATTGTTTTGCTGTCCTCAGTGCTCAGTCTTGTCTTTAATAAGCTGAAGTTTCAATATGACTTCCTTTTTCTGCTGTTTTTACACTTTGGCAAGTGGCCTACATATGCGGAGTTGCTGACCTATAGCTGACTCAAAAAGGAACAGAAATCAAATTACCTGGGTAGAATTTCCAGCATTGCCTGCCACCAATCCTCTATAGGCAGCTGATGTCTTTGTATTTTAATCAGCGTTTCATCAGCTTCAGTATATCTGTAAAAGTTGGGCTGAACCTCAAACAAGTGATTTATCTCATGTTCAATGTAAAACAGATTTTCTAACTTGTCATAAAGACTCTGTCCAGATGGAGGCCCTGTTTCTTCTGAAGTGCTTGAGGATGCTGTAATCCAATTGGAAACATAGTTATTCATTCTGCTAGTACACTGTTCACGGGTTAGCAGTCTGCCACTACTGGTCAATAAGCTGCGCAACCCTCTGCTTTGCAATGTTGCAACCTTTAGTTTGAAGTCATTTATTTCTGCTTGCATTTCCTGGCACTTTCTTTCTAGAGTTTTCACAAAATTTCTTAGGGTCAGCACCTTTTTCACTGTCAGAATAGTATCTACCCTGCTACTGATATCTAATGCTGCCAACTGCTCTTTGGTATGAGTGTTCAGGAACTAAATCATTCTATTGGCTTGCTCAGGCATATTTCCCAATGATGCTCTGGCCCTTTGAGTCTCAAATTGAGCTAAGCCTATCAATTCTATTTGTTCATGTATGGTCTGAATTGATTGCCATTGTTCAGTGATTGACTGGCCAATTTTGGCCCACAAAATTTTCTTGATTTCAGCTAGATTTTTGTCTAGAGTAAGCTCCTTCTCTAAGGCTTTTATTTTGTTGTCCAAGGCTTTCATTTCCCTTTGTTTCTCAGCCACTGTCATCTTGGACTTGTCATAGCTTGCCTCCAGCTTGGCCGACTTTTCTTTGGCCTCTTTCACCTCTATCACCTAAACTTTTAGCTCTTTGACTGCTTTCATCATTTCTTCCATACTCATGCTAGATTTTGGTGTTGTTGTTGTTGTTGCTATAGCATCTGTAGTTGATGTAGCTGTTGTGGATGCTGGAATGACAGGAGGAACTACTGCTGCTACTATGGGAGGAACAATGGCAATAGTTGGAGCTGTTTCAGGTGGCTGGGAGGTCGACTCTCCCTGCTTTCCTTGCAATGCTTTCTCCAACTCTTGCTCCATTTGAATTATCCTCTGGTTCATCTTCATCAGTAGATCCATCATATCTTCACCTTCCTTTTCTTGTACGAGTTCTGTTGTTTGAGGGTGCATAGTTGCAGGCAGCCTCAATTGTTTTCTGAGTGCAGCAATATCTTCCTCTTTTTTCTTTATGAGGGCCTGGATGCCTTTCCCATCCTTCGTAGGATCATGCCGTAGTTCCACAATAATTTCCTCTAATGTCTTTATTCTGTTATCTTTGGCCGAGGAAGACATTCTCTCCAAATCCAATTGAGTGTTTGTATTTTTCAATGATTCCTTTAGTTGATGGGCCAGCATAGCCTTGTCTGCTAGAGTGGCATAGACCATTTCACTTGTTTGCTTTTGTGGCTCAATTTGTCTATCAGGTGTATGTCCTTGGAGAGGACCTCTAAGTTTGTCTTTATATAATCTGCATCTGTCTGTGGCTGTAGTATCTTAGGCTTGAAATGACTTAGAATCATCTTTTCCTCCTTAAAGTCATAAGCTGCCATTAATCTCTGCTGTTTGGAGGGTGTTGTCTTGAGAAACTGATCATATAGTTGTACTCTTAACAACTCATTTTGGGCCTTGATTTCCATGAAAGTTCCTTTAATACCAGGCGGTTTCTTGCTTTGCTTCCTTGAGGAAGAGACCTCCATACCATGCTGCCTCTCTTGCGCTTGCTAGAATGAGCTAGTAGGTGTATGCTAGCTAGTTTCTCTCCCCCTCCTCGGACTCTCTATGACTTCTTCACTAATTTATTCCTCAACTTGAGGATCAACTCTCTCTCTTTTGGCTTCTGGTTGTTGTGTTGACCCACTTGGAGGTGCGGTCTCTTCCCTGTCCTGCTTCTTACCTCTTTCCTCATTAAGAGGAGTCTGTAAAGCTGGCACCTGTAGTGCCTTTGTCTGTAGTGGAGGGGCTTGCCCTTGACTTTGCTCCTTTGAGGTAGTAGGTTGTCCTGTCACTGTTTCTTTCTCTGCATCCATTACCTCCTTGCCTTTTTCTGTACCTGTTGTTGGTGTAGATCTTTCTTGGGCAGCTTGTGAAGCTGCAGCAGTTGATGTGCCTTCTCTGACTTGTTGTGGTAGTTTGAATGTTACCTGCTCAAAAGAATCCAAGTTAAGAGTCTTTTCCAAATATTTGACATTTTGCTCCATTATTTCTTCTTGAGTGAACTCTTCAACTAGTGTGCCTTGCACCCACTCATCTTGGTTAGCAAATTGTTCAATCTGTGGGATTTTACAATGTTCATAGGCTGAGAGCCTATATTTTATTTCTCTAGCATTGATAAAGCCATTTGGGTCATAAGGGACCCACCAAAAGCTCCTCTTTAACTTGAGTTTCTCCCCCAATATTTGGTTAGCATCTTGCCACCCCTCCTTTTTGTTCATGACAAAGGGGCCTAGTTGGTCTTTGAATTTCAAGTGAGCCTTTTTCTTGGCACTATGAAAATGAGTTATATCTGAATTGATGTGTTGCCTGTAATATTCCAAGGCAAACAGTCTCATTGGCACATATCTTGGCAGCCTGTAGGGACAGAGCTCACAGCCATATATCCTAACGACAGTGTGATTCTGGTAAAAGTACAAGTCACCTATTTTGTAGTTCTTTGAAAGCTGCAATATTTTTTGCATGTCATAGGATAGCCTAGCAGGAGGAGTTCTCATCAGGAGACAAGAGACTAGATAGACAAACAGGTCAATGAACTCACAGTAAGAGTAGGGGGAGTTGTGGACTTCATGAAAGACTGAGGTCCAGCAAATCACAGACCTCTTTTCTCCTTTAGAGTCCAATATTTTGATGGGGCATTGGAAGCATTCTGAATGATAATACATGAATAGATGATACATGTAAGATGAGTATTTGAAGACTCCCTCCCTATCTAGTTTCAACAGTTGGTCATGTATCTTATTGGCAAAAAATTTGGCATAGTTGTATTTGACAACAGGGGGCTGTCCTGGGGTAAATGCAGACAACAAGACCAATATAGTATGATCAATATGTTCACTTGTCTTGAAACCCAACACATAAGATATCATATCCACTAGTAATTTTCCCACTTCATTGAAATGCACATAGAGAAAAGGAGGTGGCCCTGTAGGCTGGCGGTCTGCTCTCATGAATACTTTGGCAATTCGGGCTATCTCTGAGCTGGAGAGTTTGGGACCTTCATCAAGCAGGAATTTCATAGAAAAAGGGACCAGAAGCTGAGTTTGCTTGAAGTTTAACATCTAGTTGATTGAGTGAGGAGTTATATGGAAGAGGGTGCTCCCAGATGGAGACTTGACTGCCCTTTGTGTTGGGTCATAGTTTTCACAGCAGGGCGAATTATTTCAGGGAAGACATTGACAGAAGGGAGGAAGTAGATGGCCAAGTTTGATTCCCAAATGCCATAAATGTCACTGTTGTTCAAATAACTATTCCTCAGCTGACAAAAGGTCTGCAAGTGGTTTCTGTAACCAATCAAATCTTGAATTAAGTGGTCCCTATCAGCCAAAGGTAATGCTTCAAGTTCCTTGTGAGGTGCATTGAGAGGAGTAATATTCAAGGCTGCTGGAGTGGCCATCTTGAATGCTCTGTGTCTGTAATCTGGAATTTGGATTGGTGTAACAACTGAACAGTGAAAATTGCCTCTGGAGCTTTGTAAGGGAGCTGGCAGACTAGACTTTGATATAGATATGGCCTCACTGTGTAAAGTTTATGGTAAAAAAGCAAATTTGCAGAATTTAGACAGGTTTTTTGAATGAATTCGTTGGATTCATAGGCTCTGTGAGTAAACTGCAGAGGGAATGGGATTGATTTTTAGCCAAACGAGCGAAATTTTGCAGAGGATTTTGACAAAGGGACTCAATGCATGGGCAGTTTGGAGAATCTGCCGGCAGAAATGGGCTCAAAGTCCGTTTTAATGGCCAGTTTGCAGAGGAGGGCACGTTTGCTGGTTTGTTTTTGAACAATGGCTCACATAGTATATTAACAGGTGGTGATGCACAGGTAGGAGTGCAATTTTCTGTGAATTCTAGCTCCTCAGTCAATTTTAATGGCGAAATTTCGAAAAAACAGGGTTTATGGGTCAACAATGGGTAAATACCTGTTTTTGATGGCGCAGAGGGCAATTAGCAGGTACAACTCGAGCTGCGGGGTCGAGCTATGGAGCCAAATTCGCAGGGTGATGGACTGTGCACGTTTGGTGGCAGATTGTTCATAAAACTGCATGCACGTTCTTCGTAGGCGCAACAATAGAAAATAAACAAAATAGTCATTTTCACGACTTTTTAATGAATTTTGGACATTTTAGTGCTTTTGGCACTTTTTAGTGATGACGTCATCCTGACGTAATTTTGGCGTGTAGCGGGTACGGAGGGTGACGTGGCAGTTGACGCTTATGGTGACATGGCAGCTGACGCTTATGGTGATGGGGTAGTGTTGAGGGCCCCGAAATCGGGTCGACAACAAGGGGGATACCCACCCGGTCCGGAACCTGGTTGGCGGCTCCTTGCCCGTTTGGAGTAGCGGGTCCGACTGGGGGTAATGGGACCAGTTTCCCAATGTGAGGGATGTGTGTGTGTGTAGAGTTTGATGGTATTGATCTAAGGGTATTTTTGAGCTAATTTAATTCTAACTTCTAATCTAACTCTATGCTATTATAATCTAATGGAAAAACAATACATCTAGTCTACGCTAACCCGGGGTATTTTTTATTATGCGATCTAAAAAGATTTCGAACAATAGCTGGTAATAAAGATCATTCAGCTATTATAAGAATATAAATCAATGAAGATAAACCATTCTGCATAAGAAGTTAGGCAAAACAGTTGTGAACAGCATATCGCATAATTAGTTATTCATATGTCAAGCATAAACAAATGACTCCACCGTACAGAAGTGCCAAATGGTAATACACACATTCATACATTAACATATAAAGAACTCAGTTGCATATCACTTTAGGAATATAAGCAGAAATTAGCCAAGAGATAAAAGTACCATTTATGACTGATTTCACTAATAAACTTCAAGCAATAACGATTTATTTCTACTTGTTCTAATATCTGCTAAGAGTACAGAAGTGCAACATCAGTAACAGACATTAAAATGCAAACATAAATAAATCTCGATCCATCCATTCATCAAAAACCTCCTCCGAGGGTGCAGAACTACATGTTCTGAGGATAAGTTTTTTGACAGATTTCCGGACCCTTCTCCAAATGCCATGAGAAGGGTTAAATACTACTAACTAATTAATCTTAATTACACAAATTTAGGGAACGGCTTCAAATGACCGCCCTCTTACTAAAAGCAAATTTATTTCTAAAAATCAAATCTAATTTCTAACCGTTTCTGTATCTGTTCTTTAGTGCTGTAAGCAATGCGATGTTCGCCCTGAAAGAGTCGGCTGGTTGTCCTTTCCTTTTGTTCGAGCTTGATAATTAGAAATGACAAGAGCTGGCACCTCTTTCTGACAGACTAGAAGATATTTTCGAAGACCTTTCTCTGGCTGGGTGTATTCGCTGTGCGCACACTTAGTACAACCCAATTTCTTTTCGAACTGATTTTGCTGTTGCTATTTTGGTTTCCAGTCGTGCGAATGACTCAATGAGTTAGGAGTCGCGCTGTATGGACAATCCCCTGTTTCGAGAATTGTTTCCGTTCTTTGTTCCAGGCTTTTCTGGAGCGTCTTCCTTCTCTTGCGCTTCTTTCTCTGCCTTACCAAGTCTGAGCTTCAGGATCTTTTGTAAACACGCTGCTTTTGTGCGCCCTTGACTCTGAGTCTTGGATAGTCTATTTTCATCAGTGCCTGTTGGGTGATACTCTGGAATCCGCGGTTCTGCTGCATGCGGCATCCATTTGCGGAGGCATCTTCTCTCTGTTGTCTTATTGGCGCTCTTCCCTTTTCCTTAGATATTTCCTGCATATAGATTTATATCAGTCGCATGTCTTGCAGTTTACGCAAAGAAGAAGGGAAATGATGAAAAGATTGACATGAAAGCATTAAATTCTAATGAATGCGTAATTCTGACATTCATCATGACTTGACTCTTCGATAAATGTGATGCAATCATCTCTGGATACTCAAGCATGCGGTCATTAATTTCCCTTAAGGCGTGCGTTCAATTTTGGGTTTACCGTGTATGTCGGAGAATTCTTGCGATGAGTCTTTTCTGCGATTGGCATCATAGTATCGAGGGCTGCGACGTCATTAAGTGTTATCGCAGGTCGCCGATATCGCAGATCGCAGATATCGCAGATCGCAGACATCGCAGATCGCAGACATCGCAGATTTCATTCAATTGCTTATGCTGCTTCATGCGACGCTTGCGATGTGCGATGTCGCATATCGGCGGTCGGTGGTTCCTTAAGGTTTTCTCTTTAAGAGCATTTTGAATGTGCATGCGACGCAATGAACTTCGCGTCGCTCCTTCGCAGCTTTGCTTTTCGCGTTTAGGAAGCGCTTCACTCTCTCTTTGCGATGCGATCAAGCTTTTAGGAAGAAAAATACAAAAACTTTAACAAAAATATTTTTTGGATTTTATGTTCAGGGTCCCCCCTTTGCTTGGTGTTATTGCTAATATCAAACAAAAAAGGGGGGGGGTTGTTGGTGACCACAACAATTTAGGAAGAAAAATACAAAAACTTTAACAAAAATATTTTTTGGATTTTATGTTCAGGGTCCCCCCTTTGCTTGGTGTTATTGCTAATATCAAACAAAAAAGGGGGGGGGTTGTTGGTGACCACAACAATGGCGATTCACTGTGAAGAACCAGTTATCTCTGCTTTTCTATTGACCGTTCACTTCCGAAACAGCAAAATTCTTATACGTCTAAATTTTGTTATGAACAGATAGAGTAGATTACCCCTCACCTCGTCAACGATACTTTGTCTCAACCTTTTTCATCCCAATTGCTTGCTTCCTCAGGCTTTTTCTTGCATTCGCACCAGACATTACTTGGTCTTGATTAAAGATAAAATAAGGTCTTCTCTGCGTACCGGCTTAAAAGTATGCTCATTTGTCGTAGGTAGAGCCTCTGCTGCCCGCAAGCGTCCATAGCCTCGACAGGGTTACCATTTTATCCAGCAAAGATCCTTTTTCCTGCTTGAGGTTACTCGCAACAGTCCAGAGAAAAATCCTTTTTGACACACTTTTCCTTTTTTAATTCTCTAAAGAACAATGTCTTGGTTTGGTGGCCAAATTATGACACAGTCACTCACTTGATTTACACTTTTGCTGAACAAGCCGGCTCGTGATGAGACCTCTTGTCTTTTGATTGCAACAATCTTAAGTCGTTGCCCTGTTTTGATAGACAGTATTGGCAAAGTCAGCAAGTTATAATATCTGTGATTGTGATAAGCCGGCTTGTGATGAGACCTCTTATTCTTTGAGATATAGTGTTTTGCTTGGATTATTTCTCTGAATGCTGCAATTCCCTTTTAGCAGGGAGGAAGTCAATGTTTTTCCTTAAGAAAGCTCTGGACGACAATAATAGAGTTTTTTGAAAACAGCAGTTTTGCAGAGAATACCCATTTTATTATTGATGATACCTTTCATTGTGCTGATAAAACAATTCTTTACCAAAGGTTGCTTTCGTCAAAGTTTTCTGAGGTTGAAACTGATATCGTAATCAAGGTGAAGTTAACTCTATTTGTTAATAATAAAATTCAGATTTTTCAAAAATTTTGCTATTTGTACAAGCGAAATCAAGATATGATAGAGAATTGGCGTGCTCTTTTCATGAATCCTTTTTAAATGATCATTTACAACCGGTTTTATTCATAAAAAGAAAAAAACAAATCAAAATAAAACTAAAAAATAAATCTATCCTACAAAAATTAGAAGAATTATCTTCTAAGGAAAATACATTTTGAGAATTTGTCCATTCACAGGCAGAGAATCTCTTCTGCCTATTAAGTCCTGCAACACAAAAGTTGACGGGCCTATGACTTCTACAATCTGAAAAGGACCAAGCCACAGCTTCTGGAATTTCGTATGTTTGCCCTTTTCTTCATGTGCCTTATCCCATTTTAAAACTAAATCTCCCGTCTGAAAGTTTTTTTTGGTCATGATGTTTGAGTCGAAAGAGGATTTTATTAGCGCCTGGTGGTGAGCATGGGTTTTCTTAGCCTGTTCTCGTCGTTCTTCCAGTTCGATTATTTCCATTTGTCTTAATTGTAAGGAGGAAGTAGGTACTTCATCAATGTATTGTACTAAGGACAAAGAGGGAATGACTAAGTGAGTAGGAAGAATTGCTTCTCTCTCGTAAACTAAATTAAAGGGAGAAGTGCCGATAGAAGCTTTCTTTGTAATTCTATCTGCCCATAAGGCGTTTACCAGTGCTTTGTGCCAATTCTCTTGGTTTTGGTCGACTGTCTTTTTAATAATCCTGATTAGGTTCTTGTTTGTCGATTCAGCCAACCCATTACCTTGCGGATAGTAGTTGGCAGAATACTTCAGTTTGAACCCTCTTTTGAGTGCAAACTCAGTCATGGTATTTCCAGAAAAATACGATGCATTATCAAAAATTAAGGCCGTTGGCAATCCAAACCTAGTGATGATAAACTGATCTATGAATTCAATAATGTTTTCAGAATTAGCTATCTTGAGAGAAACTGCCTCTACCCATTTGGTAAAATAGTCAGTTGCTGTGAGGATATACCTATGCTGTTTAGAAGAGTGAGGAACGATCTCACCTATTATGTCCAGACCCCATTGACTGAACAGCTGCTCGATGTTGACCGACTGCAGTGGCATGGATGACTTCTTTTGTTTCCCTGCAACAGTCTGGCAGACTTGGCATTTCCTTACGTGATTGTATGAGTCTTTGAACAGCATGGGCCAGTAATATCCTGCACGTAAGATTTTATGTGTGGTGGCTTCTCCAGCATAGTGTCCACCTACTGGTCCATCGTGGAGTTCCTGCAAAACCTTTTCGGCTTCAGTTTTCTCAAGACATCTAAGAAGCACAGAATCATAATTTCTTTTAAACAGGACATCATTTATGAGTTGGTATTGTTTAGCTTTCAATCTCAGGGCTCTCTTCTTGGTGTGATCCAGGTGAAATAGAGCATACCCGTTCTTAAGAAAATAAATGGTGTCAGCATATAATGATTCTACGTCGTTTAGGCTTACCTCATACGTGTGTACCTCTTCAGACGAGTTCTCAGGAATTTGCGATGCTCCAGATAACATCTTGCAGAAGCCTTGACCTCTTACGATGTGTGCCGGCTTGATCTCAAGGTCGTATTCTTGTAAGGCGGTGATCCAATTCGCTCTCTTCTCACCCACATCCTTCTGTATCAGGAGGTTTCTTACTGCTGGAAACGGTACTATGACTTTGGTATGGGCCTTTAGCAAGAAAGGTCTGAAATATTTGATTGCTTTGAAAACGGCATATGCCTGTTTCTCTACGTCAGAATAATTGAGTTCAGCACCTTGTAAGTTCGAGCTAAAGAATGCGATTGGAGCTTCTACCTTTTCTTGATTGGCTTGAGTTAAAATCGCAGCATAGGATTTTTCTGAGGCAAACGTGTATAAGATAAAAGGTTCTGAAAATTTTGGGGTTGCCAAAGATGGAGCGTTGATGATGGCTTTTTTAATTAAGTTGAATGCTTCATGCTCGTCTAGACCCCATTTAAAGTTTGAATTCTTTTTTATCATTTTTTGTAAAGGAGAAATAATACGTGAAAAATCCGGGACAAACCTTTTTACAAAATTGATCTGTCCCAGGAAAGATTGCATGGTCTTTTTGTTATGGGGCATGGATATCTCGGAAATTTCTTTGATTCTGTCGGGTTCAATGTGAATACCAGACTTTGACACTATGAATCCTAGCAATTTCCCTTCACTTAATGCGAAAAAAGATTTTTTCGGGTTAAGCGAGATCCCATACCTTAAACATCTTTGAAAGATTTGTTTCAAATCTTTGAGATGGTCGTTTCGGTTCTTGGAGTACACCGTTATATCGTCCAGGTAAATCACTACCGATTTGTTGACTAAACCTTTAAATGCAATGTCCATGGCTCTCTGAAAGGTAGCGCCGGCATTGATCAGACCGAATGGCATCTTCCGATACGCGTAGGTACCCCATTTAGTTCGGAAGGTGGTTTTCAACTGATCATCGGGGTGTACCAGCACTTGATTATATCCTAAAAATCCATCCAGAAAAGACATTAACTCTGAGCCTGCTACTGCCTGTAATATCTGCTCCATAGGTGGGAGGGGAAAATTGTCTTTCTGGCAAGCTTTGTTGAGATTCTGGAAGTCGATACAGATTCTAATATCTCCGTTTTTCTTCCTAACAGGTACCATATTGGATACCCATTTGGAATGTCTGACCGGGAAGATTATTCTGGCTCTCAACAACTTATTCAGCTCAGTCTTTATCTGATTTTCCAAGTTGGGGTGGATTTTTCTGAGCTTCTGCTGGACAGGTTTCTCGTTGTCAATCATAGGGATAGTGTGCTAAATGATAGAAGTGTTGTAAGTCTTCAGCTCATCGTAATTCCAGGCAAAAACGTTTTTGTACTATCTCAGAAGGCGGATATATGCTGATTTTTCTTCAGGGACTAGGCCCTGGCCTAGATTAACGTTTTGCGGCTTCTCGTCAGTTCCTAGGTTGACTGATTCGTAGTTCAGAGTTGAACTGTAAAGCTTGGCATTAGCCGACCTTTTGAACCGACTTTTCAGATCATATAAGTCTTCTAATTTGACCACCGATTTGGGTATAGCATTATCAGTGCTACTTTGTTGTATTTGGTGATCATGACAGTCTTCGTCAATTATCTGGTTTGAGTAGGATCCTTCAGAGGTGAGGAAACTTACAATGTCTGGATCGTCGTTGAACACTCTCCAGTTGGTGATGTTGTCAGGGATGGACGGTTTAAAAATTAACTCTATCGAGAATCTATCTGGGCTAAAATCTTCGGAGGGAATCAGTCTAGAGGCTACGTTAGCTAACAGGTCTGCGCTTGCGTTTTGAATCCTTGGAATTGACGAGATGTTGAATGCTATGAAATGTGCAGTGAGATCTTGAACTAACGATTGATAGTGCTTTAAATGACTAGACAGGCAATGTATGGTGTTACGTACCTGTTTTACGACGATCTCAGAATCTCCAAAGACCTGAAGATACTTAACGTTCAATCCAATTGCTTTGTATAGGCCTTGAACCAAGGCTTCGTACTCCGCTATGTTGTTCGTGCAATCGAACTCAAGTTTGCATGTGAGCATAATCTTGTTCCCGTCCGGGCTAATCAGAACGCATCCTGCTCCTGCCCCCTCATTGGATTTAGAGCCATCAAAATATAATTTCCAAAATAAAGATGTATTTATAGAATTATCTAAAAAACTAAAACATTTTGAGTCATCAGTTTGGGAAAAGTTTTCTACTTGGGAAAAAACTGAATTCTCCAAGTAAGGTGATATGTGAGCATTGAAGTTTCCGAGGAAAGAATCTACCGAGTAGTTGCCTATGATGCTGATGTTGTATGCTATTGCTTCATTCTCTCCTTCCAAATCCGTCACTATGTATTTTTGGTTCAACTCTCGCTCAACCTTTATCTGATTTGGTTTACCATTATATGGTAACCACATGTGCGACCAGTCAGTTGAGAAATATCCGTGGAGCTTCTCCGACCAATCCCTGCTAAGAATCAAACCATAGAACTCAGGGATATCAGCTACTAGAATGTCGATAACCTGACACACCTTTGGGTTAGACGACAATCTTATGGTCACCTGATTAAGCTCACCAATCACTTCGACTTGGGATCGATCAAGTTGAACTATACGTACTGCGGATTTTTGGGGTTGCACATTCAATTTGGCACATATTGACCTGGGTAAAATATTCATTGATGCACCAGAGTCGATCAAGCAATTGTGCACGTTTTTATTGAAGATTTCATATGTGAGAAGGAAAGGAGGAGTATGAGATCTTGATCTTCCTCCAATCAAGGCGATGTCATTTGGATCAATCTTATTGATCGCGTTGGTTGGAGGCCTTCCCAGATTGTGGGAAGCTACAGCTGTAGGTAAAGGTGTAGTAGGCACGGCATGCAATTCTTTCATCATTATTTTCTGTTGATGTTTCAATTTGCTCAACTCGTACAGAGTGATATTAGCCCTGGTCTTTTTCATGTCATCGATGATGTTGTACTCCATTTCATCCGACACTATCAGTGTTTTTGATGGAGGCGATTGGTCCGATTGGACTGGGCTAAATTGGGTCGCTTTAGCAGTTGTTTTCTTTGTTGCGACCTTATCTTTTGTTGCAGGGCTTGCGCCCTTTGTTTTTGGGGTAGTTTGGGGAGGATCAAGTTGATTTTTGCTTCGTGTGCTAACCGGAAACGCTTCTTGATCCTCTTCTTGCGGGAGGATGAAATCCCACATTCCTTGCAGTTCCACCACTTCTTCATCGTCGGTCTGTGTCTCGACGGCATTCTCTTCTTCTTCTTCTTCTGATTCAACGTTTGAGACAACGTTGGGTGGCTTCGTCTCCATGGGAGGGCTTCTTTTAAAAGTCCTGAAAGGCTTTCTTGAAGACGTTTCTGCTACTTGTTTTCTTATGTCAATCATCTCATTTGACATGGCCTTTAATACCTTCTGTAATCCTTCCATATCGAAAGGATCTTTCGTTTGCTTCTTCTTGGTGTCTTCTTTGAAAGAGATCTTCTTATATTTACGTTCTTCAATTGCGGATCTCTTTTCAAGGGCTACTACGCGTTTTTCCACTGCTAACGCCTCAGTTAAGTTTTCAACTAAGGTTGTCTTGCTTGCCCTATCTACGAAGATAGCCAAGTTAGATGGTAGGGCCGTGATATACCATTCACATCTTACTTCCTCGCTGGGTTGTGAAGCAGCGGGGATTTTATTGAGGATATTATTGAACCGTAAGTTAAAGTCTTTAATGGGTTCTCTAGCCTCAGCTTTCAGATTAGATAGGTCATTGATCAATGTCGCCGTGGACCTGTCGTCACCAAACTTGGTGAGGAACTGACTTTGAAAAATGTCCCAGCTTGTGATGGATCCGGAAGGTAACGAAAAGTACCATGACCCGGCTGTTCCTTGCATTGTATAAGGGAAAAGCCGGACAACAGCGTCTTCGTTAGTAACTCCGTTAAGATTAACAGAAAGCATGAAGTTATTGATATGTTCTTCGGCTAACATGCCTGCTTCTGGATTGAACTTAGGCAGCCATTTCTCAGGATGGGCCGGTATAGGGCTCAGGGGTGGAGGCATTAAGACCGCCCCCGGATTGTTCCATGGAGACTGGGCCATCGTTGAGCTGCGAGTTGATACAAGTGCAGAAGATGATCTTTGATGCTGAGAAGATGGAGATCTTACGATCTTCGATGATTGCGGAGGAAGGGTTGTGGAAGATGGATGAGTGATTTGAGGTGAGGATGTGGGTGGTTGACTTCGCGGTGAGGGAGTTGAAATGGACGAGGTAGATGAGAGAGTCTCTCTGTCAGACTCTGGGAGTGCTTTCCTTGCTCTTTTCCTAGTGGGGAGAGGAATTTCAGTTGGCTGGACGCCAAACTTTTCACTCTTCAATCTGGTCAGGGGATAAGCAGGATTGTACTGCGAAGTCGCGCTGCCTTTAGATTTATCAGACTTCTGAGTAAAAATAGAGAATCCCTGGAGTTTATGAATCAAAGTTTGAATCTCAGGGGGATCAATGATAAGATGGTCTGATGTATTAGGGTGTATAGCAGCGGTGGATACCCGAGCGACTTCTGGTTCCGGATTTAACCATGCCGGGGAAGTCGGGGGAGTTGGTGAGGGTGATTTGCTCTTAGAATGGTGTTTAGGTTTTGATTTATGTGCCATTCATAGCTCGTGCCCTCCTTCTAGCGCCAGAAATGTTGAGGGCCCCGAAATCAGGTCGACAACAAGGGGGATACCCACCCGGTCTGGAACCTGGTTGGCGGCTCCTTGCCCGTTTGGAGTAGCGGGTCCGACTGGGGGTAATGGGACCAGTTTCCCAATGTGAGGGATGTGTGTGTGTGTAGAGTTTGATGGTATTGATCTAAGGGTATTTTTGAGCTAATTTAATTCTAACTTCTAATCTAACTCTATGCTATTATAATCTAATGGAAAAACAAAACATCTAGTCTACGCTAACCCGGGGTATTTTCTCTTATTATGCGATCTAAAAAGATTTTGAACAATAGCTGGTAATAAAGATCATTCAGCTATTATAAGAATATAAATCAATGAAGATAAACCATTCTGCATAAGAAGTTAGGCAAAACAGTTGTGAACAGCATATCGCATAATTAGTTATTCATATGTCAAGCATAAACAAATGACTCCACCGTACAGAAGTGCCAAATGGTAATACACACATTCATACATTAACATATAAAGAACTCAGCTGCATATCACTTTAGGAATATAAGCAGAAATTAGCCAAGAGATAAAAGTACCATTTATGACTGATTTCACTAATAAACTTCAAGCAATAACGATTTATTTCTACTTTTTCTAATATCTGCTAAGAGTACAGAAGTGCAACATCAGTAACAGACATTAAAATGCAAACATAAATAAATCTCGATCCATCCATTCATCAAAAACCTCCTCCGAGGGTGCAGAACTGCATGTTCTGAGGATAAGTTTTTTGACAGATTTCCAGACCCTTCTCCAAATGCCATGAGAAGGGTTAAATACTACTAACTAATTAATCTTAATTACACAAATTTAGGGAACGGCTTCAAATGACCGCCCTCTTACTAAAAGCAAATTTTTTTCTAAAAATCAAATCTAATTTCTAACCGTTTCTGTATCTGTTCTTTAGTGTTGTAAGCAATGCGCTGTTCGCCCTGAAAGAGTCGGTTGGTTTTCCTTTCCTTTTGTTCGAGCTTGATAATTAGAAATGACAAGAGCTGGCACCTCTTTCTGACAGACTAGAAGATATTTTCGAATACCTTTCTCTGGATGGGTGTATTCGCTGTGCGCACACTTAGTACAACCCAATTTCTTTTCGAACTGATTTTGCTGTTGCTATTTTGGTTTCCAGTCGTGCAAATGACTCAATGAGTTAGGAGTCGCGCTGTATGGACAATCCCCTATTTCAAGAATTGTTTCTGTTCTTTGTTCCAGGCTTTTCTGGAGCGTCTTCCTTCTCTTGCGCTTCTTTCTCTGCCTTACCAAGTCTGAGCTTCAGGATCTTTTGTAAACACGCTGCTTTTGTGCGCCCTTGACTCTGAGTCTGGGATAGTCTATTTTCATCAGTGCCTGTTGGGTGATACTCTGGAATCCGCGGTTCTGCTGCATGCGGCATCCATTTGCGGAGGCATCTTCTCTCTGTTGTCTTATTGGCGCTCTTCCCTTTTCCTTAGATATTTCCTGCATATAGATTTATATCAGTCGCATGTCTTGCAGTTTACGCAAAGAAGAAGGGAAATGATGAAAATATTGACATGAAAGCATTAAATTCTAATGAATGTGTAATTCTGACATTCATCATGACTTGACTCTTCGATAAATGCGATGCAATCATCTCTGGATACTCAAGCATGTGGTCATTAATTTCCCTTAAGGCGTGCGTTCAATTTTGGGTTTACCGTGTATGTCGGAGAATTCTTGCAATGAGTCTTTTCTGCGATTGGCATCGTAGTATCGAGGGCTGTGACGTCATTAAGTGTTATTGCAGGTCACCGATATCGCAGATCGCAGATCGCAGACATCGCAGATTTCATTCAATTGCTTATGCTGCTTCATGCGACGCTTGCGATGTGCGATGTCGCATATCGGCGGTCGGTGGTTCCTTAAGGTTTTCTCTTTAAGAGCGTTTTGAATGTGCATGCGACGCGATGAACTTCGCGTCGCTCCTTCGCAGCTTTGCTTTTCGCGTTTAGGAAGCGCTTCACTCTCTCTTTGCGATGCGATCAAGCTTTTAGGAAGAAAAATACAAAAACTTTAACAAAAATATTTTTTGGATTTTATGTTCTGGGTCCCCCCTTTGCTTGGTGTTATTGCTAATATCAAACAAAAAAGGGGGGGGGTTGTTGGTGACCACAACAATTTAGGAAGAAAAATACAAAAACTTTAACAAAAATATTTTTTGGATTTTATGTTCAGGGTCCCCCCTTTGCTTGGTGTTATTGCTAATATCAAACAAAAAAGGGGGGGTTGTTGGTGACCACAACAGGTAGCTGACACGGTGGCCGGGCGGTGATGTCAGTAGATGATGTGGCAGTATTGTAGAGGAGTGGGAGGCGACGTGTACGCGACGTCATATGGTGACGTGGCCCTGACGTCAAGGGCCAGGTGGCAGGCGGTAAGCGGTTTTCCCCGCACTGCCTTTAGCCTAGGGTGGTTTTGCAGGGGAGGGCTCTGATCACGCCGAGAGATTGACGCATGGCGGGGGTATGGCAGAAATACCGCCCATCCCCCGGATGCTAACCTTCGGAAGATAGGGGCTTGCAATATCGCCGCCAGCCGTTGGATTTGCGACGCGGGATCGGACGGCGGACGGGTGTTTAAATCCGCGGGACTTGAAAACAAGGGGGCCCACGCAATATTTAAATGTTTTAATAATGCGCCAGGGTTTAAAACTTTGGGTTATATGGGTTTATGCGGTTATGCGGGTGGGCTTGGTTATTCGTTTAGCCAAACATTTAAACAAATTACTTTTTATACATGCGCGGAGGGGTTAATATAAAGTTTAGGTGGGTGGTGTGAGTGTGGTTATTTATTTAACCAGAGGTTAAATAAACTCCAAAGGTCTTATGAACACGGAAGGGCTAATATAAAGTCCCAAATGAACTTAATATTCCCCAAACTTTGTATTATATGGCTATAATTGCCAATGGGTAGGGATATTTAGATTTTTTGGGTTTTTATATATTTTTTGTAAAAATAGGGGTGGGAAAATGATTGAGGGAGCTAAATAATAAAGTTAAATGTTAATATGACTTTGTGGAATGAAACTGCATGAGTGAATGCTAAGTTTATAGAGTAAAAACTTAGGCATAGGGAAATGAAAGGAGTATGGAATGATGATTTTTACTCAAGAAATGTGGCTTCTTTCAACTAAGTAAACCCAAAGTTTAACTTAGAATTTCTCATAAAATGAAGTGAAGTAGGGCCATTGGGCAGATCCCAAGGTCCTTGAGGGGATGTTAGTAAAATATTTCTAGGGGAATGATGGGGAAATTAGTCATGCTTCCACTGTTCTGCAGTCACTTTGCCATAGTACTAGTGTCATTGATGAGATAAATCTTTCTTGGCAAGACAAAAAATGATCATAATCTTGTTTCTGCAACCTCAAACTGCCTACCCAGCCTAATACACCTAACATATTTTCTTCCTTTTGATTGGGTGCATTTGGACTAGCAAACCCTGATTTTCCTCTTTTCTTTTGATTGCCCTCCTATCTAAATCTACCCTTATCTCTTCCAAGGGCCCAGATTAAGCAGTTGGGCTCCTTAATTTCTCTACCTATCTACTCATCTGCCAAGCTTGAACTGTTTGGACAGATATTCATTCTCTATTCTACAACAGCAAATTTAAATATGGAGTGGTCCAGATTGAACTGTTGGGCCATCCATCAAATGTGATAAGCAACAGTATTTTCATATTGTGAACTTGCAAATAAGATAGCAGTGGCATTTTGACTGGCCACTTTCCTGGTCTTTCTTTGGGGTTCATTTTCTTTTCTTTTTGTTGACCAATTTATTCTTCTTGCCCTTTGATTATTCTTTTAGGGCATACCCTCTTTACATTTTTTAATTTTCTTTATTTGTATACAAAATATGGAACCTTTGCAATCTAGAAAGGATGAACATATTTGGCTCTTCCACAGTCAATCATGAAAAATGAAACCTATTGGTATAGGAACCTAACAGTGGCTCCACTTGGGGATGTCTTTTCTTGGTGAAAAGCCAAGAACAACAGGTCAGATGGCCTTATTTTTAGTTGGCTGCTGTAATTCAAAACTTCCTTCTCCTGGAAACCAATGATCTGAACCTTTGTAGCATGTGTGCACTCCTCATGAGCTGATCTGTGCAAAATTACAGCTCTGTCTTTTGCTAGTTTTTCTGAGTGCTTGTCATCATCTTTATAGTTCCTAAGTCTTCTTCTTGATCTCTTGTGGTAAATTCAAAATATACTCCAAAAGTGGTGTAATTCCCTGACTTTTTCTTCAAAATCTATTGCATCTTGTTCCTTATCTAATTGCTATAAATGAAAACTGGTGGAAATACAACTATTTATGTACAATATACAGTTGTGTTGTGTTGATCAAAGGGAATCAAAATAATGCTTGAGCATTCGCCCATTGACTGGGCCTTCCTTAGCATCTGTGCCATCCAAACTCTTCAAAAAATAGGTGTTGTTACCTTGTACAACCTGAATAATATAAGGTCCTTTCCACATGAAATCAAACTTGCCATGCTTTCCTTTGTCTTCCCTCCTAGAGTCCCACTTCAGCACTTTGTTTCTTATGAAGAAATCTTCAGCTTTTTTTCTTTTGTCAAAGATCTTCTTGAGTTTATCTTGTAGAACCTGGGTTCTCTGATATACTTCTTCCCTTGTCTACTGCAAGTGAATAGTTTGATTAATCCTTCTCTGAATATCATTAGGTTCTGCTTGTATTTCTTGCAGCAACTTGATCACAGGGATCCCTAAGGAGGAGGGGAAAACAGCCTCTAGACCATATACCAATTCATATGGACTTGTTCCAATGGATCTTTTGGTGGTCAATTTGTCTGCCCATAGTGCATTCACAAGTTTTTTATGTCAATTCTTTTTATTCTCCTCCAAGACCTTTTTGATGATGTTGATGAGGCTTTTATTGGATGACTCGGCTAGGCCATTACCTTGAGGGTAATAGGCTGTGGAGTGGCCCAAGGTAATGTGGTACTTATGACAGAAGTTGATCATTCTTTTGGATTTGAATGCAGTGGCATTGTCTGTAATAATCTTTTCTGGACAGCCAAATCTAGACAAGATGTTGGTTTCTAAGAATTGCATGATGATTGAGTCATTGGCTTGCCTACAAGGGATGGCTTCTATCCATTTGGTAAAATAGTTTGTGGCATTCAAAATCCACCTGTGTTGGCCAGAAGAGGAAGGGTGAATTTCACCAATGAAGTCTAAACCCCATTGTTGAAATAGGCCTGAGGGGCAAAGGTAACAGTTTTCTCTTGCCTTCAAAGATCTGGCATTTGTGGCAAGACATTACAAATTTTTTTACATCAGCAAACAGGGAGGGCCAATAAAATCTAGCCCTTAGGATTTTATCAGCTGTTGATTTCCAATACAAGTGTCCTCCACAGTCTCCTGCATGAAATTCCTTGAGGACTTTATCAGTTTCATCCAATGTTAGGCAATTAAGCAAAATACCTTCATGATTTTTCCAGAATAAACCATTGTCTATAATACAAAACTTTGATGGTTTCATTTTCAAGAATCTCTTTTTAGTCCTGGACAACCCTGGAGGAGCTTGTAGGCTTAACAATACAAAACATATGTTAGCATACCAAGGTGATTGTAAAAAGGCTTGATTGATCTGTGGAGTCACCATCTCCTATTCGTTATCTAGTTCATTGATGTCAAGGGCTTGAAAATTGGTTTCAGTCATTAGCTTGGCTAATCCCTGTCCTTTTATGAGTTTTGTAGGCTTAATTTCAATGTCATACTTTAAGATGTTGTCTATCCATTTGCCCCTTTTACCTTCAATTCCTTCTTGAGTTAGAATGTCCTTAACCACAACATTTGGAACATAGGCTATCACATGAGAATACAAGATATAAACTTTGAAATCTTTGATGGCTTTTACAAGGGCATAGGCCTGTTTATCCATGATTTGATATTTGAGTGGAGCATCTCTAAGTGCTTTGCTGAAAAAGGCAATGGGCTTCTCACACCCTTAGTCATCTTTTTGCAATAGGACAGCAGCAACAGTATGCTCAGATGCAAAGGAAAAAATGATGAAATCTCTATCAAACTTGGGACTTGTGAGGACTGGTGTTTTTGTTAGGGCTGTTTTGATGTCCTCAAAGGCTCGTTTAGCTTCCATTATCCATTTGACTTTGGAATCTTTCTTCAGCATATTGTTCAACAGTCTTATTAGCTCTGCTAAATTGGGGATGAATCTTCTTAGGAAGTTGATCTTCCCTAAAAAAGCTTGCAGTTCTTTGATGTTTCTTAGATGAGGGACTTGGAGGATAGCTTGAATTCTGTCCAGGTCAATCCTAATGCCATCTTTCGAAATTATGTGACCTAGGAGTTTGCCTTCTTCTAGGCCAAACAATGATTTCTTTGGGTTCAATGATATGCCATATTTTCTGCAAATTAGGAACACTTGCCTTAAATGCTCTAAGTGCTCTTGGTCTGACTTTGAAAAAGCAATGAGATCATCAAGGTATATGACTAAGAAATCATGGATCTCTTTGGCAAAGGCTATATCCATTGCTCTTTGAAAAGTGGCCCCTGCATTTTTGAGTCCAAAAGGCATTTTGACATATTTGAAGGTTTCCCAAGGTGTTGTAAAGGCAGTCTTGTCTTGATCATTCGGGTGGACTAAAATCTGATTAAATCCTGTGAATCCATCTAGCAATGAGATCCTAGAAGCTCCCACTACCCTTTGTAGGATATGGTCTTTTGGTAAGGGGTAGTGGTCTTTGAGAGAGACTTCGTTCAAATTTCTCAAGTCAACACACAGTCTTATCTCTCCTGTTTTCTTCCTAGTAGGCACTAGATTTGAAATCCATTCTGAGAACCTGATAGGTGCAATGATTCCAGCTTCATACATACTTTTAACTTCTTTTTCAATCAGGGGAAGGAGGACATGATTCACCCTTGTAAGTTTTTGTTTAAAAGGTTTTTGATTCTCTTTCAAGGGTATAGTATGTTGGATGACCGAAGTATCATAGGACTTGAGGTCCTCATAGCTCCAGGCAAAGACATCTTGGAACTCCTTAAACAAGTCAATGTATTTTAGCTTTTGATCAACAGGCAATGTCTTGTATAGCTTTATCATTTTGAGATTTTCTGTAGTTCCAATGTTACAGTCCTCAATTTCTGCATTGAGAGGTTGCATTTTTGGCTTCCTTGAAATATCATTTGAATCGAATATATCCTCCAAAGGAGTTAAGCCCATGGGCAGAAAGTTATCCTTTAGTTCAATTACTTCAGATTTTGCCTCAGCTATTTCATCAAAGTCTATTTGCTTCAACTCTTATAAATCTTGGTCATCAAAAGTGGTTGGGTGCAAAATCAGGTTTGTTGTTTCAGCTGATATGCTTTGCTCAATTTTGTCTATTTGTTGTTGTTCATCCATGGCGTTTGTATCAATGTTTATGCTTGAGAATTCCTCTTTCAAAGTGAGGAAATTATTTATTTGTGTATCACTCTCAAAGACTTGCCAATTTTTGACATTATCTGGGACAGCAGGTCTATGTTTGATTTCAGCAGTGAAGCGGTGGTTGGGTTCAAAAGGAAACCTACAAGTGCTGGCAAAAGTTGCCAAGCTATGTGCATGTAAATTGTGCTTTCTAGAATTTTGGTGAGTTGAGATTCTGAGAAGGTGTTAAGTATTTCAATGGCTGCCCCTCTGTAAGCCCTTAATCTAAGATCATTTGTAACAAAATTTCCATTCATTTGCTGTATAATCAAATCCGAATCCCCTAGAATTGAAACCTTGGTTGCCCCTAGACCTCTGATCAGTTTGAGTCCTAACAACAGGGCTTCATACTCGGCCATATTGTTTGTGCATCTGAAATTTAACCTATATTCATGACCTTCAGCATGGTCATTTTGCATGTTGTGTGTCCAAACCCTGCCCCTGCTCCTAATTTGTTCACAGAGTCATCAAACTCCAAGTACCATAAGATTTCTTGGTTATGACTAGCCTTAAGAGTTTTGGAAGCTTGTTCAGTGGGCAAATTTGACTCTTGTAACTCATATGATATGTCATTTTCCTTTATTGCATCAATCATATCAACAATTTTTTGATCTTGGGCACCAGATTGTTCATTCATGCTTTCTGTTTGTGCTACTTTCAGGAGTTTGACATCAGTTTTGGGACAGTTCCCAACATTATATAAAATGAATGAATCCATATCGGAATGCATAGAATAGATGGGGAAGTTTTGGGGTTTTTCTTGACTACTAACCACATATTTCATTAGTGTTTCCCGGTATAATCTCTTTGGCTGTCCAAAGACTGAAATAGTGGCATAGGACATGTCTAGTTGCAAATATCCTTGGAGTTTTGCACCCCAAGATCTAGACAAAAGCATACCATACTTAGGTGGAATATCAGCTACCACCACATCCATCAAGATTTTTTTAGCTGGATACTGGACTAAAGATACACAAAGGTCTTTAATTAGGCCTAGACACCTGACCTGGCTGGAATAAAATGAGAACAAGTCTTTGTACAGCCTTGTGATGTCTAGATCTAGTCTTTCCATCACAAATTTAGGCATTAGGTTATGGGAAGCTCCCGAATCAAACATATCATTATGCAGCACTTTGTCATGAATGTTTATGCTTACATAGAATGGAGGAACCCCTCCATCTACTATTTTACCATTGACTTCAGGACCAAAAATCAATTCTGGTTGGTCATCTAGAACATTTACTGCATCCCTATTCTCTGGTATTTGTAGTGACCGATTGATTTGCTGTCTGTACACTTCATGTTTAGCCAATTCAGAGAGAGGAACAACTATTTTCAGCTTGTCAATTTCTGTTTGTAAGTTAAAAGGTTTTTCTATCTGAATTTTTGTATTGTGGACAACAGACTTTTCCTTTTCAACTGGATTTTCAGTGATCTTCTCTTGATTATGAGTGTTGTTTTGAGGTACATCTGATTTGAAATTATTTTCAAGAGGGTTATTCAAATTTTCTTTTGAAGAATGGGATGTGAATGACTGGTTTTTTGAAGGTTGTAAGTCTGATATGTCTTCCACAGTGACTTCCTTTGAGTCTGAGTCTGTTTTAGTAGAGGGTTCTATCAGGATAGCTTTATCCTTTACTTTATTTGGCTGCTTGGTATCCTTCAACTTGGCAGGTTCAGGCACATCTATGGTCCTGCTTCTTAATTTTTACTGCTTATAAACCTCACAGACCGCTACCTCATAGCCTTCCCTAAAATCAAATGACTCTCCGGATTTGGTTTGAAATTGATTGTGATTGTGAGCCTCTTGGTCATCTTGTGTTAGAAAAAATTGTTGCTCATTGTTTAACCCCATTAGGTTGATTTGGGTGTCCTCTATTGGCTCACTATAGGTTGAGGCTTCGGCATAGTTCTCTTGAAATGGAGGTCTGATGTTCTGGTCAGGGCTAGCCCTTCCAACATTTGGATTTTGATTTTTTCTAAAGTTTGGATTTCTTGCAGTGTTACTTGGGTTGACTTTCCCATGATGATTTCCTTTCAATAGTTTCCACCCTATCTCCAAGTCTGTCCATACCTTTGATGATTGCATCAAGTTTTTGTTCAAATGCTGAAGGCTCTTCTTTGAAATTTGTTCTTCTTTCAGCTCTTTCCCGATTTCTCCTGGAAATTAGGTTTGCCTCCACACTAACAGCTATATTCTGCATCTCTGCTAATCTTGGAGGGGCTCTTTCCCTCAGTTGATATGCCATGTCAAAATCAAATCCATCAGGGAATTTGATCAAAGCTAAATCAGGTGGAGGTCTAAGGTTTTGAGGAATAGCATTATAGACATTGTTGAACCTAGCACAATAGTCTTGGATAGTTTCTTGTGGGCCTCTTTTCAAATTGTCATATTCTGTCAAAATGTGTAGAGGGTCTTTCTTCTTCTCCCATCTGTTTAAGAAGGATTTGATAAAAAGATTCTGAATCAGCTATTGAATTTGCAGCAAGTGCTCTAAACCAAATCCTCACATCACCAGTTAGACTCTGGACAAAAATCTTCATCCTCACATCATCATCATCTATTTCATAATTCTCAAAATAATCTTGCATTTTCTTAGTGTGTTGTTGGGTTGTATAGGAGCCAGTACCATCAAAATATGTGATTTTACTCTGATAATCCTGAGGCATGGCCCCTGGATTTCCAGGTAACTGTAGAAGAGCATAACGGTTTGCCATATTTACAGGGATAAATGGGGCAACAGGAAGAAATAGGACAGCTGGAACAGCAGGGACTAGAGTGGAGATATGTGCAGTGGATGGGGGAAGGGAGAGGATACTTTGAGAGGTGGATGAAGAACTAGGAGAAACAGCAGTAATATTAGGACGAACTGACGCTTTAGTAGGAGTTTGGATATAGTTCTGCTAAACTATTTGAAGGTTTGAATCAGCATAATTTTCTTGAGTTTCTTGTTTCCTAAGGGTCTTAGGAATCAAGTTGGGATTTTCAAAAACAGCTGGAGGGTCTGGATCAGGATTCGACCTGGTGTACCGAGTTTTCTTCTTTGGAGCCAACTTCTAAATTTATTTTTTGGTATTTTCTGGGAATGTTTTAAGATCATAGTTTTTCACAATATTATACAAGAGTTTCTTTGAAATATAGGAGGATTTGGGCTTTCCTTTGAATATGTTGAAATAGGGAAACTGATCAAATCTTTGGAACAATTGTTTAAAGCCTAAAACTATACCGGAGATTGACTGAAGTAGCTTTTATTTACTCTTGTAAATGTAGAGAAAAGACAGTTTCAAAGGCTACCTGGCTAACTTCAGGCTCCATCTGTAGCTTTAGAAAATAGATAGCAGTTACAAATAGCCATTTAGAGTCCCCAGCAAAGTTGCCAATGATGTTATCACTCAGGTTGTTCCCTGCCTCCTGAAGGGGATACGGCCGAGGTAACCACTAACCAATCTTTTAGCTGTAGATTCTAGCCAATCTGTAACTAGAGAGGGGTCTCTCTTTGTAATTTAGCTTTGTTTTGGAGTATTTTAGGCTAGTTATGATGCACAGAGTTTGGTTTTTGATTTGTTGGTTGGTGATATCAAATAGGACTAGGGTGCAAGTCCAAAGTAGACTGTTCCATTGGGCAATGGAGTCAATGATGGTGTACTGCTGAAAGTGTTTCTTGGGTAAATGGTAATGCTACAGAGCAAGGTAGGCAGTCTTGGAACAATTTTCAAATATGGAAATTGATGGAATGAAGTCAAGGAATGAAAGGCAATCAAGAATCTTTCATTATGCCGGTAGAGGGAAAGTGCACGAATATTATCAAGGAGCAATAAAGAATTCCTAGGTAACATTCAAAGTGAAAGAATTAGTGCAAACATGAGCAACTAAGAATTCATATTTATGACTAATTTTGAAGAAAACATAATTAATAGCAGAGATTGAACACATGGTGCATTTAAACAAATCCCAGGCTATTCTTCTTCTTTGTTACCGAGATTATGGAACATATATGAAATTTGAAAACACAAAAAACATAAAACACAGTTTAAAATAACTTATTGTTCCATAGAATGACACAGGAATTCTGTAGCAGGTCTCAAAACATCAAATCCACATCCAGATGGTCAGCAACAGTGAACTTCAACAACTTTTGTATTAAAACAGTCTCAGAATTTACAGCGCAGTCCACATAGAAAATCACCAACCCCAAATACATTATATGGGGACCTATTTATACAAATACAAAATATCTTGTAGATAAGTCTTCAGGCAGTAACTTTCTTCACCAACTCTTCAAAAGAAGTAAATGAGAGAAATAAATACTGCAGTAATTGTTGGTGTGTTGGCGGTTTAGTCTGTCAGAGATTTTTGACTTTTTAAGACTGAGTGAGACGGCTGGAGCTGCGTCTTTACTCTGCGTTCCTATGTCTGCGGTTTCACTGTTTTGCTATCCTCGGTGCTCGGTCTTGTCTTTAATAAGCTGCAGTTTCAATATGACTTCCTCTTTCTGCTGTTTTTACACTTTGGCAAGTGGCCTGCGTATGTGGAGTTTCTGACCTATAGTTGACTCAAAAAGGAACAAAAATCAAATTACCTGGGTAGAATTTCCAGCATTTCCTGCCACCAATCCTCTATAGGCAGTTGATGTCTTTGTATTTTAATCAGCGTTTCATCAGCTTCAGTATATCTGTAAAAGTTGGGCTGAACCTCAAACAGGTGATTTATCTCATGTTCAATGTAAAACAGATTTTCTAACTTGTCATAAAGACTCTATCCAGATGGAGGCCCTGTTTCTTCTGAGGTGCTTGAGGATGTTGTAATCTGATTGGAAACATAGTTATTCATTCTGCTAGTATACTATTCACGGGTTAGCAGTCTGCCACTACTAGTCAATAAGTTGGGCAACCCTCTACTTTGCAATGCTGCAACCTTTAGTTTGAATTCATTTATTTCTGCTTGCATTTCCTGGCACTTTCTTTCTAGAGTTTGCACAAAATTTCTCAGGGTCAGCACCCTTTTCACTGTCAGAATAGTATCTGTCATGCTACTGATATCTAATGCTGCCAACTGCTCTTTGGTATGAGTGTTCAAGAACTGAATCATTCTATTGGCTTGCTCAGGCATATTTCCCAATGATGCTCTGGCCCTTTGAGTCTCAAATTGAGCTAAGCCTATCAATTCTATTTGTTTCTCAGCCACTGTCATCTTGGACTTGTCATAGCTTGCCTCCAGCTTGGCCAACTTTTCTTTGGCCTCTTTCACCTCTGTCACCTGAACTTCTAGCTCTTTAACTGCTTTCATAATTTCTTCCATACTCATGCTAGATTCTGGTGCTGTTGTTGTTGCTGCTGTAGCATCTGTAGTTGATGTAGCTGTTGTGGATGCTGGAATGACAGGAGGAACTGCTGCTGCTACTGTGGGAGGAACAGTGGCAACAGTTGGAGCTGTTTCAGGTGGCTGGGAGGTCGACTCTCCCTGCTTGCCTTGCAATGCTTTCTCCAACTCTTGCTCCATTTGAATTATCCTTTGGTTCATCTTCATCAGCAGATCCATCATATCTTCACCTTCCTTTTCTTGTACGAGTTCTGTTTTTTGAGGGTGCATAGTTGCAGGCAGCCTCAATTGTTTTCTGAGTGCAGCAATATCTTCCTCTTTTTTCTTTATGAGGGCCTGGATGCCTTTGCCATCCTTCTTAGGATCATGCCCTAGTTCCACAATGATTTCCTCTAATGTATTTATTCTGTTATCTTTGGCCAAGGAAGACATTCTCTCCAAATCCAATTGAGTGTTTGTATTTTTCAATGATTCCTTCAGTTGATGGGCCAGCATAGCCTTGTCTACTACAGTGGCATAGACCATTTCACCTGTTTGCTTGTGTAGCTCAATTTGGTCCATCAGGTGTATGTCCTTGGAGAGGACCTCTAAGTTTTTCTTTATATAATCTGCAGCTGTTTGTGGCTGTGGTATCTTAGGCTTGAAATGACTTAGAATCATCTTTTCCTCCTTAAAGTCATAAGTTGCCATTAATCTCTGCTGTTTGGAGGGTTTTGTCCTGAGAAACTGATCATATAGCTGTACTATTAACAACTCATTTTGGGCCTTGATTTCCATGAAAGTTCCTTTAATACTAGGCGGTTGCTTGCTTTGCTGCCTTGAGGAAGAGACCTCCATACCATGCTGCCTCTCTTGCTCTTGCTGGAATGAGCTAGTAGGTGTATGCTGGCTAGTTTCTCTCCCCCTCCTCGGACTCTCTATGACTTCTTCACTAATTTCTTCCTCAACTTGAGGATCAACTCTCTGTCTTTTGGCTTCTGGTTGCTGTGTTGACCCACTTGGAGGTGTGGTCTCTTCCCTATCCCGCTTGTTACCTCTTTCCTCATTAAGAGGAGTCTGTAAAGCTGGCAACTGTAGTGCCTCTGTCTGCAATGGAGGGGCTTGCCCTTGACTCTGATCCTTTGAGGTAGTAGGTTGTTTTGTCACTGTTTCTTGCTCTGCATCCATTACCTCCTTTCCTTTTGTTGTACCTGTTGCTTGTGTAGATCTTTCTTGGGCAGCTTGTGAAGCTGCAGCAGTTGATGTGCCCTCTCCAACTTGTTGTGGCAGTTTGAATGATACTTGCTCAAAAGAATCCAAGTCAAGAGTCTTTTCCAAATCTTTGACATTTTGCTCCATTATTTCTTCTTGAGTGAACTCTTCAACTATTTTACCCTGCACCCACTCATCTTGGTTAGCAAATTGTTCAATCTGTGGGATTTTACAATGTTCATAGGCTAAGAGCCTATATTTTATTTTTCTGGCATTGATAAAGCCATCTGGGTCATAAGGGACCCACCAAAAACTCCTCTTTAACTTGAGTTTCTCCCCCAATATTTGGTCAGCATCTTGCCACCCCTCCTTTTTGTTCATGACAAAGGGGCCTAGTTGGTCTTTGAATTTCAAGCGAGCCTTTTTCTTGGCACTCTGGAAATGAGTTAAATCTGAATTGATGAGTTGCCTGTAATATTCCAAGGCAAACAGTCTCATTGGCACATATCTTGGAAGCCTGTAGGGACAGAGGTCACAGCCATATATCCTAATGACATTGTGATTCTGGTAAAAGTACCAGTCACCTATTTTGTATTTCTTTGAAAGCTGCAATATTTTCTGCATGTCATAGGATAGCTGATCAGGTGCTCATGTCCTAAGTGTCGTAAAATGCTCAAAATTTAAAATGCTTAGAACTGGTTCAAAGTTGAATGAATAGAAAGTGCTTGTCTTCCTGATTCCGGTGCCGCAAATGGTTCGAAAAACGGTCGCCGTATGAGGAAGTTATGGCAAAAAGAAGAATTTGTCAATAACATTGAAAATTTTAATTTTTCAAAAAAAATTAAAAAAGGAATATTCCGCAGAATATTCCTTGGAATATTCACTTCACACAACCAATAGAAAGCTGCCACGTGGCAGGCCCGGAGGCCGCCACATGGCCCCAGATGACGTCAGCAAGCATTATGGGCGCATATTTAAAATTTTGTGGCATTGGCAAGTTTTGAACCCACAACCTCTTCCCCACCAGCCAAGTGCTTTACCAACGCGCCACAAGCATCACATGTGTTCATGGAGTGGCGGAAATTGTTTAAAAGGTTTGACTTTTTATTGGGCGGGGTCCGAAGGGGGCCAGCCCCCCCATACCATATGACCATGGGCCCATAACCGTGGGCTCAACCCCATAACTGTCGGGCATGAAATCTGAGATAAACCGCCATCCATGCATCAGCATTTAATGTAACTGCAGTTCATTTGGTGGAGATTCTGGCAGGAGTGCCAAAATTGGCGGGCCCGCAACTAAAGTTAGCTGGAGTGTTTCTAGGCATAACTAGAGGAAAACTTTAATTGGCCATAACTTTGGCTAGGAAAGGAGGTTTTGGACGAATTTTTTTTTTTATTTTGGGTATTTTCAACCTTCTGAGGCCATTGGTGCAGGTCTTACAGCTATTTGAGGTCATTTGTAGAGGTTTTGGAGCCGTGAAAGTTCTAGGAGCCACTAGGGCCCAGTATTGTGAAGACTGTCTAGGGTTGCAGGTATCCATTGGAGGTGAACCAGCAGTCAATCCTGAAGGATTCAAGTGTTCTGAATCCATTTTTACCATCTATTCCACCTATAGATGCTTCTATTCAGTTTTATATTCAATTTGATCATTTAATGAAAACAAGGACAAGCCCATTTGGGAGCTTTGGACCTAGGAGACGTAGCCCAGGAGGTGTGAACTGCTTTATCAACTTCTTTTACATCTGTGGTTGATTTATTTTGCAAAACAAATTCATTTTAATGTGTTAAATAGTAAAAGGAAATAAATCTGCTATGCTTAAATGGGTCATGAACAGCTGAAATTTTCATTTGTTTTCTTTCTGCAAGACATGGACATCTTTTAAATATGTATATATCTGAATTGAATACCTTGCAAACCATTTACAAGTAGTTTCAAATTCAGATCAAGTTGGTATCAGAGCTAAGTTTTGTGCAAAGATCTTCTAACTGTCTTGCAAGTATTGATGCTTACCAGGTTGAAACTTAAAAGAGGGGAAGGACAGTTGACTAGAGAACGAGAGAATCCTCAGTCAAGGAAGGCCAGAGAGCCATCACCTCCACCTTCAATTTCACCCTCAAGAGTCTCAGCAGAAGCTTCAAGAATGTCTGCACATGAAGGAGAAATTCCTGCAGACATGGATCCAAAAGAAGAAGAAAGAATCTTCAGAAAGGCTTTCTTGGACCTCACTGAAATGGTGAGGATATTGTACCAAGAAAGAAATGAGAAATTGGCTGGAGAAGGGTCCAAACATCCACATGAAGGAGAGGGCTCTTCAGGAGGTAAGAAGGATGATGATCATTCCAAGAAAGGACATGGAGGAAATGGTGATCCACCACCCCCATCGTCACCTTCTTTCTCTTCATCCTTGTCTTCTTCTTCTGTGCATAAGCATAGATCCTCTGGAAAAAGTCCTTTTTTGAAGCTTGATGTAAAATTCGAATTACCTATGTTTAATGGTGAAGTGAATATCGAAAAGCTTGACAACTGGATTAGGCAGTTGGAAGTTTACTTGAGGATCCAGAATATGCATGATGATGCCACAAAGATTCAGTTGGCTTCTTTGAGAATGGATGGAGCAGCATTGGTCTGGTGGGAGGCCAAGACTAAAGAGGAGATCAAGAAATTTGGTAAGGTTACCTTAACATGGCCTGAATTTCTGTTAGCCATTAAAAAACAGTTTTATCCTCTTGCTCACATGTAGAAAGCCATTATGAACTGGCAAAATTTCAGACAACTTAAGGGTCAGAGTGTCCAAGATTACACCCACGAATTCAGGAGAAGAGCTCTCTTGTTAGGGGTAGATTTACAGACCCAGGAAACCTTGCTGAAATACATTGGTGGCTTGCATAGCTACCTTAGACACACCATATTGATGTTTAACCCTACTAGCCTGGACGAGGTTTGTGTCCAAGCTACCCATTTAGAGGCAAGGGGAAAAAACACATTTGAAGAGGGTAGAAACAAGCCCCCAAGGGGAAAAACAAAGAGAAAACCTCCAAGGGAAAGGGCAAAAAGAATGCATCTATCAAACAGGAGAGTGAGAAAGTGATTTGTAAACACTGTTCAAAATCAGGCCATGAGGAGAAAAATTGTTGGAAATTATATCCTGAAAAAAGACCTCAATTTAACAAATCCAAAGGGAAACAGAAAACTGCTGCTACTACATCTACACCACAGGATTTAGGGGATGATTCAGGTGATGAAACCAAAATTGCAGCCATGGGTTTGAAAAACTTGAAGGGAAAAGAAATTGAAACTCAAGCCAGTACTAGTACCTCAAACTACCATGTACAAGATCCTAATGAGGAAGAAAGAATTGAACTGTTTCATGTGAGGGTGATTTCAAAACATACTAAAATTGACACACTTTTTGATAGTGGGTCACAAGCAAACCTTATATCAGAGGACTTGGTCAAGCAGCTTAAACTTGAGACCATTCCACATCCAAAGCCATATCCACTTGGATGGATTTGCAAGGATGCAAATTTACAAGTTTCAAAGAAGTGCACATTGCGCTTTGCAATTACTGCACATTTTATTGACACAGTTGAACTTGATGTGGTACCTTTTGATATAGCAGGAATTGTTTTGGGAAGTCCTTACTT
Source organism: Pinus tabuliformis (assembly GCA_031772625.1). NCBI lineage: Eukaryota > Viridiplantae > Streptophyta > Pinopsida > Pinales > Pinaceae > Pinus > Pinus tabuliformis. The sequence goes on from CM062819.1 coordinate 51,824,675, forward strand.
GTTTGACAGGAAAGCTATCTTTCATCGCCATGAAAACAAATATCATCTTTTCAAATATGGCAAGGAGTTCATTGTTAGAGCTCATCGCAAGAAGACAAATATAGCGATGGTGAATGCAAGACAGGTAAAAAGGTTGGTCAATTCAAGTAAGAATTTTGTTCTTCTTATGATTAAGCCCAAGGTTGATGTGAATCATGAGTCATTTGACAATTGTGATCCAAAACTTAAGTTAGAACTGTATGATGTAGTTGATGCATATCATGAGATGTTTCTCGAGCCAACAGGTTTGCCTCCTAAGAGGGAGATTCAGCATGAAATCCATTTGCATCCAGATTGTCCTCTTCCAAACATAGGCATGTACCACATGTCTATTATGGAGAATGCTGAAATAAGGAAGCAAATCAAGGACTTGTTGGATAAGGGTTTCATAAGGCCAAGTACTTCGCCATGTGGGTCACCGATTGTATTGATTCCAAAGAAAGATGGCACTTGGCATATGTGTGTTGATTTCAGGGTCTTGAACAAGATAACGATAAAGAATCATTACCCACTCCCAAGGATAGATGATTTGCTAGACCAGCTGAAAGATGCTCGATATTTCTCTAAGCTAGATTTGCGCAGTGGATATCATCAAGTAAGAATTGAAGAAAGTGACATTTGGAAGACAACCTTTAAAACCAAACAAGGACTCTTTGAGTGGCTTGTGATGCCGTTTGGTTTGTGCAATGCACCTACAACTTTCATGTGGGTAATGGATGATGTCTTGCGTCCTTTTCTCGATGATTTCGTTATTGTCTACTTAGATGACATCTTAATTTTCAGCAAGTCTAGAGAAGATCATGTCATGCATGTTAGGAAAGTACTTGATGTTTTGAAGAAGAATCAGTTATTTCTTAAAATGTCAAAGTGTGAATTTGGAAAGACTTCTTTGGTTTATTTCCGACACATAGTAGGAGGACGTGCTTTGAGAATAGATCCTGCTAAGATTGAGGCTATTGTGAAGTGGCCTACTCCCAAATCCATAACAGAGGTAAGAAGTTTTTTGGGTGCAGCTCAATATTGGAGGAAGTTTATCTCTAACTTCTCTTCTATAGCAGCTCCTATGCATGCAGTGACAAGTGTGAAGCATGCTTTCCAATGGGGAGGCAATCAGCAAAAAGCTTTCGAATCTTTGAAAGAGAAGATTAGTTCAGCTCCGGTCCTTGCATTACCGGATTTGAGACAGCCATTTGAGATACAAAACGATGCTAGTGGTTATGCCATGGGTGCAGTTCTTCTACAGCATGGTAAGCCTATTGCTTTTCATTCTGAAACTTTTAATGGTGTTGTTGTAAATTATCCTACATATGATAAGGAGTTGTATGCGTTGGTACAAAGCGTCAAAAAGTGGAAACACTATTTGATGGGAAAATAAATTGTTATACATACCGACCATCAGCCCTTACAGTACTTTCAATCACAAAGCAAGTTACAACAGTCACGACACTTCAGATGGATGGGCTTCTTGCAACAGTTCCATTTGGTAATAAGGTACAAGAAAGGTACTCTGAATAAAGTTGATGATATGCTTTCAAGGCCTATTATTGGTGCTGTTACTTTACTTAAGAAGGATTCCATTGTACATGATAGTTACATAGAACAATATGCATCTGATGATGACTTTAAAGATGTGTATGCTAACTTGAGTAAAGGGAATCATGTAGAGGAAAATGACTATCACATACATAACCATTTGTTGTTTCATTTGGGCAAGTTGTGTATACCACAGGGGGAGAGAATAAATGTCATAAGAGAAGCTCATTCTTTTCTTATTGCTGGCCATTTTGGGGTAAGCAAAACAGTTGCACATCTACAGAGGTATTGCTATTGGCCTCGCATGGTAGATTTTGTTTCAAGGTTCACAAGAGGATGTTCATTATGTGCTACAAGCAAGCCTAGCAATAGGAAGCTTGGTTTGTATACTCCTTTGCAGGTACCTTCTAGACCATGGGAGAGCATCTCTATGGATTTTGTAGGAGGTTTGCCAAAATCTAGAAAGCAACATGATTATTTATATGTAGTAGTTGATCGTTTCAGCAAAATGTGTATACTTATACCTTGTAAGAAAACTATAACTGCTGAACAAACTGCTAAATTATTTTTTCATCATGTATGGATTCACTTTGGTTTGCCTACTTCCATTATTAGTGACAGGGATTCCAGATTTGTTGGGAATTTTTGGTCCAACCTATGGGAGATGATGGACACAAAGTTGAAGAAAAGTATTGCTTTCCATCCGCAAACAGATGGACAAACAGAAGTTGTGAACAGAACCATTGTGCACCTCTTGAGAGGTTATTGCAGCAAGCATCCCAAGCTTTGGGATGAACATTTGCACTACATACAGCATGCTTACAATCGTGCCAAGCACTCTTCCACAAACACCTCACCTTTTGAATCTTGTTTTGGTTACTTGCCAAAATCACCTCTTGATTTCATTATTGAGAAAGATGTTGCCATTGAGGGACATAGTGATATTGACAAAGCTCGTTCATTCATTGAAAGAATTCAGCAAATACATCAGCAAATTCAAGAATAGCTTGAGAAGAGTCAAGGCAAGTACAAGGAAAGACACGACAAGCATAGAGTTGATCACAAGTTTCAAGAAGGGGATGAGGTATGGCTGTACATTAGTAAGGAAAGGATGCAAGGAGAAGGTAAAAAGCTGAAGCCTATTCGTTATGGTCCATTCAAAATCCTCAAGAAGGTTGGAAATAATGCTTTTCAATTAGATTTGCCTTCCTACATGCAAATGTATTCTGTTGTCAATGTGGAGAACTTACGTTTATATGAACCTCCTTTGATTGCTGATCATGAAAGTGTTGTTCAGCTGCCACCTATAGAATATTTCTCGCTAGAATTCTTAGATGAGCTGAAAGAAGATACAATCCTTGACAAAAGGACACGCACTTCAAGGAGGGGCAGTGTAGATTATGTTCGGGTTGGTTTCAAAGGTAGCAAACCGAACAAGGCAAAGTGGATGGAGGTATACAGAGTGAGGGAGTTGTACCCTCACCTCATTAATAGGTAGTTGAAGGCTTTTGGGGTCCAAAAGCTTCCCAATGGGGAGGCGTGATCAGGTGCTCATGTCCTAAGTGTCGTAAAATGCTCAAAATTTAAAATTCTCAGAACTAGTTCAAAGTTGAACAATTGGAAATTTCTTGTCTTCCTGATTCCAGCGCCGCAAACGGTTCGAAAAACGGTCGCCGTATGAGGAAGTTATGGCAAAAAGAAGAATTTGTCAATAACATTGAAAATTTTAATTTTTCAAAAACAATTTAAAAAGGAATATTCTGCAAAATATTCCTTGGAATATTCCCTTCGCACAGCCAATAGAAATCTGCCACATGGCAGGTCCGGAGGCCGCCACGTGGCCCCCAGATGACGTCAGCAAGCATTATGGGCGCATATTTAAAATTTTGTGGCATTGGTAAGTTTTGAACCCACAACCTCTTCCCCACCAGCCAAGTGCTTTACCAACGCACCACAAGCATCACATGTGTTCATGGAGTGGCGGAAATTGTTTAAAAGGTTTAACTTTCTGTTGGGTGGGGCCCGAAGGGGGCCAGCCCCCCCATACCATATGACCATGGGCCCATAACCGTGGGCTCAACCCCCTAACCGCCGGGCACGAAATCTGAGATAAACCGCCATCCATGCATCAGCATTTAATGTAACTGCAGTTCGTTTGGTAGAGATTCTGGCAGGAGCGCCAGAATTGGCAGGCCCGCCATATTTGGCGGGCCTAACTGGACTCCAACTAAAGTTAGCTGGAGTGTTTCTAGGCATAACTGGAGGAAAACTTTAATTGGCCATAACTTTGGCTAGGAAAGGCGATTTTGGACGAATTTGTTTTTTATTTTGGGTATTTTCGACCTTTTGGGGCCATTGGTGTAGGTATTACAGCTATCTGAGGTCACTTGCAGAGGTTTTGGAGCCGTGAAATTTCTAGGAGCCACTAGGGCCCAGTATTGTGAAGACTGTATAGGGTTGTAGGTATCCATTGGAGGTGAACCAGCAGTCAATCCTGAAGGATTCAAGTGTTCTGATCCATTTTTACCATCTATTCCACCTGTAGATGCTTCTATTAAGCTGTATATTCAATTTGAGCATTTAATGAAAACAAGGACAAGCCCATTTGGGAGCTTTGGACCTAGCAAACGTAGCCCAGGAGGGGTGAACTACTTTATCAACTTCTTTTGCATCTGTGGTTGATTTATTTTGCAGAACAAATTCGTTTTAATGTGTTAAACAGTAAAAGGAAATAAATCTGCTATGCTTAAATGGGTCATGAACAGCTGAAATTTTCATTTGTTTTCTTTCTACAAGACATGGACATCTTTTAAATATATATATATCTGAATTGAATACCTTGCAAACCATTTACAAGTAGTTTCAAATTCATGTCAATAGCCTAGCAGGAGGAGTTCTCATCAGGAGACAAGAGACTAGATAGACAAACAGGTCAATGAACTCACAGTAAGAGTAGGGGGAGTTGTGGACTTCATGAAAGACTGAGGTCCAGAAAATCACAAACCTCTTTTCTCCTTTATAGTCCAATCTTTTGATGGGGCATTGGAAGCAGTTTGGCTGATAATACATGAATAGATGATAGATGTAAGATGAGTATTTGAAGACTCCCTCCCTATCCAGTTTCAACAGTTGGTCATGTATCTTATTGGAAATAAATTTGGCATAGTTGTATTTGACAGCAGGGGGCTGTCCTGGGGTAAATGCAGACAACAAGACCAATATAGTATGATCAATATGTTCACTTGTCTTGAAACCCAGCACATAAGATATCATATGCACTAGTAATTTGCCCACTTCATTGAAATGCACATAGAGAAAAGGAGGTGGCCCTGTAGCCTAGCGGTCTGCTCTCATGAATACTTTGGCAATTCAGGCTATCTCTGAGCTGGAGAGTTTGGGACCTTCATCAAGCAGGAATTTCATAGAAAAAGGGACCAGAAGCTGAGTTTGCTTGAAGTTTAGCATTTGGTTGATTGATTCAGGAGTTATATGGAAGAGGGTGCTCCCAGATGGAGACTTGACTGCCCTTTGTGTTGGGTCATAGTTTTCACAGCAGAGGCGAATTATTTCAGGGAAGACATTGACAGAAGGGAGGAAGTAGATGGGCAAGTTTGATTCCCAAATGCCATAAATGTCACTGTTGTTCAAATAAATGTTCCTCAGCTAACAAAAGGTATGCAAGTGGTTTCTGTCACCAACCAAATCTTGAATTAAGTGGTCCCTATCAGCCAAAGGTAATGCTTTGAGTTCCTTGTGAGGTGCATTGAGAGGAGTAATATTCAAGGCTACTCGAGTGGCCAAATGCTCTGTGTCTGTAATCTGGAATTTGGATTGGTGTAACAACTGAACAGTGAAAATTGCCTCTGGAGCTTTGTAAGGGAGCTGGCAGACTAGACTTTGATATAGATATGGCCTCACTATGTAAGGTTTATGGTTAAAAGAAAATTTGCAGAATTTAGACAGGTTTTTTGAATGAATTCACTGGATTCATAGGCTCTGTGAGTAAACTGCAGAGGGAATGGGATTGATTTTTAGCCAAACAAGCGAAATTTTGCAGAGGATTTTGACAAAGGGACTCAATGCATGGGCAGTTTGGAGAATCTGCCGGCGGAAATGGGCTCAAAGTCCGTTTTAATGGCCAGTTTGCAGAGGAGGGCACGTTTGCTGGTTTGTTTTTGAACAATGGCTCACATAGTATATTAACAGGTGGTGATGCACAGGTAGGAGTGCAATTTTCTGTGAATTCTAGCTCCTCAGTCAATTTTAATGGCGAAATTTCGAAAAAACAGGGTTTATGGGTCAACAATGGGTAAATAATTGTTTTTGACGGCACAGAGGGCAATTAGCAGGTACAACTCGAGCTACAGGGTCGAGCTATGGAGCCAAATTTGCAGGGTGATGGACTATGCACATTTTGTGGCAGATTGTTCATAAAACCGCATGCACGTTCTTCGCAGGCGCAATAATAGAAAATAAATGAAATAGTCGTTTTCACGACTTTTTAATGAATTTTGGACATTTTAGTGCTTTTGGTGCTTTTTAGTGATGACGTAATTTTGGCATGTAGCGGGTACGGAGGGTGACGTGGCAGCTGACGCTTATGGTGACATGGCAGCTGACATGGTGGCCGGGCGGTGATGTCAGCGGATGATGTGGTAGTACTGCAGAGGAGTGGGAGGTGACGTGTACGCGACGTCATATGGTGATGTGGCCCTGACGTCAGGGGGCAGGTGGCGGGCGGTAAGCAGTTTTCCCTGCACCACCTTTAGCCCAGGGTGGTTTCGCAGGGGAGGGCTCCGATCTCGCTGGGAGATTGACGTGTGGCGGGGGTACGACAGCAATACTGCCCATCCCTCGGACGCTAACCTTCGGCAGATCGTGGCTTGCGATATCGCCGCCAGCCGTTGGATCTGCGGTGCGGGTTCGGACGGTGGACGGGTGTTTAAAGCTGCGGGACTTGAAAACGAGGGGGCCCATGCAATATTTAAATGTTTTAATAATGCGCTAGGTTTTAAAACTTTGGGTTATATGGGTTTATGCGGTTATGCGGGTGGGCTTGGTTATTTGTTTAACCAAACGTTTAAACAAATTGCTTTTTATACATGCACGGAGGGGTTAATATAAAGTTTAGGTGGGTGGTGTGAGCATGGTTATTTATTTAACCAGAGGTTAGATAAACTCCAAAGTTCGTATGAACGCGGAAGGGCTAATATAAAGTCCCAAATGAACTTAATATTCCCCAAACTTTATATTATATGGCTATAATTGCCAATGGGTAGGGATATTTAGATTTTTTGGGTTTTTATATATTTTTTGTAAAAATAGGGGTGGGAAAATGATTGAGGGAGCTAAATAATAAAGTTAAATGTTAATATGACTTTGTGGAATGAAACTGCATGAATGAATGCTAAGTTTATAGATTAAAAACTTAGGCATAGGGAAATGAAAGGAGTATGGAATGATGATTTTTACACAAGAAATGTGGCTTCTTCCAGCTAAGTAAACCCAGAGTTTAACTTAGCATTTCTCATAAAATGAAGTGAAGTAGGGCCATTGGGAAGATCTAAAGGTCCTTGAGGGGATGTTAGTAAAATATTTCTGGGGGAATGATGGGGAAATCAGTCATACTTCCACTGTTCTGCAGTCACTTTGCCATAGTACTAGTGTCATTGATGAGATAAATCTTTCTTGACAAGACAAAAAATGATCATAATCTTGTTTCTGCAACCTCAAACTCCTACCCAGCCTAATACACCTAACATATTTTCTTCCTTTTGATTGGGTGCATTTGGACTAGCAAACCCTAATTTTCCTCTTTTCTTTTGACTGCCCTCCTATATAAATCTACCCTTATCTCTTCCAAGGGCCTAGATTAAGCAGTTGGGCTCCTTAATTTCTCTACCTATCTACTCATCTGCCAAGCTTGAACTGTTTGGATAGATATTCATTCTCTATTCTACAACAACAAATTTAAATATGGAGTGGTCCAGATTGAACTGTTGGGCCATCCATCAAATGTGATAAGCAACAGTATTTGCATATTGTAAACTTGCAAATAAGATAGCAGTGGCATTTTTGACTTGCCACTTTCCTGGTCTTTCTTTGGGGTTCATTTTCTTTTCTTTTTGTTGACCAATTTATTCTTCTTGCCCTTTGATTATTCTTTTAGGGCATACCCTCTTTACATTTTTTAATTTTCTTTATTTGTATACAAAATATGGAACCTTTGCAATCTGGAAGGATGAACATATTTGGCTCTTCCACAGTCAATGATGAAAAATGAAACCTATTGGTATATGAACCTAACACACCTCATACAAAGCAAGATCACCCAACATGTCTTCAAAGAGAAACCAACATCACTTCCTTGCAAATTACAAAATTCCAGCCTCTGGATCTCTTGGATGAGGGATCCAAATATAGATGTTTATAGGAGAGTGATTCAGCTTCTGGGATTTTGATTAGTGTCATTTCACTGATAGTTCTTGGTTCCACTTGGAGATTTCAGATCTCTTACTCATCCCTGGGCGAATTTAAAGAGGCAAGTGTCATATGAGTAGTTTCTAGACGATTCTCTGGGTTTCCACCTAGCACACTACTTCTGCCATTTGTCTACTCTCGCTCATTGCACCCTACAAAAGGGCTTTCCAGTATGCATCGCACCTCGCGTGTGTAATAGGTGAGATGCATCGCACCCTATGCATGGAGCAGTCTGTATGGTCCTGTTTTGACCAGTTCTGCGTAGCTTTTCATGGAGAACTTCTGGGAGATGATGTAATCAGCTGACCTTGTTCCTTTAGGGTGTGAAACAACACTTTTAGGGGTTTAGAAGCCCTTGGTTTATGGACATATGTGATCGGGGTTGCAGTGCCCAAATATGTCTATAACAGTTTCCGCCTAAAGCATGAGGTCATAAATCTTTTGATGTGGGGTGAAATGATTTATAATGAGGATCCAAGGTTTTTCGAACTGGAAGGTGACCTATAATAAGATACAACACAATATGTTATTTTAACAATATTTTCATGATCTAGCTGAGGCGGGCATTCCCATGCTCAGCTTTATAAATTCATATTCATGTACATAAGATAGACAATCATCTATGTGTCAGACTGATGATTCTGGTAGAGCCATCATCCTTTATCTTGGATGATTATCTGTGCAGCAATGATGTACATTTGATGTCTTTATTTTCCTAAATATATCACAGTCTAGATGGATGAAACTAGATCCAGGGTCTTCAAACTCATTCAATCTTCGCCCAAAGTACAAATCAATCCATGTGAGAAGATGTTCTGTTTTCGAACATGGAAGACATTGCCTGATTACTAGCCAATGATGTAAGCTGTTAACAGGTGCGAGAGGAATCACCGATAATGACGATGACCCTCAAGGTACTGCAGTACAATTCACGTGGTGTGAATACATGAGTTGATGTCGAACACCATGTAAAATCTTTCGGTTGAATTCCATTGATGTAAATCTATCGTCCGAAGTGAGAAACTTTCCATTGAGGCATGCAAGCTTCAAAGTACTAAAAGGGTTGTTCTTAAGTCAACTTCTTAGATAATGAGCTGATGTCAACAAGAAGTGACCCATCATAGGAGGGTCTTAATGAATCCCACATTTACGACATGGAATGGAGCAAATGATTTTGTGGAGGTGAAAACGATATGATGAAACAAGGTTCAGGGTGGCGATCATGAAAAAATGGAGAATGAAGGTATTGCAGCGGATGAGATGCTAGCTAGGTTGGTTAATTCTCTGAGCGACTTCTCTTGAACATACCGGTGACACTGAAATGGATTGGTAATGTTAACCCCAAGGTGGATGGTACGGTGGACCAATGGTGATATGACCGGTGAACGGAATAGCCCAACCCAACTCAATCATGGTGACAGAGTGAAAGTGTCATGTTCAAGAGTGACCTGCTACCAATGAAGCTATTCAAATTTTCTTCCCTTTTTCCCCAGTCATTGTTGACCAAAACCTCTTTATTTTTGTCAAGCTTGAGGAGGATAACATATACTTGTTCTATAATTTTCCCTTCAAGAAAACCTGTCGCTATGTTTTAACGAGCCTAGTGACAGTGAAACTCGCTCTTGTCTGCACGAACAAGTTTGTCGCTATTGTTTTAACAAGTTTAACGACAAAGATAACTCGGTCCTTTTCAATTTTAGAGATTCTAAAAAGGGACGTAAAGGAAACTCCAGTGGTCCTTTTTCATAATGTAATCCCTTAAGTCTGAAAAAGTGTAAAATAATACGAAAGGGATGACTTTTCGATAGTTTTAACGAGCCGAAAAAGACAAGCTCTCGATCTTTTTGTGTAATAATCCCTCAGGTCCAAAAAGATTAAAATTTAGAGGGATAACACTTCTAGTCACTTTAACGAGCTGGAAAGGCCAATTGCTCAGTAATCTTTTCATATTTTACGAATCAGATGAAAAGAGCTTAAAGGAGACTCATTTTTTGAGGAACGAGTGATGTTTTGGATAGAAACGGGTTCCAGGTAAGGTTTGGAACATTCCAATCATGACAGGGTAAAGAAGGTGTTAATAGAATCACTTGTCACAACTGTTCCTAAAAAGGGTAAACAATCAGATGAAGGCTTATGATCGGCTTAAAAAGAGTGGAGGTGATGGTAAGAACACGACCAAGGTTCAAAAGTTGATAGTCATGTGATCAAAATGGTTATTTACCAGGGGTGGGGTTCATTTTTTAATGATCTTGAACTCTATGGAAACACTTGCTCATTGCTAGGTTTATTTTTTGACGAGCTTGAACTTCGCGTAAAACTGCTCATGGTGAGGTTTATTTTTTAACGAACTTGAACTTTGCGTAAAACTGCTCGTGATAATAGTCAGAGACGTTGATTTCACCAATAACACTATGTTCTTTTGACGGTCATGCTTCCTATTCAATTACTCCATGAAATTGATTAGAAATGTGAATACATGCTTGAAAAATGAGTTAAACAACCATATTTTACTCGAACTATGTGAATAGTAACATAAAAATAGTTTTTACCTCTCATTTTTACCATTTCATTTGAATTTGGGATTTTTGGAGCTTTGGAGGAGTTTCCCCATTTGATTTTCACCAGGTGATTCGAGGAGATTCTATGGACCATTTTTGGCTCCGACTGGACCAAGTAGGAGCTAACCCTGAGCTCTTCAATTGAATTCTTTCCTTTCCTGATTTTGAGCATGCTTTCCTATTCTTCTGGGCCTCTGGGGTTTGAACAATTTGTTCTCTCCCCATCGCACCTAATGTACATCGAAAGGTGTGATGCATACTGAGCTAGCCATTGGCTAGTCAGGATGCATCTCAACCAGTACACAACTGGGGTGTGATGGGTGCAAAAGGGAAAGTTTATGCACTGTTTTTCATGGAAATTTTCCCTGTTTTTGCCTGAATCAGGACCCTAATTCTTCTCTTGTTTGTTTTTTAGAGATTCATTGGATCAAGATGGTCATTACATGGCATGAACACGAGAATGAAGAAGAGGACATGGTTTCTTTACATGATCTGGGTACGGTGACTGCTTTGCGGAACTGTGGTTTGCTCAAATTCTTTCGCATATCCAACATGAGGAAACAAATCAATTTGTTGCAATATTTTCTCGATGCATGGGATCCTACCAACCAAGTGTTCTAGGTTCAAGGTAAATCCATCCCTTTGGTAGTTGAGGATATCTACTTCTTGACCGGTTTATCGAGGCATGGTGCCCCTCTCTCACTATCAGGATCCGCCCATGGAGGTGAATCCACGAGGGATTATATTCGTCGATTCTGCAGAGATGGATCTCAGTCGAGTAGGGATGGCAAGATCAGTATTCGAGATGTCGCTAATGGTCCATGAGGACTATCTTATTCACCTTCGCTAGATTGGCTAGTAGTGCGGCTCTTCATTTGGCTAACAGGTCCTATATGCAGTATGCTCTGGAATGCCTTGAACCAGAGGTATTCAACTGGTGTGATGTAGAACTTCCAGTTACAAAAGAATAGCTCTCCAAGGTGAAGAACGAAAGGTCCAAGAACTTTGGTTATGGTTCTATTCTCACCGCCTTCGCCTTGGAGAAGATCCCACTGATGCAGCCACAGTACATTTCACTTGGACCACCAGTACCGACGGAACCACGGATGTAGAGATGGGTCGATCTTATGGCTAGACATGCTGGTCAGTCACAGATTTCATTCTTTGATGCCTTCTTTGAGTGGTTCGACTATCAAGAGATGGTCTTTGCTGAGTATCCATATGCTAGGATGGATTTCCGGGGTGACCCAGATTTGGTGCTACTGGCCAGCGAGCAGTGGGGTGTTATAGCTAAATGTCCTGACCATATCCCTGTTTATTGTTTTTATAATTTTCTTATGTATTTTAATGCTATCAAGACTAATCAAACTCATATATTCATGTAGATATTGGACCCGTGCGACCAGCAGTGCGCCTGAGGGTAGCAGCTGTCGTTCCAGCAGGAGAGGCTGTAGGGAGGGTTGTCCTCCGCGATCTAGATGTAGTTGAGACCCTTGCAGTATTGCAGGATCATATCGAGGGTATCACCCTTGGTATCTAGGATGTGAGGACCGACGAGTTACCTCTGAGATTACAGCACCATACTATTGGCGTGTCGAGTCGATGGACTAGGCTCTTATGTATGATCACACAGGCGGTGACTTTTTATCACCAACACCATTAGTCTAGGGTGCTTCTCTAGATTTTTTGAGATTTTGGGTCATGTGACCAATTTTGTCTTGGACACAAAACATCTTTGATAAACTATAAACAATTGTATATATTTTTTATTTTTGGAGCTTTATTTTGGTTAAGTTATATGATCCTAATGCAAATGTTGATTGAAATGCTTTCTTTTATAAATGTTGCAAATGTTTATCTAACACATAATTTGCTAATGAATCAGTTAATGTGTTTAAGCTTCTGGAAATGTGTCTATATTGAAGAGAATCAAGCTGCCTTTCCAAAATCCTGACCCTTAGGAACATACGATAGATAGCTGGATTCTGAACAGAATATATGTCAGTAAGTTGTAGGATGACAAGTTGTGAGTCTAGCTTGACAAAAAGTCGGTGTATGCCACGTGCAATGGCATCAGAGAGAATTTCTATCAATGCGCTATACTCAGCAATGGTTTTTGTTGATTGACCAATACATACTCCTCTGAAACTCACTAACTCGCCGCTTGGATCAAAAATTGCCGAGGCCGCAGAAGATAGGTTCTGTGCACTACGACTAGCTCTGTCGGCATATCCAACGAATGATTCCAATAGGTTTGACATCTGCAATAAATGCAAGAATGGATTACCTAACCAAAAATATCACTCTTGATGAAAACAAAAATGTAACAAAAGCATATAAAGAGGTTACTATACTAGTCAACCATAGTAACGCTTAAGGTACAACCTGTTTCTGGGTTGCGCCAATGGAATTCCATCGTAATCTACTAGCTCATAGGCTCCTTTTGCTAACACTCGTTTAACAATGTAGGGACCCATCCACAAATATTGGAACTTACCTGATCCCAATTTATCGAATTCTTGATCATAAAGAAAGACTAGGTCACCTTCTGAGAAGACACAGGGTTTGACATTTTTGTCAAATTGCGCCTTAACTCGTTTCTTATGGGCTTCGTTAGCCAAGGTGGCGTCACAATAGGTTTCATCCCATTAGATTATTTCCAAGAAACAAGCCTTTTCCTCTGAATTTCTGAGGAGAAGGTCGATTGCGAGCTTAAGAGATGAAATCTCACATTGAATTGGTAAGACGGCTTCCAGGCCATACACCAGCTGAAAGGGTGTACACCCGACTGCATTTCTTACCGAGGTTTTGTACACCCATAAGGTTGAGTATAGGATTAGGTTCCAACTCCGTTTGTGGACTCCGATCATCCTTTGCATCATACGCTTTAGGACTTTGTTGATGACCTCAACTTGTCTGTTAGCTTGCGGATAATACGGAGTAGAACTATCGTGGGGACAATCCTAGTTTGGCGGCCAATTCGACCATCATGTGATTGCAAAAAAGCAATCCATGATCTGTGACTATAGCCTGTGGAACACCGAACCTAGAGACTACATGATTAAAAAAGAAAAGAGCAGCCATTTCGCCTCTATTGTTTAATGTAGGCATTGCCTCGGCCCATTTCATAAAATAGTCAACTGCAGCTATGATATACCCATGCCCCCCAGCCGAGGTGGGGTTACATGTCATGAAATTTATGCCCCATTTGGTGAATGGCCCAACAACAACTACTGGTTGCAAAGGTGCGGGTGGTATTCTAGTTTTGTGGTCGAAGATTTGACAAGCATGGCAACTTTTGACTGCAGTTATGCAATCTTTGAACATTGTTAGCCAAAAGTAGCCTGCTCGTAAAATCTTTTGTGCCATGGTATAAACAGATTGATGCCTCCCATACATGCCTAAATGACAATCATTCAGGACTTTTTCGGCCTCCTCATGGGTGAGGCACCTTCGCAGAACTGTATCGATACTACGACGGTAAAGCGTATCACCGACAATCATGTAGTCTTTTACTTGGTATCGAGTACGTCTTTGTTCAGAAAAAGAGGTATTAGGCCTGTATTTTTGGGTTTGGAGATAGATGATTATATATCCATACTGTTGGTCACTTTAATTGTTTATTAATAAAACAATCGAGTGCGACATAAATTATCAACCCAGGAAAGTCTGATTATTCCAAAGGTGACTACATACTATATGTACTCAATCTTAATGGTATTAAAAGCTGTAGTATAAACAATCTACTATCTATTAAATCCCTACTCTGTGTTACAGCAGTTATAGTAGTTACAGCCTATTACAGAAAATGAAGTAAGAACAAATAACTTAAAGGAAACAAATCTGCAAAAGGAAGTGATGGTTGTCCTGCAACAAAGGATCAGGAGCCTATCCTCAGAGTAAGGACTTTCAGCACCTGCCTTTGTTGTCCAGTTCACCAATACACTCTGTAAATCCTAATCACCGGTGAGGCACTCATATGCAACATCAATCAGTTAAAAAGGAAAACAGAGTTTCAACAAAAGTAAATATCATTAGAGGCAGTACTTGTGATATAAACAAAAATCACACACACACCACACAACAGAAAGAAGATGGGTGAATCTTGTGATGAAGGTGGGCCCTGTCCTTCTCACAAGATTCCCCAGAACGCAGGAATTAAGATAAAATACTCAGAACAGAATTGTATTCATCTGCCAATAAACCATATTACAAAAAGAGATTCAGTCTCATCCCTTCACTACAGTTTCTGTGTTACAGCTTGTTCCCCTCCTTTCTGTCCCTCTCTCTAATGTAGATGTCTCCTCTTTATAGAGGAGACATCTATTACAAAAGATTTTCATACATTCTGATTCAACCCTTTTGTACCAAAAATAGGAAAGTCAGTTCTTGATAACAAAATATTGTTACAGTCATGAGGATCATGATCATTACGACCAATATAGTAATCGGTCAGACTCCTTTGCCAATGCAGATTTGTTACGCAAATCTCAATTGTTCCTCAAAGTGCGCATGTTGTTCATGCTGTTTCAGCTTCGAGGTTCATGTTGTTCTTGCTGTTTCAGCTTCACAGTTTGCATTGTTTCCACTATTTCAGCAACGGCAAAATGTGATCCTGCCACTTAGGCAGTTTCAGCAATTGGTCAGCACTTTAATCAACTTCAGGGAACAATTATAAAGATAGCATGATTACGTGTTGAATAATTAAACATATAGCAATGAGGAAAGTTACTCTGTACCTTTTGGAGTGATTAAGCCAAAACACTAGCAAAGGCTTTCAACTAAGGGTTGAAGAGGGTAATATAATGGCAAAATATACAGTCAAAAATAGACAATATGGGAACCTAACATCCCCCCCAACTGAAAATGTTGCATGTCCGCATGCAACGTCTACTCTGAATCAGAATCAGAATACTGGGTTGAACAGTGTATATTGCTTATGCAGTAAGTGTAAAAGGTGCTGTCAACCATGTCTCTGAACCCTTGGACATTCTGAAGTCTTTTCCATGCTGTCAATTCTTCCTTTTTAGTCAATGTAAATTGAGCCTTGTATTGTTCTCCAAGAAGCCATAAGAGAGGGAAATGAAAATGGTAACCAATCCACCGTTCAGCACATTGTCTCATGCATTTTACATAATCAGGTATCCGTGAGATTGCCGCCTGAAGATTGAGGGGATTGTAGGGATGATATTCTCGTCTTTCTTTGGGACACTGTTCCCAGAATAATTCATTTTCTTTTATGGCCAGAGGTCCTTTAGTTTTGACATAATGTCGGGAGTCTTCCAAGACTATTGCTTGCAGATTCCTAATATGATCGATCATCCCTGGTTCTCGTAGATTCCGTTGATGTTCCATAAGGAAGATGGCTGCATTCTGTGGTTCCGGACGAATCCAAAGAAGACAGTTCTCCTCATTGTGTTTTGCAGACATGAAAGCATTCTGCCAAGTAAGCTGGTTGGCCAAAAAGGAAATAAAAGCTATTATTTGAATATCACCACAAATAGGAAGTAAATTAATCTTTCTATCTTTAGGCATAGCCTCATTGTGAAGATACAGTTCACACAGCAAATTCTAGTCATTGTTTGGTGCTTCTGCAAAAGTTTCAATGAATTGTTGTGGTGTAGAGACCTGGTGTGGTCTTCCATCCTTTATTGCTTTTAATTGGAGGAACGCTAAGCGTTCTCTCAAGAATACAGAATAATTAAAAGAAGGCATTCTTGTAGCCAGTAAGCGCTAGACCAAATCGAAGATAAGGGACAGTCTGGCTTTTAATTTCTTATTTTCCTTGTGCTTTGCACGAGACTGTTCCATTGCTTCCCAATTCCTATAGGCATAGTTAAGCCATAATGACTTCTGTTGTTGAAATTCCTTTCCTTGGGAGAGCTCGTATTCTGCTTTCCATGTGTTGCTTAATTCTTGAAAACTGGAAGTCTGTGCATGAGCATTGCTAACATAGGGACGTTCAGTTTGTATATGCACAGTTGTAAAAGATTTTGATTCTGGTTTCTGCTCATCAATAACTTGGGTAGGTCGGGGTGGTTCTATTTCTTCTTCTGAAATCCTTGAAGACCCTACTGGTTCTTGTGTAACAGCAGGGTGTTCCTTTTTGAATATAACAGGGCTGGTTCCAGTCAATGGGACTGCAATTATCTTATATCCTGCTTGAATATAGATATCCCCACATTCACTGCACATGTATTCACTGTATTGCTCTTTTTGTACACTCTTTTCAGCTTGAGATGCTACCTGAGCTAACATGTACAAGTTGAGTTCTTTTTTATAGGCTTCCCTAGCCATTGCTAACTCTTTCTGATAGGCCTTAATTTCTGATTTTAAGAACTCATTTTCTTCTTGTAGGGAGGCTAGAGTAACCGGGGCTTCTATAGTTACAGATTCCAAAGGAGAAGAAAATTGTTGTTCAGCATTAACTTCATCATATGCATCCCCAACAGGTGGTTCTTGTGTTTCACCTATTGGGTCAGTTTGTGTATCAGTTTCACCTAGGGCATCTTCTTCTTGCTCCCCAACAGGTGGTTCTTGTGTGGCACCTATTGGGTCAGTGGCTGGTTTTTGTGTAACAGCCACATGCAGGTCATCTTCTTTTTACTCCTCAACAGCTGGTTCTTGTGTGGCATCTATTGGGTCAATGGCTGGTTCTTGTGTAATAGCCACATGTCATATATCATCTTGGATGTCTATTTTGAATTTGTCGGCAGCTGGTTCTTGTGGAGAAGCTGCCTCTATTGAGAAAAATGATGTCACAAAATCGTGAAAACTTTGAATTTTGGCATCTAAGGGTGAAGGAGGTGAAGGTTCAGGGCTATGTGGAATACGGGGATTTAAAATGATAGGAGGGACATTTGGAATAACAGCCTCGGTTGCTGCAAACAACCTTGTTCGTTGCCGAGGTAGGGAACCAAGAGAGACAGTAGTTTTCCTCTTGTGAGGACATTTACTCAGGGTAAGGGAATCATCAGAAATAGTAGCTGCCTTTACTGAGGCCCTGGTTCTTCTTTTTAGCGGGGTTGCAATTTTCTGTTTCTTTTTCCTCTTAAGGAAAGTGATGAGGGTATCCTCATCTGAATCATCGGTAGGGATATGAACTATGGGGGTGGATGGTTCGGCTTCATCAGGGGGTGAGGACTGCTGCAGATTTTCAGTGCTTAATTGGGGTGTTCCTGCTGCTGGTTGTTGAGTTTCAGCATCTTGCTGGGAATTTTCTTCATTTTGCTGAGGATTTTCCTCAGCTTGCTGGGGAGGGTTAATGAGGGGAGGTGGATTATGTAGGGCGAAGCCTCTATTTATCAGGAGTTGGACCAAAAGATGGTGCGTGAGGTAGAGGAGTTGGTGCCTTACGTTCACAGTATAGTGTGCCATATTTTTTAGACATCCAAGGAGATAATAGGGCATATTTACTAGACAACCATGCCGCAAATGATTTAATAAAACAAAGTCATGTTGGTAGACTACCTGATAACGGCCCTCGCAAGTGAAGTAATTCTTGATGAATTCTGCCACCTTTGGCCAAGGTGGTGGTAGTGATAGAAGTGTAACACCCCTGCCTTTGGCTTCCACCTGCTCCCCGGGTAACAAGAAATCTTGCTGTGCATTGAGGATAAGATGCTTCCTGCTGAACCAGCGAATACCGTTGGTTGGAAGCCCCGAAACGTGCACTATGTCTTCTTCTGTTACTGGGATTCTCACCCCTTGGACAGTAGAGTACCCCTCCCTGAAATTGCATGCAAATTCCAGAACCCGCTGCAAATCAAAATCCGGAAGTCTTCTGAAATAGTCCACCCATCCTGCTTGTCAGAAGATTTGGTATGTGTCTGGGTAAAGTTCCAGTAATGCCGTCGAGCCCAGTTCATGTCTAACAGCATCTCCTCCCATGGTTACTGTTTTAGGCAGAATACAAAGTGAAGAGCCGAGTTGCTAAGGTCCAAACAGAGCAAAACGTTGCAAAATGAAATTATGACGTGATAAGGCATAAACGAGGTGGATTAGACACAACCGCGAGGAATAGGGATGGCGGTAATGGGCATGTTATGTAATGATTACGATATTTCGGTAATCCCCCCCCCCCCCCCCAACTGCGGCTGAATGATATGGTTGGCAGTATGAAGCTTTTAGCGGTCATGTCAACTATCTCCTCATTAACTACAATTTAATATTCACACATAACATGCATACCTTTACAATTACCTTTGTTTGTTGCGCCGAAAAGTGTTATCTCGTCCTTAATAGATAAATGATCATTATAGAAAGGGTTTGTAAGGTGTGATGGTTTTTATACATGAGGTTTTTATTATTCACGAGAGGCAGTAGTGAAGGGGTATTATTAACAGGATAAATGGCTGATTCCTTTGAATAAAGAATGATATGTTTCTATTGAAGTAATAGTTCATTCTCGGGAGTAAAAATGGGGATATTTAGGAAAATAGAAAAGATTGGTGTTTAAGCAGTGGGATTTGGTGTTTCGACGCTGGAAAGTGGTGTTTCAGCAATGGGAAATGGTGTATCAGCAACGAGAAACGGTGTATCAGCAACGGGAAATGGTGTGTCAGATTAATTCTTCCTATATTGGAATTTTTCTTTTCAGCCACCATCCAAAGCTAAGATCTGCAAAATAATTAATTGTAACATGGCAACCCTTGACAAGGATTATTAGTTAAGAAATCTAATCTAAAAATAAATACATAAACAGGAATTTAAGTGCATTGAGGGATAGCTGATTCCCCCAAAAAGGCATAGTGTATGTCTGTCATGCAAGTAGCTTTGAAATCCTCTTTAGAAATAGGTTGTTTATACAAACAAAGTCGATACCCATTTACTAATAACAGTGTTCTAGAATCATCAATCGTTAGGAGTCTGACTATTCCATTTGGAAAAACAGTATCTACTTCATAAGGTCCTAGCCACCTTGTTCTTAATTTACCCTAAAAAATTTCAAAACGGGAGTCAAACAGTAAGGTCCAATTACCTTTTTGGAACTGCTTGTGCTTAATAGTTTTGTCATGCCACCTGGTTCTTTGCTGTTGTATCATGGCTGTTTGATGGATGGCATCCAACCTCTTTTCATCCAATTCCTGAAGTTGCTGCAACCTAGCTATCTGTGCATCAGTCAAATCAAGGTTAACAGCTAAAGCAGTCCTTAAGGTTTTGATTTCAAATTCCATAGGAAAAACAACACTTTTACCATAAACTAATTTATAAGGTGAAAAACCCGTAGTGTTCCTCCAAGTAGTTCTGTAAGCCCATAATGCTTCGGGCAACCTTTGAAACTAGTCCCTTCTATTCTCCTTGACTGTATTTGTTAAAATGGCTTCTATGACTTTATTTGTACTTTCCACTTGCCCATTTGCCTGGGGGTGATAAGGTGTAGTCATTTTATGCTTAATGTGATATTTCTGGAGTGTATCTTTGAAGCCATGAGAATTAAAAGGAGATCCTCCATCTGTAACTAGCTCTCTAGGAAAACCAAACCTAACAAAGATTTCTTCAAATAGAAAAGTTAACACTGATTCTTCATTAGCTTTGATGAGTGCCTTAGCTTCTACCCACATAGTCATATAATTTGTGCAAACCAGTATATAAACTCTTTGATTGGATGGAGGATTGATGGGACCTATAAAATCTAGTGGCCATCTTTCAAAAGGTTCAAGTATTACCTGGGGGTTAAGTCGCATTTCATCCCTGTGATTAGGCTGGCCCATTCTCTGACAGTTATCGCAGGCACTAACATATTTCTTTGCGTCCTTGAAAAGTGAGGGCCAATAGTAACCCATTCTGAGAACTTTGTGTGTTGTTCTTTTGTCCGCAAAATGCCCTCCACAAGGGCCATCGTGGCAAGCCTTCAATATATCATAAAATTCATCTTCTATGATGCATCTTCGAATTTCTTGATCGAGTCCTGTGTGAAAGAGACACCCACTTATCCAGTTGTACCTAGCACTTTGCTGAACGATCTTTCTTTTCCCTCTGTGCGATAGGTGTGATGGTAGTTTCCCTGCAACTAAGTAATTGGCAATGTCTGCATACCAAGGTGAGTGAGCAGATACTGCAAATAAATATTCATCAGGAAAAGAATCATCCACTGGAATATTTTCATCAGTTTTTAACCGAGAAAGAAAATCAGCAACTACATTTTCTTTACCTGGTCGATCTACAACGGTGATGTCAAATTCTTGTAATAATAATAACCATCTGGTAACTCGAGCATTTGTAACTGATTTGTTCATTAAATATTTAATGGCCGAGTGATCAGTATGCACAAAAGTAGTGTAACCAGTAATATAATGTCGAAACCTATTAATAGCATAAATAACTGCTAAGAATTATTTCTCGGTGACTGTATAATTAAGTTCAGCAGGGGTCATATTTTTACTAATAAAATAGATAGCATAGGGAAGATTGTTTTCTTTTTGACCCAAGATAGCTCCAATTGCAGTATCTGATGCATTAGAGGATATATGAAAGGGGAGTGCCCAGTCAGGTCCTCTTAAAATGGGAGTTGTAGACAATTGATGTTTAAGTTCATTGAATGCTTTTTGACAATCATCAGTCCACTTAAATTCAGCATTTTTCATAAGTAACACAAACAAAGGAGAAGCTATTTTAGAAAAATCCTTGATAAATCTTCTATAATATCCAGCATGTCCTAAAAAACTTCTTACATCATTTTGTGTTTTAGGGATAGGTAGATTCTGAATTACTTGTACTTTAGCTGGATCAACTTGAATTCCTAGGAATGAAATGAAGTGTCCCAAAACAATACCTTGATTCATCATCATATGACATTTTTCAGTACTTAAGGCAAGATGTGCTTCTATACATCATTTAAGTACTTTTTCAATGTTTTGTAAAGCATCTTCAAAAGTCACACCATAAGGAGTAAAGTCATCCATAAATATTTCTAAGGAATCATTAAGCATATCAGAAAAAAATTCCTATCACCGCTCTTTGAAATGTTGTTAGGGCATTACATAGTCCAAATGGAAGAACTCTATAGGCAAAAGTCCCCCATGGACTAGTAAAAGTGGTCTTATCCTTGGGGTGCAATCTTGATCTGATTATATCCACTAAATCCATCCAAAAAGGAAAAGAATCTCTTACCTGCCAGATTATCTAGTAACTGATCAATAAATGGTAAGGGAAAATGATCTTTTTGAGTAGCCTTATTTAGAGCTCTGTAATCCACACACACTCTCCATTTCCCATTTTTCTTAGGTACTATTACTAATGGTGAAACCCATTCACTATCAGATATAGGATATATAAATCCTGCATTCAACAGTTTTTGAAGTTCTTCCTTCACAATTTCCCTTAAATTGGGATTCATTCGTCGTTGGGGTTGACAAACTAGGCGGGATCCTTCTTTAATATAAATACGGTGAGTACATAATTCAGAATAAATTCCCTTCATATCTGTGTAATCCCATGCGAATGCTTGTTTATTCTCGTGGAGTAACTTCATTAACTGTTGTGTTTCAGCATCTGTTAGGTTAGGGTTTATATTTAATGTTTTTCCAGGCTCGATTTCGAGTGTTATACTTTTGGAGGAGGTGTCAGCTGATGTCTGAGATGAGTCTTCAGTTCTAAGATTTTGTTGTGATTCAGATTCCAAGATTGTAGTCAAGTGATCATGTATTTCAGAGTTAACCGAAGAAGGTTTAGAAATAAGGCTACTAATTAATTCATCTTTAGTTGAATCTTTAAAAGTTAGGGCTTGTCTGACAGTCAAGATGGGTTGAGTCTCATCATCCTCATAATCTAACCACACAGAGTTATCATTATTAATCATAGGTGTAGCATGAGGGTACAGATTAAGCTGTTTGGTTTCACATCCATTAGAAATTGTCATTGAACCTGACCTACAGCTGATAAAGGCATCTGTTGTAGCCAGCCAAGGTCTCCCTAAAATCAATGGATGACCCCCCAACTTTGTTTTGGTCTGTAACACCACAAAATCAGCTGGGTAGTTCCAAGATTCGACTGAAATTATCAGGTCTTCAATGAATCCTTCAGGTTTGATTGTGGAGCGGTCAACTAGCTCTAGAATGGTTGGGGTTTCCCTAATTAAATTTTTTAACTGCAGTAACTGTGTTGTTTCATGTGTCATGATGTTTATTGTAGCACCTAGATCTACTATAACTCTAGAAACAAAGGTTTTACCAACCTGAACTGTGACTGTAGGGTGACCAGGGTCACCATATTTCACAGGGGGTTTTTTTTTTCTGACATTAGAGCAGCTAGATCACCCATCACATGAACTATGAGGGGGTCCTTAGCTTTTCTTCCAGGTTTCTTAATACAAATATCTCTAATAGTTCTAGCATAAATCGGTACATCTCTCAGTGCTTGTAAGAGTGGAATTTTAACATATAAATTCTGCAGCTCTCCTAACAGATTAAAAGCAAGTGGCTCAAGTGTTTTGGTAAGAGCCAAACGTTCAGGGAATGGAGGCTCTGCTGCTTCAACAGTCTTTTTAGAGGATGTTTCGACTGTTTCAGCATTGTTATTAGAGGATGATCCAACTGTTTCAGCATTGTTATTAGAGGATGATCCAACTGTTTCAGAATTAGATGACTTTTCTTTTCCGATTTCTTCTTTATCAGAATCGGAAGTAATGTCATCAATAATGGGTTCAACTATTCTACCAAAGCGTAAATGAATGTCATTACATTGCATAGGGGAAACCAGTTGGTTTTGAACATCAATTACCTGCAGGGCTTTATTATTATTCAGGTTGGGGTTAGGTTGTACAGGCAGCTGGGGTCTCATTGTCTGATTATTTGGTGGGGCATTTGATGGTAAGGAGAGAGATTGCTGATACTGAGGTAATTGGTTTGGAAATGGGATCTGTGGAGCTGTCCAATTCGGGTTCCATTGATTAAAATAGGTTTGTTGTAGAGCCCAGGGATTCCACATCGTAGGATCAACAAAAGGAGGGTTCGGTTACTGCATGGGTGGGAAATTCATTTGATTAAGGTGTGGGTACTGCATTTGATTGAAGGGTGGGTAATTTGTTTGAAAAGGAGGATGATTATTCCAATGATTAAACGACATGTTAGAATTTGTACCTTGTCCTCGTGGTTGCCATTGCCTTCTCTGTGTGAGGAGGTACACTGCTTCAGCTTCTTCTTCAGTTGGCTGCAGTGCTGCTTTTATTCCTGGCAAAGAAGGGCATTGTTGAGTCTCATGGTCCTTTTCACAGATAGTGCAGATTGGTACCTTGTCCAGGGGGCATTCCCTTAGTGGGTGTTTTTCCCTGCATTTAGAGCAGAAAATAGCCAGAGAAACTTCTGCTTCTGCCTACTTCTTTTTAACCTGCAAGGTATCAATTTGTGAAGCAAAAGAGCTTAACATTTCAGTTTTAAATTCTTCAAGTAAGTTACCTATTTCAGCCCGTGTTGCTCCTCCACTTGCTGATTTCTGGACTCTTGAGTATGTACTGTCTTTGGTCTTTGGTCTGCTTGCTGCTCCTCTCGAACATCTTTTACAGAGATTGATAATCTCATCATAGTATTCCTTAGATATGTCTCCTTTTCCAAGCATATTCAACATATCTAAACAATCATCTCATACCCCTTTTAGCAATATTGACTTGAGAATATCCTTACTCATACCAGGATGATCAGATTGTTGTAAGTTATACTGTAGCCTTTCCACGAAGTCCTCCAGACTTTCGTCCTCCTTCTTAGTCATCTTGAATAATTCCTCCTTTCTTTCTCTTGTTCGACAATAATCTTGGTATTTAGCCAAAAATTTCTCCTTCATCTGGTCCCTTGTTGTAATCACATGAGTTCCCAAGCTCATGAACCATCTTAATGCGTTCCCTTTTAATGTAGTTGGAAACAACTTCAATTTCTGAGCAGCATTAACATAGTCATAGCTTCTACACAATATATCAAATTCAAAAAGAAATTCTTCAGGATCTTCTGTGGATAACCCATGGAAATTGGGTAATGTTGAAAGTGGGATATTCTTCATAGGAGTTGCTCCCCTGGGGAGATCTCCAATGGGAAATTCCAGGGTGGAGAGAGAATTTTCTCCCCTTCCCTCTATTCTGCGACCTCCACTGAAAAGTCCTTCATTTTTATCCTCCATTGGTTGTTTTCCTGATGCGCTTGCCAAGTCTTCGGAGTTTTCTGTTGGAATTTCAATGTCCGACACTGGTTCCTCCACCTTAATTTCCTCTATTGGTTCTTCTACTAGTCGTTCGTCTTCTTCCACCATTTCCTCAGTATATTCTGATGGTTCTATAACCCTCTCTGGTCCCACTACTTCCTCTGTCTGATAATCTGTCTGGGAAGAGTGTTGGGTCTGTGGCCTTCGAGAGCTTAACCTCTGGGATGTCTCAGCTTTTGAAATAATATCATCAATAAAAGTTTTTCTTCCTCCTCCTTTGCCTTTGCCGCCTGAATGGTTAACCTTTTTGCGTCCTCTCATGCATCCTGCATTTCTAAAGAAAAATTGTTAATACCCTTAAAATCTTCAGTCGCCTTCCTCGGAAACGGCGCCAAAATGTTGGTCACTTTAATTGTTTATTAATAAAACAGTCGAGTGCCACATAAATTATCAACCCGGGAAAGTCTAATTATTCCGAAGGTGACTACATACTATATGTACTCAATCTTAATGGTATTAAAAGTTGTAGTATAAATAGTCTACTATCTATTAAATCCCTACTCTGTGTTACAGCAGTTACAGTAGTTACAGCCTATTGCAGAAAATGAAGTAAGAACAAATAACTTAAAGGAAACAAATCTGCAAAAGGAAGTGATGGCTGTCCTGCAACAAAGGATCAGGACCCTATCCTCAGAGTAAGGACTTTCAGCACCTGCCTCTGTTGTCCAGTTCACCAATACACTCTGTAAATCCTAATCACCGGTGAGGCACTCATATGCAACATCAATCAATTAAAAAGGAAAACAAAGTTTCAGCAAAAGTAAATATCATTAGAGGCAGTACTTGTGATATAAACAGAAATCACACACACACCACACAACAGAAAGAAGATGGGTGAATCTTGTGATGAAGGTGGGCCCTGTCCTTCTCACAAGATTCCCTAGAACGCAGGAATTAAGATAAAATACTCAGAACAGAATTGTATTCATCTGCCAATAAACCATATTACAAAAAGAGATTCAGTCTCATCCCTTCACTACAGTTTCTGTGTTACAGCTTGTTCCCCTCCTTTCTGTTCTTCTCTCTAATGTAGATGTCTCCTCTTTATAGAGGAGACATCTATTACAAAAGATTTTCATACATTCTGATTCAACCTTTTTGTACCAAAAATAGGAAAGTCAATTCTTGATAACAAAATATTGTTACAGTCATGAGGATCATGATCATTACGACCAATGTAGTAATCAGTCAGACTCCTTTGTCGATGCAGATTTGTTAAGCAAATCTCAACTGTTCCTCAAAGTGCGCATGCTGTTCGTGCTGTTTCAGCTTCGAGGTTCATGTTGTTCTTGCTGTTTCAGCTTCACGATTTGCGCTGTTTCCGTTGTTTCAGCAATGGCAAAATGTGATTCTGCCAATTAGGCAGTTTCAACAATTGGTCAACACTTTAATCAACTTCAAGGAACAATTATAAAGATAGCATGATTACGTGTTGAATAATTAAACATATAGCAATGAGGAAATTTACTCTGTACCTTTTGGAGTGATTAAGCCAAAACACTAGCAAAGGCTTTCAACTAAGGGTTTAAGAGGGTAATATAATGGCAA
Organism: Pinus tabuliformis; assembly: GCA_031772625.1. Lineage (NCBI taxonomy): Eukaryota > Viridiplantae > Streptophyta > Pinopsida > Pinales > Pinaceae > Pinus > Pinus tabuliformis. The sequence continues at coordinate 51,851,020 of CM062819.1, forward strand.
AATATACAGTCAAAAATAGACAATATGGGAACCTAACACATACCACGGATTTCTCGATGATATCAGAAACAAAGATTCATCCACGATTATCACTTTGGACATTGAATCGTTGGATGACGATGGGAAATCGCATAATAGCTCCGCGAAAACTAGAGATTTATTTGATTTGGACTTTACGAATTCCAGATCAAACTCTTGCAAAATAGCTATCCATTTTGAATATTTACCCCCAAGTAACTGACGCGACAGAATGTAAGTCATTGGGTTGCAATCTGATAAAATGGTAGTTTTGCGAAAGAGGATATAGTGTCGAAATATTTGTACTACTTGAACAGCTGTGAGAGCCAACTTTTCAACATAGGAGTATTTGATTTCTGTATCATTTAAGTTTCAGCTTAAATAATAGATAGGATGTTCGATTCCATTTTATTCTTGAACTAAAACCATTGCAATGGTTGTATTTGCTGCAGCTAGATACAGGTTAAAGTCTTTTTGATAATCAGGAGTGTACATTAATGATGCTTTTATTAGGGATTCCTTTATAGCATCAAAGGAAGCTTACGCAACCTAACGCCAGTTGAAGGGTACTTCTTTTTCCAAAAGACACATATAACCTTTGGCAAGTTTGATGTTATTTGGAATGAACCTCCTCAGAAGGTTTGCTTTCCCTTGGAGTTTCTGAATCTAAAGCAAATTTGAAGGTGGAGGCATATCGATGATTTCCTGAACCTTAGATGGGTCGAGTCGAATTCCGTCCATAAAAACCATGAAGCCAAGTAAACGACCAGAATCGACACAAAACACACACTTGTGTGGATTGAGTCGTATCTTGTAGTGTCAGCAATGTAGAAATATGGCTCTCAAATGCCGCGGATGATCAGTCTGCTTTCGTGAATGAGTCGGAAGATCATCGAGATATGGTTGAACGATGTTCTTGATGTCATGGAAGGCATAATTCATAGCCCTTTGAAAGGTTTCCCCTGTGTTTTTAAAACCAAAAGGTAATTTGTGGTAGGCGAATGTGCCCCACAAACATATAAATGCAGTCTTCGACTAGTCCTGTGGGTGAATATTTGTTTTATTATACCCAAAAAAGCCATCCATAAATGAAAAGACTTCGCATCTGGTGCATTCATCAATTATCTGGTAGATGAAGGGTGTAGGGTAGTTGTCCTTTGGAAAAGCTTGATCTACATCCCTATAATCAATGCACACTCTAATCGTTCCTTACTTTTTCATCACAGGAACAATATTCGATACCCAATCAGTTAGAGGAATTGGGTAAATGAAAATAGCATGTAAAAAAATTTCAACTTCTGCCTTGATGGCAGTGGCTTTCTTTGGGTGCACCTGCCAAAGCCGTTGTCATACTGGTTTCACATCTGGATACATTTTGATTTCGTGTTCAACTATGCTCGAGTCAATGCCTGACATTTCTTCGTATGACTATGCAAAGACATCTCTGAATTCACGAAAGAGAGCGCAATATATTTCTAGTTCTGAAGAAGAACAAGATTTGTCGACATGAATATTCTCTACAACATTAGGTTTGATCGAGATATTTATGGCGATAGTTTCTTCAATATTGGATAGATTTCACTCGAAATCAATCGTATTTACAGTAGTTGATAGAATATCAAAAACTGAAGGATGTTCAAGGTCGTTGGAATGATCTTCATTGTAATTCGGAAGATGGGAATGTTGGTGGTAATCTTCCCATGGTGCCTCTCCTATCATCATCGACTAAATAATTCCTTCGTCTATAGAATGTACATGTGACCAAGGATCTGAAGAGGTGCCATATTCCTTTGACCTATCCACCCAAACACTCGATGAGCGTTGATTTGGGTTTGCCGCCCAGGCTGAGAAAATTGATTGCTACAAAATCTCTATTGGGCTTGGGGGGAAAACCTGTTGATGATCCATGCTAACAAAATGTTCAGAAATCTTTTGAATGGAAGATATCATATTGCAAGTTCCTACTGTTGCCACTTCTGCCAGATTACTTGGAGGTAGTAAGGAAAAAGTACCCATCAAGGTAGAGTCTTTGAGTAGGCCTACTAGGAAATTTTGAAGCAAATGAGAGCTTCCACGAATCATTGGAATGCTTCCTGTAACTTGTGAACTATTGGGGAGAAAGGTTTGTTGATCAACGATTGTAATCCCTCCTTGGAAAGGAAATGCAATCTTCCTAAAGTAAGTTGATACAACAACAACCATTGCATAAATCCAGGGCCTTCCCAGTAAGATATTGTAATTGAGGTTTCCATCGATAACTTCGACGTAAATTTCTATTGTTTTTCCCCCCAGTTCAACTTGTAAGTTACTTAAAATCCCGTACAAGGTGTATGTTCGTCCATCAAATTCTTTTAATGTCATTATGATCTTGACAAGGGTGGTGATCCTAAAGTTTTCTAGCAACTCATTGACATAATGCAGGTAGATGCCCCCTCATCAATAATTGTTCGATGAACAATTTTGTTAAGGGCCTTCACTTGGATGAGGAAAGCAAGTTGAGACTCAACATAAGAAATTCCAGATATTGTTCTGGACGAACAAACGGGAACAGACCATACTATCGAAACAGTTCCTTGGTGGACTCCATCTAGCGGTTGAGAGCTAGTTGGGATAGATGGTATACCAACAAACATTATCAGAGTAGTGGTAGGAAGTTCTGCTACTGCTATATCGGATGACACAGTCCTAGATGTCGATGGTTGTTCAGACATATTGAGTCTATCCAAAAGACTTCCTAGCAATTCTACAGGAACTTGTGATGAAGTTTGACTATCTTCTGAATTAGAAGGATATAGGTGGATCCCAGTTCCAAAATGTAATGGGGTACTGGATGGAAGATCCTCCACAATCTCTTCTACCGCAATCATTCTAGGTGGAATAGGTAGACCATCAGGTCCGTAAAATATTTATGGTGCCGAAGAAGGTGCACACTCTGCAGCGATAGATGTTGGAGGGTTAACACTTTCTGAATCAGTCCTAGATGGAACTGTTTCAAGAATAGATGTGTTTACCGTTACAGTAGGACTAGTTCTAGTGTCCTCTTGTAACTGTGGAACTTCTTCTGTAGGGTTACCAGAAATAGTTGGAGTAACTGGAGTCTCCGAGGATGTTGAAACACAAGTTTCGAACAAACCAGGAGACTTTGACCTAGTTAAATGAGATCGCTTGGCCCAGAATGGTTTCATTTCCGGAGTCAAAGACAGTTGAATCGTTAGTCTCTGTGAACGATGGGGTTTGATTGACTTTCTGCCATGGTTGGGGATTACTTGATCAACTCAAAATAAAAAGAGGAAAATACTTACTTTTTCAATTTTTAAGAGTCGAAAAAAAGCTGAAGATGACTCTAGTCGCCTTCGATTTTTAATGAGCCTGAAGTGACAAGTGCTAAGATGGACATTTTCTTTTAAGGAGTCTGAAAAGGAACGAAAGTGACTACTCTGGAAATCTAGACAGAGGGATTACCAAACCAATAGCAAAACTGCAGAACACTTTTTATGGTATGGCAGTCAATCTTCCCGAATGTTGTGTTCAGTGCATTGCAATCGATAGGGTGGAAAACATGACTTCCTAAGGATAAAGGATGTAGCCTATTGTGGTCTTCGAATATATACTCGATGGTACGTGGGAGCACAAGTCCGTACTGGCACTTGTCGTCTCAAAGAGGAGGATTCACCAAACCTACGATGAAAGCGATAGTTACCAGGCTTTACGACGTGGGAATACGTCTCTAGCCTAGACTTCTAAATGTTGTGCGTTAGGTTCCAAAGCGTTTTTATGTTCATTGAATTTATTTTACAGTTGATCTTTCTTAAGAATTTTTCCTTTAAGGTTCACTGCGTGATGTAGACATAAAAATCCTAAATATGCAATCTAAGATGATAAACAATCATTTAGTTTCTTTTTGCAATGAAAATCCTACTACTAAGGAAAGAGAAGTGAAATTCTCTCAACATAGAGCAGAGAGCACACACTAAGATGCATTTTCCTAAATCAATCTCCACAAGCAGTCTAAATGCAAATGCACATGCATGTATTTGTTTTCTTCTTTCTCAATGTGTGAATGCCAAGAAGAATGTTGAGTATAGATCTGAACTATTTTTCTTTCAAAGCGACAGTACTAACAATTTTCTTTTCAAAAATGAAAGGAAGACGAAGACGACACTTTGCGATTTCAAATTCGAAAAACAAAAGGAAGACTAAGACGATACTTTGTGATTTCAAATTCAAAAAATGAAAGGAAGACTACTTTGTGATTTAAAATTCAAAAAACGAAAGGAGGGCTAAGACGACACTTTGTGATTTCGAATTTGAAAAACAAAAGGGAGACTAAGAGCTACACTTTCAATTTCAACTTGAAAACTACTTTCGACACTTCAAAGAATTGATGATTCAAATCAAAAACAATGGAAAAAGTGTAATCAACTATCAGAAATAAGAAGACTATTTTCTTTGACTAAAAACGACACTTGTGACACTTTCAAATCAAAAGATGACAATTCGATTAAGCTACTGTTTGCCAAAAGATAACTATAAATGGTGAAAAATACATAAAAACATTGACAATTATTTATACAATGGAGGCTAAATAATGCAAAGGAAGATGGTTTCAACAGAGATATACTGATCACATAAAGCAAAACTACTGAATAAAGCTGAAGACAATGAAGAAAAAACCAAAATCTAGAGGTAGAAACAATCTCATATGATCATTGCACCTGTAACACAGGGAAACATGGATGCATCTCACCTACAACATACGAGAGGTGTGATGCATCCAGATTGCCAAGAAGAGATAATGCGATGGTCCAGGGACAAGACTGAGCTCGGTTTTTGCTCATAGTTTGCGGCTAAGTTCAGGGATTTAGGCTAAGCTAATGATTGTCAGTAAACACAAAGTATAGTGGCTAACCTAATGAGGTTATTTGAGCCACCACCAGGGCACTTAGGATGTTTTCAAGCTAGATGTTTAGTCCATAAACCAACCTGGAGATTGACTGAAGTAGCATTGATCTACTTTGCAGTTGCATAGCAAAAGCAATTTGAAGGCTAGCTGGCTTAGCTTTAGGCTCCATCTGTGGTTTATAAAGCAAACAACAATAACGAAACAAACAAACTATTCATTCCCCAGCAGAGTTGCCATTTTGTTATCAGGAAAACTAGTGTCTATTCAAAGCTGCTAGTCCCACTAAGATGGGTAGCTATCTTAGAAACAAACAGATTAAAATTACTTGTGTTTTTCTTTATGAGAGATAGATGAGAGAGAAGCAAAGAGCACCAACCTTGGTCTTTCGCTAGTCTCCTTGGTTGTTTCCTCTCTCCTTTGATAGAGCTTTCACCACTCCTTCCTCACCTGTCCTGCTTCAAATAACACTTGTAGAGCCAAGGCAGCAAAATACCATCAAAGCATAGAGATCTATAACTATAAATAATGTAGGATCAGATGTACAATAACCATATAAATTCATACACAAACAAGATTCAGAGATATAAAATCATATGGAGGAAAACTCAAATAGCTTTATTGATAGAAGTAGTAGAAGATAGGATTAAAACCAGGCTGTCTAATCTAGCATCATCCTCCCAGCATGAAATCCCTCTTCACCTAATACAAAGCAAGATCACCCAACAATGTCTTCAAAGAGAAACCAACAACACTTCCTTGCAAATTACAAAATTCCAACCTCTGGATCTCTTGGATGAGGGATCCATATATAGATGTTTACAGGAGAGTAAGTCAGCTTCTAGGATTTTGATTAGTGTCATTTCACTGATAGTTCTTGGTTCCACTTGGAGATTTCAGATCTCTTACTCATTCCTAGGCGAATTCAGAGAGGCAAGTGCCATATGAGCAGTTTCTAGAAGATTCTCTGGGTTTCCACCTAGCACACTACTTCTGCCATTTGTCTACTCTTGCTCATCGCACCCTACAAAATGGCTTTCCAGTATGCATCACACCCCCCGTGTGTAATAGGTGAGATGCATCGCATCCTATGCATGGGGCAATCTATATGGTCCTGTTTTGACCAGTTTTGAGTAGTTTTTCATGGAGAACTTTTGGGAGATGATGTAATTAGCTAACCTTGTTCCTTTAGGGTGTGAAACAACACTTTTAAGGGTTTAGAAGCCCTTGGTTTATGGACATATGCAATCGGGGTTGCAGTGCCCAAATATGTCTATAACACAAATGCAATTTTTTGGCTACAACCAACAGGAAGCAACAACTTCCTAACTTATCAACTCTAACTGAATGGAGCTACAACCCAAACTATTCTCCAACACCCACTAGAAGGATCACTAACCCCTACTTAGCAAGAAAGCTATAAATTTCTAGACACTCACTGTTTAAATCTTTCATCCATTTTCATACTCAGGAACATTAATGTCTTCTATTTTTTTCAAAAACAATTAAATCTCTATCACCACCAACACCTTCAACAATCCATTATCATCGAAAACACCATACCAATACCTTCCTACAACAAAAGCTTTGTCTCTAACACACTGTATCAAGTCTACTTTCTTAGGCTTTCTTTTATAGTTTCTTTCATTGCTTGCAGGATTCTTTATTTTTTCCTTTCTCCTATTCATATCAGTCTTTTCTGGACTGTGTTTGTTGTTCTGGGATTCATCTCCAAGTTAAACTAACCTTATCTACCTTTTCTACCACTTGAACTGAGTTTTTTCTACTAATTTGTTGCATTCTAACTTTTACATAATTTAGTAGTTTGCTTGTTATTTGAATCTGTAGTCAATTCTAGCTTAACTACCAAAGCTGCAATTAAACTGCAACTTATATTGTTTCTACCCTTAAGCCCCTTTTCCCTGGCCCTTTTTTAGTTTTCCACAATAGGATCGGTCTCCACGACCACAACCTAAGATATTCGTAGCTAAGCCCTTTTAACTTCTGTTGGGGGATCTATTTCCCTATGTTAACGATTCTATGTCGTTGGTCACACCTCTACGCGAGGTGACCAAAAAATATCCCAAAAGGTTGGAGCTCCTTTGTTTCCCAACCCCTTTGTTTATACGTGAAAAAATCCATGGGGCTATCACTTAGCTACTCCTAGTTTGTCCATGACTCTTTTCAACTATCGCATCCATGGTCTACCAAAACCTACACGAAACCCTGTGTAGGCACGTACCCCATAGCCCCCTTCCTCCCAATGACTTCACTAATGTGAACCCTAATAAAAATTTGGGTTAACGTGTATGTGGGGACCATATGACCCTCTATTCATTGGTTATCATTCTACCTCTATGGCCCAATCCCTTTTTCCTGACACTACCACCAAATCACACAACATTGAACCTTCCAGGCACATGTCCTATAGGGTGATTTTTCTCGTGGGGTCCTCCCACACTTCCCTAATTCACTACCACTCTATGGCGTCTGTCGACATGTCCCAGTGCCTGCCTCTCGGAAATACCTCTTGCTTATCACTAAAAAACTATTGAGCTCCTACTAGTAGGATGATGTCACAATAACATCACTCCTGTCATGTGTCGACCTTTGAGTGGTGAAACATGTCACATGGAAAAGGGCCACTTGGGTGCCCAATAATTCCAAATTTTCCTACCATGTTTCCATCTCTATTAGTTGATATTGATGTCATCCTTTGTTGTCATTCATACCAATCATAAGCCACCATATGTCTTGCTAGAGGAGACAGAAAAAAGGTCCTTTGAGGCCTTATTTTGCGACCATTTCCTTTGTTATTTCATTTTTCTAAACATCGTCTAGTACAATCCTTTAGTCTCCAGCACCACTCCTGAGCGAATTATGGTTTTGGGAGGGGTGCCCCTAGAGTATCTCTATAACATTGATCATTGTGATCAACTGTGCAAGAAAATGCTTCCAGGACCATAGAGCCCATCTAACGGACTATCTCTAGTCCCCCCCAGAAAGTTGCCACATGTCTCGGCATTTTCTTCCTAGTCCATCCCTTTATGCGCTAAAAATTCTTCATCATTGTTGTGGCCTCCACTTAATCCTGAAGCTTCACGTAGAGGCTCCGTTGCTAGGTTTGGCACTTGTTCCATATTTAGCTGTGTGCTAAAGGCTCCTTTAAACACCTTTAACCCTATTATTTGACTTTGGGGATATAGAGCTTTGACTTGATCTAAATTTTGATCCAGGAGGTATTTTAAAGACTTCCATATACCATTGGAAATATATGTTAGATCTCTATCCATTTGGGTGACTTACACCTGCATCTGAGATGATTTGCAACAATAGAATTAGCTCCAAATTCTATGCTCCTTTTTACTGCCATTTTGTCGTGCTACTCCATCAATGTCCTCCCTGAGACCTTATTTTACACTTGTGTTACCTCTTATTTTCAATGAACACTTTTTTTTCATCACTTTGTTTCCATCAATTACAACATATTTTAACATTCTCCCCCTTTGGAATTTATGGCAACACCAAAATATAAAACACACATATTTTGCAATCTCGTAAGTCTTTTAAGTCTCGCTCCCCCTAAAATTCACACCTTTTTACTTGTTTATGTTGTTTGTGGTATATTCTCCTAGTGTTATTGTTATGCATGATCATTAGATCACTCCCCTTTTGTTGTTTGATTTCATACCCACCCCTGGCCCCGCACCCTGCCCCTTTAACATCAATGTCAAAAGACACCATTATGCTCTCGCTATCACCATGCTCCATCTTTAAACTATCTTTGTTTTTCATTTATATACTGTGGATGTGGAAACTTCACCTTGATTTGCTAATAATGCAACAACTGATTTTCTTCCTCTTAAAGGAAGAGCTAGTTGAGGGAGGCAAGAGACAAAACTCCCAACCTTTGCCTCAAATAATCAAACCGTTCTCTTAGAAGCGGCTTGGTGAAGATATTGACAAATTTCTTTTTGGTAGGTACATACTCCAGCTTCACAATTTGAGTTGCAACATGCTCCCTCAAGAAATTATACTTGATGGGAATATTCTTGGTCTTGGAGTGAAAAACTATATTTTTTGACATGATTATAACACTTGTGTTGTCACAAATAATGGGGATCAATTGCTCATAAAAAACTTGCATATCTTGCAAAGTTTGCTTCATCCACAAAATTTGGGTGCAACAAGAAGATGTTGCAATATATTTTGCTTCAGTTGTAGATAAGGAAAGGGAAGCTTGCTTCTTGCTCAACCATGAAACTAGAATTTCTCCAAGAAAGAAAGCACCACCACTTGTGCTCTTTCAATCATCTATATCACCTACCTAATCAACATCAGTAAAAATAATGAATGAGAAATATTTACTTGTGGTGTACCATAGTCCATAGCTAATTGTTACTTTGAGATATATAAGAATCCTCTTAAATGCTAATAGATGGCTTTTTCTGGGATCTACTTGAAATATTCCAACTATAGCGATAGCCTACATAATTTATGGTCTTATAGTTGTCAACTATAAAACACTATCAATGATATATCTATATAAGGTTTGGTCTACTTCTAAACATTCATCAATTTTGGTAATTTTGCAACTTGTCACCATTGGAGTGCTCACTAAAGAACAATCTTCCATTCCAAATTTCTTTAACCCTTCTTTGAGATACTTTCCTTGAGAGATAAATATGCATTTGGGGATTTGTGTGATTTCCAATCCAAGAAAGTAGTTAAGCTCTCCATGCATGGACATCTCAAAATTTTCCTTCATATCAACTACAAATTCATTGTTCAACAAATCTGAATTACTTACAAAGACGATATCATCAACGTATACTACCACCACAATGAATTTTCAATCCTTTTCTTTGACATATAGGTTACTATCATTTGCTCCTTTTTTGAATTCACACTTGTTTAGGTATTTATCTAGCTTGGAATACCAAGATATGGAGGCTTGTTTTACACCACACAAATCCTTCTTAAGTATGCATACATACCCTGGTTTCTCTGCCAGCTAAAATTCTTTAGGATGTTCTACATAAACTTCTTCCTAGAGCTCTCCATTTGACATCAATTTGATAAATTTTGAATTTCTTAAAGCAAGCATATTCCAAAAAAAATCTTATTTCTTCTAATCTAGCAATAGGACCAAAAGTTTCATTAAAATCTAGGCCTTCTATTTGAGCACATCCTTTGCATACCAATCTAGCCTTGTTTCTTACCACTTTTCCACGGTCATTCAACTTATTTTTGAAAACCCACTTTGTGCCAATGACATTCTTGTCAGCAAGCCTTGGTAAAAGTTTCCAAGTCTGATTTTTCTTTATCTGGTCCAATTCTTGATTCATAGCCTTTAACCAATTTTGTTCTTGACTAGCTTGAGCAATATCTTTTGGTTCCTCCATCGACAACAGAGCAACATGTGCTTGTGTAGGGGAATTGATTGACTTCCTTCTTATTTGCACTCCAAATTTTAATTCACCAACAATATGACCAACTAGGTGATGTTTTTTATGTGCCTTGGTGGACCTTTGGCTTGAGGACTATAAGGTTCTTCCTCGCTTTCTTCTACAACTGCCTCACCATTCTCATTAACAATGCTTACTGGTTCATTAACACTGGCTTTTTCGAGCTATTTCAATTCTTGGTCACCATGCTCATCTACCTTCACATTGATGCAGTCAATAATTCTCTTGTTAAATTTATTGTAGCACCTGTAAACTTTGTTATTCTATGAATAACCTAGAAAAAATCCTTCATTAGCTCTAGCATCGAATTTCCCAAGTTTCTCATTATTTCTCTTGAAGTAGCATCAGTGGCCAAAATTTTTGAAGCGTTTAATTGTTGATGGTCTGCCACACCACACGTCATAATGTGTTTTTCCACTACTGGTTCAAAAATGAGCCTTGTTGATAATAATTACTACTGTATGAATTGCCTCTGCCCAAAACCTTTGTTGAACTTTCTTTTCTGTCATCATAACTCTAACTAAATGTTGCACTGACCTATTTTCTCACTCTACAACACCATTTTGTTGAGGAGTCTATGCTATGGTAAACTGCCTCTTAATTCCATTTTATTTGTAGAAATCATTAAATTCTGTTGAAGTGAACTCACCTCCATTATCTGGTCTTATGATTTTGATTTTGCAACCAATTTCATTCTCAGCCATAGCTTTGAATACTTTAAACTTTTCAAAAGCTTCAAATTTCTCTCTAAGGAATGAAACCCATATCATCCTACTAAAATCATCAATGATTTGCATAAAATATAGCTTACCTATGGTTGATTGTGTTCTTGATGGTCCACACAAATAAATGTGTACCAGCTGCAATGGTTTTCCTGAATTTTTTTGGTTTCCCTTGAAAGAATCTTGATCTTTCTTTCCTAGTTGGCAAGATTTTCAAATAATATTCTTTGGCTTTGAAAGCCTAGGAAAATTCTTAACTTCTTTTTTCTTGCTAAGATTGACAATTTGGTCAAATTTCAGATGTCCAATCCTTTTGTGCCACAACTAGCTCTCATTTGTCTTTGATGAGTAACACTTTTCTATCTTTTCTTTGAGCACATAGACATTATATTTTGTTCTTACAACTTCAAAAACTATTTATCCTGTACCTATGGAATTGATTTGATAATTTTTATATTTTAAAACCACAACATAGCCTTGATCACACATCTGAGGCACACTCAGCAGATTATGTTTTAGCCCATCAACATACAAAACGTTCTTAGCTTTACCTTTTCCATTTGAGAGACTGACCACTCCTTTTGTAATTATTTTGATTAGAGCATTGTTACCAAAGGTCACATTACATTTTTCAATAGGTTTCCAAGTGAGAAACTTTCTTATATCTCCTTTCACATGCCTAGAATATCCATTGTCCACATACCAATGGCTCCCACTATTGTGAGCATACAAGGCAATGTCACATTTCTCTGCTTTCTCTTTCTATTTCTAGAATTTGGGCTTCTGATTAATTTTCTTAATAACTTGTTGAAAAGTGTGCAACAAGAAATGCTAAATTTAGAAAGTGCTAAAAATAGCATGTCTAAAAATAGGAATTTGGCCACCTTGGGTGAGAGGTGAAACTACTAAAAATAGAAACTTCTAAAAATAGCATTTTTGGGTCCCTCCCTATTTTTAGCAGTCCCTAGTCTAACTATAGGAAGTAAAAATGAATTTGGTCTTACCAGTAATTTAAAATATTAATTAATTAATCTCCATGAGTTAATTAGTTATGGAAAATTAAACTTGAAGTATTTGTGAGATCATGCAATTATTTTCTCTCTTGATTTAGGAATTTATCCCTTGATTAAAGGAGATAAGGTTTAGTTCTATAATGAGAGAATCAGTTGACTTAGTTTAAACTAGTCAAGTCCAGTTAGATTATTTTAACACGTTGTTAAAATTAATGAGATATAGTTTGTTGATGCTTGCATGCATGCGACAACTATTATTTTTAGATAACTGTGTATTCACTCATGGATAACTGATGCATGTCAGTTCTATCAGAGACTCAGTTGAGATCAGATGAGGGACAATGTACTATCAGATGCTAGGATATTTCTAGTAAGTATTCCTTGCATGAGGAAGGAATCTATTTTCTTCTATGACTATGTAGTTGGACCTGAGGTGACAGCAGGTATGATTAGGCCAATTTACAGCCTATATATTAAGGCCTAGGTAGTCCATGATTTTCATCTTCTGATTATAGAGAGAGCAGGATAGCTATTGAGCTGATTCTTTTTGTATGTTGTTGAGGATCTCCACTTGATTGATAATACAGTGTTGGGGTTTTATGCTGGTGCTTTCCCCAGTGATATATTATGTGTTATGTGTGATTGATTCCTTCTTATCAGTTATATGTGTTCATGATTGATGTTGCTCATATTCAATTAAGCTTCCGCAAAGTTTATGGTAGATGTAGATCTAGTATTATCCTTTAGTACATTGCATATATTAGTTTGATCTACAAGTGAAATTTCTACATGATATCAGTGAGCTAGCTGATTTGTAGAGAAAATTCTACATGGTATCATAGCATAGGTGATCAAGGAAGAATAGTATACAAGAAGGAATTCAAAGTATTTTTCGAGATATAGATCTCAAGTTCACCTCACATCTATTTCACCGATGGTGTTCTATGGTTTGAGGCTTGAGTATGCCCTTGATGGCAGCTCAAACTATATAGCTTGGAAGGATCGCATGGAGGCAATATTGGAATATAATGGCCTTAAGGACTTCATTGATCAAGAAGTCCCTAAGCCTACTGATGCTACTCAACTGGCGGAATGGAAGAAGTGTGTGGCTAGAGCTAGGAGAATTCTCTTGGAGGGAGTGCGAGATCACATTGTCTCGAGCCTCCATGGGAAGGAGACTTCGTATGCAATGTGGAAAACATTGAAAGATTTATATCAGAATAGCAGTGATCATAGGAAGCTAGCACTAAAGGACAAATTTTGAAAGATCAAGTGTGAAAAGGATGAGACAATCTCTAAGTATCTGACCAAGCTCATCACATGCAGGGATGAGCTTGCAAGTGTAGGAGTCGTGACAGCTAATGATGATATGGTGAGTCTAGCACTCCTTGGCCTTCCTAAGAGCTGGCATAGCTACCAGGACTTAGTTAATGAAAGGGAAAAACTACCAGATTTGGAACAACTATGGTCGGATTTGATGCAAGAGGAGATCAGATGGAGCACCAGAAATGGTTCTTCATCCATGGAGGATGAGGAGAACTGTGCCTTAGTGAGTAAGGCAAAGAAGGGGAAGGAGAAGGTTTCTCTTTCTGAATCTAGTTCCTCCAATGGTGGGAAGAAGGTTGACAAATCGAAAGTGTGATGCTTTTGTTGTCATGAGGTGGGCCATTATGCTGCAAATTGTCCACATAGGAAATCCAAGAAGGGATCTGGGGAAGGATTTGAAGGTGAGGCACTTGCTTCATAGTTTGAGTTGGATTTTACACTCTTCACATGCATGGTTTCATCCATGGTGGGAAGTGGTTGGTTTCTTGACAGTGGAGCTTCTTTCCACATGACTGGCGACAAGAGTTTGTTCAGTACTTTGGAGGAGAAAGATCTCTAGATACTCATAGCAATGGGTAATGATGAAAAGTATAGTTTTTCAAGAGTAAGCACGGTTATTTTTCAGAGGGAGCATGGAGCTCGCCTTACCTTGACCAATGTCAAGTATGTACTAGGACTGAAGAGAAACTTGGTGTCGATCGCGATGCTAGAAGACAGAGGCTATGATGTAGTCTTCAGTAAGGGAAAGTTTTTCCTTAGACACATCATCACTAGACAGGTGAAGCAGATTGGTTCATGGGTCAAGAACTTGTATGCTCTTGAGGTTCAAGATGCATGCAAAGCCTTGAGCAGCAAGGCAATTGATGGAGACTTGGTGGTTGAGAGGGAGGGTATATTACCTCTCAACATGCAGCACCAGAAGAAGTCTCAGACAATTGTGAAGGATCCATGATTGGTGCAGTAGCTTCAGGAGGTTGTAGAGTAGCCACAACAGGAGAAGCTAAGAGGAGATCGAGTAGAGACATCTACTCATGCAGAGACCTCCAGTAGGGGGAACTTCGAGTCAGGTGGGCAGAGGGATCACATGCAGCCATACCTCCAGGTAGGAGGTGGGATGATATTGATCAGGTGCTCATGTCCTAAGTGTCGTAAAATGCTCAAAATTTAAAATGCTCAGAACTGGTTCAAAGTTGAACGACTGGAAAGTTCTCGTCTTCTTGATTCTGGCACCACAAACAGTTCAAAAAACAGTCGCCATATGAGGAAGTTATGGCAAAAAGAAGAATTTGTCAATAACATTGGAAATTTTAATTTTTCAAAAAAATAAATTAAAAAAGGAATATTCTGCAAAATATTCCTTGGAATATTCCAGGGAATATTCCCTTGTTTCAGCCAATCACAGGATGCCACGTGGTAGGCCCAGAGGCCGCCACATGGCCCAATGATGACGTCAGCATATCCAATGGGCGCATATAAAAGTTTTTTTGGCACTAGCAAGTTTTGAACCCGCAACCTCATAACCAGCAATCAAACGCATTACCGTTGCACCACACGACACTACTTGGTAAAAAGTGCGAAGAAAATCAAATTTTAATGGTAAACTTGTTTTGGGCGGAAACCAAAGGGGGCCAGCCCCTAAGGGCCAGCCCCCCATTCCATATGACCGCGGGCCCAGAACCAAGGGCTTAAGCCCCAACCGCCAGCACTAACCACCAGCACGAAATCCAAGATAAACCCCAGCATTTAATGTAACTGCAGTTCATTTGGCGGAGATTCTGGCAGGAGCACCAAAATTGGCGGGCCCGCCATATTTGGCGGGCCTAACTGGACTCCAACTAAAGTTAGCTGGAGTGTTTCTAGGCATAACTGGAGGAAAACTTTAATTGGCCATAACTTTGGCTAGGAAAGGCGGTTTTGGACGAATTTTTTTTTATTTTGGGTATTTTCGACCTTCTGAAGCCATTGGTGTAGGTATTATAGCCATCTAAGGTCATTTTCAGAGGTTTTGGAGCCATGAAATTTCTAGGAGCCACTAGGGTCCAGTATTGTGAAGACTGTATAGGGTTGCAGGTATCCATTGGAGGTGATCCAATAGTCAATCCTGAAGGATTCAAGTATTCTGAATCTGTTTTTACCCTATTCCACCTGTAGATGCTTCTATTCAGCTGTATATTCAATTTGAGCATTTAATTAAAACAAGGACAGGCCCATTTGGGGGCTTTGGACCCAGCAGACGTAGCCCAGGAGGGGTGAACTGCTTTATCAACTTCTTTTGCATTTGTGGTTGATTTATTTTGTCGAACAAATTCATTTTAGTGTGTTAAACAGTAAAAGAAAATAAATCTGCTATGCTTAAATGGGTCATGAACAGCTGAAAATTTCATTTGTTTTCTTTCTACAAGACATGGAAATCTTTTAAACATGTATATTTCTGAATTGAATACCTTGCAAACAATTTACAAGTAGTTTCAAATTCAGATCAAGTTGGTATCAGAGCTCAGGGTTTTGTGCAAAGATCTTCTAACTGTCTTGCAAGTATTGATGCTTACCAGGTTGAAACTTAAAAGAGGGGAAGGATAGTTGACTAGAGAACGAGAGAATCCTCAGTCAAGGAAGGCCAGAGAGCCATCACCTCCACCTTCATTTTCACCCTCAAGAGTCTCAACAGAAGCTTAAAAAATGTCTGCACATGAAGGAGAAATTCCTGCAAACATGGATCCAAAAGAAGAAGAAAGAGTCTTCAGAAAGGCTTTCTTGGACCTCACTGAAATGGTGAGGATATTGTACCAAGAAAGAAATGAGAAATTGGCTGGAGAAGGGTCCAAACATCCACATGAAGGAGAGGGCTCTTCAGGAGGTAAGAAGGATGATGATCATTCTAAGAAAGGACATGGAGGAAATGGTGATCCACCACCCCCATCATCACCTTCTTCCTCTTCATCCTCGTCTTCTTCTTCTGTGCATAAGCATAGATCCTCTGGAAAAAGTCCTTTTTTGAAGCTTGATGTAAAATTCGAATTACCTATGTTTAATGGTGAAGTGAATGCAGAAAAGCTTGACAATTGGATTAGGCAGTTGGAAGTTTACTTGAGGATCCAGAATATGCATGATGATGCCACAAAGATTCAGTTAGCTTCTTTGAGAATGGATGGAGCAGTATTGGTCTGGTGGGAGGCCAAGACTAAAGAGGAGATCAAGAAATTTGGTAAGGTTACCTTAACATGGCCTGAATTTCTATTAGCCATTAAAAAACAGTTTTATCCTCTTGCTCACATGCAGAAAGCCGTTATGAATTGGCAAAATTTCAGACAACTTAAGGGTCAGAGTGTCCAAGACTACACCCAAGAATTCAGGAGAAGAGCTCTCTTGTTAGGAGTAGATTTACAGACCCAAGAAACCTTGCTGAAATACATTGGTGGCTTGCATAGCTACCTTAGACACACCATCTTGATGTTTAACCCTACTAGCCTGGACGAGGTTTGTGTCCAAGCTACCCATTTAGAGGCAAGGGGAAAAAACACATTTGAAGAGGGTAGAAACAAGCCCCCCAAGGGGAAAAACAAAGAGAAAACCTCCAAGGGAAAGGGAAAAAAGAATGCATCTGTCAAACAGGAGAGTGAGAAAGTGATCTGTAAACATTGTTCTAAACTAGGTCATGAGGAGAAAAACTGTTGGAAATTACATCTTGAAAAAAGACCTAAATCTAACAAATCCAAAGGGAAACAGAAAACTGTTGCTACTACATCTACACCACAGGATTTAGGGGATGATTCAGGTGATGAAACCAAAATTGCAGCCATGGGTTTGAAAAACTTGAAGGGAAAAGAAATTGAAACTCAAGCCAGCACTAGTACCTCAAACTGCCATGTACAAGCTCCTAATGAGGAAGAAAGAATTGAACTGTTTCATGTGAGGGTGATTTCAAAACATACTAAAATTGACACACTTTTTGATAGTGGGTCACAAGCAAACCTTATATCAGAGGACTTGGTCAAGCAGCTTAAGCTTGAGACCGTTCCACATCCGAAGCCATATCCACTTGGATGGATTTGCAAGGATGCAAATTTACAAGTTTCAAGGAAGTGCACATTGCGCTTTGCAATTACTGCACATTTTATTGACATAGTTGAACTTGATGTGGTACCTTTTGATATAGCAGGAATTGTTTTGGGAAGTCCTTACTTGTTTGACAGGAAAGCTATCTTTCATCGCCATGAAAACAAATATCATCTTTTCAAAGATGGCAAGGAGTTCATTGTTAGAGCTCATTGCAAGAAGACAAATATAGCGATGGTGAATGCAGGACAGGTAAAAAGGCTGGTCAATTCAAGTAAGAATTTTGTTCTTCTTATGATTAAGCCCAAGGTTGATGTGAATCATGAGTCATTTGACAATTGTGATCCAAAACTTAAAACAGATCTATATGATGTAGTTGATGCATATCATGAGATGTTTTAGGAGCCAACAGGTTTGCCTCCTAAGAGGGAGATTCAGCATGAAATCCATTTGCATCCAAATTGTCCTCTTCCAAACATAGGCATGTACTGCATGTCTATTATGGAGAATGCTGAAATAAAGAAGCAAATCAAGGACTTGTTGGACAAGGGTTTCATAAGGCCAAGTACTTCGCCATGTGGGTCACCGATTATATTGATTCCAAAGAAAGATGGTGCTTGGCGTATGTGTGTTGATTTCAGGGCCTTGAACAAGATAACGGTAAAGAATCGTTACCCACTCCCAAGGATAGATAATTTGCTAGACCAGCTGAAAGATGCTCGATATTTCACTAAGCTAGACTTGCGCAGTGGATATCATCAAGTAAGAATTGAAGAAAGTGACATTTGGAAGATAGCCTTTACAACCAAACAAGGACTCTTTGAGTGGCTTGTGATGCCGTTTGGTTTGTGCAATGCACCTGCAACTTTCATGCGGGTAATGGATGATGTCTTGCGTCCTTTTCTTGATGATTTCGTTATTTTCTACTTAGATGACATCTTAATTTTCAGCAAGTCTAGAGATGATCATGTCATGCATGTTAGGAAAGTGCTTGATGTTTTGAAGAAGAATCAGTTATTTCTTAAAATGTCAAAGTGTGAATTTGGAAAGACTTCTTTGGTTTATTTGGGACATATAGTAGGAGGAGGTGCTTTGAGAATTGATCCTGCTAAGATTGAGGCTATTGTGAAGTGGCCTACTCCCAAATCCATAACAGAGGTAAGAAGTTTTTTGGGTGCAGCTCAATATTGGAGGAATTTTATCTCTAACTTCTCTTCTATAGCAGCTCCTATGCATGCAGTGACAAGTGTGAAGCATGCTTTCCAATGGGGAGGCAAGCAGCAAAAAGCTTTCGAATCTTTGAAAGAGAAGATTAGTTCAGCTCCGGTCCTTGCATTACCGGATTTGAGACAGCCATTTGAGATACAAACCGATGCTAGTGATTATGCCATAGGTGCAGTTCTTCTACAGCATGGTAAGCCTATTGCTTTTCATTCTGAAACTTTTAATGGTGCTGTTGTAAATTATCCTACATATGATAAGGAGTTGTATGCATTGGTACAAAGCATCAAAAAGTGGAAACACTATTTGATGGGCAAAGAAACTGTTATACATACCAACCATCAACCCTTACAGTACTTGCAATCACAAAGCAAGTTACAACAGTCACGACACTTCAAATGGATGGGCTTCTTGCAACAGTTCCATTTGGTAATAATGTACAAGAAAGGTACTTTGAATAAGGTTGCTAATATGCTTTCAAGGCCTATTATTGGTGTTGTTACTTTACTTAAGAATGATTCCATTGTACATGATAGTTACATAGAACAATATGCATCTGATGATGACTTTAAAGATGTGTATGCTAACTTGAGTAAAGGGAATCATGTAGAGAAAAATGACTATCACATGCATAACAATTTGCTGTTTCATTTGGGCAAGTTGTGTATACCATAGGGGGAGAGGATAAATGTCATAAGAGAAGCTCATTCTTCTCTTATTGCTGGCCATTTTGGTGTGAGCAAAACAGTTGCACATCTACAGAGGTATTGCTATTGGCCTCGTGGTGAGCTCCAGTATTGTAGCAATAATGCTACAACTCCTGGGGCTTCCTGTCTCTTAATTTTATCAACCCGGTAGTTCGTACAAACTTGGAAGCGACGGTGCTATATGCACAAGTACTAGCTCTTGTCGCAGCTGTCACTTGGTCAGCTGGCACAAGTCCGCTAGGGCTCAAGCCAACTTCTATAGGCTCTCAGAAGAAGCTTGCTAATTGATGGACGAAATCTATTCTCAAAGGAAAGCTACTTTACTTGACAAAAATGGACTGAAAGCAAATCAAAGCATGTAAACCTAGGAAACCCTAATTTGACTAGTCTAACCTCTATAATGCAAAGAATGTGAATGAAACTTCTACCAATGCTGTCATTACCTCTAATAAGTGAAAATGCATGAATCTAAGCTGCTTGCATCTGAAAAGACATGTTTTTGTATTTTTTCTTTAAGTGGATGGAATGATTGTGATTTTGTGCTTATTAGGGTTTGGTTGTGCAGATGGGATGGAGAAGGAAGGAAAGCGTGGGAAAGGTTG
Source organism: Pinus tabuliformis (assembly GCA_031772625.1). Lineage (NCBI taxonomy): Eukaryota > Viridiplantae > Streptophyta > Pinopsida > Pinales > Pinaceae > Pinus > Pinus tabuliformis. The sequence continues at coordinate 51,871,053 of CM062819.1, forward strand.
GGGAGGCTAGGAGAGGTCCCCAGGGATCCTTAGCATCCATCCACAGAGGTTCCTCACGTTCAGAAGCTCAGCAACCGAGTGAGTGGCCTCCTACAGGATGTCTGCAGGGGATCCTACAGGAAACTCAGAGGTTTCTACAGGAAGTCTACAAATTGCTACAGGATGACCTACCATGGGTGTTTGAAGTGATGGAGGAGTGATGGAATGGTAGGGGGAGATATGTAAGGTAGGAATAAGGCTGGTGATGGCTCAGAAGTGGAGGGATAGGATGGGGAATGAGTGTAGGGAGTAGGTTGGAAGATAGAGGGCTATGTCAATGAAAGGGCTAAAGAATGAAGTTACGTGAGGAGTGGAGGAATTTGGAAGATAACAGAGCGGAGCAGTGGTCAAGGATGTGGTTGCATGCATGGTCAAGATGAAGGAGAAGGTAATGGAATGAGGGAGAGCAGTGTAAATGAAACAAATGCTTATGACTGTCACCAAGACGAAAATGCATTCACCTAGACTACCTGTGCTATGAATTCAATGAACAGCAATCCAAAACGCGAAGAGGAATGTGCCTGAAGCTGTGATGAAGGTGTGTGGTGCAGGTGTGAATTACATGGAAGCATCTAACATAACCGTGACTGTGTTGCAGCAATCATGAAGTAAAGAAATGCGTATTTTTGGTGGTTGGTTATGGACTGCACCCCAATCTCTAACAGAGATGGCAGTGGGCCTTTACAACCTTTTTGCTGGAGCTCCAATGATTTATAACCATCCTCCTATTGAACTTAAGCAACTGAAACAAATGCACCATAAACTAATCCTATCTAAGCTCATGAAAAAGACTAAGTTAACAAACTGTAAATTCGAATTGCATGTGAAAGTAAACAAACTCAAAGTGCTGGAACTAAATGCAAACACATTACAACACCGAGGAGATCTATTGCTCTCAGGTTGGGCCCTAACCTGAGAGCTATAGCTCCTTGAGAAAACTCAGAACTAGATCAAAATCTGCCTTCTTTATTCATAATCTGATGTCATGCCAAACTGGCTTACAAAAGGAACAAAAACACAGAGCTGTGCTCAAGAATTACAATAGTAATGCGAAAGTTTCAACAACCTATCAAAGGCTACGGCCTCTATACTTATGCAAAAACGATCATCCAACAGGTGTCCTTGATTTTAGGAGCTCGGCTGTCCAACTGAAGTTTAAACTGCTGATCCTGTAGGACAGTCATAATTGTTGTTCCTGTAGAACAGTTATAACTGCTGTTCCTGTAGAACAGCTGGCTGCTTCTAAGCTCGGTGGGGTTGGAGCTCGGAGCTATGGTGGGAATCACGAGGAGGGTCCCAAGACTGTGGACATCCTCTCCTAAAAACCAGCAGTGCCACCTCATTGTCTCCTTGTCTCCTTTTCACGTGGTCTTTTCTCCCTTTTAATGCAAAAACCTGAAATCATAATGCATTAGTCACGTGGATAGAGTGCCTACCCTTCTTCCTACAAACAACATGAATAAACTAAGAAATGCATGCATAAGCAATAAAAGATGAATGGTTTGAGCAAGTAGAATAGGCCAAAATGAGCCCAAATTGTACCAAAATTGGGGCTCATCATCACCCCCCAGCTGAACCATTTGCTCATCCTTGAGCTTGCTCCTGCTCCTTGTCCTTGGCCGAGGACTCGGGATCGGAACAGGCTCTTTCTTTCCCGCTTTTGAGGGCCCTGCCTTCTCTGCCCCTGGTGGTGACGAGGGTGGCGCTTCTTCCCCCTTTTTCATTTCCTTGAGCCGGGCTTCAGAAGGCGACTGGCTTATTTTTCGTGTCCAGGAAGTGACTTCTGGGCTTCCCTTCTCGGGGGTGGCCTGTGTTTTAGAGGGAGTTCTTGTACTGGGTGAAGTAGGAACACTCCCTAAAGTGGTTTGGCTGCTGGGAGGAGGCTGCGACTTGTCTGCTTTCATTCTCTGACTTCTCCTAGTTTCGGAAGGTAGAGGGATCTCCCTCTCTCTCTTTTCTTTTGGTTTTGCAGGTGTGCTAAGGGCGGCCAGCGCAGCTGCCGCCTCCTTCTCGAGAAGATCAGCCTTCTCTCCCTTGCTTTTTACTTTCCCGGTGCTCCTTGTGGAAGGCCCTTCCCTTTCTATATTCGAGCTTCCTGTAGAAGACCCTACTTTATCCACTTTCGGCCCTCCTGTAGAAGACCCTTTCTTTACAAGCTGTGGGCTTCCTGTAGAAGACCGGTTTTGACCACTACCGGGCTTCCTGTAGAAAACCCCTTCTCTGTTTTTGGGCTTCCTGTAGAAGCCTTCGTCTTCTTTCCTGTAGGCGTTGTTCTAGGGCTTCCTGTAGAAGCCTGCTTTTGTTTTCCTGTAGGGACTGCTTCCGGGCTTCCTATAGAAGCCTGTTCCTGTAGATGCAAATGTCACCACCTTTTCTTGCTTGGCTGCATGGATTTTTCTTTTGGCTTTGGCTACAGGAGCTGACGAGGTGCTTGGGCTGACGGGGACCACCTTAGTTTTGACCGTCCTACTTTTCAACCTCTTTTCTCTTGCTGACAGGATGGGGGTGCCTTCTTTTGCTCTGTCATCCTTTCCCTCCTCCTTCTCCTTTCGTTCTTTCTTCTGTGTTGGAGTCAAGATCTTTTGGCCTTTCCCTTTCTTACTCTCGGCTACTGCCTCTTCTTCCTCACTGCTAGAGGAACCCGTTTCTTCAATCAACATCTTTATATCCCCCTCTCTCGTTAAATTCCTAAATGACTCCCATGAGAGGGGAACTTTATATGAGTGGAGAGCATCCTCCACAAGAAGCTTGATTAGCCCATGGTGGGCTACCTGATCCGGTATGCCGTCCTTGAGCTTTGTAGCGCACTCCATCAAGGACTGTAGCAAAAAGTAAGGAATGCTCAGTCTCTGCTCTGCAGGAAGATCAATCCGGTGTCTTAGTTCATTGAGCAGCCTGAAGTGATATGCAGACACGATGCTGAAACGACCTTCACAGGTGATATATTTCATGATTTGCAAGCTGACTTCGTTCCATGGTGGCAACAGGGTTGTCCTTCTCACCCCATTTTTGTCCTCCGTGAATTCTTCTTCAGGTGGGAAGAACTCTTTCTTGGCTTGCTGGCTTAGCTTCCGTTCGTCTTTATCCCATGGAAGACCCATAGGAAGCTCAGTGATTCTACTGATAGACTGCGGGGTGATCTTGAGGCTTAGGCCTCTGAAATTGACTGTGGCCAGCACCTTGGATTTTGGCCTCAGGGCCTGCAAGAATTCCTCGGCCACTTCCTCATCGTACCCCTGCAACTTATCACAAAAAGACATCCACTGTGCTCGTGTAAAGAGCTCTACCACTGCCTGATTTCTCCTCAATTTATCTGAATCCGTGGGTTCTCGCCTGATAAATCCACCCGGCATGATGAACACGGGGGTTTTGACTAAAGGTGACAAATGCAAAGGAGATTCGGTCTATTTTAGGCAGAGCATGCATACAATTCACAAAACACAGTCTAATTATACTGCTATCCTGTAGAAGCGATAGTATAGGCACAGCAATCCGATATTTTTATGACCAGACTGTGAATAATGATCTTGCCACCTTTGAAAGCCAATTGCGGAAGGAGTTTCAGGGTTACCTTTTTTTCTGCCACCTTTTCTTACGTGAGGAATTCACCTTCCTGTAGAACTGCGTTCCTGTAGAGACTGCTTCCTGTAGGACTGCGTTCCTGTAGAAACTGTTCCTGTAGGAGCAGTGTGCAAACTTCGGGGAGGACTGTAGTTGGCCAGCGGTCGAGATGTGCTTCACTGGCGTTCTGGTAGCCGAAAGCTCGGCGTATCAACGTGCAGAGGAAATCAGAAGAGCCACTCGAGTTTTGAAGTGGAGGTTGATGAATACATGCGCATAATCTAGCCGGTTAGATTTTGAATCGGCGCAGCGCGTGGCGCGGGGGGTGAGCTGTCCCCGCCGGACCGTTGGGCGATGTCACCCATCATTCGCCTGCATATTCACTCGCTGCCGCATTCATTCCCACAGATCTGTCGCCGCCCTTTTCAGTTAAACTCGTTTCTCGGTTAACGGGACTATCCTCACGTGCGTGCTGCGTATTTTCTTTGTCGTGGCTGCCACCCAATCATCCGACTATACCATAACTAGCCGACGTGGCCAGTCAACTGGCCATACGGCTGCTCAACCATTCATTTCTACGCCATGCAAACAAATCAAAGTAATACTCATGCGATTTGGTGGAAGGAAGGGTTGAGACACTTACCTGCGCGCGGTTGCACACGATTTTTCAGTTTTTGGACAACGGGGAGCGGATCTACCTGCTGCATGCGGCTTACACAGTCCCGGAGGCTCATGGTTACAGGATGCTGGCGATGGAGTGGATGCTCTGGTTGCCTACGCTCGTGTGTTGTTTGCAGATGGCGGTGCTGTGAATGGTATCCACTCATGCAGGTTTGACTGTTACAGGATTCCCGCGGGGTGCCTTGTAACAGTCTCACCTCCTTGGGTGCATGCTGCACGACGATGGATAGAATCTTCTGATCACGCTCCCGGAGCTTCTGATGCTCGACATGGATGTGGTATGAGCTCTCGGTGCTTGTTTTTCTTTGACAAATGGCTTTACCACGAGAACTCATTGATCTGGTTTGCTGGTGCAGGGATCTTGGTTGCATGGCGACGAGGATGGTGGAGCAAGGTAACAGCTTCGTGCATGGGCCCAAAAGAGGCTTGCATGCATCCAAACCAACCCGTAGTCATCAGATATGTTCATGAAATGCATTCTGGGCCGTTCTGAGCTTCTACAGGGAGTTTCCTGTAGAAATACAGAGCTTCCTGTAGACAGACAACTCTTCCTGTAGAAATTTGCACCTTCCTGTAGAAATTTGCACCTTCCTGTAGAAAATCGCACCTTCCTGTAGAAAATCTGCGTCTTCCTGTAGGAGACTCAATCTATAATGAAAGTGCACATACCTTGAAGAACATAAGCATTCTTGGAGGAGGTGCTGATGAGGTGTCCTGGCTGCATGATAAGGACTTTTGGCCTTGAGTTGAGAGGGTTCCTCTCCTCCATAGAACACCTGCAAGCTGCATGCAACTTCCACATAAAAACTTGTTGATCTTGTATTTTTTCTTTTTGTTTTTTTTTTCTTTTTTTTTTTTGAAAGATAGCAGGGGCGCCTCAATGAGGTTTTCACCCTTACCACCTGCCTTAAGCGCCTCACAGAGGTTTTCACTCAAGGATCTTTATCTCTTTTTTCTTTTTTTCTTTTTTTGAAAGATAGCAGGGGCACCTCAATGAGGTTTTCACCCCTACCACCTGCCTTAGGCGCCTCAGAAAGGTTTTCACCCAAGGATCTTTATTATTTATTTATTATTATTATTATATATATATTTTTTTTTTTTTAGATTCTTCAGGGTGTGCCCAAAGCAGGGGCAGAACCCTTCTCTATGACCAATACTGCCTTCTCCATAGTTTCGATGAACTCTTGTCTTGATGGAGGCTTCCTGTAGATCTTCAATCGATGCCCATTGACAAGCATGGGGATGGCTTCCTCATCAATGGTCCGAATAAGAACAGATCCATTGTCATGACATTTTTCCACTGAATATGGCCCGAGCCATCTGGTTCTCAGCTTTCCCTTCAAATCTTTGTATCTGGAATCATACAACAAAGCCCAATCTCCCGGCTGAAATTGCTTGTCATGGAGATGTTGGTCATGCCACACCTTTCTCTGAAGTTGGACCACTTCTGAGTGAAGGAGGGCCTGCATGCGGTGCTCATCCAGTCCATTCAGCTGCAATATCCTTTCTTGTTGTGCATGGCTGAGATCTAGATCCAGCTGAGCTGCCATCCTCAAAGTGTTGTATTCGAACTCAATGGACAGCAAAGCCTTCTTCCCATAGACCAGCTCATAAGGTGTGAAGCCGGTGGTGGTCTTCCAAGTGGTGTTGTAAGCCCATGTGGCTTCAACCAGGCGATCTGCCCAGTCCTTTCTGCTGCTGCTCACCACCTTGGTCAAGATCCCTTCTAATGCTCTATTGGTGACTTCCACCTGCCCATTTGCTTGAGGATGATAGGGGGTGGAAGTCCTATGCTTGATCTTGTGATGAGCTAGTAGATCTTCGACCATGTTGGAGGTGAACTGGCTCCCTTGATCGGTGACCAGCTCTCTTGGATAGCCAAACTTATAGAAGATGTTTTCTCTTAAGAACTCGACCACCCTTTCTTCTGTTGCTGCTTTGATTGCTTTGGTCTCTGCCCACTTTGTCAAATAGTCAGTGCACACAATGATGTAAGACCTTTGCCTTGAAGGAGGGTTGATTGGGCCCACAAAGTCCATACCCCACTTCTCAAATGGCTCAAGAGTCACTTGAGGTTGGAGAGGCATCTCATCCCTTTGGGTCGGTTTCCCCATTCTTTGGCATTGGTCACACTGACTGACATATCTTCTGACATCTTGATGAAGTGTGGGCCAATAGTAGCCTGCCTGCAGGATCTTGAAGGCAGTTCTCTTTGCTGCAAAATGTCCTCCATAAGGCCCATCATGACAGGTGAGGAGGAGGTCAAAGACTTCCTCCTCCCTTACACAACGCCTTAAGATCTGATCGGGGCCAAGCTTGAACAGATTGCCCCCGATCCAGGTAAATGAGGCACTCTTTCTGATGATTCTGCTCTTCTCTTTTGAAGAGAGGTGCGAAGGGAACTGAGCTGAAACAAGGTAGTTTGCTATATCAGCAAACCATGGAGAGAGTACTAAGATAGCAAACAGATGCTCTTCAGGCATCTGGTCATCCACCGTCCCATCTTCATCTGCAGACAAATCCAATCTAGATAAAAAATCAGCAACAACATTTTCTCTACCTGGTTTATCAACAATGGTTAAGTCAAACTGCTGCAATAAAAGTAACCATCTAATAATACGAGCATTCACATCTGGTTTATTCATTAAATATCGGATTGCAGCATGGTCAGTATGTACAAATGTTTGATAGCCAGTGATGTAATGTCGGAACTTGTTCAGTGCATGGACCACAGCTAAGAATTCTTTCTCGGTTACAGTGTAATTCAGCTCAGCTTTGGACAAGTTTTTGCTAACGAAGTAAATGGCATATGGAAGTTTTTGCTCAACTTGTCCTAAGGCTGTACCTATGGCTTTGTTCGAGGCATCAGTGTGGATGTGGAAGGGTAGGGCCCAGTTTGGACCTCTCAAGATTGGTGCTGACACTAACTTGTCTTTTAATTCATTCAAACTCTTCTGACAATCATCAGTGCAATTAAACTCCACATCTTTTGCCAACAGTCCAAACAATGGCGAGGCTAGCTTGCTGAAGTCTTTAATGAATCTTCGGTAATATCCTGCTAATCCCAAGAAACTCCTAACATCCCTTACCTTCTGTGGAGGTGGAACCTTCTTGATTAGAGCAATTTTGTTAGGATCCACCTGTAACCCTTGGCGAGAGATGGTATGGCCTAGCACGGTCCCTTCAGTCATTAGGAATTCACATTTTTCAGGGCTAAGGGACAAGTTCATCTCGATGCACTTGGTTAGGACTTTTCCCAAATTGGACAATGCTTCCTGGAAGTTGGCCCCATAAGGAGTAAAGTCATCCATATAGATTTCTATTGCATCATGGACCAGCTCCGAGAAGATGCTCAAGACAGCTCTCTGGAAGGTAGCAGGAGCATTGCATAGCCCAAAGGGAAGGACATGGTAGGCAAAGGTACCCCAAGGACAGGTGAAGGTGGTCTTATCTTGGTCTTCCGGGCTGATTTGAATCTGGTTGTACCCGCTGAACCCATCTAGGAAAGAGAAGAACTTCTTTCCTGCCAGTCCATCCAACACTTGATCTATGAAAGGTAGAGGGAAATGGTCTTTCTTGGTAGCTTTGTTCAGTTTTCGGTAGTCCACACAGATTCTCCATTTCCCATTTTTCTTGGGAACCAAGACCAGAGGGGACACCCATTCACTATCTGAGATGGGGTAGATGAATCCGGAATCCAACAGTTTCTGCAATTCTTCCTTGACAATGTCCTTAAGGGCTGGATTCATTCTCCTCCGGGGTTGCCTAACCGGTTTACAATCCTCTTTGATGTATATATGATGGGTACAGACCGAGGGATGGACTCCTTTCATCTCCTTATAGCTCCAAGCAAAAGCATCTAGGTGGTTGGCCAACAGACTACACAGCTCCTTTTCCTGGGAAGGAGATAGGGAGGAGCTGATCTTTAATGCTCTCTCAGGGCCGAACTCCACGTTTTTGACTCTGGGAGTGACAGGGTTGGTTGTACAAAGGTCCACTAAGGTGCTAGCTTGGGCATCCTCCACCAACTTCTCTAAGGATAATGCACTGGAAGGTGGATTCTGGATCAGAGTCTCAATCAAGTCATCCTCGGTTGGAGGGTCTCTTCTAGTGGTATCTAGGGTGCATAGAGGTGCTGAGTACACCTCGTCTTCCTCTCCTTCTTCTAACCAGAGTGGTAAATCATGCTCTAAGGAGGGTTGGGCAGGAGGGTATAGGACTAGCTGCTTGGACATGGGACCATTTTTGATGGTCATATTTCCTGCACGACAACTTATGTAAGCATCTGCAGTAGCTAACCAAGGCCTTCCCAAAATGAGAGGATATCCAGTAAGCTTGGCCTTTGGTTACAGAACCAGGAAGTCTGCAGGGTATTCCCAAGAATCAATAGAGACCAAGACATCCTCCACAATCCCTTCGGGAGTCACGGTGGAGTGATCTGCTAATTGCAGTACTGTCGAGGTCTTCCTTAAGGAACCCTGAAGATTGAGTTTAAGCATAGTATCTCTGGTCATCACATTAATGGCAGCTCCCAGATCAATCAAGGTGTGAGGTATAATGGTGCCATTGATGTGGACATCTACTACAGGACTTCCAGGATCTAGGTACTTTGGGCAGATGACTTGTCCTAGCATAAGGTCGGACAGTTGTCCTATGACATTGATAGTTGAGGCATCTTTCTTTCTCCTGCCTGGGTGTTTAAAGCACTTTTCCTTAACCAGTTTGTTGTATATGGGCACATCCTTGATGGCTTGGAGAAGTGGTATCTTCACACACAACTGCTTGAGCTCTCCCAGAAGCTCATCTTCTTCCGGGTTGGGTTGTGTGGTGGTTGCAAGTCTCTCAGGAAAGGGTGGAATAGGCTTTGGTTCACTCTCCTGATGGTCTTCCTCATCCTCTGGGGGAGGAGGTTAGCGATCTGGAAGAGTCTTTCCAGATCTAAGATTGATCTCCTGGATCTCCACAGCATAGGTAGGACATGATGTTTCCCCAGTGTATACCTGCTGAGCCTGTCTATTGTTGGGGTTCGGGTTCGGTTGAGCAGGCATTTGAGGTTGCCTTGGAGGAGCAGGAGGTAAAGGCTGAGGTTGAACTGGTGGTGGAGGCAAAATGGCAGGAGGAGTGTTGTATTGGGGCCTCCACCCCGACTGAGGTGCACTCCACTGAGGCTGTGACTGGGTGTGTGAATGATATGAATGAGAAGTAGGTTGAGTAGGGTACTGAGGTGGATAAGACCATGGAGGAGGCATGGACCAAGAAGGATGAGCAGGGGGACCCCAAGAAGGCATGGGAGTCGATTGGTTGGGGTTATAATAAGCTTGTGGTGCCCCTTGCATTCCCTGCTGATAAGGTCTAGATCCTTGTGGCCTCCTTTGGTTGATGAAGTAGAGAGGTTCAGTGGGGGCTTCGGTCCCTTGGTACATGGCTTTAAACCCAGGTAAGGTTGGACACTGATTTGTTGGATGGTCCTCCTCACAAACAAAACACACTTCAACCGAGTGCAATGGGCATTCGTTCTTAGGGTGTCTTCTGGTGCACCTAGGGCAGAAGACAGCCAAGGCTCTCTCAGCTTCTTCCTTCTTCTGCTGGATCCTGAATGTGTCTAGCTGCATGGCAATGGTCTGTCTCACCTCACTCTTAAGATCTTCTAGTTGGTTTGTAAACTCATGTTTGGAGAAAGGGACACCAGTGGAGAGGAGATTTCCTCTACCTCGTTTCCTAGCTGCCTTGGAATGATTTCTAAACACAGTCTTGATGTCCTCATAAGGCAGTTGGTAAATGTCCCCCCCAGCTAACATGTGAAGGGTATCTAAGAGATCTTCAGGGACTCCTCGGAGTAGAACCAACTTGAGGGATTCAGGGTCAAGTGTGCACCTGGCCCGTTTATAGCTAAGTTGGAACCTCTCCTCATAATCCTCTAAGGACTCATCATTTCCCATGGTCATCCGAAAGATTTCTCCCTTGGTTTCCTTAGACCTACAGTAATCCCTATACTTGGTATTGAAGGCTTGCTGCATCTGAGCCCAAGTAGTGATACTATTCCCAGGTAATCCCATGAACCAGCGTAATGCTGCATCCTTAAGAGTTGAAGGGAAAAGCTTCAGCTTTTGCTCATCTTCGGTATAGTCATAAGTTCTACAAAGGACAGCAAACTCAAACAAGAAGGTATCAGGATCCTCAGTGGTCAGTCCATGGAAGTGAGGCAAGGCGGAGGGGCTAATGTTCTTCATTTTCATCTCTCCATTGGTCTCTCGGATGGGGAATGCACCTTCTATTCTCTCATCCTCTCTTCTATTATCAGCCATGGCTTCAGATGGAGTGGTTTCTAACTCTTCTTCTTCTATAGGGTCTTGGTATATCTCAGGTTGTTCACCTATAGGTTCCTCTGGGTCACTGTCACCAAAGAAGAGAGAAGGGTGACTTAGTGATGTAGTGGGGGTGTTGGGTAGGAATTTGCCTGATTTATCTCGGTTCCTATGAGGCATGAAATGGAAAGGACTTTTCTTTTTTGATTGCTTTTGCTTTTTTTTCTTTGGTACCTGCAAAACTGAAACAGAGTGATCTACAACTAACTATATTGCTCAAATGAAATTGTGGAATTGGAAAGCTAATCTATGAAAGCAGGAAATGCTAATCTATGAAAGCAGGAAATGCTAATCTATGAAAGCAGGAAATACTAATCTATGAAAGCAGGAAATGCTAATCTATGAAAGCAGGAAATGCTAGTCTATGAAAGCAGGAAATGCTAAGCTACTTTTGCAGAATGGAAATGAAATAAACTACTGAGCAAAAGTAAGAGTACGAAAGTAGAAGAAAAGCAACAATTACTAATACTCTGACGCTTCCCCAGCAACGGCGCCAAAAAGATGGTGAGCTCCAGTATTGTAGCAATAATGCTACAACTCCTGGGGCTTCCTGTCTCTTAATTTTATCAACCCGGTAGTTCGTACAAACTTGGAAGCGACGGTGCTATATGCACAAGTACTAGCTCTTGTCGCAGCTGTCACTTGGTCAGCTGGCACAAGTCCGCTAGGGCTCAAGCCAACTTCTATAGGCTCTCAGAAGAAGCTTGCTAATTGATGGACGAAAGCTATTCTCAAAGGAAAGCTACTTTACTTGACAAAAATGGACTGAAAGCAAATCAAAGCATGTAAACCTAGGAAACCCTAATTTGACTAGTCTAACCTCTATAATGCAAAGAATGTGAATGAAACTTCTACCAATGCTGTCATTACCTCTAATAAGTGAAAATGCATGAATCTAAGCCGCTTGCATCTGAAAAGACATGTTTTTGTATTTTTTCTTTAAGTGGATGGAATGATTGTGATTTTGTGCTTATTAGGGTTTGGTTGTGCAGATGGGATGGAGAAGGAAGGAAAGCGTGGGAAAGGTTGGGGAGGCTAGGAGAGGTCCCCAGGGATCCTTAGCATCCGTCCACAGAGGTTCCTCACGTTCAGAAGCTCAGCAACCGAGTGAGTGGCCTCCTACAGGATGTCTGCAGGGGATCCTACAGGAAACTCAGAGGTTTCTACAGGAAGTCTACAAATTGCTACAGGATGACCTACCATGGGTGTTTGAAGTGATGGAGGAGTGATGGAATGGTAGGGGGAGATATGTAAGGTAGGAATAAGGCTGGTGATGGCTCAGAAGTGGAGGGATAGGATGGGGAATGAGTGTAGGGAGTAGGTTGGAAGATAGAGGGCTATGTCAATGAAAGGGCTAAAGAATGAAGTTACGTGAGGAGTGGAGGAATTTGGAAGATAACAGAGCGGAGCAGTGGTCAAGGATGTGGTTGCATGCGTGGTCAAGACGAAGGAGAAGGTAATGGAATGAGGGAGAGCAGTGTAAATGAAACAAATGCTTATGACTGTCACCAAGACGAAAATGCATTCACCTAGACTACCTGTGCTATGAATTCAATGAACAGCAATCCAAAACGCGAAGAGGAATGTGCCTGAAGCTGTGATGAAGGTGTGTGGTGCAGGTGTGAATTACATGGAAGCATCTAACATAACCGTGACTGTGTTGCAGCAATCATGAAGTAAAGAAATGCGTATTTTTGGTGGTTGGTTATGGACTGCACCCCAATCTCTAACAGAGATGGCAGTGGGCCTTTACAACCTTTTTGCTGGAGCTCCAATGATTTATAACCATCCTCCTATTGAACTTAAGCAACTGAAACAAATGCACCATAAACTAATCCTATCTAAGCTCATGAAAAAGACTAAGTTAACAAACTGTAAATTCGAATTGCATGTGAAAGTAAACAAACTCAAAGTGCTGGAACTAAATGCAAACACATTACAACACCGAGGAGATCTATTGCTCTCAGGTTGGGCCCTAACCTGAGAGCTATAGCTCCTTGAGAAAACTCAGAACTAGATCAAAATCTGCCTTCTTTATTCATAATCTGATGTCATGCCAAACTGGCTTACAAAAGGAACAAAAACATAGAGCTGTGCTCAAGAATTACAATAGTAATGCGAAAGTTTCAACAACCTATCAAAGGCTACGGCCTCTATACTTATGCAAAAATGATCATCCAACAGGTGTCCTTGATTTTAGGAGTTCGGCTGTCCAACTGAAGTTTAAACTGTTGATCCTGTAGGACAGTCATAATTGTTGTTCCTGTAGAACAGTTATAACTGCTGTTCCTGTAGAACAGCTGGCTGCTTCTAAGCTCGGTGGGGTTGGAGCTCGAAGCTATGGTGGGAATCACGAGGAGGGTCCCAAGACTGTGGACATCCTCTCCTAAAAACCAGCAGTGCCACCTCATTGTCTCCTTGTCTCCTTTTCACGTGGTCTTTTCTCCCTTTTAATGCAAAAACCTGAAATCATAATGCATTAGTCACGTGGATAGAGTGCCTACCCTTCTTCCTACAAACAACATGAATAAACTAAGAAATGCATGCATAAGCAATAAAAGATGAATGGTTTGAGCAAGTAGAATAGGCCAAAATGAGCCCAAATTGTACCAAAATTGGGGCTCATCACCTCGCATGGTAGATTCTGTTTCAAGGTTCATAAGAGGATGTTCATTATGTGCTACAAGCAAGCCTAGCAATAGGAAGCTTGGCTTGTATACTCCTTTGCCGGTACCTTCTAGACCATGGGAGAGCATCTCTATGGATTTTGTAGGAGGTTTTCCAAAATCTAGAAAGCAGCATGATTATTTATATGTAGTAGTTGATCGTTTCAGCAAAATGTGTATACTTATGCCTTGTAAGAAAACTATAACTGTTGAACAAACTGCTGAATTATTTTTTCATCATGTATGGATTCACTTTGGTTTTCCTACTTCCATTATTAGTGACAGGGATTCCATATTTGTGGGGAATTTTTGGTCCAACCTATGGGAGATGATGGACACAAAGTTGAAGAAAAGTATTGCTTTCCATCCGCAAACAGATGGACAAACCGAAGTTGTGAACAGAACCATTGTGCACCTCTTGAGAGGATATTGCAGCAAGCATCCCAAGCTATGGGATGAACATTTTCACTACATACAGCATGCTTACAATCGTGCCAAGCACTCTTCCACAAAAACCTCACCATTTGAAGCTTTTTTTGGTTACTTTCCAAAATCACCTCTTGATTTCATTCTTGAGAAAGATGTCGCCATTGAGGGACATAGTGATATTGACAAAGCTTGTTCATTCATTGAAAGAATTCAGCAAATACATCAGCAAATTCAAGAACAGCTTGAGAAGAGTCAAGGCAAGTACAAGGAAAGACACGAAAAGCATAGAGTCGATCACAAGTTTCAAGAAGGGGATGAGGTATGGCTGTACATTAGTAAGGAAAGGATTCAAGGAGAAGGTAAAAAGCTGAAGCCTATTCGTTATGGTCCATTCAAAATCCTTAAGAAGGTTGGAAATAATGCTTCTCAATTAGATTTGCCTTCCTACATGCAAATGTATTATGTTGTCAATGTGAAGAACTTACGTTTGTATGAACCTCCTTTGATTGCTGATCATGAAATTGTTGTTCAGCTGCCATCTATAGAAGATTTCTCGCCAGAATTCTTAGATGAGCTGAAAGAAGATACAATCCTTGACAGAAGGACACGCACTTCAAGGAGGGGCAGTGTAGATTATGTTCGGGTTGGTTTCAAAGGCAGCAAACCGAACAAGGCAAAGTGGATGGAGGTGGACAGAGTGAGGGAGCTGTACCCTCACCTCATTAACAGGTAGTTGAAGGCTTTTGGGGTCCAAAAGCTTCCCAATGGGGAGGCGTGATCAGGTGCTCATGTCCTAAGTGTCGTAAAATGCTCAAAACTAGTTCAAAGTTGAACGACTGGAAATTTCTCATCTTCTTGATTCTGGCACCACAAACGGTTCGAAAAACGGTCACCGTATGAGGAAGTTATGGCAAAAAGAAGAATTTGTCAATAACATTGGAAATTTTAATTTTTCAAAAAAAAAATTAAAAAAGGAATATTCCATAGAATATTCCTTGGAATATTCCTTTTTTCAGCCAATCACAAGATGCCACGTGGTAGGCCCTATGGTGTCGTCAGCATATCCAATGGGCGCATATAAAAGTTTTTTTTGGCAGTAGCAAGTTTTGAACCTGCAAAATCATAACCAGCAATCAAACGCATTACCGTTGCACCACACGGAACTACTTGGTAAAAAGTGTGAAGAAAATCAAATTTTAACGGTAAACTTGTTTTGGGCGGAAACCAAAGGGGGCCAGCCCCCCATTCCATATGACCGCGGGCCCAGAACCAAGGGCTTAAACCCCAACCGCCAGCACTAACCACCAACACGAAATCCGAGATAAACCCCAGCATTTAATGTAACTGCAATTCATTTGGCGGAGATTCTGGCAGGAGCACCAAAATTGGCGGGCCTGCCATATTTGGCGGGCCTAACTGGACTCCAACTAAAGTTAGCTGGAGTGTTTCTAGGCATAACTAGAGGAAAACTTTAATTGGCCATAACTTTGGCTAGGAAAGGTGGTTTTGGACGAATTTTTTTTTTGATTTTGGGTATTTTCGACCTTTTGAAGCCATTGGTGTAGGTATTACAGCCATCTAAGGTCATTTGCAGAGGTTTTGGTGCCGTGAAAGTTCTAGGAGCCACCAGGGCCCAGTATTGTGAAGACTGTATAGGGTTGTAGGTATCCATTGGAGGTGATCCAATAGTCAATCTTGAAGGATTCAAGTGTTCTGAATCCGTTTTTACCATCTATTCCACCTGTAGATGCTTCTATTCAGCTGTATATTCAATTTGAGCATTTAATTAAAACAAGGACAGGCCCATTGGGGGCTTTGGACCCATTAAACGTAGCCTAGGAGGGGTGAACTGCTTTATCAACTTCTTTTGCATCTATGGTTGATTTATTTTACAGAAAAAATTCATTTTATTGTGTTAAACAGTAAAAGGAAATAAATCTGCTATGCTTAAATGGGTCTTGAACAGCTGAAAATTTCATTTGTTTTCTTTTTGCAAGACATGGAAATCTTTTAAACATGTATATTTCTGAATTGAATACCTTGCAAACAATTTACAAGTAGTTTCATATTCAGATCAGATATAGAGTGATCGTCCCAAGGAGGAGGGCTAGGATCCTTGAGGTACCCAACGTCTTGGATGAGACCTTGCTACGGGAGCCCCGATGTGGAGTAGCAGGAACTAACTGATTAGGTAGAGACAAATGTGGATGGAGTGGCAGAGAGAGCTACAATGCAGGGAATCCCAGGACATCACAGAGCATGCAGGCTGCCACAATGTGAGAGGGACAAGTGTGTTGCATAGTTCAGGGTAGCACATAGAGGTGTACAACAATGCGAGATGCATGGATATGTCGCATTAGCGCAGAGGTCAGAGAGGGAGCACTTGTCAGCAACATGTAGAGCATCAACATCAGAGTATGTTTCTAGCCCAACAGAGTGGTCAGTTGGGAGTTTTTTTGTTTCAAGTGTTGCTGGAGAAACCAAACTTGGTAGATGTGTTGCATGCAGAACATTCCAGAGTTATAGGATTGGGTTTGAGAGGAGGCCATTCTTGTTGAGAGGGAGTGTTGAAAAATGTGCAACAAGAAATGCTAAATTTAGAAAGTGCTAAAAACATATCTGCTAAAAATATCATGTCTAAAAATAGCAATTTGGCCAACGAGCATTTTGGCCACCTTGGGTGAGAGGTGAAATTGCTAAAAATAGAAACTTCTAAAAATAGCATTTATGGGTCCCTTCCTATTTTTAGCAGTCCCTCGTCTAACTATAGGAAGTAAAAACGAATTTGGTCTTACCAGCAGTTTAAAATATTAATTAATTAATCTCCATGAGTTAATTAGTTATGGAAAATTAAACTTGAAGTCTTTGTGAGATCATGCAATTATTTTCTCTCTTGATTTAGGAATTTATCCCTTGATTAAAGGAGATAAGGTTCAGTTCTATAATGAGAGAATCAGTTGACTTAGTTTAAACTAGTCAAGTCCAGATAGATTATTTTAACAAGTTGTTAAAATTAATGAGATATCGTTTGTTGATGCTTGCATGCATGTGACAACTATTATTTTCAGATAACTGTGTATTCACTCATGGATAACTAGTGCATGTCAGTTCTGTCAGAGACCCAGTTGAGATCAGATGAGGGAGAGTGTAATATCAGATGCTAGGATATTTCTAGTAAGTATTCCTTGCATGAGGAAGGAATCTATTTTCTTCTATGACTACGTAGTTGGACCTGAGGTGACAACAGGTATGATTAGTCCAATTTACATCCCATATATTGAGGCCTAGGTAGTCCATGATTTTCATCTTCTAATTATAGGGAGAGCAGGATAGCTATTGAGCTGATTCTTTTTGTATGTTGTTGAGGATTTCCACTTGATTGATAATACAGTGTTGGGGTTTTATGTTGGTGCTTTCCCCAGTGATATATTCTGTGTTATGTGTGATCGATTCCTTCTTATCAGTTATATGTGTTCAGGCTTGATGTTGCTCATGTTCAATTAAGCTTCCACAAAGTTTATGGTAGATGTAGATCTAGTATTATGCTTTAGTACATTGCATATATCAGTTTGATTTGCAGGTGAAATTTCTACATGATATCAGTGAGCTAGCTGATTTGAAGAGAAAATTCTACATAAATGACTTTATATTCTTTTATTTAAGCCTACAATTAACTACTATATGCCCAAAATTTTGGCATTTAAAAAATTGAACTTGATAATTCAAGGGAGAAAATGGATTGTTATACTTGGGTCTGCTTCTTCTCTACTAAAAATTTCCCTTGGATCTGAGTTGTCTGTAAGAGAGATTAACTCTGCAGCTTGCTATTTTTTGGCCGTAATTGGTGCATGTAAAATAATATCCTGGGAATATATCATTGTAATAGGATGGCTTCCTTCTACACTGAGCAGAATTTTGGGCTGTTCAATTTGCATGGATAACGTACTCCTTTTGCTAATGTTGACTTTTCTTAGACTATTTATTGTTTTCTAGCTCTTGCGTGGACCCTTATATTGATAGGGGAACAAAGGTAATTTCCTTTTTACCTTTTGATTCAGTTGTTGCTTTGGATTCAACATTAAAACCAATACCAGTTTGATCTTTGGAAATGCATTGAACCTCCAAATTTTCATTTAAATTTTTTGTCCCTTTGTCGAATTTATAATTGAAGTTGAGCTATGTTTTATCCTTTTCAAGCTCATTCCTTAGAAACACAATTTCACCTTCCATATTCTCACATGTTTGAGCCTTTCCAATCAACTACTAATTGAAGATTGCTTGGTTTTTCTTACCTTCTTCTAACTACAGAAGTAATGGCTAAATAACATCAACGTTTTCCTTTATCAAATATTATTTTTGGGTTTTATTTTTCTTTCTCATCCTCTCCATTTCCTCAAGTGCACTAACCAGTTCTCCTTCAAGATCAACTTCTCCTTCATCATCATCATAAACAACCTTGACTTCCAAATTTTCTATGGCCATCAACATGAATTCCTTAGGACTCTCATCATCTCTGTCCTCATCTGAGGATTGGTTGGGCTCACTTTCAGACGATCTATCATCTTGAGCATATAAACCTTTGTCCTTAGCCTTCTTTATGTCCTTTTGAACCTTTTTAAATTTTTTCTTTAGGATCATAATCCATTTTCTTCTTTTCAGGACACTTTGATGCATAATGACCATCTTTCCCATAATTAAAACATTTAAAGGGAAACTTACCTCTATACTTGTATGATGCTTGCTTGAGCCTCCTCACAAATTTAGCTTCTTCTTCATTTAATTCACAACATGTATTAGCATGCTCATCCTTGCACTTATTTTCTTAATTGGAGGCTGATTCTTTGGTTGCATCCTTTCCTTTAGAGCTCTTCATCTCATAGGAGACGAGTACTCCAAGGAGTTGATCTAGAGTGAGAGTGATAGTATTTTAAATTTCTTCAATGGTTGACACCTTGGGATTAAACCTCTCAGGAGATATCTAAGCACCTTTTGAACTACCACATCTTCATCTAGCTTCTCATCAAGCCCTCTAATGGTGTTCACAACTTCATCAACTCTTTGAAAATACTTTGCAATATCTTCATCATCATGCATGCTCAATGATTCAAATTTGATCCTAAAACCTTGGAGTTTAGATTTCTTTACCTTGTTGTCTCCTTCATAGCAGCTTCTCATCTTGTCCCAAATTGCTTTTGTAAATTTGCAATCCATCACCTTGACAAGTTTTGATTCAGGTAGGCTAGCAAGCAAGGCATGCATTGCTTTAGCATTGCATGTGAACTCCAATTTTTTACCTTTGGTAACCAATTTTGGAGGTCATTAATATTATTCTTCCACAACATCCCACACATTATCTCCAAGTGAATGAATGTAGGTATTCATCCTCACTTTCCAAAATACATAGTTTGTTCCATTGAACATAGGTTTCTTATTAATAAAACCTCCTTCCTGGTTTTCCATGGTCCTTGATCTTTATTCCAGATGTTAGAATGATCAGAACTAACCGACTCTGATACCAATTGTTTTGAAACTAGGACAATACTGAGAGCAGGGGGGTGGGGTGAATTAGTATTGTAACAATTTACCAATTAAAATTTATTTTCACAATAAGATAGTAAAAACCACTTTGAGCAAAAAGCAACAATTTCAGTAGGCAATGGAATCATACAAAGAATAGATAACTTTAGAACTGCTTCTCCATTTTATTAATAGAGCAAGCTACAACATGCAAATCATTGTTCTAGCTAAAACCATTAGGAATCAACAACTTCCTAATTTGTCAGCTGCAACTAACTGGAGCTACAACCCCAACTATTCTTTGGCACCCACTAGAAGGAGAACAAACCCCTAATCAACATACTACAACTTGCTAGACACTCACTATTTCAATATTTCATCCATTTTCATACTCATAAACATGAATTCCTTGTATTTTTTTCAAAAATAATTAAATCTAAGTCACCACCAACACCTTCAACAATCCCTGATCACTGAAAAATCATACCAACACTTCACCACAAAAAGTCTTTGTCTCTAACACAATGTATCAATTCTTTTTTCTTAGGCCTTCTTTTATAGTTTCTTCAATTTCTTGCATGCTTCTTTATTTTCTCCTTTCTCCTTTTCATCTTAGTCTTTTTTGGACTTTGTTTGTTTTTATGGGCTTCATCTCCAAGTTAAACTAAACTTCTCTGCCTTTTCTGCCACTTAAACTGAGTTTTTCTGCTAATTTTATGCATTTTGGATTTTACAAAATTTAGCAGTATCCCTACTATTTTTATCTGTAGTCAATTCTATCCTAACTTCCAAAATTGCAGTTAAACTAGAAGTTTTGTTGTTTCTACCCTTAAGCCCCTTTTCCTTGTCCCTTTTTCAGTTTTTTGCCATAGGACCAGTCTCCATGACCACTACCTATAGGCGCTAATACCTTTTAACTTTTGTCTGGGATCTATTTCCCTATGTTAACAATTTTGTGCCATTGGTCACACCTCTACGTGAGGCGACCAAAGACTAGCCCAAAAGTTCGGAGCTCCTTTGTTTCCCAGCCCCTTTGTTTCTATGCCAAACTATACATGGGGTTAGCGATTATCTATTCTCAGAGCCTCTATGACTCTCTTAAACTATCATTCCCATGGTCTACCAACAACTACACAAGACCCTATGTGGGTGCATCTCTTGTAGCCCCCTTCCTCCTAACACTTTCACTAATGTTGTTATAGACATATTTGGGCACTGTAACCCCAAAATCATATGTCCATAAAATAAGGGCTCCTTAAGTCCCTAAAAGTGTTTTTTCAGACCCTAAAGGATCATGGTCAACTGACTACATCATTTCCCAGAAGTTCCACCTAAAAAACTACTCAAAACTGGCCAAAACTAGACCATAGAGACTACTCCATGGACAAGGTGCGATGCATACTGACTGCCAAACTGGTCAGGTGCGATGCATACTAAAATGGCATTCTGTGGGGTGCGATGAGCGAGAATAGACAAATGGTAGAGACAGTTCGCAAGGTGGATGATCATGGAATCTTCCAGAAACTTCTCCTATGACACTTACCTCTCAGAATTCGCCCAGGGATGAGTAAGAGATCAATGAAATCTCCAAGAGGAACCAAGAACTATCAGTGGAATGACACTAATCAAAAACCCAGAGCTGACTCACACCCTTGCAAGACATCTATAAATGGATCCCTCATCTGAGAGATCTTGAGGCTGGAATTTTGTATTTTGTAAGGAAGTGTTGTTTGTTTGTTGGTGAGAAGAGACATTGCATTGTTGAGTGATTTTCTTGTTCATGAGGTGAAGAGGGCTTCTACAACTGGGAGGATGATGTTGGATCGGACAGCTAGGTTGTAATCCTCTCTTACATTACTATTAATAAAGTTCTTTGAGTTTTCCTCCATATAATCGTGTATTTGTGAATCTTGTTTACGAATGCAATCATATGGTCAATGTGTTTCTGATTCTACATTGTTTATGATGTTTTAGATAGAGATGCTTTGATAGTTTGCTATTATTTTGACTCTACAGGTACTCTTTGAAGTGGGACAAGTAGGAGAGGAGTGGCAAATTCTATCAAGGAAAGTAGAAATCAAGCTAGGATCAAAGCGGAAGATCCGGGTTGGTCCTCTTTTCTTCGCTTCCATCTATCACACTTAAAGGAACTCTTAAAAATCTTTCATTGTTTGTTTCTAAGATAGTTACCCGTCTTAGTGGGACTAGCAGTTCGAATCGACACTAGTTTCCCCTGAAACAAATGTGTACTTGTGCCATCTTTGGTTGTGTTCCAAAGGCTCCTCTAAACACCTTTAACCTTGTTATTTGACTTTGGAGTCATAGGGCTATGAATTTCTCTAACTTTTGATCCAAGAGGTATTTTCAGGGCTTCCATATACTGTTGGAAATCTCTTTCAGATATCTATCCATTTGGGTGACTTACACCTACATCTGATATGATATGCTCCTCGATAATTGGCTATAAATACTTTGCTCCTTTTTTCTTCCATTTTGTCAAGTTGCTTCATTAGTCTGCTCCCTGAGACCTTATTTGACACAGGTGCTACCTCTTTTCTATAATGAACATTTTTCTTTCATCACCCTATTGCCATCAATGAAAACATATTTCAACAACTTGGTCCCTAGTGAGCCATTTGCCTTGGTGTAGGAGACGGCTAAATTTGGCCAATTGATATAGTTGGATTCTCTGTTGGCAAGTGTTCTTGATTTTTCTGTCCATGATACTATTAGTTGTGGCTTGTTCCATGCAGTCTAAGTTGAGCTCTGTTGGTGTTAGTTGTTCATAAATGTCTTATGTTTCCAACAATGGTGGGAAGTATGGGCGAAGTAAATCCACATTAAACACTAGGTGCAAGCCAAGGAATTGGGGAATGTTGAACTCAAAAGTTTTGTCTCCCACAACCTTGGCGATGGTGTAAGGCCATTATCAGATTGGTTGAAGCTTCAGATGGGCTGTGTAAAGCTTTTCTTTCTACAAATGCAATCAAAATTTTTTGCCTACCTTAAACATATGTGGCACGTGATGTTGATCATGTCATTGTTTGTATGTGGCATCGACTTTATCCAAGATGTCATGAACTTGATGGTGGATGTGCTAGATGCATTCAATAAACCTAGTTTCTTTATCAGCCTCAGACTTTAAATGTATGGATTCTACCTGTGTAGTTGCATGAGGTAAGGAAACATCTACCAGATACAATGGTTGAAATCCCATAGCCACTCGAAAGGGACTACGACCAGTCGAGCTATGGAGAGCTCTGTTATAACTATGTTGCACATAGGAAAGGCTCTCATCCCAGTTTTGTGGATGCTTAGAGTTGTACATGTGTAGTATGTGCACTATCATTCTGTTGATGACCTCTGTCTGGCCATTCATCTAAGGATGGAATGTCATCAACCTTTTGAGCTTAGTGTCCAATAATGACCAAATAATCGAACAAAATGTACTCAAGAACCTGCTATCCCGATCATATATAATGGTCTGTGAGATCCCAAAATGTACCCACACTTGTTAAAATAAGAGTTTGTCAGTTTCCTATGTTGTGATACTCTTCTTGCAAGCCACCAATATATCAATCTTATAAAATATATCCATGACGAAAAATACATAATCATTACCATTCTTGATATAATGGAGGCCAAACAGATAGTCCATGGAGATGGATTCCCAAGGCTGGTTGGGAGTAGGAAGAGAAGTGTACGGGCCTTTCTTCTTTATGCTTGGCATGGCAATGGCAGAAGCAGTGAAAGATATGATATATTTTCCAATATCCTAATAGAGTTTGGGCCAATAAAAATACTACTGTAACACTCCCATAGTGTTCTCCACACCAAAATGTCATGCGACCCGACTATAGTGTGCCTCCCAAATCACCTTGGCATGCTCGCTTAAAGGAACACAAAGGTGGCCTTGGTAGATAAACAGTGCATCATGGAGGTGTAAATCTAGTACTTTATCTCCATCCACTAGCATCTAGTATGTGGTGGTAAATTCTCAATCATTTTTGTATAGTTTTGTCCATCCATAGGCCTTATGGCCACAACAGTTGAGGGCAGTGATTAGTGCTGCAACCAGGGGCAAACTAAGGTAATCTGTAACATGATTGGTGTTACACTTCTTGTATTTAATGTTTAAATGGAATTGTTGCAAATATGTGGACCACTTCTAATGGTGATTGTTCTATAACTTCCCTTGTGTCTATATAAACTAGAGAGGTTAGAGAGATATGTGGATTACTATCTCTTTCCCCAGAATGTAATGTTTCCATTGCTGGAAATCCAGCATGATAGAACACATCTCTTTATCATAGATGGGTTATTTCTGAATTGTATCATAAATTGTCTCATTGTGATAGGCCAATGGATGCCCTTGCTAAGTGAGAACGAAACAAATAACATAGTCAAAGGCATCCATCTGATTTTCAAATGGTTGTTGCATGTCTAGAAATGTGAGTATTGGTGTAGAGAAAAGGAAGTGATTTATCTCAAAGAAATTGTTCTGTTGGGACTCATAACAAGAAAATTTTTATTTTTCTCCAACCTTGGTAACTTAACTCAAAGGCCAAACGAAATGAGAGAATTCCAATACGAACTTATGATAAAAATTGGCGATTCCCAAAAAGCTAGGAAGCTCTGTTAGAGTGGTCAGGACTGGGCAATCCTGAATGAATTGGATCTTAGCCGGATCTAATGCACACCTTGCGCATCAATGACATAACTTAAATATTAGGCCCGACTCATGCTAAAGGTTATGTTACCGAGAAAAGTGTCTATTTAGAACTGCTCTATCCCACTAAGGTGTGACAGCTGCCTTAGAAACAAACAGAGAAAAACTACTTTTGTATTTCCTTTATGAACTATAGATAGAGAGGAATAGAAAGAACCAACCTGTGTCTTGCGCTAATCCTTTGATCCAATCCCTCTCTTCTTTGACAGCTTCCAGCTACCTGCTCCCTTACTTGCCCAGCTTCACCAAGTACCTGTAAGATCACAGAAGAAGAAGACTATACAAAGACATGGATCTATATTCATAAACAACTTAGGATCATATTTAAGTTAACCATACAAATGTAACAAGCATCAATGATACAAAAGCATGGAGGAAAAACTCAAATAGTTCTTATTGATAAACAAGAAAAGATCCAAGAGGAGTTACAACCGATGGTTCCTGACCCAGCATCAACCTCCCAGCAAAGAAGCCCCTATTCAACTCCAACAAAGCATAGATCACCCAATACTCTGATGTTTGTCTCAAAACCAACAGCAATTCCTTACAATGTGCAAAATTCCAGCCTCTGGATCTCTGGGATGAGGGATCCATATATAGATATGTGTAAGGAGGATGAGTCAGCTTGTGATTTGATTAGTGTCTTCTCTCTGTCAGTTCTTGCTTCCACTTGGAGACTGAAGGCCTCTTACTCATCCTTGGTCGAATTCAGTGAGGCAAGTGTCACAAGAGAAGATTCTGGAAGCTTCCATTGTCTCTCCACCTCGCGGAATGACACTGCCATTTGTCATTTCTCGCCCAACGCACCCTCACAGTGTATTTAGGTGCATTGCAACGCACCTAGCCAGTGTATTTAGGTGCAATGCAACGCACCTAGCCAGTGGAGCAGCTGAAATGATCATGTTTTGACTTATTCTGAGCAGTTTCAGGTGGAGAACTTCTGGGAGAAGCTGTAATCTGTTGACCTTGTTCCTTTAGGGGTTAGAACAACACTTTTAGGGACTTAGGAGCCCTTGGTTTATGGACATTTCATGCTTGGAGTTGTAAGGCACAAAAATGTCTATAACAGTTGCCCCCTAAAGTATGAGGCCGTTAACCTTTTGGTGTCGGGTGAAATGCTTTATTATGAGGATCCGAAGTTCTTTCAATGCTGGGAGGAGACCTGTAATAAGATACAATACAATACATTATCTTCATATTGTTTTCATGATCTAGCTGAGGCGAGCATTCCCATGCTTAGCTTTATAAATTCATTTTCATGTACATAGGACAGACAATCTTCTGTGTGTAGACTGATGATTCTGATAGAGCCATCATCCTTTTGGTAGGATGATTATCTGTGCTGCAATGTTGTACATTTAATGTCTTTATTTCCCTGGATATATATCGCAGCCCAGATGGATGAAACTAGATCTGGGGTCTTCAATCTCGTCCGACCTTCACTCGAAGTACAAGTCGATCCATGTGAGAAATGTTCTGAAGTCGAACATGGAAAGACATCGCTTGATTACCAGTCAATGATGTAAACTGTTAACAAGCGCGAGAGGAATCACCGATAATGATAATGATCCTCAAGGTACTGCAGTACAATTCACGTGGTGTGAATAAAGGACTTGGCGTCGAACACCACGCAAAATCTTTCGGTCGAAGGTCATTGATGTAAACCTGTCGTCGGAAGTGAGAAACTTGCCATTAAGGCATGCAAGCTTCAAAGTACTGAATGGAGTGTTCCTAGATCAACTTCTTGGATAATGAGCTGATGTCGACAAGAAGTGATCCGTCACAGGAGGGCCTTAATGAATCCCACATCAATGACACGGAACAGAGCAAATGATTTTGATGGAGGTGAAAACGATCTGATGATATACGGTTCAGGGTGGCGGTCATGAAAGAATGGAGTATAATGTATGGTAGTGGGTGAGACACAGGTGGCTTCTCTGGATGACTTCTCTTGAACATGTCGGCGAAACTGATGTGATGGATTGGTAGCATTAACCCCAAATGTGGATGGTATGGTGTGACCATGGCGATGTGACCGGTGAATGAAACAACCCAACCCGACTCGGACACAGAGTGGAAGTGTCATGTTCAAGAGCGACTTGCTACCAATAAATATTCTTTGAGTTTTCTTCCCAATTTTTCCCCAGTCATTGCTGACCAGTACCTCTTTATTTTTGTCAAGCTTGAGGAGGATAACATATGCTTGTTCTATAATTTGCCCTTCGGGCAAACCCATCGCTATGTTTTAATGAGCCTAGCGATAATGAAACTCGTTCTCGTCTAAAGACAAGTTTGTCGCTATTAATATTTTTAACGAGTTTAACGACAAAGATAACTCGGTCCTTTTCAATTTTAGAGAGTCTGAAAAGGTATGTAAAGGTAACTCCAAAATTCCTTTTTCGTCATCTAATCCCTTAAGTCCGAAAAAGTATAAAACAATACAGAAGGGATGAATTTTCGATAGTTTTAACGAGCCGAACAAAACAAGCGCTCGATCTTTTTGTGCAATAATCCCTCAGGTCCAAAAAGATTAAAATCTAGATGAGGGATAGCACTTCCTGTCCCTTTAACGAGCTGGAAGGCCAAGGACTCGGCAATCTTTTCATATTTTATGAGTCAGTTGAAAAGAGCTTAAAGAAGACTTGTCTTTTGAGGAACGAGTGATAAAACGGGTAGCAGCTGATTCCAGGTAAGGTTTGGAATTTTCCAATCACGGCAGTGTCACAAGGATGGCTAGTGAAATCACTCTTCGCAGCTGTTCCTCAAAATGGGTAAACAATCAAGTGGAGGTGAATGATCAGCCAATGAAAAAGTGGAGGTGACGATGCAAACACGACCAAGGCTTTAATGGCTGAAGTACTTCATTCACGGTGGTTATTTACCGGGGAATAGTTCATTTTTTAACGAGCTTAAACGCGGGTGGAAACATTTGCTCATGTCTTATGTTTATTTTTTAACGAGCTTGAACTATGTGCTAAAACTGCTCGATGCGGGTTTATTTTTTAACGAGCTTGAACCCTGTAGTAACACTGCTCGTGATAAGTTTGCATGCCCCCAGCATAATAATGCAAATCGAGGTGCATGCCCCCCAAGCTTCATTGCATTCAACTCGGTGGTTGGAATGAAGGTTTATGTTCGAGATCTTCGACTTTGATTTTACGAGATCGTAATCAAAGACTCGATTTGGAAAGGGAGTCATTTCATTTTTTAATGAGGTTGACACAGTAAAAGAACTATCCTCATGACTCCTTGTTTCATTTTTTAACGAGGTCGACACGAGATAAGAACCGTCCTCGGAATCCACCGTATTTACAGTATTTGACAGAAAATCAAAGATTGAAGGATGATAAAGGTCATTTTGAGTATCTTCTCCACATTCTGGAAGAAGAGAACGATGGTGGGAATCATTCCATGGTGCTCCTTCAATTACCATAGATTGGACAATTCCTTCGTCGGTGACATGCACTCACGACCAAGGATCTGAAGGAGTACCATATTCTCTAGCCCTATCTATCCAAATGCTTGATGAGCGTTGATTTGGGTTTGCCTCCCATGCTAGGAACATTGATTGCTATAATATTTCCGTTGGGCTTGGGGGCAAAACCACTGCATGATCCATGTCGATATCGTTTTCTGAGATCTTTTTAGAAGATATCATGTTGCAGGTTCCTATTGTCGCTACTTCCGCCAGATTGATTGGAGGTGGAAGAGTGAAATTTCCCATTAGTATAGGATCTTTTAGTAGGCCTACTCCGATATTCTGAAGCGAATGGGGGCTTCCATGGATCATGGGAATGCTTCCAGTAACTTGAGAACCATTGGGGAGGAAGTTTTGTTGATCGACGATTGTAATCCCTCCTTGAAAGGGAAATGCAATCTTTCTAAGATAGGTCGACACAACAGCTGCCATGGCATATATCCATAGTCTTCCTAGTAGGATGTTGTAATCAAGATTCCCATTGATGACTTCAACATCTATTTCTACCGTTTTCCCTCCTAGTTCAACTTTCAAGTTACTTAGGATACCAAATCGGGTATATGTCCTTCCATCGAATGCTTTTAATGTCATCGAAGATCTTGACAAGGTTGGAGATCCTAAAGTTTTCCAGCAACTCATCGACATATTGCATGTAGATGCCCCCTCATCAATACTTGTTCGATGAACAGTTTTGTTGAGGGCTTTCACTTGAACAAGGAAAGCTAGTTGAGCTGGTAATTGAGGATCATATCCTTTATGATCGAAGGATACAAGATTGGAATCCCTTGGGTCAATCCCACCAATGGTCGATAATAAAGCCTGCCTTTGGGATGGGCAATTTTGTAGTACTTCAAGAGTCGACATAGCGGATGGCGATTGGGCCAAGTCTTCCACTATGTTATAATGTTGTGCCGCTCTAGCGCAGGGATTAAATGTCGACTTGTGTACTACTCCCTTTGGCGGTTTTATTGTTAATTCAGGAATGGTGGGTGGCACAACTTCTGTCGAAGTCGTTGCGGAACTACTTGGTTGATCTTTATCCTTGTTGTTCGACAGCTGCGGATTCCCATAATCCTTGTTCCTTGTTGATATCAAAGCATCATTTTGCTGTTTTGAAACCGACAACATTAGCACTTGACACCCGGAAGCATCTTCACTTTCAACCAGGTTCGTTCCTGGAGTTGGAAACGGATCAGTTAACACTGCTGAGGTTTTCGAATTCTTAAAGAATTTTTTAACCTCAGTTCTGTGTGGACAATCTGTGGTCCGATGATCCTCATCGCATATAAAGCATGGATTTTTTAGTTTCCTATTTCCAGGAGGGTTTGAAGAAGATTTTTCAGGTGATGATTCCTCCTGTTTCTTCTTCTTCCCTTTGCCTTTCTTCTTGCTTCCTGGTTGTCTGGTTTCTTTGCCTTTGTCTGTCGATACGGCATTTACTTCCGAAGCAAGAAGCTTGTCTTTTGCATTTTGACCTGAAATCTTACGGGCCTTTTTTGATGTAGCCTTTGTCGATTCCGTGTCTGTGGTGCCAATCATGCCATCGCCGGCATGAGAGTCATTGTTTGATTTAGGAGGAGGAGGAATTGAGAATTCCGGTCTAGGGGCGTCAGGTATTTTATCGTAGAGCGTGCCGGACTGAGTGTAAATCAAGTCCAGATATTGTGCACGAGCGATAACTTGCTCTTCTGTTACGACTCCCCCCTTTGCCACATCTTCCGTGATGGAAGGCAGTAATGACTTGATAAACCATTCAGCTAAGAGCTGATCGGGGATGTACGTTTTTACCATCCTACGATGACGTCGCCACTCATGTATAAGATCAGATATGTGAGTGGCCGTTGTCTGTTTGAAGTTGGTAAGAAGTTCTGTTCCCATTTCGTACCTTATTGGTAATTGAAAATGGGTTAAAAAGGTTGTGGCTAAGGTACTGAAGTTGTCAAACGAAGCTATAGGCAATTCAATGTACCATTTTGCCGCTGGACCCATTAACGTCCTTTGAAAGAGGCGAAGTCTTATCAAATCATCATTTAGGGTGTTTGATGAACACCATAGATGAAAGGTCATCACGTGATTCGATGGATCTTCACCCGGATTTCCATTAAATTTAGGAATATTTGATGGCAGTTTATGCGGAATCGTTGGCCACCAAGGGGCGTAAGTAATTGGATCGTTTGTTAACCGATTTAAATCAGGTAACTCTAAGGTTGCCACAAAGGGTAACTGTTGATTCAAGTTAGGTGAAGCATACCCAGGATAAGATGGGATTGCCTAAGCAGTTGGTCTTTGCATACCGGCATAATGCATTTGATGCTGGTATGTTTGGTAAGGTTGGTGGACATGACCATTGTAGAATGGTTGATTTTGACCGTTTTGAATGTACGGCTGTCCATTGTTTGCAAAGATTTGCTGCTCAGAACCTTGGTATACTTGTTGGAATTGCGGTTGTTGGTATTTCACCAGCCATGGTTGTGAAGCCATGTGCTGTTGCGCGATACTAACCGTTTGACCAAGGTGAGGGGTAATTGTACCCGTCTGGACCTGTGTCGCTCCACTAGTTGGCGATTGTGGTTGAGTCGCAGGGTCAAGGGGCTGTTGCATTACAACCTGAGAAACCTGAGGTTGGCATACAACAGGCAGCGTTTGAACTTGCGACACCGTCACAATAGCTGGCGTAGTCAGGATATTCGACATAGGTACGCATTGTTGCATCGAATACACAACTCTTGGTTGTTGAGGTAGTATAGGTACCCAACCACTTGAGGTAATTCCAGTATAACCTGAATGTTGTTGTGAACTCCCGTATGGATATGCTCCCAAAGGGGATAATGAAAGGGTATATTGCCCCCCATACGGTGGTAATCCAGAACTCAAGGGAATTGTTTGCCCTTGGGGACCGGACTGCCCAAATTGACCTCCAAATGGATCAATTTGTTGAGACTCAACATAAGAGTTTCCGGATATTATTCCGAATGAACAAACAGGAACGGACCATACTGTCGAAATAGCCCCTGAGTGGGCTCCTTCTAGCGATTGAGAGCTAGTCAGGACAGATGGTATACCAGCGAACATTGTCGGAGTGATAGCAGGGAGTTCTGCCATCGCTGTGTCAGATGACACAGTCCTAGATGTTGACGGTTGTTCAAACATTTGTAGTCTATCCAAAAGATTACCTAGCGATTCTACAGGAGCTTCTGCTGTTGGTAGACTAACTTCTGATGAAGAAGGATATAGAGTGATCCCGACTCCAAAGTGCATTGGAGTACTTG
The DNA here is from genome assembly GCA_031772625.1 of Pinus tabuliformis. Taxonomy (NCBI): domain Eukaryota; kingdom Viridiplantae; phylum Streptophyta; class Pinopsida; order Pinales; family Pinaceae; genus Pinus; species Pinus tabuliformis. The sequence continues at coordinate 51,901,787 of CM062819.1, forward strand.
TTTGAGGATCTTCTACAATTTCTTCTATTGCAATCAGACCAGGTGGAAGGGGAAGACCGTCAGGTCCGTAAAATATTTCTGGTGCCGAAGAAGGTGTGAAATTGGCAGCGACAGATGTTTGAAGAGTAAGACTCTCCGAACCGGTTGTAGATGGAATTGGTTCGGTAACGCAAGTGTTTATTCTCAAACTAGGATCAGTATCATTGTCCTTCTGTGGCTGTTGAACTTCTTCTGTAGAGGCAGGGATTCCAGAAATGTTTGGAGTAACCGGAGTCTCTGATGTCATTGGAACACTTGTTCTAACTTTGATAGGAGATTTGGAACCGGTTAAACGAGTTCGCTTTGTCTGTACTGGTTTCGATTCCGGAGACAAAGACGGTTGACTCATAAGCCTCCGTGAACAATGGGGTTTCAATTGACTTTCTTCCACGATTGCGGATTACTCGATCAACTAAAATAAAGGGAAGGTATGTTTCCGAATTAAATGAATTTTAGACGCTTTGACACAACTTGTTTTTTCAGTTTTTAAGAGTCGAGAAAAAACAAAAGATGACTCTAGTATCCTTCGATTTTTAATGAGCCTGAAGTGACAAGTGCTCAGATGGACCTTTTCCGTTAAGGAGTCTGAAAAGGAACGAAAGGGACTGCTCTGGAGGTCTAGGTAGAGGGAGTACCAAACCAATCACAAAACTGCAGAATACTTTTTACGGTACGGCAGTCAATCTTCCCGAATGCTGTGTTCAGTGCATTGCGATCGATAGGGCGGCAGACACGGCTTCCTATGGATAAAGGATTTAAGCCTATAGGGGTCTCCCAAAATATACTCGATGGTACGTGGGAGCACAAGTCCGTACTGGCACTTATCGTCTCAAAGTGGAGGAATCACCCAACCATCAGTGAGGACAACAGTTACCAGGCTTTACGACGCCGGAATACGTCTCTAGCCTAGACCTCTAAATGTTGTGCGTTAAGTTCCAAAGCGTTGTTAGATTCATTGAATTTATTTTAAGTTGATCTTGCTTATGAAGTTTGCCTTTTGGGTTCACCACGAGATGTAGATGTAATTCCTAAAATGCAATCTAAAGATGATAAACAAACTTTTATCTCTTTTGTGCAATGAAAATCCTAGCTACTAGAGGAAAAGAAAGACACAATCTTTTCACAAAGAGCAAAGAGCACACTGTAAATGTACTTTCCTAAATCAAGCCAAACAGACTGTCTATATGCAAATGCACATGCATGTATTTGTTTTCAACTTTCTTAGTATTGATGCTAAAAAGAAAGTTGATGTACAAATCTGAATTTCTTTTCAAGCGACAAATATAAACAAGTTCTTTTTCGAAATCAAAAACAGAGATGATTACGTCACCTTGCGATTTTGAAATGAACACTTGTACTTGACACTAGAAAATCACAAATTTAGACCAAAGGCAATAGTAAAAGTATAATCGACCATCAACAGCAATCAAACTTTCTCCTATGATCGAAATCGACACTTGCGACAGATCCAAATCAAAGGACGACAGTACGACTATTCTACTTTTGCAATGGAAAACTGTAAACGACTCAACAAACACACAAAAACATCTACAGTTCTTTTGTACAAAGGAGGCGGAATAACAGCAAGGAAAAGGGGTTTTAAATAGACACATATACTGATCACAGGCAGCAAAATTCAGAGACAGAACTGGAAAGAATGAAGCACAAGAACCACAGCTGCACAGGGCTAGTCTGATCAGCGCACCTGTAACACAGAGAAACTGCAATGCAGCGCAGGTTTCCATTTCGGGAAGTGCGCTGAAATTCAGGATCTCTTAACAGTACCTGCACCGGGCCAGAAACGAGAATCTGTCCGGGTTCTGGGTCACAGTTTGCAGTTCAGTCTTTGGTTTTTGGCCAAGTAAAAGCAATCAGTAATGCACAATCAGGGGTAGATCTAAGGAGGGTCTAAGAGCTATCACAAGGGAAATCAGATAGTTTGTGAATCAGCTGTTCAAATCATAAACAGATCCAGTGAATGGATTGAAGCAGCAGATGTCTACTTTGCATTTGTTATGGCAAATGCAGTTCGAATGCTACTTATAAGTTTATGAAACAAACAACAAAGAGATACACAAACAAACTAATTAGACATTCCCCAGCGGAGTCGCCATTTTGTTACCGGGAAAAGTGTCTATTTAGAACTGCTCTATCCCACTAAGGTGTGACAGCTGCCTTAGAAACAAACAGAGAAAAACTACTTTTGTATTTCCTTTATGAACTATAGATAGAGAGGAATAGAAAGAACCAACCTGTGTCTTGCGCTAATCCTTTGATCCAATCCCTCTCTTCTTTGAAGGCTTCCAGCTACCTGCTCCCTTACTTGCCCAGCTTCACCAAGTACCTGTAAGATCACAGAAGAAGAACACTATACAAAGACATGGATCTATATTCATAAACAACTTAGGATCAGATTTAAGTTAACCATACAAATGTAACAAGCATCAATGATACAAAAGCATGGAGGAAAAACTCAAATAGTTCTTATTGATAAACAAGAAAAGATCCAGGAGGAGTTACAACCGATGGTTCCTGACCTAGCATCAACCTCCCAGCAAAGAAGCCCCTCTTCACCTCCAACAAAGCATAGATCACCCAATACTCTGATGTTTGTCTCAAAACCAACAGCAATTCCTTACAATGTGCAAAATTCCAGCCTCTGGATCTCTGGGATGAGGGATCCATATATAGATATGTGTAAGGAGGATGAGTCAACTTGTGATTTGATTAGTGTCTTCTCTCTGTCAGTTCTTGCTTCCACTTGGAGACTGAAGGCCTCTTACTCATCCTTGGTCGAATTCAGTGAGGCAAGTGTCACAGGAGAAGATTCTGGAAGCTTCCATTGTCTCTCCACCTCGCGGAATGGCACTGCCATTTGTCATTTCTCACCCAACGCACCCTCATAGTGTATTTAGGTGCATTGCAATGCACCTAGCTAGTGTATTTAGGTGCAATGCAACGCACCTAGCCAGTGGAGCAGCTAAAATGATCCTGTTTTGACTTATTCTGAGCAGTTTCAGGTGGAGAACTTCTGGGAGAAGCTGTAATCTATTGACCTTGTTCCTTTATGGGTTAGAAAAACACTTTTAGGGACTTAGGAGCCCTTGGTTTATGGACATTTCATGCTTGGATTTGTAAGGCACAAAAATGTCTATAACAGGTTCATTCTCCAAGTTGGCACATAGCTTGTGCTATCACAGGGTTTGAAGCACCTGTAAAATGTGTTGCAAGTGCTCTTCCCAACTCTTTTTTAAGATGAGGATGTTTTCTACTTATACAACCATGAATTATTTGGTGAAGGGCTATAATATGTCATTCATCAATCTCATAAAAGTGGCAGGGGTATTTGTCAACTTGAAAGGCATGACCAACCACTCAAAATTTATGTCCTTGGATTTTAGTGCGGTCTTCCATACATCTACGGGTTCGAGTGGAACTTGGTGATAGCCAGACTTAAAATCAATCTTGTTGAAGTACTTGGCCCCCTTGAGTTGGTCAAGAAGTTCATCAATCCATGGTATTGGATACCTATTCCTAACAGTGATTTTTTTTAGCACCCAATAGTTAATATAAAGTCTCCAAGTCCTATCCTTATTTTGTACAAATACAATCAAGCTCCCACAATGTGAGGAAATTGGTTAGATGTGCCCTTTTTGCAGCAACCCGTAGATCTACTGCTTGATTTCTTCATTTTCTAAAATAGAGCGACAATATATCGACCCATTAGGTAGGGGTGCTTCAGGAGTTGGATTGATCAAGTCCTTGACCAAACAGTGAAAAGGTACCCCTATGGGTGAAGAGAAGGTGTCCATGTATTCTTCCATGACCTTATCCACCTACCTCTACTACGTGGAGGAACCCTTCCCAAGGGCCATGGATCTGGCCATGATCTTCCCTTTAATTTGAGAGCAAATTAGAAAGAAAACAAATTTCGTAGTTCAGGAGATGATCTTACTGCATTACCTAGAAAATATCAGAGAGATGGTGGTAGGTGGGACTACCTTTGGTATCTTGTATAAATTACTACCCAAAGTAATAATAATAGTGCGATTTATTTATCCCATTGAGTATACCAAAAAAAAGACCCATACGAAGCAATACCTTCATGCCACTTCAAACCATCACCCTATCAAAAAACTAGGAATTCTAAACACTTTGGAAAGTAGAGCCATGAGAATCTCAGACAAGGAACACTTGGATATGGAAAAAACACATCTTATAAAAGTATTCTTAAGAAACAGATACAAAAAACATCAAGCCCCTAAGGCTCTCCATAAGGCGAGCAAAGAATCTAGAAAGAAAAATATGGATAACTTTATTGAAAAATTAAACCTTCCATATAATATTCTTGGGACCACAGACAAAATTCCTCACATCCTAAAAAGAAACAAAATTATGACCACATTTAGACCATTAAACACCATCTATAATTGTCTCAAATCAGTTAAAGACCCCATTGACCATAAATGTCTGAAAGGTGTTTATTTAATTCCCTGTTCTATGTTGGTGAAACAGGTCAATCTTTCCATATGATAATAATGGAACACTCAACTAATATTAAACATAATTGTTCCAAAAAAATTTCACTAGCTAAAAATTCCGATAAAACCAAACATCAAATTTACAAAGAAAAAACTTGCATCCTAGCTAAAATTTTTCACTACTTCCACAGAAAATTGAGGGAGGACCTAGAGATCAATAAACACCCTAAAAACCTAAATAGGGATGAAGGATGGAATATAAGTAAAAATTGGATTCCCACTTTAACATCAAAATCAAGTTCTCCTAAAAAAATACCCTCACCTCATGGCCCAAAATTTAACAAAAATTTCCTAAACTATACCCTAATATTATTTTTATATCATATTCTTCTACCTTTTATACCAAAAATAATTCTTTAAAATGATGATAAATTGAACTTATATAAATATTATAATCAATTTATTGCAATTATATTATTACTTTAATAATATCATAATTAACTATACCCTAATATTAAAAAGTGTTTAAAAATTCTGAAACTATACCTTAATATTATCATTCGTCATATTCTTCATATACCATTTAAACCAATAATAATTCTTTAAAATGATGACAAATTTATTAATTATTACATTATATAAATATTGTAATCAATTTATTATTTTAATAATATCATAATTAACATTAAAATAACATCATAATAAAAATATATCATAAATAAACCTTTATAAAATCACATTAACCCTTACAAAGATAATTTTATTAACTTCAATTTACCATACCCAATATACATCTTAGTATTTAAACTTTCACATTTTTATTCAATGTCGGTTATTTTCCTACATACATATGTCCTATTTATTACCCCCACGGTTGGATTAGCTTTCCACACATTTTTGCATCCTGAAGATGAACCATTATTGTTGGTTTGAAATGTCTATATAACATATTCTCTTGATATGTAGTGGATCCAGAAAACCATTTACAACAAGATAAAAATCATAGAAGCCTAAAATATAAGGTCCAAGTTTATCATCAAAAGAGTACCCCTTATCATCCTCAGGCCAATGGAACAGTAGAAGAATTTAATAAGATTTTGGAGAATGCACTTACTAAGGTATGCAATGTGAATAGAGATGACTGGGTCCTTAGAATTCCAGTAGTATTATGGGCTTATAGGACCACATGTAAAAAGTTGACAAGTTAGACACCCTTCAAGTTAGTCTATGGGCAAGAAGATTGGATTCCCATAGAGTACATGGTGCCTAGCTTGAGCATTTCAACTTTTACAAATATGGAAAACCCTGATATAAAGGAGGAAATAATGTCGCAATTTCTTGCTTTGGAAGAAGATAGATTTATAGCAGGATTCTATCAGCAGGTACAGAAAGCAAGAGAAAAGGCCTGACATGACAGCCATATTAAGAAGAAGAAGTTCTAGGTAGGAGACCTTCTTCTCCTTTATGACAGTAAGTATGTAAAATTTCTAGGAAGCTAAAGATGCATTGGTTGGGCCCATACATTATCAAGCATATTACTGATGGAGGCACAATTAAATTAGAAACTTTAAATGGAGAATTGGTTCAAGGAAGAGTAAATGACAACAGGTTGAACTTGTACAAGGACAAACCTGCCCCTAAATCTTCACTCTGAAGAAAGGAGAAAAGTCTTAGTACCACCCGCAGTTGAAAGTGAGCATTGGACTATAAATTACATTGTAGAGAGAGATTCAACATAGGATTATGTCGAAGTTTCTAGGAGCCTCGATGTAAGAGGGATTGCTCGCTACAATATGGGATGTGTCAAATTTCACAGAAAAAATATGACTGTTAAAAAATAAAGTTGCCATTGAAATACACGGAAAGAGGCATTTATGAGGAAAAATTGACCCGATCTAACAATACATATGCAATTAATGAACACAATCTAAGCTAATGATGGGGTTAGAAATTCATATTAGTTATAAAAATCCACGTCCTGCCTAGATTTGGCACTTTTTTGTCCTAAGAGTTCGAATATTGCTCTTGAGAAGAAGTTGCAAAAAATTTCGCATGGATGCCCTGACGCCTGAAGAATTTATTCATATATTTAGTGAGAAGGGCTTAGCCAGAGTCATGGAAGAAGCATAAGTTGATATGTCTGCAATAAAATCACCACCCACAACAACATCATCATGCACGTAGCAGAGATCCCCGCGAAAGAAAATGACTAGAGAGCAGAGAACAAAGAATAAACAAGAAAAGAGACTTGCTGAGCCTCAAAAAGAGACCGAACAAGTGAGAGATAGTGAGGAAGAATGATTTGAATTGGATCATATTAGTAATGTTGTTCTCATTCCCCATTCATAAATAAACCCATGATGCTTATCATTTTCTTTTTCAAGTGCTTAAGGCTTCAAAACTTTTGCATAATTAACAGATTCCCATGAGAGTTTCTTATGTAAATGTTATAAACATTTTAACATAAAAACATATGCTGAACAATAGCAATATAACAATAATTAACATCAAAATACAACACATAGCAAGCACATGATAAAGGATTTCACCCCTCCTGGGCTACGTCTCCTTGGTCCAACTTCCATTGGCTTGGGCCTCTCTATTATGCTCAAATTACAACAAAAGTGTGTTTACAATGCTCAGATGCCTCTGAAACCCATCTCAGTGAGTTCAGAATACTAAAAAATGGCTACCTAGCATCTTTTTGCATCTAATTTGGATAAGAACCGAAGAAGTTATGACTTTTCCCAGTTCCTTCACTATTTGTTCCCCAAATTGCTTTAAAACTGACCAAAAACCCCTTTTCTGCTCCAAAATCTGCTAATGGAGCAAAAAATTCACCATTCAGGTGGGCTAAATCCTTTCGGCATTATAGCAATCGCAATCGGATAAGCTACGTGCTCTTAACACTACAAAACATTAATATGTGGTGTTGCAGACCCGACAGGTTATTAAACCGAAATATATAACCTCCCGCATTAGAATCCACCGCTCATCACAATTGGTGATCAGTTGCAGGCAAAGGTCTTGTTTACTCGACAGAACACTACGATTGCGATTTCGTGGACCCCTCGGGGTATTAAATTATGGCATATAAACCTATTTCATCTAGGGTCTATCACAATTGTAACTCCACTGTGTCGGGGCCAATTCTTGTTGTCGATGTAATTGTGATATGTGATTGTGTCACATCGCAACTTCAACCTTGCCAGGGCCAATAACCTATTCCCTGATCCATAAACCACTGTGATATGCGATTTGTGAGGGCCATTGGTAGGCTGTCACTTGGCACCTCCTCATTTGTTGAAGAGCTTGCCACACCATCCCAATCCTGCCATGTAGACAAGTTGAACTTGAGCTTTAACTTGCTCTAACATACGAACTCAAATTTGAGTGTTGTTTGCACCATTGAATTCAGAATGATGAGCACTTCAATATGGATCTGATTCTGACAAGATTCTGACACTTTGAATTTTGAGAATAATTCTGAGCACTTGATCACTCCTCCCGACTGTGAGCCTTTTAGATCCCAACAAATTTATATTCAGTTATAGAAAAATGAGGGTATTGTTCCCTCACCATCTCCATTTCAATCCATTTGGCCTTTTATGGATGTGTACCTTTGATACCCACCCGAAGATAATCAATGCTTCCCCTTTTAGTTGTCCTTATCCTTCTATCATGTATAGTGTCTTGTTGAAGCACATCAAGCAATTTTGGTGAAAATTCTTCAATAGATGGAATTTGAACATTCTCTCCTTGATCTTAAACCAAAGGAAGTTCATATAATCTCAAATTTTCAACATTAACAACGAAATATATTTGCATATATGAAGGAAAATCAATCTTGAAACCATTATTACCAATCTTTTCCAGAATTTTAAATGGACCATAACGAATCGTTTTCATCTTTTTACCTGCACCTTGAAGCCTTTCCTTGCTAATTCATAGCCAAACTTCATCACCTACTTGAAACTGATGATCCACGTGATGCTTATCATGCCTTTGCCTTATACTTTCCTTGACTCTTTTCAAGTTGTTCCTGAATTGTTTGGTGAATCAACTGAATTTGCTCAATCAATTTCTTTGCTCTGTTTATGTCACTATGTCCATCTACAACTACATCTTTTTCAAAGATGAAATCCAAAGGCGATTTAGGAAAATAACCAATACATGCCTCAAAAGGTGAAGTTAGAGTAGAAAAGTGTTTTTCTCAGTTGTAAGCATGTTGAATATAATGCAACTACTCATCCCACAACTTAGGATGTTTGTTGCAATATCCTCTTAGCAAATGCATAATTGTCTTGTTAACCACTTCAGTTTGGCCATCTGTTTGCGAATGAAATGTTGTACTTTTCTTCAATTTAGTGTCCATTAGGTTCCATAAACTTGACCAAAAATTTCCAACAAATCGAGAATCATGATCACTTACAATAAAAGCAATCCAAAATAAATTGACACAATTTGAAAGAAAAGTTGAGTTGTTTGTTCAGCTATAATTTGCTTTTTACAAGGCATTAATATGCACATCTTGCTGATCCTATCCATAACTACATAAAAATAATCATGACCTTCCTTGATAAAGGAAGACCTCCTACAAAATCCATAGAAACATTTTCCCATGGTCATGAAGGCACTAGAGCTGGTGTGTACAATCCTAGTTTCATATTACTAGGCTTACTGACTGCACACAAAGAACAACCTCTTATAAAATGTGACACACTTTCTAGCATACGAGGCCAATAAAAATACCTCTAAAGATTTTCCACTTTTTTACTTACACCAAAATGTCCAACAGTAAGAGAAGTGTTAGCTTCCCTTGTGACATTTACTCTTTCTCCCTGTGGAACACAAATTTTTCCCAAATGATACAGCAGATTATCATGTACATGTTAGTCTAATTCCTCAACTTGGTGGCCTTGACTCAAGTTTAAATATACCTCTTGAAAGTCAGCATTCTGTGCATATTGTTCAACATAACTTTCAAGGAAAACATAATTATTCTTGAGTGTTAACACCCAGGTTGTTCCCTTTGACTCCCAAGGGAATACGGCCGGGGTAACCACTAACCAATCTTTGGATTACAGCTTCTAGCCAAACTGTAATCAGAGAGGGCTCTCTCTTTAAGGTTTGTCTCTGTTTTGTGAAGATTTTAGGCTAGTTATGAGTTCAGGGTTTGGTTTATGTTTTGGTTGAGGGATATCTTTCTGTACCTAAGGTGGAAATCTTCAGATAGTTCTAATCCATTGGGCTATGGAGTCTGTGGCTACAGGTTGTTTGAAATATTGAGTTGAGTTGCTGAAACTACAGGGCCTTTTAAATACTTCATGAAACAAACTTGAAATTGTGATGGTGAAGTGTGTTTAACCAGTGAAAAGCAATTAAGAATTTTCCACTAAGCTGGGAGTGTGAGAAAGAGATATACTGCGCAGGAGCAGACTTGAATTCCTGAAACAATAATCACTGTGAAAGATATAGTGTGGAGGTGCAGCAATTAAGAATTACACCTTTATTACTATAACTGAAGAAAAACATTTATAATAGCATAGATTGAGTTCAGGGTAATCTGTGATTAAATCCTAGAACTATTCTTTTTCCTTGCCATTAACTGTGAAACACAGAACATGAATGAGCTATGAAAAGATGACAAAAACACATAACGAAGAGTTTTAAGAAAACTTATTGAACCATGAAATATGCAGGAATCCTGTAACATTCAACAAAACACCACAATGCCTCAGGTAACGCAGAGCTTTGGAAATTCCATCAGCTTTGTATTAATTGTCTGAAAAAACTTACAGCATAAGAAATCTAGAAGAGAAATCAACAACAACCCCTGCAAGCTTATGCGAGGGGGGAATATATACAAGCGGTGATACAAAATATCTGAAGCGTTGAGTCATCTGAGAAATAAATATGTTCACCAACTTGTACAGAACAACAGATAAGAAGTTATTACAGCTTTGAATACAACATAAATGCTCTTCAATGCTGTCAGAAGACTTTTTGACCTTTGGAGGCCATTGAGTCGGTTGAACGCTCTGTTATAAATGATGAATGACGTGTCTTTGTAGCTCTATCCTCCTGTAGCTTTTCGGCCCTGTCACCTGTGACTGTCACTGCTGCTTTGGTGGCCGAATAGTTTTGCTGAGTTGGCTCAGCCCATTCTTCTCCATGCATGCTGATTTTATCAAAATTTTCCTGTGCATGATAACTTATATTTTTTGATGAAAAACTTAGTGAATGGCTTCTTGTCTATAATATCATCTGTATCGCCTTAGTCCACCATTCCTGTGTGGGCAATTGATGTCTCAGAATTGCCTCTAAAGTCTCATCTGCCTCTGTGTATTTGTAGAAGTTTGGAGGCACTTCAAACAGATGTTTAATTTCATTCATTATAAAGAATAAGTTCTCTACCCTGTTGTAGAGACTTTGTCCTGTTGCTGGTCCTGTTTCTTCTGAGGTACTGGGCCTTTTAGTGATCTGATTAGTAGCGAATGTATTGACCCTCTTGGCATAATGCTCATGTGGAAGTAGTCTCCCTGCGCTGTTCAGTAAGCTAGGAAGACCTTTGCCCTGTAGTGCTGTGAACTTGTCCATGAACTTATTTACCTCTATCTGCATGTCCTGGCTTCTTCTTTCCAGCGTTTGTACCAGGCTTCTCAGTGTAAGGACCCTCTTTATCAGCTGGATGGTCTCAGTTCTGCTTGTAATTCCCATTGTCGCCAGCTGAGCACTTGTTCTGTTATTGAGCACACTAATCATTCTGTTGGCAACCTCAGGCATATTGCCTAGAGATGCCCTTGCTCTCTGGATTTCCCTCTGTGCTTTCCCTATGAGCTCTATTTGCTCATGAATGGTCTCAATGTATTGCCATTGATCAGTTATGGATTGGCCAATGTTGGCCCATAGGACTGTCTTGAGCTCAGCTGTCACTTTGTCAAGTGTGAGCTCCTTCTCCAGCTCCTTTATCCTCTCTTTGAGAGCCTTTATCTCTCTTCCTTTCTCAGCTACAGTCTGCTTGGATTTATCATATTTTTCATTCAACTTGGCTAAATTCTCCCTGGCCTCATTTAGTTCTGTCATTTGGGCTTCCAGGGCTTGGATTTCACTCCTTAGCTTCTGCATATCCAGGCTTGGAGCCTGCTCTGTTGTTGGTGCTGGTGTTGATGTAGATGGTGCTGCCTGTTCAGTAGGAGGAGCAGTAGTCTTAGGAGGTTCCTCCAGGTTGATTATTTCTGGAGGAGGCTGAGATGTTTGGCCTCCTTCCTTCTGTTGCAATGCTGCCTGCAATGCAGCCTCAGATTCTCCCAATTTCTCCTGTGTCAGGATCAGCTGTTTGTATAATGAGACCAGCATGGCTGCTGCATCTTGGTCATGTCTCAGCTGGGCAACTTCTTCAGTTTGTGGGTGAATAGTTGCTGGGACTTTAATCATTTTCCTTAGTGCTGCCATATCTGCATCTCTTAATTTCAATAATGCTTGTACAGCCTTGATGTCCTTGGGGTCATGCCCAAGCTCTATTATGATGTCCTCCAATGCTCTGATTCGGTTGTCCTTTGCTTGGGAGGATGCTCTCTCCAACTCAAGTTGGGCAGTGGTGTTGTTTAGGCTATTTTCCAGCCTGTAGTTCACCAATGTCTTATCCGCCAAGGAGGCATACACCATCTCACCCGTTTGCTTATGTAGTTCAATTTGATCCATCGGGTGGATGTCCTTGGCAAGGACCTCAAGATTGGTCCTCAAGTAGTCTGCAGGGGACTGTGGTTGCAACGCAGTTGGCATGAAGTGGCTCATGATCATTTTGCCTTCATGGACATCATATGCAGACATTAGTCTTTGCTGGTTAGTGGGAGCCATTTTCAACAAATGATTATATAGCTGTATTTTTATGGGCTCATTCCTCTTCTTTATGTCAATGAACTGTTGTTTGATGCCCAGTTCACCTTCTCTCTGCTGGCTTGAGGAGCTGACTTCTCCTCCCACTGTCCTCTCTTGTTCCTGCTGGAAGGAACTTGCTGAGGCTTCCATACTTGGTGGGCCCATGCCCAAAGATTGCCCTATAGGCATTTCTTCCTCTGAGAGGGGATTCATCATGTGTCTTTTCTCCCCTTGAGTTGTTGATGTTGTGAGGGGAGTCTCTCTGTCCCTCTTTCTACTTATGTCTTCTTTTTGTGGGGTTTGGAGGACTGAGGCCTCTACTATTGTCTCCTGCCTAGGAGGCACAAATTGTTGTGGCTGCTGCTTAGTGGAAATTGGGGCCTGTGATGTATTTTCTTGCTGTCCTGATTTCTCCTTTTCTTGCTGCCCCTCTTGTTGCTGCTATACCTGTTGCTGTTGCTGCATTTCCTGCTGCTGTACCTCTTCATGCTGCATTTCTTCATGAGGTGGCTGCTCTGGCTCCATCTCTTTCTCTTTGCCTTTGCTAGAGGTTTGATCAGTAGCTTTGGCTGCTTGCTGATGTGCTGTGGAGGATGAGGCAGCTGCTCCCACTTGAGTGCTTGGAAGAGCAAATACCTGTGAACAAAGCTCCAAGTCAGCCATCTTTTGGAGATTTTTAACTGCTCTTTGATTTAATTCTTCTTGTGTGGCAGCCTCCTCTAAGGTTCCTCTCCTCCACTTAATTTGATTTGCATACTTTTCTATGTGAGGCAACCTTACATGGTCATAACCGGACAGCCTATATTTGACCCTTCTTAAAGTTATGAAGTGATTGGGGTCATAAGGTTTCCAAAGGAAACTGGCCTGTAGGCCAAGGGATTCTAGCATTTTGTCTACTTCTTGCCAACCTTCCTCCCTTTTGTTGTAAATGAAGTGGCCTAATTGGTTTCTTACTTTGAGCTGTGCTTTCTTGCCTTTGCCTGAAAAATGTAGCACATCAGCATTCCCAAACTGCCTGAAGTATTCAAGGGCAAACAATCTCATGGGCACATATTTGGGCAATCTGTATGGGGGCAACTCACACCCATATATCCTGATAACAGTGTGGTTTTGGTAATAGTACCAATCCCCAATGCTGTATACCTTAGATAACTGAAGGACTCTCTGCATCTCACCAGTTAGCCTTGGAGGAGGTGAGCTCATAAGCAAAGACATGGCTGGGTGGATGAAGAGGTCTATAAACTCACAATAAGTGTATGGAGAACAAGATCTGTAGTGGAAGGCAGAGGACCAATAAACCACTGACCTTGGATTTCCTTGTGCATCCACTCTCTTCATAGCAAAGTGAAATTTCTCATGTTGATAATACAAAATTAAGTGGTAGATGTAGGAGGTGTATCTGAACACCCTTTCTCTTGACAAGTTCATTAGTTGCTCATGTATTTTGTCAGATATGTAGGTGGCATAGTCATAGCAGATTGGAGATTTGCCAGGGGAAAACATGAGCATCATCACCAGCACAGTTTCATCAACAAACTCAATTGAATTATAGCCCAGAATGGGACTGATCATATCTACAAGGTCCCTGCCCAATTGGTTGAGGTAAACATGAGAAATGGGAGGGTACTTCACAGTGTCAGATTCAATATACAATTGGTTCAGCTTGGTGATCTGAGCATCTGTCATTTTAGCTTCTTGCTTTATCAGATCTATCAGTGATAAAGGGACCAATTTCTTCTCAGTTTTGAAGTGCAGCATCTCCCTGATGGCTTCAGGGGTGACATAGAAGACAACTGAACCTGAAGGGTCAATCACAGCCCTCTGAGTGGCGTCATAGCAGTCAGCACATAGGTGGATTAGGTCAGGAAACTGGTTGACCTGAGGGAGCTTGAAGATAGGGAGGAAAGAATTCGAAATACCCAATACATCTATTCCACATTCATGTTTAATCTTCAATTCATTTAACAAGTGGATGTGGTACTTGCTGTGCATTAGCATTTCTTCTGATATCTGATAATCCAGGTCTACTAATGGTTGCCATTCCAATTCTCTCTGAGGGGCATTTAATGGAGCAATATTCAAGGCTACAGGAGCTACTGGTGCATCCATGGTTACTTTAGGGCTCTGTTTGTATGTGAACTGGTGTTAATGAACAGAGCCACACAGAGGAGTGTTTTTGCAATAGAGAGGTGAATTGCAAGGAACAGAGGGTAAATTGTAGCAGCAGCAATTTGAAATACTGTACAGAGGACTATTGAACCAATATCAGGACTGATTCAAGTGTCTCCACGGTGAATTTTTATAGTTTCGGGGTCTAAATCCATGAATGCGCGGACAGACTGCAGGTTTGGTGAAAATTTGGATAAACACGGCTCTGCAGGTGAATTTCGACTCAACAGTTGAAAATGGAGGTTAGCCGCAGGGAATTTGCCGGTGAATTCAGTGTTTTTTCACTCTTTTAAGCTTTGTTTCAGACAATTCTGGACACAACCGAGCACAGGGGAGGTAAATTTGATAAATACCTGGTAAATTTGCTTGGCAATGGTGACAATGCAGGTGGATTTGGCGCGCCAACGGTCCTTGGGTCGATTTCTGCAGGTTGGCGACAGTTTGGACGTAAAATGCATGTAGGGGGAGTAACAGTCTCTTTTGCAAAAGTAACGAAAAACACGGTTTTTTGGCCAAAATATGGATTTTTTGGAACATTGGCGCCCTTTTTTGGATGACGTCAGCATGACGTCATCAGGTGGGGTCAAGGTCGGATGACATCAGCATGACGTCATCGAGCGACGTGGCGGCTTAAGAGTGGTCCACGGGGATGGTGAGGTGGCGGACAGGTCAGAGCAGTGGCGGACGGGGGCGCTGACGCGGCGGTGATGTAGCAGTGACGCGGTAATGACGTGGTGGTGACGTTGGCAAGGAGGGTTCACAGAAACCGGAAACGGTAAGCGGTTTGATATCGCACCGCCTTATATACGGAAGCGGAATTGTCAGAGGGCGCTCCGATGCGATTTGGGGGTGACGCGTGGCAGAGGCCTGACGTCACCCTCTGACAAATATCGGAAGCTATCTTACGGACGTCGGGGCCGCTCCGATATGCATGTGGGCCGTCGGATGAAAAAGGCCAGATCCGACGGTTGACGGATCGTTAATGTGCCAGGTCAATACGGAAGGGGGCGGGAATAAAATAATATATTCTTTGGAAATTGCGCCCGGCGGGGACTTTAGAATTTTGGCGGATTTGTATTGTTTTTCAATGTATTTTATGAAAACGCGCTTTTGCGCCAAACTTTGGGTAAAACGGGAAAAAGTGGGTTTTTTCATGTAATTTTGCAAATGAGCGGGTTAGGGGTGAAAATGGGTTTATTTACAAGGTTCTTTTGCAAATGAAGGGTTTAATGGTTTAGAAAACTTCTGAAGGGGAAAGAGGGGTAAGGCTTTGGGTTCTTAAACTGACCAGATGTCAATTTAATCCCTGACAGTGAACATATGGCTATAATGCCAAGGGGAAGGGATATTTATAGAATGCTTGGGGTTTATACACCATAGTGTTTATAATAATAGGGAAAGGGTAACATAGGGGATTTAGATAATAAGAAGTTAGGGGTTAATATGACTGGAAGAAGTGAATGAGGAGTGAGATCACTAAGTTTATATGAAAACAACTTAGCTTAGGGAGTATATCAAAATGAAAAGAATTTTAGACAAGAAATGTGGCTTTTTAGAGGAATGAGAACCAACATAAAACCTTAAATTCTTTCATGAACACAACTGATGAAGGGATGTTAGTAATGAATGTGAAAGGGGGGGGGGAAATGAAGTTAGTCATGCTCCTTTGCTTTGCTGCAATATGATGGAGAAGAGGAGCTTCTCTATGCACTGATGTTTGCTTTGTGTTAGACCAGCAAGATTCATTTGAAAGAAATGACATTTCTGCAACCCCATCTGCCTACCCATCTACTTGCCTAGCATTTTTTGTTTCTTCATGGAGGGTGCACTTAGACTTGCAGACCCTTATGTGCCTTTTCTTTTCCTTTGGGTTTTTCTTTTGATTTTCTATCTAGAACTACCCTTATTGCTTCCAAGGTCCCAGATTAAGCAGTTGGGAACCTTACTTCTCTACCTAAGCTACTGGTCTGCCAAGATTAAACAGTTTGGACAGACTTCTTTCTCTATTCTACAACAGAAAATTAAAACATGGTATGATCCAGATTAGGCTGTTGGACCATCCATCAAAATTGAGTCAACATTAAGCTATATACACACATTGTTTTCTCTTGGAAATATGGGATCTTTGCATCACCAAAGAAGAGCATATTTGGAACTTTCCGTGCCAATCATGAAATATGAAACCTATTGGTATAGGTAGCTAACATTGAGTAAAATGGCTACATTTATAATCGATCTAGAAAGCATATAAGCAACTTTGTTTTATATACCTTTCTTGTACTTGATTACCAAGTGGAATTGCTGTAAAAATCCCATCCAATGAAAGTTCCTTGACTACTGCAATTTAGTTTGAGATTGTAGATATTGCAGAGGTTGACGATCAGTGTGAATAATGGTTTCTTTTCCCATCAAATAATGCTTCCATTTCTTCACACTTTGTACCAATGCATAAAGCTCTTTATCATATGTAGGATAGTTTATAACAAAACCATGAAAAATCTAAGAATGAAATGAAATGGGCTTACCATGCTCTAAAATAATTGCAGCCATGGCGTAGTCACTTGCATCTGTCTATATTTCAAAAGGTTGTTTCAAATATAGCAATGCCAAAAATGGGGTTGAACTGATCTTTTGTTTCAAAGCATCGAATGCTTTTTGCTATTTTCCTCCCCACTAGAAGACAACCTTCATGCTGGTCAACGCATGTAGTGGAGCTACTATGGAGGAGAAATTGGCAAAGAACTTCCTCCAATACTACGCTACTCCTAAAAAACTCCTTACTTCTATGACTGATTTGGGTATTGGCCAATTCACAATGGCCGAAACTTTAGAGGGGTCAATCTTCAGCTCACCTCCTCCAACTATGTGGCCTAAATACACTAAATAAGTTTTCCTAAATTCACATTTAGACATCTACAGAAATAACTGATCTTTTTGCAAGACATCCAACATTTTCCTAACATGCTTGACATGCTTTCTCGTGATTTTCTGAATATCAAAATATCATCTAAATAGGCATTAAAAACTCATCAAGAAATGATCTTAAAACATCATTCATAACTCTCATGAATGTCGTTGGAGCATTACAAAGACTGAAAGGCATAACCAACCACTCAAAAAATCCTTGTTTCGTTTTAAAAGCTGTTTTCCATATGTCCTACTCAGCTATTCTAACTTGATGATATCCACTTCTCAAGTCTAATTTAATAAAATACTTTGCATTTCTCAGCTAATCTAGAAAATCATCTATTTTGGGCAGTGGGTATCGATTCTTTATTGTGATCTTATTTAAATCTCGATAATATACACACATGTGCCAAGTTACATCTTTCTTGGGTACCAATACAATTGGTGAACCACGTGACAAAGTAGAGGGACGAATTATACCTTTATCCAACAATTCCTGGACTTGTTTCTTAATTTCTAAGCTTTCCATAATTGACATTCGATACATACCAATGTTTGGGAGTGGATAGTCCTGCTGTAGCTAAATTTCGTATTGAATTCCTCTTTTTGGTGGCAATCATTTTGGCTCTTGAAACATGTCTTCATATTGATTGACCACATCAACCAATTCAAATTTTAGCTTCACGTTACTGCTTGCAAAGGATTCCTTCTCTGAGTCATTCTTCTGCTTGATCATAAGAAGCACAAGACTCTATTGGAATTAATTAGTTGCTTCATTTCCCCTGCGCTTGCCAAATACAAACTAAGATTTCTGCGATGAGCTCTCACAATGTACTCCATGTCATCTTTGAACAAATGATATTTGTTCTCAAATCTATGGAAAAAGAATTTCCTATCATACAGATACTGGCTTCCCAACACAATCCCTGAGATATCCAATGACACAACATGTAATTCAACTTCATCAATGAAATTGGAGGTGATTGCAAATCAGAAAACACATTTCCATGTGACCTGCAAATTGGCATCCTTGGTTATCCAACCCAATGGATATGGTTTATGATGAGGCATAGTTTTTGGATTCAATTTCTTGACTAAATCCGCAGAAATTAAGTTGGCCCGAGATCCATTGTCAAACAACGTATCGATTTATGTATGCTTGGAAATAACAAGGATATGGAACAACTCAACTTGATTTTCCTCATTTGAAACATTGTTAGAGTTATTTGTTGCACTGGTACTTGCTACAACTTCCTCTTTGCTTTCTTTTGCCACAACTTTTCCCTTGGTGACTGTGGTTGTGATTTTTGTTTCATCTCTTGAGTCTGAACCCAAGTCTTGTTGTGCAGCAATGTTGGTCTTTTGTTTCCCTTTTGTTGTTGAATTTCTTCGGTCGTAATTCTGGATGAATCTTCCAGTAATGCGCTTCATCATGTCCTTCCTTGGAACAATTCTTGCATATGGGTTTCTCCCCTTCTTTCTTAACAGAAGCATTTTTCTTCTGCTTTCCTTTAAACTTATTCCCTTTTTCAACACTCTAAAATGGCTTCTTCTTACCTTCTTCCTGTATATTTTTCCCTCTTTCTTTGAGGTGTGTAGCTTGAACACAAACCTCATCAAGATTCGTGGGACTGAACATAAGAATAGTATGTTGAAGATAGCTATGCAACTCTCCTATGTATTTCAATAAGGTATCTTGTGACTGTAAGTCTACTCCTGGCATAAGAGCTCTTTTCTTAAACTCTTGAGTATACTCTTGCACATTTTGACCTTTCAACTGTCTGAAATTTTTCCAATTGATAATGGATTTTTGCATATGAGCTAAAGGGTAGAACTCTCTTTTTATAACAGCAATGAAAGCAGACCAAGAAATAGAGATCTTACCATGTTTTTTGATCTTCTCTTGAGTCCTTTCTTCCCACCATACAAGTGTTGCACCCTCCATTCTCAATGAAACCAACTGAATATTGATATCATCCTCTTGAAGGTTTTGAATTCTACAATACACTTCCAACTGATGAATCTAGTTATCCATCTTCTCTGCATTAACTTCTCCATTGTACACAGGCAACTCCAATTTAACATCAAGCTTCACAAAAGATGATTTACCAACCCCTTTTGAAGAATGATGATGAGTATGAGTAATGGTGGTATTTTTGGAAGAGTGTGAAGATGCTTTCAAAGAATAATATGAAGAAGATGGTGGAGATGGTGGAGGTTTTCCTCCATTCCCATTACCTCCTTTTCCTTTATCTTCTTTTCCATTACCTCCTCCTGAAGAGCCTTCTCCATTGGGAGGCTTGGAACTTTCTCCTTGCAATCTGTTGTTCCTCTCTTCATAGAGGACCTTAACCATCTCTGTCATATCAAAGAAAGCCTTTCTGAAGGTCTTTTCATCTTCTGTCATTATAGGTTCTCTTTCATGAGACATGGTCTCTGAAGACTCAACTACAACTTGAGGCTATACTAGTGTTGGAATCTCAACTGTAACTTCTGCAACTTGAGGCTGAACTGGTGTAGAATATTTTGGCAACCTTTCTCTTCTTCTACTTGACCCAACTTCAAGGCTTTCAACCAGCTTTCCTTCACCTTTTTTGAGCTTTAACCTTGTAAGAATGACATAAACTTGCAAACAATTAAATCCTTATTTTACAAGAAAATGTAGTAAGCAAAACCGGTGCTCTAATACCAAACTAATATGAATTCAAGTAGATTAGTAATGTTGTGATAATTCCCCATTCAGAAATAAACCCAAGATGCTTATCATTTTATTTTTCAAGTGCTTAAGGATTCAAACATTTTGCATAATTAACAGATTCCCATGAGACTTTCATATGTAAATTTTATAAATAGTTTAACATAAAAACACATGTTGAACAATAGAAATATAACAAAAATGAACATCAAAATACAACACACGGAAAACACATGATAAAGGATTTCACCCCTCCTAGGATACATCTCCTTGGTCTAGCTTCCAATGGCTTGGGCCTCTCTATTATGCTTAAATTACAACAAAAGTGTGTCTACAATGCTCAGATGTCTCTGAAACCTGTCTTAATGAGTTTAGAATACTAAAAAATGGCTATCTATCCTCTTTTTGCATCCAATTTGGATAAGAACTGAAGACGTTATGACTTCTCCTAGTTCCTCCACTATTTGTTCCCTGAATTGCTCTAAAACCGACCAAAAACCCCTTTTCTGCTCCAAAATTTGCTAATGGAGTGAAATATTCACCATTCGGTGAGATAAATCTTGTCGGCCTTATCACAATCGAAATCGACTAAGCTTTGGGCTCTTAACACTGCAAAATGTTGATATGCGGTGTTGCAGACACAATGGGTTATTAAACCAGAGTATATAACCTCTTGCGTCCGGAATCCACTGCTCATTGCAATTGGTAATCAACTGTGGCCAAAGGTCTTGTTTACTTGACAAAACACTGTGATTGGGATTTCGCATACCTACTGGGGTATTAAACTATGGCATATAAACCTATATTGTCTGAGGTCTATCGCAATTGGAACTCCACTGCGTCGGCACCAATTTTTGTCGCTGATGCGATTGCGATATGTGATTGCATCTCATCGCAACTTCAACCTTGCCGAGGTCGATAACCTATTCATTGATCCATCTACCGCTGCGATATGCAATTTCAGAGGGCCAATGTAAGGCTTCCACTTGGCGCCTCCTCATTCACTGAAGACCTTTCCACACCATCCCAATCCTACCATGTAGGCAAGTCAAACTTGAGCTTTGACTTGCTATAACTTCTACATACGAACTCGGATTTGAGTGCTATTCACATGGTTGAATTCAAAATGATGAGATCTTCAATTTGGTGCTGAGTTTGACAAGATTCTGACACTTTGTTTTTGAGCATAATTCTGAGACCCTGATCAAAGAAGGAGAGCAAGTGCAAATGGAAATGGATACCATAACGTTTATGTTGCCTCTCCCACCATATATTCCACCAAGAAAATGAGATGCAAAACTGGTGAAAGATTCAAAGGACGCGAAGTATGGCACCTTCACACCTTTATTGCCAAAGGCAGTGTGATTTACTAGAGAAACCCTTGGGTAGATTTCACAGCTAAAGTTCGCAGACTATGATTTCAATGATAGAAAGAAATATCTGTAGTTCACACTAGATAGATACTTAAAACAAGTAAACTACCATGAGAGCAGTGTGACAAGGTTATAACCACAGTAGTGGGTGACTGGATTGGCGCAGTCAGGCTTGATGAATATCTTGAATGTGCCACACTTCGACAGAAGTCCAGGAAGCACAATTTGTGTGAGACAACTACTCGTGCTAGTGCATGATGGATGCCTGTGGATGGGGAAGATGATCCCTATTGACCTAATGCTAATATCGAGAATCACAAGACTTCCTTATCAAGGGATGAACCCTGTAGAGGAGTTTGTTGGGAAATATCAGGACAGAGCCATAGTAGAAAACATGAAGAAGAATTTTGGACTGACAAAAGGGAAGTGAGGTTATGATATTGACTCGATCAATGACCAAGGAGTTCGCTTCGTAGCACATATATTGGCTGGAAAAATCATAAGTGTCAGGCTAATGAAGTCCCTACACTGTAGTTCATTAGCTACACAGTGCGCTAATGGGGTTTAGTGCAACTGGGTCACATATCTTTGCCAAGTGTTTTTGGACGACTGTTGCGAGGCTTAGGATAAAGGTACTCCATTTCACTATGCATGGTTAATTTTGATAATTGTAATGCTTGCATGGAGAGAGCTGGAAGATTCGCAGTTCCATCCAATAGCCTCAGATGTTTGTGAAGCTGTGCAATATGCCTCGCTATGGTATGCCATTAAATAGGAGTGAGCACAAGATAACATAATATTTTTTGTTTTATATCATATGGACTTACACATGTTGGTGAACGAGCACCCTCACCTTTCACCGATTCTATACAAGCAGTATAGCTCTGTCACGAAGTTTAAGGATGACTTCCATAGAATTTACATATAGGCTCATATGGACACAAAGAATACATGGCATACCCTTCCATATTTAGTGACAGAAGACGATGTCCTAACACAGATACAACAGTGGCCCACGGAGTGGATCACTATGCTAGGGACATAGACATAGGATACTCCATCAGAGGAGGACACGATGTAGCATGGGGAAGCGAGTGGGAAGGATAAGGATGAGCAAGACTCAAAACAAGAGGAGCAATACGGAAAGGGTCACCAGGATCATCCTGAAGGTGATGAGCAAAAAAAAAATTCAGAAAGATAGAGACAGACCAAGTTGTCATAGAGAAGAGAAAGGCACACGTCGAAGCTACCATAAGAAGAAAAATGAAACAAAAGGTAGACAAGACAAAGTGCATAATGCCAATGGTCCTCACTGATGGGGACTTGGACTATATTGGGGGAAGAATTTAGGAACCAATGGCGGAATCATGGAACAAATTAGAATATCACTACGCCACACTTCTAACAGGTTTCAAGGAGCACATTGCAAAAATGAAGATATTGGCACAAACAATTAGAAAATCAGTGCAGGAAGAGGAAAATCTTGGAGATGAAAGACCAATAGAGCCTACACTTGTAGCGCAAATAGAACTGATACCTGTCGGAGCACCGCAGTTTGACTCCACCGAGGTACAGCAGCAAACGAAAGAGTGGAGGTATGTGAACATGAACATCATCATAGTACCAATTTAGAGATTACACAAGCTGCATCTAGAGATCGTAGATCAGCTGAAGCTGCAAAAAACACACTTAGCTGTTAAACATTTACGTAGAGAGAGAGCGAGCTTCACTGTAGAAAAATATCGACTAAGCAATCCAAGAGAGGGATTGGGCAATACAAAAACAATATAAGTTGAAGGAGGTGGTCGAAGCAACATGCTGCGAGATTTTGGACATTGATGTTCAAGAAGAGGAACCAGTGGAGGACAAGGTTGCGAAGCTTGACCTTGCAGTAAAAGGATACAAGGATAGGATCATAGACGTACAATTTACATATGATATGAAGATTAGTGAGCTACAAATGAAGCTACAACCAACCACACTACAGGAAGTGTGAGAGCAGAGGGAGGCTGACCTGAAGGCTGCAATGGTTTCCATCTCTACAGTAGTGGTTGATTGTGGGAAGCTATTGGATGAGGTGCCTCATTTAATATGCAACATGAGGTGCCTATATCACAAATCTTCCAAGAAAGCAAGTATGCCAAGTTCCAGTGGTAAAAATCTTTGAGACAACACATAAACCAATCATTGATGAACAATTTTTTACGTTAGGGTACAATTTTATTCTCGCAAATAATACAATACAATTGACAAAGCCATGTTAAATAATGACAAAGAATACAAACAAGGAAAGGGATCCTAGGATCTCAAGTGAACAAAAAAAAAAAAACTTTCTTTATGAGGCTTTCCCACTCTTCAACTTCAACGTAACATGAAACTTTCATTATAAATTATTAAAAGCTCACAAACATTATTATTTGGATGCAAGATAACTTACACTTTGCTTCACCTCATTAATATTTATAAGACTCATTGGTTGGATGTAAAAGAAAATTGATGAAATTGTGTATTTTAAATTGCATCACTTCTCGAATATCACTTCCCGCTTCTTTGCCATCACAACGATAATTCATCCTTCAGAGAAGTTACTCCGGTTGTGATTTCTGCAACATTTTCACATCTTCAAAACTGAAATGATGGTTGCTTCATTCAACACCAAGATATTATAGTCATGATATTAGGCCACAAAAACTAATGGCTCAATCTCTTCGGTGAGAAAAACTAAGGTAGAATAGAAGTTTTTGAGACTGATCTTTCCTTGTCATGAGTGAACTTCATTGGAAATTGTATCACCTCAACATGGCAAGGTGATGCTCAAGGAATATGTCAAGGAGAGGATACAAGGAAGAACTTTTGGAGAAGAAGTAGAAAGAAGAACCATCGTGAAGACATGGAGAGATCTTGGACCATGGCAGAGTGATGGCATATCCTATTGCCTTAGCTCTGATCCAGACACTTTGGAGGGTGAATATGGGGAACAAGATAAGACCCATCATGAAGAAGTTAAATTCATAGGGCCAAAGAGAAGAGCATGGCATTGCCACATCATCATGAAGTTCCATGTCATCATTTCCAAGTCATGTGGATTATACAAGTGCCATCACAATGTCATATGTGTCGATGTGTCTTGTCACATCATTTGTGGAATTTAATTATGTATTTTAAAGAAAATGAGAAAATGTAAATATGTGGAAGTCCAAGAGTCACATGTGGACAAAATAGTCACTAGGAAAGGTCCAAGAGTCATAAGGGAAGCGCAAGAGTCATGGGGATATGAAAGGTCATTTCTCTTGTTATAAATACACCCTCATAATTCAATCAAAGGGATTTTTGAGGCTTGGACTTTTGAGAGCTAACCTTGGCTCCTATAGATTTGCATAAGAGATAAGATCATTCCTTGGAGGAGCAAGTAGTGACTTAATGTCTCACTATTGGAGCTAGTGTCTCATCATTGTAATTGTGTACTTGGAACTTTCACTTAATATTTAGAAGCTCGTTGAGTTGGCTCACTTTCATGCAAGTATAGTGAATGTTGTAAGACTATTCTTTAGATGTTTGCAATATATGTTGTGTTCATATGTACTAAAGAAATTGAACTACTTCATTGGCTTTGGTGCTTATCTGGTTGAATGTGTGTTGTATTTTCTTTAATGATCGTTGTGTCTGAGTGAACTACTTTGCTAGATAATTAACAAAACATCATTTCTCTTGTCTATCTCTCTTAGGATAGTACTATTACTTTCCTTCTAGAGGCCCACTCTCTCTTTCCCTCTCATGGAAGTATCCTTTTATGCAATGCAAACATGTGATTCATGATGTTGACTTACATGTTTGCTTCAAAGGTTATGTGTATGATCTCTTATGTTCCCCATTGAAGCCAAGGAAAACCTTTTAGTTATAGTGGTTGGGTCGATACTATGGATGGGGCTCTTACTCCAAATGGTGTGAGGTCTAGTTGGGACTTTATATTGGGAAGAACCCTTTGTGGACAAATTTCTAGCGCCATCAACAAGAGCATAAAGGTGATATTCTCAATGTTAATTTTTTTTTAACTTAGTAATAACCCTCTAATACATTTAACCAATTTTTCAAAGAATTTGCATCTATCTGGCATTGAAATAAAGGGATACCAAAGTTAAATTTTACGTTGAAGGGTGTCGCATCAATAAAATCGTTAATGTTTTATGGTTCCTTGGTTGTTGTTGGTAGTTGTTAAAGGATTTGGGAAAATCTATCCATCATATTCTTCCTTTATCATGTAAGGGCTTCCTCAAGCAATAATTTGATAGGATCTATTGTTCCATCATCTCCCTTTTTCGACCATGGGAGGATGCTGGGATAGTGAAAGTGGTTTCCCCAAGTGAAATTAACTCAAGACCCAATTCTCTATACCCTGGCATCATCAGGGACATACATAGAAAATCAACAAAGAGAAGATTGATCTTATACCATTGATCCAAACTATATATAGAATGAAATGAAAGGTAGGAATATGAATGGATATAATATTGTAGAAACATAGTAATAAATGAAACTTATATTTTACTAATGAAAGAAATAGGAAAAGACTGTGAAATGTAGAGCAACATGAACTAGCTAGAATGGTGGTAGCTTATGTCAAAAGAGAGAGTTGTTGGATATACCCATTCGCAAGATGCTATTAGAGAGGATGAAAATGATATTTGAACATAAAGTACTAAACCTAAAAGGAAAACTCCTTAACCCTAGGAGATGAAACATGAAAAGGATTGTGGGCCATGAGGTTAGTTTATATGTCAACTTCTGAGGGAAACAAATTTTTCATACAATCTTTATTTGGGGCACATAATAGCTCACTAGAAAGATATAAATGAGAAGTATAATTTTGGTAGGCCTAGGAAGGCTACAACAACCTTGAGCTCTAAATGACCAAAAAAATTGTTCAAGGCCTCAAAATGGCCCCAACAAATTGTAGATAGAAAGAAACTACTAAGATGGAGAACCATGTTGAGTTAGTGGAAGAGGTGGTTGGTTACTAATTTCCACCTAGATCAAATTGAAGACTATTTATCTTGGTTGACGAGGCTATAGTTAAAATTAGGTGAATGTGGAAATGATTTTTAGAAGAAAGATGGTCAACTTATATTGATTTTGATGAATCTAAAGACACAATATGACGTTTTATGTTCAACATTCCATGCTAATTGGCTTCTAGAAAAGAAGATGGTAAGGACTATACCTTTAATTATTTATGTGGTTTAATAATCAAAGTACACAAAAGTGTTAGAAAATTATATATTACAGATCAATGGAACACATAAAATATATTGCAGAAATATAAACACAGAAAACACATAAAACAAGAGAGACACAAATATGCGTGGTTCACCCAATTTGGGCTATGTCCACGGAGAAACAACCAGTCCTTCCTTTTATATTATCTAGCAAAATAAAGAGATACAACCTACAATAGATCTGTTGTAATTCCCTCTTCACTCTCACACAATCTCCTCTCTCTTTCTCGCTCAGAATACAGATCTACATAGATGCAATACATTTCCCTCATATATAGCGAGGGTTTGCCTTCTAGGGAAAAACTCTAAATTAAACATAGCTTCTACTGTCATATTTCCACCTAATGAACGGCCTAGATTGACTACGAAAATACAACATTTTAAAAGGCAAATTTACATATATTTTTAGCTTCGAGGACACTGCACCCGATCCGCCACCAAGGGGGGCTCCAAATAATCGTTGTCACCCCCCTTGGACCCCCTAGTGGCATACATTTTACAAGCAATGTTTTCGCCACATTACGAACTAGGGTCCAATGCAGCAATACCTCTAAATAAATAAGATAATCAGGCTCCACAATGTTAGTGTCGGTATCTTCATCCCTCCGTTAGTGATAAAATTCTCTTGTTGCATTCCATATTAGGTGTCTCACTCAGTCAGCTGCATTCCATTAAGATCATGGATCATCTAACGGTAGTGGCTTGTTGTACATTTTCCCCTCACGCCCTTTACCTGCTGACACGTTACCATTCATCTAGATCGTCTGCAGTCAATTTTTTGTTTTTAAATCTGCAAGAGTCATTTTTAGGGTTTCAGTTTCATTAGGTCTAGGGTTTTGTCAATAAGGTCTTCAAAGGGTTCAAAAATAGTCAGCATGCGCATAAGGAGGTTGAATAAAGTTCCAGTACCAATAAATTCCATCATCATATGCCCAGAAATGAATTTTTCCTCAAAACTCTATTTTGAGGAAAAATAGAGTATTTTATCTTTTCATGTATATAATTTGGTGTAATCCAAATTTTTCATATGTAACAATTTCAGTGGCAACCCTGGTCACCTTGCCAAGCTTTAGTAACTCCATCCATTGCAAGGCAAATAAAAAATCAAGTCATTCAGTTAATCAGAGGCAAAATAAAGCAAAACTGCTAAAACAGAGTTTGAAAAGAAAGTGTCAAATGTAAACATTAACAAAAGTGGGTCTTATGAAGTCCAAAATTAAAGTCTTTGGTGTATAAGTTATTTCTTGTGTTTAAAAGACTCATTTGCATCCAAAAGAGCAAGAGAGTTTTAGAGTAAGCTCGTGGTAGCAAAATCGCATCAAAGAATTTTAGTTTCGGGGGCGTGGCGCATTGGGTGAGCGGCGCAGCGCATTGGGCCACCTTCCACAGTATAAAAACTATACTGGCGTGGCGCATACAGGAGGGGCGGCGCATTGGGTTTGTGGCATGGCGCATAGAGCTACAAGCCACGTTCACCACAAATTCATCCAAATTCTCAATTTTCTTAGTTTCCTCTGGTCCAAATTTCATTAAATCATTTTCCTATCCCCCCATATCCCTAAATTCATTCACCCCTATTCCCAATTCCCATTATCCCAAGCCCTAGCTAAAAATTCCCAAACCCTAATTGCTATCCCAAAAGCCTAAAAACTATCCCTAAAACCCTTCAATTCCCAAAATTCCAGTCAACAACATTCCCAAAATCCCTCTTACCCTCTCTCTTCATAGTCCCTCATACATTTTCATACACTTGGAAGAAAAAGATCAAAGACACCTAAAATCTCTTCATACTCATCGAAGACAACACAAAAATTTGGAAAACATGGAGTCTGATCCTTCCTATGATCAAGATGAAGAGACACAGAGTGACTCTCCTACCGAAATGCATGCACAAGGAGACCTCACAAGGGGGTTAAACATATCAGAGAGGAGCCTACTTCACTTGCCGAGCTGCAGGCCTACCCTCTTGCTATCACATGTTTTCAACACCAATCCTATTATCAGTTCTGTGAGATGGTTGCAAGAGTCCAGTACCATCATGAGTTGGCTAGGTTGTTTGTGCTTCATTTACATAGTGGCCAAGTCACTCTAACAGAGGTGACATTCACCTTAACACCGGAGTCTATTTCTCTAGCAACTAGCATTCCCATCATCGGTGAGATGTGGAATAAGAGGTAGCAGATTGACAGGGAACATTATTGCTGTTGGGAAAAGTATCCATTCAGAACGCCCCTATCCCACTCTAAGGTGTGATAGTGCCTTAGCAACAAACAAGGAAAACTATTTTCGTATTCTTCTTTATGAAATGTAAACGAAGAGGAAGGATGTAACTAACCTGTGTCTTTCACTAGTTTGTTGATCCAATCACTCTCCTCTTTGTTCGCTTCCCGCTGCCTGCTTCCTCACTGGTCCAGCTTCACCAAGTTCCTGCAAGATCACAGAAGAGGAAACTACACAAAAGACATAGATTTACATTCATAAAAAGCTTAGGATCAGATTAAGCTAAACATGCAAATATAACAAAGCATTATTGATACACAACATGTAGGAGAAACTCAAATAGTTTTATTGATATGATAAGAAAGTCCAAGAGGAGATACAACCAAGAGAGTCCCGATCCAGCATCTACCTCCCAGCAAAGGAATCCCTTCCTCTCCTCCAACAAAGGATAAATCACCCAATGCACTAATCTCAATCTCAAACCAATAGCAATTCTCTGAAAAGTACAAAATTCCAGCCCCTGGATCTCTGGGATGAGGGATCCATATATAGATGTAAGCAGAGAGGATGAGTCAGCTTATGTTTTGACTTGTGGCTTCTCTCTGTCAGTTCTTGCTTCCACTTGGAGACTGAGAGCCTCTTACTCATCATTAGTCGAATTCAGTGAGGCAAGTGTCATTGGAGAAGATTCTGGAAGCTTCCATTGTCTTTCCACCTCGTTGAATGAGCTTTCCATTTGTCATTTCCCGCTCAACGCACCCTAGTAGTGCATTAACCTGCATTGCAACGCACCTAGCCAGTGTATTTGGGTGCTTTGCAACGCAGGCAGCTAGTGGAGCCTCTGAATTGATCCTGATTTGACTAGTTTTGAGCAGTTTTTGGTGGAGAACTTCTGGGAGAAGCTGTCATTGGTTGACCTTGTTCCTTTAGGGGCAGGAACAACACTTTTAGGGACTTTGGATCCCTTGGATTATGGACATTTCATGCTCAATGTTGTAAGGCACAAAAATGTCTATAACAGTTGCCCCCTAAAGTATGAGGCCGTTTATCGGGTGAAATGCTTTATTAGGAGGATCCGAAGTTCTTTCAATGCTGGGAGGAGACCTGTAATAAGATACAATACAATACATTATTTTCATACTGTTTTCATGATCTAGCTGAGGCGAGCATTCCCATGCTCAGCTTTATAAATTCATTTCTATGTACATAGGACAGACAATCGTCTGATGGTAGACTGATGATTCTGATGAAATCATCATCCTTTTGGTAGGATGATTATCTGTGCTGCAATGCTGTACATGTCAATGTCTTTATTTTTTCTTGAATACATATCGCAGCCCGGATGGATGAAACTAGATCCGGGGTCTTCAATCTCGTCCGATCTTCACTCTAAGTACAAGTCTATCCATGTGAGAAATGTTCTGAAGTCGAACATGGAAAGACATCGCTTGATTACCAGTCAATGATGTAAATTGTTAACAAGCGCAAGAGGAATCACTGATAATGATAATGACCCTCAAGGTACTGCAGTACAATTCACGTGGTGTGAATAAAGGACTTGGCGTCGAACACCACGCAAAATCTTTCGGTCGAAGGTCATTGATGTATACCTGTCGCCGGAAGTGAGAAACTTGCCATTGAGGCATGCAAGCTTCAAAGTACTGAAGGGGTGTTCCTAGATCAACTTCTTGGATAATGAGCTGATGTCGACAAGAAGCGATCTGTCAAAGGAGGGCCTTAATGTATCCCACATCAGTGACACGGAATGGAGCAAATGATTTTGATGGAGGTGAAAACGATCTGATGATATATGGTTCAGGGTGGCGGTCATGAAAGAATGAAGTATAATGTATGGTAGTGGATGGGACACGGTTGACTTCTCTGGATGACTTCTCTTGAACATATCGGCGACACTTGTATGATGGATTGGTAGCATTTACCCCAAAGGTGGATGGTATGGCGAGACCATGTTGATGTGACCGATGAATGAAACAACCCAACCCAACTCAGGAACGGAGCGGAAGTGTCATGTTCAAGAGCGACTTGCTACCAATAAAGGTTCTTTGAGTTTCTTCCCAATTTTTCCCCAGTCATTGCTGACCAGTACCTCTTTATTTTTTTCAAGCTTGAGGAGGATAACATATGCTTGTTCTATAATTTGCCCTTCGGGCAAACCCATCGCTATGTTTTAACGAGCCTAGCGATAGTGAAACTCGTTCTCGTCCAAAGACAAGTTTGTTGCTATTAATGTTTTTAACGAGTTTAACGACAAAGATAACTCGGTCCTTTTCATTTTTAGAGAGTCTGAAAAGGAACGTAAAGGTAACTCCGGAAGTCCTTTTTCGTCATCTAATACCTTAAGTCCGAAAAAGTATAAAACAATACAGAAGGGATGAATTTTCGATAATTTTAACGATCCGAACAAAACAAGCACTCGATCTTTTTGTGCAATAATCCCTCAGGTCCAAAAAGATTAAAATCTAGAGGAGGGATAGCACTTCCGGTCGTTTTAACGAGCTGGAAGGCCAAAACTTGGCAATCTTTTCATATTTTACGAGTCAGATGAAAAGAGCTTAAAGAAGACTCGTCTTTTGAGGAACGAGTGATAAAACGGGTAGCAGCTGATTCCAGGTAAGGGTTGGAATTTTCCAATCACGGCAGTGTCACAAGGATGGCTAGTGAAATCACTCTTCGCAGCTGTTCCTCAAAATGGGTAAACAATCAAATGGAGGTGAATGATCGGCCAATGGAAAAGTGGAGGTGACGGTGCAAACACGACCAAGGCTTTAATGGCTGATAATGTTACATTCACGGTGGTTATTTACCAGAGGATAGTTCATTTTTTAACGAGCTTAAACGCGGGTTGAAACACTTGCTCGATCTTATGTTTATTTTTTAACGAGCATGAACTATGTGCTAAAACTGCTCGATTAATCTAGTCATATGATAATAAATGTCTCGAAGATGCCATTTTTTATGGAGCTTGCACCTTACAAAGCTTTGCCCCGGAATCCTTTCTTTATGCAAGTTCGGAAACGACTAATCCTACGAGTTTAAAGGGTTAGAGGTCCTAAAAATTTAAAAAATAAATAGTCGCCCCTTGCTTGCACTCCAAAAGGTTTGCATGCCCCCAGGTATAAAGTATGATTTCAAGGTTACCCCTACTTCACTTCTGCCAAAACATTTGTTTTACCGAGAGAGGCCTACCTCTTTCAGGTTACCAAAGATTGTCTCATTTGCGCAGCAAACAAAACATTTCCTCGGCAATGTCTACCGAAATAGACAAAGGTGAATGACGATGCCCGCCAATTCACATAACTTTTGACAAAAGAATCTTATTCTAGAACAACCCCTCTTCCAATCACGGACGGGGTACGGACTAGTCATATTCTCCCGCGGAAACCTACCTTATACCCAAATTTTTCCTGCCGAAGCAGACCAGGATGCATGCCCCCTGGGTTCCAGTCATATCCCTCCGAATTACTCGCGCTCATCGGGAGGACGGACCGTGGGTTGAGACATTTCTTGCGTGAAGAGACCATTTAGGGATGGTATATGACTATTTGCGATGCGTGATCCGGGAAATGAAAGCTGGTCCACGAGCTTGACCACTCTTCCTTCGTGCGGAAAACACATTACTCTAAAGAGTGAGGAGACGATGGCTCCCATGCAATAAATATAGTCTCGTCCAAGGAGTAGGTTATAATCCAAGGGTCCTTGAATGACCATCACGTTCATTTGAACGGTCTTCCCTTTCAATGTTATGGGCACATTGGGGAGGATCCCTAAAGGTCGACTGGTTCCTTTATCGAAGCCTATCAGATTTCTCATCTCAGGCAAAAGCGATGGCGAACCAAGCGCTTTCCAAGCAATAGAGGAAAGGATACTCACAGATGCCCCCTCATCTATGATGGTGCTAGCCATGACCATTCTGTATATTTGAATGATAATTCGGAATGGTATGCTTGCTGGCAAACGGGGTCTGCCTAGTTGGTTCCAATCGAAGGATACAACTAGGTTGCTTGGTGGTGGGACCGAGTAGACGGCCGGGTATCGCTCTGACGAACTTCCTTCCTGCGATAAAGGAATGGGTGGATTGCCCCCGTGTTCGTCGGAGTCTGTGTTGATGAAGAGAATTTGGATGGTGTCATCCTTATCCTCTTCAATGACTGTATCATTCGAAGATAAAACCTCTGAAGGCAAGACCGGGTCAACTGCCGCCTCGACCTTTTGACTTTCATCTGGTATGGATTCAGTTGGTTTATCTTCAATGATAGACGCTTCAGCTGACCACTTGAGCGGGCCAGCTGGATTCTCAACTAACGAAGGACTCGGCAAGAGTTTTTTATATCCAGGAGGAAGTCGTAACGGTGAAACCAGACGATCTTCCAAGACTCTTTTAGCCTCGTCTAAGAAGGGACAACGGTGGAGGGCATGGTCACCTTCGCACAATCTACAGGGAGGTCTAGTTCTCCCTTTTTGCCCTGGAACTTCACTTTCGCTAGTTGACGGTGTACTTTCAACATCGCCATTAGAGGTTGACGACACCGGATTGTGCAAACGGGGAGACCAGTCCCTTAGTATCCGAGGGATGCAAGGACAATCTCTGTGAAAGTGGTCTCCCTTGCAAATGACACATGGCGATTTAGGCCTGGTCAGTGCTGTGTGTGGATTTTCATTAGACGACACTTGTTTTCCCTTATTTGCCTTTGGCTCCTTCTTCTTTTTCTCTTTCTTCTTCTTTTCCTTTTTCTCCTTAGGGACTTGGTTTTTAGCTTTACCAGTCCCGTCACGCGAAGAGGAAGGAAGAGAGGAAGAATTAGAGGAAGTAGAAGGTTGGTGGGAAATTCTGGACTCGTCTAACTGCTGATTCGACTGTTCAGGAATAGTGGTGTTCTGAACGACATTGGTTGAGAAGAGCCAGACCGGCAAGCCAATTGTCAGTCCTGGAAGCGACAATGTGGCCATATGGGGCGCACCAACATCTCCCCAAGAGGAGAAAGGACTAGGATTTCCACCAAGGGGAATTCCTTGGTTGGTAGGCTCCATTTTCTCAACCTAAAGATCAACGGAGGAAAAAGGGGTGATTATTCCATTTAAAATAAATTTTAATGACGCTTGGACACAACTTGTTTTTTCAATTTTAAAGAGTCGAGAAAAAACAAAAGATGACTCTAGTCTCCTTCGATTTTTAATGAGCCTGAAGTGACAAGTGCTCAGATGGACCTTTTCCGTTAAGGAGTCTGAAAAGGAACGAAAGGGACTACTCTGGAGTTCTAGGTAGAGGGTGTGCCAAACCAATCGCAAAACCGAAATACTTTTTAGGGTACGGGCGGTCAATCTTCCCGAATGCTGTGTTCAGTGCATTGCGATCAGTAGGGCAGCCGACACGGCTTCCTATGGATAAAGGTTTTATGCCTATAGGGGTCTCCCAATATATACTCGATGGTACGTGGGAGCACAATCTGTACTAGCACTTATCGTCTCTCAAGAGGAATCACCCAACCATCAGTGAGGCCAACAGTTACCAGGTTTTACGACGTCGGAACACGTCTCTAGCCTAGACCTCTATGTTGTGCGTTAAGTTACAAAGCGTTGTTAAGTTCATTCAATTTATTTTAGGTTGATCTTTCTTAGAAGTTTTCCTTTTTGGATCACCACGAGATGTAGATACAATTCCTAAATGCAGTCTAAAGATGATAAGCAAGCTTTTATCTCTTTTCAACAATGAAAATCCTAGCTACAAGGGGAAAAGAAAGACACAATCTTTTCTCAAAGAGCATAGAGCACACTGTAAATGCACTTTTCCTAAATCAATCCATACAAACTGTCAAAATGCAAATGCACATATGCATGTATTTGTTTTCACTTTCTTAATATTGATGCCTAAAAAGAAAGTTGTTGTACAAATTTGAATTCGATTTCAAGTGAAAAACACAAACAAGCTTCTTTTTCGAAATCAACAAAGACGATTACGACACTTTATGATTTTGAAGTAAACACTTGTTTCGACACTAGAAATTCACAAATTCAAACCAAAAGACAAAAGTAAAAGCGTAATCAACTGTCAACAGCAAACAAACTCACTCCTAAGATCAAAACGACACTTACGACAGGTCTAGATCTAAGGGCGACAGTATGACTAGTTTACTTTTGTAATGGGAAACTGCAAATGATGTAACAAATACACAAAAACAAATACAGTTTCTTTTATACAACTGAGGCAGAATTAAGGCAGAGAAAAGGGGTTTTCAGATAGGTACACACACTGATAACAGGCTGCAAAAATCAGAGATAAAACTGAGCAAAATGAAGCAGAGAACCACAGCTGCACAGGGCAAAGGCTGATCAACGCACCTGTTGCACAGAGAAACTGAATTGCAGCGCAGGTAGCCCTCTCGGGACCTGCGTTGAAATGTAGAACCTCTTCACAGAGTCTGCGCTGAAGCAGAAACGAGAATTGTCTCTGGGTTCTGGGTCACGGTTTGCAGTTTAATCTACGGTTTTTGGCCGGATAAAATCTATCAATAAGGTACAATTAGAGGGATGATTTAAAGGAGGACTAAGAGCTATCACAAAGGGCAATTAGTACATTTGTGGATCAGCTGTTCAGATCATAAACAGGCCCAGTAAATGGACTAGAGTAGCAGATCTCTACTTTGCATTTGTAAATGGCAAATGCAGTTCGATTCTCCACTCCTATGTTTATGAGAAGAACAACAATAGAAACAGAAATAAACTAACTAGATATGATCCCCAGTGGAGTCGCCAATTTGTTGTTGGGAAAAGTATCCATTCAGAACGCCCCTATCCCACTCTAAGGTGTGATAGTGCCTTAGCAACAAACAAGGAAAACTATTTTCGTATTCTTCTTTATGAAATGTAAACGAAGAGGAAGGATGTAACTAACCTGTGTCTTTCGCTAGTTTGTTGATCCAATCACTCTCCTCTTTGTTCGCTTCCCGCTGCCTGCTCCCTCACTGGTCCAGCTTCACCAAGTTCCTGCAAGATCACAGAAGAGGAAACTACACAAAAGACATAGATTTACATTCATAAAAAGCTTAGGATCAGATTAAGCTAAACATGCAAATATAACAAAGCATCATTGATACACAGCATGTAGGAGAAACTCAAATAGTTTTATTGATATGATAAGAAAGTCCAAGAGGAGATACAACCAAGAGAGTCCCGATCCAGCATCTACCTCCCAGCAAAGGAATCCCTTCCTCTCCCCCAAAAAATCATAAATCACCCAATGCACTAATCTCAATCTCAAACCAACAGCAATTCTCTGCAAAGTACAAAATTCCAGCCCCTGGATCTCTGGGATGAGGGATCCATATATAGATGTAAGCAGAGAGGATGAGTCAGCTTATGTTTTGACTTGTGGCTTCTCTCTGTCAGTTCTTGCTTCCACTTGGAGACTGAGAGCCTCTTACTCATCATTAGTCGAATTCAGTGAGGCAAGTGTCATTGGAGAAGATTCTGGAAGCTTCCATTGTCTTTCCACCTCATTGAATGAGCTTTCCATTTGTCATTTCCCGCTCAACGCACCCTGGTAGTGCATTCACCTGCGTTGCAACACACCTAGCCAGTGTATTTGGGTGCTTTGCAACGCAGGCAGCTAGTGGAGCCTCTGAATTGATCCTGATTTGACTAGTTTTGAGCAGTTTTTGGTGGAGAACTTCTGGGAGAAGCTGTCATTGGTTGACCTTGTTCCTTTAGGGGCAGGAACAACACTTTTAAGGACTTTGGATCCCTTGGATTATGGACATTTCATGCTCAATGTTGTAAGGCACAAAAATGTCTATAACAATTATGAGCCTTACATTAAGGCAGGCTATTTGATACATCTCAACAAAGTTTTTCCTTTCCGTTATCTGAAAGACTCATATGCTCCCTTGATGAAACTCATAATTAAGTATTTCAGTTGTGAGGGCTGGTTTTCTCGCCTGTATGCCTACCATATCAGACTATGGATGCACTTCACTGGGGTGAGAATGATGAATCTCCCCTACTTCATTTGCCGAAACATTGAGAAGATGACCACCATAGTGCACAAGAAGACTCCTCAGTAGCAGTGTAGCAATATATATCATTTTGCACTGATCAAGATTGTGGTCATGCATCATCTTAGTTTACAAAACATCTCATGGGAGGATTTCATTTCACATGAGGTCTTCACCGCTCCTCAAGTACCTCCAGTAGCTTTTCATGAGACAGGTGGACCTTCACATCAGTAGGAGAGTCATGAGATACAGATCGCTAGTGTGCCAGTATTTGTCACCTATCAAAAGGGCACTAGAAGGTTGTTTGCAGCAGCAAAGCAAGTATTATCTCCACCTAGGGTGGAAGGGGTATCGCTTCCTCCATCAGCAGAGTAGGTTCAGGACAATGGAAAGAGGCCATTACAGTATGAGGGGCATTCAAGAGAGCAGCAGACAGATTTTTTCTTATTCAGGATGATGACACCGATTTGGGCTCACAAAGCTCAAAGCTTAGAGAGATCATACAGGAGCAACAAGCTGACATTCAGCATTTGTCTCTCAACCTACAAAGAGCCAAGTGGATCGTCAAATATCTGGAGCAAAGAAACAAACAACTAGAGGATTAGAAAACCATAATGGAGCTAAGAAACATACGAGAAAACCGACAAGCTGCCAAAAGGAGGAAAGTCAAGTTCACAACACTTGAGCAGGAAATCAATGTTGATCGTGAGTCTTGGTTGGAGAGAACTAATATCCACTTGGAGAGGATACTGAAGAAGGCCATCAATGAGAAAAATATGTTGAGAAACATGGCATATCACTATTTGTCAAGGAATATGGTGTGCCAAGCTAGAATCAAGAACTTGAAGGCTAAGCTGAAGAAGAGATCGAGGAGGAAAAAAGCACAAGATAAAATTCAGATCTTGGCTGAGGCTTCCTTGGCCTAGCATAGCACCTAATGGAGGACACTCAGCCCAAATTTCAAAAAAATTGGGACACTTTTTGCATTTTTGGAATTTTTGGGCCAAAAAACAGGTTTTTTTGCCGAATGCGTCGGACCACCTGGCGGTCGCTTTTGATGGGGGGCTCCTTTTGATGAAAACTTAGAATTTTTGGATTTTTCATGAAAAAATATGCATGTTCACCAATGGCCAAGAAATTTTGACAGGTTTTGAGCCCCCAAAAAGGTCAAAAACACTCTAAAAATTACCTTTCTGCCCCTTTTTGACACACAGGAAGCAGTCTTGGGAGAACTCAATTTTGGAGGGGAAAATGGAGGTCAAATTCAAAAATTACACTTTTTCTGGAAAGTAGACAGGTAGACCTTTCCAACAAGCCCACGTGGAGGAAATTTGGACACTAGGAAGGCCTCCAAAAGCAGCGGCCAAAAGGTGCTACGCATAGGGAAATCAGTGCGGTGCATTGGAGAAATTTTGCTCAGTTTGACCAAAATACTCTGTTTTTCGCCTAGTTTCTTGACAGTTTGACTTTTCTCCTTCTTAATGTCAAACTCATGATGTAATTTAATGTAATTTGATGGATCTTGATGTAATTATGTTGAAGTTTCACTCATAGAGGTAGATTCATCCATGAACAGGTAGTTTGCAACTTAATGAATCAATTCCCTAGTTTTTAGAGGCATGCTATTCCACTACCTACTTTTTAGTTCTCAGTTTAGAATTTGTTGGAACAGCTCCTAAACTCATGAGCTCGACCCATAGAGGCTAGGATGAGTTTTTTTTTTCCTATATCTTATGTTTTTTCAGTCACTAGCATGGTTGGACTTTTGGGAAAGCTTGGAGCTTCATTGTATACTCATTTCAACAGTTTGGCTAAGGAATAGACCAGTGGTTTGCAGCACTTTATGGGATTCATGTGGCATCTTGCTTTGATATTGTGTTTTCCTCTGTAATTTTAATTCTACATGTGTTTTATGTATACCATATCTCTCTTTATTTCATCTTAACTAAATCAAACAAGGATAAAGGTAGAATACATTGAAAATGTCGTGCTCTACCTAGGGTTTGCTTATTTATCTATGTTTTCAGCTGATTGAAAAGGATCCCTAAGCTCTTCATGCCCTTTTCAACTCCTCATATATCTAAAACCTCTCCATCTCATTCAATTTGAAGTACCAAATCACTTGCCTACCTTGCCCCATAGAGATCTCTACAAAACTGAGCCTCATTCCCAAGGGCCAAATCTGCCTTTCACATTTGAGCCAACAAAACATCATCAATTTCAATCAAACACCTCTGTACACATACCTAGCCTAAAATCAGTCATCATATCAGTCCTCTCAAGCTATATTAGCCATCTTTTCCTGAGATTGACAAGGAGAGAACCCTCTCCCGACCAGGTAGTGCTAGCTACCAGGTTAAGCATGGTTTGATGTTACCCTAGATCCTACCTTTCTCAGCATGAGGTAGATTTAGGCACTAACATAGTGGCGACCATACTGGGGAATAAACAGGTAAAATTTTAAGAACCCCCCTAAATTTACATGTATAATAAATGGGCGAATCTCCATGGTATATAGGAAAAATGGAAGGCGATTTTATCAATAATATGATATGTATATATAATTTTTTGGCGAATCTCTCACCAGGCATGGTGAATATTTTACTCAATTATAAAATCTTGTGTTTATTGAATACACAAATGAAATCATTACATTTCTTTAAAATATCTTTTGAAATCAAAATTACCGAAATTACATATCGATAACCTAGTGGGTGTAGGATAAAATTCACCCGTGCCATTCACAGAAAGCATGAGAAAAAACCTAATACTATATATAAAACCAAGAAAAATTCAAATTCATCACTTCTAGGGACCTCGTAACCACCCTGCCAATACACAAGTATGTTCCTGTTTGCAATTAGAAAAATTACCCAAATTACAATCTGTTTACTCCAGCATATGTTGGAAAGTTATAGAAGGATGACTAGTGCAATCAATCCATTCCTTTTAGCCCTGGATTTGTTTCAGTTTAAAATAGAAGTATACAAATATACTTGTCCAATGTCTATGCTTTAACCATTCACCTTAAGATGTTTTTACAATATAATTTCCTAAGTCTATTTAATATCTTCATTTTCATAAAAACCAACCTATATCCATCTTAACTCCACATCTACCACTCTTAGGGGGATGAATTCTATTTATCCCTCTGAGCACTTAGTAGACCTAGAATTAAGATGGATCTAAGATGATAGAATTTCCCCTTTAAATAGTCTATGCTCACATGAATACCATGGTATTACCATGGGTCAATACCATGGGTTATCATAAACCTGGAGCTTGAAAATTACTATTAGTAATTTATAAAAATTAATAGTTGATTTTTATTTTATTTTTTATTTTAACCAAGCTAAAATGTTTAACATACATTAAATTACAACATCCATTTTTACTCTTGATTGGATTAAATATTTTTTCACTCTATGCTAGTTTGCATATCACGATATTTGATACCTCTCGGGGTTAGTAGATCCAGAGTAAAGATGGATCTATGCTGGTTTAATTCCCCCATTTAAATAGGCTACATTCCAAGTGAATACCATGGGTCAATACCATGTGCCATTTTTATTTTTATTAATACTAACATTAGGGTTAATAATGTTTTTTTGCATGGTATTAATAACAATTTAGTCCGTGGTATTTGTCCCATAGTATTTTGCCCATAGGTTTCACCTAAATATAACGCATTTTTTGAGTGTTCTTAAATATAAGGTGACTTATGGAGTAAATATAAAAAAATGTTTTATTTGTTTACCATACCTCTCTCGTTTATTTATATTTTTATTAATTTACCATACCTCTTTTACAAATATGGTATTTGGCCCATAGGATTCACTTAAATAAAACTTCTTTCTTAAGCCTTCATAAATAGAATGAGGGTTATGGACTAAATATAAAAAGAGGTTTTATTTATTTACCATGCGTCTAGTTTATTTATTTTTTTATTTATTTACCATACCTTCTGAGTAAGTATAAAAAGACGTTTTATTTATTTACCATACCTCCACTTTACTTATATTTTTATTTGTTTACACCCTTGCATGTATATAAGGTGACTTATGGAGTAAATATAAAAAATGTTTTATTTATTTACCATACCTCTCATTTATTTATATTTTTATTAATTTACCATACCTCTTTTATAAATATGGTACTTGGGCCTTTGGCCCATAGGATTCACTTAAATAAAACCTATTCTTGAAAATGGGCGAATGGATTCACTTAAATAAAACCTATTCTTGAAAATGGGCAAATGGAACGTTGTAACTCCTAATTTCAAGGGCTAAATTTACCTTTTTCACCCTCTCCCTTAAAATAAGGTGGGCTATTTGAGGTGATTTGTAAAAATGTACTATGATACAAAATATTCGCCCACTAAAAATTTAAAACCCCTTAATTTCGCCAAAGGGCGAACATTCGCCCCTAAAATTTTCTATGGGAATAAAATTGTTTGTTTGTTAGTGTTCTTCATTTTATAAACTATAGACGGAGCCTAAAGTTATGCCAGGTAGCCTTCGAAACGCTCTTACTTTGCATTAGCGAAAGTAGATAAATGTTGCTTCACTCAATCTTCGGTCCAGTTTTATAAACGGAAATATCTAACTTGCAAATTGCCCCAATACATCTGATAATTCTAAACCTTTGGATGATAAGTTTAGAATTTGATAGGCTGAACAAGTTGGTAATGTCCATTTGATTTCTTGAAAATAATAACACACTAGCTTCGAGAAGACACACTAGAGCAAATCCGGATTCTGATCCACCTCCTGTGTATGAAAATCCCAATCTTATACCGAGAATTATTCGCCGAGAAAGTTCTGTGATTCGTGTGTTCAAATCTCGTTCATGTCCTGTTGTTTTTGAGTATCTTGAAGATCTTGAGTTTGACGAACAGTTTGAGTTGTCATTGTTTAAGACCAAATCTGAAAGTGATGTTGGTTCTACTACCTTAAATCCAGAGTTTGTTAAAGATATTGAAACTGAAAAGACCAATAGATCAATTGAAGATTATATTTTGAGACTTCAAACGGCCATAACAGCTACAAACATTCCCGAATTTTTAGAGTCTGCATCTGCAACTCTTGGGTCATCCGCAATTGCATCCAGTTCAAAAATTCCTACTGAACCTTGCTTCATTCCCACCATTCCCGTGCAGCCTTCCATCTCTGATCAGAAATTTGTAGTGGTGTCACCTCCATCTACTCCTTCTACCCCTCAAACATCAAAAATTTTATTACCTCCATCCACACCACATACACCTCATACATCAGCTCCACCAACTCCCCCTACATCCCCAAGACTAGTTGTAAATCCGCCTAGAGCAATGGCTACCTGATTTGCACCCCGTGTGTTGCCTCAAAATTTGGATGACATGCCCGCTGATTATCAAAGCAAAATTCCATTGTTTGATGGCACTCTTCAAGGTATTATAGCTCAACAGCATGTGGATAGGATGGAAAATTTCTTTGACCTTCATGAGATTGATGCTGAAAATGTGATTATGAGACTGTTTGTACAAACCTTTGGAGGTGAAGTGAGGAAGTGGTTCAGAGCTTTGCCGGCTGCAAGTATTACTACGTTGACTAATCTTCAGAGAAAATTCTTGGACTGCTGGGAAGTGAAGAAAAACCCTCTTCAGATCCTTTCTGAATATGAGAACATCAAATGGAATGTTGGTGAGTCTATTCGAGATTATTGTATTAGATTCAATTCCATTTACAATGCAATTCCTGTTGATATAAAGCCACCTATGGGGCTGGCTTTAATTAAGTTTCTAGATGGCTTCGATCCTGATATGGCCTATCAATTAAGAGAAAGAGATCTAGCCACTTTAGAAGATATGCAGAAATTGCAGTCAGCGTTGAAACAAATCTACTTGCCAAGAGAGCTAGAACAAAGGCTGAAAAGAAGGTAACAATAAAGGAAGAGGTTTCCACTTCAGATTAAGTGCCCCAAAAGATGGAGAAGATGTTTGACAGACTGAAAATTGACAAGTCTAAACCATAAGTTAGAAATCCCAATTTTTGTGGCTAGCAGCAACCACAATTTAGAATTAAGCAAAGAG
The DNA here is from genome assembly GCA_031772625.1 of Pinus tabuliformis. NCBI lineage: Eukaryota > Viridiplantae > Streptophyta > Pinopsida > Pinales > Pinaceae > Pinus > Pinus tabuliformis. The sequence goes on from CM062819.1 coordinate 51,944,901, forward strand.
AGCAACGAGCACAAGATCAAGCAGCACAGCAGCAGGTGAAGACATCCTTACAACAAAATTGTATACATGGTCCGGAATCAGATGATGAGGAGAATGTAATTGGAGAAGAAAATCATTTCTTTACACCTGATGATATGCCAATTTTTATCACCGAAGACGAGGAGTATTCTGAGAACTCAGCTGTACAAAGGGATGAAAATTTCATCTTGGCAAATGAAACAGCTCTTGAAGAAGAGTCTGATGAATATCAGCGAGGGTACATGAATGCTTTGACAGCCCAGCAGCGACAATATTCACTCAGAAGTAGAGATGTGCCCATAAATCCAATTCAAAAAAGGAAGGAGATGACACTGCCAAAAAATGATCCTCCCATTGTGCAGAAAAAGGGAAAAGAGACAGTTGATCCTACCACCAGTAAAACACCATCAGCAAATGAAAGATCCAATCTGCCAAGTATATCAAAGGAGAAAACCGAAAAGAAGGATGTTTCAGCAAAAGAGGTAGAGAAAACTTTAGTTTTTAACTTAGAAAATGAAATTGCTAAGTTAAAGGTATCCATTTCTTTGACTGAGTTGATGAAGAATAGCAGCTATAAAGGTCAGGTATCTAAGATTTTGAATTTAGATCCATTATCTGATATGGTGAACGTGGAGGATGATCGGCCTGAGTTTATTTTTGGTCCAGCATTAGAAGGTCAGTCTCAAGATAGTGATGTAGCTCCTTTTTACATCAGCCTTAGGGTGCATGACTATGTGTTACATAATGCTATGTTTGATTCTGGAGCCTCTCATAACCTCATGCCTAAGGCAATCATGGAAAAATTGGGATTGGATATCACCAGGAAGTATCATGACCTTTACTCTTTCGATTCTGGTAGAGTAAGATGCATTGGTCTCATCAAAGATTTGGTGGTCAGTTTGGATCAGATTCCGGCTAAAAATGTTTTGATGGATGTGGTTGTGGCGGATATTCCTCCTAGATTTGGCATGCTTCTTTCCAGATCTTGGGGAGTGAAACTTAAAGGGACATTGCAACTTGATTTCTCCTATGCTACCATTCCCGTGTTTGGTCAGATGAGGAAATTATACCGGGAGCAAAAGATGAAGTACATGATCACTAGCAAGGAGAAATCGGTAAATCATCCAATCAACTATGTACATACTGATTTAGAATCATTTGTTTTGTATTCAGATAGTTTAAATGATGTAAATAGCCAAGTAGTTGAAGTAGAAGACATTCCGGAAATTACTGAAAATTTCAGAGAAATCTTAAAGCAAGAAAGACAAAGACTTGATAGTACCGCTGAGCAATCAGCCTTCCGACAGCAACATATTGATGGACAGCAAGGAAAAGTGCCAGAGAAAACATAATTTCATCGTTTGGAAGAGGATGAAGCTGGTTTATGGAGCATGGATTTTGATGGTGCAGTAGGAAGGGAAGGTGCTGGAATTGGCATTTGGATACGTAGCCCTGTTTTCTCCCCAAACAAAGTGCCAAGTAATGTAAGGGTCTGTTCTTATAAATTGACTTTTGATTGTTCCAACAATGAGGCTAAATATGAGGCTTTGATTGCTGGTTTGAAAATTCTTGGAAAGTTGAATGCTAAAATGATTTCAATATATGGCGACTCCGAGTTGGTTATCAAGCAAGTAAAAGGGGAGTATCAAGCTAAGCATCCTGGAATGCGGGCCTACCGCAATGTGGTATTAGATATCTTGAGAGTATTTTCGGATTACACTTTGACATGTGTCCCTTGTGTTCAGAATGTCATTGCAAATTCACTTGCAACAGCAACAAGTAATTTTAAAATTCCAATGAATTCAAACAAAAAATTTGAAATTCATGTGAAACATCGCTTGGCTATCCCTGATAATCAAAGGTATTGGCAAGTGTTTCAAGATGATGAAGAGATCGATGAATTTTTGCAGAATGAAGGTAAGTTCAAGGATACTTCTATTGATGTGGAGTATGATGATGGTGAGACGGATATAGAAGTCAATCAGATGGAAGTTTTGCAGCTGAAGGACAATGTCATTCCTAAAGGCCTAATACCTTTAGAGGTGCTATTCAATCAAGATGATGTAGCCCGAAAACCGAGCTTGCTGCCAACCAAGAAAGGAGTTGAGGATGTGAACATCGAATCAGCAGAAAATCCTAGAATGGTGAAGTTATCAAAATCATTGCCTCCACAGGTAAAAGCAAAGTATATCAGTTTATTATCTTCATTTACTAATGTATTTGCGTGGGATTATTCAGATTTGAAGGCATATGACACAAGCATAATTCAGCATATCATCCCAATCAAGCCAAATCAAAGCCTTTTCATCAGAAGTTAAGAAGAATAAACCCAAAGCTGCTGTCGTCAATTGAGAAGGAAGTGAATCAATTGTACAAAGCTGGTATCATCGTCCCCATAAGATTTTTAGACCAGGTTTCTAATTTGTTAACCGTACGTAAGAAAACAGGTGAGATTCGGTTATGTATTGATTTTAGAAATCTGAATAAAGTATCTTTGAAAGATAACTATCCATTTCCCAAGATGGATCACATACTTCAATGAGTAGTTGGAGCATCTTGCATGTCGCTACTCGATGGGTACTCCAGTTATAACCAAATTCTGGTCCATGAGGATGATAGAGATAAAACAGTGTTCACCACTCCATGGGGAACCTTTCACTATGCAAAGATGCCTTTCGGATTGAAAAATGCTGGCGCAACCTTTCAGCGGGCAATGGATATTGCATTTGCTAATGAAAAGGATGTCTTTCTAGTTTTTTATCTTGATGATTTGATAGTTTTCTCTAATTCAGATGAAGAGCACCTTTATCATTTGAAAATTGTGTTTGAGCGGTGTAGGAAGTATGGTATATCTCTCAATCCAAAGAAGAGTCTGTTTGCCATGGATGAAGGCAAGCTTCTTGGTCATATTATATCCAAGTAGGGCATCCACATTGATCCAGCTCGAGTGGAAGCCATTCAAAAGATTACTTTTCCACGAAGTAAGAAAGAGATCCAATCATTCAATGGTAAGATGAATTTCCTACGTCGCTTGGTGCCCAATCTTGCAGAACATTTAAGGGAAATCACAAACATGCTCAAGAAATATAGTGTAGTGAAGTGGACTGAGGAAGCAATTAAGTCTTTCAATTTGGTGAAATTGGCCCTTTCTTCAGCCCCGGTTTTGATCATCCCCGACTATACTCAAGATTTCATTTTCTTTTCATTTGCTTCAGATCATACTATGGCAGCAGTCTTGATGCAGAAAAGAGACCAGCTTGAGAAACCAATTGCATTTTTCAGCAGAACCATAAGGGATGCAGCTTTAAAGTATAATATTATAGAAAAGCTGAGTTTTCATCAAAAGGAGTCCCCCATCAAAAGCAAGCTTTAAAGTATAATATTATTGAAGGCTGCCAAGTTTTGTATCATGAATAATGCACTTTATTGGAAAGATCCTGGTGGTGTCTTGCTCAATTGTTTGGTTGAAGAAGAGGCAAAACAGGTTATGGAGGACTTTCACAAGGGGGATTGCAGAGGCCATCTTTTCTGGAAGACAACAACCAATAAAATTTTGAGAGCGGGATATTATTAGCCAACTCTTTTTTCTGATGTGTACAAAACTGTAGCAAGCTGCCATCAATGTCAGATTTTTCAAGGTAGGAGGAAATTGCAGCCTTTGCCACTCAAGCCCATTGAAGTAAGTGCTCCATTTCAGCAGTGGGGTTTGGACTTCATTGGCGAGATCCATCCTACTTCTTCAGTGCAGCACAAATGGATTGTCACAGCAATGGATTATTTCACCAAATGGATTGAGGCAATTCCTACTAGGCAGGCCACTGATTTGGTAATCATTTCATTTCTTGAAAATAATATTTTGTCTCGTTTTGGCTATCCAAATAAGCTTATCACTGATAATGTAGCAGATTTTAAATCTAAAAGAATGATTTACTTTTGTAATAAATATCAAATCACTTTGGGGAACTCAACTCCATATTACCCCCAAGGTAATGGATTGGCGGAATCCTCGAATAAATCTTTGGTCAATATTATCAAAAAGCTGCTAGAAATGAACAAGAAAAGTTGGCACAAAAAGCTTGTTAATGCACTTTGGGCAGACAGAGTAAGTCAAAATAAATCTATAGGCATGTCCCCTTTCGAGCTCGTGTATGGTGTGGACACAGTATTCCCGACCTCTCTCGCATTTTCGGTGGTTAAACTTCTGCAGGAAGCTGGCAGCGAAGACGATAATTTGTAGTAAAGAATCAATCAAATGATCCATTTACAACATACTAGAGAGGAGGTTTTTCAGAACACTTTTAAGATGAAAGAGAGAATCAAGAAGATATATGATCGAAAGGCAAAGGCGGACAAGTTTCAAATAGAAGATGTAGTGCTGAAATGGGATGCAAGAAACGAAGATAAAGGTAAGCATGGCAAGTTTGAGAACCTTTGGAAAGGACCTTTTAGGATTGCTGCATATCGAGGCCAAAATGCTTTCCTTTTGAAAGAAATGAATGGAGAAGACTATCTAGGTGGGCTAGTCAATGGTCGGCTTCTCAAACGGTACTATTTTTGACGTGTTTTCTGCTGTCAGATGTATCACTGTACATACCGGTTTGTTTAAATTTCATTGCAAGTGTATACTGTATCATTCTTTCAGTTTGGGGCCTGAGGTGAAGGCTATTAAACTAAGGTTTGATTTCAGTTTTGGTTTGGTTTGTTTGAGTTAGGTCTTTCAGTTAATTTCAGTCTTGAAATTGAGTCAATTTGAGTCAGATTTTAGTACTGAAATTGAGTCAAGAGTTTGGTTTTGCTTTGTCGAAGTTATTGACTCCATAACCCAATGAACGAAGGCACTGTCTGCTTTCCTAGAGATCTGTAGTTCTTGGCACCTCCAAGGAGCTACCATCCCCATTGGAGCAAATGTTAGTGTCGGTATCTTCATCCCTCCGTCAGTTATCAACTTCTCTTGTTGCATTCCATATTAGGTGTCTCTCTTAGTCAGCTGCATTCCATTAGAATCATAGATCATCTAACGGTAGTGGATTGTTGTACATTTTCCCCTCATGCCCTTTACCTGCTGACACATTACCATTCATCTAGATCGTCTGTAGTCAATTTTTTGTTTTTAAATCTATAAGAGTCATTTTTAGGGTTTCAATTTTATTAGGTCTAGGGTTTCGTCAATAAGGTCTTCAAAGGGTTCAATAATGGTCAGTAGGTGCATGAGGAGGTTGAATAAAGTTCCAGTCCCAATAAATTCCATCATCATATGCCCAAAAATGAATTTTTCCTCAAAACAGAGAATAGAGTATTTTATCTTTTCATGTATATAATTTGGTGTAATCCCAATTTTTCATATGTAACAGTTTTAGTGGCAACCCTAGTCACCTTGCCAAGCTTTAGTAACTCCATCCACTGCAAGGCAAACAAAAAATCAAGTCATTCAGTTAATCAGAGGCAAAATAAAGCAAAACTGCCTAAAACAGAGTTTGACAAGAAAGTGTCAAATGTAAACATTACAAAAGTGGGTCTTATGAAGTCAAAAATTAAATTCTTTGGTGTATAAGTTATTTCTTGTGTTTAAAAGACTCATTTGCATCCAAAAGAGAAAGAGAGTTTTAGAGTAAGCTCATGGTAGCAAATTCGCAGCAAAGAATTTCAGTTTCGGGGGCGCGGCGCATTGGGTGAGAGGCGTGGCGTATAGAGTTGGCGCAGCACATTGGGCTGCCTTCCATAGTATAAAAACTATACTCGCACGGCGCATATAGGAGGCGCAACACATTGGGTTTTCGGCGCAACGCATAAAGATGCAAGCCATTTTCACCACAAATTCTTCCAAATTCTCAATTTTCTTGGTTTCCTCTGGTCCAAATTTCATTAACTCATTTTACTATCCCCCCATATCCCTAAATTCATTCACCCCTATTCCCAATTCCCATTATCCCAAACCCTAGCTACAAAATTCCCAAACCCTAATTGCTATCCCAAAAGCCTAAAAATTGTCCCTAAAATCCTTCAAATCCCCAAATTCCAGTTAGCAACATTCCCAAAATCCCTCTTACCCTCTCTCTTCATAGTCCTTCATACATTTTCATACACTTGGCAGCAAAAGATCAAAGACACCTAAAATCTCTTCATAATCATCTAAGACAACACAAACATTTGGAAAACATGGAGTCTGATCCTTCCTATGATCGAGATGAAGAGACACACAGTGACTCTCCTACCGAAATGCATGCACCAAGGAGACCTCACAAGGGGGGTAAACATATCAGAGAGCAGCCTACTTCACTTGCCGAGCTGTAGGCCTGCCCTCTTGCTGTCACATGTTTTCAACACCAATCCTGTTATCAGTTCTGTGAGATGGTTGCAAGATTCCAGTACCATCATGAGTTGGCTAGGTTGTTTGTGCTTCATTTACATAGCAGCCAAGTCACTCTAGCAGGGGTGACATTCACCTTAACACCGGAGTCTATTTCTCTAGCAACTGGCATTCCCAACATTGGTGAGCAGTGGAATAAGAGGCAACAGATTGATAGGGAACATTATGAGCCTTACATTAAGGCTGGCTATTTGAGACATCTCAGCAGAGTTTTTCCTTTCTAGTATCTGAAAGACTCATATGCTCCCTTGATGAAACTCATAATTAAGTATTTCAGTTGTGAGGGCCGGTTTTCTCGCCTGTATGCCTACCATATCAGACTGTTGATGCACTTCACCAGGGTGAGAATGATGAATCTCCCCTACTTCATTTGCCAGAAAATTGAGAAGATGACCACCATAGTGCACAAGAAGACTACTCAGCAACAGTATAGCAGTATATATCATTTTCACTGATCAAGATTATGGTCATGCATCAGCTTAGTTTACAGAACATCTCATGGGAGGATTTCATTTCACATGAGGTCTTCATCGCTCCTCAAGTACCTCCAACAGCTTTTCATGAGACAGGTGGACCTTCACATCAGCTGGAGATTCATGAGATACAGACCGCTAGTGTGCCAGTATTTGTCACCTATCAAAAGGGCACTAGAAGGTTGTTTGTAGCAGCAAAGCAAGTATTATCTCCACCTGGGGTGGAAGGGGTCTCGCTTCCTCCATTAGCAGAGTAGGTTCAGGACAAGGGCAAGAGGCCATTACAAGATGAGGGGCCTTCAGGAGAGTAGTAGACAGATTTTATTCTTATTCAGAATGATGACACCGATTTGGGCTCACAAAGCTCAAAGCTTAGAGAGATAATCCAGGAGAAACAAGCCAACATTCAACATTTGTCTCTCAACCTACAAAGAGCCAAGTGGATCGTCAAATATCTGGAGCAAAGAAACAAACAACTAGAGGATCAACAAACCATAATGGAGCTAAGAAACATACGAGAAAACCGGCAAGCTGCCAGAAGGAGGAAAGTTAAGTTCACAACACTTGAGCAAGAAATCAATGCTGATCATGAGTCTTGGTTGGAGTGAACTAATATCCACTTGGAGAGGATGTTGGAGAATTCCATCAATGAGAAAAATATATTGAGAAACATGGCATATCACTATTTGTCGAGGAATATGGTGTGCCAAGCTAGAATCAGGAACTTGAAGGCCAAGCTGAAGAAGAGATTGAGGAGGCAAAAAGTGCAAGATAAACTTTAGATCTTGGCCGAGGCTTCCTTGGCCCAGCATAGCACCTAATGGAGGACACTCAGCCAAAATTTCAAAAAATTTGGGACACTTTTTGCATTTTTGGAATTTTTGGGCCAAAAAACAGGTTTTTCTGCCCAATGCGCCGCACCACCTGGCACTCGCTTTTGATAGGGGACTCCTTTTGATGAAAACTTAGCATTTTTGGATTTTTCATGAAAAATATGCATGTTCACCAATGGCCAAGAAATTTTGACAGGTTTTGAGCCCCCAAAAAGGTCAGAAACACTCTAAAAATGACCTTTCTGCCCCTTTTTTGACACACAGGAAGCAGTCTTGGGAGAACTCAGTTTTGGAGAGGCAAATGGAGGCCAAATTCAAAAATTCCACTTGTTCTAGAAAGTAGACAGGTAGAGCTTTCCAACAAGCCCACTTGGAGAAAATTTAGACACTGGTAAGGTCTCCAAAAGCAGCTGAAAACGGTGCTACGCATAGGGAAATCAGCGCAGCGCATTGGAGAAATTTTGCTCAGTTTGACCAAAATACTCTGTTTTTCGCCTAGCTTCTTGACAGTTTGACTTTTCTCCTTCTTAACGTCAAACTCATGATGTAATTTAATGTAATTTGATGGATCTTGATGTAATTATGTTGAATTTTCACTCATAGAGGTAGATACATCCATGAAAGGTAGTTTGCAACTTAATGAATCAGTGCCCTAGTTTTTAGAGGCATGCTATTCCACTACCTACTTTTTAGTTCTCAGTTTGGAATTTGTTGGAATATCTCATAAAATCATGAGCTCGACCCCTAGAGGCTAGGATGAGTTTTTTTTTGCCTATATCTTAATTTTTTCAGTCATTAGCATGGTTGGACTTTTACGAAAGCTTGGAGCTTCATTGTATACTCATTTCAGCAGTTTGGCTAAGGAATAAACCAGTGGTTTGCGGCACTTTATGGGATTCATGTGTCATCTTTCTTTGGTATTTTGTTTTCCTCTGTAATTGTAAGTCTACATGTGTTTTATGTATGCCATAACTCTCTTTATTTCATCTTAACTAAATCAAACAAGGATAAAGGTAGAATACATTGAAAATGCAGTGCTCTACTTAGGGTTTGTTTAGTTATCTATGTTTTCAGTTGAATGAAAAGGATCCCTAAGCTTTTCATGCCCTTTTCAACTCCTCATCTGTCTAAAACCTCTCTATCTCATTGAAGTACCAAATCACTTGCCTACCTTGCCCCATAGAAATCTCTGCAAAACTGAGCCTCATTCCCGAGGGCCAAATCTGCCTTTCACATTTGAGCCAACAAAATATCATCAATTTCAATCAAACACCTCTGTACACATACCTAGCCTAAAATCAGTCATCTCAAGCTATATTAGCTATCTTTTCCTGAGATTGACAAGGAGAGATCACTCTCTCGACCTAGTAGGGCTAGCTACCAGGTTAAGCGTGGTTTGATGTTACCCTAGATCCTACCTTTATCAGCCTGAGGTAGATTTAGGCCCTAACACACACCCAACAAAAAGTGGCTTGATAAAGTATTTGAGGGAAAGAAACATTCCCATAGTATTAAGGGTAACTTTCTACAAAATTGTAGAGATAGAGGTTAAGGATATAATTAGGAGAAAGATCATGGAGGTTACCATGATAACAATTGTGTGAGTTATGCTAGTTAGAGGAAGCATGATGATCAATGATTGAGTAAGAAAGGTAAGAAGAAGAAGGTTTGTCAATACTATAAGAAGACATGACATGCCAAGAATATTTGTTGGAAGGATGAACGATCTTGATGATAAGGTAAACAAGACTAAATGTGAAGTTGACTAGTTGATTGATTGAATTGCAACATTGACTTTTTGTGGGTAAGAGAGATAACTATACTTTCTTAGTTATTACTTAGTAGACATTATGTGTTCACGCTTCTAAAATTGAGTGGATTGTTGACTTTAGTTGTACCTATAATATTGTTATTTATCCTTCTTTCTTTTCTTCATATAATAACCCTATAGAAGAAGAAATATTTATTGGAAATGATTATGTACTTACCATGTGTTTATGCAGTAACATTGAATGTCACAATGGTGTAGTTACTAATGTATATCATGCATTAAGCATCGATTCGTTATTCGTACCCCAAATATCTCACACTAATAAGAAGGTTGAATTAAGGCTTAATAAGTTTGATGTGAAGGATATTAATAATGATTTTGTTGTTTTTATCAAGGGTATTCTTGACCTTATAGACATTAGGTACAATTTCTATAACTTTCATAAGAAATATCCAAGGTTGAATCCCCTCATAGCTATGAATAATTATTATAGTAGAGTTTGGCATAAACAACTCAAACATTGGAATTTCCAAAGCATAAGATTAATAATGAAGTTAACATGATTAATGAGTTATTTAAGATAATGCCTTTCAATGGTGTATGTTAAGAGTGTGTGCCTGGAAAGCATTAGTAGATTGCATTTCAGGCTTGAAAGTCTTGAAGAATAAATATAGTGAACTTTGTACAATGACTTAACCATCATTTGCATATGCAAAATATATTGGATATAGATTAATGATCTATCTTAGTATACTTGGTCATATTTTTAGAAGAATAAGGATATAATCTTTGACAAATTCAAGAAATTTAAAACATTGAGAATAAAAAGCAATGCAAACATATGATCTATAATATTGTATGCGTATATACATACATATATTGAGATCATGACTAAGCCAGGGACCGAATTGGTGTATGACACCTATTGTTTATAAGACAAACGACTTGTCTATGCACAATGATTTGACTCTTGAAATTTATAAAGATGTACATATTTGTAAGGATATGGTTTTCAAGTTTGGTGTGTAAAAGGTTGGAAAAGTCTTAAACTTTTGGTAGAAATAAATGTATACGTGTTTTAGTAAAACGAAACGAAGTGGACGTGGGTATCCATCACATTTGCCTTTCCATATTTTGAGTTGCGTGTATTGTTAGGTCAAAAATTTGTGATACATTGTATATGTTCACGGTTTCATCTTAGTGCCTTTTGCTGATTTGTGTGTGACTCGAAAGGGAACAGGATCCACCACTTTCGTTGACCAATACATTTTACCAATTAACTAGTCCACTAATTGACCAACAAAAACAATGTAAGAGCGAGCAAACATTTAGTGTAACAATAAATGTTTTATACTTTAACATTATATGCTTTTAAACTGACTAAACTCAATCTCTTAGAAGTTAGGTGTTTGTTGTATTATACATGCTATGCAAGCCATATTTCATGGTTTTAAATGAATTTAGAAATTAATCATTTATGTGTTTAACATATTTTATGCACATATTTTCACATCATATGAGTGGAGGGATTTTGTCTCAAGTACAAATAAATTTTATTTATAAATTTGGTGTTTATTTAAGCTATAATTTTAAAGATAATTGATTAATATTAATATATAATATTTTATTGATATATGTTATATTTAAATATATTATATAAATAAAAATGAATAATTTTTATAATTAATATATATGAATTTTGATTATTTGATTTATATTTAAATGATTTTTTTTAGTTTTTTTTACATGGAAATGTGGACAACTTAGTTTGGATGAGTGTGGTGATTTTTGTTTGAACATCAAGGAATTTATTTGTGGATAAAAGAAAATGAAATCTTAGAAGTGGTGGATTATAGAAAAAAAATTGTGAAGGCTTATAACATTATCAATGTCAACGTGAGCTTGTAGGTCCAGGAAAAAGGTGTCAAATCCCACTATGTTGAGTGATTCTTTATGATCAATAGTGTATTAGATTAAGCTTGTGATATTGAGACTCTATTCGTGTTTAATTTCTATTTTCTATATTTCATAAATTGCATGCATGAGCTTAACACAATTATTAACAAATCCAAAAATCTAAGGAAAAATTAACCCTCATAGTATAGATTTAATCTTTTCATTATATCTTAGCATATTGTTGTGATAAATAATCCAGTAGAATATCCATGCTAGTTTAAGGATCACTAAATGTGTTGCAAATGTTTTGTTCAGGTTCTATTAAAGATTAGGATGTTATCCGAATATGTGACTTCAAAAATTGAATGAACAACTATGATATATCATCCATCATCCCAAAGAATGTTGTTGGAGCATTATTCAAGCTAGAAGGCATGACCAATCACTCAAAATGAATTATTTTGACTTGAAGGCTACCTTCCATACAGAATTTTGTTTTAATTGGAACCTAATGGTAGCATGGCTTCAGATCAATCTTGCTAAAGAACTTGGCACCCTTAAGTTGATCAAGAAAATTGTTAATCCAGGGGATCAATATCAATTTTTGATAATGATTTTGTTCATGGCTCTATAATAAATATAGAGTCACTATGTCTAATCCTTGTTTTGCACCAACAAAATTAGGCTCCCATAGGATTAGTATATTTGTTGTATGTTCACATTTGGTTGAAATCATGAATTTAGAATTTTATTTTCTCATTGCCTAGAAGAGAGAATATGTATATTGGGCCATTAGTTAAAGGAGAACCAGGTAGTAAGTCAATTGAATATTTGACCTAGTAGTGCAAAGACACCCCTAAAGGTGAGGCAAATGATATCTCTTTTTTTCTCTATAATCTAGTTCACCTAGTTATGTTGTGCAGAGAGGGGCTATCTTGAGGCATCTGCAGTGGAAATGACCTTATGTTCACCTTTTGACTAAACCTTGAAAAGGAAAAGTCTTCCAGTCTGAGAGATTCCCTTTTGGGACTATTTTGTCAAGACCAAATATATTGTCATGGTTGTGGCTACCTATAATACTTTATAGATCTATCCTCCCAAAGTAGCATTGACACTATGGGACCTAGACTCATCAACAACATGACATCTTCGCATCTTGGGTTGTCCTAAAAGATCACAAATTTGAGTGGGACAAGATCATATAGTATCTCATCTTTAAAGTGCTCAATGTCATAGGATAGGGAACATTATTGGCTAATGTAGATGTCTCGTCCTTGTCTCAACCAATATATGGTGTATGGTTGAGGGTGTGTCATTATTATCAACATTAATCTCTTAATGACCTTATTTAATATCAAGTTCCTCTAATTGTGACTGTCAACAATGAAATGTAGTTAAGTCCCCTTCACCCACATTTTTTAATGGAAGACGTGCTCCCCTTCCTCAAACTCCTCTAACTATTTTGGATAGATCCTTATGATTGTGGTGGTAGCACTGGGTTCTATATGAAGTATTCACTTTATCTTATCCTTCTTTGAATATGCGTCAAAGATATATTATAATTCTTTTACGTGAGCTCAACTAATAATCACTATTTCAAGTGGCATTCATTAGTTTTGTGGCAAGGGTTTTTTTGGAACTTACACCACTTTATAGTGTCCTCCAACTTACTATTACACATCTTTGCATATGAGTTGGATTTCTTGTCTTGAGGTTGAATCTCTGTGTTCTATCCATTATTCTATGAGTTAGTTCAACCTTTTCTATGCTTTTGTTGTGACACATTTGTAGACTGGAATTCTTGCTTATTCCTATGTTTAAATTTTTTTCTAGATTTTGAGAATGTATTGCTATGTATCTCCTAGTGAGAATATGTCAAATAAATCCATATTTGTTTGGATGTACCTACATAGGCCACTCCCATAATTAAAATCTAGGTTTCACATGGTGTCTCTAATACCCATCTTTAAGCATAGGGTATTGATATACTTTAACGCCATGTATCTCTCTCATGACGTATAGTTGTTTATCTTATATAATTACTATCATATTTTCAACAAGGTAGAATTTCTCCTTGATGGCATCGATAAAGGATTCCCAAGTTGATTCTATTCTAAATGTCATAGACTTATCCCCACTATGTCTTTCCCAGCAACCTTCCCTCTAACATTTGACACGGGGAAGGAAATTAAGGATTGTGAAGGGGATATTTTCAATTTCAAATGTTTTTTTGAATAGGGTAATAAGCCTCTAATATATTTAACCAATTATACAAATCATCTATGTCTATTTGGCCTTTAAATAAAGGGATATAAAAAATAATTGGTACCTTGAAAGGTGTTACATCTCCAAAATGACTACTTGTTAAAGTTGTATTAGTTATTGTTGCTAGATTAAAGGATCTAGGAAACTTTATCCAACATCTTTGTCATTTTCCATGTAAGGGATATCTTAAGCAACAACTTGATAGTATCTCCTATTGTATAATCTCGCTTTCCTTTTTCCATGGGATGCCACTCGAGCTAGTGAGAGTCATTTTCCCTAAGTGAAATTAACTCGAGACCTAACTATCTATACCTTGACCTTGTTGGGGACATGCATCGAAAAAAAGGATATTGTTTTGATACCACTAATCTACACTATATTGAGAATGGAATGAAAGGTAGAAATATGAATGAAAACACATAGAGAGAAATATTATAGAAGTATATTAATACTATGAAACTGAGCTTCTATTAATGAGAGAAATAGGAAAAGCCAATCAAGTGTAGAGTAATACAAACTAGCTAGAATGGTAATTATAGTTTATCTATGAAAAGAGAGGTGTTGGCTATGTTTATTCACAAGGTAACACAATAGGTTAAAAGTGACATTTTAACATAAATTACTAAGCTTAAGAGGCAAAATATCGAACCCTAGAAGATAAAGCGCGAAAATAATTATAGGCCCCAAGGTGGTTAGTTGATATATCAACTTCCTAGGGGGGACAATTTTGGCATATGATCTCTATCAGGGAACACAAAACATGTTAAAAAGATATAAACGAGAAGTACAAATTTTATGTTCTTGAGAAATTCTATGTCAACCATAGGGCCTTGAATAATCAAAAACAATGTTTAAGGCCTCAAAATGGCCATTGAAGTTTAGAATATTGAATATAAATATATATATATAGCAGAGGTGGGTGTCCACTAATTCCCACTTGGATCAGGATGAAGTCTATTTATCTTTCTCGAAGGAACTATAGTTAAAATCATGTGAATGTGGAAAGGAATTTTCAAATAATGATGGTCATCTTATATCAATGATCTTGATGAATCTAGAGAAACCATATGATTTTTTATGTTCAACATTCCATGTTAGTGGGATTCTAGAAAATGAAATGTTAAAGACTATGATCCAGGTGGATATCGGTGGCCATCCACCTCTTCCACTGTCGTAATAATTCTTTATATTCTTGGAAATCTTTCTATGGTTTTTTTGATCCAAACTTACAGGGCCATTTTGAGGCCCTAAACAATTTCTTTAGAAATTTGGCGGGGGGTCAAAAGTTATAGTCCATTGATAGTTCTTTCCAATGAGCTATTGTGTACCGTAAACAGATATTGTGCAATACTTGTGCCATTGTTAAAACAACCATCAAGAAGAAAGGGTTGTACAGTCTAGCTACCACAGAGAAGCCTGGGAGTTAGTCTATGTGGATTACATGTTAGGTTTTCCATCCAAGTATGTTATGATTCTATGTTTGTGGTTATCGACTAGTTCTCTAAGATGGCCATTTTGTCACCATGCAAGAAGAGTATCATAGCTGAAACCACTACTAAACTCTTCTTTCAGGATGTTTGGGATCATTTTTGGCTACCTCATACCATTATTTCAAATAGGGATGGTAGGTTTCTCGACACCTTTTCATTTAGCTTATGGTCTCTCATTGATACCAACTTGACCAAAACAATTGCCTTTCATCCCCAATCAGATGGAAAAACAAGTGGTAAAGAAGATGATTGTGCATATATTGCAAATGTATATTTCCAATCATCCACATACATGGGATGAATTCCATACATATGTTTAGCATAACTATAAAATTACCCTCCACAACTTTATTATCCATAAGCTTTTTTAGGTGTGCTTTGTGCCTCAATTGATGTAGCTATTCCCATTAAATATTCACTGATAGAGTCCTCCTATGCTTAGATCAAGGTAGATAAGGCATCCAAGTATTTTGAACAGATCCAACACCTCTAACAACTAATCCATGATATCATATAAAAATTCAATGCCAAGTACAAGTCACAACATGACCAACACAAGTTTACACATAAGTTCTAAGTTGGTGATAAGGTGTGGTTATATTATAGAAAGAGCACCTCACAAGCCCCATATGAAGCTCATACCAATCCAATATGGGCCTTACACAATCACAAAAGATGTGGGTGAAAATTCTTTTGAATTTAGCATTCCCCCTTTCCTTTGCTTGCACCAAGCATTTAATGTGCAGTTGCTTCAACCATATTTTCTAGCTCTATTGGACACCTCAAAGGCAACCGAGCAATTTTGACCCACATAAATCAACCCTTGGTACATTGAATAGGCTACATTAGATTAAATCATGGACACCAAGAAAAAGGATACCCGCTAGCAACACATACAACTCTACCGAGTTGACAAAGTAAGATAACTTCTTCACTAAGGCAAGTGGCTGTCTAGAGCCAAATTTAGTAGAAGTTTCCTCATCAGGTAAGGGAACTTGAGACAATGAATACCATTACTTCCTAAGAGGGGAGGATTATTCTATGTGGATATTAGTGACCACCCACCTATTTAATTGTCTCAATAGTTCTTTATCTTCTTGGAAATATTTCTACATTTTTTGGGTCCCAAACTTACGAAGTCGTTTTGAGGCCCTAAACAATTTTTTTTTGAAAATTTGGGGGCCCTAATAAAAAATACTAGTCATTGGATAACTATTCCCAACAAGCTATCATGCACCCTAAATAGGTGTTGTATTAAAAATTTCTACCCTCGAGAAGTTGATGTACCAACTAACCACCTTGGGGCTTGCAAACCTTTTGACATTTTGTCTTCTAGGGTTAGTTTTTAGACCTCGAAGGTGCTTTATTTATGTTAAAACACCATTCTTTCAGCCTCTTGTATTAGCTTTTGTAAATGCATATAATTGTCATATCTCTGCTCAGATATAGCTACCATCATTCTAGCTAGTTTGTGTTCTATAGTATTATGTTATTTCATTTATTAATAGAAGTTGGTCTTTCACCTCATGTAACCTATATTATGTTTCTTTGTGTGCATTCCATTTACTTTCATGCATTTCATTCTATTCCTTGTACAAACTAGACGAGATTATACCTTTAATTGTTTACATAGTTTAGTAATTAAGGTACAAAAAAATTACTCAATAAAGTAAAATTGAGAACAAGCAATGTGTCCATCTTCTTAAGAGTACAGGTCTATGAAAGTATAGAGAAAGATGTTGAGGATATAATTGGGAGAAAGATCATGGATGTTACCATGATAAGGATTGTGTTAGCTGTTCCAATTAGAAGAAGCATAATGATCAATGATTGACTAAGAAAGATAAGAAGTAGAAGGCTTTTCGATAATGTAGAAAGACATGAAATATCAAGAATGTTTGATCGGAGAAAACCAATGATCATGCAGATAAGGTTAAGAAGACTAAAAGTGAAGTGTTGATTAGTTGATTAGTCGTCTTGCAACATCTACTTTCAACGGATAAGGAAGATAGCAATACTTTATTAGTTATTACTTCTTAAAGATGATGTATTCACACTTTTAAAAGTAGAGAATTTTCAACTCTAGTTCAATTCATAATATCATTATGTGTGCTTTATTTTCTTCGTACAATAACTCTAAAAATGAAGAAATATTTGTTTGCAAATAATTATACACTTACTATTGTTTTATACCAGTGTTAATTTATTGTTTATATCCCAGCTATCCCAAACTAGCAATAAAGTTGAATTATAGCCTAATAAGTTTGATGTGAATATGTGAAGGATATTAATGATAAATTTATTGTTTTATTACGTATTCTTAAATCCCATAATAGACCACTTTTATAACTTCCGTAAGTAAAATGTATATAATAGAAATTTATAATTTTGTTTATGTTTCAATAACTTTGTGTACAATTTTATTTTAGGGAAGGGGTTAATGACAATTCTTTAGGTTGGGTGGGTATTTTTATTAGTTTGTATATGGTGATGTTGGTGGGTACATGAAGGAATGTATTTTTATTAGTTGAAATTTCAAATGGATAGAATATTTTTTTTGTTTTGTAAATATTTATGATATTTGATGTTAATGTTAGCATGTAGGTTTTAGGAATAGAATTGTACATTTCCTGTAAGAGTAAATTGTTATTTATGGGAATAAGAATGGAAATTTTTTGTCATTTTTTATTTTGTTTCTTCTGAATTATATCTCAATTTCCTTGTTGTAGGTATTAATTTTTAAATTTCTGTAAAATTAGGATACAATAGTTGTGCACTTTATGGGTAGAGAGTGAGTCTTTGTAGTGGTTGTGTACTAGACCTTAGGGACCCTTTGCGTCAACTTCAAGGCACAATGCCTTTACATCTAGGACACGTGTCTAACATACACATACCCATATATATTTAACATGCATGCAAGTGCATTCATGACACCTTTCATCATTTAAATTCTACTTTGCTAATATCTAGATCGACATCATTCACAGGATATAGACTCAAAACAAACTTTTTCAGGGCACCTTTTCCAAGCATGACTCCTTTTTCTCAGAGAGCACTCTTCCTTTACATAACTACTCCAATCCAAGTTCAAATTCAGGTAACATTACTACTACCAAACTCTTTGTCTTGTGCCAAACTCATCTATGTGGTATATCTTTGGCCCTCTCGGCCTATTGTTTGAACCATAGCTTTGATATCACTCTATAATGACACCAACACCGTCAAAGCCTTCAAAAGGGAAAAAGGTGTCTAGACCCAACCTCCAAGATTACTCTATGAACATGGAGTTACCAAAATTACTCTTCCTTCAATCACCTTGAAACTCCTTTTTTATATCACCAGCATATAAATTTCATCAAACTTCGAGCTTTAGATGCAAAGTTATTCCTATTTAAATAATTTCCCTCCCAAGTGCCATGTCAACATCCATACGATTAACACATGGTAAACACATGGTAGTTGATGCAAATATGCCTTTAGACTTGCATAAATTGGTCCCTTTTGGACTCAATTCCCTTTTGAAAAGGCGCTTAGCAAAACTACGAGTCCAAGTTATCGTTATAGCCCTTAGAGTCAAAACTCTTCACAATATAACCCTCGGAGCCAAGCACTATGACCTAGCACTATACACTACGTGTGTATGATTCAGGATTGAAATCTCGCTTAAACAAATGGTGGAAGGACTTTAAAGCAGTGTCAACGTGTCCTCACGTTTAAAAGTCCGATGCATAGCCTTGGGTGCTCCAATTTACATTGTCGGGTTGGGCATGCGTAGGGTGGACTCCACCCACTCCATTCCAGCCCATCGAAGAAACTTTGTGCAACATATTGTAACTTTCAGGTAATCCCAACCTTTGGGCCATAATTCTATTATAACACAGGAGCTTTGCTATCACATCCACTTAGTCAGGGCCCCACACCCCAATGCCTTATTTTAATTGTTTCCGGGTTCGACAGCTCTAGGTGATAGAAAAATATATGTCTTCCTCGTGCCTGTCCACTAGTGACTACACGACTAAAAAAGTTATTTCAACTGAATTAGTACTAAATTTGAGCGATTTTAAGTGACCCTACTAAAAATGACTAACTTAAACGACTAATTTAGTCTAGGGATAAAATATATGACTAGATAATAAGTGACCCGACTAAAAGTGACTAACTTAAATGACTAATTTAGTCAAGGACTAAAATATATGACTAGATAATAAGTGATAAAATAAAAAATGATTAATGAAAATGAACACTATAGTCAAAGAATACAAATATGACCAACTAACAAGTGCAACAAGTATATGAATTTGTCATTTATGATAGTCATTTTTAATTGTGTCATTCTAGATTTATTCTAGTCATTTTTAATTGATTCTGAGGCATCTTTAGCTCTCGACTTAATATGTATGATCCATGTATATATGATATCTCCACTTAAGCACTCTATTCTAAGTATGGATGCTTTGGCTATATGTTCTAAGTTGAGTTGTTCCATGGCGTTTCATAATTTTACTCAGAGAAGTGTGTCATCTTGATGGTTTGGGTATATACTTGGTGATTTGAGTAGGTGCTACACATCGATCTTATTGTACCCCTTATTTCCCTTATTCAAATTTTATCCCATGTCTCTCTTAACAACACATGTGGAGGTATTCTAAACTATGGTTAGCTTCTAATAGGGTATTTTTAAGCTCTACGTGAAGTTCCTTGAAAATAATGGGCTACCTACAACTACTTGAGTTTATTGCTAACATTATTCATAGATTTGAGGATATTTACCACCTCTTTAAGAGTTAGTGGATATTTCTGTTATGTGTAAACCTCATGTCCCCTTTCCCTCCTTAAATGAACATACTTGCCTATATGAGGGAGGTCTTCTATAATTTTTATTGATAGCCTTATGCCAACATTATCACTCTTGGACCTTCAACGTCATTAGATATAACCTATATGTCAACCAACATCCTTTTTCTCAAACGAAAAAAAAAAAAAAAAAAACTAAAGTTGGGGACAACATAAGTTCCCATAGCAAATGCCTCATCAGGATTTACTACCTATTAAAATCTGATTTCCTGTGACTCTAAAATCTAAAATTGACCTATTGAAATATAATTTCTTGCTACTTTTCTTCCTTCCCAGGTTGTTGGGAGGGAGTTTGATGCTCTTTCTCTACTCATAATCTATGGGATTCCACGCCCTTCTATAATATTCAATCCTTTGTTTCCCTTTACACAATTCTCAACAGTTATTTCTTTGTAGGTTTAATTCCAACGCATGTTTTTAAAGGCAAATAGAACAATTGTGTTCCATTTAGAGGCCATCTGGGATTGATTCAAATTGTTCATAGAACATCCAATTCACATATCCATTGGAGATAAAAAAAAAATCATGGGATATAGGGCGTAGTTTATGTGTTCAACGGTCTTCAGAAAAAATTACTAACTCTATTTGAAGTAGAGGTCTAGTTTTTCAAATCCGTAGCGATCCATGGATTTTGTAGTGAGTATATATGTCAGTTATATTTATGTTCAATGGTTACAGGAGTGGAGGTGCCACAACCTGTAAGAGCCATTATAAGCAAGATGGAAAATGGTTGTTGTAGGGATAATGATAGCGAGGATATATTTGACTAATAATCTAGTGACAATTGTTGATAAATGATCAAGGGAAGCCCACCGAGATCTGTTTCAGTGATTCGCCATTGTGCCAACACTACTAGGCTTGCAGGGTCGTCCGAATCTGAACTGGTAAGGGATTTTAAATCATTTTTTATTCAAGTATTTTGTACCATTTTGTGTCAAATTAATGTGTTGTGGGTTCCTGTGTTTTTGGGTGTTAACAAGTGGACTATTTCATAAAATTTTAAAACTACTCTGATTTTTTGTTTTTGATGTGTTTTGGCAATTCTCGGAGAAAATCATCTAGGGTTTGAGCTAATGGGATTTATCAGGTAAAACCTACTTGCAAACCATGCTCCATTCCCTCTGTATAATATCTTATAGATTTGTGTATTCCATGACTCATGATTTATTGACAGAGTACCTCATGTTGTTGGAATTCCGTTAACCAAAATTTGCTAACACCTAAGTTTATCAGATCTGGACATGACAGTTCGTGTAGTTTGTATAGGGAAAATGACCAGGTTTTGCAAATATGATATTTATAATAGTACATGCACTTTGCCATGCAATCTGATATACCCTTTAATGATTATTTATGTGGGTAGATCCTTTGTTGGATTTTGATGCATATTTATGCCTCTGGGTTTGAATTCATGGCCAACAATCACATACATAAGAGTTTGGCCTGGTACCCTACTTGCAAAATGTGGTTATTTTCCATGCACACCATGCTAGGTTCAAGTATTTTGTACCATTTTGTGTCGAATTAATGTGTTTTAGGTTCCTATGTTTTTTGTGTTAACGGGTGGAACTATTTCATAAAACTTTAAAACTAGTCTGATTTTTAGTTTTTGATGTGTTTTGGAAATTCTTGGAGAATTAATCATCTAGGGTTTGAGTTGATGGGCTTTATTAGGTAAAATCCACTTATAAACTATGCTCCATTCCCTCTGTATAATATGATATATATTTGCATATTCCATGATTATTGATTTATTGACAAAGTACCTTATGTTGTTGGAATTACATTAACCCTAAATTGCTAGCCCCCAATTTTATCAGATCTGGACATAATAGTTTGTGGAGGTTGTACAGGGAAATGGCCAGAGTTTGCAAATAAGATATATATAATAATACAAACATTTTCCTATGCAATCTGATATACCCTCTAATGACTGTTTATGTGGATAGAACCTTTGTTGGATTTTGATGCTTATCTTTATGCCTATGGATTTGAATTCATGGCCAACAATCACATACATAAGAGTTTTGCCTTGTACCCTACTTGCAAATTGTGGCTATTTTTTGTGCACAACATGCTAGGTTCATTTCTTGTTACCTTCTATGGGTATAACCATTATTTTCTTTTGATGTGTGACTTTATGCCTGTGGGATTGAACTCATGACTGCTAATTAGCAACATTCTATAGATAGGCTTGTCCAAAACCTAACCCCCTATAATTGTTCATTACCTAGTGAGTGCCTTCTACTAGTTTTGGAAGCAGATTTGTATACTTGTGTAGTCGAGATTGTGACCACCAATTGCAATAGAGTTGATCATTCATTGGCAAGTTTGACGGTGTATTAATCTATTCAACAAGATTCCATTATGGCCATATTCTGGCCCAACCCAACGACATGATATGGAAGTGGATGAGTCCAGGTGCATATGTCAAGCAATTTTGGCAAAAATCTACCTGCCAAACCTAACACTTGAGCCAAAGAATGTATGGTCTATGCAACTCAAAACCTCAGTGCATGTTTCTCAAATAAATATCAACATTATACTTTGTGACCATGAATTAAGCAAGTGCGGTTTGCAAGCCAATAAGATGAGCATGTTTTTTGAGTTTACTACGCTAAGAGAAGGGAGGTGCACTCTATAGACTAGTATGGATCAGTTGTAAGAAGGAGAAGGTTTACAAGTTGAAGCATTGTTCGAGTATGAGAACCTCAGTCAAGGTGTAGGAAAGCATTACGAGGGTATGAGAATTGGAGTAGGTGAACCTCAAGGTGTATGAGAATCAGGTTATGAGTACCTCAATCCACTCCTTAAAACTTGTTAAACCCAATATTACCACTTCCATTTGTAAATAATTTGGAATATGTTTCTTACCTGGATTAATCAAGTTTTTTCCGTTGGAATGTGGATAACATTTACAAATCAAGATGAAAAAAAAAATTATAACGTAAAAAAACACCACAATGTGTGTGTATTTTCCAAGGTATACCTTATGGGATTCCCCCATATTCTATGGAATATTTGGGTGGAGGGTAGCTCAACCACCAGCTAGAATAGTGGTGGTTGGTGACCTAATAGGAATCAACTAGACTTGAACCTTAGTTGGACTAGAACCAGAGACCTCACTGTGAACTCCACCTTGAAAATGTTTGTTCAAAGTAATTGAGCTAACCCACTAGGTTATATATGATGATGATGATGAATGTAAAACAATATATAATAATAATGAAGACTATCATATATCTATCTTCAACCAACCACAAATATTTTAAGCACTGAGAAGTTTGCACCTTGGTTTCTTTTTAATCTCACTTGGTGCTAAATAAATATGGGTTAATATGGATCTATGTTGGTGATATGGCCTACGGGATTTCTCTGTGTTTTGACTCTTTTTGAGGTGAGATTGACTAGCTTGCATTCAAAAGACAGTTGATAATTTTCTATGTACTGTAATCAAGTGTTTTCCTATGTTTTTGTTTTAAATGTGGCTATTTTTTTGCACCAAAAATAGGTTATGGTTTTGGGAATAAATTAACATATCTTGACCACCATGGGTGAGATTAATACATATGAATTTTCTAGTAATATAGTCAAGAGTCTGATTGTAATAGGTGTTTGAGATGTAGTTTTGTTAATGACCCTTCCCTGACACTTAATTAAATAAATTTATAGGCTTCGGCTTCCGGGATTTCTGATATTTCCAGATAAATATTCCTGCGAGTTTCTGTTTCCATGATGACAGACCTGGGTGACGGTAATATCTTTTTCACCGGCACTTGTCAGTCCCAAACCCCTGATCCCAGTGCTAATTAAAGTAAAGTTACAGGATCTTACCCTCCAAGTTTTCCTTTCGGTTATGTTTTTGTTATGAGATCTGTCAATAAACAGTCTTGACTCCAACAATTAACAAACTCTCTCCCAAAGGAGAAATCGACTAAGTGTTTTGCTTTTGTAGGTTTAATCCCAACTTGGATGCTTCACTTCCTCTTGACTGTCTATCTCAGCTCTACAACTCCTTATCATCTTCCTGTGACCTTGTGACTCTCTGCTTGGCTTTATAAGGTCTCTAAGTCAACTCCTCTCCCTTCTCCATCCTCCTACGACCTCTCCAACTCAATTAATAAGAAATTGGGAATCTTGGGTCCGCTAAAATAAAAACAACCCAAGCAATATACAGTCTGCGTATAAAATACGGTTGCATAAGAACTGGTTATAGAAATACAAATCTTTCATGAGGATAAATTCACAATCTAACACACACACCTCATATTTCATTAATCACGGAATATATGATTACATTCATTGAGTTTAGATCCACAAAAATAGGATCCCAAACCCACCTTAGGCAAATCAAACAATATTACAACAAATTGGCTAAATTTTACTAAATACATGGCAATTTCTAATTAATCCTACTCTAACAAAACACATTGATGAACCAACTCCTCTAGTAAAGTTTTTGACCTCTTGGTCAAGAAAATTCATGATGCCCTTGCATCATGCTCCCAAGGAACAAAGATTTCATGGGCTTTTGTCCATGAGCTCTTCAATCTAATTGCCACTTTTCTGCAACAGTGTGGCAGTCATCCAAGTTTCTCTCGACACTAGAAGGTTCTTCCATTTAACCAATTATTCATAAGATTCCTTGTCCTTAGTCTTCCTGATCAATCTCTTATCCAGAATCTTCTCGGGTTGTAAAGGTTCAGTTATGGGAAACTGCTTCTCCCATTGGATCTTTTTATTGTCACTAGATGGTTGTTCTATCTTAGGCTTATATTTATATAGATTTGCTACATTAAAAATTGGATAAATTCCCATTCCAGGTGGCAATTCTAATTCATAAGAATTAGCATAAAATTTCCTTAGAACCCTATAGCATCCTATCTTTTTGAGTTTAATTTTATTGTACTCACCCTTGGGAAATATCTCCTTCTTCAACTATGCAAGCTCTAAGTCCCGAACTTAAAAGTTATTCTCTCTTCTCTTCAAATCTGCTTTTCTTTTATACTTTAAGGTGTTATCAAACAACTTCTGCTTGACCTAGTCATGAATTTCTCATATTGTTTTGGCAAAATATTCTCCTGCTACACTCCTCTGTTATATTTTTCCTAAATTTCTAAGTTCATGTACTCATCTTGGGTTCATTCCATATACAATTTGGAAAGGGATTTGTCATGTACTTTTGTTAAGAGTGTTATTATAAGCATATTCAGCCTGTGCTAAAATTTGATCCCACTCTTTAGGATGATCTCCAATTAGTCTGCATAGAATGTTCCCAAGGTTTCTATTTACAACTTCAGTCTCACCATCAGTCTGTGGGTGATATGATAAAATGAATTGCAATTATATTCCAAACTTCTTCCATAAAGTCCTCCAAAAATGTCCCAATAATCTAGTATCTTTGTTTGAAACAATTCTCTTGGGAATGTTGGGTTGTGTTATATTCTTTTCACGACTACCCCACGTGTGGGGGGTGATAGCCCCCCCTATATTTTTCTTTGGGCATTGTCGGGGGCTCATGGGGGGGAGGTTGGCCCCCTTGTCAGGGGTATGCAGGGGGACGGTAGCCCCCCTACACGGGGTCTGGGGCAGCACCCCAAGAATTCTTTTGTAGACCCTATATTAGGTAGGCAGACCTACCTATGGTTTTGTGCATGGATTTCGCACATGGTTTTGGGCACGAAGGTTTTCGGTCCATGGTATTTTATAGATTTGGTCAAGGGAACTACGGTTATGTTCTAATCTAGGGTTAATTGATTGGGGTTTATGGATGCTTTGGAATTTATATATATGTATTGTAAAATTGAAAGGAATACAATGAAAAATCAATCTGGTAGTCCCGATTTTGGGATCCAGGGGAAAATCTCTGTGCATATCTATTTTATGTTTTATGCTCTGGCCATAATTTAATTTATGTTTTTAGAATTTGTATGCAGGTAATTTTTGTATGGGGTTAAAATCTACAGGTTAGCAATATGGCTAGCATCACTATTTTTAGCATAAGGAATAAAATGAGCCATTTTTGAAAACCTATCTACTACCACAAAAACATAATCATTACCTTTACGTGTTTTAGGAAATCCCAAAACAAAATCCATACTTATCGAATCCCAAGGCCTCTATGGAATTGGCAATAGGGTATACAATCCAGTGTTCTGACTTCTCCCTTTGGCATATTGACAGATTCTGCTTCACAAGTTTCTGCACATTAGATCTCAACTTTGGCCAATAATAATGCCTCTTCAACAAATCATAAGTCTTTTCCTGTCCAAAATATCCTCCCAAGCCTCCACTATGCTTGTCTTTGATCAGGTTCTCCTTCGTAGAACAATTTGGAATGCACAGCTAATTATTTTTGAAGAGTAGTACATCTTGAAGCATATATTCAAGCCATGGACTTCTATTTTGGGAAGTTGGACTCTTACAAGATTCATAGGCCTCTTTGAAATATACATCTGTTTCATAAATTTCCTTTATGAACTCAAAACCCAATGCCCGGATTTGACTTTCCTGCAACAAAAGTGGTCTCTTGCTCAAAGAATCCACAATTGTGTTAGATTGACCACTGATGTGATTTAAAACAAATGTCAAACTTTTCAAATACTCAACCCATTTAATATGTTTCTGGTTTAGTTTAGGCTACTATATAATATACTGAAGTGCAATATTGTTAGTATATAAAATAAATTCTTTAGATAACAAATAATTCCTCCATTTCTTTTGTTGGGCGCGAGATCCCCCATGGGCAATTTTGGGGCTTAGAGCCAAGATTTTGGTCCGAGTTTGTAATTCCAATGTAAAGACTCCGCATTTTGTGGGCGCAGAGTGCGTAGTTGTAAAAGAGTCATAGGGTTGTCCGCCCTTATTTTGATAATGTAATGTCAGTTGTAGAAGATCCACCCATGGTCTGTGGACCATGGAATTGTATATATAGAGTGAAGCTCTAAGTAGTTAAGGCATGGATAGATTGAATGATGATGATGTATGCGAGATATTTCTGAAGTGTAAAGTCTAGTTTTGGGTTGTAACATAGGAAGAGGCTCTGCAACTGAGTGCACAGAGGCCTAGTAGTCCGCAGCTGAGTGCGCAGAGGCCTAGTAGTCTGCAGCTGAGTGCGTGGACCCATGTAGCTGAGTGCGCAGGGTGAGTCGAAGTTTGTAATAATTTGAAAGCAATAATAAAGAGAAGTTTCTATCATTTCTATGTATTTATTTCTTGTTCTATGCATCTGTTACATTGGGTATGAATTGCACTTCTAATGTTTATATGATGCACGAATGTGTATAATTGTATTGGTTAAGAGAATGCAAGTAAAAATATTTGTTTACGTGAAGATAATTAAGATCTGTCGATAAGATAAGTAATATACTTAGTCTAATTCGGGAATTAGTGCAGTTCGTTGCCTTAGCAGCATGAAAGGACTTCAGACCCTGGTTAGGGCTGCACAAAAATTGATTGTAACAGATCGCGAGGATATTGAAGGTTAGAACAGAGCGCGAAGTGACCTACACGAAGGTAGGTCTAGTTGGACTAAACTGACATCACAACCATCTCAAGGGTGCAAAAAATTGGTTCCAGCATCCCCCCATACTGCTTCGGGTGAGACTTCAGTCCGCGCTCCGTGGGTTGATGTCGAAAGGGCCAGTAGTGTAGGGATTTGTTTGGCTAAATAACTTTGAACCTGGTTCAAGCCCCCATAAGCCAACAAATGGTTCTGTTGTCAGGACCGGAATCTACATGAGAGATGTGTGATGTCGTATCATTGGAATCCAACTAAGAAAGAAATTGAAGGCTGGTTGTATAGAAGAATTCATGAGTTCAGGGCACAAGAGAACAGAAACTCACGACTATCAAAAGAAGAGTGGTTAGACAACTACCTGTATATAGAGATCCATGAAATCTTTTGTGTGTCCTTCCCTACTGAGCTATACAAGTGGATCGCGAAGCTAGCAGATAACCAAGGAAGGTGGAATCTTGACGGTCCTATTGTGTGGACTCCAGAACTAGTGGGAAGATTGGAAGCATCAAAGGATAAGATCGTGCACGCTGTCGATCACTGGTTCGATCACATTATAGGAGGATTTGTTACTGAGTTCGTGGTTGACACCTTAGTTAGCTACAGTGAGGCAGAGCAACATTTTATCAAAGGACCGTGAGGTAAGTACGTAAAGTCTTTGAATACTTGGATTAAAATGTTGTTGTGCAAAAAGCGGGTTATGCAGTTACCTTGATGTTCGGAGCTACATGAAGCAGAAAGGTTTACAGGAACGAAGGAAATAAGAGTCCAGAGAATAGCCCCTTTATTTCACCTTCACGAGGGGACGAGGAAGAGCTCACGAAGGTCTCTCCGCGAAGTGCTATTCAATTGATAAGACAAAGAATTCTGTGAATACCACCTCCATCCACACCACCACTGGCTTCACCTCATCACCTCCAGCTTCACCCGTACCAACTCCACCACCACCGCGATTCAGTATGGCAAACACAATGAAGTTTCCTATGTTCAAAGGTTTGGGAAATGAGGATCCGGACCAATTTTGGTTCATTGTGATGGTTGTATGGGAAAAAAAGGTGTCACAGATGACCATATAAATAAAGCGACGTTGGTTAGCACCCTACAGGATCGCGCGCTGACCTGGTATATTAAGTACTCCAACGATAACCTGAATGCGAGAGTAACAGATATCCAAACAACGCTAAATAGAGAATTTAACAGGCCTAAATTGGATGCGCAGTCGATTATGGGATTTAAAGAGATCATGATGCTACCAGGTGAGACTCCTTGGGAACTAGATTAGATGTTGGGTGTGGAGCCTGATTATCTTCTGTATTCAAAGGTTTCAGTCGGATGTATACCCCAAGAATACTGTACACCCCTCCATGCAAGGGGGCTAATCCCCCCTAGCTGGGGGATTTGGGGGCCAGCGGTCCCATGGAGGGGTTTCGGGGGCAGCACCCCCGAAGCTAAAAATAGATGTAAAATTGCCTTGTAAAAGTCTAGTAATTTCTAGTCAATTTGGGCCGTTCATTAGGCGAATGATCTGACGGTAGAAGTTATGTTTAATTTAGGGTTTTTTGCCCGAGAAGGCAACCCCTCACTATATATGAGGGAATTGTATTGTGTCTATATACATCTGTATTCTAAGTGAGGAAGAGAGAGGAGATTGAGAGCGAAGAGGGTGTTACAGCGGATCTGTTGTAGGTTGTATCTCTTCAGTTTGTTGGATAATATAAAAGAAGGACTGGCTGTTTCTCCATGGATGTAGCCCAAACTGGGTGAACCACGTATATCTGTGTCTCTCTTGTTTTATGCGTTTTCTGTGTTTATATTTCTGCAATATTTTATGTGTTCCATTTCTCTGTAATATATAATTTTCTAACAACTGGTATCAGAGCCGAAGGTCTATTTGGCTGATAAACTCGCAGGAGAGAAGGGTTCCTGGTTCGAGTGGGAGCAATGGCAGAAGATGGTAGGTTTAGGGTCGAAAAATTTAATGGCCAAAACTACCAACTGTGGAAGATGCAGATGGAAGATTATCTGTATCAGAGAGATCTGTACCTACCATTGAGCAGAAAGAAAAAGAAGCTGACGAGTATGACAGACACAGAATGGGATATTCTGGATAGAAAGGCACTTGGAACAATACGGTTGTGCCTAGCGGCATTGGTAACGTTTAATATTTCAAAGGAAACAACAACACAGGGTTTAATGTTGACATTAGCTAAACTATATGAAAAACCCTCGGCCTCAAATAAGGTATTTCTTATGAAGCATTTATTTAATATGAAGATGTCAGAAGGTGGATTTGTTGTAGACCATTTAAATGATTTTAATACAGTTACAAGTCAGTTAAGTTCTGTAGGGGTAAATTTTGATGATGAAGTTAGGGCTCTGTTATTTTTGTGCTCATTTCCAGAAAGTTGGAATGGTTTAGTTATGGCCATTAGTAACTTTGTCTCTGGATCTAGTACTTTAAAGTTTGATGATGTTGTTGCTGCAATCCTTAGCGAGGAAATGCGACGGAAAATCTCCAGTGAGACATCAGGTAATGCTTTGACTGCAGAGACTAGGGGAAGAAAAATGGAAAGAGGGAAGAGCCCAGGATATCACAATAAGTCAAGAAAAGGTAGATCCAAGTCCAAATTGGGGATAGTGTGCTGGAAATGCGGGAAGAAAGGACACCTGAAGAAAGACTGCAAGTCTCCGAAGGGAAAAGAAGGAGATGCGCAGCAAGAAACTAATCATGAAGCGAATGTAACAGGTGATGTGTTGCAAAATGCTTTGATTCTTTCATTAGAAAATATTATTGATGCCTAGGTGATAGATTCAGGGGCCTCATTCCATGCCACACATGATACGAAACATTTTCATGATTATGTTCAAGGAGATTTTGGACAAGTTCAATTGGGTGATGATAAACTCTATAAAATTGTTGGAATGGGTACAGTTTTCATAAAACAGCAAAATGGAAATTAGTGGCTATTGAAGAAGGTAAGGCATGTTCCAGATCTGAAGAAAAATCTGATTTCAACAGGGAAGTTGGGAGGTGAAGGTTGCGTAACTACCTTCACAGATAAAACCTAGAAGGTCACTAAAGGATCCCTGGTAATAGCGAAAGGAGAAAAGGTTGGTACATTGTATTTATGCAATGGTATTTCTAATTTTGTTAATTCTTTAACCTCTATAGGAGAAGATATGGCATTGTGGCATCATAGGCTTGGGCACATGAGTGAGAAGGGGATGCAAATTTTTCACTCAAGAAATTTGTTGCCAGGTTTGAAGCATGTTGATTTAAAATTCTGTGAGAATTGTGTTTATGGAAAACAGAAGAGAGTCAGATTCCTTAGAGTTGGGAAAGAAAAGAAGATCGAAAAATTAGAGCTTGTGCATACAGATGTATGGGGACCTGCTCAGGTATCATCTCTTGGTGGCTCTCATTATTATGTTACTTTTATTAATGATGCAACCGGAAAAACCTGGATTTATTGTATTCGAAATAAATTTGATGTATTTGATACTTTCAAGAAATGGAAAGCTTTGGTTGAAAATGAGACAGGGAAAAGGTTGAAGTGTCTCAGATCAGATAATGGAGGTGAATACTGCAGTAAAGATTTTGATAGGTACTATTAAAAGAATGGAATTCGCAAAGAGAAGACAGTTCCAGGAACACCACAAGGAAATGGTGTGTCAGAAAGGATGAACAGGACAATCATGGAGCGTGTAAGGTGCATGAGATTGCATGCAGGATTGCCTTTACAATTTTGGGCAGATGTTGTAGACACTGCTATTTATCTAATAAACAGAGGGCCTTCAAGTTCCTTGGATGGTGGTATTCCAGAGGAGGCATGGACAGGTAAAAAGGCAAACTACTCATTTTTAAAGACTTTTGGTTGTGAAGATTTTGTCCACATTAACAAAGAAAATAGAAGAAAGCTTGAGGCAAAATCAAAGAAATGTACCTTTATTGGATATGGTGTTAATGATTTTGGTTATCAGTTATATGATTATGAAAATCACAAAATCATTAGGAGCCGAGATGTAATATTCAATGAAAAGGTCTGTATAAGAATCAGTTGCAGGAAAAGAAACAAGAAAAAGAAAACAGAGAATACACAGTGCTTAACGATATCACAGGAAAAGTGATGGTGCCTGAAAATCATAATGATCAACAACTAGAAACAAAAAACACAACAACAACAAGCACTTCAAACACCTGAAAGTGGTGTTAGAAGATCTACCAAGATAAGTAGACCCCCTGAACGATACTCTCCTTCATTATATTATGTATTGTTGACTGATTCTGGTGAACCAGAATGTTATGAAGAAGCAGTGCAGGTAGAAACCAGGAAGAAGCGGGAGAAAGCCATGAAAGAAGAGATGGACTCCTTAGCACATAACCAGACTTGGGACTTAGTCAAGTTGCCTACAGGTAATACAACATTACAGAATAAATGGGTTTACAGGTTGAAGGAAGAAGATGGAGGAAAACAGAGGTACAAAGCTAGACTTGTGGTGAAGGGGTTTGCATAGAAGAAAGGTTTGATTTTGATGAAATATTTTCTCCTGTTGTTAAAATGACTTCAATCGGAACTATTTTAAGTCTAGTAGCAGCTGAAGATTTGCATCTTGAGCAATTAGATGTAAAGACAACCTTTCTCCATGGGGATTTGGAGGAAGAGATATATATGCAGGAGCCACAAGGATATGAGGTAAAAGGAAAGGAGAAACTAGTGTGTAGGTTGAAGAAGAGCTTGTATGGCTTAAAACAGGCTCCAAGGTAGTGGTATCTAAAATTTGACAAGTTTATGTCTGAACAAGGTTATACTAGGTGTCACTCTGATCATTGTGTTTATCTCAGAAGGCAAATTGATGGCAGCTATATTATATTGTTATTGTATGTATATGACATGCTTGTTGCAGGTTCTAACATGCAGGAGATAAATGTGCTCAAAAGAAGATTATCAAACTCATTTGCAATGAAGGATTTGGGTGCTGAAAAACAAATCCTTGGTATGAGAATAACTAGAGACAGGAGGAATCGCAAATTAACGTTGTCTCAAGGTGAGCACATAGAAAAGGTGTTGAAAAGGTTTAATATGTAGAATGAAAAACCAATTGGTATACCTTTGGCTAGCCATTTCAAATTAAGTAAGGAAGTGTGTCCCAAGACTCAGGGAGAAATGGCTCATATGTTTAAAGTTCCATATGCATCAACAGTTGGAAGCTTAATGTATGCAATGGTCTGCACAAGGCTTGATATTGCACATGCAGTGGGAGTTGTAAGCAGGTACATGAACAATCTAGGAAAAGAACATTGGATGGTAGTGAAGTGGATTCTCAGGTATTTGAGAGGTACCACAAATCAAGCATTATGCTTTGGCGGTTCAAACATTACTTTACAGGGATATGTTGATGCAGATATGGCAAGTGATAGAGATAACATGAGGAGCACTACAGGATATGTATTTACTGTAGGTGGAATAGATGTCAGATGGGTTTCAAAAATCCAAAGTGTTGTTGCACTTTCAACAATAGAAACAGAGTATGTTGTTGCTACAGAGGCTAGTAAAGAAATGATTTGGTTACAAAGGTTTCTGGATGAATTGGGTAAGAAGCAGGAGTTGGGTAGGTTATACAATGACAGCCAGAGTGCCATACATCTTGTAAAGAACTGTACATTTCATTCCAAGACTAAACATATACAGCTCAAGTACCATTTCATACGGTCAGCATTAGAAGATGGATAGTTGAAGCTGGAAAAGATACACACTAGCCAAAATCCTGCAGATATGTTAACAAAAGTTGTAACCAGGGAGAAACTGAGAATCTGCTTAGTTTCAATTGGTCTTCAAGTATGATGAAGAAGATGAGAAATAGCCAGGTCCAAAGTGGAGTCATTGTCTAGCAAATGAAGCAGCGGTGGAGTTGCTATAATCAGTCTCCAAGTGGGAGATTGTTGAG
The DNA here is from genome assembly GCA_031772625.1 of Pinus tabuliformis. NCBI lineage: Eukaryota > Viridiplantae > Streptophyta > Pinopsida > Pinales > Pinaceae > Pinus > Pinus tabuliformis. The sequence goes on from CM062819.1 coordinate 51,978,330, forward strand.
TGTGGAGCCTGATTAGCTTCTGTATTCAAAGGTTTTAGCCGGATGTATACCCCAGGAAGATTGTACACCCCTCCACGTGGGGGGCTGCTAATCCCCCCCCCGGTTGGGGGGTCTGGGGGCCAGCGGTCCTCTGGCGGGTGTTCAGGGGCAACGCCCCCGAAGCTAAAAATAGATGTAAATTTGCCTTGTAAAAGTCTAGTAATTTCTAGTCAATTTGGGCCGTTCATTAGGCAGATGATTTGACGGTAGAAGTTATGTTTAATTTAGGGTTTTTTGCCCTAGAAGGAAACTGCTCACTATATATGAGGGAATTTTATTGTGTCTATATACATTTGTATTCTAAGTGAGGAAGAGAGAGGAGATTGAGAGCAAAGAGGGTGTTAGAGCAGATCTGCTGTAGGTTGTATCTCTTTAGTTTGCTGGATTATATAAAAGAAGGACTGGCTGTTTCTTCGTGGACATAGCCCAAACTGGGTGAACCACGTATATCTGTGTCTCTCTTGTTTTATGCATTTTCCGTGTTTATATTTCTGCAATATTTTATGTGTTCCATTGCTTCATAATATATAATTTTCTAACATCAGAGGTTGAAATGTATGATCTGCGAAGCTAACATGAATCTGACGGATGGAAAACATCACAAATGGTTTGTAGCTTCACTACTACCACATTTAAGGAGTGCGCTATTGCAGCAGAAGATAACAACTTAGTCAGAGGCCTTAGAGATTGCTATGAGGCTACATGAGACCTCGATGCATGATCCTAACCTAGGAGTTCAGCAGATCCACGCATAGCTGAAGAATCTATGCCTTGAGATGTAGAGTTTGAAACAGGACAGAACAGTTCGACCAGAAGTGCGCAAAGAAGTGTGGTGCATGACAAGGACCACTGCTCGATTTTTACAAATTACCTCGTAGGAGGAGGACCAATGCCTTTAAGGCTGGAAGCTCAAGCAAGATCTAGCATGGTGCCTACTTTGTGGTGTGCGATCTATCAAATAGTTGGAAAACATGCCATGGACAACTGCCACTTGTTACAAAAGTATACACAAAATTCGCAACAGTTGTTCTGCAACTTTTGTAGGTTGGTGAGACATGATGAGCATACTTGCAAAATTTATGAGTTGATGATGGATAGAACTCCCACTGATCCGGATTTAAATGAGAACGCAACAAATTACAGAGATAACCATAAACACCAAGATGCAATGGAAATAATACTTCATTTCATTAATGTAAAATACTGAAATATCCTTACAAATAGAAATGGAAATACACCAGCTAGGGCGATGGTAGCTTATCTCTAAGAAGAGATGTGGCGGCTACATGTCTCTGAATTGAAATACAATGAGGCTCAAGGGCATTTTTATTATTGAACAATAAGAGAAAAACCTAAAAAACAAAAACCCTAACCCGATGAGATGTAACACCAAGAGTTTATGGGCCCCATTAGGGTGAGTTGGACAACCAATTTCCCGAGGTCGTGACTTGGTCATATTATCTCCGTTTAACGTGCATGATAGGCTGTTGGAAATATCTCTCCGAGGACTATGACGAAAAAAACGATTTTAGATAAAAAAAATCATTGGGAGTAGATTTCCAAAAAAACGTTGGTTAGGGCATCAAAACGACTCCAGAAGTTTAGGACCCGAAAAACTACTAAAAATAGTAAACTGTGCTACAATTAAGGAAACTGAAAAACTGAAAGAAGTAATGGTGGGGGTCCAAGTGGAATTGGCGGGTGGCCACCAATATCCACCTGGATCATTCCTCCCCCCTTAGGAAGCAATGGTCCCCATTGCATTGAGTTCCTCCATGAGATGAGGAAACTTCTGTTGAACTTGGTCCTTGGTGAGCCACTTGCCGTGGTGAAGGAGTTGGCTTGCTTTCACAACTCAATACAGTTGGATATTCTGTTGGCGAGTGTGATTTATCTGTGTGTCCATGATCCGATTAGTTGTAGCTTGTTCCATGCAATATGGATTTAACTCTGTGGGTGTGAGTTGTTCTGCAATGTCGGATGTGTCTAGTAATGGTGGAAAGTATGGCCGAAGGCAGTCCACATTGAACACTGGGTGCAGGCCAAGGAATGGGGGAATGTTGAGCTCAAATGCATTGTCTCCCACAACCTTGGTAATGGTGTAAATACCATATCAGAGGGGTCTGAGTTTTTGATAAGCTCTGGTAAGGGTTCCTTTTGCAAATCCAACCAGACTTTTTCACCCACCTGAAACTTGCGTGGCACCCGATGTTGATCATGTCACTGCTTGTACTTGGCATTTGATTTCTCCAGAATGTCATGGACCTATTGGTGAATATGTTGGATGTGCTCAATGAAGTTGTTTTCCTTATCTGTTTCAGATTGGACATGAGCCAAATTTGCGTGAGTAGCTGCAAATGGCATGGCCACATCAATGGGACATAATGGCTGGAATCCCAAGCAAAACCTAAAAGGGGATGTGGCCAGTCGAGCTGTGGAGAGCCCGGTTGTAGCTGTGCTGAACATACGGGAGGCTCTCATCCCATGTGCGTGGATGCTTTGAGTTGTACATGCATAGAATGTGTACGATCATCCCATTGACAACCTCTGTTTGGCCATCAATTTGAGGATGGAAGGCTATGGACTTAGTGATTTTGGTGTCCAACATCGACCAGAGACTGGACCAAAATGTATTGAGGAACCTACTGTCTTGATCTGAGATGATAGACTATGGGATCCTAAAGTGTACCCACACTCCTTCAAAGAAGATTTTAGCAATGGCTTCGGCTGTGATATTCTTCTTGCAGACCGCCATAATGGCCATCTTTGAGAACCTGTCAATGACCACAAAAACACAGTCGTTTCCATGCTTAGTGGAAGGAAGGCCTAACATGTAATCCATGGAGATGTATTCCCAAGGTCGACGAGGGGTAGGAAGTGGGGTATAGATGCCTTGCTTCTTGATGGTCAGTTTGGAAATGGCACAGGTAGTACATGATCTGATGTAATTCCCGACATCCTGTCGAAGATTCGGCCAATAGAAATACTTCTGCAGTATTGCCACCGTTTTCTCGACCCTGAAATGCCCAACAGCTCAACTGTAGTGTGCTTCCCAAATCATCTTGTCACGCTCGCTTGAAGGAACGCAAAGCTGACCCAGGTGGAATAACAGGGCATCTTGGAGGTGAAAATCTGGAACATGCTGACCCTCCAAGAGTGTCTGGTATGTGTGCCCAAATTCTGGGTCACTTTTGTAGAGAAGTGGCCAATCACAAGTCTCGTGCCCATAAGACTTGAGCACGGTGGTTAACGCTATGATCGGTGGTCGACTGAGGCAATCTGCAACATTAGTGGTGCTTCCCTTCTTATACTTCATATTCAAATGGAATTGTTGCAGGTATGTGGACCACTTCTGATGGCAATCATTCTGCAATTTGCCTTGGGTCTATATGAACTGCAGGGGTCGGTGGTCTATGTGGATGACCGTTTCCTTCCCCAAAATGTAATGCTTCCATTATCGGCAGGCCTGCACAATGGAATACATCTCTTTGTCATAAGTGGGATACTTTTGGACTGTGTCTCAAAGTGTCTCACTGTGATATGCCATTGGATGCCCATTTTGAGTAAGGACTACCCCAATAGCATAGTCAGAGGCATCTTTCTTGACCTCAAATGGTTGTTGCAAGTCTGGTAATGCGAGCATTGGTGCCAAGCAGAGGCAATCTTTCAACTCCATGAATGTCTTATGTTGAGATTTAGACCAAAATAATTTTTCTTTCACTCCTCCCTTGGTGACTTGACTCAAGGGCCAAGTGATATGAGAAAATCCCAACACGAACTTGCAGTAGAAGTTGGAAAGAGCTAGAAATCTGCGGAGCTCTATTAGAGTGGTTGGAGATGGCCAATCCCGAATGACTTGGATCTTGGTTGGATCCACATGCACCCCCTGTTCATCAATAACGTATCCCAGATACTGAACCTGGGTCATGCCAAAAGTGCATTTCTTCAAATTGGCACATGACTTGTGTTGTCGCAGTGTTTGGAGAACTTGTAAGATGTGGTGGAGGTGCTCTTCCCAACTCTGGTTGAAGATCATGATGTCATCCAAGTATACCACTACAAATGAGTTGGTGAATGGTTGCAAGATGTCATCCATTAGCCTCATGAAGGTTGCAGGAGCATTCATCAATTCAAAATGCATAACCAACCATTCGAAAAGGCCCTCCTTGGCTTTGAAGGCAGTCTTCCACACATCAGAGGATTCGATTGGTACCTGGTGATATCTTGACTTCAAATCAATCTTGCTAAAATATTTTTCCCCCTTCAGTTAGTCCAGGAGGTCATCAATCTATGGGATCAGGTACCTATTATGGATAGTGATTTTTTTCAGTGCCCTATAGTCAATACAGAGTCTCCAAGTCCCATCCTTCTTCTGTACCAACACGATCGGGCTCCCACAGGGCGATGAACTCGGACGGATGTGACCTTTATGCAGCAGCTCCTAAATCTGCCTCTTCATTTCATCGTTCTCCAAAACGAAGCACTGATAGATCGGTCCATTGGGTAGCGGTGCACCTGGGGTCAGATCGATGGAGTACTTGACATGACAATGTGGAGGAACCCCTGTGGGGGAAGTGAATATTTCCTCGTACTCCTCCACGACCTTGTCCATCTATAGTTGTCGTGCGGAGGGGCCCTGTTTAGAGGTCATGGCCACTGTCTTCTTCTTTCCTTGAGGGCGTATCATCAGGAAAAGAAATTTCCCAGTTTTGGAGATGAGCTTACTACATTGTTTTGCAATAACTAAAGAGATGGTAGCAGGTAGTGCTACCTCTGGTATCATGTACAACTTATTTCCCAAAGTAACAATAATAGCACGGGGCCTTGATTCATACACAACATGTCACTTCCACAAGTATGGTTGTCCTAATAATACATCACAAACTTCAAGGGGAGCAATGTCACATAATACCTCATCCGTGAAGGGCTTGATGTTGTATGGAAGGCGACATTGCTGGTTCACACAAAGATCCCGTCCTTGGTGAAGCCACCCGATGGTGTACGGTTGTGGATGTGCTATGGTCAGTAAGCCCAGATGCTTCACAACCCCTATCGAAATGAGGTTCTTTTGGCTCCCACTGTCGACAATGATCTTTAGCGAGGAGCCCTTTACCCACATCTAGGAGTCAAAGAGACGCTCCTCCTCCTCTGGATCTTTGGGTTCCTCCTTCTGGATCTTCGTGGTGGCAATGGTGGCATTGGGCTTTGCATCGATAATTTGCTTCCCTTTGTCATTCCCCTTGTCAAGTTTTGACTCGAATTCGGAACATGCATCTGATTCTGAAACCTTTAGCTCAGCTACTAGTGACTGCTTGGCCCGACACTCACTTGTGTTGTGAGTGGAGCTCTTATGGAACTCACACCACTTTCTCGTGTCCTTTTTTGGCTTCGCGGTGTTGTTCTTTGCTTGCAGCTTTTGCGGGTTGTCTTGGGACACCCCACCTTGGCTTTTTCCTTTGTTCTATTGTTTGGGGGCACCTTTCCCTTGCTTCAGATTCGCAGATCCAAAGTCTCGCTTCTTTTGTTTAAACTTTTTCTCGACCTTGACGGCATATCGGTATGTCGTGCTGAGTGAGGAGATGTTCAAGAATTCTATGACTTCCTGGATGTACTTGTGTAGGCAGCCATGGTATTTGAGTACCAAATGCTGCTCTGAATCCTTGATACCGAACTTTGTGCAAAGGGTATGGAAAATATTGGTAAACTCCAACACGTCTTGGTCCCCTCCCTGCTGCAACATGGTCCACTTTATGTATTGATCCTCATAGCTTCCGACAGGGTAGTATTTCTCCTTGATGGAATCCCGGAATGAATTCCAAGTGGGTGCGGCTAACAATAGTGAGCCTGTACTTTCATCCTTCTGCTTGTAGTAGGTTTCCCACTAGTTTTTGACATGGGGGCCTGCTTTGAGAAGAGCAAAAATAATCTTTTCCCGACTAGAAAAATCACGAATAGAAAAATAACCCTCTAGCAGATTTAACCATTTATTGACGACATCTGTGTCTATCTGACCCTTGAATATGGGGATTTCAAAATTAACTTGTACCTTAAACGACGTGGCGTTTCTAGAGTAGCTGTTGGAAGCCGATGCGTCGCCCCTGGGTAGCCGCTGAAGGATCTGGGAAAAGTTGCCCATCAGCGTGTTCCTTTGTCGCTCGAGGGCTTCTTCGAGCAATATTTTGATAGGATCTCCTACCCCCTCGTCTTTCTTTTCATCCACCAAGGGAGGTCGTCAGGATTTGCAAGGTTGGTCTTGCAAAGGTTCGACCAGTTCAAGCCCTAACTCCTTAGATCCCGACCTCGTTGGGGACATGCAAAGAAAAGCAGAGAAAAAAAGCAGACCTCTCTGATACCACTGATCCAGATTTAAACAGTAATGCAACAAATTATAGAGATAACCATAAACACAGAGATGCAACAGAAATAATACTTCATTTCATTAATGTAAAATACTGAAATATGCTACAAACTGAAATGGAAATACACTAGCTAGGGTGATGGTAGCTTATCTCTGAGAAGAGATGTGGTGGCTACATGCCTCTGAACTGAACTACAATGAGGCTCAAGGGCCTTTTTATTATTGAACAATAAGAGAAAGCCCTAAACAAACAAAACCCTAACCCGAGGAGATGTAACACCAAGAGTTTATGGGCCCCGTTGGGGTGAGTTGGACAGCCAATTTCCCGGGGTCATGACTTGGTCATATTATCTCCGTTTGATGCGCATGATAGCCCGTTGGAAATATCTCTCCGAGGAATACGACAAAAAAGATGATTTTAGGTAACAAAATCATTGGCGGTAGATTTCCAAAAAAATGTCATGTAGGGCCTCAAAACGGCTCCAGAAGTTTAGGACCCGAAAAACAGCTAAAAATAGTAAATTGTGCTACAATTAAGGAAACTGAAAAACTGAAAGAAGCAATAGTGGGGGTCCAAATGGAATTGGTGGGTGGCCACCAATATCCTCCTGGATCACCCACCTACAGGGTTTAGGCCGAAAGACGACCCCTTGACCAGAATGCAGGAATGGCGCGAATAGGATTTCAACGGTGCGGACAAGGCCGAGGTAGAGGAGGACCTGGTAGAGGTTGCGGATAGTTGATTTGCTACAATTACAAAGGGCCAGGACATTATACCCGCGATTGCACAAATCCAATGTGCCCGTTGTGCAAGTATTGCACATTGTTTGACCATGAGACAAAAGATTGTCCTACGCTGATAGCTAGGATATGCGACAAAGGAGCGTTACCACCTCCGCCGACTCAGAACCTACAGATGATGAGTTCTGAGCCACGCGAGGAAGATTTGAATATAAACATTGTGCTCCGAAGTGGAATCTTGATGGGAGATGACAAAGAAAAACAACCAGAAGATAGTACTTGGGTTTGCAAAGCTCCGACGAAAGAAGTTGAGTTTGATTTAGAGTGCACTCAAGAAACCTTCATGGAAGCTAAGAGGAGCTTCGTTGATGCCTCCACTTCAGGAAGCAAAGATGAATCGGAGTCAGATATGGACCCATCCATGCTCACAACCTTCCTTGAAATATGTATGAAGTTATTGCATGACAGTAAGGCTACGAGAGGGTTATAGGAACTCATTAATAGATGCACTGGGATTGCGTCAGGAGAACTGTGCGTAGACCAGAAGATTGGAAAACATAAAACAAGGACAGGATGAGAAATGAGACTAACCGTGTAAATCAGAGAATACGATATGGATCAAGTCATCTTGGATTTGGAATCAGATGTGAATGTTCTACTGAAACAGACATGAGAGCGAATAGGGTGACCTGCGCTGCAGTGGTCTCCAATTCAGCTAAGCATGGTGAACCAACAGAAAATAATACCCATGGGGCGATTGCAGGGAATAACCATGGACATTGAGGGACAGAGCGCGCTGGTAGATTTTGAAGTGATAGAGATTGTTGATGACAACAATCCCTACCCCGCGCTCCTCGGAATTGATTGAGCCACTGATATGAATGGGATAATTAATTTGAAGAAGCGAAAAATGATTTTTGAGAAGAAGTCGTTGCGCATAATAATAACCGTGGACCCTGCTAAAGGATCACGCTATACGGAGCCGATCCACGACTATGAGAGCGATGATGATCTGGACTGTATCTATAAGATAATAGTGCGAGACCAAGATTGGGTAAATCCCACTGTGGATGGACAGATTACATGGGAGCGCGAAAGCTCATGCACTTCGAATTCTGAAGAAGAAATAGAGCGCTGGCAAAATCAGTTACATGAGGTAACTACGTTGAATTGCAATATGATGACCAGGTTGCTGCGTTGTGTGTCGAAAAAGGTAAGAGATCTACCTACTTATGATGGTTCACATGAGGTATATACCTTCTTGGATTAATTTGAAAGGGAGGTGCCAGAAAAGCAACGCTTCTAGGCCTTGGACTAGGTATTGCACGCTATGCCCGCGAGATGGTGGGGTACGCAAAAAGGAAGTTTTGATGATTGGTGCGAATGTAGGAAAATGATGTGAACACACTTTGGGAAGCCTAAGATGCATCTAACAAACAAGTATGATGGGCAGGATGATCCGCGCGCGCATCTGGCCAAGTGGATGCAGGCCTATGGAAAAGAGCCCCAACCTACGAAGAGGCACATGTACTCCGCGCTAAAATACATAGTCAATAAGCATCTGTTGGGGGGGCAAACTTGGAGATGGCTCTTAATGTTGGGAAGACATTATGCAAGAAGAGAAACCATGTAGAAGATTCTATGCATAGAGGCATTCATCAAAGTACTAGAAACCGTGCTAACCAAGGTATGCAATGCGCAACAAAGTGATTGGGACCTACGCATACTTCTGTGTTAAGGGCTTATCTAATGACATGCAAGAAATTGACAGGACAGACACCTTTTAGGTTTGTCTATGGAATGGGAGTTGTAATTCCTATGGAATACGTTGTGCCTAGTCTACACATAGCAATGCTCATGGGTATGACGGATCGCAGAGCCTTGGAGGAGAGGCTCGCACAGCTGGAGGAGCTCGAAGAAGAACGATTTTTGGCTGGATTTCACCAGCAGGTGCAGAAGCAATGCGAAAAGGCATGGCATGATTGACATATTAAGTTGCGCACCTTCAAGGTGAATCATTTAGTGCTGTTGTATGATAGTAAGTTTAATAAATTTCTAGGGAAGCTAAGAATGCATTGGCTGGGGGCATATGTTATTAAGGAGATTACTGATGGTGGTACGGTCCAGCTAGTTAAGTTGAATGGAGATCCCTTCCCAGGAAAAGTGAATGGAAGTTGTTTGAAGCCATACACAGGTGGCCCGACCATCTGACTAGCCAACAAAAGCACAGTCTTAGCGCTCTAGGCAGCTGAAAGGAGGCATGAGACTATAAACTACTCTGCCCAAGAATAGTGCGATGTCAGGTCTGCGCGCAGTAGTGAAGTGTAACAGGGTCTGCGACAGCGTGAGGATAGCTGAGCTGCCACGTGGGTCGGCCGGAAAGTGACCATTAAAGTCACTATTCACAATGTGATGCTTGGTTTGGGGCCAAATGGAGGGGCGAAAGGCATTTAAGGCGAAATTTATGGGCTAGATTCTTGAAAATATTACCGCCAATCTAGCATTAATGGACCGAATGTGGGGGGAATGGTCGAATTCAAATTCAAAAGGCACTATAAATTACAAGTGGTTGTCCAAAAAACAACACTTGGAAATTTGAGAACTAAGTTGCTGCACGCTCAGATATTCATGAACCGAGACTTATTTGATATTCTGAAGGTGAATTCATTGCCTTAGCAATTACCAGAGACACTAAGAGAACTGTGGAATCGCATTATGGCAGCCCCCGAAGAAGCCATGGACACAGCTGTTGTTGGGCATGGAATCCCCCCACAGCATGTTTTGGGGCTCAAAGCCCAAGTTTTGGTCAAGTGTATTGTAAAGACTCCTCGAATTGCAGGCGCGGAGCGTGAAGTATAGGATGAGTCATAGGGTTTTCCACCCTAAGTATTGTAAAGTAATGTAAAATCATGTCGGCCTACCCATGGTCCACGGACCATGGGATTGTATAAATAGAATACGAATGGTTCGAGCATAGAGTAAGAGTCTAAGTGTATATGGTTGTAGTAGTAGGAAGAGGCTCTACAGCTGAGTGCGCAGAGGCCTAGTAGAGTCTGCAATTGAGTGCATGGACCCCTGTAGCTGAGTGCGCAGGACAGTGTTGAGTCTATAATCTTGATCGAAGAATAATGAAGAGAAGTTGATTCCTATTTCTGTGTATCCGCTTGTGCATTGCCTTCTTTACATTTATAATGTTTTATTTATCACACGCACTGATATGATTGTTGAATATGTTGTAATAATCATTAGTCTTACACAAATAAGTTAAGTAATTGGGTAATAACATATTAAATAGCAAGGAAATTGGGTATTATATGGGTTGTGCCCCAAGTAAGTAGGACTGCATGGAAGCAGCATCACAGGTTGCGAAGGAATAACAAGTGCTTGTAGCGACGTGCGTGCAGGGTCAAACCGCAGACCTCTAGAAGCTCATTAGACATCCCTAGGGTGCAGAAACTTGGTTCTAGCACCCTCCCATACTACTTCGAGTGAGACCTCAGTCCGTGCTCTGCAGACTGTTGCCGAAAGGGCCAGTAGTACTGAGATTTTCTTGGCTAAATCACCTCTGAACTTGGGTCTGGCCCATACAAGCCAACAACTGTAGTGACAGCCGAAGCAGCAACACAGGAAATTGTGGAAGTAGAAGCCTCGAAGAGCACCAGAATAATCGCAGAGGTCCCTAAATCACCACGCACGCCGAGACCTAAGAAGGACAAGCAAGCCATGATACCAGTGGGCATATCACCTAGAAATCCACTGAGGACCAAGCTCACAATGGAGGTAAAGGGGAAGGCCATTAATTTGGAGGCTGACGAGGAGAAAGAGTTTGAAGAAATCTTGGTGGAGGAGGAGGATGTAGAGATGGAAGTCGAAACCTAGGGTGTGGACCCTGTCACATGGTTGCCTGCATATGTTCCTCCATGAAAGGGTAAAGCCAAGGTTCCCAAGGATATAGATGAGAGCAAGAGCTCTCTGCAAACTCCGTTGCTCCCAGATGATATTGTGTTTGAGGGAGCACACTTGGGATAGGGTCCCGTATTGAAATTTGAATATTGGGACCTCGCAGACAACGAGAAGTTCCCACATTTAGAGACCACACATCTAATGCGCCAGAAGACAGATGCACCAATTGGAATAATAGAGTTGGAGCCACGCAAATGGCTCAAAGGTGTTGAGAAAGCAGGGTTGCTAAACCTGCTCTGGGTGTCACATTAACACCGCACCCCAATGACCATTTTTGTCATCAGGCAGCTGCTCTGCTTGGTGCATGATGGGTGCTTATGGTTGTAGGAGCCCATCCCCATCACAGATCATCTGATTCTCTGGATCACACGACTACCTTGCACAAGGGAGGACCCAACAAACATTTCAGAGGGAAAAAGTGATGACTTGGCCATCACAGAGGCCTTGAAAAATAAATTTAAGTTAGAGAAGAAGAAGCGAGGGTATGCCATCTCCAGCATCAACAACCCTGCAGTTAAGGCCGTGATGCAGATATTGGTAGGAAAAGTGATGCGGAAGTGCCGCGTGGATGAGGTGCCCACGCCAGTGGTTGCACTAGCAGCGTAATGCGCAGAAGGGGTCCAGTTCAACTGGGCAAAATATCTATGCAGTGAGTTCCTTGCGAACTACCACGAGGCACAGGAGTAGGGCAAAACATTTCATTACCCATGGCTACTATTGTCAATAGTACTGGTGGCATGGGAGTTTCTCGAAGATAGCCAGTTCCCGTCGATCGCGCAAGACCTTCCAGAGGCAGTGAAGTATGCTTCGTTGTAGGCAATCAGGGACGCACAGAGGATAAAGGAGAGCAAGATATTTTGGGTGCTCATGGAGATGAACATCAGGATGGGGATCAATCGCAAGTTGGGGTTATCGCCCACAGTCTACAACACTTTATAGAGCTTTGCAGAGTTCAAAGCTGACTTCCACCATGTCTTCATCAAGGCGCGAAAGGACCCTACGAAGACATGGCATATGTTACCATACTTGGTGACTGACGATGTAATTTTCGCGGTCCTTAAGTCTTGGTCGCCGGAGTGGTGTGCTCCAACTGGCACTGCAGTGGAAGCAGAGAAGTCTGTCGTGTAGTGGAAGAAGGAAGAGATGAAACTGTGGATCGCATAGCGGGCGAAAAAGCACAGAAATGAAGAAGCAGTGGCTAAGGCCCAGGTGGTGCGCGACGTTGCGAAGTTGTCGGAACAGCAGCAGAAAACAACAAAAGAAGAGCACAAAGGACAGAAGTCACCTTCACCCAAACCAGAGACAAACACGGAACAAGGTGGTATGGACCTGCAGATAACATCCACTCAACTAAAATGTCCGTGCCCAAGAGAGTAGGTAGGGCCGTGTAAGAAGACAAAGGCCTCAAAGACTTCATTCAACCCAATCACCCTCATTGAGGGGGATCTACATGATATCGGTGAAATGGTGCGGGATGTCACTGTGGAGGCCCTCCAGTAGTTTGAGGAGCAACACCAGTTGGTATTGGGGACTCTCTGGACACAAATATAGGAGTTGTAGGTGTGCACTCCATAGGCTGGCACAATGTCCACCGGCCTCGTAGTCGCACTTCAGCTGCTGAGGAAATGCTGCGCATAAGGGTGACCAACACAATAGTGCTACCAGATGAAGCACTCATGACAGAGAAAGAGGCTGACAGGCCTATGGTCAGCAGCTTGAAAGGGGTCGGGTTAAACATGGTCGCACTCCCTTGGGAGATTTTCTATCTCTTGCAGGATGGAGTTACTGCAAAACTTCGAGCCAAGGAGAGTCGCGCTATATAGGTGATGAGCGAGAAATGCATCAACATTGAGTAGTTTATCCTGCAGTACAACGAGGCCATGGAGCAAAACAAATAGATAGCGTGGGTTATGGAGGAAGCCTGCCAGATGGTCCTAGAGTTGGCCATCCAAGCAGAGGAACCGATGGAGGCACACGTACGTAAGTTAGCCACAAGGATGCGTGATGCCAGAGAAGAAATGGCTAGGGTTCAGCTAGAGATGAACCTTCAGATAACAGAACTACAGTTGAAGGCATAGCCTTCAACTCCACCAGAGGTCAGAGAACAATGTACCACCGTGATCACAACAATAATGGCAACGGTTAAAAGTGCAGCGACAAACTACATGAAGTTGTTCGAGCAGTCGTTTGAGGTCCTCACCACCCTGCAGGAGGACCCGAACATAGAGCGCCTAGAGAAAGAGGCGTGCGAGCTGCAACAGAGATATGATGAGGTAAGGGACCATGCAGATGATTGTCCTTATGTAGTGGCTTGCAAGGATGCAGCAGGCAAAGGTGCTCAAGGAGCAGGTGGATGTTGCTCAGCATAAAGAGGCAGTTTTGAAAGCACGCCTATAGCCATGGATCGATGAGGCCTATATAATTACAACATCCATTAAGGAAAATCTCGCGCAGTTGCAAGCAACTTAGGAGTAGATTCAGGGTAGAAGTTCAGCGACACCCGTCACTGAACAGCACATAGAAGAAGTCCAACAGGTAGCCGCTCAGTGCGCTGCTGAACTTGCAGCAATCCAATCAGAGTTGAGAGGTCTTCTCACTAAGATCTCTGCACCTATAGAGTGACTCGAGGGTGAGTCACGATGTTTGTGTTGGGGGCCTATTGGGCATGGGATTTAGAGCCTAGATTTTGGTTCGAGTTTGTAATTCCAATGTAAATACTCCACATTTTGTGCACGCGGAGCGCGTAGTTGTAAAAGAGTCATAGGGTTGTCCACTGTTATTTTGATAATGTAATGTCAGCTGTAGAAGATCCACCCATGGTCCACGAACCATGGAATTGTATAAATAGAGTGAAGCTCTAAGTAGTTAATGCATGGATAGATTGAATGATGATGATGTATGCGAGATAGTTCTGAAGTGTAAAGTATAGTTTTGGGTCATAGTGTAGGAAGAGGCTCTGCAGCTGAGTGCGTAGGGCGAGTCGAAGTCTGTAATCATTTGGAAGCAATACTAAAGAGAAGTTTATATCATTTTTGTGTATTTATTTCACGTTTTATGCATCTGTTACATTGGGTATGAATTGCACTTCTAATGTTTATATGATGCACAAATGTGTATAATTGTATTAGTTAAGAGAACACAAGTAAGAATATTTGTTTACACGAAGATAATTAAGATTTGTCGATAAGATAAATAAGATACTTAGTCTAATTCGGGAATTATTGCAGTTCGATGCCTTAGCAACATGAAAGGACTTTAGACCCTGGTTAGGGCTGCACGAAAACTGATTGTAACAGATCGCGAGGGTACTGAAGGTTAGATCATACCGTGAAGCGACCTGCATGAAGGCATGTCTAATTGGACTAAACTGACATCATAGCCATCTCAAGGGTGTGGAAAATTGGTTCCAGCATCCCCCCATATTGATTCGAGTGAGACTTCAGTTCGTGCTCCGAGGGATGATGCCAAAAGGGCCAATAGTGTAGGGATTTATTTGGCTAAATAACTCTGAACCTGGGTCAGGCCCCCATAAACCAACATCTTTAGTGCTTGAACCACTACATAAAACTCTTTTTCATAGGTTGTGCATTTTCTCCTAGCCTCATTCAACTTTTCACTAAAATAGGTAATGGATTTGTCCTCTTGGCTAAGCACTGATCTGATTACATCATTAATGGCATCGATCTGAAACCCTTTTTTAGCTTCATCAATCCACTTAAATGGTTTTTGATTATTCTTCTTCAATGTCTATACAATTTGTGCACTCATCTTGCTAAAATTTCTAATAAAATTCCTATAAAATCTAGCCAAACCATGGAAGCTCCTGACTTCAAAAACATTTCTAAGAGAGAGTCATTCAAGGATAGTTTTCACTTTACCTGGATCCATTTTCAATCCTTCTATGGAAATTACAAATCCCAGATACACCAATTCTAACTTCAAAAAGGAACATTTATTCAAATTCACAAGAAACTTCTCTTGCTGTAACCTTTCCTATTCATACCTCAAATGTATCAGATGCTCCTCGTTAGACTAACTATAAACTAAAATGTCATCCAAGTACACAATCACAAAATTACCTATGAACTCCTTTAGTACTTCATTTATCAACCTTATAAAGGTACTGGGTGCATTAGATAGGCCAAATGGAATGACCATCCACTCAAACAAACCTTCAATAGTCTTAAATGCATTCTTCCACTCATCTACCTCTAGAATTCTTATCTAATGATATCCACACTTTAAATTACTTTTTGAAAATGAACATGCACCACTCAAAAAGTCCAACAAATAATCAATATGTGGCAGGGGAAAATGATACCTGATGGTAATCTTATTCAAGGCTCTAGAATCTATGCACATATGTCATCCACCATCCTTTTTAGGGGTCAACACTGTGGGTATTTCACATGGGTTGAGACTCTCCCTGAGTAGTCCCTTATCTGACAACTATTGCACCTACTTTTTGATTTCCTCATTTTCTCTGGGTTTCATGCAGTAGGCAGCCTCATTGGGAAAACTAGCTCCTGGTATCAAGTCAATGTGGTGACTGATACTCCTTGCTAGGGGAAATTCAATTGGCGGATCATGCACTATAACGTCATGATATTCTTCCAAAATTTCTTGAAGCTCTACAAGAAAATCAGAGATAGTATTAATAGTAATAATTACTCTGAGCTTACAAACAATAGTAAAGTTTAACTTTTCTAGTTCCATCTACTGTAAAAATTCCTTGCCACTCATCAATAGTGCCCTTGAATCAATGCTCCTATAAGTTCCTTCATCTTGTAGTGGAAACAAGGTATGGTTGATGCCATCCTTCTGGAATTTGTAAGTATTACTCTTGTCATCATGCACTACATTTCTGTCAAACTACCACAGTCTCCTAAGAAATATATGACACACATCCATGGGCATCACATCGCATAAATCTTGTCTCTGTAGCTACCAATTTGTAGTTCAACCTCACATTGTTCATTAACTAAAATCTGATATCCCTTTTGCAACCAAGACACCTTGTAGGGTGTTGGGTGCTTCTTCTTCTTCAATTTCAACTTCTCCAAAACCTCTGTAGACACTAGATTATTTGTGCTACCACTATCAATCACCACTTTGAAGCACCTATCTTGGATCTTGCAGACATTCCTAAAGAAATCTCTCCTTTATGTTGGCTCAACAACTTCCTTTTCTTCTTTGATTAATACTTTCTTCATCCTCAAGGATTATCCTATCTCTAACACATTCTCCGCTTCCTACATCTCTGCCTCCACCACTTCTACTGGAGCTACAACAACATTCCTTTGGCCAGGTTCTCTATTCTCTAGACATTCATATGCCATGTGTCCGAGCGTGCCACACCTGTAGCATCGAACCTCTCTCCTACCTCTTCCTCATCCTCTAAAAGAAGATCTTCAGCCTCTATAATCACCATCCTGTTGTTGTTGTGGGATGTCACAAGCATGTACATATTGCAGCCAACTTCAGGATCAAAATGTATAGATCAAATCAATGGAGGTTGCAGAAATTTAAACATCCAAGGAGATTAGCCAATCGATATAATTGTGCTTTTATGGTTATTGTTACTCATGTCACCTGTTTGGCCATAAGGCAGTTGATTGCAGATCTAACCAATGGAGGAGAGTCACATTGCAAGAAAGGTATAGATCATGCATGGGTAGTAGGAGTTTTGATATTGCTTCCTATCTTGGCCATATGGAGTGTTACACATGTCATAATTTCAGCCATATGGAAAGAGATTGTTTACAAAAAACAAAAAAAAAGACGACCTACAAGAAAACTAGTTAAGGAAGAAAATACACAGATGAAGGAAGAAGAGAATTAACCAAAGACCGTGTGGAGAAAGGAGGAGCAACGAATATTCAAGTAGTGAAGAGAATCTCTTCTTACAGTCCATGATTATTTCATGCATATTCATAGAGGATTGCAGAGTTCATGAGAGGTGCATAACCTTAGGGGGGGTTATGCATGGTATGGAATTTACATGTGATATTTAGAATTTTCTTCATTTATTTTCACTCGGTCATTTGTGGCAGATTTATATTTGTTTTCATGAGTGAAAAATAGTACAATTTTTCAGCCATATATATGCTTTTGGTTTCACTCATAAGTTAGTTGAAAATATGTGCAACCATGTATAGAATGTGATTGTTTCTTCAACCATGTGTAGAGATGACTTGAGACATGGACCAACCATGTATGAGTTGTTATATGATGATTTTTACAGCCATCTATTCATTATTGGTTCATCATTCTATGTTGGTAGAGGGTCCAGTCATTTGTAGATTGAGTCATCATGGTGATAGGCTTGTTATGGAGGAGTATCAAGAGTCTATTTTGTAGCCACATGTATGGGCTAATGATGATGTAATAGTCATGATGTATCATGTTTTTGAGTCATTGGTCTATAGGAGATTATCATAGAAGCAATGTAATTCATTGAAAATCTATGCAATATGCTCATGGAGCCATGTACTTGTACTGTACTATATTTTGGTCTTGTAGTCATGGGTCATGAGGTCATGTAATAGTCATGTATGAGGTTTTTATGTCATTGCTACAACCATGTATTTATCAATGTATATGTCACTTGAGTCATGGTCATGTGGAGTCTCGGTCCATATGGTGCTTCTATTTGTCAAAAGGAAGCATTGCTTGCAGCGAAAGCGGTTCACTACAACATGGATTGATGTTGGAGATGGCATGTGTTTAGGGAGAGAATTTATTTTCTCTTGTTTATTTTAGACATCCATTATTGGCATTATGGTCCGCTTGGAGGAATTCATGATGTGCCTCATGCTATGGTTTTATTGTTTGGTTTTGACCTCATGGTATGAGTAGAGAGGTTGATGTTGTGTATTTATGATGTTTCTATGTGGAGAGTGTTGGTTGGTGCCTTATGTGCATATTGTTGCATATACTTGATGTTGCTCATAGTTGCTATTATGTGATGTTCACTGATGATGCTTTTGTTTGCCTTATGTCGGCATATTGTTGCTTACTGTTAGAGGTTGTTAGTTGGTATGCTTCTCTGGGTGATGATTGGTATATTTTCTACTTTCTGCTACTGATGTGGAGAGACATGTATGTTTCTTGATGTGCATTACTTTTCACCCATGTAGAGATTAGTTTCATTAGTGTTTTTGCTTTAGTTCTTGTTTCCTGTTCACATTGAATGATCTCTTTACCGTTGATGTCAAAGGGGGAGTGATAAAGGAGATTGGTCTAGAGGTTGTGTGTGGTTTCCATCAATTCTAAAGGGGAACCTTGTTGGCATTATGGTGTGCATGGTTCCAACTAGTTGATGTTGGAGTTGGTTCATGATGGTATCTAGATTATGTTTTCATTAATGTAAACCCTATGTATTCTATTTGATGTTTGGATGATTTTATTGTAGCATGGTTTTAAGCTATCTGAGTTGGCATTGAGATCGTTATGTTGACATTGATTTCAACTATTGATTTCAGACTTTTGAGAGTGGTTGGATGATGGTATTGGTGTGGTTGATGGTTCCTCATGTGCTAGTGGTGTTCATGGAGGTGTTTCTTTGATTCGTCTTCTGTTGGCATATGTTAGCATGTGCATTGATTGGAGGCATTATTGATGTTGCCACATGTGGATGATGCAAATCTACATGTGATGGAGACGGAGATGATGGCTCAGTTTTAATTCATGTTGTTGGGATGGCACACTTGTTGAGTTCACATATTAGGTCTTCATCTAGGTCTTCATGCTTGTGTTCATGGAGATGAATTGTTGTAGTGATGGTTTGGCCTCATGATGATAATGATGATGATGTAGAGGTGTTGCAGGTTTCTTCATAGGTGTTGCAGATTGTGGAGGACTTGATGATGGCTCAGTTTTCATTCATGTTGTTGGGATGGCACACTTGTTGAGTTCACATATTAGGTCTTCATCTAGGTCTTCATGCTTGTGTTCATGGAGATGAATTGTTGTAGTGATGGTTTGTCCTCATGATGATAATGATGATGATGTAGAGGTGTTGCGGGTTTCTTCATAGGTGTTGCAGATTGTGGAGGACTTGATGATGGCTCAATTTTCATTCATGTTGTTGGGATGGCACACTTGTTGAGTTCACATATTAGGTCTTCATGCTTGTGTTCATGGAGATGAATTGTTGTAGTGATGGTTTGGCCTCATGATGATAATGATGATGATGTAGAGGTGTTGCGGGTTTCTTCATAGGTGTTGCAGATTGTGGAGGACTCGTTGGAAGTCTTTCCAACCTATGTTTGTTGTCCTTTAAGTTCAACTTGGCAATGACACTTAGGATAATTTTTCATGGTTATCATAGGCTTGTCATGTTTTTGTATAGGTTCCAAAACATTAGGGGTTTCCCCCACAAGTGGATAAACAAGTCCTGGAAGTTTAGAGCTGGTTAGATGCAAGATCAGGGCTACAAAACTCTTGAAAAAATTCAGTTTTGAGAGGCATATGTAGGTATTGTGAAGGAAACCAACTTATACACAGGTTTTATGAAGGAGAGTAGCGTATATGTCCTAAAAGTGAATTTCTCTGCATTCTTCATGCAGATCAGGAAAAATTTTGACTTGGTAATTCACGGAAGCTTCTAAATTGATTAGTGAAGGTTAGAAATAGTTTGAAAAGTGTAGGTTTTAACCCTGTATAGACATTACCTGCATACGAATTCTACAAATAGAAAATAAACAATGGCGAGAGAATAAAACATAAAACAGATATACACAAAGATTTTCCCCTATATCCCAAAACCAGAACTACCAGATTGATTTTTCATTATGTTCCTTTCAATGTTACAATACATATATATACATGCCAAAGCATCCATAAAACCCAATCCATTAACACTAGATTAGAACATAATCGTAGTTCCCTTGTCCGGATCTACAAAATAGCATGGATATAAAATCATCATGTCCAAAACCATGTGCAAAATCCATGCACAAAACCATAGGTAGGTCCGCCCATCTAATATAGGGTCTAAAAAAAAAAATCTTGGGGCATTGCCCCAGACCCCGTGCAAGGGGGCTATTTCCCCCCTTCTTACCCCTTGACAAGGGGGGTAGCGCCCCCCTGTGACTCGCCGACAACACCTGACACAACGTACATGGGGGCTACCAACCCCCACTCGTGGGGTAGTTGTGGAAAGAATATAACACAACCCAAAAAAAAGGTCCTACAATGATGTAAACTCATTTAGTGCACAAGTAGTAATGTTAATGGACTGATTTGATCAAATTTTTTCTCTCTTGATCCTAGCTCATTTTTTCCCTACATGTTTTATATTCTTCAATTTGGAGCTCAGTGGTTGATGATGTTTAGTGTATGTGTGTAAGAGAAGGTTGCATAGAGTTATTATGTTTGAGATCTATTGGAGAGAATAGATGCTTCAATGTATAAGTGTTAATGGTTTCATAGTGAGCATATCTGAAGAATGTTGCAGAATAGATTATATTTGATGCTACTTAAGTGGAGATTGTTTGGAGAGTTTTTGTATGTTGATGGAGTATATTTTATTGGTGATTCTCACATTGGTTTTTCAAGAACTTCTATAACATCTGACACATAGCCATTTTGTTGTATGTTGTTAATTGCAGTATGCAACAATTGTATTCTGATTTAAGGGTTTGATATTATGATTGGTGATAATATTTCATATTGGTTTTGGCAACTATTTTGCTAGAGTTGAGAGCACATATTTGTGGTATTATATTAATTGATTTGATGATATTATCTTGTTTCTAGGATTCATATTGTAGAGCTGAATGTGTTGAGTAGAAAGTCTTGGGATCTAGTTTGAAAATAGATGAAAGGAGGTCCACATAGAGTAGAGGAGAAGTAGTGATTGTGAAGTTTCAGCGAAAGGAACAGTTTCTCAATCTAATGGTAGGTTGATAGTCCAATCGAAGTTGGGCAAGGATCGATTTATCGTGGTGGCTTTCAACAAATGGTAGTCTGTAGATCCATGGAGAACATATTATTCTGAACTGATCAATATAATCGAGTCTCAAGGTTGATCGGAGTCAGCTGATTATATATGAGGTCGAGTCTCCATGTTGATGGGAGTCAACAATCTATGTAAACATACTATATTTGCTTAATAGAAGATTCAGAGCAGTGCAACAACAACAAGGGTGGTTTTTTGTTTGGTGAAGGGTTTTCCACCAAATATCTTGTGTCTCATGTGTGATGATGATTTTTGTGGTTGTGATTTGATGGTTTGAATTTAGTACATGTTGCTTATATGTTTACATAATTATTATTTACTCATATGCAGTTGCTAACATATTGTGAGTTTCTACAATAACAAGTGTGTGATTCAGTTGCAAAGTAAATAAAAGGAAAAAATTATAATAAGTCACACTATTGATTCACCCCCCCCTCCCAATAGTGCTAAAAGGTTTCCAAAAAATGATCCTTGAGGTTGCAGTAAACTGAGAAGAAGAAAAAGTGAAAGATTCAAAGAACAAGACTACAGTAATAAAATCTTATACACCAAACCTTAGAAGAAACCATGAAGGATTAAAGAAATGGAAGTATGAAAATATGGAGTGTAGTTCAAGGTTATTTTAATTAAATATGAACAGATATTGTAAGTTGTTCAAAGAAAAGTAAATATGTTTAATTAAAATAACCAACATCTTCTTAACACATTTTCAAAGGAAGAATAATAGACAATGACTTATAGTAAAGGACAGAGCACATATCATGCCCAATAGACAGTTGGAATCACTGTTAGGATATTCCGACACATAGGAAATAGTTAAGTATAACTTGGTCTAGTATATAGTTAGGTAAAGTGTGTTTCTTTACTATGTACATTTTGTAACTTACAATCCGACGGTCACGATATGTAGTGATCCGACGGTTCATTCTCTCCTCGGTATTACCGACACGTGATCCATGGCTTAACACCCGATTGGTCCATGATCTCTATTTAAAGAGCATGGAGGGTCATTTGTAGGTTAACCGTCCATGAGAGAAGCTTATGTAAATTTTCATTCTTTTATTAATAAATTGCCTGAAGTGGCTGCGTTGGCTCAGGCCGTGGATTGTTTCCCTCTTTGAGGGTTTTAACCACATCAAAAGTATTGGTGTATTGATCTATGATCTATTTGTGAGCGGTGTCCTTTGGTGTTCTGTCTAAGGAACTTACCCTGTAAATTCCTACATGGTATCAGAGCTATTTGAGGGCCGCGTCCGTTGATGATCCAAATCTGAAGCCGGTAGAACTGCATCCAACTGTCGTTTCCTAGATCTACTGTTTCTAACTACTTTTGGGCCGAGAGGACTACTCTATTGTGTTGGGAGCATCTGCTCCAGTGAGGAACCCCTTTCGTTTCATGCGAAAAGGTTTCTGGTAGCCCTAGATACGTCATTTTTAAGATCTAGAGGTATACAGTGTTTATTTTTATTTTT
Organism: Pinus tabuliformis; assembly: GCA_031772625.1. Classification (NCBI taxonomy): domain Eukaryota; kingdom Viridiplantae; phylum Streptophyta; class Pinopsida; order Pinales; family Pinaceae; genus Pinus; species Pinus tabuliformis. The sequence goes on from CM062819.1 coordinate 52,000,867, forward strand.
TACAATTATTTTCTCTCTGTTTATTTCGGTTTCGGTTTATTTAGCCTTTTTTATTACTGGATCTATACCTTTCATTTCTGCGTATGCTCTTTTCCCCATGACTCTGTGCGATCTGGGCAAATCAGAAACAGAAAGGAAGGATTTTTCTCATGCGTATGCTCTTTTCCGCTGCGCCTTAGTGTGATCTCGGAAAATCAGAAACATTGAGGAAAGTATTTAGTTTCCAGCTAAAGCTAACTTCGAGCTGCAAGGTTCGTTTTTTTGTATGTCCGTGTTGGGTTTTGTGTTTTTTGTTTTGTAGGGAAAAAGAGCTTTCTCAAAGCAAGCACGCAACCCAAAGCTTCCCCTCCCCCTTCTCTCTCTCTCTCTCTCTCTGGCTCTGGGGCGTATTTTTCATTTCCACAGATTCCCGCACTTCGTTAGCATCTTCATCAAATTTTCTTCAAAAAGCCATAACTTCTTCATCCGGAAGCCATTTTCAGAGCCGTCTTTTTTGAACCAGCCTAATTTTTCGAGATCTTTCCATTTACTTAGTTTCAACATCTATAGCTTCAGTTTCTATTAAAATTGAAAGTCCATGCCAAGTTATTGTTGACAGCACCAACTACTTTCAATTGTGGTCCTACATGGTGGATTTACTTGGAAGTAAAGGTCTCTACAGAATAGCCTCAGGCCAAGAAACCAAACCGAAAGATGAAGATAAGGCAGCTAAATGGGAAAATAGGCAAGATCAAGCACGTGGGTTGATAGGGATGTCTATTTCTCCAGATCTTAGATTCCATATTGCAGAACTTGATACTCCTGAAGAAGAAATGAAACAGATCACTAAAGTTTTTGGAATTAAAAATGAACTTAAAGCCCATCAACTCGAAAATGAGTTGCTTACATTAGACCCCAATAATTTTTCTTGCATTGAAGATTTTTTGTCCAAGTTCAAAACCCTTAGACTTCTCTTGGAAGGTGTTAAGGTTAAGAAAGAAGATAGTAGCCTTATCTATTCCATTCTTACTAAGTTGGGACCAGCCTATTCTGTTTTCGTTTCCACCTTCCATTCTACAAGAGAAGCCTTCATTTCTCAAGGACAAGCCTACAAGTCCCCTTCCTTTGATTCCTTTTGTGAGTCTTTAATAAGAGAACAAGAAAAACTCTTACACCTTGGTCTTCTTAATCTTGGAAACTCTTCTAACAAAGCGTTAGCCGCCCAGCATCAACCAAATTCAAAGAATCCTAAGAATTTGTATCCTAAAAGGAATGGTCCTAAACCAGACAAGGGTCCTAACCAATTTCAACCTCAAAATGAAAAATCATTTCAACAAAATGATAAGACAAATAAAAACAAAGGGAAGAAGACTGATAGACATTGCAACTTTTGTAATCGAGATGGCCACTTAGAATCCAAATGGTTTAAGAAGATGGAAGCCTTGGAAGTAGCAATGAAGAAGCATAATATTCATTTGGAGAAATCTTCAACTTCAACTTTCATCTTCAGGAATGGCACTTTTTGCATGTGGTTGTCAAGCATCTCGGTCTGGCTATGCACTAAATGTATCTTCTTCTTCTCATTCTCATGAGTGGCTCATTGTTTCTGGAGCTTCTTATCACATGGCCAAAAACAAAGCCATGTTTTCTTCTTTAAATGATTGTAACACCAAAAATATATATGTTGGTGATGATATATCTCTTAGTGTTGTAGGGACTGGAACTGTTCATATAGACAATGGTCAATTTAATGATGTATTATGTGTTCCAACCTTATCCTGCAACCTTCTATCTGTATATCAACTCATTCAGGTGAAGGTAAAATCATTGGATTTTCACCTCAAAATGTTGTAATTAAGGACCTAAGAGATCCTAGACAGATTTTAGCTACTGGCATTGCTGATGATTCTACAAGGTTGTATAAGTTTCACAACTTTGGGTCATCAAATCTTCCCTCGGTATTTGTTGCTCATAATGATGAAGTGAGCAAACTTTGGCATGAGCGATTTGGTCACTTAAACTATCGCTCTCTTCAGAATCTATGTAAATAAAATATGGTGACAGGTCTTCCAATGGTATCTTGCAGAGATGGTGTTTGTTCCGGATGTGTACTCAGAAAACATCATCGAGACAGTTTTGAAAAATGTGCCTCTTAGCACGCCTCAGCCCCTTTACAGCTCGTGCATAGTGATTTATGTGGTCCACTTCAACTTTCATTGATGATTTCTCCAGACGCACTTGGGTATACTTTGAAGTATTTAACATGTTATTGGCCTTTAAGGCCTTTATTGAAAAACAATCTTGACATCAAATTCTTAAGCTAAGATCTGATAATGGCGGAGAATATGTTAACAACAAATTCATCAACTTTTGCACTGAGAATGGAATTCAAATGCAACATATTGTTCCATATACTCCATAACAAAATGGTGTAGCTGAAAGGAAGAATCGCACCTTAAAGGAAATGGCTAATTGTATGCTTCAATCTAAAGGACTTAGTCTTAATTATTGGGCAGAATCAATTAACTGTGCAAATTACATAATAAATCGCACTCCTACTAAGGTTTTAAAGAATATCACTCCAGAAGAAGCATGGAGCTCAATTAAACCAGTTGTAAGTCACTTTCGTGTTTTTGGAAGTGAAGCATGGGCCCATATTCCAGATGAGAAACATAAATATTTAGAACCTAAGAGTGAAAAATGTATTTTTGTTGGATATTCTGAAGATGTCAAAGGATATAGACTTATTCCACTTAAGTCCAAAAATGTTATCATTAGAAGAGATGTAAAGTTTGCTGAAAATATATCGGCCTATGAGCCTAGTTCGACGGATGTGCCACCTCTCCCTATCTCTTCTACTTTTGAAAATATTTCTTCTTTAGATGATGAAAGTGAGGATGAAAATCCTCCCCCACCTTCTCAGGATCCTCCTTCAGCTCCTCAGCTTCCAAGATGGGTCTGTGCTACTCGGGATGCAGCAAGTGATCTTGCCGGTGATCCTACAGATCAGCGACGTACACGTTCTCAGTTTGATAGAGCCTCTTCTTTACTGGCTCAAGCTTCAGTGAATTATGATCCTGACACCTTTGTAGAAGCTTCAGGCCATCCAGATTAGGAAGCAGCTATGAATGAAGAATATCATTCATTATTGGCAAATGATACATGGGATCTTGTTCGTCTACCAAAGGGACGAAAACTTGTTAGATGCAAATGGGTTTACAGAACCAAGTATGGACCAGATGGGAAAGTTGATAAACATAAAGCTCGTCTTATTGCTAAGGGTTTTTCACAAGTTGAAGGCATTGACTATACTGAAACCTTCTCCCCTATTGCCAAAATGAACTCTATCCGCCTTGTTCTTTCCCTTATCGCCTCTTTCAAATGGGAAGTCCATCAGATGGATGTTAAATCCGCCTTCTTGCATGGGGACTTGCATGAAGAAATCTATATGGAACAACCTATTGGCTTTATACAAACGGACTCCAGCCTTATATGTCGGCTTAAGAAATCCCTTTATGGTCTCAAGCAAGCTCCTTGAGCTTGGTATGCCAAAATGAATAACTTTCTTTTAGAAAATGGCTTTTCTAGGTGTCATTCTAACAATAATGTCTACACCAAGAAAGTGGGAAAGTCTCTTATCATTCTTGTTCTTTATGTTGATGATCTTATCCTGACTGGAAGTGATCCCAACCTTACAAACCATGTGAATACTAGCCTTAAAAGGAAGTTTGAAATGACAGGCTTAGGACACTTACATTATTTTCTTGGTCTTCAAGTCTTGCAATCCAAGGAAGGTATTTCCCTTTCCCAGTCCAAGTATGCCTGTGATATTCTACGCCATTTTCACATGGAAGACTGTAAGCCAGCCCCTTCTCCCTTTCAGTCTGGAGTCAAACTTTCAGTCACTTGTACTTCTCCTGAAGTTGATGCTACCTTATACCGTCAACTTGTAGGAAAAATTTTGTATCTAACCCATACTCGTCCTGACCTTTCCTTTGTTGTTGGCCTTGTTGCTCGGTTTATGCAAAACCCACGTGAAATTCATTGGAAAGCAGCTAAAAGAATACTTCGTTATGTTCGAGGTACAGTTCAGTTTGGGATTCATTACAGTGCCGAAGCATCTCCTCTATTGGTTGGTTTCACTTTTTCCGATTGTGCTGGTGAACCTAATGATCGGAAGTCTACTGCAGGTTATGTGTTCACTCTTGGTTCAGGACCTATTACATGGGCTTGCAAGAAACAAGGTGCCATTTCTCTTTCTTCAGCAGAAGCAGAGTATCATGGTGCCGTAGAAGCTAGTAAGGAAGCCTTGTGGCTTCGTCAGATCCTATCAGAGTTTGGCTTTCAGCAGCGACATCCAACTACACTTTGGTGTGATAATCAAAGTGCCATTCAACTATGCAAAGATCCAGTCCAACATCAGCGCAGCAAACACATTGAACTACACATGCACTTCATCAGAAATCTCATTCACGGCCATTTTCTTGAAGTGCAATATTGTTCAACAGATGATCAAGTTGCAGACATCTTTACAAAGACTCTCACAGAGGCGAAGTTCACTAAACTTCGATTTATGGTTGGAGTTCAGGAAGTTGTCACTAAGGGGGGATAGGCTCTAGTGCCTCCTTCCTTCTCCTATTGTGTCATATTTGTAAATCCTTCAATCCTATCCCAAGTTGTTCTTAAGGGGGGATGTTAGGATATTTCGACACATAGGAAATAGTTAAATATAACTTGGTATAGTATAGAGTTAGGTAAAGTGTGTTTCTTTACTATGTACATTTTGTAACTTAAAATCCGACGGTCATGATATGTAGTGATCTGACGGTTCATTCTCTTCTCGGTATTACTGACACTTGATCCGTGGCTTAACACCCGATTGGTCCATGATCTCTACTTAAAGAGCATGGAGGGTCATTTGTAGGTTAACCGTCCATGACAGAAGCTTATGTAAATTTTCATTCTTTTATTAATAAATTGCCTGAAGTGGCTGCATTGGCTCAGGCCGTGGACTATTTCCCTCTTTTAGGGTTTTAACCACGTCAAAAGTACTGGTGTATTGATATGTGATCTATTTGTGAGCGGTGTCCTTTGGTGTTCGGTCTGAGGAACTTACCCTGTAAATTCCTACAATCACCCAGAAATTTTACTAGTCCTCTAATAAGTTCTGATACATTACATAAAATTCTTCTCTCTGAGGCCAAAATTCGGAACCCTAAATATATTCCCTTCATGTAGTTTTTGAGGAAAATTTTTACACTGAAAACAGTTCCAAAATTGTTAATTGCCTAACTTATTCAAAACTACCTCTCACTTATTCAGTCCTTATGAGGAACCAGAAGACCAAACTTAAAAAATAAACTATTTTAACTTCAAAAATAAACTATTTTAACATTAAAAATTAGAAAATGTAACATTTTCTCAAAGTTTAAAATAAATTCATTTTCATTATTCCATCACTTGAGACTCTTGTGCAAGCTCACTTGATGAGGCTCCAAGTTCCATGACCGGGATCTTTGGTGGTGATATTAAATCCTAACATTTCTTCCACAATGCTAATTCAAGAGTTGGGCATTGTATCATTCTATTATAGGCCATCTTCATATTAGTTACCCTGTTGTATGTTGGTTTCTTAGAAAACAGGGTTTTAATTAACCTCGACAATGCCTGTGCAAATTCATAATTGTTGTTCCTTTCATAATTGTAGTTATTTCATAAGAAACATTTATATTACTCTTAGCCTCCACTGACAATGTTTCATATGTTTCCCAAGGAAGGAGATTTGTCTGTTGTTCCCAACATGAAGGAAACCCTTCTTGAACTCTCTTTTCAAAATTGGAATTGAAAGTCAGCACTGACTCATTGACTTCCACTAGTCTTCCCTCTGCATTCTTTCTGTCGATGTTTTTATGCACCATTTTGTTTATTTATGAGACAATGGATGTTTTTTCTACAATATCCATTTCTCTCAACTCCATAAAATACTTGGAATTTAGAAAACCAATCATCTTCTTTGTCAATTGTGAACTATGTTGTGACTTATCTTTCTTAGTGAGGGTAATAGATTCAATATCTCTAACCATTTCTTTCTCCTCAGCCATGACTATCATATGATCCCAAAATTCTTTTACCTGTTGAATAATCTCATTCCAAATTATCTCTCTTGCCTGAATAAGACACATATTTCCCTTCAATTTATTCTTTAATTCGTTCACTTCATCACAGACTGAAAATTAGTTCTTGTGATGTTGTGATGTGTTTTCTCTAGCCATTTTCAATTTCCTCTCTTTATGTTTTAACTACCTCCTTGTATCATCCATATTCTTTTGTATATTCTTCAACTCATCTTCTGAAATTTTCAACTCAGTCGTTACTCTGGTGAGTTTCTTAGTGGGATATTTAGAGTTAGGCTACACCACAATTTTGCAGACATGTTTATCTATCTTCTATTGTAGTTTTGTATTGAGCTCTTTAATAGTTTCCACTTCCTTATTCCTCTCCTTCAATTCATGAGTCAAATTCTCTTTCTCTTTTTCAATTTGGGCTAGTTCTAGAGCCAAGATATGTTCGATGGCAGGTAGTTTCAATTTTCTTCTTAATTATTGGATCTCAGATTTTTCACTTTGAATTAGTGTTTGAAAAAATATTTTATCTTCGGGGTTCACCACAAGATTAATGATTAGCTTCCTAAATTATTCATTTTTAGTATGAAGAGCTTGGGAATTGGCTTTTTCCAACTTCTGTTGATCAATTACCTTTCCCAACAAGGCCTCTATTTTGCTTGTTGCTAATGATGTTTTGTTGAGTTTATTATAACTTTATTCTTCAGTCTATCTATCTAAGTTTATCTTATTAGGCAAAGGAATGTATTTTGTATTCACTGATAATTTAACTATCCTTAAATCCGCTCGAGAAGAAATTGATTGTGAAACATGATGTGTGAAGGAGAGTTTCAACTGACTTCTTTCCAAATCCATGGTTGAAAGGAGTTTGGTTTGATAACTAGGGATGGATTGAGCCTCCAATTGAGTAGCAACATTTGCTTTGATTTTCTTATTTCTCTCCTCAATCTGTTCATAAGAATCCTTCAAAACATTTAAGGAACCACGCTATTTTTCTTCAGGAATAGGAGATGAGGGTGTACATTTTGTTCCTCCTTTCTGCAACTGAAATCCAATTTCATTGGAAGGCCTTTCCCTGACATCTTTTTTGGGTCCTTCTTTTTTGAAGGAATATCAGTTGTGGAGGAAAATTTGGACAAAGCTTCCATAAATAGAGCATCAGAAAATAAAAGTGGCAGGAAAATACTTGTTTTGGGACTTGCGCAATGAACAATAAGGGAATGCACCAAAGAAGTTGGAGCCAATTTTGATACAGTCAATAGAGAACCAAGGTAATGGCCCTAGGTATTGGAAAACCATGGATCAAGTGAGTGAGGGACCAAAGACTAAATCAAGTGAGCATGACTATAAAAGAGGATGAAGAGCCACGAGAAACAAGTTTTGATAGTTTGGCAAAGTTTTAGACAGTTCTATGGATTTCAGACAGTGTTGTATAATTTGAACTACTTTGAAAAGTTTATATTTTTTTGTAATGTTAAGGATCTGGTTTATAAGGGAGAATGATTGCTTATATGCAAATCAAGATATGTAGTGATCCACTTTGATAGTTGCTTTGAATTGTAATGTTGGATGCGAGTATGTAATGTGTTGCAATGTTAAGATTAGGTATGTTCTATGCTAGAGCAATTTATAAAATTTTCATAGTTAGCAATCACATCAGCATTACGATAAACTGCAGATAGAACATAAATATAAAACGCAGAAGACAAGCCAATGCAAGAGGACACAAGATATGGCGCGAGCCAGGGACAAACCCCACAATGTGTGGGGAAACCCTTTGATCAAATCTTCTTTTATCTTCAAAGTTCAGCGGAGAAGGAGAGAGAGAGAGTACATTTACAACAGAAGTCAATACTTTGACTTATCTAGATCTAGCATAGATCATTTCATATCATGATGAAATCAGTTGAAGATATTCTGCTTCAACTGATTCTCAAGGTGACTCCTTCACCTATCATCGTGCTACATCTCGTCCATTTGCTACACCTTACTGTGTAGCACCATCATGCTGCCCATGATCATCATGCTGCTCATGCTCTCATACATCACTGTGCTGCCCACGATCTTCATCATGCTGCTCATGATTACTTCACCCACAGTGTCGCATTTTTCATCATCATTCATCACAGCTTCATTGAGATCTTGACCTTGCTATGAATGTAATTATGCCCAGACTTCCAGCGTTGAGACTGAGGTTGTCCTTACTGCTGCACCATTATTTCATCATCATTGAGACCCTCACTGTTGCTTCCTTATCAACATGCCCATCATCATGCTGTTGGGATCATCATCCTTGCAGCACCTCAGAGATCATCATTTATTGCCAAGACTAATACAAAGACTAATACAAAGATATCACGTGGATCTTCTTCACCATTAGTATGCTGAGACTGTGGCAGAGTTTAGGAAGTATGCAGAGGTTGTGATACTATTCCTTCTCATCAATCTGAGACTGTGATAATCATTGATATCCTTTGATAAGAAATTAGGGCAGCATCTGATCTTTAACTGAGACTGTAACTAATATCTCATTGCACCGAGGTCAATTGTGGTTATGTCGAGACTGTGTTACGGTACTCTCCGTACTCCTGTAGGATTTGCGATGTCATCACAATTATGACGAGAACATGTTACAACTGCAATATAACGTGACTGAGATTGTTGACCTTGAAACAAAGTAACATAGGGACGGAGCACCGAGATCATAATTGCGTGGATCCTGTTATACTCGTCGAGGAATAGCGCTATGACTCGAGGCTCTGAGTTGCCGAGATTGTTCTTGCTCCTGTAGGGTTCCAGAGATCTCGCCAAGAGACAATGATCATGCTTTCTGTTAGGAGGTACACCACCGAGGAGGAGGGGATTATCATCCTTCCTTGCTGTGATCATAACCGCATCTAACGAGGCCTTCTGAGATCTTATACCCAACCGAGATCTCCTGCCTGCACCTCGCATCCATTTGCAGCTCAAAGAAAATGCAAGTTCTATTTCCCTATGTAAAAACATCTCCTTGACTACGTGAAAGGACTGTGTTTAGGCTTCTACAGGCATTGAATTAAGGCTCCTCTTTGACAGCGTATAAGGGCCTCTTGGATAGCGTATTATCCTCATTGTTAGCCACTATATATGTAATGAACTGTAGCTCATATATATCGTCCTTACATTATAGCATATTTATGCCCAGCGCATATTCATTTGTCGGCGACCTTCATTACAGCGTTGAATCCACTGCGGCTACCCTTCATGTATTGCTAGTGGATTCATGACTGCGTTATGAATTCCATTCCTTACTATGGCTAGGGTTTGACAACGTTAGGATTACAACATCATTTCAGCCTCCATCTTTGAGCGTATATGAGCTTCTTCATGACTACGTGTTAGGATGGCTCCCTGTCTCAAGCTTGTGTTGCAGATGCGTTCAGGAAGACTTCTTGACTTGCGTAGATGACGGTTGCTGATTGACCTGCAGTTAGGGTGTGGCTAGATCAACCCTTAGGACAGCGTAATCTCCTCTAGATCTCTCTGTCCACAAAATCCAAACAAGTGGAGAAGAGAGATCGCATGAAGAGTGTCACAAATGACTTCAAGTCCTCTTCTATTTATACTAAAACGTAGAGGTTGAATAGACATGTTGGGTGGGCTTCTAGAGCCTACATAAGAGCTGGTCGGCTTGATAATAATTACATAAACAAAATAAATTCATATCTCCATAAATACTTATCGGAATCGGATGATCTTTGGATCAATCCTACACCTCTCGACGAGAGGGGTCCAATAAAATTATCAGCTGCCATAAATAAGCTGACCCACATGGATTTTTGCCCTAGTTTCCAATTTAACACTCCCTCTCAACTAGGGGGAACTCCATCTGCTGATCCATATGTCCGACTGTACTATCTCTGCCATCAGTGCCCTGCATTGCTCTGCTCATCTTTGTTGGCTCTGCTCAGCTCTGTTGGCTCTGCTCAACTCTGCTGGCTCTGCTCAGCTCTACTGGCTCTGCTCTGCTCTGCTGGCTCTGCTAGCTCTGCTCTGCTCTACTCTGCTGAACTATGAAGAAGAAGAATTGATCGAGAATGAGTCATATCATTCTCCACTAACCCGAAGTTAGTTTCAGAGTGCGTACCACTGGTCCCAGACCAGTCTCAACCGACCCAAAGTCAGCGTCATAGTATGTACGACTCTTACTGGTCCCTGAACCAGTACTGCACTGACATGAAGCCAGTCTTGGAGTATGTACCACTGGTCCCAGACCAGTCTCAGCCGACCCGAAGTCAGCGTCATAGTATGTACAGCTCCTACCAATGGTCCCAGACCAGTATCATTGATCCCAGACCAATGGAGGACATCCTAGCATAGGGAGTATGGTAGATACAACGATGCGTCCATCGGTATTACTATGGTCCCTAACTTCATTTCCCTGCTCATTGATCAGATGAGAGGTACTTCCCATGAGTCCCAGACTGCATGGGTAGGAAGCCTCGATAGGAGAACTTAATCAATCTTGTCCTCACAGGAGAACACATCAATCCTGCTACAATCGCCATGGAGAACACATCAATCTAGGCTGCCATGGAGAACACATCAATCCAGGCCTCACAGGAGAACACATCAATCCTGATACAATCGCCATGGAGAACACATCAATCCAGGCCTCACAGGATTACTAATCATCCTGCTACACAAGAGAGCGAATCATCTTGTCCCACAAGAGAGCGAATCATCTTGTTTCAGTGCGCACTACCAAGGGAGGGTGAGTCACCCTATGGTCGTATGTTTCTCCAATAGAACTGCAAGCCCCCCAAAGCTCCTAGAGCTCAATGTATGCAGCATGCAAGACCCTTTTACAAAGGTCTCTCGACGACTCCAAGTCGTTCGGGAAAATCACAAATTTGATCTTTCCTCAGGGCTCTGTCCTGTACATCATATCGACTTACCATGTCCCAGATAAGGCAGTAATTGATGTCTATCTGCTGGAGCAATTGTCAAATGCGAGATTCCTCAATAATCGAATCCCATCTCTAGTTGCCATAGAGAATCATAGTGGTATTCATCATGTGTACAAACAGCTCACTGAAGAGCTTTAGCAACCAGACTGCCTCACAGAAGGCCATAATATCAGCAATGTATTCTGCCTTGGTGGTGCTCAGAGTCACCGACTTCTGCTTCCTTCTCATCCAGGATATCGAGGCAGATTCCAAAGAGAAACAACATTGAGAAGTGCTCTAGTGATCCTCCATACTGCCTGCCCACTCATCATTCGAATAATCATGTGGTTTCATATTTCCGGCAGTATCTCAATTCATGAGAGATTGTGCCCTGAAGATTCTTGGCACCAATCTAGTGAGGCTCAACCAAATATGAGCTCACCATGCTAACTGCAACACAGATGTCCGGACGGAGGTTCTCCAAGAACATCAACGCGAATGAGTTTATGAAACTCAGAGGCATCTCCCAAATCTGGTCCGACATCATTACCATATAACTTCTGAAAGTTAAGATTCTTGAGGCAGCCACAAGCTTGCATCTTATCTTCCCACATTCAGAATCCAACTCCCTTTGTCTCCTATAAATGAGAGGGTCTGCACCTATCAGACATAGGTGCCGGTACGAGAGGTTTCTCATCCACAACCTTCGAGTAATGCTTTGGATCGGTTTCACTCCTAGTGAATCTCAGTTGCATTAGACAGCTATCAATCCTCTCATACTATGCCCGAGGTGTTTTTCTTCAAGCCATAGAGGGCTTTCTTCCACCTGTATACATGAGATTCCTTGATCATGATTCTCAAACTCCTCGGGTTGTTCCAAACTTGTGAACCTGCTGCATGAGGGGAATGGTCCCCTTATTATATTTTCCTTCGGTACATTTCAGACATGTACCTTCATGCTTCTTTTTGAATTCAGGCATCCTAGTCACCATCTGACTCACAGACCTCCGGTGCTGAGTCAATGGACATGGTCCCCAGTGGACTTCCTGCAACTTGATACAACCCTGAACTCAAAAACATCTTTAAAAAATCTATTTTCAAACACGTACCTTTCCATCGATAAGTGCCACCCTGCAACCTTTGACTTCCATTTCCGAGATGGACATCAGGTTCGATCAGATACATAAAAGGGGTTCCTTGCTTTCGTGGAAGAGTCGACCATTTCCTTGATGACCTGCATTACCAGTCATTCTTTTGATCATTGAAGATGTCCTAGGGATGATTGTTATCTTCATCAAGAGATGTGTCTCTGCCATTCGGACACTCCTTCGCATAACGGCCGAACTTATTTCAACAAGGCATCCACCTTTCCTTCCACCCTTAGATCCGAACTTCCCAATGAAGTGATCTTAAGATGGACCATCAAAATCTTCCGCTGCGCCATTCTGATAACATTCTTTGCTTTGAATTCACCCTCGGTGAATTATGAGGGACCCATTGATCCTTCTGTCTTGTCCCAACTGACTTCGGTGATTGCTCTTTCACTCTTTCTTGGGCATTGTCTTCACCTCAGCTCTGATACCATGTTAAGATTAGGTATGTTCTATGCTAGAGCAATTTATAAAATTTTCATAGTTAGCAATCACATCAGCATTACGATAAACTACAGATAGAACATAAATATAAAACGCAGAAGACAAGCCAATGCAAGAGGACACAAGATATGGCGCGAGCCAAGGACAAACCCCACAATGTGTGGGGAAACCCTTTGATCAAATCTTATTTTATCTTCAAAGTTCAGCAGAGAAGGAGAGAGAGAGAGAGTACATTTACAACAGGAGTCAATACTTTGACTTATCTAGATCTAGCATAGATCATTTCATATCATGATGAAATCAATTGAAGCCATTCTGCTTCAACTGATTCTCAAGGTGACTCCTTCACCTATCATCGTGCTGCATCTCGTCCATTTGCTACACCTTACTGTGTAGCACCATCATGCTGCCCATGATCATCATGCTGCTCATGCTCTCATACATCACTGTGCTGCCCATGATCTTCATCATGCTGCTCATGATTACTTCGCCCACAGTGTCGCATTTTTCATCATCATTCATCACAGCTTCATTGAGATCTTGACCTTGCTATGAATGTAATTATGCCCAGACTTCCAGCGCTGAGACTGAGGTTGTCCTTATTGCTGCACCATTATTTCATCATCATTGAGACCCTCACTGTTGCTTCCTTATCAACATGCCCATCATCATGCTGTTGGGATCATCATCCTTGCAGCACCTCAGAGATCATCATTTATTGCCAAGACTAATACAAAGATATCACGTGGATCTTCTTCACCATTAGTATGCTGAGACTGTGGCAGAGTTTAGGAAGTATGCAGAGGTTGTGATACTATTCCTTCTCATCAATCTGAGACTGTGATAATCATTGATATCCTTTGATAAGAAATTAGGGCAGCATCTGATCTTTAACTGAGACTGTAACTAATATCTCATTGCACCGAGGTCAATTGTGGTTATGTCGAGACTGTGTTACGGTACTCTCCGTACTCTTGTAGGATTTGTGATGTCATCACAATTATGACGAGAACATGTTACAATTGCAATATAACGTGACTGAGATTGTTGACCTTGAAACAAAGTAACATAGGGACAGAGCACCGAGATCATAATTGCGTGGATCCTGTTATACTCGTCGAGGAATAGCGCTATGACTCGAGGCTCTGAGTTGCCGAGATTGTTCTTGCTCCTGTAGGGTTCCAGAGATCTCGCCAAGAGACAATGATCATGCTTTCTGTTAGGAGGTACACCACCGAGGAGGAGGGGATTATCATCCTTCCTTGCTGTGATCATAACCGCATCTAACGAGGCCTTCTGAGATCTTATACCCAACCGAGATCTCCTGCCTGCACCTCGCATCCATTTGCAGCTCAAAGAAAATGCGAGTTCTATTTCTCTGTGTAAACATGTCTCCTTGACTGCGTGAAAGGACTGTGTTTAGGCTTCTACAGGCATCGTATTAAGGCTCCTCTTTGACAGCGTATAAGGGCCTCTTGGACAGCGTATTATCCTCATTGTTAGCCACTGTATATGTAATGAACTGTAGCTCATATATATCGTCCTTACATTATAACATATTTATGCCCAGCGTATATTCATTTGCCGGCGACCTTCATTACAGCGTTGAATCCACTGCGGCTACCCTTCATGTATTGCTAGTGGATTCATGACTGCGTTATGAATTCCATTCCTTACTGCGGCTAGGGTTTGACAGTGTTAGGATTACAGCATCATTTGAGCCTCCATCTTTGAGTGTATATGAGCTTCTTCATGACTAGGTGTTAGGATGGCTCCCTGTCTCAAGCTTGTGTTGTAGATGCGTTCAGGAAGCCTTCTTGACTTGCGTAGATGACGGTTGCTGATTGACCTGTAGTTAGGGTGTGGCTAGATCAACCCTTAGGACAGCGTAATCTCCTCTTGATCTCTCTGTCCACAAAATCCAAACAAGTGGAGAAGAGAGATTGCATGAAGAGTGTTACAAATGACTTCAAGTCCTCTTCTATTTATACTAAAACGTAGAGGTTGAATAGACACGTCGGCTGGTCTTCTAGAGCCTACATAAGAGCTGGTCGGCTTGATAATAATTACATAAACAAAATAAATTCATATCTCCATAAATACTTATCGGAATCGGATGATCTTTGGATCAATCCTACACCTCTCGATGAGAGGGATCCAATAAAATTATCAGTTGCCATAAATAAGCTGACCCACATGGAGTTTTGCCCTAGTTGCCAATTTAACATGCAAGCTATAAGGGATAATTGTTATTGTAATCGGGCTCTGTTGTTTTAATAATAAAAGGAGAATGGGAGTTATGTCAATTGTCTGTGCATTTTGTGCCTTCTTTTAAAAATTTTCCACTTAATATGTTTATTTCCAGTTAAATGCATGAGTTAAGTAGTTGCAAATGAATGCTTTAATGGTTGTGCAAGTTGCTTAGATAATTAAATCTAGATCCCTTACACCTTTATATGGTTTTGGCTCGCCTCCAGTGAGACACTCCGGTGAGACACTCCTTTGCTCCAAGGGAGTGAAAATGTTGGTGAAGTGCTAAATTACGCGAAGACTTTTTGTTGGCACCCTAGGGCGAACTCTCGGTCAAACTCAATTTAAACTTCTTCGCCAAAAAATAGTTTTGTTGTCGAGACCCTGAGTTACATAAAGGAATCTAGATCATGCGACCAAGGTATATTCATTGGGATATCCAAAACTGGTGGAATGAAAGAGTTTATTACTTTATTTTTCACCAGGAACAATTGAGATAGAAGGAACTAAATTGGGTCAAGGAGGAGGTTTTGTATGCCAAGCCTACTTGTGACCAATACAAGATATTTTGGTGTGATTTCCCTGACATATTAGAAAATTGGTTCACTCAATTTCACCATAAATCGAGGGTTGCGATACAGCTGAGGTTGCACATAACTTGGAGTACATCTAATCTAGCTGACCTTTACCGATTAGACACATATCTAACATGAGTTTTTGAATTTTGGGTTAATGCGACTCTTGAAGGTTATATTATTGAATTTGTGACTGAGAAGCACTAGTCCTTTTCTTGTGCAGAATCCATATTCAAATTTGGCATACGAGGATGGTTTCTGAAGGAGATTCCTCTTTGGATTAAAGTATTGTTGTTTGAAGACAGCTTGTTGGTGTTTCCACAAGATCAAATGGATTAGGGCAGAATAATTTCATGTAGGCGTAGGAGAATGAAGAGGCAATTATCATGAAACAAGAAGAGTTTTTGAAAGGAGAGATACTTTAGAGTGTTCCAGAGTGAAAGAATAGTTGAAGAGTGGAAATAAAGGAAGTTGTGGGAAGTTAGAGTGTGAAGAAGGGAATTACAGTGCATAGGCAATGTTGTAAGAAGTTCAGTTGTGTGAAATAAGAAAATGGAGACTCTAGAGTCATGGAAAAGAAATGAGGAAGAAGGTTATTCTTCTAGAAAAATAGGAGTTTCCAGTGAAAGTGAAGTAAAGAGTTTAGAAGTAGCTACTCAGGTATATGAGGAATTAGAAGGATTTTAGACATGTGAGATAACTGTCCAACTGATTGTGTTACCAGATGAGCATACACCAGTAGATGGAAATTTGCATTTTGTAATGAGTCTTTGAGGATGATTCAGTATTGGAACATAAAATCCCACAAGGCAGCAACACGACTACTCCTCTCCCTAACCTTCCCCTGGTACCATATCAAAGTCCTAATCTTATTTTTTCTAAGGTATGCAAGTTCATTAAAGTTCAATTAGTGCATAAGGATAAAGGTAGTTCTAGTGGTGTTAGTCAACCAAGTTCAGTTAATTTTTCTCAACCAAGTTCCCAAGGATTTGTGCTTATTTCTTCAAGAAAATTAACTATGTTTGGAGTCACAATTGGCTCACTTACCAGATATCCAGAGTTCACAGGAAGGGGGGGTGAGGTTGTTGAAAATCACTGGTATTTATGTGAAGCTATGTGGAGAGCTCGTCGAACTCTTGACGCAACCTAGCTCATTGAATTTCAAACTATGTTGCAGGATAGAGCATTGCGATGGTTTATAAAATGGATCGATGCTAACCCCAATGCTGGTATAGATCTGGTTAAACAAGAATTTATTTAGGAATTTAAGTTACCTCAGTCAAATCAGCAAGGATTGGTGGAATTGTTAGATATTCAACAATGGGAGGAAGAATATGTTTGGAAATGTATGCATCATTTTAAAGATGCTATCAGTAAATTATCTTATCCCATCAATCTGCATCATCAGATGGATTGTTTCATTAAGGCCCTTTTACCAATAAATCACATTTTGTTGTCGCTATATAAGATTGATGCTTGTCAAGATGCCTTGGAGCAAGAAATGCAGATGAGGGTATGGATGGTTATCTGCAAGACTGTAGAATTGGTGGTTCTTCAATAGATCCTGCTATTATGGGTCTCCAGAATCAGATTTCTAACTTAACAGAAATATTGAAAGATCTTACACCTCTACATCCTGCGAGACATCATGTCTGTTGTACTCACTGTCAAGTTGATGGACATCATGTTACAAAATTCCCGCAACTGAGGGGACTAGGATAGTCTAGTGCTCCTATGGGACCCCCTCCACTGCATTCCTCCATGTGCTCTTCCTTATCAAGGTCATACACAATTCAAATCATTTCCAAATCCTCAAGGTATGTCTACAAATGATTGTTGTGAGATTCATCGAAGTTTTGGTAATTTACCTCATTTATTTCCTATTCTACATAAGTACTCTATTGTTCCCAATAACTTGTTTTGTGAATTTTATGGATCACCTAATCATCATATAGAATAATGTCGATCCTTGGATTCTTTAGCTGACCACATTGACCGTACTTATTTTGTGTCAATGAGACTCCTCGAGGAGGTAGAGCTCCAAGAGGAGGAAGGATAAGTAGAAAAGGCCTGATTAGGTGTTATAATTGTGATCAGGAAGGCCATGTTGTGAGAGAATTCCCTTTTCCATGAAGACCTTGGTGTTCATACTATCGATTAATTACACATGCAATTGAATATCTTCCTAAACTTATTTTTCAATGGGAGGAATGTGACTGGGCTAAAGGAGCTAATTTAATCTATGTTGAACCTTGGGATCCTAGTCCTACAATGCCACCTAATATTAATGTTGTTACAAGGGGAGGAAAGAAGACTAGAGCTGATACGAGAAATCCTGATCATCCAGCCATTATAAGACCTACATCTCTAAATAAGTCTTATGATCCAAATCAACACAAGGAGTACCATAGGGATGTAGCTGAACTTTTCTGGCAGTTGATTTCTTCGCAAGGATCTTGGAGTAAATAATAGGAGCAAGTAAAGGTCCATGAGGAGAAGCATTATGTAGAACCTTTCCAATCAATAATGGATTCGTTTTAAGTTGTTTCTAAAAATTACGAATGATAAGAAACTCATGGGTTAATTGCGGGAAAGGTTAAAGGCTATCATTAAGGATGATGTGTTCTCTAAAGAACGAGTTTATGAAAATTTACCTAAACAACATTCCAGGTAGGTACGACGGAACAAGAAGAAAAATGGAAGGGAGTTTCGGGTGGATCCTCAGATTGCATGTTCTTTTATTAAGGATTATATGTTGGATTTTGTCTCAAATGTCAATATTCTTCCAAGAAAAACTTGTGAAGCTCTCAAAAAACCCAAGCTGGTCTTTTTCCCTATTTAGTTGCAGATGGAAAATCAATATTGCATTCTTCCTGTTGGTATATTAGAGGATGTTGAAGTTGATATAGTTGGTGTCAATACTTATGCATATTTTGAAGTTATTGATATTATTTTGGATAGAGATCCATATACATCCTTGTTGGGAATTAACTGGGCCTTTGAGAATTATGCAGTCATTGATTTGAGGCAGGAGACTATGAAAATCTAGGTATATGGCATGAGCATTATACAATTTCTTGATCCTTATCAAGGACAGAGATTTACTGCACGGTGGATGATGTTGAGTCACCCAATGAGTTGGATCAACTATATCAATTGATTGTTGGGATGCAAGAAGATTATATTAATCCCACAATAGTTGGATCTATTAGTTGGCAGAGTATTCAAAGTACCAAAGTTGGCTTTGAGACTACGATTGAAGATTGGAAACAAGGTGCTCAAGAGCTCCATTCTCGACATTGTGCCATTGTTCAATGTGTCTGCTGGATTGGTACCTGAGTTATGCAAGTATCTTATGTTTAACGGTACTAATTTTGTTCTCAATTTTATTAAATAAATCGATTCTTGTATAGAGGAAAGTCAAAAGATTCCTTTAATGAATATTTCTTTGCAAGAAACCCCCGAAAGATGGTGGCAAGCCCATTGATATCATCTTCAAGACTGGAACACAACTAAGGTTGTTTTGATTTATCGGTCTTTTCCTCCAAATGAGCTTGTAAGAAAAACCCCCACTTATTACGGTCGTACTTCCTCGCAAGAACATGTTGTGCATTGGTGTTCCGTATGGAAAGCTGATGGCATAGCAGTTGAAATGTGCTCGCATCTATTTATCCATGCTTGGGAAGCATTCCACAAGCTTGGTATTTGCAGGAGGAGTTGAAATTCCAAATGGAAAATTGGGAGGTGTTGTCTACCGATTTTAGTAGAGACTTTTCATTCTCTAATACTGATGAGAATATAGTGCAAACCCTTCCAGCTATCAAAGGAGTATTGTTTTTAGGTGGGGATATTTTAGCAGAAAGAAGCAGGTATGGATACTTTGCACACCAATATTACTTAGGGTTTCATGAAGCTGTTGTCTGTAGTAAAGTGAATAAAGATATAGATGATGATTAGGAGGACCTGTGACATTTGTCCTTCAAAGAGTCTGAAGGAGAATGTAAAATAAAAGAGGATCCTATACATGATGCTCCACATCTACTTCCTCTCAAGTTAAAGAAGGTAAATATTGGGACTGAAGATAAACTTAAGCTTGCTTCTATTGGGGACTATTGGGATGATCAAATCACTTGAGGAATCTTTGACTTGCTTAAAGAATATGAGGATTTATTTCCCTGTTCTTTCTCAGAATTAAAGGGGATAAAAGGGGACTTGCGAAAGATGAAAATAGCACTACATCCATACATGAATCCCATCAAACATTGGCCATACAGATTGAATCCATGAGTTAAGGAGAAAATGAAGAGGGAAATTGACAAAATGCTAGTTGCTGGCCTTATATTTCCAGTTGATGAAGCTGAGTGGATAAGTCCAATTGTCATCTAGGATAAGAAGGTGTGTGTGTTGACTATCAAAGTATCAATAATGCATGTGTGCATGACCCATTTCCAACTCCTTTTAGTGATGAAGTCTTGGATAATGTTGGGGGTAATGAGGCCTATTCTTTTATGGATGGTTTCTTGGGGTATCATCAATTTTGCATTGTGGAAGAAGATAAGAAGAAGACCACCTTCACTACTAAATGGGGATCCTATGCTTATAATGTTATTCCCTTTGGATTGAATAATTCCCTAGTTGTTTTTCACGCATTGTTATTGTTGCTTTCTGTGAGTACATAAATAAGTTTCTTGAAGTTTACATGGATGATTAGATTGTTTATAGTTTGCTTAAGAAGCACCCTAGCTTGCTAAGGGTTATGTTTGATAGGTGAAGATAACTTCAAATATCTTTGAACTTGAATACATGCACCTTTGTTGTGGCTTTTGGAACTTTATCAGGGCATATTGTCTGCAGGGAAGGAGTATATGCGGACCTTGCTAAGGTTGCGGTAATACTGAATATGTCGTTTCCGACAGTTGCAGTTGAAATTGGGACATATTGGTTATTATCATAGGTTTATAAGAAATTATGCCTCAATCACAGCACCACTTGAGAAGATTTTTAAGAAATATGAACACTTTTTGTGGATCTTTGAATGTGATGTTGCATTTGATACTTTGAAGGAGAAACTTTCAAGTGCACTTATCCTAGTTTACCCTGACTGGAATAAGCAATTCCATGTCCATGTTGATGCATTTAGAATTTCCTTAGGAGTTATACTAACACAACTGGGTGAAGGAAACTTGGATCATCCTATCTACTTTGTAGGAAAGAAACTTTCCAATGTGGATAAGAACTATACTACTACATAACGGGAAGCTTTAACTATGGTTTATTCTCTCCAAAAATTTCGACATTATTTGTTAGGAGGTTCACTCAAGTTTTTCACAAATTAGTACGCGTTGAAATATTTAGTTAATAAGACTACGCTTGAGGGAAAACAAATTCGGTGGTTATTGTTATTTCAGGACTTTACTTTTGAAGTGATTGTCAAGAAAGGAAGATCTAATGTGGGGCCATACCATTTGTCCAGGTCAGAGTCAGGAGAATCAAGGGGGTCAGTTGATGATCAGTTGTCAGATGCTCATTTGTTTCATATTGAAGTTGTCCCTGATTACTTAGAATATATTGCCACTTTTCTTGCTACAGTTCAATTCCCTTATGATTATATTACTGTGCAAAAGAAACATTTGGTGGTTAGAGGAGTGGACTATTAACTTATTGTGGGACAAATATACAATATGGGGCTTGATCATGGTTTGCGTCATTGAATCCTTCATCATGAACGTCAAGGTGTATTATGGGAATGTCATATTGGAGTTGTTGTAGGTCATCTTGGAGGGAAAGCGACTGCTTGGAAGGTCTTGCAAGTTAGCCTTTTGTGGATGACTCTCTTTAAGGATGCAAAAGAATATTTCCAAGACTTGCAATTTTTTTCAATGGGTTGGCCAATTACTACATCGTGATGAAATGCCCTTGCATCTGGTACAGGCTTTAGTTGCTTTTGAAAAATGGGTTGTTGATTTTATTGGGTCTATTCACCCTCCTTCTCATCATTCACACGCTTGGTATATTATTACTGCAACAAATTATTTTACTCATTGGGTGAAATTTGTTCCAGTTAAAGATTGCACTGTTGATACGACTGCTCGATTTATCTTTGAAAAAATTATTACCAGATTTCATTTCCCATTAAATATTATAAGTGAACAAGGTTCCCATTTCATTAATGAGATAGTTCAAAGTCTACTGTAGAATTTCATGATACAACGTCATAAGAGCACTCCTTATCATCCACAATCCAATGGGACTGTCAAAGCTTTTAATAAAATTTTGGAGAAAAGGCTTACCAAGATTTGTTCTGCAAACAGAGATGATTGGGATGAACGAGTTCCTGCTACTTTGTGGGCCTATTGAAATACAATCAAATGGTTGCACTGGTATACTCCTTTTGAACTAGTGTGTGGGAAAGAATTTTTTGTTCCTACTGAGTTTATTGTTCCTAATATTTTTATTTCTCATGTAACTCGGATGTCTGAAGATGAGTCCATTCCTAGACAAGTGCATGAATTATTGCAGCTGGATGAGTCCCAATTTCTTGATTATTTTCATCAAACTAATGAGAAGGAGCGTTAGAAGGCTTGGCACAATAGACACATCAAAAAGAAATATCTTTTTATGGGTGACCAAGTATTTCTCTATGATATTAAGTATTACAAGAATCCTGGTAAGCTCTAGATGCATTTGCTTGGTCCTTTTTATGTTTCGAAAATCAAAGATTCTGGTGTTGTTCGGCTTGCTCAATTATATCGTATTCTCTTTTACGAATGGGTGAATGGTTCACACCTAAAGCCATATTTTCTGTTCCGACTTCAAAATAGTGTGTCCTCTCTTCATGAGAGTAGTATGTAGGAGTTAGGGTAGTAGCCTCAATGAGTTAATTGATAAGTTAGTAGTTTTTGTCTTTCCCATCTTTTCTACAAGTTTGGTGTCTTTTCAGTTGCGACCCACCACAACCCATTATGGTCGGGGATATTTTTTAGTATCTTGTCTTGTGAGTGTCATTAATATTTGTCATGTCTCCCATTATTTTTAGTCATGTCATAGTTAGTTACCAAATATATCTCCTAATTCCCGACAAGATTTCCTTCTACCGTTAGATTTTATATTACATCACAACATTCCTTGGTATGTGTTTGGATCACCTATCAATGACTCAAATTTAATTCACATTTCCTGCATCTAATGGATAAGTTCCCCACCTCGTTGATTGTTTTATATTTCTCCTCTTCGTCCTCATTTTCATCTTTTCCCTTCACGCATTCTCAATTTCTTCTCTAGCTCCTCTATCACTCATCCCTTAATCCTCCTTTCCTTATCACCCCTCTGTTCATTTTTTGTACACCCATCGTTCTATAACCATGGTCTACCAAGTTAAAACTGCTATAAGTTTGTACCCAATTGACTCTCATATTCACTATGAGGATGATCTCTTGGGGAAGTATGACAAATCCAATCTTGCCGATAACGACCTCTCTAATCCCACTTTGTTCCCTACACTCCAAACCAAATTTTTTATGGATCCCAATACCCATCTCGATGTTCGCTCTACCATGAAATTTAGAACAGTATTCCATCCCTTAAAGCAGTCTACTCTCCTACTTTTGCGTGATTTACCTGTTTTTGTAATGACTGGTGAGGTAATGAGCTACACTAAGTTCCTAATCAGTCGCCTTCATGGGGGTTATCTTTGGATATACCGAGAATACCCCATTCATGCCATAGATATTCATAGAATCACAGGATCGTCTTCTTATGGTGCCGACGTGAGCTCAACTTTTCATAAAACTACTAAGCGCGGCAAGAAGACAGAGGAGAACAATTTGTATAAGAAGTATGGAACCACTAGGAAAGGTCGAGGAGTTGTCCTCGATATGATCAATATTTTCGGTTCATGTTGATAGTACAATTATTTCCACCATGCTCATGCACCATTATACTAGATGTGAATGTACGTTGGACGCCATCGCAGTTGCAGAAGCTTGCGTCCAAGGTGATCAACTGAATTGGTCCAGCTATCTCCTTCATGAGTTATTTGAAGTCGTTAATGATGCTTATGATCAGCCTACATACTTTATTTTTGGGTTTTTTCTTCTTCCTCTGGTTATGTCTAAATGGTTTTCTCCACAAGATCGTGACCTTGCCACAATAACAGAAGACGAATCACTTGCATATTTTATGCACCTTGGTGCAACACTAAAGATACCATCAACAAAGAATTCAATGATCAAGCATTTGGCCATTGGTTCAACAAAATAGATGTTGAGACAAGAACCATTTTGAAGGTGTCGCTCCCTCTACTTGAATAGTACTCTCCTCTAGTTTGGTTCGGTATCTCTCATAGTTCCAGTTATCTTCGGTCGATGCATGTTTCTTCTGCTAATTTTTCTATATTCCCATTACCGTTCTACACCATTGAGAACGACTTTCATTATGAAGTCAGTGCTTGTCCATGGGTCACATCATGGGTGAAGGATGGAAAATTATATAAAATTTTGATGCAATGCAGCCTACTGAGGATACCCCTTCATCGTCGCACAAGAATTCTGAAGATGTGCTATAAGATCTACAACCCCTGCTAAAGAAGGCTAAATATTGTGTGATTTCAGCCTATGCTACTTGGTTTGTAGTCGGTTCCTATGTTCAGAAAACTCTTCAGGTACATTAAGTCGATCTTATTTCTACTGCACCCCCTACCATCACCTCCACCATTCCACCCACTACCACTACTGTCATTGACCTTGATGTCGATCCACCATCCACTGATCCTGCTATTCATATTGAGGAAGTACAACCCTTATCCCTGCATAAAGCATCCATGACACCTGATTCATCACAAGAAACTTCATTGGACCATCCCAACTCACCTATTATCGTGGATGAGCCAGGAGATATGGAAATTGACTCTACTCTTATCCCTTCCGCTAGTCTTCTTACCACTGTTATATCCCCACCATCAACCACTCCTCCTCCCACTATCACTTCATCTCATCCATATACTTTCACCACTTCATTCATTTCCGTTGAGAAAGTGGTTGAGTTTATGAAAGACTCTGAGCAATGTCATCAAGTGATTTACCTTTCTTCACAGCAGCATGACCTTATTACTTTTATTCCGACCCTTTCTCTTCTATTAATTTCGTAGAATCAAAAGGCTATTGTCCAATCAAAATCCTTACCGTAAGACCAATAAGAACATTCAGTTGTTAGTGTCCATCCGCTACAATCGCAACTTCCACTAGAAGACATGGTCTCAGTTGACACCCTTAGTACCAGGTCTTCACCGCACTTGTTTTAGTTTATTCATGCTTCGGTTTATCAGTTGGAGAATCGGTTGGTTCAGACAGAGACTACGTGCAATGATATTCAATTCACCTATGAAGAACATCAACATCAGCTCAATGTTGCTGCCATAGTCCAAACTCAGTTTCATTTTGAGAAAAATATAGATTAGAGACTCGGATAAGTGATGTTCATTCCCAACTGTAGTCACTATGGCCTCCTCTTTCTCCCTATGTTGAAGCATAGCCTTAATATCTCACCGCATGTTCCCCTACCTAATG
Organism: Pinus tabuliformis; assembly: GCA_031772625.1. Lineage (NCBI taxonomy): Eukaryota > Viridiplantae > Streptophyta > Pinopsida > Pinales > Pinaceae > Pinus > Pinus tabuliformis. The sequence continues at coordinate 52,025,879 of CM062819.1, forward strand.
TCGCACTTTTGTTGAAGTGGTGTGCAAGCAACTAGTTACCAAACATACCAAGCTCCAAGACACTGTCACCACTATGAAACAATATTCATTAGACCCTTCGGTGTGTTATCAATCTTATATTGTTGATAACATTCAGACTGCCACTTCTTTCCGTGCCACTTTACCACATATTATGAAGGAGTCTTAGAATATTTTCTACCAAATTTCAAATGGCAGTGGCGTTCTTGCGAAGAAGAATGAAACTCTTTATCCCTTGCGTGAGAATGTTCATCAACTATTCCAGCAATCACTTGTGACTACTAATCTAGAATTAAAGAAGTAACTCCTTGATCAAGTTAACGTTATAGATGCCCAAATCAACCAATTTGAAGATGTGGCTCAAGAAAAAAAGTGAGTTCTCCATGACCTTTGTCTAGAAGAACAGTAACACTTCCTCACTTTGAGCACACTCTCTATTATTGTTGATTAGCAACTTTAGGAACTCATGCAGTTACAACCCACTGATCTTAGTGCACAGACAGTGGAAGAATTTTCAAGAAATTTTTTTACCCTGTTGGACTCATGGAACTCCTTTGTTTACTCCTATACAACATTCAAACTGTGGGCCCTTCAAAACATTTCAGAGTTAGCTCATTTGTTTGAAGGTATCACAACTGATCCAAGTGGAAGCCACTCTCCACAGAGTTTAGATCTAGCAGCAAAAACACATTGACTCGAGGGCGAGTTAATGGGTTGTGTTCAGGGCATGTTGGGTCCTTCGTTTTTTGAAGGAATAATAGTCGAGGAGGAAATTTTGGACAAAGTTTCTAGAAACAGAGCATTGGAAAATCAAAGCGGCAGCGGAATACTTGTTTTGGGACTTGCGCAATGGAAAATAAGGGCACGCACCGAAGAAGCTCAAGCCAATTTCGATACAATCAACGTAGAACCAAGGTAATGGCCCTAGGTATGGAAAACCATGGATCAAGCAAGTGAGGGACCAAAGACTAGATTAAGTGGGCACAACTATAGAAGAGGATGAAGAGCAACGAGAAACAAGTTTTGACAAATTGGAAAAATTTTAAATAGTTTTGTGGAGTTTGGACAATGCTGTAGAATTGAAATTCTCTACAAAGTTTAGATTTTGTTGTAATGTTATATAAGGGAGAACTACTACTTGTATCCATATCGAGATATTTCTTGATCCATTTTGATAGCTTCTTTGAATTGTAATGTTGGCCACAAGTCTGTAATGTGTCGCAAGTTATAAGGGATAACAGTTATTGTAATCCGGCTCTATTGTTTTAATAATAAAAGGAGAATGGGAGTTCTATCAATTGTTTGTGCATATATTCACTTCTTTTAAAAAATTTCCGTTTATGTTTATTTCTAGTTAAATGCATGAGTTAAATAGCTGCAAATGAATGATTTAATGGTTTCACAGGTTGCTTAGGTAATTAAATGTATATCCCTTACACATTTCTATGGTTCTGGATTGGTTCTGGATTGCCTCAAGTGATATGCGCCTTTGTTCCAAGGGAGTTAAAATGTTTGTGAAGTGCTAAATTATGAACAGGCTTTTTGTTGGCACCCTAGGTTGAATCCTCGGTCAAACTCAATTTAAACTTTTATGCCAACAATCTTCAATTTTTTCTTCTTCTCTTTGTGATCTGGGTTTTTTGTTGCTATGAGATCCCTCTCCTTCAAGGTCAATGACATTTGTGTCTCCTCTTTTCAATCCTTTTTATGAAGGAAGGGGAGTTTCAACCTCCATACTTCTATGTGCTTCAACCAAGCCACCATTTTCCAACTTCTCCAGCTCAGGTATTGATTCATGTGCATAAGGGGCATAGGAATTCTCTATTCTCCTTTATGAGATGACTTGATGTGGATCATAGGACCATTTTTCTCCTTGTTGGTGTTAGGGCCTAGATTTACCTCAGGCTGAAAAGGTAGATTCTAGGTCCACATCAAACCACGCTCAGCCTCGTAGCTAGCCCTACGAGGACAGGAGAGGGCTCTCTCCGGGTCAATCTCAACAAAAGATAATCAATAGGATTTGAGATGACTTGAAATGAATACTAATTTTAGGCTAGGTAATAAGTGCAAGGATTTGATTTGATTTTTTGGGAGTTTTGTTGGAATCAAGGGAAAGGCAGCTTTGGGTCTGGGGATGAGGCCAAATTTTTGCAGAGTTCCGGTTGGAGCAAGGTAGGCAGTAGTTTTGATGCTTTAGATTAAATTAATGGATACAAAAGACCGCTGAGGAGCTGAAGAGGGCAAGAGGCTGCAAGAATCCTCTCCAAACAGATGGAAAGCATGTACAACTAAACAAAGTTTAAGGCAGAGCACAACAAAATCATGAATTCTACCTTTGTCACTCAATTTGTTTAATTTCAGAAGCAAAGAGAAGGGAAATGGCATACATAAAAAATCAATGAACTTACAATTACATGAAGAAAAACACCATCAAAACACAGAGCCACAAGGATCCCAACAAGTGCTGCAAAACCCTGGTCTTTCCTTTGCCAAAAATGTTGAAAATGAATGTACAATGAAGTGCCAAACAATCCCAAGTGTCCAACCCTGAAAAATCACTGAGAAATTACTATGATATAGGCAATATTAACTCCTTCCCATGCCTCTAGGGGTCGAGCTCATCATTCTAGGAGCTGTTTCAACCATATCTAAACAAGGAACTAAAAAATAGGCAATGAAACAGCTTGCCTCTATATGTTAGGAAACTGATTCTTTCAGTTGTTTTTCACTTTTTAGTGAATGAATCTACATGGATGAGTAAAAATGTGCCAAAATTACATAAAATTCATGAATTTACATCAAGATAAATCAAGAGTTACATGAAAAAGTGAAACTAGTCAAAACTGGGCGAAATTCTAAGCTGGAGAGTGAAAAATAGGCCAAAATTCTCTATGCGCCGCACCCAAAACCGGTATGCGTAGCACAACTTTGGAGCTGATTTTGAGGTACTTCCTGAAGTCCAAATTGAGCTCATGATAGCTCGTTGGAAATCCCTACCTGTCTAATTTCCAACTCAAGTGTAATTTCTAGATTTGGATGTTATTTGCTCCTCCAAAACTTCAATCTCCCAAGACTGCTTCCTGTGGGTGCAAAAGGTGGCAGAGAGGTCATTTTTAGGGTGTTTTTGACCCTTTAGGCAACCCAGAACTTGATGAAATCCTTAGGTAATTCATGAGCATGCATTAATTTTTATAAAAAATCCAAAAATACAAAGTTTTCCTCCAGAGGATGTCCCAATTATAAGCGCGCGCCAAGTGGCGTTATGCGTTGGGCAGAAAAATCTATTTTGAAGCCAAAAAAAAAAAACAAAATTGACAAAATTTTCTCCAAATTTGTTGAAATTTGGAATGAAGATCCATCATCAAGTATCATGCTCAGCCAAAAAGGCTTCAGCCAAGATTCGGAGTCTATCCTCCCTTTTTCGACGTTTTAGTGTCCTCTTGGTGCATGCAGTTTCAGTGGTGGAAATCACTGTCTTGTTCATATGATATGTCGGTGTCCATCTCCATGGTGCTGCAAGGTGTATGTCAAGTGTATGTTTGGTTTGTTGAAAATGAGAAATGAGAACTTGGTGTCTTTATCTCCAATTTCCAACTATGTGCCAAATGTGTGCCAAAGGGAAAAGACTGTGGGAGAAATAGGACAGCGGGAACAAGGACTGTAACCAAGTGAAATTTTCCCTTTTAAAACTTCTGATTTGTCAAATGTGGAGACAATGGGACAGTCACTTGATTGTTTGGGGTTTAGGGATTTTACAAATGAGATGGGGAAATAGGAATGATAGGGAATGATGTGACTTAGGGATAGGAAAAAGGGGCTTAGGAGTGAATGACCTTGAGGATGTAAAGGAAATGAACAACAGGTGGGGAATGATAATATAACACTGATATATCACTAATGGGAAAGGAACAACAGACAGGGAATGGAATACTTGGCACCAAAGTTACTTTGAAACACCATTTCAAAACCCAAAGGAGCAGTTTTGACAAGAAGGTAAGGTTTATATTTTCAACCTCCAAACTTCCAAATTCCTCCCTCCAAACAACACGCAACACCAGCTAAAATCAATGACAAGAGCTCACAAACTACTTGGAGCAAAAATAATTGAGTCGTTTTGCACATTTTATGAAGAAATGGTGAGAATCTGCTTTGGAGGCTCTGTGTGACACGCACAAACCCAGTGCGCGACGCCTCCTGGATGCACCGCGACAGTGCAATTCTACACAGTGAAAATTGGCCCAATGCGCCGCGTGGCCTATGTGTGCTACGCCTTCCTCCAATGTGCCGCGCGCACTCCAACACACAGTCTTGGCTTTCAAACACAAAATTCACTCTTTCCCAACTTAAGTTGACTTCAATTGATCTCTTGGCATACCAATGGGTGTTTCAAACAATGAAAATATCTTATACAGTGATGGGTTTGATTTTTGTTTCTCAAAAACCCACTTTCTTATGTTTTAGTTTTGGCACTTTTTCATTTTTATACAGCTCTATTCTTTTTGTTTCCTCTTTGATTTTTGGCTAAAATGATGAAACTTTTGTCAATTTTTCGCAGGGATGATGGCATTGAGTTTCGGCAAAGGATGACTAGGGCTGCATCTGAAATATCCAAGAACTGAAAATTTTGAAATTTACATGGCAATTTATTACAAAAGACGAAATGTCGAATTTTCTTCAAAACAGAGTTTTGAAGAAAAGTCATAGTCTAGCAATATGACGATGAAATTTTTGAAATAAAAACTTGTTTAGAACCTCCCTCTGGCCTGCTGGCATTATTGGAAACTTTGAAGACAAAATTTGCGAAACCCTAGCCCTAATGACTGAAATGACTCTTGGCTGACCAAAAGACCATCCATAATGACTGTAAAATTGACTTTGATGAACTTTGATGATCAGACACAAACCAGCAGGTACATGACATGAGGGAAGTATGGAGACAAGACCCTTCCGTCAGAATATCGATGCTCCTAATGGAATGCAGATGATCGAGCTGAATGCGACACAAAATGAAATGCAACAAAAGAGGTTTTGATCTCTGACGGAGGGCTGAAAAGACCGACTCTAACAGTTGGAAATTCATTTATTGTAACAAATTTTCAACCTTCTCAGCTACTTTCCTACTATTAACAATGAATGGACCAACATTCCTTGGAAATTTGAATAGATATCCTTTCTTGGTTGGAACAAAATGTATTTGGTCTACATTCAAACTTAGCCTGATAATTTCCAATGCAAATATCCTCATAGGCACAAAATATGGAATCCTATAAGGAAGAAACTCTACTCCATATAATCTGATTTCTACATAATATTCAAATGAAAAACAATCTCCAACTTTCAGAGCTTTGCTTAAAATCAAAAGAGATTGAGCCTTTGGTAAAATCCTAGGAGGGGTAGAATTATTGATAACTTTGTAAACAATAGACATGAAGGAAGAAATATAATAGGAAAACCCCTCATTGTTTGGTTGGCTTCTGACCAGATCAGTTCAATTTACAACTATCTTTTTTTTTATTGACATCGAGAACATTTAGTCCTAGGTCCATAAATTGTTCAATATGCACATATAGGAAGAGATACACTAATAATGAGGAAAATATAAAACACCCAGTAATGCTAAAATTAAGGAGATATGTATTAATGACTTGCTCCCAAAATGTAGGAATATTCAGCACCACATTAGGTTGCATCATCAAGTGAAATAACTCCATAGCTTGGAAATATATCACTGAAGTCTCATCCATGCCCAAAATTCTCATGATTAATTGCAACATAGACCTGACACTTTTAGCAAAACAAGTTGGATGAAATTGGGTGGATTCTGAAGGTGTAACTACATTGGGAGGAAAAATATAACTATATAACTTGTTACAGTCTTGTACTAACAGATTATGATAGGTTGACAAGGGGGTTTCAACAGAGAAAGAAAGATATGGTATGATTGTGGAAAGTCCAAAGCTTGGTGAATTAATAGTGAAGAAACTTGCAAAATATTCTCTCCTAAGGAATTCATAACATAACATTGTTGAGGATACAAAGATGAGGTAAACCAAGTGACAAACTATGGGAAAGTATTGGTTTGGTATGGCTTTGGTTCCTCAGGGGGTAGTTTAAATTCAACAATTCAGCATTATCTTAGGTCTATAGTGAGTTGTAGTTGATGGTACTGGATGCCACCAACAATAAATGGGTCTCCTCGATATGAAGTCTTAATTAGACCTCACTCTTTTTGGAGTAGCAGCCTTAACCAGAAAATAAGGTTGGTAACCATAATTTTAAATATTTTCCTTAGCTGCAATAAAAAACACAGGAGAAACACATTTACTTTCGTGATAAACAAGTAAGTTAGCCTTGTGATATATTCAATTGCAAAGTGTATAATGGTTCTTTCATAGAAAGGAAAAGAAAGTGAGTCTTTAAGATAAAAGTAATAGTACTATCCTAACAAAGACACCATCATATATATGAAATAATTGTTAATAATCTTGTGAAATAGTTCACAAAGAAATAACAATCATGAAAGAAAAAGACACATGATTCAAAGATGCATATTAAAACCAACAAAGTAGTTCATATTCATTAGTATGTATAAACATAAACATAAGCTACAAATAATGAACAAATAGTCTCACAAGTCACAACAATTCATGACATTTTTATGAAAAGTGTGTCGGGTCCACGAGATTCGAATTATGAAGTGAAAGTCCCAAGATACACCATTACAATGATACAACACTAGTTCCAATAGTGGAACATTAAGAAACTACTTGCTTCTCAACTGCTTAATCTTCTCTCTTATGCATACCTTGAGAATCCAAGTTGAAAAGTCCTTAGCTTGAGCTATGAGGGTTTATATATAACAAATGAGGTGACTCTCCACTGATCCGGATTTAGACAGGAACGCAATAGATTACAGAGATAACCATAAATACAGATATGCAGCAGAAATAATACTTCATTTCATTAATGGAAAATACTGAAATATGCTTACAACCAGAAATGGAAATAAACCAGCTAGGGCGATGGTAGCTTATCTCTGAGAAGAGATGTGCGGCTACATGCCTCTGAACTGTTCTAAAACTGTGTTACAATGAGGCTCGAAGGCCTATTTATTGTTGAGAAACAATGGAAAACCCTTCACATCCCGAAACCTAACCCTAGAAGATGAAACGCCAAATTGTGGGCCCCGTTTGGGTAAATTGGTACATCAATTTCCCGGGGTCGTAACTTTGGCATACGATCTCCGTTTGACGCGTATGATAGCTCGTTAGAAAGATCTATCTGAGTACTACCACTTTGGGAGGCAACATTTGTCCATGGACCCATGTTGCCCCAGATTCCCAAAAAAACGTCGTTTAGGGCCTCAAAACGGCTCCGGAAGTTCAGGACCCGAAAAACTGCTAAAAATAGTAAACTGTGCTACAAGTTAGGAAACTGAAAAGACTGAAAGAGACAGTTGTGGGGGTCCAAATGGGATAGGTGGGTGGCCACCAACATCCACCTGGATCATTCCTCCCCCCTTAGGAAGCAATGGTCCCCATTGCGTTGAGTTCCTCCATCTGCTGAACTTGTCCTGCAATCTCTAATGTGTCCAGTGATGGTGGGAAGCATGGTCGACGATGGTCCACATTGAACATTTTGTGCAGGAGAAGGAATGGAGGAATGATGTGCTCCAAAGCATTGTTCCCCATAGCCTTGGTACTGCTGTAAGGACCATGTCGGAGTGATCTGAGCTTCTGATGGGTTCTGGTAAGGCGTTCTTTCTGTCGATGCAACCAGACTTTGTTGCCCACCTGAAACTTGTGTGGTACCCATGTGGGTGAGGAGAAGTTGTTCCTGTGTTTTGTCATGACCGTATACCTTTGCTGCTGCTGCTGCGTGGAGGAACCCTTTGCAGGGGTCATGGATGTAGCAACGATCTTCCCCTTACTTTGGGAGTGAACTAGACAGATGAATTTCATGGTCTGTGATATGAGCTTGCTGCCTTTTTTGGTAGTGATCAAAGATGTGGCAGTAGGTGGGGCTACCTCTGGTATCTTGTATAATGAATTACTCAAAGAAATAATGACAGCACGAGGCCTTGACTCATACACAGCATGTCGCCTCCACAAGTATGGCTGGCCTAATAATACATCACAAACATCTAGAGGTGTAACATCACACAATACCTCGTCTGTGAAGGGCTTGATGCTGTATGGAAGGCGACACTGTTGGTGAACTTTCAGATCTCGTCCTTCGTGAAGCCACCCGATACTGTACGGCTGTGAGTGTGGTGTAGTCGGTAGGCCCAACCGCTTCACAACCTCTGCTGAAATGAGGTTCTTTTGGCTACCACTGTCGACAATGAATTGTAGCGGCGAACCCTTCACCCACATCTGTGAGTGGAAAAGACGCTCCCCCTCTTCTGGATCTGCAGGTTCATTCTTCTGGATCTTGGCAGTGGCAACAGTGGCGCTGGGATCCGCATCAATGATCTGCTTCCCTTTACCATTCCCCGTGTCAGGTTCTGGCTCAGGGTCAGAACATGCCTCTGATTCAGAAGCCTTCAACTCGGCCACCAGCGACTGCTTGGTCCGACACTCACTTGTGTTATGAGTGGGACTCTTGTGGAACTCACACCACTTCCCTGTGTCCTTCTTCGGCTTCATGGTGTTGTTCTTTTCTTGCGGCTTCGACAGGTTGTCTTGGGTCACCCCGCCTTGGCTTTGTCCTTTGGGCTTCGAATTTGTAGATCCAAAGTCTCGCTTCTTCTGTTTTAACTTTTGCTCGTTTTTGACAGCGTATCGGTATGCTGTGCCGAGTGAGGAGATGTTCAAAAACCCCATCTCTTCCTGGATGTATCTGTGTAGGCAGTCGCAGTATTTGAGTACTAGATGCAGCTCAGAATCTTTGATACCCAACTGTGTGCGAAGGGTATGAAAAATGTTTGTGAACTCTAGCACATCTTGGTCTCGTCCCTGCCGCAGTGTGGTCCATTTGATGTATTTGTCCTCATAGCTTCCGACAGGGTAGTACTGCTCCTTGATGGCATCCCGAAAGTCATTCCAAGTGGGTGCGGCTGAAAATAGTGATCCAGTACTTTCATCCTTCTGCTCGCAGTAGGTTTCCCACCAGTCCTTGACGTGGGGGGCTACTTTGAGAAGAGCGAAAACAATCTTTTCCTGACTTGAAAATTCATGAACAGAATAATACCCATCTAGCAGATTTAACCATTTATCTACAGCATCTGCGTCTATTTTACCCTCGAAGATGGGGATTTCAAAATTAGCTTGTACCTTAAACGGCGTGGCATTTCCAGAGTCGCTGTTGGAAGCCGATGCATCGCCTCTGGGTAGCCGCTGAAGGATCTGCGCAAAGCTGTCCAGCATCGCGTTCCTTTGCCGCTCGAGGGCTTCTTCGAGCAAGATTCTGATAGGATCTCCTACCCCCTCGTCTTTCTTCTTATCTGCCATGGGAGGCCGTCAGGATTTTCGAGGCTGGTCTTGCAAAGGTTCGACCAGTTCAAGCCCTAACTCCTTATATCCCGACCTCGTTGGGGACATGCAAAGAAAAATAGAGAAAAAGCAGACCGCTCTGATACCACTGATCTGGATTTAGACAGGAACGCAATAGATTACAGAGATAACCATAAATACAGATATGCAGTGGAAATAATACTTCATTTCATTAATGGAAAATACTGAAATATGCTTACAACCAGAAATGGAAATAAACCAGCTAGGGTGATGGTAGCTTATCTCTGAGAAGAGATGTGCAACTACATGCCTCTGAACTATTCTAAAACTGTGTTACAATGAGGCTCGAAGGCCTATTTATTGTTGAGAAACAATGGAAAACCCTTCACATCCTGAAACCTAACCCTAGAAGATGAAACGCCAAATTGTGGGCCCCGTTTGGGTAAATTGGTACATCAATTTCCCGGGGTCGTAACTTTGGCATACGATCTTCGTTTGACGCGTATGATAGCTCGTTATAAAGATCTATCCGAGTACTACCACTTTGGGAGGCAACATCCGTCCATGGACCCATGTTGCCCAGATTCCCCAAAAAACGTCGTTTAGGGCCTCAAAACGGCTTTGGAAGTTCAGGACCCGAAAAACTGCTAAAAATAGTAAACTGTGCTACAAGTTAGGAAACTGAAAAGACTGAAAGAGACAGTTGTGGGGGTCCAAATGGGATAGGTGGGTGGCCACCAACATCCACCTGGATCATCCACCTCCCTTGTGACTCTTGAGCTTCCCTCATGACTCTTGAGCTCCAATGTGACTTTTCAAATTCCTTTATGACCCTTGACCTTCTATATGACTCTTCACATTCTATATGTGACCCTTGGGCTTCCACATGTTTACATTTTCTCATTTTTTAAAAATTACATCGACAAATGATGTGGAAAAATACAATGACGCATGAGACTCTTATAGTGACACTTGGACAAGCCATGACTTGGAATTTATGACATCGAACTTCATTGTAAAATGTCAATTCCAATATTTTCTTCTTACTGCCATCTTTGTATCTTCATGGTAGGTCTTGCATATACTCCATCTTCATCCTCCAACAGGTTGATTGATAGGGAGTCTTCAATGTGATATTGATCTTCCTTCTTCTATCGTAATTTGGTGTCTCTTTGTTTCTTTACTTGATGATCTTTTTTGTTTCATCTCTACAAGTGTATGCTCGCATGATCTCCTTGGAATCCTCCTTGGACATCATCCTGTCAAGTCAAGATAACAGTACTTGCAAATGGGATTCACTCAAGAAAATATGACATCAGTTCCAAAATCTCCTACTCCAACTTATTCTTCATGCAACATAGTGGCCTTGTTGGGATAATGTGTAGGGTTGAGGAGGAGGCTCAAGGATTGTGCAGTTCATAGGAACAAGAGATAGAGGTTAGGGTCTAGGATCTAGGACTTCATAGTGCATAGTGATTGAGGATCAAGGAGGCAAGATTGTGGAGTTGAGAGAGCCAATGATGTAGAGAGGGATGTTTTCTCAGTATTATTATGTAGTGCGCAGTTATGGAAAGAATGAGACAATTGATTGTGTAGTTGAGAAAGTCAAGGACGGAGGTAGGGGCTAACTGCTGACTGAGAATGTGAAGTGCACAATGGAGGCCTGATTGGGTAGAAATTTTGTAGTGAGAAAGTGCAAGAAGTAGGGATTGGACACTGGGACTGCGCAATATGTAGTGTGAAATTCCAGGAGGCAAGGATGGTTGACTGGGGCTTGAGACTTTGTAGTTCATAGTTCAGGAAGGCATGATGAAGAGTGGCTAGTCGGGTAAGTTTTAAGGACAGGAAAGCTTCATGAATGACTAAGTAAGGGATCAATGAGATAAAAGATGAGACTAGAACATGTAACAAGACTTGAATATGATCACACACTTACAAATGATCAACCACATAAAAATAAGACACCTAACACCAAAAATCAGCATGCATCCATTGAAATCATAGCAAAATGACACTTACCTTCAAGTGTGACACTTAAGATACATCATGCAACACTAGTGTTGATTGCAACAAGAAAGTGCATAGTACTTTATGAATAGGTCCAATACATATCTCTATGATAGATAGAACCCATTAGTATGAGAGAAAACACTAATTTTTCCTCTTAAATATCTTCTATAAATCCCTTTCACAAAGAGTGACACTTCCCTTAACAAAAGACGACACTTGGAATTTCTTCACAAAGAGACTTGGAAACTTAGAAAACAAGTATGGAATGAATTTAATAACTAAAAATGATAGTTCACATGGTCAAAGGAAGGCTCCAATTTTTGAGTATAGGACAAAATTTGGAGGGTATTGTAGCAACAACAACTCTTGGCGACACACTAGTAGAATCTCGGCTTCGCATTATGCACAAGGTCTAGTATTTTAGGAAGTACTGAATCATTGTGTGGATTACCTTGGCTTCTCCAATTAATCTAGTTATGGATGTAGTCTCTTCCATCCCCTTTCTTGGCTAAACACATTTACAAAGCTTTCCATATCACATTTTTTGAAATGGGATAAGGGTAATATGTAGTTGTGAGTTTGAAATGATCAGAGTTTTAGTTTCATCTCCAGTGTTTATCCACTACTACTAGACTTGTTCAGTACCCCGATGAGGTCACTACAAGAACAAAATCATTGCTTCACTACCAACGATCTTTTTCAGTACCCCGACAAAGTTACTTTCTTCACCTCCCTGCATAGGAAGCCTTACTCTTCTTTCACCCATTATTTTATTTCAAGATGCTCATTGGCATTTTATCGACATTGATATCGCCAAGGTGCAAGAGGGATCTTGAATTATCAAGAGCCAGAGAGGGTTTTCCTTCAAATATTGTTATATACCACTACAATTAATATTCTCATGATTATTTTTACCCTTTCCCTTCTCTACTTGATTGAGTGGGCATGCAAAACACCATTTAATTATAATACTGAGTCAAGGAATGAAGATCCTAATATAGGTACGGGTATCGTGGTTCAAGTCAAATATTTTTGTTTGAATGGGTCATATTTTCCATTTGGACATCATTAACCTTAAATATATGAGACCCAAGAAAATAAGAGGGACTGAAATTTAACCAAGTGTTGTTGTATCTCACAAATCCATTTAAAATTTCACCACATCTGTTAGAGTCAGGAAAACACTTTCAAAAAAGGTTTTATTTACAGAACTAACAAAAAAGAGGACGATAGAAAGGAATCAACATGACGTGAATGAAACAAACAAAAAAAGGGACAAGGAAATAAATATGTGCATAGAGTCCATAGGAAATAAATATGTGCAAGGACACAACCCTAGGCTGCTATTGGAAATAATGTTTGAGATCTTAGCCATTAACAGGAGGAGAGTCCATATTCCCATCTAAGGATTGAATACGATAATTATGGTGGCCAAGATTGTCATGCACAACAAAGGGTCCAATCCACAGGGATTAGAACTTAATGTGTTTACCTTTCTCTTCATGGGCTTTGTCCCACTTTAATACTTGGTCTGCCACATCAAACTTCTTGTTCCCTATAGATTTATTGTCAAACCAGAACTTGATACAGTTTTGATGGATAAAAAAAAATTCTTAGGTATTCCTTTTTTCTTCCTCTAACCTCAAAAGGGTGTTTATCCTTCTCTAAACAACAAGACATGGTCTGCCTCGGGATTCTTAAGAGAATTGAAGGGTCGGGAGGTATATGTTCACAGGAAGGGTAGCTTCTCTTCCATACACGAGAAAGTAAGGAGAAGTTTTCAAAGAGGGATTTAGTGTGACACGGTCAACCCACAAATCATTCACCAATGCATTATGCCAATTCACTTTCTCGGAGTAAACTATTTTCTTAATGATCTAAATTAAATTCTTATTAGTATATTCAGCTAAATTTATTTCCCTAAGGGTAGTAATTATATGAGTGATTTAAAATAATACCATTCTCTAGTGCAAAATCATAAAATTTTAGCGATGAAAAGTAAGTTTCATTATTGAAAACAAGTGACATAGGAATGCCAAACTTGGTGATGTTATTATGCTTAAGGAAGTTGATGACTTCCTGCTTGTTCACGTGTTTCAACAAAATTTCCACCGAGTAAAATAACTTGTAGTAGTTAAGATATACGGGTGTTTCTTTGATGAATGTGGAAAATTTTCACCAATAACATCCAATCCCCACTGTTGAAAATTTTCTTCAATGAAAATGGGTTACAATGGGGTGTCGGACTTCTTATCATGACCAACACACCTTTGAAAAACAAGACATTTATAGGAGTAGGCATGAGCATCCTTAAATAATGTGGGCCAATAATAACTAGCCTACATGAAATTTTGTGCATTAGTATCACCTATATAGTGCCTACCTATTGGCCCATCGTGAAGGTCTTTCAACACCCTTTCTACATCCTGTTCTTCTAGGCATCTGAGCAGGACACTATTGTGGTGTTTCTAAAAAATCACACCATGTACAATTTGATATAATAAGGCTTTAAGTCATATAGCCTTTTCTTATTTTTCTGATAAATGCAAGGGTAAGATGTTTTTCTCTAGATATTGTCACATGTTAGTGTACCGAGACGTGGCTATGTTTGTAGGGGTAGCTTGTTCAATATTATACATTTTGATTTCTTGTTCCCATCTAGAAGATTCCTCTTCTGCTAAATTAACTACTTATTGTGCAAGCCGACAGAGACCATGGCCTTTTATTTTGTTAACTAGATTAAATTCTAGATCAGACTCTTGAAGGCTTGTTATCCAGTTCACTCTCCTCTCATCTAAATCTTGTTATACAAAAAACAATCTAACCACTAGGTGAGGCACAAAGATGATAAACTGGCTTTTCTAGAGGTAAGGCCCGAAGTGCTTCACCACCTTGTATACCACATAAGCTTTCTCATCAATATTAGGATAATTCAATTCAGATCCCGATAAACCAATGCTCATAAAATATATGGGCCACTCATTTCCTTAATTGTCCTTCTGAGTAAGGATGAATGCAATTGATGTGTCAGAAGAAAAATTATGCAACAAGAAATGTTTGTTAAAATCTAGACTATACAATGTTGGGGCACCAACGATCGCTCGATTAATCTAGGCGAAGGAATATTTCTCCCTTTGGTCCCACTTGTAGTTTTCATCCTTCCTAATCATCTCTTGTAATGGCTTAACAATTTGTGCATAATCTAAGATGAATTTTCAGAGGTGTTAGTGTCAGTCTTTGAAAGCCTTCCACCAGCGATCAAACATGCTCTTACAAAGTGATCTTAGGGTGTCAAAATCAAATTTTGTCATTTCAGTGAGTCTTCAAGTAAAATTTGGTCACTAGGTATTAGGTCTAGGATTTTCACTCCTTTCAAATTTTTCGAAGTGTCAGTCCATGTCACCATTCAGCTGAGTGTACCATCATTCAAAAAGTTTTCATCATCCTTTCAGGTTCCAATGGGTCATTTTACGCCTTGTTCGTGCTTCAGTTGTACTTGGGTAAGGCTCATTTCCCTCTCCTAGGGTTTTGAAGGTAATTTCTCTTAGATGGTTAAATCATCAACAAAACTTGTATCCTGATGTTAGTATACCTTCCCCTATCCTTAATATACCTTCTTAAGCACTTCCCATCACTGATATCCCTCAAATTTATCATTTTCCCACAAACCCTAGCTTATTGCTACAATTTGACAATTTTCTAGGCTAGGCCTGTGTTTTTCCATTTTGGACCCCTTCCCCTCACTCAATATTTGAAATTCCACTTTCCCCTGCTTCCTAACATCCCTCCCTATTTTCCAAAATTTTCTCAAGAATTTAGAAGCCCCTTATCCCCTTCATTTCCCTTCATTTCTACAAATCCCCTGTTCCACATATCGGGATAGGTTTTATTCAAATGATGTTTCTGAGAAATAGAAGATGAATTTGACAAAAGTGAGGGAGGTTTTTGTCCATCATTGACCCAAGAAGAAAACTGTCTTTCAGTTTTTACACAGGTTTCATGGTTTGGGAGAAATGTCGAAAACATCATTTGCCTCAGGAGGGTTGATGCACCTCTAGAGTGACCTTGGTAAAATCATTTTTTCTCCTAGATGGAATGACCAAATGACTTGCTTGATAAGTCAACTGATAATTAGACGCAAATATCTTTCCAATGAGCTATGATGAGATCAATTTGGAGTTCAGGAACAGCTTAAAAAGTTGACTGCAATAGCACTATTGATTTTGGCAGTCTCATTCTACACATTTTGACCAGTCTTGGGAGATTGGACTTTTGACAGGGAAAATTAACTCCAAATTGCAAAATTCAAGATGTTCTAGAAAGTAGACTCGACAAGCTTTCCAACAAGATATCCTACACCCAATTTGGACATTAGGAAAACCTCCAAAAGTGGTCTGCAAAACGGCGTTGCGCATCTAAGGCCAGCGCTACGCACCTGGGAGGCACTGCGCACCTGGTAGTCATTCTCAGTGTTAAATTACACGGGTGCTACGCACCTAGGTGAGGCACTGCACACCTAGCAGGCAAGCCCCAAATCGCTCCAAATTGCCCAATTTTCCTCAAATCATACAAGTTTACCTCTTTGCAAGTAAGTACATCAGTGTTTCTTGATGAAAAGGGTTTTTACATCAGGTTTTGGTGATTCTTTCACTCATAAAGTCAAAACCCTAGTTTTCACACAAATTATCTTATAAATTTGACAAGCTCACTCTATTATTGTTTTCCTATCCAATCCATTTTTCTATTGTTCCCTAAACCCCATTCCCTCATATACTTTCCCTAAATCCCATTCTCACATGAAAATTTCCAAAACCCTATACATTCTCCCCAAAACCCTACACACTTTATCCTACATACATCTCTAAACCCTACACTATCCCCAAACCCTACTCACTCCCTAAATCCCATTCACACTCCTATTCACTCTTGCCTACTCATCCATAAAATCTCTTCATGCTCATCTTTCATTCATCCACCCTGTCTCTTCATTCACCACAAGTGATCACAGCTATAAAAACAATGGAAAGAGACAATGAATATGAGCTTGAAGAGGAAACACTCAGTGATAATTCCATGGAGAGACATAAGCAGAAAAGCAAGGGAAAAAGTAAGGGCAAGAAAAAGATGCAAGAGAAGGATCATAGTGATGAGCAGGAAAGAGATTTCAATCTTATTGATCATGAGGAGTCACAGCAACATTTTACTCATCAAGGAGTTGACATCATTGATTTGGAAGCTCAGGATCCAAAGATTGTCAAAGACATGATCATAAAGGAACAAGAGGCTGAAATAAAATCCTTGTCAGATAACTTAGAGATGGTTAAGTTCATCATCAGGTATTTGGAACAGGAAAACAAGCAACTGAGTGACAAGCAAATCCTCATGGAGCTGGAAATAGTCAAAACAAAATAGGTAAAAGGCCAAGAAGGCTAAGGTCAAGTTGACTTCAATTGAACAAGAGATTGAGAATGACAGGGAAACTTGGCTTGAGAGGGTTAATATAAACCTTTAGGGGCTGAGTGAGAAGGCCAATAGAGACAAGAAGATGCTTCGTCACATGGCCTACCACTACATGACTTGCAACAAGATTTGCAACATAAGAATGAGGAAGCTTAAGGCTAGGTTGAGGAAGGCCTTAAGGAGAAAAAAGGAGCAAGACAAGTTGAAAATTTTGGCTGAAGCCTCACTAGCCCATCAAAGAAACTAATGGTGGTGCCGTGTGCCAAATCTGGGCAAGTTTTGATAAATTTTTGTCATTTTCAAATTTTGAAATTTTGAACATAGAAAATTGTCCTAGGTGCATAGCGCCACTGGCACTGCGGTGGCGCTACGCTTTTCCATGGATAACTTTTTGGAGGAATGGCTTATATATATAGATTCAGCATGATGAGAGCATCAAATCCAGAAAATCGCAGCAATTTTGGAGCAAATCTAGGTCACCAAAAGGGCAAAAAACTACCAAAATATGACCTCTCTACCTCTTTTTGGACACATAGAAGTAGCTTTGGGAGATTTCACCTTTGAGGGGGAAAATGACCTCTAAATGACAAAATTCAAGATGTTCCAGAAATTATATAGGAAGACCTTTCCAATGCGCTATCGTGGGCTCAATTTGGCCAAGGGGAAGGCCTCCAAACGTGGCTGTGAAGCGGCGCTATGCACCTGGCCAGTGGCGCTGTGCATAGAGCTAGTTTGCCCAAAAAATCCAGTTTTCGCCTAGTTTCTCTGCAAGTTTACTTTTTCTCTCTTCATGGATGAATTTATGATTGTAATTAATGCTATGATATGTATATGTAATTGTGAAATGATCTTAGAGGGTAGATTCATCAGTTTGAGGTGGTTTGGGGGTCAATGAATCAGTTTCCATACTTATAGAGGCAAGTTGTTTGATTGCCTATATTCCAGTTCTTAGTTGGGAAATGGTTGAAACAACCCCTCTTCTCATGGATTCGACCCCTGAAGGTCAGGATAAGAAGTTTAGATGTCTATATTATGTGTTTTCTTGGTCATTTGGTGAGGTTTGACTCTCTTGGATGCTCTGAGCTACATTATACACCTTTATCAGCAGTTTGGCAAGGAAATAAACCAGGATTTGCAACTATTTTTAAGGGATACTTGTGGTATGGTATTTTTGCATGGTTTCTTCTTCTTTTATCATTTTTTCACATGTTTTATGTATGCCACAATATAATTCATTGCTTCTAACTGAATGATATCAAGATAGATAGGTGGAATTCATTGTTTAAATGCTCTGCCTTGGGAAGCCATTCAGTTTTCTATGTTTTCTACTGTTTGAGAAGGATACATGATCTTCACATGCCCTCCTCAGCTCCTCACCAGTCTTAGACCTCTCATCTCACTCAATTTCAAGTTTCAAAGCACCTACCTACCTTGCCCCATAGAACACCCTGCATCCTGACTTGATTTCCCAGACCCAAAAGTGCCTGGCTCCATTTGATCCAGCAAAAAAACCAACAAAATCAATCAAAAACCCTAGAACTACTATACCTAGCCAAAAATTCATATCTTATTTAGTCATCTTGACTGAGATTCACAAGCAGAGAGCCCTCTCTCGATCTAGTAGGGCTAGCTACCAGGTTAAGCGTGGTTTGTGGTTACCCTAGAATTGCTTCAATTCAGCCCGAGGTCTATCTAGGCTCTAACATAGTGGTGACCATACTGGGGAAGTAGTTTTACATTCCTCAGTAAAATGTATCAAGTTTAGATCTGATTGTTGATGGTGGACAACGATCAGACATAGGAAGGCTGAAATCATTCACTTGGTGACTCTAAATCAGTTTCGAGATCAGATCCAAGGACTCCACTGGAGGATGAACCTGACCAGCAGAAACATGAAAAGACAATATGGAAAGATCAGGTGTTCAAGTTGGAATTTCATTCAAGACATTATATTCTTTGTTATAAATTATTTCTTCTCTTTTCTCGAGAATGTCAAGAAGGCTTTACGAAGTATACTATATTTGAGAAAAGATCCTAGATCTGCATTTGATTCTTTCCCTTTGAATATTGGGAATACAAAACATTCGCATGCCTTTGATCTTGATCAAGACCCTTCTTTCGAATCTTATGATGACCGTCTTCAAACTGATAAGCCTCAAGAGACCAAGATTGGTTCTACACCTTCTGTACATATTCCTATACCTTGTAAAATTCCAGATAGATACAAGCCTCTAATTTTACCTTCCATATCCCATGCTTTCCCTAAAAATCATTACCTATATCTACCAGGATTTGATGGTGATTGTGACAACATAACTGCTGAGAGACATGTACTAAATTTTGAGTCTTTTCTTGACCTTTATGAAATTGATGAAGAGGATTTCATTATTAGGCTTTTTGCTCTTTCTTTGCAAGGAAAAGTCAAGAGTTGGTTCAAAACCCTACCTGATGCGAGCATCTCAGATTTCCAATAGTTCGTCAAAATTTTCCTCAACAAGTGGGTGGTCAGACAAAACCCTTTCTTGATTCTAGAAGAGTATAACTAGTTGAAAAGACTGCCAGGGGAGACTGTTGGGTATACGACCAAAGTCCCACATTGACTAGAAGTGGGGAGGATCATGGGTATATAAGGATGGGCAAATATCTCCATTGGTATGAGGCCTTTTGGGGTAAAGTGCAAAAACAAATCCATGAGGGCTTAGGCCCAAAGTGGACAATATCATACCATTGTGGAGATATGTGGTGTCTAGAGTCCTTACAAGTGGTATCAGAGCCATGCCCCGAAGTTAGCCAAGTGGATGAATCCTCGGAATGCCAAACGAAGGTGGTGGGCCCCGGTAATATCATGATGGGATTCGTGGATGAGCTCGGTTAGACAGGCGTTGTGCTCCGGATTCTTCATGGACGTGTCCTGGTCCCAACACGGTGAAGAGGAGTTGACCTGGGATAGAGCAAGCTCTCGAGGTAGGTGGTGCTTCCATGTAAGGCATGTGCTTCCAATGCATTGGAGCGGGAGATTGGACGGATGGATACTCGTTTGAGGGGAGGCTCGATGGTCCTTTGTTCGAGGGGAGGATTGTTGGGTATACGACCAAAGTCCCACATTGACTAGAAGTGGGGAGGATCATGGTTATATAAGGATGGAAAAATATCTCCATTGGTATGAGGCCTTTTGGGGTAAAGCGCAAAAACAAATCCATGAGGGCTTAGGCCCAAAGTGGACAATATCATACCATTGTGGAGATATGTGGTGTCCAGAGTCCTTACAGAGACAGTACAATAATTTTCTACCAAGTTTAACCAAGTCTATTTTTCGGTGCCGGTTAATATAAGACCTCCTCCTGGATCCGCTCTCTTGCACTACCCTGAAGCCTTTGATCTGGAAATGGAGTTTCAGCTGAGGGAAAGGAACCTTGGAACACTTAAAGAGATGCAGAACAGTGCAGTAGATGTAGAGGCTAATTTGTTGATCAGAAGGACAAAGTTGAAGGAAAAAGAGAGGAAGAACATAGATACAGAGGAATCGACATCTTTAGAGGTAAAGCTTGACATTTTGGTAAGTGCAGTGGAAGAGATGATGAAAAAGATCACCACAAGGAAAGAGTATGATGTTCAAGACCATGGCTCGCTGATTGAAGAAAAACAAGTGGATGATCCAAAACATTTCCTTTCTTACCCTAGTTGTCATAGATCTGATAATGATTGTTTTATAGATCATCTTGGAGAAGAGAGATCTGTTGATATGACATGTATGCTTGATGATGTCTTTTAAACTGATTATTTACCTAAGTTTGATCAATACGATGATGATTATGTTCTCCAAACAAAAGCTAATCTTGCAGACAAATCAGCAGCTAGTTTGTGGAAGGAGGAAGTTCACTTTCAATAGCTCAAATATAGTGATCAGCCAATACATATCAGCTGTGGAAGTGAGGAGGAAAGTGCAGCAAATGTTGAAGTAAGTGAAGGATCTTTTCCTTTTTGTTTTTCTTCATTTCAGTTCATTAGAGACAACTTTCGTGCAATCAAAAATCAACCGTCGATGATTTATAATCTGGACCATCTTGAGGGCAATGAAATCCTTGTTCAAGACTTCTCATATCCAGATTTGCAGCCCCCGAATGCCATTGATTGTCAAGTTGCAGATGAAGACTTGGAAGCTGGAACATATGATCAAATGATGCAAGATGATTTTGTACCATTCTATTTTGAATCATTTCAGGTTTTGAAGGGAAATTTGCATAGTATATCTTCAAATGAGTAGCCTATAGAAAATCATGCAATCTCATTAGAACCAATAGAAAATGGGTTGCAACAGTCTTTTCAAGTATTGAAACAAGTATTGATACAAATTTGATCCAACAGCTGGTTTCTTTGTCATTTTCAGCAGGAGTATCGTCACAAAGCTCAGATGAAAGTTTGCATTCATGGTACGAGGAGAAGAAAAGTAATATATTGGATGAGTTGAAACAAGTATTGATACCTGTGAGCTTGAAACAAGTATTGATACAAATTTGATCCAACAGCTGGTTTCTTTGTCATTTTCAGCAGGAGTATCGTCACAAAGCTCAGATGAAAGTTTGCATTCATGGTACGAGGAGAAGAAAAGTAATATATTGGATGAGTTGAGCCCCAGTGCACATGAACTTCAAGATCCTTATGCAGTATTTTTGGAGTTGGATAGAGAATCCATATTATTCAATGGATCTGTTTACAAGTTTTCATGGGAGTTTCCTTTCAGTAGTTCTCTCTTGTTGTTCATAAGCAAGCACTTGCGTAGAATTCAAACAATAGTCAGAATGCTTACTTGGTTGCATTGGTTGTCTCATTTCACTTGATCAGGTGATGAATGGAGAAGTTAGGGTAAGTTTTATTGAATAAGCTCCATTTTGAGCATATTTTCCAGTTTGTCAATTGTGTTTTAGTATCGAGTCAATTTTTAGTTGAGTAAAAGTCAATTTGTATCGTCAAGTTGTCAGTTTCCAGTCATGTAATTTCAGCTTGAGTTTTTGACTCCATGCCCAATGGATAAGGCTACTTGGTCTACGGTCTTCTTGGCACCTCCAAGGAGCTACCATCCCCAATGGAGCCAATGTTAGTTTCAGTCTTTGAAAGCCTTCCACCAGCGATCAAACATGCTCTTAAAAAGTGGTCTTAGGGTGTCAAAATCAAATTTTGTCATTTCAGTGAGCCTTCAAGTAAAATTTGGTCACTAGGTATTAGGTCTAGGATTTGTTTTCACTCCTTTCAAATTTTTCCAAGTGTCAGTCCATGTCACCATTTGGCTGAGTTTACCATCATTCAAAAAGTTTTCATCATCCTTTCAGGTTCCAATGGGTCATTTTACACCTTGTTCGTGCTTCAGTTGTACTTGGGTAAGGCTCATTTCCCTCTCCTAGGGTTTTGAAGGTAAATTCTCTTGGATGGTCAAATCATCAACAAAAATTGTATCTTGATGTTAATATGCCTTCCCCTATCCTTAATATACCTTCTTAAGCACTTCCCATCACTGATATCCCTAAAAATTATCATTTTCCCAGAAACCCTAGTTTATTGCTACAATTTGATAATTTTCTAGGCTAGGCCTGTGTTTTTCCCTTTTGGACCCATTCCCCTCACTCAATATTTGAAATTCCACTTTCCCCTACTTCATAACATCCCTCCCTATTTTCCAAAATTTTCTCAAGAATTTAGGAGCCCCTTATCCCCTTCATTTCCCTTCATTTCTACAAATCCCCTATTCCACATATCGGGATAGCTTTTATTTAAATGATGTTTCTGAGAAATAGAAGATGAATTTGACAAAATTGAGAGAGGGTTTTGTTCATAATTTACCCAAGAAGAAAACCTCTTTCAGTTTTTACACGGGTTTCACGGTTTGGGAGAACTGTCAAAAACATCATTTGCCTCATGAGGGTTGATGCACCTCTAGAGTGACCTTGGTAAAATCCATTTTTCTCCTAGATGGAATGACCAAATGACTTTCTTGATGAGTCAAATGATACATAGACACAAATATCCTTCCAATGAGCTATCATGAGCTCAATTTGGAGTTCAGGAACACCTTCAAACGTTGACTGCAACAACACTATGCATTTTGGCAGCCTCATTTTACACATTTTGACCAGTCTTGGGAGATTGGACTTTTGACAGGGAAAATGAACTCCAAATTGAAAAATTAAAGATATTCTGGAAAGTATACTTGACAAGATTTTCAACGAGCTATCCCGCACCCAATTTGGACACCGAAAAAACCTCCAAAAGTGGTCTGCAAAACGGCACTGCGTATCTGAGGCCGGCGCTATGCACCTGGGAGGCGCTGCACACCTGGCAATCATTTTTAGTGTTAAATTACAAGGGCACTACGCACCTAGGTGAGGCACTGCGCACGTGGAAGCCAAGCCCCAAATTGCTCCAAATCATCCAATTTTCCTCAAATCATCCAAGTTTACCTCTTTGCAAGTAAGTACATCAGTGTTTCTTGATGAAAAGGGTTTTTACATCTGGTTTTGGTGATTCTTTCACTCATAAAGTCAAATCCCTAGTTTTCACACAAATTGTCTTATAAATTTGAAAAGCTCACTCTCTTATTGTTTTCCTATCCAATCCATTTTACTATTGTTCCCTAAACCCCATTCCCTCATATATTTTCCCTTAATCCCATTCTCACATGCAAATTTCCCAAACCCTATACATTCTCCCCAAAACCCTATACACTTTATCCTACATACATCTCTAAACCCTACACTATCCCCAAACCCTACTCACTCCCTAAATCCCATTCACACTCCTATTCACTCTTGCCTACTCATCCATAAAATCTCTTCATGCTCATCTTTCATTCATCCACCCTGTCTCTTCATTCACCAC
Source organism: Pinus tabuliformis (assembly GCA_031772625.1). NCBI lineage: Eukaryota > Viridiplantae > Streptophyta > Pinopsida > Pinales > Pinaceae > Pinus > Pinus tabuliformis. Next base: position 52,049,692 of record CM062819.1, read on the forward strand.
AAGTGATCACAGCTATAAAAACAATGGAAAGAGACAATGAATATGAGCTTGAAGAGGAAACACTCAGTGATAATTCCATAGAGAGACATAAGCAAAAAAGCAAGGGAAAAAGTAAGGGCAAGAAAAAGATGCAAGAGAAGGATCATAGAGATGAGTAGGAAAGAGATTTCAATCTTATTGATCATGAGGAGTCACAACAACATTTTACTCATCAAGGAGTTGACATCATTGATTTGGAAGCTCAGGATCCAAAGACTGTCAAAGACATGATCATAAAGGAACAAGAGGCTGAAATAAAATCCTTGTCAGATAACTTAGAGATGGTTAAGTTCATCATCAGGTATTTGGAACAGGAAAACAAGCAACTGAGTGACAAGAAAATCCTCATGGAGCTGGAAATAGTCAAAACAAAATAGGTAAAAGGCCAAGAAGGCTAAGGTCAAGTTGACTTCAATTGAACAAGAGATTGAGAATGACAGGGAAACTTGGCTTGAGAGGGTTAATATAAACCTTGAGGGGCTGAGTGAGAAGGCCAATAGAGACAAGAAGATGCTTCGTCACATGGCCCACCACTACATGACTTGCAACAATATTTGCAACATAAGAATGAGGAAGCTTAAGGCTAGGTTGAGGAAGGCCTTAAGGAGAAAAAAGGAGCAAGACAAGTTGAAAATCTTGGCTGAAGCCTCACTGGCCCATCAAAGCAACTAATGGTGGTGCCTTGTGCCAAATATGGGCAAGTTTTGATAAATTTTTGTCATTTTCAAATTTTGAACACAGAAAATTGCCCTAGGTGCGTAGCGCCACCGGCGCTGCGCTTTTCCTGGAGGAATTTTTGGAAGAATGGCTTATATATCTAGATTTAGCATGATGAGAGCATCAAACCCAAAAAATATCAGCAATTTTGGAGCAAATCTAGGTCACCAAAAGGGCAAAAAACTAGCAAAAAATGACCTCTCTACCTCTTTTTGGACACATAGAAGCAACCTTGGGAGATTTCACTTTTGAGGGAGAAACTGACTTCCAAATGACAAAATTCAAGATGTTCCAAAACCTAGACAGGAAGGTCTTTCCAATGAGCTATCTTGGGCTCAATTTGGCTAAGGGGAAGGCCTCCAAACGTGGTTATGAAGTGATGCTACGCACCTGGCCAGTGGCGCTACGCATAGAGTTGATTTGCCCAAAAAATCCAGTTTTCGCCTAGTTTCTCTGCAAGTTGACTTTTTCTCTCTTCATGGATGAATTTAGGATTGTAATTAATGCTATGATATGTATATGTAATTGTGAAATGATCTTAGAGGGTAGATTCATCAGTTTGAGGTGGTTGGGGGTCAATGAATTAGTTTCCATACTTATAGAGGCAAGTTGTTTGACTGCCTATATTCCAGTTCTTAGTTGGGAAATGGTTGAAACAACCCCTCTTCTCATGGATTCGACCCCTGAAGGTTAGTATAAGTAGTTTAGATATCTATATTATGTGTTTTCTTGGTCATTTGGTGAGGTTGGACTCTCTTGGATGCTCTGAGCTACATTGTAGACCTTTATCAGAAGTTTGGAAAGGAAAAAAACCAAGATTTGCAGCTATTTTTATGGAATACTTGTGGTATGGTGTTTTTGCATAGTTTCTTCTTCTGTTATTAGTTTTTCACATGTTTTATGTATGCCACAATCTAATTCATTGCTTCTAGCTGAATGATATCAAGTTAGATAGGTGGAATTCATTGTTTACAGTGCTCTGCCTTGGGAAGCCATTCAGTTTTCTATGTTTTCTATTGTTTGAGAAGGATACATGATCTTCACATGCCCTCCTCAGCTCCTCACCAGTATTAGACCTCTCATCTCACTCAATTTCAAGTGCTAAAGCACCTACCTACCTTGCCCCATAGAACACCCTGCATCCTGACTTGATTTCCTGTACCCAAAACTACCTTGCTCCATTTGATCCAGCAACAAAACCAACAAAATCAATCAAAAACCCTAGAGCTACTATACCTAGCCTAAAATCCATATCTGATTCGGTCATCTTGACTGAGATTCACAAGGAGAGAGCCCTCTCCCGACCTAGTAGGGCTAGCTACCAAGTTAAGCATGGTTTGTAGTTACCCTAGAATTGCTTCAATTCAACCTGAGGTCAATCTAGGCTCTAACAAGAGGAAGTTAGTTTTCCCTATGAAGGATTGCATGGCCTTCCTATTCATGGGAGAGGGAATCTAAGAAATATCCTTAACCCACTCTGAGTTCACTTTAATCCCTCTCTTAGCTCTAATGTGTCCCAAAAAGTTGCCCTTAGACACTCTGAAGAGGCTCTTCTTAGGTTTTAAAGATAAGCCATACCTTCAACACAACTCAAAGGTTTTCCTCAGATGATGAAAGTGATCAGATCTTTTCTTTGAAAAAAACATAATATCATCCAAGTACACCACTACACTTTCTCCAATCAAACCGCAGAACACAATGTCAATAGCCCGCTCAAAGGTAGCACACACATTGATGAGTTCAAAAGGCATCCATTTAAATGCAAAAGTACCCCACTTTGTCCTGAACTTGGTCTTGAATCTGTCAAGTTCTCCTACTAGAACTTGGTTATATCCAAAAACTCCATCTGATAGTGAGAAAATCCCTGACCCAAATATCTTTTGAAGTATCTTTTCTATAGATGACATGGGATCGTTCTCCTTATTCGAAGCCCACTTCTGGTTGCGGAAATCAACACATAAGCATATCTCTCCAAACTTCTTTAAGACAAGAACCAAGCTAGAGACCTAGATATAATGACGAACTCTGAATATGATCTAAGCATCAAACAATTTCCTTAGTTCTTTTTGGATGAGGGGTTCAAGCATAGGAAGTAACTTTCTTAACTTCCTTTGAAATGGATTTACCCCTTCCGTAATGGGTATCACATGCTAGATCATTCATGTATCATATGTCTTTGAATCATCATATGTCCATGTGAACACATCTTGATACTTTTTAAAAAGGAAGACAAAGGATTATCACTCTTAGGGTGTACACGTACAAAGATTCACATATTTCAGATCTTCCTTGGTACCCAAATTGACGTTTTCATGCAAAAATGTAAAATTATGAGTATTTGCATTAGATGCTCCCTCAAAGCAGATTTGTAGGTGATAAAGCTTCTCTAAAGATAGCACACCCTTGGGCATATGGTTCCCTTTATGAGCCTAAGTTGATTCCTGCAAAGCCTTCTCGTGGTCATCTTCATCAATTGTCACATATTTAAACATGTTAGCATTTGCCATAAATTCCAGTATCTACCAGTCATCATTGAAAACACAAAAATTAATGATATTGTTAGGCATAGATGTTTTATAAATAATTTCAACTGAAAAACCATATCTTAGTGGTGACAACCTAACAACAACGTTAGCTAATGTGTTTGCACCTACATTATGAACTCTATGAACATAATTAATATTAAAATCACGGAAATATAAAATGAGACACCATACCTCTTGTTGGTAGTTTCTAATATTAGGTGACACACAATGAATTATGTTTCATACCTGACGTGTAACAATTTAAGGGTCACCTATTATCTTAAGCGCTTCCACCTTGAGTTGTATGGCTTTCTTTAAACCTGTTAGCGCTTGAAATTTCACCTCAGGCTGAGAAAGGTAAACCTCAAGGCAACATCAAACCACTTAGCCTCGTAGCTAGCCCTACGGGGCAGGAGAGGGCTCTCTTCGGTCTATCTCGGTAAAGATCTTCAATTGGTGAGATGACCAGTAGGGTAACACTGATTTTAGGCTAGTAAACTGATCAAAAGGGTTGATTTGGGGTTTTTAGGGTTTTTGGTGGCAAATTGAGGAGATAGCAATTTTGGGTGCGAGGATTGGACACAGTTTCTGCAGGGGGTTCTTTGGGACGAGGTAGGAGACAGTATTGATGCCTTAGATTGAGGTGAATGGATGAGAATGACAGGTGAGGAGCTAAGGAGAGCAAGCAATAACCTTGAATTCCCCTTAAACAGTAGAAAACATTGATATTAAGCAAACTTAAAAGCAGAGCATGACAGTCATGAGTTCTACTTTAACACTTCATTTGCCTAATGTGCAGAAGGAAAAGTAAGGAAATGATTCACATAACACACTTACAAGTACAAAGAGAAACACACCATCAATACATGTGACCACAAGAATCCCAAAAAGGACTGCAAAACCCTGGTCTTCCATAGCCAAAAATTGCAGAGATACAGTGAATAATACAATAGTAGCTTCTCCCTCAAGAGTCCAACCATGAAAATGAGCAAGAAAGTACATAATATAGATCATCTAACATCTTTCCCTGCCTCTAGGGGTCGAGCTCACTATCCTAGGAGCTCTTTCAACCACTTCTAAACTAAGCATTGAAAACTAGGCAGTCAAAACAACTTGCCTCTATAAGCTAGGAAACCAATTCATTCATTTAATTTTCACCTATTTCATGAATGAATCTTCTAGAAGAGATACATAAGTGTAAAAGTGTCAAAAAATTACATTATTTACATCAAGGAGGATAACAATCCACTCCAAAAAGTCAAACATGGTCAAATCTGCGTTTTTCTGAGTTGTACAATGAAATTTTGAGAAAATTGCCTGATAGGTCGCATGCCTCTGCCTGACGGGTCGCGCGCCTTTGAGGGCACTTATGGGGCACTTCCAGGTGTCCAAATTGGGCAAGAGTAGGCTTGTTGGAAAGTTCTATGAGTCTACTTTCCAACCCAACTGGAATTTCGGAATTTGGTGGTCATTTGCCCCTCCAAAATTGCAATCTTCCAAGACTGCTTTCTGTGTCTCAAAAATGTGGCAGAAAGTCATTTTTTGACTTTCTGGAGGCCCAAAACTTCATAAAATCTCTTGGCAATGGATGAGAATATGTAACTTTTCATGACAAATCTGGAAATGCTGAGTTTTTGCAAAATGAAGTTGCCAAGAGAAAGGGTCGCGCGGGGGGTGAGACCCGTTAAAAGGACAAAACCTGTAAATTGCCTGAAAAAACCAAAATTGACCCAAAATGCTCAAAATTTCTTGGTATTTGTGCTTTGGCTGAGCTATTTAGTGCCTTGCTCCTTCAAGGAAGCCTCGGCCAAGATGTGGAGGGGATCGGGCCTTTTTCTCCTTTTTTGTGCCTTGGCCAACCGCCTTTGGAACATCTTCATCTTCGCCTTGCACACGTGCATCCGCGCCTAATAATGGTTCTTCATGTTTCTCAACAATTTCTTGTCTTGGTTGGCCTTAGCCAACAGCCTCTCCAAGTGAGCATTGAGCCGGATAATCATGGACTCTCGCTCAGCAGGCAATAGATCACCGGGTCTTCTTCTATTCAAGATGCGATCTCCCCGAATCCTCCACAACTCATCAAGAGCTTGCTCATCCTCCAACTGCTTATTGTGCTGCTCTAGATATGAGATTGTCCATTGACTCTAGGCTAGGAGAACTGACATCAAGATCAATAAGCTCTATATCTGGAACACCTGATGGCCCCTCATCAATCCTGGGCTGTTTGCCCCTCTCTGATACCTGTGCTTCTGAAGAAAGCAAGGCCCCTTCCACCTGATGTGGAGATAACACTCGCTGAGCCGATGAAGAAGGCGAGACCCCTTCCACATGCTGTGGAGAAAGTACTCGCCGAGCTGCTGCAAATAAGGCCCTTTGGCCTCTCTGATAAGTGACCAATGGTGAGGAGCTGACATGTCTAGTCACGGGGATGTCATGCTGCTGTGATGGTCCTCCCTCCTCGTGAATAACCTCAGGATGTGGCGGTGGTGGTGCTGTGAAAAGCTCACGAGAGATAAACTCCTCCCATGAGATGCCCTGCTGAGCCAACTGATGTAAGACCACAAGCTGAATCAAACCATAATGGTAAAGGCTCCTATACTGCTGTGCCGGGCTCTTCCGCTGCATCACAGGCACCATCCTCTCAATGTTCTGGCAGAAGAAAACAGGGATGTTCATCATCCGTACCCATGTGAAGTGCATCAATAGGCGAATATGGTACGAATATACCTGTGAAAATCTGCCCTCACAGGTAAAATAGAGCATGATAAGCCTCATCATGGGAGCATACTCACTCCTGAGAAATCTGAAGGGAAACACACCTGTCAAGTGTCTCATGAGTGCGGGTCTAACGAAAGGCTCAAACTGAACACTGTCCAACACCTTGCGCTTATTCCATACCTCTCCGACATTAGGTATCCCTGTGGCTTGTGCAGTCATCTCGGGTGTCAATGTAAAGTCCACCCCGGCAAGGTTGACATGTCCATCATGCAAATGTAAAACAAATAGGTGAGCCAACTCTCTGTGATGCTGAATCCGAGAGATCCTCTCGCAAAACTCATAGCAAGACATGTACCGGAAACATGAGACTGCCATAGGACGAGCCTGTAAATCTGTCAAAGAAGTGGGCTCCTCTCTCTTATGATGACCACCCTTTCCACCCTTATGAGGCCTCCTCTGTGCCTCAAACTCTGAAGCTGATGCCTGGTCATCACTTTTCTCGTAATTGGTTTCGGTTTCTGACATTGTTTAAGGAGCAAAGTGGTTGAAATGTACTGCTGTTTCTGCTTGGTAAAATGCTGATTAAAATGCTGTTTCAAGGGGACAAGGAGCACGAGGGGAATGTTAGGGGAGGGACATTTTAAAGGGAAAATGGGAATAAATATATAAAACAGGGATTTTTGGGAAAAATCATTGCATATGCATCATTATATAAATTTGTTTACATGGGTATTATGAGAGGTAGGGTTAGGGCTTGATTTTTTTTATTTTTTATTTTAGGGAAGAGGGGTAGGGTTTAGGTTTTCTTTACAAATTTAAAAGGGAATTTACATAGGAAGACAAGGAAAATGAAATGGGAAATGGGGAAAAATGATTACAAGGGAATACCTTAAAACAGCATAAAACCCTAGCCATTTTTTACAATTTTAAACCACAGCCACATGGAGCTTTTCTCTTGCAAATATAGATCTTTAAAAATGCAATCACGATTTCCTTTGACCATAACAAGCAACAATTTTTAAGTTGGAGGGCCTACCTTAGGCAATTCGGCGATTTTGGTGGTTCCTTGGATGAATTTGCAGGCAGTTTGATAAGGAGGGCGCTGACGGGTCGCGCGCCTGGTCTGATGGGTCGCGCGCCTGGTCTGACGGGTCGCGCGCCTGTCCAGCTCTCAACTTCGGCCAATTTCTCACCCAATCTCTCTTGCAAGTGACTTAGATGCACAATGAGGGTCTATGGAGGGAGATTGGACTCTTATAACTTTGATTTGAATTAATTCCATGCCCAAACCCACTTTATAATGTTTTTCTTTGACACTTTATAAATTTGACTTTTTTGGTTTCCTTTGTCCTGAAATTGACTCATTTGATGCTTTTGCTCGATACTTTTTTGTAGGGATAACATCTGAGGGATCTTGGCAAGGGAGCCAGAGTTACATGCTGTCCTTTGAAGCCTTTTGAAATTTTACCATTTTTTACAAAAAAAAAAATTAAAATGACCTTGGCTTTAAAAACAGGGTTTTTAAATCCAAGGCGAAATTTAACTGTACAAGATAGAAATTTTCGAAGAAACACTTTGAAAAACATCCCTCTGGCTTGCTGGGCACTTATTAACCTTCAGAGACAATGACCTTGAAGACAAACTTGACCAAAACCCTAGACCTAGAATTTGACTTCAAGACAAGACAAGTAAGCTTGAAAGAGTCTAAGGACTGAAACAACCTTGATACAGCAATGCCAAGAGTGGGACAAAGGCACCAGCTCCTCCATCAGGGTTATGGCATGCCTAGTGGAATGCAGAAAATGACACTGATGAGACACCTACTTATGCAAATGCAAAGAGCTTTGATCGCTGATGGAGGGCTACTAGACCGACTCTAACAAAACCCAAAATGAGTGCTTCGAATTTGGAAACATTGTTTGTGCACTCAAATTCCAATCAACATGAGATCATATATTTATTCTTTCATGGGTATATAAAAATAAAACCAACTCCAGAACCCTCCTATGTTTTCGAACCGTCAAAATACAAAGTCAAAATGTTAGTAGCAATAAGGTTAGTTCCTACAATAGTACTATTTACATCTATGTTACATAAATCATAAGCATCCGTTGGATTACAAGGAAGGAGTTCCAACTGTGTATCTGGTGGTATAGGGGATGGTTGCACAAGATCACATCCGTGATCAACCTCTAAAAAATAATTTTGAAAATTATTTGCACATAACTAATATGCTCATTAGGAGCTTCAAGTGTCTTAATGATATGTTTCATGAAAGGTTCCCTCTCTACTTAGATCTGATTATTGATGCCCTTATATGAAATCCACAAATGTTACCATTCTATAGCAAAGTATCCTTGCAACTTCCTAGACCAATCTCTACTTAAAAGTAATCCATAAGCTTTCAGAATGTCTACAATGACAATATCAATACATTGGTGAAATTTATGAGCTCATGATCGACGAATTATAACATTCTTAAGCTCACCAATTTCATGTACTAAAGATATATCTAATTGTATGATCCTAGCATCAATATTTTCCCATTTAGCATTGATTTTATTTGCAACAAATAAAGACACAATGTTCGCAGATGCACTGGAATCAACTAGGAAATTATGGACATTATAATTAAAAATCTCAAAGGCTAAGAGAAGGGCGGGGGGGGGAGGGTGTTGGGGTTGGCGCAGTATACCTAGAATTTACATTAGATGCATTAACAATCAATTCAATAATGGTAGGAAACTTGTCGAACAATGCTTTGGAAGCAGAAACCATTCTACCTAATGGAGGCTGAGATACAAATGCTTGAATGATCAACTCACGTTTCCTTGCCAACTTAGTGAGATTAAATATGGAAATATTTGCATGAGCCTTCTTCATATCTTCAAGAATATTTTAAACAATATCTTCATCTTGTACAAGGTGTGCTGAAGTGGTAGGGGGTGTGTCTTTGTTCAATGTCGCAAGGGTGACAAACTTGTTGTTATTATTCTTGGAAGCATTCTTATGATGATATGTCCTCCCAGATTTGTTCTGAGTGCCTTGAGCAGGATTACTAGGAGGTAAGATCTTTCATAAAAAATTCTTCATCACACATTTCTCAAACATAGGTCCTTTTCTCCTCAAGTTATATTACTTAGTAGGTTATCAAGGAGAGCATTACTCATTAAGGGCTCACTAGCACCTTGTTGATCATTGTTCAAGATGAGATTAAAAGTGAAAATTAATTCACCCGCATTTGGTTTCTCCTCTGTCAAGGTAGGCTTATCAGTCTCTTGAGTCTACTTTGAATGCTCTTCTGCTAACAATCTTTATAGAAAATTAGCAACCACAACATTCATGTTTTGGTTTCTATTGCAGGCATGTTTTCTCTATGTGTGCTTCTTGATCAAAGGTACAATAGTTATCCATGCCCAAATACTCTAGATTGAATACAACATTGGATCTTCATGCAAACATAGTTGGTTGATGTTATTCTTGAAAAATGGCTTAAATGACTTGTTATTAGTAGAATCCTCATTTGACTTCCTCTTGAGTTTTGATACTTCGTTAATTAACAACTTCAAGGATTTAGTCAAGTTTTCCATGTCAAAAGGATATTTCTCTTTAGCTTTAGTAGAAGAGGCTTGGGACCTTGTAGTAGTGTCTTTGGAGTCCTTTAAATCTTCTTGATCAACAATGACCCCAATAGACCTTAAGTCCTTCTCAATGGCATTTTCTTCCACAAATTTAAGAGCCAAAGTATCTTTTGCAGTGCACTTGACAAAAACGAAAATATTTGTAGGCAAGGCAGCAATATAATAATATTTGGTAATTAAATCATCTAGTTGTACATCAATGGGGAATTTGTTTAAAATGTAATTCCCTCCTTCCACATCTACCCAAGTAATTGGCAAACTAGGGTAAACATGTGACGAGAGGCTACTATGATATGGTTCGACCTCCTACTTCATGTTAAGGAAGTGGAACCAATGGAAACACACCATACAGACCTTGAACATCAGCAATAGGACTCCTAAGAACCATCCCAAACTTTATGCTAACCAACCCCTGAGTCCTATTGAGGTTTTATACCTCTTGACCTCTCGACACTCCCATACTATGGGCATGCTAGCATTCAGAGGGCTCTGGATGCTCCCACAAACCTTCATGCCTGTGTCCAGGGACTATTTCCAACATACCTGTGCTAGAGTCTAGGGATATGAAGGCACTTTTCAAGCCCATAATTCCAGCCATTGCCCGGAACTTACTGTAACTTCTGGAATCCATTAAACATGTGATGACAAGACTAATAAACCAAAAACTAACTCCAGGACTAGGCCTGACCATCCCCAACTAGGATTGACATTCTGTCAAACACTTGGAATCAATGTAATCTACATGTGTAAATGATAGAACTAAGCATAGGGGTCTTATACTTATTTAAGATTCGCTATGAGGCATTGTTTCCTTATCACTTTAGCTAAAATTTCATCCATTAGGCCATAGATACATTATTCATTCATATACAATTAAATACGATGGGATCCATACATAGGCACTATCATAATACATATGCATAACCAGCATAATAACAATAGAAATACCAAGGAAAAAACAACCATATAATCTACATATAAATGATTATAATACTCATGAGATATCAAGGAGAAATAACCTCATATTAATGATGCAAAAGCCAAATTAGTAAGGGACTACCACATCCCACCTTATCATAGATATGGCTGAGCCAAATCTCTCTTCAGCCAGTGACCCTCATTCCATATTCCAAGAATGAATGTGGGATATCATAAAACACATCAATCAAAACCATCCAGGGCTTCTAGAAGCCAAACCACCTCAACCCATAAAACAGTGATTCCACCTCATGGTCAGACATCAAAAAACCATCACGAGATTGGTCTCTACCCAAGCTATCCAGGGCTCCAGAGCGTTTGTTCCAACTTGGCTTCCAGGACTACTAACTCAACCCACAACTGTTGTCGGGCTCCAGAGTGTTTGTCCAACCAAGGCTCTAGGACTAGTAACTTAACCCATAGCTTATACAGTGCTCCAGAGCATTTGTCCAACCAGGGCTCCAAGACTAGTAACTTAACCCACCAAGGGCTCCAAAGTGTTTCTCCAACCAAGGCTCTAGCACTAATAACTTAACCTAAGTTGTTACAGGGCTCCAGATCATTTGTCCAACGAAGGCTCTACGACTAATAACTCAACCCAAGCCATTATAGGGCTTCCAGAGAATTTTTCCAACCAAGTCTCCAGGAACTAATAACTCAATCCAAGCTAAAGGAAACATGAGAACCAACCAAAAAAATAAAGAAATAAACCCACAACACCATGGCTATCTAGGAAATGGCAAGGCTAGGAAAATCCATTGTCAATCCAGGCAATCCTCCATGCCAATGACAGATCAAAACCGAGAAACCACATGCATGTGTCATGCATGAAAAAACTAGAAAGGAAACCATACATGCAACTCGATACCCCAGTTGTAGGTATTGATCCTGATGTCCTCTTGCACTCTTTGGATCTTCTTTTGCCTTCTTGCTCCAAAACTCCAAGTATGCCACACTCTCCAAGAGTGCTCCAAGAAAACTCTAAGTGCCCAAGAGTATGAGAAAGAGAGAATAGAGAGAGGGCTCCAAAAATGAATTGACCAAGCTTTCCAATTAACCCTCAAAAGCCTTTTTATCAACAAGGCCTCTATTTTCTTCAATTTCCATTATTTTACTTTAATTTCCTCCTCACATGCAACCTGTGACCTTTCACCTTCCTTTTATCCTAATTTCCTTTATTTTCGTAAATAATGTGCCAATTAATGCCTCATGCCTTTCCAAAGCCTTTTCCATTGCCTTTTCCAATTTCTTTAGCCATAATAAACTGAATTAACACCCACTAGGATGATTTTCCCACCATACATCTTGGAATACGTGTCCCATGATCGTGGTCTTATATATTTTTACATGGATTTTTAACTAGGGTTGTTACACAACGTGTAAATATCTGATAAAAATCCTTAACCTTTTGTTTATCCCCCATTTTAATGTTTCCTAGCTCCTCAAGTAACATCGCTGGAGTTTTATCATCATCAAACTTTTCCAAGAATAATTGTTTAAACTCCCTCCAATTTTGGATTGAATTCGGTGGAAGGCTATGGTACCAAACTGATGCTCTACCTTCTAGAGTGTACAGAAATAATCTACAAGAAACATCATCAAAATGTACCTTGAACATTCTTAGATGCAGATAAAATTCATCAATATGATCCTCACCCTTCGCTTTCTTATCAGGATCATACCTGGTAAGAAACTTTTCCAGGATCTTGGGTAAGTGATGGAGATTGCCCAGAAGAGTAAGAGGACCTTGGCCCATCTAATCCAATTGGTCATTGGCCATGTCTTCATTCTCCTCCTCCTCATCACTCTCTGATTTTGAAGACTCTTCTACTTCACCATTCAAATTCTCATTATTAGTCGGTTGTTCTTCATCAAATAAATAAAAATCCTCCTCATCTTCATCCATATTTTCCTGAGTAGGTGGTGTAAGATCCCCTTGCCGATGTATTCCTTTAGAAGGGTCAACTAAATCTTCAAGGGTTGTTTTGACCAATTCTTCCACCAAAGAAACCAACACACCTCAGTGGGTTGTCTCTTTCTTTGTTTTCTTATGAGGGATAAATTACATAACAAGATACAATCTAAGAGCTCTCCAAACTCATGCGTAATAGGTCGAAGTGTCGAGAGTTTCTCGTAAGTGAGTTTGTATGCATGCTTTGGACCTTGGCGAGATTACTCTTCTTTCTCATATATATGAGTTGGAGTTGGACTCAGACAATTACTACCTTGCACAAAAGGTTCCTTATGTGAATGTGGTGAGTTGTCATCTATAAAAAGGTTGCCCTCCTTCTAGCACCAAAAACGTTGATGATGTTGGATGTCACCAACAATAAAGGGGTATCCCCAATATAATGTCCCAATTAGACCTCACACCATTCGGAGTAGGAGCCCTAACCAAAAAATATGGCCAGTTTCCATAATCTTAAATATTTTCCTTATCTGCAATAAACGACACAAGAGAAACGTGTACACTTTCAAGATTAGAAAGTAAGTTAGCTTTGTGATGTATTCAATTGTAAATCGTATAAAGGTTCTTTCATGGAAAGGAAAAGAAATTTTGTATTTAAGAAAAAAATAATAATACTATCGTAATAAATACACACGCATATATTGAAAGAATCGTTAATAATCTTGCGAAATAGTTCACAAAGAAATAGCGATCATGAAGGGAAAGGACACACAATTCAAAGATGCATACTAAATCCAACAAAGTAGTTCATTTTCATTAGTATGTAGAAACATAAACATATAATGCAAATAATGAAAGAATAGTCTCACAATCATTCAAGAAATATGTAAGAAAAGTGTGTCATCTCCAAGAGCTTCGAATTATGAAATGAAAGTCCCAAGATACATCATTACATTGATACAACACTAGTTCCATTTGTGGGACACTAAGTAGCTACTTGCTTCTCAAAAGCTTAATCTTCTCTCTTATGCTTAGTTTGAGAAGCCAAGGTGAAAAGTCCTTAGCTTGAGCTATGAGGGTGTATATATAAAAAATGAGGTGACTCTCCACCTCCTTTGTGAATCTTGAGCTTCCTTCATGACTCTTGAGCTCCGATGTGACCTTTTGAATTCCTGTGAGACCCTTGAGCTTCTATATGACTCTTCACATTCTATATGTGACCCTTGGGCTTCCAAATGTTTACATTTTATCATTTTTCATAAACTACATAATTACATCCACAAATTATGTGGCAAAATACAATGACACATGAGACTCTCATTGTTTTATGGTAAATTATATTATGAAAATAGAAGTGAAACTCTTAGACCTAGTGGTTGATTTATAAACAACGATATCAAAAAGGACAATCTTTTCCTTAGAGAAATTAATAAATGGAGGAAGGGCCTGCCTTGATTCCAACGCTAGTCTTACTCTTCTCTTGACTAGTAGTCTTTAAGTCCTGCTCCAATTACTATAAATGGAACCTACAAGGAAATCACAACAAACAAGAGACACAAAAAATCCATAGAATAAACTAATATCTCTATTCAATGAGTCAAGTGGGCATTGAAATACATATGCATCAAATAGACACAAAGTGTAGGAAAACAAAGCTTCTTGTATTTATAAATGTAGGATAATATTACAACCCTTTTTACAATTCATGACAATGTAGAATCTCCCACCAAACTTGTCCTTTCGTAGCCATAAGGCAAGCCTTCAATCACAACTCAAGTATGGTAATGGATCCTTAGGTAAAAGCAGCAACATCAGGGCATAGCTAAGAGTCTCCAAAATCCAACCCATAGTCTATGGGAGTTAGTGAATTTATAGGGTAAAAGTGGTAGTTTAATATTTACTAATCTAGGCTGGAGATACACATATGAGGGAGGATAAGCTCTAGGGATAAGCAATAAGACCTCCAAGATAGGATAGGACATGAATTTGAGATCTCTATCCATGGTAAATGGTTAAAACCACCTTAGAAGCTTCTAGAAGAAGAATTTTCATAAATATTTTTTATTTTTCCTGAAATTCTAGAACCATAACACTTGCAGAGTAGAGAAACTTACGTTGGTTAGTGCAACTACTCAGTTATGCAACATGCGACCACATATGTGGATTCAAAGGTTGGGTGTGTTGGGGCCTAAATGTGTTTTTGAGCTAATAATTGTTGAGCACTGGAGAAGGTATGTTATTATCATTTTTTTGTCATCTTTTGTTTAAAACTCATAACCTCTTTACATCATGAACTAGGTATATGACAAGAGATTATGATAAAATCTAGAAGATTTATATGCAATGTGAAATAACTAATAATTACCCTTTTTTCTATGCAGAAAGAGGAGAAAACGGAAGATTTCCATCCCAAAGGAAGATACAAGACAAAGTTAACTGTTGTCCCTTTGACAGGGAACCACATTCAAACAAGACGATCCAAATTGGAGCGTATCAGCCAGGAACAGGAAAAGGAGATATCAAATCGTTGCAAGAGAACAAGAGGATAACTGAGAATTAACAGTTTGGAAAATCCCTCAGGATCCTTTGATCCTGAGGGATCGCTACCTTAACGATTTTCTGTATCGTTGATATCTCCGCTCGGCTGTTATAATAAGGGGCAACACTACTAGCTCGAGGGACGGACTATTGTTATTTTTATGAAATTCTCCTTTGTACTTGGAACTTTGATCATCGACTCTCTTTGAAGAGCGATTCACTATAACTTTGTTTTGATGTTTTAATATATAAATCTTGTTGTCGTTCTATCTTTGATTCTGGAGTAACCTTAAGCAGTGTGTCCCTGGAGGCTAAGGGCCCGACCCTGGTGGATCACTTGCTCCTGTACCATTATTTCTGATTCGTGTGTGGTTTGATCTCTTCTATTCGCTCTGTTCAGTAATCTGATGTGCCTTGTTGTTTTACATATCGGTTCTATTATATTTCGTCTATACTTGACTAAGTGATGTTATTTTCTGCAACAAGAATGCTATGTTATTCATTCTAACTTCATATTGCATTGTTGTCCCTTTTAACAATTGATATAACATTGTTGTTCCTTACAGACTGCAATTGTTGTTCGATTACAGAGTAACAGTGTTGCATATTCCTAATTCGGTACTACTGTATTTATCTATGGTTTATTCTTAAAACGTGATTGCTGTTCATTCGGGCTTGTTGTTCCGTTGTGATCGCAATTGTTGTTCCTTTATAACTGTGATTCATACTTGTTGTATCGAAGTTCAGATTATTGTTCCTTTCAATATTAAGAGTGTCATGTGTTTAATCTGGTTTGTTGTACATTTATATCTGATTTAAGTTGTTGTTCTATATTTGATTTCTGTTAGTTTGATGTTCTACTTCTGTTTGCTGTTCAATTCATCTCCAAAGTAAAGGTTGTTACTTAATTCCTGTAGGATATAATTACTGTTGCATTCATTTCTATAGGTTAAGGTCTTGTTGTTCAATCATGTTTATAAAATTAGTTGTTTTTCCATTTCATGTCATTTGAGTTATCATCGCTTTGGTGCGCAGAACGATCTGAGACTGTAGTGAACATTGACATATGTTGTCTAGTTCCCAAATTGATGATCTTTTCCTTGATTTCTTTTCAATTGCATCAGTTTACAGAGGGAAAAGTTACCATTACTGTACCGTTGACTGATAAATTGTTGTAGCTTTCTGAATACATGATTTTAGTTTTAGATTTCTTTTTGTAAGTAGATCTTATTCCAAGCATCCATTTACTCTTGTATTTAGAGCACTATAATACTAGCATTACTCTGACAAATGACAACCTCAAACTGATTACACTCTTTGAGATAAAAAATTGTTCCTGGATTGACAATTAATGTAGGGTGAATAGAGGTGAAAAATACCCTTTTTACTACTCGACATTTTGGCGCCGTTGTGTAGCCATTTGTTTCTTTTCCAGAGTAGTGTAAGAACCTGCTAGGAGAAGAATTGGGTTTTAAAAATGGAAGGTAAGAACCTGTGTACGAAGCATGTAACAGCCATGCTCCCTTGCTCGCCTGCAGATTTGTTGCTATTTTTTGGGTAGAAATTAGCATTTGATTTGTGTGCATGACTAAGCAGAAAAATCCTGAAAATAATCCTAAACTTCTACCCAAGCCTGAGAAAGCTAAGGGGCCGGTGACCCTTGGTCGATTGACCTTTATAGCCGAAATCCTTAAGAAAGAAAAATCTCAGCCTTCATTAGGACCTAGAAAAGTTACTTCTAGACAACCTACTAGTTCCCTTCAGGCCATAGGATCACCATCTGTAGCCTTTGCTGAGGTGCATAGTCAAACCAAAGAGCAAGATTTTCAAGAAATTGAGAATTCTAGCCCAAAATCATTGCAAGAAGGGAACCTTAGCAACCTCTGTGAAGGGAGAGGAGAAACCGGGGAAACTGAAGAACCAAGATCTCCTCTTGGGATAATTCAGCCATTAAGCAGCCCAGATAAGGGAAGTGCTGCAAAAATCATTCATAATGAAGTTGAAGAACCTCAAGAATCAAAATCCCCCTAGACATTAGGAACTCTCATCATCCCAGATAAAGGAAGTGCTGTTAAGGCCATTCCTGTTAAAGCCATTCCCCCTCGCCAGCCTAGGAATACCCTCCTAGACATCCCAGAAGACTATTGGCACATATTTGACCAAATGGCCCAGAACCAGCCAAACACCCAAACCTCTACACTGCAATATCCCATTGTGGACACTTTAGCTAATGCACCTATGAAAGCAATTCCTCTCCAACATATACCTACATTTCATGGCCTTACATCAGAAGACCCGGATGCATTCTTGTTTGAATTTGATGTGTTGTGTAGATGATATGACTATGCCACTGATCCCCAGAAACTAAAATTATTTCCCTCTAGATTAAAAGGGGCTACTTTAAGATGGTTTATGGGGTTGGGCGGTCATGTTATAAATAATTGGGATCAAATGAAAGATGCTTTTCTGAAAAAATATCAGGACTATTGCAGGTCTAGAGAGTTAAAAGATGAAATATTTCAGATGGTAGCTAGACCGAATGAAACATTAGAAGAGTATGTTGAACGTTTTCAGTATAATCTTCAAAGATCTCCTTATGCATCATTACCCTTACCTGATAATGTATTAAAAACAACATTAATTAGAGGAATGAAGGAACAATGGATCGAAATGCTAAATATTATGGGAAAAGGAGATATTTATCAGGAGAATTTTGCTGACATTATTGATTTATGTATCAGGAGTTCAAGAAGCAGCACAAGACTAAAACCAGTAGAACATGACAAGTTCACAAGAGATAACAAGATCTCTGCAGAAGGAGTAACTCACGCAGAAATTGGAAATTTATTAGAAAATTTCAAAACTGACATATTGGGGACTCTGACAACGCAACTTGATATTATGCAGGCCAAGCAGAAACAAGCAGAGGCAGAACAAAATTTGGCAATCTTCTGTCCCAGATGTAGAAAGAAACACAACCACAAAGAATGTACGTTAGATGCGGTTCAAGTTTGCGCCATTTGTACAAAAGACCATTCTACAAAGAGTTGTCCCTCACTTCCTAGATTGAAAGAAGTATACAAGGAAGTAGAAGAAGAGCCAGAACTGGTGTACCTACTTATTCAACGCCGTTAATGGCAGCCGTGACAATCAGGGATGTTCCCCAATCCAGTTTCTTCTTTTCAGCCTCCACAATATCATGCTCAGCAATATAACACTATGTGGCAAAATCAACCTCCCTTCTCAAATTGGTCACAGCAACCATTTCCTTCATCATCACCATGGCCGAATCAAGCAAGTCAACCCAATTGGCCAAATTTTCCCTATGCCCCACCATATTGGCAAAACAATGTATATCTAGAACAATGGTCCCCTCCTACTTCACAGAATCAAGCCTAGCAGACAAACTGGCAAAGATCGATGAATCAGCCAGCAGGAACCATTCCACTCCCTCAACCTACACTACCAGCATTACAGCAAAACCCCCAGTCTAACTTAAGACTACAACTCCCAGCGCAACCCAACCCTAATCCAAATAACAGACTAGTCCAATCCATTCAAATAATTGAAACACCAGAGATATAAATTGATCTAAGGGAGTGTAATGACCTTCAATTAAGATCTGGGCGCATTATAGAAATAGAGGGAGATAAAACCGCTCAAGTTGAAAATCAGTTACCTATAGAACAACCACTACAAGAAGAGGATGTGATCAGACATCAAACTCATGATCAAGTAATCACATCTTCTCCCCCATTCCCAGAACGATTAATTATACCTCGACCTATACAACATCCTGATTTTGACATTCTGGGAGAACTTAAAAATCTGTACATAAAAATCCCACTCCTCCAAGCCATCCAAGACATCCCAATATATGCAAAGACCATCAAAGAGCTATGTATAAAAAAACCAAGGAGGAGAATAACAAATAACCCAACAGTCCAAGTAGTTGGCACCTTATCCGACCTATTATCAGGAAAATAAACACCTATTAAATATGAAGACCTAGGAAAACCAATAGTAACAGTGCAAATCAATGGACAAACCTTTGCAAATGCCTTAGTTTATTTAGGGGTTGCAATTAATATCCTAACAACTATCACTTGTCAAAAACTGGGCATTACATCAGTAGAACCAACTCCCACTTTATTAGAACTGGCTGACCGATTTGTGGTTAGGCCAGAAGGCACGCTACATGATGTCATGGTATCCGTTGATTCCTGGGAGGATCCTACCAACTTTTTGATAATAAACCCCAAAAACCGACTTGATGGACATCCATTGATTTTAGGCAGACCTTGGCTTGCAACCGCTGACGCTTATATTGGTTGTCGACAAGGTAGTATGACCATAACTAGAGGGGCTAATATCAGGAATCTAGCCTTATATGCTCCAACCCAGCCAAGTGTCACAATAATAAGAACTAACAAACATCTTGTATCATACCTCACCAAAAATATTAGATCCCCATTAACCATAGAAGATGCCCTCAATTTCAAAGATCAAATAAAGGATGATGTCATTAACAACTTTATTAGCCAGACTGAATCTAGATCCCACATACAATGTCATATGATAGAAGCAACATTTGATAATGAATTAGAAGAAGATCCTCTCAAAGACACTCATGATCAAACAATACCTACTACCTCTGTGTCAAACAACAAAACTGTAGAAATTGAGCCAGGAAAAACTTTAAAAATTAATGGCAACCTGACTCCTGAACAAGAAGAGAAGCTAATCCAACTATTGAGAAAATACAAAGAAGCATTTGCATGGGATTATCCTGACATGAAAGGAATCGATCCCCAGTTATGTACACACCACATTTACACAGAAAAGGATGCAAGATCTATTCACCAACCACAAAGGAGACTTAACCGTCATCTAAAAGACATTGTAAAAGCTCAACTTCAAAAACTTTTAGATGTGAACTCTATTTACCCTATCTCCGATAGAAAATGGGTCTCTTCGCTTGTAGTGGTGCCAAAGAAGAATGGAAAGTGGAGGATTTGTGTAGATTATAGAGAGCTAAATAAAGCAACACAAAAAGACCACTTTCCCCTTCCATTCATTGACTAGGTATTAGATACTTTAGCAAGAAAGAAATTCTTTTCTTTCTTGGATGGCTTTAGTGGATACAATCAGATTCAGATTGCCCCTGAAAACCAAGACAAAACTACTTTTACCTGTCCTTGGGGAACATTTGCTTATAGAGTTTTACCCTTTTGGCCTATGCAATGCCCCTGCCACATTTCAAAGGGCTATCCTCAACATCTTTTCAGATTTAATAAATGAAGGACTCAAAATATACATGGATGATTTTACACCATATGGAGATGATTTCGACCCAGCATTGGACATACTAGAAAAAGTGTTGCAGCGATGCATTGCCACCAGGCTCTGTTTGAGCCATGAAAAATGCTATATGATGATGACTGAAGGACTTATTCTAGGCCATTATATCTCAGCAGCTGGAATACAGGTAGATTAGGCCAAAATTCAAATAATTTTGTTAATAACTACTCCTACCACTCAGACAGAGGTACACAGCTTGGATTTTCTAGTTATTATAGAATATTTATAGAACATTTTTCTCATATTGATGCACCTTTATATGCACTGACAGGAAATGTTGATTTGGACATAAAAATGTGATCGCCCTTTTGAGGATCTGAAAAAACTTGTGTCAATAGCCCCAGTACTTAGAGGTCCAAATTGGGACCTGCCATTTCAAATTTCATCATATGCTTCAGACACAGCTATTGGAGCAGTCCTTGGGAAGGAAGAAGATAAAAAACCATATGCGATTTATTATATTAGCAAGAATTTATCTCCTGCTGAATTGAACTATATTGTGACTAAAAAAGAATTTTTAGCTGTAACAAATGCTCTCAATAAATTTAGGCATTATATCACTGGATATCCTGTTATCTTATATACAGATCACTCTGCTATAAAATATTTAGCAAATAAACCAATCACAAATGGTAGAGTAACCAGATGGCAGATTTTATTGTAGGAATTCGATATCACAATAAAGGACCGACCTGGAAAAGAAAATCTTGTAGCTAACTTTCTCTCACGAATGCCAAAACCAGTGGACACAGTAGCGGTCAAAGACCAATTTCCAGATGAACATTTGTTCGTTGTTACTATTAAAACACCCTGGTATGCTGATGTTGCGAATTACTTAGCAATAGGCAAATTACCGAAACATATAACCCCGAATGAACGAAAGCAGATTTTCTAGCGTAGTACTCAATTTTCTTGGATTGGGGGCTACCTGTTTCATACAGGGGCAGATATGCACATCAGGAGATGCATCCGTGAAGATGAAATTTTTGACATCTTGAAAGCTTGTCACAATGGACCATGTGGCGGACATTTCACAGATCGGAGAACTGGTCACAAGGTGTTGCAAACAGGGTATTATTGGCCCACGATCTTCAAAGATGCAAAGAAGTTCGTTCAAGCTTGTGACAGTTGCCAAAGAGCAGGATGCCCTGGACAGTCTGACGAAATGCCCCTGAACCCACAGCTAGTTATTGAACCATTCGAACGATGGGCGCTTGATTTTGTTGGTCCAATTAACCCATCATCAAACTAGAAAACATATATTTTGGTAGCAACAGAATATGTCACCAAATGGGTTAAAGCAAAGGCATTGCCGAGAGTTATAGAGGATTCTGTCATATAGTCCCTGTTCCACATATTTGTGTGATATGGCCTCCCAAGAGATATAATTATGGTTGGAGGACCACAGTTTGCTGGTAATAAAATTGCTGCAACACTAAAAAACTATCATATTCAACATAAAATTACTACTCCATACCACCCATAGGCGAATGGTCAAGTAGAAAGCATGAATAAAATAATAGAAGCAATACTAGCAAAAACCATTGCATCACACAGACGCGATTGGGCTAAAATATTGCCGAAAGCCTTGTGGGCATACAAAACAACATGGAGAAGTACTACTGGTTATTCACCATACCAGCGAGTATTTGGAAAGGAACCCATATTTCCAATAGAATTCGAAATACAGACACTACGAACAACACAAGAAGTCGGTCTAGATTTAAACGAGGCTCGGATTAATAGATTATAGCAGATCAATGAGCTAGATGAAAGTAGGCTCTCTACTCTTCAACATACTGCATTAATCCAACAACAACAAGCCAAATGGCACGACACCCTCATTAAAAGAAATTCTTCCGCGAAGGAGATTGGGCGCTCCTATACAATTCCAGGTTTCAGGATTTTCTGGGGAAACTTTAGACTCACTAGCTGGGACCATACAAAATCCAGAGGGTACATGATAATGGCACCATTACTCTAACCACCATTGATGGATCCGGACATATCTTTAAGGCAAACAGCCACCGAATTCGATTATACCGTAAACCACTTACTCGAGAATCCTTCTACCAGTAATTCCGCGAAGACTCCGACATGCAGATTTTGGTTGAGGAAGAGAAATCTTCCTCACCTTTGATTCATTAAGTGATTTGACTGCTCTTACATATTGTACATAATTCCTTTGTTTTGATTAGTTTAAATTACTTTCTGTACATATTTTTGCATTTATGTAACGTTTGCGTTTTCTGTTGTTCCTTTTAAAAAGGAACAACATATTCACCATTTTGCTATTCCTTTTAAAAAGGAACATCATATTCACCACTTTGTTGTTCCTTTTTGAAGGAACAACACCTCTGCACTTTGATGTTCCTTTCGGAAGGAACAACATTTTCACCATTCTGATGTTCCTTTTTAAGGAACATCACTTCTGCATTCTGTTGTTCCTTTTTCCGAAGGAACAACACTTTTGTTTTCTGTTGTTCCTTTTTCTGAAGGAACAACACTTGCATTTTCTGCTGTTCCTTTTTCCGAAGGAACAACACTTTCGTTTTTTTTGTTCCTTTTTCCGAAGGAACAACACTTTCATTTTTTGTTGTTCCTTTTTTCGAAGGAACAACACTTTTTGTTTTCTGCTGTTCCTTTTTCCGAAGGAACAACACTTTTATTTTCTGCTATTCCTTTTTCCGAAGGAACAACACTTGCGTTTTCTGTTGTTCCTATCTTCATTTTTCTGTTGTTCCTTTTCGAAAGGACAAAATTTTCGCATTTTTTTTCTTGCACTTGTTTTCTTTGCTGTTCCAATTCAGGGACAACTATTGTTCCTCTTAATGCACATCAGTTTCGAGTATTTTTTTTTTCCTTTTGCTTGCAATTTTGTGCACAATACCTGTTTTATTTTTTTCTTCTTTGTGAGTTTTATCATTTAGATCATTTTTGAAGCACAACTATACACCTATGCAATGAATACAAAAACGGGAGGATACTGAAATCAAAAAATTACATAAAAAGCGCTATATTTACAAGAAATTGCTCTGAATTGATAAAAGAAAAAGAGGAAAGGACACAACTATTTATCACCTTGTTGTCACTATTTTACTAATACTGATATGATTGGTTATCTTTATCATGATGGTTCTTTCTAAATTCCCATAATCCTCTTTGATCATTATTAAGGAATAGGAACAAAGGGTATATTTTCTATTGAGATGTTAAGACTTCTTCCACCATCCCTACTCTTAAGGAGTGTTGAACCAACCTTTGTGTATAAATAGGAAAAGTACTTAATAAAAGAAAAAATCAAGAGAAAAATGTTTATATGATTTGCTAACATGGTTTGTCAGATGAAGGATAGGGGGTCTCATTAAGAGCCAGCCTACCATGATCATAAGGAAGAAAGTGAAGTGGCATTCCCACTATGGCCACCACACCAGGGATATGATCCAAGAGGCACATCATAAAAAATAAAGATTCCTTGGAACAGGAGGTCTCATCACGAGCTAGCCTGCCCACCTTCACTCCTTCTTGGTGAATGGCATTATGATTTATCTGGTTACCAAACCAGCATAATGGCCTCCATTCTGACATTCCACAGCACTTTCCTAAGCATACACAAAGGATCATGGTTCCATGGGTGAAATAAAAAACTCTGTCAAGGTTATGGACACTTGTGGGAAACAAAGTTCTGTTGATGGTATTGAAGTCAAATTCCTTATACACCAATAGCAATTATAAAACCCTTCTTCTATCTTTGTAATGGGTCAAATAAGATTATGTACATAATTCCTCCAAACCTTTAATACATGAAAATCTATTACAATCAATCATGATGGAAAAAGTTGATAATGACCGCATCGGACCTTTTGTGCATGTCAGCTGTCCTATCCTCCAAATCTCGCATCATAGCACGACATTCTCTTACTTATTAAGCAATTCTATTATACACCTCGATTTTGGCAATCTGCTCGTTCTTGTAAACATGGAATCTCGGTATACGTTGTTCCTTTATGACTCTATACCATGGCAGTTCAGCACACCGCTCCCTCATTTAATGACCGCAGACAGCCTATCACATTGCAGGAGGGGAGCAAGTGACCTCATAATTTACTAGTATACGTGTTAGCCTATCATTCGGAGAAGTCTCACTCGGGAATAGCAAGGCTTAACGGTATATTGTTTTCCAATTTGCATGGCTTGCTGTTCCAAAGCTATTTTTGTGTTATGCTCTGCAACAATTAGCAGTAATTTGAAATTTGAACAAGCTTGATGTTTCGTTATTTTCTCTGTGTTTGCTAACAGCTTGAACAACCTGTTGTTCCATTACCGTCTCTATGTCTGTACAGTGCGCTAAGCATGGGAGGAAGATCAATTTGTAGAGAACCACAGGTGTTGACAGTCTCTGATGTTGCACGAGAAATCTTGACAAGGGCAGGATGGATAGTTTATCTCAATCGTCTACAACAATCCAATGAGACTGTGGCAATTGAATTTTTGCAGAACTTGCAAGAATATCACTCCATGGTAAGAGGGAGACAGATAGCAGTCACCGATGACATAATTGCAAAGGTTTTGGGACTACCAGCCACTGGACCTGTGTGGACTCTGAAGAAGGTAAGACTGCGAGACGCCATAAAAATATTCCAAGATGAAGGCTAGAACCTGACTGTAAGAGGAAAGGGAGTTCTACCAGTAGCCTTAGGAGAGCCATGGGCAGAATTGGCGAGAATCATCCAGAGTTACATCACCTGTGAAGGCAGGAAAGACGTGGTAAGACCACACCACCTTAAACTTTTAGCCGTGTTAAAACAAAAATGCACTGTGAATTTGCCTGCGTTTTTAAATTCTTTATTACACGATGTTGCCCGAAGCATGAAGAAATCTCGCCACATAGAATCAGTAGTAAGTCACCATGGGCTGATACGACTGATAGTTAGCTATAGTCTTGCTCAGCAACAGAGCAGTTGGGAAGAACTGATTTTCACAATAGACGGGGGATTGGCTTTGCCAGCCCCAAAATGAAAACATGCTGCCAGTACATCGAATAGACCATTGAAACGAAGGAAATCCGTTAGATTGGCATGGATCAAAGGGAGGCTGGAAAATTCCCAAGGGAACACCAGTTGACCGATGGAGATAGATGATTCAGGGGACGAGCAACCCCCACAATTGGAAGGAGAGGAGAACGAAAAAGAATTGGAGGAAAACAATGAGGGAGAAGCAGAGGAAGAAACCGAGCAATCTAATCAGGCGGAAGAAGAAACAGAGCAATGTGAGTAAAGCCCATTGAAAAATCCGCTACGAGAATATGAATTGGCCCAGATTCCGGCCAATATGGGTGAATATGCTCAACCTCTCAGCCCGCTAAACTTCCGCACCGAAGAAGGACCGAAGGAGCAGCCTGCTCATGACAAAAATACATCCAAGGAATTGTGCAATGATAAGAGTGCATCTGAAGAATTGTGTGACGAGAAAGAAGAAGACGAGAATCACTCTGCCCATAATGACAGTGTATCCGGAGAAGAAAGTGATGAAGATAAAGAGGAGGAACAATCTGTTCCTAGTCAGATACGCCAGAAGAATTTCATGAAGAAGAAGGGGTGGAAGAAGAAGTTACCCAGGAGATAGCAGAACAAGCTAGGGTTTCTACCCCTGAACAACCGATTAGCAGGAAGCACCCCAAGAAGAAAATCAGGAAACTGGTCAAGGCGAAAGTCTAGGCCTGAGTAAACGAATGGTTGTTCCTTCCAAGAAAACAAAAGAAATCAAAAGATTACGAAAAGAACAGCAAAGACTGCTTAACGTGATAGCACGACTTCGACAACAAATCAGGGTTTTGAAGATGGGGAAGAAAGCAAAAAGGACCTCGGTGGTAAAGCATGCAACCACTCTGGCGAAACCCCTTAAGAAAAAGATTAAGAGGACTCAAGTCCAGCCTGCCATTCAAAACCAAAAGGAACAACATTCGGCTGTTGCCCATGTCGAAGTACAAACAGATAACATATCGGCCTGTGACAAAGAAATTCAGACAGAGGCACAGTCCTCTGAGGAAATTCGAACCATAAATACAGGACGATGCAATAAGAAGATTCAAGTAAACCTCTCGCTTACAATTACTATGTGGGATAGTGACCCAAGGACAGTAACTCTGCGAAAGGATTTGGTGCAAGCCTAGCAAGTAGTAGAGAAACTTACAGAACATACTGTCTCTCAAGAAAAGTATGAGGAATTACAACAGTAGCTGAGGGGCGTCAACTTATCCGAAAGCCAGGCCTTTGGAGGATGGCAAAGGGAAGAAGAAAGAGTCAAAAAGGTAACTCATAGACTAGATGTAGTCATAAAACAAATGGATATCTTGTGCTCTTTGTATACTGACGTTCTAGTGTGTAGAGCACCTACTAGGAATTATGCAATGGAAAGATATTTGCAATTGAAAATTAAAGCTGTCAAAGCAGGAGCCCCTATAGAAATAAACACTTGATGACTTCATAAACTGTTGTAAGCACTATGGGGTGAAGGTTTAGAGATTATTATGTGAATTCTATTTGCACAACCTTGTGTTAGATCAAGAAACAGAGCAGAATCCCAGCCCTTTCATTGGGGATGTCCAACTGCAGGCTTTTATTTCTTTTGGTGTTAATCAAATAAAATGGCTTAAAGCCTACAATGCCTTTCAAATACAAGAAAATGGATTAGACTTGTGTGTGAGAGCTGAGCCTAGAGACCCATTGCAGTTATGGAATAAACATAGGAACCTAACGAGGACTCCAGGCATGATTGAGGCATTAGGACCTATTCATACAGCAATCAATCGACAAGGGATAGAATACTTCTTTACCATTAAAGACTTTGCCATTGCAGCCGCCGAATTTCGATATCAGACTTCTAATCCGAACATCCAACACAGGGAACCGTTTAACTATGAGAACTTTAAGCTAGCTGCTGATCTCTTGGGCCTCTATGGTGACCTTATTTTGAGGGAAGGACCATCTTGGTTAGGCTGTAGGTTCCAAAGTTCGGTCATTTGGCATCCTGCACCAGGATACCAAGCGTTATACGAAATGCCTGAGGGTCAGACAGGACATCTTTTTGAGCACCTAGCTAGGCATCATGGTTGTATACCACCTCATGAGATCCCATCTCCAGCCTACTCCCTCACTGCCTTGCATGTCAACAACAATGTTTTCATGAGGGCATGAAAAAGGGTAAGCAGGGGGTGTGTTGAGCATTGGAGAAGGTATGTTATTATCATTTATTTTGTCATCTTTTCTTGAAAACTCATAACCTCTTTACAATGTCATGAACTAGGTATATGACAAGAGATTATGATAAAATATAGAATATTTATATGCAATGTGAAATAACTAATAATTACCCTTTTTCTATTCAGAAAGAGGAGAAAACGAAAGATTGCCATCCCAAAGGAAAAGACAAGACAAAGTTAACTATTGTCCCTTTGACAAGGAACCACATTCAAACAAGGCAATCCAAATTGGAGCATATCAACCAAGAAAAGGAAAAGGAGATATCAAATCAGCGCAAGAGAACAAGAGGATAACTGAGAATTAACAGTTTGGCGAATCCCTCAAGACCCTTTGATCCTGAGGGATTGCTACCTTAACGTTTTTCTGTATCATTGATATCTTTGCTCGACTGTTATAAGAAGGGTCAGCACTGCTAGCTCGGGGGACGGACTATTGTTATTTTTATGAAATTCTCCTTTGTACTTGGAACTTTGATCATCGACTCCCTTTGAAGAGAAATTCATTGTAACTCTGTTTTGATGTTTTAATATATAAATCTTGTTGTCGTTCTATCTTTGATTCTGGAGTAACCTTAAGTAGTGTGTCCCTAGAGGCTAAGGGCCCGACCCTGGTGGATCACTTTCTTCTGTACCATTATTTCTGATTCGTGTGTGGTTTGATCTCTTCTATTCGCTCTGTTCAGTAATCTGATGTGCCTTGTTGTTTTACATATCGGTTCTGTTATATTTCGTTTATACTTGACTAAGTGATGTTATTCTTTGCAACAGGAATGCTATGTTATTCATTCTAACTTCATATCGCATTGTTGTCCCTTTTAACAATTGATATAACATTGTTGTTCCTTACAGACTGCCATTGTTGTTCAATTACAGAGTAACAGTGCTGCATATTCCTAATTCGATACTACTGTATTTATCTATGGTTTATTCTTAAAACGTGATTGTTGTTCGTTCAAGATTGCTATTCCATCATGATCACAATTGATGTTCCTTTATAACTGTGATTCATACTTGTTGTATCGAAGCTCAGATTACTATTCCTTTCAATATTAAGAGTGTCGTGTGTTTAATCTGGTTTGTTGTACATTTATATCTGATTTAAGTTGTTGTTCTATATTTGATTTCTGTTAGTTTGTTGTTCTATTTCTGTTTGTTGTTCAATTCATCTCCAAAGTAAAGGTTGTTACTTAATTCATGTAGGATATAATTACTATTGCATTCATTTCTGTAGGTTAAGGTCTTGTTGTTCAATCTTGTTTATAAAATTAGTTGTTGTTCCATTTCCTGTCATTTGAATTATCATCGTTTTGGTGTGCAGAACGATCTGAGACTGTAGTGAACATTGACATATGTTGTCTAGTTCCCAGATTGATGATCTTTTCCTTGATTTCTTTTCAATTGCATCAGTTTACAGAGGGAAGAGTTACCATTACTGTACCCTTAACTGATAAATTGTTGTAGCTTTCTGAATGCATGATTTGAGTTTTAGATCTCTTTTTGTAAGTAGATTTTATTCCAATCATCCATTTACTCTTTTATTTAGAGCACTATACTACTAGCATTACTCTGACAAATGACCACCTCAAACTGAGTATGCTCTTTGAGATAACAAATCGTTCCTGGATTGACAAATAATGTAGGGTGAATAGAGGTGAAAAAGACCCTTTTTACTGCTCGACAGTAATCCCAGTTTTCTTGGAATTTTTGGAGAATCAATGCTTAAGGCTTTTCAAAGGGATAATGAAAAGGTGATAAGGATGTTGATTGATCCAGTTTCCAGGCCATTTGAGTGAATGCGAAAAAAATGACATGTAACACTTATGGTGACACTTGGACAAGCCATACCTAGGAATTGATGACATGGAACTTCATTGTAGAATGTCAATGCCATGATTTTCTTCTTGCTACCATCTTTGTATCTTCATGGTTTCATGTGCTCCATCTTCATCCCCCAAAGAGTTGATTGTTAGGGAGTCTTCAATGTGATCTTGATCTTCATTCTTTTGTAGTAATATGGTGTCCCTTTGTTTCTTCACTTGATGATTTTTTTTGTTTTACCTCTACAAGTGTTTGCTCTCATGATCTCCTTGGCATCCTCCTTGGACATCATCCTATCAAGTCAAGATACTAGTACTTGCAACTGGGATTCACTCATGACAAGATGACATCCATTCCAAAATCTCCTAATCTAACTTGTTCTTCATACAGCATACTCACTGAATTGGGACAGTGTGTAGGATTGAGGAGGAGGCTCAAGGATTGCGCAGTGCATAGGAACAAGAGACAAAGGAAAGGGTCTAGGATCTAGGATTGTATAGTGCACAGTGATAGAGGGTCAAGGAGGTAAGATTGTGTAGCTGATGGAGTTAGTGATGCAGTGAGACAGGGTTTCTCACTGTGATTACGAAGCACATAGTTTTGGAAGGACTGAGATAGTTGATTGTGTAGTTGAGAAACTCAAGGAATGAGGCAAGGCTTGACTGCTGACTAAGAATGTGTAGTGCGCAGTGGAGGCTTGACTAGGCAGAAATTGTGTAGTGAGCAAGTGTAAGAGGTAGGGACTGGACACCGGGATTATGTAATGTGTAGTTCTTAGAGAAAGTGATTGCATAATGTGTAGTTCCAAGAGGTAAGGATGGTTGACTAGGTCTTGAGACTGTGTAGTGTGCAAGTTCAGGAAGACAAGACAAGGAGTGATTGGTGGGCAAGTTGCAAAGACATGAAAGCTTCAGAAATTGACTAAGTGAGGGATCAGTGATACAAAAGATGAGATCATAACATGTAGCAAAGCTTGAACACTATCATAGACTTACAAATGATCAATAACACGACAATAAGACACCTAACACCCAAAATCAACATGCATCCATTGAAATGACAATAAAATGTCACTTACCTCCAAGTGTGACACTTAAGATACACCATGCGACACTAGTGTCGACTGCAACAAGAAAGTGCACAACATTTTAGGAATAGTTCTCATGCATATCTCTATGACAAATAGAACCCATTAGTACAATAGAAAACACTAAATTTGCCTCTTAAATATTTCACATTATAACTCCCTTTCACAAAGAGCGACACTACCCTTAACAAAAGATGACAATTGAAATTTCTTCACAGAGAGACTTGGATACTTAGAAAACATGGAATGTGTTATCTCAAAATCAGACCCTGGAAGGCTACTGACCAGGAAGACCTTAAGTAACTATTTCAAACCTGCTTTAGGCTGAGGCTTAGCCTCCCCAACCTGAGAGGGCTCTCTCAAAGGATTAATGTTTTTGATTATGATTAAGATGGCTAACTCTTGTGAAACAAAGATAGAAAAATGAGAGTGGTTGAAACACAATTAAAAGGTATCCATTGGGCTTATGGAGTCACAATCGTTTCAGTATAACAATGATATCAACCTTACATAGAAGTCAGGGCATTTAGTTTTCTACCATTCATAACACACCAGAAACATATAGGGCACACAGTTTATAAATATGTGAAGGAAATTAGAGCACAACCAATGATTTCTAAGTAATCACACATCTATACCACTGCAAATATTGAAGAGAAGATAATACACAACATTCTGAACAGTAAACTCCTTCTGATTCCTGAGAAGTAAAGTCAAGTCTTGTATTACTAAAACAGAGTCATATACATAGCACAATAGTTCCAATTTCTCTGAAATTTTCCAACCCCTAGTACATTGTTGTTTCTGCTATATATAGAATTCTTTACAAAGTCGAGATTCCTCCTCCAGCATGAGGGGAACTCGAAGTCTGCTTGCTATGACACCTATTCAAACTTTAACTACTTATTTAATGCAACAAAATGCTAATTAGACGTTTTAGAAACCTAAGACAATTAGGAGTCTAACTCCATATCATGCTGATAATAACATTAATTACAGTCAAATCTCGTTTTCTGACAAGTGGTCTCCTTAAATTTAGTTGTGGTGGATGCTCAAAGCTCCTTACTGGTCCTTAATGTCTTATCCCTTCAGGTTCGTTCCTCAAACATCTACGTGACCTGTGATCTTTTCTTTCTGGAGATCCTTCCATGAGACTTCAGTGTAATGAAGGTTTGAAATACTGGCACTGCTCAATCTTCGATCCCTGCCTCGCTTGATGGCTGCCTCGCCTGATAACTGCCTCGCTTGATGTACAATGCATTCAAATTGAACGCTTGCAGATTTGTTCCTCATGCCATGAATACAATCATAATTATGACAGTGAATGTCTGGCTTTTCTTGAAACTTGCAATCCGAGTGTACCAAGGTACCTAACTACTTTAATAATGAAGATAAGCGGTTGGACATGATATGTGAAGTGTATAAGCTGACAGTGGATGATGCAACCATAACTGAACTTGACAGATCTGACAGTTAAGAAAGATTTGCTACAGATTGCACGAATCTCCGATTTCATAGCGCAGCCAGTGTAAAATCTAGGTTATGCGCTACGAAATCACCTAAAGCATGTTGCGCTGCGAAAACACCTAAAAAGGATTTATGCGCTATGGAATCACCTACAAAGCTTTGTAACAGATAATAACCTTTGAACAAAGCTGACATATGGAAATTGTGTGAGTTATGAGACCAGTTATGAGTGAGAATGAATAGTTGACATTTATTTAAGCATACCACCAAGACTCCTAAGACTCAGACTCTAAGGCAAACAAAAAAATCAAACCTAGACTAGCACCGAACCTTTACCATCAAACTGATGTGAGCAATTTGGGAATTAGAATTCTTAAGTGATAACAGAATGACTCTAATAACTAAAACTAATAGTTCACATGGTTATAGGAAGGCTCCAAAGTTTGAGTATATGCCAAATTTTGGAGGGTGCTGTAGCAATGACAACAGGTCCTCATTCCTCTATTTGTCAATTATATGGTTATGTGTCTGTACTTTTTCAATTGGAAGCTACATTTTTTTCTGTTGGCTTGATTTGGTTTGCTTTTTGTTCTATCTCCCTACCTCTATCTATCTCTATAAGTAGCCTTGGAGAGGGCATGAACTAGGCCCAACAACAAGCATAGGAAGTTGTTGACACATTCTATTTTGTTCTCCCCTAAACCCGCAACAAGATCCGCAACCTTGAGTCCTTGGTTGCAATGGACCAACAAGCCTTTTTAGATTCAAATATTTTGGAAGAGATTTCTCAGTGGGCTCTTGACCCTAGTCACACCAATGGAAGAAGGAAATAATATCTCAATTCAATATCTTTTTATTGGTAGATGAAGAATTTGTTAGAAAGGGTATTAAAAGATAAACATGAGGAGGGATACAACATATTTGCTTCCTTTAAAGACATTAAACATGCTCATAGAAATCAATGCTTTTACTTGGAAAGATTAGATGCAAGGTGTAACATCCCCATCCTTAACCCAAGCAATCCTAATCAAAGGCATGACCAGAATTTTTTAAATTTCCTCTGAAGCTCATAATTATTGATATCATTTATCAGACCCTAACTCATTCTTGGGTTCTCTGTATCAACACCAACCCACACCTGGCTAAATTAGACTATCAACTGAGTATAATCCTGCCCTGAGGCCCTTTATGAACAATAATTATATTGTGTTCCTCTTATAATCAATTACTCCAAAATTACCACAACCTGTGCTTCTAGCCTAGAATTCACCCTTGGGTTATTTTTCCATGTGATGAAATGCACAATTAATGCAACATTCAACCACAAACCATAAATTTTCACACAGTAAATATAATTCATGCACAATGGAAACAATTAAACACATAACCCTAGATGAGGGTTCATAGGAAATAGCACATAAATAAAACAATTACGCATGCAACCTTATCTACTAAAGAGGGTTGTATGGCTGCAATATTTCCACATTCCACTTAGCCATAGAACAACCGGTTCACAAACTCTCAATCGCAGGTCACCCCCAAACTAGGGCATGAACTCCATGGGAAATAGTGAAACCGAGTCACACACATAGATAGCCAACACTTGGAAAAGGTACTAACCCCAACAACCTCAACCTCCAACATATAAGCTCACGCCCCCCATCAGCCTTCACCTAATTGATGCACCCCTTCTCCACACACAGTGGTCCCTTGGTTGTGCCACCACCTCCACGACGACTTAGTACTGGCAAAAAACAATCTCAACTCTATGGCTTTAAGAGCTCTTGCTACTCTTTAGGGCTCTAGGTACCCTCTTCGCCCAAACTGAAACAACTCTCGATTAGTTATAGAGCCCAATCATAGGGCTCCCTAATCGATCACCAAAAAAATGAGGCCACTCCAATCAGTCCCAGAGTCCAAGTCTAGGACTCACTGATTGGTTCATAACCCAAAACTCCATAACCTCTAATAACTTCCTTTATACAAAACATTTAACACTTTATATATGCATGCTTTCCTTTTGCCATGTGGCGCCCTCAAAAGCATCTTGGGCCTTAGTGCCTTTTTCACCCAAAATCAACACATTAGAGCTATTGCCCCCTTTCCTAGAGTTAAGCACCCCCCATACTCTTTTTTGCGGAATTGGTCTGTAGCCAATCTATTTTATTAATATATGTACATTATTTACATTATGCTTGAAATTATAGGCTCTTTTGCCTCACAACCTCTAAAGGCATATATCCATGGGCACAATGGCCCCAAAAATATATAAACATGTATACATACATGGAATGTAGGTCCCCAAAATAAACCTCGACTCATCGACCTAATAATCATATATATTTGACTCACCAACCTAAATATCATTTGTACATATATTTACATTACCAAGGTTGGGTAAGGGTATTACACAAGGCTTGCACCCCCCGCCCCCAGTCCTCCAGGATCCAATGCTAAATATTTGGTCCCTGTTACTTCTTCTAATTCTTAAATGATTGGAATGTTTGGTGGCAATTTTTTATATTATATTATTGCAATAGTTAGATTTGTTTTGTTAAACATGCTAGGTTTTTGGACTGTATTTTTATTATATAAATAGTTAAAAATATATAATTTCTCTTGAGACAAATTGAAACCACCTACAAAATACCATGGTTAAATTATGAGTAATTAAATAATATATTTTACTTTGATGATATTATGAGACAATAAATTAATTAATTAATTAAAACTTTTTACAATTCGGAATTTACAAAATATTAAATCAACACAAATTTATAAATGGATGTAGACTTCTTAAAACAAATGTGTGATTTAGATTAAATTTAAATACTACTGGTTTGATGATAATAATGACTTTTTAGAAGTTATTCATGACATCAATCCGACCAATTTTATGGCTAGTTCTTCATCTTGCCCATTTAAAAGGTTTCCTAGTCATGCTAGAGGGAACCACTATTTAAATAGTAAAACATGCTAGATGGAATCACTATTTAAATACTAAAACATTCTCACTAGGGTTGGTATTTTGGGTTAGGTTAATTTTATAGTGAAATGTTTTTTCTTTTTAATTTAAAAGATAAATATAATTTTATTATAATTAAATTTCACAAATGATAAAATATTTTTTTTTATAATTTTAAGATAATTTTTTTAAAAGTGTAATTAAAAGTTTAAATTAATAAAAAATTATTCAATTTTGATAATTAAAGAAATAATAAATTTTTTTAAGTTTTAGTTTGTTTGTATAAATTTTTTGATAATAGACCGTACCAGATTCCATCCGTAATGGCAGGCACCTTTTCTTCAGACCACGTGTGGATATGACACCTTTCACCAATCATGATACATTGGAAACCCATGGTACAAAAATAGCAATGGATGAGGTACTTTGTTTGTGATCCTAGGTCAACATCATCCATTACCACCATGGCCCACACAATTTTAAGGGTTGCCACACATTGTCAGTGGATCCCATGATAGGAAAATAACATGATACTTTCCATCCCACCAAAGACAAACACCATAAATGGCCTCCAACTATAACTGGGCCGTCCATACCTTCCTACTGTTTTTAGCGGATCCACGTTACTTGAAAACGAGCTTTATTCAAATTGAGAATGAAACAAGTTTATTTTTTTATTTTTTAATTATTAATTTTCAAGGGCTATGCTAATTTAGCTATAAAAAAAATAACTAATAAATAATATATAAAAAAATTCAATAATATAAAAGCTTGGATAAGATCATGTGAAAAAGATATTAAAAGACAACGTTGGCATACACAATAATGAGGTACTTTATAGTTTTGATTCAACCATACTAAAAATATAATAACTTTAGTAAATGAAATAAATGCTCTCTAAATTTATATCTCTTCCTCTTAAACATGTTTGGGATATATACAAATATGTTTGTTTTGATTTCCGATTTAGTGATGAACATATGATTGAAAATGTTAGAGGAATATCTCATTGGCATAGAACTAGCTAATATATATATATGATTAGATAATTATAAATATATATTTAAAATTATTTTAATAGATAGTTTGGATTTGTGGTTTCACTTAGTTTGTATAGGTCATTATAGATATGATTTGTAATATACACATAGAACTAAATTAAAAAAAAAAAAATTGGCTTGATTTTTTTTACAAATATCATTTCACATTGTATAATATGATATGACATGAAATTGTGTAATAAATATCATATTATTATATTAGATTTTTTTTCCTTGTTCATAATTTCATATCAACATGTATGTACTTATGTACCCATATCAACTTTTTGAAGTTCATAATATGCTTCATTCTATAGGTTTTAATTCACATTCACAAGCAAGTTCTTATAACATATTCTAATTCACATTCACAAGCAAGTTCTTATAACATATTCTCATTGGTTTTTATATAATTAATATATATATCCCAATAGGATTACAAATCAATTGCCAAAGCACGAGGCTCTGTAATTCAAACTAATAGAATGACATTAAGTTCTTACAACTCAGACAATAAGTTATTAGAAGTTTTAATGACACTAGAAGGATAAGCCAAAGCAACTTCATAACATTTCCTAAGTCCCTAACTCAACTAACCTAGACCTCTATAATCTTGTTGAGGGGAATGGATTCCTATTACTCAACAGTAGGTATCAAACCCAAGGTTGAGGCCCAATTAGACTCCTCCTTATTTTGTGTGGAATGATCCTCCATATTATTGTCCAACAAACTTTCAATGGGATTTGGTGGTTTGACTAGCTTCAATCTTTTATATGTTTAATTTTTTCTTCTCCTTTTTGAATAATTTTTTTCTTATCTATATCCAAGAAAAGAAAATTGCCTATATCATTGGAAGAAGTGTGTGTTCAAGGATGTTGAGGTGTTGTATTTTTTGTAGGTAATATGAGAGAATCAAAGTTTAATTAGCCAATTAACTAGTTAGGTAAGACGCTTAGGAATGAACCTCAACAAGTCTGGTTGAGAACAATTAATTAGCTACAATAAATTGACAAGGAAATCAAGGTCAAGTCAATGAGAAGACAAGTTGAAAGTTGAGTTGATAGAGCAATGGTCAAGTCAAGAGCAATTGCAATAGTCGAATTCGACAAGTATTTGAGTAACTCATGGAAGTCAACAATCGATGGGAGCAATTAAGGGCACTGCAATTCGTCATA
The DNA here is from genome assembly GCA_031772625.1 of Pinus tabuliformis. Classification (NCBI taxonomy): domain Eukaryota; kingdom Viridiplantae; phylum Streptophyta; class Pinopsida; order Pinales; family Pinaceae; genus Pinus; species Pinus tabuliformis. The sequence continues at coordinate 52,086,931 of CM062819.1, forward strand.
TGTGCATAGTCAAAAAGACTCGTGGTCAAAGGAAAATTAGCTATAGTAAAACTTGGTCTAAAAATGGTTAGGAATCCTAAGATTCCTAAGATCGTTCCCAATGATATTCAACAATCTGCACTAATTCAATAAGTTACAAATTAGGGTTTTTTATGTCTGTAAATAGCTTATGATGTAAGTCTAATGAGAGATGATGACATAATGAATCTTCACAATCAATAGAGAGTGGGTGTTGTATGAGCACATTCGTCTTAGTTGCAGACCAAGGTCAACGTTCATTGTAAAATGGATATAATATTTAGTTGAGAATATAAGAGCAGTGAAGCTCAAAGGTTAACTTGTTTTCCATATTAAGGGTTTCCAAGATAAAATATCTATGTGCAATGTGAATCTCTATGGTGTTCCATTGTTTATTTTTTTATCTTTGAGTTCTATCATGTGCATTCAAGCGTTTATGTTAATTGAGATTCTAGTATGGTTTATATGTTTGGTTGACTATATATTTGTACTTTTGGTATCTAAAGTGTAAATAAGGTTCCTTAAGCCTAATATTTCGTATCATAGCTTTGTTTTAGCTGCAAAGGGATGCCTCTACTATCAAATGTTGTGGATCTTGAACTTAGATATGTTCAAGAATGTTATTCTTTATTAGATATGAGATAAGAATGTTGGAGTGGGAGTCTTAAACAAAAGTTCAGTTAAAAAGGATGGCTAGTAGTACAAGAATTGAGATATAGAAGTTTAATTGATAGAATTTTGAGCTTTAGAACCTTAAAATGGAGAATCTCCTCATTGAGAAAGAACAATGGATTATTGTGCATCCTGGAACACCTATGAATGGAATGTTGATGGAGGAGTGGGAGCAACTTGAAAGAAAAGCAAGGAGTATAATTTGACTTTGTCACACTGTAACAACCCATCTAAATTGACCCATTAATAAAATTTTAAACTTTATAATATATATGTATATTAAATTTTATAAAATATATAATTAGACTTTATAATATAAATTTATAAAATATATCATAACTGAACTTTATAACATATTTAATGAAATGTTATAAATATATATCATTAAAGTTTATAACATATATAATATGAATGTTATAAATATATATCATTAAAGTTTATAACATATACAATAAAATGTTATAAAAGATATCATTTAAACTATATAACACATATAATGGAAACGTTATAAAAATATAACTGGACTCGTAAAAATGCTATGCGTTAACCTACCCAAAACGCATTACCGAAACCATTAGCGAGGGCGCGTCCAACCAGCTGAGAAGTTATGGCAGAGCGGCTTTGCCAGGACAGGATCCGAGAGAGTTAAATTGCATGCGGAGGCGTGTCAGGAGGTAGAAGAGCGGTGGCCGGAAGCAGGAGGGTGGCCACCTCCAAGCCTGCCTTTATAAATCACTATTCTGAACCGATGAAGGGGGGGAAAAAAAAACCAGAGAGGGGCAGTAGAGAACGTGAAGCATAAATTCACCAGGAGGAAACCGGGAGAAGGAAATTATCCATTGAAGAGCTTTAAGTGGTTTGAGGTTCTGGGCACGGAGGGACAGAGAGCCTCTGTGGAGAGCTTTCTGGATTGAGCAACTAGGTTTGCTCAATCTGGTTGGGTGGTATTGCCCTCTCGAAAATTGGGTCAAAACAGCCACGGCATCACCAGTAGCGGAGTCACCAGTTCAATAGCAGAATCAGCAATCAGCTAGCAGTTCAGGTATGTGCAATTTACATTTTTATGCATTCTTGTTTTCCAGTTTATGAGTATTTACATGTTGTTGTATTTCGAATTATGGGCATTACACACACTGATTCAATGTTATTAAATGTATCAAGGGAAGACACTACCAAGAAACTATGAGATAAGTTAGGAAGCTTAAACCAATTGAAATCACTAGTCAATAAGTTGTTTCTTCAAAAGGAAATTTATCTTATGAGGATTAAAGAGGGAAATAAAGTCACACAACACCTGCATTCGTTCAATATTATGACCAATTAGTTATTAAGTGTGGATATCTCTATTACAAAAGGTGAAAATGTATTAGTCTATTGTGTTATTTTTCATACTCATGAGATAATCTAGTTGTGGATATTGAGTGTAATATGACCACACTAACTCTTGATGATGTGGTGGCATGATCTTTATTATTAGAGAAGAAGAGGTGAAGGAACATGGAAGGATCGATCAAAGATGCGTTGTCACTTAGAGGTTGACTAGTAAAAAGAGGCAAAGGAAACTTTTCCAAATGGAAATCTAGGTCAAAAGGAAGATCTAAGTCTCTTACTAATCAATAAGAAGATGTTGGAAATGTGGTAAAGTAGGGAATTATAAAAGATATTGTAAGTCAAAGATTGTTCAATAGAGCAAGGGATATGATGTACACTCCACATAAGGGATAAATTACTTGGATGAAGAAGGGAAAGTGATTTAGCTTCAACATGTACATAATCATATCACAAGCTATGGTTTATCAACGCAAGAGAATCCTATCATATGACAACCCATAGGGAGTGGTTTTGTGGATATGAAGAATATGATGGAGGGGATGATTCGATAAACAATATAGTTAATCAAGGTTGACTTTGATTAATATTGAAGGATGTTCAGAGTAGAACATTTGATCTAGGTGGATATATGTGGCCACCCGCCTATTCTACATAAACCTCCACTCAGTTTCGTCTATTTCCTTGATTATAGCAACATTTACTATTTTTAGCAATTTTTCGGGTCCTAAACTTTCGAAGTTGTTTTGACCCCCTAAATGACATTTTTTAAAGGTCTTCAATAGGCATGCAGACATAGGTAGGGGCATATGGAAAATAATGTAGTACTTATTGAGATCCTCCCAATGAGGTATCATACACGCCAAACAAAGATCATATGACCAAGTTACGACCCCAAGAAGTTGGTTGCCCAACTAACCCCAATGGGGCCCATAAACTCTTAGCTTTACATCTCCTAGGATTAGGGTTTTGGTTGTTTATGATTTTCCCTTGTTGTTCGATAATAAAAAGGACCTTGAGCCTCATTGTAACACAGTTCAGAGGCATGTATCTACCATGACCCTTCTCAGAGATAAGCTACCATAGCCCGAGCTAGTTTATTTTCTATTATATATGTAAGCATATTTCAGTTCTTTGATGTTAATGAAATTAAATTTTATTTCCGCTACATTTCTGTGTTTGTGTGTATATATGTATTTTTTGCATTCCTGCATAAGTCCAGATCAATGGTTTCATAGCGATCTTCTCTTTCTTTTTTTTCTTTGCATGTCCCCAACAAGGTCAGGGTATAAGGAGTTAGGGCTTGAATTGGTTGAACCTTTTCAGGACCAACCTCGCAAACCCTGACGACCTCCCATGGTGGAAGAAAATAAAGATGATGGGGCATGAGATCCTTTCAAAATATTTCTTGACGAAGCCCTCGAGCGATAGAGGAATCATATAATGGATAATTTTTCCTAGATCCTTTAGCAACCACCCACAGGCGATGCATCTTCATCCAACAACCACTCTGGAGGCACCACTCCTTTTAAGGTACAAGTTAAATTTGACATTCCCATATTTGAAGGCCAGATAGATGCAGACATCGTAGATAGATGGTTAAATATGTTGGAAGGATATTTTTCGGTTCATGACTTTTCCAATCAGGAAAATATTACTTTTTCACTCCTCAAAGCCACCCCATATGTCAAGGATTAGTGGGAAACCTACTGTGAACAAAAGGATGAGATGGAATCCTCACTATTTTCAGTTTTACCCACTTGGAATTCTTTTCGAGACACTATCAGGGAACAATATTACTCTGTCAGGAGCTATGAAGATAAATACACAAAGTGGACCATGTTGTAGCAGGGAAGGGACCAAGGTGTGTCGAAGTTCACAAATATTTTCCATACCCTTCACATGAAGATGGGCATCAAGGATTCTGAGCAGCATTTTGTACTCAAGTACTGCGACTGTCTACACAATGACATCCAGGATGATATGGAGTTCATGGACACTCCTCGCTTAGCACTGCCTATTGATACATTGTCAAGATCGAGCATAAATTTAAACAGAAGAAGTGAGACTTTAGATCTGTGAAACTGAAGCAAGTGAAAGGCGCCCCAAAACCATAGAACAAAGGACAAAGCCAAGGAGGGGCAACCTAGGAAAACCTGTTGATGCCGCAAGAAAAGAAAAAAAACCACAAAGACACATAAGGACACAGGAAAATTGTGTGAGTTCCATAAGAGCCCCACTCACAACACAAGTGAGTGTCGAGCCAAGCAGTCACTAGGGGCTAAGCTAAAGGATTCTGAATAAGATGAATGTTCCAAATCTGAGTCAGAAACCGACAAGGGAAATGACAAAGGGAATCACATTATTGATGTGGATCCCAGTTCCACCGTTGCCACCACCAAGATCCAAAAGGTTGAGCCCGAAGATCGAGAGGAGGGGGAGCGACACTTCCACTCATAGATGTGGGTGAAGGGTTCTCTGTTGCAGTTCTTTGTTGACAATGGGAGCCAAAAGAACCTCATTTTAGTAGAGGTCATGAAGTAGTTAGGCCTACTAACCACACCACGCTTTTAATTGTACACCATCAAGTGGCTTCACCAAGGGCGAGATCTCTATGTCAGCCAACAATGTCATTTTCCCTACAACATCAAGACATTCAAAGATGAGGTACTGGGTGATGTTTCTCCTCTTGAAGCTTGTGATTCACTATTAAGCCAACCATACTTGTGGAAGCGTCATGTTGTGTATGAGTCTAGGCCTCGCACTATCTTTTTTTCTTTAGGCAATATGTTATATAGGATACCATAGGTAGCACCGCCTACCTCCATCTCTTTGATATATGCGAAGCAATGCAGCGAGATCATTTCCCAGACCTGAAATTCGTCTTCCTTATGATTTGTCCTCAGGGAAAGAAGAAGACTATTACTACATCCACAACCTCCAGACAGGGCTCCTTCATACAACAATAAAAGATGGAAGATGTCATGGAAGAGTACAGGGACATTTTCACCTCACCCATAAGGGTACTCCTACACTGTCAGGTCAAGCACTCCATCAATTTGACCTGGGCACACCGCTACCGAATGAACTGATATATTGATGTTGTGTTATGGAGAATGATGAAATTAAGAAGTAGATCCAAGAGCTATTTCAGAAAGGGCACGTTAGGTCAAGTTCATCACCCTATGGAAGCCCGATCGTGTTGGTACGGAAGGAAGACGGCACATAGAGACTTTGTATTAACTATCGGGTGCTGAATAAGATCATTTTCCATAATAGGTATCCAATAACACAGATTGATGACCTTCTGGATTAGCTCAAGGGGGAAAAATATTTCAGCAAGATTGACTTGAAGTTCGGGTACCACTAGGTGTCAATTGAACGCTTTGATGTGTGGAATACTGCCTCCAAATACAAGGAGGGCCTTTTCTAATGGTTTTTCATGTCTTTCGGGTTGACGAATGCCCCCAAAAACCTCATGTGGTTGATGGACGACATCTTTCGACCCTTTACCAACTCGTTCGTGGTAGTATACTTGGATGACATCTTGATCTTCAGCCAGAGTTGGGAAGAGTCCATACAGGATATCCGACAGGTCCTCCAAACCCTGTGACAACACAAATTATGTGCCAATTTGGATAAATGAACTTTTGGTATGACCTAGGTTCAATATCTAGGGTACATCCTCAATGAGAAGGGTGTGCATGTGGACCCAACCAAGATACATGTTATTCGAGATAGGCCAGCCCCAAACACTCTAACAGAGCTCCACATCTTTCTGGGTCTTGCCAATTTCTATCACAGGTTTGTGTTGGGATTCTCTCATATCACTTAGCATTTTAGTCAAGTCACTAAGGGAATATCGAAAGAAAAGTTATTTTGGTCTGAATCCCAACAAAAGGAATTTTTTGAGTTGAAGCATCACCTCTGCTTTGTACCAGTGATCACATTACCATACCTACAACAATCATTTGAAATTGAGACAGACACCTCCAACTATGTTATTGGTGTCGTTCTTACCTAGTAGGGGCACCTGGTGGCATATCAAAGTGAGACACGTTCAGATATAATCTGAAAGTATCCCACTTATGAAAAATATATGTATTATATTGTGCAGGCCTTTCGACAATGGAAGCATTGCATTTTGGGGAAGGAAACAATCATCCACACAGATCACTGACCCCAGTAGTTCATACAGACACAACGGAAGTTGCAGAATGATATCCATCATAAATGGTCCACATATCAGAAACAGTTCCATTTGAACATCAAGTACAAAAAGGGTAGCACCAATAATGTTGCAGACTATCTCAGCCTACCATCGGTCATGGAAATGATCACTGTTATCGACTCTTGTGGACATGATACTTCGGGGTGGCCGCATCTTTACAATAGCGATCTAGAATTCGATGAGACCTAACAGATGCTCCTTAAAGGAAAGAAAGTTCCATATTTTCACCTCTAGGGTACACTGTTATGCCACATGGGACACCTCTATGTTCCTACATTGAGTGTGCCAAGATGATTTGGGAAGCACACTACATTCGGGTTGTTAGACACTTTGTGGTAGAGAAAACAATGGTAGTGATGCAGAAGCATTTTTATTGGCCAAACCTTTGACAAGATGTTGGGGAGTACATTAGACCTTGCACTGTATATGCCATTGCCAAACCAATAATCAAGAAGCAAGTCCTATATACTCCTCTTCCTACTCCTAATCAGCCTTGGGAATCCATCTCCATGGATTACATGTCAGGCCTTCCTTCTACTCAGCATGGCTAGGACTACATGTTTGGGGGCGTTGACATATTCTTTAAAATGTCCATTCTCCCACCCTACAAGAAGAGTACCACATAGAAGCCACTAGTAATATCTTCTTTGAACGAGTGTGCGTACATTTTTGGATCCCACAGTCCATTATCTCAGATCAGGACAATAGATTCTTGAGTACATTTTTGTCAAGCCTTTGGTCGATGCTAGATACCAAGCTCACTAAGTCCACAACCTTCCACCCCCAAATTCACGGCTAAACAAAGGTCATCAACAGGATGATTGTGCACATTTTATGCATGTATAACTTGAAGAATCCACACACATGGGATGAAAGCCTCCCCTATGTCCAGCACAACTACAACAAAGCTCTCCATAGCTCCACTAGCCACAACCCTTTTCAGTTGGGGTTGGAATTCCATCCACTATGTCCCATTGATGTTGCCATACCATTTGTAGCTACTCAAGCAGATTTGGCTCAAGTCCAGTCTAACGCTAACCGGGATAAAATCTTCATTGAGCACATTCAACACATCCACCAATAGGTCCATGACATATTGGATAGATCCAATGCTAAGTACAAGCAGTGTCATGATCAACATCGAGTGCCACAAAATTTCCAGGTGGGTGACAAAGTTGGATTACATTTGCATAAGGAGCGCATCGTTGGGCCCCATTGCAAGCTTTACCTGCTCCAATATGGGTTGTACAACATCACCAAGGTTGTAGGGGACAATTACTTTGAGCTCAACATTCCAATGTTCCTTGGTCTTCACCTAGTATTCAATGTGGACCGGTTGCGACCATACTTTCCTCCATTGTTGGACACATCCAACGTCGTAGAGCAGATGACACCAACAAAGCTCAACCCAAGTTGTTTTGAGCAAGTCACAACTAACAGGATCATGGACACATAGATTAATAACACTCGCCAACAGAAGATCCAACTACATCGAGTTGTCAAAGCAACCTAACTCCTTCACCAAGGCAAGTGGTTCACCAGGGACCAGGTTCAACACAAATTTCCACACCTCATGGAGGCTCTACACACAATGGGGACCATTGCTTCCTAAGGGGGGATGACCGATCCATGTGAATATTGGTGGCCACCCACCTATTCCACCTAGACCTCCAGTCAATTTCATTTATTTCCTTGCTTATAGAAGCATTTACTGTTTTTAGTAGTTTTTGGGGTCCTAAACTTTCGAAGTTGTTTTGACCCCCTAAATGGTGTTTTTTTAGGTCCGCGGGAGGCCCATAATTGTAATTACGGGCTTGCAACAAATCCTATAGTACTTGGAGAGATATTTACAACGAGGTATTTTATGCACCAAACAAAGATCATATGACTAAGTTACGACCCCGGAAAGTTGGTTACCCAACTAACCCCAATGGGGCCCACAAACTTTTGGCATTTCATATCCTAGGATTAGGGTTTTGGTTGTTTAGGGTTTTCCCTTTTTGTTAAATAATAAAAATTCCCTTGCACCTCATTGTAACATAGTTTAGAGGCATGTAGCCACCACATCTCTTCTCAGAGATAAGATACTATCGCCCGAGCTATTTTATTTCCATTCTGTATGTAAGCATATTTTAGTTCTTTGATATTAATGAAATGAGGTTTTATTTCTGATATATTTATGTGTTTATGTGTATATCTTTATTTTGTTGCGTTCCTGTATAATTCTGGATCAACATTGTCAGGTGTACTAACCTTCTATTTGTTAATTGAATCAATGATCCATATGTGCATATCGTATTGGAGAAGGATTCATGTATGATGTTTCATAGTGCAATGGTGTTGATGAGTGGTTTTTGGATTGGGACATTGTATAATTTTTGCTGCACATTGACTTGAATGGATGTAATAGTGTAGTTTTTTCTAAAATTGATGAGCCAACCTCTTATTTAGTTGATGCAACCATGTTATGGCATCAAATATTGATCTTATAATGAGTGATTATTAACTAATTAGTTAATAGGCCTTATTTAATTATGGTAGCGTCATACATTAATAAAGTATCTAAATAATGAGGTTAAGGTAGGACCCCAACATTAGTGAGAAGGCTTTAGGTCACTGTATTGAATTCAAATTTTGGCTTGCTAGGTAGTGATCCTTTTAAATTCTAGGGTATTCTAGATCAACTAACTACTTCACAACATCATTGGATGGTTAATTGACTTATGTTCTTAAATAAACCTATATTTTATCTTCCATGGCGGAATCAACCATGAACTTTAGAACCCCCCTTCACTCTAGAATGGTGATATTGGTATAAGAAATCCTTCAATAAAGTGGGGTTTCTTCCTAGATGGGAAACCAAGAGAATTTAAGTTATTGGAGTTGATGTAGGATATATCAATGGTAAGAGAAAAATAGAAGTAAAAAATAACATGGTAGTGTTGATCTAATTGTGAATGTGTTAGAGGCATGTGATCCAAGACATGTAGATGCATGTCATTGACTTAAATGGGAGAATGAAATGGTTGATGAGTATCATTCCTTGATGAAAATTGACATATGGGATTAATTCCCCAAGTACAAGGAAGAATGTAGTAATTTTTCAATGTGTCTACAAGAACAAATTTACATCTAAAGGCACTATTGAAAGACATATGGCTTGTTCAATCAATAAGGGATTTTCTCAACAAGAAGGAATCATCTACAATAATAACTTTTCCTAGGTTAAATGATGAACTATGATTCACTAATTCTTTCATTTGTTTCTCACTTTTCATGGGAGGTACATAAGGTAGATGCCAAATGTGCTTTTATACATGGTGATCTCATTGAAAATATTTATATGGAAAACCCCCTAGTTCTGAGAAGGATGGAAGTCATGTGTGCTGACTAATGATATCCTTTCATGGTCTAAAACAAGTCCCCAATATTCGGTATGCAATGGTTGATTTCATTTTCCTTAATCTCATATTCAAACACCATGAATCTAATCATTGTATCTATGTATTCCATGTTGATGGTGAACCATTAGATGACCTAGTGATTACTAGAAGTAATGCCAATTTAATTTTGGGTTTGAAGATACATTTAATATGACTAACCTTGGTCTATTGAATTTCTTCTTAGGCATTCGAATCTTTCAAATGGATGATGGTATCTTTATTTCTCAACCTAAAATTGTGTTGAATTTTTTATAGAAGTTTAGAATGGAATATTGTAAGCCTTATGCTATAATTTATCTCTCATGAATGAAGCTAACTAAGGGGTGAGACTATTTTAAAGTTGATGCTACAATCTATCTACAACTTGTCCATAGCCTTATCTATTGAAATAATGGATGACCCAATATTTCCTTTATTATCAATGGGGTTTCTTGATTTATGAAGGATCCAAGAGAAGGTATCCTTAAATCCGCAACCATAATTGTTTTTTATATCAAGGGAACTTACCACTATGTTTTATCTAGGTGGCTCCAGAGACACACACAGGACAAAGAGGGCTTATGGAAGCTCGAAAATCAAATTGTTTGGATTATTCTCGAACTAGGTTCATGTTAAATATCTCGTCGTCATGATCGTGGTGGTGTGAACGGTTCGTTAATCTGAGTCTGGATGAAGGAGATAGAGGCAGTCAAAGTTGGGTTGACTTTTTGCTGACTGTGCAGGATTAACAAAGACACAATTTGAACTTTTCTAGCAGATAAAATCCAGCCAACTCTGGTTAGATTCTAGGCGAAATTGTTGCCTCATTAAAATGACTCCTTCGGCTTAAAATCAGAATTTTTACAAATGGCATATGGTTTTATTAAACAAAAAAAAAAATTATAAAAAAAGGGTGGCGGGCCACCAACCCCGCCACCCCAACTCTATCCACATAACCATAATATATAAGTTGGTGGAGGGGTGGGCCATGACCCTCGACCCCTAACACAAACTGTTAAAACAACCATTCAATGGAGCCGTTGCATGGTGGGCCGGCTTTTGGGGCACGGACCCAACCATGCCCAACAAGAAATGTGCCAACCATATTACAACGAAGCCGGCGGAGGTAGGTTTGGTGAGCGGGCCACCCAAGGTGGGGCCAACACTAACCATAACTAAAAAAAAAAAAAAATGTTATATAAAAAGAGGAGGAGGCGGGGTTTGACCGCTCGACCTCCTCCATATTAACCGGATCTGAAACCAACTCACCAAACAAACTAATTGATTTATCCGCCCAGCAAAATTATTTAAAAATTCATTTCACCAGTGTGCCTAGGTAGATGGATGAACCAGGAGAGGGCATGGAAAATGAGGCATAATATTTTTTTATTAATTTTTAATGTAGGTGGAACCATGACTGAGCGAAATTTCCAGGAGGGTGAAATTTTTTAAGTGTCCAAATTGGACAAACTTTATGTCAATCTTACACCTCTCAGTGAAATGAACCCGATGGCGCAGTCAATTTCTTGATCTGAGCAGCCAATTTACAGAGAACCCGGAGGAGGGAATCTTTGAGGAATCTAGGTGGAATCTAAAAGATTCTTTGAGCCGTAGATTCTCACTTTCTCAGAATTCAAAATTTTGACAGTTGATTTTGCACTATTTGATGCCACAAATCTGATGGTGTGTTCATATTTTTCATTTTCTCATGCTATTTTTTGGCCACTTTTCTAAGTGGAGTGCAGGTGTCAGCGTTCATGTGCAAGCAATCATTTCCATGCGATTTGATGCCGTGAGATCGATGGCCCGAACAACTTCAGCAGTTTGACATTCTCTTCTTCAGATGCCCCCTAGATGTGAGGTATATGCAGTGTGTTCATGCACTTCTTTTGCTATGCATTGTGATGCACAGATCCCTGATTGATGTTTGATGTGGGATCTTGTTTTCGTACCTGTTTTCATGATTCCTACTTGATGTGTTGCGGAATAATCTATGTTATGTACTTTTTGTCATGATTCATCATATTTTATTTGAGATCCCATTATTATCATGTTGAGGAGATACTCATGTTGTCGTCATGTATGTTTGCATTAAGATCCTTTTTATGCCATGTTGGCATGATGTTCATGATCATCATGCATGAGTTTATGTCATACTGATTGGAGTCCTTGTTGAATGAGAGTTCCTATAGTGGAACATCTCTTGGAGCTACTCTTGCGTGAGGGAATTTTCCTTGTATGATAGCGACATCACGTATTATGTACATCATCACTATTGACAACACTTAATGCATCGGCCTACACCATCTTGACACCAGGGCCTAGAGACGTAGTCCCTCTTGGACGAACTCCGTTATCAACGACTTATGTTTTCATGTGCTGATGATTGTCAGGTTCTTTCTTCTTCACAACATGCAGATGTATTCATTTATGTTCTTTTAAAAATGCAATTTAACACATCACAAAAGTAAAATGTCTTAGAAGGGTCCTTTGTCACACCAGACCTGGATCAATGTTATAAAGTATTTCAATAAAAAATTGAACCATCTAATCAATTGCATTGACTCAAATTAGGCTAGAGATGGTGATGAAAAGAATTCTACAATTGGTTATGAGTTTTGTCTTGATTTTGAATATATTGTTTGGTCTAATCACTGGATCATAGAAGAGAAATGTTGTTGTGCAATAAATGCTGGTATAGAGGTAGTGTGGATTTGACATATCATGAGAAAACATAGTTTTCTAATTGTGAAATCGACTATGAGTATATTTTGACTATTAAAGTGCAACACAAGTTGTAGAGATTACTGTTGCACACAACAAAATGAAGCATTTGGAATTTCATGCTCATTACTTGAGAGAATTAGTATAAGAAAATCCTATGAATCTTGTGTATTGTTAGATAGATGATAAAGTTATTGATATCTTTATAAATCCTCTATCAAGAGCTATTTTTTTAAACTTTAGGCTACATTTGGGTTTAAGGAAGCTATAATTCTGTGTTGAGATATGTTTTCATTGATGGAAATAAGGGGATGGAAACAAATTTTTCGGTGATGGCACATGGCAATAGGAGGTACAGGTGTCAAAGAAATGTCACATGTAGCAGGTTTCAAACACACAATAAAGGAAAAAGATTAGATTCAATGCAGTCCTTTTGGAGCCAGTTTTGGAGCACTAGATCATCTCAGGTAGTTGTAAGCCACCCAGATGGATATAGCTTTGAAAGCGATTTCTAGTGGTATGCAGAAGTTTGAAAATGGCCTCTTCGATCGTAATATAGAGCCATTCCAAGCTCAGTGAACCCAAGTCAAATATAACAGAGTTAGCAGAATATGGAGAACCTTTGGAGCTAGCCAAAGTTGGCTTAAATGCCAAAATCAACACCAATATCAGTGGAGCCTCTAAGCAAGAGCTTCAGGAAGATGTGGCAGTATCAGGTTAGACCACAAGTTGAGCCCACCCGGCAAGCTTACCCCGATGAATACACCCTGGTGGAATGTTTTGGTGTCGAAGTCTAAGCGACCGGGAGGAAAGAATTGGGACATGACATCTATGCGTTTTCCAATGGGGACCGAGTGGTTGGAGCCCACCCGATGGTAATACCCCTGTGGGTGAACCCCAAAGGTTTGTTTGGAGAAGCACACGACTAAGCGTCAGGAGGTAAGTGTCAGGACATGACATCTAAGGCAACGGACCAATTTAAAGGAACCAGGAGGAGGCCCACTCTACCAGATCAACTCGTGGAGGTCGAGCCCAAAGGTTTATCCTAGCAGGATAACAAAGAAGGCAGAGTAGAGGAGCATTGACTCGACAAAAAACAAATAAAAATAGAGGAAAGCGTCAGGATAATTGGCATCCTTCCGATGGCACTAGGTACAACCCTTTAGAAGGGATTTGTGGTCATGGGAGGTGGTTTCCCACATATTTTATCGCATAGATCAATAATGGATGTCCACTTTGGGGTCACCCCTCCGAAAACCATAATCTACATAGGAGTGGTGTTGAGGCAAGTTTTTGAAGCCAAAGGTTTTTGATAATGCCTAAAGAAAAATAACAAAGGAATGGGTTGCAAAAAAATACCTTGAAGGACATTTTCTCTCTCCTCCAGGAGGATAGGTGGCATATTTTAGGTTTTGGGCACTCGAATGGCCCTTTTCTGGGTGACAAGAGTCACCAATCAGATGTTGACACATGGAAGGAGTGATGTCATGGTGATCTCAACCCAGAGGTATGACCCTGACAGTTTATAAGTGGTGTAAAGAAAAAGCGTTGGGTTGCAAGGTGTCGGGACACAGTGGCTTGGTGTCAGAGCGTAGAAAATTAAGAGGTGTCGAGAGGTCCCTGCAGGATAGCTAAGCCTGCAACACCTAACCCAACCGGATTGTTAAATGGAAATAACAGCAACACTTGGAAAAAGGAACCGGGCCATGTAGACAAATCATAAACCAATGGAAAGGATGTTGGGCGGTCCTCACCGTACATGTCAACCTGAAAGGAAGACCCTGACGGGTGAATGAAGGGACATACAAATATATTTTTGGGATGTTGAAGGCTCTCGGTTAAGTGCTTAGACCTAGCCCTAGTTTGTTTCACATAGAAACAAAGGACACATAGGAGATAAGGATCTGTGGAGGCTCTTGGCACACCTAAGAGTTGGCCTTTGGGCTAGTACTTAGTCGCCTCGTGTAGAGGCGTGACCAACGACACAAAGTTGTTATCATAGGGAAGAAGGCCCTTGACAGGAGTTAAAATGGATTAGCGCCCAAGGCCTAAGCCTGTGGTCATGGAGACCAATTCTTATGGCCAAAAAAAAGGGGGGGGGGGGCGCTAAGAGAAAAGGAGTTAAAAGGCAGAATGACAAAAATGCTAGTTTAACTACAGTTTTTGGTAGTTAAGTCAAAATTTAACAATGAATAAAGATAGCGAAGCACTGTTAAAACCTGTAAAAATTCCATATTAGCCAAAATATGCAAATAAACTCAATTTAACTAGTAGAAAAGGTTGGTTAAGGCCTGAGAACTTGGTTAATAGGTGTAGAGGGCTGAAATAAAGATGTCAAAGGAAAAGAATAAGGAAGCATGCAACAATGAAAGAAAATAGAAAGAAGGAAAAAATATCAAGAAAAAATTCTATATAAGCAAGCCTAATTAAGAAAAATGAGAACAATTATTTTTGAGATAGAGATTATGGTACAACGAGGTGTTGGTATGGTGTTTTCAATGATTAGGGATTATTGAAGGTGTTGGTGGTTGAGAGATTCACTAATTTTATAAGCAGATAATGCATTCATTTTTTGAGTATGGAAATGGATGAAAATTGAAGCAGTGAGTGTCTAGCAAGTTGTATCTTGTTGATTATGGGTTGGTTCTCCTTCTAGTGGGTGTTGGAGAATAGTTGAAGTTGTAGCTCCCTTCAGTTACAGCTGATAAATTAGGAAGTTTTAGCTTCCTACTGGTTGTAGCCACATCGTCGCTTTTTCTAGCACCTATAGCACAAGTGCTTCAAGAGATATAGAAATATTCCAAGAGACACCTCTAGGTTAATTGTAGACCAGTGCCTAGGACATCTTAAACATAGAAGTGCATTTGAGATTATCTGAAGGATTATATTGCACTCCAATTGTCACATAGTTTTGAAAGATAATAAAAGGGGGAGCTTGGTTCAATAGTCTTTCATCAAGGTGAACTAAAGCAGATACATGGATCCAAATACAAGGGGTGAATCGAGTTGATCTCAAGGAGGAATGTCTTGTTCTGATGGTCGACACACAACAATGAGCATCTTAATATTGAAGTTGAAGTAAAGGTGAAGAGGAGGAGAGGACGGAGGGAAATAGATGCACAGGGCTGTAAATGAGAGAAAATCCTAATCATCAATGTTTTGGCAGAAGGATGGAAGGCAGAAGAGATGGAATGACGGAATTGCAGAGCGCAAATTAAGGTCCCAATATCTATACATCATGAATACATTTGTTACTAATTAGCATATGTAAATCTATGCTCATACAAGTACCGTAGGTTATCAAATAACACAAGTAAATCTATAATTACCACAGGTACTACTACTTAGCAGCATACATATAACCATGAGAGAATGAGACTGGAAGCTTCATTACACAATTTCAGTAGAAGAGAAACATACATGAAACGAGATTTACAGAGGGGAAAACATACTGCTTACTGCCATGATTGGAATCACCAAAGAGTTTCATTAATCCTGAAAATGAGTCCAATATACCAGTCCATTACATTTAGCCATAGATCACACAAGTCTCTCATGAACAAGCAATTAGAACCAAAGTGGAATCACAGAATTTGGACCACTACGAGTGCAGATTTACAGAACCTATATTAAGTGTTTCTTCCCCCTATTTATACCGAGGAGGGGGATTTGAATCAACAGTTACAAAATATATCAGCCAAGGGTTAGCTATCCGATTGACTAGTTGTCTCGGCCTGCGATAGTTCTGCCGCCCAAAATGATTCTAAAGGGTTTGATTCCTTTCTTGAAAATACATATAAATTACAAAAATAAACATAAATAAGCAAAAGTGAAAGATGACTGAGGAAAATATCCTTATGTCATTCCTATGAAGGCCCTTGCTCAGGTCATGTCTCTACCACAATGTGTCCCTCTAGTTTCTCAGCTGGTTCTTGTCACTTTCACCTTAATTGCCTGACTTCTCCACTCTTTGGAGTTGGTAGCGATCAACTGTGTTTGCTTGTTCCAGAGAAGAACTAGAGATTGTCCTAGCAGTCCTTCACAATATGACTGAGTGGAGATCCACATTGAACCATTATGTCTTTTTTGAGTCTCGTATCTCCATTTACTCTCTGAAGTCATGCAAGTGAAACAATCAAATTCATTCTTGTGGCTATTGTTGTCTTGGGTTTCTTGTTACAATGGCTTCCACAGGATCAACCCATCGATTTCCCAATGCTCCACGCCTTCATTCAATGACTTAGCTGCTAACCCATCCGTCTTCAAAGCCTAATACCATATTATCAGGGCTTTACTCCATCAGGACTTTACTCCATCAAGAATTTTACTCTTAAAGGAGTTACAGAACAGCCAGTCTCGATCTCCCTTGGCCCCTTATGGTTTAGCCCCTTTCTGCAATTCTTCTCATATGACCGGGAGCAGTGACCTGGTGCATAGCCTTGAGTTGCTAAGGCATTTTTTACTAGCGTGGGGGCTACTTTTCCTTTGTAAATGGTTTAGTGCCCCTAGTCTTTTAAGTTCCTCTTGCTTGTGCGCTATCCCACATATCAGAGCTCCTGAGTTGGTGTTTTCAAATGAGGGATATAACGTGGAGTGATGCAACATTTTAATTTAGCTAATTGTTAATCACCCTCTGCGCTTAGCCCTTGGTTTCTTTGGCTATTTATGTAACTGTGGGCCAGCCCCTATATCGAAGATTCACAATCGGTGATTTCCTATTGGGCACAACATGTTGCTACCGCTAATCGCCGATTGCCAATTAGTGACGTCAACATTGCCACGTGTCACCAAGATATGCCCCCATAGGACACTGAAAATGGTAGATCAACACACCATGTGTCCTCCGTACTGCCACGTGATGATGATGTCAGCTGCCCCATGCCTTTATCGGATCCGATTGTGTGCCGCCATGTGTTGCTTATCAGAACCAATCTTATGTTGCCACACATCGAGTTGGAGGAGAGAGAAAAGGCCCGTCCTCCTCTAGTTTTGCGATTGATTTCCTTTGTTAAATTGATTTCGACCCTCTCAGCACTCTGACACCATTGATGTTCTTTTCCCGCAATTTCTTCATAGTGATCATTTCGAGAATCGTCGATTTCTAACTTGCGATATATTTGTGTTGTTGCGATCGTCAATCGCTGATGTGCTTGCCACGACTCATTGGATTGCAGATATGCACTTAGTGCCATTGATGAGAAATTGTTGATGTACGATAGCCGGTATCAGAGCTCTGCTACACGAAATGTAGAATGCCATGCTCCCGGACCTTTGATACACTCTTCTTATTCATTTCAAAGGCAACAAAACCATCAAACTTCAATAGGTCATATCTTCTGATCTAGAAGTCCATATTTGGACCTCCACATACTATTGGAAATCTTATTCTGAGCACTATCCAATGGAGGGGGCAAGATTTAGCTTTGAGAGCTTCTATGGCTTGTAAGGTGGCTTCATACTTCACTGTTCCTTTGCACTTTGGGCAACTAAAAACACATTTTGTAGTGAGTGACAACGTTGGTTCCAACTGGGGACAATGCCTTGCTAGCAAGGTGCTGAGAACCTACAAACCAATAACCTTCACCTTTGGGCATGGAGTCAAAAATATAATGAATCTATACAACCAAAAAATATCCATGGGACTTTATTTGCTAGGAGTTCTTTCCTCATAAAATTGAAATGCAGAAATACAAATTCTAACATCTAGAAATTAAATGCTCAGCTAGTGAGCTTATTTATATACAACTCCTACCTATGTATAGGGCATAAATTCACCCAAGTTAGGTCCACCTTCTAATGAAACCAACCCAGCATCAAAGTACAAGACCTTATGCCTCCATGTTGCTAAAATTTAAAAATCAAAACAAGCATGCACCATGAAAAGTCTTCAAACAAAAAACCTAATGCATGCTCCAGAAATAACCACTACTGCTGACAAAAGAATGTGCTCATGTAATCAGCTACAATGTCATAGAACTAACAAGAAAAATTTGTGGTTGCCTTATTTTCATGAAACGTTTGCTGACCAATATCTTCTTGGTCAGGACAACCACAAATATTTTTCAGCTCCTCATCCTTATATTTTTCAAGAAAATCATGTTGATGGAAGAATTCTCCCCACTTATTGGTAAACCACTCCCTTTGAACTTCTGTAACCATCTCATCCTCCTTCGAATAATATGAATCATAAATTGGAGGAGGTTCTTGATCTTGTTCTCCAGGTGAAGGAGGTGAATCGTGGATTGGATCCTCTTTGTTGACCTCCTGGTGGGCCTCCTCTTCTTGCGTGGCTGCCCATGTCTGGGATTGTTGTGGCTTTGCATCACTTGACTCTCCATCAGAGTGATATACATCATAAGAAGGAGAATCATAAAATTCGGCCGAATAAGATCTCTAAGGGTTTATTTGTAGCTCTATGATGTCTCCTTCTTCTCTTTCTTGATCATTGGGTGATGCTTATTGATGCGAGTAGATGTTTTCTTGGAGTGAAGCTCCAAAAACATCTTCAGCAAGGTCATTAACCTCAAGAATATTTTCAACATTAAAATATGAACAACAATCTTCAAATAGAGCATACAGTGGATGTAATATTTTTTAATAACAATTGAATGTCATATGAAAACTCTTTAAGGAAGATATGTTACCATGAGGTATTGTTCTATACAAAATTCTAAAATCGTATTCTAAAGAGTACATGAACAATTTCATTTTTGCATCTTCAGAAATAATACCTTGTTTCTTCATGCATTCATGAAAATCTTTGAGGTGTTGGTCAGGCCTTCTATCTATGTTCCCACTGAATCTAGGCAAATAGGTATTCCATTCATGAAATTTAAGGGACATGATCAGGATAATCAGCCATAGAAGAAAAATTCAGTGGGGCAAATTGTTTGGCCAGGAATGCATGAATGGCAATTTTGAAAACCCCTTTAGGTGGGTGAGCTCAGGTTCAAAGGTAGGGGAAATTTTCAGTTGTTTAGCATCAGAGTGAGTATGAGGTTGCTTGAAATCCAGGATGATCAAATAGAGATAAGGACAGTGGAGTCACCAGGATTTTTACCATAAAATTGAAATAGTGGAGTCACCAAGGTGAGAGATATTCAGCCCACGCTTCCCTTACTCACCTAACAGAGGGAATGTTTTTCATAGCAAGGGAAAAATATTCTAATTCGTTCCCAGACAATTGTGCCAGAAATATGTTGTCGCTTTTTCTAGCACCTATAGCACAAGTGATTTAGGAGATATAGAAAGCTTCCTAGAGACAACCTCTGGGTCAATTATAGACCAGTGCATAGGACATCGTAAACAGAGAAGTGAATTTGAGATTATTTGAGGGATTATGTTGCACTCCAATTGTCACACAATTTTGAAAGATAATAAAAAGGGTGGCTTGGTTCAATATTCTTTCATCAAGGTGAACTCAAGTAGATACATGGATCTAACTACAAGGGGTGAATCGGGTTGATCTCAAGGAGGAATGTCTTGTTTTGATGGCCGACACACAACAATGAGCAGCTTAATATTGAAGTTGTAGTAAAGGTGAAGAGGAGGAGAGAAAGGAGGGAAATAGATGCATAGGGTTGTAAACGGGACAAAATACTAAGTAGCAATGTTCTAAAAGAAAGATGGAAGGCAGAAGAGATGGAATGACAAGAATTGTGGGCCACAAATTAATTTCCGAAGATATATACATCATGAATACATTTGCTACTAATTAGCATATGTAAATATATGCTCATACAGGTATTGTAGGCTATCGAATAACACAAGTAAATATGTAATTACCACAGGTACGGTTACTACTTAGAAGCATACATATAACCATGAGAGAATGAGACCAACAACTTCATTGCACAATTTCAGTAGAAGAGAAACATACTTGAAACAAGATTTACAGAGGGGAAACCATATTTCTTATAGCCATGATTGGAATCACCAAAGAGTTTCATTAATTCTCAGAATGAGCCCAATATACCAGTCCATTAAATTTATCCATACATCGCACGAGTCCCTCATGAACAGGAAATTAGAACCAAAGTGGAATCACAAAATTTGGAACACTGTGGGTGCAGAATGTCAGAACTTATATTAAGTGTTTCTCCCCCCTATTTATACCGGGAAGGAGGGGGCTTTGAATCAATGGTTACAAAATATGTCAGCCAAGGGCTAGCTATTTGATTGACTAGATATCTCGGCCTGCGATAGTTATGCTACACAAAATGATTCTAAAGGATTTGATTCCTTTCTTTAAAATACCTAGAAATTACAAAAATAAGCATAAATAAGCAAAACGAAAAGATGATTGAGGAAAATATCCTTCTGTCATTCCTGTGAAGGCCCTTTCTCATGCCACAATGTGTCCCTCTAGCTGCTCGGCCAGTTCCTATCACTTTCGCCTTAACTTCCCGACTTCTCCACTTTATGGACTTGGTAGCGATCAACTACGTTTGCTTGTTCCAGAGTAGAACCAAAGATTGTCCTAGCTGTTATAGACATTTTTGTGCCTCGCATCATGGAGCATGAAATGTCAATAATCACAGGGATCCTCAGTCCCTAAACATGTTGTTCTTACCCCTAAAAGAACAAGGTCATCAAACAACAGCACTTCCAATCAGTTCTCCACCTGAAAACACTTCAAAACAAGCTTATTTTGGATCATGTCAGCTGCTCCACTGAGCTTCTGCGCTGGAATGCAACTGTCCCTCCTTGTACCTGCGCTGGAAGTCAAATTTAATGAAGGCTACCTGCGCTGGGCGAGATTGGCCAAGTGGCACAGTCATTCTGCAAGGTGTCAATTGCCCAGGAAGCTTCCAAACTGACACTTGGTTCATGAGATTCGCCCTGTGATGAGTAAGAGGTACTTTATCACCATGTGTAAGCAAGGATCTCCAAGTGGACTCAAGAACTGAAGATTAACTGAAGAGGGAGAGGACACTAGTCAGCTCTATGCCAGCCTCAAGCTGACTCATCCTTTCTTCTTCTCTCCTATATATAGAGCTCTTCTATGAGGTCTAAGGAGGCTGGAATTTTGTGCAAAGCAAGGAAGTGCTGTTGGTTTACAGTTAGAGCTATTGGGTGATTGCTTTTATAGAGGTGAAGAGGAGATTTCTTGCTGCTGGGGAGGTGCTGCTGGATTGGAGCCATTGATGGTTGTAACCTTCTCAGAACCCTGTTACTTTTATCAATAAAGCTTTGAATGTTCTCCTATATACTTGTATTGCATTGATGTATTGTATTTACTTGTATATTTGATTCATTCTAATCCATGCATCAGTTATGAGTACATGTATCTTGTAGTCTTCTTCTCTCTGTTGTGCAGGATCTGTGTGTAGCTGGACCGGCAAAGGGAGCAAGGAGCTGGGAACAAGAGACAAAGAGAGAGGATAAGGATCGACAAAAGCGAAAGACACGGTTGGTTAATCTTTTCTTCCTTCTCTCTGTACTTTCATAAAGGAAAACATTAAAGCTTTACTTTCAGTTGTTGCTAAGGACTGTCACCCTTAGAGTAGGGATAGGGTCATCCGAGTCGGATACTTTTCCCCACAACAAACTGGCGACTCCGTTGGGGAGCCTAGTATCTTGTTGGTGTTTTTAGTATTTTGCTATTCATTTCTTGAAGAAAAGAGTACCAAATCGAAAAGCTTTTGACTATATCAAAAGCGAAGTAGAGGGACTGCTACTCTTGCTCATTTGTTGAGCAAATTCAAGATTTGAAGAGCCTATCTACAAAAGACTCTTTACTCTTTGTGATAGATCTTCATCCTCTTGATCATCCCTTAGCCTGTACTTGACCTATAGCTTTTTATTTCAGCAAAAACAGTGCATTTTTGAGCTTTTTATGACCCGGAAATCTTTGTAGACGTAACTCTCGTGTCCCAGAGCAGGCTGTCCACAGGCAGTCTGCATTACAGCACAGGTACTCCCTTCGGGAACTGCGCTGGAAGTCAATTTGACAGACCAGAGCCTGCGCTGGACCTGTTAGCCAGTGTCTTGCTAAGGTTTCCCTTTGTGTCTGAGCCCTGTTTTCACTGATTTTTTACTGATTGCTTGCTGGTCATTGTACTTGCTGTAAACCATTCTCCTTGACATTATTCCGCCTCAGTTGTGTGATGAAACTGTGAATGTTCTTTCAGTATTTCTTGTTTCAGTTACAGTTTCCCATTGTGAAAAGCGAACCGGTATAGCTGTGGCCTCTTAGATCCTGAACTGTAAAAGTGTCTTTGTGATCTTAAGAGCTAGTTTTATTACTGTTCATGGCTGTTTGAGTTTGTTTGTTTTCCATCTCATGGTTTGAATTCATATATTTTTAGTGTTGAAACAAGTACCTGTAAGGTGTCTTTTCATTTAGACGAAACTTGTTTGTTTACGCTTCAAATTGAATTCGAAAATTACACAACAATTTCCTTTTGTCTACATCAACATTAAGGGAAAAGAAAAGAAATACATGCATCTTGCATTTGCATTTTGGATAAGTTTGCGTGTCTGATCTAGGAGAAAGTGCATTAGTTTGTGCTTTGTGCTCTGTGTGGAAAGATATTGTTTTTCTCTCCCCTCAGTAGCTAGGATTTTCAAAGCTAAAAAGATTGTAAAAGCTTGCTTATCATTTTAGCTGCATTTAGGAATTTGTACCAATACAACTCGTGGTGATCCTGAAAGACAAACTGTTAAGCAAGATCAACATTAAAATAAACCCAATTTACATAACAACGCTTTGTAACATAACGCAAACATCTAGAGGTCTAGGTAGAGACGTGTTCCGGCGTCGTTAAACGTAGTGACTATCGATCTCTACGAAGGTGGGTGATTCCTCCTGAGAGTCGGTGGCACTAATACGGACTTGTGCTCCCACGTACCGTCGCGTATATATTGGGAGACCCCTATAGGCATTTATCTTTTATCCTTAGGAAACCATGTCGGCCGCCCTACTGATCGCGATGCAGTGAACACAGCATTCACGAAGATCGACCACCCGTACCGTAAAACGTATTCTGTGGTTTCGCGAAAAGTTTGGCACACCCTCTGCCTAGATCTCCAGAGCAGTTTCTTTTGGTCTTTTTCAAACTCTATAACTGAAAAAGTCCAACCGAGCATTTGTCACTTCGGGCTCGTTAATACATCGAAGGCGACTAGAGTCATCTTTAGCTTTTTCTCGACTCTTAAAACATGAAAAAGCAAGTTTGTGTCTAAAGCGTCGTTATAAAATTTATTTTAAGCGGAATAATCATCACCCTTCCCTCGTTGATCTTCGAAGTTAGTCCACCACAAGTGGAAGTTCCTGTAAAATCGCTAAGAAATCTTTTGGATAGACTAGATATGTCTGAACAACCGTCGACATCTAGGACTGTGTCGTCCGACACAGCAGCAGCAGAACCTCCTACTGCTACTCCAACGATGTTCGCTGGTATACCATCTGTCCCGGCAGGTTGTCAACAACGAGCCGGAGTCCCATCAGGGATGATGACATGGTTAGTTCCTATTTCTTCATCCGGATTATCATCTGGTATTTCTTATGTTGAAACTCGCCAAATTGATCCATTTGGAGGTCAACCTGGGCAATCGATCCCCTTGAGTTCCGGATTGATACCATATGGGGGGCAGTATGCCTTTTCATTACCTCCTCCGGGAGGATGCCCATCCGTGAGTTCACAACAGAGTTCAGGTCAAACTGGAATTACATCCAGCAGTTGGGTACCAATACTGCCTCAACAACCAGGAGTTGTATATTCTATGCAACCAGTCCACCCTGTGTCAAATATTACCACCACACCTGCTGTGGCGAATGTGTCGCAAGTACAAGCGTTACCTGTTGTAATACAACAACCTCTTGGCTTAGCGACTCAATCGCAAGCTCAGGGTGGTGCCTCCTTATCTGGAGCGACTCATGCTCAAACAAGTACTGTGACTCCTCATCCTGGTCAATCATCCAGTATTGGTCAACAGCAAATGGTCCAACAACCAGAGCTGCTTCAATCTCAACCACCGCCTTTCCAGCAATCATATCAAGGACCTGAGCAACAAGTCTTTGTAAGTAATGGGCAACCATACTATAATGGTTACGCCCATCAACCTTGTCAAAGTTGTCAGCATAATGCTGGTCTGCAAAGACCCATTGCTCAGGCGATACCATCTTATCCTGGATATGCTTCGCCTAACCTGAACCAACAGTTGCCCTTTGTAGCAACTCTAGAATTACCAGATCTAAACCGGCTGACGAATGATCCAATTGCTTATGCCCCTTGGTGGCCAGCGATTCCGCATAAACTTCCGTCAGATATTCCTAAATTTAATGGAAATCCGGGTGAAGACCCGTCGAATCATGTGATGACATTCCATCTGTGGTGTTCGTCGAATACCTTGAATGATGATTCGATAAGGCTTCGCCTTTTCCAGAGGACATTGACTGGTCCGGCAGCTAAATGGTATATTGAATTACCTAGAGCCTCTTTCGACAATTTTAGTTCCCTAGCCACGACTTTCTTGACCCATTTTCAATTACCAATAAGGTATGAAACAGGAACAGAACTCCTTACCAACTTCAAGCAGACAACAGCTACTCACATATCTGATCATATACATGAGTGGCGACGTCGTCGTAGGATGGTGAAAACTTACGTTCCCGATCAGCTGTTAGCTGAATGGTTTATAAAGTCGTTACTTCCGGCTATAACGGAAGATGTGGCCAAGGGAGGAGTCGTAACAGAGGAGCAAGTCATTGCTCGTGCTCAATATTTGGACTTAGTATATACTCAGTCGGGCACGCTCTATGATAAGATACCTGACGCCCCCAGACCGGAATTTTCAATCCCTCCTCCTCCCGGATCAAATAGTGACTCTCATGCCGGTGATGGCGTGATTGGAACTGCAAACGCTAAGTCGACAAGGGATTCAGATAAGAAAGCCTGTAAGACTTCGAATCAAAAAGCAAATCAAGAGATTCTTGCTTCGGAGGTAAATGCTGTATCTACGGATAAAGGCAAAAACTCCAATCAACCAGGAAGCAAGAAGAATCAAAACAAAGGGAAGAAGAAGAAACAAGGAGAGTCATCTCCTCGAAAAACTTCTTCAAGCCCTCCTCGAGATAGGAAACCACCTTATGGGTGTCAGATATGTGATGAGGATCACTGGACGAGAGAATGTCCATACAAAGCTGATCTAAAAAGATTCTTAAAGAGTTCGCAAACTCCAGCTGTGGTAACTGATCCGTTTCCCGATCGGGGAAAAAATCTGGTTGGTAGTGGAAATGCTTCACCGTCGCAAGTGCTTATGTTATCGATATCGAAGCAACAGGATGATGCTTTAATTTCGACAAGGAACAAAGATTACGGGAATCCACAGGTGTCGAACGATAAAGGTAAAGATCAACCTAGCAGTTCGACAACAACTTCGGCAGAAGTTGTACCCCCCATCACACATGAATTAACAATAAAACCGCCAAAGGGAGTAGTACACAAGTCGACATTTAATCCTCGTGCCAGAGCGGCACAACATTATAATATAGTGGAAGATTTGGCGCAATCGCCATCTGCTATGTCGACTCTTGAAGTACTACAACATTGCCCATCCCAAAGGCAGGCATTGTTATCAGCAATTGGTGGGGTGGATCCTAAAGATTCCAATCTTGTATCCTTTGATCACAAAGGATATGATCCTCAGTTACCAGCTCAACTAGCTTTCCTCATCCAAGTGAAAGCCCTCAACAAAACTGTTCATCGAACAATTATTGATGAGGGGGCATCGACATGTATTATGTCGATGAGTTGCTGGAAAACTTTAGGATCTCCAACCTTGACGCGATCATCAACAACATTAAAAGCATTCGACGGAAGGACATATACCCCTTACGGTATCCTTAGTAACTTGAGAGTTGAACTAGGGGGCAAAACAGTAGAAATAGATGTTGAAGTCATCGATGGCAATCTTGACTATAACATCCTACTGGGAAGACCATGGATTTATGCCATGGAAGCTGTTGTGTCGACCTATTTTAGGAAAATCGCATTCCCCTTTCAAGGAGAGATTACGATCATTGACCAACAAAATTTCCTCCCTAATGGTTCACAAGTTACAGGAAGCGTTCCTCTGATCCATGGAAGCGACCATTCGTTTCAAAATATCGGGGTAGGTCTCCTAAAAGACCCTGCCTTAATGGGTACTTTCGCCCTACCGCCTCCAATTAATCTGGCGGGAGTGGCCACGGTGGAAACCTACAAAATGAAATCTAATCCAATCTTCTGGTTGGATTCGGAAGATTCCTAGATATTTGGTCGGCTTCGAGGATAGTTCCTATCTCAGGTCAACCTCGTTAAAAAATGAAAAACCATGAGGATAGTTCTTTTACTATGTCAACCTCATTAAAAAATGAAACAATCCCCTTTCCAGATCTCAATGGTAAACCTTCATTCCAATCAACAAAGTTGAATGCAATGAAGCTTGGGGGGCATGCACCTCGGTTGCATTATTATGCTGGGGGCATAACGAGCAGTTTTAGCACATAGTTCATGCTCGTTAAAAAATAAACGCAAGATCCGAGCAGTTTTAGCGCATAGTTCATGCTCGTTAAAAAATAAACATAAGTTGTGAGCAATCTTCCCTTAGAGTTCAAGCTCACCCAGAAAAAATGAACCGGTAAATAACCTTGGTAAATGTAACCTTTGACAACCATATTAAAGCCCTTGGTCGTGTTCTTGCAGTCTCACCTCCATCCGTTCATTTGGCCAATCGTTCATCTCCATATGTTTGTTTACCCATTTTGAGGAACAACTGCGAAGAGTGATGCCACTAAGCCATCCTTGTGACACTGCCGTGATTGGAATATTCCAACCTGTACCTGGAATCTGCTGCTGCCCTGTTAATCACTCGTTCCTCGAAAGACGAGTCGTCTTTAAGCTCTTTTCACTGACTCGTAAAATATGAAAAGATTGCCGAGTTTTGGCCTTCCAGCTCGTTAAAGCGACCGGAAAGCTATCCCTCCTCTAGATTTTAATCTTTTTGGACTTGAGGGATTATTGTACAAAAAGATCGAGCGCTTGTCTTGTTCGGCTCGTTAAAAGTACTGAACACTCATCCCTTCTGTATTGTTTTATACTTTTTCGGACTTAAGGGATTAGATGACGAAAAAGGAATTTTGGAGTTAACTTTCTGTACCTTTTCAGACTCTCTAAAAATGAAAAGGACCGAGTTTTCCTTGTCGTTAGACTCGTTAAAATGATTAAATAGCGACAAACTTGTCTTTAGACGAGAACGAGTTTCCCTATCGCTAAGCTCGTTAAATCATAGCGATGGGCTTGCCCGAAGGGCAGGTTATAGAACAAGCATATGTTATCCTCGTCAAGCTTGACAAAAATAAAGAGGTACTGGTCAGAAATGACTGGGGAAAAATTGGGAGAACATCAAAGTTTAATGGTAGCAAGTCACTCTTGAACATGACACTTTTTCCTCCGTACCACATCGGGTTGGGTTGTTTCATTCACCGGTCTCATCGCCATGGTCTTCGCCAAACCATCCACATTTGGGGTAATGCTACCGATCCATCGCATCAATGTCGTTATATGTTCAAGAGGGGTCATTCTGAAAATGTCAACCGTGTCCCATCCACTGCCATACATTATCCTTCATCCATTCATGATCGCCACCCTGAATCATATGTCACAGTTTGTTTTCACCTCCACTAAAGTCATTAGCTCCGTTCCGTGTCATTGCTGTGGGATTCATTAAGGCCCTCCTTTGACGGATCGCTTCTTGTCGACTTCAGCTCATTATCCAAGAAGTTGATCTAGGAACACCCCCATCAGTACTTTGAAGCTTGCATGCCTCAATGGCAAGTTTCTCACTTCCGGCGACAGGTATACATCAATGACCTTCGACCAGAAGATTTTGCGTGGCGTTCGACACCAAGTCCTTTATTCACGCCACGTGAATTGTACTGCAGTACCTTGAGGGTCATCGTCATTATTGGTGATTCCTCTCGCGCTTGTTAACGGTTTTCATTATTGACCGGTAATCAAGCGATGTCTTTCCATGTTCGACTTCAGCGCAATTCTCACATGGATCGACTTGTACTTAGAGTGAAGATCGAACGAGTTTGAAGACCCCGGATCTAGTTTCATCCATCCGGGCTGCGATATATATTCAGGAAATATAAAAGCATTGGTCATGCACATCATTGCAACAGATGATCATCCTATTCAAAGGATGATAATTTCAGCAGAAAATTATCAGTCTATCTTCAGACGATCGTCTGTCATATGTACCAAAATGTATTTATAAAAAGCTGAGCATGGGAATGCCCGCCTCAGCTAGATCATGAGAATAATGATGAATGAAAAATAATGTATTGTATTGTATTGTATTACAGGGCACTCTCCTCAGCACTGGAACGAACTTCGGATCCTCTAGATAAAGCATTTCACCCGATAAACGGCCTCATACTTTAGGGGGCAACTGTTATAGACATTTTTGTGCCTCGCATCATGGAGCATGAAATGTCAATAATCACAGGGATCCTCAGTCCCTAAACATGTTGTTCTTACCCCTAAAAGAACAAGGTCATCAAACAACAGCACTTCCAATCAGTTCTCCACCTGAAAACACTTCAAAACAGGTTTATTTTGGATCATGTCAGCTGCTCCACTGAGCTTCTGCGCTGGAATGCAACTGTCCCTCCTTGTACCTGCGCTGGAAGTCAAATTTAATGAAGGCTACCTGCGCTGGGCGAGATTGGCCAAGTGGCACAGTCATTCTGCAAGGTGTCAATTGCCCAGGAAGCTTCCAAACTGACACTTGGTTCATGAGATTCGCCCTGTGATGAGTAAGAGGTACTTGATCACCATGTGTAAGCAAGGATCTCCAAGTGGACTCAAGAACTGAAGATTAACTGAAGAGGGATAGGACACTCGTCAGCTCTATGCCAGCCTCAAGCTGACTCATCCTTTCTTCTTCTCTCCTATATATAGAGCTCTTCTATGAGGTCTAAGGAGGCTGGAATTTTGTGCAAAGCAAGGAAGTGCTGTTGGTTTACAGTTAGAGCTATTGGGTGATTGCTTTTATAGAGGTGAAGAGGAGATTTCTTGCTGCTGGGGAGGTGCTGCTGGATTGGAGCCATTGATGGTTGTAACCTTCTCAGAACCCTGTTACTTTTATCAATAAAGCTTTGAATGTTCTCCTATATACTTGTATTGCATTGATGTATTGTATTTACTTGTATATTTGATTCATTCTAATCCATGCATCAGTTATGAGTACATGTATCTTGTAGTCTTCTTCTCTCTGTTGTGCAGGATCTGTGTGTAGCTGGACCGGCAAAGGGAGCAAGGAGCTGGGAACAAGAGACAAAGAGAGAGGATAAGGATCGACAAAAGCGAAAGACACCGGTTGGTTAATCTTTTCTTCCTTCTCTCTGTACTTTCATAAAGGAAAACATTAAAGCTTTACTTTCAGTTGTTGCTAAGGACTGTCACCCTTAGAGTAGGGATAGGGTCATCCGAGTCGAATACTTTTCCCCACAACACTAGCATTCCTTCACAATATGACTGAGTGGAGCTCCATGCTGAGCCATTAAGTCTTTCTAAGTCTTGTATCTCCATTTACTCTCTGCAGTCGTGCAAGTGAAATAGTCAAATTCATTCATGTGGCTATTGTTGTCTTGGGTTTCTTGTTACAGAGGCTTCCACAGGATCAGCCCATATCGATCTCCCACTACTCCATGCCTTCACTCAATGCCTCAGTTGTCGACCCATCCACCTTCAAAGCCTTGTACCATACTATCAGGGCTTTACTGCATCGAGAATTTTACTCTTAAAGGAATTACAGAACAACAAGTCTAGATCTCCCTTGGCCCCTTATGGTTTAGCTCCTTTCTGCATTTCTCCTCATATGACCGGGGGTAGTGACTTGGTGCTTAGCCTTGAGTCGCTAAGGCATTTTGTTCTCGGGCAAGGGCTACTTTTACTTTGTAAATGGTTTAGCGCCCCTGGTCCTTGAATTTCCTCTTGCCTATGCGCTATCCCACATATTGGAGCTCCTCAGTCGGCATTTTCAAATCAGGGATTTAACTTGGAGTGATGCAACATTTTAATTTTTTCGATCGTCGATCACCCTCTGCACTTAGCCCTTGGTTTATTTGGCTCTTTATGTGACTTCAGTCCAACCCTTGTATTTAAGATTCACAGTCGGTGATTTCCTATTGAGGCACAACACGCTGCTACCACTAATCACTGATTTCCGATTAGTGATGTCAACATTGCCATGTTTTGCTTCCTGAGTGATGACGCATGTCACCCGAATATGCTCCCATAGGACACTGAAAATGGAAGATCAGCATGCCACATGTCCTTTGTACTGCCACATGATGATGACATCAGCTACCCCGTGCCTTTATTGGATCCGATAGTGTGTCGCCATGTGTTGCTTATCAGAACCAATCTTATGTTGCCATGCGTCTAGTTGGAGGAGAGAGAAAAGGCCTACCCTCCTCTAGTTTTGCAACTGATTTCCTTTGTTAAATTGATTTTGACCCTCTCGAAGCTTTGACACCATCGATGTTCTTTTCCTGCAATTTCTTCATAGTGATCACTTCTATAATTGTTGATTTCCGACTTTCAATATGTTTGTGCTGTTGTGATCGTCAATCGCCGATGTGCTTGCCCCGACTCATTGGATCGCAGATATGCACTTATTGCCACTAATGAGAAATCTCTAATATGCAATAGCCGATATCAGAGCTCTGCTACATGAAGCGTCAAATGTCATGCTCTTGTACCTCCAATACACTCTTCTCCTTCATTTCAAAGGCAACAAAACCATCAAACTTCAACAGTTCACATCTTTTGATCCAGAAGTCCATTTTTGGACCTCCACATATCGTTGGAAAGCTTATTCTGAGAAATACCCAATGGAGAGGGTTTGATTTAGCTTTGAAAGCTTATGTGTCTTGGAATATGGCTTCATACTTCACTACTCCTTTGCACTTTGGGCAACTGAAAACACATTTTGCAGTGAGTGACAACAAGCCAGAACATTGTATTTACAAATTGTAGCTTTCCCTATAATAAAATGGAGAAGTAGTTTCTGAAGTTATATGTTCCTTGAATTTTCCATTGATTACTGAAGTAGTTGTTTATCATATTTATTGTTGAAATTTCTCTTTCTTGTCTTATTGATCTCACAAAAAGTAAAAAGAAATTTTGAATTGGTAAAATTGTTACAATATTGATTCACCCCCCTCTCAGTGTTTTCCTAGTTTCCAACAATCGGTATCAGAGTCAGTTACTTCTAATCAGTCTAAAAACTGGAAGAAATATCAAGGACCATGGAAAACTAGGAAGGAGGTTTTATCAATAAGGAAACTATGTTCAATGGAACAAATTATGTGTTTTGGAAAGTGAGGATGAAGCCCTACATTCAATCAGTTGGATCTAATGTGTGGGATGTTGTGGAAGAATAATATCACGGAACTCCAGCATTGGTTACAAAATATTAAGAAATGGAGTTCACATGCAATGCTAAAGAAATTCATGCCTTTCTTGTTGGCCTACCTGAATCAGAACTTATCAAGGTGATGGATTGCAAATTTTCTAATCAATCGAGGACAAGATGACCAGCTGCTATGAAGGATATTGTTATCACCCTAAGAAACTCTCCTAGGTTGTATCTCGGAGATGCTCGGGAACATTAAAAACTCAACAAAATGTTGGAAATGGATGAATGGAAGGAATGATGCATATTCAAGCCAGATAACCACTTCTACTATGCTTAACTCCAGACATGGGTGAACATCCCCAGACTACAAGGCTTTAGACCACCAATCACTCACAGTTTAAGGATTAAGTGAACATGGAGAATAGTGACCACACCAGCAGATGCACAAGACCATGTGATGGCCGGCTGCAACCAGTAAAAGAGGTTTGCAAATCTATTTCCTAATGCACAGACAGGATGACAGCTCTCTGGCACTAAGTAAACAGAAACCTGCATAACACATTCAATGATACATAGTAGACTTCAACACAGAGGTGGGATGACAGCCCCTCTAATGCTAAACATCAATAGCACATGAACAAATGCATGACAGGCACAACCTAGAATAGAGAAGAAGTGGAAAGTGAGCAATTAACAACAAAAGAAGATTGTATTAGCTGAAAATGAAGACCAGGCACTGCAAGTATCAAAGTAGTTACAGTCTCCAGAAGTTGAACCTTACATCAAAACAACAACCATCAACCCCCATCACATCTGTGTTTTGGGTGTATATAGAGGTTGATTACAAAAATACTCTGCTATTCTACGCGTGGAGGGGTCATAATGGACTACCAACCACTTTAACTATCTAAAATGGGCCTCTACTATGATCTACTGCTTTAATGAACAAAATTGACCTTTTCTGTTGTTCGGCGGTCCTTCTCTGAGCAGGTGGAGTGTTTCATGAGTGAAGCTCCATAACTGATAAATGTGTTTATCTGCTCGAGCCTAGTCCTTTCCTTTTCGGCCATGCTGTTTGCTGAATGTGGTGGTTGAAGATTAATTGTGCCGGGTACAGGTAGCTGGCCACCTTCGTCTTTCAGGAGCACATAATGGTTATGGACGTGGACAGTTGGGAAGGATGGAGAAGGGAAATCAGCCATTGGATCGCAGAGATGGATGGTAGAGATCTCTTGGCATGGAGTATAGGGCGGAACGGAGGAAAAATGATTGTGAGCCGTCAGATCTGGCAGATGGACGGCAGAGATCGGCTTACAGGAGGTATCGGGAGAAAACGTGGATGGACAAACGTGGGCCGTCAGATCGCGGTCGGGCAGATCCGACGGCTATCGGGCAGAAGAATAGCGTGGGAGATAACACACGGGGATGGCGGTTTCGGGGGCGGGCGGTATTCCCCACACCGCTTTCGGAGGATGGCAGTAAACGTACAAAGGAGCGCGATCATAGTCATTGCGCGACACGTGGCGGATGTGACGGGGCCAAAACTGCTTTCCCCGCGGATTAACGAGCGGTTAAGTTATGGGCGCAGGAGGAGCGATCACTGTTGGATCTCACGGTGGATGCAATCGATGGTGGAGGATGTGCGGTTGATCGCAATGCGGCAATCAACGACAGAGATCAAAAGGCAGCTATGGCTATGAAGGCGTAGGTTCATATGGTGACGGGGCTATGGAGCTTTAGGCTTAGCTCTTTGGGGCTTAATGAAATAGGGCTCATGTTGAGTTTCGGAGGGTTTAAATGGGGAATGGAGAGGTTTTATGGAAGAAAAGAGAGATGGCGGGGCTATGGAGTATAAGGAAAATGAAGGGGAAGGGAGGAAAAGACTGTTGCAATTTGCCT
Source organism: Pinus tabuliformis (assembly GCA_031772625.1). Lineage (NCBI taxonomy): Eukaryota > Viridiplantae > Streptophyta > Pinopsida > Pinales > Pinaceae > Pinus > Pinus tabuliformis. The sequence continues at coordinate 52,120,642 of CM062819.1, forward strand.
TTTCTGCATAAACACATGGCTGAGCTGATATTTGATCCTCCAAATGCTAAATTATGTAGCAGAGCTAACACTAGCTCCTTCTGGGGATGAGATCCTCCCTGTGAGGTTCAAGAACTGCAGACCAATGCCTTCATACAAAACAAGCTTAAAAACATTACCTAGTATCCATTGGGCATGGAGTCAAATTAAGTCTACACTAAAACATGTAAAAGGAAATGCTTACAATCATTAAGGCCTAAGAACCTTAAACAACATAAATATTCAAAAATTGGCCATCCACGGGACCATCAAAACTGTTTCCCTTCCTCTCGTCCTGTTTATCAAAGAGCTGCAAAACTGGATTTATTTGATCATCTACCTCAAAAATTTTAGGGCATTTGGCCTTAACGGGTATAGATGATTCAAATTCCATCCCCTCTCTGTGTACTCTCATCCTCGGATGTTCTTCATGGAAGCCTTTGTACACCTGATGAATAACAATGGTAGCTGTGTACTTGCCTGTGTCATCTGTGGCCTGCACAACTAATATAAATGGTGAACCAATGTATTCTTGTGCGGGGGACATAGAGACATCATCTGCTCCTTCATTTTTCTTAGAAAAGTCCACATCCAAGGATGAGTCTCAAAACTATGCACCCTCTTCCTCTATCATCTGGCAAGCTGCCTTTTCAATCTGTGTGGAGGTTACCTGAGCAAGTTTCAGAATATCAAGACAGATATTATCCATGTCAGCCTTGAGCATTGAATTTTGTCCTGCCTCAATGTTTAGGTGGCAACTTTGAGGGATTGTCTCTTGAACAAATAGAGAAGCAAAAGATGATGGGGAGCTTTCTTCTCCCTTATTTATCACTGGGTAGGGGACAAAAGCAGGTTGGATAATTTGCATATCTACATAGCCATTAGAAGATGGGTTGGCTTCGGGCTCAGATTCTTGGAGGATGGTAGGACCTGCTGTTGGCTGCTTCTACTGATCAACTTGTTGTTCTGCAGCTACAACAAACTGGTGAGCAGTGCCTATAGATAATGACCTCTCATAGGCAGCTTTGGTTAAGAAAGGGGCACTGCCCTTATCTTCCAAACCATGAACCTCCTCCTCTTCAGATTTCTCTTCCTCCATGACTATACTCTGAAAAAGGGTTTTCACCCTTTGATCTTCATTTGCATCTTTGTTTCTTTGCAAAATCTGCAACTGCTCCTGTGCTCCTCTATATGGATTTGAAATTGAAAGAGTAAAGGTATTAGGAGCTCCTGCTTCCTCAGAATACTGCTCAGCTTTTAATTTGGAAACTTCAGAGGCTAATAACTCTATCATCCTGGCCATTTTATCGATCTCAGGATCTGAGGATGATGAGGACTCTCCTCCCTGTCTTCTCCTTTCAGCATCACCTTCGAGTCTTTCTGTAGCCATGATGTTTGATTCTACTTCAAAGGCTACATCTTGCATATCAGACAAGGAAGCACATCTTCTTTCTCTTAACAACAGGAAGAACTGAGAATCGCAGGCATTGGCATAAGTGATCATAGCAGAAGTAGGGGTAGGTTTTACTTCAGCTGGTATTCTGCTGTACATATGGTTGAATTTGATGTTGAAATCAGACAACAGCTCACCGCTCTCCTTCTGCAAATTCCAAAATTCAGTATGATAATAGAGCAGATCCTTCTTATTCCCCCAATGCTTTAGGAACACATCATCTAAGGCCTTAATGTCTACTATAGACCTAGGGGGTAATTCTCTGAACCATTTTCTAGCCTCCCCGTATAGGCTTTGGACAAAGACCCTCATCCACACATCCTCTTCATTGATATCCAGGCTATCAGCATAGCTATAAAAAGACTCTAGATGCTCTTCAGTTGTTACTCCTTCTGTACCAGTAAACTTAGGCATATATTCTTGATAATCTCCTGCAGGCATGGCATTCAAAGGGACAGGCAAGACCAAGGGTCCATACCTAGCAGCAACGATTCTTTCTATCATTGTGAGAGCTTGTTGACCTGCCATGACTGGGATATATGAAAGGATACTGGTAGACTGAGTGGTATGGATCAATGAAATGGATAACAAAGACAGAGGAACATGATGGACAGCATGGGATGTTTTCTTTGGGTTGAAATACGAAAGGGAGATGCATGAACAAGAGCTTTGTGCATCTCTAAAGGTGATTTCTTCACTAGTAGAGATACATGGGACTTTTACGGCTTACCTGATCCTAATGCTTCTTTCTGCAAAGTTTTCTTTGGCTTAACGATCTTCTCAGGATCAGGCACTGGTAAGCTAGTGATTTCTGAGGATTTCTCTGAGCATGCCTCACAAACTGCACCAGAACTATAATGTGGAGTCGCCAAAGGTTGGTCTTCCTCCAGTGGAGTCGCCAGATAGATGATTACAACTAGAAATGTGCCCAGACTTTGTCTATCATCAAAATTTGGAACTGTGTCGTCTCCCAGGGAAGCTGAGCTTCAATCTCCTCTCCTCGGCAATGACGCCAATTAAACATTATCATCCCAAGAAACTCTCTTAGCTTGTATCTCGGAGATGCTCGGGAACATTACAAACTCAACAAAATGTTGGAAATGGATGAATGGATGGAATGATGCATATTCAACCCAGATAACCACTTCTACTATGTTTAACTCCAGACATGGGTGAACACCCCCAGACTACAAGGCTTTAGACCACCAATTACTCACATTTTGAGGATTAAGTGAACATGGAGAATAGTGACCACACTAGCAGATGCACAAGACCATGTGATGGCCAGTTGCAACCAGTAAAAGAGGTCTGCAAATCTATTTCCTAATGCACAGACAGGATGACAACTCTCTAGCACTAAGTAAACAGAAACTTGTATAACACATTCAATGATACATACTAGACTTCAACACAGAAGTGGGATGACAGCCCCTCTAATGATAACATCAAGAGCACATGAACAAATGCATGACAAGCACAGCCTAGAATAGAGAAGAAGTGGAAAGTGAGAAATTAACAACAAAAGAAGCTTGTATTAACTGAAAATGAAGACCAGGCACTGCAAGTATCAAAGTAGTTACAGTTTCCAGAAGTTGAACCTTACATCAAAAAAACAACCATCAACCCCCATCACATCTGTGTTCTAGGTGTATATAGAGGTTGATTACAAAAATACTTTGCTATTCTACGCGTGGAGGGGTCATAATGGACTACCAACCACTTTAACTATCTAAAATGGGCCTCTGCTACGATATGCTGCTTTAATGAACAAAATTAACCTTTTCTGCTGTTCAGCGGTCCTTCTCTGAGCAGGTGGAGTGTTGCATGAGTGAAGCTCCATAACTGATAAATGCGTTTATCTGCTTGAGGCTGGTCCTTTCCTTCTCGGCCATGTTGTTTGTTGAATGCGGTGGTTGAAGATTAATTGTGCCGGGTACATGTAGCTGGCCACTTTCGTCTTTCTGGAGCACATAATGGTTAGGGACGTGGATAGTCGGGAAGGATGGAGAAGGAAAATCGGCTGTTGGATCGTAGAGATGGACGGTAGAGATCTCTTGGCACGGAGTATAGGGCGGAACAGAGGCAAAATAATTGTGAGCTGTCAGATCTGCCAGATGGACGGCGGAGATCGACTTACAGGAGGTATCGGAAGAAAACGTGGATAGACAAACGTGGGTCGTCGGATCGCGGTCGGGCAGATCTGATGGCTATCGGGTGGAAGAATAGCGTGGGAAATAACACGCAGGGACGACGGTTTCGGGAGCGGGCAGTATTCCCCACACCGCTTTGGGAGGATGGCGGTAAACGTACAAAGGAGCGCGATCACAGTCATTGCACGACACGTGGCGGATGTGACAGGGCCAAAACCACTTTCCCTGTGGGTTAACAAGTGGTTAAGTTATGGGTGCGGGAGGAGCGATCACCGTTGGATCTCACAGTGGATTCGATTGACAGTGGAGGAAATAAACGTGCGAGTGGTTCGTTAAATGTGGCGGGGACCGTTAGATCGCGATGTGGCAATCAACGACAGAGATCAAAAGGCAGATATGGATATGAAGGCACAGGGTCATATGGTGACAAGGCTATGGAGCTTTAGGCTTAGCTCTTTGGGGCTTAATGAAATGGGGCTCATGTTGAGTTTCAGAGGGTTTAAACGGGGAATGGAGAGGTTTTATGGAAGAAAACAGAGATGGCGGGGCTATGGAGTATAAGGAAAATGAAGGGGAAGGGAGAAAAAGACTGCTGCAATTTTCCTTTTCTGCATAAACACATGGCCGAGCTAATATTTGATCCTCCAAATTTTGAAGTATGTAGCAGAGCTAATAGATACAACAAGGTAAAGAAATATAAACTACAAGGTTTTATGATAGAATTTGAATCATTGAGCATGCATGATGATTAAGATATTGCAAAGTATTTTCAAAGAGTTGATGAAGTTTTGAACACCATTAGAGGGCTTGACCAGAAGCTAGATGAAGATGTGGTAGTTAAAAAAGTGTTGAGATCTCTTCCTGAGAGGTTTAATCCCAAGGTGTCAGCCATTGAAGAAATGGAAAATATGAATACTCACTGACTATGAGATGAGGAGTTCTAAAGGAAAGTCTGTAACCAAATAATCAACCTTCAAAGTAGAAAATAAGTGCAAGGATGAGCATGCTGGCACATGCTGTGAATAAGATGAAGAAGAAGCTAACTTTGTGAGGAGGCTCAAGTGAGGATCAGGCAACTATAAAGGTAAGTTTCTCTTTAAATATTTTGAATATGGCCAAGTTGGTCATTATGCATCAAAGTGTCCTGAAAAGAAGAAAAAGGATTATGATCCTAAAGAAAAATTTAAGAAGGTTTAAAAGGACAGAAAGAAGGCTAAGAAGAAAGGTTTCTATGCTCAAATTTAGATCTCCTCTGAAAGTGAGTCTAGCCAATCCTTAGATGAGGACAAAGATGATGAGAGGCCTAAGGAATTCATGTTGATGGCCATTGAAAATATGCAAGTCGAGGCTATTAACTCTGAGAATGAAGAGGAATAAGTCAAACTTAAGGGAGAGTTGGTAAGTTCTCTTGAGGAAATAGTGAGGTTGAGAACAAAAAATAAAACCTAGAAGGACTCTTTGATAAAGGAAAAGGTTGAGGTTGTTGAGCCATTACTTTTGCAGTTGGAAGAAAGTAAGGAAATCCAAGAAACTTTGAACCAACAGTTGATTGAAAAGGCTCAAATATGTGAGAAGTTGGAAGGAAAAGAGCTTGAAAAGGCTAAAATATAGCTCAGCTTTAATAAGAAATTCAGTAAAGGGACAAAAAAGTTAAATGAAAGTTTGGAGGCTCAATGCATCTCTAAAGACCAAACTAATCTTGTTTTTTTATGTTGGATCCAGCACAACAGTTGAATTGAAAGGTAAAAATGAAATTATCTTTGTTCCCCCACAAAAATAAGGGTCCACATAGCAGCTAGAAGATAATAAACAATCTAATAAAAGAAAACAACAACAACAAAAGGAGTATGTTTTCCATGCAAATCGAACTGCCCAATTTTTTCCTTAGCACAGAAGGAAACCATCTAGGTACAACAATGTCTTCGCAAGATATTGTTTTACATGCAACAATTATGGCCACAAAGCAGTGAACTTTAGATTTAATCTCTCTTACAAAAAAATTAGATCAACGTGAAGATTTTAGTAAAGAAGAAGCAAACCCATGTATAACAATTCCTTTGTTCCCCTAAATTATCGCGTGCAATGATTTAAATGCCAAAATTTTGGGCATATAGCAATTAATTGCAGGCTTAAAAAAAAAGACAAAGCTAATTATTTATCAAATTGAATAGAAGCCCAAATTATGGAAAGAGAAAGAGAAATTAGAGAAATGTGACATTGCCTTGTATGCTCACAATGGTAGGAGCCATTGGTATGTGGAAAATGGTTGTTCGAGGAACATGAGAGGAGATAGAATCAATTTTCTCACTTGGAAACCTGTTGATAAAGGTAATGTGACCTTTGGTTATAATGCTCCGGGAAAATAATTGCAAAAGGAGTGGTCAGTCTCTCAAATGGAAAAGGTAAATCTAAGGATGTTTTATATGTTGATGGGCTAAAACATAATCTGTTGAGTGTGTCTCAAATGTGTGGTCAAGGCTATGATGTGGTTTTCAAATCTAAAAATTGTTAAATGAAGTCCACAAGTACAAGAGAAATAGTTTTTGAAGCTATAAGAATAGACAATAATGTTTATGTGTTCAAAGAAAAGACATAAAAGTGATGCTTATCAAATACAGATGAGAGTTGGTTGTGGCATAAAAGGCTTGGACATCTGAACTTTGACTAGATTGTCAAGGTTATGAAGAAAAACAAAATCAAGGACCTACCTAGGATTTCAAAACTAGAAAGCATTATTTGCAAATATTGTAAGCTAGGAAAGCAATTTCGAGTTCCTTTAAAGAGAAATGAAAACTATTCAACAAATCCCTTACAGTTGGTACACATGGACTTGTGTGGACCATCTATAATGTAGCCAACCATAGAGTTCAAAGCCATGACTGAGAATGAAACATATTGCAAAATAAAAAACATAAGGCCTAACAATGGGGGTGAGTTCACTTGAAAATATTTTGATGAATTCTGCAAATCGAATGGCATAAAAATGCAATTTAACATAGCAGAGACTCCCTAGAAAAATGGTGTTGTAGCGAGATAAAACATCTAATTGCAGTAGTTAGCTAGAGAAATGATGACAAAAAAGAATGTTCAGCAGAGGTTTTGGGCAGAGGCAATTCATACAAAAATGGTCATTCTCAACAAGGCTCATCTTAGACTGAATAATGATAAAACTCCTTATGAGTTGTCGTGTGGCAGACCAGAAACAATCAAACACTTCAAAAATTTTGGCAGCAGATGCCACATCAAAATGAAGGAATTTAATGAGAAACATGGGAAATTTAATGCTAGATCAGATGAAGGAATTTTTTGGGGTTATTCACATAACAACAAGGATTACATATGTTACAATAAATTCATCAAAAAAGTCATTGACTACATCGATGTAAAGGTAGATGAGCACAATGATCAAGAAGTGAAACAACTCAAAAAAGCCAACGTTGATGAACCAGTAAGCATTGGTGATGAGAATGATGAGGAAGCTGCAGAAGAAAGTGAGGAAGACCCCTCTTGTCCTTAAGCTATAGATCCACCAAGGTATGTACAAAAACATAACCTAGCTGAAAAAAATTGTTGGTGAATTAAATTTTGGAGTGAAAATAAGAAGGAAGGTGCTCAATTCCCCTGCGCAAGAACACGTTGCATTGTTTTCCATGGAGGAACCAAAAATTGTTGTTCAAGCCAGCCAAGATCAACATTGTTTGAAGGCCATGAATGAAGAATTGGAACAAATATAGAAAAATCAGAACTAAGAGTGTGTTCCAAGACCTGCCAATAAGAATTCCATTGGAACAAAGTGGGTATTTATGGAATAAGTTGAATGATCATGGAGAAGTGGTAAGAAACAGGGCTAGGTTGATATGAAAATGCTATGCTTGAATAGAGGGAATAGACTATGATAAAAAAAATTCTCTTGTTTCCAGATTATACGCAATCAAAATGTTTTTGGCATTTTCCTATTTTAAGAAATTTAAAATTTATCAAATGGATGTTAAATATGCTTTTCTCAATGGAATGCTACAAGAGGAAGTTTATATAGAGTATCTAGAAGGTTTTCAGTCGATAGAGAAACCAGACTATGTTTTCAGAATTAAGAAGGCAGTATATGGCCTCAAGCAAGCCCTTAGGGCTTGGTATTCAAGGTTAGACAACTATCTGCTCAAGTGTGGATTTAAAAGAGGAGTAGCTGATAGAAATATCTATGTCAAAGAAAAGGATGGAAAACTCATTGTGGTGGTGGCATATGTTGATGATACCATCTTTGCAAGTAATTCAATTTTTTTGAACAATGAATTTGCAGTTGATATGAAGACAGAATTCGAGATGTCCATTCTTGGAGAGCTATCATATTTCCTTGGATTACAAATAGTGCATACCCATAAAGGAATTTTTTATTTCTTAAGGAAAGTATATCAAGGAAGTGCTAAAGAAATTTTTCATGGAAGAATGATCTTTAGTGATCACTCCAATAGTGATAGGTTGCAAGCTTAATAAGTTTGATGAATCTCTAGAAGTGGACCAGACCTTATAGATACATCATTGGCAACCTTTTGTATTTGAAAACTTCAAGGCCAGACATCATGCAGGTTGTTGCGATAGTTAGAATATTTCAAGAAACTCCTATACAAAGTAATTCCTTGCAGCCAAAATAATTCTTAGATATCTCAGAGTAATAATGGATTATGGATTGTGATGAGCCCCAAAAATGTACAATTATTTGGGCTCATTCAACCTCCTAATTTGACTTAATCCACCATTCTCATTAGTTTATTGCATGTTTTTGATTATATTTATGTTAATAGAGTGAATTTGGTTAGTCATTATGCCAACAAGTCTAATGGGTGCTTTGTGTAGCCTTTTTGGTCAATTTGGAGACAAAATTGAAGGTCTTAATGAGCACTTGGCAGCCAAATTCGTGGGAGAGCAAGGGAGAGGATTTGTAGGAAGGTGTCTCCTTCATTTATGGGCCCTTACCTCGAATTCTCCACCATCAGCTCGGAGTTCAAGGGCCACCGAATCAATCAGCACAAGGGCAGCCAAGCAAGTCAAGTAGGACTGCTGTTAACTCCAAGTCTTGGGCAGTCGAGTCCCTAAATTTTAGGAGGACTGTTGGGTCCTCAAATTGTATAAATAAGAAGGCTTAGGGCCTCATTTTGGTTAGCCAATGGATGTTAGCCAATATAGCTAGTAGATAGTTAGCTAGTGGTTAGTCATTTTGTAGCCAATAGTTAGCTAGTTTATAGTTCGATTTGTATGCAATAGATTAGCTTTGCTTTCAGCTCATTTGCAAGTTCTTCTTGTGGACAGTTTTGATGTAACTTTTCATTTCTTGATCAATAAAGATGAATCCAGCTTTGCACCAGCTCAAAATCTCTCTTGGGAGGCTGTAGCTCTTGGGGTTGGGCCCATCTCAAGCGCCCAGTACCTCCTTCGTTTATCTTTATGTGTTTGTTGCGTTCTTAAAATAAAATCTGCTATTTAGATTTAGATCTTGCTTCGTTATTTAGATTTCTTTTGATGGTTAAAGTAGCTGTTTATGTTTAGAATATATTGGTAGGATAATAACAGGAAAAAGCTCCAAAAAGGGGTCAGCAAACGCTTTTGGTTTCACCTCTTCCTTATTGGATCAGGGGCTGGAGTTGAAGTAACCATGCTGTCCCAAACAAAAACACTTTCTTTGCTTCACCATGCAATCATTAGTGTTTGAATCTCGCTCGTAGAACTTGATATCAGTTTGGATGCATGCTTAGGTTTATGATCACTTAGTGTCATAGTTGTTTCACATGGTTTCACTGCAAATAAACTTCTGTTCATTTCCTTTTGTTGTTAGGTCAGATTAGAGTGAAGTAACTAGGTCATAGGTTTTATAACTAGATCTTTGTTTTCTTGCATGTCTTTGTTTGTTCAGTTTGAAAAACCACTTGCAGAGTACCTGTTATCCTTCCTTACCTGCCCATACTCCATCCAACCTACCTGCTTCACCCTTCACTTATAACCCTTACCTTACATTTGCCTCATCCGCTTACTTTGCCATGATTCTCATCTTCTTGTGCAACATCGCTTCATCCATCCTTGAACAAATCCAATCGCTCCTTAGCCTCATCCACCAAGTCCTAGGCCTCTTCACACCCCTATTTCACCTCCATACTCATTCCTCCATCTTTTTCCCTCCATCCATGCTCCAAAATCCCATTTCGAAACATCCTGTAGAAGAATTACAGAACATCCTGTAGAAATCCTGAACATCCTGTAGAACCCCTGCAGACTTCCTGTAGAAGCTCATAAACACGGTTTCTTGGTAGCCAAACTTTGTGAGACTCTCTGGAAGGGTGTTAGGGACCCTTTAGACCCTCTCTGAACCTTCCCAACCTTTCCCAAGCGCTTCTCCTCCTTGATCCACCTCTGCACAGTGAAAAGCTAGTTAAAAGCACATGCATGATAATTCTAATAACTTAATCAAAATTACAAAAAGATGTTTTCTTCAGATAGTGATAACTTAGACACATGCATTTTACCTTCCTAGAAGTAATGGCATCTCTTTCAGTAGTTTGCATGCTCTCCTTTGTGTCAGTAGGACTAGCTGGTAGAATTAGGGTTTGCTAGGGTTTGCGTTCCTTTTTGGCTTTCATTTTCTTTTCGCAATTAGATTAGCTTCCTTCGAGTTAGCTTTCATCCATCAATTAAAAAGATTCTTCTAAGAGCTCATAGAAGTTGGCTTAAGCTCCTAGCGGACTTGTGCCAGCTGACCAAGTGACAGCTGCGGCAAGAGCTAGTACTTGTGCATACAGCACCGTCGCTTCCAAGTTTGTTACGAACTACCGGGTTGATAAAATTAAAGAAGGGAGTTCCAGGAGTTGTAGCATTATTGCTACAATACTGGGACCCACCATCTTTTTGGCGCCATTGCCGGGGAAGCGTCAGAGTATTGGTGATTGTCGCTTTTCTTCTATTTTCCACTACAATCTCCCGCTAAGTAGTTTATTTCATTTCCATTATGCAATTTCGTTTTTGCAAAAGTAGATTAGAATTTCCCGCTTTCATAGATTAGAATTTCAATTCCACAATTTCATTTATGCAAGCGTAGATTAGCATTTCAATTTCGCAAGCGTAGCTTAGCATTTCATTCCTGCAATTTCATTTGAGCAAAATAGATTAGTCCTTTCATGCTTTCATTTCAATTCCGCATTTTCGTTTCAGCAAGATAGTTAGTTGCAGTTCAACCTATTTTAGTTTTGCAGGTACAAGAAGAAAAATGCAAAAACCAACAAAAAAGATTTCATTTCATGCCTTGTAGGAGTAGAGATAAGTTAGAAAAATGATTGCACAACACCCCCCATTGCCAACCTTCTCTCTTCTTCGATGGCTGTGACTAAGAAGAACCCCTGGGTGGACATCAAGAAATATCTGAAGAACCTCTAGGGGAGAAGAAGAAAGAAACATTCCTCTGAAGCAAATGGCTACAAGTAGAAATGTTTGGAGCAATACCTTGTCCAAGAATGAGTTTGCAACTCAAATGGAAGATTTCAAGAGTGATATGAGGCAGTTTCTTGCCATGCAATTGGATACCCTGTGGATCCAAAAGAAGCAAGAGGAAGCCAAGAGGGCTTTGGTCATCTTTTGTCCCAGGTGCACTAAAAAGCATCCTAGGAACGAATGTCCAATGCACTCCCTAGAAGTGTGTTTCATCTGTGAAGAATACCATCCTATAGATCAGTGCCCTTCCTTGCCTGGACTTAAAGTTGCATATCAAAGAGAAAAAGGAGCCACTGAATCACTCTATTATATGAACCAAAAGAGGCCACATGGACCTAGATCTTATAAGTGGGAACTGCAAGGGACATCCGAGACCTATTATGACCCCTATCAAGCCACTTTCATGCCTTCTTGGGGTCCCCCTGCTCATCCTTCCTGGTTCACACCTCCTCCTTGTTCCTTCACAGATCCATATTATGCCCAACCAACTGCTCATTTGTTTCACTCTTATGCTCAGCCACAGCCTCACTGGAATGCACCTCATCAGGGGTGGAGGCCCCAGTACAACACTCCTTCCACTTATTTTCCTCCACCACCTACTCATCCACAACCATCGCCTCCTCCTCCACCAAGGCAACCCCAAATGCCTACCCAACCACACTGCCATCCATCTCCATCTCAATTTCACACCTCCACTCAACTACCCGTACCATTTCCAAAGCCATACAATGGAGTAGCTCAACCCAATTGCAAAGCTGAGGCACAACATGTGCAAATGACTCCTCTTGAGCTCAATGATGTTCACCAAAGATCAGGAAGAGTGTTGCAAAACAGAGATTATATTGACAACATTGAAGGGCCAAAGGAAAAAGAAGATTCCAAAGAGGAGATCAAGGAACCATGGGATGCACTTGATGAAGAGAAGAGATCAAAATCAGAGATCGAGAGAGTTCCCTCATGGTTATCATCAAATCCTCCATGTACTCAAGAGAAAGATCAGCAAAAAGAGGAAGATGAGAAGGTCATGTTAGAAGGTGACATGAAGAATGATCCAGATCAGCAAAAGAACCAAGGATATCAAAGCTATATTGAGATATGGTTTCAGAGGGTCACTAAGTTGCAGCGGCACTCTCTTCCTCAGCTATGTTTGGTACTTTCAAAGTCAGATCATTTTGTCTCTGAAATTTGGATAGTTGTCAAAGCATGCATTCCGAGCCTTCACATCATCTTGTCTCTAATCTCGATGTGCACATGGCTCCATTGGAAGTATTCTTATACTTGAAAATGATTTTGTTTTCAAGTAGGGTAGGGTAAAAAAAAAAAAAAATGAAAAAATGAAAATAAGAAGAAAATAAAAATCTAAGGTGAAAACCTCCTCGGAGGCGCCTTAGATTGGCTCATTGATTGAAAACCTCCATGAGGCGGTCAATGGGTTGGAAAGAAGAGAAAATAAAAAGGGAATAAGATCCCTGGGTGAAAACCTTCCTTGGAGGCGCCCAGGGCAGGCAATTAGGGTGAAAACCTCCATGAGGCGCCCTAGTTGTTTTTCACAAAAAAAAAGAGAAAAAAGAAAAAAATCAATAAAACTAATTTCCATTGGCTAATTGCAGGTTGCAAGAAGGACGTTTCATGACAGGAGGAGCACTCAAATCAAGGTTAAAGGAATTTTTCTTGTGCCTTCTATAGGAAGCTCTGTATCTCTACAGGAAACATCCTGTAGAACCTTTGGACGAACCAAATTCAAGTTTAAAATGGAATCTGATGGTGGGAATCTGTTGATCAGGCCTACAAGCACTTGTGTGTCCATCCCTTGCCTTTCTCCATCATTTTTTCCACCTCATTGTGCTTCTCATTGTGCTTCTACAGGAACTTCCTGTAGAAATTGTGGGAAACTAGACATGGATTTCAAAAAGTGGTTTGGCGAACATGGTAGCTTCCTCAAGGGTTCAGAAGTCCTCATGCAATCTTCCAACTCCTCCTCCATCACCTCCATACCTGCATCACAGCCTAAGCTCAGTTTTTCCTTCCATGCAACCACTTGCAAAAAGCCTTGAAGCAAAAATACATAGAACAAAATTTGTTTTTGCCATAACTTGAAAACCATGCATCCATTTGAAAATTTGTTTTACAGGGAATTGCATAGGGAGGATGGCAACATGCTCGAGCAGTTTCATGCCATTCCAGTGCACGGTTTCCAAGAAATCAGCCTCCATCACCATCATCCATTTTTGCATTTTCTCCATAACCGTGCATCCGTTTCAAAACCTGTTTCATGGGGATATGCACATGGGTGATAGTAGCCTACCCAAGCAGTTTCAGCCGATTCTGATGCATGGTTTCCAAGAAATCGATCTCTGAAATCTTCAGCCATTTTCCATTTTTCTCAAAATCCGTGCATCCATTGATCACGATTTTGCCATGGGAGATGCATAATGATGATAGGAACATGCTCACCAAGTTTCAGATCAATCCGGTTAACTGTTTGGGAGAAATGGCGAAAACAAGTTCTGGTTCTGTGACATTGCAGCAGCAGCAGCTTGAAGGTGCAGATATGAACGTGGAAACAATTGCATGCAGCTCAGATCCGGCCAGAGGACACCTGCACAAGGAAAAGCAATAAAAAATCATCAGCCAAGCCCTCATGCAATCAAAGGATCCAAGCATGCAGCAGCAGAATCAGAGCATGCAGCAGCAAAAAGCTTCACAAGCAGCCGTTTGACTTCAGGTACGTGACTAAACCTTGTTCATCTATTACATGAATCTAGTCTAAGCATTGCATGAACGAATGGAATGGTGAAATTAAGCCATGAATGTAGCAAGACACCCAGTTCTCTAGCACTCACGAGAAAGTCACGCAGCATGCACGGGTCAGTCATGCACGTGAAATTTAAAAAACACAGACAGTGTGGGCAGTCTAACTCCAGTGCAATTGATGGATGAGATTACAGGCAGAGCACACACAGTTAACCACTGCAGTTCATGATAACACAACAGTTGCATGGGCCAGCACACGTCGTTGCCACCTCACTCCACCAACAATCACGCAGACATCAATGAGTGCTCAGCTGTTAGTCAACTTGCACACAACTGGAAGTGTGGATTTTGTTGGTAATTTTTATTAGCACAAGAGCAGCCGCCATCAATATTGCTATAGAAAGCTCTGATGCCATTGCAGAACTACAGTTTGCAAAAACACACAAATGAGGGGGCTATGGAGCATATACAGCAGAAGATTGCCAGACCAGTAAATGCAGATCCATCTGGAAAGTTTTGTTCAATAGCAATGGAAAGTTCATCTGGAACAGAAGCAAGAGAAGCTAGAGCCGTTGATTTTGCAAACAAAAATGTGATGGCTATGACTGGTGCAAAGGTTGAGGAAGAACTTTCTGTGAAACAAGGGCCGGTACTTATTTGACTGTTGAAGAAAAGAAGAAATTGAGATCCAGTGTTAAAGTGAATTTTGACTTTCTTTCTAACCACAAAAAGTTGCAGTTTACACTGACTTAGGCATTCAGCCTTCTTCCTCATCACTTGAAAGCAGTAAAAGTCAGATGGATATGATTAAAGCAGAGAGCCTCCCTGATTTGAGTACTTTATCTATTATTCAGGCATATTATAATGTCATATCAAGTATCTGGTGGTTCTATTCTTTCATTTCTTCATAAAAGTCTCTTTGAAGTATCAGCACAAAAGGATGAACCCGCTAGAAAAGACAGTACAAGCATAAAGAAGCATCCAAAGTAACTATGAAGGATTTCCACAGAGATGGTGCAAAACATGCCATGAAAGATCAGGCTGATGACAGATGTTAAGAAAGAAGTCAACATGGATGCTGCAAGGATACCTTGAAACAAGCCAAGTTCGAGCGCTTTGACAGAGAGCGTTCAAAGGAAACGAAAGGGAAATGAACAGAAAGCTTGTCAAAATCTAATTTTAAGAAAAGAAAAAATGCCTCTGAGCAAAGACTGCGTTTCAAATATTGTTGATACACAGCTTTTTCAAGACCAAACTGCAGGAGTATTATGTCGGTTTACCGTATCCACAGACCCCGATTTACAACTCAAAGCTGCTGGAGCTGATGTTATATCAATTCTTGTAAGGGTTCTTCAATCTGATACTCCTTTAGCAAAGTGCAGGGTAGCCATTTCACTTGAGCAATTTTCACAGAATTCAGGAAATTTGAGCCCACCAGTCAAGAAAAAGCAAGGTTTTTTATGTTTCTCACCTTCTTCTGTTAGGCGGTGTAGAGTTCATAGAGGTGTCTGTTCAGATTAGAACTTCTTTCTGTCTTGTTGAGGCAGAGAAACCAGTTAAAGGCCTGGAAACACTTTTTCCCATCCAGCTTTGGCATGCAATATCTATTCTCAGGCAGTTCATTGTACTTGTGTGCTTTTATAATACATTAGACTTGCCATTTGTGTTGGATTCGTCAGCTTTCAGGCAGCACAGTTCAAGGAGAAAGCACCCTCAGCCAAGCAGGCTAAGACAGTGCCGACTATTTCTACAGGAAGACAGAGAAGTGTTAGCAGACTGTTTCTACAGGAAGTTAGCAGACTGTTTCTACAGGAAGCTAGCAGATTGTTTCTACAGGAAGCCAGCGAATTGTTTCTACAGGAAGTTTGAAAAGAGGGAAGCCAAAGGAGAAATCGGCCGAGATGTTAGCCAAAGAAGCCACCAGGGCCATCAAAGATGAGGAGAGAGATTGGTTGCTCAGAGGATGAGCAACACTTTCAGTAGGGGGGTGATGATGAGCCCCAAAAATGTACAATTATTTGGGCTCATTCAACCTCCTAATTTGACTTAATCCAACATTCTCATTAGTTTATTGCATGTTTTTGATTATATTTATGTTAATAGAGTGAATTTGGTTAGTCATTATGCCAACAAGTCTAATGGGTGCTTTGTGTAGCCTTTTTGGTCAATTTGGAGACAAAATTGAAGGTCTTAATGAGCACTTGGCAGCCAAATTCGTGGGAGAACAAGGGAGAGGATTTGTAGGAAGGTGTCCCCTTCATTTATGGGCCCTTACCTCAAATTCTCCACCATCATCTCGGAGTTCAAGGGCCACCGAATCAATCAGCACAAGGGCAGCCAAGCAAGTCAAGTAGGACTGCTGTTAACTCCAAGTCTTGGGCAGCCGAGTCCCTAAATTTTAGGAGGACTGTTGGGTCCTCAAATTGTATAAATAAGAAGGCTTAGGGCCTCATTTTGGTTAGCCAGTGGATGTTAGCCAATATAGCCAGTAGATAGTTAGCTAGTGGTTAGTCATTTTGTAGCCAATAGTTAGCTAGTTTATAGTTCGATTTGTATGCAATAGATTAGCTTTGCTTTCAGCTCATTTGCAAGTTCTTCTTGTGGATAGTTTTGATGTAACTTTTCATTTCTTGATCAATAAAGATGAATCCAGCTTTGCACCAGCTCAAAATCTCTCTTGGGAGGCTGTAGCTCTTGGGGTTGGGCCCATCTCAAGCGCCCAGTACCTCCTTCGTTTATCTTTATGTGTTTGCTGCGTTCTTAAAATAAAATCTGCTATTTAGATTTAGATCTTGCTTCATTATTTAGATTTCTTTTGATGGTTAAAGTAGCTGTTTATGTTTAGAATATATTGGTAGGATAATAACAGGAAAAAGCTCCAAAAAGGGGTCAGCAAACGCTTTTGGTTTCACCTCTTCCTTATTGGATCAGGGGCTGGAGTTGAAGTAACCATGCTGTCCCAAACAAAAACACTTTCTTTGCTTCACCATGCAATCATTAGTGTTTGAATCTCGCTCGTAGAACTTGATATCAGTTTGGATGCATGCTTAGGTTTATGATCACTTAGTGTCATAGTTGTTTCACATGGTTTCACTGCAAATAAACTTCTGTTCATTTCCTTTTGCTGTTAGGTCAGATTAGAGTGAAGTAACTAGGTCATAGGTTTTATAACTAGATCTTTGTTTTCTTGCATGTCTTTGTTTGTTCAGTTTGAAAAACCACTTGCAGAGTACCTGTTATCCTTCCTTACCTGCCCATACTCCATCCAACCTACCTGCTTCACCCTTCACTTATAACCCTTACCTTACATTTGCCTCATCCGCTTACTTTGCCATGATTCTCATCTTCTTGTGCAACATCGCTTCATCCATCCTTGAACAAATCCAATCGCTCCTTAGCCTCATCCACCAAGTCCTAGGCCTCTTCACACCCCTATTTCACCTCCATACTCATTCCTCCATCTTTTTCCCTCCATCCATGCTCCAAAATCCCATTTCGAAACATCCTGTAGAAGAATTACAGAACATCCTGTAGAAATCCTGAACATCCTATAGAACCCCTGCAGACTTCCTGTAGAAGCTCATAAACACGGTTTCTTGGCAGCCAAACTTTGTGAGACTCTCTGGAAGGGTGTTAGGGACCCTTTAGACCCTCTCTGAACTTTCCCAACCTTTCCCAAGCACTTCTCCTCCTTGATCCACCTCTGCACAGTGAAAAGCTAGTTAAAAGCACATGCATGATAATTCTAATAACTTAATCAAAATTACAAAAAGATGTTTTCTTCAGATAGTGATAACTTAGACACATGCATTTTACCTTCCTAGAAGTAATGGCATCTCTTTCAGTAGTTTGCATGCTCTCCTTTGTGTTAGTAGGACTCGCTGGTAGAATTAGGGTTTGCTAGGGTTTGCGTTCCTTTTTGGCTTTCATTTTCTTTTCGCAATTAGATTAGCTTCCTTCGAGTTAGCTTTCATCCATCAATTAAAAAGATTCTTCTAAGAGCTCATAGAAGTTGGCTTAAGCTCCTAGTGGACTTGTGCCAGCTGACCAAGTGACAGCTGCGGCAAGAGCTAGTACTTGTGCATACAGCACCGTCGCTTCCAAGTTTGTTACGAACTACCGGGTTGATAAAATTAAAGAAGGGAGTTCCAGGAGTTGTAGCATTATTGCTACAATACTGGGGCCCACTAGATTGTGTTACCCAAGAGGTAGAGATTTTTCATTTACTATTTATACTGATGTTGATTTGTCAGGTGACATAGATGATCGAAAGAGCACAAGTGGTAGTGCTTTATTTCTTGGAGACTTTCTAATCTCATGGTTGAGCAAGAAGCAAGTTTTTGTTTCCTTATCTACAACTGAAGCAGAATATATTGCAGTGACATCCTATTGTACTCAATTTCTATGGATGAAGCAAGATTTGCAAGATGTACAAGTGTTTTATGATCAACCGATCCCCATTATTTGTGACAACACAAGTGCAATCAACATGTCAAAGAATCTAGTCTTTCACTCTAAGACCAAGCATATCCCCATCAAGTATCATTTCTTGAGGGAGCAGGATGCATCCCAGATTGTGAATCTCGATTATGTTCTCACAAAAGAACAAGTTGTTGATATATTTACAAAGCCACTCCCTAGCGAACAATTTGAGTACTTGAGGCAAAGATATGGGGTCATTCCTTTTTCCTCCCTTCACTAGCTCCTCCTCCAACATGAAGAAAGGCAGTTGGAATATTTTTCAGCATATATTGGTGAAGCTGCCAGGTCCACAAGGATCAACATGACAAATTGAGTATGGTATCATGGGGAGAATGATGGTGCCTTTTGACATTGATGTCAAAGGGGGTGTGATCTATAAATCAAACAAAAGGGTGTGAAATATGGTGATCAAACCAAAGCTAGCACAACAAGCACAATAACAAGACCAACAATAGTACTATAGCAACAAAAGTTATCTCATGGGGAGAAACAATCATGTTTTTCTATGTGTGTTTTTTAGAAGAGAAAAAGTTGTTCTTTTTTTGTGGTGTTTCCATCAATGCCAAAGGGGGATATTATTGAGATATGTTGTCATTTATGGTAACAGGGTGATGGAAAAAAAGTGTGCAGTGATGGCAGGTGACAGTAGGAGGAACAGGTGTCAAACAAATGCCACATGGAGCAGGTTCCAAGCACATAAGAAAGGAAAAATATCAATTTCAATGCAGTGGTTTTGGAGCCAATTTTATAGCACTAAATTATCTTAGGTGTAGGTATAAACCACCCAGATGGATAGAGCTCTGAAACAAATTTCCAGGGGTATGCAGAAGTTCAAAAATGACCTCCTGGATCATAAGATAGATCGAGTCAATGCTCAGTGACCCCCAGTCAAATATAACATATTTATAAGAGGAAGGAGAAACTTTGGAGCTAGCCAAAGTTGGCTTAAATGCCAAAATCAATGCCAAGAATAGCGGGGCCTCTAAATGAGAGCTCCGAGTAGACTTGGCAGTAGCAGGTTGGACCACAGGTCGAGCCCACCTGGCAGGCTTACCCCGATGGATACACCCCCATGGAATGTTTTGGTGCCCAAGTCTAAATGACCGGGAAGAAAGAACCGGAACACGAAAAATATACGTTTTCCAATGGGGACTAAGTGGGTGGAACCCACTTGGAGGTAATACCCATGCGAGTGCACCCCAGAGGTTTGTTTGGAGAAGCACACGGCTAAGCATCGAGAGGTAAGTGTCAGGACACGATAGTTAAGGCAACAAGGCAATGTAAAGGGAGCAAAAGGAGGCCCACTCTGGTAGCTCAACTTGTGGAGGCCGATCCCGAAGGTTTATCTCGGTTTGATAATAGAGAACGTAGAGTAGAGGAGCGTCGACCTCGTGAAAAATAAAGAAAAACAAAGAAAATTGGAGGAAAGCATCGGGATAAGTGGCAACCTGCCAATGGAACTTGAGACAACCTTTCAAATGGGATTTGTGGTCACAAGAGGTGGTTTCCCACACAATTTATCGCATAGATCAATAGTGGAGATCCAATTCGGTGTCACCCCTCCAGAAAACACAATCTGCACAGGAGTGGTCTCGAGGGAAGTTTTTGAACCTAAAGGTTTTTATGAAAAAAATAAAAATAAAAGGTCGGTAAGGCCAAAAAAAAAAGAAAAAGAAATGGGCTGCAAAACAAGGCTTCGGAGTACCTTTTCTCTTTCCTCTAGGAGGGCTAGTGGTGGCTCGTGATTGCCCTAGAAAATACATAAGGTGACAAGTGGCAGGAAGATTTAGGGTTTTTGACACCCAAATGGCCCTTTTCTGAGTGATAAGTGTCACCACTCATAGGTCGACATGTAGCAGGAGTGATGTCATGCTGCCATCATCCCAGAGGTAATTCCTTGCCAGTTCATAAAAGGTGTAAATAAAAAGTGTCGGGTTATAGGTTGTCGAGACATGGTGGCATATTGTTAGAGTGGAAACCAATCAAAAGAGGTGTTGGAAGGACCCCACGGGGTAGCTAAGCCTGCAAGGCCCAACCTGGTGGGATTGTTAAATGGAAATAGAAACGACATTGGGAAGAAGGCACCAGACCATGTAGACAGAGAAGTATTCAATGGAAAGGATGATGGGCGGTCCCCACTAGACATGTTAACCCGAAAAGAAGACCCCAATGGGTGAATGAAGTCACAGACAAATACATCGTTGAGATGTTGAGGGCTCTGGTCTTATCACTTGGACCCATCCCTAGTTTGTTTAACGTAGAAATAAAGGGCACAAAGGAAATAAAGAGTTACATAGGTTCTTGGCATTGCTAAGCACTAGCCTTTGTTGAGATATGTTATCATTGATGGTAACAAGGTGATGGAAAAAATGTGTTCAGTGATGGCGGGTGACAGTAGGAGGAAAAAGTGTCAAATAAATGCCACATGGAACAGGTTCCAAGCATATAATAAAGGAAAAGAATTAGATTTAATGCAGTGATTTTGGAGCCAGTTTTGTAGCACTAAATAATCTCAGGTGTAGGTATAAGCCACCCAGATGGATAGAGCTCTGAAAGAGATTTCCAGTGGTATGTGAACTTAAAAAATGGTCTCCTGGATTGTAAGATAGATCCAACCAATGCTCAGTGACCCCAAGTCAAATATAACAGAGTTAGAAAGGGATGGAGAAACTTTGGAGCTCCAAAAAGGTGTGGAAGTAGCAGGTTGGACCACAGGTTGAGCCCACCCGACGGGCTTACCCGGACGGATACACCCACATGGAATTTTTTTGTGCCCAAGTCTAAGCGAGTGGGAGGAAAGAACTAGGAGACAAAAGCTATGCGTTATCCAATGGGGACTGAGCAGGTGGAACCCACCCGGAGGTAATACCCACATGAGTGCACCCCAAAGTTTTGTTTGGAGAAGAACACGACTAAGTGCTGAGAGGTAAGTTTTGGGACACAATAGTTAAGGCAACCGACCAATGTAAAGGGAGCAAGAGGAGGCCCACTATGCCAGCTCAACCTACAGAGGGTGAGCACGAAGGCTTATCCTGGTAGGATAATAGAGAAGGAAGAGTAGAGGAGCGTCGACCCGATGAAAAGTAAATAAAAACAAATAAAAATGGAGGAAAACATTGGGCTAAGTGGCAACCTTGCAATGGAACTGGAGACAACCATTCAGACAAGTTTTGTGGTAATAAGATGTGGTTTCCCACATAGTGTATTGCATGGATCAATGGTGGAGATCCACTATGGGGTCACCCCTCTAGAAACCACAATTTTCACAAGAGTGGTGTCGAGGGAAGTTTTTGAACTCGAAGGTTTTTGTGAATAAATACAAAATAAAAGGCAAGTAAGGCCAAAATAAAAATAACAAGAAATGGGTTGGAAAACAAGGCCTCAAGGTACCTTTTGTCTCTCCTCTAGGAGGGATAGTGGAAGCTCATGATTGGCCCAGGAAATGCATAGGGTGACATGTGCTTAGGGCTTAGCTCAAATTTAGGGTTTTTGGGATCCTGAATGGCCCTTTTTTGGGTGACAAGTGTCACCACTCATAGGTCGACACATGGCAAGAGTGATGTCACGGTGATGTCATCCTAGAGGTATGACCTTGGAAATTTATAAAAGGTGAAAAGAAAAAGCCCCAAGTTTCATGGTGTCGAGACATGGTAGCATATTGTCAGAGCGACAACCAATCAATAGAGGTGTTGCAAGGACCCTGCAAGACAGCTAAACCCTGTGGGATTGTTAAATGGAAATATAAACAGAACTGGGAAGAAGGCACCAGACCACATAGACATAGCGGTAGCCAATGGAAAGGATGATGGGCAGTCCCCACCGACATGTCAACCTGAAAGGAAGACCCCAACGGGTTAATGAAGGCACAAACAAATACATCGTCAAGATGTTGAGGGCTCTAGGCTAATCACTTGGACCTAACCCTAGTTTGTTTCACATAGAAATAAAGGGTGCAGAGGAAATAAAGAGTTGCAGAGGCTCTTGGCATAGCTAAGCACTGGTCTTTGAACTAGTGCTTGGTCTCCTTGCATAGAGGCATGACCAATGACACAAATTCGTTATCAAAAGGAAAAAGGCCCCTGATAGGAGTTAAAAGGGCTTAGCGCCTAAGGCCTAAGCCAATGGTCGTGGAGACTTGGTCTTATGGTGGAAAAATAGGAAAAGGGTAGAGAGAAAAGGTGCTAAAAGGTAGAATGACAAAACTTCTAGTTTAATTATATTTTTTGGTAGTTAAGCCAAAACTAAACAACGGATAAAGATAGAGAAGAACTGTTAAAACCTGTAAAAATTCTAGATTACTTAAAATATGCAAATAAACTTAGTTTAACTAGAAGAAAAGGTTGGTTAAGGTTTAAGAACTTGGTGAACAGGTGCATAGGACTAAAATGAACACGTCAAAGGCAAAAATAAGGAAACATGCAACGGTCAAAGAAAATAGAAAGAAGACTAAAATATCAAGCAAAAATTCTATATAAGCATGCCTAATCAAGCAGAATGAGAACAATTGTTTTTGAGACAGATCTTCTGGTGCAATGAGGTGTTGGTATGGTGTTTCTAGTGCTCACGGATTGATTAAGGTGTTTGTGGTTGAGAGATTCACTATTTTTGTAAGCAAAGAAGGGATTCATGTTTATGAGTATGAAAATGGATTAAAATTGAAGCAATGAGTGTCTAGCAAGTTATAGTTTGCCGATTAGGGTTGGGTGCTCCTTCCAGTGCGTGATGGAGAATATTTGGGGTTGTAGCTCCATTCAGTTGAAGCTAAAAAATTAGGAAGTTGTAGCTTCCCATTGGTTGTAGCCAGAACATTGTATTTGCGAGTTGTAGCTTGCCCTATGAATAAAATGGAGAAGCAATTTTTGAATTTATTTGTTCCTTGAATGTTTCATTGATTTTTGAAGTAGTTGTTTATCATATTTATTGTTGAAAGTTCTCTTTACTGTCTTATTGATCTCACATAAAGTAAAAACAAATTTTGAATTGGTAAAATTGTTATAGTAATAATTCACCTCCCCTCTCAGTATTGTTTTGGTTTCCAACATTATGGTGTGTTGTAGAGAGCTAATTTCACCTCATGAATCTCCACAACATTGTGTTGATGGTGGGTGTTAGAATAGTAGGTGATGTTATTTTATCACACCTTTACATATTATAGATAGAGTTAAATGATAGTTAACAATTGACTAGGAGAGCCAATTGTGTAGTTTATTGAGTGGTCAATTAAAGGATTGAATGGATGGTCAACTAGGCATTTGATTAGTTAAAAATTTACAACAAAGCAATTGATTAGTTCACAAATAAGGAAAAATATTAAGGATTTTGCAATGTGCCTCACCAATCTATGTGGGCCTCATCTTCCCCACTTAAGGGAATTTCTTACATCTCGGTGGTCTTTAGACACCACCTCTCTCTTGGAATTATTTGCTTTCTAATCTACCTAATATTATGATTCTCCAACAACAAGTTTGTATTTTCCGAGACATATGACAATCTAAAGATAAATGACATAAAGATAATTCAACGTGTCATATCAATGAAGAAAGATACCAAACCATTCTAGATAAAGCTTTATGAAGTCATCCAATTTTGGAATCACTTGTACAAAATGAATTGAAAAAAAAATGGATGCAAATATAATTTTCTCTATATGCCATTCCTTTTAGGTGGCCAACATGGTGGTAGCTAAACAGAAAAAAAAGGAGTTAGAATCTATGTTGATTTCAAAATTTTAAACAGGGTTTCCAAGAGAGACAACTATCATATTCCTCCCATGGAGCATATATTACATCTAGTAATAGGTTTCAAAATGATATCATCACTAGTTATATTTTTAGGTTATAATCATTTGTTAGTATTATAGCAAGATAAGATGAAGACAACTTTTGAACAATGAAGGGAACATATGCATGTAAGTAAACACATTTTGGTTTAGTAAATGTTAGTGCCACATTTTAACAAGCAATGGACATCATTTTAAGAGAATTAATCAATAAGAGTTTACTTGTGTTTTTAGATAATGTCATAATTCAAACCATGTTAAACATTAAAATAAGTGCTTGGAAGTTATAGAAAATATGGAATTTCATTAAATCCCAAGAAAAAGATAGTTGATATTACTAAATGTAAATCACTTTAACACATAATTCATAAAGATGGTATATTGATAGATCCTAAAAGAACTAAGGCTATAACTCAAACTCCCCTATCTCACAACAATAAGTCCATGCAATATTTCTTTTGGAAAATTGGTTTTGTAAGCAAGTTCATTTTAGACTTTGCATAAATATTTAAACCTTTGTAGAAAATGATAAAGAAACATGTTGTGTTCAAATAGATTAATTGGATTGAAAAGGATGATTTTGAAAATGTTAAGGATACTATTGTTGCTACGCCAACACTGAACAACCCTAATTTTGATAAAGAATTATTCCTTTATACATTCACATACGATCACTCCCAAATTGTTGTGCTCAACTGAAAGGAAAAATATGGGAGTCATTTTTCCTATATTTTTTTATGAGTATAGGTTTATAAGGTGTTTAACTAAATTATCCTTTAATAGAAAACCAATAATATATTTGTAGTAAAAGCTATGAATCAATTTAGAATTTATATTCTCAAAATCCACATGAAAGTAAGAGTACCACACTTAGCTATTGAGTCATTGTTCCTATAGAAAAAAATGAGTGAAATGAGAACAAGCTATATGAATGATATTCAAAAGTACAATCTTGATATCACACTTACTACTATAGTTTGATAATAAGGAATTTGTAAGATAACAATTGAAGCTCAAGATCAAATTGAAAATGATGAGATAGGCTAGTAGAATGAAATTTGTGCGCATACTAATAATGTTATTTACATCCTAGTTGATGTTGACTCATGGTTTTATTAGAATTGAAATATTATTTATACCATGGGTCTAGTCCTAAATATCTTTATGAAAGAATGAGAAGATCGATGAGGCTCAAATTAGCCTATAACTAGTTCGTTAATGCTATCCTTTTCTAAAAGAATTATGATGGTGTATATGTTAGATTCACTGAAAAGAGGATGTTGAAAACGCCATAAAATATATACATGGTGGACCAACTAATGGACATTTCTCTAGATAGAATATTTTTCACAACATTCTAAGAGCTAGTTATTATTAACCAACGCTCTTGAGGGATGCATAAGCATAAGCCGTTCCCTAGCATACACTCAATCATCATAGATTAGATTTGTTAAATGGATGGACTACATTCCACAATTGGAGTTCCAATCTATAAATACAAGGAGAAAGGAACTTATTCTATCTAAACAAGCTTTCATTGGATAGTTTATGGGGCCTCTAGCCTAGCCCAAAGACTATGTAAGGATGGATAGTAGAGAATCAATTCCTAATATAGAAGGCCAAGTAACTCTATTTTCTTTCTAGTTCCACAATAGATAGTATTAAAATTTGATTTTCCACTTAGGTCCTTACTTCATGGGACTTTGTGGAATGTTCTTAAATCGT
Source organism: Pinus tabuliformis (assembly GCA_031772625.1). Classification (NCBI taxonomy): domain Eukaryota; kingdom Viridiplantae; phylum Streptophyta; class Pinopsida; order Pinales; family Pinaceae; genus Pinus; species Pinus tabuliformis. The sequence goes on from CM062819.1 coordinate 52,146,473, forward strand.
TGGTCCCTTAAATCTAGCCTATACAAGGATATCACCATAGCCCCTATATGGGAAAGGATGCTCTATTTCCCACTAATATTCTAGGATGAAGGTACCTTCAATTCTATTAGGGACATATTAGGATAATACGTTGATTAGATTGAACAAAAAGGAAATTTACATTCCTATGCTAAAATATGTATGGAAATGGATTTGGAGAACGACCTTCTAAAAATTTTGCAAATAAATATGGACACTTGGAGCCTGATCCAGGTGGATATTGGTAGCCACCCGCCAAGTCCACTTGGACCCCCACCATTGTTTCTTTCAGCTTTTCAGTTTCCTTAATTGTAGCACAGTTTACTATTTTTAGCAGTTTTTCGGGTCTTGAACTTCCGGAGCCATTTTGAGGCCCTAAACGACGTTTTTTGGGAAAACTGGGAGCAACATGAGTCCATGGATTGATGTTTCTTTTCCCAAAGTTGTAGTTCTCGGATAGATCTTTCTAACGAGATATTGTGCGCGTCTTTTTTTTCTATGTTTTTCTTTGCATGTCCCCAACGAGGTCAGGATATAAGGAGTTAAGGCTTGAACTGGTCAAACCTTTGCAAGACTAGCCTCGCAAATCCTGACGGTCTCCCATGGCGGATGAAAAGAAATACGAGGGGGTAGGAGATCCTATCAAAATCTTGCTCGAAGAGGCCCTCGAGTGACAAAGGAACGCGATGATTGACAACTTTGCCCAGATCCTTCAGTGGCTACCTAGAGGTGACGCATCGGCTTCCAATAGCTACTCTCGAAATGCCACACCCTTTAAGGTACAAGTTAATTTTGAAATCCCCATCTTCGAGGGTTAAATAGATGCAGATGTCGTAGATAAATGGTTGAATCTGCTAGAAGGGTATTTTTCTGTTCATGATTTTTCGAGTCGGGAAAAGATTATTTTTGCTCTTCTTAAAGCAATCCCCCATGTCAAGGATTGGTGGGAAACCTACTGCGAGTAGAAGGATGAAAGTACGGTCTCACTATTTTCAGCTGTACCCACTTGGGATTCATTCCGAACTGCCATCAAGGAGTAGTACTACCCTGTCGGAAGCTATGAGGATCAATACATAAAGTGGATCATGCTCCGGTAGGGAAGGGACCAATACGTGCCATAGTTTACCAATATTTTCCATACCCTTCGCACAAAGTTGGGTATCAAGGATTCGGAGCAGCATTTGGTACTCAAATATCGCCACTACCTGCACAAGTACATCCAGGAAGAAATAGAATTCCTGAACATCTCCTCACTTGGCACGACATACCAATATGTTGTTAAGGTCGAGCAAAAGTTTAAATAGAAGAAGCGATTCTTTGGATTTGTGAATCTGAAGCAAGGGAAAGGTGTCGCCAAACCATAGAACAAAGGACAAAGTCGAGGCGGGGTGATCAAAGACAACCCACCAAAGCTGCAAGCAAAGAATAACTCCGCGAAGCCGAAAAAGGACACGGGAAGGTGGTGTGAGTTTCCATAAGAGCTCCACTCACAACACAAGTGAGTGTCGGGCAAAAAAGTCACTGGTGGCCGAGCTAAGGGTTTCAAAATCAGATGCATGTTCAGACTCTGAGTCAGAACCCAACAAGGGGAATGACAAAGTGAAACAGATTGTCGATGTGGAGCTCAACGCCGCCATTGCCACCACGAAGATGCAGAAGAAGGAACCTGAAGACCCTGAAGAGGAGGAGCGTCTCTTCCACTCCCAAATGTGGGTAAAGGGCTCCCCACTACAGTTCATTGTCGACAGTGGGAGCCAAAAGAACCTCATTTTCGTAGAGGTCGTGAAGTGTCTAGGCTTACCGACCACAACACATCCACAACCGTACACCATCGAGTGGCTTCACCAAGGACGAGATTTTCGCATAAGCTAGCAGTGTCGCCTTCCATACAACATCAAGCCCTTCAGGATGAGGTATTGTGTGACGTTGCTCCCCTTGATGTTTGTGATGTATTATTAGGACAACCATACTTGTGAAAGTGACATGTTGTGTATGAATCAAGGCCCTGTGCTGTTATTGTTACTTTGGGAAATAATTTGTACAGGATACTAGAGGTAGCAATGCCTACCGTCGTCTCTTTGGTTACTAAAAAACAATGCAGTAAGCTCATTTCCAAAACTAGGAAATTTGTTTTCCTGATGATATGCCCTCAAGGAAAGAAGAAGACAGTGGCCACGACCTCCAGACAGGGGGCCTCTACACGACAACTACAAATGGAAAAAGTCGTGGAGGAGTACAAGAGCATATTCACCTCCCCCACAGGGGTTCCTCTACACTGTCAGGTCAAGCACTCCATCGATCTGATCCCAGGTGCGCTGCTGCCCAATGGACCAATCTATGAGTGCTCCGTTATGGAGAATGATGAAATCAAGAGGCAGATTCAAGAGATTTTGCAGAAAGGTCACATCCGTCTGAGTTCATCACCTTGTGGGAGCCCGATCATGTTGGTACAGAAGAAGGATGGGACTTGGAGACTCTGTATTGACTATCGGGCGATGAACATGATCATTGTCTGTAATAGGCACCTGATCCCACGGATTGATGACCTCTTCGACCAACTAAAGGGAGAAAAATATTTCAACAAGATCAATTTGAAGTCAGGATATCACCAGGTACCAATCAAACCCTCTGATGTGTGGAAGACTGCCTTCAAAGCCAAGGAGGGCCTTTTCGAATGGTTGGTTACGCCTTTTGGATTAACGAATGCTCCTGCAACCTTCATGAGGCTAATGGATGACATCTTATAGCCATTCACCAAGTCATTTGTAGCGGTATACTTGGATGACATCCTGATCTTCAACCAGAGTTGGGAAGAGCACCTCCACCACATCCGACAGGTTCTCCAAACACTACGACAACACAAGTTATGTGCCAATTTGGAGAAATGAACTTTTGGCATGACCTAGGTTCTGTATCTAGGATACATTATTGATGAACGGGGTTTGCATGTGGATCCAACCAAGATCCAATTCATTCGAGATTGGCCATCTCCAACCACTCTGATAGAGCTCTACAACTTTCTAGGTCTTGCCAACTTCTACTGCAAGTTTGTGTTGGGATTTTCTCATATCACTTGGCCCTTGAGTCAAGTCACCAAGGGAGGAGCAAAAGAAAAATTCTTTTGGTTTGAGTCTCAACAGAACTGGCATTAAAGGAGTTGAAAGATCGCCTCTGCTCGGCACCAGTGCTAGCATTACCAAACTTGCAACAACCATTTGAGGTCAAGACAGATGCCTCTGACTATTCTATTGGGGCAGTCCTTACTCAACACAGGCATCCAGTGACGTATCATAGTGAGACACTTTCAGACACAATCCGGAAGTATCCCACTTATGACAAAGAGATGTATTCCATTATGCAGGCCTGTGACAATGGAAGCATTACATTTTGGGGAAGGAAATGGTCATCCACACAGACCATCGATCCTTGCAGTTCATACAGACCCAAGGGAAATTGCAGAATGATCGCCATCAGAAGTGGTCGACATAACTGCAACAGTTCCATTTAAATATCAAGTATAAGAAGGGCAGCACCAATAATGTTGCATATTGCCTCAGTTGACCACCGATAATGGCGTTAACCATCATGCTAAACTCTTGTGGGCACGAGACTTCTGATTAGCCACTTCTCTACAGAAGCGACCCAGAATTCAGCCACACATAGCAAACACTCTTGGAGGGCCAGCATGTTCCATATTTTCACCTCCAGGATGCCCTGTTATGCCAGCTGCGTCACCTTTGTGTTCCTTTAATTGAGCATGCCAAGATGATTTGGGAATCACACTATAGTCGGGCTAGGCATTTCAAGGTAGAGAAAACAATGGTAGTACTTCATAAGTATTTCTATTGGCCGAATCTTCAACAAGATGTCGGGAAGTACATCAGATCATGCACTATCTGTGCCCTTGCCAAACCGACCATCGAGAAGCAAGGCCTCTATACCCCACTGCCTACCCCTAGTCGACCTTGGGAATCCATCTTCATGGATTACTTGTCAGGCCTTCCATCTACTAAGCATAGAAATGACTTTGTTTTCGTGGTCGTCGATAGGTTATTGAAGATGGCCATTATGGCGGCATGCAAGAAGAATATCACAACAGAAGCCACTGCTAAACTCTTCTTTGAACAAGTGTGGGTACACTTTGGGATCCCATAGTCTACATCTCAGATCGAGACAGTAGGTTCCTCAGTACATTTTGGTCCAGTCTTTGGTCGATGCTGGACACCAAACTCACTAAGTCCACAACCTTCCACCCTCAAATTGATGGCCAGACAGAGGTTGTGAATAATATGATCACACACATTCTACGCATGTACAACTCAAAGCATCCACGCACATGGGATGAGAGCCTCCCCTATGTTCAGCACAGATACAACTGGGCTCTCCACAGCTCAACTGGCCACAACCCTTTTCAGGTGGTCTTGGGATTCCAGCCACTATGTTCCATTGATGTGGCCATGCCATTTGCAGCTACTCACACAGATTCGGCTCATGTCCAGTCCGAAACAGATAAGAAAAACAACTACATTGAGCACATCCAACATATTCGCCAGCAAGTCCACGACATTCTGGAGAAATTAAATGCAAAGTACAAGCAGCGACATGATCAACATCAGGTGCCACACAAGTTTTAGGTGGGCAACAAAGTTTGGTTTCATTTTCAAAAGGAACACCTTACTGGAGCCTATTGGAAACTCATACCACTATGATATGGTCCTTACACCATTACCAAGGCTGTGGGAGACAATGCATTTGAGCTCAACATTCCCCCATCCCTTAGACTGCACCCAGTGTTCAATGTGGACCGCCTTCATCCATACTTTCCACCATTAATAGACACATCCAACATTGCAAAACAGCTCACACCCATAGAGTTAAATCCAGATTGCATGGAACAAGCTGCAAATGGTTGGATCATGGACACACAGATCAAGAAAACTCACTAGCAGAATATCCAACTGTATCGAATTGTCAAAGCAGGCCAACTCCTTCACTAGGGCAAGTGGCTCACCAGGGACCAAGTTCAGTAGAAGTTTCCTCATCTCTTGGAGGAACTCAATGCAATGGGGACTATTTCTTCCTAAGGGGGGAGGAATGATCCAGGTGGATATTGGTGACCACCCGCCAAGTCCACTTGGACCCCCACCATTGTTTCTTTCAGCTTTTCAGTTTCTTTAATTGTAGCACAGTTTACTATTTTTAGCAGTTTTTCGGGTCCTGAACTTCCGGAGCCGTTTTGAGGCCCTAAATGACATTTTTGGGGAAAAATGGGAGTAACATGAGTCAATGGACTGAAGTTTCTCTTCCAAAAGTTGTATTTCTCGATTAGATCTTTCTGACGAGATATTTTGCACATCAAACAGAGATCGTATGCCAAAGTTACGACCCCAGGAAGTTGATGTACCAATTTACTCAAACGGGGCCCACAGTTTGGCATTTCATCTTCGAGGGTTAGGTTTTTAGAATTTTAGGGGTTTCCATTGTTTCTCAATAATAAATAAGCCTTCTAGCCTCATTGTAACACAGTTCAGAGGCATGTAGCCACCACATCTCTTCTTAGAGATAAGCTACCATTGCCCTAGCTAGTTTATTTCCATTTCTGTTTGTAAACATATTTTAGTATTTTACAGTAATGAAATGAAGTATTATTTCCACTGCATCTCTGTATTTATGGTTATCTCTGTACTTTATTTTGTTCCTATTTAAATCCAGAGCAGAGTCATTAATAAGAATTATATTATGAATAGCTTTCTTGCAAATGCAACAATTTTCATGAAGTATGGGTTTTTTTCGCTAAAAATTTCTTAAAGAATAAGGAGAAAAAGAATATTACTAGGATGATGCAAACCCTTCTTATAACTCAATATAGAACTCATTTAAACAAATGAATAATGGATGTAGAAACATCTTAAGTGTTATCGGGAAATCTAGTGTCCACTCGGAGCTGCTAGTCCCACTAAGACTGTTAGCTATCTTAGAAACAAACAAACTAAAACTACTTTCGCTTTCCTTTATGAGAAGTAGATAAGAGGGGAACAAAGGACACCAACCTCAGTCTTGCGCTTGGTTCCTTGCTTGGTTCCTCTCCCTTCTGACAGATCCTTGCCGCTTTCCTTCATCTACCCAGCTTCAAAGAGCACTTGTGGAATCAAAGCAGCATAATACTATTGAAGAACAAAGATCTACAATCATAAACAATATAGGACTAGATATATATTGACCACACAAAAGCATATATCATCAAACATACAAGAATGTGGAGGAAAACTTGAATATCTTTATTAATACCAAGAATAGCAAAGAGGATTACAACCAATTGTTCTGACCCAGCATCATCCTCCCAGCATGAAAGACCTTCTTCACCTCATGGAAAGCTTAGATCACCCAACACTATGATATTCCACCAAGAAACCAACAACACTTCCGTACAAGATACAAAATTCCAGCCTCTAGATCTCTGGGATGAGGGATCCATATATAGATGATTGTATGGGGGTGAGTCAGCTTCTGGGATTTTTAATAGTGTCTTCTTTCTGATAGTTCTTGATTCCACTTGGAGATTGATGATCTCTTACTCATCCCTGGGTGAATTCAGAGAGGCAAGTGTCACAAGAGAAGTTTCTAGAAGATTCCATGACGATCCACCTTGCAAACTCTCTGCCATTTGTCTACTCTCGCCCGTCGCACCCTACAGAAGGGCTTTCCAGTATGCATCACACCCTTTTCACTGAGCAGGTGAGATTCATCACACCCTCTACACTGGGCGGTCTGTATGGTCCAACTTTGACCAGTTCTGCACAGTTTTCTATGGAGAACATCTGGAAGATGATGTAATCAACTGACCTTGTTCCTTTAGGGTTTGAAGCAACACTTTTAGGGACTTAGGAGCCCTTGGTTTATGGACATGTATGATTGGGGTTGCAGTGCCCAAAAATGTCTATAACAGTTTCCCCCTAAAGCATGAGGTCATTAATCTTTTGATGTCTGGTGAAATGACTTATCATGAGGATTCGAAGTTTTTTCGAGCTGGAAGGTGACCTATAATAAGATACAATACAATACATTATCTTCATAATATTTTTCATGATCTAGCTAAGGCGGGCATTCCCATGCTTAGCTTTATAAATTCACTTTCATTTACACAAGACAGATAACCGTCTGTGTGGCAGACTGATGATTCTGATAGAGTCATCATCCTTTGATTCAGATGATCATCTGTGCAGCAATGATGTACATTTGATGTCTTTATTTTCCTGAATGTATCGCAGCCCGGATGGATGAAACTAGATCCTGGGTCTTCAAACTCATCCAATCTTCACTCAGAGTACAAGTCGATCCATGTGAAATATGTTCTGGAGTCGAACATGGAAAGACATCGCCTGATTACTAGCCAATGATGTAAGGTGTTAACAAGTGCGAGAGGAATCACTGATAATGATGATGACCCTCAAGGTACTACAGTACAATTCGCGTGGTGTGAAAAGGGACTTGGCATCGAACACCACTCAAAATCTTTCGGTCGAAGGCCATTGATGTAAACCTATCGCCGGGAGTGAGAAACTTGCCATTGAGGCATGCAAGCTTCAAAGTACTGAAAGGGTTGTTCCTAAGTCGACTTCTTGGATAATGAGCTGATGTCGACAAGAAGCGACCCGTCGTAGGAGGGCCTTAATGAATCCCACATCTATGACACGGAACGGAGTAAATGATTTTGGAGGTGAAAACGATCTGATGATACAGGGTTCAGGGCGGTAGTCATGAAAGAACGGAGCGTGAATGTATTGCAGCGGATGAGACACAGGTGAATTCTCTGAGTGACTTCTCTTGAACATATCGGCGACACTGAAATGGATTGGTAGCGTTAACCCCAAATATGGATGGTGTGATGGACCAATGGTGATATTACCGGTGAACAGAATAACCCAACCCAACTCAGATGCGGAGTGAAAGTGTCATGTTCAAGAGCGACTTGCTACCAATAAAGTTTCTTCAAGTTTTCTTCCCAATTTTTCCCCAACCATTGCTGACCAGTACCTCTTTATTTTTATCAAGCTTGAGGAGGATAACATATGCTTGTTCTATAATTTTCCCTTCGGGAAAACCCATCGCTATGTTTTAACGAGCCTAGCGACAGTGAAACTCGTTGTTGTCTATATGGACAAGTTTGTCGCTATTGGGTTTTAATGAGTTTAACGACAAAGATAAATCAGTCCTTTTCAATTTTAGAGAGTTTGAAAGGGACGTAAAGGAAACTCCAATAATCCTTTTTCGTCATATAATCCCTTAAGTTCGAAAAAGTATAAAATAATATGAAAGGGATGAATTTTTGGTAATTTTAAACAGCCGAACAAGACAAGCACTCGATCTTTTTGTGTAATAATCCCTCAGGTCCAAAAAGATTAAAGTCTAGAGGAGGGATAACACTCCCGGTAGCTTTAACGAGCTGGAGAGGCCAATTGGTCGGCAATATTTTCATATTTTACGAGTCAGGTGAAAAGAGCTTAAAGGAGACTCGTCTTTTGAGGATTTTGTGATAATTTCAGGTAGCAGCTGATTCTAGGTAAGGTTTGGAATTTTCAAATCACGGTAGTGTCACAAGGATGGCTAACAGGATCACTCTTCGCAGTTGTTCCTAAAAAGGGGTAAACAATCAAATGGAGGTGAATGATCGGCTAAAACAGAGTGTAGGTGATGGTAAGAACACGACCAGGGCTCACAAGTTGATGATAATGCATTCACAATGGTTATTTACCGAAAATTGGTTCATTTTTTAATGAGCTTAAACTATGGGGGAACGTTTGCTCATTGCTAAGGTTTAATTTTTAACGAGCTTGAACTTCGCATAAAAACTGCTCGTGCCAGTTGTATAATAAGGATGTCTCATCGATAGGTTCAATTTTTAGGGAGCTTGCACCATTCGAAAATTTGCTCCGGATCCTTTCATTATGTAAGCTAGGAATGACCACTCCTAAGAGTTTAAAGGGTTGAGAAACTACAAACTAAGAAAAAAAATGGTCGCTCTTTACTTTCAGGCAAAAAGGTTTGCATGCCCCCAGGCATAGCGAAGTAGAGTTTCTAGGTTACCATATGAAAGTTCTCGCATTCACAAGATTGCTCCATCCGCATTGCAGACAAAACACTTCCTTGGCGATGTCTACCGAAATAGACAAAGGTGAATGGCGCGGTCGCCTCCACTCACATAACTTTGACGAGGGAATCTTATTCCAGTCTAATCCCATTTTCCTAAACGGACGAGTGTGTCAGAATAGTCATATATCCTCCGCGGAAACCTACCCTATACCCAAGGTTTTCCTATCGAAACAGACCAGGGTGCATGCCCCCTGGGTTTCAGTCATGTCCTCCCAAATCACTCGCGGTCTTTAGGTGGATGGACTGGAGATTGATGAGACATTCCTTGCGTAAAAAGACCATTTAGGGATGGCATTTGAATATTAGCTATGTGTGAGCCAGGGAACGAAAGCTGGTCTACGAGCTGGACCACTCGGCCTTCATGCGGAAAACACATTACTCTAAAGAGTGAGGAGACAATGGCTCCTATGCTATAAATATAGTCACGCCCAAGGAGTAGATTATAATCCAGAGTTCCTTGGACTACCATTGTGTTCATATAAACGGTTTTCCTTCTCAACGCTATGGGTACATTGGGAAGGATCCCTAACAGTCGACTGCTTCCTTTGTCGAAGCCTGTCAAATGTCTCATTTCAGGCAAAAGCGATGGTGAACCAAGTGCTTCCCAAGCAGTTGAGGAAAGGATACTCATAGAAGCCCCTTCATCTATGATGGTACCGACCATGATCATTTTGTAATCTTGTACAATGATTCAGAATGGTACATTAGCCGGTAAACGGGGTCTACCTAGTAGATTCCAATCGAAGGAAACAACTAGGTTGCTTGGAGGTGGGACCGAATAGACGGCCAGATATGACTCTGAAGAACTTCCTTCCTGCAATAAAGGAACGGGTAGATTTCCCCCATGTTCATCGGAGTCTGTGTTTACGAAAAGAATTTGAACGGTGTCATTCTCATTCTCTTCGGTGATTGCATCATCTGAAGATGGACCTTCCGAAGACAAGACCAGGTCAACTGCCGCCTCAACCTTTTGACTTTCATCTGGTATGGATTCAGCGGGTTTATCTTCAATGACAAATGCTTCGACCGACCACAATGGTGTGTCGGTCGGATTTTCAACTAGCGATGGACTCAGCAAGAGTTTCTTTTATCCAGGAGGAAGCCGTAGCAGTGAAGCAGGACGGTTATCCAAGACTCTTTTAGCTTCATCTAGGAAGGGACAATGGTGGACGACGTGATCGCCTTCACACAGTTTACAAGGAAATTTACATTTCCTTTTCTGTCCAAATGCTTCGCTTTCACTAGTTGATGGTGTACTTTCAACATGATCTTCAGAGGTTGATGACACCGAATTGTGCAAACGAGGAGACCAGTCCCTTAAGATCCGAGGGATGCAAGGACAATCTCGATGATAGTGGTCTCCTTTGCAAATGACACATGGATATTTAGGCTTGGATGATGCAGTGTGCGGATTTTCATTAGATGATGCCCGGTTACCCCTTTTCGCCTTTGGCTCCTTCTTCTTCTTCTCTTTCTTCTCCTTCTCCTTCTCCTTCTTAGTTACTTGAATTTTGGCTTTACCAGCTTTATCAAGCGAAGAGGAAGGAGGAGAGGGAGAATCAAACGAAGTAGAAGGTTGGGGGGTAACTTTAGTATCATCCAGTTGCTGACTCGATTGTTCAGGAATCACAGTGTTATGAACAACGGAGGTCGAGAAGAGCCATATTGGCAAGCCAATCATCAATCCTGGAAGTGACAATGTGGCCATATGAGGTGCACCAACATCTCCCCAAGAGGAGAAAGGACTAGGATTTCCTCCAAGGGGAAATCCTTGGTTGGTGGACTCCATTTTTCTCAACCTAAGACCAATGCGGGAATGGTGATATTATTCCGATTAAAATAAATTTTAGACGATTTGACACAACTTGTTTTTTCAATTTTTAAGAGTCGAGAAAAAACAAAAGATGACTCTAGTCGCCTTCAATTTTTAATGAGCCTGAAGTGACAAGTGCTCAGATGGACCTTTTCCTTTAAGGAGTCAAAAAGGAACGAAAGAGACTACTTTGGAAATCTAGACAGAGGGATTACCAAACCAATCGCAAAACTGCAGAATACTTTTTACGATACGGCAATCAATCTTCCCGAATGTTGTGTTCAATGCATTGTGATCGATAGGGCAGTAGACACGGCTTCCTATGGATAAAGGATATAGCCTATTGTGGTCTCCCAATATATACTCTACGGTACGTGGGAGCACAAGTCCGTACTAGCACTTTTGTCTCAAAGAGGAGGAATCACCCAACCAACTGTGAAAGTGACAGTTACCAAGCTTTACGATGCCGAAATACGTCTCTAGCCTAGACTTCTAGATGTTTTGCGCTAGGTTCCAAAGCGTTTTTATGTTTATTGAATTTATTTTACAGTTGATATTTCTTAAGAAATTTGCCTTTCATTTTCACCACATGATGTAGATATACAATTCCTAAAATGCAATCTAAGATGATAAACAATCATTTAATCTTCTTTTTGCAATGAAAATCCTAGCTACTAAAGAAAGAGAGATGATATTCTTTCAACATAGAGCATAGAGCACACACTAGATGTACTATCCTAAATCAAACCAACAAGCAGTCTAAATGAAAATGCACATGCATGTATTTGTTTTCAGCTTTCTTAATGTGTGAATGACAAGAAGAATGATATGTACAAATATGAATTATCTTTTCAAAGTGACAGTACTAACAAATTTCTCTTCAAAAACGAAAGGAAGATAATGATGAAACTTTGCGATTTTGAATTGAAAACTACTTTCGACACTTGAAAAACTACTAATTCAAATCAAATACAAGAGTAACTCTATAATCGACCATCAAGAACAATAGAATTCTTTTCTTTGACTGAAAACGACACCTACGACACTTTCAAATCAAAAGACGACAATTTGATTATGATACTTTTTTGTAAAAGAGAACTGTAAATGGTGCACAATACATAAAAACATTCACTATTCTTTGTACTATGGAGGCAGAATCATGCAAAGGAAGGGAGTTTCTACAGTGGTATACTGATCACAAACAACAAAACTTCTGAATGACGCTGAAGAGAGTGAACATAGAAACCAAAATCTGAGAGCAGAAGAGGTCTTGTCTGATCAGCGCACCTGCAACACAGGGAAAGTGCGATGCAGCGCACCTACTGCACATGGGAGGTGTGATGCATCCAGATTCCCAAGAGGAGAAAGTGCGATGGTCCAGGGATGAGACTTCAACTTGGTTTCAGGTCACAATTTGCAGCTTAGTTAAGGGATTTAGGCCGAGCAAGTGATGTTCAGTAAATATAAATCACAGGGGTTGATCTAATGAGGTTACTAGAGCCACCACTAGGGCAATTAGAATGTTTGCAAATCGATTGTTCAGTTTATAAACAAAACCCGGAGATAGACTGAAGCATCATTGATCTACTTTGCACTTGCATAGCAAATGCAGTTCGAAGGCTAGCTGGCTTGACTTCAGGCTCTTTCTGTAAGTTTATAAAACAAACAAATATAGACAAGAAAACAATCTATTCTTTCCCCAGTATGGTCGCCATTTTGTTATTGGGAAATATAGTGTCCACTCGGAGCTGCTAGTCCCATTGAGACTGGTAGCTATCTTAGAAACAAACAAACTAAAACTACTTTCACTTTCCTTTATGAGAAGTAGATAAGGTGGGAACAAAGGACACCAACATCAGTCTTGCACTTGGTTCCTTGCTTGGTTCCTCTCCCTTCTCACAGATCCTTGCTGCTTTCCTTCGTCTACCCAGCTTCAAAGAGCACCTGTGGAATCAAAGCAACATAATACTATCGAAGAACAGAGATCTACAATCATAAAAAATATAGGACCAGATATATATTGACCACACAAAAGCATATATCATCAAACATACAAGAATGTGGAGGAAAACTTGAATAGCTTTATTAATATCAAGAATAGCAAAGAGGATTACAACCAATTTTTCTGACCCAGCATCATCCTCCTAGCATGAAATCCCTTCTTCACCTCATGGAAAGCTTAGATCACCCAACACTATGATATTCCACCAAGAAACCAACAACACTTCCTTACAAGATACAAAATTCCAGCCTCTGGATCTCTGGGATGAGGGATCCATATATAGATGATTGCAGGGGGGTGAGTTAGCGTCTGGGATTTTGATTAGTGTCTTCTCTCTAATAGTTCTTGATTCCACTTGGATATTGATGATCTCTTACTCATCCCTGGGCAAATTCAGAGAGGAAAGTGTCATAGGAGAAGTTTCTGGAAGATTCCATGACGATCCACCTTGCAAACTGTCTCTGCCATCTGTCTACTCTCGCCCATCGCACCCTATAGAAGGGCTTTCTAGTATGCATCGCACCCTTTTCACTGAGCAGGTGAGATGCATCGCACCCTCTGCACTAGGCAGTCTGTATGGTCCAGCTTTGACCAGTTCTGAGCAGTTTTCTGTGGAGAACTTCTGGGAGATGATGTAATCAGTTGATCTTGTTCCTTTAGGGTGTGAAGCAACACTTTTAGGGACTTAGGAGCCCTTGGTTTATGGACATGTATTTGGGGTTGCAGTGCCCAAAAATGTCTATAACATTAAGGTGTTGCAAAATGATAAGAAAATAAATGAAGTACCATAGAAAGTAAGCATCAATAGCTTTGAGGCCCTTGAAAACTTAAATGGAAAAGGAAATTGAGGATGTGTAAGTAAAGCCCATCTAGAAAGATATTGATGTTGAAATCAAACCCACTAGTATGGATCAAGGAGATCAAAAGAATGTTACCAAAGCAATAGAAACTCTATAAGATCCATCGGTGGATGAACAAAAGATCAAGCATGCTAGTCCAAAGGAAATTTTGGAAAAGGGGAAAAGACCCCTAGTGCAACAATTTCTCTTCCTATTCTTGGCATACATTATCTTAGTACATTTGTATTAAAGGAATTTTATAGCCTAACCACCAATTATAAGGGTTAAAATCCAATCTAAAATGCTAAGAGATAGAAGCATAATAGAACAAAGAAAGAGGTACTCAAAGTTCACTTGTTGCTTCTTATTCAAACCTTGGATATAATTGCATTTTCTCTACGCATGCAATGTTTGGCCAAGTAATTCTATTTCTATATTAGTTTGTAAGGTACTATAACTACCAAGCATTTAATGCCATAAATTCAAGGGTTAGGCATAAATAGTTTCCAGAAGCTAGACTTTATATATTTGATATCAACCTACAATCAATTCTTACATTTTTGTACTAATTAATTGTTTGGTTTTGTCACAAGTTATTTTAATACAAATCTTATCTGTTACTATTAACAAAAACAAAATTCATTAATAAGATGAATATTTTTGTAACATATTCAGGTAACTAAGTGGCCTAGAAAATGGAGAAAGAGAATCAAAATCCATGTTTTGCATTGAGTTTGGACTATCCAAAAAATTGGGCATACAAAGGAAAGTGGTTTTCCATGTCATTAGTTTTGAGCATTCATGGAGTTTCCCCTCTATTCTCCATGGTCATGTTTTCCACCATGGGTTTTACACCATGTAAATATTGTGTTGTGTGTTATTGTTGCAATTTCATGATTTTTCATGGATGCATCTAAGTAAAATCATGGTTTTATTTTCATGTTTTTTCATAGGTGTTATGAGTGGAACCATTCTTTGGTGATTCCATAACTAAATTAGTTGGAATTTCTAAAATATATCTGATTAATATTCTAAATACCTTAGGTTGTGGGAAAAATACCTTAGTTAATCAACAATGTTCTTCTTCTTAACTCTTCTTCTTTTGATTGTCCTCTCTTTGGCCCTACTCTTTTTCACTCGCTCTTATTGTCTTATTCTTCTTATATTCCTTCACCTCATATCTAGTCTTCTTCATGACCTTGTTTGACTAATTAAATGAACAATAAAACCAACATGAAGGTTTTTCCACGCTTTTTTATTTTTCTATATTCACAAACTCACTATGTCACTATTGGCATCTTAGTTACTTCTTCGTTAATGACATCTTATAGGTTTTTGATAACATCTTTATGAACATAAATAATGATCAGGTTAGAGAGTTTGGATCAATGGGTTAGTGGAATATCAATTGGTAAAAAGGTTAGTGAGTCATGGGCTAGTGGATATTATGATAGTTGAAATATGTTAATTAATAGTCAACATAGGTCAATATGGGTGATGGATTACTAGAATTAGTGGTTTTGTAGGATAAAACAATATACGTTATTCTTGACACTGGAGGATGTGGAGCTCTAATTGATTCAGTCAATCAAATTTTTAGTGTCTAACTATGATGTGAACAAAGCCTCCTTGAGGCCTTAGTAGGAACTAGTTTGCTAGCTATTGGTATAAAAGAAGCACAATGTCTCAAAATGGTCACGTTTTGTCAATAATGGTCAATATGGTTAACCATGGTCAATCAAGGCAACAATACCCAACTATGATCAATTTGGTAATCCTTAGTCTATAAGGTCAACCATGGTCAATGATGATCAATATATCTTAATGGGTTAGTATGTTAGGGGTTGATTATGTTAGGCATCACAATGTATTAGGAGATTATTAGTTGACTTATAATGTTGATTATATTGATAATGTTCACCATGGCGAAAATGTTATCCCATCTGGGGGTCAACATTATTGGGGTCATAAAGTCTCCAAGGGTGATTGTGATAAGGTTCATAGGGATTAAGTTGTACATTGTGTTTAGAGTCATAAAGATTAAGGGTTATAATACATTAGAGGGTTAGCCATAATGTGTTATGAGGTCATTACCTTTGGGTACATAGTATGTCAAGGGATATTTATTTTAAGGACCATAAAGATTTAGGGATATACAAAGTCCAAGATCATAACAATTAAGAGTTATAATAAGTTAGGAGGTTAGTTTGGTAATTGCATCAAAGCTTATAATAATTAAAATTTATAACCTATTAAAAAGTTATTATATTACAAAGTAATATATTTATATTGATAATATATTAAAAATAATTATATCAAAATTCATAAAAATAAAATAAAAAATAAAAAAAAACATGATAATTAAACTTTATAATATACTTTAAAATTATAATAAGTGGAAGTTTTAATTATATTAATAATTATGTAAATTATTAATTAATATATCTAAAATTATAATATATTAAAAATATTATATAAAATAAATATTTTTTTAATAATAATAATATATTATAATATTGGTAGTTAAAGAAACCAAATTTTAAACCTTTATCAAAATTACTAAATCGTCCTTAAGCTTTAAGGCTCTCCATTCCTTCATGACTTTCATGTACCTTTGTAATGTCTTATTCCTCTAACTGAAATACAACTAAAATAACAATGCCAACCATCCATCATACGATGACGTCATTATATGCACACTACCTAAACACGTTTTCACAACTTTTCTTCAATAATTGCACAACAAAGGTGAGATCTTTATGCACAACTTGATGGTATAGCCTTACAACTTGAGATCTTTAAGAATGATTTGATGGTATAGCCTTACAACTTGTCACATTCCAACAAATAGGCAAACAGCAACCTTAGCATATAAACAAATAACTTTATGTGGAATCAATACATATTACACCCTAAAAGCATTAGGGGAGCACAACATGATAGAAGTACAGTGCTCATGTTGGAAAAAGGGAAGCCCAACCCTTTAGCACATGCTTTAGTGACTTTAGCAAAGACATTTGGATGAGAATGTCTAAATGAACTAAATAATTGAGACATTTGGATGAGAATGTCTAAATGAACTAAATAATGGTTAGGGGTTGGTACTTAAGTTAAGTAGCGGTTAATAGTGGTCGGTAGTTAGAGTGATTTAGTGAAATTAAAAGTGGAGATTTTGTGACAAGTTTTATTTGAAATTATTTGTTTGAATTAATAAAATTGATTTATTAAACTTATAATTTATTAAAAACAAAAGTTATTGTTAATTTATTTTTAATTTTTTACATTTTCAAGATAATAATATTTGTTATAAATATTTATAAATTTTATGTGGAATCAATACATATTACAATATTTTATTAACCTAATCATTTATTCATGTTTTCATTTACTCATGTTTTTAGTGGGATTTAAACCCAAATGAAAAATCATTTATAAAAAGATAATATCATTATATTTCTAACCCATACTAGTTTTTGGAAAACATGACAAATTTCTCCATCTTAAGATTGCTATCAATTTCATTTAATTCTACCCAAAAATATGTCTATATCTAATTTCAACATTTTTAAGGATGATACTTGGGTAGGATATGACTCCTCCCCTATGGTTTAGAGGCCTTTAACTTTTTAATAATCCGAATTAAAATAAGTTGTTAACAAAAAAAATCTGAGGAATGCAATATCATTATTAACTATATTTTTTTTTGCCAACCTTATAAAATATTTAGATATATGCTCAAGAATCCTAAAATTTTACATCAGCTACATCTACATATAACATTTACATTGATGTCATTTAGTGAAGACAAACACTTTATTTAATATGAATCACTTTTTAGATTATCTTGGAAGGAAAAAAAAAAGTGTAAAGTATGACTAGAAAGGTTGGGATATAAATGGACATTAAGTATCATGTTGTTTGCACTAAATAATTATGATATTTATTTGAATAGATTGAGTGACACCCATTAATTATTATCACTTTTGAACATGGAATTTTGTTTATATTATTTTTATATAAGTGTGATTTATATTGTTTTAGGAGTTGTATCGTGATTATGAGTCATTTATTCTTTTAAGTGGTTGCTCTTCCAGTCATTATGGAGATTGATTCAATTCTTCCCATGTTGTTACACTATGTCAATGGTTCCTTTTAGTGCGTGCCCCCGAATTCATTATTGTGTTGTGTTATATGTTTAAGGGAAGTTGACCCTAAATTAGCATTCTATAAAAATATTCATTATTGTGTTGTGTTATATGTTTAAGGGAAGTTGACCCTAAATTAGCATTCTATAAAAATATTGCTTTCATGTCAAATTTTTGGAGGCCAATTCTTTTTTCAAATTTGTGTGAGTGTTAGTGTAGGGGACTGCACAAAAGAGAGTGGCACAAGAAGGAAAGAGTGGTAGTAAGGTTGGCGTAAGAAAGGGAGATGCAACTTAGGAAGGCACCACATTAGGAAGACCGCAATGTCGAGAAAGTGAGGAAGTGTGCGAGTAAGTTTGGTAGTTAGGATTTTGGAATGGCCGATGAAGGAGAGGAAGGTTATCATGGCAGAAGATTTTGAAGATATTTACATAGGGAAAGGAGTCGGCGAAGTGATAATGAGCTAGGTGAATATATTTTCAACACGCATTACTAAGTGGTTAAACAACATGAGAGAACTGGAGAGAAGTTGTCAGAAAATATCTAAATAGTTAGCTGACATGGAAGAACCCCCGAAGTGGAGAATAATTAGGCTGAAGAGGATTGAGAAGCTACATGAAACCAATAAGGAGACTCGTCTAATACAGTTCAGGGGTTGGGCCAGAGAAGAAAGAGATGAATGATGAATTGCTAATGTTGTGTTAAGTTGTTGTTTGTCAGTCAACCGTAGCGGGTTTTTGGGTGTCTATAGCTATTTTGTAGCTTATGGGTAGATGAAATAGTTTGTAGTAGAGTCAATAGTGATTTTAAATTGTAATGGTTGATGTACTATGCTACAAAGGAGTAGAGTAAGGCTAGTGACCAAGTCTTAGTCATTTTTATTGTAGCGCGATGCACCTATTTCTTTATTTTGAAGTAATGGAAATATTAGTGGATTGCCCCCTATATGTTGGTATATGAATGTGTTGTATAATTTTATTACTATTTTTTTATTGGTTGTCTAATGATAAAATGTTGATACAGTATAATATATTGTATAGTTGAGAGAGTTGATGGAACTGTTATAGTTTTATCATGATGATTTTATGCTTGTTGTATGTTGAATTTCACTAAGACAACTGAAAAGCTTGTGGAGAGGGATGAAATACTTTGGTAATGAAAATGTTGTGGGTAATGAATAGTGCACTTAGTAGCTTATGTAAGCAACCATGAAGTCTTGCACAACACATACTCACAAAATGACTATCAGGTGTCTATTTGATAGGTGTCTAGACCCTTGTGTGGTAATACGAAGTCCTAATGTCACAAAATTGTAGTAATCTCATATGACTCTAAAACCTGGTTCCAACAATCCCCCACAGCACCTAGGGTGAGACTTCATCCACTGTGTGGATGATGCTGAAAGGGTTGGTGTTGAGCATGTTTGTTGGCCAAACTATGCAATAAATCCTAAGTCTATCACATTCTTGCACACCAACAAATGGTTATGTTTCTGAGACTAAGATCGTTGTCTAATGGGATTACTCTGTGACCGAGATGTGGAAACCATGGAATCCCACCAAGGAAGAGATTACTCAATGTTTTAAGTGGAAGGAGCACAAATTTGAAACAAAAGGAATTGGGGGTAGGAGATTGAGCATTGAGAAATGCTTGCATAAATATGTGTTTATTAAACTTCATAAAGTTTTCTTTGGAGAATTCCCAAATATTCTAAGAGAGTGTGTTCAACAACTAAAGGATAATAATATGACTTACCACAATGATGGACCAATATAGTGGACTCTAGAGGAGGTGTGTTAATTGCAAGCATTAAGTAGTAAGATCTCATGTGCTGTCAATTTTTGGTTTGAGAGTGTGTTAGAAGGTTATATCATTGAATTCATAATATAAGTGATAATATCATATAGTGCAACATAGAGGTAATTCCTAAAGTGACCGTGAGGCAAATTCATATGATCACTACCATTATCCATTAAAATTCTATTGTGTGACCACGAAGTTCTTCCCTTTGGGTCATAGAGCACGGGAAACTAAACCAGTTGTGCATCGAGGGGAAGTGGGGAGAATGAAGGGGTAGTCTGCATAAAGGGGAGATGGAAAAATAGTAGGGAGACTATGATGGGGATTGAAGGAAGGTATGGGACTGCAGGTGTGAATGTAAAGGGGTAAGATGAAGGTAGAGTACATAAAGGGTGGCACATTGAGGAGTATATGGAGGTTTCGATAAAGTGACACGAGAGGAGGTTGGTCAGTGTCAATGCTTGTCGCAAGGGGAAGCCTAAGGAGAGGAGAAAAGAAAGGCCACCAAAGGATGAGGAGTAGTGCAAGTGATCAGAACTATGAAGGAATGTAGTTAGATACCTCATGCAATGAAGCAAAGAAGGAATATTATCTCAGTCCATGTAGCAAAAAGTTTTTGAACCCTGGAAAACAAAGTCAAATCATACTTGGTGTTGAACCAACAACCCCGTGTGCTTCTACAAATATAGAGGTAAGTACTCAACACGCTGTAGAAAATAATGTAGAGGGAAATCATAGTCAAGGGGGAATAGGTACTAGCAGTAGTGCAGTTGGTCAAACGATAGGAGGAGTTACATAGGGTGCTCAGGTTCAGTTTAGTGCGCAAACCAGTGCACAGTTGCCTCGTGGTGCAATAGGTGCAACTGGAAGTACTTCATAAGTGCGTGTTGCATAGAGAGAAATGGTAGGTGTAGAACTAAGGATGCATATGTTCCATGGTGTTGGGAATGAGGATACAAAAAAATACTTATTTTTTTGTGAGGTTGTCTGGATAGAAAAACAATTCTTGGATGAGGCAACAAATATTGCACAGTTGGAGGCTTCCTTTAGGGATCATACATTGACATGGTACATGAAGTACAAGAGTACGATTCCAACTAGACAAACCATGATGCTAAGAGATATTAAGTAGACTTTGATTAGGGATTTTCATAAGCTAAAATATGAATCTCAATGTATCACTGAGTTGAAGGAGATAAAGTAGGGTTTAAGCGAGTCTATATGGGATTTTGACCAACAATTTAATATTTTGATGGACAGGTTGACATTAAATATCTTGACCACGCAACATAAGGAGTGGTTTATTACTAGGTTACTCCTACATATTAGTATACCTTTGACGTAGCATTGAATTAGATCACAATCAGAAGCATTGGATCTCGCACTAAAGCTGGAAGTTTCTCTAATGGGGAATGGATAGAACAATGGTATGGCATAGATACAATCATACCTGGCTACATTGACCCTTCAGTTACAGGATTTGATGAAGGGAAAGGAGAAGCAAGAAGAGGTGTTGTGCACTATCTGCTAGACATAAGGTCACCATGAAAGTGAGTGCAACCTGCTAATAGATTATATGGCAACCAATGCAACTAATTTTCTTACACATGGTAGAGGATTGTGGTGTGAAGTTTTATGAGTATGAGACCACACCCCATAGAATTTTCTGATGATGTAGAAGTAGGAAGCAACAACATGTACCTTGTTTTGTGATTTTTGCAAATTAGCGGGCCATGATATCCACAATTATCGCGCATTAGAATTGATGTGAAAAAAATCATTTTATTCATTTTGGGTACAGGGGCCCGGAGGAACTTAAGTCATGATAGGAGGCTTCAATCTACCATGGTATAATTAATAAATACCTGGGCGAGGATAAGCGATGGAAAATATGGGCTCAGGAGGACCAGTTCGAGGAAGAGGAGGATTTGGAAAGGGTTGGGGAATGATTATTTGATACAATTGTGGTTAGAAGGCACACCTTGCATCATATTTCCCTAATCAATGTTGTACATGTGCATATTACAAGGCACTGGACCATGCGACTAAGAATTTACCACAAATGATTGCTAAATGGAAAGAAAAGAAGGGGCCAAATGTACAAATGATGGAAATTGAACCCTATAGATCCCAACAACGAGTTGGTGTAGTAACTTAAGGAGGTTTCAGAATAGGATAAAACACTATGAGACCGGGAGATCAATAGTCACATTGAGTGAGAAAGGCACCGAAACCTCCTCCAAAGTTCAACCCCATCCAAGAGAAGGAAAATTACAAATAAGCTCAAAGAAGATGGTCACCGCATATTAGGATAGACCATATATACCCCTGGAGGTTGTGATTCCAGATATCTATGATGACACTTCCCGTAGAGAGTTAGTGAAAAAGGTAGATCCAATTCAAAAGATACTGTAGAGATATCTTGAGATGCTAAGAAGCGAATAGGCACTCAAAAAATTAAAGCGAGTGGTGGAGCAGTGCACTAAGGAGAATAAAGTAGATACTATGTGAGCATCGTTGTGCACAGTAAATCAGGTATCATGAAGGAAGAAGACGAGAAAGGAGTTCAGGTTTAGCATAAAAGTGGGAGATTATGAAATGGATGATATCATATTGGACTTAGGATCTGATGTGAATATTTATACAAAGAGTACATGGGAAATGACGGGGAAGAAAAAACTGGCATGATATCCTATTCAGCTAAGCCAATCAACATCGTATCTTCCCAATTGGTAGATTGATTGGTGTATCAATAGATATTGATGGGGCTATGAGCAATGTTGAATTTGAATTTATCGAGATCATTGATGACACCAATCCATACCCTGCTCTGTTAGGGATTAATATGCCCTTGATAATCAAGTAATCATCAACATGAAAAAAGAGAGATGATTTTCAAAATAGGGAATGTTCAAGTTATAGTGCCTTTGGACTTGTGGAAAGGAGACCAATACGTCGAAATGGTTAAAGGAGAGTTAATATGGGAAGATTTTGACAATATTTACGATGTGACAGCCCGTCAGGAGGATTATGTCAACCCTATTGTTGATGGAGTGTTGAGTTGGCATAGTGTGGGGTCTTGCACTTTTGACTTAGAGGATGCACTAGAAAATTGGAAACACAAATTGTGTGAGGTTAGCACTTGAAGGCATGCACATCTCACCAAAGTAGTGCATTGGGTAGTAACTAACATGAATTACCCACCCTGCTTCAATGGCTTATCCAAAGTAACCATGTTTTAGCAGGAGTTCAAATATTATATAATTGGGCATGTAAGGATTCCCACTCTGGACATTTCATTATGTGCAACCCCAGCTAGATAATGGATTGCACACAAGAAATAGGTCATAGGATGGAAGCAATGTAGACAGTTGTTGTGCATCATATTTGGGACCAATTCTGGGGTCCTTGGGGATAAGTATTCAGGCATGGAATTCCCAAGGAAACACTTAAATATGTGTGTTGCAACATGGACTATAGGATGTGTTCAACAACAGGAGCAGATACACAGATTTGTACATACGTTAGACATTTTCCCCATGAATTGGTATATTGAGTTGGAGGTGTGCAAAGGTATAGTGGACTATGTTGTAGTGTTTTCTTCTCAATGATGTACGAAAAGAATCCACTTAAGATTTTGGATGACAAACAATCTCAACAATATAAATGGTTGCTAAATATTGTAGATCTGCAGCAACTGATAGAAACAAAACCTACCAAAGTCCAAATTTATGCCACAATCATAGTTAAACAACAAAAATAAAGAGTAATAACTCCAATCATCCAATGGAAACCATATATGTAAAGAATACTTTTATTATAACACTTGTGAAAAGAACAGATAAATGTCACCAGTCCCCCTCTATGGGATGGGTTCTTGGCTATCCTCAAACATGTTTAGCTTGTGTAGAGTCTCTCTCCTCTATAATGGGAAAACCCAACAAAAATATGGTGTGTGACAATGAAAATAATCAAAAGTGAATAATGAATGGAAAACCCTTCTCTTTATAACAAAATATTGAGCTATCCTCGAATAATGAGAAATAATAACATATTATTAATCCCATTCTTGGAATAACCACTTGGAATATTTTATTATATTTGTTTAGGAGGGAAAAAGTATTTAAAATTTTTATTTAGAAATAATAAATAAATAAATGATTTATTTATCATCTCAAAGAATTAGTTAAGGAATAATAAACGAATAATGATTTGTTTAATTATTCCTAAGGGATTTAGTCAAATTTGACAAAGAATAATAATTAATTAGTGATTAATTAATTATTCTTAGAGAAAAATAAGATAATTAATGATTTATTTGTTCATTTTTCATGATTGGGTCAAATTTAACAAGGAATAATAAAAAACAATGGTTTAATTAATTATTCTTAGAATAAAATCAAATAAATAGTGATTTATTTAATTATTCTTCATGGATTTAACTATAAATTACTTAACAAAGGTGGTTTATTACGTAATTTCTCACAGTGAAAGCAATTTTACTATTGTAAAATTGGCTTTACATGGTGTACTTAGATCCATCTAGTAAATTAGGCTAGATGATCAATTTTTTGGTGCTAACAGATTCCCCTCCAACATTCAAATGTTAGGAGAAAAACAGATGACTGAAGTACATTGTAAAGACACAATCACTAGACAACACAGGGGAGTTAGAGAGAGAGAGAGAGACTAATGAAGTTGAAGTTGAAAGAGGATGGGTGTTATAGACATTTTTGTGCCTTACAGCATGAAGCATGAAATGTCCATAATCTAAGGGATCCAAAGTCCCTAAACATGTTGTTCCTACCCCTAGAGGAACAAGGTCAGCAAACCACAGCACTAAATATCAGTTCTCCACCTGAAAACACTCAAAAACAAGCAAATTCTGGATCATGTCAACTGCTCCACTGAGCATCTGCGCTGAATGTCAAGTGCTCCACTCTGTACCTGCGTTGAATGTCAACTCCAACAAAGGCTACCTGCGCTGAGCGAGTTTTGACATGTGGAAGTCTCATTCCTCAATGTGTCAGTGCCCAGGAAGCTTCCAAAGTGACACTTGGATCAAGGAATTCGCCTAGTGATGAGTAAGAGGTTCTTAATCTCCAAGTGGAAGCAAGGATCTCCAAGTGGACTCAAGGACTGAAGAATAACTGAAGTGGGAGAGGACACTAGTCAGCTCTCAAGCTGACTCATCCTTTCTCCAAAACTCCTATATATAGAGCTCTCTCATGAGGTCTAGGGAGGCTGGAATATTGTGAATGTAAGGAAGTGCTGTTGGTTTGAGTTTAGAGCTATTGGGTGATTGCTTTGAAGGAGGTGAAGAGGAGATTTCTTTCTGCTGGGAGGTGTTGCTCGATTGGGCCTCTTATGGTTGTAACACTTCCTGAACTTTACTTCTTCCATTAATAAAGCATTTGAGGTTCTTCTATATGCATGTGTCTCAATGGTGTATTGTTATACTTGTGTATTTGATTTATTCTAATCCTTGAATCAATTATGAATGTATGCTTCTTGTAGTTTCCCTCTCTTGCCTTTTTGCAGGATCTTTGTGTAGCTGGGCCAGTGAAAGAGCAAGGAGCTGGGAGCAAGCAGCAAGGAGAGAAGATTGGATCAATCATTAGCGAAAGACATCGGTTAGTGGATCCCTTTCTCCCCTATTTTACTTTCATAAAGAAGAAATCTTAGATAGCTTTGCTTCGGTTGTTGCTGAGGTACTATCACCCTTAGAGTGGGATAGGGTCATTCCGTATTGGATACTTTTCCCAACAACAAATTGGTGACTCCGCTGGGGATCGTATCTTGTTGGTTGTTTGTGTTTTTGCTATTCATTTCATAAACACAGGGAGTACCGAATCGAACTGCATTTGGATCTTTCAAATGCAAAGTAGAGGGCAGCTACTCTAGCTCAGTTTCTGGGCATGTTTATGATTTGAAGAGCTGATCCACAAGGACTCTGAACAGCTCTTAGTGATAGCTTTTCATCCTCCTAATTACCCTTTAGTGTGTACTTGATTGATAGCTTCTGATTTGGCCAAAAACTGTGAATTTTTGAGCAATCTGTGACCCGGAAACCAAGAGAAACACAAGTTTCTCTCTTCAGTGCAGGCACTGTGAAGGCAGTCTGCATTTCAGCGCAGTTCCCGAAGGGGCTACCTGCGTTGAATGTCAAACTGACAGTGTACTACCTGCGCTGAACCAGTCTTGCCTTGTGCTACTGAGGTTCCCTGCTGTTTCTTGCCCTGTTTTCATCCTTGTTTTTGCAGCCTGTTATCAGTCAATGTACCTATCTGAAACCAACTTTCCTTGCCACTATTCCGCCTCGGTTGTATAAAGAAACTGTGATTGTTCTTTGTGTATTTCTTACATCATTTACAGTTTCCCATAACGAAAAGTGAACTAGTCTTGCTGTGGCCTCTTAGATCTAGACCTGTGATAAGTGTCGTATTGATCTTAAGAGTTAGTTTGTTTGCTGTTCATAGCTGATTGAGCTTTTGCTTTTGTCATATGGTTTGAATTTATGTATGTCTAGTGTTGAAACAAGTAAATCTTAAGGTGTCTTTTGATTTTGGACAAGCTTGTTTGCTTTCACTTGAAATTGAATTCAAAATTATACAACAGCTTTCTTTTTGTAATACATCAACATTAAGAAAGAGAAAAGAAATACCTGCATTGTGCATGTGCATTTTGACAGTTTGCATGTTGATTTAGGGAAAAGTGCATTAGTGTGTGCTCTATGATCTGTGTGAAAAGATGATGTCTTTCTTTTCCCTCAGTAGTTAAGATTTTCAAAGTTGAAAGATTGAAAGCTTGCTTATCATCTTAGACTGCATTTAGGAAGTTGTATTATACATCTCGTGGTGATCCATAAAGGCAAACTGCTAAACAAGATCAACTTAAAATGAATTGAATTTACATAACAACGCTTTGAAACATAACGCAAACACATAGAGGTCTAAGTTAGAGACGTGTTCCGGCGTCGTTAAACATGATATCTTAGCGTTGAGTGGTTGGGTGATTCCTCCACGGTGAAGCGATAAGTATCAATACGGACTTGTGCTCCCACGTACCGTCGCGTATATATTGGGAGACCCCTATAGGAACAAAGCCTTTATCCATAGGAAATCGTGTCGGCCGCCCTACTGATCGCAATGCAGTGAACACAGCATTCACGAAGATCGACCACCCGTACCGTAAAACGTATTCTATGGTTTTGCGAAAGGTTTGGCACACCCTCTGCCTAGATCTCCAGAGCAGTTTCTTTTGGCCTTTTTCAAACTCTATAACTGAAAAAGTCCATCCGAGCATTTGTCACTTCGGGCTCGTTAAAACATCGAAGGAGACTAGAGTCATCTTTAGCTTTTTCTCGACTCTTAAAAAGTGAAAAAGCAAGTTGTGTCTAAAGCGTCGTTATAAAATTTATTTTAAACGGAACATAATCACCTCCTATTCCTGCGTTGATCTGTAAGTTGAGAACATGGAACGCCCCAACCAAGGAATTCCCCATGATGGAAATCCTAGTCCTTTCTCCTCTTGGGGAGAAGTTGGTGCGCCCCACATGGCCACATTGTCGCTTCCAGGACTGACAATTGGCCTGCCAATTTGGCTATTCTCAACCAATGTAGTTCAGAACACCACGGTTCCTGAACAGTCGAGTCAACAGTTAGATCAGTCTAGAGCTACCCACCAGCCTTCTACTTCCTATAACTCTTCCTCCAATCCTTCATCTTCGCAAGGTAGAGCCGGCAAAAGCCAAGCTCCCATGGAGAAGAAGGAGAAGAAGAAGAGAGAGAAGAAGAAGAAGGAGCCTAAGGCGACTGGGGGCAAGCAAAAGACATCTGACAAAAATCCACACACAGCACAGACCGGGCCTAAATCACCATGTGTCATATGTAGAGGAGACCACTTCCATAGAGATTGTCCCTGTATTCCCCGGATACTAAGGGACTGGTCCCCTCGTTTGCACAATTCGGGAGCATCAACCTCTGATAGCCATGTTGAATGCTTACCGTCAACCAGCGAAAGTGAAGGTTCAAGACAAAGAGGGGGAGTAAGATTCCCCTGCAGACTGTGTGAAGGCGATCACGCCATCCACCGTTGTCCCTTCTTAGACGAAGCGAAGAGAGTTTTGGAAGATCGTCCGGTTTCACCGTTAAGACTTCCTCCTGGATACAAAAAACTCGTGCCAAGTCCTTCGTTGGTTGAAAATACAGCTGGCCCGCTCAAGTGGTCGGCTGAAGCGTCAGTCACTGAAAATGAACCTACTGAATCCAGACCGGACGAAAGTCCAAAGGTCGAAACGGCAGTTGACCCGGTTCTCCCTTCAGAAGTTTCATCTTCAAATGACACCGTCACCGAAGACTCATCTTCAAATGACACCCTCACTGAAGAGAATAAGGATGACACCATCCAGATTCTTTTCATCAACACAGACTCTGATGAGCATCAGGGCAATGCGCCCATTCCTTTATCGCAGGAAGGAACATCGTCAGGGTCATATCCGGCCGTATATTCGGTCCCACCACCAAGCAACCTGGTTGTATCCTTTGATTGGAACCAACTAGGCAGACCCCGGTTACCAGCCAGTGTACCATTCAGAATTATAGTCCAAATATACAGAATGATAATGGCTGGAACTATCATTGATGAAGGGGCATCTGTGAGTATCCTTTCCTCTATTGCTTGGAAAGCACTGGGTTCCCCGGCGCTTTTGCCTGAGATAAGAAATCTCTCGGGTTTTGATAAAGGAACCAGTCGACCATTAGGGATCCTCCCCAATGTGCCTGTTACATTGAAAGGGAAGACCGTTCAAATGAACGTGATGGTCATTCAAGGACCCTTGGATTATAACCTACTCCTTGGACGAGACTATATATATTGCATGGGAGCAATAGTCTCCTCACTCTTTAGAGTAATGTGTTTTCCACACGAAGGAAGAATGGTCAAGCTCGTAGACCAACTTTCATTTCCGGGATCACGCATCGCAAATAGTCAAATACCAACCCTGAATGGTCTATTCAATCAAGAAATGTCTCCACCCCCAGTCCTTCTTCCCGATGAGTGCGAGTGATTCGGAAAAATAGGACTGGAACCCAGGGGGCATGCATCCTGGTCTGCTTTAGGCAGAGAAAACCTCAGGTATAAGGTAGAATTTCCGCGGGAGAATATGACTAGTCCGTACCCCGTCCGAAAGGAGAGAGGGTTGTTCTAGATTCTTTTGTCAAGGTTATGTGAGTGGAATAATCTGCTTTTCATTCACCGTTGTCTATTTAGGTAGACATTGCCGAGGAAATGTTTTCGTTTGAAGAAGTTAACAAAACAATCTTTGGGTAACCAGAAAGGGGCAAGCCTCCCTCAATAACACGAATGTTTTGTCTTTGAGTAGTGTTCTTCTCTTGTCGTAAGTAGATATTCTCTTGTCGCAAGTAGCTGTTCTCTTGCGATCTTGCAAAAGATCTGTTAAAAGTTGGGCCGACGGGAAGACAAGTACCGCGTAAGACCCCTTAAAAATAACGAGAAGACAAGTATCGTTAACATTAGACTGGAAAGACGACAAGTAGCTGTGAACACCCAAAGAAAAGTAGAGGTGGGGGAGAGGAGGGGCAGCCTTGAAATTGTATTTTATTCCTGGGGGCATGAAAACCTTTTGGAGTGCAAGCAAAGAGCGGTTATTTATCTGTTTTTGGGATTAGCCGTTTCCGAACTTGCATAAAGAAAGGATATGGAGTAGAGCTCAGTGAGATGAAACTCCTTAAAAAATAGAGATCTCACAGGGGACATTTCTTATCTTATGACTGGTATATCGAGCAGTTTTAGCACATAGTTCATGCTCGTTAAAAAATAAACGCAAGATCCGAGCAGTTTTAGCACATAGTTCATGCTCGTTAAAAAATAAACATAAGATTGTGAGCAAGCTTTCCCTTAGAGTTCAAGCTCATCCAGAAAAAATGAACCGGTAAATAACCATTGTGATCGTAAATTTATCAGCCATAAAAGCCTTGGTCGTGTTTGCACCTGTCACCTCCACCGTCATTTGGCCGATCGTTCACCTCCATATGATTGTTTACCCATTTTGAGGAACAGCTGCGAAGAGTGATTTCACCTAGCCATCCTTGTGACACTACCGTGATTGGAAAATTCCAACCTGTACCTGGAATCTGCTGCTATCCCTGTTCATCACTCGTTCCTCAAAAGACGAGTCTTCTTTGAGCTCTTTTCATCTGACTCGTAAAATATGAAAAGTTCGCCGAGTTTTGGCCTTCCAGCTCGTTAAACGACCGGAAGAGCTATCCCTCCTCTAGATTTTAATCTTTTTGGACCTGAGGGATTATTGCACAAAAAGATCGAGCGCTTGTTTTGTTCGGCTCGTTAAAAGTACCGAAAACTCATCCCTTCTGTATTGTTTTATACTTTTTCGGACTTAAGGGATTAGATGACGAAAAAGGAATTTTGGAGTTAACTTTCTGTACCTTTTCAGACTCTCTAAAAATGAAAAGGACCGAGTTTTCCTTGTCGTTAGACTCGTTAAAATGATTAAATAGCGACAAACTTGTCTTTAGACGAGAACGAGTTTCCCTATCGCTAGGCTCGTTAAAACATAGCGATGGGCCTGCCCGAAGGGCAGGTTATAGAACAAGCATATGTTATCCTCCTCAAGCTTGACAAAAATAAAGAGGTACTGGTCAGAAATGACTGGGGAAAAATTGGGAGAACCTCAAAGCTTTAATGGTAGCAAGTCGCTCTTGAACATGACACTTTTCCTCCGTACCACATCGGGTTGGGTTGTTTCATTCACCGGTCTCATCACCATGGTCTTCGCCAAACCATCCACATTTGGGGTAATGCTACCGATCCATCACATCAGTGTCGTTATATGTTCAAGAGATGTCGTTCAGAAAGAGTCAACCGTGTCCCATCCACTACCATACATTATCCTTCATCCATTCATGACCGCCACCCTGAATCATATGTCATAGATTGTTTTCACCTCCACTAAAATCATTAGCTCCGTTCCGTGTCACTGATGTGGGATTCATTAAGGCCCTCCTTTGACGGATTGCTTCTTGTCGACTTCAGCTCATTATCCAAGAAGTTGATCTAGGAACAACCCCTTCAGTACTTTGAAGCTTGCATGCCTCAATGGCAAGTTTCTCACTTCCGGCGACAGGTATACATCAATGACCTTCGACCAGAAGATTTTGCGTGGTGTTCGACGCCAAGTCCTTTATTCACATCACGTGAATTGTACTGCAGTACCTTGAGGGTCATTATCATTATCGGTGATTCCTCTCGCGCTTGTTAACGGTTTACATCATTGACCGGTAATCAAGCGATGTCTTTCCATGTTCGACTTCAGCGCAATTCTCACATGGATCAACTTGTACTTAGAGTGAAGATCGAACGAGTTTGAAGACCCCGGATCTAGTTTCATCCATCCGGGCTGCGATATATATTCAGGAGATATAAAGACATTTGTCGTGTACATCATTGCAGCAGATGATCATCCTACTCAAAGGATGATAATTTCAGCAGAGAATTATCAGTCTACCATCAGACGATCGTCTGTTCTATGTACCAAAATGAATTTATAAAGCTGAGCATGGGAATGCCCGCCTCAGCTAGATCATGAAAGCTGAATGAAAAATAATGTGTTGTATTGTATTTTATTACAGGTCACCTCTCAGCGATTGAATGAACTTCGGATCCTCCGGATAAAGCATTTCACCCGATAAACGACCTCATACTTTAGGGGGCAACTGTTATAGACATTTTTGTGCCTTACAGCATGAAGCATGAAATGTCCATAATCTAAGGGATCCAAAGTCCCTAAACATGTTGTTCCTACCCCTAGAGGAACAAGGTCAGCAAACCACAGCACTAAATATCAGTTCTCCACCTGAAAACACTCAAAAACAAGCAAATTCTGGATCATGTCAACTGCTCCACTAAGCATCTGCGCTGAATGTCAAGTGCTCCACTCTGTACCTGCGTTGAATGTCAACTCCAACAAAGGCTACCTGCGCTGAGCGAGTTTTGACATGTGGAAGTCTCATTCCTCAATGTGTCAGTGCCCAGGAAGCTTCCAAAGTGACACTTGGATCAAGGAATTCGCCTAGTGATGAGTAAGAGGTTCTTAATCTCCAAGTGGAAGCAAGGATCTCCAAGTGGACTCAAGGACTGAAGAATAACTGAAGTGGGAGAGGACACTAGTCAGCTCTCAAGCTGACTCATCCTTTCTCCAAAACTCCTATATATAGAGCTCTCTCATGAGGTCTAGGGAGGCTGGAATATTGTGAATGTAAGGAAGTGCTGTTGGTTTGAGTTTAGAGCTATTGGGTGATTGCTTTGAAGGAGGTGAAGAGGAGATTTCTTTCTATTGGGAGGTGTTGCTCGATTGGGCCTCTTATGGTTGTAACACTTCCTGAACTTTACTTCTTCCATTAATAAAGCATTTGAGGTTCTTCTATATGCATGTGTCTCAATGGTGTATTGTTATACTTGTGTATTTGATTTATTCTAATCCTTGAATCAATTATGAATGTATGCTTCTTGTAGTTTCCCTCTCTTGCCTTTTTGTAGGATCTTTGTGTAGCTGGGCCAGTGAAAGAGTAAGGAGCTGGGAGCAAGCAGCAAGGAGAGAAGATTGGATCAATCATTAGCGAAAGACATCGGTTAGTGGATCCCTTTCTCCCCTATTTTACTTTCATAAAGAAGAAATCTTAGATAGCTTTGCTTCGGTTGTTGCTGAGGTACTATCACCCTTAGAGTGGGATAGGGTCATTCCGTATTGGATACTTTTCCCAACAACAATGGGGACAGAGGGGGTAAGACTAATGCAAGTCTCCTTTTATGTTGTGGTACATAAAAAGCCCCTTCCCTCAAGAAATGGGTGGGAGGGAGGGTAGAACAACTGGAGAAGCCATGCTGAATAGGGAAGGGGTTTGTAAAACTGAACAGATCATCTGAAGGAGATGTGCATGCTATGGACACTGCGATCGGTAGGAACTGAACCCATCAACTCTCTGAAACTGCATCTGAGGTTGTATCATAGTAGGTATGCATCTGGGCATGTGGGGGGCTACCTGAAGGGCCACCCCCTCATGAGGTCTGAAACATCTCACACACACTCGGGAATCACTGGTACAATCTGCTGCATCACTGGACCATCAAGTGTATGGATCATGAACATGAAACGACCAAGTCAGAGGGAAATAATGAGACCTTCTACTCGATCCAAGGTGTTGAAAAAGAATGGAAGATGGAATCAAGATACACCGCCCTCTAGGTTGTTCTTCTGGAATAAATAAGCTAATGTCGAAAAAATAGGGTCTGTGATAGATGAGGTAATGAGGATCCTCAACTAAAGCACGAGGGAAAATAGTAATGTGACTGATGGAATGATACCAGGGATAATGGGGAAAAGTGGGACTGAGGGACAAACAAATGACTACCCTTGTTAGAGCATAAAGTGCATGGTTGACCTGGCAGCAACTGACTCAACTTTGGAGGGGATGCGGACAGTATGGCTGGAGGCCAAAATGGGAAACACAGGATGAATGATATGAAAATATGGATGTAAATTGTGACATGATATGATGGGACATGAAATAGATTCCAAGAATCCAAGGGTGACTCATCACAGATGCTCTGAACAAGGGTGACTCGATGACGTTGCCACACAGAATAGGCCCGATGGGGACCATGAAATCATGAGTAAATGATGGTTACTCATGATGAAAATCAACACATGGTAAGAAAAGTATTAAGAGGAGGTGGACCTCAAAGTAAAAGTCTCGTGTGTGAAGAAATTCAATTTTGAGAAGCGACGAAATGACCTTTCTTGGAAAAATGACTTCGTGGTGAAGTGTTAGATCATCAAAAACTGAGGAAGAACCATTATAGATCTCGATGAGAGCTTTCCAATGGTGCTGACGGTTTATCAAACTGAGCTACGGTTTGGTCGCAATGTGTAACAGAAAATTGTGGGTTTTCTTATAAAAGGGTGTTTTCCCTCCAATTGGAGAGGAGGAGAAGGCCCTAAATATTGTGGAGATCATAACGAACAAACCGACCATCAAAATTGGGATCTATGAATCTAAGGGAAATGGCCTTACTTGCCTAAGTATGGCCTTAATGCTTCTTAGAACGATGGTTCCTGGTGAAGAATTAAGGGAAGAGGAAAACGAGAATGAACTACTAGAGGAGGTCTAGAATCATTCTCACCCACTAAGTCAAACATGGGGATTATGTGGACATAGAGTAGGATATTTGAAGAGTTGGGATCAAACGTCTATGATATGTGATGTGCATATGGCTCGCCAGTAGGACAAATTATCCAAGGAATGGGAGGATAATCAGCGATACCTAGATCCAGTGGGATTTAGGTCGAGACTTATGTTAATCAATGGCCGAGGGAAAACCATCATGCCCCCAAGCATGGGATACTACTCACAAACATATGTGATGGAGGGAAATGATCTCGTATGCAAAGGTGGGAATGATGCCCCCTAGCAGGAGGAGTTTGTGGAGCACCATTGTGTTCCGAGTGCTCGAAACAGGGATTCAAGCATCTCAGCACAACTTGGCACGAAATCCTCTAAAGGAGATGTAGGTGCCTATGTGCCCCCCAAGTATACTATGGTCGTACCAGATTTATTTAGAGTAGTGGACTACAAAGATGGAAGGAAGTATGCACGATGGTGCATATCGTCCCAAGGATAATCAGGGGTAGTCATGGATTCCATGATGTTCTCATCAAAAAGGAAGATGGGGGTACGGGAGGAATATTGACTACATGACGTGGTGGCGATACCTGGTGCATCATCTTGACAAAGAAGATTCACATACACGTCATCTTGAATGGTAGACGACGAGCTGGTAGATGGAGGATCTACTAATGTTGAGACCTGGGATTCTATCAAAAGGTGTTCGATAGAAGCGCGCGTAGAAACCTCAGAAAGGTTTGGCTACGAGGAACTCAAGGATGATGATAGGTAAAGGACATGGCCCATGGAGTTTGTCATCTCGACATCAGGGGGAGGGATCACGATGGTGGGACCATAGTCCCCCTATTATGGTTTAGTGGTACCAAAACCCATGGGTAGAGGAGTAAGTGTTCCACTACGAGTGGTCTTGTATTCGCGGAGCTCCTGAAGGCAATCATGAAATTTGTCGAGATGAGGGAAAAAATGGGAATAGTAACCATAATGATCACACAAGGCACAAGGGTGATTTGTGCACAATGTTTTGAGTTTCTTGATTGGTCTCGGTAAGGTAATTTGGACCTTACGGATATTTGACTCAGGGAACGCTTCATGAACCAAAGGTTTAAGAAAAGGAAGCTTGGGACAATTATTGATGTTGTGCCCAAAAACTTTACACAAAGCATACATACATGACGAATTTGGAGCCTTAGGGGCTAGAGGAGCTTAGGGAACCTTGTCTTTCGATTCTTTCCTTTTAGCTTTGCCCCCTTGGCTAGATGCTTTCATAATGGGAGGTGGTTCCTGTTGAGGTTGTGGTGGAACTGGAGCAGTGACAGGGGTCGTAGGGATTGCTCGAACCAAGGTCAAAGCATGATATGGTCATAGCTGACCAGGTGGAGTGCTTTTTGGGGGATCAATGTACCATACTAAGATCCCCAAATTCATGTTACGAAGGACTGGCGAAGCCATGGCAGGCACAGAAAAGATTCTCGAAGGGGGAAATAAGAAAGGTATATGGCCTATAGGGTAATGTCTTGACGAAACAACTCTTGAATGGTTGAGACCGGAGGAACAATTCTTGGTGGGAACTGTTAGCCTCACTGACAAAAGGCCCAAAAATGGATCCAAAATACTCCCAAAGTCTCCAAAGTTTTCTTAAAATCATGCAAAGGGATCCAAAAATGCTCTTCGAATCTTCAAAAAAGCTTAAGATCATCCCAAGATCGAAACAAGTAAGGGAGGAGAGCCCTTGGAAGGGAAAAAATGAACTATAGGGAGGCTAAAACACTTCAAAATCAGTCAAAAACCCTTATCGCAGGCTTAAAACCCAAGAATGCACAGTTGTCGTTAGATCTAGCCGATCAATGACCCAGATCTAAGCGGCAAATCGCAAATCGGCAGTCCCAAGTAGTGGTAACCAGAGCTGGACACCACCAATCAACGATCACCGATGATCACTATCGGCGGGTCACATCGGTGGAAGTATTAGCGCAGGTTGTGTGGAATGAGCGATAATGATCACCGATTCAACATAGACCGTAAATCGTGCACGTAGATCGCCGACCCACATCGCATCGGCGGATTGTTATCAGCGGAAACCATGGGGCGGGGCCTTTGCATATATGTGCACTGATTGCGATGAGACTCGGATCCGATGGGTTTCGGAACCAAAATGTATAATCTTTCAGGTCTGCACCAAAGTCATTTTTCAATGAATTTTAGTGTATTTAATTATATAACAAAATGCAACGGGAAACAAGGCAGCGCTGATTGCGATTCGGGTCTGGGAAGTGAAATACATAAAATTTGAGGTCCGCAGAAGGCCCATTTTCAATTTTTTTCGCAGTTTTAATGTATTTTCGTTGGTCAATGAAATACAAATGGAGCAGGCCAAATGTGACTTACAATAACCCCAAGGGTGGACCCGATAAAGGAATTAATAATATTTTAGGGCCGTTGAAGTCCGGAAAGGATAGAGAGGGGCAGTAATTCTTAGCATTGCTGTGTTTTCTATTTAAAGCAGAAATATTCATTATTTTAACAGAGGTCCACAAGAGGGCAGCACTGTTTTGATTTAATAGAATGTATGCATTGTTAAATCATAGAAAGGGCCAAAGCACGTGCATCTCCTCCCCAAACTGATATAGAGGCCGAGAAGAAGCACAACGCATCAATAGCCCAACATAGCTCATCAAACAAACATCATGGAGCATCAACAGTCCTGCCAGCGCAACCAAAATATCTGAATGCAGTTACTCTGCTATCAGAAGAATAATCCTCCAAGCCATGCTTGCCTATAGAGGGAATCAAATCAGTTAACAATGCAGATCAGACAGATTAAGGCTCTGAGAATCTTAGAGCTCGGGAGCATTGTAAACATACTATAAATAGCTAAAAGTAAGATGTATTATAGGTTCAACTTCTGGAGATTATTCCTCCTCTGTTCCTTCAAGTTTCTCATCTTCATTCTAGAAATACAAGCTTCTTTTGCCATTCTATGTTCAACATCCATTCTCTTTTATGTTCTATGCTTGCACTTGAACAGTTTGTTCATGTTTTCTTTGTGTCTAAGGCTAGATAACTGTAATCTTATCTCTACTTTGATAACTTAGACTTGCAAGCTTCTTTGCTGCCTGTAGCTAACCATTCATATGTGGTCATATATGCATCTGCCAGTACAATGAATATTTTCTTTTGCTGCCTATAGCTAATCATTCATTTATGTTTATATATGCAATCTGTTGATACAGTCAGTATTCTCCATAAATTCATTAAATTTACAAATTATTGAGCATTAGTGGTTTAAACCCTTGTGTTGCTGAGGGTGTTCATGCATGCCTTGAGCAGAAATAAAGCTAAAATGTTCAGCTGACTTGATCCAAACCATCATCCATTCCAATAGTTCTGAGAACAATATTGAAGATTATATGTTACCAAGCATCTCCAAGCTGCAAGCTAGGAGAGTTTCTTGGGGTGCTAACATAATTTCCGCCATTGCCGGGGAGAAGAAACTGAATCTCAGCTTCCTTGGGAGATGACATAGATCCAACTTTGATTATAGACAAAGCCTGGACACTTTTTCTAGTTGTAATCATCTATTTGGTGACTCTACCAGAGGTCGAACCTCTTGGTGACTCCACTTCATAGTTCTAGCTCAGTTTGTGAGGCATACTCAGAGAAATCCTCAAAAGCCACAAGCTAACCCAGTATCTGACCCTGAAAAAATCATCAAAGAAAGAAAGGCCTTACAGAAAGGAGCATCAGTTTCAGGTAAACCTAAACAGTCTTCTATATCTCTTCAAGAAAGGCCTATAATAGAACAAATACATGTTGAGAGTATACCATATAATACTAGCAGTGAAGAAAAACTCTTAGAGATTCATAAAGCTCCTTATTCTTTAGGTTCTCCTTTTGTTGTAAGCCCAAAGAAAACCTCAACTCCCATCCATCATACTCCTTTAGTCATGTTGGTCACTCCTCAGCCCTCTATCATTAAGACTGCCAGTACTCTTTTAGCTACCACAACTATGGTAGGTCCACAAGCACCTACCAAAATGGAAAGAATCATAGCTACTAGGTATGGGCCTCTTGTACTGCCCACTCCTTTGAATGCCATGCCTACTGGAGAATATCATAAATATATGCCTAAGTTCACTAGCACTGAAGGTGTTTCAGCTGAAGAACATCTTGAGTCATTCTATAGCTATGATGATAACCTAGACATTAGTGAAGATGATGTTTGGATGAGAGTCTTTGTCCAAAGCCTAGATGGAGAGGCTAGAAAATAGTTCAGGGAACTGACCCCAACATCTATAGTAGATATTGAGGCCTTAGATGATGCATTCCTAAAGCATTAGGGGGATAAGAAGGATCTCCTTTACTACCACACTGAGATTGGGAACTTATAGAGGGAAAATGGTGAGCTGCTGTCTAATTTTAATAAGAGATTTAACTGCATGTACAACAAGATACCAGCTGAAGTAAAACCCACCACTACCTTTGCTAGACTCATCTATGCCAGTGCCTTTTATTCTGACTTTTGTTTACTGTTGAGGGAGAGGCAATGTGCTTCTTTGGCTGATATGCAAGATGCAGCCCTGGAAGTAGAATGAAACATCATGGCTGCAGAAAAGCTCAAAGGTAACGTTGATAGAAGGAGATAGAGGGGTGAGCCTTCATCATCTTCAGATCCCAAGATCGATAAAATGTTCAAGATGATAGAGTCATTAGCCTCTGAAGTTTCCAAATTAAAGGTTGAGAAACATTCTAGGAAAGGAAGGGTTCCTAATACCTTTGCTCCTCCAAATCCAAATCCATATAGAAGACCTAATGAGCAGTTGCAGATTTTGCAAAGAAGCAAAGAGGCCAATGAAGACCAAAGGGTGAAGGTCCCTTTTCAGAATGCAGTCATGGAAGAAGATCAGTTTGAAGAGGATGATGAGATCCATTGTATGGAAGACAAAGGAAGCGCCACCTTTTTAACCAAAGCTACCTATGAGAAGTCATTATTCAATGACCAGATCAGCCAAGAATGGGATGGTGAAGATGTTCTACAAACTATAGATCAACCCCAATATAATCTGAGGTCTATGATGAATAATGTCAAAGAAACTCCTGTTCATAAAGCTATTGTACCTATAGAACAACAAGCTAATAAGAAGAAGTAACCAACAGTTAATCTTATCATCCTCAAAGCTCTAGCCATAGAGGCAAGAGGCCTTGACAAGTCCCTTCTTCTTTCATTTTTGAATCAGAAATCTAGAAGCCAAGAATACCTATGCCTCTGATTGAACCAATGAAGAATATTTCCTTCAAGAAATCTATCCTTGAGGCTCTTGAGCCTAAAACCATCCAAGCCTCCACTGACTATGTAAATCTACAAGATGACCAACCAGCTGTTATTCTCAGCCCAATGATTGTAAATTGTGAAGACAACTCCCCATCATTCTATGTTCTTTATCTATTCGTGATGAAATCCTTCACAATTGACCTTTAGACACTGGAGCCAGCCATAATTCAATGCCCAAGGCTGTCATGGATAAGCTCAGTCTTGATGTTACCAAGCCTTATTAGTTGGCCTCTACGCAGTTTAAAAAACCAGTTTGCCAAATCACAGAGGAAGAAGACCCCCAGATTTGGGACATGTTCTTTGATAGGGCTTGCTCTAAGGAAGCTACAGGAACAGGTGAATTCCTTGTGTCCTGATACAAATGGAAAATGGCATCAACCCATGGTACTCATCCACCCATATTATTCATCGACCCATGGAATTTACCCATGGTATTGTAAATGGCATCTGCCCGTGGATTGTAAAATCCACCCATGGTATTCATTCACCCATGGAATTTACCCATGGTATTGTAAATGGCATCCGCCCGTGGTATTGTAAAATCCACCCTTGGTATTCATTCACCCATGGAATTGACCCGTGGTATTGTAACTGAGAAATACTATAAGTAACAAGTCACATTTTGTAAAAGGACAGATTGTCCGCCACAATGTAGCCTTTACAGCTCAGAGGCATGTAGCCGCCACATCTCTTCTCAGAGATAAGCTACCATTGCCCTAGT
Organism: Pinus tabuliformis; assembly: GCA_031772625.1. NCBI lineage: Eukaryota > Viridiplantae > Streptophyta > Pinopsida > Pinales > Pinaceae > Pinus > Pinus tabuliformis. Next base: position 52,186,512 of record CM062819.1, read on the forward strand.
TGGTTTATTTCCATTTTTGGTTGTAAGCATATTTCAGTATTTTCCATTTGATGAAATGAAGTATTATTTCCGCTGCATAACTATCTTTATGGTTACCTCTGTATTTTTTGCATTCATGTGTAAATCCAGATCAGTGGGTTTTCATAAAAAGTTTCTTTGTGGTTTTGTTTATTGGGCATTCTCCTATTTTTCTTCTAGCAATACAAGTTTTCAGATCTTGGGGGTCTCTCCTCCCAAGATCCATTTCAATCTTTTAGATCTTGGGGGCCTCCTCCCAAGATCCGGATCAGTGGTATCAGAGCAGGTTATGATTCCATGGGAATGAGGGTTTCATGCATATTTCAGTCTCAATTTTTGCAGGAATGTTCTTGGGCGGCGAATTTGCAGATCAGATCTGAAACTTTTGGTACAAAATTTACAAAAACAAATACCAGATCTGGATTCCTTGTGAAAAATCACCCAATTTCAAAAAAAAAATGGGTCGAATCGGAGTCCGGATGTGGGAGATATCGCTGATTTAAAATCAGCTATTTTATCAGAATTTTTGTGACGGCGGAACTTTTGCAGCACGAATCTGAGATCTTAGAGTCCCCAAATAAGGATTTCCATCACATGGGAAGATGCAAAATGGTCCTTCTGCTTCCAAAAACAGGTTATAATAAATATTTTGAGTTATATTGGCCGAGTTATGTCTATTTTAATTATGGAGCAGCATTCGGAGCGGGTTCCATTGGAGACGTGCCCTCCCACCCCGCTTTAGTAGGCACCTGCTTCACATTCATCAGTTTCAACATAGCAGCATTCAGCTTGGGTTATTTGGAGATGTGCCCTTCCACCCCAGGCTATGTAGGCACTTGCTACTTCATCAGCAACCAACATTATGGTTATGGGTCATCCACAAACCCACACTTCATCGAAGTCCATTTGCTAGGCCGCACACTGTCAGTATCATAGTTGGTCACAAGCATTACAGGGTATCTCTATCCTCGGATCTTCATTCGTCATGGTTATGGGTCATCCACAAACCCACACTTTATCGAAGTCCATTTTCTAGGCCGCACACTGTCTGAATCACAGTTGGTCACAAGCATTACAGGGTATCTCTATCCTCGGATCTTCGTTCATTATGGTTATGGGTTAACCACATAAAACCCTTATCTTCAGTGGCTCTTCATATTCAACAAAGGCTTCGCAGGAGGGAACTTTACGCAATGGGGACCATTGCTTCTTAAGGAGGGAGGAATGATCCAAATGGAAAATGGCATCAACCCATGGTACTCATCCACCCATATTATTCATCGACCCATGGAATTTACCCATGGTATTGTAAATGGCATCTGCCCGTGGTATTGTAAAATCCACCCATGGTATTCATTCACCCATGGAATTTACCCATGGTATTGTAAATGGCATCTGCCCGTGGTATTGTAAAATCCACCCTTGGTATTCATTCACCCATGGAATTGACCCGTGGTATTGTAACTAAGAAATACTATAAGTAACAAGTCACATTTTGTAAAAAGGACAGATTGTCCACCACAATGTAGCCTTTACAGCTCAGAGGCATGTAGCCGCCACATCTCTTCTCAGAGATAAGCTACCATTGCCCTAGTTGGTTTATTTTCATTTTTTGTTGTAAGCATATTTCAGTGTTTTCCATTTGATGAAATGAAGTATTATTTCCGCTGCATAACTATCTTTATGGTTACCTCTGTATTTTTTTGCATTCATGTGTAAATCCAGATCAGTGGGTTTTCATAAAAAGTTTCTTTGTGGTTTTGTTTATTGGGCATTCTCCTATTTTTCTTCTAGCAATACAAGTTTTCAGATCTTGGGGGTCTCTCCTCCCAAGATCCATTTCAATCTTTTAGATCTTGGGGGCCTCCTCCCAAGATCCGGATCATGTCCCCCACAGAGTAATACATTGATTCATCTTTTATATTAACTTTTTAGGTCACAAATGACATAGTAGAGTATAAATCAGACCTTATTTTTCAGCAGGTGTACAAAACCTTCCAAGAAAAACATCCAAGGCTAAAAGCATGCAGAGATGAGGTGAAATATAGACCATCTCTGCCTAATAATGTCAAATGCTGGAAAGTTTTTTAAGTAGAGGATCAAATCAATAGGCTTTTGTAAGTCTTTGATGAATTGCTAATATGCACATTGACAAAGACAGAGAAACCCTTGATAGAAAGGTAAAAAGGGTCAATTTTTAGTTTGGTGATTGTTTTCTCAAAAGTGATGCATCAAAGGAAAGAGGAGATGTTTTTGATGGCCCAATCAATGGGCTGTTCTTCAACCTTTATTTCAGTTAAGGATTTCAAGCCCTGGTATTGTAAATATGTTGTTTTCAAAGTTTTTATTTCATGCTAAATAGACTCCATGCCCAATGCAACACTAGGAGTAAGATTTGATCTTGTTGTTTATAGGAAAGGCATTGATCTGTAGTTCTTGAAACCTCACAGGGAGGATCTCATCCCTAGAAGGAGCCAATGTTAGCCTCGCTGACAAAAGGCCCAAAAATGGATCCAAAATACTCCCAAAGTCTCCAAAGTTTTCTTAAAATCATGCAAAGGGATCCAAAAATGCTCTTCGAATCTTCGAAAGTGCTTAATATCATCCCAAGATCAAAATAAGAAAGGGAGGAGAGCCCTTGGAAGGGAAAAAATGCACTATCGAGAGGCTAAAACACTTCAAAATCAGTCAAAAACCCTTATTGTAGGCTTAAAACCCAAGAATGCGCAACTTCCATTAGATCTGGCCGATCAATGGCCCAGATCTAAGCAGCAAATCACAAATTGGCAGTCCCAAGTAGTGGCAATTGGAGCTGGACACCACCGATCAGCGATCGCTAATGATCGCTATCAGTGGGTCACATTGGCGGAAGTATCGGTGGAGGTATTGGTAGAGTATCGGCACAGGTTGTGTGGAATGAGCGAGAGTGGTTGCCTATTCAACATAGACCATCGATTGTGTGCGCAGATCGATGGCCCACATCACATCGGTGGATCGCTATCGGTGGAAACCGTGGGGCGGGGCCTTTGCATATATGTGCATCGATTGCAATGAGACCCAGACTCGATGGGTTTCAGAACCAAAATGTATAATCTTTCAAGTCCACCCCAACGCCATTTTTAAATGAATTTTAGTGTCTTTCGTTATATAATGAAATGCAACGGGAAACAGGGCAGCGCCGATTGTGATGAAGCCCGTACCTGAAAGGGTCCGGGAAGTGAAATACATAAAATTTGAGGTCCACGGAAGGCCCATTTTCAATGTTTTTTTGTAGTTTTAATGTATTTTTGTTGTTCGACGAAATACAAAGGGAGTGGACCAAGTGCGACTTGTGATAACCCCAAGGGCGGACTCGATAAAGGAATTAATCATTTTTGAGGGCTGTTGAAGTTCAGAAAGGACAGAGAGGGGCGGGAATTCTCAGCACTGCTGTGTTTTCTGTTTAAAGCATAAATATTCATTATTTTAATAGAGGTCCACAAGAGGGCAGCGCTATTATGATTTAACAAAATGTATGCATTTTTAAATCATAGAAAGGGCCAAAACATGTGCAACTCCTCCCCAAACCGATATAGAGGCCGAGAAGAAGAACAACACATCAATAGCCCAGCACAGCTCATCAAAGAAACATCATGGAGCATCAACAGTCCTGCCAGCACAGCCAAAATATCTGAATACAGTTACTCTGCTGTCAGAAGAATAATCCTCCAAGCCATGATTGCCTATAGAGGGAATCAAATCAGTTAACAATGCAGGTCAGACAGATTAAGACTCCGAGCCTCTTAAAGCTTAAGAGCATTGTAAACAGGCTATAAATAGTTGAAAGTAAGATGTATTATAGGTTCAACTTCTGGAGATTGTTCCTCCTCTGTTCCTTCAAGTTTCTCATCTTCATTCTAGAAATACAAGATTCTTTTTCCATTATATGTTCAACATCCATTCTCTTTGTTGTTCTATGGTTGCACTTGAACAGTTTTTTCATGTTTCCTTTGTGTCTAAGGCTATATAACTAAAATCTTATCTCTGCTTTGATAACTTAGAATTGCAAGCTTCTTTGATGCCTGTAGCTAACCATTCATATGTGGTCATATATGCATCTGCCAGTACAGTCAGTATTCTCTTTTGTTTCCTATAGCTAGTCATTCATTTATGTTTATATATGCAATCTGCTAATACAGTCAGTATTCGCCATCAATCCATTAAATCTACAAATTATTGAGCATTAGTGGTTTAAAGCCTTATGTTGCTGAGGGTGTTCATGCATGTCTTGAGCGGAAATAGAGCTAAAATTGTCATCTGACTTGATCCAAACCATCATCCATTCCAATAGTTCTGAGAACAATATTGAAGATTATATGTTACCAGGCATCTCCAAGTTGCAACCTAGGAGAGTTTCATGGAGTGCTTGTTAGTGTCGGTATCTTCATCCCTCCATCAGAGATCAAATCCTCTTGTTACATTGCATATTAGGTGTCCCTCTTAGTCAGTTGCATTCCATTAGGCACATGGATCATCTGATGGTAGTGGCTTCTCCTATAGTTTCCCTCATGTCATTTACCTGCTGGCTCATGTTTATTCATAAAAAATTGTACACAGTCACCTTTTTTGTCTTAAAGATTGCAGAAGTCTTTACTAGGGTTTCATTGTCATTTTGGTCTAGGGTTTTATTAGGGTTTCATCAAAAAGTGTTTCAAAGTGTCCAATAATAACTAGCAAGCACATGAGGATGTTCTAGTCTCAATAAATTTTATAATCAAGTATTCAGAGATGTGTCTTTCCTCAAAACTCTGTTTTGAGGAAAAACAGAGTATTTTTTCTTTTATTGTACAAATTTATGTAATTTTATCACTTCATCTGTAAATTGCTTCACCTACAACCCTGGTCACTTTTCCTAGCCTCAGTAGCTCCAACCCCCTGCAAAACAAGCAAAATACAGGTCATTCAGTCCATCACAAGTTCTAATAAAGTGAAAAAGTTCAAAACAGAGTTCAAAATAAAGTCATTTTCAAAACATTGTAAAAGTGGGTTTTGCAAACCAAAAATTTAAAGACTCCTTGTATATAAGTCATGTCTCCAATTTGAAAAGCTCATTTGCACTCTTGGAAGCAAAGCAAAGCCATGTCTAGTGTGAGCAAGAGAAAGTGGGAGAAATTTTCCAAAAAACAGAGGCGCGACGCATTAGGTAACTGGCGCGGCGCATTGGGCAGCGATCTTCAGTGCAAATTTACACGGGCACGACGCACATAACTGGCACTGTGCGTTGGATTTCATGCGTGGCGCATACAGCCATCAAGCCCAAAACCTTCACCAACTCACTCCAAATCGCCCAAAATGTGTGGATCATCATTTGTGCAAGTAGGTTGAGCCTCTATCACTGCTTTTCATCCAATTTTGGTGGTTGTTTTATGGTGGTTGTCTTATGGTGGTTGGCTAAGAAAATCAAACCCTACCTCTCTTTCCAAAGAAAACAGTGCTAGGGTTTGTATCAATTATTTGGCTACCCATCACCTTTCTACTCCCTCACCCCATTTTCCCTCATTTCCCTATTCCCTAAACTCATATATCCCTAAATTCACTAATCCCATATCCCCAATTCCCATTTCCAAAAACCCAAATACAAATTCCCAAACCCTAGTCCCATACTAAAAGCTCTCAAATTATCCCCTAATTCCCTGTTCCCTTAACTAAACCCTACCCCAACAGTCCCTAAATTCCTCACTGTTTCCTCCCTCCACAGTCCCTCATATCATTGTTTCCCTTGGTGATAAAAGTAAAAAAAAACATCACAATCACTTACTTCTCATCGAGAAGAACCAACCACTCTTGCTGAGTTGCAGGCCTGCCCTCTTGCCATCACTTGTTTCCAACACCAGTCCTGCTATGAATTTTGTGAGAAGGTTGCTAGCATTCAGTTTCATCATGGGTTGGCTCGTTTGTTTGTGTTGCATTTACATGATGGTCAAGCCACTCTAGCTGGTGTCACTTTCACATTAACACCAGAATCTATTTCACTAGCAACCGAAATTCCTAACATTGGAGAGCAATGGAACAAGAGGCAACAAATTGACCGGCAGCGTTATGAACCATACATCAAACCCGGCTATTTGAGACAGCTCAGCAAAGTTTTTCCTTTCCGGTACCTCAAAGATTCTTATGCTCCTTTGATGAAATTGATCATGAAGTATTTCAGCTGTGAGGGCCGGTTTTCCCATTTATATGCTTATCATATCACGCTGTTGATGCATTTTACTAGTGTGAGGATGATGAACCTCCCCTACTTCATGTGCCGAAACATTGAGAATATGACCACCCTAGTACAACACAAGACTCCTCAGCAACAGTTCAACAGTATATATCATTTTGCTCTCATTAAAATTGTGGTCATCCATCAGCTTGGCTTGCAGGGAATCACTTGGGAGGACTTCATTTCTCGTGAGTTTTTTAGAGCTCCTCACGGACCTTCACAGGCTTTGCATGAGATAGGTGGACCTTCTTATCAGCATGAGGGTCATGAGACACAGATCGCTAGCATGCCGATTTTTATCGCCTATCAGAAGGGCACTAGACGATTGTTCGCAGCAGCTAAGCAAGTATTATCTCCACCTGGGGTGGAAGGGGTCTCGCTTCCGTCATCAGCACAATAGGTTCAGGACAAAGGTAAGAGGCCACTATAGGATGAAGGACCATCAGGTGAGTGTGAGACTGATTTCATTCTCATTGAGGGTGATGATACTGATATGGGCCCGTAAAGCACAAATCTCAAGGAGGTCATCCAAGAACAGTAGGTGGACATCAATGCCTTGTACCTCAACTTGGAGAGGGCCAAATGGAAAATAAAGTATCTGGAGCAAAGAAATAAGCAACTTGAGGATCAGCAAGCTATGATGGAATTACAAATCATTAAAGAAAACCGGCAAGAAATCAAGAGGGCACAAGGCAAGTTGACACCCATTGAGCAAAAGGACGAGGACCAAGAATATGTGTTGGAGAAAGTGAATATTTATTTGGAGAAGTTGCTGGAGAAGGCCAATAGGGAGAAAGAAATGTTGAGGTGCATGGCCCGCCATTACATGGCGAGGAATATGAGTTGCAAGGCAAGAATCAGAAACTTGAAAGCAAAGTTGAAAAGGGCATCGAGGAGGCAAAAGGAGAATGATAAACTTCAAATATTGGCTGAGACTTCCTTGGCCCAACACAATGCTTGATGAAGAAGACTCAACCAAATTTTCAAAAAATTTGGGGCAATTTTTGCATTTTTGAAATTTTTGGCACAAAAAACAGGATTTTCTGCCCTATTCGCCACGCCACGTGACGCTCGCTTTTGCTAGGAGCCTCCAAATGACAAAAACTCAATATTTTTGGATTTTTCATGGAAAAATATGTTTTCCTACAAATGGCCAAGAAATTTGGATAGGTTTTGAGCCCTCAAAAAGGTCAAAAACACTCAAAAAATGACCCCACTGCCCCTATTTTGACACATAGGAATCAATGTTGGGAGAACTAACTTTTGGAGGGGCAAATGGAGGCCAAATTGAAAAATTCCACTTGGGTTGGAAAGTAGATAGGCAGACCTTTCCAACAAACACACTTGGAGTGAATTTGGACACCGCAAAGGCCTCGGAAGTGGGTCCAAACATGAACTACGCATAGAGAATCAGGCGCGACGCATAGAGGAAATTTGGCCCAGTTTGACCAGGAATGCTCTGTTTTTCACCCAGCTTTTTCCAGTTTGACTTTTTCACATGCTTAATGTCAAATTTGTGATGTAATTTAATGTACATTGATGGATCATGATGTAAATATGTCAAATTTTCACTTATGGAGGTAGATTCATCAGTTTAAAAGATGTTTGAAACTAAATGAATCAGTTCCCGTGTTTCTAGAGGCATGCTGTTCTGTTGCCTGATTTCTAGTTCTTAGTTTATAATTAGTTGAAATAGCTCCTAAACATGTGAGCTCGACCCCTAGAGGCTAGGATGAGCTATGGTTTGTCTATATTAAGTTGTTTTTCAGTCATTAGCATGGTTGGACTTTTGAGAAAGCCTTGAGCTTCATTGTACACTCATATCAGCATTTTGGCTAAGGAATTGAGACCAGGGTTTGTAGCACTCTTTGGGATCCATGTGGAAATTTGTCTTGGTACAGTGCTTTCCTTTGTAATTGTGAATTTATTTATGTGATTGTAGGCCATAATCTCTCTTATTTCTTCTCAGCTAAATCAAACAAGAGTGTAAGTAGAATCCATTGAAATTGCAGTGCTCTACTTGAGGTTTGCTTTAGTCTTTGATGTTTTCAGCTATTTGGAGAGGATCGATGAGTTTTCTTGCCCTCTTCAGCTCCTCACCTATCTAATCCTTCCATCTCATTCAATTTTAAGTGAAAAAAACAATTTCCTACCTTGCCCCATTGAGATCTCTGCAGGACTGAGCCTCAATCCCCACACCCAAAATCAACCTTTCCATCTAAGCCAACAAAAACAACATGTCATTCAATCAAATTTTTGCACACATATACCTAGCCTAAGATCAGTATTTCTATCAGTCAGCTCAAGCCCTCATTGATCATAATTTGCTAAGATTGACGCGGAGAGAGCCCTCTCCCGACCTGGTAGGGCTAGCTACCAGGTTAAGCGTGGTTTGATGTTGGCCCTGGATCCTACCTTCCTCAGCCTAAGGTAAATCTAGGCACTAACAGTGTTAACAAGAACATATGAAATACACCCACTAACAGAGGAGGTCCTGGGTGGGTGGGTCCAGATGGGTCGAACGAGATGTACAACAGGGTGCCAAGGAGCTGGCTATTGATCGGAGCTATTGACCTCATCAAAATTGATCATAAGGATTTGGTAGTCACCGGGACCAAAAGGTTGGGGGATATGGGCTGCTTGACCTGACTGAGGTTGAGTAGCAACAAATCCTTTTTGTGGGAAAGGATTTGTGAGCACTGCCAGTTGGGGTGGAGCAGGGTTCTGAGGCGATTGTTGACCTCTAGAAGCTGCTTGAGCTTCCCACATTTGGAACATCTGGGGTAAAAGAGAACACTCATGTGTATAATGGCCATGTACACCACAACATGCAGAAGGCTTGTTCGTATGAATAGCCTTGTTTTTCATAGGCTAGTCACCCTGTTGCTGGTTATTGGTGTTAGGCTAGTTCCATTGGGGTTCACTAGATTGGTTACCTTGATTACCTTGGTTACCCTTGTTACCCTTCCCCTTATTATTTTTCAATGAATTTGGGGGATTGGTAGCACTCTATTGCGCAAACACCTGGCCCTGAGGGGGTGGTGATTGCTGGGGCTAAGGATGAATGGGAGGCTGCAACGCTAATGCTTGAGGGGATGGAGCGCTCGACTATGCATAAGGAGGAGAAACAATTTGATAGATGGGTTGGGGGCCTGGAAACATGTTGCTAGCAGGAGGGGCATAATTGTTAGAGGAACTGGTGCCCCCCTACAGGTAGCCATAACTCTATTGAGTATATGGTGAAGAGTGTGAAAGGGATCCAATGATACCGTTGGTGGTGTGAGATTCCATTGGTGCATTGGCACTTCCAGGATGAGGGAGGTTTGGAATGATGGTATAGACATAACTAGATTGTGCATAAATCAGATCATATCTCAGGGAAATTTAGAGAGCTTCTTTCTCGGTCTAAGGAAAATTGGATGCGACATATTTTCTAATGGGGGATAAAAGGCTCCTAAGAAACCAATCTAGATAAATACAGTCTTCGAAAGTCAGGGCACGACATGTTCTCCTCCTTCGATGCACTCTTGAACAGGGTCAGAAAGGCGAGTGGTGGAGGATTGACGAAATGTGGTCAATAGCTTCGTACTAGTGTCGTACCAGAGAGGTAACTGGAAATATGAAAGGAACACTTTAACAAGTGTCACAAAAATGGAATGAGATGCGGAGGGTTGGTCTACATACCATTTTGCAGTGTCTCCAGTGAGCATGCATTGCAAGAGCCAAAGACAAATTGAGTCATCGGTTATGGAGTTGGATGAACACCACATGTGGAAGGATTAGACATGGTTGGTAGGATCCTCTCCAAGACTACCCTCAAACTTCACGATGTTTGAAGAAAGCTTAGTTGGCATAGAGGGCCAACCAGAATCATGGTGTAAGGGGTCGTTTATCAACTGGTTAAGATCAGGTAGACTTAACTCGGCCATAAAAGGGAGCACGGGGGCTGTCAGAACGGTTCCTGAGACTGTTCTACTTGATGTGACCATTGGGATAGAACCGGAGCCAACACCAAGTTGGGTTCCTACACTAGCTGTGGGTCCAGACATGGTGACGATATGCGGTGAAGGAGGCTTGGAATCAGATGAGGAATCAGGACAACTAGGAGAAGAGTCGATATGGGGACTCAAAGGGCTATGAACTCAAACCTGACGAGGAGGAGTAATATGTCCAAGCAGAAACTGGGGGTGAAGGCCTAATAGTCCCCGCGACACACCCCTCGGTGGGGCAATGATGGTAGGACACATGGAACAAAAAAATGGTGAAGGGAGATCAACAATATATCTTTGTCTCAATGTGGGGAGATAAATTTATTATATTAAGTCTTGGCTTGGCGGTGTAAACCAAGCGCCTTTCTCTTAAGGTGTGCTTGTGCATGAAAGTGTATTAATTGATTAAGCCTAGATCGTGTTTGTAAAAAAGCAAAAGTCATGCTGAAAATAAACTGAAGTTAATAATAGAGCATTAACAATAAAATAGTTAACTAAACCCACCCAAATTGGGTTTGCAAACATTGTATTGCTTGGTGGCTAGATGAACGGAAAATACACTAAAAAGGTCAAGAGATCTAAATGTCGGTGTGACTAGGATCAAGTGAAACTAAGTTGCTAGAAAGTGGTGCAATAATAGCAAAAACAGAGGGGAAGATCGCTGCAAAAAGATAGGGCGATGGGTGAAACACCTAGGGCAACCGATGGGACCCTAAGGAAAATGACCAAACAAGTTTAAATGTGAAACTATGGATGGTAGCAACCTATCTTAACAGATTTGAAACAAAAGATTACAGATCTGCAAAATGTGGCTGAAAGTGCTGCAGAAACTCAGACTACTCACTCAGCTAAACTCCTAAAAAGGTGGAAGCATACTAGAAGCCCTAAGGGAGGCTGAATTCGACTTCGATGAGTAAATCCGAGTGGATCAAGGCCCAAGTGAGATGAGACAGAGATCAAAAAACCATGCAAACAGCTCTCTGCAAAATCTAGAAACTGATATGAGAAAAACACTAAAACCTAGAAATCATAGGTACTGACCTATTTCTCTGTAGGGATCGCATTTTTTAGGCTGTTTAGTGCATTTTGGCCTCCAAATCACACTTTTTGGGCCAAAAACTGTGATTTCTACTCCGTGGATCTCAGTAATTTTTTTTTTGGAAAAAAGTGTCGTATTTGTCGCGACTGGTTCCTGTGACCTGCGGAAACAACCAGAAAGCTTGCAGAAGTTAGAAATTTATTAGATCTAGGGTTAAAAAACTAGGAAACATTAATAGTATTGAAAAAAGAAGAAACCCTAAGCTGAAAACCAAAGGTCACCCAAGTTTCTGGATCTGAAGTATAAAACTCAGTGGAGTCACCAATTTTTGATTGAAGACCCAAGGTTCTGAATCATAATTATTCCCAAATGGAGTCACCAATTTTGTTGTAGTGCTTTCTTCTCAATGATGTATGAAAAGAATCCACTTAAGATTGTGGATGACAATCAATCTCAACAATATAAATGGCTACTAAACATTGTAGATCTACAACAACTTATAGAAATAAAACCTGCCAAAGTCCGGATCAATGCCACAATCATAGTTAAACAACAAAAAGAAAGAGTAATAACTCCAGTCATCCAATGGAAACCAGATATGTAAAGAATAATTTTATTATAACACCTTTGAAGAGAACAGAAAAATGTTACTAGTCCCCCTCTATGGGATGGGTTCTTGGCTATCCTCAAACATCTTTAGCTTATGTAGAGTCTCTCTCCTCTATAATGTGAAAACCCAACAAAACTATGGTGTGCGACAATAAAAATAATCAGAGTTACAGTGGTGAGTGCAACAATGAAAATAATCAAAAGTGAATAATGAATGGAAAACCCTTCTATTTATAACAAAATATTGAGTTATCCTCGAATAATGAGCAATAATAAAATATTATTGATCTCATTATTGGAATAACCACTTGGAATATTTTGTTATATTTGTTTAGGAGGGAAAAAGTATTTAAACTTTTATTTAGAAATAATAAATAAGTAAATGATTTATTTATCATCTTAAAGAATTAGTTAAGGAATAATAAACAAATAATGATTTATTTAATTATTCCTAAGGGATTTAGTCAAATTTGACAAAGAATAATAATTAATTAGTGATTAATTAATTATTCTTAGAGAAAATTAAGATAATTAATGATTTATTTGTTTATTTTTCATGATTGGGTCAAATTTAACAAGGAATAATAGTAAAACAATGGTTTAATTAATTATTCCTCTAAGAAAATCAAATAAATAATGATTTATTTAATTGTTTTTCATGGGTTTAACTATAAATTACTTAACAAGGGTGCTTTATTAAGTAATTTCTCACAGTGAAAGCAATTTTACTATGATAAATTTGGCTTTACATGGTGTACTTCGATCCATCTAGTAAATTAGGTTAGATGATCAATTGTTTGGTGATAACAGACTAGAATGAGATGGCACGGAGTTTCAATACCACTTTTAGTTTTGAAGCAGAGGAGCCAACACTTGATGAATCTCTAAAGGAGTTTCAACATAAGATATCTATTATAGGGGACCCAACCATGCTAAGAAATGTACAACTATATCCTGAGCACAAACATTAATAGAAGATACATAAGTTCATGGAGTGTTACAATGTAGCAGAGCTAGGAGAGGATGATGATGATCCGAGAAATATAAATATTGTGGAGATTGAAAGGGAGCATCCAGTGAATAGACCATAGTTGCAATCAACTGAGTATGCATAACCTATTAAAAACAAGAAAGTAAATATCAAGACATAGGGAATCCTAAAATGATGGTTATATGAGATTATTGGGATGATGAAACAATAGAAAAGGTTTCATATCTACAACACGAGTACCAATATTAGTTCCCCAACACATTTGAGGAAATGAATGGAATTGTCAAAGAATTGGGTGAGATGAGAATCCCTTTGAAGCCCGAGGCTAAGACTCTAAAACAAAAACCCTATTGGTTGAATCTAATTTAAAAAGAGAAGGTCAAGCATGATTTGGATAAAATGTTAAAAACAAGAATATTGAGCCCATGGAAGAATCAGAATGGATTAGACCTATGGTGATCCAGAATAACAAGATCGAAGAAATTAAAATTTATGTAGACCTTCAAAAGTTAAATGATGTATGTGTACATGACCCCTTTATGACTCCCTTTACTGATGAGATATTGGAGAATGCCAGTGGACAGGAAGCTTATTCATTTATTGATGGATTCTCTAATTATCATTGGGTCAAGATTTCAAAAGAAGATTGATATAAAACCACTTTTACGACATAATGGGGGTGATTTAAATATACAATCACGTCATTCAAGTTAAAGAATGCGTCGCCTATGTTCTCGCGCATAATGGTTGCAATGTTCAAGGAATTTATTCATAAGTTTAAGAAGTTTATCTCAATTACTAGATTATGTTCATTCTATTAAAGATGCATATTGAGGTGTTGCGGCTAATGTTCGACAAGCACAAATAGTTGTAGATTTCATTAAACATAAAGAAATGTATATTTTTTCAACCTTTTAGTATTCTATTGGGGCATGTAGTTTGTAATCAAGGTTTGTTGGTGGACCTAGCCGATATTATGGTAATAGTAGATCTACCACCACCTACATAAATTAGGAAATTGCAGTATAACTTGGGACATATAGGATATTATCATAATTTTATCCAAGGATATGCTTGGATTACTACCCCTATGGAAAAGTTGTTGAAAAAAGGAACCAATTTTCAACGGAATGACGAGTGTCAATAACCTTTAGATGCCTTAAAGTAGGAATTGGTGACTGCACCAATTTTGGTTTTCCCATATTTGTACAAGGAGTTCCACGTGCATGTCGATGCTTCATCGATTACACTGGGTGCAATTTTAGCACAACCTAGGGGAGGGAGAGATAGATTATCCCATATATTTTTCCAGCAGGAAGTTGTCTATAGTGGAACAAAGTTACATGATGACATAAAGAGGAGGATTGACAATGGTGTACACACTTCAAAAAGTTTAGGAACTGCCTATTGGGTAATAAGTTAAAATTGTACACCGATCATTCTACATTGAAGTATCTCATCAACAACCCTGTGTTTCGGGGGAGAATTTGTAAGTGGTTACTATATTTCTAGGAATATAATTTTTAGGCAGTGGTTAAGCCTGGTAAATTAAACATTGGACTTGATCATTTGTCGCATCTGACCATGGCAGAGGATGTATAGGATTTGGACGACAATCTTTCAGGTGCACAACCTTTTTTTGTGACTCTAGTGGATGACCATTTTGCAAAGATTGCAAGATTCTTGAGTATAGGGATGGCTCTAGAAGAGTATACCATAACACAAAATAAATAATTGGTAGTAAAGGCAATAGACTATAATATCATTGTAGGTTCTTTATCCAAGTTGGGCATATATGGGATTTTCCACATTTGTGTATCAAAGCATAAGAAACTTATGATTCTGATAGAAACACATGTACTTATCATTAGAGGACATTATGCAGGTCAGGCCATGACGTGAAATATCTTACACACATGGCTATGGTGGCCTTCTATACACAGTGAAGCCAAGGAGTTTTGCAAAGCTTGTGACATATGCTAATGAGTGGGGATCCTTCCCATAAAGATGACATGCCCTTAGGCTCCCCAAATCACCCTACAACCATTTAACAAGTGGTCAATTGATTTTTTGGGTTTGATTCATCCACCAACAAGGAGGATTGGTTTGTGGTACATAATCACCACCACTGACTATTTGACCAAATGGGAGGAAGACATGCTAGTCAAAGATTGCATTGAAAAGACAACCCTGTGTTTCTTATTTAAGAATTTAGTGATGAGATTTGGGTGTTTGAGGATCTTGATGAGTGATCAAGGCACTCACTTTCTGAACAAGACCATTGTAGTGCTGATAGAGGAGTTCCATATATATCATCAGAAGAACACTCCCTACCATCCACAACAAATGGTACGGTGGAGGCCTTTAACAAAATATTGGATACAATGCTTACTAAGGTATGTAATGTACAACACAATGACTATGATTTTAGGATACTAGTGGTTTTACAGGCATATAGGACCACAATTAAGAATCTGATCAGACAAAAACCTTTTCGGTTAGTGTATGGGTAGGAGGCAGTAATGCAAATGGATTTTATGGTGCTAATATTATGCATTATATCAACTACACAATTGAAAGAACCAAAGACAATGGAGCAGAGGTTCCAGAAGCTATTGCAACTGGAGGAAGATCACATAGTAGCCAAATTTCACCAGGAAGTGAAGAAAGCCCAAGACAAGGCATGGCATGATAGAAGGGTTAAGAAAAATATATTTCAACCCGGAGATTTGGTACTGTTGTATGACAACAAGTTTTTGTAGCACCCAAATAAATTTAAGATGCATTGGATGCGTCCATACATAATCCAACATGTGACAGATGTAGCAGTGGTACAACTGAAGAATTTGGATCGTACCTTACAAGAAGGTTTCATTAGTGGGAGTCAGTTGGAGCTGTATAGGGACAAATGAGCTCCTACGCATCAGGTTTGAGGAGAAAAAAAGCATTCTACACTTTTGTACATAAATAAAGTATGTTGGTAGTGGTTGATAGTTAGATTTGTGTTTCTTCTTTTAAAAGTTAGTTTATTGTGTTTATTTTTTGTTTACGGTAGTAGAGGTTATTAGACAGATATAAGATAAGTTACACTATTTTCAAATGTGGAATATTTTGCACCGAAGGGAGTTTCATGCAGTATAAGTGTCTAAATATACAATGTGTAGTGTTGGGGGCGTCCTAATAAAAGAAAGCCTATGTGCAGAAGTGAGGTGATTGTATGATAGTGTCAAACAAGGAAGGCTATTTTAATTTATGGTGCAACATTTAGCAAAAGCAATCCATTCTTTGGCTCCAAATAACATTATGATGATGGAAGGTGATGTGAATTGAGCCACGTGCTAAGGCAAAAGAATGATCACAACAAGCTTTTTAATATCTATTGAAGGGAAAGAAAGTAACCAATGACATCCTAAATTGGATTTTTGGCACCAGGAAGGAGAACACAGACCATCCCTTCTAGTCCTTGGGTATCAGGGTAATATGATTGCAAGAGGTTAATGCTAAGGTGGACTAGACTAAGTGAATAAGAATTGATGATAATCTGAGAAGTGGCATGTACAAGCTATCTTGTTGAGTTGAACTAAAGAAGATCTCACAAAAGTCCAATATAAAAGTGTAGTAATCCAGATTTGCAGATATTGATAGTGAAGTTATTATAATGATCGTCCATGGGAAGAGGTAATCAGTGCAAGGGTTATAAAATTCCACCAAGGGAGTGAGTGTTGTAGAAACTCAATAGAAGTAATTCCAAATTATGCAAGAGATCAGAGGAGTAGAGAAGTTAGAATTTGGGAGAAGAAGGGTAGCGCAAGAATGGCATGGGGGATAGATGGAGTTACACTACTAGTAGAGAAGGAAGCTAAAGGATTGGGATAAACTAAGGGAATGCAGTGAGGAAGTGTTTCTTGGAGATACAACACCATGCATCAATGGAAGAAGAGACAATGTTGAGGAAGCAAATATGGTAGGAAGGAGAGAGAGGAATTAGTCTATCAGTGGTGGCCCAACCACTCCAAGTGGCCTAGAATAGGGAAGGCCCCTTCTGCTCAAAAGGATGGTTTACACTGCAAACTATAGTTGCACCAGTTAAGTTAACTTGACATCGATTATGGGAGGGATATATATATATATATATATATATATATATATATATATATATATATATAGTACAAAAATGTCAAGGAAACCCTTGTAATGGGGAATAAAATAAGGGAATGAGGATCCCTTCTCATGCATATGGGGGTGGCACGAGAATCCCCAAATAATAACACTTACCTTGGTAGTTAGACAAGACCGAGACCACTTTGAGGATGTGTAAGTGGTCCTCTAATGGAGGATGCACCACTCAATAAATTAACCCTCTAGGTATCAATTAGCTACATATAAATTCGAGGTACTGTTAATCTATACCAAGGAAATAAGAAAGTGGAGTATCATGAAGAAGGAAAAGGTCAGAGGTAGACATAAAGCTCCATCCTAGAGCAACAATGGTAGCTCAATGATCTAGGTGGATATTGGTGGCCACCCACCAAGTCCACTTGGACCCCCACCATTATTTCTTTTAGCTTTTCAGTTTCCTTAATCGTAGCGCATTTTACTACTTTTAGCAATTTTTTGGGTCCTGAACTTCCGGAGCCATTTTGAGGCCTTAGACAACGTTTTTTGGGAAAATTGGGAACAACATGGGTCCATCAATAGATTTTTCTCTTCCCAAAGTTGTAGTTCTCAGATAGATCTTTCTAACGAGATATTGTGCATGTAAAATAGAGATCGTATGCCAAAGTTACAACCTTGGGAAGTTGATGTACCAATTTACCCAAACAAGGCCCACAGTTTGGTGTTTCATCTTCTCAGGTTAGACTTTTGGATGTTTGGGGTTTTCCATTATTTCTCAACAATAAATAGGACTTTGAGCCTCATTGTAACACAGTTCAGAGGCATGTAGCTACCACATCTCTTCTCAGAGATAAGCTACCATCACCTTAGTTAGTAAATTTCCATTTCTGTTTGTAAGTATATTTCAGTATTTTACAGTAATGAAATGAAGTATTATTTCCACTGCATCTCTACATGTGTGGTTATATCTGTAATTTTTTGCATCCCTATTTAAATCTAGATCAGTGGTATCAGAGCGGTCTGCTCTTTCTATGTCTTTCTTTGCATGTCCCCAACGAGGTCGGGATATAAGGCGTTAGGGCTTGAACTGGTCGAACCTTTGCAGGACCAACCTCACAAATCCCGATGGCCTCCCATGGCAGATGAAAAGAAAGATGAGGGGGCCGGAGATCTTATCAAAATATTGCTCGAAGAGGCCCTTGAGCGACAAAGGAATGCAACAAATTACAAATATAACCACACATATAGAGATGTAACGAAAATAATACTTCATTTCATTACTCTCAAATACTAAAATACGCTTACAAACAGAATTGGAAATAAACTAGCTAGGGTGATGGTAGCTTATCTATGAGAAGAGATGTGGGGGCTACATGCCTCTGAACTGTGTTACAATGAAGCTCAAAGGCCTATTTATTTTTTAGAAACAATGGAAAACCCTAAACATCCAAAAACCTAACCCTAGAAGATGAAACACCAAATTGTGGGCCCCGTTTGGGTAAATTGGTACATCAACTTCCTGGGGTTGTAAATTTGGCATACGAGCTTCATTTGACATGCACAATATCTTGTTAGAAAAATCTGTCAAAGAAAAGCACTGTGAAGCTGAAAAAGGACATGGAAAAGTGGTGTGAGTTCCAGAAGAGCTCCACTCACAACACAAGTGAGTGTCGGGCCAAGCAATCATTGGTGGCTGAGCTAAGGGTTTCAGAATCAGACGCATGTTTTGGCACTGAGTTAGAACCCGACAAGGGGAACGACAAAGGGAAGAATATTATCGATATGGAGCCCAATGCCACCGTTGCCACCACAAAGATCCAGAAGGAGGAACCCGAAGATCCAGAGGAGGAGGAGCGTCTCTTCCACTCCCAGATGTGGGTAAAGGGCTCCCCTCTATAGTTCATTGTCGACAATGGGAGCCAAAAGAACCTCATTTCCATAGAGGTTGTGAAGTAGCTGGGCTTACCTACTACAACACATCCACAACTGTACACCATCAAGTGGCTTCACCAACGATGGGATCTTCGCGTAAGCCAGTAGTGTCGCCTTCCATACAACATCAAGCCCTTCACGGATGAGGTATTGTGTGACATTGCTCCCCTTGATCTTTGTGATGTATTATTAGGACAACCATACTTGTGGAAGCAACATGCTGTGTATGAATCAAGGCCCCGTGCTGTTATTTTTACTTTGGGAAATAAGCTGTACAAGATACCATAGGTAGCACCGCCTATCGCCATCTCTTTGGTTACCGCAAAACAATGCAGTAAGCTCATTTCCAAAACCAGGAAATTTGTTTTCCTGATGATACGCCATCAAGGAAAGAAGAAGACGGTGGCCACGACCTCTAGACAGGGCCCCTTCACACAATAACTACAGATGGACAAGGTCATGGAGGAGTACGAGGACATCTTCACCTCCCCCACAGGGGTTTCTCTACACTGTCAGTTCAAGCACTCCATCAATCTGACCCCAGGTGCGTCACTACCCAATGGACCAATCTATTAGTGCTCTCTTCTGGAGAACAATGAAATCAAGAGGCAGATTCAGGCGCTGTTGCAGAAAGGTCACATCCATCCAAGTTCATCGCCTTGTGGGAGCCTGATCGTATTGGTATAGAAGAAGGATGGGACTTAGAGACTCTGTATCGACTATCAGGCATTGACCAAGATCACTGTTCGTAATAGGTACCCGATCCCATGGATTTATGACCTCTTGGATGAACTGAAGGGGGGAAATATTTCAACAAGATCAATTTGAAGTCAGGATATCACCAGGTACCAATTGAACCCTCCGATGTGTGGATGATTGCCTTCAAAGCCAAGGAGGGCTTGTTGGAGCGGTTGGTTATGCCTTTTATATTGATGAATGTTCCTGCTTGATGAATGGGGGGTGCATGTGGTTCCAGCCAAGATCCAAGTCATTCAAGATTGGCCATCTCCAACCACTCAGACAGAGCTTCGCAGCTTTCTAGGTCTTTCCAACTTCTACCGCAAGTTCGTGTTGGGATTTTCTCATATCACTTGACCCTTGAGTCAAGTCACCAAGGGAGGAGTGAAAGAAAAATTATCTTGGTATGAATCTCAACAAATGGCATTCACAGAATTGAAAGATCGCCTCTGCTCAACACCAGTACTCGTATTACCAAACTTGCAACAACCATTTGAGGTTGAGATAGATGCCTCTAACTATGCTATTCGGGTAGTCCTTACTCAACATGGGCATCCAGTGGAATATCACAGTGAGACACTTTCAGACATAGTGTGGAAGTATCCCACTTATGATAAAGAGATGTATTCCATTTTGTAGGTCTGCCGACAATGGAAGAATTACATTTTTGGGAAGGAAACGGTCATCCACACAGACCACTGACCCCTGCAGTTCATATAGACCCAAGGGAAATTGTAGAATGATTTCCATCAGAAGTGGTCCACATTCCTGCAACAGTTCCATTTGAATATCAAGTATAAGAAGGGCAGCACCAATAATGTTGAATATTACCTCAGTCGACCACCGATCATGGCGTTAACCACCATGCTCAACTCTTGTGGGAACAAGACTTCTGATTGGCCACTTCTCTACAAAAGCGACCCAGAATTCGGCCACACATACCAGACAATCTTGGAGGGTCAGCATGTTACAAATTTTCACCTCCATGCCACCTGGGTCACCTTTGTGTTCCTTCAACCAAGCGTGCCAAGATGAGTTGGGAAGCACACTACAGTCAGGTTTCTGGGCATTTCAGGGTTGAGAAAATGGTGGCAATACTGCAGAAGTATTTCTATTGGCTAAATATTTGACAAGATGTCGGGAAGTACATCAGATCATGCACCTCCTACGCCATCGCCAAACTGAACATCGAGAAGAAAGGCCTCTATACCCCACTGCCTACCCCTAGTCGACCTTGGGAATCCATCTCCATGGACTACATGTCGGGCCTTCTGTCTACTAAGCATGGAAATGACTGTGTTTTTGTGGTCTTCGACAGGGTTCTCGAAGATGGCCATTATGGCGGTATGCAAGAAGAATATCACAACAGAAACCACTGCTAAACTCTTCTTTGAACGAGTGTGAGTACACTTTGGCATCCCATAGTCTATCATATTATATCAGGACAATAGGTTCCTCAGTACATTTTGGTCCAGTCTCTGGTCGATACTAGACACCAAACTCACTATGTCCACAGCCTTCCATCCTCAAACAGATGGCCAGAAATAGGTTGTGAACAAGATGATAGTACATATTCTGTGCATGTACAACTCAAATCATCCACACACATGGGATCAGAGCCTCCCCTATGTTCAGCATAGCTACAACTGGGCTCTCCACAACTCGATTGGCCATAGCCCTTTTCAGGTGGGCTTGGGATTCCAACCACTATGTCCCATTGATGTGGCTATGCCATTTGCAGCTACTCACGCATATTCGGCTCATGTCCAATCTGAAACAGATAAGGCAAAAAGCTCCATTGAGCACATCCAACATATTTGCTAGTAGGTCCACGAAATTCTGGAGAAATCAAATGCCAAGTACAAGCAGCGACATGATCAACATCGGGTTCCACACAAGTTTCAGGTGGGCAACAAAGTCTGGTTTCATTTGCAAAAGGAATGCCTTACCGAAGTCTATTGGAAACTCAAACCACTCCAATATGGACCTTACATGATTACCAAGGTTGTGGGAGACAATGCATTTGAGCTCAACATTCCCCCATTCCTTGGCCTGCACCCACTGTTCAATGTGGACCACCTTCGACCATACTTCCCACCATTACTAGACACATTCGACATTGCAAAATAGCTCACACCCACAAAGTTAAATCCAGATTGCATGGAACAAGATGCAACTGATTGGATCATGGACACATAGATCAAGCACACTCGCCAGCAGAATATCCAACTGTATCGAATTGTCAAATCAGGTCAACTCCTTCACTAGGTAAAGTGGCTCACCAGGGACCAAGTTCAGTAGAAGTTTCCTCATCTCATGGAGGAACTCAACCCAATGGGGACCATTGCTTCCTAAGGGGGGAGGAATTATCCAAGTGGGTTGTAGAGTCTCCAAAATGTATTCAAAATATCATCCACTTTCACCTTTATTGCCACCATTTCACTCACATGTCGCAACTCCATGACCATACAACCATTCATTAGCTTCCATTTTCATAATTTTATGGGTTCCATTTGTGTTTTCCAAAAGCTAATGATTTCTAGTATTATAAGTGAATTAAATGGTTAAAACTTAGAAAAATGGCATATACTTGCTGATACTTAAAAGTGGTTTGAGTTTCATGACATGTGTAGGTCATTTGGAAGCTTCCAAGGCACCCTCATGTGGCCTCGTATGCTCAAATTCGAATTATCTTCAAGATATGGAAGAAGATCTAGATAAAGGTCAAAGAGGATATGTGTCTCATCATTACCTATTTGAGTTGTAACTCTATGACATTTTCTAGGGATCTAGTGAGAGAATAATGGACCTACATTAATGAGATAGCTTCTTATGTTTTTGTATAAATAGGAGAGCCTTCTCCTTTGAAAGGCATGTGTAAAGTTGGACATACTCAGGTGGAAAGTTAAGATTACTTATGAGTGGAATTTAGATTTAGCACCATGCTCATGAGTGACGTTCACCTTGATTGGTAATGCTTGCATTGGGAGCCTCTCAGCTTACCATCTCTCATGCTTCTGGATTGGCTACCTATAATGTGTGAGATTTATTGTTTTTCATAGATTAAGATTTATTTCTTTCATATCTTTTCCCGTGTGAGAGGTTAAGAGTGATTGTCTTTATTTTCTTTCTACCTAGAAGTTAAGAGAATTTGTTTTTATTTTCTTTCATATCTTTTCCTGTGTGAGAGGTTAAGAGTGATTGTTTTTATTTTCTTTCTACCTAGAAGTTAAGAGCATTTGTTTTTATTTTCTTTCATATCTTTTCCTATTTGAGAGGTTAAGAATGATTGTTTTTTCTTTCATTTATGAAAGAGTGGTGTGCTTTTCAACTCCTGCAAGATTAAAAGATTAAGATTTCAATTCTGCGCGCTGTACTATAATTTCTTTTCAGTTGATTGTTGAATTAGAATAGGTGAATTTGGTTTTTCATTATTTGGTTTCGTAGTTAGGTTGATCTAAACTGAATGTTAATTTCTAGCATATACAGTGCATGCATGCTTCGCAAGTTTAACAAAACTACCGGGTTGACAATTAAATGATAGGTAATTAATTTGTCTCAACATTTTGGTGCCATTGCTGGGGAATTGTGCATAGGAACTAGCGTTCAGTCTAGAGTTCATTTTTCAGTTTTTTTCTGGATGCATGATTAAAGCATGTAGATGCATAAATCATTTAGCAGCATATCATTTTTATAAAAGATAAAAAAATTAAATATTAACCATTTATGGACAAAGGATCTAGAATGTAGATCAAACATTCTTTGGAGCACAAAGACTACATTGAGGAATGGTATCGAAACGCGATTGTGCCACAACATTCATTCGTTCTTCAATAGATCTTTGTGGAAAATCTAAAGGTTAAAACGATTTCTCATGTCCTCATACACAATCAGGTACATTTTGCAAATTTGGATATGAACATTCTAGAAAGTCTAATCCGTAAATGGCTCCATTGGAAACATTCATATACTTAAAAAATAAAATATTTCAAGTAGATAAAATAGGAAAATAAAATCAAGCTTGATTGCATTTTTTTTAAGTCCTTGATTGATTTTTTTTTTACATTTTTAGACTTTAAAATCTTTTAGAATTTTATTTATTTTCTTGCATTTTTTTTCATTAACATCACAAATATTTTTGAAAAATCATGTTTTGATTTTAAATAATTAAAAAAAAAATCATGTTAGATTTGCATTAAAAAAGATAAAAAAATTTTTTTTTTTTTTTTTTTTTTTTTTTTTTTTTTTTTTTTTTTTTTTTTTTTTTTCAGTAAAAAAAAATTAATTCATGTTTTTGAATAAGGGAAATGTTATTTTTTTTGTTTTTAAATTATCGATTTTTTTTAAGCGAATTGACAAATTGACAAATTGATAACTGGCTCTCATGTGACCTATAAAGAAAAAAATTGCATTAGCTTAAAAATCAAAATCCAAAATTCATTATTAAAAAAAAATCATTTAAAAAAATTCTCTATTTTAAATAAATTGTTTCTTTTTAAAGTGTGTGTATATATATATATTAAAATGGAACACATGTATAAAAAAATTCAATAAAAGTGTTTCTCTTTAAATCTATATGTATATATTTTAAAGGAAATAAACATATATATAAAATAGTTGACAAAACACATAAACCAATTAAAAACCATACTTTAAAAATTCACAAAGAAAAATGGAATAAAGAGTGTAGACGACAAAAGGCTTATTCAACAACAACCTATGTTTGGAATTTCGTTGTTCTTGAGAACTGCAACGGGCGAAACAAAATTACATGATCAGAATGATAATTAAAAAAAATAAATTGAACAACACGCCAAGCTTGTCAAAGAAATGAGAAATAGCAAGAGATAAGATGGCGTAGCATTATAGCTCTAGGATCCTCCAATTTCAGTTATTGCCAATCTGCCTCCTCCACCCAATCGCCAAT
This sequence comes from Pinus tabuliformis, assembly GCA_031772625.1. Lineage (NCBI taxonomy): Eukaryota > Viridiplantae > Streptophyta > Pinopsida > Pinales > Pinaceae > Pinus > Pinus tabuliformis. The sequence continues at coordinate 52,211,115 of CM062819.1, forward strand.
TTCAAGATAATTCATTTTCTGTTTTATGCTTATGTTTCACTTGAATCAATCCATTGCTGAATTGTTTCAAGCACTTTGGGTAGCAACTTGATAATGAATTCTAGTTTTTAATTGCTCGTGAGTTTTGACTCAAATCAATGAAGAAGAATAATTTTGAAAATAGTTTCTCGACTCTATCGTTAGATTCAATGGATCCTAAGGTCACTAAATACCAGGCCAAGTCATCGACTGCAATGCTGAGTTCTTTGAAAAGCATTTATCCGAATTGGATCCTAGAAAACTCTCTAAGTTTTCATGAACTCTGCAAAATTCATGCCAAAGTTTCAATGTCTTATAGAGATCAAGCTTATCAGAGATATCCTCGTAACAATCACAATTTATGATCAACGCGGAGCAACGAGGACCCTGGGTCAAGCGCACAGACCGTCGACCCATGGTAATACACACTGTCATGAATTAGAAGAACGGGAGAGTGCCACATGTTCGACAAAAGAGAGAGAAAACCGCTCACATCGGATGGGTAAACATCATGTTACTTACCCGCTTGATATGGACAGAGACCGTAGGATCTAGAGGCTTCAAATTGATGGTGGAAATGCGTTCCGATGGATGACCGGACTTGATGAGGTAAACAGGCAGAGTTGTATAAGATTTGAAGTCCGACATAGACAATGCATTGGTAGAAGGTTGTGTTTGCGGGAATTCTTGGATTTAACGGAATAAACGGACATTTTGAAAATGTCCAAGAGAACTAACACTTAGTTCGTTATGAAACAAGTGGCCACCTCCCTGTGAGGCGTTATACAATGATGATGACATAGAACGGAGGAATTCAAATGGATAGAGGCAGGGGAACCAGAAAGCCGAGAAGAGGAGTTGAACAGTTAGAAAATAGATTGGCTTTAAAGCCACAAGCTGACAGAGAAAGAGAAACGCAGTTAGCAAGTAAGTTAGAAGCAGAAAGTTGAGAGCAGAGAAAATAGAGAAGAAATTGAGCTGACCTGCAGAAGCAAAAGGCAGCATCGAGACAGAGACAGAGAGAGTCAGAGAGTCTGTTTACTCCAGAGAAGGCTTGAGAGGTTCAAGAGAACTCCTCTGTAAATGCCTGTCATGTATTGATTCTCAAATTGGACTCATACCATTGTGACCCATAGGAGGTCAGAATCAGTAAAGAGAGTCTATGTACTCCAGAGACTTGGGGAATCCAAGTACAGTCTTGCTGATTTCCATCTATTGAGTGAGACTCAAATTGAGGTCACTGTTATAAAACGCTGCTTTGAAAACATAATAGAGAGGCCACCACTAAAGGTTGGACCAGGAGACGTAGCCCAGGAGTATTGGGTGAACTCCTTATTAAACTTGTTGTGTTTATATGTTTTGACTATTGTGTTTTCTCTAACTACTTCAGTGTCTATGTATTTCGCAATCTTATCGATCCGTTGCATAAAGTAACATAGGCACATCCATGCATATGAGTCTGTAATACCTTATTGTTTGTCTTCGATCAATTACGGATCAAGTGGTATCAGAGCTCTAGGTTGTTAAGGTTAGACAAGCTTGTGCTAGATTTTGTTGTTGAATGCTAACTAGGACAAAGCTCAAATTAGGAGAAGGAGAATTGGTTAAAGCTAACCTAGAAATTGGAAGAGTCTACCCTAAGAGGAAAATGGCTGAAGAAATTCCCTTGGAATCAGAATCCCAGTTCATGGATAGTTTCATGACCATGAGAGCCATGGTGGAGGAAATGTATAAAGAATTTAAGAAAGGTAGAGATGAAGATTCATCAAACTACAAACAAGATAAAGGAGCAGAAGAATCTCTCCTCCATGACCATTCTAAAGGCAAAGGGAAAGAAGAAAAACTTCCCACACCTCCTAATAGCCCTGAAAATAAAAAGAAAACATCTTTGATTAAATTAGATTTTAAATTTGATTTGTCGATATATGATGGAGAGTTGAATGCAGAGAAGCTGGATAATTGGATTATACAGATTGATGTGTGTTGCAGGGTGCAAAGCATTGATTCAGACAAAATTAAGATTTAGCTAGCTAGCCTACACCTTGGAGGCACTGCCTTGGTATGGTGGGAAGGCAAGACACAAGATGACATGAAGAGTCATGGTAAAATTCTTTCTGTCTGGAGTGAATTTGTTTCTACAATTAAAAAGCAATTTTATCCGCTAGCTTATATGCAGCAAGCCATGATGAGATGGAAAACTCTTCGCCAATTAAAAGGGAAAAGTGTACAAGGGTACACTCAAGAATTTAGAAAAAGAGCTTTGATTCTAGGAATTTCTTTAGACTCACCTGAAACTCTGTTGAAGTATATAGGTGGTCTACACAACTATTTAAAGCACACTATTCTCATGTTTAATCCCACTAGCATAGATGAGGTATCTGTTCAGGCTACACATCTAGAGGCTAGAGGCAAGAGTGTGAACCCAGAAGTTGGGGGATCATCAAAACCCACTGCAAGAAAGAATAAGGAAAAGAGAAAACAAAAATGGAAAGAGAGGAAGACAAATGCTATACAAAGGGCCAAATCTTCATGCACTCATTGCAAGAAGGATGGGAATGATGATGAACACTGCTAGATTCTGCATCTGGAGCTGAGAGCCAAGAAGTTTGATGGAAAAAAGAAGAAAATTGTTGCAACTATTCAAAAGGATTTGGGGTCAGACTCGGGAGATGAAACAACAATCGCAACCATAGGTATAAAAGGTAAAAATTTTGAAGCATCTACTAGTAATTCTGCACAATCTACTGATAATGAAGAAAATGAGAGGAAAAGACATGAGCTTTTTCATATTCGAGTTATTTCCAAGCATCAAAATATTGATACTTTGTTTGATAGTGGCTCACAAGTAAATTTAATTTCTGAAGCAATTGTAAAGAAGCTGGGATTACTAACCACACCTCACAAGAAGCCATATCCATTAGGTTGGTTATGTGATAAAGCAAAGCTATAAGTGACTAGACAATGTAAACTTAAGTTTTCTTTTGGGTCAACAATTGTAGATGAGGTTGAGTTAGATATAGTTCCTTTGGATATATGAGGAATTGTTTCAGGAAGTCCTTACTTGTATGATAGGAAAGATATTTTCTATAGAGCTGAAAACAAGTATCAACTCGTTAAAGATGGAATTGAATATATTGCAAGAGCTCATAAACTCAAGAAAAAGTATACTCTCATAAACTCAGGGCAGATGAAAAGAATTGTAAATTCATGCAAACAAATTTTGCTGATGGTTGTAAAGGAAAAGAAACCTGATAAAACCAGTATACTTTTGAGGGTTGTAATGCTAAACAGCAAGCTGATTTAGAAAAAGTTGTTTCAGAATATGATATACTATTTCAAGAAACTAAAATTATGCCACCCCAAAAGGAAATAGTACATGATATTAATTTGTAGCAAGATGCTCCATTGTCTAACATTGGGATGTACAAGTTGTCCGCTTTAGAGAATGCAAAAATCAAGAAGCAGGTACAGGAGCTGCTTGAGAAAGGGTTCATAAGACCTAGCACATCACCATGTGGGTCTCCAATTGTCTTGGTGAGAAAGAAAGATGGCTCATGGAGAATGTGCATTGACTATCGAGCACTGAATAAGATAATGATAAAAAATCGTTATCCCCTTCCTCCAATAGATGATCTATTAGATCAGTTAAAAGAAGTTGTTTACTTTTCCAAGTTGGACTTGCATAGTGGCTACCATCAGGTTAGAGTTGCATAGCAAGATGCATGAAAGACTGCTTTCAAAACAAAACAGGGATTGTATGAGTGGTTAGTTATGCCTTTTGGCTTAACTAATGCTCCTGCTACTTTTATGAGAGTAATGAATGATGTACTCAGGCCTTTTATTGATAATTTTTTCATTGTATATTTAGATGACATTCTTATATTTAGTAAAACATGGGAAGAACATTTGAAGCATGTCAAGCAGACTCTAGATGTTTTGAAAAGAGAAAATCTCTATGTTAAGCTCTCAAAATGTGAATTTGGTTAAAAATATTTGAATTATTTGGGTCATATTGTAGGGGGTGGTGAATTGAAGATAGATCCATCTAAGGTCGCAGTCATTATAAACTGGCCTAAACCCAAATTTGCTACAGAAGTTAGAAGCTTCTTAGGAGCAGCACAATATTGGAGAAAGTTTATTGCTAACTTTTCCTTGATTGTAGCTCCCTTACCTGCTTTAACCGGATTGAAAAAGGTGTTTCAGTGGGGAGGCAAACAATAGAAAGCCTTTGACACCTTAAAAGAAAAGATTAGTACAGCACCAGTATTAGCACTGCCCGATCTTCAAAGACCATTTGAGATCGAAACAGATGCCAGTGACTATGCCATGGGAGCAGTGTTGATGCAACACGGTAAACCCATATGTTATCATTCTGAGACATTTAATTATGCAATAGTTAATTATCCCACATATGATAAGGAATTGTATGCATTAGTATAGAGTATGAAAAAGTGGAAACATTATTTAATGGGCAAAGAGATATTTATACATACTAATCATCAACCACTTCAATATTTACACTCCCAAACTAAGTTCCAATATTCAAGACACTATAGGTGGATGGGTTTCCTACAACAGTTTCATCTTGTCATCAGATATAAAAACGACATACACAATAAAGTTGCAGATATGTTGTCCAGACCAATCATAAATGCATCTACTATACTTAAGCATAATTCAGTATTGCATGAAAGCTACATTGAACAATATGCTCAAGATATAGATTTTAAAGATGTATATGCAACTTTAAGTCACGACAAACAAGTAGAGGAATTGGATTATCATGTTAAGAACTAACTCTTGTATCATTTTGGAAAGTTATGCATTCCACAAACTGAAAGAGTAAAGATAATTCGAGAAGCACACACTTTTCTAATATCAAGTCACTTTGGTGTAAGTAAAACAGTTGCACAACTACAAAGATTTTGTTATTGGCCAAAAATGAATGAGATAGTTTCTAGATATGTAAGAGGGTGTACTATGTGTGCTAAAAGCAAGCCCAACAATAGAAAGCTAGGCTTGTACACTCCACTACTAGTTCCTTCTCATCCTTGGGAAAGTGTTTCCATGAACTTTGTTGGGGACTGCCTAAATCTAGAAATGGTCATGACTATTTATATGTTATTATGGATAGGTTCAGCGAAATGTGTATTTTAATACCTTGTAACAAATTGATTATAGTTGAACAAACAACAAAGTTGTTCTTTCAGCATGTATGGGTTCATTTTGGATTACCCACTTCCATTGTATCTGATCGAGATTCCCAATTTGTTGGGAAGTTTTGGTCAAGTTTGTGGGAATTGATGGACACTAGACTGAAGAAGAGCACAATCTTTCATCCACAAATAGATGGACAAATAGAAGTGGTCAACAGGACAATGATCCAGTTGCTTAGAGGATATTGTAGCAATCATCCCAAGCTTTTGGATGAACATTTATGTTATGTGCAACATGCTTACAACCGTGTTAAACATTCTTCTACATAGAGATTTCCTTTCGAGACCTGTTTTGGTTTCACACCAAGGCCTCCCTTGGATTTTGTCTTTGGTAAAGACATAGCGGTTGATGGACACAGTGATGTGGACAAGGAAACCAAGTTCATTGAACACATCCAAGAGATTCACCAGGCAGTATAGGAACAACTGGAAAAGAGCCAAGCCAAGTACAAGGCAAGGCATGAAAAGCATCAGATTGAGCATATCTTCCAAGATGGTGATCAAGTCTAGCTATATATCAGCAAGGACAGAATGCAAGGTGAAGGTAAGAAGTTGAAGCCAATAAGGTATGGACCTTTCAAGATACTTGACAAAATTGGTGAGAATGCTTTTCACCTTGATTTGCTAGCTTACATGCACATCTATTCGGTAGTTAATGCAGAAAAACTATTTGAACCTTCATTAATTGAAGATCCCAAAGAGCAGAGTCAGTTGCCTTCTATTGATGATATGTTACCTGAATATCTCAATGAATTGCAGGAAGATACAGTTCTAGACAGGAAGGTGAGAATTACGCACAGAGGGGATGTTGAGTACCTCAGGATGGGACTCAAAAGTTTAAAACCAAGCAGTGCAAAAATGGATAGAAATTGGGCAAGCGAGGAATTTGTACCCTCACTTGATTGATGCTTAAAAACCAACTTTTGGTGGTCCAAAAGATTTTTCAATGGGAAGGCCGTGTTCCGAATTGGATCCTAGAACACTCTCTAAGTTTTCATGAACTTTGTAAAATTCATGAAAAAGTTTCAAAGTCTTATAAAGATCGAGATTATCAGAGATATCCTTGTAATAGTTACAATTTGTGATCAGCGTGGAGAAACAAGGACCTCAGTCAAGTGCGCAGACCGTCGGCCCATGGTAATGCACGCTGTCATGAATTAGTAGAACAGGAGGTCATTTCAAGAAACGGGGGCAGTTTCTGATATGCGATGAAGGAAAAGCCTCGAGCGCCCGAACCCAAAAATTATGAAATGAAACAGATATCGTACCGATTCCGTCAGAAGCAGAACCCACAAAAACCGACAGAATATCGGAAGGGTTTCAAGCGGTAAGTGATTTCAACCGAGTCCCACATGATGCCACACAATGGGTGCCACACGTCCGGCGGAAGAGAGAGAAAACCACTCACATCGGATGGGTAAAAATCATGTTACTTACCCACCCGATATGGACGGAGATCGTAGGATTTGGAGGCTCCAGATTGATGGTGAAAATGCATTCCGATGGATGACCAGACCTAACGAGGTAAACAAGCATAGTTGTATAAGATTTGAAGTCTGATGTGGACAATGCGTTGGCAAAAGGTCGTGTTCGCGGGAATTCTTGGAGTTAACAGAATAAATGGTCATTTTGAAAACATCCAAGAGAACTGACACTCAGTTCATTATGAAACAAGTGGCCACCTCCCTGTGAGGTGTTATATAGTGATTGTTGGGCAATTTATTGGGCTTAAAATGCTGCATCAAATTATCGACCAGGGAAACTCGTAAGCTTGTGATGATGCTAGCACAATATATGCAGGAGTAGGTAACTAACTCTATGTCTAACTAAATTATTTAGGATTCAATACAATATGTAAGGGAAGAGGCTCCTAACTAAGGAGGTCCTGGTTGTCCTTCCCTACAGTATCATAAAGAAATAATTGATTACATAAAACTAAAAACTTGAAATGAAGACAAGAGAATGAACTTAATTATTGTTCAGATTCAAGTAGAGAGAGAGACTAACTTAGTCTCTTGATTGTCCTCTCATGTACTATCCAAACTAAACTAAGATTCATTCACAAGCATAAGAAATGAAATAACTTGAAACATAAACACAAAAGAATGAATTTCAATTACCATATAAATAAATGGAGAGAGAGCCTAACTTAGACTCTTGGTATCTCCTCATATGATACTTGAAACATAAAAGCAAAAGAATGAATTTCAATTATCATGCAAATCAAATAGAGAGAGAGCCTAACTTAGACCCTTGGTTGTTCTCTCATATGCTGATAAGATTCTAATTTAAAACTCATTCATCAATCTCAAACAAATCCTCAAACATCAAACATCTAAGCAATTAAATGAAATAAGATCTAATATGAAATAACATGTTTCTCTCATCCTTTTAGAGTGAGCTCAATTCTCTTAAGAACAAGACAAATTATTCCATATACTACATTAAGGAAACTTATATCTAAAAACTACATAATGGAAATGTATGAAAAATGAAGCTTTATTCTATGCCATCATAAGTTGGATACAATGCTCTAAGAGTCCTCCCTTTGGAATGGAGGAGGTGCTCCTATTTATACAATGAGATGAGATAAAAAACTCATAATGATGATCCACTCATCTCTCTTTAGTTCCATACATTTCTCAACCATCTAGACACATAACCCTATCCTCCATGATTTCCTCCATGAGGTCCATGATCTTCTCCATGATATCATGATCTTTTCCATGAGGCTTATCTTATCAAATTCGAATTTGGTCATTCAAGGCCACATAAAGATGCCCTGGAAGCTTCCTTTGTACCTACACATGTCAACAAACTCATTCTAATTGTTAGGTATAAGTATAAGCATATTATTTTCTAAAGTTTAGCCATAAATCCACTTAAAAATGTTAAGAATTAATAAACTTTGGAAAAGCATAGTTATAACCCAATAATGAGGTAAATGGAATGATGTGGAGGTGGAATGGAGGTGTCATGAAGGTAAAATGTGAAGATATTGGTGAATAATGGAGTGAAAATAGGGACTATTTTGAGGCCCAACATCTCCCCCAAACTCAAGGTATTGCATGTCCGCATGCAATCTATTTACATTACTTTTTGAGCTTTGGCTTAAACTCTGCATGATATCATTTACATAACTTTTGCAAAGCGTTATTTTAATGAACTACAACTTGGTTGGTTCTTGTGTTTCAACCATATTTTGTTTGTTGCATTCAATGTATGATATTTGCATATTGATAATGTGATTTTTATTGCAGAGTATTTTTGTTGGAATGCATCATGGTTGGTTCTTGTGTAACAACCATGATTGTATTGGCATCCAATTAACTTTCAAATACTTTTGTGAAAGCCATTTGTATACTCATGTAATAATGAATATATTTTGAAGGTAAGTGGGGTTAAGAATGTGATATATGAATGTGGATGTTATATGAATGTGATATATGAATGTGGATGTATCCTTCCCCTTAAACGAATGATTTGGGCAATTATGTGAAATGGGGAAAGCAAGGAAAAAGGAAGTGAAGTTTTTCCAAAAATTATTATTCTAACTTTTCAAGGAATTTAATGGTTAAAAGTTAGAAAATATCATACCTTAACTTACCCTTCCAAAATGGATGAGAGTTGTGCACGTGTGGCTGCAAAAACTTTTGTTCATGGTCTTCTTTACTTGGTTGGGAAAATCATGCATGAATCATGCATGTTCAGCTGCCACAATTATGCTCTGAAGCTGCTTCTTCAAGTTGTGGATGAAAGATGGATCTGTATCGTCGTAATCTGAGGAGTCTGCTGAACATAGCTGAAAGTCGTATCTGCTGCTGGATGATGAATATGATGAGTCTGCTGAATATGGCTGAAAATCTATAAGGCTTGGAAGATATACAAAATATAGAAGTTACATTTCCCTCCCAGCCTTATTGATTGACTTGTCCTCAAGTGATGACAAATTGAAAAACAACGAAAGGAAAGTGGCTTCATCTGCTACAGAATATGGGTCTTCAAGTCTTCAACGCTCGATGGCACAAATCTTACTATGTGATTAAATGTGTCGATGTCGAACATAGCAAGAAGTTGTTGACTTAGTGGCCATTATTGAATGCCCCTAGCCAACACAAGAGCTCCCACCATTGATTCCAATGGGAGTCAGGATGCCTAACACATCTTTGTAGGTATGAATAAATGTGTCGTGGTAGAGTCACCTACAAGATCCAACGAACAAGGGATATTAATGTACTCCCATTGTTCATTGGCAAGAGTACTTGCCATTAAGGCATGCAAGCCTCTAGGTGTTTTTTCAATGATACTTAGACTCTAGGACTTTGACTCAAGAAGAGTTTTATTGTGGAAATGAAGGGGAATGGTAATGACATGGAAAATGACAATAAGGAAATGCATGGTGTATGAATAAGAACTCTTGTTGTGAAAAATGGATATGGAAAGGTCATGCTTTATGGTTTGACAATAGGTGGAATTGAAAATCTTTTGCCAAAAGGGAGTTGCAAAGGAGTGGGTGTAGAGTTGGATTTGTCTTTAGAATCTGTCATGACTTAGTCTTTGGAAGACCAATTGTCATCACAATGTAATCTCCTTATGTTCACTTGATTATCCTGTAACCTGTAAAAAACTTGGTACAAAGAAAACATAAGTGTTTATTTTTAATAATAATATGTATATATGATACATATATTATTAAAAAAATTTATTTTTTAAATCTAAAATTAAAAAAACTAAATTTCATCTAAAAATTTAAAAATGTTTTTTCATTCACAAAATTCTTTATTGTCATGTTGCACATTAGTTCTCCAGCAAGAGTAGTTTTATTCGAACGAAATCAATAGATTTTCTGATCTTCCTGATCGCACGAAGCGCAGGAAGAGAGCATACTAATCGATTGATTCGTTTTTATTCATGCAGGGGGGTTTCAAAAAGGATTGGAGTTAAAACTAGCTAAATACTGAAACATTAGAAAACTCAAACTTAAATTCCTTTGTGAAGATCCTGATGTCACCAGGTCTCACAAATTATTTTGTCTAAAGAAAAATACTAGTACTGAATTAAATTCCTAATGCCTAATCCCTTAGCACCATCCCCGGCAACGGCGCCAAAATGTTGGGCAATTTATTGGGCTTAAATTGCTGCATTAAATTATCGACCAGGGAAACTCGTAAGCTTGTGATGATGCTAGCACAATATATGCAGGAGTAGGCAACTAACTCTATGTCTAACTAAATTATTTAGGATTCAATACAATATGTAAGGGAAGAGGCTCCTAACTAAGGAGGTCCTGGTTGTCCTTCCCTACAGTATCATAAAGAAATCATTGATTACATAAAACTAAAAACTTGAAATGAAGACAAGAGAATGAACTTAATTATTGTTCAGATTCAAGTAGAGAGAGAGACTAACTTAGTCTCTTGATTGTCCTCTCATGTACTAATCCAAACTAAACTAAGATTCATTCACAAGCATAAGAAATGAAATAACTTGAAACATAAACACAAAAGAATGAATTTCGATTACCATATAAATCAATGGAGAGAGAGCCTAACTTAGACTCTTGGTATCTCCTCATATGATACTTGAAACATAAAAGCAAAAGAATGAATTTCAATTATCATGCAAATCAAATAGAGAGAGAGCCTAACTTAGACCCTTGGTTGTTCTCTCATATGCTGATAAGATTCTAATTTAAAACTCATTCATCAATCTCAAACAAATCCTCAAACATCAAACATATAAGCAATTAAATGAAATAAGATCTAATATGAAATAACATGTTTCTCTCATCCTTTTAGAGTGAGCTCAATTCTCTTAAGAACAAGACAAATTATTCCATATACTACATTAAGGAAACTTATATCTAAAAACTACATAATGGAAATAAAACTACATAATGGAAATGTATGAAAAATGAAGCTTTATTCTATGCCATCATAAGTTGGATACAATGCTCTAAGAGTCCTCCCTTTGGAATGGAGGAGGTACTCCTATTTATACAATGAGATGAGATAACAAACTCATAATGATGATCCACTAATCTCTCTTTAGTTCCATACATTTCTCAACCATCTAGACACATAACCCTATCCTCCATGATTTCCTCCATGAGGTCCATGATCTTCTCCATGAGATCATGATCTTTTCCATGAGGCTTATCTTATCAAATTCGAATTTGGTCATTCAAGGCCACATAAAGATGCCCTGGAAGCTTCCTTTGTACCTACACATGTCAACAAACTCATTCTAATTGTTAGGTATAAGTATAAGCATATTATTTTCTAAAGTTTAGCCATAAATCCACTTAAAAATGTTTAGAATTAATAAACTTTGGAAAAGCATAGTTATAACCCAATAATGAGGTAAATGGAATGATGTGGAGGTGGAATGGAGGTGTCATGAAGGTAAAATGTGAAGATATTGGTGAATAATGGAGTGAAAATAGGGACTATTTTGAGGCCCAACAGTGATGATGACGTAGAACAGAGGAATTCAAATGGACAAAGGCAGGGGAACCAAAAATTTGGAAAGCGGAAATGAACAGTCAGAAAACAGATTGGCTTTAAAGCCACAAGCTGACAGAGAAAGAGAAAAGCAATTAGCAAGTAAGTTAGAAGCGGAAAGCTGAGAGCAAAGAACAGAGTGAAGAAATCGAGATGACCTACAGAAGCAAAAGGCAGCATCGAGATAGAGACAAAGAGAGTCAGAGAGTCTATGTACTCCAGAGAAGGCTTGAGAGGTTCAAGTGAACTCCTCTGTAAATGCTTGTCATGTATTGAGTCTGAGATTGGACTCATACCATTGTAACCCATAGGAGGTCGAGAATCAGTAAAGAGAGTCTATGTACTCCAAAGACTTGGGGAATCCAAGTACAGTCTTGTTGATTTCTATCTGTTGAGTGAGACTCAAATTGAACTCACTATTGTAAAAACTTTGCTTTGAAAACATAATAGAGAGGCCACCACTGAAGGCTGGACCGGGGGACGTAGCCCAGGAGTATTGGGTGAACTCCTTATTAAACTTGTTGTATTTATTTGTTTTGCCTATTGTGTTTTCTCTAACTGCTTTAGTGTCTATGTATTTCGCAATCTTATCGATCTGTTGCATAAAGTAACATAGGCACATCCATGCACATGAGTCTGTAATACCTTATTGTTTGTCTTTGATCAATTTTGGATCAAGAATCCACTGCATGACTGATTTCTTTGAAAAATACCAATAAAATAGTGGGAGCGAGAAGTTGAGCAGTAGGTTATGGAATTTGTTGAGAAGTGCAATTTTGTTTATGTGGATTACATGCTCCTTAAGAAATACACTCCAAATCTCCAAATTTGGCAATCAACTGAGGAACTACAGTTTGAGCATCGGTGGTTCGTTCGCTGAGCCTGGGAGGCGCATTTTAGTGGGTTATTTTTGGAGGATCTTTCTTTCCAAACTCACTGCGCCCTGTTAATAACTCCAGGTGCGTGTGCTTAACTCATCCTGGTGTTCAGCTGCCATAGTGAAAAAATATTCCACATCCAAACCTCCCAACATCGAAGGCTAAAAAATCTACATATGCATTAGCATGGGCCACGTAATAAGCCCAAATCTCCAATCAATCTAGAGATAATTAATTTTGTTAACTGGGCATTTGTCAGAATCTGTAACAACTTAAAAACGTCATTTTTGAAACACAATTTATGGCCAAATGAAAACGAATTTCAAAAAAATAAAACATGAGTTTTTCTCAGAACGGAGTCAGTTATAAAACCCATAAACTATTTTATCAAATTTGTAACCAATTGGGAGTATTCAAGGTTCTCTAGAGCCTTACTTGGCAAATTGCATGAGAAAAAACAGTTTTTAATTAATGAACAAATAGTAGTTGCGACCCTGATCTGATTTTCCTAATCTACAGGAGGTAGATCTGCCATGGAGATTTTATGTGAAGTGTTGTGGTATCTTTTCTCACCTTGCATCCTGGCCTATTGATTGAATTGAGAATCTACTGTGTGCAACATTTAGGAGTTTGCATGTGAATTATTTGTCGAAAAACAACTGTATATTAGAATATGCTTAAAATTGTCAACTGTATGTTGCGCTCCTATTTTTCATTTAGCCGTGGTGGTTGTAAGATATGGAGTTCTATTTGTTGTTTCTTCTCAACCAATCAACGCCCTCACATTTGTATTTGATGGCCTTCACTGTGAAACGGTTTTCATGGCAATTCCATTTTTATTGTAACATTGATTTTTGTTATGTTTTATTTTGTTGTTACACAGTTTTTTTCTAAATGTTATATGTTATGTATAATATTTAAAATGCATGTATATGTTTTTTATAATATTTGTCTTTTTTTTCATTTCTTTTATTGTTTAATGAAGTGTTTTTTTATAACATTTGTGTTATAGGCTTTATTATTGTTGTTATTATTATTATTATTATTATTATTATTATTATTATTATACATTTATTTGTATATATATATATATTTTAGTTTGTACATGTGATTTTCTTTTTCCTTTATGTACATGTATTTTACTTTTTAAGTTTTGTAAATATTTCATTAATTTTTTTTAGATTGTATATTTTATTGTTTTTCAAAAAAATTGCCATGAGAAAAATTGTCGAAAATTTTTGATGCGAAATATGGAGCAAATTGAGAAAAATATTGTTGTCATGGTCCACTCAAACACACCTGTCGAAGCAAGAAAAAAAAAAAATAACAAAACAAAATATATATATATATATATATATATATATATATATATATATATATATATATATATATATATATATATATATATATATATATATGTTCTATTTGCTAATTTTCCTGGAAGAGGCATTGATCAATTTGAAGATTGGACTGGTTATTTGTTCATAAAAAAAATTCATAGCTGTGTGTACTTAATTGTCTATTCATGATTTTAGCTACAGAAACTACGCAATCCTGCAGCTGAACCACAATTCTGCCGCTGAATCACAATTCTGCAGCTATATATTTAACTCAATGATTTACTTGTCAACACTGCATTCTAATCAGAAAATCATGATCAAAATTTATTGATTTTGTTTAATGATTATGTTTTCAAGCATGATGCAGGAAAGAAGAAGAACTATGAAGGCGTTTTGTCTGCGAGATCGATTGATGAATATTTTATTGATGATTCTTTTGCAGGAATCATTAAGCATTCACAAATAATATTTCTTTATCTTTATGAAATGTTATGATTCAAACATAAATTGAGGAAATTGTTTTCTTTTAGAAACTGGATTTATTATCACAATTGTGAAATTGGACTAACTATTTGAAATAAAAACACATCATGAACCTGTCAATTATGCAAATTTTTCGTATGTACCTAGAGAAATTGATCACTTCTCTTTGAACACACTCACATTTGTTGCAGTGTTAGTGCCATGTTTGTTTTCAGGTTCCAGGTCAATCTGAGAATTGAAGGAAGCCAATTTATGCATGGTTGGTTTTCTACGACCAATTTCAAGAAACATAAATCAATTAAATCTATTTCTATCATCCATAAATTCCATCATTTTCCATCTCCAAACTCACAAGATATCCAAGCATTTTCGCTAAGCATAGTCATCACTATTTTCCTTTCAAAGAGTCGCATGTTTCCTTCACATTTTCCTTTACATTTTCCATTCACTTTTTCCATAATTTCCATTCATTGACCAATTAATAGAGACATTCAGCTCGCTTACATGCTAATTTGTCCTTTTGCTTTCTGTTAGCTTGTTTACCCTCTTGTCATTTTACTTTCCATTAAATAAACCTTGATCCAATGCAAAATTTTTCATTCATAGTCCTTCCAAAATCATCATTCCATACTCATGTTAGATGATGGAGTATTCATTAAGGCCTCCCTTCTAACAAGTCTTGGCCTATCGACATCAACACATTATCTAGGTTCAGGGCTAGAGTCGTTATTAGTACCTTGAGGCTTGTATGCATCAATGACAAGTTCTCTCATTGACAATCATGGGAATACATCAATGTCCCTTGATTGTTAGATCTTGCAAGTGGCTCAACATCAACTCATCTATTCGCACTTTGCAAGATGTACTTAGGTACCATGGCACTTGTTGACATTAATGGAGAGTTTGACTCGCATTGGTTAACAACATTCATTAAATGGTTGGTAATCCAATGACTTCTCTTCATGCTCGACAACAACACATTCATTCACATGACTAGAATTGTACCATCGGGTTTTGTAGCAGGTGAATACTATATCATTTCAGCATTTTGCAACAAATACAACAGATTTAGCAGCGAAAATAAAGACTCCACTTTCACCACCTCATCCACTATTTATGCAACCAAGGAGCAGATGGAATTCTACATTCTATTCCATGATCCAACAGTAGCTACAACTTCTCTACATATGCACAGTTTATCCACTTCCTAGGTAAGTAAAGGTATGTTATTTTATAGCTTTTAATCATAGAATTCCTTGAATATTGAAGTTATAATTTTTGGAAAATACTTCACCATATTTCCCTTCTCATTTGAAAAACTGTAAACACCTTTAGTTGGGGGGGAAGGGACATCCATTTACTATCACATCCATATCGCTTCATTCCATTTCACTTCATTTCATCCTAACATGCCCTAATCAATTATGATTGCATTATGGTTCAAAAAGTTATATGATTTGCAAATAATGCCTAAATGATGAGCATATTATATGGCTGATTTAAAGATGCATTCTTAAACATGTTTAATGAATCTTGCTGCAACAAAAAGAAACAAGGTATTTATACACAAGAACCAATACCAATTAAGATTTGGTTGTCACACAAGAACCAGCCAAACATGTTGCAATTCAATGTATGACAAGGAATACTTTGCAAAAAGAAATGAAATTATCAAACACAAAGTTTAAGGACAATTGATATAAGCCAAGCTCATTCAAAAGCAAATCATGATTAAGAAATGCAGTAGATTGCATGAGGACATGCAATAACGTCAGTTGGGGGTAATGTAGAGTCTCCAAAATGTATTCAAAATATCATCCACTTTCACCTTTATCACCACCATTTCATTCACATGTCACAACTCCATGACCATATAACCTTTCATTAGCTTCAATTTTCATAATTATATAGGTTCCATTTCTGTTTTCCAAAAGCTAATTATTTCTAGTATTATAAGTGAATTAAATGGTTAAAACTTAGAAAAATGACATATACTTGCTAATACTTAAAAGTGGCTTGAGTTTCATGAAATGTGTAGGTCATTTGGAAGCTTCCAAGGCACCCTTATGTGGCCTCCAATGATCAAATTCGAATTATCTTGGAGATATCGAAGAAGATTTGGATAAAGGTCAAAGAGGATATGTGTCTCATCATTACCTATTTGAGTCGTAACTCTGTGAGATTTTCTAGGGATCTAGTGAGATAATAATGGATCTCCATTAATGAGGTAGTGTTGGTATCATCCTAAGATCCTTTTTCCTTCCCAAAAACATATCATTTATCCATACATTTTCATCATACATCCCTCAAAATCCTTGAATATTGATTATTAATTGTTCTATAGTTATTAAATTGCATAGAAATTAATTTCGGGGTTTTATGTTCCAGAATTAGAGGTTTTTGATGACATGGTTACAGGAAGTACCCACATCCTGTAATGAGCTTACCGTTTGACATGTGGCGCAGCAGATGAGCCAGAACAAAAGGCATGGGTGAAAAGCAGAATGTCCAAGCATGGACAAACACCTCTCACCCAGCCAAATCGAGCCTCCTATGCATGCGGTCAACTTAAGTCAAAGCAGGGCACTCTGACAGGCAAAAGCAGAAACAACATCGTTCCATTTTTCATTTTAGTCTTTTTGATTTTTGAAACACTTGGCATGGAAACATTTTGAAAAGGCTATGTAATAAACGCGGCAACAGCACTATGTACATTCATTGTATCGATGACATGGCTGTGCGTACGCATATGTAAATACAGTCAGGGTTATGTTTAGAGTTTAGTTTTTGAATTGTTGAATCATATTTTCTCAGAACAGAGTTTTACTTTTAATACAAGGACATATTTACAGTCACGAAGTGTGTATACCCTTTGCATTGGTTTGATTGCTGAACGGTGATAACCAGTATACCCTTAGGCGCAGACGGGCCCTGCGTTCTTCGATTGGTATACTGTCCATTCGTTTTGTTACATTTCAGTTATTATATGTTGCACAACGTTTATATTCAATTCGATTTCTATATCGCATATGGTTTGCATCACAGTATTTACATAGCTTTCGATTTATATCACATGGTTTGTATCACAGTTTCAATTTACATAGCTGTCGATTTACATAGCATACGGGTTGCATAACATTTGTATAAGCTTTCGATTCCTACAGCCTTTGAATTTCATTACATAGATATGGTGTGCGCTTATGAATGGTTTATGGTTATGTTGAATGGTCAGCACTAGGATCTGGAAGGGAGTCTTGTAAGGGATTCGATCCCTGTGTGACTCATAGAGACATTATCTCATAAACTCTGTTTTGCTTTACAGTTCATTTATGCTTTCTTTATATAGTTTGATAGTGTAAATATCTTGCATGTGTGTGTGGTTACCAAGCAAGGGTTTTCTGAGTGATACCTCTGTAAGGAGGTTAGAATCATTGCCACAGTCATATACAGTACTTAGGTTCATGGTTTGATTAGATAGGTGCATCTCATAACAAACACTGTAATCAAGCATATCAGTAGGGTAATCTAGGTGTGTGAATGATAGGCTACATATTCCGGTCTTCCGTAAAGAAGCATTGTATCCTACATCCTACTCACTTGGCTAGAGATTCTTTATGTCTATATATTTTAGACCACGCCTCTAAGCTTACGCACCTCGGTTGATATTAAATATAGAGTCCAGTCTAGTACCCTAGCTGGAACCACTACATTTTGGCGCCGTTGCCGGGGAGGCGTACATAAAGGATTCAAACAAAAAGAAAAAAAATTTCAATACACAAAAACAACCAAAAACACAGTTAGAAATCATGTTCATTTATGCCTAGACTTAGAGACAATCAAGGGAGATTTGTAAGAACCCCCCACCATCTCAACACTAACCCATCATCATCAGGAGCAGACTCTCCAGGGAATACAACACCAACTGAGGAGGATATTCAAACAATAGCTGAGAAATTTTATTCAGGAAAGCACATTACTCTTGCTGAGAGGGAAACTCTGTTTGCACATAAATCACAGCAGCCACCCTTTCCTAAATCTTCTACACAAGGGAAAAGTAGCACCATTACCAAACAATTCTCCTTTCTCTCTTTTCCACCAAGAGACACCAAGAGACCAAGTAGGATGGCTGAGGAGGGATCTGGATCAGTTCCCCATCAAGAGGAGGAGGAATCAACTTTTAAATTCCCTATACAAGAACCACAGGAGGATGAGGAGATCAAAATGAAAAATATACCCCCATCCGTGCTACCCAATTTCTATGGTATGGATTCAGAGGATCCGGACTCATTCTTATTCGAGTTCGATATTGTGTGTCGAACTTATGGCTATACTGATGATGCTCACAGACTGAGATTGTTTCCAGCCACCTTAAAGGCAGCAGCCTTGAAATGGTTTATGGGGCTAGGTGAGCATGCCATAGTGGATTGGGATGGCATGAGGAGAATATTTCTGAGGAAATATCAGCCTTATTACAGATCCAAAGACTCTAAAGATGACATCTTTAGAATGAGTCAGCAGGAGGATGAAACCTTAGAAGAATATCTAGAACGGTTTGTCTATAACTTGCAAAAATCTAAACACCGAACAATGCCTCCTGATCTAGTCCGCACAATATTTTTGAAAGGTATCCGGGAAGAATACATGGATGATCTCAACTTAATGGGAAAAGGTGATATCTCTGCCTTACCCTTTGAAGAAATAGCTGAACTGTGTGAAAAATATTCAAGAAGTAAAGCCAAAATGGGAAAGAGAACCTTGTCATCTAGGGTCATAAAAACTGCCTCTGCTAGTGTCACCCGGGCTGAAATTGGTAATCTTTTAGAAGAGTTCAAAACAGATTTGTTGAGTACTCTAGGAAACCAAATTGATACCTTAAAAGCCAAAAAGAAACAGGAGGAAGAAGACAATATCATGGCTATTTTTTGCCCCAAGTGTCGCAAGAAGCATGCATTAAAAGACTGTCCTCTAGACAATATTCAAGTATGTGCTTTCTGTACTGAGCATCATGATATGTTTAACTGTCCTAAAGTTAAAATTGTGCAGAACTGTAACATGGCAGCCAGCACAGAGACGGAGAACGTGTACTACATGGGTGTAAAGCGACCATGGTAGCCAAGGCAAGCACCCCAAGGTATGTTTCCTAATCAAAATATGCAATTTCCTATGAATGATCAGATGTATGCACAAAACTCATGGAATATACCTATGCCATGGCAGCATGGAAACCAATCACAAAATCAATGGAGACTGTCTCAACAGTATTCCCAACCCTACCATCAGTATCCTCAATCATACCCACCTTACTCACAGCCATATCAGCAGTACCAACAGCCATATCCATCACATTCACAGTCATATCAGCAACACCCTCAGCCAGTTGTTTATCAGCCCCAACCTTCTCAACAGACCTTGCCTGCTCCTCCACAAATAAATGTACCACAACTTCAATTTCCAACTAACCCCCAACCTCCCAGACCCACACAAATACCTGCTCAAACTGTCCCAAATCCAAACAATAGAGCAGAGAGGCCAGCTTATAATGTAGAGGAAGGAACCTCCTACTCCACACTGCCTTTGCAAAACATTAATCTGAGGTCTGGTAGGGTGCTCCAGAAGGATTCTCTAATAACAGATCAGCAAGAAGAAAACTTAGAAAAAGAAAATGAAATGACCACTCAAACAAAACCAAGCAGTGAAACCAAGGACAAACAGATGCAATCACTGCAACCACCTTTTCCGGACCGTTTGGTCCAAGTAAAACCACCATTGCCTCCACCACAATTTGATGTCTTGGACGAACTTAAAAATGTCTACATAAAAATCCCTTTGCTGCAAGCTATAAAGGACATTCCTATTTACACCAAAGCCATCAAAGACATGTGTCTCAAGAAACCTGCTAGAAAGAGGATTGATCCTCAGACCATTCATGTTTTAGGAAATTTAGCAGGCCTTATGACCAATACCATCTCCATGGAGAAGTATGTTGATCCAGGCATTCCAAAAGTGACCACCATCATTAACAACATACGGATCCCAAACACTTTGATAGATCTTGGAGCTGCAATCAATGTCATGACCCTTGAAACTATGAGAACACTCCAACTCATGAATTTGCAACATACCACAATTGTTCTTGAACTAGCTGACAGGTCCAAAGTCATTCCTGAGGGGATTTTGGAAGATATCATCGTCTCACTGGACTCTTGGGAGTATCCGGTGGATTTTCTAGTCCTTCAACCCAAATCCAATCTAGGAGGACATCCTATCATTCTAGGTAGACCATGGTTAGCGACTGCTGATGCATTTATTGGATGCCGATCAGGTAACATGATTATCTCTAGAGGGACCGAAAGGAAACAACTCACCCTCTATCCATCGGCACAATCACCTGTAGTGACACATAACTTGTGGCTTGATGACAAATTTAATGACAAAGAGGAGGTACAATCTGTTTTTAGCATTGACCAGATCTATGATTTCCATGAAGACAATACTGATTTGGTAGAATTATTTCTCTCACAACCTGATTTATCTGAAAATTTGAGAAACGAACAATATAATGCTGCAGATGTACTTCTAGCTCAAAACTTTCAAGAGACATGCACTATCCACTCCTTGCAATCTACATTTCATGACATCTTTCATGTTCAATCCATCACCAATACACAGAGTCAAGTCATAGAGATCAGTCCAGGGAAAACTTTGAACATAGGCAACCACCTAGACTCATCTCAACAAGAAAAATTGATTAGACTCTTGACGAAGTACCAAAAAGCCTTTGCTTGGGATTACACTGACATGCATGGGATTCACCCCGACACATGCACTCACCACATTTACACTGATAGCACCATTAAACCGGTGAGGCAACCACAAAGAAGAATGAACCCCATGCTCCAAGACATTGTCAGAGAGGAGTTGCAAAAACTTTTGAGAGTCAACTTTATATATCCTATTTCTGATAGTCAGTGGGTATCCCCATTGGTTATTGTGCCTAAGAAGAATGGCAAGTGGCGTATCTGTGTTGACTACAGACAGCTGAACAAAGCCACGCTCAAAGACTACTTCCCACTGCCATTCATCGACCAAGTGTTAGACACCCTAGCTGGAACCACTACATTTTGGCGCCGTTGCCGGGGAGTAATGAAGAAGCCGGCAAATCATCATTTTCCTTTCTTGACGGTTTCAGTGGCTACAACCAGATCCAGATTGCCTCTAAAGACCAGGACAAAACCACCTTCACCTGTCCTTGGGGCACCTATGCCTACAATGTTTTGCCATTTGGACTTTGTAACGCTCCAGCTACATTTCAGCGAGCTGTGTTAGCTATCTTTGCTGATTTGATTCATGATTGTGTTGAAGTGTATATGGATGATTTTTCAGTATATGGCAATTCTTTTGAACATGCATTAGAAAATCTAGAGAGAGTTTTGAAAAGGTGTATTGAAGCTAACCTGTCCCTCAGCAACGAAAAGTGTTTCATGATGCTAAACGAAGGGATAGTGTTGGGCCATTATATCTCTTTTCAAGGCATCCAGGTTGACCCAGCCAAGATACAAATTATTGCCAATTTTCCTATTCCACAGAACCAGAGAGAGGTAAGAAGTTTTCTCGGGTATGCTAGCTATTACCGCAGATTCATTGAACATTTTAGCAAGATAGCCTTACCTTTGTTTAAACTTCTAGCCAAAGATGTATTTTTCAATTGGACTGAGAACTGCCAACATGCATTTGAACAACTCAAGAAGAAACTATCTACTGCACCAGTCCTGAGAGGGCCTAATTGGAGCTTACCATTTCATATTTTTACCGATGCATCTGACACTGCCATAGGTGCATGCTTAGGCCAAAAAGAAGAATCTTGTACATATGCAATTTATTTCATTAGTAAAAATCTCACACCTGCCGAGCTAAACTATACAGTTACAGAGAAGGAAACACTTGCCATCATTTATGCTGTGAATAAATTTTGCCATTACATAACTGGTTATGAAGTCTTTGTACATACTGATCACTCTGCCATTCGACATCTCATGAATAAACCAATAACTAGTGGCAGAGTTACCAGATGGTTACTATTGTTACAGGAATTTAACATCACAGTGTTAGATAGACCAGGCAAAGAAAACCAGGTGGCAGATTTCCTGTCTAGACTGCAAAATCCAGGTGAGATTGTTCCTATTGAGGATTCTTTTCCGGATGAGCACTTATTTGCAATTTCCATAGTAACTCCTTGGTTTGCTGATTTAGCTAATTACTTGTCTACAGGTAGGACACCTCCACATTTCACTGCAAAGGAGAGGAAAAGACTAATCAAACAAAGTGCCAGATATTCATGGCTCAATGGCGATCTCTTTTACACTGGTTTTGATATGATCATTAGGAGATGCGTACGTAATGATGAGGTAATTGACATTTTAAAATCTTGCCATGATGAACCGCGTGGTGGGCATTTTGCAGCGAAGCGGACAACCTTCAAAGTTCTTACTCTTGGATACTATTGGCCATCCATTTTCAAGGATGCCAAGAAGTATGTAAAGAGTTGTGACAGCTGCCAAAGGATGGGCAGACCCACAACTACCGATCAGATGCCCCTTCAGCCCCAAGTTCACTTGGAACCATTTGATAAGTGGGCTCTGGACTTCATAGGACCTATCAACCCAGCCTCTAATGGTAAGCAGTACATCTTAGTATGTACTGATTATGTCACAAAGTGGGCAGAAGCAAAAGCACTGGTAAGAGCAACCGAACACACAGTAGTCAATTTCCTTTTTGAGGAGATCTTTGTGAGGTATGGGGTGCCAAGAGAAATTGTCACTGATCAAGGTACCCAATTCACCTCCAAGCTCATGAAGGACATCACAGACAAGTACCAAATAAAGCATAGGAAAAGTACCCCCTACCATCCACAGGCCAATGGGTAGGTGGAATCCACCAACAAAACTTTGGAGGGGATCATTACCAAAACTGTTGCAATGAACCGCAAAAACTGGGAAGAAAAGCTCAAGGAGGCACTCTGGGCTTACCGGATTACTTGGAAAGATACCACCGGATTTACACCATACCAATTGGTGTACGGTAAGGATGTCATGCTTCCTATTGAATTCCAAATTCACACTTTTAAATTAGCTGCAGATTTACTAATTGATTTGGATCAAGCACAAAAAGAGAGAATCCAACAGTTAAACCAGCTGGATGAGATGAGGCAGCAAGCAGAACAAACCACCACCCTCATGCAAAAGCACAGGAAGCAATGGCATGATTCACACATTAAGAAGAAACACTTCAAGGAAGGTGACTGGGCTCTGCTTTTTGATTCAAAATTCAAGGATCATAAAGCTAAGTTCACCACCCATTGGATGGGCCCTTATGAAATTGTTCAGGCTTATGACAATGGTTCAGTAAAACTCCAAACTATTGATGGCAAAGGTCATTCTTTCACAGTCAATGGTCATCGCCTGAAGCTGTACAACAAGCCCATCAGCAAGCATGATTTTCTGCATACACTATCTCAGCAAGAAGAGGTTGAGGTACTGTAGCCCTCAGCTGCAGTATCACTGCCTTAGTTTTATTTCCTTTCAATTTCAAAATCAAGAAAAAAAAAAAAAAAAAACAAAACAAAAACAAAAACTAAAGAAAAAATAATCATGGGTTAGATGTGAAAACTAGTATCTGGCACAATCTAACCCCGAATTCCTACCTGAAAACCAATTTATTGGCAGGTATGAATTCTCTTTCTATTGTTCATTGTTTCATTCCTTAGTTGCATCATGACTTGAGGACAAGTCAACCTTTCAGTCAGGGAGAGGGAGACATCTGTTCTGTTACTTTTATCTCTCCCTTGTAAATTCTTCAGATTTCTTATTCTATATTTCACTGTAACTTTCCAACAGAAGACAGCTTGTTACCAGCATTCCAGACTTTAACAAATAAGCTGTTCTATCATGATTTTCAGAGGGACCTGGTTATAAATATTTTGTAGGGGGACCTGTTCTGTTCAAGACATCTATGCTACTAACACCACCAGCAAAGGGACCTGTTTAAAACATTCAGTTGGGACCTGTTAAAAAAAAAATTCTTGACATCAAAGGCTACTTCAACAGACTTCCACCAAGACTTCCAGCAAATTGCAAGCAATGAACCTGTAACAATACAAAGAGCTGCATGAACATCTTCAGTTTTTCCAAGGGACCTGTATCTTCAAATTTTCTTAAGGGACCTATTGCATCTTCAGTTTTCAGTCTTCAAAAAGGGACCTGTACATTCCAATTCTTCAAAAAGGGACCTGTACATTCCAATTTTTCAAAGGGACCTGTTACATCTTCAAAACTTTTCTCAAAGGACCTGTGTATTCAACCTCCCTCAGAGGACCTGTCAAAAAGAACAGTCAAAAGGATTAGCAACTCAGCATGTCAAATGATCAACAGAAGAGTAATGTATTTCTGTTCTTGGGCATTTAATTTCCTAGATTAGTTTTTAATGTAATTTTGGTGACTATAAGCTGTTGTAATTGATTTCAAGGACACCTTCATACATCCACTTATCCCCCTTATCCCACCAAGTTTCATCATTTCCCTACATCAACCTATCCCTAAAACCCATCACCAACACATTCACCATGTCATATACCCTACAGGCATACCAACATTCTCTACATGACCGAGTATAATTGAAAAGGGCACGTGGTGAGCTGTGTGTTTGTTTTTTAAAAAAAAAAATATACAAAGGATGAGATAGAAGCGGCCTATATATATATTCTTCACCCCATACAGTCAAATCATAACAAGCGGCCTATATGTTTTACACCACACACACCCGAATCATAACCTCGCCACCCAGCATTATAGCTCAACACTATGGGTACGCTCTCAGCATTCCTATGCTAACATGTATACAAGCGTACAGCACTCTGTTTTTAAATGAATGATTGCATTGTAAGGCGAGTACAGGTTATTTCACATCCTTTCCACCCTCGGTTCCCATAAGTTACAAAGTGAAAGAGTGAAGCAAGGAACGCCGAGGAGATTGTTGTCATTTGAGTGGGGTCACAAAGTGAAAATCTGAACAAGGAGCGCCGAGGAGAGTATCACTGTTTGGGGTCGGTTTACACAGTGAAACTGGTGAGCGCCGAAAAGGGAATCATCACCATTCTATCTCCAACTCCCACCACAGTCACAGCGACCAGCCAAGCACCATAATTGAAGACTGAAGGAAGCGATATATGCCAGGTAACCAACTTGACACTTCTGTGTTTAAATTTTAAAGAGTATAGACAGAGAAGGGTTCGAAGCGCAACCCTCTGCCATCACCATGACTAATAGGGTCGAACCCAGTACATTTGATAGCTCACAATACCATGAGGACTGTATTGAGATTCTTAGAGAAGCACAGTGGCTACCTTTTCTGGAAAAATTCCATGGGAGTAATGAAGAAGTCACAAAACAATTTTCCTTTACCTTTAATGGAGAAAAGGCCCTAATAGGCACCTTCTCCTTCAGAATCTCAGAGGATACTATAGCTCAGGCAATTGGACTCAGTCCTGAGGGAGAAAAGTACTTTAAAACTAAACAATTCAAGGAGAAATCATGGACACAGTTCATGTCCAGGTCTAGAGTTTCCTCAGTAAACTGGAAGAAGGGAGTTCCAAGAAGCTGGTTAGTTCATCCTTGGGATGAAATGGTTTACATTATCCAAAAGTTCATAACCTGTGAAGGTAGATACAACATTGTTTATCTATATCACATCAAGCTACTCCTCCATTTAAAGAAACAATGTGTAATCAGTGTGCCATATTTTCTGCTGCAAAGTTTAACAAAGATGGCCAAAACTATCCAGAAATAGAAAGGGAATGAGGACAAAAGCCTGTACCATTTTGGCGTGATTAAAATCCTCACTGAACATGAGTTGCAGAAGCGAGGAAAGCCATGGAAAGAATTCTTAACTGTCAACCAAATCAGAGATGAGGAGGAAAAAGAAGAAGTGCAAGAAGATTCTGGGTTTATGAAGGACATAGATGAGGAAATTCCAGTGTCCAAGGCCAGCAGAGCACCTCAACCTGTGGGCAGCATAATGACCAGGAACATGCAAAAAGAGGATGCCAAGAGGGCTGAGAAAGACAAAATTTTTACCACCTACTCCCGAAGAACAAGGAGGACACCAAAAACTCAGCTGCAAGAAGACCAATTTGAATCTCATGCCCCTGCACAGATGGATGTTGAAAGTGGTGATCATTCACCACCAGCACCAGAAGTTGACATAGAGGTGGAAAGCCATAACAAACAGGAAAAATGTTCACCACCTCCCACCAAAAGACAGAAGAAGTTAGAAAAACAAATTGAAGAATTGAAAGAAGAGCTCATGGAAGCTAACATGTTGGAAAAGGTTATTAAAAGAGAAAATGAAATGCTCAGGGCGCAAAGCAAAGAAACACAGAAGACAAATGAAAAGCTCAAGGAAAGAATTAGTGAGTTAGAGACTGAGCAATCTGAGATTTCCAACTGGGCCACTAAGTGGTACAATCAGAAGAAGGCTCTTAAAGAGAAATATAAAAAGTTAAAGCAGGAGCTCAAGGGACAGAAGGACCACCAGGTGAAGAAGAATGTAGATACCTTGCTCAAGGCAGCAGAGATCCATGCAGGCACCGAGTTCAAGGGGAGTACTTCTGGGGTAGCATGAGGACATGCTAAGTCCTTAAGTCGGGGAAAGATGTTGGTATCATCCTAAGACCCTTTTTCCTTCCCAAAAACATATCATTTATCCATACATTTTCATCATACATCCCTCAAAATCCTTGAATATTGATTATTAATTGTTCTATAGTTATTAAATTGCATAGAAATTAATTTAGGGGTTTTATGTTCCAGAATTAGAGGTTTTTGATGACATGGTTACAGGAAGTACCCACATCCTGTAATGAGCTTACCGTTTGACATGTGGCGCAGCAGATGAGCCAGAACGAAAGGCATGGGCGAAAAGCAGAATGTCCAAGCATGGACAAACACCTCTCACCCAGCCAAATCGAGCCTCCTATGCATGCGGTCAACTTAAGTCAAAGCAGGGCACTCTGACAGGCAAAAGCAAAAACAACATCGTTCCATTTTTCATTTTAGTCTTTTTGATTTTTGAAACACTTGGCATGGAAACATTTTGAAAAGGCTGTGTAATAAACACGGCAACAGCACTATGTACATCCATTGTATCGATGACATGGCTGTGCGTACGCATATGTAAATACAGTCAGGGTTATGTTTAGAGTTTAGTTTTTGAATTGTTGAATCGTATTTTCTCAGAACAGAGTTTTACTTTTAATACAAGGACATATTTACAGTCACGAAGTGTGTATACCCTTTGCATTGGTTTGATTGCTGAACGGTGATAACCAGTATACCCTTAGGCGCGGACGGGCCCTGCGTTCTTCGATTGGTATACTGTCCATTCGTTTTGTTACATTTCAGTTCTTATATGTTGCACAGCGTTTATATTCAATTCGATTTCTATATCGCATATGGTTTGCATCACAGTATTTACATAGCTTTCGATTTATATCACATGGTTTGTATCACAGTTTCAATTTACATAGCTGTCGATTTACATAGCATACGGGTTGCATAACATTTGTATAAGCTTTCGATTCCTACAGCCTTTGAATTTCATTACATAGATATGGTGTGCGCTTATGAACGGTTTATGGTTATGTTGAATGGTCAGCACTAGGATCTGGAAGGGAGTCTTGTAAGGGATTCGATCCCTGTGTGACTCATAGAGACATTATCTCATAAACTCTGTTTTGCTTTACAGTTCATTTATGCTTTCTTTATATAGTTTGATAGTGTAAATATCTTGCATGCTGTGTGTGGTTACCAAGCAAGGGTTTTCTGAGTGATACCTCTGTAAGGAGGTTAGAATCATTGCCACAGTCATATACAGTACTTAGGTTCATGGTTTGATTAGATAGGTGCATCTCATAACAAACACTGTAATCAAGCATATCAGTAGGGTAATCTAGGTGTGTGAATGATAGGCTACATATTCCGGTCTTCCGTAAAGAAGCATTGTATCCTACATCCTACTCACTTGGCTAGAGATTCTTTATGTCTATATATTTTAGACCACGCCTCTAAGCTTACGCACCTCGGTCGATATTAAATATAGAGTCCAGTCTAGTACCCTAGCTGGAACCACTACAGGTAGCTTCTTATGTTTTTGTATAAATAGGATATCCTTCTCCTTTCAAAGGCATGTGTAAAGTTGGAGATACTCAGGCAGAAAGTTAAGATTACTTATGAATGGAATTTATATTTAGCACCATGCTCATGAGTGATGTTCAACTTGATTGGTAATGCTTGAACTGGGAGCCTCTCAACTTACCATCTCTCATGATTTTGGATTGGCCACCTATAATGTGTGAGATTTATTATTTTCCATAGGTTGAGATTTATTTCTTTCATATATTTTCTTGTGTGAGAGATTAAGAGTGACTGTCTTTATTTTCTTTCTACCTAGAAGTTAAGAGCATTTGTTTTTATTTGCTTTCATATCTTTTCTTGTGTGAGAGGTTAAGAGTGATTGTTTTTATTTGCTTTCTACCTAGAAGTTAAGAGCATTTGTTTTTATTTGCTTTCATATCTTTTCCTGTGTGAGAGGTTAAGAATGATTGTTTTTTCTTTCATTTCTGAAAGAGTGGTGTGCTTTTCAATTCCTACAAGATTGAAAGATTAAGATTTCAATTCCACACGTTGTCCTATAATTTCTTTTCAGTTGATTGTTGAATTAGAATAGGTGAATTTGGTTTTTCATTATTTGGTTTCGTAGTTAGGTTGATCTAAATTGAAAGTTAATTTCTAGCATATATAGTGCACGCATGCTTCGCAAGTTTTACGAAACCCCCGAGTTGACAATTAAATGATAGGTAATTAATTTTCCTCAACATGGATATTGGTGGCCACCCACCAAGTCCACTTGGATGCCCACCATTGTTTCTTTTAGCTTTTCAGTTTCCTTAATTGTAGCACAATTTACTCTTTCTAGCATTTTTTCGAATCCTAAACTTCCAGAGCCATTTTGAGGCCCTAAACGACATTTTTTGGGAAACTTGGGAGCAACATGGGTCCATGGACTGATGTTTCTCTTCCCAAAGTTGCAGTTCTCGGATAGATATTTCTAAGGAGATATTGTACGCATCAAATGGAGATCATATGCCAAAGTTACAACCCCGGGAAGTTGATGTACCAATTTACCCAAACGAGGCCCACAGTTTGGTGTTTCATCTTCTAGGGTTAGGTTTTTGGATGTTTAGGGTTTTCCATGGTTTCTCAACAATAAATAGGCCTTCGAGTCTCATTGTAACACAGTTCAGAGGCATGTAGCCGCCACATCTCTTCTAAGATATAAGCTACCATTGCCCTACCTAGTTTATTTCCATTTATGTTTGTAAGCATATTTTAGTGTTTTACAGTAATGAAATGAAGTATTATTTCCGCTGCATCTCTATATGTGTGGTTATATCTATAATTTGTTGCATTCCTGTTTAAATCTAGATCACTCAACCTCTTTGTCTATCAGGAGGCACCATAGGAAGAGGGGCATGACAATCCCCTCTTATCTAGGCTCATAGTTCCATGATAACTAGAAACTTTGACCACCTTTGCAAACTACTCTACCAGGATTAGAAGTTTAACCTCAATGAAAATTACTATTCCAAACCCATGGAGATAGTAGAAGAGAAGAGTGATTTGGGAAGAGCCATTTCTTTGTGTTAGGGGCCTGTTGGAGGCATAATATTTTTTGAAATTTTTGTTAGTGTTAGTGCAGGGGACTGCATGGAAGAGAGTGGTGTAGGAAAGAAGCGACTAGTGTGCAGTAGTAAGGCTAATGTACAAAAGGGAGATGAGGTGTAGGAAGGCACCTTGAGAGGAAGACTACAACATCGAGTAGGCAAGAATGCGTGTGAATAAATATGGTAGTTAGGATTTTGGAATGTCCGAGGAAGGAGATGAAGGTTGTCGTGGAAAAAAATTCTAAAGATATTAACAACGGGAAAGAAGTCAGTGAAGTGGTAATGAGCTAGTAGAAAATATTTTCAGAAAGCATTACTATGCGGTTAAATGACATGGGATAACTGGAGAGAAGATATTAGAGAATATCTAAATAGATAACTAATGTGGAAGAACCACTAAAAGTGGAGAATCAGATCGAGGAGGACCGGGAAGCTACAAGAGACTAATAAGGAGACTCGTCCCATATAGTTCAGGGGTTGGCCAAAGAAGAATGAGATGAATGGTGAGTTATTGATGTTGTATAAGATATTGTTAGTTATTCAGTTGTAGCAGGTTTTTGGGTGTTTGTAGCTATTGTGAAACATATGGGTAGATGAAATAGTTTGTAGTAGAGTCAATAGTGGTTTTTCATTATAATGGTTGATGTATTATTCTACAAATGAGTATCCTAAATCTAGTGAATCGAGTCTTAGTGATTGCTATTGTAGCCTGATGCACCTATCTCTTTATTTTGAAGTAATGAAAAGATCAACAAATTTCCCCATATATGTTTGTATATGAATGTGTTGTACAATTTTATTACTATTTGTTTATTAGTTGTCTAATGATAAAATTTTGATACAATATTTACTAATGTCTTATTTATTCAAGAGATTTGATGACACTGTTATAGTTTTATCATGATGATTTTATGTCTGTTGTCTGTCGAACTACATTAAGATAGTTGAAAAATATGTGAAGAGGGATGATATGCTTTGGCCATGACAACATTGTGGGTAATGAACAACATACTAACCAACTTGGGTAAGAATCTCTAAAGTCCCACATGAAACATACTCACAAAATGACTGTTAGGTGTCTCAACCCTTATGTGGTAAGAAAAAGTATTGACGTAAAAAAACCACAATAATCCCATCTAACTTTGGAAACCTGGTTCCAACAATCCCCCATAGCACCTCGGGTGAGACTTCATCCATTGTGTGGGTGATGTTGGGGCCGACGGTGAGAAGGTTTATTGGCCAAACTTCACAACAAATCCTAGATCTATTAGATTCCCACGTGCCAACACAAATATCCTTGTGTCTATGTTTACTTGGTAATTCACTTCTTCATAAAAAATTTAATTATTGTTTGTGTCAATTTATATGGGATACATTAAGGCCTTGTTTTTCGTAAATATCGTCTTATTGGTACCAGATAATTATCTAAGAAACAAAATCTACAAATGTATATAGTACCTTGAGACTTGCAAACATTAGTGGCAATATTCCTCATGAATTACCATGGCTTTACATCAATGACCCTATTTAATCAATTCAATAAGTGTTTGACATCAACTCCTCTATTCACCTGCTAGCTTGTATTATGTATATTAAGGTCCATTTTCATTATTAGTGTTTCACCTCATGTCTATTAATGGTTTTCCTCATTGACTAGTAATCATATCATTTATGCCACACTTGATGTCAACTTATGTATTCACATGATGTATATTCATACAATCAATGAATTTGAATTCAATACCTTAGTATATGGGCATCTTCCATTGGTGCTACCTCCCTAATTTTCACAAGATTGTATCACTTATTAATGAGTACTTTGAAGATCAAATCCACTCCCATTTGTGCTAAGTGTCTTCCTAATGTATACTATGACATATATCTACATTGCATTTGCTCATGGTTATGATATTTTATATGACATGGATCCAACATGTATGCTTTTATGGCCATGGTCCTGCATTTTACTTTATGAATCCATAATGTGTTGTATTGGAAACCATACTTATTCATATATCTAAGCATGGACAAGTCCTTCTTTGGGATGATATATATTTGATTAGTTGAATTTTACTTGCAAGTATTTTTTGGTTCCTTGATTTGTAGACCACCTCCTTGTTCCATATCCATCTACATTAGCAACACATTTTAGCCATTAGTTCCTCTTCTAAACCCATACATTAAGGGGCATTTGTGTTCAAGAAAATAAGGTATTCTATATAGGAAGAACACCTTCAGTAACTACTCACATAGCTGGATCAAAGATCATAACACTAGTAATTTTACATGATTAAAACTATAAAAGAGGGAAATAATCCACAAATCTAGCCTAAATGGCCACTTGACGCAAATTTATTAATGCAAAAGAAATATACAAGACAGTTTCTCATAATTGATCACCATAAATCACCCTCCATGCTCTTTAAATATAAATCATGGACCAAATGGATGTTGAGCCACATATAAATAGCTCATTAATATTAAGGAGATATGAGTTTTTTTAATTACTCCATGTCTATAACATGTTGTGACTATTGGATTAGAATACAACTATTGCACATTAAAGAAATAGACTTTTACTTATAGACACTTTAGATCAAGTTGAAAAAAACTAACTCCTACATATCTAAATATCCTAACATCCCTTGTTACAAACAACTTGGGATAGGATTGAAGGATTTAAAAAGGTGACACAATAGAAGAAGGAATGAAGCATTAGAGCCAAACCCCCTTAATGAAAACTTCTTGAACTCCTAACATAGACCAAAATTTAGAAAAAAATTCTTTTTATAAAATACTAAGTGAAAATGTTTACAACTTGATCATTTGCTAGGAAAAGGAGAACTTGAAGAACACAAACATGAATTTGCTTCCTAATGAAGTGCATTTCTAACTCGATGTGTTTGTTAAGCTAATGTTGAACTAAATCTTTAGTGAGCTTGATTGCATTGTGATTCTCACACGAGAGGGTAGTTAGATGTTGTTGTTGGAATCTAAACTTTAAAATGTTTTGTCAAAGCCACAAGGCTTCTTGAATTACATTAATTGCTTCTCATCAATACACTTATGCTAAAGAAACAAAAATAACTTGATGCTTCATATAGGCCCAAATGACAAGTCCCGAACCAAGAATAAAAACATAATTTGCAATAGAATTCTCATCATCAGGGTCATTATCCCAATATGAATCAATGAAACTAACTAACAAAGGAGCCCCCCCAAATTATAATGTATCTCGAGCTAAATCGTACCATGCCATATATTGAAGTATCATTTTTACTACTTTTTGTGACTTGCTTGGGGTGTTTTCATATATTAGGAAACAAGAACAATAATAAATGAAATATCAGAATTGGTATGGCTCAAATATAAGAGGTTACCAACTAATTGATGGTGCAAAGTGGCATCAACTACTAGTATACTGAAAGTGGTAGTCATTTTGACTCCAAACTAGAGAGGAGAAGTGGATAGTTGTGATATTCCATGTGAAAGCAGTGAATAAGGTCACATGCATGCTTATATTGGGAAAAAGAAATTATTTATTTGGTTTACAATACTTTGAGGCCAAGGAAATAATGAAAATATCCTAAGTCAATTATTTCAAACTTCTTTTGAAGACTCAATTTCACATGGTTTAAAGTTTAAGGTCACTACTAATGAGGATAAGGTCATCAACATAAATAATGAATATTATGAGATGGATTAATACATCTAGAGAAGCCAATGTCAAGAAGAAATCTATCCACTTTTATATATGAAGCTAAAGGCGCTTGTTTAGGACAATAGATATATTTCTTGATGTGCCAAACAAGGCTAGAGTCACCCTTGAATATAGCTAGTAAGATGTTTCATGTATATTTCTTCTTACAGATCTCCATGCAAGAATGTAGATCTAACATTCATATGATGGACCTCCCATTCATGTGGGGCAGTAATGGCTAGAACAAGGTGGATGGAATTCATTTCAGTGATAAGGGAAAGGTTTAACTGTAGCCAACTACTTTAACTTGAGAGAAACCAATAATAATTAACTAGGTATTGTCTCTCATATTTTTCTTGGCGACAAGAAGAAACCTTATTAATTTTAGGTATGTTCTATGCTTAGAGCAATTTATTTCAATTTTCACAGTTAACTCAATATCTTTTCTAGATTAGTAATCACATCAGCATTAAAGTAAAGTGCAGATAAAACATAAACATAAATCGCAGAAGACAAACCAAGACAAAAGGACACAATATGTCGCACTAGCCAGGGACAAACCCCAATGTGAGGAAACCCTTGATCACTTATTCTTCTATGTTCTTCAATAGTTCAGAAGAGAGAGAGAGAGAGAGAGAGAGAGAGAGAGAGAGAGAGAGAGAGAGAGAGAGAGTACATTTACAACATAAGTCAACACTTTGACTTTCTAGATAAGAGAATAGATCATCTCTACTTGAGATCAATTGAAGACATGCTACTTCAACTGATTCTCCAAGGTGACTCCTTCACCTATCATTGTGCTACATCTCGTCCATGTGCTGCAACTCACCATGCTTCATCATGCTGCACCCATCATTACTATGCTGCATCTCATCATGCTTTACCAATCACGACTGTAACCATCCCTGTACTACATCATGTACCATTGCTGTCACAATGTGCTTGTTGCACCATGCTTGCCACCATGTGCCTGTTGTACCTTGCTTAACATACTACTATCCAATGTGCTTACTGCACCATGCTTGCCATGCTATCCCATTGTGTTTGCAGCACTGTGCTTGCTGCTGTCCCATTGTAACATTGTTGTGCCATGCTGTTGTCCCAATGTGTTTGTAGCACCATGTACTTGCTACACCAAGTACCATTGCTGCTATCATGATTCCCATGCATCTTGCTGCACTATCAGTATGTCTATCAGTATGCATTCAAACTTCATGGGTCACATTGATGTCACATCTTATCATGGACTATATTGGTTCATAGTTAAGGATCTTTGTTTTCTATGTAGGATGGAAGATGGGACAACCTTCATCATGGGTCATCAAGACAGATCTAACATCCCTCATACATAGGGAGCAACATCCATGCTTGTCCAACCTTGTTTATTGTTGAATGTTAGTGACAGACTGGTTAGGGCACTAACTTATGGCCTTAATCTTCTCCAAGCTGCCCCAAACAAACCTTGGAATACTGCGACTTGCTGAAGGTGAATTCCTCCCTTACTAAGTTGTTGCCTTAGGGCATATGACCACAAAATAGCCCACACTATTTCTTTGTTGTGGTGGTATGGCCTATGGCCTACCACACAACCTTGCTCTAGCATACGGCCTCCTCCAAATGTGCCCAAACAGCCAACATTTTACTCTTCTTCTACTTAGCCTAGCAGCCTATCCTTTCGGCCCTAGTTTCAGCCTTAAGACTCACCAAACTCGGCCCCGTGTAGTAGCCCTCTTCCATGTTGTTCCTTGACTCTTTATGTTTGCGGTTAGGGCTTGTATTTGGCCTCCTCCTTGACTGTGTCTAGGGCATAGCTTGTGGCACTTGTTGGACTGCGGCTAGCGCTTGTGGAGACCTTCTCTAGATAATGCATAGGTTTTCCTTAGAAAACCTATAGAAGGCTTCTCCTAGTAGTGTGGATAAACCCTCCTTCCAGCACTCGGTCACTTGGAGCTGACCTCTAACGTCCTTCAACCTCTCGCTGGCCTATCTTCCTTGCTGCACCTAGGGCAGCCTCCTTTCCTCCAACATCTAGGGCTTCCTCTCTTAGATTTCTCTTCCACTAAAACCCAAAGCGAGTGGAGAGAAATCAAGAGAGAAGTGTGTTATTAAAGGATTCAAGGCACCTTTATTTATACTAAAATGTTGAGCACAAGTGGGGTATATTTGATTGCTGTTTGACCCTGATGAATTTCCCATAACACAAATAAATTCATATCTCCATGAATACTTATCGGAATTAGATGATCTTTAGATCAATCCTACACCTCTCAATGAGAGGGATCCAAGAAAAATATCAGTTGCCATTAGTGAGATGACTTACATGGATTTTAGCCCTAGTTGCCAATTTTAACACTTCCTCTCAACTAGGGAGAACTCCATCCACTGACCCATATGTTCGACTATACTATCTCTGCCATTAGTGCCCTGCACTACTCTGCTTTTCTCTACTCTTCTCTGTTCTGCTCGGCTGATCTCTGCTTAGTTTTGCTCTATTGAACCATGAAGAAGAAGAATTAATCGAGAATGTCTCATACCATTCTCTACTGACCCGAAGTCAATTTCATTGATCCCAGATCGATATCACAAGAGAGTGTCTCAAACCACTCATATTGATCCCAGATCAGTTTCATTGATCCTAGATGATCTGAAATGCGATCTTAAATAGAAACTAAAGTATTACAGACTTGTGTGCAGGAAATGCCTATATTACTTAGTGTAATGGATCGATAAGATTATGAATAATATAGACAATCAATAGTTAAAAGACATAAATAAACACATTTCAACACAACCAAATGATAAAGGAGTTCAGCAGACTTCCTCGTTACGTCTCCTGGTCCAAGATTTTAGTGTGACCTCTATATTATGTCTTCAAAACAAAGATTACAAGTGTGAACTCAAACACTGAGTCTCAACACAACAATCAGTGGCAATACACAAAGTTTACACTTCAAAACAAAGTGTCACGACCTCCAGACCCCCTGGATGGCTTCACAACCTCTCTGTCTTTGCTCTATTTGGCTTTCTCCACCTCTGCATGGTCAACTCCCTTTGGCTCTCTAGCTCTCGGGTTCTATCAACCTCTCTGTTCCCTTGTGTGTTTAACTTTTCTACATTCATCGTGTTTTATAACACATTTTTATTACAAAAACGCTTAAAGCATGGAAACTAATTTGTTTATATTAGAAACAGTTTGAACGAAAGGACCGGTGGGTGTGGGTGGTCCCGACCATCCGACCTTTCCCCAGTGCTAATCCTGAAACAGAGGAATCGGGTAGCTATCATGCCTCATCCACCAATAGCCCCTTTGATCGTTGATCTACACTCCGTTAATCCAACAACAGATGGCCATTTTGGGCGGCCCACTTGCATAGGGATTACCCGCTCGAAAGAGTGGTTTCCTCTCTCCTACAGTGTGCTACATGTCAACCAGTGTATGGAATCGAGTTCGTCCAATACTGCTTACTGCTTGAAGCCCATTTGAAATACCGTTTACCACGCAGTTCAAATTTCTGCCGTTTTGGTTCATAATTCCTTCGGGTCCGTTGAAATCCTTTGCGCCTGTGTAAAGTCCTCTCTTTGATTATTTGCGATGTGATAAAGCAAAAATCGAATATCGCATAGACTCTGGGCCTGCGGGTAATTTCTACCTTTGGTAACATTTGCGATGCGATTATGTGATCTCCACCATTG
Source organism: Pinus tabuliformis (assembly GCA_031772625.1). NCBI lineage: Eukaryota > Viridiplantae > Streptophyta > Pinopsida > Pinales > Pinaceae > Pinus > Pinus tabuliformis. Next base: position 52,248,721 of record CM062819.1, read on the forward strand.
GATCTGCATGCCTGATTCAATGGCTCTCGTTAAATCGCTGGATCCCTGATCACACCTCCCAATGGGCTGCCTTCAATACGTTCCGCTGGCTAGCTCTGATGTGATATCATCGATTCAACCCTGACCGTTGATCTGGCAGATCCAACGACTCTGATTCAATGATGCCACACGTCTTGCTTCTCTTGGATATCTGCCATTCCTTGGTGTTTTTCTCTACGTTCTCTGTTTCTGATATTTGAAGACTTGGAGGTTTAAGATTCATTTTGGATCATGCCTCCCCACTGAAAATCTTTTGGACCACCAAAAGTTGGTTTTAAGCATCGATCAAGTGAAGATATTGTTCCTTCACTTGTCCAATTTCTATCCATTGTGCCTTGCTTGGATTTGAACCCTTGAGTCCTACTCTAAGGTACTCAACATCCCCTCGACGAGTATTTCTTACCTTCATGTCCAGAACTGTGTCCTTCTGCAACTCATTGAGATAATCAGGCAACAGGTCCTCAATAGAAGGCAATTGACCTTGCTCTTTAGGATCTTCAATCATTGAAGGTTCATACAATCTCAAGTTTTCAACATTAACGACTGAATAGATCTGCATATAAGCTGGTAGATCAAGGAGAAAATCATTTTCACCAATTTTTCCAAGTATCTTGAAAGGTCCATACCTTATTGGTTTAAGCTTCTTACCTTCACCCTGCATTCTGTCTTTGCTGATATACAACCAGACTTGATCACCAACTTGGAAACTATGCTCAACTCGATGCTTATCATGTCTTGCCTTGTACTTGGCTTAACTTCTTTCCAACTGTTCCTATATTGCCTAGTGAATTTCTTGGATTTATTCAATGAACTTAGTTGCTTTGTCCACACCACTGTGTCCATCAACTTCTATGTCTTTACCAAAGACAAAATCCAAGGGATACTTTGGTATAAAACTGAAATAAGTCTCAAAAAGAGATCTTTGAGTAGAATAGTGTTTGGCGCGGTTGTAAGCATGTTGCACATAACACAAATGCTCATCCCAAAGCTTGGGATGCTTGCTACAATAGCCTCTGAGCAACTGGATCACTGTCATGTTGACCACTTCTATCTAACCATCTGTCTGTGGATGAAATGTTGTGCTTTTCTTCAATCTGGTGTCCATTAACTCCCATAGACTTGACCAAAACTTCCCAACAAATCGAGAGTCTCGATCAGATACAATAGAAGTGGGTAACCCAAAATGAACCCATACATTCTGAAAGAACAACTTTTTTGTTTGTTCAACTATAACCTGCTTATTACATGGTATCAAAATACACATTTTACTGAACCTGTCCACAACTACATACAAATAATCATGACCTTTCCTAGACTTTGGCAATCCCCCAACAAAATCCATGGAAACACTTTCCCAAGGACAAGAAGGAATTGGGAGTGGAGTGTACAAGCCTAATTTTCTATTACTGGGCTTGCTTGTAGCACACATAGTACACCCTTTGATATATCTAGAAACTGTTTCATGCGTTCTTTGCCAATAACAAAACCATTGCAACTGTGCAACTATTTTACTTACACCAAAATGACCTGATATGAGAGAAGTATGTGCTTCTCGAATTATGTTAACTATTTTAGTTTGTGGAATGCACAGCTTTCCCAAATGATATAAGAGTTGGTCCTTCACATAATAATCCAATTCTTCTACCTGTTTTCCATGACTTAAAGTTGCATATACATCTTTAAAATCTACATCTTGAGCATACTGCTCAATGTAACTTTCATGAATTACTGAGTTATGCTTAAGTATAGTAGATGCATTTATGATTGGTCTTGATAACATATCTGCAGCCTTATTGTGTATTCCTTTCTTATATCTGATGACAAGATGAAATTGTTGTAGAAAACCAATCCACCTATAATGTCTTGATTGCTGCAATTTAGTTTGTGATTGAAAATATTGAAGTGGTTGATGATCTGTATGTATGATTGTTTCTTTACCCATTATGTAATGTTTCCACTTTTTCACACTTTGTACTAATGCATACAATTCTTTATCATATGTAGGATAATTAGCTACTACAGAAACAAATGTCTCAAAATGATAGCATATGGGCTTTCGGTGTTGCGTCAACACTGCTCCCATGGCATAGTCACTGGCATTTGTCTCAATCTCAAATGGATGTTGTAGATCTAGCAGTGCTAGTACTGGTGTTGTACTAATTTTCTATTTCAAGGTGTTGAAGGCTTTCTACTATTTTCCTCCCCACTGAAACACCTGTTTCAAACTTGTTAAAGCATGTAAAGGAGCTGCAATCAATGAAAAGTTAACAATAAACTTTTTCCAGGTTTGTGCTGCCTGTAGGAAACTCCTAACTTCTAAAGCAGATTTGGGTTTAAGCCAATTCACAATGACTTCAACCTTAGAGGGATCTATCTTCAATTCACCACCCCCTACAATATAACCCAAATAATTTAAAGATGTTTTGCCAAATTCACATTCGACAGTTTCACATAGAGATTTTCTCATTTAAAACATCTAAAGTCTACTTCACATGCTCTACATGTTCATCCCATGTCTTACTAAAAACAAGAATGCCATCTAAATACACTATTACAAAATCATCAATAAATGGTCTAAATACATCATTCATAACTCGCATAAATGTACCAGGAGCATTAGTTAAGCCAAAAGGCATAACCAACCATTCATAAAGTCCTTGCTTTGTCTTGAAAGCAGTCTTCCAGGCATCTTGTTCTGTGACTCTGATCTGATGATAGCCACTTCTTAAATCTAACTTAGAAAAGTAAATTGCTTCTTTCAATTGATCTAATAAATCATCTATTCGAGGAAGAGGATAACGACTCTTAATCATTATTTTATTTAGTGCTCTAAAATCAATACACATTCGCCATGAACCATCTTTCTTTCTCACCAGCATGGTTGTCGATCCACATGGTGATGTGCTTGGTCGTATAAACCCCTTATCAAGCAACTCCTATACCCGCTTCTTTATCTCTGCATTCTCTAAAGCTGATAACCTGTACATTCTAATGTTAGGTAGTGGAGCATCTTGCTATAAATGAATATCGTGTACTATCTCTTGCTTGGGAGGCAGACCTTTAGGTTCTTGAAATAGAATATCATACTCTAAAACAACTTTAACTAAATCAGCTTTCTGTTTAGGATCACAACCTTCAAATGCATTGGATTTTTTAGGATCCTTTGCTTTTACAACCATTAGTAAAAATTACTTACTTGAATTCAAAATTCTTTTCATCTACTCTAATTTTATGAGAGCATAGTTATCTTCAAGTGTATGAGCCCTTATAGTGTATTCTATTCCATCTTTAGTGAGTTGATACTTATTCTTAGCTCTATAGACAATAGCTTTTCTATCATATAAGTATGAACTTCCTAAAACAATACCACATATATCCAAAGGAATTATATCTAACTCAACCTCATCTAAAAACGTTGATCCAATAGCAAACCTAAGTTTACATTGTCTCGTGACTTGTAGCTTGGTTTTGTCACACACCCAACCTAATGAATATGGCTTCTTATGAGGCTTTGTTTCTAGTCCCAACTTCTTTACAATTTTTTCAGAAATCAAATATACTTGTGATCCACTATCAAATAAAGTATCAATCTTATTATGCTTGGAAATTACTCTAATATGAAATAGCTCATTTCTTTTCCTCTCATTACTTTCATTATCAACAGATTGTGAAGAATTACTTGTATATGCTTCAGAATCTTTACCTTTAATACCTATGGCTATAACTATTGTTTCATCACCTGAGTCTGACCCCAAGTCCTTCTAAATAGCAGTAACATTCTTTCTCTCCTTCCCCCTGAACTTGTTAGGCTTCAGTTCTGGATGCAAAGACCATCAGTGTTCCTCATTGTGTCCTTCTTTCTTACAATGAGTGCATGAAGTTTTATCCTTCTTTACAATGTTTGCTTTCCTCTCCTTCCATTTCAGTTTCTTCTTTTCCTTGTTCTTATTTATAGAATATTTAGATGATTTGCCAATCTCTGGGTTTACATCCTTACCTCTAGCCTCTAGATGTGTTGCTTGAACTGATACATCATCTAAGTTAGTGGGATTAAACATAAGTATATTATGTCTTAAATAACTATGAAGACCACCTATATACTTCAATAAAGTCTCAGGTGAGTCCAATGAAATACCTAGAGTTAAAGCTCTTTTCCTGAATTCCTGAGTATAACTCTGTACACTCTGCCCCTTCAATTGCCGAAGAGTTTGCCAACTCATCATTGCCTACTGCATCTAATCCAAAGGATAGAATTTATTTTTGATAGCAGAAACAAATTCATTCCAGGTAGAAATGATTTTACCATGTTTTTTAAGATCAGCTTATGTCTTGCCTTCCCACCATACCAATGTAGTTCCTCCTAGTCGAAGGCTAGGTAGCTGGATCTTCTTCCTTTCTGATTCAACGTTCTACACCCTGCAATATACATCAATTTGCCTTATCCAATTATCTAGCTTCTCTGCATTAAGTTCCCCATCATAAATTTGCAAATCAAACTTTACATCTAATTTGATTAAAGAAGTTTTCTTCTTCTTCTTTGAAGAGCTAGTTTGATGCAAAGAGGATGACTCTGGGGATGATGATGATGATGGAGGAGACAGTGGAGGGGGCATTCCTCCTTTTCCTTTGTCTTCTGGAGGTGCAAATAGAACATTTTCCTCTGCTCCTTTGTCTGGTTTAGGTGTTGAAGTGCTTTCACCTTGACCCTTCTTGAACTCCAGATACATCTCTTCCACCATAGCTCTTATGGTCATAAAACTATCTATAAACTAAGATTTTGATCCCAATGGAGCTTCTTCTGCCATTCTTCTCTGAGAAAAGACTCTTCCAATCTCTGGATTAGCCTCAACAAGTACTCCTTCTCCTCTTCTGAGCTTCAATCTAGTTAGCATTCAAATTCCTACACAAACTTGTCTAACCTTAACAAAAACCTTAAGCTCTGATACCACTTGATCTGAAATGCGATCTTAAATAGAAACTAAGGTATTACAGACTTATGTGCAGGAAATTCCTATATTACTTAGTGCAATGGATCGATAAGATTGTGAATAATATAGACAATCAACAGTTAAAATACATAAATAAACACATATCAACACAGCCAAATGATAAAGGAGTTCACCAGACTTCCTGGCTACATCTCCTGGTCCAAGCTTTCAGTGCGACCTCTAGATTATGTCTTCAAAACAAAGATTACAAGTGTGAACTCAAAAATTGAGTCTCAACACAACAATCAGTGGCAATACACAGAGTTTACACTTCAAAACAAACTGTCACAACCTCCAGACCCCCTAGATGGCTTCACAACCTCTCTGTCTCTGCTCTGCTCAGCTTTCTCCACCTCTGCATGATCAACTCCCTCTAGCTCTCTGGCTCTCAGGCTTTTTCAACCTCTCTATTCCCTTGTGTGTTTAACTTTTCTACGTTCATCGTGTTTTATAACACATTTTTGTTACAATAACGCTTAAAGCGTGGAAACTAATTTGTTTATATTAGAAACAGTTTGAACGAAAGGACTGGCGGGTGCAGGTGGTCCTGACCATCCAGCCTTTCCCTGGTGTTAATCCCGAAACAGATGAATTTTGATGGTTGTCATGCCTTGTCCACCAATAGCCCCTTTGACTGTTGATCTATGCTTCATTAATCCAACTACTGACGACCATTTCAGGTAGCCCACTTGCACAGGGATTACCCACCCGAAACAGTGGTTTCCTCTCTCCTGCGTCGTGCTACGTGTTAGCCAATGTATGGAGCCCGTCCAATACCGCTTACTACTTAAAGCCCGTCTGAAATACCATTTACCACGGAATTCAAATTTCTGTCGTTTTGGTTCATAATTCCTTCGGGTCTGTTGAAATACTTTGCGCCTGTATAAAGTCCTCCTCTTTGATTATTTGCAATGCAATAAAGAAAAAATCGCATATCGCATAGAATTTGGGCCTACAGGTTAGTTCTACCTTTGGTAACATTTGCGATGTGATTATGTAATCTCCACTGTTGGATCTGCACACCCGATCTAACGGCTCTCATTAAATCGCTAGATCGCTGATCGCACTTCCCAATGATCTATCTCCAATACGTTATGCTGGCTATCTCCGATGTGATATCGCCGATTCAATCCCAACCATTGATCTGGTGGATCCAATAGCTCTAATTCAATGATACCTCATTTCCCGCTTCTCTTGGATTTCTGCCATTCCTTGGTGTTTTTCTGTGCGTTCTCTATTTCCAATATTTGAAGACTTAGAGGTTTAAGATCCGTTTTGGATCACCAGATCAATGGAGGTCATCCTATCATAGGGAGTGCGATATATACAATGATCCATCCATTGATAGTACTACTATGGTCCCTAACCCCATTTGCCTGCTCATTGATCAGATGAGAGGTACTTCCCATGAGTCCCAGACTGCATGGGTAGGATGCCTCAATAGGAGAACTAGTCATCCTATCCACAGGAGAATGAATCATCCTATCCCACAGTCGCCACGGGAGAACTAATCATCCCGATCCACCAGAGAACTAATCACCTTGTTTCACAGTTTCCATGGGAGAACTAATCATTCTGGCCCACAGGAGAACTAATCATCATGTTCCACAGTTGCCACGGGAGAACTAATAATCTCAGCCCACAGAAGAACTAATCATCCTATTCCACAGTCACCAATGGGTATCACAGGGGAAGGTTGAACCTGTCATCCTATACATAGTGCACCACTAAGGGAGGGTGAGTCACCCTGTGATCGTATGTTGCTCCAATAAGTACCCCAAGCCCCCTAGAGCTCCCAAAGCTCAATGCATGTAACATCCAGGACCCTTATAAGAAGGTCTCTCAACAACTCCAAGTCGTTCAAGAAAGCCCCAGATTTGACCTTTCCCCGGGGCTTTGAAAAAGTTTCTGCGACCTGTACATCAGTCTTAATTCGATGGAGCCTCCTTGCTCATCAAAGTACCATATCCTAGATAATGAAATATATGATGTCTATCTACTGGAGAAATCATCGAATACGGGATTCCTCAATAATCGAATCCCCCCTCTAGTTTTCACAGAGAATCGCAGTGGTATTCATCATGTGTACAAACAACTCACTTAAGAGCTTCTGCAACCAGGCAGCTTCACACAAGATCATACTCATAGCTATGTATTTGGTCTCGGTGGTTCTGATAGCAACTAACTTCTGCTTCCTGCTCATCCATGATATCGAAGCAGAATCCAGAGAGAACGAACACTAAGAAGTGCTCTAGCGATCCTCCACACTGCCTACCCAGTTAGCATTCGAATAATCACACAGCTTCATATTTCCAGCAGTGTATCTCAATTCATGAGATATTGTGCCCTGAAGATATCTCAGAAAATTCTTGGCACCAATCCAATGAGGCTCAACCAAATATGAGCTCACCATTCTGACTGCAAAACATATATCTGGATAGAAGTTCACCAAGAACATCAATGAAAATGAGTTTATGAAACTCATAGGAATTTCCCAAATTTGGTTCGTCATCATCACCATATAATTTCTGAAAGTTAAGATCCTCGAGGTAGTCACGGGCTTACAGTTTTACCATTCCACATTCGGAATCCAACTCCCTCTTACTTCTGCAAATGAGAGGGTGTGCACCTGTCAGAAATAGGTCGTCCTCAGAAGATGCCATTATGAGAGGTCTATCATCCACAACCTTCGAGCAATGGTTTGGATCAGTTTCACTCCTAGTGAATCTCAGCTTCATCAGACAGCTATCAATCCTCTCATACTATGTCCAGGGTGTTTTGATTCAAGCCATAGAGGGATTTCTTCCACCTATATACATGAGATTCCCGATCATGTATCTCAAACTCCTTGGTTGTTCCAAACCTGTGGGCTTGCTACATAAGGGGAATGGTCCCCTTATAAGATTTTCCTTCTGTACATCTCAGACATGTACCTTCATGCTTTTCTTGAATTCAGGCATCTAAGTCACCATCTGAATCACATTGGGTAGGGCCCCATAAGTAGACATATGGTGCTATAAATGAGATGTGTCAACTGATATGGTCCCCAATGGACCATCCTACAACTTGATACAAATTGGCAACCCTGAAATCAAAAGAATCTTAGAAAGTTTCATTTTCAAACATGTACCTTTCCATAGATTAATTCCATCCTGTAACCTTTGACTTCCATTGCTGAAATGGACACCAGGTTCTTCTTGTGATCAGGTACATAAAAGAGATTCTGCAAATGAATCGAGTTACCCTCATTCAATTGCGGGGGAACATTCCCTACACCCTTTCTGAGATAGGTGGAATTGGCTCCAACTATAATCCCACGATTGTGTCCATCTCTACCAAATTAGAGAGGGCACCCTTCTAATTGATGAAGTGCCTTGAAGCACTATAATCGATAAGTCAAATTCCCAAAGAATCTGAAGGAGAGGGCCAATACAAGATAACGCTTCTTTATATTATGAGAAACAACATTTGATTCTTCATGCCTGGGGTTCCTTGCTTTCTTTGAAGAGTCGGCAGTTTCCTTAATGACCTGCATTACCTGTCATTCCTCTGACCATTGAAGATGTCCTTGGAATGCTTGTTATCATCATCAAGTGATGTGTCCCTGTCATTTCGACACTCCTTCGCATAATGTCCAAACTAGTTATTTGCTTTTCCTTCCACCCTGAGATCCGGTCTTCCCAATGAAGTGATCTTTAGGTAGGCCATATTTTGCTATGCCATTCTGATAATATTCTTTGCTTCGATTTCACCCTCGATGAATTTGAAGAGGGTTGAGAAACCCATTGATCCTTTTGTCCTTTCCCAATTGTCTTCGGTGATTTCTCTTTCACTCTTGCTTGGGCATTATCTTCACCTCAGCTCTAATTCCATGTTAATTTTAGGTATGTTCTATGCTTAGAGAAATTTATTTCAATTTTCACAGTTAGTTTAATACTTTTCTAGATTAGCAATCGCATCAACGTTAAAGTAAACTGCGGATAGAACATAAACATAAATTGCAGAAGACAAGCCAAGACAAGAGGACACAAGATGTGGTGCTGGCCAAGGACAAACCCCAATGTGGGGAAACCCTCGATCAATTCTTCTTCTATGTTCTTCAATAGTTCAGTGGAGAGAGAGAGAGAGAGCGAGAGAGAGAGAGAGAGAGTACATTTACAACATAAGTCAACACTTTGACTTTCTAGATAAGAGAATAGATCATCTCTACTTGAGATCAGTTGAAGACATGCTACTTCAACTGATTCTCCAAAATGACTCCTTCACCTATCATTGTGCTGCATCTCGTCCATGTGTTGCACCTCATTGTGCTACACCATCTTGCACCCATCATTACTATGCTGCATCTCATCATGCTTTACCAATCATGACTGTACCCATCACTGTACTGCATCATGTACCATTTTTGTCCCAATGTTCTCACTGCACCATGCTTGCCACCATGTGCATGTTGTACCTTGCTTAACATACTGCTATCCCAATGTGCTTACTACACCATGCTTGCCATGTTGTCCCATTGCGTTTGTAGCACTGTGCTTACTGTTGTCCCATTGTAGCATTGTTGTGCCATGCTATTGTCCTAATGTGTTTGCAACACCATGTACTTGCTACACCAACTACCATTGTTGTTATCATGTTTCCCATGCATCTTGCTGCACTATCACTATGTCTATTAGTATGCATTCAAACTTCATGGGTCACCTTGTTGTCACATCTTATCATGGATTGTATTGGTTCATAGTTAAGGATCTTTGTTTTTTATGTAGGATGGAAGATGGGACAACCTTCATCATGGGCCATCAAGACAGATCCAACATCCCTCATACATAGGCAGCAACATCCATGCTTTTCCAACCTTGTTTGTTGTTGACTGTTAGTGACAGACTGATTAGGGCACATACCTGTGGCCTTAATCTTCTCCAAGCTACCCCAAACAAACCTTGGAAGACTGTGGCTTGTTGAAGGTGAATTCCTCCCTTACTAGGTTGCTACCTTAGGGCATATGACAACAAAACAACCCACACTATTTCTTTTCTGTGGTGGTATGGATTGTGGCCTACCACACATCCTTGTTGTAGCATACAACCTCCTCCAAATGTCTCGAAATAGCCAGCGTTTTACTCTTCTTCTACTTTGCATAGCAGCCTATTTCAGCCCTAGTTTTAGCCTTAAGACTCACTAAACTCAGCCTCCTGTAGTAGCCCTCTTCCATGTTATTCCTTAACTCTTTCTATTTGTGGTTAGGGTTTGTATTTGGCCTCCTCCTTGACTGCGTCTAGGGCATAGCTTGCGGCACTTGCTAGACTATAGCTAGGGTTTGTGGAGACCTTCTCTAGACAGCGTATAGGTTTTCCTTAGACAACCTATAGAAGGCTTCTCCTAGTAGTGTGGATAAACCCTCCTTCCAACACTCAGTCACTTGGAGCTGACCTCGAACATCCTTCAACCCCTCGCTGGCATATCTTCCTTGCTATGGCTAGGGAAACCTCCTTTCCTCCAATGTCTAGGGCTTCCTCTCCTAGATTTCTCTTCCACTAAAACCCAAAGCGAGTGGAGAGAAATCAAGAGAGAAGTGTGTTCTCAATTGATTCAAGGCACCTTTATTTATACTAAAACCTTGAGCACAAGTGGGGTATATTCAGTTGTTGTTCGACCTTGACAAATTGCCCATAACACAAATAAATTCATATCTCCATGAATACTTATCGGAATCGGATAATCTTTAGATCAATCCTACACCTCTCGATGAGAGGGATCCAAGAAAAATATCAGCTACCATTAATTAGATTACCCACATGGAGTTTGGCCCTAGTTGCCAATTTTAACAAACCCTAAAGGCATCCAAAGAGGATCTAATGATCCTCCTACTTTAGGTTGGAGACTGACTCTCTCTAGCCACAAGGGGTATTCCCTATATTTAATATTATTTATATGGATTTTCTATAATAAAAAATAAATATAACCATATTATACATAAAATTATGTTCAATAAGAAAATATAGTTGTAAGGCTTCTAACATGTAAAACTTATTAAATAAATAAATCATCAATGAAAAAAATGAAAATTCTAAATATGCATCATGATCCATATGTAACACGATGGTTAGAAATGAAATTAAAACTAAAATAACAACAAAAGGGAAATAAGAAAAGTTAAAAACATCATGGTGTATATATATCCAATTGAAATGTACAGTAAAATCTTACGATATCATGTATCTATATCATTTCAGTCTGCAACAAATAAATCAGAATTTTGGCTTAAATCTTTTCAAATAGTATATATTTAATAAATATTAAATCAAATTTTGTATGAAGGGTTTACAATGTGATTATGTCATATCATCATTAAACGTTCATGCATGTTAGTAAAAGAAGATAAAGTAAAGAACAACAAAGTAATATAAATAAGAAAAATAAAATAAAATTGGTGTATTAGTATTCAAATGAAATGTGCTAGGAAATCATAGATATCATGTATCAGTATAATCCCCACATGCGACATGTCACTCAAATTATGATTTAAACCCTCTAAATAATATATATTTAAGAAGCATTAAATCAAATATGTATGAAAGATTAAATTTATGATTATGTCAAATCATAAACGATTCATGTTTACTAGTAAATACGAATATAAAATAAACAAGAACACATAAAATAAAACACAACGAATCGTAATAGCATATATTTAAATCTCACTGTCATATGAAGTAGGCCAATGGAGCATGTTCATTATGCCTTCAAACAATAAGGTTTCATGTCCAAAGTCTACCATCCCCCCATCATCTAATGATTTTTTACAAACTTTTTATCTTTATGGGAGTTGGTTTCCATTCCATTTCCATAACCTCTCGTAATAAAAGCCTTAATATTAACATTAATTACAATAATTATTTCTCCTTAAATCCACATAGTTTAACAAAATATATTATCCCTTTATTGAATTATCTATGCTCAATTATTTAATCTCTTTCAAATTGATTTTATTTTTAACCCTTCTTTAGTTTCTACTCGCTCCCTCATTTCCTCTATATTATGCTCCTCCATTATTCGCTTAGATAACTAAATCCATCTACAATTAGTACTCCCTGGATCATACATAAAAAATGAGGATTAGTTTCATAAAATTCACATGATGATTTCAAATAAAAATAAAAATAAAATAAAAAATTAGTTGTTTACTTCATTTTCTTACCTAGCTACATCACCATTTTCCTGAAATACCTTTGGAAGAATTTTTTCTAGGCAAATATATACACTTTAACTTCCTCTCTTTATGATAATTAGGTTATTTTCTATTTGAGAGAAAAATTTTATTTTAGCACATGTAAAATTATATGGAATTCATGCTTATGTTAATGTCATATTTTAAATTAATTCATATATGTTAAAATCCTAAAAGAGTGGAAATCTCTAGAAAAATAGGAATAGATGTAGTGTGTAATTTTAATATAAGTTATTTTCCATATTTATCAAACCAATTTAAAAGAGAGAGAAAGTTTAGGAGGATAAAGAGGGATGATTAATTTTAGTATCAGGTGGAGAGCTATGAGGGAGTGGCAATGTGATTTAAGAGTCTAATATATCTAAGGGTTGATAATTAATGAGATTAACGACAATAAAACATATGCGATAGAAATATGTATGTGTATTAATTATTGTTTTGAATCCCAATAATATTTCCTACATGATAATGCCTTAAAAGAAGGAAATAGTCATATCCTTAGCTTAAATGATTGATTATTATCATTATATAAAAATAATTATGTTTCAAAATAGAATTCACTTTAGGTGATCTTTAAGAATTTAACCCCATGTATTTACTTTCTATCCCTATCCCCTTATTATGGTGTTTTATGGATAACGAAAAATAATTTCGAGATACATAACAAAGCCAGTACTAACAGGACAAAGGTTCATGTGAGATAGAATTTATAGAGGTAGTCAAGTTTTTAAAGAGGGTGAGATTGGGCTACAACATTAGGCCTCTCCATTTCAACACATCCATTTAATGCTTACTTAGTTTTATACACCCATTTACCTTTGATAAGTTTTCTTCCTTTTGGAAGAGGTTCAAGTTGCCAAGTATGGTTCACCATCAAGTATTGATGTTCTTCATTTATTGTTGTATGAAAATATGGACGACCTAAAGCATCTACATATGTTTTTGGATCATGAGTCTTTGAAAATTGAGCCAAAAGAGAAGAGGCTCATCGAAATTGTGAACAAATATATAAAATCACTGACAAGATCACCAACTACTTCTCATGTTTAGTGGACTCATCTAGGAAGTTTGGATACTAATGTAGGTTCATGTTCAATGGACTCATATGGAGGAAGGTGATCAAGAGGAGGTAGATTTTCATCCTCACTGTCATCATCTAAAAAAAAAAACCAAAATAGCAACAAAATATGGCATAAACATCAAAGATGACTCACAAGTCGAAGATGGCACAAACCTTGAATTAGGATCGTGAACTAAGAGATTTTCATCCAATTTAATCTCTTCTAATAATTATTTCATGGGAATGAGGTCGAATAAGTCCATAATAGGGAAAAATTTAGGGGGAAATGTTTTCAAGTAGGCTAAGTTTTCATGTTTAAAAAAAATGATTTGCTAATTTCCATTTTTTATGAAAATGATACGCCCAAATTTTATAGTATAGAATTATTTTACCATAAAAATTGCTAAAAAATTATAGATTCTATATAAAATCATTATAAATTTGAATAGTTTTATAAAAATATAGCCAAATATTTTACAATTTTCATATTGGGTACAAGTAAGATTTTCTAAGATTTCTAAACTTTGAGATAAATTTTCATCCTTAAAATTTGTGTTGCTCCTTAATCGAAAGATTTTGAAGAAGGCTTGAGATATATTAAATAAATAGGCTATTTAAAAATTAACTTTAGATGTGAAAATTATTCCCTTTAATAAAGTGAATTAACAATAGAAAAGAGCCAAAAATCATGTAGAAGTTGGGCCATGTAGTTATGGATGTTGTTGAGAAACAAAAAAGTTATTTTCCCACACTAGATTTACCTATAAGCTCACTTTTACAAAAAAAATACTTTATGAATATATGGTTTGCAATAAGGTTATGAAATATCTTAAGGATTCGTAAACCATTTTTCAAAAAGTAACTTAAAAAAAAAGGACTTGAACTCAATACCTCCCACTAAATAAAACAACCTTCAGCCAAGTGAGATCGTGCAAAACACATAAAAATACTAATGAAGGATGATGGAGGTGTTGTTGTGGCTTTATCTCTGAGTCCGTACATACCAAAAAGTCATGTTCATCCAAAAATAATCAACAATTTGAAAAATAATTTTGAAAATCAACACTAGTGGGGGTAGACCTCAATTAGGTTACTTAGAAAATACACATCTTCTCTTTGTTTCTAACTTCCCAAGATGGCGTAGAGTGCATAACAAAGAACATTCATAGTATGAAAACACTATTTGCTCCATTTATTATTTTATGAGATCATAGAGAGTGCATGGAAAAGAGCATATGTAGATAAGAAAGAGAGGCAACTCTGGAATAAAAATAGAAAAAAATAAATATGAACTTTGTTAATATTTAAAAAAAAAATGGTATATTCAAATTTTCTACCTCTAAATTTGTTGAAAAATTCAACGCCTTGGCAAATGAACAATGTTTTGTATGGAATGAAAGACATTCTTCTTTGAAAGTGGCACTCCAAGCACAATGGAATGATCTACTTAGGCAAAAGATGTATGGAAATAATATAACTAAAAAATGCAGCAACACAAGCTCAAGATCTCAATCAACAACAAGAGAAACTCTTCAAATGGGATATTTTACCATGTTTGGGAAAACATGGTATTCCATATAGGATAAACACCTTAAATAAACACTTACAACTATATCAATGATCATAATGCTATTATTTTTTATATGGTTAAAACCTTAAAGGAGGGAAACAATCCACAACCCCAACCAACATAGCCAGTTGAGGAATTTTTATTAATGCAAAAGATAATGTGTACAAAAGAGTTTTTCACAATCAATCATTGTTAATGATCATCCATGCTCTTTAAATAAAGATCATGGAAAAATTGGGTATCATGTCATAGATGAAGAGCCATTAATATCAAGGAGAATATGAGTCACTAGATTATGCTATGTCTAGAACATATCATGACCATTGGATTACAATGCAATCAATGCACACCATAGAAACACAGTTTTACCTAAAGACACATTAGACCAAGTTGAAATGAACTAACTCCTAAGTTCCTAAATATCCTAACAATATGTTATGATTTTATTTTCCACCATATGTTACACAAACATGTTATGAAATGTTATGAATCTAAAATTCACTTCAACCAATGTATTTGCTCATAAAAGACTTGAGCACTCTTCTTCCTAGTAAAAGGGTGGTTGTTTGCACTCTCCTCATAACATAGATGTGATAAATCATGAGTTTATTAGACAAAACCCATAGCCATCCCTTAGAGATTTGAAAAATGAAAAGTTACAAAGAGATCAACAAGCAATGAATTGGTAAAATCTCAAAGCATGCTTTAAATTTGTGCATGGCTTGCATTCACTCAAATCACATGCTATGAAGTGTATTTTTAGCTCCTCGAGAATCTATAAGAAAGAGGAAAACCTAAGGGGTAAAAAATAAAAGAAAAGGAATTCTTATGCTATTGAATTAGAGTAACAATCCTTGGTCTATAGTTTGTTGCAACAGTTTAGTATTGGAAATCAATACTAGTTTAAATAGGGCTTCGGTGGGAGTAATATTAGCTATCTTACCATGATATGGTTTTGGATCATACTTATTCAATAGAGGCAAGGTTGTGGCTAAGAAAAAATACCATGAGTATTGGAGTTAGGAGTACAACAATAGTTCCCAAGGGTAATCACCTTGTTTGTAACTTTTCATTAGTAAATATAAATCTACATTCTTTCCCCTCCAAATATTTATATTATGGATCTTTATTATATATTTAAGGTGATTTCTTTTTACCTGAGTAAGCTTGAGTTAATAGATTAGTGCCTTGTTCATGGTAGATTTCATTTAGTGGAATATTTATCTAGGTGGATCTCTAGACACCAGTGGCATGGAAAGGGCTCAAAATTCAAAGTGGAGGAAAGACGATTAATTTGACACTAGATTGAAGTGCTTGTCACCTGATTCCAATGGTGCGAATAACACTCCAATCCGAGTCTGGATGAGGAAGATAGAGGCAGTCAAAGTTTTGGTTGACTTTTGCTTACTAGGCAGGCTTAATGGAGACACAATTTGGAAGTTTTCTGGCAAACAGAATCTAGCCAACTCCGGCTAGATTCTGAGTGAAATTTTTGCCTCGTTAAAATGTCTCCTTCAGTCCAAAATCCAGATTTTTACAAACTGCCATATTGTTTTTTTATAACAAAAATTGTTAAAAAAAAGGGGTGGCCTACACCACCCCAATCCATAACATATGTAATATTATGGAGGGGCGTTCCACTACCCCCAGCACCTCCCCCATACCACGGAACCACAGTTACAACTGCGCAAAAGAGAGGGTGGTGGGCCGACCCTTGGGGCACGGACCCAACCCCCATTAAAACAAACACCCCCATGATTAAAGGGATACAGGCCTCGTTGGAGCTGGCGACAAGTGAGGTGGGCATGCCACCCAAGGCAGGCCCAACCCGACCCTTTTTTTTTTAATTTAGGATTTGGTTATGTAAAATGGGAGGAGGCAGGGTTTGACCGCCTGAGCTCCTCCATAACAGGCAGATCCATAACCACTCCATCAACAGACAATTTGTAAACTCCACCCACTTTTTGATATTTAAACTCAGTCATCAGTGCGCTTAGGCAGAGGAGGAGTGCGCATGTATTTTGAGGCAGGTTATTTTTCAAGTGGCGAAACCATGAGCAGTGCAGAGAGAGGGGTAGAACCATGATTTGAGCAGTTTCTCTAGGGGGCATATTTTCACTTTGTCAGATTTTGACAAATTTTATATGGTTTCAGCATTTCTTGATGCCACGAACGCAATGGTGCTGTCTATTTCTCCAACAGAGTTCTACATTTTTCAGCCATTTTTCAGTATGGAGGTATAAGACTCCTTTTTTGTAATTGATGCTTATACTCTTCTTTCTCATGCCACCTATTGAATGAAGGCCTCCCCATTGATCGAGCAGGGTCCAGAGACGTAGTCCAAATCAGATAAACTCTGTTATCAAGTTTCTTGTTTTCTTTCATGCTTTATGTGTTTCTCCTCTTCTCTCATGTGCACATTAAATTTCTATGTTGAAGCTACAATTTATGCATGTAATTCTTTAAAACATCTATAAGCAAAAGATCTTGTATCAAGTGGTATTAGAGTAGGTATTTGTAGATGTGAATTGCATGTTTGTATGCTAACAAGAAACAGGCTCCAAAGAGGTGAAGGGAAACTAAATTCTTTCGATCCATAAGCGGGGCGTGCACATCGAAGGAGAAACATGGCAGATGAAGAGGCTCATCATGAAGAGGAGTGAAATTTTCGTAAAACCTTCTATACAATGGGAGAAAATATCCGTCAGTTGCTTTCAAGGCTGGAGAAAGTAGAAGAGAAAAATCTAGAAGAACAAGGTTCATTGCATGGAAATGATGGAGAAGAACCCCCTCGTTCTCCTTCCACGAGTGAAATTTCTTCTTCCTCTCATCACCATCATCATAGAAATTCAAGGGATGCATCTAAGAAACCTTTCTTTAAATTAGATGTCAAATTTGATCTTCCCATGTTTAAGTGTGAAAGTAATGCAGAAAACCTTAATAATTGGATTAGGCAGATTGAAATCTACTGCAGGATTTAGCAGGTCGAAGAGGATGAGGCCAAGATTCAGCTAGCCTCTCTTTAGCTAAGTAGCACCACTCTCGTCTGGTGGGAGAGAAAATTTCGAAGCAGTAAGAGTGTTGGTAATATTCTTTCGTCATGACCTAGTTTCATTTCTGCATTAAAGGAACAATTTTGTCCCTTGGGTTATAAGGAAAAAACCTTAATGGATTGGAAATGCTTAAGGCAAGGTAGAGGTCAGGATGTTCAAAGCTTTACAGAGGAGTTTAGAAAACAAGCACTTAATTTTGGCATTGCACTTGACTCACCTGAAGTAGTAACGAAGTATATTGGACCATTACATAGTTACCTTAGACATTCATTATTATTTTTTGAACCAATTACTATTCACTTGGCCAGTGTAAAGGCCATCCATCTTGAGAACAGGGGCAAAAATGAAAGAGATGATCATTTCAAGAAACCACCTTTCAAACCTCCAAATGGCAAACCCAAAGTGAAAGGAAAAGGAAAGGAGAATAGGACAACATCAACCAAGAAAGATGAAAGAGAAAGGCCTTATTGCACTGACTACAAAAAGGAAGGTCATGACGATGATCATTGTTGGAAACTGTACCTAGAAAAGAGACCAAAGAAGTATGGAGGAAAAGGCAAGCAGAAGACAGTGGAAACTGTGCAACAAGACCTTGGATCCGATTCTGGAGATGAAACATTGGTCACAACAATAGGAACGAAAGTTACTCTTACACCTCATGTTAATTATGAATCACATGAAGGCACTAGTTCAATAGATGAGTCTCTTCCTAATGAAGGAAAGAGAATTGAGCTATTTCATATTAAAATTATCATAAATCATACAAAAGTGGAAACTCTGTTTGATACCAGATCCCAAGAAAACTTAATTTCGGAGTCGTTGGTAAAAAAGATAGGCTTAGAAACCAAACCACATCCAAAAACTTACCCACTTGGATGGATACATGATAAATAAAAACTGAATGTAACTAAGCAGTTGAAGGTTAAATTTGTGATCGCTTCTAAGTTAGTGGATAAGGTAAAACTTGATGTGATACCATTGGATATTTGTGGCATGGTGTTAGGGAGTCCATATCTATATGATAGAAAGGCAATCTTCTCTCCCATCATGAAAACAAATACCAAATCACAAAAGATGGGGTAGAATATATTGTAAGGGCTCATCAAACTAAAATCAATGCCAGCCTTGTAAGTGCAGGACAAATGAAGAGGTTGGTGAATTCCAGTAAGGGTTGCATGCTGATGGTTGTAAGGGGGGAAGATGTCAAATTATCTGATGCTTTCCAGGGTTGTGATCATGTGCATAAAAAGGAATTATGTGAATTAATTGCTAACTATGATGAGATGTTTTAGGAACTAAGGGGATTACCTCCGAAGAGGGAAATCCAACATGAGATCCATTTGTAGCATGATGCTCCTTTACCAAATATTGTCATGTACAGGATGTCAACCATTGAGATGGAGGAGATCAAAAAGTAGGTGCAGGAACTATTGAACCAAGGGGTCATCAGACCGAGCACTTATCCATGCAGCTCATCGATTCTCTTAGTGTCAAAGAAAGATGACACATGAAGGATTTGCGTGGATTATCAAGCACTAAGAAAAATCACGGTGAAAAATCGTTACCCTCTTCCACGTGTAGATGTTTTATTAGATCAGTTAAAGAATTATATCTATTTCACCAAATCAGATTTGTGTAGTGGTTATCACTAGGTCTGAATTGCAAAGAAGGATGTGTGGAAAACCATCTTCAAGACCAAACAGGGGTTGTTTGAATGGATGGTGATGCCATTCGGACTTTGCAATGCTCCAGCCACTTTCATGAGGGTCATGAATGATCTCTTTAGGCCTTTCATTGATGAATTTGTTCTTGTATATCTAGATGATATTCCTATCTTTAGTAAAAGTTGGAATGAACATGTATGCCATGTGAAGAAAGTGCTTGATGTATTGAAAAAAGAAAAAATCTATGTAAAATTGTCATAGTGTGAGTTTGGGAAAACCTCTTTGGTTTACCTAGGTCATATTGTTGGTCATGGTCAGCTAAAAATTGATCCTTCTAAAGTTGAAGAAATTGTAAATTGGCCTAAGCCTACTAGTGCAACTGAGGTTGCAAGCTTTTTGGGTGCAGTACAATATTGGAGGAGATTTATTGCCAATTTCTCTATTATTGCAGCACCTTTACACACATTGAAAAGTGTAAAGCAAGTCTTTCAATGGGGAGGAAAGCAGCAGAAGTCCTTCGAAACTCTGAAAGAAAATATTAGCACCGCACTGGTCTTGGCCTTACCAGATCTCCATAGCCATTCGAGAAAAGAGACACCAATGTATATGCCATGGGAGTTGTAATGATGCAACAAAAGAAGTTGATATGTTACCATTCAGAGAAGTTATCTCAGGCTATGATAAACTATCCCACTTATGACAAGGAGTTATATGCCTTGGTTCAGAGTGTGAAAAAGTGGAAACACTACCTAATCGGCAAGGAGACCATCATCCATATGGATCATCAGCCCTTGTATTATCTTCAGTCACAAACCAAGTTGCAGCAATCTCGTCATTTTAGGTGGATGGGTTTTCTTTAGAAATTTCATCTGGTAATAAAGTATAAGAAGGGCACTAGCAACAAAGTGGTCGATATGCTATCTCGCCCTCCTATTTTTGCTTCTGTTATTTTGCATAATGCTTCATTATCTTTTGAAAGTTATGCTGAACAATATGCTAATGATGATGACTTTAAGTAGATTTATGCAAAACTAACCCATGGTTCACAGGTGGACAACTATCACTTGTAGGGGAAACTATTGTATCACCTTGGTAAATTATGCATACCCACAGGAGAAAGGGTACATGTAATCCAGGAGGCCCACACCTCCCTTGTGTCTAGTCATTTTGGTGTTGAAAAAACTTTGTGTCATGTACAAAGATTTTGTTTTTGGCCTCATATGAAGAACATTGTGACTCTGTATGTAAAGGGATGTGGGACATGTTCTGTTTGAAAGCCCTCTAATAGAAAACTTGGGCTCTACACACCACTCCTTGTTTTGAGTCATCCATGGGAAAGTGTGTCGATGGATTTTGTAGGAGGTTTGTCATTGTCTTGAAAAAGTCACGACTATTTGTATGTCATCATTGACCATTTTAGTAAGATGTGTATTTTAATTCCTTGTAAAAGGTAGATCACTGCAGAGCAGACTGCTTATCTTTTCTTTCAGCATGTTTGGGTCCATTTTGGGTTGCCCACTTTGATTGTGTCAGATCGGGACTCTCGTTTTCTCAGAGAGTTTTGGACCATCTTGTGGAAGATGGTGGACACCAATTTGAAAAGAAGCACAACATTTCATCCACAGTCTGACGAACAGATAGAGGTTTTCAACCGCACCGTGGTACACTTGTTGCGAGGCTATTATGGGAAACATCCTAAGTTGTGGGATGATCATATTCCATATGTGCAACATACCTACAACTGAGCAATGCACTCATCTATGCATCATTCACCATTTGAGACATGTTTTGGATACCTGCCAAAAGACCCTTTTGATATGGTCTTTGGAAGGGAAGACTCCAGTAGACGTGATGACAGGGACAAAGCACAACGGTTCATTCAACGGATCCAGTTAATTCACCAAGAAGTACAGGAGAAATTGGAGAAAATTCAAGCCCAATAGAAGGCTCGACATGAAAAACACTTAGTCGGCCATCAATTTCAAGTGGGTGACAAAGTGTGGTTCCATATCGGCAAGGACAGGATGAAGGGAGAAGGGAAGAAGTTGTGACCAATCTGGCATGGTCCATTCACCATCTTGGAGAAGATTGGAAACAATGCCTTCTATCTAGATTTGCTGACATATATGCAAATGTACTCTGTAGTGAATGTGGAAAACTTAAAGCTATATGAGCCACCATTGGTTATGGTCACCGAAGAGGTGGGCACAGTTCCTACAGTGGATGAATTTGCACTAGAGTATCTCGATGAGTTACCAGAAGATATCATCCTTAACATAAGAACCAGGACTTCACGATGGGAAGATGTGGAATACCTTCGAGTTGGTTTCAAATGGATGCACCCTAGCAAGGCAAAATAGTTGGAAAAAGAAAGAGTGAGGGAACAATTCCCTCACTTGCCAATTGACTGATAAAACTTTTGGCTGTCCAAAAGCTCCTCAATGGAGAGGATTGATCGAGGTGGATCTCTAGACACCTGTGGCATGGAAAAGGATCAAAATTTAAAGTGGCGAAAAGACTATTAACTTGACATGAGATCGAAGTACTCGTTGCCCTAATTCTAATGGTGCAAATGACACTCCAATCCGAGTCCGTATGAGGAAGATAAAGGCAATCAAAGTTTTGGTTGAGTTTTGTTAACTGGGTAGGCTTGATTGAGGCACAATTTGGAATTTTCTGGCGGACAGAATCTGGCCAACTCCGGTTGGATTCCGGGCGAAACTGTCGCCTTGTTAAAATGTCTCCTTTAATCCAAAATCCGGATTTTTAAAAACTGCCATATTGTTTTTTTATAGCAAAAAAATGATTAAAAAAGGGGTGGCGGGCCACCAACCCCACCACCCCAATTTGTAACATATCTAATATTATGGATAGGTGGGCCACTACCCCCAACCGCTCCTCCCATACCACGGAATCGTCGTTACAACCGCGTAAAAGAGAGGGTGGTGGGTCGGCCCTTGGGCCACAGACCTAACCCCCATTAAAACAAACATCACCATGATTAAAGGGAGATAGACCCTATTGGAGCCGGCGATAGGTGAGGTGGGCGGGCCCAGTGATCCAGGTGGATTTTGGTGGCCACCCACCTATCCCACTTGGACCCCCGCAACTGTTTCTTTCATTTTTTTTCAGTTTCCGTAATTGTAGCACAATTTACTATTTTTAGTAGTTTTTCAGGTCCTGAACTTCTAGAGTCGTTTTGAGGCCCTAAACGACATCTTTTGGGAAATATGGGAGCAACATGGGTCCATAGACTGATATTTCTCTTCCCAAAGTTGTAGCGCTCGGATAGATCTTTCTAACGAGCTATTGTATGCGTCAAACAGAGATCGTATGCCAAAGTTACAACCTTATGAATTTGATGTACCAACTTACCCAAAACGGGGCCCACAATTTGGTGTTTCATCTTCTAGGGTTAGGTTTTGGAATGTGAAGGGTTTTCCATTATTTCTCAACAATAAATAGGCCTTCAAGCCTCATTGTAACACAGTTTAGAGGCACGTAGCCACCACATCTCTTCTCAGAGATAAGCTACCAACGCCCTAGCTGGTTTATTTCCATTTCTGTTTGTAAGCATATTTCAGTATTTTACATTAATGAAATGAAGTATTATTTCCACTGCATCTCTATGTTTATGGTTATCTCTATAATTTGTTGCGTTCCTGTTTAAATCTGGATCACCCAGTGTGACCCTTTTTTTTTTAAATTTAGGATTTGGTTATATAAAATGGGAGGGGGCGGGATTTGACCACTCAACCTCCTCCATAACAGGTGGATCCATAACCACTCCATCAATGGACAGTTTGTAAACTCCGCCCACTTTTTGATATTTAAACTCAGTCATCAGTGCACCCAGGCATAGGAGGAGCATGCACGTATTTCGAGGCAGGTTATTTTGCAGGTGGTGGAACCATGAGCAGTGTAGAGAGAGGGGTGGAACCATGATCTGAGAAATTTCTCCAAGGGGCCAGATTTTCACTTTGTCAAATTTTGACAAATTTTATATGGTTTCAGCATTTCTCGATGCCACGAATGCAATGGTGTTGTCCATTTCTCCAACAGAGTTCTGCATTTTT
This sequence comes from Pinus tabuliformis, assembly GCA_031772625.1. Classification (NCBI taxonomy): domain Eukaryota; kingdom Viridiplantae; phylum Streptophyta; class Pinopsida; order Pinales; family Pinaceae; genus Pinus; species Pinus tabuliformis. The sequence continues at coordinate 52,272,399 of CM062819.1, forward strand.
CGGCCATTTTTCAGTATGGAGGTATAAGACTCCTTTTTTGTAATTGATGCTTGTACTCTTCTTTCTCATGCCACTTAATGAATGAAGGCCTCCCCATTTATCGAGCAGGGCCTGGAGACATAGTCCAGATCGGATGAACTCCGTTATCAAGTTTCTTGTATTCTTTCATGCTTTATGTTTTTCTCCTCTTCGCTCATGTGCACGTTAAATTTCTATGTTTAAGCTACAATTTATGCATGCAATTCTTTAAAACATCTATAAGAAAAATATATTGGATCAAATATAAAGGAATGAGGAAGGTTGTACTTATTTTATGATTGTGTAGGTCATTTGGTGAAGTAGATCATTGGAGTTGGAGCTACTGAAATTCATTGGATATGTTGGAAAACCAATAAGATTTAGGAATATCCTACCTTCCCTCTCTCATTTACATATGAAATTACATGATTAGACTTAGGTGAAAGAGATATGTTGTCTATCCTTTGTGTCTATCTTTGGATCAAACCCATCCAATGACGGTGTTTGCTTAATCCTAGGTGAATTTCCCTAAAACATGCAGGTACAAAAAAATTACAATAATTCTACATAATCATGTTCGTGGTTGATCACTTTTCCAAATATGCTCATTTTTGTTCTCTCCAACATCCCTTCAGTGACTATATTGTCACTCAACTATTCGTGGATAATATCCCGAAATTCTATGGTACTTTGCACTCAAATGTGATAGATAATGATTGCACCGTCACTAGTAATTTCTGGCAAGAGTTGTTTTAGCTTCAAGGCACTCAACTAAACTCCAACACAACATATCACCCCCAAATTGATGGTTAGGCTAATGTTTTATTTTTGTATATATGATAAGGTTAATGTTATCTACAAGTTCTTAGAAGTATATTTGAGGTGTAATATTTTAGAGACAATACAAAGGGTTTAGTGGTTGCATCTAATTAGAATGGTGGTATAATACAACTTATCATGGTGTCACTTGAATGATTTCCTTTGAGGCTATCTATGTCCAAAATTCCCAATCAATACCATCCTACTTACCAAGAGTCTCTCATGTACATGAGGTTAAAAAAACACTCACAACTTGACTAGGCATTCACCACACTCTAAAAGATAACTTTTCCTTGGCTCAAAACTAGATGTAGTAGGATGATAACATCATTCCAAATTTTATTTTGATGAAAGGGATCAAGTTTTCCCTCATGTACATCATTATAATTAGGCCTCACTCAAAGAAAACTAGAATGAGTAGCTTTCTCCCAAGTTTTATGGCCCCTATAACGTCCTCAAATGTATTGGGCCAATGACTTACAAATTGAAGCTTCCTAGCCTCTCTAAAATTCATCTAATTTTTCATGTATCTTGCATAAAAAAATCAGTAAGTTTTAGTTCTCATATTCAAACTTGCCTTCTAAAATTGGATGAAGAAAGTTCCATTCGGTTGTAGCTAAAGGTTGTCCTTGAAAAAACCAATTGGTGTCTTCACCAACTCACTATACAAGAAGTTCTAATATAGTGGAAGGATACACAATCCAAGGATATTGCATGGGAACTAGTAGAAATATTTCATTAATTTCTTCATCTCCAACATTAAGAACAATGTTACTTTATAAGAGGGAGGGCATGTTAGGGTCCTAGCCTAAATCCCTTAAGTAAAAAGAAAATTGTTATGTATGAAGATCATCTCTATTAAATAAATCTCTATTAAATAAGTCTCATATATAAGATACAATGTGAAATTTATTAGTGTAAAAAAACTTACTAAAAAGTTTTTCGATTAGAAAATTCCTAGCAAGATAGATATAAACCATATAATGAAGTAAAAACAAGATAATGATATGTTTTGTAAAACATATTGTCATTGGAACTATGCTCATTTAAAAATTACACCTTAAAGAAAAAAAAATGAATATTGCTCGCATCAATACAAATATTATTATGTGTGATACTTTAGTTCGTTCACCATTACCTATTATTTTTATTAATTTTCCTTTATGCTCAAAATCTTACAATGTTTTCTTTAAATACATAAGAATTTGAAGGAATTTCTAAGAACATCCGTACTTCCTACAACCAGCCATCCATCCATGTGCACAAACAAACGAACCAATGTGAAGGAACAATATCTTCTTATGGTATTCCACTCGATCATGATATATTTATATATTATTCAATTTATTTATTATAATAATTTATTGTTAGAGTTAATGTTTTTATGTGTTTCAATTTATGGTATATGGAGGGGTAGTTGTATTAAAATTTGTAAATATCATTGGGTTTACTATATTGAAGATTATAACTTTTTTGAATGTGTTTAAATCATAATACGTCAAGAAACCATTTCTTTATAATTATAAAAATGTTAAAATAAAAATATGTAAAATAATTAGTGCATTAAAAATATATTATAATGTTGGTGCTTTTATATTACAAAATAGTTTTATAAAAAATATAAAATATATTATATTTTAAGTTATAATAATTGTAATTTGAATGATAATTAGTGGGTTTAATTTTTTTATTTTTTTTAGGTTTTATTTTTCAGAGATATGTTACTTTCCCTAGTAAAAATTTGAACAAGTTGAAAATCGTGATGAGTAATTTGTATAAGTTCAAAGGGGAGAAAAATTTGAATATCTTGATATTAAGGAGAATAGTGGTAGCAATTGTGATTCTATCTTGGGTCTTGCCCAAAATAATCCTTCGAAATTACCGATTCACCGATTATTGTGAAAAAAAAATTATAATAATTTAAGATTCTAATGTATCATAGAGTTAATAAAATTAACCATATAATAAAGGAGAGACAGATGTGGAGGGGCACTTTTTCACCCCAAAAGAATAATTGAAAGAAAAATTGTGTAGAAGTTTGGAATCGTGAGAAATAATTTAGCCGAAGCCTAATTCACTTTTCCACCCTAGAAGAATAATGGAAATAAAAATTGTGTAGAAGTTTGGAATCATGAGAAATAATTTAGCCGAAGCCTAATTTCACTTTTTCAAAGCGTTGTCTTGTCTCATTCTCTTCTTATCATACATCTCATAGTCATAGGGAACTCCTCCATCATTATTAGACACATGCAACTAGCAATGTAAGGCAAGGACATGAGACTCGAAGCAATTATCAATACAATTGTGTCTCTGATAAAAGTATGAATTGTAAATTTGAAAGGTTTAACATTCCCAAACACAATAATCAATTTGTTGATTTTGAAGCCAATTTGGTGATCCAAATGAGCAAAAAGGAGAGTTTTAATTTTAACGAGTTACATGTCAGCCAACCTATTCCATAGGTAAATTATTCCAAGTGTCATCTTAATAGGAATATTTGATAGCATGATGATGGCGTTAAATCTGCACTGAATGAACAATTTGTTCCACCACCTTACACTCCTCTTCATGATGGTATGTGCCCACACACCTTAGGAATTAAAAGCAACAATACCTTCACACTCAACATGGTAGCATAAACCATTCATAGTTTATGGCTAATGAATTTGAGGAAGTTTTGATTGATGGATCTGTCATTTGTTACCTAAGCATCCATGATGCAGAAGGGTTGACAGTAGGGGGGTTGATGGCAAGACCCATTCTAATCATGTCTTTATTCAATAGACTCAGGTTGTTAGTGGTAATGGATTTCAAGAAGGTACGGGCAACACAAAATACTTTTTGACAATAATTAGTTAACCTATTATTGATTTTTATTAATTAATCTTATTATTTATCTTTATTAATTAACTTAATTAACTACATTATTAATTAATATAGATTACATAAAGTATCATTATTTTATTTAACCTTATTTATAATCTTTAATTAATTAACCTTATTGTTGTTTATTATTAAATTAATTATACCATTAATCTTTATTAATTAGATGTATTATTAATCATTTTTTTAATTAACCTCTCTATTATTCATCAAAAACTGAAATAAAATCTTTAGCAATTCTATGTTAATTATTATTTATCCACATATGTTGATAAGCTAAATGAAAATTTAGGATTCTTTAGTAGATCTCCTAATGATGGGTTGTGATACTTAGCCTGAAACGTTGAGAAGAAAAAATTACCACACAAAACTCCAAACACTCTCCAACATGGGGATGATCAACATGTATTACATGAAGAATGGGAGGGAATCAACAAAAGTTTATCATTGGTTGAAGGACCTGTGAATTATGATGGGAAGGTATGGTTATTGGTCCACCTGTATCTCAAACGCAAAGTGGATGTGTTGGAAGCAGTGGTTCTCAAACTTCTTGACCTAGGTTTGGGAAACACTCAACATATTGCGTCTAAGCCTTTAGGACTTGCTAATGGAGGCACTCCCTTGTCTGGTTTGAATGAATAATTTCCTCAGGAGATGACAAATGCCCCCGACTTCCTCCATCTCCTCTATTTTCTTATTTAAAATAATAGGTTTTCTAAATATATGTGACTGATTTTTTTTTGTAAATGGTTTTACTATTAGATTAGTCCTTCCTATGGATTTTAGGTTTAAATTATGCAATCTTGGAAATTTTGGGGATGCTAGTCGTAAGAATGTCTCTAACATTCAATTTATGTCTTAGTATGACTTTATATGCAATCAAATATCTATAAATACGGTTTTGAAACTCCATTTCTATATCTCTTATGTATGATTTTGCTACAACTCTTTAAAAAAAAAACTTCCTTAATTTTTTAGGGGAAAATCTAAAAATACAATTTTATGTTAATGTATTAAAAATTAAATACTTTTTTGTTGGAAGTTTTCGGAAGGAAACCATCTGTATGAGATTTTTCATTCCCAACATTTTGAGTGGACATCCCACTCATCATCGGAGATTAGATAATGGGTGAAGTATCCACCTAAAATATTGGACATGAAAAATGCCCACTAAAACATCCGACATGAAAATTTTCATACACAGCATTTACTTCCAAAAACTTCTGACAATATAGATAGCCATGAAACCCTACATTCTTTTAATTAAATTATTGAATTACTATTTTCGCCATGATCTTATATATTTATGGAAATCTATATAAATGTCTCATCCATGGAAATGAAATAAAGCTAAAGAAAAATGTACGAAGTGGAAGTAAGATCCTTTGCACTTTTCATCACTTTTCAACAATAATTGCACGATCCATTAAGCCCATGGTTGCAGCGTGGAGGACAAATCCATGCACACACGTCCATTCAACCTCCATGCCACATTCCAACAAAAGAGCAAAACGCCACCCTTTGCTACTACACTCCGACATTATAAGAGCACCATATAAAGGCAACAGCATTTTATAGGTACAGCAGTCCTTATGTTCTTAAAAGGCCGAGGAGCCCACAAACGTCATACACCTTCATAATAATCGAAAAGCCTTCACGAGAGAAGAAAACTATTAGGAAAAGAAAGCACGACCCCACACGTAATACTATTTACAAACTAACCTAACCCAAAGGTAAGTTTATTAAGTCTGCTACCATTTTGGATCAATTTATTAGTATGTTAAATGTAAAATTAGAAATAACCGTTTAATAACCAGTTTTCTAGGAAGAACCTTTAGCAGTGAGCAGGTACAATGTAAAACTAGAAATAATAGGAAGTTGTAAAACTATAAATAATAGTTAAATAACTTCCCAGGAAGAATTTTAGGAAAATATTAGGTATTGAGTTTATGAGAAGGGTTAGGTTTACCATAAGAAAGAAAAATATTATTATTATTATTATTATTTTTTTTTTTATAGTATATATTTATTGTAAGTATGGATCTAATATGAGTTATTATTATTATTATTATTATTTATTTCTTTTAAATTAGTATATATTTATTGTAAGTATGGATCTAATATGAGTTCAGGGAGATCAAATTTTTAAATGGAAACTTATTTTAGAGTGCAAAAAAACAATGTGTAATTTTTCATTACTTAAATTTCATTCTTGAATGTTATATATTTTTAAGTATACATCAACATTAATTCATATTAAATATTATATTCATAACCTACATTGGAGATTTTATTATATACAACATTAAAATATTTTATTTTCAAATAATTTATTTAAATAATATGTTAAAATATTTTTGAAAATTATATGGTTTAACAATCTTACTCACATGTTTTTTTAACTTCCAACTACCTTATATGAAATTATATTAGGTCATATGGACAAATAATTAAACATGCATAACATATTCTTTTTTCTTTTTTATTATAGCCGACATTACTTTTCTATTTAGAGTATTTTATTTTTATTTTAAGAGGGATATGTGTCAACTCCAAGTTGATCATAGACATACTTATACATCCCTTTCACACTAGGTTGTAGAATAAGCCTCTCAGCTCAATGATGTAATAGAATAATTTGGAATTAAAAATATTTTTTTACTTAATAAATAATTTTAAAAATTTATATATTCAAATTTTACAATTTAGATGAGAGAGATGTGTATTTTTTTTGTTTTCAATATGGAATTCATACAACATTTAGAAAATTAGTAATAACAAAAATTATATTTCAATCTCAACCATAAAAATAATATTTCAAATGCCTATCTTAACTAAAATATTTCAAAGGGTAAACTATTTAATTGGGAAATTTTGTTGAGAATAATTCCACTAAGTTTATTTTGAAATAAAAATAGAAATCCAAAGATTTATTTTCTAGTAAATTCATGGAATATTTCCTGTCAATTCATTTTCAAGTACCTTTGTTTTAACTACACTGACAAACATCCTCCTCCTCCTCCTCCTCAGCTAAACATGATGGTCTAGCTTCATCTGGTCAAGCAAGAAACCTATTTGGGGATGGTTCTGAGGGATCTATTAGGACTATTTGATAGATCTGTGGTTTCAATCACAAATTTGTAGCATTGTAGACATTGTATATTACTACACAATTATCATTATGTTGATGCCACCGTTTGAATAGTAATTGGCTTAAGCAGAGCACACATGAGTCAATGTTGCAAATCGACATGTTTAAATCCTATATGGACTACCCAAATTTAATTTGCACATTGGCTTCCATAATCACAACCAATTAGTTATGCTTTTGTCCCAGATTCATCTTCAATGCATGTAATGAACCCATTCTTGAAAAGAAGAAAAATTGTGGATATTGACAAGGGATTCTAATAAGTTATAATTGCAAGGAGATGGGAAAGGTGCCAATTGATGAATATGGTGAGTTGATAATATTCTACCTTGAAATATTGAAGCGTTGTAATGAAAATACAAGGTTAAAGGAACTTTTTTACTTCTTGTTTTAAATTTAAATTGAAGAATTTGGACTTTGAGTGGTAGTAAGTTTAGACTTGAAATGATTTTTTTTGGCCTAAGGTTTTCTAACTACAGGATTTTGTACTTAGGGATTCTTGTGGATATAAATCCATGAAAAATAATTATGGAGGAATATTTAAATGATTTTAGATGATCCACTAGAGGGATAACAAATATAGTTCTATTTAGTGCATAGCCCTTATAGCCTCAAATCCCTTTCATTCTAACCTATTAAGATAGGATCTCAACCACTCAAAGAGGAGGTGGTAGTTGCATGGACAAATGGTGAGAGCTCATAAAGAAAAATGGATGTATAACCTAGCATCTTCTTATGAAATGAGTCAAATTCAATTGAATCAATCTTATTACTCAATATAGAAGGTTGAAGAATGGCACCTCGAAAGCACATTTTCAAAGATTGGGTAGTCTGGGGAGCTTATTCTTTACATGAAAAAACCATTAAATAATTTACACTTAACATGGAGGCATTTATCCCACACATTCAATTTGCTTGATTCAATTCCATTAGAGTATATGATTGTCTCGCATGGTTTTTCATAACGCAATATGAATGATGTGGGGGAAGATCATCCAACATAGGGGTTCATGTGTATGATGTTAACTAATAATATTTGTTGACAGGCATAATTGACCTACTCGTCAACAGGAGGGAACAACATGGTCGAGGGTTCTTTAATAATCCAATTTGTTTGGGATGGCTTCCCTTGATGGGTTTTATGAATTCGTTAACATGATGTTTCTTTCTCTTTCGAGAATGAAACTATTAGGGCTCAACTGGTTTTCCTATTATACATATGTACATCTAGTTAGGGAAGAGTTTTCTTTTTTTGTTTGTCAAGCTTGACCTGTGGCTTGAGAAACCACAACATAGGGGCATCTAAGCAGTCGAAATCACTCGGGGATCACACCTGGCCTGGGCCTCACGAACCCTTAACATGGTTGGATTTTTTCCCATAGAATTTCAAACTAGTGACCGTCACATCACGAAGTGACTTAACATTACACCCCATCATTGTCTATACTACGCCCCATGGGCTAGTTAGGGAAGAGTTAATTCTTATACACAAATATTTAATGAATGGAAAATGCCAAAAGGATAACCCTAACTCGTGTAAAATAAATTATTAAAAGAATGAATTATATTTTACACAAAATAAATAATAATACAATTGGCTTTCAATGTAGTGTAAATGTAAATATAACAAGAAAGAACACAGCTATACTTTATTACTTTAAACAAATGAAATAACTTTCAATTTTCTTTATAGATCTTACATCAAAAATCGAAAAATAAAATGAAATAAGATATTATAAATATTCTTTGGCCAAGTAAAAATATATTATAATATAAGACTTATATCATTTTCTATTCAATTCAGATTTGTCATTCACTCAACACTAAGTAGAGTCATCCCTTAATGATAAATGAAAAACAATACATAAATATAGAGAACAAAAAAATCTAAATAATTATGCTTGCACTCATATTCATATGTGTAACAAACTCAATTCATGAAAACACAATCCATAAATTCAAAGAACACAACACATGTAAATTAAATTATTTCCCTAGAGAAAACAATTGTTAAAAAAATGACTTAATTTAAAACATGAGCAAACAAAACTAATTTATGGCAGACAAACAAACAGATACAATAATATCATCTCAAAGAGACACAGTCGTATGAGAGATATTGTTTAAATTACAAGATTTCCTTAAACACACTCGAGGAAATCTATGAGATTCCAAAAAGAAAAAATGAACTTAATTAAATAAAATTATAAATTATATTAAAATAATTTAACATAAACTTATAGTATGTAAATTAGAGTATCAATGTCACCTAAAAATAAACTTCTTCTATCTACCCACCCTATACAGTACTCAAGTTCCCCCTTTTTCGATTTTTTTAAATGTACTTATACCAAAGGGGGCCCCATACAAAATAATTACAAAATTAAAAAAGCAAATTATATTCCCAATATCTCGTTACTAAAATTCATCCCACAAGTATGACCCATTGGTCATAACAAGATTGATATCTTCAAAAATAAACAAACATAATGACTCAACACACCATATCAACAGACAATGAGAACCCATCAGACCAAAGAGGAAAGAGATATGTGGCCACGTAGCTGTAGACAATACATGTAAGATAGAAAAATGCATATAATCAACAAATTATTTCCTAAATTAAGTAATGGATATGCAATAAGATTTGTGTAGTTATTATTATCAAAACTTATTCAATCAACAAGTAACAATTCATACCTCGATATAGACATAAAACAGATAAAATATTGACTTTGAACATTTATTTGGAAGAAGAAAATCCCTACAAATCTGAAGTAATAATAATATTGATATCAGAGGACCTAAAAACAACTTGCTCGCTAGTCACACATAACTTTTCCCTAAGTTTGGTTGTATCTTTTTCTTGTTTTTCTTTAAGGGATTTTTTCAATGATCTCAGCTATTCATTTTCTTCTTGCAACTGTTGAATCTGGTATTTTAATTGAGGGACTATGATGTTATTTTTTTCGTGCCAAAACCACATTTGGAAGCACTTATGAGAATCATTTTGTTTTCCATGTTTAGTATTGACACTACTTTCACTTTTACTAAAAACAGAATTGTCTCCACGACCCTCAAAAGTTTTAGCATGTGGCTTATCCTTTTCAGGTGAGGACATTTCAAGAATCTCAAGGTGAACAACTAGAAATGATTTTGGTTTTATTTCTATTTCATTTTGCTCTAGAAATTATCGTAGGAAGTTTCTTTCTTCAGACCTAAGTTGATGAGAACATTTTTCTCACATTCTCTTATGTATTTTGAAGGTTCAGAATGATCATCATGCACATTTTATTCGTCTCATCACAAAAGTTATATTCCAATGTCGGATCAGGGTTTCAGTTAACAGACCCAACACTAATCATTTTAGCCATGCTACGGATGATTCAGGTAAGATTCGAGTTGACAAATTTTTCATTAAAACCACATGGCATATCTTGAGAGCTAGGATTTTCTCGCTGAAATGGATGATCCGAGTTGACTCAACTCCCAGATTTAACCATGATCTTTCCCTTCCGTGATGTGATTAGAATTGCATTTAAAAGAGAATAAAGGAACACATATGCATGTCATAAAGAAGAAGGAACATGACAATAATCAACAACATAAAACACAAGACATTGATAACAGAGTTTGTCCAGGAGGGACTACGTCTCCAAGCTCGGTGTCAAGATGGTGTAGGCCACTGCATTGAGTGTTGGAAAGAGTGATGATGTACATGCATGTGTTTTCTCTATCATACAAGGAATATTCCCTCATGCAGATGTGGCTCCATGAGATGTTTCATTGCGGGAACTTTCTTTCACAAAAGAACTCCTATCAGCATGACATAATTTCATGTATGTTAATAATGAGCATCCCACCAACATGGCATCAAAGAGATCTCAATTCACACATACATGGTGACACATGAGTATCCCATCAACATGACGAGAAATGGATCTCAATCAAAACATGACAATAAGTACATCTCACATCAAGAACAAAAACAAGATCCCACATCAAACATCAAACAAGGATCTACACTGCATATACCTCACATCAAGGAGTTATCTGAAGAGGAGGATGATAAACTGCTAGATCTAGATGCACCATCAATCTCGTGGTGTCTAATCTCATGGAAATGACTACTTGCACATTGAATGCTGACACCTGCACTCCACTTTGAAAAGTGGCCATAAAAAGGAATGATCAAATGGAAAATCTGATTGCACCATCAGATTTGTGGCATATAATAGTGTAAATTCGACTGTCAAATTTCTGAATTTTGACAAAGTGAAAATATGGGGCTACAGGAATCTTTTAGATTCCCCATAGATTAATCAAAGATTCCCTCCTCCTGGTCATCTGGAGATTTGCTGCTCAAATCAAAATTTTGTCTGTGCCATCAAGTTCCTTGCGAAATTTTGAGAAAAATGAGCAAGAAGTTGGTTGCATTCTGACTCTGGCGAATTTCAGCTTTCAAGGAATCTGGAAGATTCCCTCAAGATTCTCGAAGATTCTCCTCTACGGGGAATCTGCAAATCTACTACTCAAAAGGTGAATCTAACCTTGCCATTGTGTTCCCTACGAAAATCTGAGAAAAATGACTATAAACTTGGTTACATTTTGATAAAAAGAATTTTTACCTCCGAGTGAATCTTAAGATTCCTTAAAGACTCTGCATCTAGGAATCTGCCTCGATTTTAATGCCGAAGGTGGACCCCCTCTGCGCTGTCACACCTCTGTTCCGTAGCTCTGCCGTTCGATGCTCCATTCTCCCTCGTGCAAATGAAACGACGGTTTAAATATTAAAAGGTGGGTGGAGCTATCAAGGTTGAGCCCTGTGGCCCAACGGTGGCGGAGTCGTTTAGGAGGGTGAAGGTTGGGGTTTCAAACCCCCGCCCCTCCAAAATAGTGTGATATCATTTGGCGCGTTGTATAAATTTTACAACGGTTACATGTTTTTTTTTGGAATGGCGCGTTGATAAAGTTTGATTGTTGGTTTGATATTTATGTTTGGGTTGGTCGTTAAATGGGGCCATCACATGGTGGCAGGCAGCCCACGTGGCTGGTGCAGGTTCAATACCCACTGGCTTCGTATGTTATAACATATATGGTTGAGTGGTTGGGGTGTGGGTTGGGTCCACTGGAGGTGGCCCGTCCAACTCATACATAATATAGATTATAGTTAGTGGTTGGTTGGGGCTTAGCGAGGGTCATGGCCCATCAACCATTTTTTTAATAACAATTTTGTTAAATATATGTCGGTAGTTGGGCGGGTGGCGGGGTTGGTGGCCCGCCACCCCATAAAATGTATATATTTTTTTATTTTTATAAAATAGAGGATTTTTTTCGATTTTGTCTAATATAGGGATATTAGACAAATTAACGATCCAACAAATTCACCTGCTTTCGGGAACTAGGTTTCATGCCACAGGGTCAGCCAAATTGTAAGACACTTAAACCTGACCCACTGCCCAACTTTGACCAAAACTTTGACTAGCTCTTCCTCCCTCATACGAGCTTGGATTTGAGTGTCAAGGCAACAAGCTCTTTGATCTGGTGTTGGTTTAGGATCAATCTGACCACTTTTAATTTTGACCCCTTTTGAGTCCTCTGGGACTTCTGCATGTGTCTGGAGCCACCTGGATCAATCCTCCCCATTGAGGAGCTTTTGGTCCTCCAAAAGCATGAAAAATAATTTGCAAATTCTCTATACCTTTTCTGCAATTACAAGTATCTACTAAGTCACCGTTCCTTCTCCTTCACCTTTGTCCTTCGGAGCCATAAGCGATGAGCTGACACCTACAACCTCTGCAAACCTGTAGTACAATTTTGCAAATTACATTCTTGACTTACATGACCAACTAATGACCCAAGAATCCCATACTTGCCACAATTTTATAACACATACTCGATGGTCAAGTTTACATCACTATGGAAGCAATACCCCAGCTACCAAAAACAAGGCCAACATATCATTGTTGCGTCAATAAGTGATGGAAAACTCATCATCACTGCAACACATGATTTACAAAAATAAAGCCGAATACTATTTTTTCTTTGACAAGCGATGGAAACACAACATCACTTTTAGAGTGTAAAATGCAACACAAAATAAGACTAGACATCATTGTTGCTTAACAAGTGATGGAAATCACATCGTCACTTTTACATTTTAAAATGAAACAATGATTTGCAAAAGCACGACCATGACAAGCTAACATATCTAGAAACCATTTTTCACTTGTCGATGTGAGTGGGTCATCCCCCTATGGTGGATTTTCTTGTCGAACAATTGTTTCACTTGGTTCATGTACAGATGCTTTATCTTTAAGGAATTGCTCTAGATGGAGCCTCCAACATGTGGCTCTTTGATGGCCACCTCTGTTGCAATGACTGCAGTAGGTCTTCTTCCTCCAGATCTGCTTTACCTTCTTTGCTTGCTATTGAGAGGGTCTTTCATGCCTCATCCTTTTCTGTGCTACTAATCTTTTCCAACACTTAGCAAATGTATGGTTATGTAATCCACAAAAGTTACATGTTTTTGGATGCCATGTTTAATGTTCATCATTAACAACATCATTATAATTGAAATGAACATTCGAATATCGAGACTGGTTATACCTTTCATTGCTGTCTCTAGTGTCATTATGGCTGTTATCACAAAACCAGACCCTGATAGGCTACTGATCAGGAAGACTTTGAGTAACTATTTAAAACCAATCTTTTGGCTGAGGCTTAGCCTCCTCAAACTGAGAGGGCTCTCTCACTAGGTTAAAGATTTTAACTTAAGGATTAGATGGTTAACTCTATGAAAAACAAGTGAATAGTATAAATGGTTGAAACACAATCAACAAACATCTATTGGGCTTATGGAGTCAGAATATATTTCAGTACAACAACAAGATCAACTTAACATGGAAGTCAAGGCATAAGGAGTCTTAATATATCAACAAAACAGAGACATAATGCAAGGAACACAGTTTATAAACACATGAAGGAAGTTAGAGCATTATCAATGAATTCTAAGTAACATGTGTTCATACCACTGCAAGTGAGTAGATGAAGAAAGCCATGAGAAAATCAAACATTAAAACCCTCTCTGAATCCTGAGTAGTGAAGCCAAAATCTCTGTATTAACATAAAAACACACAGTCTCTCATTACAATGTTGGATTCCCTGATCCAACATGAGGGGAATTCGAATTTCCTAGCTTGACACCTATTCATATCTAAAACAGATTATTAATTACAAGTAACAGTTAACTGACTGTCTTAGAGTCCTAATATAATTAGGAGTAAAACTCCTTATTATGATAGCAACAACCTAATCTAGGAATTAAATTCGAACTTGACAACTGCTCCTCCTTAACTTCGACCTTGGTAATATCCATAACCCTCCTGCTAGCCTTTAATAACTTCTCCTTTATCTGTCCTGAAAACTAGGAAAATGTCCCCTACACTATAGCCTTGGTCTTCATGGATGTTCCTCGAATCTCTTGATGACAAAACTGACACCTTTAATCATGTAACATATGTTATGTTAGTTATAGAACCTTTCTCGTTCACCTATGCAAACATTAAACTCCTTGAAGGTGCATGAAGAAGGTCAATCTGGATGTGCTAAGAAATTAACTGTTGTTTTTGTAGCTCAAAACTTTGCTTTCATCTATATCCTTTGTTTTTTGAGTTTTTCCCTTGCTTGAGCTTTAAACTTTCACAAGTGACCTCTTGACACTCTCCAGCAGCATCATTCTCAAAAAAAAAAAAAAAAAATCACCACTTCTTTCCTTTGAGAATTGATCAAAACACCAAAACTACACCTACAGTAGTTTCGTAGTTCACTATGAAATTGCTGTGCATGTCACTTATAGTAGTTTCATAGCGCACTACGAAACTGCTGTGTGAATCAATTTACGCAATTTTTTCCAAAAAATTCCTTCTAAGGATTCTTCACAACTGTTTCATTATGTACATATGCCACATATACCTAACATCACCCGTCCTTGAAACATCTTCAAAAAGTAATGTCTTTGTTTCAACCAAAATTGTTATTAGGGTTTCATCACTTACTTTCTTGTTCATTTGTGCTGAGGCTGACCTCTAGAATTGCTCAGCTAAATTTCAAGGTCTTCAATTTGTCTTTTCATCCTCTTGATATTAGTTCTTAGTCTGCCATTGATCCATCTAACATACCTTTCTTCCTTGATTGCAGGGATAGTCCAGGTGAAGTATTGAGCCTTTCTGCTAACTAATTGAGGTTTTGAAGCTTTTTCAACTTCCCATAGAGCTTTCATTCTGTTAAAATTTTCCTTCTTAGCTACATGTTTCCTTGCCCTTTTCTTAAGTTTAGCAATCTCAAGATTGGCAAGTTTCAATTTCTTCTTAACTTCCTCATAACTATTTTCTTCTTCTTGAGTATTGACTACTCTGCTTCTATCATCTTCGTACATGGGTGATGGTGGAACCATGAGCTCTTCACAAAAACCTGATATCTCCCCTATTTCCTTTACCTCCGGCTCTGCCTCTTGTAACCTTTTTGACCGCCTAGTTACAGGGCTTCTAGGCTTGAAGACAAATTTTGAAACCTGATCATCAAACTGCAATTTTTTAGAGGATTTCATCTTTTTCGACTTGCCCTCACCTAATTCAATGAAGTCTTCTTGGACCAAAGGGGACTCTTCAATGTCAATAGCCTGAAGAAGATCATTCAAACTGCCCTTTGAGACTGGGCTTTCAATAGTGACCATTGTTTTACTCTTTTCTTTGGCTATTTGACTTCTAGTTACCCTTCTCTGGACTGTTTCACCAATGGACTGCTCTTGTGCTGCTTCCTTAATTTGAACTTTCTTCTTCTGTGAATGCTGAGGAGTATCTTGAACAACCAATGGTGTTCTAGTCACTAGCTCCTTAACTTGCTTTCTAGCCTTCAGTTTACCAAACCTGCTTGACCTTTTATCTGCATAGTGACTAGTCACTGGTGATGATATTTCCTTAGTCCTATTTCAACTCTAAAACCAGACATAAAGAGAAATGAAGACCACTCTCTATCTACCTTCTGAAGTTCATGCAAGAAAATTAATTTAACTAAGCCATGATGGAACAATGATGTTTCACATGCCTCTTTCTTCAATTGTATTTTATCAAACATCTTGCCTAAACTTCGAAATAGAAGGAAAGGTATATCTAGAGAGATTATCCCGGTGAAATGCAATAGGAGTTTGAAATGATAAGAATACACCTTGTGGTATCTTCCTTCATAGGTGAAGTATCTTTGCATGCATGAGAGTAGGTTGGCATATGTATCTTTGACATAACCCCTTGGCACTGCTTTAGTTAAATATGTGTCTACAAATTCTGGCTTCAAGAATATCTTGCATGGTGCCATTTCAAACTTGAAATTCTTAAACCACCTTTCTTGACCTCTAGGAATTTCTGTCACTAAAGATATAACTTCAGGAGAAATTAGTAATTCTAAACCTCCAATCTTTGTATGTAAACCTGTGAAATTTAGAGCAAATTCCTTGGTCACTTGGTTATGTCCTCCCTGTAGTTTCTCACAGAACCTCTAGCAACCTACTTTTTTGAAGGCATCTTCAACTATTTTATCCTTCATGAGAGCATCTAAGCCTTCAGGTTCAGTTCTTAGACATCGACCTGACCTGTGATTTCTTCTTTCTTCCAAAATTTCTCCTTTGAAATCCCTGTGGATAGAAAACCTGGAGGAAAACTGCCTTGCTTAACTGAGGAAATGCCTCACTTGAATTTGATGAAGAGCTACCTCGCTTGAACCCTGCGGAAGAACTCTAGTTTCTGCTCACCTTGGGCTTTTTTACTCAGACTAAGAACAACACCAAGTGTCTTTTGCATGAATATCACCAATATCAACACAAATATGACCAAGATCAACTAACCTTTTTTTTTTTAAATTTGAAATAACTACGGACAAATGACCCTTAACGAATCTAATGATGAATATGAATGGTTGCATGTGAGAGGAAAGGTTTGTGGACTGACACTTGGTGATGAAAATTTAACAGATTCTAGTGGATTTGATAGCTAGACATGATTGATCATGAATCCCTGATTTCATAGCACATCCAGTGTAAATTTGGGGTTTTGTGCTACGAAAACGCCTAACTACTAATCCCCGATTTCATAGCACATGTAGTGTAATTTTAGGACTTTGAGCTACGAAAACGCCTAGACAGTTTCGTAGCACGTTCAAATTTTTGAAATGCCTAGACACATGAAACTTAAAACATGATATGGGATCCATAAGGGGAAAAACAAGGTTGTTGATCTTTATTTGATGATGGAAATGAGACTCTAACCCTATGACTTAGACTCTAAAAACATAAAAATGACTTGACCATGTCTAACACAAAAACTTAGGAACCATGCGGGTTGTCCCAAATTTTTTTAAAAACTTTTTCAGTGATAACAATGGCAGTAAGAGCTTGCCTTAGCTATTTCCTTGCAATGGGCATTGCCATGGGATGATGGTGATGTGTTCCCATCATTCTCTTTCCTCGACAATTTCGACAATGTCTCAGACGAATCTGACACCTTCGAGCATTCTCCTTCAGTGTATCCCAATCCTGCAAATCGAGGTTTATGCACAACCTCCAATGATTGAGTTATGCCTTGGTTATTAACACCAAGCTCATTTTCCTCCTTGTATATCATCCTGGTAAGGAGCCTCATGTTTGTCCGTGTAATTGGTATCTCCACATCTCCAACAGAAATCATACTATGTGAAGACGAAAGTGAAGGGAAATCAACATCCTTTACCTCCACTATTAAGTTGGAAACAACTGATGAGGGCTCCTCATCATCTATTGTTGGTGGTTCACTGGCTGTCTTGGCACATTCCCCAACTTCCTTTCCAACATACCCAAGTCATGTTCGACAGGGTAATTCCTCTACTTTGATGGGGTTGACAATGCCTTGGCAATTAATGCCCAAGCCTTTTCCTTCATACCTCATTCTCTTCAACAGTTTGGAGCCAATTTCTGTGGTATGATTTTCAAAAATAGCGAAATCATCATCGGGAAATGTACATGAAGTCGGAGAACTACTTTTTACCTCACAAGGGTCACGCCGCAGCTTTTCCAAGGCCTCATCCTTAGCTTGCAGTTGGTGTAGCAACCTTTGTTTCTCCTCTTTCTCTTCTCTTCATGTAGGAGCATCTTCAATTTAACGTTATCTGCTTGAAGACTCTAGTTGTTGTGCTTCAGTTCTTCTAGGGTCTCTTCCCTAGCTCGCAACTGAAGCTGCAATCGCTCCTTTTCCTCTATCTCTTTTTGTAGAGCTTCATACATTATTTCCACCTTTTGGGACACTTTTAACATGGTCTCGTACATTACTTTGTCATCCTCCATCGTTGCACGTTCCATTGTTCACGCTCGCAACTCACGTCCACGCAAAGACTGCTCTGATACCAAACTTGATCTGAGTTGACTCAACTCCCAGATTTAGCCAAGATATTTTACTTTCGTGATGTGATTAGAATTGAATTTAAAAGAGCATAAAGGAACATATTTTCATGTCGTAAATAAGGAGGAACATGACAATAATAAACAACATAAAACAAAAGACATTGATAACGAAGTTCGTCAAGGAGGGACTACGTCTTCAGACCCGGTGTCAAGATGGTGTAGGCCACTGCATTAAGTGCTAGAAATAGTGATGATGTACGTGCATGTGTTTTCTCTATCATACAAGGAATATTCCCTCATGCGGGAGTTGCTCCACAAGATGTTCCACTACAGGAACTCTCATTCACAAAAGGACTCCTATTAGCATGACATAATTTCACGTATGTTAATAATGAGCATCTTGCCAACATGGCATCAAATGGATCTCAATTCAAACATACATGATGACACATGAGTATCCCTTCAACATGACAACAAAGGGATCTCAATCAAAACCTGACAATAAGTACATCTCACATCAAGAACAAAAATAATATCCCACATCAAACATCAAACAGGGATCTATACAACACAATGCATCTCAAGCAAAGAGATAAAGAAGTACATGATCACACTACATATACCTCATATCAAGGAGTTATCAAAAGAGGAGGATGATAAACTCTTGGATCTAGCTACACCATCAGTCTCGTGGCATTGAATCTAATGGAAATGACTGCTCACACATTGAATGCTAACACCTGCACTCCACTTTGAAAAGTGGCCGAAAAATGGAATGGTCAAATGGAAAATCTGGTTGCACAATCAGATTTGTGGCGTAGAATAGTGTAAAATTGACTGTCAAATTTCTGAATTCTGACAAAGTGGAAATCTGGGGCTACAAGAATCTTTTAGATTCCCCATAATTCCTCAAAGATTCCCTTCTCCGGGTCATCTGGAAATCTGCTACTCAAATCAAAATTCTATCTATGCCATCGGGTTCCTTACAAAATTCTGAGAAAAATGAGTATGAAGTTGGCTGCATTTTGACTCTGGCGAATTTTAGCCTCCAAGGAATCTCGAAGATTCCCTCAAGATTCTCAAATATTCTCCTCCGTGAGTGGACCCCTTCTGCGCTATGAAACCTCTGTTCTGTCGCTCTACCATTCGGTGCTCTGTTCTCCCTCGTGCAAATGAAACGAAGGTTTAGATATTAAAAGGTGGACAAAGCTATCAAGGTTAAGCCCCATGGCCCAATGGTGGCGGAGTCATTTAGGAGGGTGGAGGTTGCGGTTTCAAACCCTCACCCCTCCAAAATAGTGTGATAATGTTTGGCACATTGTATAAATTTTACAATGGTTACATGTTTTTTTTTTTTTGGAATGATGTGTTGATAAAGTTTGATTGTTGGTGTGATGTTTATGTTTGGGTTGGCCATTAAATGGGGCCATCACATGGTGGTGGGCCGGCCCACGTGGTGATACCCTCTGGCTCTGTATGTTATAACATATATGGTTTGGTGGTTGGGGTGTGGGCCGAGTCCACCGGAGGTGGCCCACTGTTATAGACATTTTTGTGCCTTACAGCATTGAGCATGAAATGTCCATAATCTAAGGGATCCAAAGTCCCTAAACATGTTGTTCCTACCCCTAGAGGAACAAGGCTAACAAACCACAGCAATTCACAGAAGTTATCCACCAGAAACTGCTCAAAAACAAGTCAATTCAGGATCAATTCAGTGGCTCCACTAGCTATCTGCGCTGAATGTCAAAGCCAACACTGGCTACCTGCGCTGAATGTCAAAGCCAACACTGGCTACCTGCGCTGAGCGAGAGTTGACATGTGGCAAGTTCATTTCACAAGGTGTCAAAACCCAGGAAGCTTCCAAAATCTTCCTCAATGACACTTGCCTCAGAGAATTCGACTGGTGATGAGTAAGAGGTTCCAAATCTCCAAGTGGAAGCAAGAACCTCCAAGTGGAATCAAGAACTGATAGAGGGAGAGGACACTAGTCAGATCTCAAGTTGACTCATCCTCTCTCCAAACATCTATATATGGATCTCTCCTCCATGAGATCTGGAGGCTGGAATTTTGTTATTGCAAAGAATTGCTGTTGGTTTGAGATCAGAATCATTGGGTGCTTAATGCTTTGAAGGGAGGTGAAGATAGGAATTCCATTTTGCTGGGAAGGAGATGCTGGATTGGAGCCCTATGGGTTGTATCTCTTCCTGAACCTTGTTATTCATCAATAAAGCTATCTTGGTTTCTCCTATATACTGGTGTATATTTGATGTATGATTGCATTATTATGTTTAGTTTACCTCTAATCCTGAACTAGTTATGAATATGAATCTATCTCTTGTGTAGTGTTCTTCTCTTGTGACCTTGCAGAAACCTGTTGAAGCTGGGCGAGCGAGAAGGCAAGTAGCTGGGAACTCTCCAAGAGAAGAGAAACTGGATCGAGGGACAAATGGAAGACACCGGTTAGTCCATCCATCTCTCTTCATTCTAATTCATAAAGGAAGAATACTAGAATAGCTGTCTCTGTTTGTTGCTAAGGCACTGTCACACCTTAGGTGGATAGGATCGTCCTGCTAGGCATTTTTCCCCACAACACCCACCCACCCCATACATAATATAGATTATAGTTGGTGGTTGGTTGGGGGTTGGTGGGGGTCATGGCCCATCGGCCATTTTTTTAATAACAATTTTGTTAAATATATGTTGGTCGTTGGGGGGGTGGTGGGGTTGGTGGCCTGCCACCCCATAATATATATATATATATATATATATATATATATATATATATAAAATAGAGCATTTTTTTCGATTTTGTCTAATATAGGGGATATTAGACAAATTAATGATCCAATGAATTTTACCACTTTTGGGAGCTAGGTTTCATGCCCCTGGGTCAGTCAAACCGTAGGACACTTAAACTTCACCCACTGCCCAACTTTGACCAAAACTTTAACTGGCTCTTTCTCCCTCATACGAGCTCGGATTTGAGTGTCGTTCACACTGTTGGAATCAAGGCGATGAGCTTTTCGATTTGGTGCTAGTTTGGGAGTAATCTGACCACTTTGAATATTGACCCCTTCTGAGTCCTCTGGTACTTTTGCATGTGTCTGGAGCCACCTAGACCAATGGAGAACATGATTTTCTGAAACAAATTATGGAAAACCCTATTCATTTCCCTTAACTTCCAGCATGATTTCCTCTCGACGCTTGTTTGAGGGTTTGGTAAAAAAAAATACACAAGAAACTATATGTTGTCTCTACTAGAAGACCCTCTGAAATTTTGGCCCATACTAATATTCAGAGCCTACCTTGGTCTTGTATATGGTTGTTGAAAACATGGAGATCCATTCCATGTGTTTTCTCTAAGTGTTTTGGTCCCTTTTGTAAGAAAGGAAAAATGTCATCTTTTCACATGTTAGTTGTTGCATAATGTGTATAAGATTGTTTTAGTGGTTTCAAAGGGATATCTTTGGGCAAATGAGTTGATCTAAACATGTAAAAATATGTCGCATGTATTCCAAAAATTTTAAGCATTGTCACAAAAGTGTCGTCACGGTCATCGCAATGTGTACCTTTCATGTTGCACTTGTCGTAAGTCATCATGTTAGGTCCATATACTACTAGTGTAGCCCCTTATTGTTATTAGTACAACCCACTTATTGTATTTTTGTGCCCATGTAGTCCCCATATTGTTATTATTGTGCCCCATATAAGCCCACTATTCGTATTGTTGTGCCTTTACATTAATTATTTTTATGTCGGCTCTGATTATATTGTGACCCCTTAGACTCCTATATATAGAAAGGAGGTCTTGTCATTTGTATCATCAAAGAATTATTCATTTGTGTAATGTAAAGGAGGTTTCCCCCTCTAAGAGGCTAATTTTGAAGTTGTTGATTTGTCTTTTCTTCTATTTTGTGAGCTGGTTGCATAACATTTGCTTTTAGAACTTAGGATTTTAGGGTTTTGCTGCTTCAAATAGGTCATCGTGGAATTTTCACTATAACTTGTTTTATATGCCATTTCAGAAGCTGAAATTAAAATCCATTTGAGAAGAAATATTGATGAACATCATTTCCAAATTTCAGATCTTGTCTCTCTATATGTTTGGAGATATGATCGAGGGAAGTTAGGGTTTTTGCAGGTTCCCGAATTCCATCTCAAATAGGTGATCTTGGGAAAATTGTCATAACTTTCTCTCTAAGCATCAGATTCAAATTTTGAAACAATGACATGTGGGTCTTTGTACAAGTTAGCTCTACTAAACCAGTCTATAATCAAGTCATCATGGGAGATTAAGCATAACTCTTTCTTGAAGAATCCAATCATGATCAGACTTGTGGGTTTAGAAAGAGGAATCACAGGTCTACTACAAGACAACATTTCAAAAATTGGAGATAAGAAATTATAGAGTTACAATTGTTTCAAGATCGAGCTCCTAAAATAAAGAAAAAGAGCTATGAGGAACTTTGATGGAAAGGATCCAATAACTTGGATACTACAGATGGAGAAAAATTTTGATCGACATGATGTGCAACTGTTACAAAAGCTATGTATTGCATCTTTATATTTAGAACCAAATTAGTTTGTATGGTATAGAGGGCTTTGTTCTCATTAACCACTTGTCACTTGGTCAATTTTCATGGAGGAAATGATAGAACATTATGAGGATACAAATAGCAACACCTTCTTTAGAAAAGTGATAAATCTCAAACACAAAGGTTCAATAGCAGAGCACATTGAGGACTTCCAAAATTTGAATATAAGAGTAAATGATATTTGAGAGAAGCAGAGGCTTGATGTCTTCATAGGGACTTTAAAGGATAACATTCAACATGAGGTTCATCTTTGGGAACCTGATTCATTGGAGAAGGCATTCAGGTTGGAAAGAAAAATTGAAAGCAAAATTATGGCGGCAAGGAATCCTACCACTCACAACTATAAAGATGGAAGTGTTTTTGCTATTAGCCTTCCACAACCTACAAGGTTGACACCAAAAAAATTGGAAGAAAAAGGAGAAAAATGGCTTTGTTACAGTTGTCATAGCAAATACACTAAAGGTCATAATTGTGCTAAGAAGACATTATTTTACATAGATTGTGAAGAGGAGGAAGAAAAATATCAAGAAACATAAAAAGAAGAGTATATACACCAGGAACCAACCCCAAAGAAATAAGAAATTAATCTGGCCATATCTTGTAGTACATTTTCACTCCTCAAACTCTCAAGCTAGATGGACAAACAAAGATAGTGAACACATGTATGGAAGGATATCATTGTTTCTTTGTATCTGATAAAAAACACAATGGGCCAAGTAGTTACCTCTGGTTGAATGGTGGTATAGTGCTTTAGCAAAAATGACCCCATTTATGGCACTTTATGGATATCATACGCCATCCAACACATCATCTTTAAGAGAAAATTCTAAGGTTCAAGCAATGGAAGATCACATCAAGCATAAAAAAAAAGTTCTCCAACTCTTAAAGGATAAGCTCACTTTGACGGAGAATCAAATGAAACAATGGGCAGATCAACATCACAGTGAAAGAAGTTTTCATGTAGGCAACTGGGTATTTTTACGACTACAACCATACAAACAAATGTCCCTCAAGCAAGCTAAGAAGGATAAGAAATTATCACCAAAGCACCATGGTCCTTACAAGGTGTTGCAAAATATTGGTACTATGGCATTCAAATTGGAGCTTACTGCATCTTCCCGAGTGCACCCAGTTTTCCATGTTTCTTGCTTAAAGAAGGTTATAGGTGATAAGCTCCCAGTTCAGACAATATTGCCAGAACTTGAAGAGGAAGGAAAAATTATATTGGAACCTAAAGAAATCATGGAAATAAGAACCTGAAAGCTACGAAATCAATTAATTTCAGAGTATCCCATCAAGTAGAAGAACTTAACCACTGAAGATTTTACATAGGAGGATGAGAATTTTATACAGAAGCATCCAGAACTACTCAAGCATTGAGGATAACATGTTTTGAAGCAGAGGGGCATGTTAGGTCCCTATACTACTAGTGTAACCCCATATTATTATTAGTGCAACCCCCTTATTGTATTGTTGTGCCCATGTAGTCCCCATATTGTTATTATTGTGCCCCATAGAAGCCCACTATTCTTATTGTTGTACCCTCACATTAACTATTGTTATGTCGACTCTAATTATATTATGACCCCTTAGGCTCCTATATATAGAAAGGAGGTCTTGTCATTTGTATCATCAAAGAATTATTCATTTGTGTAATGTAAAGGAGGTTTCCCCCTCAAAGAGGCTAATTTTGAAGTCGTTGATCTATCTTTTCTTCTATTTTGTGAGTTGGTTGCATAACACTGTAGGAATTTACAAGGTAAGTTCATCAGACAGAACACCAAAGGACACTGCTCATAAACAGATCATAGATCAATACACCAGTATTGTTGACGTGGTTAAAACCCTCAAAGAGGGAAATAGTGCACGGCCTGAGCCAACGCGGCCACTTCAGGCAATTTATTAATAAAAGAATGAAAATTTACATAAGCTTCTCTCATGAATGGTTACCCTACAAATGACCCTCCATGCTCTTTAAATAGAGATCATGGACCAATCAGGTGTTAAGTCACGAATCAAGTGTCAGTAATACCGAGGAGAGAATGAACCATCGGATCACTACATATCGTGACCATTGGATTGTAAGTTACAAAAGTACATAGTAAAGAAACACATTTTACCTAACTCTACACTAGACCGAGTTATACTTAACTATTTCCTATGTGTCGGAATATCCTAACAAACACATCACAAAGTTGTCGCACTAAGGGAAATGTATTGTTAATATGTCCTGGATGATATATGTTTTGGTGTCATAAATTGTTCTAAGTGTGTTATAATAGTCAAGTCATATCATTATTCACATTAGCTCATTGATCCTAGACTTATCCAAATTCCAAAAAAATTTCCAGCAACTTAATCTCATCTAACCTTCCTCAACTATGCATTGCACAGTTCTAGCCCTCAAGCTGCAACCCTACCCCTTGACACTATGCAATGCATAGTTCCTTCCTCCCATGACTATGCATTGCACAGTTCTAGTGCTCAAGCCCAGACCTTGGCCCCTAGAATTGTGCGATCCAGTGCTCCAACTTGGCCTCAACTGCACCTTACACAATGGTCTTTGAGCTCTAGCTTATCCCTTAAGCTCATGAGTTGTGAAACTATAAAATCACCAGGTCTGCTCTGCCTCCCATACCTGCACAGTTGGTTGAAATAGTGCAAAACCCCTCAACCCATCTCATTGTGTCCCAAAATTGTGCAATCTTCCTACCTAGTCCAACTTGAACTACACATTGCATAGTCCTAAAGCTCAAGCTTCACCCCTAACTGCCTGAGTTATGCAATTGCGTAGTCACTTAGCCTCTCCCTTAGCCTGCCACCTAGTTTTAGCTCAGTCAATGGATCAACATGCACCATCTTAAACTAGGGGTTTATCAGACTAATGTCGTCTCATCATGAATGAATTGCAGATGCATGTACTCTATCATACCATGTTAGGATGATGAAGAATGAGATGGAGAAGGGAAACATGTTGAAATAAATACTTGTAGTTGATTATGCAAGATGATCATTCAAGATAAAACAAAGGGACACTAGCTCCTGATCAGCTCCTGATCCTTCTTGTGAATATTTTGATGTTAATATTTTCCTTCATCGCACTTGAAATCCTCTTGAGCGCTATTGAATGTATTGATTATTTGATGAATGAAACTCTTCTTCAATTGTTTTGCCCTGACTAGTTTCATGTGCTTTCTATACTAGCATTCATTTTTAATTCTTTCGATGATCACGATGCTATTGTACTGTGTAACTATAGAAATTATGCAAATTCTACATGGTATCAGAGCAAAGTTTATCAGAGCTGTGAACAGTATACTAAGAAGAGAATTTGAAGTTTAAAGTTCGAGGTTGCAGGTGCAAATCGAATTCATATCATACTTCAATTGAGATGAGGCATTATGCAACTAATTTCCCATCAAAGAAATCCAAGAAGGGATCCTTGGAAGGATTGGAAGGTGAGGCATCAACCTCTCAGTTCAAAATGGAATTTACTCTCATCGCGTGCATGGTGTCATCGATGATGGGTTGTGTCTGGTATATTGACAGTGGAGCCTCATTCCACATGACTGGTGATAAAAAGTCATTTAGTGCCTTGGAGGAGAAAAACCTCAAGATGCGAATAGAGATGGGTGACAATGGAATGTATAGTGTTTTAGGAGTGGGCACAATTTCTTTTCAGAGGGAGCATGGAGCTCCTATCACCTTGATTGATGTGATGTATGTGCCTGGACTAAAGAAGAACTTGGTATCGATCATAATGTTGGAGGACAGTGGCTATGATGTGTTTTTTAGTAAGGGAAAGGCTTTCCTTAGACACATCACCATGAGACAGGTGAAATAGATCGGTTCACGAGTTAAGAACCTGTATGCTCTTGAGGTTCAAGATGCATGCAAAGCCTTGAAGAGCAAGGAAAATGTTAGA
Organism: Pinus tabuliformis; assembly: GCA_031772625.1. Taxonomy (NCBI): domain Eukaryota; kingdom Viridiplantae; phylum Streptophyta; class Pinopsida; order Pinales; family Pinaceae; genus Pinus; species Pinus tabuliformis. The sequence goes on from CM062819.1 coordinate 52,299,218, forward strand.
GACTTGGTGGTTGAGAGGGAGGGTAAATTACGTCTCAACATGCAGCCCTAGAAGAAGTCTCAGAAAATTGTGGAGAAGCCACAATTGGAGAAGCGGAGAGGAGACTGAGTGAAGAGATCCAATCATGCAGATACCTCCATTAGGGGGGGATTTCAATCCAAGCAGGTAGAGGTATCACATGCACCCATACCTCTAGGTGTGAGGTGGGGCGATGTGAAGTGATAATCCCAAGAAGGTTGAAATTGGGCAGGGTCCATTGAAAGGTTTTATCTCATGGATCGTACCTTGCTACGGGAGCCCAAAGTACATAGTAGTGGGAGGAATTAGTGGGATTGATGCAGTCAGAGATCAAACTGACAGAGGCTAGAGCAATCAAATACTGAAGAGCGCAGATAAGGATTGACAACAGTGCAGAAAGGCAGAGTCAGCAGAAGCACAATTTTTTCAATTGACAGAGGCAATATCAGTTAGAGACTTTGATGACAGATGCATCATATTGATTGAGGTTGGATGTTTTTTTTTGTTTCTGGAGTTGCTGGAGCAATAACACTAGAGAGAAGTGTTGCATGCATCACATTCCAAAGGTTCACAATCGGGATCGAGTTGAATTCCTTTCTTGTTGAGAAGTAGTGTTGAAAATAGCAACAAGAAATGATACAAATTGAATCCAGATATTCCAATTTTAATTTGTCCTTGAATTAAAATTGTGAATTAAAATCGAATTTAGTCTCACGAGTTGCTTGGAAATAATTAATTAACTCATTATGGATTAATTAGTTGGAGAAATTAAACTTAGAAGTCTTTTTGAAGTCATGCAATAGTTATCCCTTAATTAAGGAGATAAGATTGAGTTATATTTGAGTTGTAATTAGTTAGCTCAGTTTAATGAGTTAAGTCTAGTTAAATTAGTTCCAAACTGTTTGAGGAACTAATTGTGAGTTATCAGTCAGTTGATGCATGCATGCACTCAACCAGTGTACTCCAGATAACTGAATATTCCCTCATCAGAAACTCATGCATGTCTATTCTAAGAAAGACCCAATTGAGCTAAATGTCAAGGACAATGTACTATCAGTTGCATGTGTTTTCCTATAAAGAAAACTCATGCATGCAGAAGGAATCATTCCTTGGAGGATTGCGTAGTTTTGAAAGGGTGTGAGATTAATGTGTGACATCAGTTTTCCACTTGGTAAGAAGAAATCATCCCAGAGGAACAACACAAGGAAATATGATCTTGGAGGGTATAGTAGAAGGCTTGTGAGAAGCCATGATTTCCTGTGAGCATTTGTGAGGATTGTACTGAGAGTTGGCTAGCTGTGAGAGCTAAGGCTTTGTATAATTCTAATGTATTTCCACCTTGTTTAATAATACAAATAGTGGGGTTTTTAGTTGAGGCTTTCCCCAAAGTATTTTCATGTGTATTGTGCATTGATTCTTCTTCTTCTGGTTATATGTGTTCATCTCGATTCAACTTTATCTTTAAGCTTCCGCAAGTTTGATAGTAGAAGTAGGTTATAGTATTCTACTTTCATTATATTACATTATCATGTTAATATATAGTCAGATTTTCTACATAAGTCTTAGAGCAAGATTTGTAGAGAATTTCCAAAATTTCTACACTAACCAGTTACAAGAAAATGTTTTGTTACACTGATCATGTGAGGAAGATGATTCTATTATGCAAAGCATTTTTGAAATTGTTCAAGTTGATTTATCTTTGGTAATTACAAAATGTGAATCATATGCTTTAATCAGTCATCTTATCATAATTTTGTCTTTAATGACTGTCGTTCAACTTACTATTTTCCCATCGGCACATCCAATGATAGTTTTTTTACACCCTTTTATATTTATGGTTTAACATCTTACTATCTGGGTGCTTTTCATGCAGTTGAGGCACTTCTGCACTCATTGATGGTTATGTCAAATCCTCACTGTCTTGACATATCTACTGAATATGATAAGATATATTTTCCCTTGCAAGATTCTCATTGTAATCCCATGCCTCTAATTGAAAATGGTTGGAAATATCTTACTTGGCAAGCTCTGTTGCGAATAACAATTTTCGATCTTTCCCTATGCTTGCTAAGGATTTCGGTGTAGTTGAAGACACATTTGCAAGAAACTTCTAAGGTTTTTTGAATGATGGTTTTCATTGAAAAGGTAAGAATGTGAACTAGTTAGAAGTAGTGGCTATGGCCTATATTTCTGTTGACAAGAAATACCTTCAAATTTCTGTGCAAGTTATTCAAGTTCCTAACTTTTTTGTTGCACATTTCTTTATATCAATTTTGATTGCTTATATCTTTGTGAATGTGGGTCAGAAAAGCTACGGTGGCTTCATTGTTTAATTATACATGACCCTGACCTTCTAGATTATTAGGTTAGGAGTAGGTCTAGCTTCATTTTAGTTTACCTAAACATTCATCTTGCATTCATTTTTTGTATTTTTTCTTGTGTTTTCTCATTTTGGTTTCGCATCGTCTTTTCGATTAGCCTCATTCTGTTTTGTATTCTCATTTTGTTTCCTTGTTGTGTGTTGTATTTTATTTTGTTTTGTAAGACCTTGCATGAAGATGCTCTGTTGGCTCAAAAGGCAATGTGGAAAAATTGAAAAGAGTCTTGTGACACTACAACATTTAGCTAACCTTCGATCCTTCTTCTTTGTGTTGGTTACATATTTTGGTCAATGAAGTTCTAACAAAAAATATGATTTGTCTGTAAGGAGATCTTTTGTCATACCATGATACTTGTGTCTATTTAGGAAACCTTATGTCGACACTTGGTTCTTATGTTTCGGTATTTTCACGCTTATCCATTCAGTAGGAGAGGAATAAGGGAAAATTTAAATGAGCAAACCCAAATCAAAGGTATCTATATGCTTCTCTGAAGGAACAACCCCTCCTACTCTCAGTAAGTTGGGATCCTCTTCTGCCCATAAAATGAATAATTTCCATTGCACGGTCCTCTTTAAATATATAAATAAAGGTGAAAGAATAGAAAGGATTCTTGCACAGAGAGGTGAAGCAAGCAAATCCACTGGGGTACTATCTAGGCTTGTTGGAAACAGAGAAATGTTTGTGTTCCTGTAGTGACTCTTCTGCGGTATTGTCTAGGCCTACTGGTAGTAGAGCAATGATGGAGATGAAAAACAATACTCTGAAAATATAAATCTCGCAAACTTCACTACCCTTTCCGATTTGAAGCATTGCAATATTTCTAAATCTTATGCTTGTGTTCAATCGAGAAAGGAAAAAAGGGGATCATGTTTATATATGGGGTAAGTGGGAAGCCAAAGTCATATGCATGATGAATCAATACTCCCTAAAGAACTGAGACCCTTCTCAAAAGAGTTAACCAAGACAATGTAGCTGGAATTCTACTAATGTGTCGCCAAGTGTTGTCGCTGCTACAACACCATCCAAAATGTTGGTCTACATTAAATTTTGGAGCCTACCTTGGTCTTGTATATTGTTGTCATAAACATGGAGATTCATTCCTTGTGTTTTCTCTATGTGTTTTGGTTCCTTTTGCAAGAAAGGAAAAATGTCTTCTTTTCGCATGTTAGTTGTCCATAGTGTGTATAAGCTTGTTTTGGTGGTTTAAATGGGTTAGCTTTGTGCAAATGAGATTATCTAACCATGTAAACATTTTTCACACTCATTCCCAAAGTTTTAAGCATTGTTTCACAAGTGTTGTCACGGTCATTGCAAAGTGTATCTTTGGTGTCGCACTTGTCGTAAGTCATCACAAAGTTGTCGCACTAAGGGAAAATTATTGTTCATATGTCCTGGATGATCTATCTTGTTTTTTCATTAAGTGTTCTAAGTGTGTGATCACATTAAGTCATATCACTGTTCACATCAACTCATTGATCCGACACTTGGCCAAATTTCAAAAAATTTCTGACAACTTAATCTCATTCAGCCTTCCTCAATTATGCATTGTGCAGTTCCAAATTTGAATTTGCAACCTTGCGCCTTGACACTACATAATGCATAGTTCCTGACTCTCAGGATTGTGCACTACGGAGTTCTAGTGCTCAAGTCAGGACCTTGGCCCCCATAATTTCACAATCCAACACTTGAGCTTGACCTCAATTTCACATTGTGTATTCTCTAAGCTCAAGCCCAACCCTTGAGCTCTTTAACTATGCAATTACACAATCATTATGTCTACTTTGCCTCTCAGAACTGGGCAGTTGGTTGAAATAGTGCAAAAACACTCAACCCAGCTCACTGAGTCCCAAAATTGCATAATCTTCCTACCCAGTCTAGCTTGAACTAAACATTGTGTAGTCTCAAGGCTTAAGTTACACTCTTGACTACATGAGTTGTGCAATTGTGTAGTCGCTGAGCCTCTCCCTTAGCCTACCACCTAGTTTCGGCTCAATCAGTGGATCAAGATGCACCATCTTAGATTAGAGGCTTATTGGACTGATTTTGTCTCATCGTGAGTGAATTGTAGATGAAGGAACTCTATCATACCATGACAGGATGATGAAGAAGCAAATGGAGAAGGGAAACATATTGAAAGACATCTGTGTAGCCGATTATGCAAGTCAATCAATCAAGAGAATATAAAGGGACACTAGTTTGCAACCATAGCTCATGACTTGATATCATTGAAAACTCCTTACCTCTAAGCCATAAGGAGGTGGATAGAAGAGCATCCTCAAGAAGACATGTAGAAGGTAACAATAGAAGTGGCTTGACATTGTCATGTCATCAAGAAGTCCATGTCAGCAGTGTCATGTCATGAGTTTTCATAAACCACATCATTATTATGGATCATGTAATTTCTTATTCGAAAATGTATTGTAAAGTGGAAGTCCAAAGGACATGTACAGAAGATGAAGAGTCATGTAATGTATAAAATTCATAGGAAGTCAAACAATTATGAGGGTAGCCAAAGAGTCACAAGGGAGGTGAAGCATCACCCCATTGGTTATATATATACCTTTATTGTATGAGCAAATGGCTTTTCACCTTGGCTCCTCTCACAAGGCATTATAGAGACAAACTAGTTCTTTTGGGGAGCAAGGAGTGGCTCCAACGCTCCATTATTAGAGCTAGTGGTGTTCGCTGTATATATGTGTCTTGGGAATTTTAATTAATATCATAAGCCTCATGGCCATAATGTTCTTCATGCATGGATTATGAATATTTGTGAGACTATTTTGTGGATGTTTGTAATTCATGTTTCCTTTCATCTGTGCTATAGTAGTTGAACTATTTTGGTTATTTTAGTGCTTATCCTATTTAGAATGTGTTGTAACAATTGTGATGACTATCAAATCTTTGTTGACTATTACGTTAGATGTTAGACAAATCTTTCTTGTTCATAATGGTTGCAATGATCATCGCATCTTTGTGGACTATTTTATTGGATGTTAGACATATATTTTGTGTGTTTGTGTGTGTCTACTAGGGTGGTACTATCACCTCTCTCTTAGATGCTCACTTTCCTTTCCCTTTGCATTAGAAGAATCTTAACGCATACAACCGAACACTCACCAGGCATACTCACTTGTTGATCTGAGATTACCTATGCATTACTCTCTTGTGTTGAACTTTGTATCCAAGGAAAACCTATAAGAATATATGGAAGTCAGACCGATATCCCAGATGGGGATCCTATTCCAAATGGTGTGTGGTCTAATTGGGACTTCACATCAGGGAGACCACCTTGGTTGACGTATTTCCAGCACCATCAACACTCTCCCAGGTATCTCCCAATTGATTTAGCCTAAATTCAAGCAACATGCAAATCAATACATAATGAATAAGACTGCACTCAAGGTTATTCAAAACCCTCTAATAAAATTTGGCCATTTTTGTGAGGCTCTTGTGTAATTAAAATGGAAAATTAAGTTTATACCCTAAGAACACCATTAATAGCCTAAAGTGATAATGAAACACCAAGCCATATTGAACTTCTCATGTCACACATACTCTAACAATCAACTCTAAATTATGTCACTTATGTTTGATTAGGTTCATAGGAGTACATTTTATGTTAGACATTGTTTTCTTTGACATAAATAAATTATCCCATGGGATGTCCTTAATTGGGAATTGTTTTACCAGCGTTCACCCTTGATAGGAAATTTTGTGACTGGTATAATGAAGGGTTCATTTACTACAAACTTGACATCCCTAACTCATGCAATTTTCCCTTATATGTTTGTGCAAATTATTTTTCCTACTTCCACATTCGATGCCTTGAATGACTCAATGAACTCCCACCAACTGACTTACTTGAATTAGGTAAGGCACTCTTCGTATTTCTCAACGGTTTCTCCTCCAATAGACTCAGTTCTCACAATGTGAGCCATGGAAAATACACCAAATTATTTGCAGGGGAATGGAAAGGGTTTGAAACATGGTATGATTGAAAAAGAAACAAAAAACTTAGCTAGGTTTGAGATAGTGTAAGTTAGTGGAATGGCATACTGGGAGCCTTTGCTAAATAGGCAGGGTTTCAAAATAAATGGTAGTAATCAAACTCTGGTAGGGTTTTCCAAAGAAATTTGAAATGATCAGGAGAAACAATACACAATACATGGAAACAATAAAAACATTTATATAGTCATAAGGAAATGAAACAAACCATGGGATGTCTCAATACAACCCAAGTCCAGATGTAAAACCTTAAACATGCCACATAAATGTGAATTATTGTCACATAACCATTGTCATTTTCCATTAACAAAATACAAATGAATGAATTAATTCTAATCCCTTCCATATGTATAATGATATGACCTCTCTCAACTAAAACCATTAACATAGGAACTGTGAGCCTTTGCTAAACAGGCAGGGTTTCAAAATAAATGACAATAATCAAACTCTAGTAGGGTTTTGCAAAGAAATTTGAAATGACCAGGAGAAACAATACACACAATACATGGCAAAAATAAAAACATTTACTGAGTCATAATGAAATGAAACAAACCATGGGATGTCTCAATACAACCCTAGTCCACATGTAAAACTTGAAATGTGCCACATAATCGTGAACCATTGCCACATAACCGATGTCATTTCTGCATAACAAAATACAAATGAATGAATTAATTTCGATCCCTTCCATATGTATAATGATATGACCGCTCTCAACTAAAACCATCAACACAGGAACCAATGTGATAGTCAATATCATAACATAGTAAATGTTACAAACGAGCCATGTAATGGATAGGTTTATATAAAATAAGTTTTAATTCAAGGTTACAAGGGGGTTGAGACCATGCAACAAATAAATACATCCACAAAGTATTTTATATTATTCTTAATACATATAAAAAGGGTCAATCCAAAACATTGTTTGGGGAATAATAATAATGATATCATTATAACATAATAGTAATAAATACATCAATGTTTTTATCCTTTTATGAAAAAAAATCAATCATTAATCTTATGATAGAAACAATAAAGGGATTGAAGTAAACCATAGTATATTAAAAATGAAAAATATGAATATAAACATTGAAATAGCTAAGGAAACTTGTTGCATAGATAACACATGTCTCAACTCAAAAGTAATAAAAAAATAAAGGATTTATATGAAATAAAATTCCATAAGGAAATGTAAAAGAACAATGTCCAAATTCAATAAAATGAGTAGGAATTCAAAAATTTAGTGCAAGAAGCAAGGAGGCCCATTTCATCCAAAAGTAAAATGAAAAGGGAGTTGTTGGGAAGCCAAAAAATGGCAAGTGATTGGTTGAACTAGTTATCTTTTCCAAAATCAGGAGAATAAACATAAGATATTCAAATTAAATAGAATGAAAGATATTTGTCTCCAATTCAAATATAATGATTTGATTGAACTATTAATAAAAGCATCTATAGCCACCATTATAATCAAGCAATTGATACAAAGGAGCTTACCTAATTTTACTATGCAAGGACAATATTGATCAATAATAAGAAAGCTTTGAAAATATGAATTAACTAGGTATCTTTTAGTATAAAAAGCAACTTCAATACCACAGGCATGGCCACTACTACTAGAAAGTGTCTATAGCCTTGACAGGGATACCCTTTAACCAATTTTAGATGCTTGTATCCTATGTGATAATTTTTCACATTTTATTTCAACTTATGGAAATTAGCAAAAAGGCCATTGTTTTGGCTTGGTAACTAGATATCCACAATGAAATTACTAAAGCTTAAGAAAAATGAGCGACTGGTTGTGATGAGACCTCTCATCCTTCAACTTTGTAGCTAAAATACATTACCCTGGCTTGGTGGACATATTTGGTAATGTCACTTTGTAAGAATTCATGATCATGGTAGGTCGACTCTTGATGAGACCCCCTACCCTTTAGCCAATTATTGAATACAAACAATCTCTATATTTAATTAATTTTAAGAAGAAAATTACACAACATACAAGGAATCATATCTGAAATGATCCTTAAGAGTGAGGATGGTGTTAGAAATTTAACATGACCAAACTTTTTTTATCGGTCAATCATATTATCTTAACAAAGCTGTTATGATATAAATGTCTTAGTCGAAAGAATAGTCCTTTAAGAAACAAATTTCAAGCTTACTAATAGTGACTTATAGGTTAACTTTTAGGGATTTAAGTAATAAATTACTAGAATTGTAGAAAATTCCATCAATAATATAAAGACATCCTTTTATGAAATCATTCCCTGATATAGAATTTTGGGTAAAAATGTTTGTTTTAACAGTAGATGAAGTTAAGAAAGAAGAATAAAATTCACATAAAAATCCAAGAAAAGAAATCATGATCACACAACAAAATGAACTCCACCTAAACAAAATAGATTGTAGGTTGAAAAATAAAAAATTTACAAAATGGAATTCCAACAGAGGGAATCAAGAAAAATATTTTTTCAAAACTTGGCCATTAACCAGAAGTGATTGAGTTTTCCCCTCCATGGTTTGAAATTGAAAAATAATAGGTCCAATCCTTTCTGTAATAATGAAAGGACCCAAATGAAACTTCTGAAATTTTGTATTCTCTCCTTTTTCCTCATGCATTTTATCCCACTTAAGTACTAGATCACCTACTTTAAAGTTTCTGTCAGAAGAGGATTTTTCATCAAGCTAATGCTTGACGATTTTTTGATGCTCGTCAAGATTTTTCTTAACTTTTTTTAATCTCTTCTTCTAGCTTGAGCAGGGCATTAATATTGATTTGCATAGTAGTACACTCTACTTTCTGCACTTTTTGAGATAATTGTAATGAAGGTAGAAAAATGTTAGGAGGAAGAAAAACATCCCTCCCATACACAAAGAAAAATGATGAGTTTCCAATAGTTGGTTTAGGGGTAACCCTATCATCCCATAATGCATTAAACACAATTATGTTCTAGTTCTTTTAATGATCAAAGACAATTATATTCATAACTTTGATCAAATCCGTATTTGTTGATTCAACAAGCCCATTACCTTGAGGATAATAGTTTGTTGAATATTTAATTTTGATCCATTTTTCAAGAGAGAAAGTATTAATATCAAGAGAAGCAAAATATGAGGCATTATAAAAAAACAAGTGATTCTGAAACACCAAATTGAGTGATGATGTTAGTCTCAAGAAACAATATTACATGGTTTGTGCTTACCACTCGAGGAGGAGCTTCCTCCACCCATCTTGTAAAATAGTCAAATGCAATTATAATAAACTAATGGGTGAGGGATGAGGAATATTTCATAGTACCAATGATGTCTAAGCCCCATTGTTGAAAGGGAGCATCAACTATGATGAGATGTAGGGGAAAAGATGGTTTTTTAACCTTATCAATAGTTTTTTGATAGGTTTTGCACTTCCAAGCAACGGCATGAGGATATATAAATAAAGTGGGACAATAATAGTCATCCCTTAAAACATTATGTACATTGGTATCTCCAACATAATGACCACCAGCATGTCCAAAATGCAATTCATTCAAAATTTTCTGAGAATCTACATGTTCTAAACAAAAAATTAGTATCGATCATGGTTATTTCAGAAGAGAACATTATTTATCATCTAAAAAGGAGTTGATTTTAATCTAAGTGTTATTCTTTTATTTGAATCAAGATGTAAGGGAGTTGTACAATGTATCAAAAATTATTTTATGTTAGAATACCAAGAATCAAAATTAGATAAACTGCATAAAAATTTATTCTGAAAAATAACTTCATTATTCAGAGAAGAATCTTCATTGGAAGGAATAATAGAATCTGTAGCCAACATACAGAATCCTTGCCCTCTAACAACTTGTGAAAATTTGATTTCGAGATCATACTCTTGAAGGGATGTCATCCAATGCATTATTTTCTCACTGAGATCCTTTTGAACCAATAAATTTCTCACTGTTGCATAGCGGAAAATGATTTTAGTCCTATATTTTAGAAAATAAGGTTTGAAATTCTTTACTACCTTAAAGAAAGAAAAAAAAAGCATGTTTTTCAACTTTGAATAATTTAGTTCTACCCCTTTGAAAGCAAAGTTCATGAAGGAAATAAGAATTACATCATTTTGGTTATTCCTCTGGATGAGAAAAATAGCATATGTAGTGTCAGAAGAAAATTTATATAATGTGAAGTCCTTAGTGAATTCAAGACTCATCAAAGAAGGAGCTTCAGAAATGGTTTGCCTGATGGTTTGGAATTCTTCCCTTTCTTGGTCTCCCCACTTAAAGAAAAAAATTCTCTTGAAAAGGTTTTGTAAAGGTATGACTATCTTTGAGAAGCTTGGAATGAATATCATAACAAAGTTAATTTTTCTAAGAAAAGACAACATTCCCTTTTTAGAGGTAGGATGTGAGAAGTTGGAAATTGCTTGGGTTTGTGCAAGTTTTATCATCATTTCATTATTAGATACAATTAAGACTAGCAAATTTCCCTTAGTAACAACAAAAATAGAATCTTGGGATTAAGGGAAATGTTGACATCTCTCAAAAACTTCTCATACATGAGATAAATGGTCAGATATATTTTTCAAAAATACAATGACATCATTTATATAGACAATAATAGATTGATTAATCAAGCCATGAAAAGTAACATCAATATCCCTTTGGAATGTTTTCTCGACATTAATCATTCTGAAAGGGATTTTGATATATGCAAAGGTTCCCCATGGGGTTCAAAATGTAGTTTAAATTGATGAAAAGGTGCAACCATGACTTGGTTATAGCCAAAAAAATAGTTCAGCAGGGACAACATTTCATATCCTGAGACATGTTGCAAGATTTTCTCCATGGGTGGAACATGATAGTTATCTTTATCAGAGGTTTTTTTTTTTCAGATTTTAAAAGCCAACACATAATTGAATATCTCCATTTTTCTTCCTAACAGGTACTAGATTGGAGACCCACTGGATATGGAAAATAGGAAATACTATTCAGGCTACAAACAATTTATCCAGTTTAGCCTTAACAATAGGCTCTAAGTTAGGGTGTTTTTTTTGAAAGGTTTTAGTTTGTGGTTTCATGGGAATGATATGTTGCATGGTATTGGGATCAAAGGTTTTTAGATCATCATATGTCCAAGAAAATACATCCTTGTATTCCTTGAAAAAACGAATAAAAATTGATCTCTCTTTGGGCTACAATATATCCCTAAATGTATATTATGGGGCCTAGATTGATTTCCAAAATTAATGATTTCATATTTCATAGAGGAACTATTAGTATTATAATTTATCACCTTTATAAACTTATCATGAAAATCATAAAAAAATTATAATCTCACATCAAATTTAGGGGTCGAAATTATCAAATTTAATGCTTCTTTAGCTAACTTTGTTTCTAGTCTTGTGAGAAATTTCGCATATTTTCATCATGCATCATCTCATCAATCACCGCATCTTGAAAGTTGTCTTCCATGTGAAGGAATTCAATGATCTGTTGGTCATTTTCAAAGACACACAAATTAGTAATACTATCAGGAAAGGATAGTCTATAAATCAACTTAGCACAAAAAGGTTCGGGCTCAAAACCTTCAACAAGAATTAGTCTAAAAGCTACATTCACTAACAAATCTTCCTCTTGATTACTATATCTAGAAATGGAAGAAATATTAAAAGATAAAAAATTTAAAAGCAAATTCCATACCTTAGTTTGATATCTTTTCAAGTGGGCAGAAACACAATGAATGGAATTTCTTACTTGCTTAACAATAATCTCATAATCACCAAACACGATCAAGATATTAACATTCATATCAATAGTTTTTATGAGCCATTGTATAAGTGCTCCATATTTTGCAATATTATTAGGACAGTTAAATTCTAACATATAGGCAATAAACAATGTATTCCCTTTTGGATGAAGTAGTAAGCTTCCAGCACCAATGCCTTCCTTTGATTTTCGCCCACCAAATTATAATCAACATGCTTCATTATAAAATATTTTAATAATTTTAGGACCAATCAAAGTTTTATGTGGAGTGAGAATTTTATTACAAGATGCTAGTTCATATTTCTTCTTAGAACTCACAAAAGGAGAAACGTAAGCAGAAAAATTACCAAAAAATGTATCAAACCTTCCACGGCAGAATTATGCATGAGGATTGGTCTGTTGGGATCATTAAGATCAATGATAGTGTGTTGTGTTACACCCATTTTTCAACATTCCAAGGAAGCAGGATCCAAAGACTTAAAGGAGTTTTTTCAATGTTAGAATCATCAACCAACAGTCTATCATGTCATTGTAAACCTATTCTGTAAGTATGTAATGTAAATGATGCTGGTACGACCATTTAATTATATAACAACCTAGGTAAGCCTACGATTTTGGCAACAAGTTTCATCCTAGGAGGTTTTACGTCTCACTGATTATCTGTGCTTCTAAATACAAAAGATCAATAGAGTTTTTCCCTCTATCCTCACCCCAAAGCTAGGGTGAAATTCATCATCAAAGTCTTAGATGATTCATAGTGTTTTAGTCAAGTTTATTATAAAAGTGATTTGGGAATAGTTTAAGCTAATTGGCTAAACTATTATATCAAGAATCACTTGGTCTACTAGATCATATTGTGTTAGAGAATTGGGTAAGTTTTGTGAGGGTCTATAATGAATGAGTATTCCCCCTTTGAGGGTTGAATTTGTAAAATCTTATGTAAAAAATATTTTAGTGCATGGTCCTGTAGATTTTAACCCCGTACAAAAATTACCTACATACGAATTCTAAAAAAACACAGAAAATAAACAATGCAAGAGCATAACACATAAAACACATATCTACAGATATTTTCCCCTAGATCCCAAAACCGGGACTACCAGCTTGATTTTTCATTATGTTCCTTTCAATGTTACAATACATATTTATACCTACCGAAGCATCCAATACCATGGACCGAAAACCATCGTGTCCAAAACCATGTGCAAAAAATCATGCACAAAACCATAGGTAGGTCCACCCAACCTAATATATGGTCCAAAAACAAAATTTTCCAGGGCGCTGCCCCAGACCCCATATAATGGGGTTACTTGCACCCCTCAAACCCCCTGTGACCCCCTGCTACGCAATTGGCGCAACAGAGGGGGTACTCCGCCCCCCTTCTAACCCCCCGTTAACTACGTGGGCTAGTCATGGAAAGAATATAACACCAACAAGTCCCTCATACTTAGACACCATGTCTAATATATTTGAGGGTGGAAAAATAATTAATCCCTTCAAGTGTCAATTAATTAATTTTTTGGAAAAAATAAAATTAAATCCTAAGCTAGAAAATTAATTAATTTTGAGTCAAAATTTAAATGTCAGAAATAATAATTTCTCCAAGTGGAAAAATTCGTGGGTCTAAAAGGAGTTAAATTTTGAAGGTCCCCCACTAAGGAAATATTGGAAATTTCAAGAAAAATTGGACCCTTGGACCTTGGTGGTTAATTCAAAGTCAAAATTTTGAGGAAATTAGTTCAAAATAATTATTTTTGAACTAATAAAAAATAGTTTTAATGAGAAATTCAAAAATTCCGTAAAAACAAGTATTTATTAACAGTCGAGATTATTTTGACAGGGATCAAGCCAACTAGTCGTTATTTTCCACTTGGAGGAATTTCTCTATAAATAAAAGGCATTTTTCTTCTATTATGATCATGATTATCTTTGGTCTGATGTAATTTTGTAAATAATGATATGAAGCCTCTGTTCTGTTGGGAACGTTTGAACTTCATAATAAAAGACTTTGGGGTACATTGCATGGTGTATTTGTCTCATTGATCTATGGTATGTGTTGGGTATGTGCTTTCATTTATTGTGCTTCAATATTATCTGAATCATTATTTCATTTGTAGATGATAGGAACATTCTATTGGTAATTTTAGAGCTTATCCTAGGTGATCTGATTCATTGTATGTTCTAACGATTTTTTCTTAAGAAAATATATAGAGTTTGAAGATTCTCTGGCCCTTGGACCCCAAGTTCACAGACTGTGGGCATAGGCTGACCAAATTTGGATCTCGAATATTGTATGTGATTTGCCTACTTCGATAAAGTTGTGGTTGAATATCTATCTTTCGAAATAGGTCTAGCCAATGTCAAAATTTGATTAAAAAAAATTCTTCAAAATATTTCAAGCATTGTACATTTGTATAATTTGTAATTTTTTTTTGTAGATAAATTTTATTTTATTTTTTCTAAATCATGTTTGTAGCTACAATTTGGGTTTTTTTTTTTTTTTTTGAATTTATTATATATATTGGGGTTTTGGGCAATTGTAATTTCATTTGTATAGGTGAGAATCCAAGAATTTTGTAGGGTTAGAGCTAGATCTAGGCCCTCGATGGTAAGATCTAATATCTAGAATTTTTGCAGGGTCAACAATTAAAACATTTTAGGCAAATATTGAAGATATAAAGTGAAATCACTTTCTTGGCGAGGGTTTCAAATGTTTTAGGGCCTCCAAGCCCAGCGTCACCCTCCTAGGGCTAGCGTAGCCCTTTCCAACCTCAGTGTCAGCCCTTTAGACCTTCTTAGGGTTAGCCATAGGCCTTCTAGGGCCTCTACTTTCCTCCTTATCCCTTTGGATGCCCTCTAAGCGTACTTGACCTGCTCCCTTTCCCCTTCACCTTATTCTCCTTCCCTTCTTCCTCTTCCTCCTCATCGACCTTCCCTCATTCCCCCTTCTCTCCCTTTACCATGGCCTTTAGGCCTCTACAACTGCTTTGTCTACCTTCCCAAACTTGGTCGTAATCCTCTTTTGTGCTTCCTCTCTTTGATGGAAACCCCTTTTGGGGTTTTCTCCCTCTCAACAGTCCTAAAAGGCCTCCTTCCCTTCAATGTAAGCCTATCTAGGCCTCCCCTTGTGTGTCACGGGCCTAAATAGGCCTTGAACCCTCTCTTATACCCCTCCTTATTACCTCATTTTCCCTTTTCCATCTCTGTGGGTAAGAATTTGAATTCTGAAGCTAATAGCGGTTTTTTAAATGAAATTTTCAAGCTAACTTTAGTGTTTTCAGATACCAAGTCTTTGGAAAAGTTGGGAAAGTATTTTCAAAGGCTTAGGGCCTCAAGGGTTCACTATCTAAAAATCTATTTTCCTCATTGTTTCCTACAACAATCCTATCATCTCGTAATAGTGACAAACAATCATGAAAATACTCTAAAAAATAATTCATGGATTGCCTCACACATTAAGGAACTGATTAGATAAATTTGGCATTTTTGTTTGAATAAGATTTTCAAACTCTAATAATTTTCATCAGTACATAAACAAATATGATATAATGTGACAAATTGCATCTTAAGAAGGCTAATGCATTTTGGCAAAAAATTAACTTGGTTCTTGGGTTTACATTGCTTGCATTTGTCACCTCATTCTTTGATTCGAGAAGATCCAGAAATACAAATGGCCTTGAAAATAGCTCAAAAATTAAAGTCTTCAGATGGAAGTGAAACTAGAACCAGATCATAGTGCTCATTTCCCTTATTCCAAGGATATGAACGACACTCAAATCTGAGTTAGTATGCTCAAGTTATGGTTGGTGAAAGTTCAGGCCAAACTTGGCCAAGTGGCAGTCTTAATGAGGCAACAAATTGGCACAATCTCGATGCATGAAATCTGGCAATCGAAACAACAAAAATTTTCGCCTACCTAATTTGCCTAATATCCCTTATTTTCCAGCGAGAAACCCCAACGAAATGATATGTATTGTATCTTAAAAATGTGGTGGGTGTGCCACCCCCAGCATACCCGCCCAAACCCCGGAACCATCAACACACAATTGTCAAACCATATGCATTAACCAGAACCAAAATATGTAACCATTCACCATATATAATAAACCATTGCACAGAAACCACTATATTAAACCATTGATAACAACCATTCACATAATAGTTCAAACCATGTATGACCATGCCAATCTATTTATTGCCTTATATAAAAAATAGGAAACTATTATGGGAGGTGGAGGGTTTGAAATTGGGATCTACGTCGACCTAGTTTGCTCCACCACCAATGAGCCAAAGGCTCATTCCTTGGTGGCTCCGCCCAGAAAAAATATATTTAAACTCAAATCATTCATTCAATGAATTAGCGGAGGCAGATTGATGAAGGAGCGGGTGGAACCCTAAGCGAGGGTAGTTTGTTTCTTCAAATGAGCTCTCCATTTTCAAACCATCATCCGAATTGGAGGTATAAGGGTCATTTTTGTAAAGTTGCTTCTAACTGATTTCTTTGATGCCACTTAATAAAATAATTCATCTCCACTATTGTGCAGGGCCTAAAGTTGTAGCCTACATTGGGTTAACTCCATAATCAAATCGTTGTGTCCTTGATCTCATGTTTTCTTATATTTTCCACTTCTTTTCATGTGGTTTTAAGTTACTTGGTTCATGTGTTATTTTATATGAAATTATAAATGCATCCTGGAAGTTAAAAGATATGGATCTAGTTGTTGGCATTATGATACAGGTGTTGTCCTTGATGGAAACTCACTCAGATGGCAGCTCATAGTGCAACAGGTTAACAACAAAGTATTACAGATCAGGCTCTAGAGATTGAAGAAAGAGAGTAGTTTAAGAAGTATACATTGGTTCACTTTGTCTAAGAAGCATATACACGCGGGTTAAGAGAACAAAAGGAGCGTATATGTATACACACACATTCAAAGAAAGAAAAGTGCGTATGATGGAAAATCAAGGTTTTGATCCAAGGTATTAGTCTAAGGTATTTGGCCCAAGGTATTTGGTCTGAGGTATTGGTCCTAAGTGGTTTTGGTCCAACATATTGAGAAAGGCCTAAAACTATATAAGGGGGAGAAGATCATTAGGCCAGGTGTGCAAGTAATGAATATCTTATGGAGAGTGAGAACAAAAGCAAATATGCATGTTATGGGTTTATGGTGCTTTGCTTGAACTGAACTAAGGATGAACCTTAGCTGTTGATGGGGGATGAGATCTAATGATGGAACAAGATCATGAGACATAAAATGAATTATTATTATATGGTCTAATCATGTATAGTTTAGATCTAAATACTAAGACATGTGTTATTTTGTAAATGTTATGATCTAGGTATGACCGAAGTTCAGAATAGTTGTGAAGATTTTAAGTTAGTATTTGCAGATCTGTATGCTGGTTCACTTTGGTAAAAGCGCGTATATGCACTGGTAAGCCACATCCAAGTAGTGTATACATTATAAAATATGATATTTGAAGTTGCAGTTGGTTCTGGTTGTTGTTGCAGAGTTCTAGGTTATGCTCTGTGTTTTGGTGACTGTGTTCTAGTGATAGTGTTTTGAATGTTCAGATTGATTGATTGTGGTTTGCTTCAGTGATGATGGGTTTTTCAGTGATTGGTTGTATTATAGTTGTGATTGATGTTGAGCTTCAATGTTGTTAATGGGTCCAATATGAAAATTTGATGAAACATGGCCTTCAGATTGTGGTGTTGTATTCCATGAGTATCTAGTCTGAAAATTTATGAAACGTGGTCCCTGGAGGAAAAGAGAGAAGGTCGTAGCCTTTTGTAGGCCGGTGCCTATGTACTATTAAACATATTGGCCAGTACAAAAGCTAGGGGGTTGGAGCTCCCTTCAAGTAGTAGTTGGAAAATGAGTGAAGATTGGAGCCTTCTGTAGGCTGGTGCCTACGACTAATAAATGGATCGGCTAATACAAGAGCCAGGGGGTTGAAGCTCCCTTCTAGTAGAAGTTGGAAAACAAGTGAAGGTTGGAACCTTCTGTAGGTAGGCACCTATGTACTAGTAAATCGATCGGCTAGTACAAGATCTAGGGGGTTGTAGCTCCCTTCTAGTAGTAGCTGGAGAATAAGAGAAGATTGTAGCCTTCTGCAGGTGGATGTCTGTGTACTAGTATAAGTCTGCACCAGTACAAGATTGTAAACAGGTTTTTCTTATATTAAAAGAAGACAACAATAGGTGGTTTTTGTCTCGCATTGGGTTTCCACCTTAAATCTTGGTGTTCATGTGTGTTTCTTATGTGTGATGGTTTTTTCTGTTATTACTACACATGGTTACTATTTATATGGTTAATGAAGTATTGATGCACTAATTAAAGATCAACATATGATGAATTAACAGAATCATAAGTTTGTTGGATATATGTTGGTTGCCTTAAATACAGTTGCATGTACACATGAGTTACCTTCATTAAGGTAGAATATATAAATTAGAGTATGAAAATAAAAAGTTATTGATTTGACTAATACTGATTCACCCCCCCGCCCTCTCAGTATTATTTCCAATAATTGGTATTAGAGTAGGTCCTTTGGCAGAAGCTTGATTGCTTGAAGGAGATCCGTAGAAGTAATGGAAAAGAAACTAAAGAAGAAACCGCCTCAAAAGAAGAATACATCTCAACGGAACAATGACAACAAGAGAGTCAATTGGCCATTAGGTGGAAGCAATTATTCAAATTTAGAATCACCTAAGATTGAAGATGAACAAGCAAAAGAAGTATCAGATACAAACTTTTGTTCTTCTAGTGATACTTTTCTTTGTTCATGCAATATTGAAGATATTGGAAGTGATCATGAAAGAAACATAGAGGTAAAAGTTAAAAGACTCGCAGATAAAATCAGAGATCAACAAGATCTATTTAACAAAAGGGAGTGTCCGTGATCTGAATTGGATCCTAAAACACTCTCTAGGTTTTGATGAACTCTGTAAAATTCATTCCAAAGTTTCAAAGTCTTACAAAGAACGAGCTTATCAGAAATGTCCTCGAAATAGTTGTAATTTGTGAACAGCATGGAGAAATGAGGACCCTCAGTCAAGCATGTAGACAATTGGCCCATGGTAATGCGTGCTGTCACGAATTGGAAAAACAGGAGGTCTTTTTGAGAAACAGGGGTGGTTTCTGATATGCGATTAGTGACATATCATTTGGCAAACCCCTCAGAGAAGGAAAAGCCTCAAGCGACCCGGACCCAAAAAGTTATATCCATGAGAGACGGGGTCCCACATAAACTGGCGGAATATTAAAAGGGCTTCGAGTGGTAAGCGGTTTCAATCGAGTCTCACCCGATGCCACACACTGGGTGCCACGTGTCCGGCGAAAGAGAGAGAAAATCACTTACATCGGATAGGTAAATGTCATGTTACTTACCCGCCTGATATGAATGATGACCGTAGGATTTAGAGGCTCCAAATTGACGACGGTGACGCAATCTGATGGATGATCAGATTTGAAGTCCGACATGGATGATGCATTAGCAGAAGATCATGTTTGCGGGCATTCTTGGAGTTAATAGTAAAAACGGTTGTTTCAAATATGTCCAAGAGAACTAACACTTAGTTCATTATGAAATAGGTGGCCACCTCCCTGTGAGGCATTATACAGTGATGATGACACAGAACAGAGGAATTCAAATGGATAGAGGCATGGGAACCAGAAAGTCAAGAAGCAAAAATGAACAGTGAGAAGTAGATTGGCTTTAAAGCCACGAGCTGACAAGGAAAGAAGAGAGCAGTTAGCAAGTAAGCTAGAATTAGAAAGCTAAGAGCAGAGAACAGATAGAAGAAATCGAGTTGACCTGCAGAAGCAAAGGGCATTATCGAGAAAGAGACAGAGAGAGCAGAGAGTCTGTGTACTCCAAAGAAGGCTTGAGAAGTTCAAGTGAACTCCTCTATAAATACCTGTCATGTATTGAGTCTCATATTGGACTCATACCATCGTGACCCATAGGAGGTCGAGAATCAGTAAAGAGAGTCTGTGTACTCCAGAGAATTGGGGAACCCAAGTGTAGTCTTGTTGATATCTATCTGTTGAGTGAGACTCAAATTGAGCTCACTGTTATAAAAACTCTGCTTTGAAAACATAATAGAGAGGCCACCAGTGAAGGTTGGACCGGGAGACGTAGCCCAAGAGTAATGGGTGAACTCCTTATTAAACTTGTTGTGTTTGTATGTTTTTCCTGTTGTGTTTTCCCTAACTGCTTCAGTGCCTATGTATTTCGCAATCTTATCGATCCAT
This sequence comes from Pinus tabuliformis, assembly GCA_031772625.1. Classification (NCBI taxonomy): domain Eukaryota; kingdom Viridiplantae; phylum Streptophyta; class Pinopsida; order Pinales; family Pinaceae; genus Pinus; species Pinus tabuliformis. The sequence continues at coordinate 52,319,630 of CM062819.1, forward strand.
TGCATAAAATAACATAGGCGCATCCATGCACATGAGTCTGTAATACCTTACTTAATTGTCTTGGATCAATTCTAGATCAAGTGGTATCAAAGCTCTAGGTTACTAAGGTTAGACAAGCTTGTGCCATATTTTGTTGTTGAATTCTAACTAGATCAAAGCTTAAATTAGGAGAAGGAGAATTAGTTGAAACTAACCCAGAAATTGGAAGAGTCTATCCTAAGAGGAAAATGTCAGAAGAAAGCCCCTTGGAATCAGACTCCCAATTCATGGATAGTTTCATGACCATGAGAGCCATGGTGGAGGAAATGTATAAAGAATTTAAGAAAGGTAGAGAAGAAGATTTAGCAAAACCCAAACAAGATAAAGGAGTAGAAGAATCTCTCCTCCATGACCATTCTAAAGGAAAAGGGAAAAAAGAAAAGTTGCCCACACCTCCTAATAGCCCTGAAAATAAAAAGAAAACATCTTTGATTAAGTTAGATGTTAAATTTGATTTGCCGATATATGATGGAGAGCTGAATGCAGAGAAGCTGGATAATTGGATTAGAGAGATTGATGTGTATTGCAGGGTGCAGAGCATTGATTCAGACAAAAGTAAGATTCAGCTGGCCAACCTATGCCTTGGAGGCACTGCCTTGGTATGGTGGGAAGGTAGGACACAAGTTGACATGAAGAAGCATGGTAAAATTCTTTCTATCTAGAGTGAATTTGTTTCTGCAATTAAAAAGCAATTCTATCCACTAGCTTATATGCAGCAAGCCATGATGAGCTGGAAAAAATTTCGCCAATTAAAAGGGAAAAGTGTAGAAGGCTACACTCAAGAATTCAGAAAAAGAACTTTGATTCTAGGAATTTCTTTAGACTCACCTGAAACTCTGCTGAAGTATATAGGTGGTCTACACAGCTATTTAAAGCACACCATTCTCATGTTTAATCCTACTAGCATAGATGAGGTATCTATCTAGACTACACATCTAGCTGCTAGAGGCAAGAATGTGAACCCAGAAGTTGGGGGATCATCAAAACCCACTGCAAGCAAAAGAAAGGAAAAGAGAAACTAGAAACGGAAAGAAAGGAAGACAAATGTTGTACAAAAGACCAAGCCTTCATGCACTCAATGCAAGAAGAATGGACATGATGATGAACACTATTGGATTCTGCATCCGGAGCTAAGACCCAAGAAGTTCAATGGAAAAAAGAAGAAGACTATTGCAGCTATTCAAAAGGATTTGGGGTTAGACTCAAGGGATGAAACAACAATCGCAACCATAGGTATAAAAGGTAAAATTTTTGAAGCATCTACTAGTAATTTTGCACAATCTACTAATAATGAAGAAAATGAGAGGAAAAGACATGAGCTTTTTCATATTCGAGTTATTTCCAAGCATCAAAAGATTAATACTTTGTTTGAGAGTGGCTCACAAGAAAATTTAATTTCTGAGGTAATTGTAAAGAAGCTGGGATTACTAACCATACCTCACAAGAAGCTATATCCATTAGGTTGGTTATGTGATAAAGCAAAGCTACAAGTGACTAGACAATGTAAACTTAAGTTTTCTTTTGGGTCAACATTTGTAGATGAGGTTGAGTTAGATATAGTTCCTTTGGATATATGTGGAATTGTTTTAGGAAGTCCTTACCTGTATGATAGGAAAGCTATTTTCTATAGAGCTGAAAATAAGAATCAACTCATTAAAGATGGAATCGAATATATTGTAAGATCTCATAAACTCAAGAATAATTATACTATCATAAACTCAAGGCAGATGAAAAGAATTGTAAATTCATGCAATTTTTTTTTACTGATGGTTGTAAAGGAAAAGAAACCTGATAAAACCTGTATATTTGAGGGTTTTAATGCTAAAAAACAAGCTAATTTAGAAAAATTTGTTTTAGAATATGATATATTATTTCAAGAAGCTAATTGTCTGCCACCCCAAAAGGAAATAGTACATGATATTAATTTGCAGCAAGATGCTCCATTGCCTAACATTGGAATATATAGGTTGTTCGCTTTAGAGAATGTAGAAATCAAGAAGCAGGTATAGGCTCTGCTCGAGAAAGGGTTCATAAGACCTTGCACATCACCATGTGGGTCTCCTATTGTCTTGGTGAGAAAGAAATATGGCTCATGGAGAATGTGCATTGATTACCGAGCACTGAATAAGATAACGATAAAAAATCGTTATCCCCTTCCTTGCATAGATGATTTATTAGATCAGTTAAAAGAAGTTGTTTACTTTTCCAAGTTGGACTTGCATAGTGGCTACCATCAGGTCAGAGTTGCAGAACAAGATGCATGGAAGACTGCTTTCAAAACAAAGCAGGGATTGTATGAGTGGTTAGAGATGCCTTTTGGCTTAACTAATGCTCCTGCTACTTTAATGAGAGTAATGAATGATGTACTCAGGCCTTTTATTGATGATTTTGTCATTGTATATTTACATGAAATTCTTATATTTGGTAAAGCATGAGAAGAACATTTGAAGCATGTCAAGCAGACTCTAGATGGTTTGAAAAGAGAAAATATTTATGTTAAGCTCTCAAAATGTGAATTTGGCAAAAAATCTTTGAATTATTTGGGTCATATTGTAGGGGGTGGTGAATTGAAGATAGATCCCTCTAAGGTTGTAGTCATTGTAAATAGGCCTAAACCTAAATCTGCTACAGAAATTAGAAGCTTCTTAGGAGTAGCACAATATTGGAGAAAGTTTATTGCTAACTTTTCCTTGATTGCAGCTCCCTTACATGCTTTAACTAGATTGAACAGGGTGTTTCAGTGGGGAGGAAAATAGCAGAAAGCCTTCGACACCTTAAAAGAAAAGATTAGTACAACACCAGTACTAGCACTGCCCGATCTTCAAAGACCATTTGAGATTGAAATAGGTGCTAGTGACTATGCCATGGGAGCAGTGTTGATGCAACACGGTAAACCCATATGTTATCATTCTGAGACATTTAATTCTGTAGTAGTTAATTATCCCACATATGATAAGGAATTGTATGCATTAGTACAGAGTGTGAAAAAGTGGAAACGTTATTTAATAGGCAAAGAGACAATTATACATACTGATCATCAACCACTTCAATATTTACACTCCCAAACTAAGCTGCAGCAATCAAAACACTATAGGTGGATTGGTTTTCTACAACAGTTTCATCTTGTCATCAGATATAAAAATGGCATACACAGTAAAGTTGCAGATATGTTGTCCAGACCAATCATAAATGCATCTACTATACTTAAGCATAATTTAGTATTGCATGAAAGCTACATTGAACAGTATGCTCAAGATATAGATTTTAAAGATGTATATGCAACTTTAAGTCATGGAAAACAATTAGAAGAATTGGATTTCATGTTAAGGACCAACTATTATATCATTTTGGAAAGTTATGCATTCCACAAACTAAAAGAGTAAAGATAATTCGAGAAGCACACACTTCTCTAATATTAGGTCACTTTGGTGTAAGTAAAACAGTTGCACAGCTGCAAATATTTTGTTATTGGCCAAAAATGAATGAGATAGTTTCTAGAGATGTAAGAGGGTGTACTATGTGTGATAAAAGCAAGCCCAACAATAGAAAACTAGGCTTGTACACTCCACTAACAGTTCCTTCTCATCCTCGAGAAAGTGTTTCCATGGACTTTGTTGGGGGACTGCCTAAATCTAGGAAAGGTCATGACTATTTATATGTTGTTGTGGATAGGTTCAAAAAAATGTGTATTTTAATACCTTGTAACAAACATATTACAGCTGAACATACTGAAAAATTGTTCTTTCAGCATGTATGGGTTCATTTTGGATTACCCACTTCCATCATATCTGATCGAGATTTCCAATTTGTTAGGAAATTTTGGTCGATTTTGTGGGAATTGATGGACACCAGACTAAAAAAGAGCATAGCTTTTCATCCAAAAACAGATGGCCAAACAGAAGTGGTTAACATGACAGTGATCCAGTTGCCTAGAGACTATTGCAGCAAGCATCCCAAGCTTTGGGATGAACATTTATGTTATGTTAAGCATGCTTACAATCATGCTAAACATTATTCTACACAAATATCTCCTTTGAGACCTGTTTTGGTTTCACACCAAGGTTTCCCTTTGATTTTGTCTTTGGTAAAGACATAGAGGTTGATGGACACAATGATGTGGACAAGGCAACCAAGTTCATTGAACAAATCCAAGAGATTCACCAGGCAGTACAGGAACAGCTGGAAAAGAGCCAAGCCAAGTACAAGGCAAGGCATGATAAGCATCGGATTGAGCATAGTTTCCAAGTTGGTGATCAAGTCTGGATGTATATCAGCAAAGATAGAATGCAAGGTGAAGGTAAGAATTTGAAGCCAATAAGGTATGGACCTTTCAAGGTACTTGAGAAAATTGGTGAGAATGATTTTTGCCTTGATTTACCAGCTTACATGCACATCTACTCAGTTGTCAATGCAGATAGATTGAGACTATTTGAACCTTCATTGATTGAAGATCCCGAAGAGCAGAGTCAATTACCTTTTATTGATGATCTACTGCATGAATATCTTAATGAATCGTAGGAAGATACAGTTCTGGACAAGAAGGTACCGCGCGCAAAGGGGATGTTGAGTACCTCAGGATCGGACTCAAAGGTTCAAAACCAAGCAGTGTGAAATGGATAGAAATTAGGCAAGCGAGGAATTTGTACCCTCACTTGATTGATACTTAAAACCCAACTTTTGGTGGTCCAAAATATTTTTCAGTGGGAAGGCTGTGATCCGAATTGGATCCTAAAACACTCTCCAAGTTTTCATGAACTCTGTAAAATTCATGCCAAAGTCTCAAAGTCTTACAAAGAACGCGCTTATCAGAAATATCCTTGAAACAATTGTAATTTGTGAACAACGTAGAGCAATGAGGAGCCTCGGTCAAGCGTGTAGAATGTTGGCCCATGGTAACACATATTGTCACGAATTGGCAAAATGGTATGTCTTTTTGAGAAACAGGGGTTGTTTCTGATATGCGATTAGCGACGCAAACCCCTCAGAGAAGGAAAAGCCTTGAGCGACCTAGACCTGAAAAGTTATAAAAGATAACGAATATTGCGTTGATTCCATCAGAGGTGGGGTCCCACATAAACCGACATAATATCAGAAGGGCTTTGAGTGGTAAGCAGTTTCAACCGAGTCCCACCTGATGCCACACACTGGGTGCCACATGTCTGGCGGAAGAAAGAGAAAATCGCTCACATCATACGGGTAAACGTCATGTTACTTACCCGCCCAATATGAACGATGACCATAGGATCTGGAGGCTTCAGATCGACGGTGGAGACACAATTCGATGGATGACTGGATTTGATGGAGTAAACAGGCAGAGTTGTATAAGATTTGAAGTCTGACGTGGATGATGCGTTGGCAGAAGATCGTGTTCACGGGCATTCTTGGAGTTAACGGTAAAAATGGTCGTTTCAAAGATGTCCAAGAGAAATGACACTCAATTCGTTATGAAACAGGTGGCCTCCTCCCTGTGAGGTGTTATATAGTGATGATGACGTAGAATAGAGGAATTCAAACGAACAGAGGCAAGGGAACCAGAAAACCGGGAAGCGGAAATGAACAGTTAGAAGCAGATTGGCTTTAATGCCACGAGTTGACAAGGAAAGAATAGAGCAATTAGCAAGTAAGCTAGAAGCGGAAAGCTAAGAGTAGAGAACAGAGAGAAGAAATTGAGCTGACCTATAGAAGCAAAGGGCAGTATCGAGATAGAGACAGAGAGAGCAGAGAGTCTGTGTACTCCAGAGAAGGCTTGAGAAGTTCAAGCGAACTCCAATGTAAATACCTATCATGTATTGAGTCTCAGATTGGACTCATACCATCGTGACCCATAGGAGGTCGAGAATCAGTAAAGAGAGTCTGTGTACTCTAGAGACTTGGGGAACCCAAGTACAGTCTTGCTGATATCTATCTGTTGAGTGAGACTCAAATTGAGCTCACTGTTGTAAAAAATATGCTTTGAAAACATAATAGAGAGGCCACCACCAAAGGCTGGACCGGGAGACGTAGCCCAGGAGTATTGGGTGAACTCCTTATTAAACTTGTTGTGTTTGTATGTTTTTCCAGTTGTGTTTTCCCTAATTGCTTCAGTGCCTGTGTATTTCACAATCTTATCGATCCATTGCATAAAATAACATAGGCACATCCATGCACATGAGTCTATAATACCTTACTTAATTGTCTTGGATCAATTCCAGATCAACCTTTAAAGAATAAGTTACCATATTATATTCTCAGCTAGAGGAAGGAAACAAAGTAAGGAAGCAGTACAATGAAAAGGAAGATCGATGTCAAAAGCTACAGGATGAAGTGACATCTTTAAGAAATGAAGTAAATGAAAATATTACAACAATCAAGAGACTTAAAGATAGATCTAGTTACTATGAAAGTATTGAAGCTAAGATCCTCTCTCTAAAAGATCTTAAAAATAAAAAGAATGAAGAACTACCTCAAGTAGATGAAAAACAAGAAAATGAGATTCTCAAATTAAGGCAACAAGTGGAAGAAGGAAGAAAGGCTGAAGAAATATTGAAGAAGCAATATATGGAAAAGGAAGAGCAATATCAGGTTGAGGTAAATATCTTAGAAGGTAAATTAGAAGAAAAGGATAAACTGTTACGATTTCAAGACAATACTACGATTTTGGATAATATTCTTAGTAGTCAAAGTTCTCCTACCATCAAAACTGGTCTTGGTTTTCATGAATCTGTTGAAGGTGAATCTAATTCACAAGATGAGGCGAGGAACTCTAATGAAAAATCTAAAATGGTGAACAAAGAGATGAGAGGTCAACCCCATCAACAACCAAGGAAAGAAAGTCTTCAAAGAAAATATTTTACTCCCAACTGTGGAAGTGATAGTCAGTTATTTCCTCCGATGAATAATGTTGAATGTTTTATATGTCATAATTTTGGACATGTTGCAGTGAGATGTAGAAGTAGAATGGTTCAAGACCGTCACACAAAAGGATCATCAACTTCCAGGTACTTTAAGGGATATTGTTTTTCTTGCAATATATTTGGTCACAAAGCCATTGACTGCTATAGAAGGAATATGAAACATGTAAGATTATATGCATGTAACAAGTTTGGACATATAGCAAAGGAATGCAGGAGGAAATTTTGAGCACCATACCAAAAGGAGAAAACATCATCACACTCAAAGATATGGAAGAAGAAGGAAGTATAGTCAGAAAGATGTGGCATAGCACAGTGTACAAACATAACAGACTCAGGGGGAGCTGAAAGTGTGAAACTTTAGTGTTCTAAATCTCATATGCAAGTCTCATGAAGAAAATTCATGTAGATACGCGAGTTCGAAGCTACACAATCATGTATATGTTGGTTTGAGGAAAAAGCAATGGGACAGAATCAAGAAAAGGGGTCTGATATAATTCAATCAATCATCTGCTCTATTTGATGGTGCTTACAATCTGTCAAAGATATGTGGAAATGTGTTGGTGTCATAAGCTGTTAAAAAGTTGATGTATATCTAATTGATGATGATTCCCTGATGATTCTTACTAATATTTTCAATGAACAGTTGGCACTGGTCAGGGGGAGCATATTCTTCTAATAATGCATTGTTGGCATTATGTTAGAAGATCTTGGTACATGAAGATGCTTATATTGCTTGATCCACATAGTTGTTTTGATTCAGGTGACTCTTTTGATGATGGACATATACAAGCTATTGATATTGATGCTATTAGAAGATGCTGATGGTGTAGTTCATATATGATGTATGATAGTTGCTGATGAATATGATGGTCTTGTTTAGATTGTTGGTCCTTATTATAAATGTCTTGTATATCATTTGATGTAAAGGTCATGAAAAGACCTAATCTGTAACCCCACTATGCATGGGAAGGATGATGTAATAATTTCTATTTTCAGTCATGTATAAACATTTGGTATATCCCCACTTGGTTGGGTGGATGAGTCAAATTTGGTGTATCCCCACTTGGTTGGGAGATTGATGTATGTATGAGTCATTGGTGATAGGAAGGTCATACTCACATAGTTGAGTTATATTATTTTGGAAAATATTTTTGCAAAATCTGCATGAGCCCAGGGGGAGCATGGATGGTTTAGTGCATCTCATCATGTACAAAGGGGGAGCTTAATCAGATAATTTAGCATGTACTTAGGGGGAGCATGGACTGAATAATGTATATCAATGGGGAAGAATATCCTTGTCCGCCCTTTTCCCTTGATGTCAAAGGGGGAGAGAGTCTTGGTGTTGTTGTTGCCATAAAGCTCAAAGGGGGAGATTGTTGGAATTATGATACAGTTGTTGTCCTTGATGGCAACTCACTCAGATGACAGTTCACGATGCAGTAGGTTAACATCAAGGCATTACAGATCAGAGTCCAGAGATTGAAGAAAGAGAGTAGTTTAAGAAGTATACGCTGGTTCACTTTGTCCGAGAAGCGTATACACATGGGTTAATAGAACAAAAGGAGTGTATATGTATACACGCATTGTCAAAGAAAGAAAAGTGCGTATGGGATGGAAAATCATGGTTTTGGTCCAAGGTATTGGTTTGAGGTATTTGGCCCAAGGTATTTGGTCCGAGATATTGGTTCGAGGTATTTTGTCCAAGGTATTGTTCCTAAGTGGTTTTGGTCCAAGGTATTGAGAAAGGCCTAAGACTATATAAGGAGGAGAAGATCATTAGGCCAGGTGTGCAAGTAATGAATATCTTATGAAGAGTGAGACCAAAAGAAAATATGCATGTTATAGGTTTGTGGTGCTTTGCTTGATCTGAACTAAGGATGAACCTTAGCGGTTGATGGGGGATGAGATCTAATTATGGAATAGGATCATGAGACCTAAAATGAATTATTATTATATGGTCTGATCATGGATAGTTTAGATCTGAATACTGACGCATGTATTATTTTGTAAATGTTATGATCTTAGTATGACTAAAGTCTAGAATATTTGTGAAGTTTTTAAGTTAGTATTTGCAGATTTGTACAATGGTTCTCTTTGGTAAAATCACGTATACACGCTAGTTCATCACATCCAAGTAGCACATACATTATGAAATACGATATTTGAAGTTGCAGTTGGTTCTGGTTGTTGTTGCAGAGTTCTCAGTTCTGCTCTGTGTTTTGGTGACCGTGTTTTAGTGATAGTGTTCTGAATGTTCATATTGATTGATTGTGGTTTGATTCAATGATGATGGGTTTTTCAGTGATTGGTTGTATTATAGTGATGATGTTACTGATGGGTCCAGTATGAAAATTTGATGAAATGTTGCCTTCAGATTGTGGTGTTGTATTCTAGGAGTATCTAGTCTGAAAATTATGAAACATGGTCCCTGGAGGAAAATAGAGAAGGTCGTAGCCTTCTGTAGGCGTACACATCCATACTAGTAAACATATCAGCCAGTACAAGAGCCATGGGGTTAGATCTCCCTTCTAGTAGCATCTGTAAAACGAGTGAAGGTTGGAGCCTTCTGTAGGCTGGTGCCTACGTACTAGTAAATGGCTTAGCTAGTACAAAAGCTAGGGGGTTGGAGCTCCCTTTCAGTAGCATTTGGAAAATGAGTGAAGATTGGATTCTTCTATTGGTCAGCGCCTATGTACTAGTAAAAAAATCGGCTAGTACAAGAGCTAGGGGGTTGTAGCTCCCTTCTAGTAGTAGCTGGAGAATGAGAGAAGGTTGTAGCCTTCTGTAGGTGGATGCCTGTGTACTAATATGAGTCTGCACCAATACAATATTGTAAATAGGTTTTTCTTATATTAAGTGGTTTTTGTCTCCCATTGGGTTTCCAGCTTAAATCTTAGTGTTCATGTGTGTTTCTTATGTGTTATGGTTTGTTCTATTATTACTGCACATGGTTATTGTTTATATGGTTAATGAAGTACTGATGCACTAATTAAAGATCAACATATGATGAATTAACTGAATCATAAGTTTGCTGGATATATGTTGGTTGCCTTAAATATAGTTGTGTGTACATGTGAGTTACCTTCATTGAAGTAGCATATATAAATTAGAGTATGAAAAGAAAAAGTTATTGATTTGACTAATACTGATTCACACACCCCCCCGCCCCCAAGTATTATTTCCAACACAAGTCTAGTATTAGAGCAGGTATTCTTGATGCAACTTGCATGAGTGAATGCTAACCAGGAACAAGCTCCAAAGAGGTGAAGAAAAACTTAATTCCTTTGATCCCAAAGTGGAGCGTACGCAACAAAGACGAAACATGGCATATGAGGAAGCTTGAATCGAGGATGAATGAAATTATCACAAGGTTTTCTTCACCATGGCAGAGAAATATGACAAGCTACTTGCAGAGTATGAGAAGACAATCAATCCCAAGAAGAAAGAGACAGATGACCATGCATCGGTGAATCATGGAGGCGGTTTAGATTAGCCTCCTCCATCTCCATCTTCTAGTTATATTTCTTCTCTTCTTCTTCTCATCACTCTAACAGGAACCATAGGAATACATCTAAGAAGCCATTTTTTAAGCTAGATGTAAAGTTTGATTTGACCACATATAATGGAGAATGTAATGCAAAGAAACTTAACAATTGGTTAAACAGATCGAGGTTTATTGCAGGATTTAGCAGATCAAGGAAGATGAGGCAAATATCCAATTAGTATCTCTTCGACTGAGTGGCACCACTCTCATCTTGTGGGAGAGAAAGTTGTAGAGAGGCAGCAAAAACTTGGGTAATCTCCTTTCTTCTTGGTCCAATTTTGTTTTTTCATTGAAATATCAGTTTTATCCTTTGGTTTATCGACAAAATTATTTAATGGAATGGCAATATTTAAGGCAAGGAAAGGGTCAAAATGTGAAAAGCTTCACAAAAGAGTTTAGAAAACAAGCAGTGAGATTGGGAATTTCACTTGATTCGTATGAAACGGTAACAAAGTATATTGGTGCTTTGTTATTATTTGAGCCTACTACTATTGATGTGGCAAGTGTGAAGGCCATTCACCTTGAAATCATGGGAAAGAATGATAAAGAAGATAATCCAAAGAAATAATCTTTTAAACCTCATAATGGCAAGTTCAACGGAAAAGGAAAGGGAAAGAACAATAAGGTAGCTACAAACAAGAAATAGGAAGGAGAGAAGCCTTCTTGCACACATTGCAAGAAGGAAGATTGCGATGATGAACAATGTTGGAAATTGCATCCGGATTTGAAGCCAAAGATATTTGGTGGAAATGGCAAGCAAAATATGGTGGAAATCGCACAATAAGACCTTGGATCTTATTCTAGTGATGAGACATTGATCATAGCAATGGTCACACAAGTTACTCTTTCTCTTCATGCTAACGAAAATTTTAAATCACATGCAAGTACAAGTTATTTAAATGAGCCTCTTATTAATGCATGGAAGAGAATTTAATTGTTCCACATTAGAGTCATAATAAAACATACTAAAGTAGGAATCTTGTTTGATTCGAGCTCACAAGAAAATTTGATTTCAAAATCCTTGGTTAAAAATTTAGGATTATAGACCAAGCCTCGTCTGAAACCATACCCACTTGGTTGGGTGTGTGATAAAGAAAAATTACATGTAACCAAGTAGTGTAGACTAGATTTGTGATTGCATCCAAACTAGTTGATGACATTGATCTTGATGTTGTACCCTTTGATTACTATGGTATTGTATTGAGGAGTCCATATTTGTATGATATGAAAGCAGTTTTCTTTCTCCATGAAAGCAAGTATCACCTCACGAAATATGTGGTGGAATACTTTGTTAGATATCATCGCACCAAATCCAATGAAAGTGTTGTAAGTGCACGTCAAATGAAGAGATTGATTAATTTGAGAAGATGGTGTATGCTCAAGGTTGTGAGAGCAAAAGATGCCGAGACATCTGAAGATTTCCAAGGTTGTGATCCCACTCATAAAAAGGAATTGTATCAAACTATGATGTGATTTTTTAGGAACCAAGTGGGTTGCCTCCAAAGCATGAGATCCAATGTGAGATTCACTTACAGCAGGATGCTCCTTTACTGAAAATTGGTATGTACAAGTCAGCTATCAAGTGGAGGAGATAAAGAAGCAGGTACAGGAATTGTTGAACCAAGGGTTCATAAGATCGAGTTCTTCTCCATGCAACTCACTGATCATGTTGGTGTCAAAAAATGATGGCAGATGGAGGATGTGCATAGATTACTGATGCCCTTCAGTAACAAAGTGACAGATATGCTTTCTCGTCCTCCTATTTCTTCATCTGTAGTTTTACAAAATGCCTCTTTATCTTTTGAAATTTATGTTGAACAATATGTCGATGATGATTATTTTATGGAGATTTATGAAAATCTGACTCATGGATCATAGGTGGATAATTACCATTTGAATCCCGACCAATGAACGAATATATGTAATCGTAGAGGCACATACCTCTCTCGAGTCAAGTCATTTTGGTGCAGGGAAAACTTTGTGTCATTTACAGAGGTTATGTTATTGGCCTCACATGAAAATTTTTGTAGTTTGATATGTAAAATAATGTGTGTTGTATTTAGTTAGAAATGCCACTAATAGAAAATTTGGGCTCTACACACCACTCCCTGTCCCGAGTCGTCCATGAGAAAGTGTGTTGATGGATTTTGTAGGTAGTTTTCCTTTGTCTAGGAGAGGTCATGACTATTTGTATGTCAATGTGGATCAATTTAGCAAAGCATGTGTATTAATTCCTTGTAAAAAGCAAGTCACTATAGAGCAGATTGCTCATATCTTCTTCCAATTTGTATGGGTCCACTTTGGGCTGGCCACATCCATTGTGTCTGATCGAGACTCTCACTTTCTTGGAGAGTTTTGGACGAGTTTGTGGAGAATGATGGACACCAAGTTGAAGAGGAACACGACATTTCATCCACTAATCAACAGACAAATAGAGGTTGTCAATCGCACAGTGATACACTTACTCTGAGTCTATTGTGGAAAGCATCCCAAGTTGTGGGACGAGTAGCTTCCTTATGTACATCATGCATACAACTGAGCAGTGCATTCATCCACACAGTGCTCACCATTGGAGACATGCTTTTGTTATTTACCAAAGGATCCCTTAGACATGGTCTTTGGGAGAGATGAAGAATCCAATGGGAAATATGACAGGGGAAAAGTGTGAAAGTTCATTTCATGGATTCAGTTGATTCACCATGCAATGTAGGAGTAGTTGGCGAATATTCAAGCTCAATACAAAGATTGACATGACAAGCACCAAGACAATCACTTGTTCTAAGCTGGAGACAAAGTGTCTCTCCACATCAGCAAAGACAGAATGAAAGGAGAAGGAAAGAAGTTATGACCAATCCGATATGGCCCATTCACCATATTGAAAAATATTGGAGACAATGTTTTTCATCTTGATTTTCCAGCATACATGTAGATGTAAACAGTGGTGAATGTTGAAAACTTGAATATTTATGAGCCTCTGTTGATCATGGACACCGAAGAGGTTGGATAGGTTCCTATAGTGGATGATTTTTGACATGAATACCTGAAAAATATGCTAGAGGACATCATTCTCGACAAGAAGACTAGGACTTCACGATGGGGAGACATGGAGTACCTTCGTATTGGCTTGAAAGGAATGCATCGAAGTAAGGATCGATGGATTGAAAATGGGAATGTGGGAGAAATTACCTCACTTGCCAATTTACTGATAAATATTTTGGCGTCCAAAATCTCCTTAGTGGGGAGGAATGATTCGAGAAGATCTAGAAATACAAGTGGCCTTGAAAATAGTTCAAAAATAAAAGTATTTAGATGGAAGTGAAGTAGGACCAAATCGTAGTGTCCATCGCCTTGATTTCAAAGGTGTGAACGAAACTCAAATCCAAGTTTGTATCCTCACGTTATGGCTAGGCAAATTTCAGGTCAAACTTGACCAAGTAGCAGTCTTAATGAGGCAACGAATTGGCAGAATCTTGGTGCATGGAATCCAGTGGTCGGAACAGGAGAATTTGTTTCCTACTTAATTTTCCTAAACCCCAACGAAATGATATGTATTGTATCTTAAAAATGGGGTGGGTGGGCCACCCTCGGCGGACTCGCCGACCCCTGAAACCATCAATACACAATCATTGAACCATATGTGTTAACCGGAACCAACATACGTAACCATTCACCATATATAATAAAGTAATGCATCGAAACCACTATATTAAACTTTCGACAACAACCGTTCAGATAACCGTTCAAACCATGTATGACCTTGCCAATCTATTTATTGCCTTATATAAAACACAGTTGACTATTATGGGAGGTGGAGGGTTCAAAACTGGGACCTCCACCAACCTATTCGGCTCATCCACCAATGAGCCATGAGCGCATTCATTGGTGGCTTCACCCAACAAAATATATTTAAACTCAAATCATTCAGTCGATGAATAAGCGAAGGCGGACTAACGGAGTAGTGGTTGGAACCCTGAGAAACTTTGGGGTGCAGAACCCTAAGCAAGGGTAACTTGAGATGCCAAAAAGATTCCCTTAGAGGGACAATGGTGCTAGTGTCATAATTGGGCAAGTTTATAGTCTATTTTTCATGTTTTTGCACCAGGATTCCATCTATGTAGCCTATTTCTGCATCTGAGTTCTCCATTTTTAGGTCATCATCCAGATTGGAGGTATAAGGGTCATTTTTATAAAGTTTCTTGTAAGTGATTTCTTTTATGCCACTTAATAAAAGGACTTCCTACTCTTGAGCAAGGCCTAGAGACATAACCCACATTTGGTGAACTCCTTAATCAAATAATTATGTCCTTGATCTCGTGTTTGCTAATATTTATCGCTTCTTTTCATGTGGTTTTAAGTTACTTGGTTAATGTGCACTTTTATATGTTATTTTGAATGCATCCTTAAAGTTAAAATATCTGGATAATTCTTGCTTATAAAGTGCTCCAAAAGTAACTTGACATACTACTATCATAAATCTATATTAACATCGAAATACAAGTAGTATAAGTGCTTCCTTGATTTTACACTATAATTGTTACTTGATTCATGGTTTGATGTGCTCTCTAAAGTAAATATTTCCATTGGGTTCTAACATATTTGTTTGTGTGAGTTGATTGAATTTTCATAACATCACATCTAATAAATTCACTCACTAAAGCACTCTAATCTCAAGTTGCATTATGTTACTTTGAGTATCTTGATCTAATTGTCTCTATCAATTAACATTGAAGTAACTTGTTCTCTTAGGTGTGTAAAGTCATTTTCATTAAGAAATCTAAATGGAATTATTGTGTTGAGCATCTAATTGTCTAAATAACATTGCTAATCTCACAAAGAATCATTGGATAATAGCTCTTTTTATCTTTTTCCATTATTGGTTTTTGGTTGTTTTGAATCCTTGGCATATTGGCATTTAGCTTGTCTAAATATCTTCAAAGGTTTCTAATTGTTTTCAAGGAATCATCATTGGAAAATCTTAAGTAATTGTTACTTGCATCTTGCATTGAAAATCATTGGTTACTTGTTAAGTGGATAAGTTATCTAAGTTCCCTTAATTTATTGTCATTAGTATTGGTTAATATCTTGTGGACGATAATTTTGCCTTGAGCACTTGAAAGGATCTCTTGTTCATGTTTGGCACTTGTAAAATTTGAACTTTCTTGTGGTTAAGATTTTATCTTATTGATAAGTACTTGTTGATATAACTTGGAGTCAAATCATAACTAAGTACTTAAGAAATATTTAACCAATATTACCTTAAGAATCACTTAATCCATCTTGCGATGCATTCTAAGTCTAGTTTCATTAATAACTTACCTCAAGGCATAAGCTTGGTTGATAGACATTTAGGGCCACCCTTTCTCAATTTAGCTTGAGGGGCTTAACACATCTTTAGTGCTGAACTCGGTGACCTTGCAGTCATTAGAGCCATAGTCTCTACAACGCTGGAGGAATCGGGTGGTTGGAACATATGAAGAGGTATAATCAATCCTTTGTTTTCTTCCTGTTAGCTTCCATCCCACAAACTACTCTAGAGACTAGTTCCGAAATAATTAAGAGGAAAGTTACATCTAGAATAGGAATTTAACTTAAAATCAACCAAGATTTTTCATTTCACCTAGCTTATAGTATTCTCACTTCATCTAGGATAGTTAAGTATTTAGGCAGCGATTGTTCATCTGGTTACCTGGAATCTAATTGATAACAAGAAAGAAGTTGACTTCAGAAGGCACTAGTCCCACATTCAAAATTTGATATAATCTTTAAGTCTTTCTAAAATCAACCAAGTTGCCAACTTATCTTTCATTTCCATCTTCCATAGGGACTACGCCCCATAGCTTGTTGTTGGGAGATGTTGGGTGTGGTGCCTGATTATCTTCTTTATTCAAGAGGTATCACCACATTGGACCCCAGTTCGTAATGTGGCGGCAACGCCACCAGTAATATCTGCGCTACAAGGGGGGTCCAGGGAGGGGTGGCTACGATCTTTGGGAGCCCCCCCCTCTAGCGGGGGATCGGAGGCAGCGCACTTGAAGCTAAAAATAGATGTAAAATTGCCTTGTAAAATGTTATAATTTCATAGCTAATCTGGGCCATTCATTAGGCGGAGATCTGACAGTCGAAGTTATGTTTAATTTAGGGTTTTTTGCCTTAGAAGGAAACCCCTCGCTATATATGAGGGAATTATATTTTGTCTATGTAGATCTGTATTCTGAGTGAGAAAGAGAGGATATTGTGTGAGAGTGAAGAGGAAATTACAGCGGATTGGTTGTAGGTTGTATCTCTTCATTTTGCTGGATAATATAAAAGGAAGGATTGCCTATTTCTCCATGGATGTAGCCCAAATTGGATGAACCACGTATATTTGTGTCTCTCTTGTTTTATGTGTTTATATTTTTGCAATATATTTTATGTGTTCCATTTATTTGTAATATATAATTTTTTAACAAATGGTATTAGAGCCGAAGGCCTATTTGGCTGATAAACTCACAGGAGAGAAGGGTTCCTGGTTGAGTGAGAGCAATGGTGGAAGACGGTTGGTTTAGGGTCGAAAAATTTAACGACCAAAACTACGAACTGTGGAAGATGCAGATGGAAGATTATTTGTACCAGAAAGATCTATACCAACCATTAAGCGGAAAGGAAAAAAATCCGACGAGTATGATAGACACAGAACGGGATATTCTCGATAGAAAAGCACTTGGAACAATACGGTTGTGCTTAGCGGCATCGGTAGCATTTAATATTTCAAAGGCAACAACAACAGAGGGTTTAATGTCAGCATTGGCCAAACTATATGAAAAACCCTCAGTCTCAAATAAAGTATTTCTTATGTAGTGTTTATTTAATGTGGAAATGTTAGAAGGTGGATTTGTTGCTGATCATTTAAATGAATTTAGTACAGTTACTAGCTAGTTAAGTTTTGTAAGAGTAACTTTTGATGATGAAGTTAGGGCTTTGTTATTTTTGTGCTCATTACCAGAAAGTTGGAATGGTTTAGTTATGGCCATTAGTAACTCTATCTTTGGATATACTACTTTAAAATTTGATGATGTTGTCAGTGCAATCCTTAGCGAGGAAATGCGACGGAAAAGCTCCGGTGAGACATCATGTAATGCTTTTACTGCAGAGACTAGGGGGAAGAAAAATGGAAAGAGGAAAGAGCCCAGGATATCACAATAAGTCAAGGAAAGGTAGATCCAAGTCCATATTGGGGATAGTGTGCTCGAAATACGGGAAGAAAGGACACCTGAAGAAAGACTGCAAGTCTTTGAAGGGAAAAGAAGGAGACGAGTAGCAAGAAAACAATCATGAGGAGAATGTCACAGGTGATGTGTTGCAAGATGCTTTGATCCTTTCATTAGAAAATATTATTGATGCCTAGGTGGTATATTTAGGGGCCTCATTCCATGACACACCTGATAGGAAACATTTTCATGATTATGTTTAAGGAGATTTTAGACAGGTTTGATTGGGTGATGATAAACCATATAAAATCATTGGAATGGGTAAAATTTTCATAAAACAATAGAATGGAAATCAATGTCTATTGAAGGAGGTAAGGCATGTTCCAGATCTAAAGAAAAATATGATTTCAATAGGGCAGTTAAGAGGTGAAGGTTGTGTAACTACTTTCACAGATAAAACCTGGAAGGTCACTAAAGGAGCCCTGGTAATAGCAAAAGGAGAAAATGTTGGTACATTGTATTTATGCAATGGTATTTCTAATTCTGTTAATGCTTTCACCTCTATAGGATAAGATATGCCATTGTGGCATCATAGGCTTGGGCACATGAGTGAGAAAGGGATGCAAATGCTTCACCCAAGAAATTTGTTGCCAGGTTTGAAGCATGTTGATTTAAATTCTGTAAGAATTGTGTTTATGGAAAACAGAAGAGAGTTAGATTCCTTAGAGTTTGGAAAGAAAAGAAGAGTCAAAAATTAGAGCTTGTGCATACAGATATATGGGGACTTGCTCAGGTATCATCTCTTGGTGGCTCTCGTTATTATGTTACTTTTATTGATGATGCAACTAGAAAAACCTGGATTTATTATATTCGAAATAAATTTGATGTATTTGATACTTTCAAGAAGTGGAAAGATTTGGTTGAAATGAGACATGAAAAAGGTTGAAGTATCTCAAATCGGACAATGGCGGTGAATATTGCAGCAAAGAATTTGATAGGTATTGTTCAGAGAATGGAATACATAAAGAGAAGACAGTTCTAGGAAAACCACAAGAAAATGGTGTGTCAGAAAGGATGAACAGGACAATCATGGAGCGTGCAAGGTGCATGAGATTGCATGCCAGATTGCCTTTACAATTTTGGAAAAGATGATGTAGATACTGTTGTTTATCTAATAAACAAAAGGCCTTCAAGTTCCTTCGATGGTGGTATTCCAGAGGAGGCATGGACAGGTAAAAGGTAAACTACTCATTTTTAAATACTTTTGGTTGTGAAGCCTTTGTCCATATTATAGAAAAAGGCTTGAGGCAAATTCAAGGAAATGTACCTTTATTGGATATGGTGTTAATGATTTTGGTTATCGCTTTTATGATTATGAAAAACAAAAATAATTAGAAGCAGAGATGTCATATTCAATGAAAAGGTTTTGTATAAGGATCAACTGCAAGAAAAGAAACGGGAAAAAGAAAACAGAGAATACATAGTGCTTGATGAGATCTAGAAAAAGTGATGGTTCCTGAAAACCATAATGATCAACAACCAGAACAACAACAACAACCACAACAATAGCAAGCACCTCAAACACTTGAAAGTGGTGTTAGAAGATCTACTAGGATAAGTATACCCCTTGAACGATACTCTCCTTCATTATATTATGTATTATTGATTGATTCTGGTGAACCAGAATGTTATGAAGAAGCAGTGCAGGTAGAAATCAGCAAGAAGTGGGAGAAAGCCATGAAAGAAGAGATGGACTCCTTAGCACATAACCAGACTTGGGACTTAGTCAGGTTTCCTACAGGTAAAACAACATTGTAGAATAAATGGGTTTACAAGTTGAAGGAAGAAGATGGAGGTAGAAAAAGGTATAAAGATAGACTTGTGGTGAAGGGGTTTGCACATAAAAAGGGTATAGATTTTGATGAGATATTTTCTGCTATTCTTAAAATGACTTCAATCAGAACTATTTTAAGTTTAGTAGCAGTTGGAGATTTGCATCTTGAGTAGTTAGATGTAAAGACAACCTTCCTCCATGGGGATTTGGAGGAAGAGATATATATGCAGCAGTCACAAGGATATGAGGTAAAAGGGAAGGAGAAACTAGTGTGCAAGTTGAAGAAGAGCTTGTGTGGCTTAACATAGGCTCCAAGGCAGTGGTATCTAAAATTTGACAGGTTTATGTCTGAACAAGGTTATATTAGATGTCACTCTGATCATTGTATTTATCTCAAAAGGAAAAATGATGGCAGTTATATTATATTGTTATTGTATGTAGATGACATGCTTGTTGCAGGTTCTAACATGCAGGAAATAAATGTGCTCAAAAGAAAATTTGCAAATTCATTTGAAATGAAGGATTTGGGTGCTGCAAAACAAATCCTGGTATAAGAATAACTAGAGACTAGAAGAATCGAAAATTAACATTATCTCAGAGTGATTACATACAAAAGGTGTTGAAAAGGTTTAATTTGTAGAATGCAAAACCAGTTAGTATACCTTTGGCTAGTCATTTCAAACTAGGTAAGGAAATGTGTCCCAAGACTCAGGGAGAAATGGATTATATGTCGAAAGTTCCATATGCATCAGCAGTTGGAATCTTAATGTATGCAATGGTCTACACAAGGCCTGATATTTCACATGCAGTGGGAGTTGTAAGCAAGTACATGAACAATCCAGGAAAAGAACATTGGATGGCAGTGAAGTGGATTCTCAAATATTTGAGAGGCACCATAAATCAAGCATTATGATTTGGTGTTTCAAACATTACTCTACAGGGATATGTTGATGCATATATGGTGGGTGATAGAGATAACAGCAGGAGCACCACAGGGTATGTGTTTACTGTAGGTGGAACAGCTGTCAGTTGGGTCTCAAAACTGCAAAGTGTTGTTGTACTCTCAACAATGGAAGTAGAGTATGTTGCTGCTATAGAGGCTAGTAAAGAAATGATTTGGTTACAAAGGATTTTGGATGAATTAGGTAAGAAGTAGGAGTTGGGCAAGCTATATAGTGACAGCCAGAGTTCCATACATCTTGCAAATAACTCTACATTTCATTCCAAGACTAAACATATACAACTCAAGTACCATTTCATATGGTCAGCATTGGAAGATGGACAATTGAAGCTGGAAAAGATACACACTAGCCAGAATCTTGCAGATATGTTAACAAAAGTTGTAACCAGGGAGAAACTGAGATTCTACTCAGTTTCAATTGGTCTCCAAGTATGATGAAGAAGATGAGAAACAGCCAGGTCAAAAGTGGAGTCATTTTCCAACAAATGAAGCCGTAGTGGAGTTGCTATAATCAATCTCCAAGTGGGAGATTGTTGGATGTGGAGCCTGATTATCTTCTTTATTCAAGAGGTATCACCGCATTGGACCCCAGTTCATAATGTGGTGGAAATGCCGCCCATAATATTTTCATTGCAAGGGGTCCAGGGAGGGGTGGCTACAATATTTGGGAGCCCCCCCGGTGGGAGATTGGGGGCAGTGCCCTCTGGTAGACGGAATTACTCCCCTAGGGTTTTTTGGGTCGAAACCCTAGCAGACTGAAAGTTATCTATTCAAAGAAACATTCATTCACACAGCCATTATGCTATTATAAGAAAATTCTATGATAAGGGTACGTACCTTTGGTCCTACGTTTGAGAAGGCCTTGAGGGTCCAAACCCTTCTTGGAGTTCCCTTCTTCACTTTTGTCCTGCAAAACAAACAATTCAAAGAACACAGCAGTACATGGACAAAAACGTATAAAGAAACCATCTTCATGTATAAAGAAAGGTAGTTAGTTATGAAATCCAAACAACCATTTACACATGAATTCTAAACATGAATATCATTAACATAAAGAAGATTCACTTCGGGAACCAAGACACGTGTTTCTTTTATTATAGACAAATAAAGTACATAAAAAGGAATATGTTCACCTGAGTCACCTTCAGCAGGCTCCAAGCAAAGATTCCTTCCGGATCCGTTCCAGCCTCAAGCCTCTAACAAAACTCCTTCCATGACTCTCTCCATGATGTCATAAATGGTGGATGAACATCAACACACAAGGAAACAAAGGTTTCTTGCACAAAATGGGGGAAGTGCAGAAGGCACAAGGGACTTCAGACCTGGTCAAGGGAAAAATCTCAGCATAATAACCTTTCTCTCTATTCTCTCCTCCCTTAGGCCTTCCCTTTGAGGTCTTTTTATACCATCTCCAAAGTAGTTTTTTAGTTAGGAGTTGGTTGGGAACAGTTGGGCCACGGGCACTAACAGGTAATCAGTAGGTAAAACCCGCGATCTCCGCCCGAAAAGAAGGAATTTTATATTTTTTTAAGTGTTTTAATACATACACGCAGGTTGGATATACACAGACCCGCGTATACACGCGTTTAACTCAGGGCAATGTCGCGTATAAGGAATAAAACACTGTTTTTTTAAATTTTAGGACTAGGTCTAGAAGGAGGGGTTGCCCTAGGCCATGAGTACAGCATCACAAACCATAAGAGTGAGATTTGGAGCTATAACAGATGCCCCCTAATATATGAGGTCAGAAGGGGTACATGATGGCCGAAATATATTATGCGAGTACATGGAAAGGAAGTCTGTCAAAAACCGAGGAGGACTTCACCAGAATTCAGCCTGCCAAGCCACCAAAGGAGATCAGAAAGAAACACTGTCTGAAGCGGGCATACCCATGCTCAGAAAAAGTAAAGCATGTCCGCATATCAAGTACAAGCGGATCCACTAAGTATACAAGTATAAATGACTGAAAGATACATAATGGATCATCTGATCATAATGAACAAGTACATGTCTGAATATCACATATAAGACTATCAATGATGCTGAAAGATACAACGGATCACTGATATCAAAGACTAATCCCAAAAGGTACCAACTGAACATGATGGAATAGGATGGTACTACACTGCAAACTCAGGTGCCAGCATATAGAATGTCGCCATGACTGATTGCAACATATAAAGTGAAGTGGTATCAACTAGCAGCAACAGGAGCAACTGTCAAGTGAACCAATGAATGCTGATACAACCTGAGGTCTTCACCGACCGCCGTGGTACATTTCTACACCATGGGAATAAATGATCTGAAGTCGACCATGTGAGAAATCGTTTGATTACCAGTCATTGATGTATACCGTTAACAAACACGAGACTACTCACCGATAATGATAATGAGCGTCAAGGTACCCAGTACAATCTAACAAGTGTGAATAGATGAGCTGGAGTCGAACACCTGTAAGAATTTATCGATCAGGAAACAATGATGGTTTCCCACTGTCGATAGCGAAAGATCTGCCACTAATGACTGCAAACCCCAAGGTACTGCCAAATGGACTCTATATCTTTGCCCCAGAGCAATGAGTCGGAGTCGATAGGGAAAGATCCGCTACAAGGAAGGCATTAAGGCATCCTCCATCAATCTAGCGCGAGTGTAACCCGTAGGCCAATAATGTGGAAGGAATCGGACGAAAAAGATGTAGTAACCCAACCGAAGTACGTTTCCGGCGTACACAAGATGTGGCTAGCGCACGGCAGAAACCCTCTGAACCAACCAATAGTGAAAGCCGACACAGAGGCGAGGTATCCACCAATAGGGTCAAATGGAAACCAAGGTACTGCACGAATCCCAATGTGTGATAATGTAAGCTGATGTCGAACACAAGGGAAACCACTCAGTCAAAGACCCATGATACTGATCGATGCTGAGCACAAGGTGACCTATCAATAATGAAAATAGGGCCAGGGTGCAGCTCTAGGCCTGTCCTCAGAGCAAGATGTCGTCGTCGATAAGGACAAGACCCGCCAGCAAGAAGTCAATGGGGACCTTCTCAAACCGGCACGAGTAAAGGACCAATATAACTAATGTGATGATAGACATGACACTGACAACCAGGGATGGCCGACTGAAAAATGAGTCAAGAGACACCGCAGAGAGGCCGACTCAGGCTAACTTCCCTTGAACAAAAGCACGACTCAATGTGACTATGTGGCAGCATATGATGACTCTGTATAAGTTTGCCATGCAGGAGGCACGAACGAACCCTCCATATGATTGGAAGAGATAACCAATCGGGGGAGAACTGGCTCAATAACAAGGTTATGGTATACCTAAGTCAAACTAAATCCCACCCATGCGGAGGAGACTTTTGTTTTGAGTGCTTTGTTCAAGGGCAACACGACTGACTCTAGCTTCCAACAATAAATGGAAATAATGTCTCGTTCCCGCTCTTTTTGGAATATTTAATTTTTTTGTCTTTTTCTGTTAAGCCGGAAAAAGAATAAAAGAATGCTATGGTACAGTGGGAAGAACGAGTGTCGGTGAAACAGATGATCTAGTTCCTGGGAAAGGAACGTTCCTATGCTCAATGCAGGGAGGTGAAAACTGGTCAGTGACACTCAAAGGTATGTTCCTTCCACGGGTCAAGGTGTGTCAAGCTACAGAAGTCAAAGATATGCAAGGTTGATTTTGCAGACGTCATGGTCAAAAGTTGGCTTAAACACGAGTCCAAGTGAAGCCGGCTCCAGGCCAAAAGGTGCAAGTGGTCAACATGCAATGCAGTAGTACAACTCAACACAAAGGAGCCTCTAGGGTATAAGGCCAGAACAAAGCGGAGAAGCTAAGAGGAATGAGTCTTAAACGCATAAGTCATGGTGGGACTACAGAGGACTCCCGAGCCTACTCAAATCAGAGCAGCATGGGCAACAAATGTCAGTGAGGTGCTAACTAGGATGCCCATGTAAACGATGGCTCTAGCATCGTGTCATGATTTAAAGAATCGGCGAGTGAAGATGGCTTGCGAACCATAACACGATGGGATCGACCCTATGGCAGATATATCGGTCAAATGGAGGCTAGTATGCATAATGCAATGGAAAAATGGTGTTCCTAACCTATATGCCAGTGAGAACACGATACCTGTCATGACGGGTCAGCAGTCATGGAACTGTCTCGAACTGTCGAAAACGTCCAAAATGTCCTGAAAAATAAACCAATCTCGACATTCCAAGCTCCCAAGTTAAAAGTCACATGAGGCCAAACAAAATAAAATTTTGAAATTTTTTTGCATTTTCAAAACTTATAAAAAGCATTTTGGACTCACCATTTTTACCATTTGAGTTTGAGAGAAAAAGATTTGGAGCAAAAGGAGCAAACTTCCCACAGCCAGATTCAACCGTTCAAATTCGTCGAATACCTCCAGGTAACCCTTATACTTAGCTTGCAATTGATTGTGACAGGTTTTAAGATTTATGATTGATGTTTCACCGTTGAACCTTTTGTCAAAAATTCGCTCGCGGCGTATACGTGGGTTGGTAATATTGAACCCGCGTATACGCGAGCCCTATACGCTACTGTGTGCACAGGGACCCGCGTATACGCCGCGAATCATTTTTAAACAAAAACTAATGGTTTAAACTCGATTTTTTCTCAGGATGCCTATCACGTGGCGTGAGAGAGAACATGCAGTGGAAGACAATGAAGTTATGAATAGTCCAGAAGCATTAGATGCACTCCGGGGATGCAGTTTGCTTAAATTTTTCAAATTGCCAAATATGAAAGCGAACACGCGATTGCTTGAGATGCTCATTGATTATTGGGATGTCGATGAGGAAGCTTTTATGATCGATCAGATGCCGCTCAGGGTAGAAGTGGAGGACATCTATTTTATCACGGGCCTTTCCCGAAGGGGAGAGGTAGTACAGTCCCGAGGCAGGACACAGAGTAGTCTCTCGATAGAGGACTATGTACAGATATACTGCCCTGGACATCCCAAGAAGGTTGGGAGCCAGATTTCCATCACACATGTGGCGAGTTTGTCACTTAGGATAATCATGTTCACCATGGCTCGGGTGAACGGATCATCCTCTCTGCATCAGGCATCACGGCAAAACATGAGCGTGGTAGTTGACTGTCTCACTACTGTGTTCGACTGGTGTACTCCTCTTTTGGCCAACATGAAGAGCCAGCTCACTTCTATCAGGAGGGGTCAGACTAAAAACTTTGGATATGGGAGCATCTTGTGTACTTTCTTTTTCGAAAAGGTTCCCGCACTCCGCCCCAGGGTAGCAGTTTCCATCAGCACCCCACGTGATCCACGGATGGGCCGATCGGCTGATCTGATGAAACGTCTGGGGGGTGGGGAGGTCCCAAGGACTGCCTTTGACGATGACTTCTTCACCTGGTGGGATCAGCAAATCATCGCCGTGGATGACTACCCCTATGCTGGACTGGATTTCCGAGGAGATCCTTATTTAGCGTTACCACCGAATGCAGCATGGGGCGAGATCGGTAAGATTTTTGATTTTATGATTTTTTGGATTTTTCAAATATAATGATGAATTTTGAAAAATATTTTTTTGATGAGACTCAAATGACTGATATGATGATCATGTTCCAGACATTGGGCCTATACGACTAGATGGATTCCCGCGGCATGGACGGCGTGGCCGAGGAGCCGAAGAGGCGGCTGCTGATACAGAGCGGACTCTAAACAACGTCCAGCGACACTTGGCGAGACTGAGCTACCGAGTACCGATGGCCGTCATAGAGGACCTTCCTAAGGATATGCAGCGTCATGTGGTTGGCATGTCACGTGACTGGGTTTGCATTTTTCGGCGTGTGGCCAATGCTATAGTTACATACTTAGACGCTCATCCTGAGCCGAGGCATTAGATATGCCGGAAACGATTATGGGCATTTGAGTCCCAATTTTGTATATTTTTTAGACATGCATATGTACACCCGAGACGTTTTATGATATATATATATATATATACAGTTTAACTTTATGATGCTTGATTTTATTATGATGAATGATTGATGTGCCAGTCTAATGCCTGATTAGCGATAGAATCAGCTAACCAATTATGAGATCTTGGAATTTGCAAATAATTAATATAAGTAAATGATCTTTGCAACAACCTCACTCTTAGATACTGGCGATATAAAGATGGATCCCGTACCCGATAAATGTTATTTAATTGAGACACTATCAATTAAGAATCAAGATACACTACCAACGAGTCGATTCCATGAGAGATTGCCTCGGATAATAAATTAATAACAACAGTATACTCAGCCATATTGTTTGAAGCAGGACCGATACACACACCTCTTGATGCCATCAATTGACCAGTTGGATAATAAAGTACCCAAGCTGTGGAAGCAAGATTCCGAGTGTGCCGACTAGCACCATCGGCGAACCCAAAATAGACCAAATCATCCATCAACACCTGCCACAGCAGACAAAAAGTACTGATATCAGAAAACTCTCGATGATATATGTACAAATATACATAAAATACAAAGAAGCCATTGCCTGGTCAAAACTAAGCAAAGTACTTCTTTAGGTAGAGCCCGTTTCGGGGCTCCGCCAGCTTGTTTCCCTCGAAATGAATTAACTCATACGATCCTTTTTCTAAAACTCGTTTAATAATGAAAGGACCGTACCACATAGGCTTAAATTTGCCTTCCCCCAAGGCATCCTTATCTTGGTCGTAGACCAGGACAAGGTCACCTTCAGAAAAGACTCGAGGACGGACAGACTTATTGTACTGTGTTTTAACTCTTTTATTATGGGCCTCATTCATCGTGGCGGCATCTCGACGCTGCTCATCGAGATGTTCCAAGTGAACTAGGCGCTCTTCGAGACTCGAAGTCTCAAGAAGAAGCTCAACAACCAACTTAAGAGATGGAATTTCACATTCGACTGGAAAGATAGATTCCATCCCATAAACCAACTGAAAAGGAGTAAAACCAGTAGCCGTTTTGACGGAGGTTCGGTATGCCCAAAGAGCCGAATACAACATAATGTGCCAATTGGACCGATTTTTATCGATTGTCCATTGGAGTATCGTCTTAAGAGTTTTATTGACCGCCTCGACCTGTCCATTGGCCTGAGGATAATAAGGGGACGAATGCTCCTGACGGAAACCTAATTTAAGAGCCAATTCAGACATTAGTTGATTCTAGAAATGACTGCCATGGTCAGTGACAATCTCTCTTGGGATACCGAATCTTGAGATAACCTGATTGAAAAGAAACAAAGCTGCGGTGTCACTATCGTTCTTATAAGTAGGCATGACCTCAGCCCACTTCGTAAAGTAGTCTACAACCACGATAATGTACTTGTGATTTGCCGCTGAAGGCGGATTACAAGTTGTAAAATCAATACCCCACTTAGTAAAGGGACCGACGGTGACAACGGGAAAAAGGGGAGCTGGATGCGCGCGCATCTTGCGAGTAAAAATTTGACACAGGTGACAGCGTTTTACCGCTTCCACACAGTCCTTAAAGAGTGAAGGCCAAAATAGCCGGCACGTAAGCTGCGCTGGGCTGTAGCAAGCCCTGATAGATGACCACCACAAGCTCCACTATGGAAGTCATTGAGCACAGACTCTGCTTCCTCTAAGGTTAAACAGCGCCGGAGGATTGAATCAACCCCTCGACGGTATAATGTGTCACCAATGATAACATAGTTTTTAGCTAGGTGACATAATTTTCGACGTTCATCCTTGGAGAAAGTAGAGGGAAACTTCGAAGTTTGGAGATAAGCAATGATATCTCCGTACCAAGGGTCGAGTGAAGAGATGAGGAATAAATGTTCGTCGGGAAAACTTTCCTCATACACAGTATCCTCTCCACAAGGAAGCTCAGAAATTAGCTCCGCGAAAACCATGGATTTCTTAGACTTGGCAGACAAGAACTCGAGATCGAATTCTTGCAAAATGACTATCCATCTATTATATTTGCCCCCAATCACTCGCCTACTGAGGACAAATTGAAATGGATTGACCGCCGCTAAGAAAAGAGTTTTGCATAGCAAAATATAATGACGGAGCCTCTGGACAGCGTGGACAGCTGCCAAGGCCAACTTCTCAACCGGAGAATAGTGGAGTTCAGGACCTATTAAGCCTTGGCTCAAATAATAAATCACGTGCTCGGCAAGAGCATCGTCCTCCTGAACTAGAACCATACCAATGGTTGATTCTGCTGCAGCGAGATATAAAAGGAAGTCTCTACTATAATTCGGTGGACTCAAAAGCGGGGCAGAGACTAATGCCTTTTTCAAAGCATCAAACGACCGTTGCACAAAGTCGTCCCACACAAATGGAACTCCTTTCCGTAGCAAACGCATGAACCCTTTAGTGATCTCGGCATAGTTTGCTATAAACCATCTTAAGAAATTAGCCTTCCCTTGAAGACTTTGAAGTTGATGAATTGAGGATGGGGGAGGCAACTGAACTATTGCCTCAACCTTGAAGGGATCAACCCGAATCCCTTCATTGGACACTATGAACCCTAACAACCGACCGGATGTAACCGCGAAAACACACTTGTTGGGATTCAACCGAATTTTATAAAAGCGACAACGTTCAAAAACCAATCGAAGATGACTAGGATGATCAGTTCTCTTTCGAGAACGAGCAGCGAGATCATCCAAGTATGCCTCGATGACATGTTTGATGTCGTGGAAAGCGTATGACATGGCCCGCTGAAAAGTGGCTCCAGCATTTTTAAGACCAAAAGGCATCTTTCTATATGCAAAGGTACCCCAGGGACATATAAAAGCTGTCTTATGTTGATCTTCAGGATGGATAGAGATTTGATTATAACCCGAAAAACCATCCATGAAGGAAAAAATTTCATTACCCGCACACTCGTCGATAGTTTGATCAATGAATGGCATGGGGTAATTGTCTTTTGGACAAGCCTTGTTTAGGTCCCTAAAATCGATGCATACTCGGATTGTTCCTTGCTTTTTGTCCACAAGGACTGGATTAGAAACCCAATCAGTAAGAGGAACAGGGTATATAAAACCCGCCCTTAGCAGCTTCTCAACCTCAGCTTTGATAGCCGCTGCTTTCCTAGGGTTGACCGGCCGAAGCCTTTGATGAACTGGTTTCGAGTTTTCATATGTCTTGATCTCATGTTGAACTATAGAAGGATCAATGCCAGGCATTTCCTCATAAGACCAAGCAAATACATCTCGATATTCCTTGAATAGGTCGGTGTAAATTTGAATTTATTCAGGGGAACACTCAATTCCGATGAAGATATTCTCGATGACGTTAGGGTCCCTAGAGATGTTTATAGGTATCGTTTTTGAAATTACCGACATATTACCTTCGGCACGAACGTGTGCTGGAGCCAAAGGGTTTGACACCGTACAAACATCACTAGTGAAGAGCTCGGAGAATCTAGATTCTACTTCCTGCAATTGAGGAAGAAAGTATGAACGATGGTGTAAGTCTTCCCAAGGTCGATCTATACCCATCATTACTTCGAGGATTGCTTCTTCAGAAGGCAGAACCGAATCTAAGCAGTCCAAGGCAGAGGTAGAATCAAGGCTCCAAGCCGGGGCCACATGACCATCTAACTCCTCTTCGGAAAAAGGAGTAGAATGGTTGTCTGCAGAGTCTACGATAGACTAATATCTAAGCTCAGCTGCAGATATAGGGAATGCCATTCCATTTACTTGTCCTTCAACTAATGTGATCGTAGGTGAAGGCAAGGTCCAAGGGTCTGAAAAATAATGAGTTCGGAAGAACTCTTCTCGAGGAGACTCCTTAGATGATGAAATAGCATTAATTTTAGCAAAAGGAGAGGGAAGATCAAATGTACCCATCAATGAGGAATACATCCCTACTCCTAAATTTTCAGTCGGTGGGCGAGGGTTATCCACTAAAGGGACAGTAGAGTCAGAGCTTGCTTGAGGATCAACTGGACAATAGTCCAATTGATCAACCTTAACGATTTTCCCCTCATGAGGAAAGCAAATTACACGAAACAGAGTCGAAACAACGACATCCATCTCGTATACCCAGTTCCTTCCTAATAGGAGATTATAGTCTAGGTTAGCGTTTATGACCTCTACTTCAATATTGACGACCTTTCCCCCAACACATATAGGAAAGGCCGGGATAATCCCATGCGGCTTGTGAGAATGACTGTCAAATGCAGTCAAGACGGTGGGTGAAGGAACATCCGAAGGTGATCCAATAGCCTTCCAGCATGACATCGACATAACGCATGTGGAAGCTCCTTCATCTACTACGGTGTGAAAAATATTGATTTTCTGGTATGTAGACTTTATTTGAAAAGCCATATGATGAGGGAGTCGCTTTTTGACATTTAACATGTCAAAAGTGAGCACTAAAGAGTTAGCTGGATCGACTGCCCCAATCGCGGAGAGTAAAGCACTTCTTTGAGCTGGACATGACTGGAGAACCTCTAAAGCGGACATGGCGCACGGACTCCGAGCCAGATCCTCCACAATGGAGTAATTCTGGGCGGCCCTAGCATTAGGACTAATCGTCGTGCGTTTAGCGGAACCTTTCGGTATCCGTGGTATAGTCTCAACAGGGGGCCACTCAATATGAAGGTCAGTACTTCCGGGAACAGTGTTGTCCTTGGAAGTTTCGGCTTCACCATAATCACGTGACCGAGTAGCCACATGGACATTAGAACCCATCATGAAAACATTTGACGATTTTTCCCCTTCCTGGTTGCCCCCAGCGGAGGTTCCAGGGTTCGAATTCGCACCAGCAAGAAGTTGCTGCCCTTGGGGAAACGGGTTGGTTAACACAGCTTGAGAACTAGAAGTCCCTTGCTGTCCTAACAAGCGCTGAGCGTCTTCAATCTTAGGGCAGAGATGAGTTAGATTCTCTCCACTGCACAACTTGCATGGAAACTTGACTTTCTTTCTCGACTCATTTCTACCACCACCAGCGTTGTTGCCGGATTTATTTGCATCAGGCTTCCCATCCTGGTTCTTTTTCTTACCTCGTCCTTTCTTTTTCCCATTGGAATTTTGATTTCCTTTGGGATTATCAGATTGGACGGCATTTATTGAAGAAGTTTGGGAAGCGGGGGGATTAGACGATGTGACTTGGTTGTTAGAAGCAGTTTGCAAAGACAACTGCTGCAGTTGATACAACAAGTTCACGGTAGTTGTGTCTACTGACCCAACGATACCATCTGCGTGCGGACCTAGCTTCGACTTAGCTAAATCAACCTTAGGTCCAGGAGCATCTGGCAAGTACTTTTGTAGGATCCCAGACTGAGAGTAGATCAATTCTAATTGCTGGGCCCTAAAAATGGCTTGCTCCTTAGAATAGACCCCAGACATGGAGACATCCTTAGAGATCTCGGGTTGTAAAGACTTCAAAAACCACTCAAGACGGTACTCCGGAGGGATTTCGGCTTTAATGAGCCTCTTTCTCCGTCTCCATTCCTGAATATGGTCAGAAATGTGGGCTGCCTTATCCTGACAGAAGGTGGCCAGAAGTTCAGTTCCGGCATCATAGCGAACAGGCAACTGGAAGTGATTCAAGAAAATATTGGCTAAGTCAGCGAACGATGTAAAGCTGCCCCCTGGCAACTCTATATACCATTTGGCCGCATTACCAGTCAAGGTGCGCTGAAAGAGTCTCAACCTAATCGAGTCATCGATAAGGGAGTTAGATGAGCACCACAAATGGAATGTGGTTACATGGTCGCCTGGGTCTTCACCACTCTTCCCTTCGAATTTTGGTATGTCCGAAGGGAGTTTGGTTGGGACCGGAGGCCAGGCCGGATTGTACTTGATTGGGTCATTTGTTAACTTAGTGAGATCTGGCAAGTTTAACGTTGCCAGAAACAGAAGCCTAGGAGGACCTTGGGGATTCCACCCAGACTGGGCAGAACTCCCAAAGCTCTGAAAAGATTGTCCTGGAATTTGGGAAGCACCAGGCTTCCCGAAGTAACTAGTAGAACCGGCTGAACCAAAAGGCAAGCCTTGTGGTTCAGGAAAATTCGGAGTTTGACCAACTCCGGCCGTATAACCTCCATAACCAGCAAAGTTTCCTCCTAAAGGATTGTAGGGAGTTGATAACCCCTAATAGGGATTCCAAGCCGAAGCAAGGGGAGGAATACTTTGAAACATACTAACCGTGGAGTACGGCCTATTCCCTTGTTGGCCGATAAACGGATTCCCAGTTCCCGCGCTACTAACCCCAGGGTTATTCCAACCTTGGAAAGGATTGCTGCTTTGTCCTATAGAAGAAAAAGGCATGGATCCTACCGTCGGGTTGGAATGTGGTATATGACCACTTCCAAAAGGAAAACCCTGGAATGAAGCCGATCCGCCCATCATGGACGTAGCGGCGCTAAATGGAACCGATGGAATACCCTGTGAGTGGGTGCCAAATGGGAAGAATCCAGTACCAAAAGCATTGGTTTGGGCATTTCCACTCGTGGACGGAATGGAGGTAGACCCAACTATAGATGTGCTAGCAAAAGATCCAAACAAGGAAGCAGAGGAGATGGAAATGGTTCCTCCCCCTTGCACCGATGTTGGGGTTTGCATAGTCGTAGCACTCGTAGAAGCCATGCTTCCAGTAGTGGTCATCGATGGTAAGCGCGTAGCGTAACCTGGACTTGACGGTCTATGCGTCGGAGTCCCAACGTATTGCAATACGTCTGGATGACTAGATGGTAGTGGAGAATTTGGAGCCACTAATGACTCTGAAAGTTCTTCTACCTCTATGTTATTCTCCGCTTGAAAGAGAACTCGAGAAAGGACTGGAGTGTCCCTCTCTTGCTCAGAAGTGCCAGGCCTTACTTGGCCGCTAATGCCCCCGAGAGGAGGATCAATCCCTGATGTGTCAACCGGCGTGGGACGGAACCCACCGGTAGTATTGCCTTTGCGCCTTCTAGGAGAAGGCTCTAAACTTGGTGGCGAGAGCCCACGAAGTCTTCGAGACCGTCTTGGAGATCGGTCAGCCACTTTGAATTTTTTGTTATGATCTAACTAAAGACTCAAAAAATTGAAAGCTAGGCCAACTAGGAGCACAGAGCACACACTATAAAGTCCCTAAAGATACAGCCAGTCAAACAACTTCCAAGTATTTCCGCTCCGGGTGATTAAGACCGGACACCAAAATACGAGAAAGTGAAATAAGGGGCCTTCCGAAGATAGTCTGGGATGATGAGGGCCCAGTCCTATCAGCGAAGGTATCAGAGGAAGTTACGCTGACCTCCTAACAACAGCCTGCGCCGGTGCAAGCCCCCAAGCTTCGCAAGGGTGCCCTCCAGTAGTACTGTCGAGAGTGATGCAACGTCAACCTCAGGTGCCACGGGATTCCCCTCCGCAGCCACCTGTGTAGTTCCCTAGGAGTAGCAACTATGGATACCAACTCGTCGCAGAAGCCAGGCGGAACAGTCGTGAGGTAAGTTCGGACAAGTAGGAGAAGGGGTATCTCTCTTCCCTGTCTTCACAAACCCTCGTGCTTAACTCCCAGATCCGGAGCTTTCCTGGTCTTCCTAACGCTATTGGATTTTCTCTCGTTATTCAGACTCCTACGTTTGACGTTTATATGGCCTTGGGGAGTTAACTCTCCACTCGCCTAATCCAAGGCCCTAAAATCCTAATCTTGTTGGTGTAACTGACTAAAACAAAAAGTTCTAGTGAATTTTAGTTAGCGCTTGATTTTATTAGACTGTTCTTTAAGTCACAAGGTAACGGAAGTGAAACTAGTGGTGTTTTTTGACGCAAAAGAAATTAATAAAAACTTAACTACATGCACATGCACTTTTTCGTTTTTCGATGAAGAGCAATTTCTATAGGGTTCAGAGGTACTTCTAATAAAACAAATTTTCCTTTCCTTTTCGTTAATGCACACTTCACACTCACAAAAACTAACAAAGCTATATATGCCTAAAAAGGGGATGCAAATCTATCCTAATGCAACATCTATATGTGGATGCAAGATTCAAAACTACTCTAAAAACAAAATGAAAGTTGCTTGCTTATCAAACTTTATCTTGCCACTTAAGATGCCTAGATGGAATATGAGATGTTTCCATTCATTTCGTCTAAACACTAAAAACAAGTTCTAAGACAAACATAAAGCACTTTCACTTCACTAAAAGGAAATCAAATGAAAAGCAAGTTCAAGAAAGCAAAACTAAGATTTTCAAAAGATTTTCTTCAAAGCAACAAACAAAAAAGTCTTTTCAAAAATTGCTCTCAACAACACTGAAACTTGTGATTGAAGAATAGGCAATTAAACACTTTTGCGAATCAACACCACTTAATGGATGAAAACCCAACAAAAATAAATGTGTTTGAAATCACTCTTAACAATCAAAAGCAGCAATGAAAGCCTTGGCAATGAAAACCAAAAATATCAAAAAGACAAATTCCAAGAAAGTGTCAAACAACAACTTTCATGAAACAAAGAAGTAGATGGTCACAAAAAGTGATTTTGTCAAGCAAACAAAAAGTCACCAAAAGCAAGATTAACACAAAGATTGAATTCAATCTTCCTACCCTGATGAAACAGAGCAGCCAAGATTCCTAGCAAGAAATCTTGCGTGCTTTAGCAAAAAAGGATGACGCTTGCAATCAACAAAAACAAGACCAATACTCCTTATAATCAGAGAGAATTTGGAACGAGATGCTCGCTGTAAAAGAAATAACTGATACTGGAAAATGACTGTTTCAGACTGACTCAAACCACCAGACAAACCTTCAGAGGCCAAAAAGATTTACAAATCTTGAAAATTGGAATATATACGCGACTGTACTGTAGTACAGATTGCGTGTATACGCGACTGTGTTTGAGGAAACCTGCGTATACGCGGGTTCACTCAAAGAAACAAGCGTATATACGCCTCAGTATCTAAGAAAAAAAGCGTATATGGAAAGCTTCAAGAAAAATAAAAAAAATAAAAAAGACAAACTGAAGAAACTGGCAAAGCTTAAAGTTCAAGAATAGACCAGACAGTAACAGCAAGCAGACAAGGCAGCTGAGCCCTGATTGGCTTGAAAAATACCCAAACTAGGAACAACAAGAGTGTTGTCCCCAGCGGAGTCGCCAATTCTGGTAGAGGGAATTACTCCCCTAGGGCTTTTTGGGTCGAAACCCTAGCAGACTGAAAGTTATCTATTCAAAGAAACATGCATTCACACAGCCATTATGCTATTATAAGCAAATTCTATGATAAGGGTACGTACCTTTGGTCCTACGTTTGAGAAGGCCTTTAGGGTCCTAACCCTTCTTGGAGTTCCATTCTTCACTTTTGTCCTACAAAACAAACAATTCAAAGAACACAACAGTACATGGACAAAAACTTATAAAGAAACCATCTTCATGTATAAAGAAAGGTAGTTAGTTATGAAATCCAAACAACTATTTACACATGAATTCTAAACATGAATATCATTAACATAAAGAAGATTCACTTCGGGAACCAAGACACGTGTTTCTTTTATTATAGACAAATAAAGTACATAAAAAGGAATATGTTCACCTGAGTCACCTTCAGCAGGCTCCAAGCAAAGCTTCCTTTCGGATCCGTTCCAGCCTCAAGCCTCTAACAAAACTCCTTCCATGACTCTCTCCATGATGTCATAAATGGTGGATGAACATCAACACACAAGGAAACAAAGGTTTCCTGCACAAAATGGGGGAAGTGCAGAAGGCACAAGGGACTTCAGACCTGGTCAAGGGAAAAATCTCAGCATAATAACCTTTCTCTCTATTCTCTCCTCCCTTAGGCCTTCCCTTTGAGGTCTTTTTATACCATCTCCAAAGTAGTTTTTTAGTTAGGAGTTGGTTGGGAACAGTTGGGCCACGGGCACTAACAAGTGATCAGCAGGTAAAACCCGCGATCTCCGCCTAAAAAGAAGGAATTTTATATTTTTTTAAGTGTTTTAATACATACACGCGGGTTGGATATACACAGACCCACGTATACACGCATTTAACTCAGGGCAATGTCGCGTATAAGGAATAAAACACTGTTTTTTTAAATTTTAGGATCAGGTCTGGAAGGAGGGGTTGCCCTAGGCCATGAGTACAACATCACAAACCATAAGAGTGAGATTTGGAGCTATAACACCCTCGAAGCTAAAAATAGATGTAAAAGCCTTGTAAAATGTTGTAATTTTGTAGTCAATATGGGCCGATCATTAGGTGGAGATCTGACAGTAGAAGTTATGTTTAATTTAGGGTTTTCTTCCCTAGAATGCAACCCCTTGCTATATATGATGGAATTGTATTGCGTCTATGTAAATCTGTATTCTGAGTGAGAAAGAGAGAGGATTGTGTGAGAGCGAAGAGGGAATTATAGTGGATCTCATATAGGTTGTATCTCTTCATTTTATTGGATAATATAAAAGGAAGGACTGGCTATTTCTCTGTGGACGTAGCCTGAATTGGGTGAACCACGTATATTTGTGTCTCTCTTGTTTTATGTGTTTTCTGTGTTTATATTTCTACAATATATTTTATGTGTTCCATTTCTCTGTAATATATAAATTTCTAATAGGAGATAGCTAGAATGGAGTGGGCGGGGATCAAAGTGACAACCCCCACCCTGAGTCATTTTCATACCGTGCATATACAATCTGAGTGATAACATTTTTTGGCACTATTTCTGAGGATATCTTATTCTCATCACCTCAATAACAATCTCTGAATCTTTTCATCTCTCATCATTCTTCATGTTTTCATCACCTTATCCTTTGTTCTCTCACTATTTTGTTCATCCGTTCTATCTTCACCTTTAGTAGTTGGAAATTTTGGTTGGTTTCCTATTTGGGTGGCGACTCCACTTAGTCCTCCATTTTTTTGTCAAACAAGAAGCTCTCCCTAATATCAATATTCTTCTCCCTGACTAACTTTTCTTTTTTTCCCTTTTGGATTTTGGAGTTAGATTCATGTTCAAGTGATGACTCCACTTCTTTCATTTTTTTCAAAAAAAACTACTAGAAGCTCACTTCTTGTGGATCTCTTGTTTTTCTTGAAAAAGGATCTCTCTCTCTGACATCCATTTGCTCCTTTTCCCCTTAAGAAAGTCATAATGGATTACTTTTTCACCTCTTTGCATTTTACTAACATCCCTCATGATATTCCAGAAAGGTCTATTGATAGATTACCTTCTTTCATGGGTAATGATGTAACCACTACTACAGACCACATAAAAATGTTCATGACATTTCTAGAAAGATATGCTCATGAAACTACATACAATCATGAAGATGTCAAGATGAAACCCTTTACCCTTTCTTTGGAAGGTGATGCTAGATATTGGTTTTGTGATTTCCCTGATAGTTCTTTTGATTCTTTGTAAGCCATCATCCATGCTTTTAAGGATAGATATGGAGATCAAAAGGATTCACCATCTTCTAATTATAGTATAAAGAAAGGTCCCAGTAAGGGACCCAACTATCGTGGAATGAGGTTATGAGAATGTGTCGCATCAATATTTTCCATATTGCGGAGATTGTGATCATTTTCATGATGAATCCACTTGTGTCGTTGCAAGAAGAATCCTTAATAATGGAAGGGTAGGGACAAAGGATCAAATTAATATTGATGATGAAAAGGAAAAGGATAAGAATCTTGTCAAGGAATTAAATAAAATGATTAAATACTTGCAATTCACTCAAACATAGTTGATAAAAAAACATGGAACTTAATCAAGGGAGATTAATTTCAGATCACACCAAGGAAATGGAATCCATGCACACCAAATTGCTAGCCATAGAATAAAAGTGTGTTGAGGAGTTGAGCACCATAAAGGAAAATCATAAGAAAAAAATGAGCTCCATGCAAGAGAGGGACGTCAATCTTCAAAACAACTTGTTAGACATGGAAGAGAAACATGTTGAGAAAATGAAAACCATGGAAAGCAATCGTTATGATCAGGTGTCCACCATGAGAGAAGAGTACACACAAGTAATAGAGAATCAAGTGCAAGTAATTCAGGTAATGGAAATTAATCATTCTATTCAAATAAGAACCATGCAAGACCATTTGATCACTATGGAATAAAACCATGCCAAGGAAATTAGTGTTATGAAGGTTGAGCATTCTAATCAAATGAATTCCATGAAAATTAAACAAATCACTCTTAAAAGTAGGATGAAAATAATGGAAAAAACACAGGTTCAAGAATATAAGCATAAATTAGATGATGAAAGAAACAAGGATATTTCGACAGATCATAAGCCTCTCAGTCTGCTAGAGATATTCTCATCACATTCCAAGAAGATCACTTGCCCCATTAAGGATAGGTTAACTAGAAGTTCCATGGTTGAAAAATAAATTAAGAAAGACCAAGTTTGTGTGCCACCTTTGACCAAGTATATTCAGAATAAGATCACCCTAGATTCTCCCGATCTTTGATCCAAGCATTTTCAAGATCAAGATAGAAAAGCTATATTGGTCACATTATTAGCATCATAGCCTACCAGAAACAAAAATAAAAAGTAGAAAAGAAGAAGGAATAAGTTTGATGCATCTAATCATCGAGAGCAGCCTGATATTCAAATAAGTCAAAGTCCTAGCATTTTCAAAATTCAACATGGCACATCTGACCAAAAACCCACAGACTTATCGGAAATTTGACAGATGCTTAATATGCACTATATTGAAGACATTTGATGTCGTAGGGCATCATTTGTATATTATCTGTAACCCTACTCCCTTTTCATTCATGTCATTAGTCAGTTTTATTTTAATGCACTTATGTTTTGTTTCTTTACTTTTTAGTTTGTTAGAGTATATTTTTTCTATTCCAACAGATATTCTATGTATAATGATTTCAATTTTGAATGGGTATCTATTTGATGGACTTATGTTTTCTTAGATACAGGATTCCGAATTCTCACATTTCTCCATTGAAGCAACATGTCCCCATATGGATCTAGATGTTGCACCCATTTTTTCAACATTCCAAGGAAGCAAGATCCAAAGATTTGAAGGGACTTTTTCAAAGTCAGAATCATCAGCCAACAGTCTATCATGTCATTATAAACCCACTCTACAATTTTGTAATGTAAATGATGCTAGTGCAACCATTTAATTATGTAACAACCTAGGTAAGCCTATGATTTTGGTAACAAATTTCACCATAGGAGGTTTTTTGTCTCATTGGTTATCTATGATTCTAAACATGGATGATCGACAGACTTTTTCCCTCCAACCTCAACCCAAAACTAGGGTGGAATTTGTCATCAGAGTCTTAGATGAGTCCTAGTGTTTTAGTCAATTCTATTGTAAAAGTAATTTGGGAATAATTTAAACTAATTGGATAAAATATTTTATTACAAATCACTTGGTCTAGTAGACCATATTATGTTGTAGAATTGGGTAAGTTTTGTGACGGTCTATAATAAATGGGTATCCCCCTTATGAGTGTTGAATTTGT
This sequence comes from Pinus tabuliformis, assembly GCA_031772625.1. Taxonomy (NCBI): domain Eukaryota; kingdom Viridiplantae; phylum Streptophyta; class Pinopsida; order Pinales; family Pinaceae; genus Pinus; species Pinus tabuliformis. The sequence continues at coordinate 52,359,507 of CM062819.1, forward strand.
AAAAATTATTTTAGTGCATAGTCCCTCATACTTAGACACCATGACTAAAATATTTGAGGGTGGAAAAATAATCAATCCCCTCAAATGTTAATTAATTATTTTTCCCGCAAAAATGAAATTAAATCCTAAGCTAGAAAATTAATTAATTTAGAGTCAAAATTTAAATGTTAGAAAAAATAATTTCTCCAACTGGAAAAATTTGTGGGTCTAAAAGGAGTTAATTTTTGGAGGTTTCTCACTAAGAGAATATTGTAAATTTCAAGAAAAAATGGACCCTTGAACCTTAGTGGTTAATTCAAAGTCAAAATTTTGAGGAAATTAGTTCAAAATAATTATTTTGAACTAATAAATGGTCGAGATTATTTTGACAGGGATCAAGCCAACTAGCTATTATTTTCCACTTGGAGGAATTTATCTATAAATAGAAGGCATTTTTCTTCTATTATGATCATGATGAATTGTCGGTCAAGTGTAATTTTGTAAATTCTGGTGTGAAGCCATTGTTCTATTGGGAACGTTTGAACTTCATAATAAAATACTTTAGGGTACAATTCATAGCTTCTTTGTCTCATTGATCTATGGGATGTGTTGTGTATGTCCTTTCCAATTGCGCTTCAATATTATCTGAATCATTATTTCATTTGTAGATGATAGGAACATTATGTTGGTAAGTTTTGGGCTTCTATTAGGTGATCCTATTCAATGTATGTTCTAACGTTTTCTTCTTAAGAAAATATATAGAGTTTGCAGGTTCCCTGTCCCTTAGGCTCCAAGTTCACAGACTATGGGAACAGGTTGTCCTTGTTTGGATTTCAAATATTTTATGTGATTTTCTTACTTTGCTAAGGTTGTCGTTGAATATCTATCTTTCAAAATAGATCTAGCCACTGTCAAAATTTTATTAAATTTTTTTCTTCAAAATCATTCAAACATTGTACATTTGTATAATTCGTAAATTATTTTTTGTAAAATAAATTTTGTAAATAAATTTCATTTTGTTTTTTTCTAACCCTTGTTTGCAACCGGGGTTTAGGTTTTATATTTTTGAATTTTTTGTATGTATTGGGGTTTTGGACACTTTTAATTTCATTTATGCAAGTGAGAATCCAAGAAATTTGTTGGGTTCTAGGCCCTTGAGGGTAAGATATAATATCTAGAATTTTTGCGGGGCAGCAACTGAAAATTTTTGGGCAAATATTGAAGATCTGAAGTGAAATCACTTTCTTGGCGAAGGTTTCAAATTTTTTAGGGACTCCAAAACTAGCATCACTCTCCTGGGTCTAGTGTGGCCCTTTCCAGCCTTAGTATAATCCCTTAAGGCTTTCTTAGGCTTAGTCATAAGCCTTCTTTTGCCTCAACCTCCCTCCTTATCCCTCAGGCTATCCTTTAAATCTCCTTGGCTTCCGTCGCTGCCCCTTTTCCTCATTCTCCTTCCCTCCTTCCTCTTCCTTCCTTCTTGGCCTTCCCTCATTCCCCCTTATCTCCCTCCATCATGGCCTCCAGGCCTCCCCATCTACTTTGTTTTCCTTCCCAAGCTCTGCCATAAGCCTATTTTGGGCTTCCTCTCTTTGACGGCAGCCCCTTATGGGATTTTCTCCTTCTCAGCAGGCCTAAAAGGCCTCCTTCCATTCACCGGAGGCCTACATAGCCATCCCCTTGTGTGTCGCAGGCCTAATTAAGCTTTGAACCCTCTCTTCTACTCCTCCTCATTACATCATTTTCCCTTTGCTATCTTTGTGGGTAAAGATTTGAATTTTATGGCTAATATTGGTGTTTTTCAATGAAATTTTCAAGCTAACTTCGGTGTTTTCAGGTACCAAGGCATTGTGCAAGTTGGGAAAGTATTTTCAAAGGCTTAGGGCCTCAAGGGTTTGCTATCTAAATTCTATTTTTCATCATTTTTTCCTACAACGGTCCTATCATCTAGTAACAATGACAAACAATAATGAAAATACTCTAAAAAATCATTCACATATTGCCTCACACATTAAGGAATTGATTGGATAAATTTGGCATTTTTTTTAATAAGATTTTCAAGCTCTAATTATTATCATCATTTCATAAACAAATATGATATAATAGTGATTTGAAAATCACTCTTGAGTGATCTCAGTTAAAGAATTATTGAATGAAGTTATTATAGACTCATGTGTTGGTGTGTGTCTATGTGATTTTAGGCAACGGATCGATCAGATTGTGGAATACATAGACACTGGAAATATGGAAAACAACAGAGAAACACAGTAAGAAAATACAAGAACACAACAATTAATAAGGATTTCACCCTATCCTCCAGGGTTGCATCTCCGGTCCATCTTTTAGTGGTGGCCTTCTTTTATTGTGACTTTAAAGCAGATATTTACAATGAGGAACTCAATTTGAGTCTCCTGAAACAAAATTGCTTGGTAGGGTGGTTCTTGGATTCCCTAAGCCACTAGAGTGCACAGACTTTTTTCTTATCCAAGTCTTGACCTCTCTTGTCTTCAATGGGAGGAGCCTAATGTGTTGCTCAATTCTTGACAGATCCTCGTAGGGATTGCTTGATGCTACCTTATGCTACAGGTTAGCTCGACCCTCTGTCTTTCTGCTTCTTGCTTCATTGTCTTTTCTTCACTTCTGCTCTCTCTGTCTTCTTTCTCTTCTCTTCCTCTCTTGTCTTCTGTTTTGTCTGTTCATGGCTTAAATCCAATTCGTCCCTGACTGCTCGCTTCCTCTTCTGCTGGATCGCCTGCTGTTGCTCGCTTGGAGTTACCTATCTCTACATCATCATCAATGGCTCATAAGGAGTGGTCACTTGTCCTCTCATGAACTACACCAGCTCTTCCTCATCGGTTCAGGTTTTCAGTTACATCATGGAATGAGTCATCTGCCATCTCAGTGGTCAAATCAAACTTCAAACTCTTTATGTGCTGCGACTTAATCCCCTATCAAATTTGGTTCCTCCATCAGGGGTGATCTCCACCGTCAGATCTTGATCTCCCAGATCCTAGTACATTCTCTCATTTCGCGCGGTTGACTTGCTCAACTGTTAGCGCGTGATGAGAAGTGGCTTTCTCTCTCATCCGCCTCCCATGCGTTGGGCGCTGAATGAAATCACTCGTTTTTCTCCAAATTCGCTTACCATCCAAGGGTGCCCCTGATATACTACCAATTTTGAAACGTGGGACTCGCCTTTCACCTTAGCGCTTTCCCCACGGTTTTCCCAACTTCCATGCAACTGAGTGCTTGGGGCATTTCCTTCTCGAGGGGTTTTGCCCAGTGATGCGCAAATCGTGCATCAGAAATGCCCTCTGTTTCCCAATCCAGGCTTCCCAATGGCCAAATTTTCCTCCTGCGTAGTCTCCATGGGCCTTGGTCAGTATGCTTTGACCGAGATCCTCGTTGTTCCTCGCTGGCTACCAACTACCACTGTTCAGAGGTCTTCCTGATCGATTTGTGCTCTTGAATTTGAATTTTTTCCTGATTTGATACAGTCATGGTGCTGTGATAATCTTCATGGATCCAATTCGGATCACAACCTTCCCACTAAAAAAGATTTTGGACCACCAAAAGTTGGTTTTCAAGCATCGACTAAGTGAGGCTACAATTGTCTCACTTGTACAATCTCTGTCCACTTTGCACTGCTCGGCTTTGAACCATTGAGCCCTACTCTGAGGCAATCAACATCTTCTCTGCGCGTAATCCTCACGTTCTTATCTAGAACTATGTCTTCCTACACTTCATTAAGATATTCAGGTAGCAGGTCATCAATAGAAGTCAAATGACTCTGCTCTTCAGGATCCTCAATTAGAGAGGGTTCGAACAATCTCAAGCAATTTGCATTTATGACTAAGTAGATGTGCATGTAAGCTGGTAGATCAAGGCAAAAAACATTCTCACCAATCTTCTCAAGTATTTTGAAAGGTCCATACATGATGGGCTTTAGCTTTTTACCTTCACCTTGCATCCTGTCCTTGCTGATATATAGCCAGACCTGGTCACCAACTTAGAAACTATGCTCCATCTGATGCTTGTCATGCTTTGCCTTGTATTTGGCTTGGCTCTTTTCCAGCTGTTCCTGTACTTCCTAGTGGATCTCTTGGATTTATTCAATGAACCTAGTTGCCTTGTCCACATCACTGTGTCACTCAATTGTGGTATCTTTACCAAAGACGAAATCCAAAGGAGACCTTGGGGTGAAACCAAAACAGGTCTCAAAAGGATATCTCTCTGTGGAAGAATGTTTTGCTCTATTGTAAGCATGCTACACATAACACAAATGTTCATCCCAAAGCTTAGGATGCTTGCTGCAATATCCTCTGAGTAACTGGATCACTATCCTGTTAACTACTTTTGTCTAGCCATCATTTTGTGGATGAAAAGTTGTGCTTTTATTTAGTTTGGTGTCCATTAGTTCCCATAAACTTGACCAAAACTTCCCCACAAATCGGGTGTCTCGATCAGATACAATGGAAGTGGGTAATCCAAAATGAACCCATACATGTTCAAAGAACAGTTTTGCAGTTTGTTCAGATGTGATCTATTTATTACAAGGTATCAAAATACACAATTTGCTAAACCTATCCACAACAACATATAGATAATCATGACCTTTCCTAGATTTAGGCAGTCCTCCAACAAAATCCATGGAAACACTTTCCCAAGGGTGAGAAGGAACTGGTAATGGAGTGTACAAGCCTAGTTTTCTATTACTGGGCTTGCTTTTATCACATATAGTACACCCTCTTACATATCTAGAAATTGTCTCATTCATTTTTGGCCAATAAAAAAATCTTTGCAGTTGTGCAACTGTTTTACTTACCCAAAAGTGACCTGATATAAGAGAAGTGTGTGCTTCTCTAATTATATTTACTCTCTCAGTTTGTGGAATGCATAACTTCCCACAATGGTATAAGAGTCGGTCCTTTACATGATAATCCAATTATTCTACTCGTTTTCCTTGACTTAAAGTTGCATATACATCTTTAAAGTCTATATCTTGAGCATATTGTTCAATGTAGCTTTCATGTAGCACAGAGTTATGCTTAAGTATATTAGATGCATCTATAATGGGTCTAGATAACATGTCTGCAACTTTATTATGTATGCCCTTTTTATATCTGATGACTAAATGAAACTGTTGTAGAAAGCCCATCCATCTATAGTTTCTTGATTGCTGCAACTTAGTTTGGGAGTGTAGATATTGAAGTGGTTGATGATCAGTATGTATTACTATCTCTTTTCCCATTAAGTAATGTTTCCACTTTTTCACACTCTGAACTAATGCATACAATTCTTTATCATATGTAGGATAGTTAACTATTGCAGGATTAAAAGTCTCAGAATGGTAACATATGGGTTTACCGTGCTATGTCAACCCTGCTCCCATGGCATAGTCACTGGCATCTGTTTGGATGTCAAATGGTTTTTGAAGATCAGGCAGTGCTAGTACAGGTGTTGTACTAATCTTTTCTTTCAAGGTGTCGAAGGCTTTCTGATGTTTGCCTCCCCACTGAAACACCTTGTTCTGTTAAAGCATGTAAGGGAGTTGCAATTGAGGAAAAGTTAGAAATTAACTTCCTCCAATATTGTGCGGCCCCTAAGAAGCTTCTCACTTCTGTAGCAGACTTGGGTTTAGGCCAGTTTATAATGACTGCCACCTTAGAGGGATCTATCTTCAATTCACCACCCCCTACTATATGACCCAAATAATTTAGAGATGTTTTGCCAAATTCACATTTTGAGAGTTTAAAATGAAGCTTTTCTCTTCTCAAAACATCTAGTGTCTGCTTAACATGCTTTAAGTGTTCTTCCCATGTTTTACTAAAAATCAAAATATCATCCAGATACACAATAACAAAATCATCAAGAAAAGGTCTGAGTACATCATTCATTAATCTCATGAAAGTAGCAGGAGCATTAGTTAAGCCAAAAGGCATAACCATCCACTCATACAATCCCTGCTTTGTTTTGAAAGCAGTCTTCCATGCATCTTTTTCTGCAACTCTGACCTGATGGTATCCATTGTTCAAGTCTAGCTTGGAGAAATAAACAACTTCTTTCAATTGATCTAAAAGATCATCTATGCGAGGAAGGGGATAATGATTTTTGATTGTTATCTTATTCAGTGCTCGGTTGTCAATGCACATTCTCCACGAGCCATCTTTCTTTCTCACCAAAATGATTGGTGACCCACATGGTGATGTACTAGGCCTGATGAATCCCTTCTCGAGCAACTCCTGCACTTGAATCTTTATTTCAACATTCTCTAAAGCAGACAACCTGTACATTCCAATGTTAGGCAAAGGAGCATCTTGCTACAAAATAATATCATGCACTATTTCCTTTTTGGGTGGCAAACCTTTAGGTTCTTGAAACAAGATATCATACTCTGAAACAACCTTTTCTAAATCAGCTTGCTGTTTAGCATTACAGCCCTCAAATACATTGGTTTTTTCAGGTTTCTTTTCCTTTATAACCATCAATAAGAATTGTTTGCATGAATTTATCATTCTTTTCATCTGCCCTAAGTTTATGACAGTATAATTATTCTTGAGCTTATGAGATCTTACAAAGTATTCGATTCCATCTTTAACAAGTAGATACTTGTTCTCAGCTCTATAGAAAATAGCTTTTCTATCATACAAGTAAGGAATTCCTAAAACAATTCCACATATATCCAAAGGAATTATGTGTAACTCAACCTCATCTACAAACGCTGACCCAAAAGAAAACTTGAGTTTGCACTGTCTAGTCACTTGTAGTTGTGCTTTATCATTCAACCATCCTAATGGGTATGGTTTCTTGTGAGGTGTAGTTGCCAATCCCAATTTCTTTACAATTTCTTTAGAAATTAAATTTACTTGTGAGCCACTATCAAACAAAACATCAATATTTTGATGTTTGGAAATAACTTGAACATGGAAAAGCTCATGTCTTTTTCTCTCATTTTCTTCATCAATGGTAGATTGTGCATAATTACTAGTAGATGCTTTAGAATTCTCACCTTTTATACCTGTGGCTGCAATGGTTGTTTCATCTCTCGAGTCTAACCCCAAATCTTTCTGAATAGCTGCAGCAGTCTTCTTCTTCTTTCCCTCGAACTTCTTAGGTCTCAACTCTGGATGCAGAATCCAACAATGCTCATCATCATGCCCATCCTTTTTATAGTGAGTGCATGAAGCCTTTCTTTTCTGTCCAGTGTTAGCCTTCCTTGCTTTCCACTTCTGCTTTCTTTTCTCCTTGCTCTTGCTTGCAGTGGGTTGGGATGGTCCCCCAACTTCTGGACTTCCATTCTTTCCTCTAGCTTCTAGATGAGTGGCTTGTACAGATACCTCATCTATACTAGTGGGATTAAACATGAGGATGGTATGCCTCATGTAGCTATGTAGACCACCAATGTACTTCAACAGAGTCTCTAGTGAGTCTAATGAGATTCCTAGAATCAATGCTCTCTTTCTAAATTCTTGAGTGTACCCTTGCACACTTTGGCCTTTTAACTATCGAAGAGTTTGCCAACTCATCATGGTTTGTTGCATGTAGGCCAATGGATAGAACTACTTTTTGATTGCAGAAACAAATTCACTCCAGATAGAGATGGTCTTACCATGTCTTTTCATGTCAGTTTGGGTTCTGCCTTCCCACCAAACCAAGGCAGTGCCTCCAAGGCGTAGGCTTGCCAGTTGAATCTTGGTCTTGTCTGAGTCGATATTCTACACTTTGCAATACACATCAATTTTTCTAATTCAATTGTCCAACTTTTCTTCATTCAACTCTCCATCATATATAGGAAAATCAAATTTGACATCTAGTTTGATCAAAGATGCTTTCTTTTTGTTTTCAGGGCTATTAGGAGGTGTGAGAAAGCTTTCCTCTTTCCCTTTTCCTTTTGAGTGGTCATGGAAGTGAGACTCATCTTCTCCTTTGTCTTATTTAGAGCCTGATGAATATTCATCCTTATGTTTTCTAAAGTTTCTATACATTTCTTCTACCATGGACTTTATGGCTAGTAAAATTTCTATGAATTGAGGGTCTGGCCCCATGGAACCTTCCTCTGACATTGTCTTCTGAGGATAGACTCTCCCAATTTTAGGATTAGTTTCGACCAACTCTCCTTCTCCTAATTTGAGCTTTGATCTAGTAAGCATTCAATAGCTAAACCAACACAAGCTTGTCTAAACTTAACAGCCTAAAGCTCTGATACCACTTGATTTAAAAATCACTCTTGAGTGATATCAGTTAAAGAATTATTGAATGAAGGTATTACAAACTCATGTGCTGGTGTGTGTCTATGTGATTTTAGGCAATGGATCGATCAGATTGCGAAATACCCAGACACTGGAAATATGGAAAACAGTAGAGAAACATAGTAAGCAAATAAAATAACACAACAATTAATAAGGAGTTCACCCTATCCTCCAGGGTTGCGTCTCCGGTCTAGCTTTCAGTGGAGGCCTTCTTTTATTGTGTCTTTAAAGCAAAGATTTACAATGAGAAGCTCAATTTGAGTCTCCTGAAACAAAATTGCTTGGCAGGGTGGTTCTTGGATTCCCCAAGCCACTAGAGTGCACAAAATATTTTCCTATCCAAGTCTTGACCTATCTGGTCTTCAATGGGAGGAGCCAAATGTGGTGCTCAATTCCCGATAGATCCTCTCAGGGATTTCTCGATGCTACCTTATGCTGCAGGTCAGCTCGGTCCTCTGTCTTTTTGCTTCTTGCTTCACTGTCTTTTCTTCACTTCCGCTCTCTCTGTCTTCTTTCTCTTCTCTTCCTCTCTTGTCTTCTATTTTGTTTGTTCATGACTTAAAGCCAATTCATCCCCAACTACTCACTTCATCTTCTACCAGATCGCTTACTGCTGCTCGCTTGGAGTTCCCTGTCTCGCGTCATCATCAATGGCTCATAGGGAGTGGCCACTTGTCCTCTCGTGAACTGTGCCAGCTATTCCTCGTCAGTTTAGGTTTTGGGTTACATCATGGAATAAGCCATTTGCCATCTCAGTGGTCAAATTAGACTTCAAACTCTTTATGTGTCGTGGCTTAATCCCCTGCCAAATCTAGTTCCTCCATTGTGCGCGATCTCCACTGTCAGATCTGGATCCCCCAGATACTACGACATTCACTCATTTCGCGCTGTTGACTTGCTCGACCATTAGCGCACGATGAGCAGTGGTTTTCTCTCTCATCCGCTTGCCACGCATCGGGCGCTGAATGGAATTGCTCATTTTTCTCCAAATCCGCTTACTGCCCAAGGGTGCCCTCGATATATTGTTGGTTTTGGAATGTGGGACCCGCCTTTCGCCTTAGCGCTTTCCCCACGGTTTTCTCGGCTTCCATGCGACTTAGCACTTGGGGCCTTTCCTTCTCGAGGGGTTTTGCCCAGCAATGTGCGATTAGCGCTAAGTGGTAATCATGCATCAGAAATGCCCTCTGTTTCCCGATCTGGGCTTCCCAATGGCCAGTTTTGCCTCCTACACAGTCTCTATAGGCCTCGGTTAGCGCACTTTGATCGAGGTCCTCATCGTTCCTCGCTGGCTGCTAACTACCATTATTCAGAGGTCTTTCTGATCGCTCTGTGCTCTTGAATTCAAATTTTTGTCCTGATTTGATACAGTCATGGTGCTGTGATAATCTTCATGGATCCAATTCGCATCAAATAGTGGAATATTTCATCTTAAGAAGGCTAATGCATTTTGGAAAAAATTTTAGTTGGTTCTTGGGTTTACATTGATTGCATATGTCAACTCATTTTTGGATCCAAAGTGCTCCAAAAGTAACTTGACATATTGTTGTCATAAATCTATCTTAACATCGAAATACAACTAGTATAAGTGCTTCCTTTTTTTTACACTATATTTGTTACTTGATTCATGGTTTTATTTTCTCTCTAAAGTAAATATTTCCATTGGGTTCTAACATATTTGTTGTTGTGAGTTGATTTAAGTTTCATAAGATCACACCTAATAAATTCACTCAATGAAGCACTCTAATCTCAAGTCGCATTGTGTTACTTTGAGAATGTTGATCGAATTGTATCTATCAATTAGCATTGAATTAACTTGTTCTCTTAGGTGTGTAAAGTCAATGGCATAAGAAATCTAATTGGAATTATTGTGTTGAGCATCTATTTCTTAATTGGCATTATTGTGTTGAGCATCTAGTTGTCTAAATAACATTCCTAATCTCAAAAGTAATCATTGGATAATAGCTCTTGTTCTTTTTTTCCATCATTCGTTTGTGGTTGTTTTGAATCCTTGGCATATTAGCATTTACCTTTTCTAAATATCTTGAAAGGTTTCTAATTGTTTTCAAGGAATCATCATTGGAACATCTTTAGTAATTGTTACTGGCATCTTGCATTGAAAATCGTTGATTAATTGTTAAGTGGATAAGTGCTCTAAGTTCCCTTAATTGTCTATCATTGGTATTGGTTAATATCTTGTGGAGGATAATTTTGTCTTGAGTACTTGTAACAATCTCTTTTTCATGTTAGGAACTTGTCAAATTGTAATGTTCTTGTGGTTAAGATTGTATCTTATTTATAAGTACTTGTTGATATAACTTGGAGTCAAATCATAACTAAGTACTTAAGAAACATTTAACCAATATTATCTTAAGAATCACTCAATCCATATTACATTGCATTATAAATCTAGTTGCATTAATAATGTACCTCCAAGCATAATATTGGTTGATAGAAATTTAGGGCCACCCTTTCTCAATTTAGCTTGAGGGGATTAGCACCTCTTTGGTGGTTAACATGGTGACCTTGTAGTCACCAGAGCCATAGTCTCTATAGCGTCGGAGGCATCGGGTGGTTGGAACACAGGGGGAGGTATCATTAATCAATCCTTTGCTTGCTTCCCATTGGCTTCCGTCCCACAAACTACTCTAGAGACTAGTTCCAAAATAGTTAAGAGGAAGGTTACATCTAGAATAGGCATCTAACTTAAAATCAACCATGATTATTCACTTCATCTACGATAGTTAAGCATCTAAGCATCGATTGTTCATCTGGTTACTTGGCATATAATTGGTAACAAGCAAAAATTTGACTCCATACGACACTGGTCTCGCATTCAAAATCTGATCTAGTCTTTAAGTCTTTCTAAAATCAACCAAGTAGCTAGGCCATTCAATCGTGTCTCCTAGACTCGTTGGTTGCTAAATTTTCCTTCATTTCCATCTTCCATAGGGACTACCCCCCATATCTTGTTGTTGGGAATTAGTTAGAATGGAGCGGGAGGGGATCAAAGTGATAGCCCCTGCCTTGAGTCGTTGTCGCACCATGCATGTACAATTTGATCGACGACATGTTGCATATAGTGCTATTTGTTGATCCTAATTTTATGTGGTTGTCTTTCTAGGGTAACTATAAAAGCCACCAATCAATGGAAAAATAGTCATTAAGGTGTTGCCACCAATCTCTGCTAAAAAATAGACCATAAGCTTCAGGAATATCATCAACAACCGCATCAATAATATGATGCACTCTATGGTTGGAAGATAGTCTAATAAGAACCGCATTTAACTCCCAAACTACTTTAACATTTGTACAATCAAGTTGCACAATTTGTACCTTGCATGGCTTCATTTCCGCATTGATTTTTTTACAAACAGAAAGAGGCATCACATTAGAGGATGCACCAGAATCAATCATGTAATTGCATACTTTTTTTTTGTAAACTTTGAAAGTAAGTAGGAAAGGAGGAACACTAACCTTCTTAGTTTGTGTAGGGGAATTATCTGAAGTACGTTTCTTAATATTTACTCTACCTGTTTCATTTTTATAGAAATTTTCCACTTCATTATTTGGGATTTTTTTCTTACCATAAAATCCAACTAAAGTAAGTTGAGCCTTCTACTACATTATGGGAATTTTTAGCAACTCAAACACTGAAATATTGGATTTTAGTCTCTTAAGGTCTTCAATCAAGTCATATTCTAAATCTGCGACAATAATATTCTTGTGGGTTTCTACTTGTATTTTAACATTTTTATTTTTAGTAGTGGTACATGGACCAGAGTCATCAACAACAACTTTACTATGAGTGTTTTAGGGTTGCTTATTTGCAAAAAACGTTTCATGGTCTTTTTCAAACAAATCACAAGCTAGATCAAAAAATTGACCCATAGTTGGAGGATGTTCATCTTCATCATGATTGAAATCAACTTCCTCCTCACCCTCGTATGGTTCTTTAGTCTTATCAATAGTGTTGACCAATGGCAACAAGAAATTCCAGTTTAATTTGTCCTTGAATTAAACTTAGAATTAAAATCGAATTCTATTCTCATAGCAACTTGTAAATAGTTAATTAAGTTTAATTAACTTAATTAGCTTAGGAATTTCAAGTTGGAAGTACTTTTGTACTCATGTATATGTTCTCCCTAAATTTTAGGGGTGCAGGATGAGTTTATTTGAGTTGTAATTAGATAACTTAGTTTGATTGAGTTATGGTCGGTTAAACTAGTTCTAACTATTTGTGGAACTAGTAGAGGTCTAGTAGTGAGTTGGTGCATTGGTGCATCCTTCGTGCTACTCCAGCTAACTAAATATTCCCTCGTGAGAAAATCATGCATGTCAGTTCAGAGAAAGACCCAGTTGAGACTAGAGTATAGTGACGGTGTACTATCAGTTGTAGAATGATACGAGTTGCACAGATCATGCATACAATCAGAAGAGGACCTAGATTTGGATTGTGCATTTATCGAAGAAGGAATTCCTAATTAAACATGGTCTATTCCTCATAGGAATTGTGTAAGGAAATAGGGGTTCAATAGGTAGCATAAATTGGCTAAGTGTTTCTCAGTGAGGGATTGTGAGGCAAAGAGTTGATCATACTTGTGCGGAATTGTTCTTGTGAGAAAAAGATTTGTATTATCACTATTTCTGATTAATGCAATAGATAGTTGGGGTTTTGATTAGTGGCTTTCCCTAGAGAAACAATTGTGTTATTTTTTTTTTTATTATCTTCATCTTGTTGATTATTTTTTTCATCGATCATTGGTTTCCATTGTTTAAAAGAGTAGAGTAGATTCTTGTCTTGTGTTTTATTACATTACATGAGATGTGAATCTATAGGAAAATTTACAAGGTATCAAAGCTAAAGATAGTATACTAGAGGAGATTTCGAAGTTTTGATTTTTGGTTTATAGGTGAAATTTGAATTTAACACATATTTCATAAAATTTGGAATTAAATGATGAATCTAGAATTTCAAAATAACCAAAAACCTCAATTCTATTGATGTCATTCTAATAAAAAAATTCCAAATTTAATGAAATATGTGTTATTTGCAATACATACTTCAAGATTGGCAAATGCCATTCTACAGTTTGCGACTCGAGTATGCCTTGGAAGGCAGCTCGAATTATATATCTTGGAAGGACAGAATGGAGGTTGTGTTGGAGGATAATGGCTTGAAGGAATTCATTGATCAAGACATTCCTAAGCGAGTAGCATCGGATGCATAGAATCTGGCCGAATGGAAGAAGTGTGTGGCGAAGGTGAGGTGGATAATCCTTGAGGGATTTAAAGACCACATTATCTCGACTCTCCATGGGAAGGAAACTTTGTATGCTATGTGGAAGCCATTGAAAGACCTATTCCAAAATAGTGACCATAGGAAGTTGTCACTGAAAGACAAACTTCGAAAAATCAATATGGATAAAGGCGAGACCATTCCAAAATACTTGACCAAGTTCACTCACTGTCGTGATGAGCTTGGAAATGTTGGAATAACCAGTTTTGAAGATGATATGGTGAGCCTAGCTCTCCTAGACCTTCCTGAGAGTTGGAATAGCGATCAGGACTTTGTCAATGGGAGGGAGAAGCTACCATATTGGGAACAACTGTGGTTGGATTTGATGTAGGAGGAGATAAGAAGGAACACCAGAGATGGTTCCTCATTAAAGACTAATGATGAGGAAAATGATTGTTTAGCAGGTAAGGCAAGGAAATGGAAAGGAAGTCATCCCATTCCAAATAAGATTCTTTCCATGGAGGTAAGAAGAAATACATGACAAAATTTAAGTTCTTTCATTATCACGAGCTAGGCCATTTCGCTACAAATTGTCTACTCAAGAAGTCCAAGAATAAGTCCTCAAGAGGAGCGGCGAGTGAGGCTTTGGCCTCTCAATTCTAATTGTACTTTACTCTGATTGCATGCATGGTGTCATCAATGATGGATAATGTATGGTACCTTGACAATGGAGCTTCATTCCACATGACTGGTGACTAGGAATTGTTCAGTGACTTGGAGGAGAAAGATCTCCATATGCATATCGAGATGGGTGATGATGGGAGGTATAGTGCTACTGAATTGGGCACAGTTACTTTTCATAGGGAGTAGGGTGCTCCTCTCACCTTGAGGGATGTTATGTATGTGCCTGGGTTGAAGAAGAACTTAGTATCGGTCACCATGCTTGAGGATAGAGGCTATGATGTGATTTTCTTGAAAGGAAAGGCATTCCTTCGACACATAGCCACGGGTCAAGTAAAGAATATAGGAATTCAAGTTAAGAATATCTATAAGTTGGAGGTAGAGGATTGTGTTACTTTGAGCATGAAAGTAGAGAAGGTGTAGATCTGAGATGTTGCTGAGTTTTGGCATAGGCAATTGGGTCACTTGCATCGTGGGGCTTTGAAAGTCATGCAGCAGATCTGTACTGGGCTTCCCAAAGGTAAGCTTGAGCAAGTTGATGCATGCAAGGGGTGTACTTTGGTAAGATACACCAAGTCTTCCTTTCACGACAGAGACAGTCGAGCAGAGGTGATTCTAGAGTGATTCCATTTAGATGTGTGTGGACCATTCTTGATAGCATCCATGGCCAAACACATGTATTATGTTATATTTGTTGACGACTTTTCTTGTAAATGTTGGATATTTTTCATGTAGAAAAAGGATCAAACTTTCAAAAAGTTTTGTGAATTTAAAGCATTGGTTGAGAAAGAGTCTGGTAAGAAGGTTAAAGATATAAGGAGTGATAACAATGGTGAGTATGTCTCAAATGATTTTAATAACTTCTTTGCAGTAGAAGGGATTAAACGGGAGTTGACAACACTCCATAACCCACAGTAGAATGGGGTGGTCGAGAGGAAGAATGGAAGCATTGTAGGGGCAACACGAGTGATGTTGCATGATCGTGGTTTATCACTGCACTTGTGGGCTAAGGCATGCAACACAATGGTTTATTTGCATAACTGTAGCCCGTATCAGATTCTTGGGATGAAGACACCAGAGGAGGTTTATTTTGGTAAGAGACCAGATGTTGGACACTTCATGATTTTTGGGTCATCGATATATTTCTATGTGAACAAAGATGCATGAAATAATATTGAGCTGACAGTAGAGTTGGGCATATTTGTGGGGTACACTGATACACCTCACAATTATCGGATGTACTTGTTAACCATCAGGATGATAGTGGTTTGCAGGGATGTCAGATTTGATGAGGAGAAGGCCATGCAAGTTTCTCTTGAGAGGGATCTTGTGCTACATGCAGTTGATGAACTTTTATCTTGTAAGGTTGAGGAGCCTCAGATTGATGTGGAGAAAGCACATGCAGAGGATCCAAGAGTGGAGACATCCACTCAGGCAAAGTCTTCTAGAGATGGGAGAAATCGCACCAGAGAGGTTGACAAGCTATTTCATGATGCACGGGTAAATGTGGGAGCATCCACATCTCAGCACACGTAGAGGAGGTCACCTAAGAGGTACACTAGATACATGGCTCTTATGAGCAGAAGTGTTGAGATAGAGCCATCTTCATTTGAGGAGGTAGTGTAGTAACTGATTTGGGTGCCATGGTGAAGGAGTATGATCCATAGTTCGTAACAGTGTTTGGGATGTGGTCCCGAGACCAGAGGACAAGTCAGTGGTGAGCTCTCGATGGCTTTACAAGGTAAAGAAAGTTGTATATGGTAGTGTGGAGAAGCATAAGGCTAGGTTTGTGGCCTGTGGATTTTCACAGGTAGAGGGGATCGATTATGATGATACCTTTACTCCTATTGCAAGGCACTCATCAATAAGATTTATATTAGCACTATCAGGATAGATGGGTTGGAAGATACATCAAATGGATGTAAAGACAACCTTCCTTAATGGCACGGTTGAGGAAGAGGTGTACATAGAGCAGCCTGAAGATTTTGACACCTTCGACCGTGATTCACATGTGTGTCAAATCAAGAGGACATTATATGGGCTTAAGCAAGCACCCCCTGCTTGGTACACTAGGATCGATAGCTATTGCACTGGGTTGGGCTTCGCCAAGAGTGAAGTGGATGCGAACATGTACCACATATTGGTGGAAGGTAAATTGTTGATCATTGTGTTATATGTCGATGATTTAATTTTGATAGGTGATGATCATCTAATCAAGTCTTGCAAGGAGGACCTTGCATGAGAGTTTGAGATGAAGGACATGGGGCTCATGCATTACTTTCTAGGCATGAAAGTATGGCAGGGTGATGGGGAATTGTTTGTGTCTCGGGGAAATTATTCCAATGAAATACTAAGGAGATTCCTCATGGAGAGCAGTAAACCCATGGAAACTCCTATAGTAGGTAACTGGAGGAAAAAGGATGCTAATTCAAGGGAAGTAGTGGAAGCTATTGTTTATAGGCATCTTGTGGGTTCACTCATGTATTTGGTGAATGCACAACCGATATGTGCTATATGGTTAATCAGCGTATTCAAGCGATGGTTAGGCCTACCAAGCTATATTGGAAGGCAACAGAGCATGTGTTGAGATACCTCAAGGGCACTACTCAGTATGGATTGCGGTACATATGGACAAAGGGAGTGAAGCTTTAAGCCTTCACCAATGCATATTGGGCAGGGAGTCCATCCGATAGGAAGAGCACAGCAGGAGGGATCTTCAGTATTGGTCAGCGGTAGGTTCTTGGTACAACATGAAATAGAGATTAGTTTCACTCAATTCAGCAAAGGCAGAGAACATGGCTACAAGTTAGGCAGCATGTGAGGCCATCTAGATGAAGAAGATCCTAGTAGGTTTGTTTGGTCAGCAGATGGATCCAACTGTGATTTATGTGATAATCAGAGTTGTATCAAACTCTCTGAAAATCCAGTTTTTCATGATCAGTCCAAGCATATTAATATTCGATATCATCATTTCAGAGGTTTTGTATTGAGGCGGATTATGTTGTTGGAGTATGTTCCCACAGAGGAGAAAAATGCTGACATTTTGACAAAGGCATTATGTCACACGACATCTTTTCACTGTCCCTGTACTCCCCGTTCCTCAATCCTAGAGCACCTCTACAGTGAACTTTATATGCTTTCCCATCATGAAGAGCATGCCTTTACATCCCTATTCATGAGCAAAATATTCCACTCTTGCACCATTTCGCAAGAATGTTCCTTCAATCCTAGTTTTCAAGACCAGCGTTAGTGATCAGTTTCTTCCTCACGCCAATTTGCAGAGCTTGAAACTAGACCTAGCACTGTACGATTCAAGTAAGCCCTTCCTCACTCACATCGATCATCTTTTGGAAAGTTTTTAAAAATGGAGTCGAAGCTTCTAGCTCTAGAAGCTTCGTGGAACGGAAGTCTGGTAAATGGTTGGGCTGGATAGAGTCGAGGAAGTTAGTTTGGGCTCCGTTCCCCTATAAAGATGGAACAAACCAAAGAGATAAGCCCTCTCCCATAATAATAGGAACCATCTCCCCTCCATCAAAGCTATATAAACTCCTCCTTTTACAGGCTGAACTAGTCTTTTTTGGAGCTTGAATAACCAACAAGATATCTATAGCTTTTTTCTTTCTAATTCATGTGTGTAAAGGGAGAATAGTGTGTTTGGTTTGGTTTAGAACTAAAGGGAAGAAGCCTTAAACTCCCATTGTTGAGGCTAAGCATGAGATGTTAGAAGTGGTGTTGGAACCTAGATACGTCGGAGGAGACCTGCAACGTCAAGGCTTTGGCTGTATCTCTTTCTAAGCTTTACATCAATACAACTAATGATTTATATCCTACATTGAGTGTCATATTACATTTAATGGCTTAAGATTCCTTGAATTTTTGTGTAAATTGAATGTGATTGTATGCTATTACATTTTTTGTTGTCTCTTGTGTATTTGTTTCAAGTATTTGAAGGAGAAGAACTCAAAGGAAGTTGGAGCAAAGGAGAAAGGTTATCATCAAGTGGAGTAGCATTCTAAGAGGTAGGCCCTCTTATTCGATTCTAGTTTAAGTAAGTTTTCATTAGGTTGTTCTATTTGTGGCTAGACCCACTCTAGGGCTAGAGGGATCACCTTTGTTTACAGAGGAGATTTACCTATGGCATAAATTGGTGACTCCATTGGGGAGCCATCCCTCTCTTTTGATTGTTTTCCATTTC
The DNA here is from genome assembly GCA_031772625.1 of Pinus tabuliformis. Lineage (NCBI taxonomy): Eukaryota > Viridiplantae > Streptophyta > Pinopsida > Pinales > Pinaceae > Pinus > Pinus tabuliformis. The sequence goes on from CM062819.1 coordinate 52,377,844, forward strand.
ATGGTTTGTGTGAACTTTTGTTGTATCACCCTTTCCCTTTGGTTTTTTGTGCTTTGCCTGGTTTATTGCTTTGGTTCTAAAATTTAGAGTGACAAGTCTAGTTTTGACATTTGAAAATTTTTAATTTTTCTCTTAAATCCTCGATCAACGCATTTTATTTTCTGACAATCATGCCGACTAGCACAATTTTCTCTTAAACAGTTGCATCATACCCCCTTGTGGAGCTTGTTGTCAGTTAGGAAATCATGCTGATTCCTATAGGTGAAGATCAGGGTTTCTCTTGAATCATAACCAGTGTGTCTTGCACTCATAACTTATGTCTCTTAGCCTATTTGCCGTATTCTCCCTGGCTAGAAAGCTTCATTAGCTTGATTTGAGTTTTCCTTACTTGATTTTTTTGAGTATTGGATGGTTTGTGTCCCTAGGGAATCTAAGTCATCGTCCATTCAAATGTTTGTTTGCTCATCAAGTCAAGTTGTTGGTTAGTCCACCCTCTAATGTGTTAAGTCTAGCCCTGTGTGAATTTCTTTTTTATTTTTCTTTGATTCCCTCGATCAACAATCTTTTTGGCCAAACAGTCATGTCGATCAGGCATATCAGTGCTAGTTGTATCCTATCCAATCATGTTGATCATGCTAATCAGTGCTAGTTTTAGACCAAAAAGTGTGCTGGTCTCTGAGTTAAGAAAAAATCAAAGTTTTTTCCCATTCCAGTGCCAGTGCGTCTTGACCCTCAGACTCTTTTCTTCTGCCCATAAGTGACTAGGATGCTTTGTTTGCTAGATTTGATTGATTGATTGACTTGAAGTTTCATTGCTTGATTTTTTGAGTTTTTTTGGATGGTTTCTATGATCTTAGGGAATCTAGGTCAATTATCGTTCATTTGTTTGTATCTCATTGTGTCAAGTTTTTGATTTGCTGCTTCATTTAATCCACCTTTCAGTTGCAACATCTTCATTGCTTCATTTTAGATTGAATGAGTGAAAGAGTCTCATTTGTTCTCTTATTTCAAGTGTCTCTTTTCTCTTTCTGAGAATAGATTACATTTCTTAGTTTTCCAATTGAAGAATTTGTTTGTTTGGTTTGTTTGATTCAGGGAAGAAGTTTCTTTTAATTTCATTTATCATGCTTTGGATTTGATTGATGCTTGTTTGTTTGGAATTGTGAAATTTTCATTAAAGTGCTTTATGTGAAAGATTCATTTTGCATTTTATGAGAAGAAGAACATCATTCTGGTTTACTTAAGTGAAAATATTGCATTAGTAGCGTTATTGAGAAGCTATAATTTCATCGTCATAAGCATTGGAAATGAAATGAAACTTATTTTGTTGTTAAGGGAAGATTGAGTGCATTTAGGACATGTATTAGTGAAATATTTCATTCTTTGTTTGTTGCATTGATTGTGCTCTCTCTATCCATAAATTAGTGTTAACTTTCATCTAAGAAAGATTTATTTTCACATACAGTTGCATATAGGAGCTTTCAGATGACAACGGTAGGGCCTTGGAATTGAAACCTAATTCAAGATCAACCGTTGAAATTTATTGAATTAACCTAAGGAAGCATTGAAACTTAATTCTTACATTTAGTGGTCTAGGCTAGAGATGTGTTCTGGCGCCTTTAAACCTAGCAGTTGTCGTTTTCTTCAGCATTAGACAATGCTAGTACTGACTTGTGCTCCCCATACTGTTGCGTATATAAAGGGAGACCCCACTAGGTTTTCAATCCTTTATCCATAGGAAGTCGAGTCTGTTGCCTTGTAAATGTGATACACCAAACACAGCATTTGGGGAGATTGCTTGCTAGTACTTTTCGGTTTGTCGGGAGGTATTCTACAGTTCACGGTTACCTTTGCCTAGATTATCTTGAATAGTCATTTTGGTCATTTTGACTCTTTAAATTTAAAATATCATCGAGCACTTATACTTTCGAGCTCGTTAACTCCAAAAGTGACTAGAGTCACCTTTCATCCTTTTCTCGACTCTTAAAACATGACAAGACAAAGTTTTGTTTTAGTGTCTTAAATTTTTTTGCCCACGAAATATTCCTGGTTAAAGATATCTTCCTTAGTGATTCTTTAGGGTCGATTCCAATGGCAACATTTCCAGAGTCTAGCAGTCAAGGATTCCCCTCGGATGGGAATCCTGGTCCTTTTCCTTCTTTTGGAAACGTTGGTGCTCCTTATATGGAAAAGTTCTCCCTCCCTGGGTTAACCATTGGTTTACTTGTCTGGTTATTTTCAACCTTGGTGGTCCTGAGTGTCCCAAATTTTTTCCAGCCATCTCCTTCACCTGAAAAAAATCATGTTGATTATAAGGTTTACCTCTCACCTTCTTCCCCTGTTTCTTCATCTTCCTCTTCTACTTCGCCTGGTGAAAGTTTGAAATCCAGTAACCAGGAGCCTAAGAAGAAGAAGAAGAAGAAGATATATAAGTGAGAGGCCAACTATGCACCTGTTACTCCAACTGCACCTCCCATCGACAAACCTTCCACTCCTTTGCGAAAGGTAAAATTCCCTTGCAGGCTATCTAAGGGTGACCATCTCCTTTGAGACTGTCCTGTTATTCCTAAACTCTTAGTGATATGGTCTCAAAATCCGGATCGACCATCCCCATCGACCTCTAGAGATCATGTCAATGCTACATCCTTAGCTAGCGATGGTAAGAAGGAAGGAAAAATTAATTTCCCCTGTGGGTTATGTGAAGGAGAGCATCTTCTTCACCTTTTTCCTCTTATGAATAAAGCTTCCAAAGTTTTGGAAAACCTTACAGCTCCTCAACCCCATCTTCCTATTGGTTATCAGAGGCTTTCTTCTAACCCTCTCCTAGTTGGTAAAGATATTGACTTGGATTCATCTCTTTCCCATCCTACTCTTCCTGAGCATGAATCCCTTATTTTTTTTCTTGACAAATCATTGGTCGAAAAGAGTGTCGACATGGCTCCGCCTTCAATTATTCACTCTATTCTCGAAGAGAGTGGTGATCATACTGCTCATGTTCTTCTCATCTCCTCAGATTCTCATGCATCAAAGAGTGATGATCCAAGAACTTTTGCTTATAGATGTGTTAAAGAATCACATGTAGAAATTGCAGCTTAACCATAGAAAATTAATGTGCACATGAGAGAAGAAGAAGAAACACATAAAGCATGAGAAAAAGACAACAAGACTTGATAACGGAGTTCGCCCAACTTGGACTACGTCTCCAGGCCCTGCTCGATCAATGGGGAGGCCTTCATTCATTAAATGGCATGAAAAAGCAAAATACAATCATCATTTACAAAAAAGGAGTCTTATACCTCCATTCTGGAAAATGGCTAAAAAATGCAGAACTCAGATGGAGAAAAGGATAGTGCCATTGCGTTCGTGGTGTTGAGAAGGGCTAAAACCATATAAAATTTGTCAAGTTTTGACAGAATGAAACTTTCACCCCTCTTGCAAGCTCCTTCCTCGAACTGCATGCATTGTCCTCTCCCCCTGCACTTTTCTTCATTCATCATGTTTTATAACATTTTTTGTTACAAGGCCACTTTAAGTGGGGAAGCTGTTTGTTTAATAATAAAAGTTGTTCAAATAGCCCTTTTTCGTTCAAAAAAACAATACACAGAAACACTAAAAATTCTTACCGCAAAGCTTTAAAGCTAGAACTCAAATTATATTAATTCTGCCCTATTCTCCTGTCAGGTCCGTGTTTTATCGCAAGTCGCAATGGCCCTTGTAGCAGGGATCACCGATCATCGATATCATCAATAGTGGTGTATCGCTATCGACCCCATTGCAATATCGTTGTCGGCATATCACAATCGCTAGGGCCCAAGGGTTCTTCCATATGGCATACGCTGACGCTGATCGTCGATGCCGATATCGGCAATCGCTCCATCGCATATCGCATATCTCCTAGTCACATGTCGCCTGGTCTTAAGTCCCGGTATCTGCATACAGCTTGCCCCCGATTGTGATAAGTCGGAGATCATTGATCGGGGGTTCCTTCCACCTAGTCTTAAGTCCGCCCTTTGAACCCTTCTGATTGCAATTTTCCTTTATAAGGCTTTATGCCCATTTTTAGAAGAAATGCCTCCTTTTTCAAAGGAACAAAGGAAAACTTCTTTTTATGATAACTTCATCATCCAAAGTCTATTTTAGCCCATTCAAGTTGCAATAGATTCAGAATGAAAATATCTATGCAATGGGACTATTTCCAGGAGCATCCTTGGACTTTCATTTTCCTCTGCTTCTTGCAAGTAAACCTAGAACTTTGACTGCTTCTATCTCCTTCATTTGAACTCGGATTGGAGCGTTGTTCGTACCGTTGGAATCAGGGCGACAAGCACTTCGATCTGATTTCAAGATAATTGCCTTTCTACCACTTTGAATTTTGAGCTTTTCCCATGCCACTGTGTCTAAAGATCCACCTGGATCAATCCTCCCCATTAAGGAGCTTTTGGACCACCAAAAGCTTTATCAATCAATTTGCAAGTGAGGGAATTGTTCCCTCACTCTCTCCTTCTCCAACCATTTTTCCTTGCGAGGGTGCATCCCCTTGAAACCAAATCGAAGGTATTCCATATCTCCTCATCGTGAAATCCTGGTTCTTCTGTTAATGATGATGTCTTCAGGTAACTCATCGAGATACTCCAGTGCAAAATCATCAACTCTAGGAACTTTTCCCACCTCCTTGGTGTCCATAATCAATGGTGGCTCATACAGCTTTAAGTTCTCCACATTCAGTATGGAGTACATCTGCATATATATCGGCAAATCGAGATGAAAGGCATTGTTTCCAATCTTCTCCAAAATGGTTAATGTACCATACCGGATTGGTCGCAACTTCTTCTCTTCTCCCTTCATCCTGTCCTTTCTGATATGGAACCACACTTTATTGCCCACTTGAAATTGATGGTCGACTCGGTGTTTGTCATGTCAAGCCTTGTAACGGGCTTGACTTTTCTCCAAGTGAATCAACTGGATCCGCTGAATGAACTGTTGCGCTTTGTCCCTATCATTATGTCCACTGGGGTTATCTTCCCTTCCAAAGACCATATCGAAAGGGTCCTTTGGCAAGTAACCAAAACATGTCTAAAACGGTGAACGCTCTATAGATGAGTGTACTGCTCGGTTGTAGGAATGTTGCACATATAGGAGATGCTCATCCCACAACTTAGGATGTTTCCCATAATAGCCTCATAACAGCTATACCACGGTGATGTTTACAACCTATGTTTGTTCGTCAGTCTGTGGATGAAATGCCATGCTTCTTTTCAACTTGGTGTTCATCATCTTCCACAAGCTGGTCCAAAACTCTCTGAGAAAGCAAGAGTCCCGATCTGACACAATCAATGTGGGAAACTCAAAATGGACCCAAACATGCTGAAAGAAAAGATAAGCAGTTTGCTATGCAGTGATCTTCTTTTTACAAGGCATTAAAATACACATCTTACTAAAATGGTCAACAATGACATACAAATAGTCGTAACTTTTTCTAGACAAAGGCAAACCTCCTACAAAATCCATCGACACACTTTCCCATGGACGACTCAGAATAGAGAGTGGTGTGTAGAGCCCGAGTTTTCTATTAAAGTGCTTTGAAACAAAACACATCACACAACCCTTTACATAGCAAGTCACAATGTTCTTCATATGAGGCCAAAAACAAAATCTTTGTACATTACATAAATTCTTTTCAACACCAAAGTGACCAGACACAAGAGAGGTGTGGGCCTCTCGAATTACATGTACTCGTTCCCCTGTGGGAATGCACAATTTGTCAAGGTGATACAACAGTTTCCCCTGCAAGTGATAGTTGTCCACCTATGAACCATGGGTTAGTTTCGCATAAATCTCCTTAAAGTCATCATCGTTAGCATATTGTTCAGCATAACTCTCAAAAGATAATGAAGCACTATGCAAAATAATAGAAGCAAAAATAGGAGGGTGAGATAGCATATCAGCCACTTTATTGCTAGTGCCCTTCTTATACTTTATTACCAGATGAAACTGTTGAAGAAAACCCATCCACCTGAAATGACGAGATTGCTACAACTTGGTTTGTGACTAAAGATACTGCAAGGGCTAATGATCCGTATCGATGATGGTCTCCTTTCTGATCAGGTAGTGTTTCCACTTTTTCACACTTTGAACCAAGGCATAAAGCTCCTTGTCATAAGTGGGATAGTTTATCACAGCTTGAGAGAACTTCTCAGAATGGTAACATATTAGCTTCTTTTGCTGCATCAATACAACTCCCATAGCATATCCGCTAGCATCTGTTTCGATCTCAAAAGGCTATTGGAGATCTGGTAAGGCTAAGACTGTTGCGGTGCTGATATTTTCCTTCAATTTTTTGAAGGACTTCTATTGTTTTTCTCCCCATTGAAAGACTTGTTTCACACTTGTCAATGTGTGCAGAGGTGCTGCAATAACAGAGAAGTTCGCAATAAATCTCCTCCAATACTGGACTGCACCTAAAAAGTTGTGGACCTCGGTTACACTAGTAGGCTTAGGCCAATTTACAATTGCTTCAACTTTAGAAGGATCAATATTTAACTGACCATGACCAACAATATGACCTAGGTAAACCAAAGATGTTTTTTCGAACTCACACTTTGACAATTTCACATAGAGTTTTTCTTTTTTCAATACATCAAGCACTTTCTTCACATGAGACACATGTTCATTCCAACTTTTACTAAAGACAAGGATATCATCTAGATATACAAGAACAAATTCATCAATGAAAGGCCTAAAGAGATATTCATGACCCTCATGAAAGTGGCTGGAGCGTTGCAAAGTCCGAATGGCATCGCCATTCATTTGAACACCCCTGTTTGGTCTTGAAGGTAGTTTTCCACACATCCTGCTCTACAATTTGGACCTGGTGATAACCACTACGCAAATCCAATTTGGTGAAATGTATGGCATTATTTAAATGATCTAATAAGTCATCAATGCGTGGAAGAGGGTAACGATTTTTCACTGTGATTTTGTTTAGTGCTCGGTAATCCACACACATCCTCCATGTTCCATCTTTCTTTGGCACTAAGACAATCAGTGAGCCACATGGAGAAGTGCTCGGCTTGATGACCCCTTAGTCCAGCAATTCCTGCACCTACTTTTTGATTTCCTCCATCTCAATGGTCAACATCGTGTACATGCCAATATTTGGTAAAGGAGCGTCATGCTGCAAATGGATCTCATGTTGGATTTCCCTCTTCAGAGATAATCCGTTCGGTTCCTGAAACATCTCATCATAGTTAGAAATTAATTCACATAATTCCTTTTTACGTTCCTAATCACAACCCTAGAAAGTGTTGGTTGATTCTGCCTCTTTTCCCCTTATAACCATAATCATGCAAACCTTACTGGAATTCACCAACCTTTTCATTTGTCCTGCACTTACAAGGTTGGCACTGATTTTAGTTTGATGAGCCCTTACAATATATTCTACCCAATCTTTTGTGATTTGGTATTTGCTTTCATGACGGAAGAAGATTGCCTTTCTATCATATAGATATGGACTCCCTAACACCATGCCATAGATATCCAATGGTATCACATCAAGTTTTACCTCATCGATTAACTTAGAAGAAATCACAAATTTAACCTTACACTGCTTAGTTACATTCAGTTTTTCTTTATCATGTATCCATCCAAGTGGGTAAGGTTTTGGATGTGGTGTGGCTTCCAAGCCTAGCTTCTTTACTAAGGACTCTGTAATTAAGTTTTCTTGGGATCCAATATCAAATAGAGTTTCCACTTTTGTATGATTTATGACAACTCTAATATGAAATAGCTCAATTCTCTTTCGTTCATTAGGAAGAGACTCATCTATTGAACTAGTACCTTCATGTGATTCAAAATTAACATGAGGTGTAAGAGTACCTTCTGTTCCTGCTGTTGTGATCAATGCTTCATCTCCCGAATTGGATCCAAGGTCTTTCTATAGAGTTGCCACTGTCTTCTGCTTGCCTTTTCCTCCATACTTCTTTGGTCTCTTTTCTGGGTACTGTTTCCAATAATGATTGTCGTCATGACCTTCCTTTTTGCAGTGATTGCAATAAGGTCTTTCTCCTTCATCTTTCTTGGTTGATGTCATCTTCTTCTCCTTTCCTTTCCATTTCGCTTTAGGTTTGCCATTGGGAGGTTTGAAAGGTGGTTTCTTGGAATGATAATCTCTTTCATTTTTTCCCCTGTTCTCAAGATGAGCCTTCACACTGGCAGAGTCAATAGTTGGTTCAAACAACAATAATGAATGCCTAATGTAACTATGTAATGATACAATGTACTTAGTTACTACTTTAGGTGAATCAAGTGCAATACCCCAATTAAGTGCTTGCTTTCTAAACTCCTCTGTAAAACTTTGAACATCCTGACCTTTACCTTGCCTTAAATACTGCCAATTCATTAATGATTTTTGCTTGTAACCCAAGGGATAAAATTGTTCCTTCAATGCAAAAATGAAATTAGGCCATGAGGAAAAAAGTTTAACCACATTCTTACTGCTTTGCAATTTTCTCTCCCACCAGACGAGAGCAGTGTTGCTCAGCCGTAGAGAGGCCAGCTAAATCTTTGCCTCATCTTCCACGATCTGCTGAATCCTGTAGTAGATCTCAATATTCCTAATCCAATTATTAAGATTTTCTAAATTACTTTCACCATTAAACATGGGGAGATAAAATTTGACATCTAATTTAAAGAAAGGTTTCTTAGATGCATCCCTTGAATTTCTATGATTATGGTGGTGAGAGGAAGAAGAACTTTCACTCGTGGAAGGAGAAGGAGGGGGTTCTTCTCCACCATTTCCATGCACTGAACCTTGTTCTTCTAGTTTTCTCTCTTCTACTTTCTCCAGCCTTGAAAGCAACTGACCGACATTCTCTGCCATTGAATAGAAGGTTTTGTGGAAATTGCACTCCTCTTCAAGATGAGCCTCATCATCTGCCATGTTTCTCCTTTGATGTGCACGCCCCACTTCGGGATCGAAAGGCTCTAGTTTCCCTTCGCCTCTTTAGAGCCTGTTTCTTGTTAGCATACAAACATGCAATTCACATCTAAAAATACCTGCTCTGATACCACTTGATCCAAGATCTTTTGCTTATAGATGTGTTAAAGAATCACATGTATAAATTGCAACTTAACCATAGAAAATTAATGTGCATGTGAGAGAAGAAGAAGAAACACATAAAGCATGAGAAGAAGACAATAAGACTTGATAACGGAGTTCGTCCAACTTGGACTATGTCTTTGGGCCCTGTTCGATCAATGGGGAGGCCTTCATTCATTAAATGGCATGAAAAAGAAGAATACAATCATCATTTACAAAAAAGGAGTCTTATACCTCCATTTTGGAAAATTGCCGAAAAATGCAAAACTCAGATGGAGAAGCAGATAGCACCATTGTGTTTGTGGCATCGAGAAGGGCTGAAACCATATAAAATTTGTCAAGTTTTGACAAAGTGAAACTTTCGTCCGTCCTGCAAGCTCTTGCTTTGAACTGCACGCATTGTCATCTCCCCCTACACTTCTCTTCGTTCATTGTGTTTTATAACATTTTTTGTTACAAGGCTGCTTAAACTGGGAAAGATGTTTGTTTAATAATAAAAGCTATTCAAACGAAAGGATTGGCGGGTGCGATTAATCCAACCATCTAACCTTTCTTCGCAACAAAACCCTGAAAATAGCCCTTTTTCATTCAAACAAACAATACACAGAAACACTAAAAATTCCAATCGCAAAGATTCAAAGCTGAAACTCAAATTATATTAATTCTACCCTATTCTCCTCTCGAGTCCGCATTTTATCATAAGTCGCAACGACCCTTGTAGCAGGGATCACCGATCGCCGATCACCGATATTGGCGTTTTGATATCGGCCCCATCACAATATCGTTGTCGACATATTGCAATCACTGCAGCCCAGGGGTTCTTCCATATGGCATACGCTGACGCCGATATCGGCAATCGATCCATCACATATCACCCAGTCACATGTCGCCTGGTCTTAAGTCCCGATATGGCATACAACCTACCCCCAATTGCAATAAGTTAGAGATCATTGATCGGGTGTTCCTTTCGCATGGTCTTAAGTCCGCCCTTTGAACCCTTCTGATTGCGTTTTCCTTTATAAGGCTTTAAGCCCATTTTTAGAAGAAATGCCTCCTTTTTCAAAGGAACAAAGGCAAACTTATTTTTGTGATAACTTCATCATCCGAAGTCTAGTTTAGCCGATTCAAGTTGCAGTAGATTCAGAATGAAAAGATCTACGCAATGGGATGATTTCTAGGAGCATCCTTGGACTTTCATTTTCCTTTGTTTCCTGCAATTCAACCCAAAACTTTGACTGCTTCTATCTCCTTCATGCGGACTCGGATTGGAGAGTCGTTCACACCGTTGGAGTCAGGGCGATGAGCACTTCAATTTGATGTCAAGATAATTTCCTTTCTTCCACTTTGAATTTTGAGCTTTCCCCATGCCACTATGTCTGAAGATCCACCTGGATCAAGTGACCCTCCCATCCTAGTTGTTCAGAAGATTCCTTCTCCTATTCTTGTACAACATGGGGGCAATCATATGATACCCCCACCAAGTAGTTTTGTTGTTTCTTTTGATTGGAGTCAATTGACTGCTTTCCACCTTCCATCTTATGTGCCTTTCCAAATCACAGTACAAGCCTATAATATGGTAGTACATGGCGCTATATTAGATGAAGGTGCATCAGTTAGCATCATGTCTTCTACTACTTGGAAAGATTTTGGATCCCCGTAGCTTGTGCCTGTCACCCATAATCCGTTGGCTTTCAACGGAGGAACCAGTCAACCCTTCGGGATCATTCCGAAGTTCCCTATTACTTTGGGAGGAAAGACCGTCTATATAGACGTGATGGTAGTTCAAGGTCCCTTAGATTTCAACCCTCTCCTTGGACACAACTGTGTTTATGTCATGGGAGCTCTTATTTCTTCACTTTTTCGTGTGTTTTGTTTTCCACACGAAGGGAGAATAGTGACCATTGATCAATTGTCGTCCATTGGCCACCAGGTGCCTCCTATGCAACCATCATCCCCTATTGGTTCTTGTTCTCAAGTAGTACCTTCCCCACCATAGGTCAGTTATTTGGTTTCCCGTTCCATCTCCACATCTACTGATCATCACACAGATGGTATAGTACATTATGTACTGGGGACATTGGAACCTGATCTGTCATTGGTACCAGTTGACATGTATTCCTTCGAGAGCGTAGTTATCCCATCTAGTGAGGACCTCTTAGGAGCCATGTTCTCTTATGGTCCATGAACAAGGGGTCGGAGCATAGTTCCTTTTCTTGTGTCAAGCTCATTAAAAAATGAAACGAGGGATACAGAGCATAGTTCCTTGTCTTGTGTCAAGCTCGTTAAAAAAATGAAACAAGGGATACAGACCAGAGTTCCTTGTCTTGTGTCAATCTCCTTAAAAAATGAAACAAGGGATGGAGCAAAGTTCCTTGTCTTGTGTCAAGCTCCTTAAAAAATGAAACAAGGGATGTGAGGATGGTTTCTTCCTTTACCAACCTCATTAAAAAATGAAACAAATGTTCAAGGATAGTTTCTTCCTGTATCTACCTCATTAAAAAATGAAACAGATGTCCGAGGATAGTTTCTTCTTGTATCTACCTCGTTAAAAAAAAAAAATGAAATAGATGTCTGAGGATAGTTCTCTTACTATTTCAACCTTGTTAAAAAATGAAACACCTCCCTTTTCCAAATCGAGTCTTTGATTAAGATCTCGTAAAATCTCGATCGAGTCTTTCCTGGATCTCGAAATTGAACCTTCATTCCATCCACCTAGCTGAATGAAATGAATCTTGGGGAGCATGTACCTCAAATAGAGTCATTATGATAGGGGTATGCAAACTCAACTTAAGCATAGTTTTTTGTTTCAAGCTCGTATCAAAATGAAACTGAACTCAAGCATAGTTTTTCATTTCAGGCTTGTGTAAACAAGAAACTAAATTCAATAAAAGTTCTCCATGGTTCAAGATTGTATAAAAATGAACCCATCTCCATTTTAACCCTCATGATTTCTATTTTTATCAGCCTCTCCCATCAGATAAGCCTTGTTTTTTTTCTCCATTCCATCACCACCATCTCTTTAGCTGATCATTCGCTTTCACTTGGTTGTTTTACCTTTTCTTGAGGAACCGCAATGATGAGTGGTTTTACTAGCCAACCTCTTGGCCCCTTAGTGTTTTGAGTGGTTCCCCCCTTAACCAGAACCTGTTGCTACCCTTTATACCACTCATTCCTCCTGGGCGAGTCACCTTTAAGCTCTTTTCTAACTCGTAAAAAATTGAAAATATTGTCGAGTATTTTTCCCTTTTTGACTCGTTAAAGTAAATAAAAACATAAATTCTGCTTTAAGCCCTTTTTTGACTCTCAAAACACAAAAATATTGCCAAGTTCTTGTCGTTTTGACCTCATAAATGGTTCAAAACATCATCTACCCAGTATACATTTACCCCTTTTCGGTCTTGGATAAACTATTTACGAAAAAGGTACTCCTTGACTAACATGGTTAAGTAGTTCTCTCAAGTATTATTGTCTACCTTTTCGAGCTCGAGAGGCACAAATGTACGAAAAGGGACCTTTTGGAGTTTTCTTTTTTGTGTCTTCTTCAAACTCTATAAATATGAAAAGGATATCAAGTTACACCTTTTTTGGACTTGTTAAAAATGAAACGACATCGGATTCATCACCATGACAAACATGAGCTTCTCCTTCCTAGGGCTCATTAATCTTACTAGGTCGGATTCATCTAAAGGATGGAATTACAATGCAAGAATATGTTATCCCCTTCAAGATTATGATAACAAATAATTGTGGTACCTGCCAGAAATGGTGGGGGGAAATGGGAAATTCTATCAGTTATGTTGGCAGCTCACTCTTGAACATGACACTTTCTGCTTCGTGTCGGGTTGGGATATCCATACTTCATCATTGACTTTCCTGGGTTGGGCCATTCATTTTTGCCTTTCCATTTGATCTTTCCCATGTCATCATGACCTCCAATCCTATGGATCCAAAAGCTACCAAACTTCGGAGTCATGTCACCGATATGTTCAAGAGTTATCCTTCTACAATTACACTCACTCCTAATTCTTTGTATCATCCAAAATCATTACATCTGTTTGTCTCGCATCAATGATGTGGGATATATAATGGCCCTCCTTTGACAAGGTCACTTCTTGTCGACTTTAGCTCATTATCCGAGAAGTTGGCCGAGTGACTCCTTTCCAGTACCTTAGAGCTTGCATGCCCTAATAGCAATTTCTTTGCACTTGACAACAAGTTCACATCATTAGCTTTCGATCGAGTGATTTCACGAGTGTTTGACTTCAATTCCTTATTCTATGACTTGTGTTGCTGATACCTTGAGTGCCATCGTCATTATTGGTGGTTTCTCTCACACTTGTTAACGGTTCACATCATTGACCGGTAATCAAGCGAATTTCTAGCATGTTCGACTTTGACACATCTATTCACATGTTAGAATTTGTACTTTGATCGGGTCGTGTTGGAGCGTAAGACCCTAGGCTTAGACTACTAAAGTCCAGGTTGCAAGGCTATGTGACATGATCATGCTGATATACATGTCTCTTTCAAATGGATGGCTCCAACCATACCATGAGTTGTTATATGTGATCCTTCTCATTATTGGATGGCTACGAGCATACCTTGGGTTTCATATGATCCTGTTTATTGGATGGCTACGCCAATACCTTGGATCCATTTACATTATCTTTCTCTGGATGGCTTCATCCATACCATGATTCATGTATCCTTTATCAGATTTTCAGTGATGTATATGTATCTATGCTTGCTTACAAGTTTTCCAATGATGATCTCCAGTTCCACACATCTACTTGTAAAGCATTTCACCCCTCACCCTAGTTCGGCCTTCACGCTTTAGGGGGCATCTGTTACACAACATTTTTTCACTGTCCCTATACTCCACATTCCTTGATCTTGGAGGACCTCTACAATGAACTATATATGCTTTCCCATCATGAAGAGCATGCCTTTACATCCCTATTCATGCGCAGAATATTCCCCTCTTGCATCATTTCCCAAGAATCTTCCTTCAAACCCAGTTTTCAAGACCAGTGCTAGTGATCAATGCTTTCATCGTGCCAATTTATAGAGTTTGAAACCAGACCCAGCACCATATGGCGCAAGTGAGCCCTTCCTCACTTGTGTCGATCCTCTTTTAGCAAGTTTTTAAAAATGGAGTCGAAGCTTCCAGCTCTAGAATCTTCGTGGAATAGAACTCTGGTAAATGGTTGGGCTGGATAGAGCCGAGGAAGTAAGTTTGGGCTCCTTTCCCCTATAAAGATGGAACAAACCAAAGAGATAAGCCCTCTCCCATAATAAGAGGAACCATCTCCCCTCCATCAAAGCTATATAAACTCCTCCTTTTCCAAGTTGAGCTAGTCTTTTTTGGAGCTTGAATAACCAACAAGATATCTATATCTTTTTGCTTTCTAGTTCATGTGTGTAAAGGGAGAATAGTGTGTTTGGTTTGGTTTGGAACTAAAGGGAAGAAGCCTTAAATTCCCATTTTTGAGGCTAACCATGAGATGTTAGAAGTGGTGTTGGAACCCGGATACATCATAGGAGACCTACAACGTCAAGGCTTTGGTTGTATCTCTTTCTGAGATTTATATCAATACAATTAATGATTTATTTCCTACATTGAGTATCATATTACATTTAATGGCTTAATATTCCTTTACTTTTTGAGTAAATTGAATACGATTGTATGCTATTACATTTGTTGTTGTCTCTTTTGTATTTGTTTTAGGTATTCGAAGGAGAAGAACTCAAAGGATGTTGGAGTGAAGGAGCGAGGTAATCATCAAGCGGAGTAACATTCTAAGAGGTAGGCACTGTTATGTGATCCTAGTTTAATGAAGTTTTCATTAGGTTGTTCTATTTGCGGCTAGACCCACTCTAGGGCTAGAGGGATCACCTTTGTTCACAGAGGAGATTTACCTACTCCACACATTGTCAAGATGTAAATTCGAGTTTCACAGAGATGGGCTCGGGGTATCTGATAATTCCTTTCTTGTTGAGAGGAAGTGTTGAGAAATGGAAACAATAAATTCCAGTTTAATTTGTCCTTGAATTAAATTGTGAATTGAAATTGAATTCTATTCTCATAGCAACTTGTAAATAGTTAATTAAGTTTTATTAACTTAATTAGCTTAGGAATTTAAAGTTGGAAGTCTTTCTATAGTCATGTATATGTTATCCCTAAATTTTATGGGTTTGGGATGAGTTCATTTGAGTTGTAATTAGATAACTCAGTTTGATTGAGTTATGGTCAGTTAAACTGGTTCTAATTGTTTGTCGAACTACTAGAGGTCTAGTAGTGAGTTGGTGCACTGGTGCATCCTC
Organism: Pinus tabuliformis; assembly: GCA_031772625.1. Classification (NCBI taxonomy): domain Eukaryota; kingdom Viridiplantae; phylum Streptophyta; class Pinopsida; order Pinales; family Pinaceae; genus Pinus; species Pinus tabuliformis. The sequence continues at coordinate 52,393,265 of CM062819.1, forward strand.
AGTGATACTCCATCTAACTAAAGATTCCCTCATGAGAAATTCATGCATGTCAGTTTAGAGAAAGACCTAGTTGAGAATAGAGTGCAGGGACAGGGTATTATCAGTTGTAGAATAATCTGAGTTGTACAGATCATGCATGCAATCAGAAGAAGACCTAGATTTGGATTGTGCAATTATGGAAGAAAGAATTCCCAATTAAATATGGGCTATTCCTGACAGGAATTGGGCAAGGAAATAAAGGTTGAGTAGGCAACAAAAATTGGCTAAGTGTTGGTCAGTGATGGCTTGTGAGGCAAAGAGTTTATCATACTTGTGTGGAATTGTTCTAATGAGAACAAGCTTTGTATTATCACTCAGATTTCTAATTAATGCAATAGATAGTCATGGTTTTGATCAGTGGCTTTCCCCAGAGAAACAATTGTGTTATGTGTCTTTGATTATTTTCCTCTTGTTGATTTTTTTTTTCATCGATCATTGGTTTCTGTTGTTTAAAAGAGTAGATTATATTCTTGTCTTGTGTTTTAGTACATTACATGAGTTGTGAACTATAGGAAAATCTACAAATAGAGGATGAGTTAGCCACTGATATCAATGCTTGAAGAATGTTCTCAATTCCTTCAACATTTAACCCTTTAGTAGGAGGAGTAGATTTAGGTGGAACATTCTTCTTGAAGGGTCTGAAATTACCCTTGTTCGATGGCCCTTCTCTTGAGCTATTGTTCAAGTCAAAAATTTAATTGGATATCTTGTTTAATACCTTTTGAAGACCCTCGAGATCTATATCTTCGTGTTCCTTATTAGTTGAAGGTGGCGTAGATGATGACTAAGATTTATTCCGTGAGGATGAAGCTTATTCACCTTGGGTGTCATGATTGGCTTTGAGGCTAAGAATGGCATTTTCAATAGTAATAGCCTCGTTGAAAGATAATTGAAGAGTTTATTTTTGGGCACACTTTATCCACATGGAAATATCAGTAGGTAAGGCCTTAACATAATAGGAAACCACTAGGATTTCAACAAGCATGGATTCAATAGAGATTTTGTTTTTCAAAGCAAGAAACCTCACATTGAAATCTATAGTCCTTTCCTTCCACTCCATTTTCATGTTATACAACTCCATAACTATAATATCAAGTATTTTATCGTCCCCAATTTTTTATAAGAATGTAGTTTCAAATTGATTCCATGAAGTAATACTTTGGGGTTTTTGGGAAAAGTACTAGGTTGAGGCCTTTCCCTCAAAGGTATATGGGAACAATCTACATAATACATATTCATGATGTACACCTTTTTTTCTAATGGCTAACACAACTCGTTTTATGATCATTTGCAGGTTGTTGAGAGTCACGATCAAATTTTGGGAGAAATTTTTGAGGATTTCTAGGTAAAGGATGTTGTACACCTAGCATGACTACAACACCTTGATCCAATCATGGAGTAGTAAGGTTGTTCCATTAATTATTTCTTGATTATTTCCCTAATTATTTTCCATACGAGGAAAACCTTATGAATTACCCAATTATACCGATCAAGAACTTTCTTCGCTCGAAGAATCCTCTGCAGAAGAAGATGAAGAGGAACTAGGTGGTGAGGGTGGTGAACCAAATCCTTCTAAAATAGAAATATGTGATTGGGTAGAATCCCCAATAGGGATTTCAAATTTTGGTTGATTAGGATTGATTTTTCCAATTAGCGTTTCATTTAATCTATCGTTACTTTCATTAGCAGTCTGAGAGTTTCCTTTCTATGGATCAATCACGGTGGGTTCATCTAACTGTAAATCAAGAGGTGTAACAAGACATTGAGTTAATTTTTGCTCAATAGATTTGACTCTAGTTAATATTTCTTGTTTTATGGTCAATAAATTGCGAGAATTTTGGAGAAAATATTCAATTTCATATGTAACTCATGAATGTGGAGGAGTAATAGGCTCACTAGCGTGTTCAAGATGAATGGATGATGTGGAAGTTAAATTTGTGTGAGAAGTAGTGACGGTTTCACTTGTAGAGTGACTGCAAGTAACTATCGTAGAATGAGTGGTAGGAAATTTCTTGTGGCTCCCTTTAGCCATTTAAATCTAGAGAGGCCCTCCTTATAGCACCATTTGTTGATGGGTAAAATTAGCCCGCTTTTCAACAAGAGGGAACAACCTGGTCTGGGGTTCCTTAATAACCCAATTTGCATGGGATGGCTTCCCCTAACGGGTTTTATGGTTCTATTGGCTCAATGTTTCTTTCTCTTTTGAGAATGAAACCATTAGCGCTCAATTGCTTTTCCTATTATACATATGTACAACTAGTTACGGAAGAGTTAAATGCTTATACATAAATATACAATGAATAGAAAAACACCAAAAATATAACCTTAACTAGTGTAAAATAAATTATTAAAAAAATGAATTATATTTTACACAAACAAAATAATATTAAAATTTACTTTTAAAGTAGTGTACATGTAAATATAACAAGCAAGAACATAGCTATAGTTGTTATTAAGTTAAACAAATGAAATAACTTTTGGTTTTCTTTCTAGATCTTACGTAAAAAATCGAACAATAAAATGTAATACGAAATTATAAACATGCCTTATCCAAGTAAAAATATATTATGATATAAGATTAATATAATTTTATATTCAATTCAAATTCTTTATTTACTTAACACTAAGTAGAGTCATGCCCATGGGGTTTTGGATTGATGGTGAATGGGTGCGTTGTTAAGGCACTCCTTGTGATAGGTCACTGGTTCAAATCCCCCGGGGGTACTTAGGTTAGTCTTAACTAGAAAAAAAAAAACACTAAGTAGAGTCATCCCTTGATTGTAAATGAAAAACAATAAATGATTATTAACCAAAAAAAAGTAGTCTAACTAATTCTGTTTGCACTCATATACATCTGTAACAGATTCAACTCATGAAAACATAGTCCATAAATTCAAAGGACAAAAGATACGTAAATTAAATTATTTCCTTGCAGGAAAAAATCATTAGAAAAATGAATTTATTTAAAACATGAGGAAAAAACCTAATTTATGGCAGAGAGATGAATAGATATATTAATATCATATCAAAGAGACATAGTCATATGAGAGATATTGTTTAAATTACAAGATTTCTTGAAACGCAATTGAGGAAATCTACAAAATTCCCAAAAATACAATGAAATTAATTAAATATAGTTGTAAAGTATATTAAAATCATTTAACATAAACTTACAATATGTAAGTTAGAGTATAAATTTCACCCAAAAACAAATTTCGTCCATCTACCACCTTATATAGAACTCAGTTGCCCCTTTTCAAAAAAAATTAATGTACTTATACCAAAAAGATCCCCATACAAAATACAAAATTATATATATATATATTTTCCCAATATCTCATTACTAAAATCCATCCCACACGTATGACCCATTGGTCATAACAAGATTATTTTTTTCAAAAATAAACAAACAGAACGACTTAGCATGTCATGTCAGTAGGAAATGATAACCCATATGAACAAAGAGGAAAGAGATATGTGGTCGCACAACTATAGGAAGTACCGGTAGGATAGAAAAATATAGATAATTAACAAATTATTACCCAAATTAAATAATGACTATAGAATAAGATATTTTGTAGTTATTATTATAAAAGATTATTAAATAAACCAATAACAATTTGTATCTCATTATAGACATAAAACAGAGAAAATTTTGACTTTGAACATTTATTTGGAAGAAGCAAATTCCTGCAAATATGAAGTGATAATAACATTGACATCAGAGGACCTAATAATGGCTTGCTCGTTAGTCACTTGTAATTTTTCCCTAAGTTTCCCTATATGTTTTTCTTGATTTTCTTTAAAGGATTTGTTAAGTAACCTCACCTATTCATTTTGTTCTTGTAATTGTCGAATTTTGTCTTTTAAGTGAGGGACTATAGTAGTGTATTTTTCTTTCCAATACCACATCTAGAGTCACTTATAAGAATCGTTATGTTAATTCCATGTTCAATATTTACATTACTTCCAGGTTTACTAAAATCAAAATTGTCTCCATAACCCTCAACAGTTTCGTCCTATGGCTTATCCTTTTTTAGGTGAGGACATTTTAGGAATCTCAATGTTAACAACTAGATATGATTTGGTCTTATGTTTATTTCGTTTTGATTTGGAAATCATCATACCAAGTTTCTTGCTTCTAACGTGAGTTGATGAGATAACATTGTTCTCACATTGTCATATATCTTTTGTAGGTTCAGAATGGTCATCACACATAGAGTTATTCAGCTCATCAACAAAGTTATCTTCTGATGTCGGATCAAGGTTTCGATCAACAGACCAGGCCCTAATCCTTTTAGCCATGTTGCAGGTGATTCGGTTAGGACCAAGTTGACACATATTTCATTAAAACCACATGGTGTATCCTAAGAGCTATAGTTTTATGCCCGAGATGGAGAAACATGATTCTCTAAAACATCTTCAGGAAAACCCTGTTCATTTCCCTTGACCTGTAATGAGATTTCCTCTCAACTCTTGCCCCGGGGATTGGTAAAATTGTTTCAACATATAAAACTATCCCAATTATCTCCCAAATAATTTATCCTAAATTCAAGCCATAATGAAATAGACTACACTCAAGGTTCTTCAAACCCCTCTGATAAAGTTTGGCCACTTTTGTGAGGCTCTTGTGTAAGTAAAATGGAAAATTGAGTTTATATCCTAAGAACACCATTAACAACCTAAAGTGATAATAAAACACCAGGCCATATCGGCCTCTGCATGTCACATATCTTCTTAAAATAAATAGTGAATCCTGCCACATAGGTTTGAGTAGGTTCACAAGAGTACATTTTATGTTATATGTTGTTTTCTTTGACAAAAAGAACATATCTTATGGAATTTTTTTAATTGGATTATTTTTTAACCAGCATTCACCCTTGGCAAGAATTGTTTTGACCTATGCAATGAAGGGCTTCTTTACTACAAACTCGACACCCCCAACTTGAGCAATTTTCCCATTATATGTCCACACAAATTGTTTTTCTACTTCCACATTCGATGCCTTTAACAACTGAGTGAGCTCCCACCAAATGACTTGCTTGAATAAAGAAAGGTACTCTTAGTATGCCGAATTGGTTTATCCTCTAATAGGTTTATTTCTCACAATGGGAGCCATGGGAAATACACCAAATTATTTGCAGGAGAATGACAAGGGTTCAAATAGGGTATGAGTGACAGAGCAAAAAAAAACATAGTTAGTGTTTGAGAAAATGTGAGTCGATAAAATGGCATATTGAGAGCCTCTACTAAATAGGGAGGATTTCAAAAGATATGATAGTAATTAAACTCTAGTAGGTTTTTGCAAAGAAGTTTGAAATGACCAGGAGAAATGATAAGCATAGTACAGGGCAATAATAAAAACATTTACAAAGTCATAAACAAATGAAACCAACCTTGAGATGCCTCAATAAAATGCTAGTCCACGTGTAAAACTTGAAATGTGCCACACAATCATTAACCATTGCCACATAATTGTTGTCATTGCCACATAGAAATAAAATTGAATGAATTAACTGCCATGTTGTGTGTGGAGCATGATTGTTCAGAGGTCTTTGTTTCAGTCGGATGTATACCCCAGGAAGTTTTGTACACCCCTCCATGCGGGGGGGTGCGGGCGGGACTTGTCCCCCCCACGGGGGTCCGGGGACCAGCGGTCCCCTGGCGGGGGCTCGGGGGCAGCGCCCCCGAAGCCAAAAAATAAATGTAAAATTGCCTTGTAAAAGTATAGTAATTTCTAGTCAATCTGGGCCGTTCATTAGGCGGATGATCTGATGGTAGAACTTATGTTTAGTTTAGGGTTTTTTGCCCTAGAAGGCAACCCCTCTCTTTGTATGAGGGCATTGTATCTGAGGCTGTGTGATAGATGTGTATTTTGTGAGCGAGAAACAGAGAGATGAGACTGTGAGAGAAAACATAGGATATTACAGCGGATTTGATGTAGGTTGTATCTCTTCATTTTGCTGGATAATAGAAAGGAAGGACTGGCTGTTCGGGGTGGACATAGCCCAAACTGGGTGAACCACATATATCTGTGTCTCTCTTGTTTTGTGCATTTTCTGTGTTTATATTTCTGCAATATTTTATGTGTTCCATTGCTCCGTAATATATAATTTTCTAACATGCCATCCCTTCCATATGTATAATGATATGACTAGTATCAACTAAACTCATCAGCATAGAAACTAGTTTGATAGTCAGTATCATAACATAATAAATTTTATCAATGAACCTTGTAAAGGTTAGGTTTCTATAGCTTAAGTTTTAATTCGAGGTTGACAAGGGTGTCGATACTATGCAACAAAGAATTACATCCCTAAAACATTTTATATCAGTATTAATACATGTAACAATGGTCAATCCAAACTATTGTGTAGGAGAATAATAATAATGATATCATTATAACATAAAAGTGATAAAAACATCAATGTTTCTATCCTTTTATGAAAAAAATCAATCATTAATCTTATGATAGAAACAATATAGGGATCGAAGTAAACCATAGTGTATTGAAAATAAATAATATGAATATAACCATTGAAATAACAAAGGAAGCTTTTTGCATAGATGACAAATGTCTCAAATCAATAGTAATAAAAAAATAAAGACTTTCTATGAAATAACATGTTGCAAGGAAATTTAAAAGAATAATGTCCAAAGTCAACAAAATGACTAGGCATTCAAAAATTTAGTGCAAGAAGCAAATGGGTCCATTCCATCCAAAAGTAAAATGAAAGGGGAGTTCTTGTGCAACCAACAATCTTACAAGTGGATTGTTGGAATCATGATTGTCATTACACAAAAACCCACAATTGTTAGTACATAGACACATTTCCATAGTTAACGGATCCTCGAGAGGTTGTTAAGCACATGTCACGAAATAGTTAAAAAGTGTTGACTATCATTTTTCCAACAATATCCCCCCAGCATGATGCGGGTGTGTTTCGAATTCGAGATATTTGGCCCTGATATCACTTAGAAACTAGAACAAAAAATGAAACAGCACTCCCTATCTCAACCTGTGGTCATTCCAAACTTTTGTTTGTCCAACTTACGATCATTCTAATCTCATTGTCATTTTGTCTCAACTTGTGGCTATTCAGTTCAAAACTTGGGTTTATCAACATTCTAACTCCACCATAGACTTGTCCAAATTCAACCGCATACTTGTATAAATTCTACCACGGACTCTTTTGTATTTCTTGCATTTGATTACGATATGAATGTTTCAACCAGGACAATTATCTAGCCTCACTTGAAATATATAGTGCTCCACTTGTGCATATGAAATGGGAATACCTTCTTATGGTTCTTAAGATGAAATATAAAGTGTCCTCAAATAATCTACATAATGCATGCTTATTCCATGTATGATGATGAGTGCAATACTTGATCATATCTAAAGAAACAGATTAGGAGTATGGTTAAACTTAATAGTTGATCCAATATTCAACCCTTAGTATGTTGGTAAGCTATCCTATTTCATCCACTTTTGTTCAATGTGATGGGCATTAACATCATAGGCCTATTCCATGTCTAGTCATAAGGCAGATAAATTCACTCCCAATTTGGATCTTTATAGACATCATTTTAACTACAACGATCTTTATTACTTTTTCTACCATGGATATATTCATCATGGTGACAATTGTTGGAACAAAGTTTTCATTGATGTCAATGTAAGGGGAAGACCACACCTTCAAGAATAATCTCATTACAAGCTCAAGGTTGCACAGTTAGTTCCATTATTTAACGATTTACTCATCTTGATATTGGTCATGTTGATCTAGGTGCTAAGCAGGAAGACAACTTAAAATGATACTATTAACTCTGATGCTTTGCTTTAATCATAGTTTTGTATTTGGGTTTTCTGTGGTTTATAAATTGAGGTTGATGGGCATAATGAACATAATTATGGGTCAGCCTCCCACATGAAATACAAAATTGTGATCTTACCTTGATATGTCGACCCATGAGACAAATATTCCCCCCCCCGCCATAAACCATGGAAAACTTAATTTAAATTGACCAAAGCATGAGGTCATTTTTCATGTAAGAACTCGGTGGTATAGACGATAAAACCCTACGACATTAATGAATATATTTGTGTGACTGTGAACAAACAAGGATTTCCACATTTGAAAAATATATGGTTCCTTTTGGAGACACAAAAATTGTATTATGTTTTTTGCGCGAAGGAGTAGATCTGAGCATTAATCTAAAATGTGAGAAGATCTGAGCATTAATCTAAAATGTGAATAATTGGAAAGACATGTAAAAAATCTTGTAACATATAACATGGTTGGTTGCATTTGTACATTATCAATTTTTGAAAGACAACCAGCTTGGTTTTTCAATCAGTCATGTTCTTGTTGGTTCCATTTCAAAGTGGAGATTGATGCTAAAATCTCTCAGACCTATAATGAGCTCAATGGTCTATGGTTGACGTGATACTTATGGATTTTTGTTGGTGAAAAAACTTGGTTTCAAATCTTGAGGAGAATTTCCTTGCATAAAATGAAGCTTTAGGTTCTATGGTTAGTGTAATAGTTTTAAGTTCCTTCAGGTTGTTCCATTTTGTTGTCATGAAAAGTGACAAGGAACGATGGTGAATAACACATTGTGAGTTTTGAAATGAATATGATATGTTGTGGTTTGAAAATCTCGTGAAGCAATATTGCTTTTTTTTTCACATTGGTGAAGTGTGTATGGTATAGCAAAGTATAGCAACATATGGTTAGTGTGGGTTCATTGTCAAATCCTAGTTTCAACTGTGGAGGGTTCCATTACATATTAACCTATGACACAAGTTCAATGGTTTACCTTTGGAATGTCAATAACGAAAATTCAAGGGTTCAACTATTTAGTTCTTTCATATTCATGACATGGTTCTACTCAATTGGAATCTTTGGGTCACTCTGCAGACATGTTATTCTGATAACATGTCGAAAACTAGCCTCCCTCAATTGATCTAAGACATGATACTTATTGTTGATTAAAGGTCAAGTTAAGGATCAATTAAGAAACTTATTGGAGTTTGACATAGTTATTATAGCATACATATTGACATATCAATTTAAGAAGCAGAACAATATTGAAGGTGATAGTATGATGTTTCCATGTCTTTTAAGATCAAGTTTGAGACTAGCAAAAGTAGGCCATAGGGCAGACCAGTGGCACATTGGTTTGTTCTTGTGGAAGTATTTTAAGAATAAAGAGTTGTAGTGATACAATGATTGATAATATTGTAAATTGTTGATATTGTTTAAGTGTTGTTGTAATTATGTCATTGTCCTTGGTACGGGAGCCCAAGAGTTCTTATTTTATATTTTATTATTAAGGGTGGCAGTGTGGTTCGAGGCAAGGAAGTTTTATCTTCATTTAGTAGTTTATTTATTACTTCTAGTGGATTTTAGTAAACCATGGGTTGCATCTCCTTTCAGGAGTGACTAGTAAATATCTTGGGGTTGTATTCCTTCTAGTTGTAGCTACTAAACTAGAAGTTGTAGATTCCCTTGTAAAATAAATAAATTGTTCATATGATTATTATGTATATATTGATGTGATGTTATTGGTTAATGATTTTGATACTAATTTGTAAAGAAAATTGAAATATTGATTCACTTCATGACCCCCTACCTCTCCCCCCTCCTGCCTAGTATTTCCAACATCTAACTCTCCCATATTATTTCAAGATTATTGATCAGGAAATTTTAGGACTAGGAAGACTAGGAAGGTTGAGGAAATATTATCTGATGACTAGGTTTAAGGTCACACAAAACTAAAGGCTAACAAACAACATATTCAAATATAATATAGAAAGAGTACATACATTCTTGTAACTGACTATTTAGTTATTGGAGTAAATACCTCTAGATTCTAGAACTAATGGTTGAAGGATGTCCTTCTAAGAAAGTCCTTACTTCAAAGTCTTGCTCCAATATTTGATTATAGACTAGTAAAATATATACAATAATATGAGAAGGTGTGTCTCCGTAGTTATTCATAATGCTATGAGTTATTTCTAGAGGGAAATTATGTGTAAGAAATCAAACTCTAACTACCTTAATTAATTGGAACCAAAAAAATAGTATCTTACCAACTCTTCATAATTGAATACAATGAAATGCATTTTAAAAACATAGTTGGAAGAGGGCAATAAGTGACTTATATATTAATTCAAATGATTATATATACAAAATAAATATAATACTCGTGTTGACAGTTCTGGAAATTTTCCAACAGAGGGGTTCTCCCCAGTATGAAGACCCAACTAGATCTCACATTGTTTGGAGTAGGAGCTCCATCTAGATAATAGGCCTGACCACCATTATTCATAGAGATTTTCCTTGGCTACAATTATCAACATAAGATATTATGAAAATGATCTTTGAAACAAGCAAGTTGACACTGTGAGGCTTGCAATTGCAATGTATATAAGGTACTTTCACAGAAGGGAAAGAGAGAGTGAGCCTCTATAAGGAAAGTAATAGTAATATCCTAAAGAGACACACAAGAGCATGAAAAGAATAGTTAGTTAACCTGAAAATTAGTTCACAAGATAACAACGATCATAAAAGCAAGTAACAATGCACATTCAACAAGATGCATACCAAAGCCAACAAAATAGTTCATTTTCATTAGTTTGAGTAAAAATAAACATACACCAAAAACATTGAAAGAATAATATTACAATCATTCACAACATATGCATGAAAGTGTGCTAATATATTAAGTGAAAGTCCCAAGATACACGATTACAGCAATGCAACGCTATCCCCAATAGTGGAACATTAAGTCACCACTTGCTCCTCCAAAGAAATATCTTCACTCTTATGCAAAGCTAGAGAAGCCAAGGTGAAAAGTCATTTTCTTGAGTTATGAGGGTGCATTTATAACAAATGATGTGACTATCCACCTCCCTTGTGACTCTTGACCTTCCCTCATGACTCTTGAGCTCCCATGTTACGTTTTTAATTCCTATGTGACCTTTGAGCCTATACATGACTTTAGACATTTCTAGTGACTCTTCATGTTCCATGTGTGACCCTTGGGCTTCCACACATTTTACATTTTCTCATTCTTGAAATTACATTATTACATTCCACAAATAATATGGCAAAAAATACATGGGACCAAACAACACTCTTGTGGTGACACTTTGAATGACCATAATTTGTTTACTATGACATGAGACTTGATGGCAATGTATTGATGTAGGATTCCTTTCTTTGTTGCCATGTTTTCAAATTTTGATGATTGACCTATGATGTGATTCATATTCACCCTCCAAAGGGTCTAGATGAATGTTGGAACCTTCTAAGTCAACCTTAGTTGCCATCTCTCTTTCATGGTCCAAGATTCCTTTATCTCTTGCATTATGGTATTTTTGCATGCCATCTCCACAAGTTTTTTCATGTAACCTATCCTTATGTTATGGTGAAATGAAAACACCCCTATTTTTAACTTATTATTTCTTAATAATAATGGGGACCATATTCTTAAATTTTGGGTAAATTGCTCTTTAATTTTTTCTTTTAGTTAAGTGTCCAACAATTTCATGAGATTTTAATTTTCTTTATATTTCCATTCTAATTGCTTCATTGCGTTCAACTTTTCACTAGATTTTTATCAGTTCTCATTTCATCTCATTTGGACTCACGATTTGTAAATGGATTTTTATTCGAAATCTGATTATTTTTGTTGCCTGGGCTAAAAAATGTACAAAAAATATATTATTTTATTTTTTGTAAATATTGATTTTTTATTAGTGATCAAATATTTATTATTATTATTATTATTTTTCTAACAATCCTACATAACCACCACAGGCAAGATTGTAGAACAATTAAAATTATGTGTTTTTGGATCATAGAAGCTTATTTCAAATCTCAATTGCAAGAATTACAAGACTCGAAATCCTGATTTTACAAAGTGGTTATAGTTTTTTATAAGGTCGAAACTAATTACAAGTGGTTGTAGTTTATGATGGAGTTTACCACTCCATGTGGGCCTCATATCACACCTCTCATCCTCACCTTATCTCGGGCCTCTCTTCATTTTGAAACTTTGTCATTTTGAGACTTCTATTTTTAATCACTCTCGCAATATATACTCCCAAAGTCTCATTATCTCTCCTCCCTCCTCGACACCTCATCACATCCCATTTTGGATCTCACCCATTTTCGTAACATTAATTTTAATAGACCTCTAAAATCCCTTATCACTTTGAAACCCTTATAACTCTGAGACATAACTCCTCACCTCACTACCTCACATCGAGACCTCAGAACATATTCATTTCGTAACTCCATTTCTTTTCATCCCCAAAATCCCCTCCTTCCGGAATTCTAAAATCTATATCCCTCCACTCCACTCCACTCCACCTCCTTATCTCTTTGGGCTCTCATCACTTTGTAACTCGATTTTAATTAATCCTCTGATGGTTTGAAACCTCTGATGGCCTATTCATCTCTTAATATTAAATAACCTTGGTACATTGCATTTTTCAAAGACTATTTTAATGGACCTCCGAAATTCAAAACATATGATGGCATATTAAGCTCCGATGGTCGTTTTATTAAGGTGATATTATGTTATATAAGGTTTGGTAAAAATGTTTGTTTCATATATAAATTCATTAAGTAGTTGTATTTTATATTAGGATGATTTAAGTCCATCTGGGGTAGCTCAAGTGGAAGTGGCCATGGAAATGAAGTCTCACCGAACAGAAGTCTTGGGTTCAAATCTTGTGCTACCCCCCCCTGTAGTGGGGTGAATAATGGACATGTAGAAGCATGGAAATCAGAATCCTACCAAGCTTACCAAAAAAATATTAGGATGATTTAAATATAATATTGTTTAAATATTATCTAATATATTCTAATACTATTGTTTAATAAATTATATTTTAATTAAAATATTTATATATAATTAAGTTTTGTAAATAATTTAATTAATTTAATTTAATTTTATAATTGTATAATTTGCACATTAAAAATTAATGATTATAATTAATTTTTGTATATTTAATTAATAATTGTAATTAATTAACATTTAATTAGAATTATAATTTTTTAATTAAAATTTCTTAATTTTGGCTTGAACATCTATTTTTCCAGAATTTTGGCAATTTTAACACTTCATCTTTGGAGAGGCATATCTCAAGATTTACTTGACCAAATGAAGCTCATAATAACTCGTTAGAAAGATAAGACCGAGTAGAATAATCCGGGAATGATAAGTTTAGCAGATTTAATCATTTAATGACCCAAAAAATCGGCAGAAGATAAAGTGATGAATTTGCGACAACAATTAGTTTTCCAAATTTGATTTGCACAAATTTCATTGGCTTGAGAAAACTGTTGCAATTAATTCATTCCCCAACAATACTCAAAATTTTATCAGATCCATTAGAAATAATCCTATCATGGAATTTCTTTGGATTCTAGTTATTTTAATTTAGCAATTTCATAAGTGTTTGTTTTTCTGATTTCTAATTTGCAATTTAATTTATTTTTGTTTTGGTTTTGATTTGTTTGTAAGAGGAAATCAATTGGATAACTTCAAATCCGATACATTTTGGAGCAATCGAAAGGAACCAACAAAGACAAAAATGGGGAATTTTCAACTCTAATTCAGGATTTTGAAACTACTCTCAACAATTCTCTATTTTGGAGATTTCTTGTAATTATTAAATACCAGTTTTGAGAATGAACAAGGGGTTCCTCTTCTCTGCAACTAGAGGTTGTGAAAGCACTACTGTAATAGGATATTATTGTTGAAGGTGAGGGGAAAACTTCATATCTTAGGTTTGGGGAAGACTTTGATTTTTCTTGTTGTGTATTTTCACTTTTGTAGTGTACTGTGAGTTGAAATATGGAGAGACAGAGCATTTTGAGCCCTAAAAGAGAAGGTTGTTTTGCACTATTGTTAGCAATTTATCCAAGGAGATGACGCTTCTCAAGGACTAGTAATTCTTGTAATGAGATTTTTGTTATGTTTTTAATTAATTTCATTTCATGTGCACTATTGTCTACGATGTAATTTAATCCTTTTATCATCAAAATTTCTCTAATTGATTTTAATTTCTTATTCTAAATAGTGTATTGCATTCTGATATTGAGCAATATTATCATATCGATTGTTTTATGCTACTGAGGTTCCATAAGAGATATCTTTAAGGTGCAGAAAATAATTAGAATCAATATGAATTCGTTGAAATAGGAATGTGTTGAGCAGTAACTATTTATTGTTTAAAGACATTCTCATTTTTCTTCTCTTTCATTAATTGAATGAACTACTTCTTTAATTAATGAAAATTATATAATCAATTCAATCATATAAACAGTCATTTTCCCCTGGTTAGTTAGTTCATTTGCTCTCGAATTGAGAGAAGACTATCATTTTCCAACTCAAAATAGGATTAGTTTTACTTGCGTCTTAGAGTAAGATCTACATTTAGATTTAATTCTGCATTTCTAGAAGTCCCTCATACAAGGGAAAAACTTAGTTGTTGTTTGGATGAGCTGTAGAGTCAGCTTAAGGATCACTTTCTTGCAAGAGATATGGAAGAGGGAAGATATGATTTCTCTTTTTCTATTAGAAAGTAATAGACATACTATAAGCCAACAGAGAGGGATAAAGGGTAACTGGACCTAATTGAACATGTTGGAACCACTACATCAAATGGATATGAGCTTAGTTGGGGCTCTGACTGGGTGGTCTCCCTTACATGTTGATGAGGTCGTATTTTACCATCAATAATTTTTGGCGCTAGAAGGAGGGCCTGACAACTTGTTGTCTTTTGGAGTTTTTGTATTTAAAGTTTTTATTTAATCACAATGGCTCCTCCCAAATTTCCCATTTGGAGTTGTATCTCTGCATGTGCATCCACCAATACTCCATAGGAAATACTAAGACACTTGTCAAAGGTAAAATTTAATGGTAAGAATAATGCTTATGCATTTGATGATGTCTTACATTTTATTCAACATTTTGAAAATTCTATTTTTCATGATATTGATGAAGGTATTTTATGCACGAATTTTACTCTTAAATTTTCGGGAAAAGCCAAAAAATGGTGTTAATCTCTTCTAGTTGCCTCTATTCACAATTGGGATCAATTTATTTCAAATTTCCTTTATGAATTTGATGGTTATGATTATGAATAGGTATGTGATGAACTTGAATATTTACGAAAGTTTGAAAATGAATCTCTGATAGATTTTACCATTAGATTTTGATTAAATTGCTTAAGATTCAAAGTTGAGGATAAACCTTCAGATATTGAATTGATGGAAGGTTTTGAATATGTTTGTTCTCTTCCTTGAATTCCTAATCCATATGGGACAATTACAATATTTGATGAATCTTCTTTGGCCTCTATTAACATGATTGAAAATTATGATATGGAGGGGCATACTAATCATGATGAATTTTTCTCAGTATGAAATTTTTTTACATTTGGTGCACACTTCCTATAGCATTAATGATGATCATGATACTCCCCTACACGTTAATGAAGATCAATCCGAAATCTTGGAAATTTTATAATCAATTGCAAGAAGATACTTGTTAGTGTAGCCCCCATATTTTTATTGTTGTGCCCCATAGAAGCCCACTATTGTTATTGTTGTGCCCTTACATTATTATTGTTATGTATGCTCTAATTGTATTGTGACCCCTTAGACTCATATATATACAAAGGAGGTCTTGTCATTTGTATCATCTAAGAATTTCTTATTATGTAATGTAAAGGAGGTTTCCCCCTCGAAGAGGAAACTTTTTAAGTCGTTGATCTATATTTTTGAGATGGCTGCAAAACATTTGGTATTAGAGCTTTCGATTCTAGGGTTTTGTTGCTTCAAACAAGGCATCATGGAATTTTCGCTTTTTTTTTTCTATAAAGCTTCAGAAGTTTCAATCATGACCATCCAGAGTTTAAATATTGGTGAAATTTCTACCAGAATGTAAGATCTTGGTTTTTTATATTTTCTGAGATATGGTCCGAAGAAGTTAGGGTTTTTTCATTTTCCATAATTTAGTCTCAAACAGGCGACCTAGGGAAAATTGTCATAACTTTCATTTCAGGCATCTTATTTGAATTCTATAAAAAGTGGTTGAACATACAAAAACTGTAGTTTTTCGTGTAGTAATTTCAGGTATGAAGGTTGAAATAGTGACACGTGGCATCCCATACAACTTCGCTCTACGAAACTTGTCCATAATCAGGCCATTGTGGGAGATTTGGCTTAACGCTATATTGAAGAATTTAATATTAGTCTGAATTATGGCATTGGAAAGAATATTTAGAGGGATAACATATGACCAAATTTTAGACTTTCTATCCAAATTTACATAGTTACAACCGTTTCAAGATCAAGCTCCTAAAAAGCAAGAAAAAAGTGTGTATTTTTTATTTTTTCATCTTTTGTTTGAAAAATGAGTTTGAAGTGATTCAAAGGGCATATTGAAGCATATATATATCAGTATTTGGTTCTAAAATGCCTCCCAAAAAGAACAATTATACACCCATTAAGCCCTCAGAAAGCTCTACTATGGCACATGAAGAAGAAGAATTGAAACATGATATATCAAAGTTATGGGACTGAGTGCAAAAAACTTCGCTCTCACAAAGAGAAACCAAAGGTGGCATGGATGAATTAAAAGGGGACATGGATGGTATAAAAGGAAACATGGATGGCTTAAAAGGAGGCATGGATGGTATAAAAGACAACATGGATATTTTTAAAGTAGACATGGATGTGATGAACGTCAAGTTGGAAGGGTTGACAAAGTTGTTGCAAGAAAGGCTTCCTAGTGGCGACAAGGTAATCCATGAAAATCATGATAAGGAAAAAAGGAATATGAATTATGATTTTAGAGACTCCAATGTGGGGTTTAAGAACTACAACATTCAAAATATAGATATGAGGAAAAGTTGATGGAAAGGATTCAGTAACATGGATACTACAAGTGGAGAAATATTTTGATCTACAAGATGTGCAACCCTCACAAAAGGTATGTATTACATCTTTATATTTAGAACATGTTGACAATGTTGGACCTACCAACATTCAGGGGATCTCCCTGATATGAAGTCCCAACTTGAACTCAAACTATTTGGAGTAGGAGTCCCAACAGTGGGTAATAGTGTAATTCCTTGATTGCGGTAGTGCACAGAGGTAAGTAAGATAACTTTGGGTGAGAGCAAGTGTGTGACCCTACGGAGAGTCAAGTGCGATGCATGAAGGTTCTAACACATGGAGGGGAAAATGGATTGCACCCCTTAGAATCCTATAATAGTACACAGCTTGAAAGGAACACGAGTGAAATGACATCATAAGCTAAAATCCAAAATAGTCCACAAATTAAAGTGATGATTTAATCCAACAACATGCATTCAACAGGATTCGTACAATTGCATAAAAAGTAATTCATAAGCAAATGTGTAAGTTAAAAAACATACAATGCTAAAGCAACCAGAATAGTCCAACTACAATAACAACATATGCATGAAAGTGTGTTGGCTCTGATATTATTATTATAGGTGAAAGTTCCATTCATACATATATTGTTGATGACCACTAGCCCCAATAGTGGAACATTACAGTCAAGAACACTTCCTCCTCCAAAGTATACTTGCTCAATGTTGTGGAGAAGCCAAGGCTTGTCACAATACTCCCAAGCCTTTTCTAAGCCTAAGCCTAGCCAAAAGATTGGCTCCCAAAATCCCTTTCTATGAGTTATGAGGTTCTATTTATAACAAAGGGTAGGGTGACCCTTGACATTACCCTTTGTGACTCTTTGACTATCCTCGTGACTCTTCAACTTATTTACAAATAATTCATTATATAACAAGATGACCTTTCACATTCCACTAATGACACTTGAAATTTCACTTACAACATATTTACAAATAATATTACATTTTCCACATGTACCCATGTAAGACAAAATAGGCTACAAATAGCCTAACAAGACAAAACTCTATGACTCCGAAGTTTTGGGAAAGACCAAATCGGCAAGCTCCACTTGGTGCTTCTGAGTCACATATTGATGCCAAGCTTAGTACTATGTGATGATGTCCCTAAGTTGCTTGATGGTGTCTTTCTGATAGCAGACTCTTGCATCCATGACATCCGGGTATATATGGTCTTGGAACTTATGTCCAACTCGTTCTGAAGCATGTGTAGCATGGTGTTGACCATCACAAGACCACCAATGTACTTCTACATGTTATGTGCTTTGAGCTCCAAGTCTTCCCTGGTGGCCTCTTGCGTTAGTTGCTCCATGTACTCATCGATCACTAGCCGGATTTGGTTCTTGGGTCTAGCCTCGATGAGAGAATCGATTGATGGGATCTTGTGCATTCTCACCAAGACATCCAAAATTTTGTACAACTTTGCATATGAGCCTTATATGTTGCTGATGAATAGGGTGAGTTTCTAGTAGTTTTGGATGAACATCCAAACCTTTGCTTTCTCTAGCTCTGCTTGTGGCTTCATCTTTTTTTCTAAGTGATGCGGGGCCCCTTTGTACCGCATTGTCCACTCATGTACATGGGTGATGGTAGCATGTATGTTTTTTAGAGTTTGGACAAAATCTTTTCCCCGCTACTGTAAGCCATGCACACAGACAACTATTTTACACACAGTGACAAATATGTTGTAGAGCTTCCACATAGTACTCTCAAGTGTTGATACTTAATCAAGTATCGCTTTCCTCATCTCTTCCATTGTGGAAATTTCACTCTTCTCTTGAAGTTGTTATGCCTCCTGCCTGCCGCCCTACAAGTTTTTTTTTCCATTTGTTCATTCTCCGCCAACAGGAACTTAACATTCAAGCTTGTTGCTCCTGCATAGGCCAAGCTGGAGTCGGCAAGGGTAGCTGGATGCTTCTTGATGTTTGGCACTCTCACCCTTTCCTTGATGAATGTACGTGATGCATGATCATCCAGGAAGTTCTTACTCCACACCTATACAATCCTTTTCTGCAACTCATCAAATGATAGATTGTACACATCCATGACCGAACCATAATCAAGGAGAACAACATATCCTTGCTCGCTTAGGGCTGGTTCTGACACTGGAGGTGGTAGAGACTGAGAGATAACCTCTGATGCTCTCAGTATGAGGTTGGTATCTTCATTTTGTGTATCCTACTCCAACTCCATGTCTGTCACTTCAATCAGTTGCTCAATCTGCTAATAAAGCTCCTAATCCTGCATATACTCACCCTCTTCCTCAGTTGTTGGTTGTTCTGACTCATCAACCTGTATGGGCATTGTTTTCTATATCATCGTTCCTTGCCTTTCTTCTTCTTCCCTCTTCTGCTTCTCTTCTCTTTCTCTCCTCCTCATCTCATGTTCTTCCCTCGACGTCTTCTCTGTCTCCTGCAAATTTAGTTCATCTTCCTACAACCTCTGCTTTTCTTTCTTCCTTTGCTCTGCTCTTTTTATCCATTTCTCTCTCTTTGCCTCCACTACCAAAGTTTCTTTCTCTATGATAGGATCTGCCTTCATCTTGCAACTTTGCTCTGCCTTTGGGTTCTCAGCAACATTCCTCTTTCCCTTTTCCTACACTAGATTGTTTCCTATTGATGTTTTAATTGTTGCTTCCTATGTCGTTATTATCTACAGAGAAACTTTCCAAGTTGTTGTTATATTGACCAGTTCATTAAGTCTGGAGGCATTATAATAGTACATCCAAATGTCCTCCTCCACCCAATGAAATGTCCCATGGTGGAAATTAGACTCTCACACAGTGGTCCTTGCATATATGGTGGGGATCATACATATTAAATTCTTTGGTTCTGAACTTGAATCCCACTATCTCCTTACCTTTGGCATATTCATCCTTCAAGCTCTTAATCTCGTACAATCTGGTCTGCAAAGGAAGAGCGGTCCATGGAGCTTTCTTCTTCCTATGTAGTCTTGGTGACAACCATGTGGAGAGCTGATATGAGGCCTCGTGCATGACCAACTTATTAGTGGAATACCTTGGTAGACATGTGGAGGCTTCTCTTTGCCATAAACTCTGATCAAGGTGCCACATGGTGACGCATACCAATCTACGATAGTCACTATCACCTCCCTTGCTTCTTAGGACATGCAAGGGGGATCCTGCTCAAATATAAGCTTGTACAACAAGATGATAAAATGGTCAGTTAGCTTTGCCATCACTCCTCAATAGCTACAGTCAGAAATAAACTTGCAATAAGCATTGATGAAAGTCTCATTTGGTTTCAACATCTAGCTCATGCCAGAGAACTGTTGCTGGGCACAGATTGCATCAATAAGTACACAGACATTAGAATCTTGCTTGCTCATTCATAGGTGGATTCTGATCATTAGTCACATGGATATTTAACTGAGAGCCAACAATTATAACCAGTTGAATGGATTCCCATCATTAACCAACTGGTCTAGCAGGACTACCCAAACTTAAGGAAAGTTTTTTGTGTTTTCTTGACCATATATTTTTCATGCAAAGATGGCCAAGAATTGATAAGCCTTCTTGAGAGACTTTGTCTTGTAGACATGATTGGGTTTCTGTCTAAAATTTGGCGGATCTTTCACCCAGCGCTTAACGATGTCTCTAGTGTTCACAAAGTTGTGGGTGGCATAGAAAAATGAATCCATGTGCTTCATTGGCTGTGTTAAATGATACCTCTGCTAAAAGTTCTCCGCCCTGAAGGTGGAAAGCTCTTTCTCATTGGAATTGCTTAAAGTCATTGTCTGTTCATGTGCGTGATAATGTTCACACATGGGAAGACAGGGTACCTACATGCAACCTTGTATAAGCCTAACCAATAGATGCTAAGGTAAACATGTTGATTCTCTAAGTCTTCCTTGAAGTCCTCTGCAAAGGTATCCTTGATTTGTTTCCATGTCAATGTTGTACACTTCTCAATGAATAATTGAGTGGCTGCATAGATCGGTAGATTAACTGATATCTTCTCAACTACTTCCCTAGTACTACTCTCGGTGGTTTCCTTTGATGCATCTCCTTTGGATGTTGATCCAGGTGGATCTTTAAAAGGTATCAGTGGCATGGTAAGAAGGCTCAAAATGCAAAGTGGTAGAAACTCTATAAACTTAACATCAGATCGAATTAATCGTCATCCTAATTCCAATGGTGTAAACAGAACTCAAATCTGAGCTCATATGAAGAAGTTAGAGCAATTCAAAGTTAGGTTTGACTTGGACAGGTGGCAGGAGAAGATGACATGGAAAAACTCTAAGTGAATAGGGAAGTGCCAAGTGGCAGGCTTCCATTGGACCCACATATCACTGATCGCAAAAGGTATAGGTCTGCGGGTTAAGGAATCGTCCCCCAACACTATTGGGTTGCGATTGCAATATTGCAATCGCAAATTGGAGGCAAATCAGCGGTTTCAAATCGGCCCCAGGAAAGAAGAGTTGTGATGTGATAATCGCATATCTCAATCACAGAGGGAAGAGCTTTATGAATCATCCCTGATAGAGTCAGGTTGTGATGTGATATTGCATATCGCACATCGCATTGTGCAGTATCCTGATAACATGTACCACCTCGGTTTTGCCAATTGCAATTTGTAATCTCTGCGTCGATGGGTTATCAACGCTGATAAAACCACAGGGAATACGCCAATTCATGTGAAATGGTATTAAAATAATTTTCCTATGTCTAAATAGGTTTAGTTACTTGCATACTATTCATGGCCCGAGAATCTCTATTGGAAGATGCCCGCCTACTAAAATTTGTCATTTGTTTGGAACTGCCCTGAAATTGAAGAGTCGATCGATCAAGTATATATATTGGACAGTCCGCATAGGAAATAAGGAGGACACTAACTGATATTTTAGAACATTGTGCATAGCAGGGTTCGAGACCTTGCCTTGAGCAGTAGGGAGGTTTCGAGAAGGTGCAGAAAGCCCGATTATCTGAATTGGGTGTTCAGATAGGCATTTTTACATGATTTTTCACCAGGATTTCGGTGGTACTGTCTGCTTTTGAAGCCAGGCTCTCCATACTTCATCCATATTCCAGCTTGGAGGTATAAGGATTGTAATTGAATGTTTCTTATACTTTTAGCTCTTTTATGCGACTTAATGAAAGAAGCCACCCCCCCCCCCCCCCAACTATTGAGCAGGGCCCGGAGGCATAGTCCATATTGGACGAACTCCGTAATCAAATTTGTGTGTCATGGTTTCTTTATTTTTGTGTTATTTTTGCATTGTTTTATGTAAGTTCCATGGTTCATAAGCTTTGTTTCATGTAATTTTGATGCATCTATAAGTAAAATATCTTGGATCAATTTTGGTATCGGAGTAGGTATTTGTTGATGTGAATTGCATGAGTATATGCTAACCTAGAACAAGCTTTGAAAAGGAGAAGGAAAACTTAAGTCCTTTGATCCTAAAGTAGGATGTGCACAATAAGGAAGAAACATGGAAAATGAAGAAGATCATTGGGAAGAGGAACAAAATTTCCGTAAGGTATTCTACAATATGGCAAAGAAAGTGGACAAGTTGTTTTCAGAGTATGATAAGGCACTTGGTCACGAGAAGGAAGGTGTCGATGATAATAGATCAGCAAATCATGAAGGTGGTGGGGAAGAGCCTCCTCCCTCTCCTTCTTAAAGTGATAGTTCTCATCACTCTAATCGTGGTTCCAAACATACATCTAAGAAACCATTCTTCAAGCTGGATGTAAAGTTTGACCTGCCCATGTACAACGGAGAGTGTAGTGTAGAAAAACTTAGTAATTGGGTAAGATAGATAGAGGTCTACTACCAGATTCAGTAGATCGAAGAAGATGAGGCAAAGGTCCAGTTAGTATTTCTTCGGCTGAGTGGCACCTTGTTTGGTGGGAGAGCAAGTTGCAAAAGGATAGAAAAAAATCAGGTAACCTTCTTTCTTCTTGGTCCAGTTTTATTTCTGCATTGAAAGACCAATTATACACTTTGGGTTATAAAAAAAAGGCAATAATGGAATGGAAATATCTAAGTCAAGGTAAAGGAAAAAATTTGCAAAGCTTCACTGAAGAATTTTGGAAACAAGCATTGAATTTGGGCATCTCATTAGATTCTCCCAAGACTATAACTAAGTATGTTGGTGTGCTACATAGTTACATCGAACACTCACTATTATTGTTTGATCATACTATGATTGATGTGGCCAACGTAAAGGTGATTCATCTTGAAAGTCGAGGCAAGAATGATAGAGATGGTCAAGCCAATAAAACATCGTTCAACCCTTAGCATGGAAAATTCCAAAAGAAAGGCAAGGGGAAGGCTAAGAATATTGTCACAACCAACAAAGAGGGTGAAAGAACACCATCTTGCATGCATTGCAAGAGATAAGGTCATGATGAGGACCACGGTTGGAAGATACATTCGGATCTAAGACCAAAGAGATTTAGTAGAAAGGGCAAGTAGAAGAGAGTGGCGACAATGCAGTAGGACCTTGGATCAAATTTTAGTGATGATACATTGATCACAGTCGTGGGTGCAAAAGGTACTCCTTCTGTTAGTAATAATTATGATTCAATGGAAAGTACTAGTTATTTGAATGAGCCTGTAAGTAATGAGCAGAAGAGAATTGAATTATTCCACCTTAGAGTTATTATAAAACACACAAAGGTGGAAACTCTGTTTGATTCAGGTTCCCAAGAAAATTTAATCTTAGAGTCCTTAGTGAAAAATTTAGGCCTTGAAACTAAGCCTCATCCAAGTTCAAACCTGCTTGGTTGGGTAAGAAATAAAGAAAAATTACAAGTAACCGAGCAATGTGGGGCTAGACTTGTTATTGCTTCCAAATTAGCTGATGAGGTAGACTTAGATGTTTTGCCTTTGGATATCTGTGGAATTATCTTGGGAAGTCTGTATCTATATGATAGAAAGGCAGTTTTCTTTGGCACGAAAATAAATACCACCTTACGAAGGATAGGGTAGAATATATAGTCAGAGCTCATCATATGAAAGTTAGTGCTAGCCTTGTCAGTGCAGGACAAATTAAACTACTGGTTAATTCCAGTAAAGGGTGCATGCTCATGGTAGTGAGAGTGAAAGAGGCTGAGACGGCTGATGCTTTCAAAGGTTGTGATCCTGGTCATAAGAAAGAATTGTTTGAAATTATGTCTAACTATGATGGATTGTTTCAGGAATCGAGAGGATTTCCCCCGAAATGGTAAATACAAAATGAGATCCATTCACAATAGGATGCTCCTTTATTGAATATTGGCATGTACAGGATGGCTTCTATCAATATGGACGAGATCAAGAAATAGGTGCAGGAGTTGCTAAATCAAGGGGTCATCAGACCGAGTTCTTCTCCATGCATCTCACTAATCATGTTGGTGACAAAGAAAGATAGCACATGGAGAATGTGTGTAGACTACAGGGTACTAAAAAAAATTACAGTGAAGAATCGATTGTTGGAAATAATACTGAGGGGGGGGGGGGTGAATCAGTATTATCAGATCAATAAAACTTTTCAAATTTCATGCTCAGAAACATATACGCTACTTCAGTTAAGTGAACCCGCGTGTACACGCTACTGTGTCTAAAGCAACTAGCGTATATCCAGAAATCTTATGATTCAGTTAGCTTATCTTCAGTAAATGCATCAGAACATTATTAACCACATTGACAGTAAATAGGTGCAGTATAATAGAACAGATCATCACATAAAAGCCACACACATGAACACCATGATATAAGGTGGAAACCCAATGTGGGTGAAAACCACTTGCTGCAATTCGTCTCTTTCTTCTTTAATAAGAAACTTCTTTTACAATGTACTGGTGCAGTCCTTTACCAGTACGCAGGCTACAACTTGCAGAGGGCTACAACCCTTTCTCGTTTTCCAGCTACTTCTGGAAGGGAGCTACAACCTCCTTAGCTCTTGTACTAGCCGATCCATTTACTAGTACGTAGGTGCTGACCCTACAAAAGGCTACAACCTTCTTTCCTTCAGGGACCACGTTTCATCAATTTTCAGACTGGATCCATGAGTACAAAACAAACACTGCTTCAATACAATCATCAACTTATACTTGCATCATAATTCTCTAAATCGCCCAATACTGAATCACTGAAACCCTGTCATCAAGAACACAGAACACAAACCAGAGCCCAGAACTCTGCAACAACCACCAGAATCAACAACAGCCTGAAATATCAAATCTTATTATGCATATGCTACTTCGCTATACCAAAACCGCGTGTATACGCACTTTCTCCAAAGGCAACCCGCGTGCAGATCTAGAAATAATTACTTATACCTTCGCTGTCAGATCCGACCCTTGCCAAGCGTCCCGAACAGATAACCAGCAATACCAGATCTTCTCACTTCGTCAGACACCCATTGCTTGCCCCTTTGCTTAATGATCTTCTCCTTATATAGCCTTAGGCCCTTCACAATACCACGGTCCAAAACGATAGTAACACAAAACCATCAACTTCAAAACTAGGGATCGACACGTCTGTCAAGACACCATGGTCAAAAACCATAGGCACAACTTCCAAGGACTAACCGCCACGGACCAAAGGTACGTTTTCACATGTACGCGCTTTTACTGAAGCCAACCTGCGTGTATACGCTGATTTTCCTTAATGAACCTGCGTATATCTCTTTCTTGTCCTGCTGTACTAAGATCTGTCCTTTGATTAAGTTGCCATCACTTGTACCTGCTTCTGAGTGAGTTGCCATCAAGGACAACACTTGTATCATAATGCCAACAATCTCCCCCTTTGGACTTGATGGCAACCACCACACCAAGTCACTCTCCCCCTTTGACATCAAGGGCAAAGGGCGGACCAAGATATTCTCTTCTTTGGTATACCTTCTGCTGTCCATACTCCCCCTGAGTACATGCTGAAGTTTCTGATTTGGCTCCCCTTTGTATATGCCAAGTTGTATCAATCCATCCATGCTCCCCCTGAGCAGATGCAGGTTCTAAGACCAACAATAACTATCATTTATCATATATGATCTGTACCATACGCATAAGCCTGCAATACCATTCCTTTGATCAAACAACAAGATGTATCATTTAGTTTCATCAGCAACTTCTAACCATAATGCCAACAATGAATTATTTGAAGTATATGCTCCCCCTGAGCGTGAGCCAACCATGACTGAACCATTTCCTGAGTCTGTTCTGCTGCCCTTTATGCATATACGCGACTTTGCAGCCTGTAACTCGCGTATATACGTGACTTGTCTTCATTATATCAGCGTATGCAAGATGGAATACTGAAATTCATCACTTTCAGATTCCCCTGTGTCTGTTATGTCATCTGACTGAGTTATGCCACACCTTTCTGTCTCTGTCTTCTTCAATTCCTGGAACTGTGATGATGTATGGTCCTCTTGTTTTGAATTTTGAAATCTGCTCCTGCATTCCCTTGCTTTATGCCCATATTTGTTGCATGTATAACATCTTACATATTTCATGTTCCTTCTATCGCAATCAATTGCTTTGTGTCCATATGCATTGCAGGCAAAGCAATATCCTCTGAAATACCTGGGATGCGATGATCTTTTGTAATGGTCTTGAACCATTCTACTTCTACATCTGGCTGCAACATGTCCAAGATTATGACATACATAACATTCAACATTATTCAGTGGAGGAAATAATCATCTATCACGTCCATAGTTAGGAGTAAAGGATCTTCCTTGAGGAATTTCTTTCCTTGGTTGTTCCTTGTTGAGCATTTCAGATTTCTCATTAGAGTTTCTTGCCTCACCTTGTGAACTAGATTCACCTTCAACATATTCATGAAAACCAAGACCAGTTTTGATAGCAGGAGACCTTTGACTATTAAGAATATCATCCAAGACTTTAGTACTATCTTGAAATCGTAAAAGCTTATCCTTTTCTTCTAGTTTACCTTTCAAGATATTTACCTCAACTTGATGTTGTTCTTCCTTTTCCAGATACTGATTCCTTAGGTCTTCTTCAGCTTTTCTTCCTTCTTCCACTTGTCGCTTTAGTTTGATCACTTCATGTTCTTGATCTTCAAGAGCTTCTCTGTTTTGTTCTCTTGATTTTTTAAGATCTTCTTTTAGAGAGAGGATCTTTGATTCAAGTCTCTGAATTGTTATGCTCTGCTCCTTTACTATATCCTGCAATTGCTCTCTTACCCTGGTTTCTGTCTCCAATTGTTCATTTAATTTGGTAACTTCTTCAGTTTCTGCATTCTTCTTTTCATGTGCCATGAGACTTCTAATATCTTCACTATTATTGGATGAAGCATTCTTCTTTTCATGTGCCATGAGACTTCTAATATCTTCACTATCATTGAATGAACTTTTAATATGGGTATAATAGCTTCTACCATCTTCTTCAGATATCTTCCCTTTGTTATGAGGTCATCTAGCAGCATAGTGACCAACTCTACCACATAGAACACATTTGAAAGGTAGCTTACCTTTGAACCGTCCAGTTCCCCGTTCAAGATTCTTGACAAAATTTACCTCATCTTCTTCCTCTGACGCTTCGAATGCGGCTTCTGATGGTACCTCTTGTCGCATTTCAAAAGCAGTTAAGATCCCGTGAAGCTGTGACATGGTGATTTTCTGCACATTCTCCTTTTCTTCTATGGCAGATACTTTAGAATCAAATTTAGCAGACAGAGATCTCAAAACCTTTTCAACTAAGACAACTTCCTCAAATTCTTCACCCAGATCCCTCATACAATTTACAATCTCATCCATACGCAGGAAATAATTAGCTATGCTTTCATTACTATGCATCTTAAGAGTTTCATACCGGATTCTGAGAGTCTGAAGCTTTGCTCTTTTTACCTGATCATCTCCTTCGTAGCTTGTAACGATCTTGTCCCATATTTCCTTAGCAGATTTGAAATGCATGATCTTCATAAATTCTGATTGTGTCAAACTACTCAATAGGACAGTAACAGCTTTGGCATTGAGCTCATATTGCTTTTTCTCTGCTGGATCTGTACGAGTTGCTGATGGGAATTTGTATCCTCCTTCTACGATTCCCCAAACTTCTGCTCCAAGTGATTGTAGATATGCAGTGGTTCTTATCTTCCAGTGGGTAAAATTGTTCCCGTCAAAGACTGGTGGCCTGATGTGTGCCTCTCTTTCTGGATTAGCCATTCTGATGGATCTTTTCCTTCAAGCGATCAAGCTTCCTCTGAAGGACCTGCTCTGATACCAATTGTTGGAAATAATACTGAGAGGGGGGGTGAATCAGTATTATCAGATCAATAAAACTTTTCAAATTTCATGCTCAGAAACATATACGCTACTTCAGTTAAGTGAACCCACGTGTACACGCTACTGTGTCTAAAGAAACTAGCGTATATCCAGAAATCTTATGATTCAGTTAGCTTATCTTCAGTAAATGCATCAGAACATTATTAACCACATTGACAGTAAACAGGTGCAGTATAACAGAACAGATCATCACATAAAAGCCACACACATGAACACCATGATATAAGGTGGAAACCCAATGTGGGTGAAAACCACCTGCTGCAATTCGTCTCTTTCTTCTTTAATAAGAAACTTCTTTTACAATGTACTGGTGCAGTCCTTTACCAGTACGCAGGCTACAACCTGCAGAGGGCTACAACCCTCTCTCGTTTTCCAGCTACTTCTGGAAGGGAGCTACAACCCCCTCAGCTCTTGTACTAGCCGATCCATTTACTAGTACGTAGGTGCTGACCCTACAGAAGGCTACAACCTTCTTTCCTTCAGGGACCACGTTTCATCAATTTTCAGACTGGATCCATGAGTACAAAACAAACACTGCTTCAATACAATCATCAACTTATACTTGCATCATAATTCTCTAAATCACCCAATACTGAATCACTGAAACCCTGTCATCAAGAACACAGAACACAAACCAGAGCCCAGAACTCTACAACAACCACCAGAATCAACAGCAACCTGAAATATCAAATCTTATTATGCATACGCTACTTCGCTATACCAAAACCGCGTGTATACGCACTTTCTCCAAAGGCAACCCGTGTGCAGATCTAGAAATAATTACTTTTACCTTCGCTGTCAGATCCGACCCTTGCCAAGTGTCCCGAACAGATAACCAGCAATACCAGATCTTCTCACTTCGTCAGACACCCATTGCTTGCCCCTTTGCCTAATGATCTTCTCCTTATATAGCCTTAGGCCCTTCACAATACCACGGTCCAAAACCATAGTAACACAAAACCATCAACTTCAAAACTAGGTATCGACACGTCTGTCGAGACACCATGGTCAAAAACCATAGGCACAACTTCCAAGGACTAACCGCCACGGACCAAAGGTACGTTTTCACATGTACGCGCTTTTACTGAAGCCAACCTGCATGTATACGCTGATTTTCCTTAATGAACCTGCGTATATCTCTTTCTTGTCCTGCTGTACTAAGATCTGTCCTCTGATTAAGTTGCCATCACTTGTACCTACTTCTGAGTGAGTTGCCATCAAGGACAACACTTGTATCATATTGCCAACAAGAAATAGGTGCAGGAGTTGCTAAATCAAGGGGTCATCAGACCGAGTTCTTCTCCATGCATCTCACTAATCATGTTGGTGACAAAGAAAGATAGCACATGGAGAATGTGTGTAGACTACAGGGTGCTAAAAAAAATTACAGTGAAGAATCGATACCCTCTCCCTCGCATTGACGAATTATTAGATCAGTCGAAAAATGTTGTCGACTTTACAAAAATGGATTTGCGTAGTGGATAACACCAAGTTAGAGTTGCAAAATAAGACATTTGGAAGACTACATTCAAAACCAAACAACAGTTGTTTGAATGGATGGTGATGCCATTCAGACTGTACAATGTTCCAGCCACGTTTATGTGGGTAATGAATGATCTGTTTAAGCCTTTTCTTGATAATTTTGTGCTTGTGTATCTCGATGATATTCTTGTGTATAGTAGGACATGGGATGAACATGTATGTCATGTGAAGAAAGTGCTTGATGTTCTAAAAAATGAAAAAGTGTATGTAAAGTTGTCAAAGCGTGAGTTTGGGCAGACCTCTCTAGTTTATTTAGGTCACATAGTCGGTAATGGGAAATTGAAAATAGATCCCTCTAAGCTAGATGTGATTATGAAATGGCTTGAGCCCAAAAATGTTACAGAGGTCCAAAGCTTTTTGGGCACAGTATAGTATTGGAGAAGGTTCATTGCGAACTTCTCTGTTATCACAGCCCCCTTACACGCATTAACAAGTGTGAAGCAGGCCTTTCAATGGGGAGGAAAGAAGCAGAAATCCTTTGCAACACTGAAAGAGAAGATCAACACAACACCAATACTAGCCTTACCAGACCTTTAGTAGCCTTTTGAGATTGAAACAGATGCCAATAGATATGCCATGGGCATTGTATTGATGCAGCAAAGGAAGCCTGTATGTTACCATTCAGAGACTTTCTCCCAAGCTGTTGTCAATTATCCCACATACGACAGGGATTTGTACGCCTTGGTTCAGAGTGTAAAGAAGTGGAAACACCATCTGATCGGCAAGGAGACCATCATCCATATGGATCATCAACCCTTGCAGTACCTTCAGTCACAGGCCAAGCTCCAACAAGCCTCTCACTTTAGATAGATGGGATTCCTCCAGCAGTTTCATCTGGTAATACAATACAAGAAGGGTGCTAGCAACAAAGTAGCATATATTCTTTCTTTCCCTCCTATTTCTTCATCTGTAGTTTTGAAAAATTCTTCTTTATCGTTAGAAAGTTATGCTGAACAATATGTTAACGATGACGATTTTAAGGAGATTTATGCAAGACTAACTTGTGGATTGTAAGTGGACAATTATTATTTGTAGGGGAAACTATTGTATCACCTTGGAAAACTGTGCATACCCATTGATGAAAGGGTACATGTAATTGAAGAGGCTCATACCTCTCTTGTGTATGGTCATTTTGGGGTTGAAAAAACATTGTGTTATTTACAGAGGTTTTTTTTTTCCTCACATGAAAAATATTGTGAATTGCTTTGTAAAGGGTTGTGTGTTGTGTTTTGTTTCAAATCCCTCTCATAGAAAACTTGGGCTCTACACACCTCTCCCTATTTCAAGTTGACCATGGGAAAGTGTGTCCATGGATTTTGTAGGTAGTTTTCATATGTCTAGGAAAGTTCATGACTATTTGTAAGTCATTGTGGATCGTTTTAGTAAAATGTGTATTTTAATGCCTTGTAAAAAATAGGTCACTGCTGAGTAGACTTGTTATCTTTTGTTTCAGCATGTTTGGATCCATTTTGGGTTTCCCACATCTATTGTGTCAGATCGAGACTCTCGCTTTCTTGGAGAGTTCTAGACCATCTTGTGGAGAATGATGGACACTAAGCTGAAAAGAAGTACGAAATTTCATCCATAAATTGATGGGAAAATAGAGGTCGTCAACTGCACCGTGATACACTTGTTACAAGGCTATTGTGGAAAGCATCCCAAGTTGTGGGATGAATAGCTTCCTTATATGTAGCATGCATACAATTGAGAAAAACATTCATCCACACAGAGTTCACCGTTCCAGAAATGTTTTGGTTACCTACCAAGGGATCCCTTAGACATGGTCTTTGGGAAATATGAGGATGGCAATGAACGAGATGATAAGGAAAAAGAATGTAATTTTATTTAGAGGATATAGGTGAGTCATCGAGTAGTATAGGAACAATTGGAGAATAGTCAGGCTCGATATAAAGCTCGATATGATAAGCACTGAGTTGACCATCAGTTTCAATTTGAGGAGAAGGTATGGCTCCACATCAACAAGGATAGAATGAAGGGAGAAGGGAAGAAATTGAGACCCATTCGATATGGTCACTTCACCATATTGGCAAGGATTGGAGATAATGTTGTTCGTCTTGACTTTCTTGCTTATATGAAAATGTACTCAGTAGTAAGTGTTGAAGGCCTGAAGCTTTATGAACCTCCATTTATGATGGATATCGAAAAGGTTGCAGTGGACAATTTTGCACCAGAGTATCTAGACAAGTTTCCCGAAGATATCATTCTCGATAGGAAAACCAGAACTTCACAATGGGGAGATGTGGAGTACATTCGTGTTGGCTTCAAAGGAATGCATCCGAGTAAAGCTCGGTGGATGGAGAAAGAAAAAGTCAGGGAGAAATTTCCTCACTTTCCAATAGAATGAAAGAGCTTTTGGTGGTCCAAAAGCTCTTAGTGGGGAGGATGGATCCAGGTGGATCTCTAAAAGGTACTAGTGGCATGGTAAGAAGGCTCAAAACTCAAAGTGGCCGAAACTCTATCAACTCAGCATCATATCAAAGTTCTCATCATCCTTATTCTAATGGTGTGAACGAAACTCAAATTCGAGCTCATATGAATAAGTTACAGCAAGTCAAAGTTAGGTTTGACTTAGACAAGTGGTAGGAGAAGATGACATGGCAATACTCTCAGTGAGTGGGGAAGTGCCAAGTGGCAGGCTACCATTGGCCCCCAGCACTACCAGGTTGCGATTGTGATATCGTAAGCGCAAATCGGAGGAAAATCAGTGGTTTCAAATCGGCCCCAAGCAAGAAGAGTTGTGATGTGATAATCACATATCACAATCATAGAGGGAAGAGATTTACGAATAAAACCTGACAGAGTTAGGTTGCGATGCGATATTGCATATCGCACATCGTACCATGCAATATCCCAATAACATGTACCACCTTGATTCTGCCAATTGCGATTTGTGATCTCTGCATCAATGGGTTATCAGTGATGATAAAACCACCAGGAATATGCTGATTTATGTGAAAATGGTGTTGAAATGATTTTCATATGTTTAAACTGGTTTAGCTACCTTCGTACTATTCATGGCCTAGGAATCTCTTTTGGAAAATGCCCGCCTACTAAAATTTGTCATTTGTTTGTAACTACCCCGAAATTGAAGAGTTAGCTGATCAAGTATATATATTGGATGGTCCGCACAAGAAATAAGGAGGATACTGGTTGATAGTTCAGAACATTGTATGTAGCAGTAACCCAACCTAGCAGCAAGGGTCGAGACCTCACCTTGAGCAACAAGGAGGTTCCGAGAAGGTGCAAAAAGCCTAATTATCCAAATTGGGTGTTCAAATAGGCATTTTTGCATGATTTTTCTCCAAGATTTCGGTGGTACTGTCTATTTCTGAAGCTAGGCTCTTGATTATTCATCCATCTTCCAACTTGGATATATAAGAATTGTAATTAAATGTTTCTTGTACTTTTATCTCTTTTATGCTACTTAATGAAAGAAGGCCTCCCCACTATTGAGCAGGGCTCGGAGACGTAGTCCAAATTGGACAAACTCCATAATCAAATCTATGTGTCATTGTTTCTTTCTTTTCATGTTATTTCCACATTGTTTTATGTGATTTTAAGCTCCATGGTTAATAATCTCTGTTTCATGTATTTTTGATGCATCTATAAGTAAAATATCTTGGATCAGATGCCATGTTAACTGTAACTACTAGAGATGCTCAAAAATTGTTGTACCCGTGGAACAGAGAGGACATTCATGGTAAGAAAATGTCAACTTAAAACCAAAGCAAATTCAAGACAATACCAAGCAACAAATCGGGCTCATGATGGGATAGTCTACACAATTTTGGCTCACAAAGGTCATTGGATTCTTGCTGGAACTACACATTGCACAGTCCCAGCAGTCGGTGGGGAGGCTTGCAGACTAGAACTGCATAATGCATAGTTCAGTCTTGGGCCTGTTAGTGTCAGTCATTTATGCCTGTCACCAGTGATCAAATATGATTTTACCAAGTTCTTTTAGGGGTCTCAAGGTCAAATTTTATCATGTCACTAGGTTTTCAGAATAAAATTTGGTCACTGGTTAGTTTGTTTAGGATTATCTCTGTTCTATTAAAATTTTCACATGTCGGTCGCTTACATCACTCAGATGAGTGTTTCATCATAAAGAGAATATCATCATCATGTCAGTCATCACCATCATGATTTCACTCAGTCTAATGTCTCCATTAGGTCATTAGGTTTTCAAGGTCACCAACACTTTCATTTCATGCATAAAAATCCGGCATAGGATGAGTTATGATAAGCATCTCTTTTCAATAAATTCTAATGTAATTTCATAAGTACTTCATTGCTACAATTTCAAGGTTCCAAAAGAAAGAAGGTTCATTGTTAAAAAAATATAAAAAGAAGTCCAGGTTGCAAATTTCCAAGGTTGTCAAGTTCAAAAAGAATGAAAGTCATGTTTGAAAAAGACATGTAGGGCCCATAATCACTTAAAGGGGAATCATGCTATGTCTATATAAGCCCAAATGGTCTCATACACACTTCATTTGCATCCCTACCTCATTTGGCTATCGAACTCATTCATCCTTAGGTGACAAAACACAGGTTTTTCAACTCAAATTGGCAATATTTGCTTGGCATTGCGCTTCTGTGAACTGTGTTGTGTTTCCAGGAGAGGTGTTGCACTTAGAAGCACTGCGTTGCGCTCCTGTGAATTGTGTTGTGCATAGGAAAGTCTCCCAAAACTCATAGAAAATCACCCAAATCAAAAAATTAATCTTTCATTCCAGTTTCTTATTTCTCTAAGCCATTTAGCAAGTAAGACTCATTTCACTCCCTCTTTTCCTTTGGCAAAACAAATAAATGATGGTGATTTTAGTCATCTATGGTTTGTATTAATTTCATGTTTTAAAGCTTGCAAATGATCAATTGGAACATTCAAACCCTAGAAATTGATATCCTTATACATCTGTTTGCATACAAATCACTATTCCATCCACCAAACAAATCATTTCTCTTCAGTTTACTTCACATTCTTACACGCATTAAAAAGTGTGAAGCAGGCCTTTTAGTGGGGAGGAAAGAAGCAGAAGTCATTTGTCACACTGAAAGAGAAGATCACCACAACACTAGTGCTAGCCTTACCAGACCTTCAGTAGCCTTTTGAGATTGAAACAGATGCTAGAAAATATGCCATGGGTGTTGTATTGATGCAGCAAAGGAAGCCTGTATGTTACCATTCAGATACTTTCTCCCAGGTTGTTGTGAATTATTCCACATACGACAGGGAGTTGTATGCCTTGGTTCAGAGTGTGAAGAAGTGGAGACACTATCTGATCGACAAGGAGACCATAATCCATATGGATCATTAGCCCTTGCAGTACCTTCAGTCATAGACCAAGCTTCAACAAACCTCTCGCTTAGATGGATGGGATTCCTCCAGCAGTTTCATCTAGTAATAAAATACAAGATGGGCGCCAACAACAAAGTAGCAGATATTCTTTCTTGCCCTCCCATTTCTTCATCTATAGTTTTGCAAAATGCTTCTTTATTGTTAGAAAGTTATGTTGAACAATATGTTAACGATGATGATTTTAAGGAGATTTATGTAAGGCTGACTTGTCGATCGCATGTGGACAATTATTATTTGCAGGGAAAACTATTGTATCACCTTGGAAAACTGTGCATACCCATTGATGAAAGGGTACATGTAATCAGAGAGGCTCATACCTCTCTTGTGCCCAGTCTTTTTGGGGTTGAAAAAACTTTGTGTCATTTACAGAGATTTTGTTTTTGGCCTCACATGAAAAATATTGTGAATCGCTTTGTAAAGGGTTGTGTGTTGTGTTTTGTTTCAAATCCCTCTAATAGAAAACTTGGGCTCTACACACCTCTCCCTATTCCGAGTCGACCATGGGAAAGTGTGTCCATGGATTTTGTAGGTGGTTTTCCTATGTCTAGGAAAGGTCATGACTATTTGTATGTTGTTGTGGATCATTTTAGTAAAATGTGTATTTTAATGCCTTGTAAAAAATAGGTCACTGCTAAGTAGACTGCTTATCTTTTCTTTCAGCATGTTTGGGTCCATGTTGGGTTTCCCACATCTATTGTGTTAGATCGAGACTCTCGCTTTCTTGGAGAGTTCTAGACCATATTGTGGAGAATGATGGAAACTAAGCTGAAAAGAAGTATTGACATTTCATCCACAGACCGATGGGAAAATAGAGGTCGTCAACTGCACTGTGGTACACTTGTTACAAGGCTATTGTGGAAAGAATCCCAAGCTGTGGGATGAATAGCTTCCTTATGTGCAACATGCATACAATCAAGCAACATATTCATCCACACAGAGCTCACTGTTCGAGACATGTCTTGGTTACCTACCAAGGGATCGCTTAGACATGGTCA
The DNA here is from genome assembly GCA_031772625.1 of Pinus tabuliformis. Classification (NCBI taxonomy): domain Eukaryota; kingdom Viridiplantae; phylum Streptophyta; class Pinopsida; order Pinales; family Pinaceae; genus Pinus; species Pinus tabuliformis. The sequence goes on from CM062819.1 coordinate 52,429,461, forward strand.
TTGGGAAAGATGAGGATGAAAATAGATGAGATGATAAGGACAAAGCACATAATTTTATTCAACGGATATAGGTGATTCATCAGGCAGTACAAGAGCAGTTGGAGAAGCGTTAGGCCCGATATAAAGCTCGACATGATAAGCACTAAGTTGACCATCGGTTTCAAGTTGGGGAAAAGGTATGGCTCCACATCAACAAGGATAGAATGAAGGGGGAAGGGAAGAAATTGAGACCCATTCTATATGGTCCCTTCACCATATTGGCAAGGATTTGAGATAATGTTGTTCGTCTTGACTTGCCTGCTTATATGAAAATGTACTCAGTAGTAAATGTTGAAACCCTAAAGCTTTATGAACCTCCATTTATGATGGTGTTGATGCCTCGAAATTCGTTGCAACAACATCGGGGAAACCACCCGGTCCGGAACTTAGTGCAGCTCCTTTTCCGTTTGGAATAGTGGCTCCGACTGGGGATAACGGGACCAGTTTCCCAAATATTATAAGTGAACGGGATGGATGGATGATTTAAGATATGAAATGATAATAAACAAAATAACTAAACTATAAAATAAATACAAAAAACTATAAGCTAATCCCGGGACTTATCAATTCAGACAGTACAGCGTTTAATAAACTATGCTTAATGACAGGCATATAGATGACACTAACAACAAGCATAGATGTTTAATCATTTGAGATTGCTCTGCGTAAGTAGTTACGCAGAGCTATAATAGCGAATTACTGTACTCAGTCATTTATATCATTGATACATACATGGGTGAAAGATAACAAATCTCAAAACATTCAATAGTGATATGAAATGAAGACTTGTTGTTGTATTACATACATGTATTCAATAATAGCAAAGTAATAACACAGCAATTCATATAACTGAAAAGAGAACAGATACAGATAATAGTACCATGCAAGCTGTTTGATCAATCCAATGTATTAATCGCTATGTAGCAGTCCTTCCTTCCAACCAGAAAGCATTCCAAGCAAACGACAATAGTGCACAATTTACTTAAACAACATTCCAAGTAAAATTAAGGACCAGTGGTCGAGTTTCAAAAAGAATATAGACCGAAGCACAATAGTGCAAACTTCAGCCTTTTAGTCTTTTACAAAATTTTACGACCCTTTCCAAAACAATGAAAGGGTCTATAAATACTATTCTAATCTAACTACTAAATATCTAAAAACTGAAAACTAAGAAATCGGCATCAACAAATATCATTTTGCATTTGGGTGATTCGGCAGTCGGCGGCGATGCTTCAGTCAGCTGTCTCTTTGCCTTTACTCTTTCGCTGACATATCGCCAGCATTGGCTCTACTTCAGGTGGAGTATTGAGGCGAGAAGTCAACTGTGCATCATATGTGGCATCTTGGAAATCGGCAATCAGGTATTGGAGAGCGTCGGTTAGACAGTTAAGAGCCGACCTTTGAGAATGCGGTTTAATCAAGAAAAGCCAGTATGCATCGGAGGTCAAGGTATTCACTTCAGCAATTAACCGCCCTTGTTCTTCCAGCTTAAGATAATTCTTATGCTCCAGCATATTCGCGGTTGTTATGTTTCCAGGTGTGCATTGTGAAATCATGTTAGCCAGATACAATGTATCATTGACTATATTGATCATGTTTTTGGAAATTGTTTTGCATCTGGATGCTGCCCTCTCTGCCTTCATTACCTGTGTTTCCCATTCCATGAAAAGTATGTTCTTGTATGTTTCACTAATTCGGGCTAAATTAGCAGCTTGCCCTTCTGGAGTATCTTGCCATTCAATATATTCTATTATTTCATCTTCGGCCTGATCCAAGTTAGTCCTGGCTTTCTCGATTTGCTTACATACTGCTGTAGATATATCACAAAGTGACTCAGCCTCAACTAGCTGTTGGCACAAAAGTCTAATCTGAGATATTAAAGCGCCGTTTATCAGAGTTGCCTCTGTTCTGAAATCTTCAATACTCTTGGCACCTTTAATACCTTCAAGCTGTGCTGAGAGCTGAACTATTTGATCCTCTTTAGATTTCATTAACAGCTCATTTGATGATTCCAACTGTGATAATGCCTCTGTTAATTCACGTGCTTTAATGTCACTTTGGTCTATCCTTAGTTTTTCAATTTGCTGGGTTAACAAATGATTCTCTTGTTGTTGAGCCAGCAATTGTTCTTCCGCCTGTGTCATTTTATTCTTTGCCTCTATCACTTCTGCTTGCAATGCATATACCTCATGCTCTTTAGTCTTCAAAAGAAGACTCACTTCGGATGCTTTGTCAATGGTTGCTGCTGAATAAGCTCCCGCAAATTGCGACAGCTTTGTTAAATCTTCAGAGGGACTTAATTCTCCCTTCCAGACGACATTGCCCGTGACTGTTTGCTCATTTGAAACAGAAGGTTGATCAAGCCTTCGCCTCTTCCTTGAGCGTCTTACAACGGCTTTATGCTTAGGGCTGTAGAAAATGTCTAGAGGAGGGATTTCCTCTACCTGAAGATCAACTTGATCAGATGGATTCTGAGTAACTTCTTCAACGTTCTGTACTGTGGGTGGGCCGCTGGTTCCTTCAAGAACCGGAGAAACAGTAATATCGGGAGTCTTTAAGGCATCTGAGTCTTTGGAGGTTTCTTTACCACTTATAATGGAATCAAATTGGTTCCATTCCTTAATCAATTCAGTATCGACAGAGATTTGCTTACTCTGTTCTTTTTCTTTTTCAATTCTCTGCTGTTCTTCGAATGCCTTCCGCTGTTGCTCCTCTTGTACTCTCCGTTGCTGTTCCTCCAATTCCTTTTTCTGCCTATCTTCCAGTTCTTTCCTTATTTTTTCTTCTTCCTCTCGTTTCCTCTGTTCTTCTATCTCTCTTTGTCTCTGTTCTTCTATCTCTCTTTGCCTTCTCTGCTCTTGTTCAATTTGTGCTCTTTGCTGCCTTTCTATTTGTTCTCTTCTATGACTTTCTGCCTGCAGCTTTCTTTGACTTTCCTCCTGTTCTCTAATTGTAACGGGAGGTGAATTTATTTCTGGCTGATCAGGCTCACTTGAGGATGAAGTTGGGGTTGTAGATAATAACTTTAGAGGCAAAGTTTGCAACCTTTGCTTTCTAAGTTTATTAAATTCAGTTAATTCCATATCTTCATATCTCATCGCAGCAAGTTGTTTGACTTGGCTTATTGAATCAGCACCCATGAACAGGTCGTCAAACTGGTCTTCTTGGTGAACAACCTTTGTCAGCTTAGCCTGTTCCAAAGCAATGAAAGCAGCCTTGTTCGGGTCATAGAGTCTGTTGGGAATAGAAACTAGAGATAGCATTTGGAGTTTTGCTGCTTCCTTTTCTGCATGCTTATAATTTAGCAGCGTATAAACTCCAATTCTTAAAGGAAACGATGGCCATCCTCTCTTCTTCTCCTCTTTAAGAGTTTGGGTAACACCTTCAGACATTATCTGATAAGAGATTTCTCGGGCTAACAGTTTGTCTGGCATGTATACGGGAAGAACATGTGGCCTGGCCTTGCTTCCAAAAACTCTGATATAAGAAAAACATTCTTCGCCGAACCAATGGGCTACGGCTGGCAGGTCAAAAGAGGCTTCATAGGAAATCCTAGGGATAGGTCTGTCAAAAATAGAATAGTGAACGGGAACCATAAAACCATTGCAAATTTGGTACAAATGGTCTTTGTGAGAAGGTTTCCACAATTTACGATGATACAAATGAATAGGTGTTGGGTCATGGGTTGTCCATCTCCAACCAAGGACAGGAAACTCAGAATTAAAACAAAGGGCATCCATAATGTATGCAGAGTAATAAAAAGGTGGGATTTTTCTCTCAGTGACTCTGGTTTTGGCCCTAAACTCACGAATAGCTAAGACCAACTTATCAGACAGGATAGTGGCCCAATCCATAATTATACTATTAACGGCCGCTTCCATTAAGGGAACCATATCAACATGGATATTTGCAGAATCATGAAATCCCCACAATCTACACATCATAATTCCAGCATAGCAGTAAGGTGAAGCCAGAGAGGCATTGGAGTACTTACCCGACATATCCTGTTTGTGTTTTGCTGGATTTTGCCTCCAATCTCGGAGAGGTTCGGCTGGTGATTCATTCTCTCTGGCAAATTTTTCCACAAATGCTCTGTTATAGACTTGCTCGGGATTGGGCAAATGATACATTCGTCTTAAGTCGTCAGGCTTGAAGGAGCCGAAAATCCTTCCATCCTTAGAAATGAAGGTTCTATTAGTGAGAAGAACTTCTTCAATTGCCCAACGTACCACATCAGTATAAGGCAAGACTTGTTCCCTGGCTGCTATTCTGTGCAGAAAAGAGTCAGCCAAATCTTTAAGAGTTGCCTCAGACTTTCTTAATTCATCCACACTTGCCTCCGTTACTGTCACTTCTGGTTGTTCTCCTTCTAGCAAATTGTATGTCCCTTGCCATGTAGTACCAGTAAGACCAGTGCATGTAGTATCTGAGATTAAGCCTTTCCTTGAAGGTGTAGCAGCTTGGCCTGAGGCGGGTGTCGCAGTAGAACCTGCCATCTTCTTGAACTTTTTTCCCATCATATTCAGACTTCTCTCGTTAGTCGAATTCTACACAAGTGCAAGAGAAATCGTAACAAAGAAATAACAATGACAATCCATAACGGGATAAATATATGATTTGAAGCGTGGCGAGATTATTCCTAAAAGAGGCTGCGGATCTAATGATTTGAGAAGGCACCGTAGATGTAATGATGGTGATTTTACGGCCTGCAGCTTCATAAATGACCATTACTTAAGTTATTAAACCGAATGACCCCTTAAAGCGTGTAATAGATTTTTTCAAAGGTCTAATCGTAATTGCTCGTTAATTCGAAGGGGCAAAGCTTTAAATACGCATGCATTACCTTATCCCTTTACTTAACGGCATTTTGAAATCTGTGATTTTGTCAAATCGATTTTAAATATAACTTTAATGCTTTGAAATAATCACCTTTTGGAACTGAGGTCATCATTAAGCGTCATCATATCGCATCGGAAGTGTGTGTGTGGCGTTATCACTTGGGAAAGTTCTTTAGCGAACGCCGATTGCGATATCGCATTCGGCGCGCGAACATAACCCCCAAATGTGTATCAATTGCTTTTAGCAAATGCCGATAGCGATATCGCATCGGGGAAAGGATATAAACGTCTTATGAAAATGCGTAGGATTGTACCGATTGCCGATATGCGATATCGCATCGGGCTGGAGTGTTAAAACATTTTTCACAAGACATAGTGCCATGCCGATAGCCGATCGCCGATATCGCGTCGCATCGGGGAAAAGGTATGTGCCCTTTTGAGTGTGCATTGGCTATTGCCGATGGCCGATAGCGATATCGCATCGGGAAAAACCAAGATGGCAACCGAACTTGCGATTACTTTTTTGGACTTAACCAAAAATTGCTTATCATTTGCTCAACAAGGGTTTTTTGCATAAATTCATTTGATTATCATACCTTATTTGAACAAGTTTATTAATGCCAATTAAAAATTTTAAAAGGGACCCATTTCATATGTAAATTGTTTGTGATAAAAATGTTATGAAATGGGGGGTTGTTGTAGGGCACAACAGATGGATATCGAAGAGGTTGCACAGATTCCTATAGTGGACGATTTTCACCAGAGTATCTAGACAAGTTTCCCGAAGATATCATTCTCAACAGGAAAAATCGAAATTTACAACAAGGAGATGTGGAGTACATTCGTGTTGGCTTCAAAGGAATGCATCCAATTAAATCTTGGTGGATGGAGAAAGAAATAGTGAGGGATAAATTTCCTCACTTTCTAATTGACTGAAAGGGCTTTTGGCTATCCAAAAGCTCGTAGTGGGGAGGATGGATCTAGGTGAATCTCTAAAAAGTACTAGTGGCATGGTAAGAAGGCTCAAAACTCAAATTGGCAGAAACTCTATAAAATTAGCATCATATCGAAGTTCTTGTCATCCTGATTCTAATGGTGTGAATGGAACTCAAATTACATCTCATAGGAAGAAGTTACAACAAGTCAAAGTTAGGTTTGACTTGGACAAGTGGCAGGAGAAGGTGACGTGGCAAAAATCTCAGTGAATGTTGAAGCGTCAAGTGGTAAGCCACCATTGACCCCACATATTGTTGATCGAAAAAAGGCAGAGGTATGTGGGTTAAGGAATCGCCCCCCAGCACTATTGGGTTGCGATTGCGATATCACAAGCACAAATCGGAGGAAAATCAATGGTTTCAAATGAGCCCCAGGTAAGAAGAGTTGCGATGCAATAATCACGTATCGCAATCGTGGAGGGAAGATATTTACGAATCAGCCCCGATAGAGTCAGGTTGTGATGTGATATCACATATCACACATCACACCATGCCGTATCTCAATAACATGTACCACCCTGGTTTCGCCGATTGCGATTTGTGATCTCTGCGTCGATGGGCTATCAGCACTAGTAAAACCGCCAGGAATACACCTATTCATGTGAAAATTGTGTTAAAATTATTTTCCTATGTTTAATTAGGCTTATTTACCTTCATACTATTCACGGCCTAGGAATTTCTATTGATAAATGCCCGCCCGCCAAAATTTTTCATTTGTTTGGAACTGCCCAGAAATTGAAGAGCCGACTGATCAAGTATATATATTGGATGGTCCACACATAAATAAGGAGGATACTGGCTAATAGTTCAGCACATTGTATGTAGCAGTAACCCAACCTGGTAGTAGGGGTCAGGATGTCGCCTTGAGCAACAGGGAGGTTTCGAGAAGGTTCAAAATACCTGATTATCCAAATTGGGTGTTCAGAGAGGACTTTTTGCATGATTTTTCTCCAAGATTTCGGTGGTACTGTCTGTTTCTGAAACTGGGCTCTCCATTCTTCCTTCATCTTCCAACTTGGATATATAAGGATTGTAATTAAATGTTTCTTGTACTTTTATCTCTTTTATGCCACTTAATGAAAGAAGGCATCCCCACTATTGAGCAGGGCCCGGAGACGTAGTCCAAATTGGACAAACTCCATAATCAAATCTATGTGTCATGGTTTCTTACCTTTCATGTTATTTCCACATTGTTTTATGTGATTTTAAGCTCCAAGGTTAATAATCTCTGTTTCATGTAATTTTGATGCATCTATAAGTAAAATAACTTGGATCAAATGCCATGTTAACTGTAACTACTAGAGAGATGCTAAAACATTGTTGTACCTGTCAGACAGAGAGGACACTGATGGCAAGAAAATGTCAACTTAAAACCAAAGCAACTTCAAGACAAGGCCAAGCAACAAATCGGGCTCATGATGGGATAGAATACACAATTTTGGCTCACAAAGTTCATTGGACGCTTGCTAGAACTACGCATTGTGCAGTCCCAGCAGTCGGTGGGGAGGCTTGCAGACTAGAACTGCGTAATGCACAGTTCAGTCTTGGGTCTGTTAGTGTCAGTCATTTCTGCCTATCACCAGTGATCAAATATTATTTTACCAAGTTTTTTTAGGGGTCTCAAGGTCAAATTTGATCATGTCACTAGATTTTCAGAATAATATTTGGTCACTGGTTAGTTTGTCTAGGATTATCTCTATTCTCTCAAAATTTTCACATGTTGGTCGCTTAGATCACTCAAATGAGTGTTTCATCATAAAGAGAATATCATCATCATGTCAGTCATCACCATCATGATTTCATTCAATCTAATGTCTCCATTAGGTTTTCAAGGTCACTAACACTTTCATTTCATGCATAAAAATCCAGCATAAGATGAGTTGTGATAAGCATCTCTTTTCAATAAATTATAATGTAACTTCATAAGTACTTCATTGCTGCAATTTCAAGGTTCCAAAAGAAAGAAGGTTCACTGTTCAAAAAAAGATAAAAAGAAGTCCAGGTTACAAATGTCCAAGGTTGTCAAGTTCAAAAAGAATGAAAGTCATGTTTGAAAAATACATGTAGGGCCCACAATCACTTAAAGGAGAATCATGCTATGTCTATAAAAGACCAAATGGTCTCATACACACTTCATTTGCATCCCTACCTCATTTTGTTATCGAGCTCATTCCTCCTCAGGTGAGAAAACACGAGTTTTTCAGCTCAAATTGGTAAAATTTGCTTGGCACTGCGCTTCTGTGAACTACATTGCATTTCTGGCATAGGCATTGTGCTTAGAAGCACTGTGCTATGCTTCTGTGAATTACGCTATGCATAGGATAGAGTCTCTCAAAACTCACAGAAAATCACCCAAATCAAAAATTTAAGCTTGCATTCTAGTTTCTTATTTCTCTAAGCAATTCAGCAAGTAAGACTCATTTCACTCCCTCTTTTCCTTTGGCAAAACAAATTATTGATGCTGAGTTTAGTAATCTAGGGTTTGTATGAATTTCATGTTTTAAAGCTTGCAAATGATTAGTTGGAACATTCAAACCCTAGAAATTGATATCGTTATACCTTTGTTTGCATACTGTTGACCACTACGTGTCAACAACCCATAGTAGTACACCCCCTTTTTTTTGCAAAAGGGATAGCGCTTGATCAACGTGTCCATGCCGTTCGACTATCATCATCAGCCTGATCATGTTATATTGTAATTCCTTTCTACATGTGTAAATTATAAATAATCTCAGCAGATCCGTGTCATGTATGTAATTGCCCAGGTAAACCTAATTTTTTTATGACGACCTACATTTCGGAAGGTCTCTTCTCTCACTGATCCATGGTCGGCAAAGTTTTCCTTCAGCCTTACCCCAAAGTCAGAATGGATTTTGTCACTAGAATGTTAGGGGAGTCCTAGTGTGCTAGATTGAGTCTATGTAAAAGTGATTTGGGAATAATCCTAGCTATCTGGTTAGGTTATTTTATTACAAATTTCTTGATCTGCTAGATTATATTTGTGTCGCAGAAATGGGTAGTCTGTGAGGGTCTTGTTCAAATGGGTTTTCTCCCTTGAGATGTAAAAACTATAAAAAATCATGATGTAAAATGTCTTGATGGTTAGAAAAGTAATTTATCCCCTCATAGGTCCTGGGTCCTAGGTAAATTTAAATTTTCTAGAGGTAAAATTCGTGGATCCTTTAAAAAAAAAATTCTTAACAGGTCCAGGGACTAAGGTTAGTTGATTATTTTGCTAAATTTTATGTCTTAGGTCCCTGGGGTTAAGTCAAAGTCAAAGTTTTGAGAAAATAAATGCAAAATTTTAATTTTTGAATTTATTAAAATGAATTTAATTGAAAAATTTTGAAATTTCCTCAATATTTAAAATTTCAACAAATGAGATTAAAAGAAATCTTGATCCTCATAAATGGTCGAGGTCACTTTGACAAGGATCACTCGAACTAGCCGTTGGGAAATTTATCTTTAAATAGGGGGTCAGTTGTCAGTTGAGATCATTTGATCTTGGAGTCGTGTTCTAAGTGAAAGCTTTCTTGTAATCTTTTTTATGAGAAATAAAGAAAGACTTTGGGGTTAATTTCTGCCAGTGTTACTCTTCGTGGAAATGTTGTAAGATGTGTTATTTTCATTCATAGATTTCCTTTTAGCCATTGATGATAACTTTATGAAGATTGATTTAAGCACAAGTATCTTGCTTGATCACTGGGGTTTGAATGGTAATTTAAGTTCTGAATATAATGGCAGGTATCTCTATTAAATCTAGATTTTATTATCGTTTTCTCGCTCTACGTTAATGGTTGAATTGAGCTATGTAGGGAATTTTGATTTTTAGATCATCAGGCGTTTGGGGAAGTTTTCAGTTAGACCAACCAACTCCCGATTAGTATTTTCTGAAGAGCCCAGATTAAATTTGATCCCAGGCTTATCATAAGAAGTTTCATTTTTGATGCATGAAGGGTTTTGGGTGAAGCACCTCTGTTTCAATTTAAAATTTTAAAAAAAATTCGGTGTTATATTGATAAATTTGGCTTTTCAGAGCCTTAGATTATCAGATCTGGGAGTGGAGTTGGACTCATACTTGCCAAATCTGATAGATCTGCTACTCCTGTGCATAGATTTGTAATTTTTTAATTTTTCTTACTTAGGGTTTCATCTTCTTTTTGGTATATCATGATTTTGGGTCTTTGTGTTTCTAGGAATAGGTTTTAGATCTGAAGGTGAAGTTCAATTTTGAAGCCAGATCTAGGCCTTGGAGGGTAAGATCTGGCCTCAGTGTAGAAATTTTGAATAATATGACACTTATTCATAGAGATTATCCTAATTATACACTATTGCGGAATGCATGCATAATACATAACCTCCTCTACTATTGATCATCAATTTGCAGTATTCAGAAACAATCGCATGCGCACATTGAAGCATCAATCACACATATCAACACAGTATATCACAGGGAAAGCATACAGCTGAAAACCCCACACTATCTGTATATTATAATGATTGAGAACATGTAACAATACATAGTACAATACTCCTCACAAGTACTCAGTACTATCTCCACCTGTTACACACAAACTAGCTCAAATCTGATGCCTCAAATCTCCTCCACTGTTTGCCTGCCTCCACTGCACAATCCTGCATAAGAATAATGATGAATGGCTAAACCAAACTCGTATTTCCTTGGCTGAACCATGCAATCCTAATTGGCATTACTCAATCCATGCATGTGCAAAATCTCAGGCACAACTATAGTCACAACTGATAGCAATCTCAACCTCTAACACTTATCTCCATTGAACTGTCCATGCACTGAGTTAATTGATGTATTCTTTAGTTGCTTTATGAGTTAATAATTAGTGAATTAATTAATAATTAATTCACATCACTCATCACTAGTGTATTCTGTAGTTAGACTAAATACAACTAGTTCAACTAAGTCAAACTAAACACAACTCCATCAACTCCTCAATCAACTCCACCAAACTCAACCACATGAGTTCTAACTGAATTCTTCCATGCAATAGCTCAAATGACTCATAAGAAAAGCGTATTTCCCTCTGACAGTTGCATGTGCCACATCCGTAGCTCGAACTAAAGTGATCCAAGAGGATAAGATAATGTTTATAGTCCAAATATTATTAAGAGCTAATAATATTCGTCTGTTCTATTTTTAGCCCAGCAGTCTAAAAATAGACTTTGCCCATATGTCTAAAAATAGAAGTCCATCTATTTTTACCAACATGACCAATCATCCACAAATAGCATCCTGCAACTCATAGACCATGATCCATATGTCTAAAAATAGACATAGTCTAAAATAAAACTTTGCACCAAAAATAGCCTGCAGGCCCACTTAGTGAAGGCGACTCCTTTTCACTAAGCTCCATCATCTTGTTCCATTCTCAACACTCCCTCTCAACAAGATATGGATTATCAACAACCCCTATCCTGCAACTCTGGAATGTTCTGCATGCAACACATTTGCCCGGTCCACTTGCTCCAACAACACTTGGAACAAAAACACTCCCAACTGACCACTCTATTGGGCTAGGAACATACTCTGATGCTGAAGCTCTACTTGCTGCTGACAAGTGCTCCCTCCTGGACTCACCTAGCAGTCCGAAACGTTGGGTTCACAAAACTCTATAATAGGTCATTCCTAATCTCTATCTAAAGTGCTCCCTCTCTGACATCTGAGCTACTGCAACATCTCCATGCATCTCACACCATTGCACACTTCTCTGTGCCACCTAGCACTGTGCAAAACACTTGTGCCTCTCGCATTGCTGCAGCCTGCTAGCTATGCACTGTCCTAGGATTCCCTACACTATCGCTCTCTCTTCTGCTCCATCTGCATCTGTCTCTACCCAATCAGTCAGTTCCTGCTACTCCACATCGGGGCTCCCGTAGCAAGGTCTCATCCAAGAGGTTGGGTACCTCAAGGATCCTGCCCCTCCTCCTTGGGACAATCAATCTATATCGCCCCACCTCCTACCTAGAGGTATGGCTGCATGTGATCCCTCAGCCCACCTGGATTGAACTTTCCCCCTACTGGAGGTCTCTGCATGAGTAGATGTCTCTACTCGATCTCCTCTGAGCTTCCCTTATTGTGGCTACTCCACAACCTCCTGAAGCTATTGCACCAATCGTGGCTCCTCCACAATCGTCTGAGACTTCTTCTGGCTCTGCATGTTGAGAGGTAATATACGCTCCCTCTCAACCACCAAGTCTCCATCAGTTGCCTCGCTACTCAAGGCTTTGCATGCATCTTGAACCTCAAGAGCATACAGGTTCTTGACCCGTGAACCAATCTGCTTCACCTGTCTAGTGATGATGTGTCTAAGGAAAACCTTTCCCTTACTGAAGACTACATCATAGCCTCTGTCTTCCAGCATTGCGATCGACACCAAGTTTCTCTTCAGTCCTGGTACATACTTGACATCGGTCAAGGTAAGACGAGCTCCATGCTCCCTCTAAAAAATAATTGTGCCTACACCTGAGACACTATACTTCTCATCATTACCCATCGCTATGAGTATCTGGAGATCTTTCTCCTCCAAAGTACTAAACAAACTCTTGTCACCAGTCATGTGGAAAGAAGCTCCACTGTCAAGAAACCAACCACTTCCCACCATGGATGAAACCATGCATGCAAAGAGTGTGAAATCCAACTCAAACTATGAAGCAAGTGCCTCACCTTCAGATCCTTCCCCGGATCCCTTCTTGGATTTCCTCCGTGGACAATTTGCAGCATAATGGCCCACCTCATGACAACGAAAGCATCTCACTTTCAGTTTTTCAACCTTCTTCCCATCATTGGAAGAACTGGATTCAGAAAGAGAACCCTTCTCCTTCCCCTTCTTTGCTTTGGTAGCCAAAGCACAATCTTCTTCATCAGATGCCTTTGATGAAGATCCGTCCCTGGTATTCTGCCTGATCTCCTCTTGCACAAGATCCGACCAAAGTCTCTCCCATCCTGGCAATTTCTCCCAACCATTGACAGAGTCCTGATAGGAATGCCAACTCTTCGGAAGACCAAGGAGAGCCAAGCTCACCAAGTCCTCATCATCAACAGTTACCCCCACACTTTCCAGCTCATCCCTGCATTGGGTGAACTTCGTGAGATACTTGGGCATACTGTCTCCATTCTCAAACTTAATGTTTCTGAGTTTATCCTTGAGCGCCAACTTCCTCTAGTCTCTCTTTCTTTGGAATAGATCTGTCAACACTTTCCACATCAAGTATGGAGAAGCCTTTCCATGCAGGCTGGATACAATTTGATCCTTCACGCCCTCCAATAGAATCCTTCGACACTTTGTTGTCTTCTTTTGCCAAGCCTCAAGTTGAGCAGCATCAGTAGGCTTTGGGACCTCAGCCTCTATGAACTCCTTCAACCCATTGTCATCTAACACCGCTTCCATCCTATCTTTCCATGCAACATAATTTGAGCTACCTTCAAGAGTATACTCCAATCGCAATCCGTTGAAAGACATTTCAACTTTGACACCAAGAAAACACTGCTGCAAATTCGAATTCCACTAGCTCAAAACTCAACCGCTTCTAATCTAAAATTCATGAGAACAAATTATTTATCGTACAGAGATTGATTGTATGGGCATTCACCAGATATCTCACCTTCCAAAAGAAGGATGAATCCAGAGGCTACCTAGCCCGATTACAGACTCTGCCTGAAGAAATAAAATGTAAACACTTTCTGAATAATAGATCTGATGATCAACTTTGCTCTGGTACCATGTAGAAATTTTGAATAATATGACACTTATTCACAGAGATTATCCTGATTATACACTATTGTGGAATGCATGCATAATAAATAACCTCCTCTACTATTGATCATCAATTTGCAGTATTCAGAAACAATCGCATGTGCACATTGAAGCATCAATCACACATATCAACACAATATATCACGGGGAAAGCATACAGCTGAAAACCCCACACTATCTGTATATTATAATGATTGAGAACATGTAACAATACATAGTACAATACTCCTCACAAGTACTCAATACTATCTCCACCTGTTACACACAAACTAGCTCAGGTCTGATGCCTCAAATCTCCTCCATTGTTTGCCTGCCTCCACTGCACAATCCTGCATGAGAATAATGATGAGTGGCTGAACCAAACTCGTATTTCCTTGGCTGAACCACACAATCCTCATTGGCATTACTCAATCCATGCATGTGCAAAATCTCATGCACAACTATAGTCACAACTGATAGCAATCCCAACCTCTAACACTTGTCTCCACTGAACTGTCCATGCACTGAGTTAACTGATGTATTATTTAGTTGCTTTATGAGTTAATAATTAGTGAATTAATTAATAATTAATTCACATCACTCATCACTAGTGTATTCTGCAGTTAGACTAAATACAACTAGTTCAACTAAGTCAAACTGAACACAACTCCATCAACTCCTCAATCAACTCCACCAAACTCAACCACATGAGTTCTAACTGAAGTCCTCCATGCAATAGCTCAACTGACTCATAAGAAAAGCGTATTTCCTTCTGACAGCTACATATTCCACATCCGTAGCTGGAACTGAAATGCTCCAAGAGGATAAGATAATGTTTATAGTCCAAATATTATTAAGAGCTAATAATATTCAACTGCTCTATTTTTAGCCTGGCAGTCTAAAAATAGACTCCGCCCATATGTCTAAAAATAGAAGTCCATCTATTTTTACCAACATGACCAATCACAAATAGCATCCTGCAACTTGTAGACCATGATCCATATGCCTAAAAATAGACATAGTCTAAAAATAGACTTTGCGCCAAAAATAGCATGCGACCCACTTAGTGAAGGCGACTCCTTTCCACTAAGCTCCATCATCTTGTTGCATTCTCAACACTCAGAACCATCTCTTGCAGAAGTGTTTCTTTTGTGGTTTAAGGATTTTAAAAATATCTTAAATCTGGAAACAGTTTCACAGGGGTTTCAATTAAGAAATCTGAAGCAGAGTGATTTTTTTTTTTTGAAAATATTTTTAGGTTCTAGTGAAATTTTTGTAGATTGATTGGCTGCCTAGTGGTGTTTCACTATGCATTACGATTTTTTATTTTATTTTTTATTTTAAAGGCCCTAGCCCTACTTTCTCTTCGAATCCGCGCTGCTAGTAGCCTCTTCAAACCTGCAAAAGGAGAATAGAAACCCCCCTCAAATCCCTTTCACGCTACCATACTCTCTTGCAGTAGCATTCTCCTCCCATTGCTGCCATACCTAAGCCCTCCAAACCTGCTGCATCCTCCCATCATTGCACGTCTTAAGCTTTCCATTGTCGCCATCCACACCCATCCCCCTCATGCAGCTCCTTGTTTCTCCACGTTGCACTAACATCTTCACTGTCAGCTCATCCCACGCAGCAAGCTGCTCTATCACCCTTCCCTACGCAGCCTAGCTCTCCCCCTCTTCCTTCACGCACTCCTCTCCTCACCTGCGTCTTCCTCTTTCCAAATTTGTTGCTTCTTCTCCAAACACATCCATTTGCTCACCTGCGAAACCTGCAACAAACCCTCATCCCCGCGTCCTTCTATCTTCGTTGCTTGCTCCCGCTCTATCCGATCTCCATCGAGTTGCTTTTTCCTCCTGCCTTCAAACATGCACACGCAACAACAGAACCTCGGGTCCCTTGTCACACTGCCTTTTCACGCTGCATCTCCCCCAAACCTATTCGCACCCCATCGAAAATCTTCGTTGCTCCTCCGCTACCATACCTGAAGGACATCGTCACATTTCCTCCCCTCCGTCTGCCCATTTTTCTCTCCACGCAGTCTTCACGCAGTTCACCTTCGCTCTCCTCCGTAGCCTGCCTCCTCCGTCAGGCTCACCTACACACACGCACAGTAAAACAATAAAGATTTTTTATGCGTGGGTAGGGTTTAGGGTTAGACATTTTAGTTTTTTTTTTTTTTTTTTCCTTTTTGTTTTGTTACGTATAATTTAGTTTAAGGTTCAGATAGATTTCAATTTTCATTTTTTTTTAGTTAGGTTTTACACATATATTTTTTATTTAAAATCTAAAAAAAATAAAAATCTAAAAACCCTAAAATTTTAAATAAGAACTAAAAGAATGGTTAAAAGGGGCTTTGAAATTAACTTTATTTGATTTTTAGGCATCATGAAATTTTGAAATCAAAAGTAAATTTTTAGCGTTAAAAGATATATTTTTAAATTTTTTATGTGGCCTCTGGCCCATTAAAAAATTTAAAATATATTTAATCTTCTGATTTACTTTGGTCACATTAAAGGAAAATCTTGATTAATCATTTACTGCACATTTATCCTTGCTTAGCGCATTAGAAAAGATTTCCTAAAGACTAATCAAATTTGTCAAAGATAAGATCTAAAGGTGAAATTTTGTGGTGTTTGTCATTTCTCTATAGTTAAATGTGCTTAAATGTTTATCTAAATATTAACTATTTAAAAGTGGTGAATTTCCTAGATTTGGGATTGAAACCAGTTAGCTTTTAAATTTCGTGGTTGATTAAGGTATTTGTATCTCTTGAAATTTAATTGCTAAGGCATTGTGCATCTAGTGAAATTGATCATCATTGCTTGAATCATTTAATGCTCATTACATGCTAGAAATTTTGCAAATACTTCCTAAGAAATAGTTGATAATCAATTACTTGGATCATTGACTCCATAAGGCATTGGTATTAATCATTTAAAATTTAATCAAATTCTAAATCTTGTTGAGCCTTAATCAAGTATTCAATTGCCTCATTGTGTCTCCCGAGCTAGTTGATTCCCAGTTGGTTCTCCTTCATCCCATTTTTCCATAGGGTCTACCCCCCTTAGCTTGTTGTAGGAAGACAGCTTAAACAGAGAGATCAGGGATTAGGGTGATAGCCCCCGATCTGAGCGTTTTCATGGTGCCTAGACACTCTGTGCGACAACACATACAAATCACTATTCCATCCACCAAACAAATCATTTCCCTTCAGTTTACTTCACCTTCTTACAAATCCTATCTCTTACCTATCAAATTAAGCAGTTTCCCTAGCTAGGACTGTTTTTAAATTTTCTTTCTCATCTCCCTCCATTTAACTTCCTAATGATTTCTAAAACCCCTATACATCTCCCAAAATCTCCCTATTACCATTTCCCTTCCCTAATTCCCTCATTTCACCACTTCACTCATTTCTCACTATTTTTTCCATTTTCCTGTCATCTAGGGTTTTCAAACTGGAAGGAGATTCTTCACCATCAAAAAAGAGAAAGCATCATAAAGGGGGGAGGATTCTAAAGTATGAGCCCACAAACTGAAATGAGGTCAACTCTTCACCATTCATTCGACAGTTCTTTGAAGATGTTAGTTGCCTAAGGTTTTGTCAAAGAGTGAGTGAAGTAGGTTTTCATGAGCAGCTCACTGATTGGATTGCCACCAATATCAAGGGAGAAAAAGCCACCATAGTAGGTATTGATTTCACATTCTCAGTTGTTGCCATCTCTCTTTCCACGAGGATACCAAATCATGGAGAGTATTGGTTCAAAGGCGTGATCCTAGACCTTGAACAATATAAACCTTTCTTGAAATCAACTTAAAGAGAGGTTCATTCACACCTCATTCCATTCAGATAGATGTTGGAAAAGTATGCACCACTGATGAAGGTTGTAATGAATTTTTTCACTTGTGAGTGGAGATTTTCCAAATTGTATCAATACCATATTAGGCTGTGAATGCATTTCACAGTTTTGAAACCTCTTAACCTGTGTAACTACTTGTGTAGAAGTTTCATCAAAATGTTTGAAAAGGTGTAAATGAAAAACAAAGAGAATTACCCTAGCCTTTTTCATCACAGTTTCATAAATGTTGTAGTCCTCCATCAGTTGGCAAGAAATAACATAGAATGGGATACCTTCATTGAAACAGCCTTGCAAAGGCATGAAACTACTTCACCAAGCCATCACCAAGACACATCAGCACAAACTATGGAGATAGGGTCATCAAGAAAATTAGAGGAGTTTCCCAAGGCACCTAGACCTAAGGTGACCAAAATATACCAAAGAGGAAAAATAATTGTGTTTACTTCTCAAGTTGAGAAAAGGGCCAAACCTTTTACATCAGCACAACAGGGACCACATTTGCAAGATCAAGAACTAATTGAATGTGATTTTGACCTAGTTGAATTGGAGGTAGTAGATGAGCATTAAACCTTGCAATAAGCTATCAAGGAGAAGGATTCCCAAATCAGAGAGCTCATGGACAATTTGGCAAGGGCTAGATTTATTATTTGTTTCCTTGAACAAGAAAACAATCAACTCAAGGCCAAACATATAATCATGGACAAAGAGCAATTGAAGATGTTGAAGGAAGAGGTAAAGGGTAAAGTCTTGTTAGAGAATGATGAGAATGATGAACAAGAAATGCATGTTGGAAGAAGAGGCCTAGGAAAAAGGGTCTCAAAAGCGCATTGCAGAAGGAAAAAGACAAAAACCTACTTGATGAGGACTTGGATATTGAAGACAGAATTGCTATGGAAATCAATGAAGACCGAAAATATTGGCTAGGCAAAGTCAATGGCCATCTAGAGAAGCTTCTTGACAAGGCTAACATGGATAACCATATGTTGAGGCACGTGGCTCACCAGTACCAAACCAAAAACAAGATTTGCAACATCAAGGTCAAGCAAATGCAAAATAAGATGAAGGAAACCCTAAAAGGAAAATATGAGAGGGACAACTTGGAGATGCTATCTGAAGCATCCATGAGAGCATAATATTCCTCATTTGGCACTGTTGGACCAATTTTGAGATTTTTTTGGGCATTTTTGTTTTTTGGTGAAATTTGATGGAAAATTCAGAAAATACACTAGTTACAGAAATGCAGCGCCTTGGAGCTGTGCTTTTTCCTCAGAGCTCCAAATGACAAGTGGCTTGCATTTCTAGAAATCTTATGGCCTCCTCTCAAAACCCATTTCCTCATATTTTCTAGACAGGACTCAGATTTTGAGAAAAATGAGAAAAAGGGGTCAAAAATCAACATTCTGCCCCTCTTTTTAACAGGCGTTGCACTTTTGGTGATACCTTGGGAGAATCAGTTTTTGAAGTCCTTCCCATGGGTCATTTTCAAAAATTCAAGATATCCAGGAAACTAGACAAGCAATTCTAGTTTACCATTCTTTCAAATTTCAAATTTGACTTTAGGAGGCACCTAAAAGTGGCCTCAAAGTTGGCACTGTGCCTCTACAATTTTCTAAGATTTTAATTAAAAATTCCACTGTGTAATTTCTTAGATTTCTAGTTTGACTTGGTCAAAGCTACCTTGATGATGTAAATTCAGTAGTTCAATGTCTAGATGATGTAATCATGAATAAATTAGCATGAAAGGTTGTTTTTATGGTTAATTAGGCATCATAAATGAAGCAAAACTCAAATCAAAGTCTAAGAGAAGAGTTTGTTTTTTACCTTCTCACTCTCACTTGTTGGTTGAGAGATTCTTGGAAACTGTTCCACCACTTAGGGATTTGACCCCTGAAAGTGGGAAAACTATCTGTTTTAGTCTATATGTATCATTTCTCATTCATAGAGAAGGGTTGGACTTCAGAGGAGAGGACTTGTATCTTATGCTTTCACTCAGTTAATCAAAGGAGTAGTTGCAGCTATTTTTCAGGAATTCAAGTGCAGTGAGTTTGCGATGTTGTTTTCTTTCTATGTCAGTTTCTTATGAATGAATCCATCTTTCTTAACATATTTTTCTTTCCTTGGTGATTTTCCTTATAGTTATATAGGTAGAACTATTTATATTTAAAGCTTTGTTTATGTGGAAAATCATTTCTGTGTATTTCTTCTTCTAGATTTATGAATTCATGGTACACATGATCATTATGATATTATAAGCTTTTTAGACCCTACACTACATTGACCAAGCTCTTAGATCCATCATAAGACACTGTTATCTTGCTCCTCTTTATGCCTGCTACTGCAACCCTTTGAGACCTTGAACTAATCACTTTTTCTCATCCCTGGTCTAGCAACCCAAAAATCATAAATTTTCAAAAACTCATCTAAAACTATTATATCTAGCCCAAAATCCATTTCTCTTCCAGTCATTGAATATGAAATCCTTAGAGATATCCCTCTCTAGTTTAGCAGGGCTAGCTGCTGAACTGCAAGTGGTTTAAAGTTACCTCTTTCGATCTCCTCCTTAGCCTGGGGCATTGTAGCGGATAACATTTTGAGTTCATTTCCAGGGAGATTACTGATATATCATTCCTAGGATTCGTTCTATTAGAGCATTCAAGATTGGTTTTGTAGGTGACAGTTTCTAGTATCTAAAGAAAGGCTTTAAGAATTATATCAAGTTTAAGGTGTACAAATTATGGATCCTAAAATACATACTAGGTCAAATCCTAACCCAAATCCACCTTGTATTGTTGATGACCTAGAAAAATTACATAGGAAACTCTAGTAACCTATTTTTGAAAGTACATCTTGAAAATTAGAAAGGACTATTTCTTTGCCTAAAAATTTACTCACTGTTGAGCATCTTTATTTCAATATTTAGTTTGAGCTATCTCTCTTTAGGTCAAAATCTCAGTCTTGCCTTTCTGAAGTGGTATTTGATCCTTTTCAATTTGATTCTCACCTCCTTTCTTCTAAATCCCTCTTTTCTAAAGCTGATCATGAATTGTGGTTAAACTTTGATTTAAACTTTGATAAACTCCAGAGTCTAGCTGAACAAATTCAAATCACCACTTTAAAATCTTACATCCAATATCATCTTGAAAACCTAACTTCTGCTTCATCCTCTACTACACATCCAAATACATCAGCTAGTTCATCTCTTTTTACACCACCTCCATTAGTATCATCATATTTATCTACACAACCCATTGTAGAACCTCTACTACATCTTCCAACAATCATGGCACATTTTCCCCTCTAATATTACATGCTCAATTCACTGCTCTACCTCAAAACTATGTCCAAAGCCTCCCTCTATTTGATGGAAGTTCAGAAATCACAGCCTAGAAGCATGTTGATAAATTGGTAGATTTTATCGATTTTGAAGAGATTGATGAAGAAGATGCTAAGATGAGAATCATAGCTTGGAGTTTTTCCGAAGATGTCAAGAAATGGTTTTGTAGTTTGGATGCTAATTCTATCAATAGATCTCAGAGGTTGATAGAGTTTTTCTTAGCACGATGGAAATAAAAGAAAAATCCACTGCAAATTTTGGCTGAGTACAATTCCATGAAAAGAAACCCAAATGAGACAGTGTGGGAATTCACAACAAGATTCAATATGGTGTATAATTCCATTCCTGATAATATGAAACCTCCACTTGGTTTAGCACTTCTCCACTATCCTAGTGCCTTTGACCCAGACATGGCATATCAGCTTAGGGAGAGAGACCCTACAACTCTAGAAGAAATGCATCAAAATGTAGTAAGTGTCAAAGCTAATCTACTCATCAAGAAATCTAAAACAAAACCTGAGAAGAGAGTTACCTTTAAAGAAGAGTCCTCTTCATCTTCAGATGTAAAAATTGACACTCTGATAAAAACTATGGAAATGGGCAGAATGTCTGTAACATATCAACAAGTGGATCATTTAGTAAGGAATCCAAATTATCGAGGACAACAGCAACAATAGTTCATAAATAAGCAGAAAGAGCAGCGAAATCAGGATCCTTAGGGACAAGTAAGAACTCCATTTCAACAAAATTACACTGAAGGAAAAGAAGAGGATGAAGAATAAATTGTTGAAGCAAATCATTTCTTTGAGGAAGATGAGCTGCCTACTTTTCTAGCTAAGGAAGATCAGTTTTCTCAGGAGTCTTATATATCAAGTGATCAGGAACTTGTACTTGCAAGTGATGATCTATGGGCGGTGCAAACAGAAGAATACCAAAGAGGATATCATAATTCTCTCAGCCATTTGCAAAAGCAATACAATTTAAGAAACAGAAATGTACCTGTCACATTGAATCTGAAAAGGCAGAATGCATAGAAAGATACACAAAGCAAAGAAACAACCCCTGCAGATCAAAATAAAGGAAAGGAAATTGTCATATTGAGTCGGGAGAAAACCAATGAAGCCTCTACCAGCAATGTGAGGAAGGATAAATAGGTTCAAAGTGAAATTCATAAGTAGGAGTCTCAAGCTAAAGGGCCCATTGAAAAGAATGACATCACTGCAAAAGAGGTAGATAAGAAGTCTAATCTATTTAGTTTAGAGAATGAAATTTCCAAATTGAAAGTTTCAATTCCTCTAACTAAATTAGTAAATAATGATAAGTACAAGTTTCAGATTGCTAAAATGTTGAAGGTAGACCAGATGTCAGACACAGTTAATGTTGTCAATGATGAGCCTGCAATTTTGTTTGGTCTAGCCTTAGAGGGAAGCCCTGAAGATAGTGAAATCCCACCTTTCTATCTTAGTCTGAAACTTCATGATTTCATCCTCCATAATGCCATGCTAGATTTTGGTGCCTCACATAACCTTATGCCAAAATTTATTATGGACAAACTAGGATTGAGTATCACCCAACCTTATCATGACCTCTACTCATTTGATTCGGGAAGAGTGAAATGTCTTGGCCTTATCAAAGACTTAGTAGTGTCCCTGGACCAAATTTCGGCCAAGAATGTGTTGATGGATGTAGTGGTCACTGATATTCCTCCTTGGTTTGGTATGTTTCTCTCATGGTCTTGGGGGGCAAAGCTGAAAGGAACCTTACAACTTGATTTTTCATATGCTATTATACCAGTATTTGGGCAACTTAGAAAACTCTATCGGGAGAAGAAGATGAAATTCATGATTAGTAGCAAAGAAAAACCAATTAATCACCCCATCCATGTTGTAAATACCAATCTAGATTCTTTCATTTTGTATAGTGATATGAATTGAGTAGATGATGATAGTCAGCTTGTAGAAATTTTGGAAGTTTCGGATGTTATAAGTAGTGTACAGAAAGTTTTGATTGCTGAAGAAAAGAAAAAGAATGAAGAGTGTTTTCAGCTAGAAAAATCTCTTGAAAAGGTTGTTTAGTCATTGTGGAAAACATAGATTATTGAGATAGTGAGTCATCCTCCAAAAAATCAAACAGTTCAGCCTTCCGAAGTTTTGTTTTCGGACAAACAAGATGGTCTTTGGACCATGGAGTTTGATGGTGTGCTATGTTAGAGTCGGTCTGGTCATCCCTCCGTCAGAGATCAAAACTCCTTTTGAATTTCATGTTTAGGTGTCCCATCACTCTCGATCAGTTGCATTTCATTAGGAACATGCCATAAATCTGATGGTAGGGCTTTTGTCATTCATTCCCCTCATGCTTTGCACTGTTGGCTTAGGTCTGTCCAATCAAATCTTAAAAGTCATTTGCAGTCCTTGTTTTAGTTTCTAGGTCATAACAGTCATTTTAGTCATTAGGTCTAGGGTTAGTCAAGTTGGTCTTTGACAAAGTCTAATAAAGCCAGCAGGCCAGAGGGAAGTTCTTGATGAAGTTCTCGATAAGTTATTATTTCAAAGATTTTTATCGTCATATAGATGGATTATGACTTTTCTTCAAAACTCTGTTTTGAAGACAAGTCGACATTTCGTTTTTTGTAATAATTTTCCAAAATTTTCAGTTCTTGAATTTTTCAGGCGCAACCCTGGTCTCCTTTGCCACATCCTATGTCAGCTATTCCTGCAAAAACATTTGCCAAAAATTCATCATTTCAACCAAAAAATCAAGGAGGAAACAAAAAGTCAGAGTTCTATTAATTGTCAAAAAGTGCCAAATTCAAAACATTACAGAAATGGGTTTTGAAGAAGTAAAAATCAAAACCATCTCTTGTCAAGATATTTCTCAAAGCTATTTATCCCTTTGCAACAAGTGTCTTTCAGAATCCAAGGGAGAAATCGTGGTTTGAAAGTGTAAGAGAAAAACTGCATTTGAAAGAGGCCGATTATGTGAGTTTAAGGTAGCGCGGCGCATATAACAGGAGGCGCGACACACATAGAGCGCGTGGCGCACTGGGAGTTTCCGCCCAGTGTTAATTTGAATGGGCGCGACACACATAGAGAGTGCAACGCACTAGGTTCTTGGCGCAACGCACATAGTTCAGAGCCCGAAATTATGTCAAATCTCTTCAAATTTCTCATCCCTTGCGTGGAGTTGTCAGGTAAGGCCTTCTATTTTGACATTGCTTTAGATTTTATGATAAGAGATGGTGGGGTAAGGGTGGTAAAGGTTGAAACAAAAATTCAAACCCAACACAAACAAATTTGTTGCCAGGGTTTCAGAGCTCAAAGTTTTGTCACCAAGGACTCTCCTCCTTCCCCATTCTCCCTTGTTTCCTCATTTCCTACCCCCCCCCCCACTAAGTTGATCAATCCTACATTACATTCAAATCCCAAAACCCTAGCCCTTATAAAAATCTCCTCAACCCTATACAACTAATCCCAAACCCTAAACCTTATCCCATATATAAAATCCCCCTCCTCTCCCTAATTAAAATTATCCCAATAATTCTCATTCCTCAATATTGTTTCCCCTTCCTAACAATCCCTAACAATCCTTGTTGCATTTTTTTTTCCCTTGGTGGCAGAAATTGAAATACAACACCAAAAAGAGAAGTCCAAGTACAGTTTATATACAGCAATAGCTTTGTCTTTGAGGTATTTTGTCCAGCAGTCATGGCATCTGAGCATTCATTGGACTATGAGGTGGAAACCCAAAGTGACTCTCCCTTGGAAGAACACTCACCCCGGAGGCCTCATAAAAGTGGCAGACATGTTAGGGAAGAACTGACCACCCTTACAGAATTGCAGGCCTGCTCTCTGGCTATGCAGTGTTTTCATCATCAGTCATGCTATGAGTTTTGTCAAAAAGTGGCTAGTGTCCAATTTCATCATGAGTTGGCTCATCTTTTTGTGATGCACTTGCATGGAGATCAAGCTATCTTGGCTAGTGTCACCTTCACACTTACACCAGAGTCTGTCTCATTAGCAACCGGTATACTGAACATCGGTGAGCCATGGCACAAGAAAACAAAAGATTGATCGGCAGCATTATGAGCCATACATCAAAACCAGCTTCTTAAGGCAGCTCAAGAGAGTGTTCCCGTTCCAGTATCTGAAAGATGAATATGCTCCACTAATGAGATTGATCATGAAATATTTTAGCTGTGAGGGTCGCTTCTCTCGTCTCTATGCTTATCACATCAGGTTGCTCATGCATTTCACCAGGGTACAGATGATGAACATTCCGTATTTCATTTGCCAGAACATAGAGAGGATGACCACCTTTATACAACATAAAACCCCTCAGCAGCAACTTAATAGTGTATATCATTTTGCTCTTATTAAGATTTTGGTGGTTCATCAGCTTGGATTTCAGGGCATCACTTGGGATGATTTCATCTCTCGGGACTTCTTCAGAGCTTCACAGGGAGTATCAGAGGTTAAGCATGAGGGTGAACCTTCTCATCAGTATGAGTGCCATGAGACTGCTAGTGTGCTGGTTTTCATCAATATCAGAGAGGTACCAGACATTTGTTTACAGCGGCAAAGCAACTGTTATCTCCACCTGGGGTGGAAGGGGCCTCGCTTCCTCCATCAACATCACAGGTACAGGACAAAGGAAAGGGGTCAATGCAAGATTATGGGCCTTCAGGTGAGCCATCAGGGGAACGAGAGACCGAGTTCATTCTCCTTCATGATGATGATACAGATATGGGTCCACAAAGCACCAAACTTAGAGAGATAATCTAGGAGCAGCAATCAGAGATCGAAGCCTTATCCCTTAACTTGGAGAGGGCTAAGTGGACCATGAAATACTTGGAGCAGAGGAACAAATAGCTTGAAGATCAGCAGGCAATCATGGAGCTACAAAACATTCGTGAGCATCGCCAAGCTGCACAAAGGAGAAGAGTTGAGCTCACATCATTGGAGCAAGAAATTAATGAGGATCGGGAGGCCAATCTCGAGAGAGTTAACATGCACCTAGAGAGGTTGTTGGAAAAGGCCGACAAAAACCATGCACTACTGAGACACATGGATTTTCACTACATGGCACGAAACAAAGTGTGCAAGGCCCGAATCAGGAATTTGAAGGCGAAATTGAGGAAGGCAATCAAGAAGAAAAAGAGGCAAAGGGAGCTTGATCATCTTTAGATATTGGTTGAAGCCTCTCTAGCCTAGCATAACACTTGATAAGGAAGCTCCAGCCCAAATTTCAAGAAATTTGGGGCACTTTTGGCCTTTTTGGAAATTTTTGTGCAAAAAACAGGGTTTTTCTCCCTGTGCACCGTGCCACGTGGTGCGCGCTTACAATATGAGGCTCTAAATGCAAAAACGTTTATAGTTTTGGATTTTTCATTAAAAATCATGTCTGTTGGTGCATGGCCAAAAAGTTTGGGCAAGTTTTGAGTCCTCAGGAGGTCAAAAACACCCTAAAAATGACCTCTCTGCCCCTAATTTCACACACAGGAAGCAGTCTTGGGAGATTGCGGTTTTGAAGGGGAAAATGGGTACCAAATTCGGAAATTCCACTTGGGTTGGAAAGTAGACAAGTAGGGATTTCCAACAAGAACGCTTGGGCTCAATTTTGACTTCCGAAAGTGCCTCAAAATCAGCTCCAAAGTGGTGCGACACATACAGATTTTGGTGTGGCGCACAGAGGTTTTTTGACCAATTTTTCACCTTCCAGCTCAGAAATTCAGCCAGTTTGACTAGTTTTGCTTTGTGATGTAATTTTTTAATTTATCTTGATGTAATTGGGTGAACATGATGTAATTTTTACACTTGGTTACTTGTTCTAGAGGATTCATTCACCAAAGAGTGAAAATTTAATGAATGAATCAGTTTCCTACCTTATAGAGGCAAGTTGTTTTGATTGTCTAGATTTTAGTGCTTTGTTTAGAATTGGTTGAAATAGCTCCTAGAATGATGAGCTCGACCCCTAGAGGCAAGGAAATGGGTTGGGCTAGTCTATATCATGTATTTTCTAAGTCATTGATGGGGTTGGACTCTTGGGAAAAGCTTGGCACTCTATTGTACATTCTATCTCTGCATTTTTGGCTAAGGAAAGACCAGGGTTTTGCAGCACTGTTTGGGATCCATGTAGCTTTATGTTTTGATGGTGTGCTTCTCTGAGTAATTGTAAGTTTATCTAGTGTTATGTGTATCAATTTCATGCTTCTTCTTCTTAATTTGAACAAATGAGTGATTCAGGTAGAATCCATAATTGTTATGCTCTGCCTTTGAATTTGTTTAAATTTTCATGTTTTCATCTGTTTAAGGAGAATTCTTGAGACTCTCTTGCTCTCCTTAGCTGCTCACTTGTCTTATCTATCCATCTCACTTGCTTTAAAGCATAAAAACGATTGCCTTCCTTGCCCCAATCAGACCTTTGCAGAAACTGTGCCTCATCCCCGAGCCCAAATTTGCCTTTCCCATTTTTTCAACAAAACCCTCAAAAAACCAAATCAAATCCCTGCACTTAATACCTAGCCTAAGATAAATTGAAAATTTAGTTATCT
This sequence comes from Pinus tabuliformis, assembly GCA_031772625.1. Lineage (NCBI taxonomy): Eukaryota > Viridiplantae > Streptophyta > Pinopsida > Pinales > Pinaceae > Pinus > Pinus tabuliformis. Next base: position 52,456,840 of record CM062819.1, read on the forward strand.
CAAGCCTCATTGATTACCTTTTGTCGATATTGACCCGGAGAGAGCCCTCTCGTGTCCTCGTAGGGCTAGCTATGAGGCTGAGCGTGGTTTGATGTAGACCTAGAACCTTGTCTTTTTAGCCTGAGACAAATCTAGGCTCTAACATAGTGGCGACCATACTGGGGAAAGAAATGGTTTGCTTGTTGATGTCATTGGTTTTCTAAGCTACAGACGGAGCCTGAAGTTATGCCAGGTAGCCTTCGAAACGCTTTTGCTTTGCATTAGCGCAAGTAGATAAACGCTGCTTCAGTCAATCTCCGGTCTAGCTTGTAAACGTGACATCTAACTTGTTAATTGCCCCAGTATATGTATCAATTTCAGATCTGATTGTTGATGGTGGAAAATGATCAGGCATCAGAAGGCTGAAATCGTTCACCTAGCGACTCCATTCACTGAAGAATCCAGCAATCAGTGCTTCATGGTGACTCCACTGCAGAGAGACCAGTAGCATTGATATTTTCAAGATGGAATAAGTTGCAAGAAGATATGCTCCCATGAGCTGAGAGCACATTCCAGGCTTCCCAAAAAAAATCCCGAAGGTAGATTGGTCAAAGAATTTGCCTACGTTTAAAGATGATGGTAGGAAGGATGCTACTTTACATCTAGTTCGATTTCACATGCATATTCGCAAGTTGAAGGTTGATTTTCCTGAAGATTTCCTGATGAAGATATTCCTGGACACCCTAGAAGGTGAAGCCCAATCTTGGTATGAAATTTTGCCGCCTGCTTGTATTTACTGTTTAAAGGATTTTCATGCTATGTTTACTGAAAGGTATAAAGAATCTTATCAATCATTAAATTTAGTTCAGGACTGTTGCAAGCATGCTTATAGTTTTATTGAAAGCCTTGAGAAATATTATGAAGATGATAATTTCATGGATGGAGAGATCATGGAAGCCCTATATGAAAATCTGTTTCAGCAGCACACATAAATCTTAGAGGATACTTGTCAAGATCAGCAGGATGAAGATTTCCATATGGTTGAAAGTGATGAAAGAGAAAATGTTGTTTCAGATCTGTCCATAGAAGACAACATGCAAGTAACACAGGAAACTAATGTTCCAACCTCAGAAAGTGATGATGATAAATCAGATCGAGAGACAGATTGTGATGAGGAAAAAGAGAGTTGCATGGTTGAGGCTGTCTCAAATGGAGAAAACGGAGTTACAGACCTAACTGCCCTCATCTCACCAGAACTAGATTTTCATGAGAAGGCAGCTCATTCCTTCTATGAAAAACAAGACAAGATCTTCGTTCAAGTAAGTAAAGAGGTTTCTCTGGATGAATTTGTGGTAGATGATATAAATGATATTGTTGGGTTTCAAAAATCATTTGAAGTTTCTTTTCTCATGATTGATGAATGTAAAGACAATCTAGCTGTCATATCATATGAAGATGATCTACAATATATTCAGACTTCAAAAAACCAGACCATTCAGGATTCCCTTTCAGATTCTTCTTCATATGCCTCATGTTTTGAAATGTTTTTCCAAGAGGAAATCTTCTCATCCACTTGTTCAGAAATTTTTAAGGACCAGGACCACACTTTTTCTGAAGTACATTATGAAGGAAGATCAGAATCAAAAGAAAAAGACATCTTGTTTCCTCAGCAGGAGGTAAATCTTCATGTTTTTCATGATTTAATGGCAAATCTGTTGCAGTCAGTAGTGAAGGTGATTATTGCAGTATTCAGTGATGAAGGAGATTATGGTCGACTATGTTTTTGGATGCCCAGTTACCAGTATTCATTTTTGACCAAAAGATCTAATCAAGAGAACCAATCAAGAAGGCATCTGCTTGATTGGTTGCATTGGCATTTTGATATAGTTTGATGGTATATTGTCTTGTAAGAAACACAGGTGGTTGTCATCATGATTTCAAATCTTGATGGACTGCTGCCTTTTTCAAAAGCTTTTGTTTTAAGTCAGTCATAAGTCATTTATGTTTGGTCTATTGAGTCAAGTCTTTCAGTCATTTCAGTTTCAAAATTTAGTTAGATTTTCAGTCAAATAAACGAGTCAAAGTCGTGTGTTGTTTTTCAGAATAATGGACTCCATAGCCCAATGGATGAAGGCACTGTCTAGCTCTTCCAGAGATCTGTTGTTCTTGGCACCTCCAAGGAGCTACCATCCCCATTGGAGCCAATGTTAGAGTCGGTCTGGTCATCCCTCCATCAGAGATCAAAATTCTTTTTGCATTTCATGTTTAGGTGTCCCATCACTCTCGATCAGTTGCATTTCATTAGGAGCATGCCATAAATCTAACGGCCGAGCTTTTATCATTCATTCCCCTCATGCTTTGCACTGTTGTCTCAGGTCTGTCCAATCAAATCTTAAAAGTCATTTGCAGTCCTTGTTTCAGTTTCTAGGTCATAACAGTCATTTTAGTCATTAGGTCTAGGGTTAGTCAAGTTGGTCTTCGACAAAGTCTAATAAAGCCAGTAGGCCAGAGGGAGGTTCTTGATGAAGTTCTCGATAAGTTATTATTTCAAAGATTTTTATCCTCATATAGATGGATTATGAATTTTCTTCAAAACTCTGTTTTGAAGACAAGTCGACATTTCGTTTTTTGTAATAATTTTCCAAAATTTTCAGTTCTTGAATTCTTTAGGCGCAACCCTGGTCTCCTTTGCCACATCCTATGTCAGCTGTTCCTGCAAAAAATTTGCCAAAAGTTCATCATTTCAACCAAAAAATCAAGGAGGGAACAAAAAGTTAGAGTTCTATTAATTTTCAAAAAGTGCCAAATTCAAAACATTACAGAAATGGGTTTTGAAGAAGTAAAAATCAAAACCATCTCTTGTCAAGATATTTCTCAAAGCTATTTCTCCCTTTGCAACAAGTGTCTTTCAGAATCCAAGGGAGAAATCGTGTTTTGAAAGTGTAAGAGCAAAACTGCATTTGAAAGAGGCCGACTGTGTGAGTTTAAGGTAGTGCGGTGCATATAATAGGAGGCACGACGCACATAGAGCACGCAGCGCACTGGGAGTTTCCGCCCAGTGTTAATTTGAGCGGGCGTGGCGCACATATAGAGTGCGGCGCACTGGGTTCTTGGCGCAACGCACACAGTTCAGAGCCCGAAATTGTGTCAAATCTCTTCAAATTTCTCATCCCTTGCATGGATTTGTCAGGTAGGGCCTCCTATTTTGACATTGCTTCAGATTTTATGATAAGAGATGGTGGTGTAAGGGTGATAAAGGTTGAAACAAAAATTCAAACCCAACACAAAAAATTTGCTGCCAGGGTTTTAGAGCTCACAGTTTTGTCACCAAGGACTCTCCTCCTTCCCCATTCTCCCTTGTTTCCTCATTTCCTACCCCCCCCACTAAGTTGATCACCCTTGTTTCCTCATTTCCTACCCCCCCCACTAAGTTGATCAATCCTACATTATATTCAAATCCCAAAACCCTAGCCCCTATAAAAATCTCCTCAACCTTATACAACTAATCCCAAACCCTAAACCTTATCCCATATATAATATCCCCCTCCTCTCCCTAATTAAAATTATCCCAATAATTCTCATTCCTCAATATTGTTTCCCCTTCCTAACAATCCCTAACAGTCCCTGTTGCATTTGTTTTTTCCCTTGGTGGTAGAAATTGAAATACAACACCAAAAGAGCAGTCCAAGTACAATTTATATACAACAGTAGATTTGTCTTTGAGGTATTCTGTTCAGCAGTCATGGCATCTGAGCATTCATCGGACTATGAGGTGGAAACCCAAAGTGACTCTCCCTTGGAAGAACAGGCACCCCGGAGGCCTCATAAAAGTGGCAAACATGTTAGGGAAGAACCGACCACCCTTATAGAATTGCATGCTTGCTCTCTAGCTATGCAGTGTTTTCAGCATCAGTCATGCTATGAGTTTTGTCAAAAAGTGGCTAGTGTCCAATTTCATCATGAGTTGGCTCGTCTTTTTGTGCTGCACTTGCACGGAGATCAAGCTATCTTGGCTGGTGTCACCTTCACACTTACACCAGAGTCTGTGTCATTTGCAACCGGTATACCAAACATCAGTGAGCCAAGGCACAAGAAACAAAAGATTGATTCGCAACATTATGAGCCATACATCAAAACTAGCTTCTTAAGGCAGCTCAAGAGAGTGTTCCCGTTCCGGTATCTGAAAGATGAATATGCTCCACTAATGAGATTGATCATGAAATATTTCAGCTGTGAGTGAAGCTTCTCTCGTCTCTATGCTTATCACATCAGGTTGCTCATGCATTTCACCAGGGTAAGGATGATGAACATTCCGTATTTCATTTGTCGGAACATAGAGAGGATGACCACCTTTATACATCATAAAACCCCTCAGCAGCAACTTAACAGTGTATATCATTTTTCTCTTATTAAGATTTTGGTGGTTCGTCAGCTTGGATTGCAAGGCATCACTTGGGATGATTTCATCTCTCATGACTTCTTCAGAGCTTCATGGGGAGTATCAGAGGTTAAGCATGAGGGTGAACCTTCTCATCAGTATGAGCGCCATGAGACTGCTAGTGTGCTGGTTTTCATCACATATCAGAGAGGCACCAGACATTTGTTTGCAACGGCAAAGCGAGTGTTATCTCCACCCGGGGTGGAAGGGGCCTCGCTTCCTCCATCAGCATCACAGGTACAGGAAAAAGCAAAGGGGCCAATGCAAGATGAGGAGCCTTCACGTGAGCCATCAGGTGAATGAGAGACCGAGTTCATTCTCCTTCATGATGATGATACAGATACGGGTCCACAAAGCGCCAAACTTAGAGAGATCATCTAGGAGCAGCAATCAGAGATCGAAGCCTTATACCTTGACCTGGAGAGGGCTAAGTGGACCATGAAATACTTGGAGCAGAGGAACAAACAGCTTGAAGATCAGCAGGAAATCATGGAGCTACAAAACATTCGTGAGCATTGCCAAGCTACACAAAGGAGAAGAGTTGAGCTCACATCATTGGAGCAAGAAATTAATGAGGATCGAAAGGCCAATCTCGAGAGAGTTAACATGCACCTAGAGAGGTTGTTGGACAAGGCCAGCAAATACCATCCACTGCTGAGACACATGGCTTTTCACTACATGGCACAAAACAAAGTGTGCAAGGCCCGAATTAGGAATTTGAAGGCGAAATTGAGGAAGGCAATCAAGAATCAAAAGAGGCAAAGGGAGCTCGATCGTCTTCAAATATTGGCCAAAGCCTCTCTAGTCCAGCATAACACTTGATAAGGAAGCTCCAGCCCAAATTTCAAGAAATTTGGGGCATTTTTGGCATTTTTGGAATTTTTTGTGCAAAAAACAGGGTTTTTCTCCCTGTGCGCCGCGCCATGTGGCGCACGCTTACAATAGGAGGCTCTAAATGCAAAAAAGTTTATAGTTTTGGATTTTTCATGAAAAATCATGTCTGTTGGTGCATGGACAAGAAGTTTGGGCAAGTTTTGAGTCCTCAGGAGGTCAAAAACACCCTAAAGATGACCTCTCTGCCCTTAATTTCACACACAAGAAGCAGTCTTGGGAGATTGAGGTTTTGGAGGGGCAAATGGGCACCAAATTTAGAAATTCCACTTGGGTTGGAAAGTAGACAGGTAGGGATTTCCAACAAGCACACTTGGGATCAATTTGGACTCCAGAAAGTGCCTCAAAATCAGCTCCAAAGTGGCACGATGCATACAGATTTTGGCGCGGCGCACAGAGGTTTTTTGACCAATTTTTCACCTTCCAGCTCAGAAATTTGGCCAGTTTGACTAGTTTTGCTTTGTGATGTAGTTTTTTAACTTATCTTGATGTAATTGGGTGAAGATGATGTAATTTTTACACTTAGTTACTTGTTCTAGAGGATTCATTCACCAAAGATTGAAAATTTAATGAATGAATCAGTTTCCTACCTTATAGAGGCAAGTTGTTTTGATTGCCTAGAGTTTAGTGCTTTGTTTAGAATTGGTTGAAACAGCTCCTAGAATGATGAGCTCGACCCCTAGAGGCAAGGAAATGGGTTGGGCTAGTATATATCATGTATTTTCTAAGTCATTGACAGGGTTGGACTCTTGGGAAAAGCTTGGCACTCTATTGTACATTCTATCTCTACATTTTTGGCTAAGGAAAGACTAGGGTTTTGTACAAATGTTTGGGATCCATGTGGCTTTATGTTTTGATGGTGTGCTTCTTTGAGTAATTGTAAGTTTATCTAGTGTTATGTGTATCATTTTCATGCTTCTTATTCTGAATTTGAACAAATGAGTGATTCAGGTAGAATCCATAACTGTTATGCTTTTCCTTTGAATTTGTTTAAATTTTCATGTTTTCATCTGTTTAAGGAGAATTCTTGAGACTCTCTTGCTCTCCTTAGCTCCTCACCTGTCTAATCTATACATCTCACTTGCTTTAAAGCATCAAAACGATTGCCTTCCTTGCCCCAATCAGACCTCGGCAGAAACTATGCCTCATCCCCGAGCCCAAATTTGCCTTTCCCATTTTTTCAACAAAACCCTCAAAAAACCAAATCAAATCCTTGCACTTAATACCTAGCCTAAGATCAGTTGCAAATTTAGTCATTTTGAGCCTCATTGATTACCTTTTGCCTAGATTGACCCGGAGAGAGCCCTCTCCTGCCCTCGTAGGGCTAGCTACGAGGCTAAGCGTGGTTTGATGTGGACCTAGAACCTTGTCTTTTCAGCCTGAGACAAATCTAGGCTCTAACATGCTGGGGAAAGAAGGATTTGGGATTGGGATGTGGATTCATGGTCCATTGCATCATTCATGTAAAATTCCATGCAATGTAAGAATGAGTTCTTATAATTTTGCCTTTTATTTCTCAAATAATGAGGCAGAATATGAAGCACTAATTTCTAGCCTTAAAATTCTGAAAAAGTTCGGAGCAAAGAAAATTTTGGTTTATGGCGACTCCAAGTTGGAAATTAAACAAGTGAAATGGGAATAAAAGCATCCTAGAATGAGAGCTTATCATAATGCTATCCTTGACATTCTTAAAAAAAATTTAGAGTATACTTTATCTTTGATTCCTAGAACTTAGAATATTATAGCTGATTCTATTGCTACTGCAGCTAGTATGGTGTAGATTCCCATTAACTCCAATGAGAAGTATTCAATTCATGTTAAACATCGCCCAACTATTCCTGATAATATGATATATTGGCAGGTTTTTTGGGATGACAAACAAATCAATAATTTTCTGTAGATGGAAGATGAATTCTTGAATTCCCATATTGATGATGCATCTAATGAGAATGATCCAGGAGTTGAAGCAACCAAGATTGAAATATTACAGCTAAAATATAATAACATTCCATGAGTTCTTGTACCTTTGGAAGAGTTATTTGATCATGATGATGTTGCTAAAAAGTCTACTATGGTTCCCACAGAGAAAGGTGTTGAAGATGTGAACATTAGTATAGCAGACAAGCCTAAGATGGTCAAATTGTCAGTCTCTATCTCCTAAGATGAAAAGTCAATACATTTCTTTGATGGAAGAATTTTCTAATGTATTTGCTTGGGACTATTCAGATTTAAAGGTGTATGATAAGAAAATCATTCAACATACTATACTGTTTAAGCCTTATCAAAAGACATTTCGCCGGAAGTTGAGGAGGATTAATCCTAAGTTGCTGCCATCCATTGAAAAAGAGGTAAATATACTTTATAAATTTGGTATTATAGTTCCTATTCAATTTTCTGAATGGATTTCCAATCTTGTGTCAGTGAGAAAGAAGACCGGGAAGATTCGTCTTTGCATTGATTTTAGAAATTTAAACAAAGTATCCTTGAAGGAAAATTACCCCCTACCTAAGATGGATCATATTATCCAAAGGGTAGTTGGGTCTTCCAAGATGTCATTGCTTGATGGATATTTGGGTACAATCAGATTTTTGTGCATAAGGATGATCAGTTGAAAACAACCTTCAAAACACCATGGGGTACATTCATGTACGCCAAGATTCCATTTGGATTAAAGAATGCAGGAGTGACATTTTAGTAGGCTATGGACATAGATTTCGCCAATGAAAAGGATGTATTTATGGTTATTTATTTAGATGATCTCACAGTTTTTTCTAAATCTGATGAATACCATTTAGATAATTTAAGAATTGTCTTTAAGAAATGCAGAAAGTTCGGTATATCACTAAATCCAAAAAACAACTTATTTGCCATGCAAGAAGGTAAGTTGTTGGGGCATATTATCTCCAAGGATGGCATTCACAATTACCTTGCAAGAGTTTTTTTTTTTTTATCGGCAATACTAACTACTGATATATTAATATGTACAGCAAATACTTTACATCCAAGGAAGCTGGCTGCCCATGGCCAAAGGAGTCTCCATGGGTGACATTGACCGTTTCATGAAATTGCCACGCAGGGCAATGTTAGCAAAAGAAGCAAAATGCTTGACACTGAGAACTATACTACTCACACTATGATAGCCCGCGCAGGGGCATCTTGAAACATATTTATAACACGAGACAAACTGTGACAAGAGCCAGATCTGCATGGCCTGAAGGCCTAGCCAGGCAATTACAAAAGACAAAAATTGACATATACCAGACACACTACTTCGCGCCTGCTGCGTCCGTGAAGACCGCGCGCAGGACTTAGTTCCGAGATACTTAACCATCATAACAAAAACATGGAATTGACAATTAACCAGACCCCTGAACCCAACATGAAAGGACCCGACCTGAGAAAAGAAGACTAAAGCATGAGAGCGTTGGTGAGAGCTAGTCCTCGGACTCTTCCTCCATGCTTCTGCTTCCGCCTTCACCTTCAGACGCGCTTTCTCCCGTAGCCAATGGACTTTGCGAAGGGGATGACTGTGCATGGCCTCGACATTGGGGGTGAGGCTGAAGACTTGCACCTCCAGAAGTGCCCGCAGCAGTGGACGACTCCCCCAACAGAACCTTACCTTTGCCTCTCTCGGAGCAGGCCACCAAATTTGACTGCTCCCCCAGTGGGAGTTTCCCCTTCCCCTGCTCTGTGCCGTCCTCCGCCAGAACCAGCGATGACCCATCATCATCCACCGCAGGAGTTTTGGTGAAGAGCACAGAGATATGTGCGTTAATCCCTTCATTGCCCTCAGAGCTGCCCAGTGAGAAAATAACCGAACCAAAAGCTGGAAGCCTGGGCGCCCCCTCAACGGAACTGCCAACTTCCATGACTTGACTTGCAGGAATTGGGTTAGCTCCCACTCTGCGATAGCAATAAACACAACAACAATGATGATGTATGTCTGCTGCAGGTGGGCGGGGGAATTGTCCACTCCCAGAACCCCTCCTGCAAGGCATTCTCTCACGCACCATCGTAACCTCCCGTCCTTTGAGCTGAACACCGGCTCCCCGAAACGGTATGCAAGCCCCTTCCGCCTCTTGCCGTCTTCTAGATACAGCCAGACGGAGCTCCAAAGAGCGTAAACACAGGCCGAGATGCTCAGGGGGGAAACTGTCCTCACCCCAGCTCTCCACCACCCAAATAAAACAAAGACTATGAACATTCCCTGAACCACAGTGCGCTGCCTTCGCTGGCCAACATTTGCCTTTATTCTCATGTCCAATTCTTGAGAAGTGATCCGCATTGAATGCCTTACGCAGGCCTGCCATCATCTTCAGCGGCTCCATTAAGGATGCTCTGAAGCGGCTCCCTTAAACCTGGATTTCGACGGCTTGGGGCATTAATAGCCCAGTCCTCTTCACGTGGCAGCGTGTGCTTGTCATGAGGCACCGCTCCGTTTACCTCTGAGACACCCGCATCCGGGAAATTACCTTGCAAGAGTTGAAGTCATTCAACAATTATATTTCCCAAGGAACAAAAAATAAATTCAGTTATTAAATGGGAAAAATGATTTTTTGAGGATATTCATCCTCAACCTCGCTAAACATTTGAGAGAAATGACAGACAACTCGAAAAAGGATAGCGAGGTAATATGGTCTCTAGATGCCAAGAAGTCTTTCAATGTAGTTAAATTTTCATTATCTACTTCTCCTACTTTGATCAATCCTGATTATACTTCATATTTCATCATATTTTCATTCGCCTTAGAGCATACCTTAGCAGTTGTCCTAATGCAAAAGAAAGATCAGAAAAATGAACAGCCTATAGCATTTTTCAGTTGAACAATAAGGGATGCAGTGCTGAAATACAATATAATTGAGAATCAGGCTTTGGATTTGGTGAAAGCCTTCAAAGATTTCCGATTTTACATTCTACATTCTCACACCATTTCTTATGTTCCAATAGCAACTATAAAATAAGTTCTTATGCAAACAAATCCAGAAGGCAGACGGGGAAAATGGATCACAACCATGTTAGAATATGATTTGGAGATAAAGCCCACAAAGCTCATCAAGGGACAAGGTTTGGCCAAGCTCATGGTTGAATCTAATTTGCATGCATTAGATATCAATTTGATTGATGCCCTTTTTAAAGAAGAAGAAGAAGATTCATAGTTACAGGTGTCTGACATGTTCACTTCATCTCCATGGTACTCTGACATTGTTTATGTATTGCAGCATTTAAATCCTCCATCGGAAGTGCCCAAAGGTAAAAGTAGATCCTTAAAGTTAAAAGATTCAAAATATTGTATTCTTGATGGTTTTTTGTTTTGGAAGGATCAGGGTGGTGTGTTATTAAACTATTTGGTCGAAAATGAAGCAAAGGATGTAATGAGAGATTTCCACAAAGGAGATTGTGGTGGCCACCTTTTCTGGAAAACTAGAACAAACAAAATTTTGAGAGCCAGTTTTTATTGGCCTACTCTTTTTTGTAATGTATATAAAATAGTGATGAGTTGTCATGAATGTCAAAGTTTCCAAGGAAAAGTAAAAATTTTACCGTTACCCTTGCAGCCCATTTCAGTCACAGCTCCCTTCTAGCAATGGGGTCTTGATTTTATTAGCGAAATCCATCCTTCATCGTCTACACAACACAAATGGATCCTAAAAACCACAGATTATTTTACAAAATGGATTGAGGCAATCCAAACCAGGAAATCTATTGATTATGTTATCATTCAATTTATTGAAAATAATATCTTGTCTAGATTTGGTTGCCCAAAGAAATAGTTACCGATAATGTTGCTTCTTTCAAGTCCAAGAAGATGGTGGAGCTTTGTGCAAAGTAACATATTGTATTGGGACATTCTACTTCTTATCACCCACAAGGGAATGGTCTGGCTGAATCTTCCAACAAATATTTGATCAACATCATCAAGAAAGTTTTAGAAGTCAATAAGAAGAATTGGCACAAAAATCTCATTAATGCCTTACGGGTAGACAGAGTCAGTACTAAGAAATCCATAGGTATGTCTCCTTTTCAGTTGGTTTATGGGATTGATACTATTTTTCCTTCATCCCTTGCTATCCCAGTCATGAAAATTCTACAGGAAATGGACAACAAAACAAATGATATGTAGCGAAGGATAAGTCAAATGATCCATTTATAGCAAACTAGGGAGGAATTTTTTCAAAATAATTCTAAAGTTCATGAAAGAATAAAAAATATCTATCATCACAAGACAAAATAAGACAATTTCAACCTAGGTGATGTGGTTCTTCATTGGGATGCGAGAAATGAATAAAAAGGTAAACATGGAAAGTTTGAAAATTTATGGAAAGGACCATATAGAATCTCAGCTTTCATAGGAAAGAGTGCTTTTCTATTAGAGGAAATGAATGGGGAAGATTATTCAGGAGGAGCGATCAATGGTAGGCTTCTCAAGCACTATTATTCCTGAATAAATTTCTATAAATTTTCATTACCATTGTAAATACCAGTTTACTTTTCATGTCCAAGTGTGAATTGGCTATCATAGGAGTTTGAAGCTCGAGGAGAAGGCCATAAGGCTTCTTTGATCAGCTGTTGGTTTTATTTTTCTTTAAGGGTCATGTCATATCATATAATCAGTTAGTTTTTAGTTTGAAGTCTAGTCTTTTGCATTTTGACTCCATTGCCCAATGAATAAGGCTACCTGGTCTATGGTGTTCTTAACACCTCCGAGGAGCTGCCATCCCCAGCTGGAGCTAATGTCAGTGTCAGTCATTTCTGCCTATCCCCAGTGATAAAATATGCTTTAAGCAAGTTTTGTTAGGGGTCTCAAGGTCAAATTTTATCATGTCACTAGGTTTTCATAATTAAATTTGGTCATTGGTTAGTTTGTCTAGGATTATCTCTATTCTCTCAAAAATTTCATGTGTCGGTCACTTACATCACTCATATGAGTGTTTCATCATAAAGAGAATATCATCATCATGTCAGTCATCACCATCATGATTTCATTCAATCTAATGTCTCCATTAGGTCATTAGGTTTTCAAGGTCACCAACACTTTCATTTCATGCATAAACATCCAGCATAGGATGAGTTGTGATAAGCATCTCTTTTCAATAAATTATGATGTAATTTCATAGGTACTTCATTTCTATAGTTTGATGATTCCAAAAGAAAGAAGGTTCACTGTTCAAAAAAACATAAAAATAAGTCCTGATTACAAATGTCCAAGGTTGTCAAGTTCAAAAAGAATGAAACTCATGTTTGAAAAAGACATGTAGGGCCCATTATCACTCAAAGGAGAATCATGTTATGTCTATAAAATTCAAAAAGGTCTCATACACACTTAATTTGCATCCCTACCTCATTTGGTTATCGAGCTCATTCCTCCTCAGGTGAGAAAACATGGGGTTTTCAACTCAAATTGGCAAAATTTGCTTGGCGCTACGCTTCTGTGAACTGTGTTGTGTTTTTGGAAGAGGCGCTGCACTTAGAAGCACTATGTTGTGATTCTATGAACTACATTGCACATAGGACAAAGTCTCTCGAAACTCACAGAAAATCACCCAAATCAAAAATTTAAGCTTGCACTCCAGTTTCTTATTGCTCTAAGCCATGTAGCAAGTAAGTGCACTCATTTCACTCCATCTTTTCCTTTGGCAAAACAAATAAATGATGGTGAGTTTAGTCATCTAGGGTTTGTATGAATTTCATGTTTTAAAGCTTGCAAATGATCAGTTGGAACATTCAAACCCTAGAAATGCTATCCTTATACCTCTGTTTGCATACAAATCACTATCCCATCCACCAAACAAATCATTTCCCTTTAGTTTACTTCACCTTCTTAAAATTGAGCAGTTTCCCTAGCTATGACTGTTTTTAAATTTTCTTGCTCATTTCCCTCCATTTAACTTCCTAAATATTTCTAAAACACTTGTCCATCTCCCAAAATTTCCCTATTACCATTTCCCTTCCATAATTCCCTCATTTCACCACTTCACTCATTTCTCATTGTTTATTCCATTTTCCTGTCATCTAGGGTTTTGAAAATGGAAGGAGATTCTTCACCATCATAAAAGAGAAAACATAATAAAGGGGGATGACTCTGCGGTATGAGCCCACAAAATGCAATGAGATCAACTCTTCACCATTCATTAGACAGTGCTTTGTAGATGTTAGTTGCCTAGGGTTTTTTCAAAGAGTGGGTGAAGTAGGTTTTCATGAGAAGCTCGCTGATTGGACTTCCACCAATCTAAAGGGAGAAAATGCCACTGCATCAACTATTGATTTCACATTCTCAATTGCTACCATCTTTCTTGCCATAGGGATACCAAATCATGGGGAGTATTGGTTCAAAGGCATGAGCCTAGACTTTGAGCAATACAAACCTTTCTTGAAATCACTTTACAAAGAGGCTCATTCACACATCATTCCATTCAGATACCTATTGGAAAAGTATGCACCAATGATGAAGGTTGTAATGAAGTTTTTCACTTGTGAGGGGAGATTTTCTAGATTGTATCAATACCATATTAGGTTTCTAATTCATTTCAAAGCTGTGAAACCTCTTAGCCTGTGTAACTACTTATGTAGAAGTCTCATCAAAATGTATGAAAATGTGCAAATTAAAAACAAAGAGAATTACCCTAGCCTTTTTCATCATAGTTTGATAAAGGTTGTAGTCCTCCATCAGTTGGCAGAAAAGAACATAGCATGGGATACCTTCATTGAAACAGCCTTGCAGAGGCATGAAACTACTTCACCAAGCCATCACCAAGACACATCAGCACAGACTATGGAGGTAGGGTCATCAAGAAAATTAGAGAAGGTTCCCAAGCAATCTAGACCTGAGGTGACCAAAATATACCAGAGAGGAAAAAGACTTGTGTTTACTTCTCAAGTTGATAAAAGGGCCAAGCCTTCTACATCATCACAACAAGGACCACATTTGCAGGATGAGGAACTAATTGAACATGATTTTGACCTAATTGAATTGGAGGCAGTAGATGAGCATTCAACCTTGCAACAAGCTATCAAGGAGAATGATTCCCAAATCAAAGAGCTCATGGAGAATTTGGCAAGGGCCACATTTACCATTTCTTTCCTTGAACAAGAAAACAGTCAACTCAAGGCCAAACAGCTAATCATGGAAAAAGAGAAATCCACAATGTTGAAGCAAAAGGTTAAGGGTAAAGCAGTGTTAGAGCATGATGTGCATGATGAACAAGAAAATAAGTTTGTAAAGAATAGGCCTAGGACAAAGGGTCTCAAAAGAGCATTGCAGAAGGAAAAAGACCAAAACCTACTTGATGAGGACGTGGATATTGAAGACAGAATTGCTATGGAAATCAAAGAAGACAGAGAATATTGTCTAGGAAAATTCAATGGCCATCTAGAGAAGCTTATTGACAAGGCTAATAGGGATAACTAGATGTTTAGGCACATGGCTCACCACTACCAAACCAGAAACAAGATTTGCAACATCAAGGTCAAGCAAATGCAAAAGAAGTTGAAGGGAACCCTAAAAGGAAAATATTAGAGGGACAGCTTGGATATGCTTGCTGAAGCATCCATGAGAGCATAATATACCTCAATTGACACTTCCACACCAATTTTGGGAGTATTTTGATCATTTTTGGGTTTGGTGAAATTTGGTGCAAAATTCAGAAAATACACTAGTTATAGAAGGTGTTGCGCTTTTTCCTCAAAGCTGCAAATGACAAGTGGCTTGCATTTATATAAATATGATGGCATCCTCTCAAAACCCATTTCCTCGTATTTTCCAAACAGGGCTCATATTTTGAGAAAAATGAGAAAAAGTGGTAAAAAATCAACATTATGCCCCTCTTTTTGAGAGGCGCTGCGCTTTTGGAGACACCTTGGGATAATCTATTTTTGAAGGCCTTCCCACGGGTAATTTTCAAAAATTAAAGATTTTTAGGAAACTAGACTGGAAAGTCTAGTTTACCCTTCTTTCAAATTTAAAATTTTACTTCCGGAACATACCTAAAAGTGGCCTCAAAGTTGGCACTGCACTAGTGCAATTTTCTAATATTTTAATTAAAAATTCCACCGTGTAGTTTCTTAGATTTCTAGTTTGACTTGGTCAAAGGTAACTTGATGATGTAACTTCAGTAGTTCAAAGTCTAGATGATGTAATCATGAATAAATTAGCATTATAGCTTGTTTTTATTGTTAAATAGGCCTCATAAATGAAGCAAAACTCAAATCAAAGTCTAAGAGAAGAGTTTATTTTTTACCTTCTCACTCTCACTTGTTGGTTGAGAGATTCTTGGAAATTGTTCCACCACTTAGGGATTCGACCCCTGAAGGTGGGGAAACTATTTTTTTTAGTCTATATGTATCATTTCTAATTTAGAGAGAAGTGCTAGACTTCAGAGGAGAGGACGTGTATCTTATGCTTTCACTCAGTTAATCAAACGAGTAGTTGCAGCTATTTTTTAAGAATTCAAGTGTTGTGAGTTTGTGATGTTGTTTTCTTTCTTTGTCAGTTTCTTATGAATGAAACCATCTTTCTTAACATGTTTTTATTTCCTCATTGATTTTCCTTATAGTTATATAGGTATAATTCTTTATATTTAAAGCTTTGCTTATGTGGAAAATCATTTATGTATATTTATACTTCTAGATTAATGAATTCATGGTACACATGCTCATTATGATCTTCTAAGATTTTCAAACCCTACAATACATTGAAAAAACTCTTACATCCATCATAAGACACTACTATCTTGTTCGTCTTTATGCCTGCTACTGCAACCCTTTAAGACCTTGACCTAATTTCTTTTTCTCATCCCTAGTCCAGCAACCCAAAAACCCTAAATTTTCAAAAACTCATGTAAAACTATTATATCTAGCCTAAAATCCATTTCTCTTCCATTCATTGACTCTGAAATCCTTAGAGAGATCCCTCTCTGGTTTAGCAGGGCTAACTGCTAAACTGCAAGTGGTTTGAAGTTACCTCTTTCGATCTCCTCTTCAGTCTAGGACATTGTAGAGGATAACAGGGCCAAGGCTGGGAGAAACTATGCATTGCATAGTCTCAGTGATTAAGCTGGGAGGTTGGCTTCTAGAACTACGCAGTGTGTAGTTGGAGCCTGGCCAGGACAACCTCTACTCAATTCCAAATGCCAAGGAAGAGGCCTTAAGCTCCTAGATTGCATAGTGCATGTAGTGAAAAGTGAGATTTGGGAAAGGGGGGCCCATATTTTCCCAAGGCGAGTGTGAAATTAATCAAATCTGAAGGATGGTGTAATGTTGAGTGAAAATATGAACAATTTTTGATGTGTGCATGTGAAACAAGTGCGAGAATCAATCAAACTGAAGGAAAGTAAAGCATATGAATAGAGTTGCCACAATGGTGACCGTTGGTGAAAAGTAGGAAAACACATGCAACACTTGGGAAAGGCAATCTAAAACTTCAAAAAACACTTCTACAGCTAAAACAAGTTAAAAAACTAATATTCGTTCAAAGAAACAAGTGAAACAAAAATCTCACAAGCTAAAATACTAGAAAAGCATAACTCACCCAGAAAAGCAACAACAATTGCACCGGACATTCCTTGATCTCCTCGAGAATGCCAAAGATCCAAGATCAAATGTGCAAATGAGCTTTAGCAGCATTGAATAAATATTTTTTGTCAATTTACAGTTTATGACATGCATGCCACAAATCAAGGAAAAAGTGACACTTGGCGATAGTTTCTAAAATAACTCAAGTGCCTCCTTCAGGCTGCTAAAAATAGATCCCTATTTTTTAGGGATTCTTTTTTATTTTTCAGGAAAAATTCCATGCATTTTCCGAAGAGATTGTGAAGCTCTCAGGAGAACCAGACAACTCTCTAGATCATGCATTGCACAGTTTCTGAGCATAGTTGGTTCTGTGCAATTTCTAGGCTGAGTGGATCTAGGATACCTCTCATGTTTTGTGTAATTTCCCTACTCAAGGGTGGCTTCCAGTCAGTTCTATGAAATTCTTGAGCTCAAGGCTCACTGTCAGCTTGGACTATGTGATTCCGAGGAGCAAGGTTAGTTTCCCTCAAGGATTGTGCAGTTCTCTCAAGCAAAACCAGAACTGTTGAAAGACCAAGTCAAGAGATTTTCTTGTGGGTTGGAAAAAGAGCTAAGTGAGAAAACACAAGTTTTGGGAACGGGTTCCCCCAAGAGCCAGTTTTGGGACTAAAAGCCCATGTTTTGGGGCAGAAGGCCCAAATGTTGTAATAAAAATGTAAAGCCTCCGCATTTTGTGGTCGTGGAGTGAGAAGAGGTTAAAGGGTTGTGTTACCCTAAAATTTTTCACCATGACTATTTACAGTTAGTATGGCTCCATCAATAACCATACTGTCCTTCTTGGCAAGTCTTATACCTCTGCTCCTCATGTCAAACTCCAAGAAAGAGAGAAAGCCTTTAAAATTCAATATAACTCTGGTTACGCAGTTTCTCTTACCCTTACCTGCGTGTACGCACCTCATGTTCATAATACCTGCGTACTTGTACGCTCTGTTTGTAAAGGGGTGGGTGCGTACTCCTGTAAAGGTCAAAAGGCGCAAGTTTTACTTCAAAAAACTTACTTGTGGTCGATTCTAGAGCATTCTAGAAGATGGTTTGACGTGGATTGAGCGCCTCCAGATGGTTCATGCATCCCAATGAAAGAGGAACTTATCCCATCAAGAGGGGAGCTATCCCATTGAAAGAGGGGCTTATCCCATTGATGGTGGACCTGATTAACTTCCTCCAAAGCATTATAAATACAGGCATTGGGCCAGAGGGAGGCGAGGTTGAAAGCTGAACATTCCTAAGGGTAGATGCTGTTGAAATTAGGACTCCCTTTTAGAGCTTGAGAGGAGAGATTCCAATCCTTTCTTAGCTTCATTTGAAAGTGGGTGAGCTGATCAAAGTAAAGGAGAACTATTGCTGGACCCTGGGAGGGACCTGCACAACACCAAGGCACTGGTTGTAATGGTTTCTTTTGTTTCCAATTAATACAATTAAGTTCATTTTTCTCAACAAGTTGTTATATATAATTTGTTTCATAAACTCCTTGGTCTTTATGATGAATATGTTTTATTATATGAGTTATTCAAGTGCTATGTAATCGTTTGCTTGTTAGTGAATGCAGGCTTCAAGGAGAAGGAGCTCATCTGGATCGAAGAGGCTTGGCTGCTACAAACAAGCGTTGGACTAGAGGTAAGCCTTAAACACCTGGTTGCTTTTATTTTAAATGCATATTTAGAGAAAGATAGTGCTTGATTGTTTTGTTTGTCACTAGAAAGCCTTAGCTTCTAGGGAGGTCGGTTTTGTCTGCAAAATTGACTCTTTCCGCATGACAAAATGGTGACTCCACTGGGGAATCCATGGATTTGATTGATTTCTCTTTTGATTGATACTTTGATTTGAGAAAATCTGATTTCTTTCTAGTTTTTGACTAATTAAATGTGAATTTGGGTGGAATAGCTTAGGGTTGAGTTAGTTTTTATTTTTCTTGATTTTGAGAGCAGTACGCACCCTCTGCGTTAAGCACAGTGCGTACCTATATGCACTTCTGCTTTGTACACAGAGCGTGGCCGCACCTGTGCAAACAGGTTGCCTGCGTACCCTGCCAAAAGTTTAGAAAATTTCAATTTTTTCCTTTTTACCTTTTAGATTTTGTTTATAGTTTGTTTATTGCTGCCCAGATCCATTGGTTACCTGTCAGAAGCTTTCATCTAAGCTTGTTTCATTAGCATCAAGGGTTTTAGTGAAGTTCATAGAAATTCTAGCCCTAGGTTTGATTTTTGTATTGGTCTTGTAGTGACTCTGGCTTTAGAAGTTGTAAAAACCTTGGATATCCCTGGTCTTTTCAGTATTCTTAGGAGTTAGACCTTTCGTAAAATCCACCTTTGTGAGAAACCTACCATTGTGTTGTCTCTTTGCGGAATTTCGAGAAGGCTTGTTTGTTAAGCTGTGAATTTCATTCTTAAGAAAAAGAACAAAAGCTTTTTATTTTTGTTTTTGACTGATTTATGATTCTGCATGAATTAGTCCTTGGTTGAATTGTAACTGAGTAGAACAACCTGGAATTATATTTTGTAGGCTTTTACCTCATTAGATTTGCTTATAGGTAAATTTCTCTTAGATTTGCTTTTAGGTAAATTTCTCTTAGATTTTCATAGATCTTAAAATTGGTTTTTTTTAAGTAGTTTTACATGCTTTGTTAAAATAGGAAAATACAAAATCTCTTTTGAGGAAAGTTTGTTTTAGTAGCGTTTGAGTCTTTGAAAAGAGAAAGGAAGTTTTCGTGAAATAATTAGTGGTCATGTGTTGTGTGCTTTGGAAAAGATAAAGAGATTGTTTCTTTGATTTTCATTTCAAAGAAAGTTGTCTTTATAAATTTTGCATTCTCCAACTCTCTTAGCTAGGGAATTCATTGAAAAGGAAAGATTGTTTTTTCATCCTAGGTGCATATTTTTAGTGGATTTGAGTCGAGTCTACACACCATCAGTTTCATCTCCGCTACCTTTTGTCCTAAAGAAAAGCCATAAAAATTAACGCTTAAAGTAAAATCAACTTAGTAACTTTTTATTTACTAGGACTCTGATACACCAACATAGATCAGGCTAGTGTCTTGGAGTAGGAGAGTAATTAACTCTCCAAGACAGTAAAACCAAACAAGTAGCTTATTTTGTGGTAGGATAAATCCAACTGTTACATTTATGCTCTAGGAAAGCTCCTCTTAAAGGAGAAGCACGAGATCGTGTCCGAATTAGTGAGGGAATCAATCCTCCTTCATTGGGAACGACGCCAGATATGCACGTACTACAAACGGTAAACCTCGGATTAACCATTGTCAAGGAGCCTGGGGTCACTTGTCGGTAAACCTTGGATTATTGTCAAGGAGCCGGCAAGGGGATTGAGCTTGCTACTCTGCCCTTGCGTGTGTATCGGATCGCAGACTGTTCCCCCAGGTATATTTGTTGCTGTTGGTGACCTTAGTGACTATTATCTTTAGGATTCTTCCTAAGGTGACGGTGGAGGGAAGATCCCACTGTACCTGGAGCAGACGTCGGCTAGACTCACTTGGATTTTCTGGGGGGTTCACTTCACTCGAGACAGTTAAAGTGGAGGAACTTGGTCCAGTCTATTCACTAAGCAGGTTGCCGGGGTAACTGTTCCACCCGCCACTTCTGTACTGAATTCTGCGATGTTGGATTTCATCACCAACTAGTGTTTTCGGTCCGGAAGGTTACTGTTTGTGTGTGGTTTGACGCCCTAGATTCTTTAGGCGTGTGATTCGAATTTGTTTGGTTCTTTAGAGACTTTAGGTGGTTTGCTTTGAGATTTTACTTTGTTTGCGTGTGCAGTAGTTAAAAGCTTTTAGCTGTGGGTGAATTACCAAGACAGTCCCGTAGACTTCGGGGCCAATCTCCTGAGGTTGTAACCGTGGCTGATTTGTTGAGGAAGTCCCGTAGACTTTGGGGCCAACCTCCTAAAGAAGTCCCGGGCCATTACGAATGTTTGAAAGTCCTCGTAACTCCTAGTGGCAGTAAAGTAGGGTCACCTGAAGAAGGAGAGTCTTCGTTGGTTGTTCATCCTGATTACCAAACTCTAGAAACAGGTTATAATCCTGAAGCTGTTTCGGTTTCCGAACTTGCTGGTAGCTTTTCATCTACTAGTGATATAGGCGAAGAACCCGAGATATCTGAACCTGTTACTCCAACATCGGGGTTAGTCTCTCCAACTTCTAGTGCTCCTGATTCACCTAGGGTAGAAAGAGTCATCACCGAAAATCTTCCTTCTGGTTTGATAGCTATTGAAGAGCTTGCTCCGGAAGAAGAAATAGGCATCCCTATCCCTGAAAATCAACCTACTATTGATCTAAGGGAGCGTGAGTCGATTTTTTACAGTCCACCTAGAAGTACTACTTGGTATCTTTCTTTAACTAATTATTTGGACAACTCAGTGTCGAGTTTTTCACCACCTCGTGTTTCTTATCCACCTAGGGGTATTTATACTCCCATAAATATGTCAGGTCAGTCGTCCATGTTTAGTCAATCGCCTGAATCTTTTTTGTACGGCGGTCCTTCTGTTCCCGCTGGGTATCAGTCACTTGCTGGTACTTTTTCGGGAGCCTCTCCTCAACCCATTGAACAAAGGGTATTCACTGGAAGCAATGGTGCAAAGCCGTTGAGCGTAGAAGACATTCTTATGATGTCAGGTTCTATTCCCGCTTCTCAACCTCAAGGTGGCCAGTTACCGCCTGGGGGGAGCCTCAATTAACGCCTGGGTGTTATAGACATTTTTGTGTCTTACAGCTATAAGCATGAAATGTCCATAAACCAAGGGATCCTAAGTCCCTAAAGATGTTGTTCCAGCTCCTAAAGAAACAAGGTCAACAAATGACAGCTTCTCCCAGAAGTTCTCCACCAGAAACTGCCCAAAACTAGTCAAATCAGGATCAATTCAGAGGCTCCACTAGCTGCCTGCGTTGCAAAGCACCCAAATACACTGGCTAGGTGCGTTGCAACACAGGTGGATGCACTACCAGGGTGCGTTGAGCGGGAAATGACAAATGGCAAGCTCGTTCAACGAGGTGGAAAGACACTGGAAGCTTCCAGAATCTTCTCCAATGACACTTGCCTCAATGAATTCGACTAGTGATGAGTAAGAGGCTCTCAACCTCCAAGTGGAAGCAAGAACTGACAGAGAGAAGCCACAAGTCAAAACATAAGCTGACTCATCCTCTCTGCTTACATCTATATATGGATCCCTCACCCAGAGATCCAGGAGGCTGGAATTTTGTACTTTGCAGAGAATTGCTGTTGGTTTGAGATTGAGATTAGTGCATTGGGTGATTTATGCTTTGTTGGAGGAGAGGAAGGGATTCCTTTGCTGGGTGGTAGATGCTGGATCGAGACTCACTTGGTTGTATCTCCTCTTGGACTTTCTTATCATATCAATAAAACTATTTGAGTTTCTCCTATATGCTTGTATATCAATGATGTTTTGTTATATTTGCATGTTTAGTTTAAATCTGATCCTAAACTAGTTATGAATGTAAATCTATGTCTTTTGTGTAGTTTCTCTCTTCTGTGATCTTGCAGGAATTTGGTGAAGCTGGACCAGTAAGGGAGCAGGCAGCGGGAAGCGAACAAAAGAGGAGAGCGATTGGATCAACAAACTAGCGAAAGACACAGGTTAGTTGCATCCTTCCTCTTCGTTTACATTTCATAAAGAAGAATATGAAAATAGTTTTCCTTGTTTGTTGCTAAGGCACTGTCACACCTTAGAGTGGGATAGGGGCATTCCGAATGGATACTTTTCCCAACAACAAATTGGCGACTCCGCTGGGGATCGTATCTAGTTAGTTTGTTTGTTTTTCTTTTGATTGTTTGTTTCATAAACACAAGAAGTAGCAATCGAAAAGCATTTGCCATTATCAAATGCAAAGTAGCTGTTACTTCAATCCTTTCACTGGGCATGTTTATGATCTGAACAGCTGATCCACAAATGCTCTAACAGCCCTTTGTGATAGATCTTAGTCCTCCTTTAAATCATCCCTCTAATTGTACCTAATTGATAGCTTTTATCCGGCCAAAAACCGTAGATTAAACTGCAAACCGTGACCCAGAACCCAGAGACAATTCTCATTTCTGCTTCAGCGCAGGCTCTGTGAAGAGGTTCTGCATTTCAACGCAGGTCCCGAGAGGGCTACCTGCACTGCAGTTCAGTTTCTCTGTGCAACAGGTGCGTTGATCAGCCTTTGCCCTGTGCAGCTGTGGTTCCTTGCTTCATTTTGCTCAGTTTTGTCTCTGATTTTTGCAGCCTGTTATCAGTGTGTGTACCTATCTGAAAACCCCTTTTCTTTGCCTCAATTCCGCCTCAGTTGTATAAAAGAAACTGTATTTGTTTTTGTGTATTTGTTACATCATTTGCAGTTTCCCATTACAAAAGTAAACTAGTCATACTGTCGCCCTTAGATCTAGACTTGCCGTAAGCGTCGTTTTGATCTTAGGAGTAAGTTTGTTTGCTGTTGACAGTTGATTACGCTTTTACTTTTGTCTTTTGGTTTGAATTTATGAATTTCTAGTGTCGAAACAAGTGTTTATTTCAAAATCATAAAGTGTCGTAATCGTCTCGTCTTTGTTGATTTCGAAAAGAAGCTTGTTTGTGTTTTCACTTGAAATCGAATTCAAATTTGTACAACAACTTTCTTTTTAGGCATCAATATTAAGAAAGTGAAAACAAATACATGCATATGTGCATTTGCATTTTGACAGCTTGTATGGCTTGATTCAGGAAAAGTGCATCTACAGTGTGCTCTATGCTCTTTGAGAAAAGATTGTGTCTTTCTTTTCCCCTTGTAGCTAGGATTTTCATTGTTGAAAAGAGATAAAAGTTTGCTTATCATCTTTAGACTGCATTTAGGAATTGTACCTACATCTCGTGGTGATCCAAAAAGGCAAACTTCTAAGAAAGATCAACCTAAAATAAATTGGATGAACTTAACAACGCTTTGTAACTTAATGCACAACATAGAGGTCTAGGCTAGAGACGTGTTCCGGAGTCGTAAAACCTGGTAACTGTTGCCTCACTCATGGTTGGGTGATTCCTCCTGAGAGACAACAAGTGCCAGTACGGATTGTGCTCCCACGTACTGTCGAGTATATATTGGGAGACCCCTATAGGTATAAAACCTTTATCCATAGGAAGCCGTGTCGGCCGCCCTACTGATCACAATGCACTGAACACAGCATTCGGGAAGATTGACCGCCCGTACCTTAAAAAGTATTCTGTGGTTTTGCGAAAAGTTTGGCACACCCTCTACCTAGAACTCCAGAGCAGTCCCTTTCATTCCTTTTCAGACTCCTTAACGGAAAAGGTCAATCTGAGCACTTGTCACTTCAGGCTCATTAAAAATCGAAGGAGACTAGAGTCATCTTCTGCTTTTTCTCGACTCTTTAAAATTGAAAAAGCAAGTTGTGTCTAAAGCGTCTAAAAATTCATTTAATTCAGAAACACACTTTCCCCTTTTGTATTTTGGTTGATCGAGTAATCCGCAATCGTGGAAGAAAGTCAATTGAAACCCCGTCGTTCGCGGAGGCTTACGAGTCAACCGTCTTTGTCTCCAGAATCGAAAACAGTACGGACAAAGCGAACTCGTTTAACTGGTTCGAAATCTCCTATTAAAGTTAGAACAAGTGTTCCAACAACATCCGAGATTCTGGTTACTCCAAACATTTCTAGAAACCCTGCCTCTACAGAAGAAGTTCAACAGCCACAGAGGGACAGTGATACTGATCCTAGTCTGAGAGCAAACACTTGTGTGACTGAACCAGTTCCATCAGTAACCGGTTCAGAGAATCTTGCTCCTCAAACATCTGTCGCTGTCGATTCAACCCCTTCTTCGGCACCAGAAATATTTTACGGACCTGACGGTCTTCCCCTTCCACCTGGATTGATTGCGATAGAGGAAATTGTAGAAGATCCGCAAGCAAGTACTCCGACACATTTTGGAGTCGGGGTCACTCTTTTTCCTTCGACATCAGAAGTTAGTCTACCACAAACGGAAGTTCCTATAGAATCGCTAGGTAATCTTTTGGATAGACTCAAAATGTCTGAACAACCGTTAACATCCAGGACTGTGTCGTCTGACACAGCGACAGCAGAACTCCCTGCCATCACTCCGACAATGTTTGCCGGCATACCATCTGTCCTGACTAGCTCACAACCGCTAGAAGGAGTCCATCCAGGGGCTATTACGACAGTATGGTCTGTTCCTGTTTGTTCCTCCGGAATAATATTCGGCAACTCTTATGTTGAGACTCGACAAATTGATCCATTTGGAGGTCAATTTGGGCAATCCAGTCCCCAATGGCAGACAATTCCCTTGAGTTCCGGATTACCACCATATGGGGGGCAGTATGCCCTTTCGTTACCCCCTCCGGGAGGATATCCATACGAGAGTTCACAACAGTATTCAGGTTATACTGGAGTTACGTCAAGTGGTTGGGTACCTATGCTACCCCAACAACCAAGGGTTGTGTATTCTATGCAACAATGTGTACCTATGTCGAACATCCCGACAACACCAGCTATTGTAACAGTGTCACAAGTTCAAACGTTACCTGTTGTATGTCAACCTCAGATTTCTCAGGTTGTAATGCAACAGCGCCTTGACCCTGTGACTCAACCGCAATCGCCAACTGGTGGGACGACACAGGTCCAAACGGGTACAATTACCCCACACCTTGGTCCAACGGTTAGTATAGCACAATAGAACATGGCTTCACAACCGTGGCTAGTGCAATACCAACAACCACAATTCCAACAAGTGTACCAAGGTTCTGAGCAGCAGATCTTTGCGAACAGTGGACAGCCGTACATTCAAAACGGTCAAAATCAACCATTTTACAATGGTCATGTCCACCAACCGTATCAGTCGTACCAGCATCAACTACATTATGCTGGTATGCAAAGGCCAACTGCTCAGGCAATTCCATCGTATCCTGGGTATGCTTCACCTAACCTGAATCAACAGTTACCATTCGTGGAAACTTTAGAGTTACCCGATTTACACCGGTTAACAAACGATCCAATTGCTTACGCCCCTTGGTGGCCAGCGATCCCTCATAAACTTCCATCAGATATTCCTAAATTTAATGGAAATCCAGGTGAAGATCCATCGAATCACGTGATGACATTTCATCTATGGTGTTCATCAAACACCCTAAACGATGATTCGATAAGGCTTCGCCTTTTCAAGGACGTTAATGGGTCCAGTGGCAAAATGGTATATTGAATTACCTAGAGCTTCATTCGACAATTTCAGTACTTTAGCCATGACTTTTTTAACCCATTTTCAATTACCGATAAGATATGACACGGGAACGGAAATCCTAACCAACTTCAAACAGACAACGGCCACTCACATATCTGATCATATACGTGAGTGGCGACGTCGTCGTAGGATGGTAAAAACATACGTTCTCGACCAGCTATTAGCTGAATGGTTTATCAAGTCGTTACTTCCTGCCATAACAGAAGATGTGGCGAAGGGGTGAGTCGTAACGGAAGAGCAAGTTATCGCTCGTGCACAATATCTAGACTTGGTCTATACTCAGTTTGGCACGCTCTACGACAAAATACCTGACTCCCCTAGACCGGAATTCTCAATTCCTCCTCCTCCTAAATCAAACAATGACTCTCACGCCGGCGATGGCGTGATTGGCACGACAAACGCGAAATCGACAAAGGCTACGTCCAAGAAAGCCCGTAAGATTTCAGATCAAAATGCAAAAGATGAAATTCTTGCTTCGGAAGTAAATGCTGTATCAACAGATAAAGGCAAAGAAACCAAACAACCAGGAAGCAAGAAGAAACAAACCAAAGGGAAGAAGAAGAAACAGGATGAGTCATCTCCTGAAAAAACTTCTTCAAACCCTCCTGGAAATAGGAAACCACCCCCCGCAGGATGTCACATATGTGATGAGGATCATTGGACCTCACAATGTCCATACAAAGCTGAGCTTAAAAGATTCTTTAAGAGTTCGCAAACCTCAACTGTGTTAACTGATCCGTTTCCAAATCCAAGAACAAATTTGGTTGAAAGTGGAAATTCTTCCCCGTCGCAAGTGCTAATGTTGTCAATTTCGAAGCAGCAAAATGATGCTTTGATTTCAACAAGGAACAAAGATTATAGGAATCCACAGTTGTCGAACGACAAAGGTAAAGATCAACCAAGTAGTTCGACAACAACTTCGACAGAAGTTGTACCACCCGTCATTCCTGAATTAACAATAAAACCGCCAAAGGGAGTAGTACACAAGTCGACATTTAATCCTCAGCAATGTCAGCTTTGGAAGTGCTACAATCGTGCCCAGCATAGCATAAATTACTTTTGTCGGCTATAGGAGCTATGGATGTTCAGGACTCGAACCTAATAATCTTTGATCTAGAAAATAGTACACCGCGTTTGCCTCATCAAATGGCTTTCCAGATCCCAGTGATAGTAAAAAACAGGCCTATTCATCGGACTGTAATTGATGAGGGAGCTTTAACGTGTATTATGTCGATACAGTGTTGGAGATCACTTGGTTCTCCTTCACTAAATCAATCCCCGACAATTCTTAAGGCCTTTGATGGCTGTGGGTTTCATCCTTTTGGCATTTTATAGGATTTGCCTATAGGGGTTGAAGGAAAAACCGTTAGTCTAGATGTGGAGGTGGTTGATGCCCCTCTAGACTACAACCTTCTCTTGGGTCGAAGTTGGACTTACGCTATGACAACGGTCGTTTCATCGGTCTTCCGAGTAATAAAATTCCCACATAATGGAAAGATCGTAACAATAGACCAGTTGGCTTACTTTTCATCTCACCCATCCTCTTCAGAGAGTATTTAGCATGTCGGTAAAACAACTATCCCATATAAGGATGTTGGCATAGGATTAGTTAAAGATGCCAGTTTACTGGGAACTTTTCCTTTTCCTCCACTCAACGCATCATCTTCATTTGCAACTATTCATATGATTACATCAGACACTATTTTTTATGATGATCCTTGGATCGTTCCTTCTGAATCTGAACTAGACTCATTTGGTAATTTTATGCCTTTGAGTCCATATGAAATTGCCTATGAATCCATGCAGTCTTTTACCAACCCGTGTTCAACCAAAATCGACCAAATGAATGTGGTCCATGAGGAATCACTTTTCACATCAACCTCAGAGTTAATAGCGTTTCCCGAAGTTGTGTCATCTGACGAGCAACTTCGTGAAGTCCTATGTGTAGACGATTTACCATGGGAGGATCTCCATCATAGATCTTCGTTTTTACCCGAGGATGATCATTTTGAAAATGATTTCTCATCAGTTTTTAGAGCTGAATATGTCAAGGAAGCTCAGAATCCCATGAAACATCCTGATTCAGAGCTGAATTTGGGAAACATCTCTCGAACTATTCCCATTGACATTTCAATTAAGCCCGGAATTGTTGAAAACATTCATATAGGTGCCTCATGTACAGATGACGAAATTCAGACATACAAGGCCCTATTTCAAGAATTCCGCGACGTGTTTGCCTAGTCCTATGAGGAAATGCCAAGAATTGATCCCGCGATTGTTGTTCATGAGATCAAGACTTACCCGGATGCTAAACCCGTCCGGCAACGTTTGCGTCAGATTCACCCACGAAAAGCTGCTGCAATTAAAGCAGAAGTTGAAAAACTGTTGAAAGCAGGTTTCATTTATCCGATCCCATTAACGGATTGGGTATCGAATATTGTTCTGGTTAACAAAAAACAGGGAACAATAAGAATATGCATCGATTATAGGGACATTAATCGAGCTTGTCCAAAGGACAACTACCCAACACCCTATATCGATCAAATCATTGATGATTGTGCCGGCAGCGAAATATTTTCCTTTATGGATGGTTTTTCCGAATACAATCAAATCAATATTCTACCTACCGATCAACCGAAAACGGCTTTCATTTGTCCATGGGGGACATTTGCTTATTGCAAATTACCTTTTGGGCTTAAGAACGCCGGAGCAACTTTTCAAAGGGCGATGTCTTATGCGTTTCATGACATCAAACACATTGTGCAACTGTATCTCGATGATTTGCCTGCTCATTCATTACACCGAGCTGATCACCTTGTCCATTTACGAGCAATCTTCATGAGGTGTAGGCATTATCGTATTTGGTTGAACCCACACAAATGTGTCTTTTGTATAGAAGTGGGACGATTGCTAGGATTTGTAGTTTCAAAAGCCGGCATTCGCGTCGATCCCTCGAAGGTAGAAGCTATCATCAAATTGCCTCCTCCTTCGAGTCTTCGCCAACTCCAAAGTTTGCAGGGGAAAGCAAAATTTTTACGACGATTCATTCCTAACTACGCCGAGGTTACAAAGGGTTTTACACGGTTGTTGAAACAGAACGCTCAATTCTCTTGGGATGAGATAGCTCAGAAATCTTTTGATGCACTCAAACACGCGTTGACCCATGCACCGTTGTTGCATCCTCCCAACTACAACCAGGATTACTTTTTGTACCTCACCGCCGCTCATTCCACCATTGGGATGGTCTTAGTCTAGGAAGATGAATTCGGAACGGAACATGTGATATATTACCTTAGTCGAACGTTAAATCCTACTGAGCTAAAATACTCACATGTGGAGAAATTGGCATTGGCAGCCGTTCAAGCTGTCCAACGTTTTCATCACTACATTTTACTTTGTAAAACTACAGCCATTTCGGATTGCAACCCTATGATCTACATTTTGACTAAACAATTGCTAGGGGGCAAGTACTCTAAATGGATTGTTATCCCGCAGGAGTTCGACTTGGAGTTTGAGAAATCTAAGTCTAAGAAATCTTTAGTTTTTGCAGAGTTAATGTGTGACTTCCCGCGTGCTGACACGGAAACTGTGGCAGAGGATCCCATTGCGGATGAATCTTTGTTTCTAATCAGCACTTTAGATCCGTGGTATGGGGATATCATCGTCTATCTCCAGACCCAATCCTTTCAGCCCGAAGTTTCAAAGTCGGAACGTCGGAAAACTCGATTTCAGTCCCAACAATACAAAATTATTAGAGATACTCTTTATCGCCGTGGGGCGGACTCTATCTTTCGACGTTGTTTAATTCACGAAGAGGCTGAAAGGGTTTTAAATGACTGTCACTCTGGAGCATGTGGCGGTCATATGTCTGGGTATGCCACAGCCCAAAATATATTACGCGCTGGCTACTTCTGGCCGTCCTTGTTTAAAGATTGTATTACTGCGGTCCGAAAATGCCACAACTGTCAAGTGTTTGATCGAAAGATGCACGCTCCACCTGCTCCTCTCCACCCTATAATTGTCGTTGGTCCTTTTGCCAAATGGGGTATCGATTTTATTACATCTAACCCTCACTCGGCCGGGGGGCATGCGTATATCATCCTTGCGGTAGATTATTTTACTAAGTGGGCCGAGGCGATGCCTACATTCGAGGCAAATGGCAAGACAGCTGCAATTTTCATATTCAATCATATAATTGCTAGGTTTGGTGTCCCACAAGCGATAATCACTGACCATGGGTGCCATTTTCGAAACGTTATGATGACAGAACTTACAGGCCAGCTTGGTTTGCGTCACGATAGTTCAACTCCTTATTATCCACAAGCAAATGGTCTGGTTGAGTCCATCAACAAAGTTTTAGTTATCATGATCC
The DNA here is from genome assembly GCA_031772625.1 of Pinus tabuliformis. NCBI lineage: Eukaryota > Viridiplantae > Streptophyta > Pinopsida > Pinales > Pinaceae > Pinus > Pinus tabuliformis. The sequence continues at coordinate 52,487,332 of CM062819.1, forward strand.
GACGAATCATTAGTATTCATCGGTCGAATTGGCACAACATGTTATTTTTAGCGCTTTTGGCGTACCGAACCTTAGTGAAAACATCAACAGGGTTCACTCCTTTCCAACTAGTTTATGGTTTGGAAGTTGTGCCACCCATTGAATGCGAAATCCCGTCACTGCAAATGGCCATCGAGTGACTTCCAGCTACTTCCAAAGAGGAGAAGCATTTATTATACTTAGCTTAATTAGATGAGAATCGACGTGATGCTGCATTGGCGATCGAGACTCACACAAAACGTATGAAAGCTCAGTATGATCGAAATGTGACCCCTCGAAATTTTTCGGAAGGAGACCTAGTGTTATTATATGATCAAGCTAATGATAAATTAGGTGCTGGAAAATTCGTTCCTATGTGGCATGGGCCCTATATTGTCAAGCGAAAGCTAGCAAAAGGGGCCTATGAGCTGGTAGACTCTGACGGGGACTCTTTGGGTAAACCCAGAAATGGACTTTACCTAAAGAGGTATTATGCTTAAAAGATGGGTATGGAGATTTTTACTTAGGTTAGTTTTTCTTTCTAGCTGGTGTGTTTGTTAGTTTAGGCAGCGTGCTTAGCTTAGAAAGTGTGTTTTCATCGTTATTCTAGCTTCTCTTGGTTTTACTCTTGATGATGCAGATGTCGATGCCTCTCCAAACATACATTGGTTTCGCTGATGGTGCTTGTTGTAGTACACGGAATATCTCTTCCGCAGCTTGGGTTATCTATTCACCCTTTGACAAGTTAGTTTCTATGCATGGGGTAAGCCTCGGTCAAACAACAAACAACATTGCCAAATATAGTGCAGTGATTGAGTTATTGTCTGAATCTATTTCATTTGGGATTCAGAGTTTGATAGTGAGGTTAGATTCTAAACTCATTGTATTACAACTTAATAGAGTATATGCCATTAGAAATCCAGTGTTATTAAGGTTATTTTTGAGAGTGCGTCTCTTGGAACGTGAGTTTGATTACATTGAATATCAACATATTCCAAGGTCTTTAAATACATCAACAGATGCAATTGCTTCTCGAATGTTAAATAGACATTTGCAATAATCATTCATGTAAATTTAAAACCATTCCAAAACATGATTTACAAGATAAGCCGGTAATAATGATATATATAGATAGGAGTGTGTCAAAAAATACATCGTCTTCGATCATAGGTTGAAAAACACCTTATGATTGGAAAAAATGATAAGTACAAAAAACCAAAATGTCACATGTGTTTACAAAAACGACCATCCAATCACTGGTGATGATCTCTATATGACACCACTGCACGGGCCACCCTACACAAGAACCTCCTAAAAGGTCCTGGGACCCCGACTACATAGCGCTGAAGCCTGATAGGAATATCATCTATGGTAGTCTCCGGTATATCTGCTGTAAGACACTCTAGGTCACTTTCCAACTCAGCTAAAGTCTCTGTGGCCTCGTCATGTGGAGCCGGTGCCGCTGCAACTGGTAGTCTCCTCTCGAAAGGCCGGAGTTTGGATGGACGACGTGGGCCTACATCTGCATTTTGAAAATTATTACTATCAGTTTTGAGACGATATAAAACAAACAAAAAAAATAGATAGTTTAAAAACTTGTGGAAAATGAAGTTACCTGTATCATCCCATTGTTCTCCCGGTGGAAGAACCATGTCTGGATCTCCACGAAAATCAACTCCGGCATAAGGAAAATCCTGTATAGAAAAGACCTGGTCCTCTAACCAGTGAAAGTACTCTGGAGTAAATCGGACAACCTCTGTTCCCTCATCAGGATGACGGGCCATAACCGCAACCCATCGCATCAATTTGGGCTCTCGAGGAAGCCCAACACCAACAGTGAGCTGTTGTGGGATCAGCATCGAAACCCTCTCTAAGCCAAAACTCACAACTAAAGACCCATAACCAAAAGTCTTTAGCTGTCCGTTTTTGGCTCTAGTCAGTTGGCCTTTTATATTGGCCAAAACAACATCACACCAGTTGAAAATGGTACCTCGATAGCAATCAATTGCCATCCGCATCTGGGATCCAATGGCAATGTGTAAAGCAGTAGCCCCGCAAAGTCTGGTAACTATAAAGGCAATCACCATAAGTTCAAGGCGGGATATAGTTTTGATCTCTATCCCCTTCTCCTGAGTCTGAGTGTTACACCACTCTAGTCGGAGACCAGTGATGGACTGGCCACCCAGCCTAGTCCCGAACAGAGTCAAGTGTTCGCCTCTCTTGGGCAAACCAGTGAGAAAGTAGATATCTGCGGGCTCCATCTCGAGCTAGTGCCCTCCAATATAAAAACACTGGTCCTGAACGTTCCATCTTTCTACCAGCCACTCTAGAAATCTCACTTGGGCCCTCATGCCAGGTATGGCCCAGTATTAATAAAGGCCGCATGCCTTCAAAGCATCAATTGACGGTTGATGATTAATGGCGGCCAAATCAACATATTCGTGCTCTCTCTCACGTCAATCAAGCATGGTGAACAATCTACACACCAGAAAACATCCATTAGATTCCATGAAATCAAAAAATTTTGGTCCAATTTGGAGAATTTGGGGTTTGAAAACTCGTTTCGCGGGGTACGCACCCCGCCTTTAGGAACAGAGCGTGGGTACGCAGGTTCCCTTAAGGCAAGGTGCGTACGCCCGACATTTTCCCAACTGAGAAAATGTCGGGGTACGCGGGTCCCTAGTGTGGCACTTGCGTACCCCGAGAGGTGGTTCTTGAAACCCCAAAGCCTCCAAAAAATGAAATCTAGGGCCTAAAAAAGAATTCTAAACGGATGAAAATGAAGAGGAGGATGTTGTAGAATACCTGAAAGAGACGGCGTTCGATTTCGATGGTCGGATTCTCTGCAATGTCCACGGGAAGTTTCTTGCCAAAAGCCCTTTTTCTCTCCTCAACAGTAAAATGGTAAGAATGAATTGGTAAAAGCCCTTTTTATAGGTTTTTTGGGTAAATAAATGGTAAATTTGTTTATTTTTCACCATGAAAAGGTATTTTTCAAAGTATTTTTATCTATCTTCAACAGGTATGAGTAATGTGTTGGTTTTTATGCAGGATAAAGGATTTTCAGGGAAAATTGTAATTTTTTACAAACAAAAACATCAGAGTCATCTTTAAGCCCTTTTTTGACTCCTAAAACATGAAAAGATTGCCAAGCGTTTCTTTTACACTCGTTAAAACGGAATTAAAAGACGATCCTCTTACAGCCCTTTTCTGACCATAAAAACATGAAAAGATTGTCGGATTTTTGTCGTTTCAAATTCGATATTGGAAATAAAACGACGTGTCTTTGATCGCTTTTTAATTTTTAGATCAGAGACACTAATCATGAAAGTACTCCTTGGTCGTAAAGATCAAGCGGTTCTCTTAAGTATTATTTTATACTTTTTCGGGTTTGGGAGACACAAATTTACGAAAAAGGTCAACCCTGGAGTCTTCTTAAGTTTTTCAGACTCTCTAAAATTGAAAAACGCCGAGTTTCTCCTATACTGGACTCGTTAAAATTTCACAGTAAAGGACCTGTTCGATTACAAACAGGAACAGACCACTCCTTCTTAGGGTTCGAATTTAAACTAAGTTGGACTCATCCGAAGGATGAGCTTATAATCAAGCAAATGTTATCCTCCTCAAGCTTGTAAAAAATAAAGAGGTACTTGCCAGAAATGGTGGGGAAAAAGAGAGAAAAATGAGCCTATTTGTTATCCTTTGTCTCAGAAAAACCTTATCACCACTCTTGAACACGACACTTTTCTTTCACCTGGGTTGGGAAATCCTTTGCCTAACAGTTGATCAAACCACATTGAAAGTCTTCAGCCGGTTTCCGGGTATTAACTTTGGGTCAATTGTCACCAAGCCATCTGTTGTGTCATTATGTGTTCAAGAGGTCACTGCAAATAAACATTCATCTGCAAAATATCTGTCATCCATCTTGACCATCCCTGAGTCAGTCCTTACAGCTACATTTCTTCAACTTGATATGTGATTTCGTGTTGTAGGCTTGCCTACGACAGATCGCTTTCTATCGACATCAGCACATTATCTAGAAAGATGATCTAGGAATCATCAGTACCTTGAGATCTGCATGCATCAATGGCAGGTTTCTCGCCTTTGACGACAGTTTACATCATTGACTTTCGATCGAAGGATTCCGTGACATGTTCGACATGAACACATTCATTCACATCTCATGGATTGTACTGGGTACTTTGAGAACCATTGACATCACTGGTGGTCTCTCTCACACTTGTTAACAGTTTACATCATTGACTGGTAATCAAGTGGTTTCTACCATGTTCGACATCAACTCATTTATTCGCATGGATAGAATCGTACTATTTCGGGAAGTAGAAATGAAGACCCTGGATCTAGTTTCCGCCATCCAGGCTGCGAGGAGTTTTGTATTCATTATATAGTAGACTAATTATAAACAGATGGCTGTGTCCATACTGTGTCTACATGAGTCTATGATTATGATGTACTGCGAAATCATTCCTATATCAGAGCAGTAGTTAGTTTGTTAGTTAAAGTTTTTGATCTGAGTATGGGAATGCCTACCTCAGCGATGATATGATCTCATATATGTATTTCCTTGTTGAATATTTGCAGGTTCCAACTGGGCTCTCCACAAGATAAAGTGCTTCACCCTTCCTAGATGATATAAAACCCTAATCTACTACAGGCTTTGCACTTTAGGGGACAATATGTTACCCTAAAATTTGTCACCATGACTATTTACAATCAGTATGGCTCCATCAATAACCATACTGTCCTCCTTGGCAAGTCTTATACCTCTGCTCTTCATGTCAAACTCCAAGAAATAGAGAAAGCCTTTAAAAGTCAATATAACTCTGGTTACGTAGTTTCTCTTACCCTTACCTGCGTGTACGCACCTCATGTTCATAATACCTGCGTACTTGTATGCTCTGTCTGTAAAGGGGTGGGTGCGTACTCCTGTAAAGGTCAAAAGGCGCAAGTTTTACTTCAAAAAACTTACTTGTGGTCGATTCTAGAGCATTCTAGAAGATGGTTTGACGTGGATTGAGCGCCTCTAGATGGTTCATGCATCCCAATGAAAGAGGAACTTATCCCATCAAGAGGGGAGCTATCCCATTGAAAGAGGGGCTTATCCCATTGATGGTGGACCTGATTAACTTCCTCCAAAGCATTATAAATACAGGCATTGGGCTAGAGGGAGGGGAGGTTGAAAGCTGAACATTCCTAAGGGTAGATGCTGCTGAAATTAGGACTCCCTTTTAGAGCTTGAGAGGAGAGATTCCAATCCTTTCTTAGCTTCATTTGGAAGTGGGTGAGCTGATCAAAGTAAAGGAGAACTCTTGCTGGACCCTGGGAGGGACCTGCACAACACCAAGGCACTGGTTGTAATGGTTTCTTTTGTTTCCAATTAATACAATTAAGTTCATTTTTCTCAACAAGTTGTTATATATAATTTGTTTCATAAACTCCTTGGTCTTTAAGATGAATATGTTTTATTATATGAGTTAATCAGGTTCTATGTAATCGTTTGCTTGTTAGTGAATGCAGGCTTCAAGGAGAAGGAGCTCATCTGGATCGAAGAGGCTTGGCTGCTACAAACAAGTGTTGGACTAGAGGTAAGCCTTAAACACCTGGTTGCTTTTATTTTAAATGCATATTTAGGGAAAGATAGTGCTTGATTGTTTTGTTTGTCACTAGAAAGCCTTAGCTTCTAGGGAGGTCAGTTTTGTCCGCAAAATTGACTCTTTCCGCATGACAGGTTGTCCACCCTTGTTTTGTGAAGTCTCATGTCGGCTGTAAAGCTCAACCATGGGATTTTATAAAAATGGAGTCTAAGGGAGTAAGGTAATGGTAAGAAGGCTTTTGGGAGAAGAAGTTCTAAGTGTTCTTGAGTCTTAGCATACGTAGAGGTTCTGCAACTGAGTGCGCAGAGGCCTAGGGTGGAAGTCTGCAGTTGAGTGCGCAGAGGCCTAGGGTGGAAGTTTGCAACTGAGTGTGCGGACCCCTATAGTTGTGTGCACAGGGCGAATAGAGTCTGTACTGAACTTGAGATATCAATAAACAGAATTACTCTAAAATCAAAGTGTATTTTGTTCCTATTTAATGCATCTGATTATATTATGTTACAATCTGGGTTTACATTATAATTCTTATTTGATGTGCGAATGTATCTGATTATATATGTTAAAAGAACACAAGAAAGAATAAAGGATTACGCGAAGGTAACTGTAAGTGCATGGTAGATTAGGTAAGCCTTAAGATAACTTGGGAACTTATACAGTAACCCAGTCATAGAGGCATATAAGTTCTTGGACCTCAGGTAAGGGCTGCGCGAAGATCAGTCCAGTACCTTTGCAGAGGTACTGAAGGACAAAAGAGAAGGGGCATCGATAAGCCCTAAAGGCTTATCGATCTACACAAAGGCAGGAACAGGAAGTATAGACCAACATCATGACCATCTCATGGTGTGGAAACTTGGTTCCTGCTCCCCCCATACTGCTTCGTGTGAGACTTTGGTCCGCACTCCACAGGCTGATGCCGAAAGGGCCAGTAGTGTAGGGATTTGCTTGGCTGACTAACGTTGAACCTGGCTCAGGGCACATCAAACCAACAAATGGTTCTGTTGCCAAGATCAAGATCTGCATGAAAGATGTGTGATGTCGTATCATTGGAATCCAACTAAGAAAGAATTTAAAACTTGGTTGGATAGAAATATACATGAATTCACAGTGCAAGAAAAAAAGAACCCAGGATTGACGAAAGAACAGTGGTTGGACAGATACTTGTTGATATGAAAATCACCCTATGAGTGATCTGAGTTGAAGAATTATTGAATGAAGGTATTACAGATTCATGTGCTGGTGTGTGTCTATGTTATTTTAGGCAACGGATCAATCAGATTGCAAAATACATAGACACTTGGAAAGTGGAAAACAACAGAGAAACACAGTAAGCAAATACAAGAACACAATAATTAATAAGGAGTTCACCCTATCCTCTAGGGCTATGTATCCAATCTAGCTTTCTATGGTGGCCTTATTTTATTGTGTATTTAAAGCAAAGAATTACAATGAGGAGCTCAATTTGAGTCTCCTGAAACAGAATCACTTGGCAGGGTGGTTCTTGGATCCCCAAAACCACTAGAGTGCACAGACTCTTTTCCTGTCTGAGTCTTGACCTCTCTATTCTTTAACAGAAAGAGCCCAATATGGTGCTTGATTCTCAACAAATCCTCTTAGGGATTGCTTGATATTGCCTTATGCTGCAAGTCAGCTCGGCTCTCTGTCTGTTTGCTCTTTTTTTCACTGTCTCTTCCTTTCTCTATGTTTGTCTTCTTCTCTCTGGTTCTTCCTTTCGGTGTTCTCTCTCAGTGTCTCTTTTTTTTTTTCTCTATCTCTGTTCATGGCTTTAAAGCCAGCTGATCTCATGACCATTCGCTTCCTCTTCTTCCTCCGTCAGGTTACCTACTGCTGCTCGCTTGGAGTTCCCCATCTTGGCGTCATCATCAACGGCTCACAGGGAGTGGCCACTTGTCCCCTTGTGAACTGCGCCAGATTTTCCTCGTTGATTTGGTTTTCCCGTTACATTGTGGAATGAGTCACCAACCAACTCGGCGATCAAATCGGACATCAAAATTCTTTCTGGTGGGGCTAAATCCCCTGTTAAATCCATCTCTTTCATCAGGCGAGTTCTCAATCATTAGATCTAGAGCCCCGAAATCCGACGTCATTCGCTCATTTCGCGCGGTTGACTTGCTCAACCGTTAGCGTGCGATGAGCGGCAGTTTTCTCTCTCCTCCGCCTGCCACGTGTCAGGCGAAGAGTGGAATCGCTCATTTTTCTCCAAATCTACTTACCACCCAAGGGTTCCCTTGATAAATACTGCCAGTTTTGGAGCGTGGTCCCGCCTTTAGCCTTTAGCGATTTTCCCCACGGTTTTCCCGGCTTCCATGTGACTGAGCACTCAAGGCCTCTCCTTCTTAAGGGGTTTTTCCCAGCGATGCCGCTAATCACGCATCAGAAACTGCCTCCTTTTCGTGATCCAGGCTTCCCAAGTGCTAGTTTTGCCTCCTGCACGGTCTCCATGGGCCTCGGTCAGCGCGCTCTGACCAACGTCCTCATCGTTCCTCACTGTCTACCAACTGCCACTATTCAGAGGTCTTCCTGATCATTCTGTGCTCTTGAATTCGAAGTTTATCCCGATCTGATACAGTCATGGTGCTTTGATTATCTTCATGGATCTAATTCAGATCACGGCCTTCCCGCTGAAAAGCTTTTGGACCACCAAAAGTTGGTTTTCAAGCATCGACTAAGTGAGGATACAATTGTATCACTTGTCCTATCTCTATCCACTTTCTACTGCTCAGCTTTGAACCTTTGAGCCCAATTCTGAGGTACTCAACATCTCCCCTGCACGTTGTCCTCACCTTCCTATCTAGCACTTTGTCTTCCTGCACTTCATTAAGATATTCAGGTAGCAGGTCATCAATAGAAGGCAACTAACTCTACTCTTTGGGATCCTCAATTAGAGAATGTTTAAACAATCTCAAGCAATCTGCATTTACAACTAAGTAGATCTGCATGTAAGCTGGTAGATCAAGGTGAAAAGAATTTTCACCAATCTTCTCAAGTATTTTAAAGGGTCCATACCTGATAGGCTTTAGCTTTTTACCTTCACCTTGCATCATGTCCTTGCTGATATATAGCTAGACCTGGTCACCAACTTGGAAACTATGCTCCCTTCGATGCTTGTCATGCCTAGCCTTGTATTTGGCTTGGCTCTTTTCCAGCTGTTCCTGTACTGCATGGTGGATCTCCTATATTTGTTTAATGAACCTAGTCGCCTTGTCCACATCACTGTGTCCATCAACTGTGGTATCTTTACCAAAGACAAAGTCCAAAGGAGACCTTGGTGTGAAACCAAAACAGGTCTCAAAAGGAGATCTCTGTGTAGAAGAATGGTTTGCTCTATTGTAAGCATGTTGCACATAACACAAATGTTCATCCCAAAGCTTAGGATGTTTGCTACAATATCCTCTGAGTAATTGGATCACTTTCCTGTTAACTACTTTTGTCTGGCCATCAGTTTGTGGATGAAAAGTTGTGCTTTTTTTCAGTTTGGTGTCCATCAGTTCCCACAGCTTTGACCAAAACTTCCCCACAAATCAGGTGTCTCGATCAGATATAATGGAAGTGGGTAATCCAAAATGAACCCATACATGTTCAAAGAACAGTTTTGTAGTTTGTTCAGCTGTAATCTGTTTATTACAAGGCATCAAAATACACATTTTGTTGAACCTATCCACAACAACATACAGATAATCATGACCTTTCCTAGATTTCGGTATTCCTCTGACAAAATCCATGGAAACAATTTCCCAAGGGTGAGAAGGTACTGGTAATCGAGTGTACAATCCTAGTTTTCTATTGCTGGGCTTGCTTTTAATACACATAGTACACCCTCTTACATATCTAGAAACAGTCTCATTCATTCTTGGACAAAAACAAAATCTTTGTAGTTGTGCAACTGTTTTACTTACCCCAAAGTGACCTGATATCAAAGAAGTGTGTGCTTCTCTAATTATCATTACTCTCTCAGTTTGTGGAATGCAGAGTTTCCCACAATGATATAAGAGTCGGTCCTTCACATGATAATCCAATTCTCCTACTCGTTTGCCTTGACTTAAAGTTTCATATACATCTTTAAAGTCTATATCTTGAGCATATTGTTCAATGTAGCTTTCATGTAGCACAGAATTATGCTTAAGTATAGTAGATGCATTTATAATGGGTCTAGATGACATATCTACAACTTTATTATGTATTACCTTTTTATATTTGATGACTAAATGAAACTGTTGTAGAAAACCCATCCATCTGTAGTGTCTTGATTGCTGCAACTTAGTTTGGGAGTGTAGATATTGAAGTGGTTGATGATCAATATGTATTACTGTCTCTTTTCCCATTAAGTAATGTTTCCACTTTTTCACACTCTGAACCAATACCTACAATTCTTTATCATATGTAGGATAGTTAACTACTGCCAGATTAAAAGTCTCAGAATGATAACATATGGGTTTACCATGCTGTGTCAACACCGTTCCCATGGCATAGTCACTGGCATCCGTTTGGATCTCAAATGGTCTTTGAAGATCAGGCATTGCTACTACAGGTGTTGTACTAATCTTTTCTTTCACGGTTTCAAAGGCTTTCTAATGTTTGCCTCCCCACTGAAACACCTTGTTCAATCCTGATAAAGCATGTAAGGGGGTTGCAATTGAGGAAAGTTAGAAATGAACTTCCTCCAATAGTATGTTTCCCCTAAGAAGCTTCTCACTTTTGTAGTAGACTTGGGTTTAGGCCAACTTAAAATGACTGCCACCTTAGAGGGATCTATTTTCAATTCACCACCCCCTACTATATGACCCAAATAATTTAGAGATGTTTTATCAAATTCACATTTTGAGAGTTTAACATGAAGTTTTTCTCTTTTCAAAACATCTAATGTCTACTTAACATGCTTTAAGTGTTCTTCCCATGTTTTACTAAAAATCATAATGTCATCCAGATACACAATAACAAAATCATCAAGAATAGGTATAATTACGTCATTCATTAATCTCATGAAAGTAGCAGGAGCATTAGTTAAGCCAAAATGCATAACCAGCAACTCATACAATCCATTCTTTGTTTTGAAAGCAGTCTTCCATGCATCTTGTTCTGCAACTCTGACCTGATGATATCCACTGTGCAAGTCTAGCTTGGTCAAATAAACAACTTCTTTCAATTGATCTAAAAGATCATCTATGCGAGGAAGGGGACAACGATTTTTTATTGTTATCTTATTCAGTTCTCAGTAGTCAATGCACATTCTCCACGAGCCATCTTTCTTTCTCACCAAAACGATTGGTGACCCACATGGTGATGTTCTAGGCCTGATGAACCCCTTCTCGAACAAATCCTACACCTGCTTCTTGATTTTAGCTTTCTCTAAAGCAGACAACTTGTACATTCCAATTTTAGTCAAAGGAGCATCTTGCTGCAAAATAATATCATGTACTATTTCCTTTTTGGGTGGCAGACCTTTAGGTTCTTGAAACAAGATATCATGCTTTGAAACAACCTTTTCTAGATCAGCTTGTTGTTTAGCATTACATCCCTCAAATACATTGGTTTTTCAGGTTTCTTTTCCTTTACAACCATCAGTAAGAATTTTTTGCATGAATTTATCATTCTTTTCATATGCCCTGACTTTATGAGAGTGTAATTATTCTTGAGCTTATGAGCTCTTACAAAGTATTCAATTCCATCTTTAACAAGCAGATACTTGTTCTCAGCTCTATATAAAATAAAGGACTTCCTAAAACAATTCCACATATATCTAAAGGAATTATGTCTAACTCAACCTTATCTACAAATGCTGACCCAAAAGAAAACTTGAGTTTGCACTGTCTAGTCACTTGTAGTTGTGCTTTATCATTCAACCATCCCAATGGGTATGGTTTTTTGTGAGGTGTAGTTGCTAATCCCAATTTCTTTACAATTGCTTCAAAAATTAAATTTACTTGTGAGCCACTATCAAACAAAGTATTAATCTTTTGATGTTTGGAATAACCCAAATATGGAAAAGCCCATGTCTTTTTCTCTCATTTTCTTCATCAGTAATAGATTGTGCAGAATTACTAGTAGATGCTTTAGAATTCTTACCTTTTATACCTGTGGCTACAATGGTTGTTTCATCTCCTGAGTCTGACCCCAAATCTTTCTAAATAGCTGCAACAGTCTTCTTCTTCTTGCCCTCAAACTTCTTAGGTCTCAGCTTTGGATGCAGAATCCAACGATGCTCATCATCATGCCCAACCTTTTTACAGTGAGTGCATGAAGCTTTGCTTTTCTATGCAGTGTTAGCCTTCCTTGCTTTCCACTTCTGCTTTCTTTTCTCCTTGCTCTTTCTTGTAGTGGGTTGGGATGGTCCCCCATCTTTTGGATTTCCATTCTTTCCTCTAGCTTCTAGATGAGTAGCTTGTACAGATACCTCATCTATACTAGTGGGATTAAACATGAGGATGGTATGCCTCATGTAGCTGTGTAGACCACCAATGTACTTCAACAAAGTCTCTGGTGAGTCTAATGAGATTCCTAGGATCAATGCTCTCTTTCTAAATTCTTGAGTGTACCCTTGCACACTTTTCCCTTTTAACTATCGAAGATTTTTCCAACTCATCATGGATTGTTGCATGTAGGCCAATGGATAGAACTGCTTTTTTATTGCAGAAACAAATTCACTCCAGACAGAGATAGTCTTACCATGTATTTTCATGTCAGCTTGGGTTCTGCCTTCCCACCAAACCAAGGCAGCGCCTCCAAGGCATAGGCTTGCCAGCTGAATCTTGCTCTTTTCTGAGTTGATGTTCTGTACTCTGCAATACACATCAATTTGTCTAATCCAATTGTCCAACTTTTCTGCATTTAACTCTCCATCATATATAAGCAAATCAAATTTAACATCTAGCTTGATGAAAGATGCTTTCTTATTATGTATAGGGCTATTAGGAGGTGTGAGAAAGCTTTCCTCCTTCCCTTTTCCTTTTGAGTGGTCATGGAAGTGTGATTCATCTTCTCTTTTGTCTTGTTTAGAGCTTGATGAATCTTCATCCTTGTGTTTTCTAAAGTCCTTATACATTTCTTCTACCATGGACTTTATGGCTAGGAAACTTTCTATGAATTGAGGGTCTGGCCCCACAGAACCTTCCTCTGACATTGTCTTGTGAGGATAGACTCTCCCAATTTCAGGATTAGTTTTGACCAACTCTCCTTCTCCTAATTTGAGCTTTGATCTAGTGAGCATTCAACAGCTAAACCAACACAAGCTTGTCTAACCTTACAGCCTAGAGCTCTGATACCACTTGATCTAAAAATCACCCTATGAGTGATCTCAGTTGAAGAATTATTGAATGAAGGTATTACAGACTCATGTGCTGGTGTGTGTCTATGTTATTTTAGGCAATGGATCGATCAGATTGCAAAATACACAAACACTTGGAAAGTGGAGAACAGCAGAGAAACATAGTAAGCAAATACAAGAACACAACAATTAATAATGAGTTCACCCTATCCTCCAGGGCTACATCTCTGGTCTAGATTTCAGTGGTGGCCTTCTTTTATTGTGTCTTTAAAGCAGAGAATTACAATGAGGAGCTCAATTTGAGTCTCCTAAAACAGAATCACTTGGCAGGGTGGTTCTTGGATCCCCCAAACCATTAGAGTGCATAGACTCTTTTCCTATCCAAGTCTTGACCTCTCTAGTCTTTAAAGGAGGCGCCCAATATGGTGCTTGATTCCCAATAGATCCTCTTAGGGATTGCTCGATGCTGCCTTATGTTGTAGGTCAGCTCAGCTCTCTGTCTTTCTGCACTTTGTTTCACTGTCTCTTCCTTTCTCTGTCTTTTCTTCTTCTCTCCGGTTCTTCCTTTTGGTGTTCTCTCTCGGTGTCTCTTTTTTTTCTCTGTCTTTTCTTCTTCTCTCCGGTTCTTCCTTTTGGTGTTCTCTCTCGGTGTCTCTTTTTTTTCTCTGTCTCTATTCATGGCTTTAAAGCCAGTCGATCTCATGACCATTCACTTCCTCGTCTTCCTCCATCAAGTCGCCTGTTGTTGCTCACTTAGAGTTCCCTGTCTTGGCGTCATCATCAATGGCTCATAGGGAGTGGCCACTTGTCCTCTTACAAACTGCGCCAGATTTTCCTCGTCAGTTCAGTTCTTCCATTACATTGTGGAATGAGTCATCCACCAAATCAGCAGTGAAATCGGACGTCAAATTTCTTTCTGTTGGGGCTAAATGCCCTGTCAAATCTAGTTCTTTCATCAGGTGCATTCTCAACCGTTAGATCTGGAGCCCCTAGATCCGACGTCATTCGCTCATTTCACGCGGTTGACTTGCTCGACCGTTAGCATGCGATGAGTGGCGGTTTTCTCTCTCCTCCACCTACCACGCATCGGGCGCAAAGTGGAATCACTCGTTTTTCTCCAAATCCGCCTACCGCCCAAGGGTACCCCCGATAAATACTGTCGGTTTTGGAGCGCGAGTCCTGACTTTAGCCTTTAGCACTTTTCCCCACGGTTTTCTTGGCTTCCATGTGACCGAGCACTGCGGGCCTCTCCTTCTCGAGGGGTTTTGCCCAGCGATGCCGCCAATCGCGCATCAGAAACTGCCTCCTTTTCCTGATCTGGGCTTCCTAGGTGCTAGTTTTGCCTCCTGCATGGTCTCCATGGGCCTCAGTTAGCACGCTTTAACCGAGGTCCTTGTCATTCCTCGTTGGCTGTTAACTGCCACTGTTCAGAGGTCTTCCTAATCGCTTTGTGATCTTGAATTTGAAGTTTGTCCCAATCTGATACAGTCATGGTGCTTTGATTATCTTCATGGATCCAATTCGAATCACGGCCTTCCCACTGAAAAAGCTTTTGGACGACCAAAAGTTGGTTTTCAAGCATCAATTAAGTGAGGATACAATTGTCTCACTTGTCCTATCTCTATCCACTTTGCACTGCTCGGCTTTGAACCTTTGAGCCCAATTCTGAGGTACTCAACATCTCCCCTACACGTCATCCTCACCTTCCCATCCAGCACTTTGTCTTCCTACAATTCATTAAGATATTCAGGTAGCAGGTCATCAATAAAAGGCAACCGACTCTGCTCTTCAGGATCCTCAATTAGAGAATGTTTAAACAATCTCAAGCAATCTGCATTTATGACTGAGTTGATGTGCATGTAAGCTGGTAGATCAAGGCGAAAAGCATTTTCACCAATCTTCTCAAGTATTTTGAAGGGTCCATACCTGATAGGCTTCAGCTTTTTACCTTCACCTTGCATCCTGTCCTTGCTGATATACACCCAGACTTGGTCACCAACTTGGAAACTATGCTCCCTTTGATGCTTGTCATGCCTAGCCTTGTATTTGGCTTGGCTCTTTTCCAGTTATTCCTGTACTTCTTGCTGGATCTCCTGGATTTGTTTAATGAACCTAGTTGCCTTGTCCACATCACTGTGTCCATCAATTGTGGTATCTTTACCAAAGACAAAGTCCAAAGGAGACCTTGTTGTGAAACCAAAACAAGTCTCAAAAGGAGATCTCTATGTAGAAGAATGTTTTTCTCTGTTGTAAGCATGCTGCACATAACACAAATGTTCATCCTAGAGCTTAGTATGTTTGCTGCAATATCCTCTGAGTAACTGGATCACTGTCCTGTTAACGACTTCTGTCTGGCCATCAGTTTGTGGATGAAAAGCTGTGATTTTCTTCAATTTGGTGTCCATCAGTTCCCACAGACTTGACCAAAACCTCCCTACAAATCGAGTGTCTCGATTAGATACAATGGAAGTGGGTAATCCAAATGAACCCATACATGTTCTAAGAACAGTTTTGCAATTTGTTCAGCTGTAATCTATTTATTACAAGGCATCAAAATACACATTTTGTTGAACCTATCCACAACAACATACAGATAATCATGACCTTTCTAGATTTAGGTATTCCTCCGACAAAATCCATGGAAACAATTTCCCAAGGGTGAGAAGGTACTGGTAATGGAGTGTACAATCCTAGTTTTCTATTGCTGGGCTTGCTTTTAATACACATAGTACACCCTCTTACATATCTAGAAACAGTCTCATTCATTCTTGGACAAAAACAAAATCTTTGTAGTTGTGCAACTATTTTACTTACCCCAAAGTGACCTGATATCAGAGAAGTGTGTGTTTCTCTAATTATCTTTACTCTCTCAGTTTGTGGAATGCAGAGTTTCCCACAATGATATAAGAGTCGGTCCTTCACATGATAATCCAATTCTCCTACTCATTTGCCTTGACTCAAAGTTGCATATACATCTTTAAAGTCTATATCTTGAGCATATTGTTCAATGTAGCTTTCATGTAGCACATAATTATGCTTAAGTATAGTAGATGCATTTAGAATGGGTCTAGATGACATATCCGCAACTTTATTATGTATGCCCTTTTTATATCTGATGACTAAATGAAACTGTTGTAGAAAACCCATCCATCTGTAGTGTCTTGATTGCTGCAACTTAGTTTGGGAGTGTAGATATTGAAGTGGTTGATGATCAGTATGTATTACTGTCTCTTTGCCCATTAAGTAATGTTTCCACTTTTTCACACTCTGAACCAATACTACAATTCTTTATCATATGTAGGATATTAACTACTGTAGGATTAAAAGTCTCAGAATGATAACATATGGGTTTACTGTGCTGTGTCAACATCGTTCCCATGGCATAGTCACTGGCATCCGTTTGGATCTCAAATGGTCTTTGAAGATCAAGCAGTGCTAGTACAGGTGTTGTACTAATCTTTTCTTTCAAGGTTTCGAAGGCTTTCTGATGTTTCCCTCCCCACTGAAACACCTTGTTCAATCCTGTTAAAGCATGTAAGGGGGATGCAACTGAGCAAAAGTTAGAAATGAACTTCCTCCAATATTGTGCTACCCCTAAGAAGCTTCTCACTTCTGTTGCAAACTTGGGTTTAGGCTAGTTTACAATGACTGCCACCTTAGAGGGATCTATTTTCAATTCACCACCCCCTACTATATGACCCAAATAATTTAGAGATGTTTTGCCAAATTCACATTTTGAGAGTTTAACATGAAGTTTTTCTCTTTTCAAAACATCTGATGTATGCTTAACATGCTTTAAGTGTTCTTCCCATGTTTTACTAAAAATCATAATGTCATCCAGATACACAATAACAAAATCATCAAGAACAGGCATAATTATGTCATTCATTAATCTCATGAAAGTAGCAGGAGCATTAGTTAAGCCAAAAGGCATAACCAGTGACTCATACAATCCCTGCTTTGTTTTGAAAGCAGTCTTCCATGCATCTTGTTCTGCAACTCTGACCTGATGATATCCACTGTGCAAGTCTAGCTTGGTCAAATAAACAACTTCTTTCAATTGATCTAAAAGATCATCTATGCGAGGAAGGGGACAACATTTTTTTATTGTTATCTTATTCAGTGCTCGGTAGTCAATGAACATTCTCCATGAGCCATCTTTCTTTCTCATCAAAACAATTGGTGACCCACATGGTGATGTGCTAGGCCTGATGAACCCCTTCTCGAGCAACTCCTACACCTGCTTCTTGATTTCAGCATTCTCTAAAGCAAACAACCTGTACATTCCAATGTTAGGCAAAGGAGCATCTTGCTACAAAATAATATCATGTACTATTTCCTTTTTGGGTGGCAGACCTTTAGGTTCTTGAAACAAGATATCATACTCTGAAACAACCTTTTCTATGTCAGCTTGTTGTTTAGCATTACAACCCTCAAATACATTGGTTTTTTCAGGTTTCTTTTCCTTTACAACCATCAGTAAGAATTGTTTGCATGAATTTATTATTCTTTTCATCTACCCTGTGTTTATGAGAGTGTAATTATTCTTGAGCTTATGATCTCTTACAAAGTATTCGATTCCATCATTAACAAGCAGATACTTGTTCTCAGCTCTATAGAAAATAAAGGACTTCCTAAAACAATTCCACATATATCCAAAGGAATTATGTCTAACTCAACCTCATCTACAAATGCTGACCCAAAAGAAAACTTGAGTTTGCACTGTCTAGTCACTTGTAGCTGTGCTTTATCATTCAACCATCCTAATGGGTATGGTTTCTTGTGAGGTGTAGTTTCTAATCCCAATTTCTTTACAATTTCTTCAGAAATTAAATTTACATGTGAGCCACTATCAAACAAAGTATCAATCTTTTGATGGAAATAACCCGAATATGGAAAAGCTCATGTCTTTTTCTCTCATTTTCTTCATTAGTAATAGATTGTGCAGAATTACTAGTAGATGCTTCTGAATTATTTCCTTTTATACCTGTGGTTGCAATGGTTGTTTCATCTCCCGAGTCTGAACCAAAATATTTCTGAATAGTTGCAGCAATCTTCTTCTTCTTGCCCTCAAACTTCTTAGGTCTCAGCTCTAGATGCAGAATCAAACAATGCTCATCATCATGCCCATCCTTTTTACAGTGAGTGCATGAAGCTTTGCTTTTCTGTGAAGTGTTAGCCTTCCTTGCTTTCCACTTCTACTTTCTTTTCTCCTTTCTCTTGCTTGCAGTGGGTTGGGATAGTCCCCCAACTTCTGGATTTCCATTCTTTCCTCTAGCTTCTAGATGAGTAGCTTGTACAGATACCTCATCTGGACTAGTGGGATTAAACATGAGGATGGTATGCCTCATGTAGTTGTGTAGACCACCAATGTACTTCAACAGAGTCTCTGGTGAGTCTACCGAGATTCCTAGGATCAATGCTCTCTTTCTAAATTCTTGAGTGTACCCTTGCACACTTTTCCCTTTTAACTATCGAAGAGTTTTCCAACTCATCATGGCTTATTACATGTAGGCCAATGGATAGAACTGCTTTTTGATTGCAAAAACGAATTCACTCCAGACAGAGATAGTCTTACCATGTCTTGTCATGTCAGCTTGGGTTCTGCCTTCCCACCAACCCAAGGCAGTGCCTCCAAGGCGTAGGCTTGCCAACTAAATCTTACTCGTGTCTGAGTTGATGTTCTATACTCTGCAATACACGTCAATTTGTCTAATCCAATTGTCCAACTTTTTTGTATTTAACTCTCCATCATATATAGGCAAATCAAATTTAACATCTAGCTTGATGAAAGATGCTTTCTTATTATGTACAGGGCTATTAGGAGGTGTGAGAAAGCTTTCGTCCTTCCCTTTTCCTTTTGAGTGGTCATGGAAGTGTGATTCATTTTCTCCTTTGTCTTGTTTAGAGCCTGATGAATCTTCATCCTTGTGTTTTCTAAAGTCCTTATACATTTCTTCTACCATGGACTTTATGGCTAGGAAACTTTCTATGAATTGAGGGTCTGGCCCCACAAAACATTCCCCTGACATTGTCTTGCGAGGATAGACTCTCCCAATTTTAGGATTAGTTTCGACCAACTTTCTCTTCCTAATTTGAGCTTTGATCTAGTGAGAATTCAAAAACTAAACCAACACAAGCTTGTCTAACCTTACAGCCTAGAGCTCTGATACCACTTGATCTGAAAATCACCCTATGAGTGATCTCAGTTGAAGAATTATTGAATGAAGGTATTATAGACTCATGTGCTGGTGTGTGTATATGTTATTTTAGGCAACGGATCGAATAGATTGCAAAATACACAGACAATTGGAAAGTAGAAAACAACAGAGAAACACAACAAGCAAATACAAGAACACAACAATTAATAAGGAGTTCACCCTATCCTCCAGGGCTACGTCTCCGGTCCAACTTTCAGTGGTGGCCTTCTTTTATTATGTCTTTAAAGCAGAGAATTACAATGAGGAGTTCAATTTGAGTCTCCTGAAACATAATCGCTTGGAAGGGTGGTTCTTGGATCCCCCAAACCATTAGAGTGCACAAACTCTTTTCTTGTCCAAGTCTTGACCTCTCTTGTCTTTAAGGGAAGGAGCCCAATATGGTGCTCGATTCTCGATAGATCCTCTTAGGGATTGATCGATGCTGCCTTATGCTGCAAGTCAGGTCGGCTCTCTATCTTTCTACTCTTTGCTTCACTGTCTCTTCCTTTCTCTGTCTTTGTCTTCTTCTCTTCGATTCTTCCTTTTGGTGTTCTCTCTCAGTGTCTCTTCTTTTTTATTCTTTGTCTCTCTTCATGGCTTTAAAGCCAGTCAATCTCGTGACTGTTCGCTTCCTCTTCTTCCTCCGTCAGGTCACCTGCTGCTACTCGCTTGGAGTTCCCTGTCTTGGCATCATCATCAACGGCTTACAAGGAGTGACCACTTGTCCTCTTGCGAACTATGCCAGCTTTTCCTTGTCGGTTCGGTTTTTCCGTTACATTGTGGAATGAGTCATCCACCAACTCGGTGGTCAAATCGGACGTCAAAATTCTTTCTGCCATGGCTAAATCCCTTGTCAAATCCAGTTCTTTCATTGGGCACACTCTCAACCGTTAGATCCAATGTCATTCACTCATTTCGTGCGGCTGACTTGCTCGACCGTTAACATGCGATGAGTGGTGATTTTCTCTCTCCTCTGCCTGCCATGCATTGGGCACTGAATGGAACCGCTCGTTTTTCTCCAAATCTGCTTACTACCCAAGAGTGCCCCCGATAAATACCACCGATTTTGGAGTGTGGGTCCCGCCTTTAGCATTTAGCGCTTTTCCCCATGGTTTTCCTGGCTTCCATGCGACCGAGCGCTCGTGGCCTCTCTTCCTCGAGGGGTTTTGCCCAGTGCTAATCACACATCAGAAACTACCTCCTTTTCCCGATACAGTCTTCCTAGGTGCTAGTTTTTAATCCTGTGCGGTCTCCATGGGCCTCGGTTAGCGTGCTTTG
Source organism: Pinus tabuliformis (assembly GCA_031772625.1). Classification (NCBI taxonomy): domain Eukaryota; kingdom Viridiplantae; phylum Streptophyta; class Pinopsida; order Pinales; family Pinaceae; genus Pinus; species Pinus tabuliformis. The sequence goes on from CM062819.1 coordinate 52,507,722, forward strand.
ACCGAGGACCTCGTCGTTCCTCACTGGCTGCCAACTACCACTGTTCAGAGGTCTTCCTGATCGCTCTGTGCTCTTGAATTGAAATTTTGTCCTAATCTGATACAATCATGGTGCTTTTATTATCTTCATGGATCTAATTCGAATCACCTGTACACAGAAATACATGAAATCTTATTTTGTTCCTTCTTGGTTGAGTTATACGAGTGGACCATGAAGTTGGCAGATGGTTAAGGAAGGTGGAGGCTTGACAAGCCAATTGTTTGGACATCGGAGCTAGTACAGAGGTTAGAAGCTTATGAAGATAAGATCATGTGCACTGTCGACCATTGGCTTGGCTGAATCATAAGAGGATTTGTGATTGAGTTTACAATCGATACCTCTGTTAGTTACAGCGAAGCAGAGCGCCACTTCTTCAAAGGACCGCGAGGTAAGTATTTGAAATCACTGAATGGTTGGATTAAGATGCTCTTCTGTGAATAGTGGGTTATGTTATTACCTTGATGTTTGGAGCTATGCGAAGCAGAAAACCTTTCAGGGATGGAGGAAGAAAAGGTCCTGAGTATAGCCCACTGATCGGACTCCCTTTAAGTGACGACAAATGGACACCGCATATTTCTCCCCTCAGCACTAGTTAGTTGATAAGATGAGGGTTCCCATGAATATCTACACTACCTCCACCTTCATCACATCCATCCACACCACATCCACCATTGCCTCCACCACTCACCTCATCACCCACACCACTGCCACCTCCACTGTTCAATATGGCGAACTCCGTAAACCTACCTATATTAAAAGGCATAGGGAATGAGGACCCGGACCAATTTTGGTTCATCATAAAGGCTATATGGGAAGCTCAGGGCATTGTAGATGATCACATGAAGAAGGCGACGTTGGTTAGTGCTTTGTAGGATCACGCGCTAACCTAGTACATCAAGTACTCTAATGACAACCAGGAAGCTACGCTGGCAGAGATCTAGATCACGTTGAATAAATAATTCAGTAGGCCTAAGTATGAAGCATAGTCGATTGTTGGATTCAAGGAAATTATGATGAAACCAGGTGAGACCCCTTGGGAGTTAGATCAGAGATTGAAGTGTAAAGTCCACGAAGCTAATATGAATTTGATGGATGGGCAGCACCGCAAGTGGTTCGTGGCTTCGCTCCTACCTCTCCTAAGGGTTGTACTATCATAATAGAAGATTACAACCCAAGAGGAAGCCTTGGAGATTGCAATGAGACTGCATGAAATGCTGATGCAAGATCTGAATTTGGGGGTCTAGCAAATTCATGTACAATTGCAAAACCTTTGTCTCGAAATGAAAATTCTAAAGCAGGACAGAAGTGCTCGGCTAGGGGCGCACGAAGAGGTTTGGTGCATAAAATGCAAGGGTCAGGGGCATGACAAGGATCACTGCCCAGTTTTTGCAAAATACATTGTAGCAAGAGGACCAATGCCTCTGTGATTGGAGGCCACAGCAGGGCCAAGTGCAGGGCCCATGCTATGGTGTGCTATATGTCAAGTAGCAAGGAAACATATGAATGATAATTGCCATCTGCTACAAAAATTTGTACAAACACAGCAACAACTATGCTGCAATTTTTTTCAATTAGTAGGCCATGATGAGCACAATTGTCAAAGTTACGAATTGATTATGGATAGGACACTCGCATACAGAATGAAAACAGAAATGCAGCCTCTATACCAAGGTGTTGGGGGAACGTGAGGTGAGTATAAGGGGCGCAGCCGAGGCTGAGATGGAGGAGGGCCTGGCAGAGGCCAATGACAGCTGATTTGTTACAATTGCAGAGGCCCAAGACACTACACGAGGGACTGTCTGAATCTAATGTGATTGGCATCTTGATAATGTACTCAGTTTGACCATGTGATTGAGGATTGCCCAATATTGTTGGCTAAGATTCGCGAAAAGGGGGCCCTACCTCCGCAACCAATGCAGGACCTCTAAATGATGAGGTTTGAGCCTCGCGAGGAAGATCCTAAGGTAAACATGATGCTGTGGAGCACAACCACGACTAGGGAGGATAAAGGGAAGTAGCCTGCAGAAGGTGTATGGGTCTTCAAAGCACTAGAGAAGGAGATTGGGTTTGATTTGGAGCGTGCAAAAGAAACATTTATGGAAGCGAAGAAAAGCTTCGTTGAGGCCTCTACCTCTAGAAGTCAAGAGAAACCAGTTGAAGAAATGGACCCATCCATGCTTACCACATTCTTGGAGACCTACATGAAGCTGCTCCATGACAATAAGGTTGTGAAGGGCCTGTGGGAGTTGATCAATCGGTGCGTTGGTAAGGATAGCGCTACTAGTGAACCGCTCATGATCTCTATGACAAAAAGGTTGTGAAGGGCCTGTAGGAGTTGATCAATCGGTGCGTTGGTAAGGATAGCGCTACTAGTGAACCGCGTGTGGTCAGGAAGCTTGGAAAGCACAAGGAAGGGATCGGTCGGGAGATGAGACTCTTCGTGCATGTAGGGGAATATGAGATGGACCAAGTTATCTTAGATCTAGGGTCCGACATGAATGTTTTTCCAAAACAAACTTGGGAGAGAATGCGAAGACCTGCACTATAGTGGTCTCCAATATAGTTAAGGATGGTGAATCAATAGAAAATTATCCCAATGGGGAGGCTACAAGGGGTCATAGTTGACATTGAGGGTGCAAGCCCGCTTGTGGGTGATAGCAATCCCTACCCTGCACTCCTTGGAATCAATTGGGCCACTGACATGAATGGGGTAATCAACCTGAAGAAGTGGAAGATGATATTTGAAAACAAGTCACTCCACATAGTGGTGCCACTAGATCCCATGGAGGGACCGCGTTATACAAAACCACTCTGAGATTACGAAAGAGATGACGATCTGGACCAGATTTACAAAATAACGGCACGAGACCAGGATTGGTTGAATCCGACAGTGGATGGACACATTGCATGGGATTACGAAAGCTCCTGCATGTTAGACTCAGACGAAGAATTGGAGCATTGGCAAAACCGATTGCATGAGGTCTCGACACAGCGTTGTAATATGATGACCAAATCTTTGCACTGTGTGCCATTTGAGGTCAAGAATCTATCTCATTATGATGGGCTAACTGATGTTGATTTATTTTTGGATGCATTTGAAAAATAAGTACCATAGAAACATCGCTTCCAAGCCTTGGACTGGGCACTGCGCACTATGCCTGCAAGATGGTGGGGTAGGCATAAGGATAGTTTTAGTGAATGGCGTGACTATAGAAAGATGATGAGAATATGTTTTGGGCAGCCAAAAGTGCGGATGACAGATAAGTATGATGGATGAGATGACCCACGCGATCACCTGGCTTAATGGAATAAGGCTTATGGCACAGAGCCCCAGCCTGAATGGGTGCATCTATTTTGTCATACCCTGGACGTCAAACCAATGAATTGGTACTTGGAAAGCAAGCTCCGCCATGGCACAAAAGAATGGGACATCCTCCACCAGGGATTTTTAATGATGTTCAGCTTTGAGGATGGGTTTGACTATATTGACACGGCGCTATAGGAGGTTAAAGCAGCGATATTTAGGATACCATAAGATCCTTTAGACCTGATCCAACTTGATTGGACTACCCAGTTGAGTCATGCACTAGAATGCTATAACGTAACTGTTTAAGAAGAAGTATAGGATCCACGAAAAGTTAATATTATGGAAACTGAAGGTCACCGTGAGGTTGAAATTTCGCAGATAGAGGATCCTGACATAACCGCACTGCTAAAAACTAGGCAGGTCAACATTGGCACAAGGGCGGAACCAAAATTTGCAAAAATTCGGGACTATTGGGAAGATGCAACAGTAGACAAGGTCATTGAGCCCCTCCACAAATATCAAGATTTGTTCCCCACAAAGTTCTCTGATCTAAAAGGGATAATAGGAGACCTGGTTGTCATGAAAATCACCCTAAAACCAGATGCGAAGTCTGTAAAACAAAGACCTTACCACCTTAATCCTAAGTATGAGGAAAGGGTTTGTGCTGAGTTGGATAAGATGGTCACGGAAAGAATCATTAAACCAGTAGAAGAGTCCCATTGGGTAAGCCCGATAGTGGTTCAGGAAAATAAATAGAAAGAAGAAATAAGGAAATGCATGGATCTTTGGAAGCTGAATGATGCTTGCATGCAAGACCCCTTCCCGACTCCGTTCACTGATGAAGTCCTAGATAATGTAGGCATCCAAGAAGCATACTCTTTCACTGATGGGTTCTTTGGGTATCATCAAATCAAAATTGCACCTAAAGGTAGAAGCAAGACAACCTTGGTGACGAAATAGGGATTTTTTCAGTATATTGTAATGCCTTTTGGGCTAAAGAATGAGCCATCCATCTTCTCGCGCATAATCATTGCGGCATTCAAAGAATTCATTCATAAGTTCCTGGAAGTGTACTTTGATGATTGGACAGTGTTTGGATTGGTCAAGCATCATGTGGCAAGTCTGTGATTAATGTTAGATATGTGTCGAAGGTACTAGATTGCGCTCAATCTGAAGAAGTGTTTGTTTTGTGTCCCCTTTGGGATCCTGCTAGGGCATGGGGTGTGCAGACCGGGATTGATGGTAGACCCAATGAAGATCGCGATGATAATTAACTTGGAGGCACCAAGGAATGTGAAATAGCTACGCATGACCCTGGGGCATACTGGATACTATAGGAAGTTCATCAAGAGCTATGCCTAGATCACTGCACCCATGGGGAAGTTGTTGAAAAGGGATGCTATGTTCTGTTGGAGTGATGAATGCTAGAAGAGCTTGGATGTGCTGAAAGAGAAAATGGTCTCCACGTCGATCCTAGTCTTTCTGAACTGGAAGAATGAATTTCATGTGCATGTGGATGCCTCATGTATCACACTGGGGGTCATGACGACACAAGTGAGTGAGGGGGAATTGGACCATCCTATAGCATTCGCAAGCAGGAAGTTGTCCAAGGCTAAGGAGACCTATTCCACTACAGAGCGTGAAGGACTAGCCATGGTATACGCGCTTCAAAATTTCAGGCATTATTTGCTAGGTGGACATTTTAAGATGTATACGGATAATTCTATGTTAAAATACCTGGTTAATAAGCTTGTATTGGGGAGGAAGATTTGCAGGTGATTGTTATTATTTCAGGAGTATGATTTTGAAGTTATTGTGAATCCTGGACGATTGAAAGTGGGACTAGATCATCTGTCGCTTATCGAAACGAGAGAGGAGCCCACTAATTTGGAGGAAGGATTGCCTGACACTCAGCTCTTTGCAGTAGGCATCACCGACAATCACTTTTAGGATATCATACAATTCCTGACAACAGGGACTGCTCCAGAAGGGTATACAAGCCAGCAAAACAAGGAGTTAGTAGTGCGCGCAACAAAATTTTCTGTCATTGCAGGACATCTGTACAAAATGGGGTCCGATGAAATATTGTGACACTATGTACCTAACTTTGAGTGAAGAAGCATCCTCGTGAAGGCTCATGGAAGAGCTATAGGAGGACATTATGCAGGGAAAGCGAAGTGCAGAAGGTTCTATGTGCTGGATTATGGTGGCCAACTCTGCATAAGGATGCAAAAGCATATTGTAGGGTCTGTTATCACCCAAAAATTCTCAAAACATCATTGTGTCAACTTTTCTTTTGGTCATGATTTCAAGGAGGTCTAAAGGTCATTTAAGTCTTGATAAAAGGGTAAGTGATAGGGTTTGAAGTCTTAAAATGTCATCTTTCATTTCCAAATAAAGTCATTTAGGTTCACTTCATTGTCAAATAGGTCACATTTTCCATTTAGAAGTCATTCCATTAATTTTGGGGTTAAATTTTTTCAATCACATAGGAATCCGCACTTTCGTAGCACAACTAGTTCAAAAATGGTGATTTGCGCTACGAAACTACATGTATGCTCTTTTTTCTATTTTTAGAAGTCAACTTCCAAGAGGGTTATTGAGAAGTCTAAAACTCATTTTTGAAAAATAAAAGAGGTTTTTCTTCCTAACATACCTAACTACAAAACCCTCTCTCAGTTTCTTTAAATTAATTATGAGAGGGGAGAAATTGATGACCCAACTTGTGCTACGAAACTGCTGAAAGTCATTGAGAGAAAAACTATGTTTTCTGGTTTTAGTAGTTCACTTCATGATCCGTTTATGGCCAAATGAAAACGTATTTTAGACTTCTAAAAGAAATCTCCGGCTACAAAAACCTCTCTCAGTTTCTTTAAATTCATTATGAGGTGGGAGAAATTAATGACCCAACTTGTGCTACAAAACTGTTGTAGGTGCAGTTTTGATGTTTTGATCAATTCGCAAAGGAAAGAAGTAGTTATTTTTTGGAGAATGATGTTGTTGGAGGATGTGAGGAGGTCACTTATGAAATTTTAAAGCTCAAGAAAGTAAAAAACTGAAAGGATAAAGGATATATGTAAAAGCAAAGTTCTGCGCTACAAAAACAACAGTTAGTTTCGTAGCACATCCTATTGACCTTCTTCATGCACCTTCAAGAAGTTTAATTTTTGCACAAGTGAAAGAGCAGGGTTCTATGGCTAACTTAACATATGTTACATTATTAAAGGGGCTAGTTTTGTCATCATAATATTCGAGGAACATCATTGAAGACCAAGGCTATAGTGCAGGGGACATATTCCTAGTTTTCAGGGCAGATAAAGGAGAAGTTATTAAAGGCCAACAGGAGGGTTATGGAAATTACCAAGGTCAAAGTTAAGGAGGGGCAGCTATCAAGCATCAAGTTTAATTCCTAGATCAGGTTTTTGTTATCATAATAAGGAGTTGTACTCCTAATTGTATTAGGACTCTAAGACAGTCAGTTAATTGTTACTTGTAATTAATAGTCTATTTTAGGTATGAATAGGTGTCAAGCTAGGAAATTCGAATTCCCCTCAAGTTGGATCAGGGAATCCAAGATTGTAATGATAACTCTATAAAAGACAAGAGGTGGAATTCCTCAAGAGGTTGGAAATTTTCAAAAGAAACAAGCACATTGTGTTATTGTATGAGACTGTATGTTTTCATGTTAATACAGAGATATTGGCTTCACTACTCAAGATTCAGAGAGGGTTTTAATGTTTGATTTTCTCATGGCTTTCTTCATTTACTTACTTGCAGTGGTATAAACACATGTTACTTAGAATTCATTGATAATGCTCTAACTTCCTTCATGTGTTTATAAACTGTGTTCCTTGCATTATGTCTCTGTTTTGCTGATATATTAAGACTCTTTATGCCTTGACTTCCATGTTAAGCCAATCTTGTTGTTGTACTGAAACATACTTTGACTCCATAGCCCAATAGATGTTTTTGATTGGTATTTCAACCATTTATGCATTTTTTTCTATAGAGTTATCCATCTAATCTTCAAATTAAAATCTTTAACCTAGTGAGAGAGCCCTCTCAGGTTGAGGAGGCTAAGCCTCAACCAAAATATTGGTTTGAAATAGTAACTCAAAGTCTTCCTGATCAGTAGCTTATCAAGGTCTGGTTTTGTGATAACATTTTGGTGCGTCTACCGGGAGCTTGAAGATTACTCATTCCCTAAATCAAGAAGTTAAAGTTCTGAAGGTAGAAGGAGCTCAGGAAGTTGTGTGAGGCTGCATCTACCTTAGCGACTCCACACATCAAATAACAAATTGGAAGGTGACTCCATTGCTAGAAGATCAGTAGCTTGATGAAGTTTCAAGATGAGTGTCATTGCAAGAATGAATGCCAGGTATGCCCCTATGAATCATTCTCATATCCCTGGTTTTCCAAATCCTAAGCCAAAGGTCGAATGGTTAGATGATCTTCCAATATTTAAAGTTGAAAAGAAAGACAATGCTGCTCTTCACTTGGTTAGGTTCCATATGCATGTACACAATCTTAAGGTTCAGTTCCCCAAAGATTGTCTCATGAAGATGTTTATGACCACTTTAGAAGGAAAGGCATGATCTTGGTATAAAGGCTTGGAAAATGGTTCATTATATTCTCTTGCTAATTTCCATGATGTATTATATGAGATGTATAAAGAGTGTCATCCCTCCTTATTATTGGTCAAAGATTGTTGTAAACATTCTGTGAGTTTTATTCAATATTTGGAGGATTGTTATGATGATGATGAATTCATGGATGAAGAAATTTTAGAGGCTCTTCATAACAATACATTTCAACTCTAAGAAGAAAGGATAACATCCCATAAAATGCAACATGAAAATCAACAGGGGTTTACTTATGAAGACCATGTTACATCCTCTGAGATTAATGTAAAGATGCAGAAAACTTGCCAGTCTTTTGATCATAAAGAGTATGAAAATCATTGCAAACACCAAGAAGAAATACTGGAATATAGCTTTTATAACCCTGAGGCAGAGGAAAAGGTTGATTTTTATGTCATAATTTGCAGTGGCTTACTTCAAAGAATCATTATAATAATGTGGAAAATTACATTGTTTGTGGGAATCATTCAGAAAAGAAATTGGATAGCATATCAAGGGAATCTTGTGTGGCTAAGAATTAGTTGTCCGAAGATATAGAATGTTATGAGAATCATCAAACTAATCATGTCTTTTTTGACCCTATAGCTGATTACATGGAAAATATTTATTGTTCATATTTCTAGTTATATTTTCATCTTGAAGATCAATTACATCTCATGTTGACTCGGTTATTTTAGTATCATGTTTATTTTTGCTTCAAGCACAGTCAAGAGATTCAAGTGTCAGATCAGATTAATGATTGGCTTCATTGGAAGTTTCATGTTCCTTGAGCTACAAATGGAGGTTGCAGCTGATAGGGTAGGTAGGAGTGTGTGAATAAGCTCAAAATTGATTGAGCATATTTTCAATAGATACAGATTTGTTTCTTCTATAGTGATCATCAAGCTTGAGCCCGAGGTGAAGGCCATTAAAGCTTGGGGAGCAGATTGGGTAGAATTTCAGAGTTTTATTCTAAAGGATGGATAGCAGCACTGGAGCTACCGGTTCTTAGTGTACCACTGGGGCACACTATCCCTAGTGGAGCCACTGTTATCACCCAAAAATTCTCAAAACATCATTGTGTCAAATCTGCTTTTGGTCATGATTTCAAGGAGGTCTAAAGGTCATTTTAGTCTTGATAAAAAGGTAAGTGATAGGGTTTGAAGTCTTAAAATGTCATCTTTCATTTCCAAATAAAGTCATTTAGGTTCACTTCATGGTCAAATAGGTCACATTTTCCATTTAGAATTCATTCCATTAAGTTTAGGGTTAAATTTTTTCAATCACATAACAATCCTCAATTTCGTAGCGCAGCTAGTTCAAAAAAGGTGATTTGCGCTACGAAACTATTGTGTATTCTCTTTTTTCGGTTTTTAGAAGTCAACTTCCAAGGGGGTTCCTAAGCAATCTAAAACTAATTTTTGAAAACTAAAAGAGGTTTTTCTTCCCAACATACTTATCTACAAAAACCTCTCTCAGTTTCTTTAAATTAATTATGAAGGGGGAGAAATTGATGACCCAACTTGCGCTACGAAACTACTGAAAGTCATTAAGAGAAAAACTATGTTTTTGAGTTTTAGTAGTTCACTTCATGATCCGTTTCTGGCCAAATGAAAAATTATTTTAGAATTCTGAAAGAGGTTTCTCTTCATAAAATATCTGGATACAAAAACCTCTCTCAGTTTCTTTAAAGTAATTATGAGGTGGGAGAAATTGATGACCAAAATTGCGCAATGAAACTGCTGTAGGTGCAGTTTTGATGTTTTGATCAATTCTCAAAGGAAAGAAGCGGTTATGTGAGGATGATGCTGCTAGAGAATGTGAGGAGGTAACTTATGAAAGTTTAAAGCTCAAGCAAGGAAAAAAACTCAAAGGATAAAGGATATATGTAAAATCAAAGTTCTGCGCTACAAAAACAACAATTAGTTTCGTAGCACATCCAGATTGACCTTCTTCATGCACCTTCAAGGGGTTTAATTTTTGCACAAGTGAAAGAGCAGGGTTCTATGGCTAACTTAACATATGTTACATGATTAAAGGGGCTAGTTTTGTCATAAAAATATTTGAGGAACATCATTGAAGACCAAGGCTATAGTGCAGGGGACATATTCCTAGTTTTCAGGGCAGATAAAGGAGAAGTTATTAAAGGCCAGCATGAGGGTTATGGACATTACCAAGGTTGAAGTTAAGGAGGTGCAACTGTCAAGCATTGAGTTTAATTCCTAGATTAGGTTGTTGTTATCATAATAAGGAGTTGTACTCCTAATTGTATTAGGACTCTTAGGAAATCAGTTAACTATTACTTGTAATTAATAATTTGTTTTAGGTTAGGAAATTCGAATTCCCCTCAAGTTGGATCAGGGAATCCAAGATTGTAATGGTAACTCTATAAAAGACAAGAGGTGGAATTCCTCAAGAGGTTGGCAATTTTCAAAAGAAACAAGCACACTGTGTTATTGTATGAGATTGTATGTTTTCATGTTAATACGGAGATCTTGGCTTCACTACTCAGGATTCAGAGAGGGTTTTAATGTTTGATTTTCTCATGGCTTTCTTCATTTACTTACTTGCAATGGTATAAACACATGTTACTTAGAATTCATTGATAATGCTCTAACTTCCTTCATGTGTTTATAAACTATGTTCCTTGCATTATGTCTTTGTTTTGCTGATATATTAAGACTCTTTATGCCCTGACTTCCATGTTAAGCTGATCTTGCTGTTGTACTGAAACATACTTTGACTCCATAGCCCAATAGATGTTTGTTGATTGGTATTTCAACCATTTATACATTTTTGTTTGATTTTTCCATAGAGTTAGCCATCTAATCTTCAAATTAAAATCTTTAACCTAGTGAGAGAGCCCTCTCAGGTTGAGGAGGCTAAGCCTCAGCCAAAAGATTGGTTTGAAATAGTTACTCAAAGTCTTCTTGATCAGTAGCCTATCAGGGTCTGGTTTTGTGATAATAGGGTCTGTGATGCATGTCAGAAGACTGGCAGGCCATCACAAAGGGATGAACTATCATTGACACTGCAGGTGACATTACAACCATTCGAGAACTGGGTGATTGACTTTGTGGTACCAATTCAGCCTCTGGGGAAGAAAATAGATGCGTGGTATATCATCACCGTGATAGAGTACTTGACCAGATGGGCAGAGGCGTAGCTTGTGAAGGATTGTACCATCATGACAATAGCAAAGTTTCTTTTTGAATACGCATTGATGAGATTTGGCTGTCCAAAGATCTTGATGAGCGATCGTGGTACGCACTTACTTAATGAAACAATCAACGTGTTGACGGAAGAATTTCAGGTGTATCATCCAAAGAGCACACCTTATCACTCGCAGGCTAATGGGACGGTGGAAGCATTCAGTAAAATATTGGAGAACACACTAACAAAGGTCTGCAATGCTCAGAGAAGTCATTGGGATATGTGCATACCAACGGTGCTATGGGCCTAAAGAACGACTTTCAAGAAGTTGACTGGTTTCATACTTGTGTATGGCATAGAAGTTGTGATGCCAATGGAATATATTGTAACCTATTATGATCCAAATTGAATCATTAAACTCTCTTAAAGTTTCCCAAACCCTGTAAAAACTCATGCTAAAGTTTCAAAGTCTTATGGATGTCAAGCTTATCAGAAATAACCTCTGAACAATGGAAATTTGTGGTCAGCACGAAGCAACGAGGACCCTCAGTCAAAGTGCATAGACCGTTGGCCCATGGTAACCATGCACTGGCACAAATTGACAAACAGGAGGCCAATTCCAGGAACAGAGGTGGTTTCTGATACACGATTAGCACTAAAGCGCTAATCACATATTTCAGGGTGTCCCCCTCAGTGAAGGAAAGCCCCTAAGCACTCGGTCATGAGGAAAGCATAAAACCGTACGGAAATCACTGATTTCGTCAGAAGGCAGGTCCCATGCTAAAACCAGCTGGATATCGGAAGGGCTACAAGCAGAAAGTGGGTTCGACTGAGTCCCGCCCAATGCCATACACTGGGTGACACGTGTTTGGCAGATGAGAGAGAAAACCGCTCACATCAGACGGGTAAAGGTCATGCTACTTACCCACCCAATATGGACGGAGACCGTAGGATCCAGAGGCTCCAGATCAAAGGCGGAGAAATGATCTGATGGATGACCGGATTCGATGGGGAAATAGACTGAGTCATATGAGATTTGAGGTCTGGTATGACCAATGAGTTGGTAGAGGAATCAGTTTTGTGGGAAATCTTGGAGCAATGGAAATAACGACCATTCAAAGAGAACTGACGTTCAGCTCATGAGGAAACAGGTAGCCACCTCTCTGTGAAGCGTTACACAGCGATGATGACGCAAAGCAGGGGAATTCAAGTGGACAGAGGCAGGAGATCTAGGGAGCCGGGAAGTGGAAACGAACAGTCAGGGAATGGATTGGCTTTAAGTCACAAACAAACAAAGAGTAACGGAGGAGTCAGAAAGGGAGAGAGAGCAAATTGCAGAGAACAGAGAAGCTGAGTTGACCTACAGAGCAAAGGCAGCATCAAGCAGACAGAGACAGAGAGAGTCTGAGAGTCTGTGAACTCCAGAGAAGGCTTGAGAGGTTCAAGCAACTCTTCTGTGTATACCTATCAAGTATTGAGTACCAGATTGGACTCATACCACTAAGACCAGTTGAGGTCGAGATTCAGTAAGGAGAGTCTATGTACTCTAGAGACTTGGGGGATCCAAGTACAATCCTACTAATCATCATCTATTCCTTGAGACTCAATTTGAGCTCACTATTCTAAAAAATTTGATTTTAAGACACAATAGAAAGGCCACCACTGAAGGCTAGACTAGGAGCCGTAGACCAGGAGGATTGGGTGAACTCCTTATTAAGCTTGTTGTGTTTTATGTGTTTTTCTTACTATGTTTCTCTTACTGTTTTAGTGTCTATTTATTTCGAAATCTTATCGATCTGTTGCATAAAATAACATAGGCACACCCCAGCACATGAGTTTGTAATACCTTCATTAATTCACTAAGGTCATTTACAAGTGATTTCAAATCAAGTGGTATCAGAGATGTAAGTTGTTAAGGTTAGACAACCTTGTGCTGGATTTTGTTGTTGAATGCTAACTAGATCAAAGCTTAAATTAGGAGAAGGAGAGTTGGTTGAAACTAACCTGGAAATTGGAAGAGTCTATTCCAAGAAGAAAATGTCAGAAGAAAATCCCTTGGAATCAGATTCCCAGTTCATGGATAGTTTTATGACCCTGAAGTCAATGGTGGAGGAAATGTATAGGGACTTTAGGAAACATAAAGATGAAGATTCATCAAGCTCCAAACAAGACAAATGAGTAGAAGAATCTCTCCTCCATGACAACTCTAAAGGAAAAGGGAAAGAAGAAAAATTTCTCACACCTCCTAATAGCCCTGAAAGTAAAAAGAAGACATCTTTGATTAAATTAGATGTTAAATTTGATTTACCAATATATGATGGAGAGTTGAATGTAGAGAAGCTGGATAATTGGATTAGACAGATTGATGTTTATTGCAGAGTGTAAAGCATTGACTCAAACAAAAGTAAGATTCACCTGGCCAGCCTACGCCTTGGAGGCACTTCCTTGGTATGGTGGGAAGGTAGGACACACGCTGACATGAAGAAACATGGTAATATTCTTTCTGTATAGAGTGAATTTGTTTCTACAATCAAAAAGCAGTTTTATCCACTAGCTTACATGTAGCAAGCCATGATGAGCTGGCAAACTCTTCACCAACTGAAAGGGCAAAGTGTACAAGGTTACACCCAAGAATTTAGGAAAAGAGCTTTGATTCTAGGAATTTAATTAGACTCACCTGAGACTCTGTTGAAGTACATAGGTGGTCTACACAGCTACATGAGCCACACTATCCTCATGTTTAATCCCACTAGTATAGACGAGGTGTCCATTTAGGCTACACATCTAGAAGCTAGAGGTAAGAATGGGAACCTGGAAGGTGGGGGATCATCCCAACCCACTATAAGCAAAAACAAGGAGAAAAGAAGACAGAAATGGAAAGAGAGGAAGACGAACACTGCACAGAAAAGCAAGTCTTCATGCATTCACTGTAAGAAGGATGGGCATGATGATGAGCATTGTTGGATTCTGCATCCAGAGCTGAGACCTAATAAGTTCAAGGACAAGAAGAAGAAGACTACTGCAACTATTCAAAAGGATTTGGGGTCAAACTCAGGAGATGAAGCAACAATCACAACCACAGGTATAAAAGGTAAAAATTCTGAAGCATCTACTAGTAATTCTGCACAATCTACTGATAATGAAGAAAATGAGAGAAAAATACGTGAGCTTTTTCATATTGAAGTTATTTCCAAGCATCAAAAGATTGATACTTTGTTTGATAGTGGCTCACAAGTAAATTTAATATTCTGAAGCAATTTTAAAGAAGTTGGGATTACTGACTACACCTCACAAGAAGCCATACCCCTTAGGTTGGTTATGTGATAAAGCACAACTACAAGTGACTAGACAATGTAAACTTAAGTTTTCTTTTGGGTTAGCATTTGTAGATGAGGTTGAGTTAGATATAGTTCCTTTGGATATATGTTGAATTGTTTTAGGAATTCCTTACATGTATGATAGAAAAAGATATTTTTTATACAGTTGAGAACAAGTTTCTACTCATTAAAGATGGAATCGAATATATTGTAAGGGCTCATAAGCTCAAGAATAATTATACTCTCATAAACTCAGGGCAGATGAAATGAATTGTAAATTCATGCAAACAATTTTTACTGATGGTTGTAAAGGAAAAGAATCCTGATAAAACCAATGTATTTGGGGGTTGTGATGCTAAATAGCAAGCTGATTTAGAAAATGTTGTTTCAGAATATGATATCTTATTTCAAGAACCTAAAGGTCTACCACCCAAAAAGGAAATAATGCGTGATATTAATCTGTAGCAAGATGCTCCATTGCCTAACATCGGAATGTACAGGTTGTCCACTTTAGAGAATGAAAAAATCAAGAAGCAGGTGCAGGAGTTGCTCAAGAAGGGGTTCATCAGAGCTAGCACATCACCATGTGGGTCTCCAATTGTCTTGGTGAGAAAGAAAGATGGCTCGTGGAGAATGTGAATTGATTACCGAGCACTGAATAAGATAACGATAAAAAATCGTTATCCCCTTCCTCGTATAGATGATATATTAGATCAATTAAAAGAAGTTGTTTATTTTTCCAAGTTAGACTTGCATGGTGGATATCATCAGGTCAGAATTGCAGAGCAAGATGCATGGAAGACTGCTTTCAAAACAATGCAGGGATTGTATGAGTGGCTAGTTATGCCTTTTAGCTTAACTAATGCTCCTACTACTTTCATGAGAGTAACGAATGGTGTACTTAGACATTTTCTTGATGATTTTGTTATTGTATATTTGGATGAAATTCTTATATTCAGCAAAACATGGGAAGAACATTTAAAGCATGTTAAGCAGACCCTAAACCCAAATTTGCTAGAGAAGTTAGAAGCTTCTTAGGAGCAACACAATATTGGAGAAAGTTCATTTCTAATTTTTCCTTAATTGCAGCTCCCTTGCATGCTTTAACATGATTGAACAAGGTGTTTATGTGGGGAGGAAAACAATAGAAAGCCTTCGACACCTTGAAAGAAAAGATTAGTACCGCACCAGTGCTAGCACTGCCCAATCTTCAAAGACCATTTGAGATTCAAACGGATGCCAGTGACTATGCCATGGGAGCAGTGTTGATATAGCACGGTAAACCCATATGTTATCATTCTGAGACATTTAATTCTACAATAGTTAACTATCCCACATATGATAAAGAATTGTATGCATTAGTACAGAGTGTGAAAAAGTGGAAACATTATTTTATGGGCAAAGAGACAGTTATACATACTGATCATCAACCACTTCAATATTTACACTCCCAAACTAAGTTGTAGCAATCAAGACATTATAGATGGTTGGGTTTTCTACAACAGTTTCATTTACTTATCAGATATAAAAAGGGCATACACAATAAAGTTGTGGATATGTTATATAGACCAATTATATATGCATCTACTATACTTAAGCACAATTCAGTATTGCATGAGAGCTACATTGAAAAATGTGCTCAAGATATAGATTTTAAAGATGTATATGCAACTTTAAGTCAAGGAAAACGAGTAGAAGAATTGGATTATCATGTTAAGGACAAACTCTTGTATCATTTTTGGAAGCTATGCATTCCACAAACTGAAAGAGTAAAGATAATTCGAGAAGCACACTCTTCTCTAATATCAGGTCACTTTGGTGTAAGTAAAACAGTTGCACAGCTGCAAAGATTTCGTTATTGGCCAAAAATGAATGAGAGAGTTTCTAGATATGTAAGAGGATGTACCATGTGTGCTAAAAGCAAGCCCAACAATAGAAAACTAGGCTTGTACACTCCACTACCAGTTCCTTCGCATCCTTTGGAAAGTGTTTCCATGGACTTTGTTGGAGGACTGCCTAAATCTAGGAAAGGTCATGACTATTTATATGTTCTTGTGGATAGGTTCAGCAAAATGTTTATTTTGATACCTTGTAATAAATAGATTACATCTGAACAAACTGCAAAGTTGTTCTTTCAGCATGTATGGGTTAATTTTGGATTACCCACTTCCATTATATCTGATTGAGATTCTCGATTTGTTGGGAAATTTTAGTCGAGTCTGCGGGAACTAATGGACACCAAAATGAAGAAAAGCACAGCCTTTCATCCACAAACAGATGGCCAAATAGAAGTGGTCAACAAGAAAGTGATCCAATTGCTCAGAGGCTATTGTAGCAAGCATCTCAAACTTTGGGATGAACATTTGTGTTATGTGCAACATGCTTACAACCGAGCAAAACATTCTTCTACACAGAGATCTCCTTTTGAGACCTATTTTGGTTTCACACCAAGGTCTCCCTTGGATTTTGTCTTTGGTAAAGGCATAGCAGTTGATGGACACAGTGATGTGGACAAGGCAACCAAGTTCATTGAACAAATCCAAGAGATTCACTAGGTAGTACAGGAATAGTTGGAAAAGAGCCAAGCCAAATACAAGGCAAGTCATGAAAATCATCAGATGGAGCATAGTTTCCAAGTTGGTGATCAAGTCTGGTTGTATATCAGCAAAGACAAAATGCAAGGTGACAGTGAAAAGCTAAAGCCAATAAGGTGTGGACCTTTCAAGATACTTGAGAAAATTGGTGGGAATGCTTTTCGCCTTGACTTACTAGCTTACATGCACATCTACTTAGTCGTTAATGTAGACAGCTTGAGACTATTTGAACCTTCATTAATTGAAGATCCCAAAGAGTAGAGTCAATTGCCTTCTATTGATGATCTGTTACCTGAATATCTCAATGAATTGCAGGAAGACATAGTTCTGGACAGGAAGGTGAGGACGACATGCAGGGGAGATGTTGAGTACCTCAGGATTGGACTCAAGGGTTCAAAGCCAAGCAGTGCAAAGTGGATAGAGATTGGACAAGTGAGACAGCTATACCCTCACTTAGTCAATGCTTGAAAACCAACTTTTGGTGGTCCAAAAGCTTTTTCAGTGGGAAGGCCGTGATCCAAATTGGATCCTTAAACTCTCTTAAAGTTTCCCGAACTCTGTAAAAACTCATGCCAAAGTTTCAAAGTCTTATGGATGTCAAGCTTATCAGAAATAACCTCTAAACAATGGCAATTTGTGGTCAACACGGAGCAACGAGGACCCTCGGTCAAAGCACGCAAACCGTTGGTCCATGGTAACTACACGCTAGCACAAATTGACAAACAGGAGGTCAAATCCAAAAACAGAGGTGGTTTCTAATACACGATTAGCGCTAAAGCGCTAATCACATATCGCAGGGTGTCCCCCTCAGTGAAGGAAAGCCCCCAAGCACTCAATCACGAGGAAAGCATAAAACCATACGGAAATCGCCAATTCCATGAGCAGGCGGGTCCCGTGCTAAAACCAGCTGGATATCGGAAGGGCTACAAGTGGAAAGCGAGTTCGACCAAGTCCTGCTCGATGCCATACACTAGGTGGCATGTGATGGGTAAAGGTCATGCTACTTACCCGCCCGATATGGACGGAGATTGTAGGATCTGGAGGCTCTAGATCAATGGTGGAGAAATGATCCGATGGATGACCGGATTCTGTTGACACCTAATCTTAAGGATTGGGTGACAATTGTAAATAATGTAAATGTAAATAAATAATAGAGAAAACAGAGAGTCAGGAATGAACCGAACAGTCACTCCCTCTTGTATATAACAATGAATAACCTGAATGAATAAGATAGAGAGTTTCTGTTTTGAGGAGTTATATCCTCGTCTGACATGGTATCAGAGCAGGCGCCATTTTTGGCCTTCCTTTTAAATTCTTAACTCCTTCACTCTCTGTTTTGCATCTCTTGCAAGCTGACATCTTTGTCAGATCTTTGCGAATACTCATCGTTTGAATACTTTGCTGTTGTGTTGAATAAGTATTGTAATAACTTGATTTTTCTCTGTTGCAGCCCTTTCGTTTGAAGAAAAACATGTAACTATTTATATTTTTACCATTTTCACCATATTTACCACATTCACCATATTTCACCATCATTTGATATATTCACTGCTGCATCTTTTTTCCTATTGCTTGATGCACTTACCGGACCCCACTCGGACACATTTCCTGAGGTCTTTCAGGCTCATTCTCGACCATTAATCTCCAGCCTCAGATCCAACGGTTGATGATAATATCGGGCACATTAGTCACACGGTGGTTACCCACTCGATATGCGCACCATTTTCTCTCTCCTCCCAATCAAACTCGACTGTAGATCTCTTGACCTCAAATCTAACATCCCACATCAATAGTGCATGGCCAACATGCTGGACCATTTCATGCGCGATATAAGTGGTTTCTTCTCTCTCATTAGAACCACGTGTCCGTCGCTCTATGGAATCGCATGATCCCCTCTCTAAACCTCTTACTGCCTTGATACCACATGATATTCTGCTCATCGCCTTAAAACCACCCTCTGATAACTATTAACGATTGGACTTCTTCGCCCCCGATAATAGTCGATCATCGACCCGATAATTGTTGATCTTCCACCATCAACGGTCTTCCTCCACATTATTTCTCTGCTCATCCACCGCTCATCCTCTGCTTATCTGCTGCTCATCATCCATTGTTCATTTCTGCCATAGACAATTACAGTCAGACTCTGACTCCTGTATTCAGGTGAACATTGAACGCTGAGGTATTACATTGTTCGATATGCATTCAATCATATCTATTGTGGGAATAACTCTCTCCAGAAAATAGAATTATCCAAAATGGTTGAGGAAACTCCAACACACTCTTATTTTTAATGAGCTGTGGAAAGGAGTGTGTGTTGGAGAAGGAGATAAGGACCCTGTTGAACCTACCTCTGACAAAGAGCTCGCCATCTGGGAGAATAAAAACAGCAAAGCATATGCATTGGTCACTGCATCTATAAGTGAAGAGGTGAGTCAACACATCAAACCATTATAAACTACATTTGAAGTGTTACAAAAGCTGAAAGAACTCTATGACTCACACTCTGCATTGGAAATTGTTCAACTTATGATTAAACTCTTCACCCTTGAATTACAAAATAATGATCCTCTTTCTCTGGCATTCGAAGTAAAATCAATAATGCATGATATTAAAGCCACTAATCTTTAAATGTATATTCCTTTGATTGCTTTTCTCAAGGCACTTTATCCTACTTACTCCAATTATCTTGAGTCATTGCAAGCAAATGGAAATCTCAAAGATACCACCTTTGACTCTCTTGTGAAAAAATTTGCTGAAAGAGAAAAAGATTTTGGAAAGAAGACAGCCCCTGAATATTCTGAAGAGGTTGTGTGCCTTGCTCATAAAGAAAAGCATCCTGCTCAAGATTCTTTCATAGGAAGAGGTGGTCGAAGAGGAAGAGGAAAAAATTTCAGAGGCAAGGGGGGCAGACACTCTCAAGGAGAAAAGGCAAATTTGCACTGCATACGCTGTAAAAGAAATGGATCACATGATGCCTCCACATGCAAGATACCTTGGGATAAAATTGAGTAGTAAAGAAACCAACAGAAAGGTAAAATTGATGACACAGACGAAGGTAAAGCACCTGAATTAGCTCATTATGTTGTGGCACAATGTAATATTGGAGTAAATGAAGACTTATTTAATGCTTCACTTACTTCTTGGAAAAATGATTGGTTGCTTGACTCAGGATCAACTTGCCACATGACTCATAGAAAAGATTTTTTTGAAGAATTTACTGACAATGTTGATGGAGCAATATACTTTGCAGACCAATCAAAAATCAAGCCATCACGGCTTGGCACAATCAGGCTTAAATTGCATGGTCTTCCAGACTTTGTTCTGCATCATGTTCTATATCTCCCACAGCTGAGGAGAAACTTGCCGTCCTTGGTCCATATCTGCCAGCAAGGTCACTCCATTCATATGTTTGATGGCAAGCTTGAGGTAAGAAAAACATCTGACCACTCACTTGTCATGAGGGGAATAGAAGAAGAAAGGCTCCTCAAGCTACAAGGTACCTCTGCCCATGCACAACATTTCTCATACAATTCTCATTATGAAGAAGGTACACTTCCATCAAGTTTATTATGGCATGCTATATGTGAACATTTGAACTATGACAGCCTCTGCTTGTTGAAGAAAAATGGTGTTGTTGGATTGCCTACAATTCCTAGGAAACTTAAGCAATGTGATGCTTGTATTCTAGGAAAACATAGCAAACAGTGCTTTCATGATTCACATTCCAGAGCACATAGAAAACTTGAACTCATTCATTCAGATTTATGTGGTCCAATGCTTATCTCTTCTACAAATGGAAATAAATATATGATGACATTTATTGATGACTACACTAGAATGTGTTGGGTATATTTATTGAAGAACAAATCTGATGCTTTTCAAACATTCAAGAACTTTCATAAATGGATTGAAAATGATGCACAATCTCATATTGGGTCTATTCGCACTAATAATGGAAAATAATACACATCAAATGAATTGTAAAAATATCTTCTCCAACATGGGATCAAACATCAAATGACTGTACCTTATAATCCCCAACAGAATGGTGTAGCTGAAAGAATGAATAGGACAATCTTAAATATGGTTCGCTCCATGCTCTTCTTCAAAAATATAAAAATAATGTTGTGGGCTGATGCTGTTCTATGTGCTGCATATATAAAGAATAGATGTCCATCTAATGCTATTAGAAACAAGACTCCATATGAAATGTGGTATGGGCACGTTCATTCGGTAAAGCATCTCAGGGTCTTTGGTTCCACCTGTTATGCCTTGATACCAAAGGTACATAGAAAAAAACTTGGTGCAAGAAGTCTTAAATGTATCTTCTTGTGGTATTCAAACACCTCCAAAGCATACCATCTCTATGATGAAATCTACAAAAAGTTTGTGATATCTAGAGATGTAATCTTTCTTGAATCATCTAAAACTGACAATGTTATTGAAAGACAACTTGATCGATTGGATAGATTCACAACTGCAAAATCATTGCAAGAATTTGATAATTAGATTCCACATCTTTAAGGGGGGATTCCTATACTAGATTAACCTATGGAATCTTCTTCAGAATCACCCTGTCCCCTGCATGAATATCCAACTACAGATGATTCTTTGCGTGATGTGATTGACAGAATTGGGAGACTCAATCTTGATTCAGTCCCAACTCAGTCAACGGAGCAGTCTAGACCATCTGAGAAAGGTCCCCCGAAGTGGTTGACAAAGACACTTGAAAGTGTTCATCCTGATGAGGTTGGAAAGACAGGAACTAGAAATTTAAATTAGAAAAATGGAGATAATGTAGATGACTCTAATTCACTAGCTGATATGGATGTTTCTTATGATTGTGAATTGAATTTGTCTATAGATTTTGAACCAACTTCCTTCAAAGAAGTTGCTTCTCATGATGAATGGAAAGGAGCAATACAAAAGGAGTATGATGCCCTGATAAAGAATGGCACTTGGAAGTTGGTTGATCCTCCATTGGGAACCAAACCAATTGGCTGCAAGTGGCTCTATAAGAACAAGTATAAAGTTGATGGCTCACTTGACAAGCACAAAGCCATACTTGTGGCAAAAGGTTTTGCACAGAAGGAAGGGGTCGATTATGAGGATACTTTTCCCCCACAGCAAAATGGGCCACCATCTGAACACTCTTTTCCCTAGCAACTCAGAATGGTTGGAAAGTCCATCAAATGGATGTAAAAACTGCTTTCTTGAATGGAGATATAAAAGAGAACATTTTTATGTCTCGGCCTGAAGGATTTGCTGTGAAAGGACATGAACATAAAGTATGTAAACTTGTGAAATCCCTATATGGCCTCAAACAAGCACCACGAGCCTAGTATGAAAAATTAACTGGGCATCTTCTGAAACTCAATTTCAAACATTATGATGATGCAACTCTGTTTGTAAAGAAGGTTGGAAAAATAGTTGTATATCTTGTGGTATATGTAGATGATCTTTTGATGACAGGGAACAATGAAAGCTACATTGCATCCATAAAGAAGGAATTGAAGAAAGGTTTTGAAATGAATGATTTGGGCTATGTTCATTACTATCTTGGTATTGAAGTATCTCAACATCCGAAGTCCATATTCCTTTCTCAAATGAAGTACATTGGAGATCTTCTGAACAAGTTTGGCATGAATGAATGCAATCCTTTGACTACTCCAATGGAATAAAACTTAAAGCTCACATTCCTTGAAGGAAAATAATTTGAGGATGCAACAAAGTATAGACAACTTGTAGGAAGTCTCAACTACCTAACTACCACCAAACCAGACATTTCATTTGCTGTTGGAATCCTCTCCAAGTTTACACAAAAATCGTGTGAGGGACATTGGTCTACTACAAAAAGAGTTCTAAGGTACTTGAAGGGAACTCAAGACTTTGGAATTAAGTATACACAGGTGAGTGACTTCAGCTTGATTGGATACTCTGATTCAGACTTCGATGGAGATAAAGAAATAGGGGTATCTACTTCTGGATATGCTATGAGTCTTGGATTAGGAGCTATCTCCTAGAGATCAAGCAAACAATCAGTTCCAGCAGATTCCACAATAGAGGCAGAATACGTGCCAGCAGCTGAAGCAATAAAAGAAATTGTGTGGCTTAGGAAAATTCTTGAAGAATTGTAGGTAAAACAAGTAAAATCAACTCCACTCGTGATTAACAATAGATTTGCAATAAAGTTGGCCAAGAACCCAAAGTTCCATGATCGAACAAAGAACATCAATACTAAATATCATTTGATTTGACATCATGTTGAGGCCAAAACAATCCATCTCCACCATTGTTCCACTAATGAGAAAATTGCAGACATTTTCACCAAAGCACTTGAAAGAGAAAAGCTTGAAAGATTTAGAACGATGCTTGGACTCACCAACACTCCTTCAGATTAAGGGGGGGAATGTTGACACCTAATCTTAAGGATTGGGTGAACAACTGTAAATAATGTAAATGCAAATAAATAATAGAGAAAACAAAGAGTCGGGAGATGAACCGAACAGTCACTCCCTCTTGTATATAACAACGAATAACCTGAATGAATAAGATAGAGAGTTTCTGTTTTGAGGAGTTATATCTTGGTCTGATAGATTCAATGGGGAAAGACTAAGTCATATGAGATTTGAGGTATGGTATGACCGATGAGTTGGCAGAGGAATCAGTTTCGCGGGAAATCTTGGAGCAACAGAAATAACGACTGCTCAAAGAGAACTGATGCTCAGTTCGTGAGGAAATAGGTGGCCACCTCTCTATGAAGCATTACACAGCGATGATGACGCAGAGCAGGGGAATTCAAAAAGACAGAGGTAGGAGATCCAGGGAGCTAGGAAGCGGAAATGAACAGTCAGGGAACGGATTGGCTTTAAGTCACAAACAGACAGAGAGTAAGGGAGGATGCAGAAAGAGAGAGAGAAGCAAGTTGCAGAGAACAGAGAAGTCGAGCTAACCTGCAGAGCAAAGGCAGCATTGAGTAGATAGAGACAGAGAGAGTCTGAGAGTCTGTGAACTCCAAAGAAGGCTTGAGAGGTTCAAGCAACTCTTCTGTGTATACCTGTCAAGTATTGAGTACCAGATTGGACTCATACCACTAATACCAGTTGAGGTTGAGATCCAGTAAGGGGAGTCTATGTACTCTAGAGACTTGGGGGATCCAAGTACAATCCTACTGATCATCATCTATTCTATGAGACTCAATTTGAGCTCACTATTGGAAAAACTCTACTTTTAAGACACAATAGAAAGGCCACCACTAAAGGCTGGACCAGGAGATGTAGCCCATGAGGATTGGGTGAATTCCCTATTAAGCTTGTTGTGTTTTATGTGTTTTGCTTACTATGTTTCTCTTACTGTTTCAATGTCTGTGTATTTCGTAATCTTACTGATTCGTTGCATAAAATAACATAGGCACACCCTAGCCCATGAGTCTATAATACCTTCATTAATTCATTGAAGTCATTTACGGGTGATTTCAGATCATATTCTGTGCATAGCTACACTCACGGGAATGGTAGACCGCGAAGCCTTGGAAGAGAGGCTCGTGCAACTAGCAGAGCTTGAAGAGGACCAATTTCTAGCTGGATCTCATCAACAAGTTCAAAAGGAGCATGAAATGGCATAACATGATTGGCACATTAAACTGCACACCTTCTAGGTAAATGATCTGGTTTTGTTGTATGACAACAAGTTTGATAAATTTCCAAGAAAATTTAGGATGCACTGGCTGGGGCCCTATGTCATCAAAGAGATTACCGACTGTGGAGTAGTTCAGTTGGTTAAGTTAAATGGGGAGCCCTTCCTAGGAAAAGTGAGTGGTAGCCGATTGAAGCCATACACTGGTGATCCAGATAGGTGATTATATGAAGGAAGCATAGTCTTAGTGCTCCAGGTAGTTGAAAGGAGAGGCGAGACTATAAACTACACTGCTTGGGTCGGGGAACTGCGTGATGAAGAAACTGTGTGGAATGAGGAGATGTCACAAAGATCACACAAGAACGCAGAAGGTTATGCTACTTGGGATAAAACCGTACAGGTCAGCTGGAAAGTGACCGTTAAAGTCACTATTCATGATTTGACAATGAAAAATGGCCAAATGGAGTGGAGGAGCAGCATTTAAGATGAAATCTATGGGCAAGATCCTTCAAAATCTACCACCAATCTAGCATTAAAGAACTGATTTTGGGGGCAACGGTCCGATTTGAATTCAAAATGGTCTATAAATTACATGTGGCTGCCCAACGAAGAACACTTACAATTTTGAGCATTGAGTTGTTGAGCTCTCAGACACGTATGAACCATTAATTCTTTGAAGCATTGATAACGAGTTCGGTGTTTGAGCAATTAACAAAGGAGACCCAAGAAATGTTGGATATCATCATGTCAACACCAGTAGAAACCGTAGATATTGGGGAAGCAGTGACAGCCGAAGGGGTTGTGCCAAAGGTTGCTATGGAAGCAGAGGGAATTTCTCAGAGCTTGCATAGATACCCAAGTCGCCTAGACCAAGGCCTACCCAAACCCAGGAAGGCGTGAAATACAGGAAAAGAAATTAGGCCACGACACCACCGGTGCACGTGTCACCTAGGAGAAACCCACCGAAGGACAAGCCCACCTCTCAGGAAAAGGGAAAAACCATTAACCTGGAACCAGAGGAGGAATAAATTGGGGTATCACAATGGACGATGAGGATCTTGGGATCGACACGGAGGACATTGAAGTTGAGGAGTTTGACCCCATTACTAAATTGCCTGAGTATGTGCCTCCACGTAGGGGCAAGGCCAAGGTGCCTAAGGAAATTGATGAGAGCAAGGTCACCTTGTACACACCTTTGCTACCGGAAAAGATTGTTTTGGAAGGACTACGCTTGGTGTGGATTCCAATGTTGAAATTGGAGCACCGAGACTTAGTTGATACCGAGCGATTCCCTCACTTGGCGACAAACTAGCTGATGCACCGCATCCTCCATAAGACCACCACGGTGACCTGCTCAACCTCTTATGGGTGCCGCACTACAATCTCACACCCACTACCTTTATGGTAATCAAGAAGTTGTTGTGCTTAGTACATGATGGGTGTCTGTGGTTGGAGCAGCCAATACCCATCACTGATAGACTAATCCATAGAATGACAAGGTTGCCATATTCAAGGGAGAATCTAGCTATGATGTATGGTGGAAAGGCGGGCGAATTGGCCCTCGCAAAGGCCATGAAGAAGAAGTTCATACTAGTAAAGAAGTCACACAGCTATGCGATTACAAGTATTTCCGACCCTGCAGTCAAAGTGGCCACACAAATATTGGCAGGGTAGGTCATGCGAAAGTGTCACTCCAATGAATAATTAGCGCTTATCATAGCCTAGTGACCCAATGCGCGGAGGGGGTTCAGTTTAATTGGGCGCACTACCTCTGCGATGAGTTCCTCGCGAACTGCCACGAGGTGCAGGATCTTAGCAAGACCTTCCACTATGCATGGCTCTTGTTGTCCATCATGCTGGTAGCTTGGGAGCTACTCAAAGATAGCCAATTTCCCTCGATCACGTCGAACCTGCCTGAGGCCGTGAAGTACTCTTCGCTATGGTCGACTAAGGATCCTCAGTGGATCAAGGACAACAAGATCTTTTGGATCTTGATGGAGATGAACGTGCACATGGCCATCAACTGCAAGCCGTGATTGTAACCTACTATCTTTGATAAATTGTAGTCGTACATGGAGTTTAAGGCTGATTTTCACCGTGTATCCATAAGGGCGCAAAAGGACCCCGAGCAGAAGTGGCAGGACTTGCCCTAATTAGCGACGGATAACGCGATTCAAGCAGTTATTGATAGCTAGTTGGAAGAATGGCACACTGCCTTGGATTTAATGGCATTATCCAGCAAGACAGTCGCACAACGGAAGAAGGATGAAGCCAAGCTCAATATGGAGCAGTTGGCTGAGAAAAGGAGGAAAGACCCTGTGGATAAGGCTATGGTAGACCATGATACCACACAGGAGACAGGTGGATAGATAGGAGGAGAGGAGCGTAGCTACGACAAGGAAACGTCACCCTCCCCAGAAGAAGAGGACAATCCGACAGAACAGGGAGGAGAGGACCCGCAGACACCTCCGTTCCGTATCAAGCATCCAAGGGGACAAGAAAAAGTAGGTTCGTAGAAGAAGTCCAAGGCTAGCAAGGCATCCATGGACCCAATCACCCTAACAAAGGGGGATCTAAACGACAATGGGGATACAGTGTGGGATGCCACTGCGAAACTACTGCAGCAATTTGAGTAGCAGCAGCAGAAGGTGTTGGGGTCCATTTAGGCGAATCTATGAGAGTTGTAGATTTGGGCAATGCAGACCAACGTGGCACCCAACAGTTTGGCCATTGGTACTTCAGAAGCTGTCAGGATGCTGCGTGTGAAGGACTCTCGAGCCCTAGTGTTTCCAGATGGAGCACTGACAACAAAGACTGTAGCTGATAGTCCCGATGTCAGTGCACTAAAGGGAGTAGGGCTAAACTTGGTAGCGCTTCCTAGTGAGGCACTCCACCTGTTGTAGGATGGGTGATCACGGAGCTGAGGGCCCACAAACAACGTGCTTTGCAGGTGATTAGCGAGCATATCATTAACAATGCTTAGATGGCCATATAGTGAGATTCTTCCATCACCACTGCAAATGACGTGACCGATAAGAACAAGTGCATAGTCTAGGTCATGGAGGAAGCATGTTGAATGGTCTCGAAGTTGGCCATTACTACAGATGAGCTAGTAGATGTGCACATTTTCAAACTTGCTATGGGGGTCCATGATGCCCGCATAGAATTGGCAAAGGTTCAGTTGGAGTTGAACCTCCAAATTGCATAATTGCAGTTGAGGGCCCAACCTTCGACCCCAACGGAAGTCAAGGAACAACGCGCGACTGCTATCACAAAGGCAATAACAGTAGTAGAAAGTGTAGTGGCAGACTTCACAATGCTTTTTGAACAGTCGTTTGAAGTACTAACCAGCCTACAAGAAGACCCTACTGTGCAGAGATTGGAAATAGAGGCGCGGGAGCTGTAGCGGTGCTACGATGAGGTAAAAGGGACAGTTCGTACTGCTTCCCTCACACTGAGACTCGCAAAGCTATAAGAGGCCAAGGCACTGAAGGAGCTGGTAGATGCAGCTTAGCACAAAGAGGTAGTGTTGAAGGTGCACTTGAAGCCTTGGTTGGACGAGGCCTACTTGATCACAGCCTCCATTGAAGGTAAGCTGGTTGGTCTATAGGAGACTCAACAGAAGCTGCAAGCTGACAGTGTAGGGCCAGCAACAGAGCAGTTCAAAGAAATAAATCAAGTTGTCGTGCAGTGCATCGTCGAGGTTGCATTCCAACAGGTTGAGCTGGGGGGTCTTCACACCAAGATCTCCATGCACACAGAGCGACTGGAGGGTGAGTCACCATGTTTGTGTTGGGGGCTTGTTGGGAACAGGTTCCCCTAAGAGCCAGTTTTGGGGCTAAAAGCCCATGTTTTGGGGTAGAAGGCCCAAATTTTGTAATAAAAATGTAAAGCCTCCGCAATTTGTCATAGCGTAGTGCGAAGAGGTCAAATTTTTGTCTGCCCTTGTTTTTTGAAGTCTCATGTCAACTGTAAAGCTCTACCCATGGTCTGTGAACCATGCAATTGTATAAAAAGGGAGTCTTAGAAGAGTCTAAGGGAGTAGGGTAATGGTAAGAAGGATTTTGGGATAAGAAGTTCTAAGTGTTCTCAAGTCTTAGTGTACGTAGAGGCTCTATAGTTGAGTGTGCAAATGCCTAGGGTGGAAGTCCACAGCTGAGTGCGTGGACCCCTACAGCTATATGTGTAGGGAAAATAGAGTCTGTACTGAACTTGAGATATCAATAAAGAGAATTACTCTGCAATCAAAGTGTATTTTGTCCCTATTTAATGCAT
Organism: Pinus tabuliformis; assembly: GCA_031772625.1. Taxonomy (NCBI): domain Eukaryota; kingdom Viridiplantae; phylum Streptophyta; class Pinopsida; order Pinales; family Pinaceae; genus Pinus; species Pinus tabuliformis. Next base: position 52,536,664 of record CM062819.1, read on the forward strand.
CTGATTATATTATGTTACGATCTGGGTTTACATTATAATGCTTATTTGATGTGCGAATGTATCTGATTATATCTGTTAATTGAACACAAGCAAGAATAAAGGATTACGTGAAGGTAACTATAAATTCATGGTAGATTAGGTAACCTTTAAGATAACTTGGGAACTTATACGGTAACTCAGTCACAGAGGTGCATAAGTGCCTGGATGTCGGGTTAGGGCTACACGAAGATCAGTCGAGTACCTTTGTGGAGGTATTGAAGGATGGAAGAGAAGGGACATTGATAAGCCCTAAAGGCTTATCGATCTACACAAAGGTAGGATCAAGAAGTATAGACTGACATCACGACCATCTAAGGGTGCAGAAACTTGGTCCCTGCATCCCCCCATACTGCTTCGGGTGAGACTTTGGTCTTCGCTCCGTGGGTTGATGCCAAAAGGGCCAGTAGTGTAGGGATTTGCTTGGCTGACTAACGCCAAACTTGGGTTAGGGCCCATCAAGCCAACAACAAGCCAACGTTGAAAGAATAAATCTTAGTTAAAGCATAAGTACCTGGATTAGTGTGAGATGAGATGATGTGGTTTATAAGGGAGGCTCCAAAATGAAGCATGGAAAAAATTTTGTAGGGTAATTGTAGCCGCTACAACATAACCCAATCAGTTTGTATGGTATACATATATTTTTTCTCAAAAACCACTTGTCACCTCGTCAATTTTTACAGAGGAAATGATAGAAAATTATGAAGATAGAAAGAGAAACACCTTCTTTAGCGTGGATCCCCCCAAGGAAAGTTTTGGGGCTTAAAGCTCAAGTTTTGACTAAGTCCAATGTAAAGAATCCGCGATTTGTGGGCACGGAGCACGGAGTTTTCATTGAGTCATAGGGTTTTCTTCCCTTGCTTTTGTAATGTAATGTCAGTTTGAAAGATCTACCCATGGTTCGTGGACCATGGGATTGTATAAATAGAGCAAGGCTCCAACTATAAAAGAGACATCAAAGATAGAAGGAATGTAAGGAATATCCATCGAGTCAAAGTGTAGAGTTGTGTCTTTGGGTCATAGAGTAGGAGATGGCTCTGCAACTGAGTGCACAGAGGCCTAGTAGTTCGCAGCTGAGTGTGCAGATCCCTATAGCTGAGTGCGTAGGGTAGGTCGAGTTTGTAACTATTGGAAGCACTAATAAAGAGAATTTTTACCATATTTATGTGTATCTTTTCCTGTTTTATTCATTGAAGTATATTGGGTATGAATTGTAATTTTACTGTTTATTTACTGCATGAACTTATATGAATGTGTTAAATAAGTAAATCTAATAAAAGGTGTCTGTTTACATGAAGATAACTAATTGTTATAAGAATATCAGTAAGATCCATGGTGTGACTTGGGGAAATAGTGCAGATCGCTGCCCTAGCAGCACAAAAGCCCCACAACCCCTGGTTAGGGTTGTGTGAAGGTGAATATAACAGGGTGTGAAGGCCTCGTAGGTCAGGAAAGTGCACGACGGTATTCACAGTTGGACTAAATCAACCCCTCAGACATCTCAAGGGTGCGGAAACCTAGTTCCAGCATCCCCCCATACTGCTTCGAGTGAGACCTTAGTCCACACTCTGCAGACTGTTGCCGAAAGGTCCAGTAGTACAAGGATTTATTTGGCTAATTAAATCTTAACCTAGTTAAGGCCCGTACAAGCCAACAAATGGTTTCATTGTCGGGACCAGAATCTACATAGAGATGTTTGATGTTATATCATTGGAATCCAACTAATAAAGAAATTGAAGACTGATTGGATAGGAAAATTTACAAGTTCGCGGCGGAGAAGAATAGGAATCTATGACTATCAAAGGAAAAGTGGTTAGACTGCTACCTATACATGGAAATCCACAAAATTTTCTTCGCATCTTTCCCTACTGAGCTGTACGAGTGGATCGCGAAGTGAGCAGATAGCTAAGGGAGGTGGAAACTCAATAATCCTATTGTGTGGACTCCAGAGTTGGTGTGCAGATTGGAAGCATCGAAGGATAAGATCGCACGAATTTTTGATCACTGGCTCGATCAGATTATAGGAGGATTCATTACTAAGTTCGTGGTAGATATGTCTATCAACTATAGCGAGGCAGAACGATGCTTTCTCAAAGGACCACGAGGTAAGTACATTAAGTCTCTGAACACTTGGATTAAAATGTTGTTTCGTGAAAAAAGGATTATGCGAATACATTGATGTTCGGGGCTACGAGAAGTGGGAGAATTTACAAAAACGAAGGTAGTACGGAACTAGAAACTAGCCCCTTAATTTCACCTCCATGATGGGACGAGGAAGAGCTCGTGAAGGTCTCATAAAGAAGTGCGATCAATTTAATAAGGCAAAGGATTCCGCGCATACCACCCCCACCCACACCACCGCCAGTTTCACTGCCTTCGACCCCATCTTCACCTGTACCACCTCCGCCACCACCGCAAGTCAATATGGCAAGCACGAGATGTTCAAGGGAGTAGGAAATGAAGATCTAGAGTAGTTTTGGTTCATGATAGAAGTCGTATGGGAAGCGTAGGGAGTTACAGATGATAACATAAAGAAAGAAACATTGGTCAGTGCTCTGCAGGATCGCATGTTGACCTGGTATATTAAGCATTCTAATGACAATCTGAATGCGGGGCTCGCAGATATCCAAATTGCACTAAACAAAGAATTTAGCAGATTGAAGTCAGAGGCACAGTCGATCATTAGGTTCAAGTAGATCACAACGCTGTCAGGTGAGACTCCTTGGGAGTTGGATCAGAGACTAAAGTGCACAATTCGCAAGCCAATATGACTTTGACAGATGGACAGCACCGCGAATGGTTTGTAGCGTCGCTAACATCGCATTTGAGGAATGCACTGTCACAAAAAAGGTTAACGACTCAGGTAAAGGCCTTGGAGATCGTGATGAGACTGCATGAGACCCTGATATAGGATCCTAACCTGGGAGTTCAACAGATCCACGTGCAGTTGAAAAACTTATGCCTTGAGATGCAGAGTCTAAAATAGGACAAGACAGCTCGCCCGGAAGTGCGTGAAGAAGTATGGTGCGTAAAGTGCAAGGGTCAGGGACATGACAAGGACCACTGCTTGGTGTTCACGAATTACGTTGCAGGAGGAGGTCTAATGTTGTTAATACCAGAGGCACAGACGGGACCTAGCGCGACACCTGCTTTGTGGTGCGCGATTTGTCAAATAGGAGGAAAGCATATTACAAACAACTATCATCTGTTACAGAAGTACACCCAGAATTCGCAACATCTATTCTGTAATTTCTATAGATTAGTGGGACATGATGAGCATACCTATAGAATCTATGAGATAATGATGGATAGGACTCCCACATACAGATTTCAGACCAAAACACGACCCCTTGACTAGAATGCAGGAATGGCATGAACTAGATTTCAGGGGCATGGACGAGGCCGAGTTGGAGGAGGACCTGGAATAGGTCATGGACAGTTGAGTTGTTACAATTGAGGGGGGCCATGACATTATGCCCGTGATTGTACAAATCCAACGTATCCATCATGTCTATATTTTACATTGTTTGATCATGAGATGGAGGATTTTCCCACATTGATAGCTAGGTTGCGTGACAAGGGAGTGCTCCAACCTCCCCTGACCTAGAACCTGCAAATGATCAGGTCTGAGCAGTGCGAGGAAAACCCCAATGTGAACATTGTGCTCCGAAGTGGAATTACAACACGAGATGATAAAGGCAAGTAGCCCGAAGATAGTACTTGGGTTCGTAAGGCTTCGATGAAAGAACCAGAGTTTGATTTGGAGTGCGCTAAGGAAACCTTCATGGAAGCTAGGAAGAGCTTCGTTGATGCCTCCACTTCAGGAAGCAAAGACAGAACAGAGCCAAAAATGGACCCATCAATGCTCATAACGTTCCTAGAAACTTGCATGAAGCTACTGTGTGATAGTAAGGCTATAAAGGGATTGCAGGAACTCATTAATAGAAGTGTTGAGACCGCGCCAGGAGAACTACGCATAGTCCGGAAGATTGGAAAGCATGCAACGTGGACGGGAAGAGAAATGAGGTTGACCACACAGATTGGAGAATATGAGATGGACCAAGTGATTCTGGACCTAGGATCGGACACGAACATTCTATCTAAGCAGATATGGGAGCACATGGGAAGGCCTACATTGTAATGGTTTCCTATCCAGCTGCGAATGGCGAACAAGCAAAATATCATACCCATGGAAAGACTACAGGGAGTCACCGTGGATATTGAAGGGGCAAGTGTGCAAGCAGACTTTGAAGTGATAGAGATTGTTGACGATAGCAATCCCTACTCCACACTATTAGGAATCAATTGGGCCACTGACATGAATGGGGTGATAAACCTGAAGAAGAGCAAAATGATTTTTGAGAAAATGTCTATGCACGTAGTCATACCTTTGGACCCCATTGAGGGACCATGCTACACGGAGCGAGTGCACAACTATGAAAGCGACGACGACTTGGACTACATCTATAAGATAACAAGCGAGAGAAAGACTAGGTAAATCCCACCACGGATGGACGAATCTCATGGGAGTGCGAAAGCTCATATACATCAGATTCGGACGAGGAAATATAGCGATGGCAGAACCAGTTACATGAGGTAATGACACTAAACTGTAACATGATGACAAGATCGTTGTGCTGTGTAGTGACGGAAGTAAGGGATTTTCCTACTTATGATGGGTTAAGTGAGGTAGATGCTTTCTTAAACAGATTTGAAAGAGAGGTTTCAGAACAACAACGTTTCGAGGCTTTGAAATGGGTATTGTGCGCTATGCCTATGAGGTGGTGGGGCACACACTAAGGAAGGTTTGAGGATTGGCGTGAATGCAGGAAAATTATGTGCATGCATTTTGGGAAGCCCCAGATGCGATTAACAAACAAGAATGCCAGACGGAACGGTCTGCGAATGCACCTATCCAGGTGGGTACAGGCATATGTTAAACAACCTCCGTAGCTACACATGGAATTTGCGTTAGGGGACATAATCAATAAGCATGTGCGTGTGAGGCAATTGCACGAATGACCTCTCCAATTGGGATGACGGAGTGTGGAAAGAATGATTGTATAGAATGTTATCAATGCAGAAGCCTTTAATGAAGTATGTGAAGCACTGGACAAGGTATATGATGCACAGTGGAGTGATTGGGACCTGCACGCACCTGTAGTATTATGGGCTTATAGAACAACCTACAAGAAACTGACGGGACAGACACCTTTCTAGCTGGTCTATGAAGTGGAAGTCGTAATGCCAATGGAGTATACTTTGCCTAGTCTACGCATAGTAGTGCTCACAGGTATGATGAACTATAGAGCCTTGGAAGAGTGACTCGAACAATTGGAGGAACTCGAAGAGGAATGGTTTTTGGCTGGATTCAATCAGCGAGTACAAAAGCAACGCGAAAAGGCCTGGCATGATCGACATATTAAGTTGCGCACCTTCAAGGTAAATGATCTGGTGTTACTATATGACATTAAGTTTGATAAATTCCCAAGAAAGTTCAGAATGCATTGGCTGGGACCGTATGTTGTTAAGGAGGTCACAGACAGAGGCGCAGTACATCTGGTAAAGCTAAATGGATAACCTTTCCCATGGAAAGTGAATGGTAGTCGATTGAAGCCATACATGGGTGGCCTGACTATCTGACTAACCGACAGAAGCACATTCTTTGCGCTCCAGGTAGCTGAAAGAAGGAGCAGGACTATAAGCAGATGTAGGGGATGTAGGAACAGATCTAGGGAAGCAGTTCCGACACCACGGTCTCAAAACAACATGTACAAGAGATACAATAGGCAGTCGCTCAGTGCACTGTCGACCTTTTAGCCATCCGAGCAGAGTTGGGAGGTCTCCGCGTGAAGATCTCTGCACTAATAGAGTGACTTGAGGGCAAGTCACGATGTTTGTGTTGGGGGCTTGTTGGGCGTGGGATCCCCCCAAGGCAAGTTTTGGGGCTTAAAGCCCAATTTTTGACTAAGTCCAATGTAAAGACTCTGCGATTTGTGGGCACAGAACGCGAAGTTGTCAATGAGTCATAGGGTTGTCTGCCCTTGCTTTTGTAATGTAATGTTGATTTCATAGATCTACCCATGGTCCGCATACCATGGTATTTTCATAAATAGAGCGAAGCTCTAAGTGTGAAAGAGACATTGAAGATAGAAGGAATGTAAGGAATATCCATCGAGTCAAAGTGTAGAGTCATGACTTTGGGTTGTAGAGTAGGAGAAGACTCTATAGCTAATTGCGCAGAGGCCTCGTAGTCTGAAGCTGAGTGTGCGAACTCCTGTAGCTAAGTGTGTATGGAAGGTCGAGTCTGTAACCATAGAAAGCATTAATAAAGAGAAGTTTTACCATATTTATGTGTATCTTTTCATGTTTTATGCATTGAAGTATATTAGGTATGAATTGTAAGTTTACTATTTATTTACTACGCGAACTTATATGAATGTGTTGAATAAGTAAATCTAATAAAAGGTATATGTTTACACGAAGATAAATAATTGTTATAAGAAGATCAGTAATATCCATGGCGTGACTTGGGGAAATAGTGCAGATCGCTACCCTAACAGCGTGAAATCCCCACAGCCCCTAGTTAGGGTTGTGCGAAGGCAAATATAACAGGTTGCGAAGGCCTCGCAAGTCAGGAATGTGTTCGAAATAACATGCACGAAGGTATTCACAGTTGGACTAAATCAACCACTCAGACATCTCAAAGGTGCGAAAACCTAGTTCTAGCATCCCCCCATACTACTTCGGGTGAGACCTTAGTCTACGCTCTATGGAATGTTGTTGAAAGGGCCAGTAGTACAGGGATTTGTTTGGTTAATTAACTTTGAACCTAGGTCAAGCCCCTACAAGCCAACAAAAGAATAAATCTTATATGAAGCATAATTACCTGGATCAGTGTGAGATGAGCTAATGTGGTTTATAAGGGAGGCTCCAAAACAAATCATGGGAAAAATTTTGTAGGGTGGTTGCAGCCGCTACAACATAACCCAATCAGTTTGTATGGTATACATATATTTGTTCTCATAAACCACTTTTCACCTAGTCAATTTTTACAAAGGAAATGATAGTGAATTATGAATATAGAAAGAGAAACACCTTCTTTAGTGAATTGATAAATATCAAACAAAAGGGTTCAATGGTGAAGCACATTGAAGACTTCCAAAAATTGAATATTTGGTTAATTGATATTCCGGAGGAGCATATGATTGATATCTTCATAGGGAATTTAAAAGATAGCATCCAACATGAGGTCCACCTTTAGGAAACTGATTCATTGGAGAAGGAATTCAGAATGGAAAGAAAATTTGAAAGCAAAATTATGGCAACAAGTATACCACTCACAACTATAAAGATGGAAATGTTGATGCTCTTAGTCTTCCACAACCTATAAGGTTGAAACCACAACAATTGGAGGAAAAAAAAACAAAAGGGATTTGTCATGGTTGTGATATAAAATACACTAAATCTCATAAGTGTGCTGAGAAGAAATTATTCTACATAGATTGTGAAGAGGATGAAGAAAATGAACAAGAAACATCAAAAGAGAAGGATATACACCAGCAACCAACCCTGAGAAAGAAGAAATGAATCTAACCATATCTTGTAATGCATTGACAGGAATTACCACTCCTCAAACTCTTAAGCTAGAAGGATATATCAAGAATAAAATGGCAATAGTCTTGATTGATGCAGGTAGTACCCATAATTTTATTCATTGTAGATATCCAAGGAATTGAATTTTTTCCTATATCCAGCACCAAAGTGTCAAGTGATGGTTGCAAATGGAGGAAATATAAAATTTTCTAGGAAGTTCCATAATATCAAGATAACCATCGGGGAATATGTATTGAATAGGCCAATTATTTCATTTACAATGGGTGGTTTGGATGTGGTACTAGGAGTCCAATGGTTACAATCTTTGGAGATGATAGCTTTCAATTTTCAATAAATTTTCTTGAAATTGTTTTAGGAAGAAAAGGAAGTTGAATTAAGGAGTATCGTAGGGAAACCAAGAAATTTAATTAGCTCTAATTGCATGACAAATCTTATGAAGAAATAAAAATGGGGTGTAATTGAAAAATTATGCTCACTATAGGTTCAAACATCGAAATCATCTTTTTCTCCATATCTACAAAAATTCTTGGACAATCATTCCAAGGTGTTTGAGACTCCCAAAGGCCTCCCACCTATTCATGATCATGATAATGATATTCATTTGATTTCAGGAAGTGTTCCTCCAAACATCAGGCCTTACATATATCCTTATGCCCAAAAGAGTGAAATTGACGTAGGGTTGCAGAAATGCTAGAGGCTGGTATAATTCAACCTAGTCAAAGTTCTTTCTCTACTCTAGTTGTATTGGTTCACAAGAAGGATGGATCATGGCATATGTATTTGGATTATAGGGATCTCAACAAGCTCACTATTAAAGATGAATTTGTTATTCTTGTCATTGATGAATTGTTGGATGAATTACATGGAGCAATTTACTTCACCAAGTTGGATCTTCATTTAGTATATCATCAAATTAGAATGAAGACTGAAGACATTCCAAAAATAGCATTTAGAACTCATGAGGGCCATTATAAATTTTTGGTCATGCCTTTTGGCCTTACTAATGCACCTTCCATATTTCAAGGTTGGATAAATTCCATTTTCAAACCCTTACTTAGAAAATTTGTCTTAGTATTTTTTGAATATATACTAATCTACAACACATCTTGGAAGGATCATGTTCAACATGTTTACAAGGTGCTCAAACTATTGGAGGAGAAACAATTATATGCAAAAACCTCCAAATGTTTCTTTGTAGCATAGGAGGTGGAATGCATATTGTATCTCATGAGGGTGTTAAGACAGACCCTAACAAAATTAAATCCATTAAGGAATGGAAAATCCACACAGCCATAAAGCATCTTCGAGGTTTTCTTAGGTTGACAAGGTATTATCGCAAGTTTGTTGAGAATTGTGGAGAATAGTGGCACCTCTAACATCATTACTAAAAAAAGATGCATTTTCTTAGACTCCAGAAGTGACAAAGGCCTTTGAACATCTTAAAGAGGCAATGTGTTGGGAAATGTAACTAGGTTCGGTCATAATTAAATGTATTTGAGTCTTGTAATGTACTTGTAAAAAGAATAAAGAAAAGAATTTTTATTACTATTATTATCACTTATTAAAGAATGGATTTCATGCTTGGGTCGCCATGTTTTAGGTCAAAGTCCCCATTGAGGACTTTCAGGATTTCTTCTAAGTCAATAGAGTCATAGTACTTTTAAAGAAACCCTTCTTGGTCTTTTGAATCATGTAAAAGGTTTAGTATTGAGTAAAATATAATTTATGTATCCTCCACATCAAGTCAGCCTAGAAGATATCAAGTCAGCCTAAGGACATCAATTCTAACTCCCTTGACAACTATAAATAGAAGCAAGTCGAATTAATTTGAAGCCCACTCTCTCACAAGAAATTCTAATATCTCTTGAATTCGGAAGAAGTGTGAAGCAAAAGAAGAAGGAGGAGGAAGTGCAAGTTGGGTGGAGTCTAAGGGAAAGAAGAAAAACAAAATTTTGGTGTCTCTCTCTTTTTGTTTCGTGCCCTAGTTTGGGGGATCGAATTCTTCTAAGTTTTGTTGATGTCAAAAGTTTCATGATGCTAGAAGCTACTACATAATCAAAGTTGTTGGAAGAGAGTTCGAAGATCTGGGAAGCTGACTTGGTGTGGAGGGAAGGTTTCGTATTTGTCTAGGGTAAAGAGTCTCAAATAATACTATTGAAAGGAAGATCATTTTGCCTGGTTTTTCCCCTTGAGGGGGGTTTTTCCCTAGCATAGTGCCTATATCTGGTGTCCATTGTTTTATGCTCTTTCACTTTGGTAATTACTTTATGAACTAAAGAAATAAGATATAAATAAACTTAATAATAATTCAAGAACATCATAAGTAATTATCAAGTATAATAAAATGTTTATGCCTTTTTTATTTGCTAACATGGTATCAGAGCTTTGGTGAAGAAAAAAGAAAAAGGTAGTCTCAAGTACTTGATCAAGGAACCATTCAAAAGGGTTATTTCAGGGTAGAATTTGACTATATTCAAGGAAGATTTCTAACACAATCAAGGGAGAGAAAAAACTTGAAGGAGCCTCAAACTACAAGTCTTGGAAGAAGATGATTGACCTCATCCTTGAAAAGAACAAGGTACTAGACTTGTTAAAGGAAAAATAAAGAAGCCTACAGATGACTCCAGTGATTTTGACAAAGTTAAATTCAGAGAATTAGAATTGGTGGCCATGACTCTAATGGTAGAAGGAATAAAGGAAAATCGTATCCTATTTATAGCCAACATCAATCATGCTTAGGAAATGTATGAATCCTTTTCAATGCTATTCACTATTAAGAACATTGGTCAAGTAGCAAGTTAGAAAAATGACCTAAGGACCACAATGATGACTAAAGAAGACACGGAGGCCTCCTTCTTTATGAAGATAGCAAGAATCAGGGATAATCTTTTGGCCATTGATGAAATTTTTCCAAGCAAAGAACTCATGATCATTGATCTATTAGGATTGCCACCTACTTGGGGTGCATTTGTTGCAAGACTTAATAGTTGGAAGGAAGCTCCCAGTTTTGAAGAACTATAGACTACCTGTAGTCAGGAATAATTGAGGATATCATTAGTTTCCAATGCTAAAGGAGTATCAAATGCCTACATTGCTCAACATAAAGGAAATAAATCGAAATGACCAAGGAAGAAAGTTGACATGTCCAAGGTAGAATGATATCAATGTCATAAGAAGGGTCACTACAGGAGTGACTATCCTAACAATCCAAAAAACAAGAAGAGAGAAAGAGATAAAACCAATGTTTCTGAAGAGGAAGACTTAAAGATATCTAAACCCGAAGAATCTGACATAAGGGACTTACACTACTAAGTCCTTTTCTTGTCCTTAGATATTTTATTTTATATTTTGTATGTTTTAGATTTTATAAGTTTTTAACATGTTTTTGGAAATAGACATTGTTTTCTTTTGTAAGTTTATAGGTATCCCTCTAGATTTGGAGGGAGACATCAATAGCTCCCAAAGATAAGTATCTCATTTCCTTTCAGTTTTTGGTTTCATGTACTCATTTAGTTTTGATTATATTAAATACTAATCATTATTATCCCTCTATTGTCTTGATTAGGAAAACATATGCTAGATTCTCAAGGAGTACGAAAGAGGACCTCTCAAGACAAGATTTGTCAAAGAACGAAGGTATGCTTTAAAAAATTGATTTCTTTATAATAAATGTTTATTCATTTGACAATATATTACAAACATTGTTGCGACTAGATATAGTGAATCATATTGATTCTTATTTTGGGTAATTCATCACTTGATAAATCTACCCCACTCCTATTCTTAACTGATTTTATAGAACCCTAGACAGGTTCTCTGGAAAACCCAAACCTAAGGGTATGCTGACAATGTGTGAATCCATAGCTTGCTTAGGTTTATTGTGAAATGAAATTTGAAGTTATTTTTTGATGATGGCATGTTTGGGATTTCGATATGATCATGAAATCTTAACTTGTTAGGGTTGAATGATGTTTGTCTGAGATCTTGAACTTTTGAAACTTTTGAATAGTAGGGTTTTCTTTGCTAAGTTATGAAACCCTATATATTTAGGGTTTGGTTGGGCCTATAAGAAAAACCTTTGTTATGAAAGCAAGACCCTAGGTATATATCTGTGTGTGTGTGTCCATTTTGCCGAAACCCTAGCTTGGTATAGGTTAGTATATGTCTAATGTATTAATGATATCTAACATATGATATGTTTATTCATGATAATGAATTCGTAGATATGTGTTGACCTAATTATTGATGGCCATAAGTCTTAGGATTTAATACAAGTCCTTGTATGATGTTCTAGGATGATGATATTTGGAAATATAGGGTTTTGCATCAAAATCCTAGTAGTAGTTAAATTCTCTAGTATGTGTGATATAACAATCTGAGTGTTTTTGGGAAAACTAGTATTCCTAAAGAATGCTAGCCCTCTAGGTTTGGCAGCTACCCTAGAAACAACAGTTTAAAGCAATTCAATGATTTCTTCTATGTCTAAAAAATAAGAGAAAGATAATAGAACCAACCTAGAACTTCCACTTAATCCCTTGCTTGCTCTCTCTCTCCTTTGGCAGATCCTGCAACTCCTCCTGTACTTAACACGCTTGGAGAGTACCCGCACAAGTACATCAACAAAGAACTGTCAAAGCATCGTGATCTATTACAACATAAACATTACAGAATTAGATATATAATGAACAAATGATAGCATTCACAAATGATAACATTCATAATTGCACAATCATATGGGAGAAAAATTGAGGAGCTTTATTAATAGAAAGGAGAATTACAACCCAGTTGTTTGATCCAGCGCCATCCTCCCAACTTCAATACTTCTTCACCTCATCAAATAGCAAGATCACTCCAACAAGAATACAATGCTCTCTCCTCAATTACAAACTTTCAGCACTTACTTGCAATTCACAACCTTCCAACCTCTAGATCTCTTGGATGAGGGATCCATTTATAGATGTTTGCAAGGGTGTGAGTCATTCATGGGGTTTGATTAGTGTCATTGCACTTGTTACAATTGGTTCCACAAGAGAAGGGATTGGAGATGATTTCCTAGATCCCTTATTCATCCTTAGGGGAATTCAGAGAAGCAAGTGGCACAGGAGAAGTTTCTAGAAGATTCCATGAGCAACCAACTAACACATGTCCCGGACATTTGTCCATCCTCACCCATCGCACCCTATAGAAGGCATAAACAGTATGCATCGCACTTTTCCAACGGAGCAGTCAGTATGGTTCAATTTAGGCAATTTCTGGATGGTTTCTCAGATGGAACTTTTGGGGAATGATGTATTCAGATGACTATGTTCCTTTAGGGTATGAAACAAATTTTTTAGGGGTTGATGAGCCCTAATACATTGACATATAAGTTTGGGGTTGATGTGCCCAAATATGTCTATAATAGTTGCCCCCTCGAGCATGAGATCGTAAATATTCATGTCAGGTGAAATGATTTATCATGAGGATCTGAAGTTTCGAACTAGAAGGTGACCTGCATAAGTTACAATACAATACATCATCATAATATGATTTTCATGATCTAGCTGAGGGAAGAATTCCCATGCTCAGATTTATAAATTTCATTTCATGTACATAGATTAGATAGTCATCTGCAAATACAGACTGGTGATTCTTCAGATATAGAGTCATCATCCATGATTAGGATGACCATCTGTGTAGAGCCTTTGTACATTTGATTTTTTTATATCCCTAAATATATCATAGCCTGGATGGATGAAACTAGATCCGAGGTCTTCACAATTGTTCAATCTTCACCCGTTGTACAAGTCAAACCATGTGAAGAGATGTTCTAAAGTTAAACATGGAAAGACATTGCCTGATTACCAGCCAATGATGTGAGCTATTAACAAACGCGAGAGGAATCACCGATAATGATAATGACCCTCAAGGTACTACAGTACAATTCACATGGTGTGAATACATGATCCGATGTCAAACACCACACAAAATCTTTCGGTTGAAGGCCATTGATGTCAACCTGTCGCCGGAAGTGAGAAACTTGCCATTGATGTATGAAAGCTTCAAAGCACTGAAAGGGTTGTTTCTAAGAAACTTCTTGGATAATGAGCTGATGTCGACAAGAAGCGACTCATCGTAGGATGGCCTTGATGTATCCCACATCTACGACACGAAATGAAGCTAATGATTTCTGGAGATGAAAATGAACTAACGACACAAGGTTCAGGAATGGTGGTCCTGAAAAAATGAAGGTTGGAGGTATTGCAGTGTATGTGACATTAACTGGATGGTGATTTCTCAACTGAATGACTTCTCTTGAACATGTTGGTGACACTGAGATGAATTGGTAGCATTAACCCCAAAATATGGATGGTATGAAAGACCAATGGTATGATGACCGGTGAACAGAATAACCCAACCCAACTTAATAATGGTGATGAAGTGAAAGTGTCATGTTCAAGAGTGACTTGCTACCATAAATTCTTCAAGTTTTTTCCCTTTTTCCTTAGTCATTGCTGACCAGTACCTCTTTATTCTTTTCAAGCTTAAGGAGGATAACATATGCTTGTTCTATAATTCGCCCTTCGGGAAAACCTATCGCTATTTAATATTTTAGCGAGGCTAGCGACAGTGAAACTCGGTCTCATCTAGATGGACAAGTTTGTCGCTATTGTTTTAATGAGTTTAATGACAAGGATAACTCAATCCTTTTCATGTTTAGAGAGTTTGAAAAGGGACAAAAATAAAACTCCATAAGTTCTTTTTCATAAAATAATCCCTCAGGTCCGAGAAAGGATAAAATAATATAGGAGGGATGACATTTCCAATACTTTAACGGGTTGGAAAAGACAAGTGCTCGACGATCTTTTCATGTTTAAAGAGTCTGAAAAGGGTTTAAAGAGGGCTCTATAGTTTTCTTTTCATTTTTGAATCAAAGCTAAAAAAGAAAACAAAAAGTTTGCTTCGTGGTCAAAGATGTTCAATTCACTATTTAGCACATCAGATTCTTTCATCAATCATTCAACTTGCTCAAATCTCCATCAAATTGATTAGAAATACATATATATGGACGAAAAATGAACTAAAACTAACATTTCACTTTGAAGTACATGAATAATAAACATAAAAAGTAGTTTTAACCTTTCACTTTCATCATTTCATTTCAAATTTGGGATTTGGAGCTCTGGAGCGATTTTCCCCCTCAAATTTCACCAGTCGATTTCGGGAGATCCTATGGACCATTCTCCGCACCATCAGGACCAGGTAGGAGCTATCCTTAAGCTCTTCATTTTCATTCCATCTTTTCTCGATTTTGAGCAAGTTTTTTCACTTTTCTGGGCCCCTAAGGTTTAAAGATTTCGTTCCCCATCATCGCACCTAGCTTGTATTGAAAGGTGTGATGCATACTGAGCTACCAACAGGCCAATAAATATGCATCTCACCTTCCTCAAAGGTAGGGTGTGATGGGCGCAGAAAGGCAACTTTATACAGTGTTTTTTCATCAAATTTTTACCTGTTTTTTTTCTCAAAATTGGATTCTAACTCATCTATTGTTTGCATTTTAGATATTTGTTGGATCAAGATGGTTGTCACATGGCATGAATGAGAACACGAAGAGGAGGATATGATTACTTTACAGGACCAGGGCACAGTGGATGCACTAAGAAACTGTGGTTTATTGAAGTTCTTCCGCATATCCAGCATGAGACAACAGATCAGTTTGTTGCAGTGTCTTCTCAATGCTTGGGATCCTACTGACTAGGTATTCCAGATTAGAGGTAAATCTATTCCTTTCACAGTCGAGGATATTTATTTTTTGATGGGTTTTTCGAGATGTGGTGCCCCCCTTTCACTCTCAGGATTTGCTCGTAGGGGTGAATCTGTGAAAGATTACATTCGTCAATTCTACAGGGATGGATCTCAACCCAGTAGAGATGGTAATATTTATATCCGGGATGTTACTGATCGACCTTTGAGGACCATTCTATTTACCTTTGCTAGATTGGCTGGCAATGCAGGTTTACATTTAGCGAACATATCCTACATGCAGTATGCCTTGGAATGCCTAGAACCAAAGGTGTTCAATTGGTGTGAGGCGATACTTCCTATTATAAAAGAACAACTGTCCAAAGTAAAGAATGGAAGAACCAAGAAATTTGGTTATGGATCCATATTGACTGCTTTTGCTTTGGAAAGAATTCCACTGATGCAACCTCAAAACATTTCACTTGGATTGCCTGCACTGAGGGAACCATAGATGCAGAGATGAGTGGACCTTATGGATAGAAGTGCCAGTCAGTCACAGATCTCCTTCTCAGATGCCTTTTCCGAGTGGTTCAACTGCTAGGAGATGGAGTTTGCAAAGTATCCATATGTTGGGATGGATTTATGAGGCGATCTGGATTTGGCATTACCAATTGGTGAGCAGTGGAGTGCTATAATTAAAATGATTCAACCACATATTTGTTATTCAATTTTATAATGTTTTTGTGTTTTTGATGTTACCAAGACTAAAAAAACTCACATGTGTGTGCAGATATTGGACAAGTGCGACTAGTGGTACGCCCACGGGAAGCAAATGACGCTCCAGTAGGAGAGGCTATAGGGAGGGCCGTCCTTCGAGATTTGGATATATCAGAGACCCTGGTAGTGCTACAGGATCCGATTGAGGGCCTCACCCTCAGCATTCAGGATGTCCAGATCGATGAGTTACCTTTGAGGTTACAGCGCCATACTACTAGTGTATCGAGTTGTTGGACTAGGCTCCTGCACATGATAGCACAGGCCGTGACATGTTATCACCAGCATCACTAGTCTAGGATGTTTTTCTGCATTTATTTTGAGTTTCTTGGTTAGATGACCAATTTTGTCTTGGACACAAAACATTTTGTGAAAACTATAAATAGCTATCTATTTTTTATTTTTGGAGTTTTATTTTGGTTAAGTGATGAAATCCTAATGCAAATGCTGACGTGAAATGCTTTCTTTACAAATGCTGCAAATGTCTATTTAACACATAGTTTTCTAGTGAATCAGTCAATGCGTTTAAGTTTATGGAAATGTGTTGATATTGAATGCAGTCAAAATGTCTTTCCAAAATCCTAACTCTTAGGAACATGCGATAAATAGCTGGATTCTGAATAAAATAAACTCCAGTAAGTTGTGGAATGACGAGTTGTGAATCTAGCCTGACAATAAGTCGGGTATGCCATGTGAAATGGCATCAGAGAGAAGTTCAATCAACGCACTATACTCAGCGATGTTGTTCATCGATCAACCAATACATATCCCCCTAAAACTCACTAACTCGCCGCTTGGAGCGAAAATGGCCTAGGCCATAGAAGATAGGTTCTACGTACTACGACTAGCTCCGTTGGCATACCCAACAAATGGTTACAAGAATTCTGAGATCTACAACAAATGTGAAGTGGATTACCTAACCAAAATGACAAATCTAAAAGAAAACACTCAAAATGCAATAAAAGCATATGTATAATGAGTTTACTACACTTAATCAAGCATAGTAATGTTTAAGATACAACCCGTTTTGGGGCTGTGACAGTGGAATCCCATCATAATCAACTAGCTTGTAGGCTCCTTTTGTCAATACTCATTTAATAATGTAAGGACCCATCCATAATGGTTCAAATTTACCTGCTCCTAATTTGTCAGAATCTTGATCGTAAAGCAAGACCATGTCACCTTCTAAGAAGACACGAGGCTTAAAATTTTTGTCATATTGTGCCTTGATGTGTTTCTTATGTGCTTCGTTAGCTAGTGTGGCATCATGACAGGTTTCATCCAAATGGATTAATTCCAAGAAACGAGCCTCTTCTTCAGAAGTTTCGAGAAGCAGGTCAATTGCAAGCTTGAGGGATGAGATTTCACACTGAATTGGTAAGACTGCTTCTAGACCATATACCAACTGAAAGGCCATACGCATTTCTTACTGAAGTCCTATATGCCCACAGAGCTGGGTACACGATTAAATGCCAATTCCGTTTATGGACTCCAATATTTCTTTGCAGTATGTGCTTAAGGACTTTGTTGATTGCCTCAACTTGTCCATTAGCCTGTGGATAATATGGAGTAGAACTATCATGGGATAGTCCTAATTTGGTAGTTAATTCGATCATCATGTGATTGCAAAAATGCAACCCATGATCTGTGACTATAGCCTGTGGAACACCGAATCTAGAAACTACATGATTGAAAAGAAAGAGTGCAGCCATTTTGCTGCTGTTGTTCAATGTAGACATCGCCTCAACCCATTTTGTAAAATAGTCGACGACGACTATAATATACCCATGCCCCCGAGCCGAGGTGGGGTTACATGTCATGAAATCAATGCCCCATTTAGCGAATGGGCCAATAGCAATGACTACATGCAGTGGTGTAGGTGGTAATCTAGTTTTGCGATAAAAAATATGACAAGCATGGCAACTTCTGACTACAATTATGAAATCTTTGAATATGGTGGGCCAGAAGTAACTAGCTCGTAAGATCTTTTTTGTAGTAGCGTAACCAGATAGATACCCCCACAAGCACCTGAATGATAATCATTCAAAACTTTTTCGGCCTCCTCATGCATGAGGCACCTTCGTAAAACCGTATCAACACCACGACGATAAAGTGTATCACCAAGGATCAGATAATCTTTGGCTTGGTATTGAGTACGTCGCTATTCAGAGTGAGAGGTGTTAGGCCTAAAACTTTGGGTCTGGAGATAGATCAGTATATCCCTGCACCACGGATCATTTGACGATATCAGAAATAGAGTCTCATCCATGATTGATGCTTCTGATGTTAAATCGTTGGAGGATGAGGGAAGGTCACTAAGTGACTCTGCAAAGAGGAGAGACTTCTTTTATTTGGATTTGATGAATTCCAGATCAAACTCCTACAATATGACTATCCATTTGGAATATTTTCCCCCCAACAATTGACGTGACAAAATGTATGTCATAGGGTTGCATTCTGACACAATGGTAGTTTTGCGAAGGAGTATATAGTGTTGAAATCTCTGTACTGCTTGAACGGCTGCTAAAGCCAACTTTTCAACATAAAAGTACTTTCTTTCTATATAATTTAGATTATGACTTAAATAATATATAGGATGTTCAATTATGTCATCTTCTTGCACTAAAACCATAGCAATGGTTGTATCTACAGCGGTGAGATACAAGTTGAAGTCTTTTTGATAGTCAGGAGCATACATTAATGATGCTTTTATCAAGGAATCTTTGAGAGCATCAAAGGAATCTTGTGCAACCTGATCCTAATGGAAGGGTACCTCTTTCTTTAAAAGACATGTATAACTTTTAGCAAGCTCAGCATAGTTTGGAATGAACCTCCTCAGAAAGTTAGCTTTCCCTTCGAGTCTCTGAATCTTAAGCAAATTTGAAGGTGGAGGTATGTCAAGAATTACATGAACCTTAAATGGGTCGAGTCAAATTTTGTCCTTAGAAACTACAAAACCAAGCAGTCGACCTGAGCCAACACAAAACACATATTTGTGCCGATTGAGTCGTATCTTGTAGTGTCAGCAACGTAAAAATATGGCTCTCAAATGTTGCGGATGATCAGCCCATTTTCGTGAATGAGCAGGTAGATCGTCGGGATATGGTTGGATGATGTGCTTGATGTCATGGAAGGCGTAATTCATTGCCCTCTGAAAATCTGCCCCTGCATTCTTCAAACTGAAAGGTAATTTACGATATGCGAATGTGCCCCACGAAGATATAAATGTAGTTTTTGACTGGTCTTGTGGGTGGATATTGATTTGATTGTATCAGGAAAATCCATCCATGAATGAAAAGATTTCACATCCAACACATTCATCAATAATTTGGTCAATAAAGGGTGTAGGATAGTTGTCCTTCGGACATGCTTGATTTACATCCCTATAATCAATGCACACTCTTATCGTTTCTTGTTTTTTCATCAGAGGAACAATATTCAATACCCAATCAGTGAGAGCTACAGGGTAAATGAAGCCAACACACAAAAGTTTTTCAACTTCTGCCTTAATGGCAGCGGCTTTCTTTGGATGGATAGGTCGAAGCTGTTGCGTACTTGTTTGACATCTAGATACATCTTGATTTCATGTTCAACAATTCTCGAGTCAATGCCTGGCATTTCTTCATATGAACATGCAAAGACATCTCTGAATTCGCGAAAAAGAGCACAATAGTTATCTAGTTCTGATGGAGAACAAGATTTACCGACATGAATATTCTCTACAATATTAGGTTTGGTCAAAATATTAATGGCAATAGTTTCTTCAATTTTGGACAGATTTTGCTCAGAATCTAATGTATTTACAGAATTTAATAAAAAAATCAACAATTGAAGGCTGATTGAGGTCGTTTGAATAATCTTCATTGTCATCTCAAAGGTGGGAAGGATGATGATAATCTTCTCTCCTATCATCATTGATTGGATGATTCCTTCGTCTGTAGAATGTATACGAGACCAAGGATTAGAAGAGGTACCATATTCTAAAGACCTATCTACCCAAACACTCATCGAGTGTTGATTCGGGTTTGCCTCACAAGCCCAAAATATTGATTGCTACAAAGATTCGATGGGGCTTGGAGGCAACTCCTCATGATGATCCTCACTATCAAAATAATTGGAACTCTTCTTAAACTCAGATGATGTAAAAGAGATCATGTGATAGGTTTCCACTGTGGCTGCTTCCGCAAAACTAGATGGAGACGGGAGGGAAAAAGTACCCATTAAGGAAGGGTCTTTTAGGAGACCTACTCCAACATTTTGAAGCAATTGTGAACTTCCATGGATCAATGCAATGCTTCTAGTAGCTTGTGAACCGTTAGCAAAAAAGGCTAGTTGGCCAACAATTGTGATTCCACCTTGGAAGGGAAATGCAATCTTTCTAAAATATGTAGACACAAAGGCAGCCATAGCGTAAACCCAGGGCCTTCCTAGTAAAATATTATAGTCAAGGAGTCCATCAATGACCTCGACTTCAATATCTACTGTCTTTCTCCCCAATTCAACTTGCAAGCTACTTAAAATCCCATATGGAGTGTACGTTCTTCCATCGAATGATTTAAGTGTTGTTGGTGACCATGACAAGCGTGGTGAACCAAGAGTCTTCCAGCAGCTCTTTAACATAATATAGGTAAATGTCCCCTCGTCAATGATGGTTCAATGAACATTTTTATTGAGGGATTTTACCTATATAAGGAATGCGAGTTGGGCCAGTAACTGTGATGTATATCCAGTATGATTAAAGACCACAAGATTGGAATCCGTTGGATCGATCCCACCTATTGCTGATAACAAAGCCTGCTTTTGGAAGGGACAATTTTGCAATACCTCAAGTGTCGACATAGAGGATGGTGATTGAACCAGATCCTCCACTATATTATAGTTATGAGCAGCTCGAGCACAAGGATTAAATGTCGATTTATGTACGACTCCCTTTGGTGGCTTTATAGTTAATTCAGGAATAATGGGTGGAACAACTTTTGGTGAAGTCGTTGTCAAACCACTAGGCTGATCAGTAGCCTGGTTGTTTGATGACGATGGATTCCCATAATATTTACTCCTTGTCGATACCAAAACATCATTTTGCTTGTTTGTGATGGATAGAATTAGCACTTGGGATGTGGAAGCATTATCGGTGGCAACCATATGGGTTTCTGGGTTTGGAAATGGATCAGTCAACACTGCTGAGGTATTTGAAGCCTTCAAGAGTTTTGAAACCTCAACTCGATGTGGACAATCTCTTGTAAAATTCTCCTCATTACATAGCAAACATGGATAACGAGGAGGTTTCCTTGTCGCAGTAGGGTTTTCAGATGATTTTTCAGGAGTGGAATTCTCTTGTTTCTTCTTATTATTTTTCCCTTTCTTCTTGCCCCCTGGTTGCTTTGGATTTTTGCCTATGTCAGATGACATGGCATTAATCTCCGAGGCAAGAAATTTTCATTTGCATTTTGATTTGAAACAACAAGAGCTTTACCAGATGGACCTCTTACAGTTTGCGTGCTTGAGGAATCGATCACACCATCACTGGCATGAGAGTCCCTACTCAATTTAAGAGGAGGTGGAATGGAAAAAGCTGGTTTAGGAGCGTCAAGAATTTTGTCGTAGAGTGTGCCAAATTGTCTATAGATCAACTATAAATATTGTGCACGAGAAATGACTTGCTCTTTAGTGACAACTCCTCCTTTCACCACGTCCTCAGTGATAGATGGCAACAAGGACTTAATAAACCACTCAGCTAAAAGCTGATCTAGAACATACATCTTTACCATTCGACAACGACGTTGCCACTCATGAATATGATCAGATATGTGAGTAGACGTGGTCTATTTAAAATTGGTAAGAAGTTTTGTCCTAGTTTTGTACCTGATGGGTAACTGAAGGTGGGTTAGAAATGTAGTGGCAAGGATGGTGAAGTTATCAAACGAAGCTCTAGGAAATTCAATATACCATTTCACTGCTGGACCAGTAACTGTTCTCTAAAAAAGGTGAAGTCTAATCGAATCATCATTGAGAGTGTTAGATGAGCACCGCAAATGAAAAGTAATTACGTGATTTGATGGATCTTCACATGGATTTCCATTGAACTTAGGAATATTAGAGGGGAGTTTATGAGGAATCGTCAGCCACCAAGGGGCGTATGCAATTGGATCATTCATTAGCTGGTTCAAATCTGGTAATTCTAGAGTTGCTACAAAAGGCAACTATTGATTCAGGTTGGGTGGAGCATACCCAGGATAAGATGGAATCGCCAGAGTAGTAGGTCTTTGCAAACTAGCATAAGGCATCTGTTGCTAGTAACCTTGATAAGGATGTTGGACATAACTAGTATAGGGTGGTTGTTGATAACCGGTTTGAAAATGTGGTTGTCCATAACCTACAAAGCCTTGTTGCTTAGGTCCTTGGTAGGCTTGATATTGACCAAATCCAGTCTGAGCTTGTAAATCAAGTCCAAACTGAGGTTGGATTTGCTGGAATTGCAGTTGTTGGTATTGTGCTAGCCATGGTTGTTGGACCATTTGTTGTTGTCCAATACCAAAAGATTGACCAAGTTGCAGATTAACAATACCCGTTGGTTCCTGATTCATTCTAGATAAAGAAGCACTGACCTGAGGTTGCGGTTGAGTCGTAGAGACAAGTGGCTATTGTATCACAACCTAAGAGACTTGAGTCTTCTACCTCAAAACTTGAGGTTGTGAGGAAGAAGGAGCATGTTGAGGTTGAGACACAACAGGGCGTGCTTGTGTTTGCAACACAGTCATAATAGCAAGTGTAGTGGGAATATTCGACACAAGTCGAATCGGTTGTGTTGGATATATAACCCTTGGTTGTTCTGGAAATATTGGTATCCAACCACTAGACGTAATTCCAGTTTGACCTGAATATTGTTGGAAACTCTCATATGGTTGTTCCCCAAGAGGAAACAGTGAATAGGCATATTGCTCTCCATATGGCGACAGTCCAGTGTTTAAAGGATATATCAGCCTTTGAAGACTGGTTTGCCTAAATTGACATTGCTATGCAGGATCAAATTGTTGAGTTTCAACATAAGAAAAAATAGATGGGACTCCGTATGAATAAATAGGGGCGGACAATGGTGCCGAAGCAGCCCCTGAGTGGACTCTAGCTAGTGATTGATAACCAGCTGGAATAGATGGTGTACCATATAAATATGACTTAGGTGTACCAGAAAACATTGTAGGAATAGGAGCAGAAGGTTCCGCTACAACTGCATCATATGACACATTCCTAGATGTTGATGGTTTCTTAGACATGTTTAGTCTATCCAAAAGCTCTCCAAGCGATTCGATAGGAACTTGCGATGAAGGAGGATTAAAAGAACCAAACTCAGGAGTAGAAGGATACAAATGAATTCCAGTTCCAAAATGAAACGGGGTACTAGATGGGGGATCCTCTACTATCTCCTCTATAGCAATCAGACCAGGTGGAAGAGGTAGATCGCCATGTCTATAAAATATTTCTGGAGCCGAAGAAGGTATAGCTTCTGCAGTGACAGATACTTGAGGGGTGACACCTTCTGAATACTAAAACTCAACGTCTAGATGTTCAGGTAAATGAACTTCAGTCTCAATAGGATGTTCTTGAACAACTGCTGGTTCAAATATAGCCTTGGTTTGAACTGAGATGGGTTCTAGATCAACTCTAGATGGAGTTGTTTCAGGTATAGACGTGTCTACCGTTACACTAGGATTAGTTATAATGTCCTCTTGTAACTATGGAATTTCCTCTCTGAAGGCAGATGTACCAGAAATAATCGGAGTAAATGGAGTCTTTCATGTTGTTGAAACAAAAGTTTCAAATAAACTAGATGAACTGGACTCATTTAAATGAGACCGTTTTGTCCGGATTGGCTTTACTTCTGGAGGCAAAGAAGGTTGACTCGCTAGTCTCCGCGAACAACAGGTTTTGATTGACTTTCTTCCACGATTGTGGATTAATTGATCAAATCAAAATTAAGGGGAAAACGATGTTATTCTGAATTCAATTAATTTTAATGATGCTTGGACACAACTTTTCTTTTTCAGTTTTTAAGAGTCAAGAAAAAGCTAAAGATGAATCTAGTCTCCTTTGATTTTTAATGAGCCTGAAAGGACAAGTTCTCAAATGGAACTCTTCTTTTAAAGAGTCGAAAAGGAACGAAAGTGACTACTCTAGAGAATTTAGACAATGGGATTACCAAACCAATCGCAAAACTGCAATATACACCTTGGTGATAAATTAAAGAGAAATTACCAAGGACTTATGTACGACAGTCAATCTTCCCGAACGCTGTGTTCAGTGCATTGCGATAAATAAGGTGGCAGACTCAATTTCCTCTGGATGAAGGATTTAAGCCTATTGTGGTCTCCCAATATATACACAATGATACAAAGAGCACAAGTTCATGATATCACTTGTCATATCAAGGAGGAGGAATCACCCAACCTTCAATGAAAACAATAGCCACTAGTTTTAACAACGCCAAAACACATCACTAGCCTAGACCTCTAGATATGTTGTGTTAAGTTCCAAAGCATTGTTAGGTTCATTGAAATTCATTTTAAAGTTGATCTTGTTTAGAGTTTTCCTTTTAATGGTTCAATGTGTGATGATGATTTTAAATTCCTAAGATGCAATCTACAATGATAAACAATATTTGTTTATTTGAGCAATGAAAATCCTAACTACTAGGGAAAGAAAATAACAGTGCTTTTAAGCAAAGAGAAAAGAGCACACACTAGTGCATTTCCCTAAATCATCTTTTTGCACACAAATCATAAAATTCTAAATGCAAATGCATGTATTTTTTTCGCTCTCCTTAATGTGAAAGATGCCAAAAGGAAAGCTAACAGCAAAGATCTGAAATATTTCACTCAAAATGACATTTTCGACAATTTCTTATTCAAAAGAGAAAGGAAGACTCAAAAAAACACTTTCAAATTTGAACAAAAATGCTTTCGACACTTTGAATGTAAACAAATCAATTCAAATACATCAAGAAAATTTCAATCAATTATCAAGGGAAGGAAGAATTTACAACACTTCTTTTTTTGACAAAAAACGACAATTACAACACTTTTTGTATCAAAGCAACAAATCAACTAAAACAACTTTTCGACAAAGGATTGTAAATGAGGAACAAATACACAAAAAACATTCACTAATCCTAGTGTAATTGAGGCTGATCTAAATGATGCAAGTAAGCTTCAGTAAAGAGGCACTATTCATTTGCAGCAAAACAACCAAACAAAACTGAAAACAAGGTCAAAAACCCTCAATTTCTAGATGGAAAAAGAGTTCAGTCAATCATCACACCTAGGCTTCATAGAAATTGAGATGCATCGCACTTACTACACTTGGGAGGTGCTATGCATACTAAGTCACAGTGGAAGACAGTGCGATGGTCTAGGCAGCACAACTGAAATGGGTTTTGGCTCAAATGTGGAGTTGTTTTCAATGAATTAAGCTCGGTTTTGATGAACAATAATGAGCAAAGTATGATGGAAAGTCTTGAGAGGTTACTAAGTGTTATAGACATTTTTGTGCCTAACAGCATGAAGCATGAAATGTCAATAATCTAAGGGATCCAAAGTCCCTAAACATGTTGTTCTTACCCCTAGAGGAACAAAGTCAGCAAACCACAGCACTTCAGATCAGTTCTCCACCTGAAAACACTCAAAAACAAGCAATTTCAGGATCATGTCAACTGCTCCACTGAGCATCTGCGCTGAATGTCAACTGCTCCACTCTGTACCTGCGCTGAATGTCAAATCTAATGAAGGATACCTGCACTGGGCGAGATTGGCCAAGTGGCACAGTCATTCTGCAAGGTGTCAGGTGCCCAGGAAGCTTCTAAAATGACACTTGGATCAGCAAATTCGCCCTATGATGAGTAAGAGGTCCTTAAACTCCAAGTGGAAGCTAGGATCTCCAAGTGGACTCAAGAACTGGAGTATAACTGAAGAGGGAGAGGACACAAGTCAACTTCATGTCAGTCTCAAGCTGACTCATCCTTTCTCCAAATATCCTATATATAGAGCTCTCTCATGAGGTCTAAGGAGGCTGGAATTTTGTGCAAGTAAGGAAGTGCTGTTGGTTTATGTATAGAACTATTGGGTGATTGCTTTGAAGGAGGTGAAGAGGAGATTTATTTCTGCTGGGAGATGTTGCTGGATTGGGTCTCTTATGGTTGTAACACTCTCAGAACTTTACTTCTTCCATTAATAAAGCATTTGAGGTTCTTCTATATGCATGTGTCTTTGTGGCGTATTGATGCTTGTATATTTGATTTATTCTAATCCTTGAATCAATTATGGATGTATGCTTCTTGTAGTTTCCCTTTCTTGTGCTTTTGCAGGATCTTTGTGTAGCTGGGCTAGTGAAAGAGCAAGGAGCTGGGAGCAAGCAGCAAAGAGGGAAGATTGGATCAATCATTAGCGGAAGATAACAGTTAGTGGATCTCTTCCTCCTCTCTCTTACATCTCATAAAGAAGTAATCTTGAATAGCTTTGTATTCAGTTGTTGCTGAGGTACTATCACCCTTAGAGTGGGATAGGGTCATTCTGTATTGGATACTTTTCCCAACAACAAATTGGTGACTCCGCTGGGGATCATATCTTGTTGGTTGTTTGTGTTTTTTGCTATTCATTTCATAAACAAAGGGAGTACCGAATCGAACTGTGTTTGAATCATTCAAATACAAAGTAGAGGGCAGCTACTCTAGCTCAGTTTCTAGGCAAGTTTATGATTTGAAGAGCTGATCCACAAGGACTCTAATAAGCTCTTAGTGATAGCTTTTCATCCTCCTTGTCATCCCTTAGTGTGTCCTTGACTGATAGCTTCTAATTTGAGCAAAAACTGTGAATTTTTGAGCAATCTGTGACCCGGAAACTGTGAAAAACGCAAGTCTCGTTCTTCAGTGCAGGCTGTACAAAGGCAGTCAGCATTTCAGCGCAAGTAGCCCCTTCGGGAACTGCGCTGAATGTCAATCTGACAGTCCTTTACTTGCGCTGAACCAGTGGTACACTGTGCTACTGGGGTTTCCTGTTGTTTATTGCCTTGTTTTCACTCTTGTTTTTGCTGTTTGTTACTAGTCAGTGGGCCTATCTGAAACCAACTTTCCTTGTCACTATTCCGCCTCAGTTTTATAAAGAAACTGTGTTTGTTCTTTGTGTATTTCTTATGCATTTACAGTTTCCCATAACGAAAGTGAACTAGTCTTGTTGTGACCTCTTAGATCTAGACCTGTGATAAAGTGTCGTTTTGATCTTAAGAGTTAGTTTATTTGCTGTTCATAGCTGATTGAGCTTTTGCTTTCGTCATTTGGTTTGAGTTTATATATTTCTAGTGTCGAAACAAGTAAATCTTAAGGTGTCTTTTGATTTTGGACAAGCTTGTTTGCTTTCACTTGAAATTGAATTCAAAATTATACAACAGCTTTCTTTTTGCATTTCACCAACATTAAGAAAGAGAAAAGAAATACTTGCATTGTGCATGTGCATTATGACAGCTTGCATGTCAATTTAGGAAAAAGTGCATTAGTGTGTGCTCTATGATCTGTGTGAAAATGTGTTATCTTTCTTTTCCCTCAGTAGTTAAGGTTTTCAAAGTTGAAAGATTGAAAAGCTTGCTTATCATCTTAGACTGCATTTAGGAGTGTTACTATACATCTCGTGGTGATCCATAAAGGCAAACTGCTAAACAAGATCAACCTTAAAATAAATTGAATTTACATAACAACGCATTGAAACATAACGCAAACATCTAGAGGTCTAAGCTAGAGACGTGTTCCGGCGTCGTTAAACGTGATATCTTAGCGTTGTGTGGTTGGGTGATTCCTCCACGGTGAAGCGATAAGTATCAATACGGACTTGTGCTCCCACGTACCGTCGCGTATATATTGGGAGACCCCTATAGGAATAAAGCCTTTATCCAATAGGAAACCATGTCGGCCGCCCTACTGATCATAATGCAGTGAACACATCATTTACGAAGATCGACCACTCGTACCGTAAAACGTATTCTGTGGTTTTGCGAAAAGTTTGGCACACCCTCTGCCTAGAACTCCAGAGCAGTTTCTTTTGGCCTTTTTCAAACTCTATAACTGAAAAAGTCCAACCGAGCATTTGTCACTTCGGGCTCGTTAATACATCGAAGGAGACTAGAGTCATCTTTAGCTTTTTCTCGACTCTTAAAAAGTGAAAAAGCAAGTTGTGTCTAAGCGTCGTTATAAAATTTATTTTAAACGGAACATAATCACCTCCTATTCCCGCGTTGATCTTAAGTTGAGAACATGGAATGCCCCAACCAAGGAACTCCACATGATGGAAATCCTAGTCCATTCTCCTCTTGGGGAGAAGTCGGTGCGCCCCACATGGCCACATTGTCGCTTCCAGGATTGACAATTGGCCTGCCTGCTTGGCTTTTCTCAACTAATGTAGTTCAGACCACCATGGTTCCTGAACAATCGAGTCAACAGTTAGATCAGTCTAGAGCTGCCCACCAGCCTTCTACTTCTTATAACTCTTCCTCTAATCCTCCATCTTCGCAAGGTGGGGCTGGCAAAAGCCAAGCTCCCATGGAGAAGAAGGAAAAGAAGAAGAAAGAGAAGAAGAAGAAGGAGCCTAAGGCGACTGGGGGCAAGCAAAAGACATCTGACAAAAACCCACACACAGCACAGACCGGGCCTAAATCGCCATGTGTCATATGTAAAGGAGACCACTTCCATAGAGATTGTCCCTGTATTCCCTGGATACTAAGGGATTGGTCACCTCGTTTGCACAATTCGGGAGCATCAACCTCTGATAACCATGTTGATTGCGTACCGTCAACCAGCGAAAGTGAAGGTTCAAGACAAAGAGGGGGAGTAAGATCCCCCTGCAGACTGTGTGAAGGCGGTCACGCCATCCACCGTTGTCCCTTCTTAGATGAAGCGAAGAGAGTTTTGGAAGATCGTCCGGTTTCACCAGCAATACTTCCTCCTGGATACAAAAAACTCGTGCCGAGTCCTTCGTTGGTTGAAAATACAGCTGGCCTGCTCAAGTGGTCAGCTGAAGCGTCAGTCATTGAAAATGAACCTACTGAATCCAGACCAGACGAAATTCTAAAGGTCAATACGGCAGTTGACCCGGTTCTTCCTTCAGAGGTTTCATCCTCAAATGACACCGTCACTGAAGATTCATCTTCAAATGACACCCTCACTGAAGAGAATAAGGATGACACCATCCAGATTCTTTTCATCAACACAGATTCTGATGAGCATCAGGGCAATGCGCCCATTCCTTTATCGCAGGAAGGAACATCGTCAGGATCGTATCCGGCCGTGTATTCGGTCCCACCACCAAGCAACCTGGTTGTGTCCTTTGATTGGAACCAACTAGGCAGACCCCGATTACCAGCCAGTATACCATTCAGAATCATAGTCCAAATCTACAGAAGGGTAATGGCTGGAACTATCATTGATGAAGGGGCATCTGTGAGTATCCTTTCCTCTATTTCTTGGAAAGCACTGGGTTCCCCGGAGCTTTTGCCTGAGATAAGAAATCTCTCGGGTTTTGATAAAGGAACCAGTCGACCGTTAGGGATCCTCCCCAATGTGCCTGTTACATTGAAAGGGAAGACCGTTCAAATGAACGTGATGGTCGTTCAAGGACCCTTGGATTATAACCTACTCCTTGGACGAGACTATATATATTGCATGGGAGCTATAGTCTCCTCACTCTTTAGAGTAATGTGTTTTCCACACGAAGGAAGAATGGTCAAGCTCGTAGACCAACTTTCATTTCCGGGATCACGCATCGCAAATAGTCAAATACCAACCCTCAATGGTCTTTTCACCTGAGAAATGTCTCCACCCCCAGTCCTCCTTCCCGATGAATGCGAGTGATTCGGAAAGATGGGACTGGAACCCAGGGGGCATGCATCCTGGTCTGCTTCGGGCAGAGGAAACCTTGGGTATAAAGTAGAATTTCCGCGGAAGAATATGACTAGTCCGTACCCCGTCCGAAAGAAGGAAGAGGGGTTGTTCTGGAACAGGATTCTTTTGTCAAAGTTATGTGTTTGATGATTTTAGTCATTCACCTTTGTCTAAACAGGTAGGCTACCAAAGAAAGAGATTCTTTTGCGGCAGCAAATTGTAACCATCTTTGGGTAAAAGGCAAGCCTCACCCATTAAAACTTATGTTTTAGAGGATAAGTAGGGGCAACCTCCAAAGAAAGAGATTCCTTTGCTACAACAAATAGTAACCATCGTTGAGTAACCTAATGATAGACATCGCCAGAAAAAGAGTTTCATTTGCGGCAGCAAATAAAACCATTTTTTGGATAACCTGAAAGAGGCAAGCCTCACCCATCAAAACAAATGTTTTGAAGGATAAGTAGGGGCAGCCTTGAAATTGTACCTTATACCTGGGGGCATGCAAACCTTTTGGAGTGTAAGCAAAGAGCGGTCATTGATCGTTTCCTAACTTACATAAAGAAAGGATGTGGGGCAAAGGTCAAAATTTGCCAAAGAGCATAGCTTATGTGAGGTGCAAGCTTTATAAAAATTGGAATCTTGCAGGAGACATTTCTTATCCTATGACTGGTATATCGAGCAGTTTTAGCATAAAGTTCATGCTCGTTAAAAAATAAACGCAAGATTCGAGCAGTTTTATCGCGGAATTTATGCTCGTTAAAAAATAGAAAAGCATGAGCAAGAGTTTCCTCCAGAGTTCAAGCTCATTAAAAAATGAACCTATCCCGGTAAATAACCATTGCGATCGTAACTTTATTAGCCATGAAAAGCCTTGGTCGTGTTTTCATTCGCCACCTCCATTCCATTTGGCCGATCGTTCACCCCCATATGATTGTTTACCCATTTTGAGGAACAGCTGCGAAGAGTGATTTCACCTAGCCATCCTTGTGACACTGCCGTGATTGGAAAATCCCAACCTGTACCTGGAATCAGTTGCTATCCCTGTTTATCACTCGTTCCTCAAAAGACGAGTCTTCTTTGAGCTCTTTTCATCTGACTCGTAAAATATGAAAAGTTTGCCGAGTTTTGGCCTTCCAGCTCGTTAAAAAGACTGGAAGAGCTATCCCTCCTCTAGATTTTAATCTTTTTGGACCTGAGGGATTATTGCACAAAAAGATCGAGCGCTTGTTTTGATCGGCTCGTTAAAAGTACCGAACACTCATCCCTTCTGTATTGTTTTATACTTTTTCGGACTTAAGGGATTAGATGACGAAAAAGGAATTTTGGAGTTAACTTTCTGTACCTTTTCAGACTCTCTAAAATTGAAAAGGACCGAGTTTTCCTTGTCGTTAGACTCGTTAAAATGATTAAATAGCGACAAACTTGTCTTTAGACGAGAACGAGTTTCCCTATCGCTAGGCTCGTTAAAACATAGCGATGGGCTTGCCCGAAGGGCAGGTTATAGAACAAGCATATGTTATCCTCCTCAAGCTTGACAAAAATAAAGAGGTACTGGTCAGAAATGACTGGGGAAAAATTGGGAGAACCTCAAAGCTTTAATGGTAGCAAGTCGCTCTTGAACATGACACTTTTCCTCCGTACCACATCGGGTTGGGTTGTTTTCATTCACCGATCTCATCACCATGGTCCTCGCCAAACCATCCACATTTGGGGTAATGCTACCGATCCATCGCATCAGTGTCATTATATGTTCAAGAGATGTCGTTCAGAAAGAGTCAACCGTGTCCCATCCACTGCCATACATTATCCTTCATCCATTCATGGTCGCCACCCTGAGTCATATGTCACAGTTTGTTTTCACCTCCACTAAAATCATTAGCTCTTTTCCGTGTCATTGATGTGGGATTCATTAAGGCCCTCCTTTGACGGATCGCTTCTTGTCGACTTCAGCTCATTATCCAAGAAGTTGATCTAGGAACAACCCCTTCAGTACTTTGAAGCTTGCATGCCTCAATGGCAAGTTTCTCACTTCCGGCGACAGGTATACATCAATGACCTTCGACCAGAAGATTTTGCGTGGTGTTCGACGCCAAGTCCTTTATTCACACCACGTGAATTGTACTGCAGTACCTTGAGGGTCATTGTCATTATTGGTGATTCCTCTCGCGCTTGTTAACGGTTTACATTATTGACCGGTAATCAAGCGATGTCTTTCCATGTTCGACTTCAGCGCAATTCTCACATGGATCGACTTGTACTTAGAGTGAAGATCGAACGAGTTTGAAGACCCCGGATCTAGTTTCATCCATCCGGGCTGTGATATACATTCAGGATATAAAGACATTTGTTATGTACATCATTGCAGCAGATGATCATCCTACTCAAAGGATGATAATTTTAGCAGAGAATTATCAGTCTACCATCAGACGATCGTCTGTGCTATGTACCAAAATGTATTTATAAAGCTGAGCATGGGAATGCCCGCCTCAGCTAGATCATGAAAACAAGATGAAAAATAATGTATTGTATTGTATTTTATTACAGGACACCTCTCAGCGATTGAATGAACTTCGGATCCTCTGGATAAAGCATTTCACCCGATAAACGACCTCATACTTTAGGGGGCAACTGTTATAGACATTTTTGTGCCTAACAGCATGAAGCATGAAATGTCAATAATCTAAGGGATCCAAAGTCCCTAAACATGTTGTTCTTACCCCTAGAGGAACAAAGTCAGCAAACCACAGCACTTCAGATCAGTTCTCCACCTGAAAACACTCAAAAACAAGCAATTTCAGGATCATGTCAACTGCTCCACTGAGCATCTGCGCTGAATGTCAACTACTCCACTCTGTACTTGCGCTGAATGTCAAATCTAATGAAGGCTACCTGCGCTGGGCGAGATTGGCCAAGTGGCACAGTCATTCTGCAAGGTGTCAGGTGCCCAGGAAGCTTCTAAAATGACACTTGGATCAGCAAATTCGCCCTATGATGAGTAAGAGGTCCTTAAACTCCAAGTGGAAGCTAGGATCTCCAAGTGGACTCAAGAACTGGAGTATAACTGAAGAGGGAGAGGACACAAGTCAACTTCATGTCAGTCTCAAGCTGACTCATCCTTTCTCCAAATATCCTATATATAGAGCTCTCTCATGAGGTCTAAGGAGGCTGGAATTTTGTGCAAGTAAGGAAGTGTTGTTGGTTTGTGTATAGAACTATTGGGTGATTGCTTTGAAGGAGGTGAAGAGGAGATTTCTTTCTGCTGGGAGGTGTTGCTGGATTGGGTCTCTTATGGTTGTAACACTCTCAGAACTTTACTTCTTCCATTAATAAAGCATTTGAGGTTCTTCTATATGCATGTGTCTTTGTGGCGTATTGATGCTTGTATATTTGATTTATTCTAATCCTTGAATCAATTATGGATGTATGCTTCTTGTAGTTTCCCTTTCTTGTGCTTTTGCAGGATCTTTGTGTAGCTGGGCCAGTGAAAGAGCAAGGAGCTGGGAGCAAGCAGCAAAGAGGGAAGATTGGATCAATCATTAGCGGAAGATAACGGTTAGTGGATCTCTTCCTCCTCTCTCTTACATCTCATAAAGAAGTAATCTTGAATAGCTTTGTATTCAGTTGTTGCTGAGGTACTATCACCCTTAGAGTGGGATAGGGTCATTCCGTATTGGATACTTTTCCCAACAACACTAAGCTACCAAAAGGGCATCTAGATGTCATGGCAAGTCAAATGTTTAACTCATAAACTAAACTATAGATTGACTGAAGCAGCATTCATCTACTATGCAATTGCAAAGAAAGAGCAGTTCGAAGGTTACCTGGCTGACTTCAGTCTCTGTCTATAGTTTATCAAATTGAACATAAAACAAACAATAAAAACAAACAAACATCTGTAGATTCCCCAGCGGAG
The DNA here is from genome assembly GCA_031772625.1 of Pinus tabuliformis. Taxonomy (NCBI): domain Eukaryota; kingdom Viridiplantae; phylum Streptophyta; class Pinopsida; order Pinales; family Pinaceae; genus Pinus; species Pinus tabuliformis. The sequence continues at coordinate 52,570,641 of CM062819.1, forward strand.
TCACTAATTTGTTTTTTGGAAAACTAGTATTCCTAAAGAATGCTAGCCCTCTAGGTTTGGCAACTACCCTAGAAACAATAGTTTAAAGCAATTCAATGAGTTCTTCTATGTGTAACAAATAAGAGAAAGATAATAGAACCAACCTAGAACTTTCGCTTAATCCCTTGCTTGCTCTCTCTCTCCTTTGGCAGATCCTGCAACTCCTCCTGTACTTAACACGCTTGGAGAGTACCTGCACAAGTACAACAACAAAGAACCGTCAAAGCATCGTGATCTATTACAACATAAACATTACAGAATCAGATATATAATGAACAAATGATAACATTCACAATTGCACAATCATATGGGAGAAAACTTGAAGAGCTTTATTAATAGAAAGGATAATTACAACCTAGTTGTCTAATCCAGCTCCATCCTCCCAGCTTCAATCCTTCTTCACCTCATGAAATATAAATATCACTCCAACAAGAATACAATGATCTCTCCTCAATTACAAATAATCAGCACTTACCTACAATTTACAACCTTCCAGCCTCTAGATCTCTTGGATGAGGGATCCATTTATAGATGTTTGCAAGGGTGTGATTCATCCATGGTGTTTGATTAGTGTCATTCCACTTGTTACAATTGGTTCCACATGAGAAGGGTTTGGAGATGATTTCCTAGATCCCTTATTCATCCTTGGGTGAAGTCAAAGAGGCAAGTGGCACATGAGAAGTTTCTAGAAGATTCCATGAGCAACCAACTGACACATGTCCCAGACATTTGTCCATCCTCACCCATCACACCCTGTAGAAGGCCTAAATAGTATGCATCACACCCTGGTAGTGTACTACTTAGTATGCATCGCACTTTGCCACTAGAGCAGTCAGTATGGTTCAATTTAGGCAATTTTTGGATGGTTTCGCAGATGGAACTTTTGGGTAATGATGTATTTAGATGACTATGTTCCTTTAGGGTATGAAACAACTCTTTTAGGGGTTGATGAGCCCTAATACATTGACATATAATTTTGGGGTTGATGTGCCCAAATATGTCTATAACACTAAGATCTATCTATATAATGATTGTTGAGATTGTGAAAATGAAATTATAGGGTTTTGGAGTTAAACCTTAGTAGAAGTAAAAATCTCTAATGATTTGAGATTTGTGTGAGATTTTTCAAATCTAAGTTTTAGTTGGGATTAATGTTTAATTGAAAATATATGGTTTGCAACTAACCCTTGTGGAAGTTGGTCATGTTAATGACTAAGTTGTGATTGGTTTTGATTGATTCTTTTGTATGAAATCTAGGATTTCTATGAATCCCTAGTGGAAAATCTAACATGTGAATTATGAAAGTTGTTAGATGCCTTGTAGATCTATATTTGTTTGAATTGTTTCTAGGGTTTTCTATATGTTGTAGTAGGGTATGTCACACCTTTGAAAGAAACATTGAACCCCTAGATGGAATGAAAGTTGTTATGAATTAGTCTAGGGTTTATGACAAAGTCCCTAGCAAGATGTTGCAGAATATGTGTCTCTTATTTAAGTTTGGGTATCTAATATATGTAACATTGAAATGCTTCCATAATTTTGATATGGCTAACTTCATGTTTCTATAGATTTGGTTGTACTTTCTATCTAAGTTGTGTAGGTACACAATATTCAATATGGTGAAGATGTTCATTGATGTGATATGCATGATGGGGATGATGATAACTATGATGAAAGTGGTTAAAATCTGCAAAAGATTCTACCATTATGAAAAGAAGAAGTTGACCTCCTTGAGATTACGAGGGAGTCTGGAAAAATAGATGCTCCCTGGCTGAGAAGGAGGGAATAGCTTGGTTTTGATTGAAGAATGAATTTCAAAGAATACATTATTGCAAGAGAAGTAGGAAATGAAATTGTATGATTGAGGAATATTCTTTCAGAGATTCATTTGATAGTCCTACTATGAAAAGTTGAGGAGCAACATCAAGTTGTATTAAACACCCTATGTTAGGGGAATTTTGAGGTCTAGAATGGGTCTCCAAAGAAAAATGTACAACCAAAATAAAATTTATAATAACCAATAGGATTCAGGATGGTGAAGTCAACCATGGGGGATGATTCACCATTTTTTTAGTAAAAAAGTAAAACGATTAAAAAATAATAAAACAATAAAACTACTTTTTCAACTCGTATTTTGAACATATCTCCCTAAGGTTTTACTCAAATTTCGAGCGAGAGTACTCTTTGGATGAAAAATTTAATTCCTCATCCAATTCGTACACATGTTTCATACTTTCGATGGACCCTGCTACAAGAAAAATGAGAAGTACATGAAAAAAAGTTATTACAATCACATTTTTCATGTAGCAGGGTCCATCAAAAGTATGCAACATGGGTACTCCTTGGATGAGGAATCAAATTTTGCATCCAACAAGTGTTTCCACTCAAAATTTGAGTAAACCCATAGGGAGATAAGTTGAAAATACGAGTTGAAAAAATAGTTTTTCCATTTTACCCTCTAAATTTGTGATGTAATCTAATGTTACTTTATAATTTCCACTATTATTTTATAATTTCCTTAGGAGGCCCATTTTAGACCTCAAAACTCCCCTAATAAAGGTTTGTATTTTATTTTTTCCCCAAGGAAAAACAGTGAAAACAAAATTACATGTTGCATATGCTTAAAAGCATTCCATCATCTAGTTAATGACTGATGATCATAAGTTCATACAAAAAACAACTAAAAACAAAAGAAGATAAAAGTTAAGCCTTTCTCCATTTCTTCTTTTCAACCTTGCACCATTCTCCTTGAGATGGCATGGAAGAGACAAGAGCGAGTTGATTTCCTTCTTATATTATTGCAGTGTCCTTGTCTAAATATGAGTTGTTTGATGTATGATGATGTTTGTAGCCATTGGTATCCTTTACTTCTGGTATCTTCGCTGAATATGTCGGGGTGATTTGTAAGTCAAATGGATCTTGTGATACTTTCTCCCTTTTCTTCCTTTTCATTTGGTGTCTGATTGTTCTCATTGGGTAAGGGATCTTTTTTTGCTTCATCCTCCTCCTCATCTAGCTCATTTGTGGGAAATTTCCATCCTTTGGGTTGCTTTCCTGCTTTCTTCTTCCTTCAAGTTTATTTCTTGGCTTTAGGGCACATGTTTTGTGGATATCATGTTTTCCGGAAAATTCTGTATCTGAATGTTGTGTTCTCATAATCTAAGAACTAAGTCCAACTCTGCTTGTTGTGACTTAGTTATATACAAGCTGATAGGCCTTTGCTGAGATCCACTTCCACACAAATTCGTGTGAAAGTATTGATTCTTTCCTCCATTCTTTGTGTGTCATTTTTTGTATATCACCCTAAGATAGTCCCAATACCTTCTAATACTTGAGTATGCCAAAAATGTAGGGGGGGGTTATGCAGCATGACCCATAATGGAATTCTGGATACTATCATGGAATTTGCATCAAATTCTTGGAACCATGGGGTAATGAAGAGTCTCGTAAATCCCTAAAATCATGAACCTTCTTGTAGAATAATATCACAAGCCTCTGATGATGGTAACTTTACAATGAAAAACCCTTTGTAGTAGAGGTGTAATTCACAGTTTGTTGTCCAATTTGTGAAAATCCAATGAAAAAGCTCCACTGGTTTTGGCCAAAAACTGTTAAAACTGTAGATGATGGCTTGTGTTCATATGTACTATAGAGATATTCTATTTCTGTAATTTCTATCTTCAGTTCTGAAATATAATTCAGTTTCTCCACTCTATAGGGGTTGGGAGTATTGCATGCTTGTTTTATGCGTGTTAAAGCCACAAATTTTCCCTATAGAATGTTTTTGTAGGAGAGTCTGCCATTTATGTGTTCCTAATTTGGTTTTGTACCTTTTTATAAGCTAGGTACATCTCCTCCTCCATTGCCTTCTGTTTTACTTGATCCCACTACTCCACCTCTTAGTCGCAGATTTAGCATGATGGTGGTTGCTGATAGAATTTTGTATTCTTGTAGATACCGATTTTCCTGCATAGATATGCCCCTATAGATCAGGTGATGTATATGTGCAAGATACCCATAATTTTTCATGATATTTTGCTTTAATTGGAATAAATTTTCTGTACTGTGCACCCATACTAATGAATATTTTCCAACAAGAGATTTTAGAAAAATTTGGAAGGGAATTGGTTCTTCCTGATGCAAAGATTCAAGGTCCAGATTGTTGTTGAAAGGAATTTCTGGCTCTAACAGACCATATTGCATTGGAGACATCTTTAATAGCTTGTTGATGAGATTTAATATATACAGAGATGCAGAGCTCACCCAATATACGCCAGATCGTCGCAGAAAATACAGATCTGGATTATGATAGCGAGTTCTTGTATAGGATGTTTGTGACAAGGGTCAATCTGTTGCATAAGACTCTCGATCTGAGAGATATGGCCATAGTGGATCCAATTCTATTGCTTGAATTGCCAAATCTGGGTTGGGGATGATTTTTTGCGGGTCACACTCCATATCTATCGAGTGCGAGGCCTTTCCCCCTTATTTTCCACCATCCTCCACACTTTCCTCCCAGACTTCATGGTGAAATGATCGGATCCGAAGAGAGTGGTACAGATCTAACCATATCATATGTTGATATGCTTCTTTTGATAGAGCAGGTCAATGCGTAAACCAAAATATCATAGAGTACAGCAAATCTAGGACATGGGTGCTTGACCTCAAACAATAAGATACTCCAGCCACAGTGATAGCCAATCGACCGCAAAAGAGTCAAGGACTCCATAGAAATTCCTCGAGCACCATAGAAAACAATAACTACCCTGCTACTTAGGAAATCGTCCTTTGTGTTTTAACTCGATGAGTGTAGATCTACAAAGAATAAACCCAAATCGCACAAATACTTTCGGTTTTGATGAGAACAAGGGTTGATCTAACTTCTGGGTTATTATATATGGTGAGATCTAGCTTGAACCATCGACGAAACTTTGTTCTAGAAAGGTTGTGAGTATCTTTTTCCAATGAAGGATTCTAATTGCCTCTAGAGTATCATGGCGTTGGTTCATGACGATGTCAAGGTGGAAATTTTTTGACATAAACCGAAGTCCCATATTCATATTTATTGTGAGGGTAGTAAGATCTCATCCTATGATTAAGACCCTGGTCTCTGGGTTGAGGAGTTGCGCCGATATGGAGAGCATGTTTAGAAACCTTCACCATCAAAATATCAAATCCTATCCGAAAAAAAATTTAAATCTCCAGCCTTTGTATTTGATTATATACATATGAAAGTATATTATTGATTGGGGTTGTGTTTGTATAGGTGAATCTCTCGAAGGTTTTTGATAGCATGTTGGTTACCAATCAGCTTGATTAGGAGATAATGGTTATCCTTGATCTGTTGGATCTACGATTATTGAGGCTTTATGAGTGAAGCATTGCCTGGGAGGACATCTGGCCAGCACTTTGTGTTGATGTCTAGGTCTGAAAGTTGGAAAACATGGTGTTGATTATAGAGCTCTAATTTTTGGATACACACCTGGATCTTTGGTTTTGTGGTTAGCAAGTAACCATGATGGTACCTAGAAAGGTTGAAAGCTTGAGTCCATTTTATTCCCACGGGGATAGATTTCCCTGGTCAGGAATCTAGTTCGTGGTATTGTGGTGCCTAAATTGTTGAGAGACCAATGGATATATTTCCATGGTCAGGAATCTAGTCCATGGAATTGTGGTGCCTAAAGTTCTTCATATTTCATATAGTTGAGATCTTCCTTGTACTTGTGTATGATGAATAACTCCCTAGTTAAGAGGCAGCGTTGGAAAATGTAAGTAGTTTCAGTCTTCATTTAATGTATTTGAGTCATCTTGTAATGTTCTTGTCAAATGAATAAAGAAAATAATTTCTATTATTATTATTGTGAATTATTAAAGCATGGGTTTCATGCTTGGGTCACCATTTTTTAGGTCAAAATCCCCATTGAGGACTTCTAGGATTTATTCTGATTCAATAGAGCCACTATATTTTTAAAGAGACTCTTCTTTGGCTTTTGAATAATGTAAAAAGTTTTAGTATTGATTCAAATATAATTTATGTATCCTCCACATCAAGTCATCCTAGAATAGATAAAGTCGGCCTAAGGACATCAATTCGACCTCCCTTGAAGCCTATAAATAGAAGCAAGTCCAATTCATTTGAAGCAATCTCATAAGAAAGTTCCATATCTCTTGAAGTCAGAAGAAGTGTGAAGTAGAAGAAGAAGTGGAAGGAAGTGCGAGTTGGGTGGAGTCTAAGGAAAATAAGAAAAATAAAATTTTTGTGCCTCTCTCTCTTTGTTTCATGCCTTAATTTGGGAGAACAAAGTTTACCAAGTTTTGTTGATGCCAGAAGTTGCTACATAGTCAAAGTTGTTGGAAACGAGGTCAAAGATCTGGGAGGTTGACTTGGTGTGGAGGGAAGGTTTGGTCCTTTTCTAGGGTAAAGAGTCTCAAAGAATACTATTGAAATGAAGATAATTTTGACTAGGTTTTCCCATCGAGGGTGGTTTTTCCCTAGCATAGTGCCTATATCTGATATCCTTTGTCTTATTTGCTTTCACTTTGGTAATTGCTTGATGAAATAAAGAAAGAAGATATAAAGAAACTTAATAATAAGTCAAGAACATCACAAGTAGTTATCAAGTATAAGAAAATCTTTCTGCCTTTTTTATTTTCTAACACAATGTGCCAAGCACTGGTCTTAGCTACACCAGACTTCATAAAAATATTTATTGTGGAATGTGATGACTCAGGAAATGGAACTGGTAATGTTTTAATGCAAGAAGGAAGACCCATTTCTTTTGAAAGTCATCCAATCAAAGGAAAGTATTTACACAAACCTCATTATGATAAGGAAATGTTGGCAATATTACAGGCACTAAAGCAATGGTGACTTTACGTAATGGGAAGACACTACAAGGTAAAAATATAATGATAGTCTTAAATACATTTTGGAACAAATATTATCTTCAAAAAAAGAAGAAAAAATGGGTGACAAAGATGTTGGGTTATAACTTTTAAATCATCTACAAAAAATGGAAGAAAAATGTTGTTACAAATGCACTGTCAAGCCTAGGATGGGGATGTGGAAGCATTGCTTTGTCCCATTTATATTATCCAACCTGAGTGGATAACTGAAGCAAGGGATGAATGTAAGAATGATGAAGCGGTGTGGTCATTCATTCAAAATTCGAAGCAATATCCCAGTATATCTGATAAATTTAGCTAGAAAAATACATTATGGTACAAATATCACTTATATCTTTGTAAGAATTCCCAACCCATACAAAAGATTTTTTTGGAAGTGCACACCTCTCCCTTAAGAGGGCACTCAATATTTTTAAAAACTTACTATAGGGATAAGAAGGATTTTATGGGGATGACCTTAAATATGATATTCATAAGTTTGTGGCATAATGTTTGGTTCACCAACAAAATAAAGTTGAGACAATTAAGACCTCAGGTCTGTTACAAAATTTAGCCATTCCAAGTTAGCGTTGGGAGGAGGTATCAATGGATATTATCATAGGTTTACCCAATTCTAAAAGAAAGAGTGTCATCAGGGTGGTAGTTTATAGACTTACCAAGTATGCATACTTTTGTGCATTATCTCGTCCTTTTAAATCCATTACATTTGCTACTGCATTTATCGAAACAATTCAAAAGCTTCATGGAAACCAAAAGATTATAGTAAGTGACAGAGATCCCATTTTCGCTGGAAATTTTTGGACGAAATTATTTTCTTGTCTTGATACCCAATTAGCTTATATTTCATCTTATCATCCTCAATCTGATGGGAAAACTGAGATAGTGAACAAATGTTTGGAAGGATATCTTCGTTGCTTTGTATCTAAAAAACAAACACAGTGGGTCAAGTGGTTACCTCTAGCTGAATGGTGGTATAACACTTCCTTCCATACTGAAACAAAAATTACCCCATTTATGGCACTTTATGGATATCATCCATCATCCATCACATCATCTTTAAGATAAAATTTAAGTTTCAAGCAGTGGAAGATCACATCAAACATTAACAAAAAGTTCTCCAACTCTTAAAGCATAACCTCACTATGGCACAAAATCGAATGAAACAATAGGCAGATCAGTATCTCAATGAAAGAAGTTTTGATGTAGGTGACTGGATATTTTTACGGCTACAACCATAGAAAAAAATGTCTCTCAAGCAAGTTAAGAAGGATAATAAATTATCACCCAATTACTATGGTACTTACAAGGTATTTCAAAATATTGTACCATGGCATACAAATTGGAGTTGCATGCATCTTCCTGAGTACACCCATTTTTCCATGTTTCATGCTTAAATAAGGTTATCAGTGACAATCTTCCAGTTCAAACAGTGTTTCCAAAACTTTAAGAAGAAGAAAAAATCATATTTGAGCCTTAAGTAGTCATAGAAACAAGAACTTGATAGCTACGGAATCGATCAATTTTAGAGTATCTCATTACATGGAAGAACTTACCTATTAAAGATTCCACATGGGAGGTGAGAATTTTATATAGAAACATCCATAACTACTCAAGCGTTGAGGACAACACTCTTTTGAAGGAGAGGGTCATGTTAGGTCCCTATAATACTAGTGTATCCCCCTTATTGTTATTGTTAGTGTAGTCCCCATATTTTTATTGTTGTGCCCCATAGAAGCCCACTACTTTTAATTTTGTGTCCTTACATTATTATTGTTATGCAAGCTCTAATTATATTGTGACCCTTTAGATTCATATATATACAAAAGAGAATTTTGCATTTGTATCATCCAAGTATTGTTCATTTATGTAAGGTTTCCCCCTCGAAGAGGATACTTTTTAATTCATTGATCTATCTTTTTGTGAACTAGTTGGATAACAATACTAGTAACAAACTTGAAGAACCTATTAGTTCCAGTCTTCGCAGCCTGTCACCAGGGATTAAAATGAGCTCTTACTATGTCTGGTTTGGTTAGATTTTTTGCACATGATATTTAGCACAAAACATGTCACAAATGTTTCCATCAGAAGAAGCTCGAAAAAATATTTCCAATGGTATATCACACTTCTGTAACCGGTTTCTGGATCAGAAGATATGATCGAAATGAATGAGTGATTCTTGGTTATGCATGTTTTGAGGTCAGTTGCTGCACACAATGACAAGTTTAGTACAAGATCAGTTTCTGAAATAATGGTATGGAATTTTTCAAATGTGAAAGAGGTTTTTTTCCATCACATACCAAATAACAAAAACTTCCTTCATTTTATTTACAGGTGCTACTATGTGGGAGATATGCAGTGATATTTGGAGCCTACATTAAAACAAAGCAAATTCTTCATATTTTTTATTGTTTTAGTCATTTTAGTGCGGTGCCATTTTACAACATATGGAAAGTAATTTTGAAAAAAACAAGGATTTTTTTTTTAACCATGAGCCATATAACAAAAACCTCTTTCATTTTATTCACAAGGGTCATGAATTGGGATATGTGACTAGATCTTTACAGCTCATTTTCACAGATTTAAATTTTTAATGATTTTCTATTTTAGAGATGATTTTGTGGCATAGATTACGACCAACTGGAAACGAATTTAGAAAATTTGAGAGAGGTTGTTCTCCCACATGACCTTATCTACAAAAACATCTTTCAGGTTTGTAATAGGTGCTATGGTTTAGGAGATACGAGTTCATCTTCAACACCTATTTTCAAAAATTCGGTCCAAGTTTTATGTAATTGATTCTATTTTGAAGAAAATGGTTGAGCTCAATTCCCTCAGTACAAGGATGAGAAAATGTATATATTTGATGAATTTCATAGTGTAGGGGTTGGACTTTGGCAGAAGGTTGGACTTTGTGAAAGCTTTGAGCAGCATTGTACATTCATCTCTGCAGTTTGGCAAAGGAATAGACCAGGGTTTGCAGCCTTTTGTGGGATTCTTGTGGCAAATTTTCGGTATAGTGCCTTCTTCTATAATTCAAGTTTTACATGTGTTTATGTATGCCATTTTCTCTCTTTTTCATCTGAACTAAATGAATCAAGGATAAAGGTAGAAATCATTGAAATTGCAGTGCTCTACCTAGGGTTTGTTTGGTTATTTATGTTTTCTACTGTTTGAAGAGGATCCTTGAGACTTTCATGCCCTCTACAACTCCTCACCAGTCTTAAACTCTCCATTTCACTTATTTCAAAGTACTAAACCATTTTCCTACCTCGCCCCTTAGAGATCTCTGCAAGACTATTTCCATTCCCCGAACCCAAATCTTCCTTTCAGATTTGAGCTAGCAAGCCAACATCAAATTCAATCAAACTCCTATGAGCATATACCTAGCCTAAAATTAGTCTTCACATCAGTCATCTCAAGCCTCATTTGCTATATTTTCCTGAGATTGACAAGGATACAGCCCTCTCCTGATTTGGTAGGGCTAGCTACCAGGTTAAGCGTGGTTTGATGTTACCCTAGATTCTGCCTTTCTCAACCTGAGGTAGATTTAGGCCCTAATAGAACCAGCTACCTAAAAATCTAAAAATCAGCATGAAATAAATTAGAAAATCAACTAAGAAATTAGAAATCACAAGCAAAAATTGAAGATTAAATTAATGTACAATTAGCTAAAGAAATTTCTGAACATGATCATGTTGATTGAATACAAAATTGAAGGCAGCCAAGAAATAATCTTCAAGAAAACATAAGTATCCAAATGAATGATTAAGAATCTGAAATTTGTAATGGAGAAAACAGACAAGATTCTGCAAAGAGGGATATTTTCAAGTTCATTTCTTCAAACTCTCATTTGTGTCTTTATCTTTATATTTTTTTCTAATAGCAATTCATCTTCATTTTGCATTAATGTTGTTCCCAAAAAAACAAAGGTTGATATAAATGAATTTCCAATTAGTTTTTATCAAGGTCGACTTTTAATTATTGAGCATTCTCTTGGCATTAACGAAAATGTGTTCAATACCCCTTGTTTTGATGCATCATATTGATCCAGGTGGATCTTGGTGGCCACCTGCCAAGTCCACCTGGACCCCCACCATTGTTTCTCTCAGCATTTTCAGTTTCCTTAATTGTAGCATAACTTACTATTTTTAGCAGTTTTTCGGGTCCTGAACTTCCGGAGCCGTTTTGAGGCCCTAAACGACGTTTTTTGGGAAATCTACCGCCAGCGATTTTTTTAACAAAAAATCGTCTTTTTCGTCGTAGTCCTCGGAGAGATCTTTCCAACGGGCTATCATGCGCGTCAAACGGAGATAATACGACCAATTCGCGACCCCGGGAAGTTGGCTGTCCAACTCACCCCAAAACGGGGCCCACAATTTGGCGTTTCATCTTCTAGGGTTAGGTTTTGGAATGTGAAGGGTTTTCCATTGTTTCTCAATAATAAATAGGCCTTCGAGCCTCATTGTAAAGACAGTTCGGAACAATTCAGAGGCATGTAGCCGACACATCTCTTCTCAGAGATAAGCTACCATCGCCCTAGCTGGGTTATTTCTATTTCTATTTGTAAGCATATTTCAGTGTTTTCCATTATTGAAATGAAGTATTATTTCCGCTGCATATCTGTCTTTATGGTTATCTCTATATTTTATTGCGTTCCTATTTAAATCCGGATCACACATGGGAATGAAGAGAATCCTAGTGGATGTCATGAAGTCATTTATGATGATTACTTTGACAATGAGGATGTTGATTTATCTTACTCCCCAAAAAATCCTCATGATCAAAGTTAAATCATAATTGGGAATGAAGAAAATTCCAATTCATAAATTGCTTCAATAAATTTTCGTTTTCAAACATTTAATCATTGTCATGATTTCAACATTCAAGAATCCATCCCAATTTATGATTCTTATGATGATCAAGTTTTCGCTCCTAGTCATGGTCCTGAACCTTTCTCTCTTCCAGAATTTGATGTCGATGACCTTTCTAATTATATTATCTTGGCTAGTTCTTGCGAGAAGGAATTGTAACAATAGTGTAAATTATGAGTTGATTTCATGATTTTTCCTTCACTTATTTTGTTTGATTTCAGATTTGTTTTCTTCTTGCATTTTTAAGTTCTTAGATGGCATTTTCTAGCATATTGAACAATTAAGTGTTGTGTTAGGTTCCTATACCAATAGGCGTCATAATTTTGAATGATTGAGATTAAACCTTGTAATATTGTGCATACCTTTTCTTTTGAAAATGTTTTCCATATTCAAAAAACTAAAAAATGTAAAGAGGGTATGTCCTAAAAGAATCATCAAAGGACAAAAAGAATAAAAAAGGTCAAAAAAAGATGAAAAAATATGAACCCCAAGAAAAGAAAAAAGATCGTGAAAGTGAACAAGCCAAAATGCCACTCCTATTTATTTTTATGCATAATAAAAGATTGTGTGCAGCTTGGGATACTTGCCACAATCCATGATAGTAAAAATGTTTAAACTTGGCTATTTCATGTTTTCAATTTCATCTCTATAGATAGAGAATAAAAATCTGGCCAAACAATGTAACCTTGGCAGATAATTAGATGGTAGAGTAAATAAAAGGAGCTCAATTGTTTAATCTGAGCCCTTGGATGTAATAAGGTTAGATTTAGTTAGTTTACTATTGTAAAGAAAAAGAAAAATATTTGATAAGGGTTTGCTAGCTCAAATGCACCCTAATAAATTGAAGTAAAAATGGTACGAAAAGTAGATGGGTAAGTAGGAGAAAGATTGCAGAAGTACGATGATTGGTTAGACAAAAAGCATATTTATCCTTCTCATCATAAAAGTTCCTGATATGAATTAACAATCAAGCATGCGAATGGATTTCAAAGTCAATTAATTCACTTCCTCCATTCATTTGACCTTTTACTTAACTAATTTTCCATAATAAAGTTCAAAGTGCTCAAAAACCTTTAAGTCACAGAGGCTCAGAGCATTTCTCTAACTTTTGGAGGGACCAGACCCTTGGCTCAATGACTTATGGATGTTAAGTACTAAATTCCCCTCAACAAAAAAATTCATCTCCCTTAATTCCCCCTCATTTCCCTAATAAAACCCCTTTTCCTAAGGTTAAAACACTATTTTCCTAGGGAAAGTAATCACCCCCATGTAATACCCCTTTTCCCAAAAAACCTACTAAAACACTTTAGCCTAATCTATAATGCATATATGCAAAAAGCAAACAAATCACAGAAAATACATTATGCTTAGTGCAATTCATTTCCATCGTTTTCATATTATCTTCTAACTTTTATATATTAATTCCCATTAATACCCTTTCCCATATGTATATATTAAATCCCTTACATTAATATCCCTAGACCTAGTTTTAACTATAAAACTACGAATTTCACCCAAACCCTAACAAACTTCATTAACTGATCGATTCGCAATTACGATAAGTAAAACTACACAAATCACCCCTGCGACCTAAGTTTGTCATTAATCCATGCTTAATCACCATACCACCGCAATAAACCCATCGCCCCCCCCCCATTACCCTCTGCGCTCGTTCACAGCACGATCACCGTCCGATCTGAAGGCCCACATCCAATGCTCATAAGCCATTTTGGGTGGGATCATCCGCCGAACAATACCCACCCGAAAAAGTTGTTTCCACCTAGCCCCCGATGCTATGTGTCCTTTAATGAATGGAATCGGGCGGCCTCTCCCAAATACCACCAAGCGCCCAAAAGCGATGTGATATAAAACACTCACCGCCTTCCTGCTACATGACAAAGTAACTATTGTTCACCCTGTACCCGCCAAAACTAACTTTTCACGCATAAAATTCAAAAAGCCCCAAATCATTTGTTTTCACTAGAATTTTAACTATAAACCTCAATACACATGCACACCACCTGCGAACATTGAAGCCATCAACCCACATCTAATTGCACTCCAAAGACGCCGTAGACCACCTAAACAACCTTGCAGCCTATACAAAACCCCTTCAACCATTTTTAGTCACCAACCGCCGTGCTCAGAACCATTTCACCCTAGTTCCAGGTATTTAAGCCACAATTCATCAAATACCCTGTCAATTTCATAGAAACCAGTGATTGAGTATTCTTAGTTAAGTTTAAAATTAATTAAGGAAACTTAAGCAACCTAAGCCTACTCCGTGCTAAACCACCGTTGCCCTAAAAAAACACTGCAAATTACCTCCCCCATTCTCAAATCCACAATAATTGAGAATGGCTGCCCCAATTGCCATGGATGTGAGACCCATCTCTACACCCCACTTAGACTTGGACCATCTCCCCCTGGCTGATAAGGATTTCCAGATAAAGGACACCTCTATCCAAGAATCCCTACTCAAAGTATACTGTCAAAGTAGGGATAGATACTTGAACCACGCTGATGAAATTGGTCTGTGGGAGTCCAATTTACCTAAGTACCAGTTCCCCAGAGTCCACATTTTCCCAGAAATTGTACATTATTTCCATGCCAACTATGTCCCCAGTCAAAGAGCAGTCATGTCCCCTAATCAGGCTATACTTTTCACTATCACTTTTGAATCTATAAATGATGTGCTACAACTCCATCCTGGCCAAAACTTGACTCCTCTTTAAATTGGAGCCTTGTTAGATCAATTCCCTAGGTTTACTACTGCAAAATTGGTAAAAATATTCCAGACTTTCATAGAAAGAGAAAAACACATCTCAAAGGACCCTCCTCCTTATGTATCTACTATTTTCTCCTCATGGGGAAGGAATATTGTGGCCATGATATCCAGTGTCCTATGCTATACCACCAATGAATATATTGATGAGATTATTTTAGCCTTCATGTCCATATACACTCCAGGGTAGCCTCTTGCTGTCATATATGACTATGCTCAGTTCATAGTTGACAGGATGCATCAACAGTTCCTCAGAATAAGTAATGAGAGAGTCTTCAAATACTCCTCCATCTTTTATCACCTTGTCCTATATTATCAGTTAGACAAATTCCCATTCACCCTTCAGAAGCTTGACACAAAAGGTCACCCTAGATCAGTCATTTTCTGGACTCCATTAATCCATAAATATTAGTCCCCATATTCATATGCTAACTTCATTGACCTATTTTTGCATCCAATTGTGATAACGCTGACAGGAAGCCCTCCTCCAAGAATCAGTTTAGACATAAAATGGGTCCTGCAATTGTCAAAACAGACCAAGGGAGGTGATTGGTACTTGTACCAAAACCATACTGAAATCAGAATCTATGGTTGCATGTTGGCTCCATACAAGCTCCCAAAATAACTCCCAATGAGGTTACTTGCTTTAGAGTACTATAGGCAGATTATCAGTGCAGATGAAACAAACTTTGTCAATGCCAAGAAGAAGGCCAACTTCAAAATAAAAGACCAACTAAGCCCCTTCATATGTAACTCTATGGAAGCAGGTCAGGAAGCAGATGCCATTTTACAAAGCATGAAATTCCAAAGGAGCTTTGCTTGGAGATATGACCCTTTGGAATTCATATCCAAGAAGAGGCAAAAGGTCAAGTTAGCACCTTTCATCCACCATTCCATACCTGAAATTGAAGCCTATGCCAACCAATTAGAATGGGTGGAAGGAACCTTAATTGATCAGGACAACACCAAGATAGACATAGAAAATGCTCTGATCGACCTAGAAAAACAACTTGATGAGGGTTCTTTCTTGCAGGTGCTAGAATAGTTGAGCAGGCTAGAACATTCAGATAGGCCAGCACAGTCAACCGGGACAGAACCATCAGAAGAACCAGCAACTACTTCAAGTGCCCATCTAGTCATGCAAACTCCTCAGAATGAGGAGAAGGTCGCAAAAAGGAATAGAGAAGGGAATTCCACTTCAGGAATGCCTACTTCTGATGTATAGCAAGAATCAAACAAAAGGAAAAAGCCCAATCCAGCCTCTAAGCAAGAATTTATTGAAGACTCAGCTGAGGTCACCAACACAGAGGTTGAAAGAAGCAGGCCCACCACTCCATCTGGGAGTGTGCAGGAGCCTTCCACATCATAGACTAAGATGTTTGTGAGGTAGCAAAGATTTGAGGTATCTTTCTTCAGAATGCTTGCAGATAAGGACCAAGATATTAAGGAAAGATACAAAGAGATCAAAGCCAGAAATGAGAGGCTTGAGGCCCAAACATATGCCCAATATCTGAAGATAACCCCCACTAATCAAACAAGGCTAATGTCAACCTTTGATATCAAAGAGGGGAAAATGCATATGACTCTCATCAAGCCAACCACTCAGCAGCCAAGAGTAGCATCAGATTTCAGAAAGGTGGATTTTGAAGTACTGGCAAGCGATATTCATCCCATTGACCAAATTGAACTACAAAAGCAAACAGGGGAGATGATATACTCCACATTAACAAGAAAGGCCATTGCTGCCCACCAATTATAAAACTCCCTAAACAATATGTCAGCACAATTTCAGTTGGAGAAGGCCTCCTCACAGGCCATGGATACTAGAATCAAGTCCTTAGAGGACTTAGTGATTGAATTGGGACATGATCCTAAGGATGTAAAAGCTACAGAACAGCTGATTAAAAAGAAAAATGAAGATATTGCTGCACTTAAGAAGCAGCTTAAGATACCTCAGCTACATCACCCATAGACAAGGGAAGTCCTAGAAGCACAACAAGGACATGAAGAGCTCATGGACTTGGTCCTGAAGCTGAACAATCAACTCAAGGAGACAGAGAAGGAGTTGGACACTTTAATTCAGTCGAAGCAAAGTGACTTGGCCACAAATTCTAGAAATATCATCCCCACAGTATCTACAATAGTTCCTTCCACACTGGCAGCATCGTTGGCACCCATAGCTCCACCTACCATAGCATTGCCAGTAACAACTGAGCCTACTACAGCAACAGGTACACCAGCAGATAAAGCAGTAGAACTTGTTAAAGCCATGGAAGATATGTCTATCTAGGCTATAGAGCTAAAAAGATTAAAGGAGAAGGTGGCAAGTTTGGAAACTGACTGCAAACTTGCCCAGCTCAAGCAAAAAGAAGAAACACAGAAGGCTCAGAGAATGGGTGAGAAAATCAAGGTCCTAGAAAAAGATTTGACACTACAGAAACCACTTGGACAAACCAAAGAGATGTTGTGGGCCAATATCATTGACTTTGTCAATGATATTTGGCCATCAATCCAGGTAATCTTTGAGCAAATAGAATTAGTAAAGATAGCTACTGAAGCTATCCAAAAAGTAAAGAAAGAACTAGGGGATAAACCAGAGGATGCCAATTGACTCATCCACTTCGTAAATACCAAGAAACAGATATGAGCTCCATGAGCTTAACATAGAAGATGGGACTAAGGCTATTCTGGAGATTAGGAAGCTTCTTTCCAAAAGAAACCGTATGCTTAACTTAGAAGATAAGTGCCATAACATGCAGGTGACTATTGATAGGTTCATGGCTAAGTTTCAAATTTTGGGGGAGAAGGGTCTTCCCAGTCCTATGGTCATCAATGACAAACTCATGACCCAGCTGGACTATGGAGATAGACTAAGAAAATTGGCTAAGGAACAAGCAAGTTCTTCAGCCACTAAAGCCCTACCACTAGGCAAATTGTTATATGACACATTGGAGAACTTGTTTTTCCTAGAGCATGAGGTGACACATTTGTTCCTCACCAAGCCAAATTTTGCAAAATACACAGAGGCAGATGAAATCTATAGAAGGATGGTGAATGTAAAATTACCTGATGTGGAATGGTGGGAAAAAATGACAGATTTACTATGATAAATTTACATCAAAAAGTTACTGCACAGTAAATGAAGGCAACTAGTTAAAACAGGTAAAAGCAGAGCAGCAGGGTCAAAGAGTAGCAAGGTCAAAGAGTATTAGTTGAAAGATGAAAGTAGAGAAGATTCCAACATAGAAATGCTACAAATATCAGCTAGCTTAAAGGGCTCCAGCTCAACTAAAACAATCAGCAACACCACAATAAAAGGGACAGCATGAAGCAGTTCAACATCTATCTCTATCTTCATGCAAGAAGATATTTATTTTTCCTAAATTAAATATCAAGTTGTTTTGAGATATTTTGTAAACAATTTTGTAAATATACTTCATATTTCGAAGTATGTGGGGTGGATTCCAAGACATTTCTATAGAATTTTTCTCTCAAATCAAAATTCTATTGTATCAATGACTGGATTATCTTGTTGGATCAAGGAAAAAATATCAGATATTTTACAGGATTCTTGTGTGAAGCGAAATACAAATAAGTATTCTCTCATGTTCAATGTTTTTTTCCTTATGTTTTTTCCATAATCTTTTGTGTAAATTTCTAAAATCTAAATCTCTAGCAAGGAATGATATTTTAGAAATTGCTTAAATGCACTTTGTCTTGACTGTTATGCATTATTGTATGTTTTCTTCACAAACCTAAGTTAAGGAATTCTTGGCTTCTCTTTAGTTTAGACAACCCCTAGCCATCTATAGCAAAGTATTCTTAATTGCCCTTTGTTCATGATTATCCTTTATTCTTCATTCTGATCGTGGTCCAAGGATTCTTAAGTTCCCTTTCACCCTGGTTAGAATTACTTCACCCATTATGCCTAAATATTTGCATTTTGCTTTGCTAGCCTACCCTGTGAACATTCCCTTTAATGATCTGGTCCAGTTATGCTATCCATTTGTTGACTCCATAGCCCAATGGCTTGAAGACCTAGCTCTATCCATCTGCTCCAAGAATTCCACCACCCAACCTTCAATTCAAAACCAAAACCCCAACGAACATTAAGAACTAGCCTAAAATCCCATAAAAACAAAGCTAAATTATATAGAGAGAGCCCTCTCTGAGTCATAGGTTGGCTAGAGCCTATACTTAAAATATTGGTTTGTGGTTACCTCAGTTTATTCCTCCTTCTGATAACTTCTAAGGAAAATTCTGAGTGATAACATAGTGGCGACCATACTAGGGAGCTCAAATCCTCAGTCTTAATAAACCTTTGAGAAAATTTCAAATATTTATTTCAAGCCTCTTGAAGGGTTCATTAGAAGTTATTTACAAAATTTCACAAAAAAAGAAAGTAATTAGAAAAGCTTGAAATTATGGCTTCAAGGAGAACTCACTATACTAGGGCTAATCCAGATCCAAACCCTGCCCCAGTAGTGGATAATCCCAACCTGATTTCGAGAAGACCCAAAAGACAAGAAAGTTCAGTCAGTCCAACACCTTCAATCAAAGTAGATTCATGCCCTGATGAGTGTTTGTTTTTATAAAACCTTCCCTTTGATGTGTCATTTGACCTTTCCCTATTTAGAAATAGGTTTGAAAGTGCACTTGATGACATAGTTCTAGATCCAGAGTTTATTGCAGACCTCGAAGTCCAAAAGGAAAACTAGTCAATTGATGAATATATTCTGAATTCCCCATAGTCATCCGTTACTACTGCTAAGATCCCCGAGCTTTCTGAACCAGTGTCCACTACTCTTACTGCACCATTATTCCCTTCAACCTCTGAAGTTCATTCCCCACCTCCATTTATACCTTCACCTCCCTACCAACCTACCATTACCCGTCAATCACCTATTACTCCTAGTTCTCCATCGACTACTATATCATCTCCAAGTACCTCAACGCCACGTCTTAGCCCTGCATAACTTAGTGCCATGGTAAATAAATATGCTCCTCTTGTGTTACCTGCCCCACTTGGTGCCATGCCACAAGACTATAAAAAAAAAATTGTCCAATTTGATGGCATAGGACCTTATATAGCACAACATCATGTAAAAAAAATGACTAACTACTTTGAATTGCATGAAATTGATATTGGAGATGTTCAAATGAGACGTTTTGCTCAGACTCTAGCCGGTGATGTTAGGAAATGGTTCAGAGTGTTAACTACTAATAGCATATAGATAGTCTAGATATATTTTATCAGCAATTTTTAAATAGATGGGAAAATAAAAAGAACACTTTGCAGATCCTTTCAAAGTATGAAAATATTAAAAGAGGACCTAATGAAATAGTCCAGAATTATTGCACTAAATTTAACAATATATACAATGCAATACCAGTTAATCTTAGACCCCCATCTGACTTAGCATTAATTAAATTTCCTAATGGGGTTGATATTTGATATGGCATTCCAACTCAGAGAGAGAAATCCCCCAACTTTAGAAGACATGTAGAGTGTAGCAGTTAGTGTAGAAGCCAATTTTCTACCAAAAAGAGCTAGAGTTAGGAATGAAAGGAGAGGATTTATGAAAGATGAAGCCTCACCCTCTGACCTTAAAATAGATGTTCTATCCAAGAGTATGGAAAAGATTATGGATAGGATAGATAATATGGAGAGGAAGCATCAATGGGATAATCAGCAGGCACCTCCAGTTAGAAACCCAAACTTTAGAAAGAATCAAAATCAAAATACTGGAAAGAATGGACCTGATCAGAATATTAGGCCTCCCTTTCAAGAAAACTATGTTGAAACATCTCATTTAGATGACCCTGAACAAGACACACAGATTAAATTGATGGGATTGGATGATGAGGATATTGTCTTCTTGACCCAAGATGAGCAGGAACTACATATGCTACAGCAATTGCAGACCCAATCTAGAGAATCATTTGATTATAAACAAGGATATGATTCTGCCGTATTTGAAGTACACAAATAACATAATTTAAGGAGTAAAAAGAATACTAATACTCCTGACCAAACCAAGAAAACAATGCCAAATCAACCCAAGAAAATCAAAGCAGCTCCAGTTACTAAAACTCTCCAAATCCTCCCTAGACCAAACCAAAACCCTCCTGGTCCCACCATTGTAGATATAACCCCTAATCAACCCCCTAATGATCAACCATCCACTTCAATCCCCTCCAAGGAAATAGTGGAAAAATCTCCAAACACCATATTAGAAAATCCACATAAAAAGACCCCAAATACAGAAAAAGAGGAGCAACCTACTCCAATTCCTACTATGAAAATTCCAAGGTCTTAAACAAAAAAAGGCCCTTTTCCTTTCAATTTGGGAGTAGAGGTAGCTAAACTAAAATTTTCAGTTCCCTTAACAGAACTGATTAAAAGTGAAACCTATAAGTCTCAAATAAACCAAACCTTAAACATTGTTGAGAATGAAGATTTTGTCAACTTGTTTGATGATCAGCCAAAACTTATATTTGGTCTTGATGTTAACGGAAAACCACTAGAAGGACGGGTACCACCCTTTTATATTAGCATTAGCATTCATGATAAAATCTTACACAACGCAATGTTAGATTCTGGGGCCTCACACAATTTAATTCCCAAATCAGTTATGGAAAAATTAAAATTAGACATCGCAAGACCTTACAAGGACTTATTTTCATTTGACTCAAGTCAACTAAAGTGTTTAGGGTTAATCAAAGACCTTTGTGTTACCTTAGTACAATATCTTGCTAAAAGCATTCTCATGGATATAGTAGTCGCTGACATCCCACCCAAATATGGCATGCTATTGTCTAGATCATGGGGAGCTAAACTCCAAGGATCTTTACATATTAACATGTCATATGCCACAATCTTTGTTTTTTGACAACCTAAAAAGCTGTACAGAGAGACCCTAATGAAATATGTGGTGAGTAGCCATGATAGGCCTCAAAACTTTCCTATCTACTCCATGCATTCAAACATTAATTCTTTTATTTTGTATAATGTTGAACAAACACAACAAACTACTCCAAATAGTATGTTTCAGAACCAAAAGAAATTGTAGTTATAGCTAAAAACAAAACTATCCAAACTCAAGAGCTTTCCAATAAACAAGATAATCAAAATACAACAGACAATGAAAATTTTGTTCCACGAGATAGTGAAAATTATGAACATGAGATACTATGGCATCTTGAATTTGATGGATCAGTAAATAAGTTAGGAGTAGGAGCAGGAGTGTGGATATACAATCTGGAGAATGATCACTCAGAGGGCCATGCTTACAGACTGAATTTTAAATGCACTAACAACATGGCTGAGTATGAAGCCCTAATTTTAGGTCTCAAACTAGTTAGGAATTTAGGAGCCAAAAGAGTTTCTGTCATGGGAGACTCTGAGTTAGTTATAAAACAAATTAATGTTGTATATATGACCAAAGACCCTAGATTAAGTTTTTATAGAGGGACAATTGTAGAAATAATGAATACTTTCCTAGAAACTAAGCTTGCAGTCATCCCAAGGAAACATAATATGTAGGCTCATAGTTTAGCAATGTTTGCTAGCACTTGTAAGTTACCATTTCAACCTAACCATCGGTATACTGCTGAGGTCAGGCACAAAGCTGTTGTCCCAAATAACTTGAAAAACTGGCAAGTATTTGCTAATGACAAACAGATATACAATGTTTTAACCTTAGAAGAAGAATTTGTAAATAGTAATATAAATACTAACATAACATCAGATCCTGATTTAAGGATGAAATAGAAATTAATGAAATAGAAGATGAAAAGATAGATAGATTTCATCCCACTAAATTTACAAGATCAGATGTATAAAATGTAAAGGAAACTTATATTTATGAGATAATTAACGAAGACTCAGAAGTCATTAATCTTAAAGACAACTTTTTGGCGAAAGGATTAACCCCTTTCAAAGACTTGTTTGACTCAAATGATGTCCTTAGAAAACCAAAGATGGAACCCTTAAAATCTGATATAGAGGAGTGTAATATAGGCACTAAGGAAAATCCAAAATTAATCAAACTTTCGAAGTCATTACCCCCTATCGAAAAAGTGAAATACCTTGAATTATTAAAAGAATTCCAAGATGTCTTTGCTTGGAGTTATGACGATCTCAAGTACTATGACACCAGAATCATACAACATGTTAGTGTCAGCCTTTGAAGCCTTCCATCGATGATCAAATATGCTCTTACAAAGTGGTCTGAGGGTCTCAAAGTCAAATTTTGTCATTTCAGTGAGTCTTCAAGTAAAATTTGGTTACTAGGTATTAGGTCTAGGGTTGTTTTCACTCCTTCCAAAGTCTTCCAAGTATTGGTCCATGTCACCATTTAGCTTATTGTACCATCATTCAAAGAGTTTTCATCATCATTTTATGTTCCAATGGGTCATTTTACACCTTGTTCGTGCTTTAGTTGTACTTGGGTAAGCCTCATTTCCCTCTCCTAGGGTTTTGAAGGTAATTTTTCTTGGATGGCCAAATGATCAACAAAACTTGTGTCCTAATGTTCATACACCTTCCCCTATCCCTAATATACCTTCTTAAACAATTCCCATCACTCATATCCCTCAAATTCATCATTTTCCCACAAACCCTAGTTTATTGCTACAATTTGACAATTTTCTAGGCTAGGCCTGTGTTTTTCCCTTTTGGACCCCTCCCCTCACTCAATCTTTGCAATTCCACTTTCCCTTGCTTCCTAACATCCCCCCTACTTTCCAAAATTTTCTCAAGAATTTAGAAGCCCCTCATCCCCTTCATTTCCCTTCATTTATACAAATCCCATGTTCCACATATTGGGATAGGTTTTCTTCAAACTATGTTTCTGAGCAAGAAAATATCAATTTGACAAAAGTGATAGAGTTTCTTTTCCATCATTTACCCAAGAAGAAAAATATCTTTCATTTTTTACACAGGTTTCATGGTTTGGGAGAAATGTCGAAAACATCATTGGCCTCAAGAGGATTGATGCACTTCTAGACTGACCTTGGGAAAATCAATATTTCACCTAGTTGGGATGTTCAAATGACCTGTTTGAAGATTTAAATGATATCTAGATATAGAGAGATTTCCAATGAGCTATCATGAGCTCAATTGGGAGTTTAGGAAGACCTTCAAAAGTTGACTGCAACATCACTTTGCATTTAGGCAGTCTCATTCTGCACATTTTGACTAGTCTTGGGAGATTTGAATTTTTATAGGGAAAATGAACTCCAAATTGAAAAATTCATGATTGTTTGGAAATTAGACTCGACAAGCTTTCCAACGAGCTATCACACGCCCAATTTGAACACTAGGAAGGCCTTCAAAAGTCGTCTGCAAAACGGCGCTGCGCATTAGAGGGTCAGCGCTGCACACCAGAGATGTGTTGTGCATCAGGTAGCTTTCTTCAGTGTAAATTTACACTAGCATTGTGCATCAAGCAGGCACTATGCATTGGGCTCAGTGCATTGCACATTGGCCAAAGAGTTTCCAAAATCATTCCAATTTATCCCAAACTCTCCCAAATGATGCATTTCACTCCTACAAGTAAGTTTTCATCGATCTTGAGCTGAAATTAGTCTTCTTCATGTTTTGTTCATGAGTTTTTCTTCTTAAAATCAAAACCCTAGCTTGCCTTCATACACTTTCACCTCATTGCAAAATTTTCACTTCATTACAAAACCAACATCCTTTGTCCCTTTTCTCAAACTTCATTGCCCTAAAACTACCCATTAATTCCATTTTCCCTTTCCCTATTCCCCTAAGAAACTAATTCCCTTCATTAAACCCTAAGTCCCTCATAAGTCAAAACCCTAGTTTCCTAAATCTTTCCCTTCATTCCCCTACTCCACTTCACATCTACAAAATCTCTTCATACTCATCTTCTTTGTCCCCACCCATTATCATTGTTCACCATACCATCATCACATTACATCATTAAGACAAGCATGGAAAGAAGCAGTGAATCAAGTTTTGAAGAAGATACACTTAGTGATAGCTCAAGGGAAAGAAATGTGCAGTCGACGAAACCTCACAAGGGTGGAAAAATCATTAGGGGGGAACCTATTTGCATGAGTGAACTCCTTGCTTGCCCTCTAGCCACCACATGTTTCAGATATCAGTCATGTTTTGAGTTTTGTGAAATGGTTGAGAGGGTCAAATATCACCATGAGTTAGCAAGGTAGTTTGTGATAAACTTGGATAACAATATGGTGCATCTTGATGGGTTCAACTTCACTCTTTCAACAACTATCATTGCAGACGCCACAGGAATTCCGGATGTAGGGGAAAAAATGGAACAAAAGGCAAAAAGAAGGATGAAAAGCTCAACATTTTGGCTAATGTTACTTTAGCCCAACAAAGTAACCTATGATGCAACTTTGAGCCAAAATTGGACAAATTTTGAAACAATTTTTTCATTTTCCAATTTTTGAATTAGGCAACACAGGAAATTCTTGCTGATGTGCAGCACCACTGGCACTGCGCATTGAATTGGTGCACCCTCTTGACAAATGGCTTATAGATTTGGATTTAGCATAAAAAAAGAAGCAAACCCAGAAAGTTTCATCAATTTTGGTGGAGATCTTGGCCACCAAAAGGGCAAAAAACACTCAAAAAGTGCCCTCTCTACCACTTTTTGGACACACAGGAACCACTCTTGGTAGAATCCACTTTTGAGGGGTCAAATGACCTCCAAATCAAGAAATTCAAAGTGTTCTAGAAACTAGCGAGGCAGAGATTTCCAACAAGCTATCTTGGCCCTGATTTGGTGAAGTGGAAGGCATCCAAAATCAGCCTTGAAGTGGCACTGTGCATCAGGCTCAAGGCACTGTGCATTAGGCAAATTTTTGCCAATTTTGCCTAAAAACTCAGAATTTCACCTAATTTGACTATTAGTTGAATTTTTCTCTTCTCATTGGTAAATTTATGATGTAATATGATGTAAATATGATGAAAAATGACTTGAGGGGGTAGATACATCATTTAGAGGTGGTTTGAGGTTGAATGAATCAGTTTCCATAGTTTTAGAGGCAAGTTGTTCCATTGCCTATTTCCTAGTTCCTAGTTTAGATGTTGTTGAAAAAGCTCCTTGACTCATGGATTCAACCCCTAATGGCTAGCATAGGTGGTTTGATGCCTATATCATGTACTTTCTTAGTCATTTGTCAAGGTTTGACTTTGGTGGAAGTGGTGGCACTCATTGAACATTTGTATCAACAGTTTGGCAAGGAATAAAACCAAGTTTCACAACTATTTTTGTGGGATTCTTGTGACAGTGAGTTTATGTATTTTTTCTTCTTTGTAATGAGTTTTCTTTGATGTTTTATATGTATCCACATCTCTTTCTTTCTTCTAAACTAAATGATTCAATGTGAATAGATAAAATACACTCATTTACAGTGCTTTGTCTTGAGAATGCATTTGGTTTTCAATGTTTTCATTTTTTGAAGAGGATTCATAGTTTCTTATGCCCTCCTCAGCTCCTCAGTTGTCTACTCTACCATCTCAAATCCATTGCTAGTACATAAATGCTTGTCTACCTCGCCCCACAGAATATGACTGTATCCCTGAGTTGATTTCCCTGACCCAATATGCCTTCTCCATTTGATCCAGCAACCAAAACCTAAAAAGCAAACCAAAAACCCTAATCTTCTATACCTAGCCTAAAATCAGCATTAATTTTAGTCATCTCAAGCCCTAGTTTCCAATATCTTAATTGATATTAACAAGGAGAGAGCCTTCTCCCGACCTGGTAGGGCTAGCTACCAGGTTAAGCGTGGTTTGATGTTACCCTAGACCTATCTTTTTTAGCCTGAGGTAGATTTAGGCACTAACACAACACACCATCCCCAAAAAAGAAAATCAGAAACCTTTTAGACAAAAGCTTAGGAGGATTAATCCCATCCTATTACCTTCTATTGAAAAGGAAATTCAAAGGATGTATGAGGCCAAGATAATAGCACCAATCAGATTCTCTGATTGGGTTTCAAATTTGGTGCCAACAAGGAAGAGAATTGGTGAGATCAGACTTTGTGTTGATCTCAGAAATATTAATAAAGTTTCACTGAAAGACAATTACCCTCTTCCTCAAATGGATCATATCTTACAAAGGGTAGTTGAGTAAACTAGAATCTCATTATTGGATAGTTTTTCTGGTTACAATAAGATTTTAGTTCACACAGATGACCAAGCCAAAATTGCATTTACTACTCCTTGGGGCACATTCATGTATGTGAAGATGCCTTTTGGATTAAATAATGCAGGGGCCACTTTCCAAAGAGCCATGGGCATAGCTTTTGCCAAGGAAATTCATGACTTCCTAGTAATATATTTAGATGACATCACTGTATTCTCAAAATATGATAATCAACACTTAGATCATCTAAGGCAGGTTTTCATCAAATGCAGGAAGTATGGAATTTCTTTAAATCCCAAGAAATTTTTATTTGGGTTAGAAGAGGGAAAGTTATTAGGGAATATAATCACAAAAGATGGCATCTGAATAGATCCTGTAGGAATAGAAGCCATCTTATAGATACAACATCCTAGGAACATTAGGGAATTACAAGCCTTTTTAGGGAAAGTTAACTTTCTTAGGATATTTATTTATTAACCTAGCAAAATTAATTAGATCATTAAACAATATGTTGAAAAAATATTCGACCATAAAATGGACCATTGAGGCTAAGAAATCCTTTGAATACATTAAGCTAGCCTTAACTAAAACACCAGTTTTGATTAGTCCAAAATTTGACAAAGATTTCATTTTATTTTCCTTTGCTTCAGAACATACAATTGTTGCATTTCTACTATAGAAAAATGATCAGGGTTATGAACAAACTATTTCCTTTTTTAGCAAAGCCCTGAGGGATGCCCCCTTAAAATACAACATAATGGAAAAACAAGCCTTTGCTTTGGTCAAATCTATCAAAGATTTCATATTTTACACTTTATATTCTCATATAATAGCCTATGTCCCTAATTCAGTAGTCAAGGACATCCTAACTCAGGAAGGTCCAGATGGAAAGAGAGGGAAATGGATCGCTACTATATTGGAATATGACTTAGAAATCAAATCAAAAAAGTTAATCAAAGGCCAAGGTTTAGCGAATCTCATGGATGGATCGAACTGTCAGGCATTAGATATAAATTTTATTGCAAAAATGGATAATGAAGAGGAGATGGTGACTCCACCAATCAGCCAAGCCTTTATTGAATCACCATGGTATGCTAATATCATATATGTTTTACTAAATCTACAAGATCCTCCTAAATTATCCAGGACCAAAAGCAGGTTTTTAAAAATGAAATCCTTAAAATTTTGCATAGTAGATAATGCTTTGTTTTGGAGGAATCATGAAGGTATTCTTCTCAACTATTTATTGAAAGAAGAATCTGACAAAGTGTTACAAGAGTTTCATGCAAGTGACTGTGGAGGACATCTTTACTGGAAAACCACTGCTGACAAAATTCTTAGAGCTGGTTTCTATTGGCCTACTTTGTTTTCTGATGTAAAGAAATATGTAACCTCCTATCATAAGTGTCAAATTTTTGAAGGAAAGAAAAAGCTTCTACCCCTGCCCCTAAAACCAATCTTTGTTGAAGCACCTTTTCAACAATGGGGTCTAGACTTCATTGGTGAAATCCACCCACCTTCCTCTGCCCAACACAAATGGATCCTTACTACCACAGATTATTTTACGAAATGGATAGAGGCCATACCTTCAAGGCAAGCCATTGACACTGTTATAATAACCTTCCTTGAGGCCAACATCCTATCAAGATTTGGATGCCCAACCAAGATCATCATTGATAATGCAGCAGCTTTCAAATCTAGAAAAATGATAGATTTTTGTAGTAAGTATCATATAACCCTGGGCCATTCCATAGCTTATTACCCTCAAGGAAATGGACTAGCATAATCCTCAAACAAAAGTCTAGTAAATATCATCAAAAAATTGTTAGAGGATAACAAGAAAACATGGAACAAAAAGCTAGTAAATGCCTTATGGGCAGACATGCTAACCACAAAGAAATCAATTGGTACTTCTACCTATCAATTAGTTTATGGAATGGAAGTTGTTTACCTATCTTCCTTGGGAACACTAGTGATGAAGTTTCTCCCAGCATTGTAGGTTGAACCAAATGACATCCAAAGAAGAATCAACCAACAATTCATTTGCAGCAAACCAGGGAAGAAGTGTACATCCGATCTCAGGTTGTGCAGGAAAGGATCAAGAAGATTTTTGATAAAAGGATCAAGGCTGAAGACTTTTACCTAGGGGAAAAAGTTCTAAAATGG
Source organism: Pinus tabuliformis (assembly GCA_031772625.1). Lineage (NCBI taxonomy): Eukaryota > Viridiplantae > Streptophyta > Pinopsida > Pinales > Pinaceae > Pinus > Pinus tabuliformis. The sequence continues at coordinate 52,599,557 of CM062819.1, forward strand.
GATTAAAGGAGAGAATATAAAGGTAAACATGGGAAATTTGATTTCATGTGGAAAGGCCCATATGTCATTTATGCTTTCAGAGATAACAATGTTTTTTTCCTAAGAGAAATGGATGGCACAGAAGCAGAAGGAGGACCAGTGAATGGTCGAATGCTCAAACACTATATTGAACCTAGTTATTAATTTCTCTTATCATTTGTACATACTTTACTTTCAAAAGTCTAGAGTTGATTGGATGGTGGTTTTTGAAGTTGAAGCTAGGAGAGAAGGCCCTAAGCTTTAAAAGTTTTATTGTCATAAATAGTAATAATGAAGAGGCATAAAAGGGAAATGTTGCAGGGTAATGTCACAACAATTCAGAAGGCCATTGATCTACAAAGTTCTTGGAATTTCACCAAGAAATGCCATCCCCAAGTGGAGCCACTGTTAGGTTCCTATACCAATAGGAGTCATAATTTTGAATGACTGAGATTAAACCTTGTAATATTGTACATACCTTTGATTTTGCAAATGTTTTCCATATTCAAAAAATTAAAAAATGTAAAGAGAGTATGTCCTAAAAAAATAATCAAAGGACAAAAAGAATAAAAAAGGTCAAAAAAGATGAAAAAATATGAACCCCAAGAAAAGAAAAAAGACCATGAAAGTGAGCAAGCCAAAATGCCACTCCTATTTATTTTTATGCATAATAAAAGATTGTGTGCAACTTGGGATCCTTGCCACAATCCATGATAGTCAAAATGTTTAAACTTGGTTATTTCATGTTTTCAATTTCATGTCTATAGATAGAGAATAAAAATTTGGCCAAACAGTGTAACCTTGGCAGATAATTAGATAGGTAGAGTAAATAAAAGGAGCTCAATTGTTTAATCTGAGCCCTTGGATGTAATAAGGTTAGATTTAGTTAGTTTACTATTGTAAAGAAAAAGAAAAATATTTGATAAGGGTTTGCTAGCTCAAATGCACCCTAATAAAGTGAAGTAAAAATGGTAGGAAAAGTAGATGGGTAAGTAGGAGAAAGATTGCAGAAGTATGATGATTGGTTAGACAAAAAGCATATTTATCATTCTCATCATAAAAGTTCCAGATATGAATGAACAATCAAGCATGCAAATGGATTTCAAAGTCAATTAATTAACTTCCTCCATTCATTTCACCTTTTACTTAACTAATTTCCCATAATAAAGTTCAAAGTGCTAAAAAACCTTTAAGTCAAAGAGGCTCAGAGCATTTCTCTGACTTTTGGAGGGACTGGACCCTTGGCTCAATGACTTATGGATGTTAAGTACTAAATTCCCCTCAAAAAAAAATTCATCTCCCTTCATTCCCCCTCATTTCCCTAATAAAACCCCTTTTCCTAAGGTTAAAACACTATTTTCCTAGGGAAAGTAATCACCCCCATGTAAAACCCCTTTTCCCAAAAAACCTACTAAAACACTTTAGCCTAAGTTATAATGCATATATGCGAAAAGCAAACAAATAACAGAAAATGCATTATCCTTAGCGCAATTCATTTCCGCCGTTTTCATATTAACTTCTAACTTTTATATATTAATTCCCATTAATACCCTTTCCCATATGTATATATTAAATCCCTTACATTAATATCCCTAGACCTAGTTTTAACTATAAAAATACGAATTTCACACAAACCCCGACAAAGTTCATTAACTGACGAACTCACAATTACGTTAAGTAAAACTCCGCAAATCGCCCCCACCACCTAAGTTTGTCATTAACCCATGGTTAATCACCATACCGCCGCAATAAACCCATCGGGCCCCCACCCATTACCCTCTGTGCTCGTTCACAGCACGATCTCCGTCTGATCTGAAGGCACACATCCAACGCTCATAAGCCATTTTGGGTGGGATCATCCACTGAATGATACCACCCGAAAAAAGTGGTTTTCCGCCTGGCCCCCGATGCTACATGTCCTTCAATGAATGGAATCGGACGACCTCTTCCAAATACCACCAAGCGCCCAAAAGAGGTGCGATATAAAATGTTTATTGCCTTCTTGTTACACGACAAAGTAACTATTTTTCACCGTGTACCCACTAAAACGAACTTTTCATGCATAAAAGCCAAAAAGCCCCAAATCATTTGTTTTCACTAGAATTTCAAATGTAAACCTCTGTACACATGCACACCACCTGCGAACATCGAAGCCATCAAACCACGTCTAATTTCACTCCAAAGACGCCACAGACCACCCAGACAACCTTGCAGCCTATACAGAACCCCTTCAACCATTTGCAGTCGCCAGCCACCCTGCTCAGAACCATTTCACCCCAGTTCCAGGTATTTAAGCCACAATTCATCAAATACCTTATCAATTTCAAAGAAACCAGTGATTGAGTATTCTTTGTTAAGCTTAAAATTAATTAAGGAAACTTAAGCAACCTAAGCCTACTCCGTGCTGAACCACCATTGCCCTAAAAAAACACTGCAAATTACCTCCCCCATTCTCAAATCCACAAGAACTGAAAATGGTTGCCCCAATTGCCATGGATGTGAGACCCATCTCTACACCCCACTTAGACCTGGACCACCTCCCCCTGGTTGATAAGGATTTCCAGATAAAGGACACCTCTATCCAAGAATCCCCACTCAAAGTATATTGTCAAAGTAGGGATAGATACCTGAACCATGTTGATGACATTGGTCTATGGGAGTCCAATTTACCTAAGTACCAGTTCCCTAGAGTCCACATTTTCCCAGAAATTCTACATTATTGCCATGCCAACTATGTCCCCAGTCAAAGAGTAGTCATGTCCCCTAACCAGGCTATACTTTTCACTATCACTATTGAATCTATAAATGAGATGCTACAACTCCATCCTAGCCAAAACTTGACTCCTCTTTAAATTGGAGCCTTGTTAGATCAATTCCCTAAGTTTACTACTGCAAAATTGGTAGAAATATTCTAGACTTTCATAGAAAGAGAAAAACACATCCCAAAGGATCCTCCTTCTTATGTATCTACCATTTTCTCCTCATGGGGAAGGAATATTGTGGCCATGATATCCAGTGTCCTAGTCTATACCACCAGTGAATCTATTGATGAGATTATTTTAGCCTTCATGTCCATATACACTCCAAGGCAGCCTCTTGCTATCATATATGACTATGCTTAGTTCATAGTTGACAGGATGCATGAACAGTTCCTCGGAATGAGTAATGAGAGAGTCTTCAAATACTTCTTTGTCTTGTATCACCTTTTCCTATATTATCATTCAGACAAATTCCCATTCACCCTTCAGAAGCTTGACACAAAAGGTCACCCCAGATCAATCATTTTCTCGACTCCATTAATCCATAAATATTAGTCCCCATATTCATATGTTGAATTCATTGACCTATTTTTGCAACTAATTGTGATAATGCTGACAGGAAGCCCTCCTCCAAGAATCATTTCAAACATAAAAATGAATTGTCAAAATAGACCAAGATAGATGATTGGTACTTGTACCAAAACCATACTGAAATCAAAATCTATGGTTGCATGTTGGCTCCATACAAGCTACCAAAATACCTCCCAATGAGGTTATTTGCTTTAGAGTACTACAGGTAGATTATCAGTCCAGATGAAACAGACTTTGTCAATGCCAAGAAGAAGGCCAACTTCAAAATAAAATACCAACTAGGCGCCTTCATATGAAACTCTAGGGAAGTAGGTCGGGAAGTAGATGCCATTTTACAAAGCATGAAATTCCAAAGGAGCTTTGCTTGGAGATATGACCCTTTGGAATTCATATCCAAGAAGAGGCAAAAGGTCAAGTTAGCACCTTTCATCCACCATCCCATACCTGAAATTGAAGCCTATGCCAACCAATCAGAATGGGTAGAAGGAACCTTAATTGATCAGGACATCACCAACATAGACATAGAAAATGCTCTGATCGACCTAGAAAAACAACTTGATGAGGGTTCTTTCTTGCAGGTGCCAGAATAGTCGAGAAGGCTAGAACAGTTAGATAGGCCAGAACAATCAACCAGGATAGAACCATCAGAAGAATCAACAACTACTTCAAGTGCCCATCCAGTCATGCAAACTCCTCAGAATGAGGAGAAGGTACCAAAAAGGAACAAAGAAGGGGCTTCCACTTCAGGAATGCCTACTTCTGATGTATAGCAAGAACCAAACAAAAGGCAAAAGCCAAATCCAGCCTCTGAGCAAGAATTTACTGAAGACTCAGCTGAGGTCACCAACACATAGGTGGAAAGAAGTAGGCCCACCACTCCATCTAGGAGTGTGCAGGAGCCTTCCACATCGTAGACTTAGATGTTGGTGAGGCAACAAAGTGTTGAGGTATCTTCCTCGAAAATGCTTGCAGATAAGGACCAAGATATTAAGGAAAGATACAAAGAGATCAAAGCCAGAAATGAGAGGCTTAAGGCCCAAACATATGCCTAATAGCTGAAGATGACCCCCACTAATAAAACAAGGCTAATGTCAGCCTTTGATATCAAAGAGGGGAAAATGCAGATGACTTTCATCAAGCCAACCACTCAGCAGCCAAGAGCAGCATTAGATTTCAAAAAGGTGGATTTTGAAGTACTGGCAAGGGATATTCATCCCATTGACCAGATTGAACTACACAAGAAAACAGGGGAGATGATATACTCCACATTAATAGGAAAGGCCATTTCTTCCCACCAATTACAGAACTCCCTAAACAATATATCAGCACAATTTCAGTTGGAGAAGGCCTCCTCATAGGCCAAGGATACTAGAATCAAGTCCTTAGAGGACTTAGTGATTGAATTGGGACACGATCCCAAGGATGTAAAAGCTATAGAACAGCTGATTAAAAAGAAAAATGAAGATATCGCTACACTTAAGAAGCAGCTTAAGATACCTCAACTATAACACCCACAGACAAGGGAAGTCCTAGAAGCACAGCAAGGACATGAAGAGCTCATGGACTTGGTCTTGAAGCTGAACGATCAACTCAAGGAGACAGATAAGGAGTTGGACACTTTAATTCAGTCAAAGCAAAGTGACTTGGCCACAACTTCTAGAATTTTCATCCCCACAGTATCTACACCGATTCCTTCCACACTGGCAGCACTGTTGGCACCCACAGCTCCACCTGCCGCAACATTGCAAGTAACAACTGAGCCTACTATAGCAACAAGTACACCAACAGATAAAGCAACAAAACTTGTCAAATCCATGGAAGATATGTCTATCCAGGCTATAGAGCAAAAAGATTAAAGGAGAAGGTGGCAAGTTTGGAAACTAACTACAAACTTTCCCAACTCAAGCAAAAAGAAGAAACACAGAAGGCTCAGAGAATGGGTGAGAAAATCAAAGTCATGGAAAAAGATTTGACACTAAAGAAACCACTTGGACAAACCAAAGAGATGTTGTGGGCCAATATCATTAACTTTGTTAATGATATTTGGTCATCAATCCAGGTAATCTTTGAGCAGACAAAATTAGTAAAGATAACTACAGAAGCTATCCAAAAAGTAAAGGAAGAACTAGGGGATAAACCAGAGGATGCCAATCAACTCACCCACTTCCTAAACAGCAAGAACAGATATGAGCTCCATGAGCTTAACATAGAAGATAGGACTTAGGCCATTCTAGAGATTAGGAAGGTTCTTTCCAAAAGAAACCTTATGATTAACTTAGAAGAGAAGTGCCATAACATGTAGGTAGCCATTAATAGGTTCATGACTAAGTTTCAGATTTTGAGACAGAAGGGTCTTCCCAGTCCTATGGTCATCAATGAAAAACTCATGACCCAGCTAGACTATGGAGATAGACTAAGAAAATTGGCTAAGGAACAAGCAAGTTCTTCAACCATTAAAGCCCTACCAATAGGCAAACTGTTATATGACACATTGGAGAACTTGTTTTTCCTATAGCATGAGGTGAAACATTTGTTTCTCACCAAGCCAATTTTTGAAAAATGCATAGAGGCAGATGAAATCTACAGAAGGATGGTGAATGTAAAACCTGATGTGGAATGGTGGGAAAAAATGACAGATTTACGATGATAAATTTACATCATAAAGTTACTGCACAGTAAATTAAGGCAACCAGTTAAAACAAGTAAAAGCACAGCAGCAAGGTCAAAGAGTAGTAGGGTCAAAGAGTATCAGTTGAAAGATGAAAGCAAAGAAGATTCTAGCGTAGAAATGCTACAAATATTAGCCAACTTAATGGGCTCCAACTCAACTGAAACATCCAGCAACACCACAATAAAAGGGACAGCATGAAGCAGTTCAACATCTATCTCTATCTTCATGCAAGAAGATATTTATTTTTCCTAAATTAAATCTCAAGTTGTTTTGAGATATTTTGTAAATAATTTTGTATATATACTTCATATTTCGAAGTATGTGGGGTGGATTCCAAGACATTTCTATAGACTTTTTCTCTCAAATCAAAATTCTATTGTATCAATGACTGGATTATCTTGTTGGATCAAGGAATAAAGATCAGATATTACAGGATTCTTGTGTAAAGCGAAATACAAATAAGTATTCTCCCATGTTCAATCTTGTTTTTCCTTATGTTTTTTCCATAATCTTTTGTGTAAATTTCTAAAATCTAAATGTATAGCAAGGAATGATATTTCAGAAATTGCTTAAATGCACTCTGTCTTGACTGTTATGCAGTATTTTATGTTTTCTTGACAAATCTAAGTTAAGGAATTCTTGACTGCTCCTTAGTTTAGATAACCCTTAGCCATCTATAGAAAAGGATTCTTAATTTCCCTTTGTTCATGATCATCCTTTGTTCTTCATTCTGATCTTGGTTCAAGGATTCTTAAGTGCCCTTTCACCTTGGTTAGAATTACTTCACCCATTAGGCCTAAATATTTGCATTTTGCTTTGCTAGCCTACCCTGTGAACATTCCCTTTAATGATCTAGTCCAGCTATGCTATCCATTTGTTGACTCCATAGCCTAATGGCTTGAAGACCTAGCTCTATCCATCTGCTCCAAGAATTCCACCACCCAATCGTTCAATTCAAAACCACAATCCCAACGAACATTAAGAACTAGCCTAAAATCCCATAAAAACAAATCTAAATTATATAGAGAGAGCCCTCTTTGAGTCATAGGTTGGCTAAAGCCTATACTTAAAAGATTGGTTTGTGGTTACCTCAGTTTATCCCTCCTTCTGATAACTTCTAAGGAAAATTATGAGTGATAACATGTTGAACAATTGCAATATACATTGCTAGAATATGAAAATGAATCTCAAGATTTAGTTCATGATCATCAAGAGATTTTTATCTTCCAATTCCATTTAATGGTCACATCTTATCATCTTACTGCTCCTTCTAGAGTGCATCTTCAACATGAATCAACACTTGAGCGTATTGAGCCAATATGACTAGCTATCTAACCCAATTGATGATCCTTTGATAGATTCATCAAGCCACCATCAAAATTTCATAAATACATTTGAAGGTTGTTTGGAAGATTCAGTTCTACCGAAGATCTTTAATGACTTGTTTTATGTACATACACTAATTGTTGTTCAACTTCTCTTTCATTTAACCTCTTCCATTCTCTATCAAACATACATCCTTATTTTTATGATCCCATAGAGATTTGGTTGGAGGAAAATTTTCAAGAGTGGGTGCTTGTAAATAAGTTAGTTTTAGTAAATATGTTAGCAATAAATGTACATACTACATTCATATTTATTTATGTTGGTTTAACTATAATTGTATTTTTGTTACTAATGCGTGACATGTATATACGTAAAGGAAATAAAATTAGAGAATGGTTACATTGGAAGTATGATTTCACCTAATTTAAGTTTTCTCTTTAGATTAGGATTAGAGATAGATTAATTTAGATTTAGATTCCTTTCTTGTTTGTATTTATTTCATTATTGCATATTTTTAATAAACATGTAATGAGCTTATGATGTTTCCTTGTTATTTACTCCATTCTCTAACAAAAAGTGTTTGAAAAGTATGATTGCTTAAATTACTCTTATGTTGCACTTGCTTATTCTTCTTAGTGAAGCTTTATCACATTGTTGAAGTTTACAGATGATATCAGGAAGAGTGAAGTTCTAAAGAATATTTACAATCAAGTGCTCTTGAAAAAATTAATTTTCAATTCACAAACATTTCTATATGATCACTTTTCCCACTCGCGTTCCTCAATGTTATTATGAAGTAAATGCAAATCAATAGCTCATCACTTATTTGTTAATTTAGATTAAATAAGTAGATGATTTTGAATATATGCAAAATTAAAGATAATACATGGGAGAATGTCACGATCTATAAGGAACTTTTACAATCAGACTCTTCTAGGTATGCATAGACATCTTCATCCTCATTTGTTGTTAGTTTCCTTTTTAGTACTTGTTTTCTCGTTTAGTCATATTTTTTATTTCTCATTTGTAGTTCTTTTTGCAGGTCTTCATTGGCTTGATTTTGGAGACTTGATTTTTAATAGAATATTTAATTAGATTTGAGATAAGGTGAGAAACTAGCCTTTTCTAGTCAGAAACATGTTGAGGGAAGTACTTGCTTTCTCACCAGAATTTTTCTATTATGTATTGGTGTTTCTCTTCATTTTTCCTTTCTTTGCAAATTTGTGAGATGAGTTAATAATCATATTTTGCCTCTCGTTGATGTAGCTGAAATAAAATGCTTGGCTCTTTTTTTCTCAAATTTGTTGTGGGTCTACAACGTCTCATATTTTAAATATTAAATTAAACAAGGCCCATAAGTAAAGGAAAATTGAAAAAAAATATTGCAGCAAGTTATAAAATGATCCTATCCATGATTTTATCTTTGCCCATTCTAAATCTTATAGTTGGTGTGTTGAGTTGAACCTTTGTATTGCACTCGTTCATCTTGCATCTGCTTTAGTCACATTCCTTTCTTTCGAAATGACTAAGAGCCTCTAATTGGTAAATATTGGAATCTCGATCATCTGCTTTGCATTTTTTCGAGATTATTTCCTTCAAAATTTTGGACCTTCTGGCTTATCAAACTCTCAGGTCTGTATTATATCAAAATTATTTTAAAATATTTAGAAATTTTCCTCCCCGAGATCCACGTGGCCTATTTTATTTCTCCACTTGAATTCATGGTCTCAAAATCTCGTAAAGGTATATTAAATTATCATTGTATTTGAGTTTATGATATTATGTTTCTATCCAATAGTAATATTTGGCTTCCTTTTTATCATAACTCTTATTTAAATACTTTACAATAAATACTTTATGAAGCCTCCTCTTATCTCAGAACCTTAGGATATCAGATTATGTATTCTCCTAGACCTCTAGACAATTCATCCATCACTAGTCAGTCTGACCTATCACTATGCTTACATGTAGTTCTCTTTGATTATCTCTGTATCTTAATCCTGACTTCCATCTTATCATTGTATTCGATAACTTGGATGTGTTTTTAATTATAATTTAATTTGAATTCCAAGCCTTCATTTCTCGAGGTAACCAAGTGACTTCAGAAATATCCATTCTTTATGGTAAGTGCACATGGATCTCATTTTCTTGCCTTCATTGGACATATCCTCACATGTATAGGTAGGCCTCTTTTTACTCTATACGACAATTTTCCTGGCTAATGAGAAGTTCATTACCTTTGGCTCGCTTACATTTTGGTCTTTATCAAATGTTAATCTCATCATCCCAATCATCTTTTAGTGCAAATCATCATTTTATTTTCAAGACACTCTTGAGAAACCACTATGATGATGCAGCCAATTTGTAAGGAAATTTGGAACATGCAAAAGCAATGGATCCTGATCAATTTCAAATTCTCTTGAGGTCATCTTAATTTTGATATATCACTCCTTACTTATCATGCAAATAGTCAAGTCCTCTCCATATACCCATAAGAGCTACATAAGATGGGACTTGGTCTTGATTTTTTAGAGTTTATGAAAATCTGGGAGTTGATATGAAATCTGAAAAGACAAAAAGACCAATTGTCATTCAAATTCATATAGAATCACATCTTCATTCTCATTTCTGATGTATTTGGATTACTTCTAATTCCTTGAACATGAATCATTATTTTTTATAGCCTTACTACTCACTCTAGTTTAGACTTAATAAGTTATGATTTTGGCCAATGAAAACTTCAAAGAATACAACCTATTTTGATGGAGAAAATCAACATCGATCAGGTAAAATTTTAATGATATTCTTCAATGGTAAGTTTCATATGCCCATTTTCATCCTTTTTCTATTTCTTTACATTTTTCTTTCAACTTTGTTTTTAGTTTTGTTGATCTTAAATTTGTTTTGCAAGTCTTTACAAAAATTTTCACACCTATATCAGCTCATATTTGACACTCATTCTCTTTTGTTTTGATTGCTTTCGAGTTTTTGGGAGAAACGGTTATGATGTTCATCAACCAGCTAAATTGGGGATTCCCTGAACTTTCAATTTGTTTCACAAGAATTGCTTTTATTAGAAAATTTTTAAAATGTTCTCATGCAGACTTTGCTTTGAAACAAGAAAATTTGCATGCAAAGTGTAACAACTTCTCATTTGGCTTAATTTTACCCCATCATTGCTATGAACCTTATGTTTTGAGAGCCTAATTGATTATAACCCTACAAGTTAAGATTCATCAAAATCTCAACATAAGATGAACACACTCATGTTTTTCCTATTTTATTCTTTTGTTGAGACATTTTATAACTAGTCTTGTTGGGGTTGTCTTTTTAATTTGTGCTTCTCTTTCATTTTTGCTTTCCTATTTGACATTTTTGGAGTTTGTTGATTTCTTCTTTCGCTTTAGTTTGGATTGTGTTTTCCTTTCGTTGTTGGTTATGGATTGATTTCATTGATATTACCAAGGAAATTTTCTTACCCAATAGTGGTTTTCATACATGGGAAATTTGTACTCTGTCTATTTCAATGGGTTTCATTTAACGTCAAGGGAAATTTTTATGGACTCCTAAAAACCTCTTGCCTTAAATATTTTCCATGGAAGAACATACATCCTTTCTAATTAATATAGTTCATTTGTTCAAGAAAAGAACTGACCTGAGTTTAACTTGATGGATCCCTCCCATCCTTCCACTTTATAAAATCCTTGGAATGTTAGCTACGAGGAAAGATGTGGAGTCAACATTATGGAAGTATTATATCCATTTTCTTAAGTCTCTTTTACCATCCCACCCCTTTCACTCATGTACATCATAAACTAAGCTTGCAAATATGCTTATCAAAAGGGTGATCAAAAGGGGAAGCATGGGAAATACAAGTAAACTCGGTGGGCTATGGATGCTCATTGGCAGTGGGGCCATGCTTGTATGGCAAAAAAGACAACTTTGTCGGGGTACTAACTAGGCTCGCTGGCAGTGAAGCAATGTCATAGACCATTTATATCGATGGATATATGTTTTATAAAAAAAAACTCATATTTGTACCTTCTTTTATTTCTCATACAAGGTAATCTTAAATATTAAATACTTCCCAAAATTTGGATTCATGACTTTAGACTTAGTTTACTTTGAGTACTTAGATTTTTAGACTTATATTGCTTGATTCACTAATGTGGGACTCTTGGAAATCTTTGAATGTTTGACGGCTTAATAAAATTCATCCCTTTTAACCATCGGGTAAAGCGAAGATCATCATCTTTAACCATAGATAATTGGTTCTTCCCCATGTGTCACCATTGTTGTGGTCAAATCACAACACACCCATTTTTAACTTATTATTTCATAATAATAATGGGGACCCTTTTTGTAAATTTTGGGTAAATCGCTCTTTAATGTTTTCTTTCAGTTAAGTGTCTGAAAATTTCATGAGATTTTTATTTTCTTATAATTTCCATTTTAATTGCTTCATTGTGTTCTATTTTTTGCTAACTTGCCATTAGTTATTGTTTCATCTCATTTGCATTCACAGTTTTAAATGGTGTTTATCCAAAGTTTGATGATTTTTACCACCTCGACTAAAAATGTATAAAATATATATTATTTTAATTTTTGTAAATCAATTGTAAATATTGATTTTGTATTAGTTTTTAATTACTTTTTTATTAATTATTGTTTTTTCTAACGGTCCTATAGAACCAACGCAACTGAGATTGAAGAACAATTAAAACTATGTGTTTCCGGATCTCAAAAGTTTATTTAAAATCCCAATTGCAAGAATTACCACATCTGAAATCCCAATTTTACGAAGTGGTTGTAGTTTTTTATAAGGTCATAACTAATTACAAGTAGTTGTAGTTTATAATGGAAGGTCCCACTCCATGTGGGCCTCATCTCACACCTCACATCCTCACCTTACGTTAGACCTCTCTTAATTTTAGAACTTTCCTATTTCGGGACTTCTATTTTTAATCACTCCCAAAATCTATACCCAAAATTTCCTTATATCTCCTCCCTCCTATGCACCTCATCACATCCCATTTCGGAGCTCACCCTTTTTGTTACATTAATTTTAATAGACCTCTAAAATCCCTTATCACTTTGAAACTCGTTATACCTCTGAGACTTCACTCCTTACCTCACTACCTCACATGCGGACCTTGAAACAAATTCATTTCGTAACTACATTTATTTTCACCACCGAGATCCTCTCCTTCCAAAAGTCTGAAATCCTTATCCCTCCAGTCCACCTCCTTATCTCTCCTCCCCCTATCGGGCTCTCATTACTTCGTAACTTTATTTTAAGAAGTCCTCTGATGGTTTGAATCCTCTGATGGCCTATTCAACTCCCGACATTAAATAACCTCGGCACATTGAATTTTTCGGGGACTATTTTAATAGACCTCCAAAATTAGAAGCATCTGATTGCCCATTCAACTCCGATGGTCATTGTATTAAGGTGATATTATGTTATAAGTTTGGTGAAAATGTTTGTTTCATATATAAATTCATTAAGTAGTTGTATTTTATATTAGGATGAATTAAATATAATATTGTTTAAATGTTAATTAATGTATTTTAATATTATTGTTTAATAAATTAGTTTTAATATAATTAAATTAAATTTTAATTAAAATATTTATATATAATTAATTTTTGTAAATAATTTATGTAGGTTTTAACCTTGTACAACAATTACCTACAAACAAATTCTTAAAACATAAAATATACAATGGCAAGACAATAAAATAAATACACAGAGATTTTCCCCTGGATCCCAAAACTCGGGCTCCTAGATTGATTTTTCATAATGTTCCTTTCAACGTTATATATATATATATATATATATATATATATATATATATATATATATATATATATACATGTTGAAGAATTCATAAACCCCAGTCCATTAACCCTAGATTAGAACATAATCATAGTTCCCTTGATCGGATCTATAAAATACCGGGGGGAAAAAACCATCATCACCAAAACCATGTGCAAAACCCATGCACAAAACCATGGATAGGTCTACCCACCATCTTTGGGTCCACCCCCCATCCTTGGGTTTGTATATATATAAGAAAAAAAATCTTGGGGTGCTGCCCCGAACCCCGTGCAGGGGGCTACATCCCACCTATAAACCCCTCCTATGACCCCTGTATTACGCCTGGTGCAACAAACAAGAGCCCCCCCCCACCCACCACACGCATGTGACTAATTGTGGAAACAATATAACACACACCAAACATCCTCCCACCTGTTGTTTTCTTTTCCACACATGGGATTACATGAGAGCTTATTCATTGGTCCATCCCTACAATGCCCATTGTTTCTCTACACCAAGAAAACTTCTCAATGCTCACAGACTTGGCCAATTCATCTGAAGTATTCTTCAAAGTGTCCACCTTTACCAACAACACCTTTTTGTCCTCAACCATATCCCTCAAAAAGTGATATTGAACATCAATGTGCTTTGTCTTTGAATGATAAGCAGGGTCTAGCAACCCAACATCTCTAGCATTATGCTCATAAATCTTTATCACAAATCTGACCTAGAGGAGGGAAATTCTTCACTTCAACTCTCACCAAAACACTGCTCACAACCCCAAAACACACTGCCAATTTTTTGCCACAACTAACACACAAATTCTGAATCTTCTTCCCAACTCTATCTCAAATTTCTGCTCACAAATCTTTGATATATCTCTACATAACATCTACTTACTCACAATGCTCTCACAATATCATACTTACTCACTCTCTAAGTAACCAACCAAATGAACTCAAAGCCTTCTTATATTTAACATTTTATGGGATGATTAACTCAGTAAATGCAATAAGTTATGGAAGACTCAACAAATCTTTTCACACGCTTCAGATTTGTTTGAGGAAGCCTTCTTGACCAAATCAATGGCTAACTCCACTATCCCTTTGATATCTTCAACCTTAATCAACTTCTATAGGGCCCACAAACTTATTATCAATCAATAACATCACCACAACACCAAAATTCACTAAGCAGTGCAAGTAATGCGAAGAAAAACTCATGAAATCCCTCAATCGCTCCCTCATCCCTGTCCTTTGAGTGACTGGAGCTATAACTGCTCCGCTGATCCTATCCTACAAGCAACTGGAGCCCAAAACCACTCCCTTGACCCATCATGCACACGATTGGAGCTAGGAGACTCAAATTCATGCTTCCTCAGCTTAGAACTTGCCTCAAATTCTTCCAGAGCTTAACTAGCCTCTATAGGACCTATGGAAGTCTCTGACACCTCTGCAACTCTCCTACAAATCACTGCAATGTCACCAAAACCATCACAAGCCAAACTAAGTTGACTAGGATTCCAACCAACAGCCATACTAAGCAACTAGGCCATCAAACTTCTCTGCAACAACCTTGCCATTAGTATGCAACTTCAATATGTGTTAGACATCCTCCAACATCTGCACAACCATATCAAACATCCACAAACACATGTAGATCCTCTCCAAGCCCAAGGTATAACATCATCATCATAGGAGACCTAATCCGAGAACATGGAGACCAAGGAGACCTAATCATCATGGCTCCTCAACTCTAAACTCTATAGAAGCCACCAATATTTGTATGCAACAACATGATCATGAAGACCATCATCATGGGAAGGCCTCCAAGCTAGTGTAACACACCATCATCCAACCTCCAAGCTAGTACAACATACCATCATCCAACAAGTCACACCTCCATTCTAGTAGGCATGCCATCATATCATCATCATCATCATGAGAGGGCCTCCAAACTAGTGCAACACACCGTCATCCAACCAAGGACCATCTACATCTCAACCATAATCTCCACACTTGTTGGGTGTGGAGCTTGATTATCTTCTTTATTTAGAGGTATCACCACATTGGACCCCAATTCATAATGTGGTGGAAACACCGCCCGTACAATATACACTGCAGGGGGGGTCCAAGGGGGGCGGCTGCGACCTTTGGAAGTCCCCCCTAGCGAGGGATCAGGGGCAGCACCCCCGAAGCTAAAAATAGATGTAAAATTGCCTTGTAAAATGTTGTAGTTTTGTATTCAATCTGGGTCGTTCATTAGGCAAAAATATGACAGTAGAAGTTATGTTTAATTTAGGGTTTTTTCACTAGAAGGCAACCCCTCACTATATATGAGGGAATTGTATTGCATCTATGTAGATCTGTATTCTTAGTGAGAAAGAGAGAGGAGATTGAGTGAAATCGAAGAGGGAATTACAACGGATCTATTGTAGGTTATATCTCTTCAGTTTGCTCGATAATATAAAAGGAAGGACTGGTTATTTCTCTGTGGACGTAGCCCAAATTGGGTGAACCACATATATCTATATCTCTCTTGTTTTATGTGTTTTCTGTGTTTGTATTTCTACAATATATGTTATGTGTTCTATTGCTCTATAATATATAATTTTCTAACAACTGGTATCAGAGCCGAAGGTCTATTTGGCTGATGAAATCATAGGAGAGAAGGGTTCCTAGTTTGAGTGGGAGCAATGGCGAAAGATGGTAGGTTTAGGGTCGAAAAATTTAACGACCAAAACTACCAGTTGTGGAAGATGCATATGGAAGATTATTTGTACCAGAGAGATATGTACCAACCATTGAGCGGAAAGGCAAAGAAGCCCACGAGTATGACAGACACAGAATGGGATATTCTCAACAAAAAAGCACTTGAAACAATACAGTTGTGCCTAGCGGCATCGGTAGTGATTAATATTTCAAAGGAAACGACAACAGAGGGTTTAATGTCGACATTGGCCAAGCTATATGAAAAACCCTCTGCCTGAAATAAGGCATTTCTTATGAAGCGTTTATTTAATATGAAAATGTCAGAAGGTGGATTTGTTGCTAATCATTTAAATGAATTTAATACAGTTACCAATCAGTTAAGTTATGTAGTGGTAAATTTTGATGATGGAGTTAGGGCTCTATTATTTCTGTGCTCATTGCCATAAACTTGGAATGGTTTAGTTATGGCCATTAGTAATTCTATCTCTGTATCTAGTACTTTAAAGTTTGATGATGTTATCAGTGCAATCCTTAGTGAGGAAATGTGACGGAAAAGCTCCAGTGAGACATTAGGTAATGCTTTGACTGCAAAGACTAGGGGAAGAAAAATGGAAAGAGGAAAGAGCCCAGGATATCGCAGTAAGTCAAGGAAAGGTAGATCCAATTCCAGATCGGGGATAGTGTGCTGGAAATGCGGGAAGAAAGGACACCTGAAGAAATACTGCAAGTCTCGGAAGGGAAAAGAAGGAGACGCGTAGCAAGAAAACAATCATGAAGCAAATGTGACAGGTGATGTGTTCCAATATGCTTTGATTCTTTCTTTAGAAAATATTATTGATGCCTGGGTGGTAGATTCAGGGGCCTTATTCCATGCCACACATGATAGGAAACATTTTCATGATTATGTTCAAGGAGATTTTGGACAGGTTCGATTGGGTGATGATAAACCCTATAAAATCATTGGAATGGGTACAGTTTTCATAAAACATTAGAATGGAAATCAATGGCTATTGAAGGAGGTAAGGCATGTTCCATATCTAAAGAAAAATCTTATTTCAACAGGGAAGTTGGGAGGTGAAGGTTGTGTGAGTACTTTTACAAATAAAACCTGGAAGGTCACTAAAGGATCCCTGGTAATAGCAAAAGGAGAAAAGGTTGGTACATTGTATTTATGCAATGGTATTTCTAATTTTGTTAATGATTTAACCTCTACAGGAGGAGATATGACATTGTGGCATCATAATCTCGGGCACATGAGTGAGAAGGGGATGCAGATTCTTCACTCAAGAAATTTGTTGCCAGGTTTGAAGCATGTTGATTTAAAATTCTGTGATAATTGTGTTTATGGAAAACAAAAGAGAGTCATATTCCTCAGAGTTGGGAAAGAAAAGAAGAGCGAAAAATTAGAGCTTGTGCATACAGATATATGGGGACCTTCTCAGGTATCATCTCGTAGTGGCTCTCATTATTATGTTACTTGTATTGATGATGCAATCAGAAAAACCTGGATTTATTATATTCGAAATAAATGTGATGTATTTGATACTTTCAAGAAATGGAAATCTTTGGTTGAAAATGAGACAGGAAAAAGGTTGAAGTGTCTCAAATCAGACAATGGAGGTGAATATTGCAGCAAAGAGTTTGATAGGTATTGTTCAAAAAATGGAATTCACAGAGAAGATAGTTCCATGAACACCACAACAAAATGGTGTGTTAGAAAGGATGAATGGGACAATCACGGAGTGTGCAAGGTGCATGAGATTGCATGCATGATTGCCTTTAAAATTTTGGGAAAATGTTTTAGATACTATTGTTTATATAATAAACATATGGCCTTCCAGTTCCTTGGATGGTGTTATTCCAGGGGATGTAGGGACAGGGAAAAAGGTAAACTACTCATTTTTAAAAACTTTTGGTTGTGAAGCCTTTGTCCACATTAATAAAGAAAATAGAACAAAGCTTGAGGCAAAATCAAAGAAACTTACCTTTATTGGATATGGTGTTAATGATTTTGGTTATCACTTTTATGATTATGAAAAACACAAAATCATTAGGAGCAGAGATGTCATATTCAATGAAAAGGTTTTGTATAAGGATCAGTTGTAGGAAAAGAAACAAGAAGAAGAAAACAGAGAATACACAATGCTTGATGAGATCACAGAAAAAGAAATGGTGCCCGAAAATCATAATGATCAATAGCTAGAACAACAACCACAATAGAAACAAGCACCTCAAGCACCTGAAAGTGGTGTTAGAGGATCCATCAGGATAAGTATACCCCATGAACGATACTCGCATTCATTATATTATGTATTGTTGATTGATTCTGGTGAACCAGAATGTTATGAAGAAGCAGTGCAAGTAGAAACTAGGAAGAAGTGGGAGCAAGCCATGAAATAAGAGATGGACTCCTTAGCACATAACCAGACTTGGGACTTAGTCAGGTTGGCTGTAGGTAAAACAAAACTGTAGAATAAATGGGTTTATAGGTTGAAGGAAGAATATGGAGGTAGACAAAGGTATAAAGCTAGACTTGTGGTGAAGGGGTTTACATAAAAAAAGGGTATAGACTTTGATGAGATATTTTCTCTTGTTGTTAAAACGATTTCAATCGGAACTATTGGAAGTCTAGTAGCAGCTAAATATTTGCATCTTGAGCAGTTAGATGTAAAGACATATTTCTCCATGGGGATTTGGAGGAATAGATATATATGCAGCAGCCACAAGGAGATGAGGTAAAAGGGAAGGAGAAACTAGTGTGTAGGTTGAAGAAGAGCTTGTATGGCTTAAAACAGGCTCCAAGGTAGTGTTATCTAAAATTTGACAGGTTTATGTCTAAACAAGGTTATACTAGATGTCACTCTGATCATTGTGTTTATCTCAAAGACAAAATGATGGCAGCTATATTATATTGTTATTGTATGTAGATGACATGCTTGTTGTAGGTTCTAACATGCAAGAAATAAATGCGCTCAAAAGAATTGGAAAACTCGTTTGCAATGAAGGATTTGGGTGTTGCAAAACGAATCCTTGGTATGAGAATAACTAGAGATAGGAATAATCACAAATTAACATTGTCTCAAAGTGAGTACATACAAAAGGTGTTGAAAAGGTTTAATATGCAGAATGCAAAACCAGTTATTATACCTTTGGCTAGCCATTTCAAACTAAGTAAGAAGGAGTGTCCCAAGACTCAGGAAGAAATGGCTCATATGTCTAAAGTTCCATATGCATCAGCAGTTGGAAGCTTAATGTATGCAATGGTCTACACAAGGCCTGATATTGCACATACAGTGGGAGTTGTAATCAGGTACATGAACAATCCAGGAAAAGAACATTGGATGGAAATAAAGTGGATTCTTAGGTATTTCAGAGGTACAACAAATCAAGCATTGTGCTTTGGCGGTTCAAATATTACTCTACAGGGATATGTTGATGTAGATATGGTGGGTGATAGAGATAACAGGAGGAGCACAACAGGGTATGTGTTTACTATAAGTGGAATAGTTGTCAATTGGGTCTCAAAACTGCAAAGTGGTGTTTCACTCTCAACAACAGAAGCAGAGTATGTTGCTGCTACAGAGGCTAGTAAAGAAATGATTTGGTTGCAAAGGTTTATGGATGAACTGGGTAAGAAGCAAGAGTTGGGCAGGTTATACAATGACAGCCAGAGTACCATACATCTTGCAAAGAACTCCGCATTTCATTCCAAGACTAAACATATAGAGCTCAAGTACCATTTCATACAGTCAACATTGGAATATTGACAGTTGAAGCTGGAAAAGATACACACTAGCCAGAATCCTGCATATATGTTAACAAAAGTTGTAACCAGGGAGAAACTGAGACTCTGCTCAATTTCAATTGGTCTTCAAGTATGATGAAGAAGATGAGAAATAGCCAAGTCCAAAGTGGAGTCATTGTCCATCAAATGAAGCAGCAGTTTCTCTGTGGACGTAGCCCAAATTGGGTGAACCACGTATATCTGTGTCTCTCTTGTTTTATGTGTTTTCTGTGTTTGTATTTCTGCAATATATTTTTTGTGTTATGTTGCTCTGTAATATATAATTTTCTAACAACACTAGTCCAAGCTAGTAGACAAACCAAGGACCATCTCCAAGCTATTCCAATCTGGTATACATGTTAAGGACCATATACACCTCAATTATATGCATCCACACATACACATGCATATCCAACTGACCTGCAACCCAAGAAACTAGGTTGACATCAATGACAAACAACCATACATATGCAACACTGTAGCACACATCAATGCCAACAGTCCTTACCAATAAATGCATCTAATGATAAGTGAGCCAAAAGATGTTATAACTAATTCCACCTAATGCATGAGATTAGAAGGGAGTCCAATGGTCAATATACATTATGTATATATATATGAGGATGCATCAGGAGGGAAATATCTCACTAGAATCAAGACTGATCAATACCTGAATTAGGAATCAGAAAGAAAACTCATATATGAGGCATCCATACCCATGCTCAAAGGAAAGAAAGCATGGTTTCCAATCAAGTACATTGTGGATACATTATGATGCATATAAAGCATGACAATGATGATCATAAGAATGCATAGTGGATCCAAAACAAGATCATAGCCGCAAACAATACATAGCAAAGTTGTGTCTCAGTATCATAGAGGAGGACATCTAGAACAAAGTGAAATGTGAATTTGATCCCCCACTAAAGTACCAAAGTCATATATAAAGGAGTGGTATTATCCAAAAGCTCAAGTGTTAACATATAAGATGTTGCTGAAATTGAGGGAAACATATAGAAGAGGATGTCACTGGAAAAGACTAAAGGAGTTGACAAGTGAACATGAATGCTGACACAAACCAAGGTCCTCAAAACCAACCATCGATGATACATTTATACACTATGGGAATAGATGAGTTGAATTTGGCCATGTGAGAATTTTTTTTATTATTGGTCATTGATGTATATTGTTAACAAATGTGAGACTACCCACCGATAATGATAATGGGAAAAAAGGTACCATGTAAAATATAACAAGTATGAATAAGTGTGTTGAAGTCAAACACTTGAAAGAATCTATCAAACATGGAATATTTATGTATTCCCTATGCAAATAGCGAGGGAATTTTCCACTAATGATTGCAAACCCCAAGGTACTAAAAATAACTCTAGACCTTTTCCATGGAGAAATGAGTTGGATTTGATGGGAAAATATCCAATGGAAGGAGGGTATTAGGGAATCTTCCATAAACCAACACAAGTGTAACTAGAAGGCCAATAATATGGAAGGAATCAAACAAAATAATGAACATAACACCACCAAGTATGTCTCTCGCATACACCAGATAAAATAATGCATAGAAGAGACCCTTTGAATACCCAAAAATAATGAGAGTTGATGATAGAGGCGAGGAATCCACCAATATGGTCAAATAGAAACCAAGGTACTAAACAAATCCCAATGTGTGATAATTAAAGTTAATTTTGAACTCAAGGGAAACCACCTAGTCAAAGACCAATGATATAAATTGATGTTGGTAACAAGGTCACATACCAATGATGAAAATAGGGCCAAGGTGCTACTTTAGGTCTACTCTTAGAGAAACTTTTCGAAGTCAATAAGAGCAGACCTGCCAGTATGAAGTCAATGGGGACCTTCTACAATGACATGATTATATGATTGATATGTTAATTATATACTAAAAGTGACTTGATGAAATAGGTATGGCCCACAAAATGAGTCAAGATACACAACAGAATGGCCAACACAAAGTTTCACTTCCCTTGAACATAAGAATGATACATTTTGTGACTTAGGAAATATGGACCAAAATGAAATTTGTATGTCTGAGACATCAAAGACATCAACAAACTCTCCATATAATTGAAAGAGTAACCAACTAAAGGATTACTAACTTTGAAACAATTTTTAGCTTCTTAATTCCATACTAAGTCCCAAACTAATGAGGAAAAGACTCATAACATGGTGTTTTGTTTAATGGAAACACAACTGACTCTACTGCCAAATTAACGAAAGAAACTCTTCTCATCCCATATTTTTTCAAATATTTGATTTTTTTCTCTTTTCATATTATAAAATCATGAAAAGTAATAAAAGAATACTTATAGTACATTTTAGGGAATGGAGGTTGTGGGAAAGAAAACTAGTTTCAATGTTTGAAGCATTCTTATGCTTAATGCAATGGAAATTGGGTACGATAAGGACACTCATACAATGTTTTCTATATGGACAAGGGGGTCAAGTTACAAACAAAATAAGTGCAAGGATTGAAATTTTAGAAATAGCAATGGAAAAAGGGATTGTAATGGAGAAAGTTGGAGTTGTCATAAAGCTTAAAGCACCAGTTGTCAAATACAATGCAATAATATGTGTTGTATATTTTTCTATCTCCTATAATGCAAGTTCTTTAGAAGTTATAGAAGCCTCCTAGAGACAACACCCGGGTTGAAAGAAAGGGGTTAGTGCCTAGGGAATCTGAGAGGAGTGCTTTTGAAGGTTATAAGTAGGGCTTTCTACTACACTCCATATGTCACGTAATTTGAAATGCATAATTCAAAGCTTGGATCAATAGCCCTTTGTCAAGTTAAAATCAAGCAAATGCACACTAGTAGATATGGTTGATCTCAAAAAGAAATGCCTTGGCTTTTTGTTGATTAGTGGTTGTCATTAATGTCAATCCAAGCAGCACCAGGAGCTACCCTGATCTTGCATGGGAATTTTGACTCCACAACTTACTATATTTTGAGTCAATGATGTTCTAGATGGATTCTACTTGTCGAGATGTTTTCATTGATATATGGCACGCCAAGTAATTCTTCACGGTTTGAGAGATATTCATGTTTGAAGTTAGTAACCCCAGTTAGTGGGCTAAAACCCTATGGGGTTGTGGCACAACACTCATAATTGGTTGTGGTCATTGAATAGTCAATAATTAATAAAAATTAAAAAAATACTTCTAAAATCCATCCAACGTTCACTTTTTGAGGACCCTCTCAACTCAAGAAATTCATATAAATAATAACCCTCATATCCTCCTCTAGTAGGGATTTTGTGGCTTCAAACAAGACATCATGGAATTTTCGCTATAAATTTTTTAATGCAAAGCTTCAGAAGATAAATTTTGAGCCAAAATCATGATGAACCGCATGACCAAATTTCAGATCTTGTTTCACTATATTTTCGAAGATATGATCTAAGGAAGTTAGGGTTTGTGCAGGCTCCCAAATTCCATATCAAACAGGTGATGTTAGTAAAATCATCATAACTTTCTCTCTGAGCATTGGATTCAAATTTTGCATACAGTCACAGAAATAGGATGGACTTTAGTTTGTCGAGTAGTGTTTACAGGGCCGAAGGTTACAACAGTGACACGTGGAACTTCGTACAAGTTCATTCTACTGAACTAGTCTATAATCAGGTCATTGTGGGAGATTGAGCATAACTATTTCTTGAAGAATCTAATCTTGATCAGACCTGTGGGGTTGGAAAGAGGAATCAAAGGGCTACCATAAGAAGACATTTCAGACCCTATATATCCTAAATTACATAGATACAATAGATTCAATATTGAGCTTCTTGAAGGCAAGAAAAAGCATGCATTCAAGGATCACTACAATAAGGACCACACATCAATGGTCAAGGGTAAGTCTCCTACACCAAGGTATGTATGATTAATGTTTACATTTGAAATATGAATATCATCTCTGACATATGTTTTTGCAAGAAAACGTAAGTATATACAGGGTCTCGGTTATATCTCTATGTCTCTATATGTCACAATTAGTTTTGATACCACATTTCGAATGTCCTATTCTTGATACTACACATTTGATGCTACATATTCTTGATGCTACACAAAGTTTGATAAATCTATATGATGTCGTAAGTTCATGTTACTTGTCTTTCATAGTTGATAGAATGGTCTATGTTGTTGTACTTAGAACTTGGTCCATCACAAGTCTAGGGTTTGTCATCAGTTTTTATTGTATATAGGTCAATTTTGGATGTAGTCTTGTATAGAGTCCAGGCCTATATCAAGATTGAGAGTCTTTGTCTATTGTTGCAAAAAGTCAACAACAAAAGTGACAAGAACACTTCAAGTACACATTGTAATTTAATTTGTATTTGTTCATTATTATGCACTTACATGTGTTTTACAGGAAGAGGTAAGTTGAAGGGTATTTTGTTTTGTTTTGGAATGGTTTCTCCGGGAAAATTTTGCACGCAGGTAGAAGAAAATTCAAGTACAACTTCAAGCAAGAATTCAAGAGCAGAAGTATCACATTAAAGGAAACATTGCAGTGGGACATCCTTTAAAGACATGACATCCATCTGTATATTGTGAAGAAGTGTCAAGGCCAATAGTCATCCTTGTAAAGTTGTAAAAGAGTCATTTGTAAAAGTGTCATCATTAGAAGAGTCATTATTGTAAAAGAGTCAATCTACCGAGAGTTGAAAAGGAATTATTGAGAGGTATAGGAGCCTCTGTTGGGATGATGTCATGGTTGCATTGTAGGTCATAGTGTGATTGGGTGTTTGGTCAAAATCATTGTAAATCATATTGTATTATGGATCGTTGTCCCTGGTACGGGAATCCACACTCTTGTCTCATTTCAGTCGTTATAGGGTGGCAGGGGGGTGCTAGGAAGGTGCATGAAGTCACCTATAGGTTGGAGCCTATGAACACTTTAGGGTCGTAGGGTAGTGCTAGGGTGAGTTGTGGCTCACTAGGGTGTTGGGGCATCCATTCAGTTGATTATTAAAGAAACCAGGGTGTTGGGGCATCCTTCCAGTGGGAGCTAGAGAAGAATGATTTTCTAGAATTCTATAAATTTGTTGCTTTCATTTTAGTTGGGGCTGAAGATTAAAGAATTTATTAGAAAATTGTTTGGTGGTTTTTGACTCGGAAAGGATTTTCCACCTAAAATTATTGTGCCTACTTTGTTATTTTATTTATTGTTATTACTACATAAACATTAATACTAATTGAAGATTAACTAATGTTCTGAAAAGATTTAAAAGTGCTAATTGCTAACAAACACTGATTCACCCCCCTCTCAGTATTTCCAACAATTGGTATCAAAGCTTGGTTCCTTCAATAACAGTCTAATGACTGGAAGGAGATCATGCAATATACTAAGAATAGAGTTCCTTTGTTTAATGGAAATAACTATGCACTTTGGAGGGGAAGAATGTAGGTTCATTTGCTACTCAAAGGATATGAAGTATGAGAAATCGTTGACAAAGGCTTCACACTGACCCAAGATGAACAAGGTAAGAAAAATATGGTATATGATGCAAAGGCTAAATATCTTATTATCAGTGGGCTTATCGAATCTATTTATCTTAAGGTATTGAGTTGCAAAACTACCAAAGAGGTATGGGGCAATCTTAAAAATATATATGCAGGTGACTCAAGGTGAAAGAAGAAAAGCTTCAAATTTTCAGGGTAAAATTTGAGCAACTCAAAATGAGGGAAGATGAAGATATTGTTGCATACTTTCATCATGTTGATGAAACAAAAAATACATTGGATGGTTTGGGAGAACCTGTTGAAACAAAAATTGTTGTCTAAAAGACCCTTAGAACATTTTCCAGCAAGTTTTAACCCTAAGGTATCTGTCTTGGAAGATAGATCGAATCTGACCAATCTTAGCATAAATGAATTGCATGGAATTCTTACGGCATATGAAATGAGGATTGAACAAGAGGATGGCACATCTCACTTAGAAACAACATTTTTCACATCCAAGAAGAATAGTAAGGACAAGCACACTCAGAAAGAAAAAACTTGTAGTTGTTAGGATGAAGAAAAGGAACAAGAGGAAGAAGGACTCTCAGATAAATAATTCTCCTACTTTACACGGAAAATGAGAACAAGTACGAGAAATTTCAAAGGTAAAATTCCATTAATATTTTTTGATTTTATTGAGGTTGGGCATTTTGCAACCAAATGTCCTCACAAAAATGAGGTTGTTACGAATGGAAAGAAAGGTCCTAGGAATTTCAACAAGCAAGGCAAGAAGAAACAGTTTAAGAAAAGTTTCTTCACCAAAGAAGATAGTTCCTTATCCAAAGAAGACAGTGATAAAGAAGAAGAACTCAACGAAAGAGTATTGTTTATGGGGAAGCATAATAACCAAGAGGCACCTGACGAGGAAGAAGAAATGACTAAGGTTGAATTTCAAAACGAAGTGATCAAGGTTATCAAAGAGTTCAAAGTCAATAAGAAGCATGTCAACACTCTTGAATATGAATTGAAGATAGAAAGAGAACATGTCCTCAAGCTTAAAATCAAAGTTGAAGAGTACAAGTGAATTGAAGAATCTCTCAGGATATAATTAAAGGAAAACAACAAGGAAAGAGAAGCATTGGAAGTTGAAATAGTTGCTCTACAAAAGGAAGTAAAAAATGGAAAAAAAAATCAAAACTACGCCAACAGTTCATAGACTTTGGATGAACTCATCAGCAACCAATGATCATACATTGACAAGACTGGTCTTGGTGACAAAGAAAAATTCGAAAAGAAGTCGGGTTCTTCTATGACAATTAAAGAAGATGGATATGAAAATCTACCAAGCAGATAGATCTCTCAGCTAAATCAAGAGATCAAGACTCGCAAGAAGAACCTTGGAAGGTAATTCCTCGAAGAAGATTTCCTCCCAGGTACCAACCTATATTTTATGGTCATTGTTATTCATGTGGAAGGTTGGACATAGAGCTGTAGAATGTCGCATGTATGTTTGGAATGAATATAAGTCCAGGAGGTCCTTCAAAAATGGATATTCCAAAACACAACATAATATCAACAAATTTGATCGTTTGAGAGATGATGTCAAATGTGACAAATGTAAAAATTTTGGACATAAGGCTAGGGATTGTGAAGTCCCATACAAGTACAACTATTATCGCCAAACCCCTAGAAGAAAATTTGCAGGATCAAAAGATAGATACCAAACGGAATCTTCTATGAATAGCATTGAATGTTACAAATGTCATAACTATGGACACATACCTCGTAACTACAGGTACAAGAAGGAATCAACCATGAATGAAAGGCTCGATGACGAGAATAAGAAGTTTGGAAAGGAAAACAGGTACACGATGAACAAGTACAAGATAAGAAAGAAAAGAAAGAAGGAAATAAGGTCCCAACAATTATGCTTTCACGATTTGTAACAGATTGTGAGAATCAGCAATTTCTTCGGTTAATGACTCGAGTCAAGACGGTTTGTTAAATGACACACTATTCTGAACAATTCAGCTTATCGGCTCCTAGAAATTTGAAGATGAGGAGTCTATGCAATAGTATATAACACAAGTCTATGATTGGCAAGCAAGTAATTTGAACAAGATGGAAGTTTCATTACAGGATAAGAATAGTTGAAGTATTACATATTAAAGAAAGGAATTTCTGACAGGAAATCTCTATGTGAAAGTGGATCAAGATAACCTAATGATTATCGAGGTATATGTGGATGATATAATATTTGGAAGCAATGATGACCGATTAAGTAAAGAATTTTCCACAAAAATGCAAAGTAAGTTTGAAATGTCTATGCTCGGCGAGCTGACATACTTTTTGGGGCTTCAAATATCTCAGCAGGATAAAGGAATATTCATATATCAAACCAGGTACATCAAGGAAATGCTCAAAAATTCCAGATGGAAGATTGCAAGCCAGTCCTTACCCCCATGATAACAGGTTGCAAGTTAAGCTTAGAATATTCATCAAAGGATATGGACCAAAGGTTGCATAGATCCATGATTGGTAGTATCCTATATGTGACAGCCTCCTAGCGTGATGCGATGCAGGCAGTTGGACAAATAGCAAGATTCCAAGAAGCACATAAAGAATCTCATATTATTTCCGTCAAAATAATTCTTCAATATCTTAAGGGCAGAATGGAATATGGTCTATGGTATCCCAAAGGAAATGATTTGGTTATTAAAGACTATACAAATGCAAATTGGGCAGGAAGTGTTGATGATCATAAGAGTACCAGTGGAGCAGCATTTTATCTAGGTGGTTGTCTTGTTTCATGGTTAAGTAAAAAGGAGTCTTCAATCTCATTATCCACAGTAGAAGCAGAATATATCACGGTAGGAGCTTGTTGTACACAAGTTCTCTAGATGAAGCAAATTTTGCAATATATTCAGGTCAAGTTTGATGAGCCTATTCCTATCTCCAAGAATCCTGTGATGCATTCCAAAACAAAGCACATTTCGATTGTATATCATTTCGTTAGAGAGTAGGTCGCCAAAAATAATATAAAGCTTGAATATGTTTGCACAAAGGAACAAATTTCTAACATCTTTAGAAACCATTACCCCATGAATAATTTGACTATCTTCACCAAAATCTTGGGATTCTCCCAAGTTTTTATTAGAATCTTTCTCTTATCTAACTAAGTAGAAAGGGGGAGTGAAGGTGTGTACAGGTCCGTAGGATGGTTGTTTGTTAGGGGGAGTTACCCTTTTCCATTGATGATAAAGGGGGAGATAAGGTAGTAAGAAGAGGTTTTATGATCACATGGGGAGTACTTGTGTTGCCATCAATGCCAAAGGGGGAGATTGTTGATCAGTGGTTGTCATTGATGTCAACCCAAGCAGCACCAAGGGCTACCCCGATCTTGCATGGGAATTTTGACTTCACAAATTACTCTTTCCTAAGTCAATTATCCTCTAGATGAATTCTACTTGTCGAGATGTTTCCGTTGATATATGGCATGCTAAGTAATTCTTCATGGTTTGAGAGATATTCATGTTTGAAGTTAGTAACCCTAGTTAGTGGTCTAAAACCCTATGGGGTTGTGGAATGGCACTCATAATTGGTTGTAGTCATTGAATAGTCAATAATTAATAATAATAATAATAATAATAAATCTCCTAAAATCTCTCTAACTTTCACATGTTGAGGACCCTCTCATCTCAAGACATTCATATAAATAATGACCCTCATATCCTCCTCTAGTAGGGATTTTGTGGCTTTAAACAGGTCATTGTAGAATGTTCGCTATAACATTTTTTCTGTGAATTTTCAACAGCTGAAATTAAAACCAATTTGATCCAAAATCTTATGAACCTCGTGACCAAATTTCAGATCTTGGTTCACTGTATATTTGGAGCTATGTTCTGAGGAAGTTAAGGTTTTTGCAGGCTCCCGAATTCCATGTCAAATAGGTGACGTTGGGAAAATCGTCATAACTTTCTCTCTGAGAATTGAATTCAAATTTTGTAAATATTCATATAAATAAGGTGGAGTATAGTTTTTTTTGTAGTGTTTTAAGGGCTGAAGGTCACAACAGTGAGACATGGAACTTCATACAAGTTTGTTCTAATGAGCCAGTCTCTAATCAGGTCATCGTGGAATATTGGGAATAACGATTTCTTGAAGAATCCAATTGTGATCAGACCTATGGGGTTGGAAAGAAGACTCATAGGGATACCACAGGATGACATTTTAGACCCTAGAGATCCGAAATTACATAGATACAACAGATTCAATATCCAGCTCTTAGAAGGTAAGAAAAAGCATGCATTCAAGGATCACTGCAATAAGGACCACACATCAACAATCAAGGGTAAGTCTCCTAAAACAAGGTATGTATGATTAATGTTTAAATTTTAAATATGAGTATCATCTCTGACATATATTTTTTTAGGACAACGTAAGTATATATAGGGTCTCGGTTATATCTCTATGTCTCTATATGTCACAGTTAGTTTTGATACCACATTTTGGATGTCCTATTCTTGATACTACACATTTGATGCTACATATTCTTGATGCTACACCAAGTCTACTAAATCTATATGATTTTGTAAGTTCATGTTACTTGTCTTTTCATATTTGATAGAATGACCTATTTTTTTTTACTTAGAACTTGGTCCATCAAAATTCTAGTGTCTGTCATCAGTTTTTATTGTATATATCTTTAGGTTAGTTTTGGATATAGTCTTGCATAGAGCTCAAGCCTATATCAATAGTGGGAGTCTTTGTCTACTACTGCAACAAGTCAACAACAAAAGTGACAAGCATACTTCAGGTATGCATTGTAATTTGTATTTGTATTTATTCATTATTATGCACTTACATGTGTTTGCAGGCAGAGGTAAGTTGAAGGGTATTTTGTTTTTTTGGGAATGGTTTCACTGGGAAAATTTTGCATGCAGGTAGAAGAAGATTCAAGTACAACTGCAAGCAAGAATTCAAGAGCAGAAGTATCAAATCAAAGGAAGCACTGTAGCAAGACATCCTTTGAAGACATGACATCCATCTGTATATTGTGAAGAAGTGTCAAGGCCAAGAGACATCATTGTAAAGTTGTAAAATAGTCATTTGTAAAAGTGTCAACATTGGAAGAGTCATTATTGTAAAAGAGTTAATATACCTAGATTTGAAAAGGAATTATTGGGAGGTGTAGGAGTCTCTATTGGGATGATGTCATGGTTGGGATTTAGGTCATAGTGTGATTGCTTGTAAATCATATTGTATCGTGGATCGTTGTCCCTCGTATGGGAATCCACACTCTTGTCTCATTTCAGTCATTATAGGGAGGTGCTAGGCAGGTGCATGAAGTCACCTATAGGTTGGAGCCTATGAACACTTCAGGATGGTAGGTGTTTCTAGGTCGAGCTGTGGCTTGCTAGGGTGTTGGGGCATCCATTCAGTTGATTACTAAAGAAACTAGGGTGTTGCGGCATCCTTCTAGTGGGAGCTGGAGAAGAATGATTTTCTAGAATTCAAAGAAGTTGTTGCTTTAATTTTAGTTGGGGCTAAAGATTGAAGTATTTATTAGAAAAGTGTTCTGGGATTTTTCACTTGGAGGGGGTTTTCCACGTAAATTTCTTATGCCTACTTTATTCTTTTATTTATTGTTATTACTGCATAAACAATAATAATAATTAAAGATTAACTAATGCTCTGAAAATATTTAAAAGTGTTAATTTCTAAGGAATATTGATTCACCCCACCTCTCAGTATTTCCAACATTTTGGTGGCCTACACATATCAATATGCATCTTAACATTGGTGTTTTAGTATAGATGAACAAGAGGAAGGAAATGAGGGGAATCGATGTAGAGGACTAGACATAACATAGAATCCTAAGCAACAATATCCAACAAAAATATGGAAGAGTGAGGAGATGAAAATGCAGAAAGAGTGGAGCATGAATTAAGGTCTCAAACTCTATGCCTTGTGAATAAATTTGTCACCAAACAAAAATAAGTAAATATGTGCACATACAGGTGTTGTAGGCTGCTAAATAACACAAGTAAATTTGTAGTTAACAAAGGTACTTTTTACTGCTTAGCAACAAACATACAACCATAAGGAGGGTGATACCAGCGGCTTCATTACACTATTTCAAAGGAGGAAAGACATACATGAAGTGATAAGCAAAGGGGAAACATGATTAAGATCTTCCGGAAAATCACATGGAAAATGTTTGGTCATACTGCGCATTGCTTTGATTGGAATCAACAAAACAGTTTCATTAATCCTTGAAGATGGAGTCAAAATCACTAGTCCATTACATTTAGCAATTGTGTCAGCCCAAGGACCTCATGAACAAGAAAATTGAACCAAAGTGGACAACAGAATTCGAGCCTCTTGGGTTCATAATTTTGAAACCTAGTTTAAGTGTTTCTTCCCTCTGTTTATAAGGAGAGGGGGAGCTTTGAACAACAATTACAAAATATCTCAAACAAGCTCTAGCTATCTAATTAACTAGTTGCCTCAACATGTGAAGGTTTTGCTTCAAAAAATGATTACAATCGGATTTGATTTTGTTCTTGAAAATGCAAAAATTACAGAATAATAGACATAAAGAAAATTGAATGATAGTTTAGGAAAATATCTCCCTGCCATTCTTGTGATGGCCTCCAATTAGGCCACATCTTTGCCATGATGTTCCTCTTTAGTTATTCAGCTAGTTCACCTATCATGTTCGCCTTAACTGCTTGAATTCCCCACTCTTTGGAGTTGGGAGAAATCAATTATTGGTTGCTTGCCACAGTGCAAAAATAGAGATAGACCTAGAAATATTTAATTTACTAACTACATGGAGATCCATGCTGGAAAAATAATTCTCAAGTAACCTGCACACTACTTACTGAGTCCCATACCTCCATTTACTCACTGAAGACATGCGTTGAAGCACAGAGATGTCTTGTACCACCTCAAGGAAAACCCAACACTCTTTCTTGCAGATCGTGGTCCTTGCTACCTTGACCCAGTGATCTTTGATAGTCGCCATTACTCCTAATACCAAATACTTTGTTCCTACATTCAATCTTGTAGTTGTTGGCCCATATGCCTTTAACTCTTTGTATCGTGCTTATCGGAGAAATTCCATATCACAATATTCATAGTGGTGCAGTATTATAATCTTCTGATTGACATCCTCCTATATGACGAGCTCCTTCTGCTTAGCCCTTCCCACATTTCTCACCATAGGACCGAGGGTTGTGACCTGCCGCTTAGACTTGAGGTGCTAGATCATTTTTGTTCTCATTGAAGGATATTTTTCCTTTGTTAAGTGCTTAACGCCCTTGGTTCTTTAAGTTCTTCTTGACCATGTGCTAGCCAAATATCAGAGACCCTCTCATCGGAAGTTTCGAATATGGGATTTACCTTTGGAGTTGTGATATTCCCACTTTCGATATAGCCCATAGCTCTCGGTGCTCGGCCCCAGCTCTGTGCCTTTGGTTCTTTGAGTCTTTACGACCATGATGCCAACCCAATATTGGAGCCTCCTTATTGGAAATTTTTCAAGTATCAAGTGTTACAAAGTGCCGACATCCTCAACCTTCGATATGATGTCATCACTCCATGTGGCACCTCATGAGTGGTGACATGTGGCACCCATATTTTCCCCCTTAGGCCCTCTCAAAATGCCAAAATTGCATGCCCAGTCTCCTTTTGTATCACCACATCATGTTGATGTTAAATGCCACTATAGATTTATCAGAACCAATCGTATACCACCATGTGTCCCATTAGAGGAGAGAGAAAAGGGCCCACCCACCTTTGTTTTTGCGATGAAATACATTGTTAATTCTTTATTTGTGTTCGGGTGGTTTTTAAAACTATTGGGACATTTTGAGTATCACAATTTTTAAAAGGTTTACACTTTCAAAAGTTCTGATTCTCTGATTTCCAATGTTCCAATGTTGCGATATTATGATGCGTTGATCTCCTCTGAGCTTTGATACTGTCTGCTCTAATGTATTGGACTTCAGAAATGCAAGACCTTCAATATGCGATTGTCAATATGTCAAGACCTCTAATATGCAATTGTTGATATCTTTGATGCTTTGATGTTGTTATTGTTGGTATATTTGGACCTCCAATATGCGATCTCCAATATTCTAGACCTTCTTAAGGCTTCAATCCTTAAAACTTTAGTAGACCATATATTTTGATCCAGGAATCCATTTTTTGACTTCCACATATCGTTGGAAATCTTGTTCAAAGAACTTTGCAAAGGGGAGGGTATTCTTTAGGCTTTGAGTCCTTATGCTACTTGAAAAATCACTGCAAAGTGATCTTCTCATTTACTCTTTAGACGGCTCGAAACACATTTTGCAGTAAGTGACAACATTGGCTCCAATTGGGGATAGTGCCTTGCTGGAAAGGTGTTGAGAACCTGCAAACTAGTAGAATTCACCATTAGGCATGGTGTTGGGTAGTAGAGGGACTGCGTAATAGTTTTGGGGCTCAAAGCCTACAATTTTGGGAAAGGTATGGTAAGGACTCCGCGAAGTGTGCGGAGCGCGAATTGTAAATGAGTCAAGTCAAAGGGTTGTCCGCCAAAAAATAATGTAAAATAATAAGAAGTGAGTCAGCCTGCCCATGGTCCACAGACCATGGGAATGTATAAATAGAGCAAGGCTCTATGGATAGAAGTTAGTTTTTTGGTATGTACTTTTGGATCTGGAATGTAATGGGTTTGTGAAGAACGAAGTCTGGAAGCATTTGTAAGCCCGAGTCAAGGGTGTTGGTAGGTAGATAGAGGCTCTGTAGTTGTGTACGTAGAGGCCTAGTAGAGTTTGCAGCTGTGTGTGTGGACCCCTACAGCTAAGTGCGCAGGGCAGATCTGGATGTATTGGTGGAAGAATTGAATAAAGATAAGTTGATTCTAAAATACTGTGTTAAATCTGAATTATTGTGGATCTGGCTAATTTATGGTTGATATAACTATTTGATCTGTGCGCGTATGCTTATGTTATGAGTTTATGCAAATCTATATCTTTTCTGGGTGTGCAAACTGGTTATTTCCATTAAATATTTTCTTAAACACCATAAAAAGTGGATCTAATCTATAACATCGCATTAATAAGTATTAAGGATTTTCCTAGGTCCGGATCTACGCGGAGTAGAGTGCCGCAAAGCCACAGAACAATGTTCGAACCTTCCAGACCACATCAAGACATCCCAAGGGTGCGAAAACCCAGCTCCAGCACCCTCCCCCGCTACCTCGGGTGAGACCTCAGTCCGTTCTCCGCGGGCTGTTGCCGAAAGGGCTGGTAGCTGTAGGATTTGTTTGGCAAAATAACTCTTCCAAACCTGGGTCAGACCCCTACAAGCCAACAAATGGTTCCATTGTTGGGATCGGGATCTGCCTAAGGGGGTGTTTGATGTCAGAACACTGGAATCCTACAAAGAAAGAGCTTGAAGATTGATTGGATCAGAAGCTTCACGATTTTTTGGTTCAGGAAAACAGAAACCCACGAATATCGAAGGAAGGGTGATTGGATCATTACAGATACACATATATCCACAAGATCTTCTTCATGACATTCTCGATAGAGTTGTTGGAGTGGATCGAGAGGTTAGCTGACAGCATGGGAAGGTGCAGACTAGATCAACCTATTGTCTGGACTCCAAAATTGGTGCGCAGGCTAGAAGCATTCGAAGATAAAATCTCCCGCGCAATAGATCATTGGTTGGATCGGATAATAGGAGGGTTTATTACTGAGTTCGCGATAGACACAACCATGTATTATAATGAAGCAAAAAGGTGCTTCCTCCAAGGACTGCGGGGTAAGTATATTAAATCATTGAATACATGGATTAAGATGTTGTTGTGTGAAAAACAGATTATGTGCATTTATTGATGTCTGGTGTAACGTGGAGTGGAAGAGGCTACCGAGGAACTGAAGGATTAGAGAATAGTCCACTAATTTATATTTCAAGGTAAAGCGAGGAGGAGCTCGTGAGGTTCTCTCTAAGAAGCACATAGTGGTTGACTAAGCAGTGCTTTCCACTAATACCACCTCCGTCTACACCATCACCTATTTCACCGACATCAAATCCATCTTCACCCACTATGCCTCCACCTCTGCCACCACCGAAGGTTGGGATGGTGAGCACGGTCAAGTTTCTGGTATTTAAGGGTGCAGGAAATGAGGAGCCAGGTCAGTTCTAGTTTGTGGTAAGGGCTGTATGGGAAGCCCAAGGCATAAAGGATGATAACATCAAAAAGGCTACCCTAGTTAGCGCGTTGCAGGACCGTGCGTTGACATGTTATATAAAGTACTCAAGCGATCATCCGAATGCGGGAATAACGGTGATCCAGGATGCCTTGAACAAAGAATTTGGTCAATCAAAATCAGAGACACAGTTGGTCATTGGGTTCAAAGAGATAGCAATGTTACTGGGTGAAATCCCGTGGGATCTGGATTAGAGATTAAAGAGCACAATCTGCAAGGCTAACATGACATTGACATATGCGTAGCACTACACGTGGTTTGTGGTGTCCTTGACACCACATCTAAGGATGGCGCTATCACAGCAAAAGATCTCAACCCAAGCCGAAGCATTAGAGACTGTTATCACCCCAAGAAACTCACCTAGGTTGTAAATCAGTGATGCTCAGGAACATTACAAATTCAGCAATTATGTTGGATAAGATGATGGATAAATGGAGATATGCTGCACATTTAAGCTAGATAACCACTCCTACTATGATCATCCACAGACATGGGTGAAGACCCCCAAACTAAAAGGCTTTTAACTACCAATTACTCACAGTT
The DNA here is from genome assembly GCA_031772625.1 of Pinus tabuliformis. NCBI lineage: Eukaryota > Viridiplantae > Streptophyta > Pinopsida > Pinales > Pinaceae > Pinus > Pinus tabuliformis. The sequence goes on from CM062819.1 coordinate 52,635,522, forward strand.
TAAGGTAAAGGTGATGATGGAGAAGACTAATTACACCAGCAGATGCACAGGACCCTGTGATGGCCAGCTGCAACCAGTTAGAAGATTTGTAAAACTATTGTTTAATACACAAACATGATGACAGCTCCCTGATATTAAAACAACAACAATCTGCAAGCAATTTCAATGAACCACTAAATTATAGCACAGAGGTGGGATGACAGCCCCTCTGATGTTAAACATTTACAGCACATCAAATAAATGCAAGCAAGCACAGCCTGGAATAAGAAAGAGAAGTGGAAAGTGAGCAAATGACAACAAAAGAAGCTTGTATTAGTTGGAAATCAAGACCAGAAGCTACAAGTCTCATAGTATTTACAGTCTCCAGAAGTTAAAGGCTACAACAAACTATCATTCATCAAACACTCATCAACCCCATTACATCTGTGTTCTCAGTATATATGGTGTCTCACTACACAATATCTCTGCTAAACATGCGTGGGGAAGCCAATAAATGGTCACCAACCACATTTACATTCAAAAATGGGCCTCTGATACAAATCTGGCTGTGTTGTAAATGGATTTGACCCCTCTGGTGCTCTGCAGTCCTCCTTTGAGCAGGTGGCGTGAAATACAAATGAAACCATAACCATTGAATGCTCTGAACTGATCAGCGGTGTCCTGCTTCCTCCTCGGCCATACTGTTGATTAATTGCAGCCGCTGAACATTAAAACAGCTCCATCATGACTGTTTTGCTTATAAACAGTGAAACGCTGCCAAATTGCCCATTCCCGCCCATCACTACTTCAATTTTGACTTTAAAAGGTTCAGGGATGGTTCAATCATCTATCGGGTCCGCCTCTCGGGTCGCAATGCATATCTTAACAAGCCAATCCTTTGTTTCTTTATATTTGAAAATATACATAAAACTGCTGCAAAATCACAAGAAATGGCTTTGGTGGACTTGAACAATATATATATTTTACTTTTGAACCCTTTCAGATCCGAGACCCATCGCAATCGGCACCTGCCCAGGCATCCTTTATATTTTCTTATATTTCATTATATAAAGAAAATGCGCCCAAAACCATTGAAAATGGCTTTAGCGCGGACTTGAAATTTTAACAGAAATCATTCATAATCCCATCGGGTCCGAGCTTCATCGCTATCGGCACCCACCAAGGCTTCCTTTGTATTTCCTTTATACATTGAAAATACACAAAAAACATTGAAAATGGCCCGGGCGCGGATTTGAAATTTTATGAAATCGCATGATGTATGGCCGTCGGGTCCGACCCGTCTCATCGCAACATAACATATGTAAGGCCCTGCCCCCTTTGAAAGCACCAATGCGATACTGCCGATAGCGATACGCCGATGCGATATCGGCGATCGCTCATCGCAAAATATAAAAGCCCAAATTTCTTTGTAAGTCCTCCATTGCGATACGCCGATGCGATATCGGCGATCGCTCATCGGCGATGTCCCACATCGTTGCCACTGCCTGCCTCCTCCGATTGCGATATGCCGACGCAATCTGGACCGTTGATCGGCCAGATCCAACGGCTGATATGAATTCGGACCTTTAAGCCTGCGCTTTTGATTTTTGCATGGTTTTTGGAGTGTTTTTGCCTCCCGATAGTGTATTTCCGCCCTCCTAAGGGCTTTCCTCTTGCAACTTTTTCAATCGGTGGAAGGCTTTTAGTCAAAATTTGAAGATTTCAACAGCAATAATGGATCCTTTGGCATGATTATAAGTGTGTTTGCAGCCTTTGAGAGTGTTTTGAATCCATTTTTTATCCTTTTGCATAGCAAAGCTAACAGAGACCGCGATGAGATTGCATGAAACCCCAATATAGGATCCGAGGTTGGGAGTTCAGCAAATCCACGTGCAATTACAAAACCTATGCTTAGAGATGCAAAGTTTGAAGCAAGGACAGGCGCTTCGGCCAAAAGGGCACGAAGAAGTATGGTGTACCAAATGTAAGGGCCAGGGCCATGATAAGGAATATTGTCCAATCTTTGCAAACTATGTGGCAGCAGGGGGACCAATACCATTACAACCAGAGGTACAAGAAGGGCCAAGCGCAGCACCCGCACTCTATTGCATGATATGCCAGGAGGGAGGAAAGCATACCATGGACAATTGTCATCTATTACAGAACCTGAGATAGCCCCCCCCCCCCCCCCCTCAAGCGGTCATTTTGCAACTTTTGTAGGACGGTGGGCCATGATGAAAGAAACTGCCGAAGTTACGAGATGTTGATGGATCGAACACCTGCTTATAGGATGCATATGGAGGTGTGTGGGCAGGATCTTGCTGCAACAATAGCATGGGGGAGATTCCAAGGACGTGGATGGGGCTGAGGGGGAATGGGACCTGGACGCGGACAAGGAAAATTAATCTGCTATAATTGTGAAGGACCGGGGCACTACGTGTGTGATTGCACGAACCCAACCAGAACCTGTTTCCCGTACTGTTACCAATTCGACCACGAAGTAGGCAATTTCCCCACGCTAATTGCTCAAATGTGGGAAAAAGGGGTGCTTCCCGCTACTCCCACTAAGAACATACAAATGATGAAGGTTGAACCATGCGTGAAAGACCCTAACGTGAATTTGATGCTCAGAAGTGGTGCAACTACGGGAGAAGATAAAGGAAAGCAACCCGAGGAGGATGCATGGGTTCGCAAGGCTCCCGCAAAACAACCAGAATTTGATTTGGAGCGTGCAAAGGAAACATTTATGGAGACCAAGAAGAACTTCGCGGAAGCTTCCACTTCGAGTAGCACAGATCAAACAGAGTTAGAGAGGGATACTTCTATGCTAACTACCTTCTTAGAGACATGCATGAAGCTACTTCGGGATACCAAAGAGGTGAAGGGATTACAAGAGTTAATAACTAGGTGTGCAGGATCGAACGAACATCGAATGGTAAGGAAGTTGGGCAAGCATGCGTTGCAAACTAGGCGGGAAATGCGGTTGACTGCCCAGATTGGGGACTATGAGATGGACCAGGTTGTTCTGGACTTGGGGTCAGGTGAAAATGTCCTACCTAAACAAACCTGGGAAAACATGGGCAGGCCTGCACTACAATGGTCCCCTATCCAGCTACGGATGGTGAACCAACAGAAGATCTTGCCTATGGGAAGACTGCAAGGAGTTACAGTAGACATCAACGGTGTAAGCACACTAACCGATTTTGAGGTCATATAAATTGTGGATGACAGTAATCCATATCTTGCATTATTATGGATAGACTGGGCAACAGATATGAATGGATTCATCAACCTAAAGAAATGAAAAATGATATCTGAGAAAAAATATCTTCGCGTAGTGGTTTCGTTGGACTTAGCCGAAGGAGCACGTTATACTGAGCCAGTGCACAACGACAACAATGACGATGAACTGGATTGCATTTACCAGATCACCATGCAGGATCAGAACCGAGTGAATTTGAGTGCGAACAGACGAATCTCATGGGACTATGAGATTTCTTGCACATCAGACTCAAATGAAGAGATTGAGCTGTGGCAGAACTGATTGCATGAGGTAACAACACTAAATTGTAATATGATGGTTAGATCGCTACACTGTGCAACAATGGAAGAAAGGAAGTGACAATCTAATGAGGATGCCACGAAGGCAGAGACACCATGCGCGACGATTGTCCACGAATGGAGTAAATGCCCAAAGATTCGGTGGAAGTGGCACGGATGTCAGAAGTAGGTATGCACAAGGATTAGAGGGCAATCCTGTTCACCAGCGGCCCGTGACAAAGTTAGCAGGGGAACAAGGGGAAGTTCGGTCAGCATTCACTCTAGAAAACGACCCACTATAAAGTTGTGGATACCATGGGTTCAATAAGCCTATACCATAAGGGAGGCACAGATGACAGTGTCAATAAGTAAACGAGCGAGAGCCCAGACTAAGTGGGGTAGCAGCAGGCCTTGCGAAATCAAAAAAATATGGGCACAGCTTAGATAAAAAAGCACGCTAGCAAGATGAAAGGTAGCAATGCCCACGTAGGCCATGCAAGTTTGTGCATAAGGTAATCAGGCCCGATCGGGTATCCCACATAACATGAATGAACCGCGACCCTGCTATCATGGCTACACCCGCACCTACAGAAGGATACACCCCACACAACGATGCACAAAGAGATAATGGCTACAAAGACACTCGGAAGGTGCTCGAAGCCTGAGCTAGCAGGAAAGTTCCAAAATCGCACCAAGGGTGTGACCACCTAACTAGCTGTAGGAAGCACAATCTCAGCACCCCAAGTAGTTGAAAGAAGGTGTGGGACTATAAAGGAGTCTGCGGGAGGCCGACGTGGCAAAAAGGTTCTATATAGAGTCATTCGGTTCACAACATCATGGCTGCGCCTAAGGGGCAGAGCTACCGCACGAAAAGATCGATAAGTGACCATTAACACCACTATTCTTAACAAGAAAGTCAAGTTACGTCAGGGTGGAGTGGGCGGCAGGCCATTAAGATGAAAGTTCCGAGCTAGCTACAAAAAGATCTACCACCTAGACATTGTTAATAAACTAGTGGTGGAGGGAAAGGATCCATTCAAAATTACATGTTCCTCTAACAACTTGTGGACAGCATTGGGATATTTGAGATTTGAACCAGTAACGACCAGCAAACACTCGGCTACCAGGTATCCCATAATTACTATGGAGAGAACTCGAGCACGGTTCGCAGAAGAACTCTACTCAACCCAGGAGGAGCTAAATGAATGCGTTGGGGTCCTCGAAGTCCCAAAATCTCCACACACACTGCAGGCTCAGAAAAATAAGCAGCCGATGGGGTTAGTTAGGGTATCGCCGAGGTTCAATCAGTTATCAGGAGCTGAAAAGGATAAATCAATCACCACCGAACCTGTGGAGGATGATGATGATTTGCAAACTTTGATCGATCAGATTGATGCACAAGATGAGGATGAAGAGGATGCTTTCCAAATCCCGTCCTGACCCCCCTACATCTCCCCATGGATCGGCATGGCCAAGATACCGAATGACATGGATGCATCAAAGAATACGATCCAAACCCCGCTTCTTCTGGATGAGATCAAGTTCGATGGGCTGCCACTGGGCTGAGTCCCGAGCATCAAGTTCGAAGACTGGGACCTTGCAGACAACGACAAGTTCCCCAGATTGGCCGAAGACAAATTATTGCCACAGAAGTGGTTACTAGGTGTGGAAAAAATGGGATTACTTAATCTAAGGTGGATACCTCACTATCACCGCACGGCCCTGGCCATCTTTTTTATCCATCAGTTACTATGTCTAGTACATGATGGGTATCTCTAGTTGGAGGAGTTGATTCCTATCACAGCTAATTTAGTGCACTAGATTACCCACTTACCAGTAAAGGGAATGACCCCACAAACATAGCCAGAACAAGTAGCAATGCAGGTTGCGCCAAAACAATGAAGGCTAAATATAAGTTGGAGAAGCAGAAGCGAGGGTACGCAATAGCAAGCATCCAAGACCGAGGGGTGCAAATTTCCACCCAGTTACTAGCCAGTAAACTAATGAGGAAATGCGATGCAGATGAGGTGCCAGCTCCTATCATTGTACTTGCAGAGCAATGCGCAGCAGGGTTTCAGCTTAACTGGGCAGAGTTCTTATGCGATGAATTTTTGACAAACTTTCAAGAAGCACAGGACAAAGGTAAGACATTTTATTGTGCCTAGTTGCTATTGTCAATCCTTCTAGTTGCAGGAGAACTGCCGCAGGGTAGCCAGTTTCCAAGCATTAAAGACAGCCTACTCGAAGCAGTGCGATATACTTTGCTCTGGGCTACAAAGGATGCAATGAGGGTTTATGACATCAAGGTGTTTTGGACCTTCATGGAGGGTACTATCGAGACACAGATCGCTCATAGGCCACGGATGTCTCCAACAATCTACAACAATTTGGAAAGCATGGCCGAGTTCAAAGTAGACATGCATAACTTATATATTTGGGCGTGAAAGGATCCAAAGCGAGCATGGGTCATGCTTCCATTCATTGCAACAGACAATGCTATTTACGAGGTTTTAGGAACATGGGCCCTAGAATGGCGCACCCCAGAAAAGGTTGTACTAGAAAGAATAGTAGCGCAGCAGCGCAAAAAGGACCTCCAGCAGCGACTCACTAACTTGGCAGAAAAGGCCCGTCAAGGATAACAGGCAGCTTCGCAGAAGGAAGCACCCAAGGAAGTGATAGCCGAAGAAACCACGACATATCAGGAAATGGCCTCGGAACAAGACATGTAACAGGAAAAGGAGATACAGGAACACACGAACCATCTTACTGAATCAGCCCCCATCAAGCAACCGTGCAGCACAAAATCACCGCACAAACGCAAAAGGTCAAAAACAGCCAAAGCTTTGGAGAAGGAGTTTCTTGACAGCAGTAAATCGGCGAGTAATGTCCTTACCGATGCATTGAAAAAACTGATCACTGAGTAGGCAATTGTGTTGGGGTAGATTCGAGCACAGTTGCAGGCATTACAGGTGCGACCCCCAAGCAGGGTAAGCCTAAAATTAATAGAGGACACAGCCGCAGCTGACCAGATGGTGCGTACCAATACAATGAACACCTTAGCGTTTCCAGTAGTCACTATCTTAGCAGAAGTATAGGGAGATGTGTGAAGTTGGGGGTTGAATCTGGCTGCCCTAACTAAAGAAACCTTATACCAACTACAGGATGGGGTAACCACTGAACTTCGTGCCCGGGAAGGCTATGCTCTCTAAACATTGATGGAGCACAAGGTAAATCTAGAGCAGGTCAGTCTCTAGCAAGAAGAATTGATCTCACACACCGAGTAAATGGAACAGGCCATGATGGCTACTTGCAGCAAGGTACCAGAGTTAGCTATCCCAGTCGAACTCCCAACCACTGACAAGATTGATCGCATGGCCACAAGATTTTGTATGGCCCAAGAGGAGGCCGCGAAGGCTCAATGGGAATTAAATCTACAAATTGCATAGCTAAGACTGAAGGTGCAGCCAGCCACACCTCCAAAAATAATGGGAGCAACGCCATGGTGAAATTCAAGCAGGACTAGAAATAATAAAGTGCAATGTACGAGATTGCTCGGGACTGTTAGATCAATCCCTCCATACACTCACCTCCCTCCAGGAAGACCCAACCATACAACAAGTAGAAATTGAAGCACGAGAATTGTAGCAGGCTTATGACATAGTCTAAGGGACTGTACAGATGGTCACTATTACGCACTGGTTGACTAAAATGAAGGAGGCCCAAGCCCTCAAGGCACAAGTTGACATCACGTGGCAAAAGGAGGCAGTGCTTAAGGAATGCATCCAGCCTTGGCTTGATGAATCATTCATGGTCTCCACAGCCATCGAAGGAAAGTTAGCGCACATGCAGGCAGTATGTGATTCCAGACAGGTAACTCCAAGTGATATGGATGCATCAGCGGCTCGTGTAGAACACGTATAGAAGATAGCGGCTGAGTGTGTTGCAAGTATATTTTTTCTTAGAGTTAAGCTCCACAAACATCTTCAGCAGGATCATTAATCTCAGAAATATTTTCAACATTAAAATGTGCGCAACAATCTTCAAACAGAGCACCCGGTGGATATAACCTTTTGTAAAAAAGATTAAATTCTATGTGAAATCTCTTTAAGGAAGATATGTCACCATGAGGTATTGTTCTGAACCAAACTATAGCATCTTTATCTAAAGAAATCATGAACAATTTCATTTTCACATCTTCAAAAATAATACCCAGTTGTTCCATGCATTCATGAAAATCCTTGAGGTGTTGGTATGATCTTCTATCTGTGTTTCCACTAAATCTAGCCAAATAGGTATACCATTCATGAAATCAAGGACATGATGGGGATAACTAGCAAAAAAAGAAAAATCCAGTGGTGAAAATTTGTTGGCCAAGAATGCAGGAATGACCATTTTGAAAACCCCTTTAGGTGAGTGATCTCAAGTTAAAATGTAGGGGAAGTTTTTTGTTGTTTAGCATCATATTGAGTATGAGAACTCTTGAAAGCCAGGATGACCAAATAAGGATATATATAGTGGAGTCACTAGGGTGTTTACAATAAGATTCAAATAGTGGAGTCACCAAGATGTTTACAATAAATTCAAACTGTGGAGTCTCCAAGGTGAAAGATCTTCAACCCACACTTCCCTTGCTCACTCGACAGAGGGAATGTAAAAGTTGTCATACCTAGGGAAAAATATTATGATTCATTCCCTGAAAACAACGCCAGAAAGATGTTGTAGTTTTTTCTATCTCCTCTAACATAAGTGCTTCAGAAGATATAGATGCCTCCCACAGACAACCCCTAGGTTGAAAGAAAAGGATCAGTACCTAGGGCATCCGAGAGGAGTGCTTTTGAAGGTTATCAGTAGGGATTTCTGCTACACTCCATATGTCACGTAATTTGAAAGGGATAATTCAAAGCTTTGTTCAATATCCCTTCATCAAGGTAAACTCAAGCAACTACACATTGGTAAATATGGTTGATATCCAAGAGACATGTCTTGGTTCTGGTGGCCGACAAACAATAATATGCAGCTTAAAATTGTTGTTATAGTATAGAAGAATAAGTGGAAGGAATGGAGGGGAATTGATGCAGAGGGAAGGACAGAACATAGAATCCTAAGCAATAATATCTAGCAAAAATATGGAAGAGTTAGGAGAGGAAAATGTAGAAAGAGTGGAGCGTGAATTAAGGTCCCAAACTCTATGCCTCATGAATACATTTTTCACAAAACAACAATAAGTAAATATGTGCACATACAGGTACTATAGGCTACTAAATAACAAAAGTTAATATGTAGTTAACACAGGTACTTTTTACTACTTAGAAGCAAACATAAAACCTTCAGGAGAGTGATACCAATGGTGTAGAATTTCTCACTGTAGATCAACAGATTATGCAATATACTAAAGCAAAATACAAGATCTACTTCTACAACAAACTTGCAGAAGCTTAATCAATTTTGAGCAAGACTAAATAGAACACATATAAAAAAGAATGAGAAAGCAGTCACACATGAACACAGAAGAATACTCTAGGGAAAGCCTCAGTTAAAAAACCCTAATCTCTATAATATCACACAAGTGGAAATATGTCTGGATTACACAAAGCTTTAGCTCACAAGCTATCCATCTCTCAGTACAATCCTACAATGCTGCTCATAGACTGAATAGACACAACATATGCCTTCCCTCAATCCTCCAAGCCTCCTATTTCCTTGCGCAGTTTCTCCTGGGGTCCAATGTTGCCACCTGTGTGAATTGGCCTCTCACACAACTCATCAAACTCAAAAGTAACCGTGAAATATCCAAGGAATGAATTCCTTCTGCATGCAAGAGATATCCTCAATGGAATATTCCTGCAACTGATAGTACACTGTCCCATCATCTGATCTCGACTGGGTCTCTGACTAAACTGACATGAATGAGCTATTTATGAGAGAATATTCAGTTATCTGAAGTGCAGCAGTTACATGCATGCATGCATTAACTAACTTAACTCACAATCAATTCCACAAACTGTTGGAACTAATCTAACTAGACTACAACTCAAAGTACAACTCATCCTGATCTAATTAATCAAGGGATAACTTCCTCAATCAATGGAGAAACTGTTGCATGTCTTCGCATAGAATTCATGTTTAATTTCCTATAACTAATTAACTCAAGATGAATTAATTAATTATTTTACAAACAACTGCTAAGATCAAATTCGAATTTTAATTCTCAATTTTAGTTCAAGGACTAACTAAAATTGGAATGTATCTCGAAATGCTATTTATAGCAGTGCTATTTTTAGAACTTCTATTTTTAGTTAGAAGTGATAAACAAAGGGGAAATATATTGTGCATTTCTCTGATTGGAATCAACAAAATAGTTTCAACAATCTTTGAATGTGGAGTCCAAATCACCATTCCATTACATTTAACAATTGTATCAGCCCAAGGACCTCATGAACAAGAAAATTGAACCAAAGTGGAACCACACAATTCGGGCCTCTTGGGTGCAGAATTCTAGAACCTACTTTAAGCGTTTCTTCCCTCTATTTATAAGGAGAGGGGCAGCTTTGAACAACAGTTACAAAATATCTCATCCGAGCTCCAATTGTCTCGATGTGTGAAGGTTCTGCTACCCAAAATGATTACAATCAGATTTGATTTCGTTCTTGAAAATGAAAAAATTATGTAATAATAGACATAAAGAAAATTTAATGATGGTTGAGGAAAATATCTCCCTACCATTCATGTGATGGCCTCTAATACCGCTACCTCTTTGCCATGATGTTCCTCTCTAGTTGTTTGGTCTATTTAATTGTCGTTTTCACCTTAACTGCTTGAATTCCCCACTCTTTGGAGAAGGGAGTGATCAACTGTCGATTGCTTGCAATAGTGTTGGAAATAATACTGAGAGGGGGGGGGGTGAATCAGTATTATCACATCAATATAACTTTTTCATTTCCATATTAAGATTCATATACTCTACTTCAGTTAAGGCAACAAGCGTATATCTAGTAAACTTATGATTCAGTTAGTTGATCCTTAATGAGTGCATCAGAACATTATTAACCATAAGAATAGTAAACAGGAGCAGTAAAATAGAACAGATCATCACACACAAGAAGCACACATGAACACCATGATGTAAGGTGGAAACCCAATGTGGGTGAAAACCACCTGCTGCAAGTTGTCTCAATCTTCCTATTAATAAGAAACTTCGTTTACAATGATTCTGTATTGGTACAGTCTTATACCAGTACGCAGGGTTCTACCTACAGAAGGCTACAACCTTCTTTCGTTCTTCAGCTTCTCTTGAAGGGAGCTACAAGCCCCATAGTTCTTGTACTAGCTGATCCATTTACTAGTACACAGGCTGCTACCTGTTGACATGCTCCAAAGTTTTCCAACTGCTACTGGAAGTGAGCTACCAACCCCTTAGCTTTTTTACTAGCTAAGATACTAGTACGTAGGCGCCAGCCTACAATCTTCTCTCCTCCGGGTACCATGTTTCATACATTTTCAGACTGGATACTCCTGAAGCACAACACATAATCTGAAGGCCACGTTTCATCCAATTTTCATACTAGACCCATCAATATCATTGAAGCAAAAAATTAATCATCACTGCAATACACATATCAACTACACTTGCATTATCAATCTCTGAATCACTCAATACTGAAATACTAAAACCCTGTCAACAACACAGTCAACAGAACTCTGCAACAATAACCAGATCCAACTACAACTTCAAATATCATATCTTACAATGTATATGCTTTCAGACTGGATCCATGAATATCAATCAAACATCAAATAGATCTGTAATCAACCAACTTCCTTGTACAAATACTGAATCAATAACTTCTCAGCAACCAGACATCAATTCAGAACCCTGAATATTGTAGTAATAGATAAAACAGCTAAAACATGTTTCAAGAAAAGTCCGCAACTTCACTAACCAAAACCTGCGTACATCTGCAGCTTCTTTGAGTCTAATCTGCGGGTCTCTGCGCCCACACTGTGTCAGTCCTACGAACTTCACTCCTGCAGTGTGCAAAACCTGCAAACCTCCACACCTGCAGTGTGCAAAACCTGCGAACCTCCGCACCTTTTCCTTGATAGACCTGTGGATCTCCGCACTTTCTACTTTACTGGCCTACGGATCTCCGCACATGCACCATGTCACACCTGGGGTCCTATGATTATAGAGATTTTCAGACTTCAAGTATACCCCAGACTATTAGATTTACAGATCTTATCACGCACCAAAGAGATCTCGTCCCCTCAGTAGATTCGCCTTGTAATGCTCATGTTTCTCCTTGATTCAGATCCAGCGCACCAACCGATCACCAATATTTCAGATCTTGCTCATCTCAAGATATTCAACACATTAGTTACCCAACCAAATGATCTCCTTTCCTTTTTATAGTCTAGGCCTTACTCAAACCATGGACCAAAACCATAGAGATCCAATACTAGGGACCCGATACCAGGGATCAATACTTTAGATGCAAAACCAAGGACCAAAACCATAGGTTCAAAAACTATCGGACTAAATACCATGGACCAACCATAAGATTTCCCACACATGTGTTTTTCTCTGCATGAAAGTGTGTGCTACTGAACGTCCGCACTTTTTGGTCGGTGCGCCTATGGATATGTACGCACCTTTTGAACGGTGCACCTGCGTATGTATGCAACTTTATCAAAAGGAAACTGCGGTCCTCATTTTCTTCCATTCTAAGAACCTGAACTGTGATTTGCCATCTTAGTAAGTTGCCATACTATTAGTGGGTTGGCATACTGTGAACTGTCATCATAATAAGATGTCACTATACATTACATCTGAACTGAATGTTTTGAGCTGCCCTATATCCCATGTATTTTGACACATTTGATCTCTCTTCTATAGATTCATCTAGTTATATATATAAGTGAGATGTTTTGCTGCAAGTGGGTTGCCATCAAGTACAATACATGCATCATAATGCCAACAATCTCCCCCTTTGGACTTGATGGCAACAACCATCTCACTCTCCCCCTTTGACATCAAGGGCAAAGGGCGGACCAAGTTACTCTCTTCCTTGACATGCATTCCGTTGTCCAAACTCCCCCTGAGTACCTGTTGAAATCTCTAATTGAGCTCCCCCTTTGTATATGACAAGGTGTACCAATCTGTCCATGCTCCCTCTAAGTACATGCTGAAATCTCTGCTCTGCTGAAGTGTGCTATTCATGCTCCCCCTGACTGTAAGCAAGGTCTGCAAAAAGATGTTCTACAAGAAGAACATGACTCTATACATCGTAAATGACCTTCATATCACCAAAGACTCATACATACATCCATCTCCCACCAAAATGGGGATATACCAAACTTGACTCATCCACCCAACCAAGTGGGAATACATCAAGGTTTACACATGATAACAAAAGAGTATAACATCATCCATCCTAGGCATAGTGGGGAAACCAACATAGGCCATTACATGACCTTGATAATAAAAGAAATACATGACTGAAATATTTCATCATCCTTCCTATGCATGGGGGTACAAATATGACCAGAAGAGATTTCATCAAATGACTACAATAGATAGAGACACACTATTACATCATGAGACTTGATATGGCCTTTACATCTAATGATATACATGACATTTATAACAGAGACCAAACATCATGATAGTCCTTAGCAACTATAGTGTATGATTTGCTTTATAAGCATCTGTCAAGAGCATCTAGACCAGCAACCTGTATATGTCCATTAGAGTAGATGGCATCAACCTATCATCATATAGGTAAGAACTCATCATCATCATGTATCCAACAATGCAACTTTGAGTAATCATTCATGTATCCAGCACTATGTATCTTGAGCACAAGATCATTTGTCAAGACTTGTTGATATCATCAACAGCAACAATCCTCATCCACATGAGTGCCAAGAACTATAGGAATCCTACATCATAATTGTATAATATGATCTTTATGTATATGACGACAACAGCATATGAGTGACTCATCATCAAGTGTATTCAAGCTTTGTACTTCCCCTTATCCCCATGAAGGTCACCATGTAAGCACCATATATGCATCCACAAATCTGATCAGAACACCAACAATGAAAACCCAAGAATCATAGCAAGATGTATCCTTTAGCCATATAAGCATCATTACTAAGGACTACTAACCATAATGCCAACAATGCATTATTAAAAGCATATGCTCCCCCTGAAACTATGCCATCTTGCTTACTGTTAGATTTGATCATGCATATATCAGCAAGAAGTATCATCATCCACAAGATAAGATCAAATCATTCCTAAACATCTTACAAGTATCAAGACATTTCCACACAACATCAACAGATTGTAACCATTATGAAACAGAGCAAATAATGGATTGAATCATATCAGACCCCTTTTCCTGAGCCTGTCCCACTGCATTTCCTAAAACTAACATATACGTGACTGTGCAATAACCAACTCGCGTATATACGCGACTTCCTTTTATGAAACTTGCATATGAGATTCAAGACACTGAAGTTTTATACTTTCAGTTCCCTCTGAGTCTGTTATGTCTGTGCATTGTGTTGTGCCACATTTTTCCGACTATACTTCCTTCTTCTTCCATATCTTCAAGTGTGATGATGTTTTCTCCTTTTGGTATGGTGCCCGTACTTTGTTCCTGCATTCCTTTTCTATATGTCCAAGCTTGTTACATGCATAACATCTTACATGTTTCATATTCCTTCTGTAACAATCAACAGCTTTGTGACCAAACATATTGCAAGAAAAACAATATCCCTTAAAATACCTGGAACATGATGATCTTTCCGTGTGATGGTCTTGAACCATTCTTCTTCTGCATCTGGCTGCAACATGACCAACATTATTCATCGGAGGAGTAAAAGATTGTCTTTGAATAATTTCTTTCCTTGGTTGTTGATGAGGTTGACCTTTCATCTCCTTGCTGAGTATTTCAGATTTTACATTAGAGTTCCTTGTCTTACTTTGTGAACTAGATTCTCCTTCAAAAGATTCATGAAAACCAAGACCTGTTTTGATAGTAGGAGACCTTTGACTACTAAGAATATCATCCAAGATCTTTGTACTATCTTGAAATCATAAGAGCTTATCCTTTTCTTCTAAGTTATCTTTTAGAATATTTACCTCAATCTGATGTTTCTCTTCCTTTTCACAATAGTGCTTCTTCATGTCTTCTTCAGCTTTCCTTCCTTCTTCCAACTGATGTCTTAGTTCAAGAACTTCGTTGTCTTGTTTTTCAAGAGCTTGGAGTAGTTATTTATCTGCTTATTTGATCCTTCAAGATCTTCTTTTAGCGAGAGGATAGTAGCTTCAAGACTTTCATAGTAGCTGGATCTATCTTTGAGTTTCTTGATTGTTGTGCTCCTTTCATTGACTTCATTTCTTAATGATGTCACCTCATCCTGCAGCTTTGTACATTGATCTTCCTTGTCCTTGAATAACTTCCTTACCTTGTTTCCTTCCTCTAGTTGAGCTTTTAGTTTGGTAGCTTCTTCTTTGAAGGCACATTCCCTTTTGTTCAACAGATCTTGTTGATCTCTAATTTTGTCTGTAAGCCTTTTAAATTCTACCTCTATTTGATATCTTTCTTTCTCACCCATAAGAGCAAATTCAGTTTTTTCACTATCACTTTCATCTTCTTCAAATGGATAGATAAGTGTATCACTAGAGGATAACAAATTCATACCTGATAGTTCTTTTTCTTGTTCATCTTCATTCTGAAGTGATTCTGAATCTGAAGTGCTTCTTCCACATATTCCCCAATCGATTCTCCCACTATCATAGTTCTTATGAGATATCTTCTTCTTCTTAGGCGCTTTCTTCTTAAGCTTCTTTCCCATTGTTCTACAGATCTCCTTCAAGAGATCAAGCTTCTACTAAAGGACTTGCACTGATACCAATTGTTGGAAATAATATTGAGAGGGGGGGTGAATCACTATTATCACATCAATATAACTTTTTCATTTCCATATTAAGATTCATATACTCTACTTCAGTTAAGGCAACAAGCGTATATCCAGTAAACTTATGATTCAGTTAGTTGATCCTTAATGAGTGCATCAGAACATTATTAACCATAAGAATAGTAAGCAGGAGCAGTAAAACAAAACAAATCATCACACACAAGAAGCACACATGAACACCATGATGTAAGGTGGAAACCCAATGTGGGTGAAAACCACCTACTGCAAGTCATCTCAATCTTCCTATTAATAAGAAACTTCTTTTACAATGATTCTGTACTGGTGTCGTCTTATACCAGTACGCAGGGTTATACCTGCAGAAGGCTACAACCTTCTTTCGTTCTTCAGCTTCTCTTGAAGGGAGCTACAACCCCAATAGTTCTTGTACTAGCCGATCCATTTACTAGTACACAGGCTGCTACCTGCTGACATGCTCCAAAGTTTTCCAACTGCTACTGGAAGGGAGATACCAACCCCTTAGCTTTTGTACTAACTAAGATACTAGTACGTAGGCACCAGCCTACAATCTTCTCTCCTCCGGGTACCATGTTTCATACATTTTTAGACTAGATACTCCTGAAGCACAACACATAATCTGAAGGCCACGTTTCATCCAATTTTCATACTAGACCCATCAATATCATTGAAGCACAAAATTAATCATCACTGCAATACACATATCAACTACACTTGCATTATAAATCTCTGAATCACTCAATACTGAAATACTAAAACCCTGTCAACAACACAGTCAACAGAACTCTGCAACAATAACCAGATCCAACTACAACTTCAAATATCATATATTATAATGTATATGCTTTAAGAATAGATCCATTAATATCAATCAAACATCAAATAGATCTATAATCAACCAACTTCCTTGTACAAATACTGAATCAATAACTTCTTAGCAACCAAATATCAATTCAGAACCCAGAATACTACAGTAATAGATAAAACAGCTAAAACATGTTTGAAGAAAAGTCTGCAACTTCACCAACCGAAACCTCCGTATATTTGCGGCTTCTCTGAATCTAATCTTCAAGTCTCCATGGCCACACTGTGTCAGTCCTGCGAACTTCGCACCTGCGATGTGCAAAACCTACAAACCTCCGCACATGCGGTGTGAAAAACTTGCGAACCTCCGCACCTTTTCCTTGATAGACCTGCGGATCTTCGCACTTTCTACTTTACTGGCCTGTGGATCTCCACACCTGCACCGTGTCGCACCTGCGGTCCTGTGATTATAGAGATTTTCAGATTTCAAGTATACCCCAGACTATCAGATTTATAGATCTGATCACGCGCCAAAGAGATCTCGTCCCCTTAGTAGATTCGCCTTGTAATGCTGAGGTTTCTCCTTGATTCAGATCCAGCTCACCAACCGATCACCAATATTTCAGATCTTGCTTGTCTCAAGATATTAAACACATTAGTTACCCAACCAAATGATCTCCTTTCCTTTTTATAGTCTAGGCCTTACTCAAACCATGGACCAAAACTGTAGAGATCTAATACTAGGGACCCAATACTAGGGATCAATACTTTAGATGCAAAACTAAGGACCAAAACCATAGGTTCAAAAACTGTCAGAATAAATACCATGGACCAACCATAAGATTTCCCACACATGCATTTTTCTCTGCATGAAAGTGCGTGCTACTGAACGTCTGCACTTTTTGGTCGGTGCACCTATGGATATGTACGCACCTTTTGAACGATGCACCTGCGTATGTACGCAACTTTATCAAAAGGAAACTGCGGTCCTCATTTTCTTCCATTCTAAGAGCCTGAACTGTGATTTGCCATCTTAGTAATTTTCCATACTGTTAGTGGGTTGCCATACTGTGAACTGTCATCATAATAAGGTGTCACTATACATTACATCTGAACTGAATGCTTTGAGCTGCCCTGCATCGCATGTATTCTGACACATCTGATCTCTCTTCTGTAGATTCATCTAGTTATATATATAAGTGAGATGTTTTGCTGCAAGTGGGTTGCCATCAAGTACAATACATGTATCATAATGCCAACAAAAAATGCAGAAACCAAGATTTTCCTGGTAGTCCTAAGACCAAGACTCCTAAGACCAACTCCTTTGTTCCCTCATTCAATGTTGTAGCTTCTGCCCCATACGCCTTTAACTCTTTGTACCATGCTTATCAGAGAAATTCCATATCACAATCTTCATAATGGTGTAGTATTCTAATCTTTTGATTGTTGACCTTCGATATGATGAGCTCATTCCACTTAGCCCTTCCCACATTTCTCACCCAAGGGTCGTGACCTTTCGCTTAGCCTTGAGGTGTTAGAGCGTTTTTGTTCTCAACAGGGGCTATTTTTCCTTTGTTAAGTACTTAGTGCCCTTTGTTCTTGAAGTTCTTCTTGACCATGTGCTAGAAAAATATTAGAGCCCCTCTCATCGAAAGTTTTGAATTGGGGATTTAACTTTGGAGTTGCAATATTCCCACTTCTGATATAGCCTATAGCTCTCAGTGCTTGGCCCCAGCTCTGCACCTTTGGTTCTTTGAGTCTTTGTGACCATGGTGCCAGCCCAATATTGGAGCCCCCTTATCATAACTTTATCAAGCATCAATTGTTACAAAGTGTTGAGATCCTCAACCTCTGATATGCAATCTCTGATATGATGTCATCACTCCACATGGCACCTCATGAGTGGTGACACGTGTCACCTAGATTTTCCCCCTTAGGCCCTCTCAAAATGCCAAAAATATCTACCACATTTCCTTCCGTACCACCACATCATGCTGACGCCAGATCTCACTATAGCTTTATTGGAACCAATCATATGTTGCCATGTGTCCCACTAGTGGAGAGAGAAAAGGGCCCGCCCACCTTTGGTTTTGTGATGAAATCCTTGGTTAATATTTTATTCGTGTTTCTAGTGGTTTTTAACACTATCAAAACGTTTTGAATATTGTAAAATTTAAAAGGTTTGCACTTTCAAAAGTTCTAATTCTTCGATTGTCAATGTTATGATGTTGTGATATTGCAATGTGCCAATCTCCTCTGAGCTCCGATACTACCTACTCCGATGTATTGGACCTCCGACATGCAGGACCTTCAATATGTGATTGTTGATATTCCAAGACCTTCGATATGCGATCATCGATATCTCTAATTCTCTGATGTTGTGATTTTCGATATCTCTGGACCTCCTATATGTCATCTTCGATATTTTGGACCTTCCTATGGCTTCAATCCTTGAAACTTCAGCAGACAATATCTTTTGATAAAAGAATCCATTTTTGGACTACCACATGTCATTAAAAAGCTTGTTCAAAGCACTTTCCAATTGGGGGGTCTGATCTAGGCTTTGAGTCCTTTTTTTGCTTGGAAAATGACTACAAACTTCTCTGCTCATTTACTCATTAGACAGATGGAAACACATTTTGTAGTAAGTGACAACAGTATGAATCAACATTCAGGAACTCTCGCATATAATTCAGAATAAGAGTGAGGAATAAGTATGCACGTTCAATGCAAAGTCATGATGGGTCTAAAGAGGACTCCCGAACCTATAAAATAATGGTAGCATGGGCATCAAATGGATAGTGATGAAATAACTAGGAGGCCCCTATAAGGAAGGCTCTACCACAAAGTTACGACACACAAGAAGAAAGTGAAAGGTTAAGTGACGCAAAATGGTGGGTTCAATCCTATGGCTAGGTGCTACAAAAAGGGTCAAAATGCATAATACAACTTTAGATTCCTAACCTATAAGTTAGTTTCAAAAACAATACCTACCACAACGGATCAATTATTGTGGTATCACAAGGTTGAAAATGTTAGGTAAACTTTGACTCTTTCCTTGAGTCAAGTTTACCTAAAAATTCCTCCTTAAACCTTGACTTGGGGTTTCGTTGAAAAAATCGAACCAAACTGGCCAAATTAGAGGGTCTAACTCACTTGACCATTTTTTTTGGATTTGGTCAAGGAAACCCCAAGTCAAGGTTTAAGGGGGAATTGTTATGTAAAATTGAGTAAAGGAAAGAGTCAAAATTGATCATTTCAATAGTAGAGACCATGGTTTTTTGGTTTCCCATGGGGTTATTCTTAGGGATTGCACGTAATAGATTATTTAAAAGGCTAGGAAGAACTATATTGTAATGGGCCTATAGGTGAGCAGTGAAAGCTCACTTGGCCTAGTTTTGGCCAAGGGACTAATGGAAATATATTAGTTGGATATTTTCCCTAGAGTTTGGGTTTTCCCATGGTAAATTGTGTGCATATTGTGTTTAAAGTTTATTGTTGCTAGTTAATTTGATTTTTCTCTCAGTGAATTTATTTTCTCTCCGATAAAATTTCTACATTTGGTATCAAACTCAAATGTTGGCTTCAAAGGAATGCTTTTATTACCAAGGGTTTAATTGACCTGGTGAATGGAGAGATCAATGTAGAATCTGTTTGCAGTTCTAGGCACAAGGAGCATGATGTTACTAGAAAGGAGCCAATACATGGTCGATGGTACTGTGAAAGATGCCATATCACATCCAGGGAAGATGGATGATTAAGTGGTCTAGCTGGAATAAAATGGTTTGAAGGGAACAATGGTTCCCTCTAAACGAGAAAGGGTCATGTGGACACAATAAGAAATTTCCAAGGTAACAGTGGAAACGAAGTGGATATATTGAGATTAATACCTGAGACGTGGAAGTGAGCCAATATTCATGTTAGTTCTGAACATAGAATGATATAGTTTAAGAATGCTCAAAATTTTATCATCCCATATTAATGGATCATAAGCCATGGAATTTAATCCCAGGTTGATCGAATGGTTGGGCGCAAGGACATAGCACTCCCAAAATCCTAAGACCATTTGTTGAAGCATTAATGGGTGTCAAAGAGAAAATCGGTGCTTCACAAGGATTTGGTGTGGCATGAGCTCAGATTAGGAGGTAAATTAAGCTACCTGTAAATAAAAATATGTGGATAAGAAGCACATTAGATGAGAATTTTCCTAGGAAAGCTGAAGAGAAGAAGGGAAAAACACTACTAGACAGCAACAAGCTATGGGATGTATTGGAGTCTTGAACCATCATGGCCACATAAAGGGTTTTTCATTGAGACTTTAAATGATGGCTTGTGACTCTCGTGCCTATGATAACACTAGGTTGAAATGGCATCAACGAAACCTTGAACATGCAGTGAAAGATTTAGCATAAAATAATGACCATGATTTGGAAATTCTGGTAAGGAAGGCTCTATTGGTAGAGCGACTATTGGTCATAGATATTTTTTAATTGTTTCAGGGTGCAATGCAGACCATGAAAGGGATAATAGATCTCTCCTTCCATGCCCATAAAATATGGTTCCTACAGCGTGGTCACATGGTTGAGGAAAAATATTTTTGTGATAACAATGGACGCAAGGGAAAAATTAAACACTGGTGTTTTTATTTACATGTTAGGATTACTTGCATCTCTGAGCCACAGCAAGAAATACATGGAAAGTAGTCAAGTTAGCAAACTATATCTTAAGGAGTGTATAAAATATGTGTGATAAAAATGGAATTTGTGGGTGTTATTGTAAGATCACTATAGGAGTTTGCCACAGATAGCATGCTCCTGTTCAAATGATTTCACAATCTTAACCACATAGATTTTGGTAAAGTGGCTTTTATAGAGGCCATTGAGTTTGTGATTGTAGCCACATGAAGATGGAGACATGGAATATTTCTCTTTGTGCATTTTATTTATAGGTTTTTTTAGAGCATGGTGAGAGTATGGAAGTTGGATGAGTATAAATATAAAACAAAACAAAAATATTATAATGGAGTTAAATTATTTTATTGCATGTAAAAGGGCATACTATTGTAATACCTAGTAAGTCATGTGTAACCCTAAAATATTTCTAGTAAAGTTTGGTGTTAGACCTAGGTAATAGGAGGCATGGCGAGTTAACACACGCCCTAGGTATAAACTTTGATGGGGGTAGGGGATCGAGTGAGTGCGGCTGAATCACTTGGCCAGTTTGGCTAGATTTTGTCAAGGAAACCCCAAGTCAAGGTTTAAGGGGGGCTTGTCTGATAAACTTGACTCAAGGAAAGAGTCAAAGTTGATTAGGTCAATAGTAGTGGTTTTGGGCCCATGTTTTTTTGGTTGCCAATGGTTTTGTGCTCGTAGATTTCATGTAATGGATTCTTTATAAGGATGGGAAGAACTCAATTGCAATGGGCCTGGAGGTGAGCGGTGAAGGCTCATTTGGCTTTCTTGGTTGGGTTTTGTCCAAAGGACTAATGGAATTCTATTTGCTAGCTTTTTCCCTGGAGTTTAGGTTTTCCTAGGGTAAAATGTGTGCCTAATTTGTTTAATTTTTATGATTGTTAGTGGTTAATTTAATTTTCTCTTAGTGAATATATTTTCTCTCTGGTAAAATTTCTACAGAAAACATCGAAAAGTGATAAAATTATGTCATAATGCTTGAAAAATGCCATCCAATCACTAGACAAAAGGTCAAAATAGAAGTTTACAGATTAAAAATATAAGAAAAAGATAGAAAACTATATAAAAGTGGGTAAGAACATAATATAAATGGCAATTTTTTGAGTTTTTACCTTACCATTTTTGTTGCTACCCTTTGCAGTGATTTGGAGCACTCCTTTTCCTCCAAAATTCAATAGTGAGTTTCGGGAGTTATAGGACATGAAATTTGATTCATTACAGGAAATTCATTACTCTTTTCTCTTTTATTTTATCCATTTAAGTTAAAATTTTATGGAAATTCTAATAATACTTTTTTTTTATTCCAAAATTGTGCATATGTGACTCTTGTTCTATCAGGTTGTGTATATAGGGCTCTAAATGTAACTTGCCAGGAGGAAAGTTGGGTATATATGTGAATGTTAGATAAATACCCGTGTGCCCATAATTTAACAATTTGAAATAAAATCTCTAACATTCCAAATGCTTTGATTTTATAGGATGGCATTCATGTAGTGTGAAAGAGAACATGAGGAATTGATAACTTGGTTGTAGAGTCCGAGAACTGCTTTATCTTGACAACCTTTTTTCCCATATTTACCTCCTTTTTCCTATCGTTGTCATCCAAATAAATGCAATAAACATAAGGTTTTGATAAGGTAAAAATTCATATTTCCTCTTTTTCATATTTTGTTAATATTCCTTATTGTTTTATTAAATTTTACATTCTGCTACAAAATTGACCTGATTTTGCAGCTAATCCACAGATCCGCAGCTACTTCCATTGTTCATAGGGTTCGAGTGCGCTAGCTCAGCAAAGGAGTATATGGGTAGATAGGAAATTATCCTCTCATGTGTTTCTTTCTTTTTACTCGAGCTAATTCATTAGGAGATCCGCACTACAACACAGTCAACCATGATGGTCAACAACAGGACAGTACACTGGAATAGAGTCTGAGTTTCAAGAGATTTTATTGATTTGATTTTTCAATAGAAATCGACAAATAAGAAATATGATTTAGTTTTGATAAGGATTGTAGCGAAGTCCTGTAAGATTGAATTTCTCATATTGTTAAATTAGAACACTATAAAAACAATGGAAACTTTATGTAATGGGTGTGCCACCGTATGTAATTTTGAGCATCTAGTAGAAATATTTTTCACTTAATGTAAAGATCTTGGTTCATACATTTTATGTGTTGTTGATTTAAGGAGACTGACTACCTCGTGGAGGGCCCCTGCACGCAAATCAGGTCTTTGATTCACTGCAATTATATTTTCTTTTGTTTCATAGATTTAATTCATGGATGCCATGTTTTCATATTTTTAAGATGCGGTTCAATGAAGTTCGCGACTAGGTTCACTTGATTGATCTTTGTATTGCTAATTTTGTTTGCTTGATACCTAGCATAACTCAGTAATTTTGTTTTCTTGATACCTAGCATAACTCAGTAATTTCATTTCATTCATAGCTTAGTAATCTCGTTTTTTGTTTTGTTTTTGCATTGAAATAAAGTTGCAGAAGATAAGAGTGATAGTGTTTCTCAACATCTGAATTCAAGCACTTTTTGTTTTCCAAGTTGATAAAATAGGATTTTCTTTATGTCATTTCATGCTTTCATAATTAGCTTTGATTAGCGACAACATAAAAATACAAAAACAATTGATAAGTTGAAAATAATATTAACTTAACATATTCATTGAAAAGAGTTAAAATCTTTATCCAACCATTCTAAAAGCTCAATTCAATCAGAAATAATTCTAGAAAAATCATTTAGAGTAATCGATTAACAAATCTTAGAAACAACATCCTAGTATAGATAATAACATCATCTCAACACTGATTCTAGATTTTGGCATTAATTTAGATAAAAATAACATAATCACCTTAACGACATAAACACCTTCTATCACATATAGTGCACTTGTACTTCATCAATTTACCTGCCCTAGTCAATAATTTATGCTGACAATTTAAGAACACTAAATTAACTAAACATTGGCTCATTAGGAGAATTTTTAGGTCAAAAATGGGCCTCAAATCAAAAAATGAACAAACAAAATTAACTTTAAAAGAACCAATAGGATTCAAGATAATGATGGCATCCCCTAGGGAAAATATTTTGAAGGGAAAAGAAAAAAACTATTCTTTTATTTGTATTTTTGACTTATCTCCTTATAGGTTTACTCAAATTCCAAGTATAGACACTCATTGGATGCAAAATTAAATTCTACATCCAAAGAGTACCCACTTTTCATACTTTTGAGTAAAGGCACAATAATAAAAAAATTGAAAATACATTAAAAAGCATGTTGAATATGGATTTTTCATATATTTTCAATTTTTTCGATGTGGATCTACTCAAAAGTATGTAAAGCGGGTACTCGTTGCATGTGGAATTAATTCCACATCCAACGGGTGTCTACACTTGTAATTTCAGTAAACCTATAAGGAGATAAGCCAAAAATACAATAAAAATAGTAGTTTCTTTTTCTTTTCTTTTTTAAATTCATAACTGTTATTTTTTTGTTTTCCTTAAGAGGCCCATTTTAAACCTCAAAATTCCCTTAATAGTTGGAGGACCAAGAAGAAATAGATGCATTAAAGAATTGTGGACTATTAAAATTCTTCCTCGTGGTTAACATGTATGCATAATGGCACCTACTCCAAACCTTGATAAACTATTGGGATCTAGATCAAGGATATTCATCATAGATTCCATGCCTCTGCAAATTGAGATAGAGGACATATATTTCATTATATATTGATTAAGACGAGAGAAGTTGTCAACGTAAAAATAAAGTCCACTAGTAGGCTTGCAATATAGGATGACATCACCATTTACTACGTAATTGGGACACAAAATGTTAGCATTTAAATACCTATTACCTAGTTATAAAGATACTACTTTTTACCATAACATAAGTATTTGGGTTAGCTTCTCTACATTAGGCTTCTCTCCCACACATGTTCTTAGAAGTAGAGTACCTTTAACCTTTGGTATATGAATGGTGCACTGCATTACTGAGCAATAAGAAGAGCCAGTTGACAACACATAGATAGGGTTGAATGAAAATTTTTGGCTACAAGAGTATCCTAGATCATTCTTTTTTGAGTGAATCTCATCCTTGAGACCACAAGTGATGCCTTGCATCACTGACCTAAGAGAGCCCAGGATAGCGAGGTGGGAATATTTGATGGGTAGACTTGGTGTACGAGTTACCCAAGTCACATTTGACAATGAATTCTTTTAGTGGTATAAGCAATAAGTCATCAGCATAGAAGATTACCCCTACAAAGCACTAGACTTCCGAGGAGACCAAGAGCAAGTTATTCAAGAGACTTTTGTGTGGGGAAACATAGCTAACTTCAAATTTGATTATATTTTAAAATATATTCAGTTTTTTAACTTTTGATTTATGTTGTGCAAGAAGTAAATATTTTTGTGTGGAACAAAAGTATTCAAAAGAGGTGATTTTGTGCAAATATTGGATCAGTTTGACCTGAAGTGTTAGAGGCCATTTTGTCACATTTGATAATTGAGCCTCCTAATGGGATCAAACAACATCCTATTCCCCCTTGTCACCATCTTGCACAAATCCCTAAGCATGTACATTTAATTTCCCAGAATTTGAGCCCTAAACTGCATCATCTAAGCCAAATTGAGGACCAACGCTCCCTGTAAGCCTACTGGGGTGCGTTCATCGTCAGGTTGCTCCACTGTAGCCTACGTTGGTCACTAGTAGGTTTCTCACCTTTGCACCTGCATTGGGTCTAGAAATCCAGGAGAATGATCGAGATTCTAGAAGCTTTGCCTTCTAGTAGTTTTTAGAAGTTGTTAGAATTACTTACCTTGGATAAATCATTCGGATCATATCCATCCCTACATTGGATTTTTCACCACTTATACTTTGATCCTATCCCTCCATCAAAGGTGGATCTCTTACCCTATAATGGTAATTGGATAAGAACTCTTAACTTACCTTGCTTCTCTATATATTTCTAGCCTGTTATGAGGTTGGGAGTTGGCTTTTGGAGAATAATTATGCCCGTATGCTACTGTAGTGAGTGTTATTGTGAAAACTAGTGTCCATTCAGAGCTGCTAGTCCCACTAAGACGGGTAGCTATCTTAGAAACAAACAAACCAAAGTCACTTGTATTTTCCTTTACAAGAGATAGATGAGAAAGAAGCAGAGAGTACGAACCTCAGTCTTTCGCTTGGCTCCTTGCTTGTTTCCTTTCCCCTTTGACAGAATCTTGCCACTCCTTCCTTACTTGTCCTACTTCAAAGAGCACCTGTAGAGTCAAAGCAGCATAATACCATCAAAGCATAGAGATGTATCACCATAACTAATATAGGATTAGATGTATATTAACCATACAAAAGCATATATCAATACAAGATTCAAATATATACAAGAATATGGAGGAAAACTCAAATAGCTTTATTGATAGAAGTAATAGAAGAGAGGATTACAACCCATTGGTCTGACCCAGTGCCATCCTCCTAGCATGAAAGCCCTCTTCACCTCATACAAAGCAAGATCACCCAACAATGTCTTCAAAGAGAAACCAACAGCACTTCCTTGCGAATTAGAAAATTCCAGCCTTTGGATCTCTGGGATGAGGGATCCATATATAGATGTTTGTAGGGGGTGAGTCAGCTTCTAGGATTTTGATTAGTGTCATCTCTCTGATAGTTCTTGGTTCCACTTGGAGATTTCATGATCTCTTACTCATCCTTGGGCGAATTCACAGAGGCAAGTGTCAAATGAGCAGCTTCTAGAAGATTCTCAGGGTTCTCCACCTAGCAAATTGCTTGTGCCATTTGTCTATTCTCACTCATCACACCCTACAAAAGGGCTTTCCAGTATGCATCACACTTTTTGCATGTGGTAGGTGAGATGCATTGCACCCTTAGCACTGGGCAGTCTGTATGGTTTTGCTTTGACCAGTTCTAAGTAGTTTTTCATGGAGAACTTCTGGGAGATGATGTAATCAGCTGACCTTGCTCCTTTAGGGTATGAAACAACACTTTTAGGGACTTAGAAGCCCTTGGTTTATGGACATATGTGATTGGGGTTGCAGTGCCCAAATATGTCTATAACAGTTGCCCCCTAAAGCATGAGGTCGTAAATCTTTTTGATGTCAGGTGAAATGCTTTATTATGAGGATCCGAGGTTTTTTGAATTGGAAGGTGACCTGTAATAAGATACAATACAATACATTATCTTCATAATATTTTAATGATCTAGCTGAGGCTAGCATTCCCATGCTCAGCTTTATAAATTCATTTTCATGTACATAGGACAGACAACTGTCTGTGTAGTAGACCGATGATTCTGGTAGAGCCATCATCCTTTGGCTTGGATGATTATCTATGCAGCAATGATGTACATTTGATGTCTTTATTTTCCTGAATATATCACATCCCGAATGGATGAAACTAGATCCGGGGTCTTCAAAACTCATTCAATCTTTGCCCGAAGTACAAGTTGGTCCATGTGAAAAGATGTTCTAATGTCAAACATGGAAAGACATTGCCTGATTACCAGCCAACGATGTAAGTTGTTAACAGGTGCTAGAGGAATCACCGATGATGATGATGACCCTCAAGGTACTAAAGTACAATTCATGTGGTGTGAATACATGAGTCGATGTCAAACACCACGCAAAATATTTCGGTCGAAGGCCATTAATGTAAACTTGTCACCGGAAGTGAGAAACTTGCCTTTGAGGCATGCAAGCTTCAATGTACTGAAAGGGTTGTTCCTAGGTCGACTTCTTGGATAATGAGCTGATGTCGACAAGAAGTGACCCGTCGTAGGAGGGCATTAATTAATCCCACATCTACAACACGGAACGGAGCAAATGATTTTGTGGAGGTGAAAACAATCTAATGATACAAGGTTCAGGGTGGTGGTCATGAAAGAATGAAGCGTGAAGGTATGCAGTGGATGAGACACAAGCTGGGTAGGTGAATTCTCTGAGCGACTTCTCTTGAACATATCGGTGACATTGAAATGGATTGGTAGCGTTAACCCCAAAAGTGGATGGTACGGTGGACCAATGGTGATATGACTGGTGAATGGAATAACCCAACTCGACTCAATCATGGTGATAGAGTGAAAGTGTCATGTTCAAGAGCGACTTGCTAACAATAAAGTTTCTTCAAGTTTTCTTCCCAATTTTCCCCAGACATTTCTGACCAATACCTCTTTATTTTTGTCAAGCTTGAGGAGGATAACATATGCTTGTTCTATAATTTGCCCTTCGGGCAAACCCATCTCTATGTTTTAACGAGCCTAGTGATGTGAGACTCGCTCTTGTCTGAATGGACAAGTTTGTCTCTATTTTTTTAACGAGTTTAACGACAAGGATAACTCAGTTCTTTTCAATTTTAGAGAGTCTGAAAAGAGACGGAAAGGAAACTCCAATATTCCTTTTTCGTAATATAATCCCTTAAGTCTGAAAAAGTAAAAACAATACGAAAGGGATGACTTTCGATAGTTTTAATGAGTCGAATAAGACAAACGCTCGATCTTTTTGTGTAATAATCCCTTAGGTCCAAAAAGATTAAAATCTAGAGGAGGGATGGCACTTCCAATCAATTTAACGAGTTGGAGAGGCCAATCGCTTGGCAATCTTTTCATATTTTACGAGTCAGATGAAAAGAGCTTAAAGGAGACTCGTTTTTTGAGGAATGAGTGATGTTTTCGGATAGCAGCTGGTTCCAGGTAATGTTTGGAACTTTTCAATCATGGCAGTGTAAAGAAGGTGGCTAATAGGATCACTCGTCGCAGTTGTTCCTCAAAAGGGGTAAACAATCAAATGGAGGCGTATGATCGGCTAAAAAAGAGTGGAGGTGATGGTAAGAACACGACCAAGGCTCAAAAGTTGATAATAATGCGATCACAATGGTTATTTACCAGAGGTGGGTTCATTTTTTAACGAGCTTAAACTCTGGTGGAACATATGCTCATTGCTAGGTTTATTTTTTAATGAGCTTGAACTTCGCGTAAAACTACTCGTGCCAGTCGTATAATAAGGATGTCTCATCGATAGGTTCATTTTTTAGGGAGCTCACCCCATTCGAAACTTTTCTCAAGATCCTTTCATTATGTAAGCTAGGAATGACCAATCCTATGAGTTTAAAGGGTTAAGAGCCTACAAACTAAGAAAATAAATGGTCGCTTTTCACTTTCATGCAAAAAGGTTTGCATGCCCCCAGGTATAATGAAGTAGAGTTTCCAGGTTACCCTTCAATTTGCAGACAAAACACTTACTCTGTCGGGAAAGGCATACCCAGGTTACCCTTCAATTTGCAAACAAAACACTTGCTTTGTCAGGAAAGGCATACCCAGGTTACCCTTCAATTTGCAAAAAAACCACTTGCTTTGTCGGGAAAGGCATACCTTCCTACGGAGGTATCTTATTCCAGTCTAATCCCACTTTCCTAAATGGATGGGTGTGTCAGGCTAGTTATATATCCTCTGTGGAAACCTACCCTATACCTGAAGTTTTCCTGGCGAAGCAGGCCAGGGTGCATGCCCCCTAGGTTTTAGTCACAACCACCGAATCACTCACGCTCATCAGGTGGACAAACTGGAGATTGATGAGACATTCCTTGCATAAAAAGACTAGTTTTGGATGGCATTTGACTATTAGCTATGTGTGAACCGGGGAACGAAAGCTGGTCTATGAGCTGGACCACTCTGCCCTCATGCGGAAAACACATCACTCAAAAGAGTGAGGAAACAATAGCTCCCATGCTATAAATGTAGTCATGCCCAAGGAGTAGATTGTAATCTAAAGGTCCTTGTACTACCATTACGTTCAAATAAACAGTTTTCCTTCTCAAAGTTATAGGAAAATTTGGAAGGATCCCTAATGGTCGACTGGTTCTTTTGTCGAAGCCTGTCAGATTTCACATCTCAGGCAAAAGCAATGGTGAACCAAGTTCTTTCCAAGCAGTTGAGGAAAGGATACTCACAGAAGCCCCTTCATCTATGATGGTACCAACCATGACCATTCTATAAGTTTGCATTATAATTCGGAATGGTACATTAGATGGTAGACGGGGTCTACCTAGTAGATTCCAATCGAAGGAGATGATTAGGTTGCAGGTGGGACCGAATAAACAGTTGGATACATCTCTGACGAACTTCCTTCCTGTGGTAAAGGAATGGGTAGATTTCCCCCATGTTCATCGGAGTCTGTATTTACGACAAGAATTTGAATGGTGTCGTTCTCATTCTCTTTGGTGACTATATCATTTGAAGGTAAATCCTTTGAAGAAAATATGGGGTCAACTACCATCTCGACCTGTTGACTTTGGTTCGATGTGGACTCAGAGGGTTTATCTTCAATGATAGGTGCTTCGACCGACAACAAGGGTGTGTCAGTCGGATTTTCAACTAGTGATGGACTCGGCAAGAGTTTCTTGTATCCAAGAGGAAGCCATAGCGGTGAAGTAGGACAGTTATCCAAGACTCTTTTAGCTTCGTCTAGGAAGGGACAACGATGGATGGCATAATCGCCTTCATATAGTCTATAAGGAATTTTAGATCTTCCTTTTTGTCCGATGACTTCGTTTTCACTAGTTGACGGTGTACTCTCAACATGATCGTCAGAGGTTGACGACACCGGATTGTGCAAGCGGGGAGACTAGTCCCTTAAGATCCGTGGGATGCAAGGACAATCTCAACGATAGTGGTCCCCTTTGCAGATGACACATGGAGATTTAGGTTTGGACGGTGCAGTGTGTGGATTTTCACTAGATGATGCATGGTTGCCCCTTTTTGCCGTTGGCTCCTTCTTCTTCTTCTCCTTCCCTTTCTTCTTCTTCTCAGTTACTTGGTTTTTAGTTTTACTAGCTTCACCAAGCGAAGAGGAAGAAGGACAGGGAGAAACAAATGAAGTAGAAGGTTGGGGGGTAACTCTAGTATCATCTAGTTGTTGATTTGATTTCTCAAGAATCACGGTGCTTTGAACGACCGAGGTAGAGAAAAGCCATACTGGCAGGCCAATTGCCAGTCCTGGAAGGGACAATGTGGCCATATGAGGTGCACCGACATCTCCCCAAGAGGAGAAAGGAATAGGATTTCCCCCAAGGGGAAATCCTTGATTGGTGGACTCCATTTTCTCAACCTAAGATCAACGAGGGAATAGTGACATTATTCTGATTAAAATAAATTTTATACGCTTTGACACAACCTGCTTTTTCAATTTTTAAGATTCGAGAAAAAGCTAAAGATGACTCTAGTCGCCCTCGATTTTTAATGAGCCTGAAGTGACAAGTGCTCAGATGGACCTTTTCCTTTAAGGAGTCTGAAAAGGAACGAAAGAGACTACTCTGGAAATCTAGACAGAGGGATTACCAAACCAATCGCAAAACTATAGAATACTTTTTAGGTACGACAATCAATCTTCCCAAATGTTGTGTTCAGTGCATTGTAATCGATAGGGTGGCAGACACGACTTCCTAAGGATAAAGGATATAGCCTATTGTGGTCTCCCAATATATACTCGATGGTATGTGGGAGCACAAGTCCGTAGTGGCACTTGTCGTCTCAAAGAGGAGGAATCACTCAACCTATGATGAAAGCGACAATTACCAGGCTTTACGACGCTGGAATATGTCTCTAGCCTACACTTCTAGATGTTGTGCGTTAGGTTCCAAAGCGTTTTTATGTTCATTGAATTTATTTTACAGTTGATCTTTCTTAAGAAGTTTTCCTTTAAGGTTCACCATGGGATGTAGATATACAACTCCTAAATATGCAATCTAAGATGATAAACAGTCGTTTACTCTTCTTTTTGCAATGAAAATCCTAGCTGCTAAGGAAAGAGAAGTGAAATCCTTTCAACATAGAGCAGAGAGTACAAACTAGATGCACTATTCTAAATAAAAATCAACAAGCAGTCTAAATGCAAATGCACATGCATGTATTTGTTTTCCACTTTCTTAATGTGTGAATGACAAAAAGAATGTGAAATACAAATTTGAATTATCTCTTCTTTCAAAGCGACAATACTAATGATTTTCTTTTCAAAAAACGAAAGGAAGACAAGACAACACTTTGTGATTTTGAATTGAAAACTACTTTTGACACTTGAAATACTATTAATTCAGATCAAATACAAGAGTAACATTGTAATCGACTATCAAAAAGAGAAGGATTCTTTTCTTTGACTGAAAATGACACTTGTGACACTTTCAAATCAAAAGATGATAGTCCGATTAAGCTACTATTTTGTAAAGGAGAACTGTAAATGGCGAAAAATAC
The DNA here is from genome assembly GCA_031772625.1 of Pinus tabuliformis. Classification (NCBI taxonomy): domain Eukaryota; kingdom Viridiplantae; phylum Streptophyta; class Pinopsida; order Pinales; family Pinaceae; genus Pinus; species Pinus tabuliformis. Next base: position 52,667,772 of record CM062819.1, read on the forward strand.
ATAAAAACATTCACAATTCTTTGTACAATGGAGGCTGAATGATGCAAAGGAAGGGGGTTTCAACAGTGGTCTATTGATCACAGACAACAAAACTCCTGAATAAAGCTGAAGACAATGAAGAAAAAAGCAAAATCTAGAGGCAGAAACAGTCATACCTGATCATCACACCTGTAACACAGGGAAACAAGGATGCATCCCACCTACTGCACATGGGAGGTGCGATGCATCCAGTCTGCCAAAAGGAGACAGTGCGATGGTCCAGGGATGAGACTTTAACTTGGTTTTTGGTCACAATTTGCAGCTTAGTTCAGGGACTTAGGCTGATCTAATGATAGTCAGTAGATACAAAGTATAGGGGTTGATCTAATGAGGTTACTTGAGCTACCTCTAGGGAACTTAGGATGTTTGCAAGTCAGTTGTTCAGTTCATAAACAAACATGGAGATTGAGTGAAGTAGCGTTGATCTACTTTGCACTTGCATACCAAATGCAGTTCGAAGGCTAGTTGGCTTAAATTAAAGCTCCGTCTGTAGTTTATGAATCAAAAAAATAGAGACAAGCAATCAAACTAATTGCTCCCTAGTGGAGTCGCCATTTTGTTATCGGGAAAACTAGTGTCCATTCGGAGCTAATAGTCCCACTAAGACAGGTAGCTATCTTAGAAACAAACAAACTAAAGTCACTTGTATTTTCCTTTACGAGAGATAGATGAGAAAGAAGCAGAGAGTACCAACCTCAGTCTTTCGCTTAGCTCCTTGCTTGTTTCCTTTCCCCTTTGACAGAATCTCACCACTCCTTCCTTACTTGTCTCGCTTCAAAGAGCACCTGTAGAGTCAAAGCAACATAATACCATCAAAGCATAGAGATCTATCACCATAAACAATATAGGATCAGACGTATATTAACCATACAAATGCATATATCAATAAAAGATTCAAAGATATACAAGAATATGGAGGAAAACTCAAATAGCTTTATTGATAGAAGTAATAGAAGAGAGGATTACAACCCATTGGTCTGACCCAGCACCATCCTCCCAGCATGAAAGCCCTCTTCACCTCATACAAAGCAATATCACCCAAAAATGTCTTCAAAGAGAAACCAACAGCACTTCCTTGCGAATTACAAAATTCCAACCTTTGGATCTCTGGGATGAGGGATCTATATATAGATGTTTGTAGGGGGTGAGTCAGCTTCTGGGATTTTTATTAGTGTCATCTCTCTGATAGTTCTTGGTTCCACTTGGAGATTTCATGATCTCTTACTCATCCTTGGGCGAATTCACAGAGGCAAGTGTCAAATGAGCAACTTCTAGAAGATTCTCAGAGTCTCCACCTAGCAAACTGCTTGTGCCATTTGTCTGCTCTCGCTCATCGCACCCTACAGAAGGGCTTTCCAGTATGCATCACACTTTTTGCATGTGGCAGGTGAGATGCATCGCACCCTTAGCACTGGGCAGTCTGTATGGTCCTGCTTTGACCAGTTCTGAGTATTTTTTAATGGAGAACTTCAGGGAGATGATGTAATCAGCTGACCTTGCACCTTTAGGGTATGAAACAACACTTTTAGGGACATACAAGCCCTTGGTTTATGGACATATGTGATTGGGGTTGAAGTGCCCAAATATGTCTATAACAGTGAGTGGTCATCATTCCATGCATTAAGGTGATTGGAGGTGCATATTGTGGCAAGGAAAGGACAATTCAACAACTTGGAGGAGCTCTTCTACAAGATCAATGGATACTTATGGTTGTAATCTCCTTCCATTTATATTAATGCAATGAATTTATTGTTTTCCTATTTTCAATACCATGTTTATCTATTGAATGAAGTACTTAGATGTTACTGCATACATTTCGCAGTTTCTTGGCTTGTGTTATATGATTGTGCAGGTTCTAATTTTGGCAATCAGAGCTAGAATTGGGGCTTCCAAGCCAAAGAAGGAGGGAAGTCTGTGAAGGATTCTAGATAGGCCTCACTACATTATCTATTTACTTTAAGGAAAAGCACTTGGTTCCTTGTCTCTCCATTGTTCTAGGTTAGCCACCAACCAAGGGGAGATACTTTTTTCCGCAATTATAGATCCCATATAACAAATTGGTGACTCCACTAGGGAGGAAGCATTCCCTTGGTGGTATCCTTTTACATTGTGTTTTATTACCTCCTTTACAAACCTTTGTTGTATTATCCATCCAAGAACGGACCTAGGAAGTGATTTCATTGAACCTTCTTCACAATTTTTGTGCCAGAAACCTCTTTCGCAGGCCCAACGCACCCCCTGTGCCTTTGACATAGCATGCACCTCACCCTAGCCCACTCTACACTAGTGTTGCAATGCAATGATACCTCTTCTGCACCAGTGTTGACCCCTATTTTTTCATGCATTTTTCCTTGGTTCTTGAGCCTCTATTCGGCCAGCCTTCTTCCAACTGAACTTCCCTAATTCTTTAGTGTCTTGTTGTCTCTCTAAAGCCTCCATTTGGTTTTCATTTGTGTTGTTTTCCTTTGGTAAGAATTGGTTTTTATTTTTATTTGTTCTTATCACTTGTTCGCTTGCAAACTGTTTTCAATTGGTTTTTGGTCGCTTGGACGAATTGTTGTTTTAATCCTCATTCTGAAAATTGTAATTGAATCGGTAATTTAACATTTGCATATTATTTTTCTCCATTTTGGAAATTAAGTGTGGTGAAAAGAAAAAAAATTCATCGACATTTAGGGTTTTGCATGTGCATTAGCATAGGAACAGTTGCATTGGAAAGGAAATTGCATCTTGCATCTTGTTTGTTGCATATTGTGTGTTGCATCTTGATTGTTTCTTCCCTTCCTTAGCTATATTTTCACTGAAAGAGAAAGAAGTTCTATTTTCTCATGCTAAATTTTCATTTTAGGATATTTAGGTGGCATTCATGGTGAACCCTAAAACTGAAACCTAATCAAAGATAAACAGTAAAATTTATTGAATCAACCTAAGGAGAATTTGTAACATTAACACAAAAATTTAGAGGTCTAGCCTAGAGACATGTTCCGGTGTCATTAAACATAGGAGTTAGATTTGTTTTCTAGTGTTGCATCACAAGGGTGAAATCGCATTCCACGTATGTGAGTGTATAGGACCATACTCCACGTACCTTTAGGTATTGTTGGGACTCAGAAATGTCATATTTTCATCCACCTTTTTCTTCACTATTTCTTACTTTTCATCATCCCATTAACCTTTTATCATACCATTTTCATAAATACATTTTGGTTTCACCTTCTTATTTTACATTTTATTCATTTTTGTATAAAGTGAATTTATGATTAAATATTAGAAAATATACATATTTTTATATATATCTCAAGAATATGTGAGTTTTGTGATGTGTAGGAAATATGTGAAGAATTAATTCCAAGAGACTTCTCAAATATCTCCTCCACCATATTAAGGAGACAATTATTCAAGTCTATTCCTAAGGAGAAGATCATGGAGGATTTGGTTGGCATATCTTATCCAAGATATGTGAGAGATGTGTGGAGGATTCAAAGGGATCATATTTTGTAATAATGGGAAAGTAGTTGAGAGTGCTTGAGAGAATATTGGATATGTAATTATGAGATGGTTATCTTCTTCATGTATATAAGAGAGTGCTCTCTCTTCATTTTGAAAAAAAATAGAGATTAGCTTTAAGAGATAGTTTTGTAATTAGGAGAAGGGGATTCTTAGCTTTGATTCATATTCTTTTATTGTTACTCTTTCATGATTTCTTATTTGGTTCTTTTAATATAATTTAAGATATCTTTATTGTTGTGAGCTCACATATGTTGTTTGTCATTCAAATTCTTCACATGTTGTATTTATTTTCCCTTACGCAATTTCTTACTTTTATAGTTAATGTTTCAATGCTTTCCTAGATTAATTTGATTTCAGTAATTTAGATTAGATTAGATTGGATTAGTTCCATTTCGGTCCTGCATATATAGTGCATGTGCCTCGTAAGCCTACGAACCTTGGATTGACAAATTAAATAGTTAGGCAAGTACTACGACAAAATTAAACGACAATATTTTCACCCAACATTTTGGCGCCGTTGCCGGGGAGGCACGATGGATTGAAGTTTAGTTTGATTTTTCATGCAAGTGTGTTTAGACATGTTCCTAACTCCGAGGTGGTAAGGCGGTAAGACGTGGGGAATAGCCTACGCATCGCATTCGAGATACTGTAACGGGCTCGACCTCTTATGGATCAGGGCATGTAGGGTGTATTTACATTTATGCAAGTGTGAATTTGAATTTCTGCAAGTTTGTTTGATTTTCGCAACTGTGAAGAGTGTTAGATGAATTCATGGTTCATGGTTGTAGTTGAAGAATTCGATTACTCAATTAATGAGCAGTACTTGTAAGAGGGTTTAATTGATTATTGAATTCAAGATTATTTCTGTGGTCCTTTTGTTTTTAATTCAATTTTTAGTGTGCTGATTTGGAAGAGTTTTTGTGAACTAAAACCTTGTAAAAGGATTAAAAACTCAGACAATTATTAGCACTTTGTTTTCAGAATCTCTTTCAACATGGTTTTATAATGAGTGTCAGCTTGGAACTACTCACTCAGATCCTTGCAGAAGTCGGAATCTCCTCTTCCCTGGAAAAGGAGATCTTAAAAAGAATTGAAAGTTCAACTACTCCCCAGGAAATAAATGAAGATTAAACATCTAAATAATCCTGCGTATTTGATGGCGAACAGTCATTCGAACATGAATTCGAGGAAGAAGAACAGCAGATCAGAGAAGAAGAAGAGGAGTTACAACATGATCTAAGTGAGAGAAACTGTGCCTATCAAAGCTTTATCGAACAATGGTTCCAGGTAAGTACTAGATTAGATTCATCTTTTTATTTTTTAGTTGATTTGCAGTCACAACAACTAGACTCATTCACTCTCGAATATTTTCATCCATCATTTAAAAAATTGCTACTGAATATATTGTTGTTACTGCTACGTGAATGGCTTCATTGGAAGTTTAATTACATGTAACTAAGTTTTTTTTAATTAGTATAGAGTAGGTAGGCTTTCATTTTTAGTTTTTGCTTTCATTTTCAGTTTTTCTTAGAATAAGTATGCTCTCCTCCGCGCTTAGTGTGCTCGCGAGGACCAGAAAATAGGGATGATTTAGACTAATTTCAAGAATAAATAAATGTTTTTCAATATGCTTGATCAAAAACATCTTTCAATATGCAAATCATTCCATTTGTTAAAAAAATTAAGTCTAGAGGAATTTTAGTTTCTTTCTAAATTTTAGTTTTTCATTGACTAAAAGAGAAAAAAAAATATATTTTTAAAAAACTAACCATTTTTGTTTAATTTCATTTTTTTAGACTTTTAATAATAAAAAAAATAAAAAAAATAAAACAGTCAACCAGCGCACTCATAAATAAACAATTCATATAAAAGTAATGGCACTAGAGTCTGAGGCAGATGCACTTAATCACCTCAGCACTGATGTCCTTGAAGGAAAGTTTGCATTGCTGGAGGGTGCTTCTGTCGACAATGACCTAGCAAGCTTGAGAAAAGAAGTTGTTGGAATCTCTAAGAGAGAGGAACTTCCAGCTGGTCGGTCCCCTGTGAGCAGTGAGAGGACATCTTATCCTGGCGCTGGAAATTGAGAAAGAGCTAAATGATCTTCGAAGGAAAAAAAAAAAAAAAATTGATATCTTTATTAAACTCAAAAATGAATTGTCAATACAAAAATGGAAAAGATTTCCAAAACGTAAATTAAAATTGGGCTCTTTGTCCAGAAAGTCAGGAAACGATAATACAAGTTCCAATTTTGTAGGAACAAATCACTACACGATAAGTCAAATCGGATTTTCCTATTACTAAATATCAAGGAGGCAGTTTTAATCAAGCGTTGAACTAGTTAGCACCGCATGGGTGGTTGCCAGGATCTTATTCAACGGGCTTAAGCTCTCTGTCAAGCTGGGAAAGAGAAAACCAGCGTTTGTTGTTTCTTTCTTACATCTGGAGAAAATAATGAAGGTGACAATGATTTTTACTGTATTTTAAATTCTGGTTTTCTTGAAATGAAAAAATATTAACGCTTTGGTGAGACTTGATTGTCAAAACGAGCACGCGTTTCAACTCCATTTTCATTGAAAAATCAAGAGATTCAATCATGGTTTTTTTCTGGTCCACAAGTCGATTGTCCAAATTTCAAGCTTGTTATCGTTGGCAATGGAGGCACCGGAAAGACAACTTTTGTCAAGTGGCATCTTACTGGAGAATTTGAAAAAATACGAGACTACGATAGGCGTGAAAGTTCATCGTCTTGATTTCTTTACAAATTATGGGAAGATGCGTTTTAATTGTTGGGATACTGCAGGCCAAGAGAAGTTTGGTGGCCTTAGAAATAGTTATTACATCAACGGGCAATGCGCTATTATAATGTTCGATGTCACTGCACGTTTGACATACAAGAATGTCCCAACATGGCACAGGGACCTTTGTCGGGTCTGTGAAAATATTCCCATTGTTTTTTTGTGGTAACAAGGTTGATGTTAAGAACCGACAAGTGAAAGCCAAGCAATTTACTTTTCATAGGAAGAAGAATCTCCAGTATTATGAAATATCTGCTAAGAGAAACTACAATTTTGAGAAGCCTTTTTGCTAGGAAGCTTTCTGGGGATCCTAACCTTCATTTTGTCGAGTCACCTGCTCTTGCTCCACCAGAGATTCAAATTGATATGGGAGCAGCAACAACAACATAGGCGAGATCAATAGGCCTAAATGGCAGCCCTCTCACATAGTTTTACAGACGAACCCCCACAATATTAACACAGGGAGCAGCAGGTTTCTGTTGCTTGACTACTGCTGTTTCCTAATTAGCATTACGCCACAGCAGCTGCCATCCCAAGCCTTTTGCATGGCCATGGGTCACGCTGCTACTTTGAAGGAGGGTGTACAAACGGACAAGGCACCAGCAACATTGGGTACCTAATCTAAAGCAATTAAAACTAACAATCTTGTATTTTTTATGGTGTATTAGGTCTTATTCCCAAGACTGGAAAGTTTATCTTAGACAATGTGGCGGACCAAACGGAACAAGTTCTGAAAAACATGGGGGAGCATCACATTTATGTTGCCACTACGGAGGAGTGGATAGAATCGAGTGATTGAAAATGGCAATGGCTATGGCCAAGGTTGTGCTGGTGAACGTATGCCTTCTGGTGGCAGTAACGATGGGCTGCAGCGAGCAAACAATACTTGATCTGTGAAAACCCGTGGCGATTGGCTAAGGGCATATGCTTGTGTTGCAGATCTCAATATTGTCAGTGGTTCTTCTTATTCTCCTTCCATTCTGCCTACTCTTTGACAAGCCACCCAGACAATCTGTGCAGGATAGTTACACAACTGGTCGCCCTTGGTCGTTTTTTAATTAGGGTTAGTTTTTTTATTATTTTCATTATTAGTTTTGTTTTTAATAAATAAATAAATAAAAATCGACATAAATAATAAATTAAAAACTTTTGTTTTTTTAATTTGTTATTTATTAAAAAAATGATAAAAAAATATAAAAAACAAAAATAAAATAATAATAATAATAAAATAAAATTGCCCTCATTCATTTATAAACTAACTACTTGTTCCCTAACAAATACAAAACCTTTTCAAATGTTTTAAATCACTTTTCCTGCAAACCAATAAAAACATTTTGAAAAAGTATTGCACAATCAATGAGTACATTGCATGGGGACATGCAATATTTCTAGTGGGGGGAAATAAAAGTATGTTGGAATTTATCATTTATTTTTGTGGGCAAGAGTTAGGATGCATATACTAACAAGTGAAATGAGATTGGTGTTATGTGTAGGTCAACGAGAAGCTTATGCAGAAAGCTCAACATTACGATGCGACACCCTTTTCATCCACAATTAGAGTAACTTCGAAAAATAATTAAAAAATGGACATTTCATAAATTCTTGAAAATGAGCTAATTTGTTTTTGAGTCACTTCATATAGGAATGATCGATGGAGATGGCACACAAAGGTGACAATTTTTATGCAGGAATGGTGCTAAGTTTTTCAGAGTTGAAGACAATCTAATGCAAAAGTGATTTTTCGAAATCACAATGAAACATGCGTCATTGGACGCTTGAAGGAATTAATTCTTCACAACACATATCATGACATTTTCCACTACACAAAAATCCTTTTGCGTCGTGATTACTCACCTTTTTCCTTCCAAACACCTAGACCATCCTTGTGTTGAAGCCCATTTTCCATTACCTTATCTTTCACGACTTCATGCATGCCTATTTTTCTGAATCACATACATTCCTTTATCCTTTTCAGTTTATTGCCTTCTAGTTTGCCTTCTGAATAAAACTCATTCCCTTTCCATGATTACATTGCCTTGTTTTTTTTGCCATGCTGATCCACACTGCTTGTCCGTGAGTTCTTTCCATTTATAGTCCTACCAAATCTTTTTGTACAAACTCGCGTTGACTGATGTGGGATTCCTTAAGGCCTACCTTTCAACAAGTCTTGCCCCATCGACATCAGCACCTTATCTGGGAAATAGACTAGAGTTCCTTTTCGATACGTTGAGACTTGCATGCCTCAATGGCAAGTTTTCTCGCTGAAAATCATGGGAATACATCAATGTCCCTTGATCGTCAGATCTTGCAAATGGCTCGACATCAACACCTCTATTCGCATTCGCAAGATGTACCCGAGTACCTTGGCACTCATTGACATCAATGGTGAGTTTTCCTCGCATTGGTTAACGGCATGCATCAATGGCCAGTAATCCAATGATCTCTTTTCATGCTCGACATCAACACATTCTTTCGCATGATTAGACTTGTACCATTAGTTTTGTAGCAGACGAAGACTATACACCTTTTCACGACTCCCTCAACAGTTACAACAACGTGAATTCTGATCTATAAGAGTACCACAGTTCCACTTTCAGCTTTTATCTTTTCCATGATTCAGCATCAGCAGTTTAGATTCCTTCATTTCCCAGGTTCTAGTTACAACAACATCAGTCACATTTTCCTAATCTAGCAGCAGCAGCAGCTACATTCCTATTGCATAGTTCATCATTCTTGGGTAAGTAGAGGTATGTTGTTGTCTAATCTTTAATCATGCAATTCCTTATATGCTAACTTGAATATTTTGGAAAATTCCCTCACCATGCTACATTTCCTTTCATGAGCCATGTCAAGTTGCATGAGGACATGCAACCAATTCAGTTGGGGGGGGGGGGGGATAACTATATTCACTACCATGATTCCATTTCTTCACCACTATTACTCCATTTTTTTTCTCATTTACCAACATTTATTTTCCAATGATACTTTGTTGCACTTTGCTTCATACGCAATATTGGCATGCTTCATTAATATTACAAAAGGGCTTTCTTATGCACATTATGATTTCCAGTGAGTGTTTACATTATTATCAAAGAAAAGAGAACAGAAAATGAAATGAATGTTGTTAACACAAGAACCAACATTCTTTGTATTCATGGTTGTCACACAAGAACCAACCATAGGAAAATTCAAGTTGTTACTCATGTCTTTCACATATCCTGGAAACATTCATTATTAAAATACATCATCATGTAAAGCCAAATTTCAAGATGCCAAATGTTCTTAAAGAGACCCATGCATGGTTGCATGAGGACATGCAACAAGTTCAGTTGGGGAGGATGTTGGGACTCAGAAATGTTATATTTTCATCCACCTTTTTCTTCACTATTTCTTACATTTCAACATCCCATTAACCTTTTATCATATCATTTTCATAAATACATTTGGGTTTCACCTTCTTATTTTACATTTTATTCATTTTTGTATTACAAGTGAATTTATGATTAAATATTAGAAAATATACATATTTTTATATATATCTCAAGAATATGTGAGTTTTGTGATGTGTAGGAAATATGTGAAGAATTAATTCCAAGAGACTTCTCAAATATCTCCTCCACCATATTAAGGAGACAATTATTCAAGTCTATTCCTAAGGAGAAGATCATGGAGGATTTGGTTGGCATATCTTATCCAAGATATGTGAGAGATGTGTGGAGGATTCAAAGGGATCAGATTTTGTAATAATGGGAAAGTAGTTGAGAGTGCTTGAGAGAATATTGGATATGTAATTATGAGATGGTTATCTTCTTCATGTATATAAGAGAGTGCTCTCTCTTCATTTTGAAAAAAAATAGAGATTAGTTTTAAGAGATAGTTTTGTAATTAGGAGAAGGGGATTCCTAGCTTTGATTCATATTCTTTTATTGTTACACTTTCATGATTTGTTATTTGGTTCTTGTAATATAATTTAAGATATCTTTATTGTTGTGAGCTGACATATGTTGTTTGTCATTCAAATTCTTCACATGTTGTATTGCTTTTCCCTTATGAAATTTCTTGCTTTTATAATTAATGTTTCAATGCTTTCCTAGATTAATTTGATTTCAGTAATTTAGATTAGATTAGATTGGATTAGTTCCACTTCGGTCCTGCATATATAGTGCATGTGCCTCGTAAGCCTACGAACCTCGGATTGACAAATTAAATAGTTGGGCAAGTACTACAACAAAATTAAATGACAATATTTTCACCCAATAGGTATATTGGTGGTGCTCCACGCATGTAAAGTATATGTAACTCTCTCATTTAACAGTTACGCATTAGAAAGCACTAGTACTCACTGCACTCCCACGTACCATCATGTATATTTTGGGAGTCCTCAATAGGTTTTTATTCATCCATAAGTAATCGAGTTTGTCGCCTTTTATATCGTGATACACCGAGCAAAGCATTTGGGGAGATTGGTTATCGTACGTTAAGTATATTGCAGTTCATGGTTGCTTGTTAATCCTTTATGCCTAAATTACCCTCTTTTTTATTTATTTCTTTTTTTGTTAATAAAATTTATTGTCCAACATGGAAGAACAAAATCCCCCTCCATGTCGTTCACGCAGAATTAAAAATAAGCCTCCACTTCCTCCAAATTCTACTCCTAACCATCGTCTTAGACATAGGAAAACGTAAAATACCGAATTAGGAACATGAAGAACCATTTTGGCCCTCCACCTGATATTGATCAACCAGAATCATTTGTCCCTTTGAGTTCTGAACCTGAGATTACATCTATTTCTCCTGGTGACACTTACACAATTGAAACATAAGTCCCTGAAACTTTATTACCTGAGATCATTCAGTCTGACCTTCCTGAGTTAGAAACTTTGTTTCTTAAGGTCATTGAACCTTAGGAGCCTCAGCCATATTTACCTGAGTCTTTGGGACCTTCCTCCTCTCTTCCTTTGTCTAAGATAGAACCAATATATCTTGGGCCTGACTGTGAACCTCTTCCATACGGACTTCTGAGTATTGAAGAGATCCCTCAATAATAACCTTGTCCTTCTATTCATGTTCATTGAGAAGAACTTCATTTTTATCAAACCGAGCATCTTCTCCCTCCTCAACCTCAGACATAATCTCCTTACTGGATTCTTTGGGCTTACCCACAGATTTCTCACGACAATCTTCATTGGGATTACTAACCATGACTAGAACTGATCCAAACTTCCAGCATGTGTCCACCACTATGGTTGAGACATCAAGCGCTACATCCTCATCCATGTTTGTAACATCACCAAAAGCTCATTTATGTGGTGGCATGTCCATCCCACCAAGCTATTAGTTGTTATCTAGTACCTTTTTTGGTATGGCTTCGAGCCCTTGGACCTCTCCCATGACGTCCAATTTGAGAATAATGTCTAGTACCTCTCTTATGAATGCCACACAGTTTTCTCCTCTCCCTCCATCTACACCTACAATAGAGCAACAGGATGGCCCTTATATCTGTGGGCAAAGCTACTCTCAATAGCCCAACCCTCTTTATGTTGGGTACCCTCCATTTGGATCACAGTTTCCTCCATCATCCCCTCCTCCCATGGTAGGGGGAAAACCTCTTGTTGGTATAAATCAATATGGTAATCCACCTAGTTATAGTCCTCCTCATCTTGGAATGGCATCCAGTGTTCGGAAACCTACTTTACCCGTAAAACCTGGTTCATATTGGGATTGAGTGTTAAATTCTCAAACTATACCATCTTCATCACAAATTCCTACATATCCATCAACACCTCAACAATCTCAAATACATGTGAGTCAACCTTTACATCCTATTCCAATGGTGTTTAGTTCTCCCTAGATCTCGATTCGTCAACCTGTACAAGTTCCATCACCTTCTCAATCGCTTGCACAAGTCACTCCTAAAGTTTTGGTAGGTCAAATTATTCAGAATTGGGTGCAGTCTCAATCAAAACCATACTGGGGCAAATGAAAATATTGATCAAGCAATAGTATGGATCACACCAAGTGCCTTTTCAAGGCTAGCAAATCCAAAACCAACCATTCCAGCAACTTTTTCTCCATCCTAGGACTGGACAACAAACCCACTTATATGTTGGTTACCAGACCCCTCCATATTCTAGTAACCAAGTTAATTATTATCAGAACCCTCCCTATCTAGGAATGCAAGTGCATGTTTCCCAAGCTATCCATAATATCCGAGTCATCTACCTCCGAACTTTAATAGGCAATTTCCTTTTGTGGATACTCTTGAATTATCGGATTTAACTCAATTTACTAATGACACCATTGCTCATTTTCCATGGTGGTCGATTATTCCCACTAATTTGCCTTCTAATATCCCAAAATTCAATGGTAATCCTAGAGAAGACCCATTGACGCATGTCATGACATATCATCTGTGGTGTTCATCCAATTCACTCAATGATGATTCCGTTCAACTCTGTCTTTTCCAACAAATGTTTACAGGTACCGAGGCTAAATGGTATATTGAATTAGATATAGCATCATTTCATGACTTCAGCACTTTAGCCATAACCTTAATAACACATTCTAGTTTCCCATCAAATACGAAACCAGAATAGAACTATTGACCAAATTTAAACAGTCAGACTCTACTCACATTTTGGATCATATTCATAAGTGGAGACGTCATCGTCGGTTGGTCAAAACTTATGTTCCCGATCAGTTGTTAGAGGAATGGTTTGTCAAGTATCTGTTAGCTCCCATAATAGAAGATGTGCCCAAAGTTGTATTCATGACCAAAGAGAAATTTATTGCTTATGCTCATTATTTAGATCTGGTCTACACCCAATTGGGCACACTCTATGATAAGATACCAAACGCTTTAAGACCCTCGAATACTATTCCTCCTCCACCTAGTAAATAATATCATGTTGTCGATGGAATTATAGGTTATTCAAACTCACATTTGGTGAGTAAACCATTTTGTATTTCTCTTACCATTCCTACACAAATCCCTCCATCTCATCCTCCTATGGATTCTACTTCTGAGATAAATGTTGTCTCATCTAATAAAGGCAAGTCTCAATAGAAACCTAGAAGCAAGAAGAAAGGAAAAGGTAAGAAAAAGGAATATTCCTCACTTCAGGATAAACAAACAAATTCATCTTCCGATGAGAAACAAAAGCCTCGATACCCATGTTTGATTCATAATGAGGATCACTATACATGTGATTGTCTACAACGCGCTGAAGTGAATCAGTTCCTTAAATCGTCCACTTCTCCTGATGTGCTGACCGACTCGTTTCCTAATCAGGAGACCCATATGGTTTCCTGGGATGCCTCTTCCTCTAACATGATTTTGATGCTTTCCTCCTCAAAGTTGAAGTTTGATGTCATGGTGGCCACTCGGAATAAGGACTACGGTAATGTGAATCCATCGAATAGTCAGGGTACTAATCAACCTACCAGTTCGACACCACCTTCATCTGATCTTCTTCCACCTCTGGTTCCTATGAAATTGACTATCAAAACTTTGAAGGTTGTTATCCATAAGTCGACTTTCAACCCCCGTTCAATATCCACTCAAAATTATAACGTAGTTGAAGATTTGGCTTAGTTTCCTTCAGCTATGTCAACTCTTGAGGTGTTGCAAAATTCCCCACCCAAAAGAAGGCCTTATTGTTAGCTATCAGATGTGTGGATCCATCAGATTACAACCTAGTGGTTTTCTCTCATGAAAACTATACCCCTTGACTTCTGGCTAAATTAGATTTCATGATCTAGGTCATTGTCCATGGAAAGATCATTCATTGTTCTATTGTGGAAAAGGGAGCCTCGACCTGCATCATGTCCCTGTCATGTTTGAAGGTGATTGTTTCACCTCAATTGAGTCAATCAAACCCCACATTAAAAGCTTTTAATCAAAACACATACAAACCTTGTGGGATTTTGAACTCTCTCTAAGTGGAATTAGGGCACAAAATCATATCTGTTGAAGTAGAAGTTATCGACGGACTTTTGGATTACAATATTCTACTGGGAATTACATGGCTTTACGTTATGGCTATCGTCATTTTGACTTACTTACGTATGATATCATTTCCTCATAAAGGCGAGATCATGGCCATAGATCAACTCGCATTTTTCGCCTCTGATTCCAATGTTACTAGAAGTGTCCCTCTTGTAGGAGAAGACCTACATTCCTATCAGCATGTTAGAGTTGGTTTATTGAAGGATTCATCACTTATGGGAACCTTTTCACTCCCTCCCCCTCCCATTCCCAGCTCCTCTATTTTGGTTTCTTATATCAACATGATATCATCATCTATAATCTTGACCCGTCCATGGATTGTCCTTGATGAAACTAGCATCAAAAGTTTTAGCCACTGCATGTCACTTAGCCCCGTTGAGCAAGATTATGAAGAAATCTTCTCGGCTTGTGTGTCCCATACTTTTTCCTCGATTATTTGGGTAGAATGATCACTGGATTATGGTTCACCCTCTGATCCTTTCTCGTGTACATTCTCTACTGACAAAAGCATCATGGAGATCATGATGTCTAACGACGCGTCGTGGGACAAACATAATCATTGGTCCTCCTTCCTAGATACCATTGAAGATAATATCAGTGGTGTATACCCACCTAATTTTGTCAAACATTTTATGAATTCCATTTCCATTCATGATATTGAAAAGAAACTTTTGAATATCGAAGAAACAATTCCTCTTGATATTTCGATTAAACCAGGAATAGTAAAAAATTTATACATCGGAGCATCATGTACTTCATCTGAAATCGAGATTTATCGAGCCCTTTTTCATGAGTTTAGATATGTCTTTTCCTAGAAATATGAATAAATTCTAGGTATTGACCCAAGCATCATAGTGCATGAAATCAAAACGTATCCTGATTCCAAACCCATCCGGCAATGCCTCCGTCTGATCCATCCCAAGAAGGTTGTTGGTATAAAAGTTGAAATTGAAAAGCTCCTTTGGGCTAGTTTCATATACCATGTTCCTTTAACTGATTGGGTATCAAATGTTGTCCCTGTCATGAAGAAACAGGGCATGATCTGAGACTGTGTCAATTATCAGGACATAAATCGAGCTTGTCCAAAGGACAATTACCCGACCCCATTTATTGACCAGATTATTGATGACTACGATGGCTACAAGATTTATTCATTTATCAATAGATTCTCAAATTATAATCAAATAAAAATGTTCCCAATGAACCAACCTAAAACTGCCTTTATTTGTCCCTGGGGTACTTTTGCTTATAAAAATCTCCTTTTCGGTTAAAAGAACATAGGGGCCACATTTCAACATACGATGGACTACGCTTTCCATGATATCAAGCACATCATGCAACCCGATTTTGACGATCTCCCTACTCATTCTAAGCATCGGGTTGATCACCCCATTCATTTATGGGTCACCTTCATCCGTTGTAGACATTATAATATTTAACTCAACCTGCATAAATGTGTGTTTTGTGTTGGTTATGGTCGACTCCTTAGTTTCATGGTTTCGAAACAAGGAATTTGTATTGATCCTTTAAAAGTCCAGGAAAACATCGACATGCCTCCACCCTCCACTCTTGTTTAGTTACAAATAATCCAAGGGAAAGCCATCTTCTTAAGGAGGTTCATCCCTAACTACATTGAATTGACTAAAGAATTTACTCACTTGCTGAAAAATGGGATTCCCTTCCATCAAGATGACGTTGGGCAGAAAGCATTTGATGCCTTGAAAGATGTTCTAGTTCAGGCATCTCTTTTATATCCTCCCAACTATCAGCGTGATTATTTAATGTACCTTGCTGCCGCCATCTCTACTATAGCTATGGTGTTGGTCCAAGAAGACAATATAGGGATTGAACATTTATCTAAGTCGGAACCTAAACGATACTGAGCTCTGATATACTCATGTGGAAAAGTTAGCTTTGGCAGACATTCAAGTCGTCTAGATATTTCGACACTACATCTTTCATCACAAAACTATGGTTGTTTCATATTGCAACCCTATGACATACATATTTTCATGTCAATTGCTTGGGGGGAAATACTCTAAGTGGATCGTTATTCTCTAAGAGTTTGACCTAGAATTCATCAAATCCAAGTTGAAGAAATCCTTAGCTTTTTATAAGCTAATGTGTTATCTCCCTTCCCTTGATGTTGCATCTACATCTAAAGATTCCATCTGAAATGATTCATTGTTCTTGATCTCGTCATCTAACTAATGGTATGCATATTTTCTTATTTATCTCCAAACCTAGACTTTTCGTCCTAATACCTCTCGCTCAGAGCAGTGAAGTATCCAGTACCAATCCTAAAACTATGTGATTATCAATGACACCCTTTACCGTCATGGTATTGATACGATCTAGGGTGCCTCACTCTTGAGGAGGCCAAGAAAGTCTTGAATGAATGCCACTCAAGGGCATGCAGTGGACATTTATCTAGTTAAGCTACCACGGAAAAAATCTTACCCGTCAGTTACTTTTGGCCCACCATTTTCCGTGACTATTTCCTTGCAATCCATAAATGTCATGCGTGCCAAAAAATTTCAGGCTCCACCTACTCCTTTGCTTCCCATCGTCATCATTGTTCCCTTTGCAAAATGGGGCAACGATTTTATGACATGTAACCCTCACTTGACCAAGGGGCACGGCTACATTTTTTCGTTGTTCACTACTTTACTAAGTGGGCCAAAGTGATGCCTACATTCAATAATACGAGCAAAAAGGCTGCATATTTTTTCTTCAACCACATAATTTCTAGGTTCAGTGTTCAGCGATAAATAGTAATAGATCATGGGAAGCACTTTCTAAATCATATGATGACCAAATTAGCTTCCAAATTAGGACTTTCGCATGAAAATTCCACTCCCTATTATCCTCAGGCCAATGGACAAGTTGAATCGATTAACAAAGTTCTTAAGACTATGATTCAATGTATGAAAGGGGTCCACAAATTGGATTGGCACTTGCTTCTCTTTGCTTCCTTGTGGGCATATCGAACCTTAGTTAGGACTATTATTGGATTCACACCCTCCCATTTGGTGTATGGTCTGGAAGTGATCCTCTCCATCGAA
This sequence comes from Pinus tabuliformis, assembly GCA_031772625.1. Taxonomy (NCBI): domain Eukaryota; kingdom Viridiplantae; phylum Streptophyta; class Pinopsida; order Pinales; family Pinaceae; genus Pinus; species Pinus tabuliformis. The sequence continues at coordinate 52,685,189 of CM062819.1, forward strand.
TGTGAAATTCCATCCCTCAAACTAGCTATTGAACTTCTTCCTGCTATTTTAGCAGAGGAGGACAATCTCTTACAGATAACACGTTTGGATGAAACCCGGCACGATGTCGTGTTAGCCAATGAAGACCATAAAAGAGGCATTAAAGTGCAATATGAAAAAAGTGTCAAGCCTAGAATCTTCTTGGAAGGAGATATGGTTCTCTTATATGACCAGGAGGCCAACAAGTTAGGTCAAGGAAAGTTCCATCATATGTGGTTGGACCCATACATTGTCAAGTGATTCCTTGCAAAAGGGGCTTATGAGTTAGTGGATATCGATGGAATTCCATTTGCGTGGCCTAGAAATGCATTCTACCTCAGAAAATACTATGCTTGATCACATGCATGGTACATTGTGTACATACTGTCGATAAATGTGTTGAGTGTGTTTGCAGTGTGTTTTTTCAGAGTTTTCCATGGGTTCTGTTGATTTTGTTTACTTTTGGATTGCATATGTCAACCTCTCTCGAACAATATATTGGTTACACTGATGGTGCTAGTCGTAGTACTCGGAACCTATCCTACGCAGCATGGGTTATCTTTGCTCCAAATCGTGAGCTAGTGAGTATGCAAGGGATTTGCATTGGTCGCTCGACTGACAACATCAATGAGTATAGCACAGTGGTTGAACTACTTTCTGATTCTATTTCACATGGTATCCATCGTATATTTATCAAGCTTGACTCACATATTGTAGTACTACAACTCGTGAACATCTATTCAGTGAGAAATCCCACCATCCTTCGCATGGTTTTGAGAGTGCATCTTCTGGAAAGACATTTCGATTTCATATGATATGAACATATTTCTAGAAATTTGAACACATTAGCAGATGCCCTAGCTAATTTTGTTTTAGATTGACATTTTCAAAGAATGTAAATAACTTTTAATTCACATCACATCATATTAAAAGTATAATAAGAACTAGGAAACACTGAATATATATATATATATATATATATATATAAGTTTGGTTTACAAAATGTGTGCCCCAGGACACATATGGCTACATTGTCCATATAAAAAATACACGTTAAACATCTAAGTAGACAAATAAATGGTGCTCGTGATAAAATGACATGGCATGAGCTATATTGCACAATGGAAGTTGATTGACCATGGTCTCATCAATTCCATGTGTCAGTCCTTCCATGTGACGCTCCACCTCTGATAGGATTTCTACTACATCTAGATCTTGTAGCGCATCCTATCCCACTGCAACGTCTTGTACTATTCCCACTGCCTCCTCTGTGGATGTCTCTCTATGCGACGAAGATATGTAGCACGCACTGGTCAAACAAGTCCAATGTCTACATGGAAACATCAAATAGTTTAGTCTTTGGAACATCAAAAAACACAAAAAACAAACATCGTAAAACTTCCAAAAACTTAATGGTCAAAGTATCTTACCTAAAGCATCCCATTTCTCACCCTCAGGAAACTTGAGCTCGAGATCATCACAGAAATTCATCCCTTCGTAAGGATAATCATCAATGATGATGAACTACTTACGTAGCTATCCAAAGAAGGTTGGTGAAAATTTGATCGTTGATGGGCCTACATGTCTGCTCATATGGTATATCCACCTACTCATCCATGGGATCCTCGAATCGATGGGCTCAAGTACAATCTATTGAGGCTGTAGCAGTGGCACCCTCTCTAAAGAAAAAGAGACTAAGATCACTTCAAAACCGAAGTTATCCAACTTCCCCTCCTTTTCTTTGGTGATTCATTCCTTCAAATTGACCAAGATACCCTCACTCTAGTTGAATATTGTCATCTCTAGACATTATGTCCCATACTACATGTAAGATCTACTCGCTACATGTAGTGTCGAGCTACTTGCCAATCTTGCAATAATGAACAAGATAGTTCTAAGAGGTAATTGGGTTACATCCTTTATGTTGATCATCCCATATCTAGTAGGAATGGTTCAAGGTCTACAATAGGTAGTGATATAGTCTTTCACCATCTCACCGCCAAGTCTTCCACCTAGAAGAGAGACGGGGGCACCTCACTTTAACAATCCAGTCATAAAGTAAAAATTCTCTACCTTTATCTCAAATATCTTCTTCCCAAAAATGAATGCATATGCGTATATATCCCATGAACAAACAAGGTACTTCAGTGACTCCATCTGTTGCCTCATACCGGGAAGCTAGAGGAATTTCAATAACCCGTAGTTTTAAGCGCTTGGATGGTAGTTGGGTCATTTGTTGCATTAAAATATTGTTCTTTGTGTTCTCTTTCTTTCCATATGAATTCCATTTTGTACTAATTGGTACCTGAAATATCAAAAAGGGATCCATTAGGCTCCTTCCCATGCAAAAAGAACTTTACAAAATTTGAAGCAAAACTGAGAAACAACTTAGGAAAATGTGCCCAACACACCCCAGCAGTGTCTCTCAGAGCATTGCACCTCTTCCTGTAGTGTTTCCCTGCCTAGGTGCAATAGGTTTTGACATGGTGGGGGTGCGTTGGTCCCAGGGTGTTTTTCAAGAACCCTAGGGGCCTCAAAACCCTAAAATTTTTGCATGAAATCACAAAAATAGACTGTCGAAAGATAAAGAAATGTTTCAGTTCTTACCTAGAAGCAACAACACTTGAAATGGTTCCATGCATTGGTCACAATTAGTTGTAGAAGATCGAGGGCAAAAGAGCTCCAAATACTCATTGTTGGAGGTAAAATGTGAAATGGTAAAAATGACAAGTCATTTTGAATATTTATGGTCATTTTCTCATTAGTTTATTCATTTTTAATGTTTTGACCTAGATATGCTTAATTTTTACTATGAAATGGGTATGTTTAATCCGTCTTGTGGTTTTTGAGCAGGTCGGTCGTTGTTAGCAAGTTTTCATTATGTTTGAACATGTTACTTTGACCATAAAGTATATTTTTATCTCTTTTTCGGACTTTTTAAACCCTCAAAAAAGGAACCCCCTGGAGTCCTCTTTCATCACTTTTCATGAAAATATTTTCGAGCACTTGCCTTTTCAAACTTGTAAAAGTAAATGAAAATACGTCTACTCATTATAAGTTTAACCCTTTTCCAGAATAAGATAGACTAGATATGAAAAAGGAATACCTTAGTTGAACATGGCTAAGAGGTTGTCTTGGGTATTGTTTTCTACCTTTCCAGGCCTAAGGGACTATCTACAAAAAGAGACATCTAGAGTTTCTTTTTTCGCCTCTTTTTCAATCTATCTAAACATGAAAAATATGTCAAGTTTTACCTTCTTTGAACTCGTTAAAACATCAAATAGTGATGGACTTGTCGAACATGAAAAGGCTGAACCACTCCTTCTCAGGGTTTGTTAAATATACTCAGAGGGATTCATCTAAAGGATGGACTTACAGATCAAGCATATGTCATCCTCCTCAATATTGTTAAAAAATAAAGAGGTACTAACCAGTATGGTTGGGGAAATTGGGAAAACAAGGGATTCCATTTTGCTAATGGCAACGAGTCACTCTTGAACACAACACTATTCCACTTCATCTCCTGGCTGTTGGGTTGGATAATCTACTTTTCTTTTGGTTATCATACCATTTTCAAAGCCTCATCTCAATTTTAGGTAAATGCTACCAACTCCATTCAGTTTTTCCAGTGTGTTCAAGAGAAGTCATTCAGTTGATCTCTGCTACAATACTCTTAAGCCTTAATTTCATGTTTTCCTTTCCTGATCCAGTTCCATAGCATCATTCTAATCATTATGTCTCAATAATAATACTCATTTTGTGTCGTTGATGGGAGGATACCTCAAGGCCCTCCTGCGATGGGTCGCTTCCTGTCGACACCAGCACAACATCTAGGAAGTTGACTTAGAAATGCCCCTTGGTACCTTGGTGCTTGCATACAACAATGGAAAGTTTCCTCGCTCTCGACGACAAGTTTACATAAATGGCCTTTGACTAAAATATTATGTGTGGTGTTCGACATCAATTCATTTATTGACACCATACAGATTGTACTATGGTACCTTGAGATCCATTAAATTGGTGGTTTCTCTCACGCCTATTAAGAGCTTACATCATTGGTCGGTAATCAGATGGTGTCTACCATGTTCAAATCCAGCTCATTGATTCACATGGTTATACTCGTACTTTGATTGGTCATGTGAACAAGATAGAAGACCCTGGATCAAGTTTCATGCATATAGGTTATGGTTTCAAGATTATACATAGATCACAATGTATGGTGGCCATGATCATATTGACAGTCATCCCATCATGGGTCCACCAGTTGCATCTATGGACAAGTCATTTGATCATTTTACATGTTATGTTAGCTTATGAGTTGAGTATGGTTATGTTTCCCTCAGCATACAAACATGTATTGTTGTAAATGTATTGTAACAAATGAAGCTCACCAATTTTCCTTAATCCCTACTTATCACAAGTTAAATCACTTCAGTCATCATCTACGAATTTGTGCTTTAGGGGCCATTCTGTTATAGGCCATTTTGTCACATCCAATCAGTGAGCCTCCTAATGGATCAATAAACATCATATTCCCCCTTGTCACCATCTTGCACAAAGCCATAAGAATGTACCTTTCATTTCCCAAAATTTGAGCCCTAAACTACATCATCTAAGATAGTTTGGTGACCAACGCTCCTTGTAAGCCCTATGGGGTGCGTTCACCAACAGGTTTCTCCATTGTGGCCTGTGTTGGTCACCAACAGGTTTCTCCCCTTTGCACCTATGTTGGTTCTAGAAATCCACGAGAATGATCAGGGTTCTGGAAGCTTTTCCTTCTAGGAGTTTCCAGAAGTTGTTAGAACTACTTACCTTGGATAAATCATTCAAATCCTATCCATCCCTACGTTGGATTTTTCACCACTTATCCTTTGATCCTATCCCTCCATCAAAGGCAGATCTCTTACCCTAGAATAGTAATTGGATAATAACTCCTAACTTACCTTGCTTCTCTATATATTTCAGCCTGCTATGAGGTTGGGGGTTGGCTTTTGGAGAATAATTCTACCCTTATGTTGTTGTAATGAGTGGTCATCATTCCCTGCATTTAGGGAGATTGGAGGTGCATATTGTGACAAGGAAAGGACAAGTCAATGACTTAGAGGATATCTTCTACAAGATCAAATACTACTTATGGTTGTAATCTCCTTTCATTTATAATAATGCAATGAATTCATTATTTTCCTATATGTGATGTTGTTTCATATATTTTAATACCATTTTGATCTATTGAATGAAGTACTTAGATGATATTGCATACCTATCATAGTTTCTTGGCTTGTGTTATCTGACTGTGTAGGTTCTAATTTTGGAAATCAGAGCTGGAATTGGGGCTTCCAAGCAAAAGGAGTGAAGTATGTAAGGATTCCAAGTAGGCATCACTCCATTATCTATATACTTTAAGGAAAAGCATTGGCTTCCTTGTCTCTCCATTGTTTTAGGTTAGCCACCGACCTAGGGGAGGTACTTTGTTTGCAACCATAGATCCTGTATAACATGAGGCCTTCCTCATCATCAATGTTAAGGTAGGGGCAAAGAGGAAGCATCCACTGAGGAAAATAGGATTTTTTTTCTCCATGGAATAGAACTTGGAGGTTTTAACTTGCCAAGTAGCAATGGCATAGGTAGAGGATCTTCTCAAGGTAGTTTAGAGATGTGTGGTAGGAGTATCATGTGCTTGGGTTTAACTATTCCAATGGGTGGCTAATGCTATCATCCACTATCACAACACACATCCAAGCCAGGTACCTTAGCCATAGGGCTTTTGATGTACTGATCAGATTATAAAACCCCTACAATAGAAGTCCTAATTTTATAGGCAATTTGTCCACATTTTGTAATTATATTTTGAACACTATATATATATATATATATATATATATATATCTATATCTATATATATATATATATATATATATATATATATATATATATATATATATATATATATATATCTAGACATATATATAGCTAGATAGATATACACATACCCACACAACGATTTATGATGACTCGACCATGTTTTTATTTGATTATGGTAAAATGATTATGCTTAACAAGTTGAGGAATGATTAATGTGCCAATCTAAAACATAATTTGGAATAGAATCAATGACATGATTTTTAGACCTTGGAATATGAACATAAGTAATAAAACCAAAAAAATGCTCAAGTAACCTCACTCTACGAAATCACTGAAATAATAGATTCACAAACATGATAAATATTATTTAAGTATGACACCACCAACTGAGAATCCAAATGAACTACTAATGATTGTATACCATGTGATATTTTCTTCCAAGAGTAATTCAATGATAGCATTGTATTCAGTGATATTATTATATTCATTTCCTATACATGTGCCACTAGAAACAGATAACTAGTCAGTTGGATAATATATTACCCATGTTACAGAAGCTAAGTTTTGGGTGTGATGACTAGCTCTGTTTGCGAACCCTAAGTAGATCGGATCACCCATAAACACCTGTCAAAGACTATTAAAGACACAATCATACACATCACCAAAACTGTAATAGTAAAAAATTATTATGTACACCAATTACAAAATAAAGAAAATGCTCGAGAAATAGCTCAAGCATAATATTTCTTGAGATAAAGATTGACAAAACAATCTTCCCCCTTGTGGGGATTCTCCAAGATATTAGGAAGGTTTACCAACATATTCTCAAAAATATTATTCATGTTTCCTTTGGAAAAAATGTAAGCAAGATCCAAATGGTTCAAGGGTTGGTGAACACCTCCATATGAAGTCAAACAAGATAAACTAGACTCAACCATGTGCAAGTATGGAAGAAAATATGACCAATGATGCAAATCATCTCATGATCTATATGCACTATTCATTGCATCAATAATGTGCTCATTAATGAAAAAATAGTATCAAGACAACCCATAGACATGGTTGAATCAATTTCCCAAATCGTTATTGTACCATAGTCCAAATCCTCTACCGAGGCAACGGTTGGAGCAAAGTCTATAGAATTATCAATGATTTCTTAGTAATCTATTTCAACTGCATACAAATGAATATTCATTCTCAAAATTTTTCCTTCTTAAAATGTGGTAGACGGAGAAGCAAAAATCCAAGTGTACTCAAAATAATTTGTACAGAAAGAATGATTTTGAGGAATTGTCATGGAGGTCATAGAAATGGTTTTAATAGACATGAATGTGGGTGGGAAATCAAAAGTACCCATTAAATATGAATACATAACTACCCCCAAAATTTCCATAGCCTTTTGAGAATTATTAACCAACGAAACGTGGAACTTGGCGAAGAATTGGGATTAGGATGGGTGTAAGCCATATAATCTATGCTAATGATTCTCCCTTCGAGAGGGAAGCACAACACATGAAAATGGGTTGAGAAAGCACCTTGAATCATGTATATCCAATTTCTCCCCAATAATAGATTGTAGTAGAATCTGGCATCAACCAATTCCACCTCTACATTGACAATTTTCCCGCCTACTTCAACTCGAAAGGTGATAATAATCCCATGGAGTTTATGTGAATCACCATTGAAAGAAGTTAAAATATTTTGATATGGGACCAGATCTAGAGACTTGACTGCTTTCTGACATGTTATAGGCATAACCCACGTGGAAGATCCTTCATCAATTATTGTTTAGAAAATTCTCTTGTTACAATATAGTGCCTTGATCTAAAAGGAAACATGGTGATATAGTATAGGTTTGACACTAGAAGTATAAAATGTAATAACCTAAGAATTTTTAGGGTCAATTACTTAAATGTTGGAAATAATACTGAGAGGGGGGGGTGAATCAGTATTATTAAGCCAAATATTTCCTTTTTAAATTCCAGATGATATACGCTACTTCAGTTAAAACAACCCGCATATATACGCAACTACAGATAAAGAAACCAGCGTATATAAATCAGACTTATAATTGAATTATCTTTCAGATGTCAGTTATTAATCTGTGATTCAGATGCACATAAAGAGTACCAGAAACAGTGAAGTAGAGCAGAAGACAGTCACACACAAGAACACAAGATATAAGGAGGAAACCCAATGTGGGTGAAAACCCCCTGCTGCAATTTGTCTCTATCTTCTTTTTAATTAGAACCTTCTCTTTACAATGTCTTGTACTGGAGCAGACTTTACCAGTACGCAGGCTGCAACCTGCAGAGAGCTACAACTCTCTCTCGTTTTCCAGCTTTCTTGGAAGGGAGCTCCAACCCCCTTAGTTCTTGTACTAGCTTGAGATACTAGTACGCAGGCTCCTACCTGCAGAAGGCTGCAACCTTCTCTTTGCTTTCAGGGACCTCGTTTCATTAATTTTCAGACTAGATCCACAAGTAACATCAATCAAACATCAAGAATTTCTGCATGACCCAAACTCCTTTTCACCAATCAAAAGCTTAAAACAACTAAGCACTTCTCTGATCACTGAACCCAGAATACAGTAACTGTAATCAAACACCAATTCTGAACCCAGAACACTGTAGCAATAAAACAGAAGCAGCTAGAACATAAATCAAGACATATGCGCTACTTCACTGTTCATCAACCTGCGAGTATACGCTTCTGTACCACACCCAACCTGCGTATACGCGCCTTTAATTCACAGAAAATGCGTATATACGCACCTTTAATTCACTGAACCTACGTACAGATCTATAAAGGATAATTTATTCTTTTAAGCATTCAGACATTAGTTAGCCCAAGTTTATAGATCAAGAGTGTGCCACATATAACAGATCAAAATCATGCAGAGATACCAATGTTCAAGCCTTGAGATTTAGATCCATCAATAGTCCTTATCCTTTTTGCGCTCTTGTTCCACCTTCATTCAGATCTAGATCTGCACCATAACCCAATCACCCATATTCCAGATCTATCACAATATCAGATATTCAATAATTCAGATAATACTTTGCCAAATGATCTCCTTCCTCTTTTATAGTTTTAGGCCTTCCTCAATACCACGGTCCAAAACCATAATAAACCAATACCATCAACTCAATACTAGGGATCAACACGTCTGTCGAGATACCATGGTCCAAAACCATAGGTTCAAATTCCAAGGACTAACTGCCATGGACCAAAGGTAAGATTTCCAACATATACGCGCTTTTCTTTGCATGAAAGTGCGTGTATACGCATACACACTTTTATAAAGTCCAACCTGCGTGTATACGTGACTTGATCTTAATGAACCTGCGTATATGAATTTTCTCTTCATTCTTGTAGTCTGAACTGAGATCTGTCATCAGAGAGAGTTTCCATCAAGGACAACACCTGTACCATAGTGTCACACCTGTGCCATAATGCCAACAATCTCCCCCTTTGGACTTGATGGCAACCCCAAGATCCTCAAAGTCATTCTCCCCCTTTGTCATCAAGGGCAAAGGGCTGTGCTCCCCCTGAGTTCATGCTGATATCTCTGCTCTGCTGTGCTGAACATGCTCCCCCTGACTGTAGGCAAGATCTGCAAAAAGATGTTCTTCAAGAAGAGCCATGACTTAAACATCATAAAGGACCTTCCTATCACCAAAAAACTCAATACATACAACCATCACCCGACCAAGTGGGGATCATCCATCCAACCAAGTGGAGATACAACAGAAATTCACATATGACAATCAATTGCATCAATCATCCCAGGCATAGTGGGGAAACCAAAATAGGCCGTTACATGACCTTGATAAAAAAATATAGAGACGAAATATGAAGACTAAGAAAAACACCAATGACAATTATCATCTGACAATCACTGTCGATATCAGCAATCAAGTTCTCCTTCTGATCCCTTTCTGCAGCTGATCCACCTGAACCAAAACATCTTGAGTACTAGAACCAAGAACTTCTAAGGTAATGCCAACAATGCATTATTAGAAGATTAACTACTCCCCCTGAACCTGTGCCTGATGATCTCTGACAGACCCATATCAGATGCTCTTCAACCAGAGTCTGCCCTTGCTGATTTTCTTCAGAACTCCATATACGCGACTGCACCTGCACAAATCAGCGTATGTACGCGTATTACCCTCATCCAACTCGCGTATACCAACTTTTCTTTGGAACAGACAAGCTTCAATAGCAGGATGAAGCATTAATGACTCCCAGCTTCTGTCTGAGATATTCAAAAGTTTCTCTAGGCAGTGGTTTGGTGAGAATATCAGCAACTTGTTCCTTAGAAGGAACATACTCCAATTTTACCTTTTGTTCCAACACTTGTTCCCGGAGAAAGTGATACTTGATCGGTATGTGCTTGGTTTTTGAATGCATGACTAGGTTCTTTGAAATGCTTATTGCACTTGTATTATCACATAAGATAGAGACAGGTGGAGTACAAGTGATTTGAAAATCCTGCAAGGTTTGCATCATCCAAAGGAGTTGTGTGCAATAGGATGCAGCAGCCACATATTCTGCTTCTGCTGTAGATAAAGCAATCGAAATCTGTTTCTTGCTGAACCAAGATACTAATCTGGAACCCATAAAGAATGCACCACCACTTGTGCTCTTCTTGTCATCCACGCTTCCGGCCCAATCTGCATCTGTGTAAGCATGAAGTGTGAGATCTGAATCTCTAGGATACCATAAGCCATAGTTTTGAGTTCCTTGAAGGTACTTGAAGATTCTCTTCACTGCCTGAAGATGAGTTTCTTTTGGATTTGCCTGAAACCTTCCAACTATTCCGACTGCATGCATAATATCTGGTCGGGTACCTGTCAAATAAAGCAAACTCCCAATCATGGATCTATAGGTTGGTTGATGCACTGCTGTTGATTCATCATTTGCACTAAGGCTCCATCCTGTAACCATGGGGGTACCTACAGGTTTCAAATCTTCCATGCCATACTTCTTCAAGATCTGCTTGAGGTACTTGGTTTGAGACAAGAAAATACCGCCTTCATTTTGTTGGATTTACAATCCAAGAAAATATGTCAATTCTCCAAGTAATGACATTTCGAATTCTTTCTGCATCACCAAGGCAAAGCTGTGACTCATAGCTTCTTCATTGCTCCCAAAGATAATATCATCTACATACACAACAAGTATTAGCAATTTGTGATTTTCAATTTTTATATATAGATTGCTATCTGCTGATCCTTTTGAAAATCCTTGTTGATGAAGGTATTTGTCCAACCGATAGTACCAAGCCCTTGGAGCTTGTTTAAGCCCATAGAGAGCCTTTTCAAGTTTGCATACAAGATTTGGATCATTTCCAAGGATAAAGCCATCTGGTTGCTCAATGTACACTTCTTCTTCTAAGTCTCCATTCAAAAAGGCTGACTTCACGTCCATTTGAAATACTTTGAATTTTTGAAAGCTAGAGAGGGCAAGGAACATTCTGATGGCCTCAAGTCTAGCAACAGGAGCAAAAGTTTCTTCAAAGTCTATTCCTTCCTGTTGAGCATACCCTTTGCAAACAAGCCTGGCCTTGTTTCTAATAACTTCCCCATTTTCATTCAACTTGTTCTTGAAGATCCATTTTGTTCCTATGACATTCTTGTCTTTTGGTCTAGGAACCAACTCCCAAGTGTTGTTCTTTTCGATCTGCTCAAGCTCTTCATCCATTGCCTTAACCCAACACTCATCCTTGCATGCTTCTTTTACATTTTGCGGTTCAGTGGAAGAGAGCAATGCCAAATAGCTTGAAGCTTCTGCTATTGTTCTTCTGGTTTGTATACCTGCCTCTTTCTGCCCCAAAATTTGAGATTCTGGATGATTCTTCTGAACATATCTGGATGGAGTCTTCTCTTCTATCCTTATCTGTTCCTCTGGTGCCTCTTGGGGTTCTTCTTCATCATCTGCCTGATTTGGAGAGTAGTCTTCATCGATATTTTCATGATTTACTTGCCTGGGGATGTATCCTTTTTCATCAACCACTACATCAATACTGTCAACAATTCTTCCAAGTCTTTTATTGTAACACTTATATGCTTTGTTGTAGGTAGAATAACCAAGAAGAATGCCTTCATCTACTCTAGGTTCAAGTTTGCCAAGCTGCTCATCAGTATTCTTAATATAGCATTTGCTCCCAAAAATTTTGAAATGCTTTACCGAAGGAGTCTCACCATACCATAGCTCATGAGGAGTTTGAGTGTTGTTCACTCGGACATTTGTTTTGTTGAGAATAACAACCGCAGCATATGCAGCTTCACCCCAGAAAGTTGCGGGAGTTCCGGATTCATCAAGCATAGCACGAGCCATTTGTTGGACTGTTCTGTTCATCCTTTCTACCACTCCATTTTGCTGAGGAGTTCTAGCTGTGGAGAATTCCCTTCTTATCCCATGTTCTTCACAAAAATCAAAAAATTCATTTGAGGTAAACTCCCCACCTCTGTCGGACCTGAGGCACTTAATTTTGTAACCTGATTCATTTTCAACCAAGGCTTTGAAGGATTTGAATTTTTCGAATGCTTCATCTTTGTGCTTCATAAGTCCTAGCCAAACAAACCTGGAGAAATCATCAATGAATAATATCAAGTATTCTTCTCCTCGTGGTGTCCTTTTCCTAAAAGGACCACATACATCTGTATGGACTAGCTCAAGAGGCATGCTAGCTGATCCTTCCTTCTCCGGAAAGTTAGTTCTGGTTTGTTTTCCAAACTGACATGATTTGCATATGGTGTTGTCTGGAATTTTGATATCTGGAAGACCACGAACTGCCTGATATTTGCATGCCTTCCTTATTTGTGAAAAGCTTAGATGCCCCAGCCTTTGGTGCCATAACCAATGTTCATCATCCTTGCTCAAATAACATTGTTGTTGTCCTTCTTCAAATATGTATAGATTATTTGGAGTTCTTCTTCCTTTGATCACTATTTTCCCTGTATCAAGATCACGAACACAACACCCATTTGATCGAAATATTACTTCGGTTCCTTGGTCGCACATCTGACTGACACTTAGAAGATTATGCTTCAAGCCATCAACATACAAAACATTTCCATCTTTGACCTTTTCTTTCAACTGAGCAGTGCCTTTTCCTTTTATAGCTGCGGGAGTATCATTTCCAAAAGAAACTTTCTTTCCCTTTTCTAAAGCAGAATATGATTCAAGTTTTTCTTTATCACCTGTCATATGCTTCGAACATCCACTGTCAATGTACCATAGATTTTCCTGTCCCTCTGCATAAAAGGCTATCCCACATCTTTCTATTTTTGGTTCCTTTATTCTCCATGTTCTTGTGCTTTAGGTTTGTTCCTTTGTCTGCGGAAACCTGCTCCTACATTCAGAATCTTCATGACCAAATTTATTGCAAATAGAACATTCAACTTCATTTTAAAGAGCCGAAAAGTTGTTATAGGTCCTTTTTGTGATCCCTGTCATACTTCTATGTTTTTGAGCTTCTCTAGTCATGATTGTTTTATATGCAACACATTGAGCTGCTTTGTGACCAAAGTTATGGCAAGAGAAGCATTGTCCATTGAAGAAACTTCTGCGGTTATCAAATCTACCAGCCAAATGATTGTAATTTCTATTTTCATCCATTCTTGAAGCAAATTGAGAAGATTTTACCTGTGGCTGGTTGTAGCTTTTGTTCACCCTTAAGAAGGATTTCCCCTGGTTTACCTGATAGTCTTTGTTTGTTCTTGATGTAATTCGTCCCTGCTTTACCTGGTGATCTCCATTGTGCTTTTGCTCATTTCTTCTTGCTGCATCAAGATAACTCTTTGAGGTGGATGCTTGAGAAGTTTCTCCATTATACCCCAAACCTGTCTTGTTTAGTGGAGAACGCTGTACATTGATGATCTCATCTAGAGTTTCAGATCCTTTGACAAACTTAAGATTAATAGCCTTTGTTTTCTCAATCTCTTTTCTAAGGCCAACAATTTCACCTTCTAACTTTTCAAGATATTTTTCCTTTTCATCTATTTGAAATTGTAGAGTATCAATGATCATATTCTTTTCTTCTATACATGTCTTGAGTTTAGAAATTTCATCATAAAAGCTATCCACATCTATAGCATCCATGTAGTCATCATCTTCAAAGGCCATTAAAATTTTATAGTCATTACCTCGTTCATCTTAATCACTATTTGATAGACCATCACTGTCTTCATGAGTGTAGTAGCTCTTCTTATTTGCGTTCTATTTCTTGTTCCATCTAATAGGTTCCTTCCCTTGTCGATCTTATCCTTATGAGGACATTTGGCAGCATAGTGACCCACTCTTCCACATGCAAAGCATTTGAAGGGAAACTTACCTCTGAACCGTCCAGCACCCGTTGAAGATTTCTGACAAAATTTGATTCTTCTTCTTCTTCTGACTCATGTCTTGATTCATAGTACTCTCCTTTGCCTGAAGCCTTGAAGGCAGTTTCTCTCCTGTCAGATGGACCTCCTTTCCTCATTTCATAAGCAGTTAGAATTCCGTGTAGCTGAGACATAGTAAGGGTTCGTAGATTTTCTTTTTCTTCTATTGCAGACACTTTAGATTCAAACTTGGGGGACAATGATCTTAGAACTTTTTCAACCACAATAGCCTCTTTTATTTCTTCACCCAAGTTTTTCATGCAATTAACAATCTCATCTACCCGAAGGAAATAGTTAGCCACACTTTCATCATTATACATTATGAGATTTTCATATTGAATCCTGAGGGTTTGAAGTTTAGCACGCTTTACCTGTTCATCTCCTTCGTAGCTCAAGAAAATCTTATCCCATAGTTCTTTTGCAGATTTATATTGCATAACCTTCACGAATTCTGTTTGAGATAAGCATCCTAGCAGAGTATTGACTGCTTTAGAATTTGTTTCATATTTCTTCTTCTCGGCCGCATCTGTAGGATTAGCTGAAGGAAAAGTGTAGCCTGTATCTATGATATCCCAAACTTCTGTACCAAGAGATTGAAGATAGGCAGTAACTCTTACCTTCCAATAATTGAAGTTTGTCCCATCAAAAATAGGAGGTCTGATTGATGCTTCCCTCTCGTAGTTGCTCATGATGAATGATCTTCCTTCAAGCGATCAAGCGTCTCTGAAAGACCTGCTCTGATACCAATTGTTGGAAATAATACTGAGAGGGGGGGGTGAATCAGTATTATTAAGCCAAATATTTCCTTTTTAAATTCCAGATGATATACGCTACTTCAGTTAAAACAACCCGCGTATATACGCAACTACAGATAAAGAAACCAGCGTATATAAATCAGACTTATAATTGAATTATCTTTCAGATGTCAGTTATTAATCTGTGATTCAGATGCACATAAACAGTACCAGAAACAGTGAAGCAGAGCAGAAGACAGTCACACACAAGAACACAAGATATAAGGAGGAAACCCAATGTGGGTGAAAACCCCCTACTGCAATTTGTCTCTATCTTCTTTTTAATTAGAACCTTCTCTTTACAATGTCTTGTACTGGAGCAGACTTTACCAGTACGCAGGCTGCAACCTGCAGAGAGCTACAACTCTCTCTCGTTTTCCAGCTTTCCTGGAAGGGAGCTCCAACCCCCTTAGTTCTTGTACTAGCTTGAGATACTAGTACGCAGGCTCCTACCTGCAGAAGGCTGCAACCTTCTCTTTGCTTTCAGGGACCTCGTTTCATTAATTTTCAGACTGGATCCACAAGTAACATCAATCAAACATCAAGAATTTCTGCATAACCCAAACTCCTTTTCACCAATCAAAAGCTGAAAACAACTAAGCACTTCTCTGATCACTGAACCCAGAACACAGTAACTGTAATCAAACACCAATTCTGAACCCAGAACACTGCAGCAATAAAACAGAAGCAGCTAGAACATAAATCAAGACATATACGCTACTTCACTGTTCATCAACCTGCGAGTATACGCTTCTGTACCACACCCAACCTGCGTATACGTGCCTTTAATTCACAGAAAATGCATATATATGCACCTTTAATTCACTGAACCTGCGTATAGATCTATAAAGGATAATTTATTCTTTTAAGCATTCAGACATTAGTTAGCCCAAGTTTATAGATCAAGAGTGCGCCACATATAACAGATCAAAATCATACAGAGATACCAATGTTCAAGCCTTGAGATTTAGATCCATCAATAGTCCTTATCCTTTTTGCGCTCAGGTTCCACCTTCATTCAGATCTAGATCTGCACCATAACCCAATCACCCGTATTCTAGATCTGTCACAATATCGGATATTCAATAATTCAGATAATACTTTGCCAAATGATCTCCTTCCTCTTTTATAGTTTTAGGCCTTCCTCAACACCACGGTCCAAAACCATAATAAACCAATACCATCAACTCAATACTAAGGATCAACACGTCTGTCGAGATACCATGGTCCAAAACCATAGGTTCAAATTCCAAGGACTAACTGCCATGGACCAAAGGTAAGATTTCCAACATATACGTGCTTTTCTTTGCATGAAAGTGCGTGTATACGCATACGCACTTTTATAAAATCCAACCTGCGTGTATACGCGACTTGATCTTAATGAACCTGCGTATATGAATTTTCTCTTCATTCTTGTAGTCTGAACTGAGATCTGTCATCAGAGAGAGTTTCCATCAAGGACAACACCTGTACCATAGTGTCACACCTGTGCCATAATGCCAACATTAAATCCCAATGAGTAATGTGCTCCTTTGTGTGGAACACAATTGGAGCACTTCTAACACTAACATCTCACAATCTATCTAGGATAAATACTCCACAACATAATAATGTTGCGCAACCCTAGCATTGGGATTGAAATTCGATCATTTAATAGATCCTTTTGGCATCTGAGGTATAGACTCAACTAGAAGTCTCTCAATATGAAGAGCTCATGTAGATCGGATGTTTGTTTGGCCTTGGATGACTTAGGATCTCCATAATCGTGTACTCGAGTGGACAAGTATACTTGAGCATTAACCATATAGACATTCAAAAGAATATCCTTGTCAAATATGTTTCCCCATTTGGGAGTTCTCTCATTAGAAGTGGCACCAACAAGAAGTTATTTCCCATGGGGGAAGGGGTTTTTAAGCATAGCCTATGAACTAGAAGAAGCTATTTGTGACAAAAAGCATTGTGCATCTTGAATTTTAAGGCAAAGATGGATCAGATGATCTCCCTTACAAATATTGCAAGGGAACTTAACTTTCTTCTTTGGTTCCTGTAGAATTTCCCACTGTAGATCAATAGATTATGCAATATACTAAAGCAAAATACAAGATCTACTTCTAAAACAAACTTTGCCGAAGCTTAATCGAATATAAGCAAGATCAATAAGAACACATATAACTGAGAATGAGAAAGCAATCACACATGAACATAGAAGAATACTCTAGGGAAAGCCTCAGCCTAAAACCCCAATCTTTGTAATATCATACAAGTGGAAATACATTCAGATTATAAAAAGAATCAACTCATAAGCTATCCAACTCTCTCTACAATAGAACAATACAGCTCACAAACTGAATAGACACAACAAATGTCTTCCTCCAACCCTCCAAGCCTCCTATTTCCTTGCGTAATTTCTCTTGGGGTCTAATGCTGCCACGTGTGTGAATTGGCCTCATCACACAACCATCAACCCCAATAGTAACTGCACAATCTCCAAGGAATGAATTCCTTCTGCATGCGAGAGATATTCTCCAAGGAATATTCCTGCAACTGATAGTGCACTATCACATCACCTGATCTCAACTGGGTCTCTGACTGAACTGACATGCATGAGTTATTTATGAGAGAATATTCAGTTATCTGAAGTGCAGCAGTTACATGCATGCATGCATTAACTAACTAAACTCACAATTAGTTCAACAAACTATTTGAACTAATCTAACTAGACTGAACTCAGATAACTGAGCTAACTAATTACAACCCAAAGTACAACTCATCCTCATCTCCTTAACTAAGGGTTAAATTCCTCAATCAATGGAGAAATTGTTGCATGTCTTCACATAGACTTCATGTTTGATTTCCTACAACTAATTAACTCATGGTGAATTAATTAATTATTTAACAGCTACTAAGATCAAATTCGAATTTTACTTCTCTATTTTAGTTTAGGGATTGACTAAAATAGGAAGGTATCCCGAAATGCTATTTATAGCAGTGCTATTTTTAGCAATTATATTTTTAGCATTTCTTGTTGCTATTTTGAACATTTGCTCTCAATAAGAAAGGGATTATCAGTAACCCTAATCCTGACTCTGTGGAACTCGAACTTGCATTTTGACAATGCCTTCGTCAAAATATCTGCATCCTATTCCTCGATCGAAACATACAGCAACAACATGATCCTCTTGACCACACAGTCTCGAAGATGGTGATACCGGATATCAATGTGCTTGGACCTGTCATAAAAAACAAGATTCTCAGAGAGTTTTATACAACTCTGATTATCACAGTAGATCATTGTAGGATCCATCCTCTAACCAAACAATCCCACTAGAATCTTCCACATCCAAATGGCCTCATATGTAGCCTGATTAGTAGCCATGTATTCAACCTCTGCTGAGCTAAGTGCAACGGATCTTTGTTTCCTGCTGTACCAAGAAACTGCAGCTGAACCAAGGTTGAAGATTCCTCCAGAAGTGCTCTTCTGGTCGAATGGACTCCCTACCCAATCCACATCTATGAAGCCCTGAAGCTTCACTCCCTCTTTCCTTCTGTACCACAATCCAAACTGAGATGTACCTCTAAGGTATCTCAACACATGCTTCGTTGCATTCCAAACTAGCTTGGTAGGTTGAACCATAGCTTGACTCAGCTGGTTCACCGCAAAGCATAAGTCCGGTCATGTGTTCACCAGATACATAAGTGAACCCACCAGCTGCCAATAAACAATAGCAGCTACTACCTCACCTAAAGTAGCATCCTCCTTCCTCTAGTTCCCAACTAGAGGAGTCTGCACGGGTTTGCACTTTTCCATATGGAACTGCCTGAGGATCTCATTGGCATACTTGCCTTGAGACACAAAAATTTCTCCATCTCTTTGCCACACTTCCATGCCTAGAAAGTAGTGCATAAGACCCGTGTCTTTCATCTTGAACTCTCTTACAAGGTCCTCCTTGCAAGACTGGATCAGTTGATCATCACCTGTCAAAATCAGATCATCGACATAAAGAACAATGATCAATGGCTTACCTTCTACCATGATGTGGTAAAGGTTCGCATCTGCTTCACTCTTGGTGAAGCCCAACCCGGTGAAATAGCTGTCGATCCTGGTGTACCAAGCACAGGGTTCTTGCTTCAGCCCATATAGAGCCCTCTTGAGTCGACACACATGCGACTCACGATCAAAGGTATCGAAACCTTCTAGCTACTCAATGTACACCTCCTCAATCTTCCCATTGAGGAATGTTGTCTTCACGTCCATCTAGTGGATCCTCCAACCCATCTGAGCTGATAGTGAAAACATCTATCTAATAGATGAGTACCTGGCTACAGGAGCAAAGGTCTCATTGTAATCGATCCCCTCAACCTATGAGAAACCACGGGCAACAAACCTTGCCTTATGTTTCTCAACACTACCATCAGTTGCCTCCTTTACCTTGTAAAGCCATCTGGAACTCACCACTAACTTGTCCTGAGGTCTTGAGACAACATCCCAAACACAGTTCCACACGATGGAGTTGTACTCCTCCAACATTGCATCAACCTAGATTGGTTGCTGCACTACCTCCTCGAGTGAAGAAGGCTTGGACTCTACACACTCCCCAACCAGGTCCATGCAACCAGTGTACTGCTCGGGCAACCTCCTCTATCTGCACTGAGAAGATCATTGTCCCACATTCTCCCATGCATCCAACATCAACCTATCATCTTCCCTTGAGCATTTCCACCCATCTCTAGAAGTCTCATCATGAGTAGATGTCTCCACTCTCGGATCCTCTGCATGTGGCTGCTCCGCGTCAATCTGAGGCTCCTCCTCCTTAGGAACTGAATGTTCCTCATCTACATGCAACTTGAGCTCCCTCTCAAGTGATACTCACATGGCTTTCTGCTTGTTTAACTTCAGATCCCTGCGTACCATTGTCCTCTAACTGGTAGGCAGGTACACTCGATAGTTGTGGGTGTATTCGTGTACCCCACCAGTATTCCCAACTCAGTTGTTGGATCTAACTTCTTCTGAGCATCTTTGGTCACATGGCAGTAACCGATGATCCAAAGATTCGAAAGTGACTCACATCTGGTCGCTTCCCAAAAAAGGCCTCCATGGGTGTCTTCATTCCCAGTATACGGTACGGGCTTTTGTTCTGCAAGTATACTATTGTATTGCATGCCTCAGCCCACAAAAGCAGTGGTAGGCTTTGGTCATGCAACATCGCTCGAGCTGCTCCCACAATTTATTTGTTCTTCCTTTTAGCCACCCCATTTTGCTGTGGGTTATGGGGTGCCATCAACTCCCGTTTAATTCCTTCTGCAGTGCAGAAGTCCTTAAACTATTGGGAGACATACTCTCCACCATTGTCGCTATGAAAGGCTTTTATTTTCTTTCTAGATTCTTTCTCTGCCAAGGCGTTAAACTCACAAAACCTCAAGAAGGTCTGATCCTTCTTTTGCATAAAGTAGATCCAACATCTACGAGAAAAATCATCAATAAAAATAACATAGTACCTTTGTTTAGCATTGTAGGCTGTAGAGAATGGTCCACAAACATCTGAGTGAACTCACTCTAGGATTTCTCCAGCTCTACTGTCTTGATTCGAAAAGGAAGATTTCACATGCTTACCAAGGTACAACCTTTTCATGTATTCGTCTGCTCTAATTTTCCCTTGGGAATTCTGATAGAAATCTGTTGCATGATCTTTAGGACTCCATGGTGCAAGTGGCCCAATATTCTATGTCATAGCTTGCCAACATCTTGGCTCTGCACCATCTCAGCTTTGGAACTCAATGCAGCACAACTGTCTACCTCCATCTTGTAGAGATTCTTTACTTGAATCCTGATTCGCTTTGTCTATCCAGTGCCGATATGCCTCAGGAATACCTTTCCTTTGCTAAAGACTACATCATAGCCTTTCTCTTCTAGCATAGCAACGGACACAAGATTCTTCTTCAAGCCTGGTACATACTTTACATCAGTCAGGGTTAGAGAAGCTCCATGCTCCCTCTGAAACACAACTGTACCTTCACCTGAAACATGGTACTTTCCATCATCACCCATCTCGATCTGCACCTAGAGATCCTTCTCCTCCAACGTACTTAAAAGATTCTTGTCACCTGACATGTGGAATGAAGCTCCACTGTCCAGGTACCAAACACATCCCACCATGGATGAAACCATGCATGCGATAAGAGATAAATATAACTCAAGCTATGAGGCCAATGCCTCACCATTAGATCCCCTCGAGGATCCCTTCTTGGATTTCTTTTGTGGGCAATTCGTAGCATAATGGCCCACTTCATGACAATGAAAGCATCGCACTTTCGATTTGTCAAACTTCTTCCCACCATGGGAAGAATTGGATTTGGATTGGGATGCCTTCCATTTCCCCTTCCTCACCTTACTCGCTAAGGCTATATTTTCCTTATCATCTTGCTTTGATGAGGATCCATCTCTGGTGCTTCTTCTTATCTCCTCCTGCATCAAATCCAACCAAAGTCGTTCCCAATCTGGTAGTTTTTCTCTTCCATTAACTGAGTCTTGGTAGCTATGCCAACTCTTAGGAAGACCGAGATGTGCAAGACTCACCATGTCATCATCAGTTCTCGTGATCCCTACGTTTCCAAGCTCATCCCTGCAGGTGTTGAGCTTGTTCAAATACATAAAGATCGTGTCGCCCTTTTCACACTTGATTTTTTGAAGCTTGTCTTTTAGTGCCAGCTTCCTCTGGTCACTACTGTTTAGATATAGATCTTTCAATGTTTTCCACATCGAAAACGGTGTCTCCTTCCCATGGAGACTCGAGACTATGTGGTATTGAATTCCCTCCAGAAGGATTCTACTTGCTCTAGCCACACATTTCTTCCATTCCGCCAATTCTGTAGCATTAGCTGCTGCCAGCTTGGGGACTTCTTGATCAATGAATTCCTTTAGACCATTATCCTCTAATACTGCTTCCATGTGATCCTTCTAGGTTATATAATTCGAACTATCATCAAGAGCATATTCAAGTCTTAAACCGTTGAACGCCATTGGTGAAATTGAGATGTGATAAGAACTCTATTTCTATATTCAGGAACCTCAAACTTCGAACTTCTCCCTTCTTGTATATAGTTCTCTCCTTTGGTCAACTTGGCTCGATACCATGTAGAATTTCCCACTGTAGATCAATAGATAATGCAATACACTAAAGCAAAATACAAGATCTACTTCTACAACAAACTTTGTGGAAGCTTAATCGAATATGAGCAAGATCAATAAGAACACATATAACTGATAATGAGAAAGCAATCACACATGAACATAGAAGAATACTCTGGGGAAAGCCTTAGCCTAAAACTCCAATCTCTGTAATATCATACAAGTGGAAATATGTTCAAATTACAAAAAGAATCAGCTCACAAGCTATCCTGCTCTCTCTCCAATAGAACAATACAACTCACAGACTGAATAGACACAACATATGTCTTCCTCCAGCCCTCCAAGCCTCCTATTTCCTTTCGCAGTTTCTCTTGGGATCCAATGCTGCCACCTGCGTGAATTGGCCTCATCACACAACCATCAACCTCAATAGTAACTGCACAATCTCCAAGGAATGAATTCCTTCTGCATGCAAGAGATATCCTCCAAGGAATATTCCTACAACTGATAGTACGCTGTCCCATCACCTGATCTCAACTGGGTCTCTAACTGAAATTACATGCATGAGTTATTTATGAGAGAATATTTAGTTATCTCAAGTGCACCAATTACATGCATGCATGCATTAACTAACTAAACTCACAATTAGTTCAACAAACTATTTGAACTAATCTAACTAGACTTAAGTTAGACAACTGAGCTAACTAATTACAACTTAAAGTACAACTCATCCTCATCTCCTTAACTTAGGGATAAATTCCTCAATCAATGAAGAAACTGTTGCATGTCTTCACATAGATTTCATGTTTGATTTCCTACAACTAAATAACTCATGGTGAATTAATTAACTATTTTACAAACAGCTGCTAAGATCAAATTCGAATTTTACTTCTCTATTTTAGTTTAGGGGCTGACTAAAATAGGAAGGTATCCTGAAATGCTATTTATAGCAGTGCTATTTTTAGCACTTCTATTTTTAGCATTTCTTGTTGCTATTTCAACAGTTCCTTATTACCCTCACTAGTATGAATATTAGGTTTAGCTACATTATCCTTACCCTTCATATTTTTTTTTATTTCCACGACATTTCTTCTTCCCTCCAAATTTTTTGTTTCCTTTGTTAATAGACAATTGGACTGCATTGACCATGGAATACTATTGTTGATCCCCCATTTTTTTTGCACAACTACTATTTTTCATCTCTATTTTGACCTTTTTGGCACTCCTAAACCTACACACCTACCATTCTTATTGCCCTAATCATTTTCCTAATCTTTACTATGAGCTAAAGTCTTTCATGGTAACATTTTGTTGTTTATTAGTGAATTTAAGTAGATATGAGTAGCTATCCAAAAACTAACTAATTACTATGGTCAAAGTGTAGACATTTCAGCAGATGTGCAGGGTGATAATAGGAGAATGCAGACAGTGAACCATGGTTCCTCCACTTTCGTACTCAAGAGCCATTTTTAGGTTCAGTACCTAACATCACAGGGGATAAGAGGTTGTATACTACTAGATGGTGAGCTGCCTCCAGCCATGCTTGAACGTGTTTGATTCCAGCCATGACAAAGATCCTCGTTATCATCTATGAATGGAGCAGACACCAAGATTGGGATTGGTTGAAAGTTGTTAAACTAAATTGGACAAGTTTTTCGAGCCACTTGATCCGAAGGAATGAATTAGCCAGGTTGTTAGGATTTACTATCCATAGTTCAGTTTGTTTTTACTTAGTTAACGCCTATAAAAGGCTGCTATGTAATACTTAGAAGTAAAGTTATTACTTTGTATCCTTCGACTTATTCTTTGAATCAAAGATGTTTACAATGGTTATGCATTAAGTTCGAGTTAATTGTGATCAAAGCCTTCCATTTTCTGTAAGTTAATCTCTCCCCAGGTGTGGTCAGGCCCACACATTTGGGTTCAGCTTTGTAATATTGCGTAGTAGTAGATCTGTGTGATAGATACAGTCATTCTTCAATTATCTGTGATT
Organism: Pinus tabuliformis; assembly: GCA_031772625.1. Taxonomy (NCBI): domain Eukaryota; kingdom Viridiplantae; phylum Streptophyta; class Pinopsida; order Pinales; family Pinaceae; genus Pinus; species Pinus tabuliformis. The sequence continues at coordinate 52,709,375 of CM062819.1, forward strand.
CATTATTAGTTTACTTGTTGTGTGGAGAGTTTCCTTAAGTTTCGATTGATTGTATCATGCTATTGTTATAATGTTTTTTAAAACCCTTTGCTTCAGCGATCCAAATCTAAATCTCTAGTGTGGCCATCACTTTCGCTTTCAAGATAGAGACCTACTCTGTTTGTGAATGCTACACATTGTATTAGACTGGATTGTCATAGATGTATATGAAGTTGTCGAATTACATTGTCATCTAATGCTTATGAAGGGTTAGTTTACCCATTGATAGCGCAGAAGCTACTTTCAAACACTTAAATTGGATAACGTATTTAAAGACCAGAGATGAATGGAATCTGAGTTTAATTTGGATTGTGATCAAATTGTTTTCTCTTGTTTCCTCTAAGTAATTGAATCGATTGACTCTCTTCTTAATTGTTTCTGCGGATGTGTGCAATATAGGAAGCACTTGTTTCAGGTTGATTATTTGAACAATGCGATTGGCATGAGCGTGGTTTGGTTTGAAACGATTGGTTTTATGTTAGATTAGTTGCATGAATGTGTATATAACAGAAGAAATTGTTTCAGAGTATTGATTTGAATGATTTTTTGTAGCTTCAGTTAATTTCATTTGTCATATAGATTCCTTGGTTGTTAAGTAGACTGTGTGGATTAACTTCAAGAGTGAAAAAGAGTGATTTAGTGTTAGTTCTTAAAAGCAATTTCCTTGATTCATTTGAACTGCTTGATTCCCCTGTTTCATTTGAATTCTTGATCATATTTTCTATAGCTTAAATTCATGATTGAATTCTAAAAGCAAAGTGTTCATTTGTTAAAATTTCAAATAGGGTTGTTTAAATTTTGATTAATACAACTATAGGGAAGATTTGAGTACAGTTTCTCATAATTGTATAGTTGATTTCCATGTTTGAGAATAGTTAGTGTTTGAATTTGTGCTTGCAGTCATGATCAATTAGGGACTTGGATACATCTTAGTCAAGAGTAAACAGAGTATCTAGATTAGATGCTTAGCACCAAGATGTTTGATTATTGACAAGCCAGTAGGGTTATTGAGTTGTGAGTGTAGTTTGGATTAGAATTGGATTGTCATTACAAGTTGTGAAACTTCTGGTGTGGATTGCAAGAATTCAAGCTTGAGTGTTTTGATTGATTAAGCTTTGTATATGGTTTGTTTGATTAAGTATTCATTCTCATAACCTGGGATCTATGGTAAAATTCAAGTCACCCGTTAAGTCCAGATTTCAATCCCAGTTCCAAATAGATTAAGTTCATAGAAGTTTTGGAAGTCATTAAATTAAATTTGATTCTTGATTCTACCTATGCTAGCTGGATGTTTGATTTCTTTTGAGTTTGCAAGAATTGGTGTGTCTATTACCCAGTTGATCATTATAAAAGAAATGTTAAAACTCTTACCTAGAACTAAATAAAGGAAGCGCAAGATAGCTCGTGGTTATGAGCCTAGATTGACATATAAATATTAGGATATTAATTCCCCAATTTAATCTCTCAACAACTATGAGGGAGGATTAGATGGCATAGTTTTCCAAAAAAATGTAGAATGTAAGGTCATTTTCTATAATTGATTAACTAGAAAATTAGCCATGGTCAAATCAACCAACCCTACTACCCCATTAGTGTGAGGTCTTGGTTTTAGTTTAGCTAATTTCATCAATGGCCTCAGCACATCAGGAAAATATCATAGAGGAAATCAAACTAGAACTAGATCAGATCCAGCTATTGAGCTCTAAAGATGGCTTGCTCCTTCAAATACACCCTAGAGAGGGATACATCCTTCAAAATTGGTAGTTGTAGTGATTTCAAAAACCATTTAAGAAGAGAAAAAAACAGAAAATTGTGTTTTTATCATTCTCCTCCTTCTATTCCACTCTTGAATGTGGTTGGAGATGTGGGTGACTATGTCATGTTTAAAATTAGCTAAGAGCTCAGTCCCAGCATCATATTCCACAAGAAATTGAAAATGGTTCAAAAATATTGTAGCCAAATTGTTGAACCTAGAAAATGACCCCCCTTGAATTATATGTGCCACTTAACTGCATTCCCTATAAAGGTGCATTGAATAAGCTTTAACGAATTGAATCATCAATCGGGGAATTTAACAAGCACCAAAGGTAAAAATTGCTCAAATGGTTAGCAACATCCTTACTAGACTTTCCTTCAAATTTTGGAATGTCCAAGGGAATTTTGGTGGGGACTAGGGGCCAATTCAGGTCATAATGAACTAGGCCATTTGTTAACATTGATAAATTTGGAAAATTCAAAGTCGCTAGAAAAAACAAACATGGTTGAGCCATAAGGTTCCATCATGCAAAAGGAAAACCTCCTGAATAATTGTAATAAGGAAAAGCATAACCTTGATTTTGAATGGCACTATATTTCCAGGGGTTTTTCATAGAAAATCATGAATTAACATTGAAACCTTGAAGTCCAGGACTAAATGGAGAAAATCCTCCACTCATAGTAGAACTAGGATTCGAAGAGGTATTTCCCCTTGTCGACATACTATATGAAGTAGAAACCCCTTGATAAGGGTTTCATACATTTGGAAAAGGCATAAATCCTGCCAACACGCTACTACTAGGGAAGGGACATCTCCCTCGCTGACCAAACATTTGAAAAGGGCCACCAGCTGCCAACACACTTAAATATGGAAAAGCTCCACCTCCATACCCCAAATATTTGCAGGAAGGATTGAAGACTAGAGAGAAACCTAAAAAATGGAAAAGATCCACTTCCTAAAGAGGGCCTTGAATGGGGTACATATCCACTTCCAAAGGTAAAACCTTGCAAATGGGTTGAAAACTCGTCGTGGTAGGCATGGATGAAGGAACTGTAAACAAAAATATAGATGAGATTGTGGAAATCCTAACTGAAGGAATCCTGAAAGGAAAGGTACCAATGAAAGAAGCAGAAGGTTGGATTCCCCCCCCCCCCCCAGCTTAAAACTTGAGGTAGAGCCAATAACTACTGAAATGGGCATAGAAGTAGAAATAGTGGAGAAGGGCAATGTTCCCCCATCACTAACTGTAGAAGATAGTGTATGAACATCTGTATATTCAGTAGTGTAAGTTTTAACCCCGTACAGAAATTACCTGCATACGAATTCTAAAACACAGAAAATAAACAATGCGAGAGCATAACATATAAAACACATATACACAAATATTTTCCCCTGATCCCAAAACAGGGACTACTAGCTTGATTTTTCATTATATTCCTTTCAATGTTATAATACATATTTATACATGCCGAAGCATCCAATACCATGGACCAAAATCCATCGCATCCAATACCATGGACCGAAAACCATCGCTTCCAATAACATGTGTGAAAATCATGCACAAAACCATAGGTGGGTCCACCCATCCTAACATAGGGTCCAAAACCAAATTTTCTGGGGTGCTGCCCTAGACCCCATAAAGTGGGGTTACGGGTACACCTCAAACCCCCTGTGAGCCCCTCCCCCCCCTGCTACATAATTGGTGCAACGAAGGGGGGCTCCGCACCCCCTCTAACCCCTCGGTTAACTACTTGGGCTAGTCGTGGAAAGAATATAACAAACCTGACATTCTCCCACTTGTTGTTTTCTTTCCACAAGGGGCCACAAGAATGCTTAGTCATCTTTTTAGCCCTGAAATGCCCATTGTCTCTCTACACCAAGAGAACTTCTCAAAGCTCACTGTTACACTAAAATTTGTCACCATGACTATTTGCAGTCAGTATGGCTCCATCAATAGTCATACTGTCCTCCTTGGCAAGTCTTATACCTCTGCTCCTTATGTCAAACTCCAAGAAAGAGAGAAAGTCATTAAAAATCAATATAACTCTGGTTACGCAGTTTCTCTTACCCTTACCTGCGTGTACGCACCTCAAATACATAACGCCTGCGTACTTGTACTCTCTATCTGTAAAGGGGTGGGTGCGTACTCCTGTAAAGGTCAAAAGGCGCAGGTTTTACTTCAAAAAAGTTACTTGTGGTCGATTCTAGAGCATTCTAGAAGATGGTTTGACGTGGATTGAGCGCCTCCAGATGGTTCATGCATCCTAATGAAAGACGAACTTATCCCATCAAGAGGGGAGCTATCCCATTGAAAGAGGGGCTTATCCCATTGATGGTGGACCTGATTAACTTCTTCCAAATCACTATAAATACAGGCATTGGGCCAGAGGGAGGGGAGGTTGAAAGCTGAACATTCCTAAGGGTAGATGCTGCTGAAATTAGGACTCCCTTATAGAGCTTGAGAGGAGAGATTCCAATCATTTCTTAGCTTCATTTGGAAGTGGGTGAGCTGATCAAAGTAAAGGAGAACTCTTGCTGGACCCTGGGAGGGACCTGCACAACACCAAGGCACTGGTTGTAATGGTTTCTTTTGTTTCCAATTAATGCAATTAAGTTCATTTTTCTCAACAAGTTGTTATATATAATTTGTTTCATAAACTCCTTGGTCTTTATGATGAATATGTTTTATTATATGAGTTATTCAGGTGCTATGTAATCGTTTGCTTGTTAGTGAATGCAGGCTTCAAGGAGAAGGAGCTCATCTGGATCGAAGAGGCTTGGCTGCTTCAAACAAGCGTTGGACTAAAGGTAAGCCTTAAACACCTGGTTGCTTTTATTTTAATGCATATTTAGGGAAAGATAGTGCTTGATTGTTTTGTTTGTCACTAGACGACCTTTGGTTGCTAGGGAGGTCGGTTTTGTCCGCAAAATTGACTCTTTCCGCATGACAAAATGGCGACTCCGCTGGGGAGCTCCATGGATTTGATTGAAACTTTGATTTGAGAAAAGTCGATTTCTTTCTGGTTTTTGGCTGATTGACTGTGAATTTGGATGGAATAGCTTAGGGTTAAGTTAGATTTTATTTTTTCTTGGTTTTGCTAGCAGTACACACCCTCTGCGTTAAGCACAGTGTGTACTTGTACGCACTGCAGCTTTGTACACAGAGCGTACAGGCACCTGTGCAAACAGGTTGCCTGCGTACCCTGTCAAAAGTTGAGAAAATTTCAATTTTTTCCTTTTTGCCTGTTAGATTTTGTTTATAATTTGTTTTTGCTACCCAGATCCACTGGTTACCTGTCAGAAGTCTTCATCTAAGCTTGTTTCATCAGTATCAAGGGTTTTAGTGAAATTCATAGAAGTTCTAGCCCTAGGGTTTGATTTTTGCATTGGTCTTGTAGTGACTTTGGCTTTAGAAGTTGTAAAACCTTGGATATCCCTGGTCTTTTCAGTCTTCTTAGGAGTCGGACCTTTCATAAAATCCACCTTTATGAGAAGCCTACCTTTGTGTTGTCTCTTTGCGAAATTTCGAGAAAGCTTGTTGGTTAAGCTGTGAATTTCATTCTTAAGAAAAAGAACAAAAGATTTTGATTTTTGTTTTTGACTGGTTTATGATTCTGCATGAACTAGTCCTTGGTTGAATCGTAACTGAGTAAAACATCCTGGAATTATACTTTGTAGGCTTTTGCCTCATTAGATTTGCTTTTAGGTGAATTTCTCTTAGATTTACTTTTAGGTAAAATTGATTTGATTGTCATAGATTTTTTAAAAATTTGATTTTTGTTAAGTAGTTTTATACGCTTTGTTAATATAGGAAAAAAGCCAAAAAATCTCTTTTGAAGAAAACTTTGTTTTAGTAGCATTTGAAGTCTTTGAAAAAAGAAAGGAATTTTCGTGAAATAATTAGTGGTCATGTGTTGTATGCTTTGGAAAGGATAAAGAGATTGTTTCTTTGATTTTCATTGCCAAGAAAGTTGTCTTTATATCAATTTTGCATTCTCCAACTCTCTTAGCTAGGGAATTCATTGAAAAAGAAAAATAGTATAAATCATCCTAGGTGCATCTTTTTAGTGGATTTGAGTCGAGTCTACACACCATCAGTTTCATCTCCGCTACCTTTTGTCCTAAAGAAAAGCCATAAAAATTAACGCTTAAAGTAAAATCAACTTAGTAACGTTTTATTTACTAGGGCTCTGAAACACCAATATAGATCAGGCTAGTGTCTTGGAGTAGGAGAGTAATTAACTCTCCAAGACAACAAAACCAAACAAGTAGCTCATCTTGTGGTAGGATAAATCCAACTGTTTCATTTGTACTCTGGGAAAGCTCCTCTTAAAGGAGAAGCACGAGACCATGTCCGAACCAGTGAGGGGATCAATCCTCCTTCATTGGGAAAGACACCAGATACGCATGTACTACAAACGGTAAACCTCGGAATAACCATTATCGAGGAGCCTGGAGTCACTTGTCGGTAAACCTTGGATTATTGTCAAGGAGCCGGCAAGGGGATTGAGCTTGTTACTCTTCCCTTGCGTGTGTATCGGATCGTAGACTGTTCCCCCAGGTATATTTGTTGCTGTTGGTGACCTTAGTGACTATTATCTTTAGGATTCTTCCTAAGGTGACAGTGGAGGGAAGATCCCACTGTACATGGAGCAGACGTCGGCTAGACTCACTTGGATTTTCTGGGGGGTTCACTTCACTCGAGACGGTTAAAGTGGAGGAACTTGGTCCAGTCTATTCATTAAGCAGGTTGCCGGGGTAACTGTTCCACCCGCCATTTCTGTACTGAATTCTGCGATGTTGGATTTCATCACCAAATAGTGTTTTCGGTACGGAAAGTTATTGTTTGTGTGTGGTTTGACCCCTAGATTTGATAGTGTGTGTTAATTTGTTTGTTTTTACTTTTAGAGACCATAGGTGTGAATTGTGAATTGTTAATTTTAGTTTTAAATTCACTGAAGTTGAATATAATGACAACTGTTCCGGAATTTACCAACCTAGGAACCCCTCTTAATGAGGATCCTAGTACTTTTCCTTTCTTTGGAAATGTTGGTCCTCCTTATATGGCTACTTTGTCATTACCTGGATTTACTATAGGTTTACCAATATGGTTATTTTCAACTTCGTTGACCCCAAATACTCCAATTGTTCCACCTCAACCGAATGCTTCACCTCAACAGAGTTCACCATCTCAACATCACCAACCTTCTGTTGACCCTTTACCTTCTTCACCTAATTTTTCTTCCTCCATTTCTTCCTCTTCGCTTGGTAAAATCCTTGACGCTAGTAACCAGGTGTCTAAGAAGAAGAAGAAAGGGAAGAAGAAGAAGAAGAAGAAGAAGCAAGATAAGAAAGAAGTCAACCAACCAACCATGGCTGTAAGTGTTAGTTGTGTTGAGGAAACCTCCAACGCGCATCGTAAACCCAAATACCCTTGCAGGCTTTTTAAGGGTGACCACTTCCTTGTCAATTGTCCTGGTATTCCAAAGGTCTTGGAAGTATGGTAAGAAAAATCACACCAACTTTCCATTGATCCATCAACCAGTGATAGTCAGGTTCCTGGGAAAAAGGGTAAAGTTAGGTTTCCTTGTAAGTTATGCAAAGGGAGTCATCAAACTCACATTTGCCCTCACATGGATGAAGCCTCAAAATTGTTGGAAAACCTTACTGTTCCACAGCAAGAATTTCCAACTGGTTACCGTAAACTTTCTCCCAACCTACCGTCAATTGACGGAGTGATTGATCTAATTTCAAGTACAGTCGATCACACTCTTCCATTGGAGAGTGAAACTCATGTCACTCAGGTTGATGATCCATTAGTTGATCAGGTGGTCGATTCAATTTCACATTCAGTCGATCCCACTTTCCCTTTAGAGAGTGAACTTCATACCGCTCAGGTTCTTCTTGTTACATCAGATTCTTCTATGCCGGGGGGCATTTCACCTGTTTCTACAGAACCCCCTCCAAGTACTGAGGTCTTTTCCTTTGATTGGAATAGACTGACAGAACCTCGTCTTCCCTCCTCCATCCCTTTCCAAATCATTGTCAAGGCTAATGTTAGGAACATGCACCGCACACAGGTAGATGAAGGTGCTTCTGTTAGTATCTTATCCTCGACTGCTTGGAAAGCTTTGGGTTCCCCTCAGCTTGCACCTATTACGCAGAATCTGAAAGCTTTTAACAGAACCATTAGTGAACCTTTAGGGATCCTTCCTAAGTTTTCTATTACCTTGGAAGGTAAAACTGTCTTTATTGATCTTATAGTAGTTCGAGGTCCCTTGGATTTCAATTTACTCCTTGGGCGAGACTATGTTTATGCAATGAAAGCTGTCGTATCGACACTCTTTCGCGTGATGTCTTTCTCTCACAATGGAAATATTGTGATTGTAGACCAGCTTTCGTTCCCTAGTATTGTTTCAACTACCAATAACATGACACCCCTAAATGTTCCTGATTCTAAAGTGGTATCTACCCCACCACGGGTTAATTATGTGGCAACTGGTCCCATGTTTTCAGTTACCGATGTAAGTGAGCCTCTCACTGTTTGCTCATCTTCCTTTGATTTAGATCCGGTAATTGACATGGAAAACTCTATGGGATTACTTGAACACGATGTTCTTATCCCTTTTGAGTCCCTTGACATGTGTTCCTTCCAAAGAACTATTCTTCCTTCTGATGAAGACCTTTTGGAAGCCATGATCAAGGTGTGTCCATTGACATGTCTTTCTTCCAATTGGAAGCCATGATCAATGTTGCGAGGATAGTTCCTTTTCCTGTGCCAACCTCGTTAAAAAATGAAACAGGTGTCTGCGAGGATAGTTTTTTCCTGTATCAACCTCGTTAAAAAATGAAATAGGTTGTCGCGAGGATAGTTCCTTTTCCTGTGCCAACCTCGTTAAAAAATGAAACAGGTGTCTGCGAGGATAGTTTTTTCCTGTATCAACCTCGTTAAAAAATGAAATAGACTGTCATGAGGATAGTTCTTTTCCTGTGTCAACCTCGTTAAAAAATGAATCAGTTAATCGAGGAAAGTTCCTTTTACTGTGTCGACCTCGTTAAAAAAATGAATCAGTTGGTTATGAGCATAGTTCCTTGTCTTGTGTCAAGCTCGTTAAAAAATGAATCAAGGTTTTTAGAGTAGAGTTTTTGTTAGGTAGATTGTAGAGAGTAGTTATGAGCATAGTTCCTTATCTTGTGTCAAGCTCGTTTAAAAAATGAAACAAGGGTTTTGAGGATAGTTCTTTTCCTGTGTCAACCTCACTAAAAAATGAAACAACTCCCACAAGTCTTTCCAAGATCTTGAAAGTAAAGCTTCATTCCATCCACCTCATTGAATGCAATGAAGCTTGGGGGGCATGTACCTCGTTTTGCGTCATTATGCTGGGGGCATGTGAACTTATAACAAGCATAGTTTTTCATTTCAAGCTTGCGTAAACATGAAACCGAATCCGAGCATAGTTCTTTTCCTGTGTCAAGCTCGTTAAAAAATGAAACAAATCCTCCTCTAATTGAGTCGAGAGTTTGACTAGATCTCATAAATGTTAAGTTGTATATTTAGGTTAGTTATTTCAGTTTTTGCATAATTTTTCTTACAGTTTTAGGTCGCATCTTTCAAATGATCTCATACATGAACCTTCATTCCATCCAGCTTGTACTTAGTTGAATAAAATGAAGCTAGGGGGGCATGCACTCTAGCAGTTATGCTTAGGGGGCATCAAGCACAATTTTATCTCTGTTTCAAGCTTGTGTAAAAATGAAACTATTTTGAAGCATAGTTTTTCTCTGTTTCAAGCTTTTGTAAAAATGAAACCTATCTTGAGTCAATTTCAGTTATTTTCAAGACTCGTTAAACTCATGAAAATCCTGAGATTATTTTGCTATCTTTCATTCTCGTAAAACAAATGAAAATGTCGAGTTCTTTCCGTCTTTTCCTGCTCATAAATTAAATTGAAAGTCGGCCATATGAGTACATTTTTATCATTTTTTCGAACTCATTAAAACTTATGAAAAAATGAAAACCATGAGTACATTTTTATTATTTTTTTGAACTCGTTAAAACTTACAAAAAAGTGAAACCTTACAGTCATCTTTAAGCCCTTTTCTGACTCCTAAAACATGAAAAGATTCTTGTAAGCTTCGATGTCGTATCATTGTTTACAAAGATTCCTCTTGATATTCTTGTAAGCTTCGATGTCGTATCATTGTTTACAAAGATTCCTCTTGATGAAGTTGTTCATGTCATAAAGATGGCCACCGATCCTCAAACAGCAAAGCTTGCAGAGATCTGTTTACGGTCCACATTCTTCAGTTTTCAGGATCACTATTATGAGCAAATTTCTGGAGTTGCCATGGGTTCCCCGCTCTCACCTATTGTCGCCAACCTATACATGGAGTACTTTGAAAGAAAAGCCCTTGACTCCTTCCACTTGAAGCCAGCATGGTGGAAAAGATTCGTTGATGACACCAACCTCAATTGGACTCATGGTAGGGCAGAGCTTGAGAAGTTCTTCAATCATCTTAACTCTATCTCTTCCGAAATCAAATTTACGATGGAGCTTGAGGAGAATGGTAAGATCCCCTTTCTGGACGTCCTGATCAGTAGAAAGGAGGATGGTACTTTGGGACACCAGGTCTACAGGAAGAAAACTCATACTGATAGCTATCTTCACGCTGATTCTTATCATCATCCCTCCCAAAAATCCGGCGTCTTAAACACCCTTGCTGTGAGGGCTTTTAGGATCTCTGACCCTGATCACATAAAGGATGAGATTCATCACTTGACCTCTGTCTTCAAAAACATTGGATACAAAGAGGGGAGTATCACGAAAGCTATAAGAAAGGCACGGGATAGGGCCCTCTCTGAGCATCCCCCTGGAGACAAAAAAGATAATCAAGGGAAGGTTTACCTCCCATACATCCAAGGGATTACAGACAAGATTGCAAAAATTTTAAGGAGGAGGAACATTCACACTCAATTTACAACATGTGGAACAATAAGGCAAATAATGAGGTCGGTTAAGGATAACATTGATCGTCAACAGCTCAAGGGTGTGTACAAGATCGATTGCTCCTGTGGCAAGAGTTATATCGGGGAAACAGGGCGATCTCTGAAAATAAGGCTTAAAGAACATGCCGCTGACATAAAGAATGAAAGATCCCGCACATCAGCCCTTGCTGAGCACTCGTCCAAAACCAAACATCAGGTGTGCTTGGAAAGCGCCAGGGTTATTGCAAGAGAAGACAACTATCATAAAAGAAAAATCAGGGAGGCCATTGAAATTATGAAACACCCTCGGAACCTCAACAGGGACAATGGGAATGAAATCAGTGGAAATTGGCTTCCCCTGATAAAGCAAATAAAAACCCCCCCCGAAACCTTGGAAGCTCAGGATCGGAAATAAAGGGTTTTGCATACCGGGAGTTCACTTAAAACTGGTAAGCAAAAATTTATATAAGTATATAATAATTATATTAATATTAATTAGTAAAAATTAATTTATATTAATTAATTCTATTAATCATTCTAATTAATTTTAAATAATTTTATTAATTATATTATTAATTATATTAAAATCTTATTAAATCCTATAAATTATATTAATTAATTGAAAAAATTTTAAAATTTTTTAAATTATATTACTATATTAATTAACCTTTATTAAATTATATTAATTTATTAATTAACCTTTATTAAATTATATTATTTCATAAGTTTATAATTATATTTATTATATTAATATTAATATAAATTAATTCATATTAATTAATTATATTAATTTTTTTAATTATATAAATTAGAATAATTATATAAATTAATTATAATGTGTTTATATTAATTATATTTATTATATTATATGATATATGATAATAAATATAATTTATATAGATGAATTATAGTATATCTTTTAATATAAATCACAAGGATTTTATAAATTAATATGAATTAAGAAAATTATATAAATTAAATACAATTTATATTGGTATATTAATTATAATAAAAAAAATTAATTTAATTTGTGTCCCTAATTTAAATAATAAAAAACTATTCTAATAAATTGAAAATAATAAATTATATGTCGGCCTTTATTTATGAATTTAGGGTTCTTGTATTTATTTCCAGGTCGCATTCTCTTCTCTCTCAATTATCTCTCATTCTTATTCTTTCAAAATTGTCCTGATGATGGACCCCCTTTGGGGTTTGAAACGTTGGCAAAATGAACTCAGAACTGTGGTTAATCCGGATCATGAATCAAAAAACTCCCACAGAAGTCTAAAATCTAACATGAAAAGATTGCTGAGCGTTTCTTTTACACTCGTTAAAACGGAATTAAAAGACAGTCCTCTTACAGCCCTTTTCTGACCGTAAAAACATGAAAAGATTGTCGGATTTTTGTCGTTTCAAATTCGATATTGGAAATAAAATGACGTGTCCTTGATCGCTTTCTACTTTTCAGATCAGAGACACTAATCATGAAAGTACTCCTTGGTCGTAAAGATAAAGCGGTTCTCTCAGGTATTATTTTATACTTTTTTGAGCTTGGGAGACACAAATTTACGAAAAAGGTCAACCTTGGAGTCTTCTTAAGTTTTTCAGACTCTCTAAAATTGAAAAACGCCGAGTTTCTCCTATACTGGACTCGTTAAAATTTCACAGTAAAGGACCTGTTCGATTACAAACAGGAATGGACCACTCCTTCTTAGGGTTTGAATCTAAACTAAGTTGGACTCATCCAAAGGATGAGCTTATAATCAAGAAAATGTTATCCTCCTCAAGCTTGTAAAAAATAAAGAGGTACTTGCCAGAAATGGTGGGGGAAAAGAGAGAAAAATGAGCCTATTTGTTATACTCTATCTCGGAAAAACCTTATCACCACTCTTGAACACAACACTTTTCATTCACCTGGGTTGGGAAATCCTTTGCCTAACAGTTGATCAAACCACATTGAAAGTCTTCAGCCGGTTTCTGGGTATTAACTTTGGGTCAATTGTCACCAAGCCATCTGTTGTGTCGTTATGTGTTCAAGAGGTCACTGCAAATAAACTATTCATCTGCAAAATATCTGTCATCCATCTTGACCATCCCTGAGTCAGTCCTTACAGCTACATTTCTTCAACTTGATTTATGGTTTCGTGTTGTGGGCTTGCCTACAACGGATCGCTTTCTATCGACATCAGCACATTATCTAGAAATATGATCTAGAAATCGTCAGTACCATGAAATCTGCATGCATCAATGGCAGATTTCTCGCCTTCGACGACAGTTTACATCATTGACTTTCGATCGAAGGATTCCGTGACATGTTTGACATCAGCACATTCATTCACATCTCATGGATTCTACTGGGTACTTTGAGAACCATTGACATCACTGGTGGTCTCTCTCACACTTGTTAACAGTTTACATCATTGACTGGTAATCAAGTGGTTTCTACCTTGCTCGACATCAACTCATTTATTCGCATGGATAGAATCGTACTATTTCGGGAAGTAGAAATGAAGACCCTGGATCTAGTTTCCACCATCCAGGCTGCGAGGAATTTTGTATTCATTGTATAGTAGACTAATTATAAACAGATGGCTACGTCCATACTATGTCTACATGAGTCTATGATTATGATGTACTGCGAAATCATTCCTGTATCAGAGCAGTAGTAAGTTTGTTAGTTAAAGTTTTTGATCTGAGTATGGGAATGCCTTCCTCAGCAATGATATGATCTCATATATGTATTTTGTGTTGAATATTTGCAGGTTCCGACTGGGCTCTCCACAAGATAATCCTTGAAATGATAAAGTGCTTCACCCTTCCTAGATGATATGAAACCCTAATCTACTACAGGCTTCACACTTTAGGGGGCAATCTGTTACACTAAAATTTGTCACCATGACTATTTGCAGTCAGTATGGCTCCATCAATAGTCATACTGTCCTCCTTGGCAAGTCTTATACCTCTACTCCTCATGTCAAACTCCAAGAAAGAGAGAAAGTCTTTAAAAATCAATATAACTCTGGTTACGCAGTTTCTCTTACCCTTACCTGTGTGTACGCACCTCAAATACATAACGCCTACGTACTTGTACGCTATGTCTGTAAAGGGGTGGGTGCGTACTCCTGTAAAGGTCAAAAGGCGCAAGTTTTACTTCAAAAAAGTTACTTGTGGTCGATTCTAGAGCATTCTAGAAGATGGTTTGACGTGGATTGAGCGTCTCTAGATGGTTCATGCATCCCAATGAAAGACGAACTTATCCCATCAAGAGGGGAGCTATCCCATTGAAAGAGGGGCTTATCCCATTGATGGTGGACCTGATTAACTTCCTCCAAAGCACTATAAATACAGGCATTGGGCCAGAGGGAGGGGAGGTTGAAAGTTGAACATTCCTAAGGGTAGATGTTGCTGAAATTAGGACTCCCTTATAGAGCTTGAGAGGAGAGATTCCAATCCTTTCTTAGCTTCATTTGGAAGTGGGTGAGCTGATCAAAGTAAAGGAGAACTCTTGCTGGACCCTGGGAGGGACCTGCACAACACCAAGGCACTGGTTGTAATGGTTTCTTTTGTTTCCAATTAATGCAATTAAGTTCATTTTTCTCAACAAGTTGTTATGTATAATTTGTTTCATAAACTCCTTGGTCTTTATGATGAATATGTTTTATTATATGAGTTATTCAAGTGCTATGTAATCGTTTGCTTGTTAGTGAATGCAGGCTTCAAGGAGAAGGAGCTCATCTGGATCGAAGAGGCTTGGCTGCTACAAACAAGCGTTGGACTAAAGGTAAGCCTTAAACACCTAGTTGCTTTTATTTTAATGCATATTTAGGGAAAGATAGTGCTTTATTGTTTTGTTTGTCACTAGACGACCTTTGGTTGCTAGGGAGGTCGATTTTGTCCGCAAAATTGACTCTTTCCGCATGACACTCATAGATTTTGTCAATGATCTGTAGTATTCTTCAAAGTGTCCACCTTTACTAACAACACCTTTTTGTCTTCTATCATATCCCTCACAAAGTGATATTGAACATCAATGTGCTTTGTCTTTGAATGATATGCAGGGTTCTTTGTGTTGTGTGTGGAGCATGATTGTTCAGAGGTCTTTGTTTCAGCTGGATGTATACCCCAGGAAGTTTTGTACACCTCTCCTCGCGGGGGGGTGTGGGGGGGACTTGTCCCCCCCGCGGGGGTCCGAGGGTTAGCGGTCCCTCGGTGGGGGCTCAGGGGCAGCGCCCCCAAAGCCAAAAATAAATGTAAAATTGCCTTGTAAAAGTATAGTAATTTCTAGTCAATTTGGGCCGTTCATTAGGCAGATGATCTGATGGTAGAACTTATGTTTAGTTTAGGGTTTTTTTCCCTAGAAGAAAACCCTTCTCTTTGTATGAGGGTATTGTATTTGAGGCTGTGTGATAGATGTGTATCCAATGAGCGAGAAACAGAGAGGTGAGACTGTGAGAGAAAACAGAGGATATTACAGCGGATTTGCTATAGGTTGTGTCTCTTCATTTTGCTGGATAATAGAAAGGAAGGACTGGCTGTTTGGGGTGGACGTAGCCCAAACTGGGTGAACCACGTATATCTGTCTCTCTTGTTTTGTGCATTTTTTTTGTTTATATTTCTGCAATATTTTATGTGTTCCATTGCTCCGTAATATATAATTTTCTAACAATATATATTACGGAGCAATGGAACACATAAAATATTGCAGAAATATAAACACAAAAAACACACAAAACAAGAGAGACACATATATACGTGGTTCACCCAGTTTGGGTTACGTCCACCCCGAACAGCCAGTCCTTCCTTTCTATTATCCAGCAAAATGAAGAGACACAACCTAAAGCAAATCCGCTGTAATATCCTCTGTTTTCTCTCACAGTCTCACCTCTCTGTTTCTCGCTCACGGAATACACATCTATCACACAACCTCAAATACAATACCCTCATACAAAGAGAGGGGTTTCCTTCTAGGGAAAAAAACCCTAAACTAAACATAATTTCTACCATTAGATCATCCACCTAATGAACGGCCCAGATTGACTAGAAATTACTATACTTTTACAAGGCAATTTTACATTTATTTTTGGCTTCGGGGGCGCTGCCGCTGGCCCCCGGACCCCCCAGCCGGGGGGGGATGAGCCCCCCCGGACCCCCGTGGGGGAGACAAGTCCCCCTCGCACCCCCCTACGTGGAGGGGTGTACAAAACTTTCTGGGGTATACATCCGGCTGAAACAAAGACCTCTGAACAATCATGCTCCACACACAACAATTTGCCAAGAAAATTGCACTTTGGTTGTCACAGTTTATCCTTATAGCTCCCTGTACTAACCCCATACTTGAACACAATCTCTACAGCCAAACTACTTCCTTGCTTGCATGAGTGGCTTCCATGTATTCTGCCTCTATAGTTGATAGTGCCACTACAGATTGTTTCTTACTCATCCAACTGACTGCACCTCCAAATAGGTTAAACACATACCTAGTTGTATATCTTCTCTGATCCAGATCTCTAGCCCAGTCTACATCAACAAAGCCACGAATATCCAACATTCTGTCCAATCCTAATCTTCCTTTGTAGCACAAACCATAATCACTAGTGCCACGCAAATACCTGAAAACCCGCTTCACTGTTGTCAAGTGCTCCTTCCCTGAATTTGACATAAACCTGCTCAATACTCCCACTGCATGTGCAATGTCTAGTCTAGTACAGACCATTGCATACATCAGGCTACCGACTTCACTTGCATATGGAACATGGGACATGTCCTCTTCCTCTTCTTGTGTCTTGGGACACCATTCAGCAGATAACCTCACACCTATACGAATAGGAACCTTCACTGATTTACTATCCTGCATATTAAACCTTTGCAATATTGTCTCGACATACTTCCTATAGTTTAACCAGATCTTCCTCTTTGTCTGATCTCTTTTAATTTCCATGCCCAAAATATAATTTGCAGCACCAAGATCTTTCATGTCAAATTTGGACAATTGGGTCTTCAAATCCTGGATAATTTATTTGAGATTTCCAACCAGCAACATATCATCCACATACAAGACCAGATAAATAACATAGTCACCAATTAATTTAAAATACACACAGTGATCTGCTTTGCTTCTGGTGAAGCCAATTCCCCGTATAAATGTATCAAATTTCTGATACCACATCCTTGGTGATTGTTTTAACCCATACAGAGACTTCTTTAACTTGCATACCAATTCTTTCTTACGCTTCACCGCAAAGCCTTCAGGTTGCTTCATGTATATTTCCTCTTCCAAATCCCCGTGAAGAAATGTTGTCTTCACATCCATCTGTTCTACCTCAAAATCAAAAGCAACAACAACAGATAAAAGTAATCTAATAGAAGTTACCTTGGCAACACGAGAAAAAATATCACCAAAATTAATTCCTGGCACCTGGGAATAACCTTTTGCTACCAACCAAGCTTTGTTTTTCTCCACCTTTCCTTTTGCATTTGTCTTCTTCTTGAACACCCATTTTCTGCCAATGGGTTTCCTTCCAGCCGACAACTCCACCAGATCCCAAGCCTCATTTTCGTGCAAAGATGCCATTTCATTAATCACGGCCTCTTTCCAAAGTTTGCCATCCTCTGAATCTACTACTTCCTTCACAGTTCAGGGATCATCGTCAGTAATAGATAAAGCAAAATTTGAACAAAAAACAGATAGACTATACCTTTCTGGTTGCCTTCTTTCTCGAACTGATCTTCTCACACCCGGAGTTTTTGGCTCTTCATCTTCTAATTCCTCCTCTACTGTAGAGTCTAATTCTTCCTCCTTAAGCTCAAACTCTATCTTCTCAAGTTCCTTTGGTTGGACTTCATGTTTAATAACATCTTTTACCTCTTTGAACACCACATCTCGGTTGTACACAACCTTTCATGTGACTGGGTTCCAAAGCTTATAACCCTTTAAACCATCCTTATACCCAATAAAGATGCACTTTTCAAATTTACTATCCAACTTGGTTTGTTTCTCCTTTGGAACATGTACATATGCATCACATCCAAATACCCTCAGATGTGAAAGAGAGGGTTTCTTACCAATCCATACCTCTTGTGGAGTCTTATCCTCCAATGCTGATGAAGGTGACCTGTTGACCAGGTAACATGCAGTATCCACCGCCTCTGCCCAGAATTCCTGTCCTAACCTGACACCATTAAGCATGCTTCTTTCCCTTTCCATCAATGTCTTATTCATTCTTTTTGCAACTCCATTTTGCTGAGGTGTATATGGTGTAGTCTTCTGTCATGCTATACCACACTTCTTACAGAATTCTTCAAATTCGTTGCTACAAAACTCTCCACCATTATCTATCCTCAACACCTTTATCTTCTTCTCTGTCTAATTTTCCATGAGAGACTTAAATTCTTAAATCTATCAAAGGCTTCATATTTCTTCTTAAGGAAATATATCCATGTATTCCTTGAGAAGTCATCTATAAATGATACATAGTACACAGACTTACCCAATGATGGAACCTTCACAGGTCCAAACACATCACTGTGCACAAGTTCTAATATATGTTTCACCCTCTTACTACCAGAGGGGAAACTCACCCGATTTTGCTTCCCATATACACAATTTTCACAGAATCAAAATCTAGAGAGATTTTACTCATACCTTCTACCATACCTTTACCATGAAGTATTCGAAGGCCCTTCTATCCAATATGTCCAAGCCTTTGATGCCACAACATGGTCTTCTCTCCAGAGACCACTAGATTTCTGCTCCACTTTCAGGAACCAAAGAACTGTTGCATCCATCAATAATAGTGCTACCTTGCAGCTTGTATAGAGTTCCAATTCGAACTCCTCGCATCAATACCAGTGCTCCCCGAACCATTTTGCAGGTATCCTTCTCGAACATTGTTTTTACACCTACATCATCCAGCTTGCTTATAGAAATCATATTTCTGGCCAATGCAGGAATATGCAGAACACCCATAAGTGTTCTAACCCTTCCACCTTGCAACTTCAACTTTACTTTTCCACGACCAATAATTCTAGCCTTCCTATACTCCCCTAAGAAGACATCACCACCATCGTATTTCTCATACTCGCAGAACCACTCTCTATGGGGAGTGAAGTGAAAGGATGCACCTGAGTCAATCAACCATTCCTCATGATCTACATGTGTACTTGAAGAAGCAAAGTACACATCCCCACCTTCATCTGAGGTGGTTTTTGCCTCTACAGAAGGAGCATCATCAGATCCCTTTCCTTTATCAGGAGCTTTAGATTTATAGTCCCTTTTGAAGCGCCCTTCCTTTTTGCATTTCCAACACACCATCTTTATAGGTTTTCCTAGAGATTTAGATCCCCCTCTAGATTTAAATCTCCCACTGAATGACTTATTTTTGTTTCTGTTCTGGGACCATCCTCGTACAAACAAGGCATCACCATTCTGGCTCTCCATATTTTTCCGTCTCATCTCCTCCATCAGCAAGGATGAGACTATTTCATCAAACTGCAAGGCAGTTGCATTGCTACCTATTACAATAACCAGACTATCCCATGAATCTGGTAGAGAACACAACAAACTGATGCACTTATCTTCATCTGAAATTTTAATATCAACAGATGCTAACTGACTTACCACAGTATTAAATGAGTTCATATGCTCTGTCACTGAGTCTCCATCTTTCATCCTTAGGTTATACAACATTTTCCACATGAAAAATTTATTCACCAGAGACTTAGATTGGTACAAAGTCCCTAACTTGTCCCTCAAAGCCTTCGTCGTAGCTTCCCCTGATACATTCAACAATATTGAATCTGAGACACACAATCATATTGTGCTTTTTGCCTTCCAATCCAACTTCTTCCATTCTTCATCGAATATTCCCGTTGGTTTAGTACTCGGATCTACCGCGATCCACTAATCTTTATCCACCAACATATCCTCCATCTTGAGTTTCCACTACTCAAAACTCTGACCATTAAATTTCTCGATCTCTATCTTTCCACTGCTTGCCATCTTCTTTCACCACCAAAATCAATCTCGCAGATCTCCCACTGAACAGGGTCTACCACAGGCCCGAGCAAAACCCCTCAGAAACAAAGGCGTCCCCATGAAGGCAAAATTGCTCTGATACCAAATGTAGGTTTTAACCCCATAAAAAAATTACGTGCATACGAATTTTAAAACACAGAAAATAAACAATGTGAGAGCATAACACATAAAACACATATACACAGAGATTTTCCCCTGGATCCCAAAACCGAGACTACCAACTTGATTTTTCATTATATTCCTTTCAATTTTATAATACATATTTATACATGCCGAAGCATCCAATACCATGGACCAAAAATCATCGCGTCCAATACCATGGACCGAAAACCATCGCGTCCAAAAACATGTGCAAAAATCATGCACAAAACCATAGTTGGGTCCACCCATCCTAACATAGGGTCCAAAACCAAAATTTTCTAGGGCGTTGCCCCGAACTCCATAAAGTGGGGTTATGGGTATGCCTCAAAACCGTTGTGACCCCCCCTGCTACACAATCAGCGCAACAAAGGGGGGCTTTGCCCCCCCTCAAACCCCCCGGTTAACCACATGAGCTAGTCATGGAAAGAATATAACACAACCTAACAAGTAGCCGAGCTAGTACCACTTACATTGTCCATACCAAAAGAAGGATAGTTCAAAGGAACATTATGAACCAAAGCACCTACAAAAGATACAAAATAATATGTTATGAAACCAGCTCAAGAAAAGATAGAAAAGATAGATCAACGCCTTAGAATTCAGCCTCTTCGAGGGGGCAACCTCCTTTACATTACATAAATGAACAATTCTTGGATGATTCAAATAACAAAACCTCCTTTCTATATATAGGAGTCTAAGGAGTCACAATATAATCCAGCCGACCTAACAATAATAATATAAAGCCACAAAAATAACAATAGATGGATTCTATGGGGCACAGTAATAACAATATGGGGGCAATAGGGGCACAACAATATTAATAAGGGGTATAACTACAATAGTAATGGGGTAATCACTAGTATTATAGGGACCCAACATGCCCCTCTCCTTCAAAAAAGTGTTGTCCTCAATGCTTGAGTAGTTCTGGATACTTCTACATAAAATTCTCATCCTCCCATGTGGAATCTTCAGCGGATAAGTTCTTCCACTTGATAAGATACTCTAAAATTGATCGATTTTGTAGCTGTCGAGTTCTTGTTTCTGTGACTGCTTCCGGTTCCAATATAATTTTTCCTTCCTCGTCAAGTTCTGGCAATATTGTTTGAACTGGGAGCTTGTCGCCTATAACCTTCTTTAAACATGAAACATGGAAAACTGGGTGCAATCGAGAAGCTGCAGGAAGCTCCAATTTGTATGCCATAGTACCAATCTTTTGCAACACCTTGTACGGACCATAATACTTTGGTGATAATTTATTATCCTTCTTAGCTTGCTTGAGGGACATTTTCTTATATGGTTGTAGCCGTAGGAATACCCAATCACCTACATCAAAACTTCTTTCACTGCGATGTTGATCTACCTGTTGTTTCATTCTATTTTGTGCCAACGCGAGGTTATCCTTTAGGAGTTGGAGAACTTGTTGTTGATGTTCGATGTCATGTTCCACTACCTGAACCTTAGAATTTTCTCTTAAATATGATGTGATGGATGGTGGTTGATACCCATAAAGTGCCATAAATGGGGTCATTTTTGTTGTTGTATGGAAGGAAGTGTTATACCACCATTCAGCGAGAGGCAACCATTTGACCCATTGTGTTTGTTTATCAGATACAAAGAAATGAAGATATCCTTCCAAAAATTTGTTTACTATCTCAGTTTTCCCATTAGATTGAGGATGATAAGATGAGCTATGAGCTAACTGAGTACCAAGACAAGAAAATAATTTTGTCCAAAAATTTCCAGTGAAAATGAGATCTCTGTCACTTACAATAATCTTTGGGTTTCCATGTAGCTTTTGAATTGTTTCCATAAATGCAGTAGAAACTGTACTGGCTTTAAATCGATGTGATAATGCACAAAAGTGTGCATACTTGGTAAGTCTTTCAACTACCACCATGATGACACTCTTTCCCTCATACTTGGGTAAACCTGTGATAAAATCCATTGAAACCTCCTCCCAACGTTGGCTTGGAATGGATAAAGGTTGTAATAGACCCGGTGTCTTAATTGTTTCAACTTTATTTTGTTGGCAAACCAAACATTCCGCCACAAAATTTTGAATATCTGATTTAAGGCCATCCCAAAAAAATTCCTTCTTAACCCTGTGGTAAGTTTTTAAAAATCCTGAGTGCCCTCTTAAGGGAGAAGTGTGCAATTCCATAAGAATCTTTTGTTTTAGCTGGGAATTCTTACAGAGGTATAAGCGATCTTTGTACCATAACGAATCATTTTTCCAGCTAAATGTATCGGACGTACTGGAATCTTGTTGTAACTTTCGAATAAGTGCCCACACTTCTTCTTCATTCTTCCATTCCTCCTTTGCTTCGTTTATCCAATCTGGTTGGATAATAGAAATGGTGCACAACAATGCTTCCACATCCTCATCCTTTCTTGAGAGTGCATCTGCCACCACATTTTGCTTCCCTTTTTTGTAGATGATTTCAAAGTCATAACCCAACATCTTTGTGACCCACTTTTGTTGCTCTTCAGAGGATAATCTTTGTTCTAAAAAGTATTTAAGGCTATCATGATCCGTTTTTACCTTAAAGTGTCTTCCCATTAGGTATGGTCACCATTTCTTAAGTGCATGGAGTATTGCCAACGTTTCCTTCTCATAAATCGCTTTGCTTAAAAACTTTCCCTTGATTGGACGACTTTCAAAAGCAATGGGTCTTTCATCTTGCATTAGAACAACACCAATTCCATTTCCTGAAGCATCACATTCCACAATAAAGGTTTTTGTGAAGTCTAGTGTAGCTAAGACCGGTGCTTGGCACATTGCCTCTTTAAGATGTTCAAAGGCCTTTTTTGCTTCCAAAGTCCATGAAAATGCATCTTTCTTCAATAATGTTGTTAGAGGTGTTGCTATTCTCCCATAATTCTTAACAAACTTGCAATAATACCCTGTCAACCCGATAAATCCTCGTAGATGCTTTATGGATGTGGAGATTTTCATTCCTTAATGGCTTTAATTTTGCTAGGGTCTACCTTAACTCCTTCATGAGATACAATATGACCTAGATATTCCACCTCCTAGACTCCAAAGAAACATTTGGATCTTTTTGCATATAATTGTTTCTCCTCCAATAGTTGTAGCACCCTGTCAACATGTTCAACATGATCCTTCCAAGACTTGTTGTAGATTAGTATATCATCAAAAAATACTAACACAAATTTTCTAAGGAATGGTTTGAAAATTGAATTCATCAAACCTTGAAATGTTGAAGGTGCATTGGTAAGGCCAAAATGCATGACCAAAATTTCATAATGACCCTCATGAGTTCTAAATGCTGTTTTCGGAATGTCTTCAGTCTTCATTCTGATTTGATGATATCCTGAATGAAGATCCAACTTGGTGAAGTAAATTGATCCATGCAATTCATCCAGTAATTCATCAATGACAGGAATGGGGAACTTATCTTTAATAGTGAGCTTGTTGAGCTCCCTATAATCCCGACACATGTGCCATGATCCATCCTTCTTGTGCACCAATACTACTGGAGCAGAGAAAGAACTTTGACTCGGTTGAATTATACCAGCCTCTAGCATTTCTGCAACCATACGTTCAATTTCACTCTTTTGGACATAGGGATATCTGTATGGCTTGATGTTTGGAGGAACACTTCTTGGAATCAGATGAATAGCATGATCATGATCACGCATAGGTGGGAGACCTTTGCGAGCCTCAAATACCTTGGAATGATTGTCCAGGAATTTTTGGAGATCTGGAGAAATAGATGATTCCAATGTGGAAACATCTAGCGAACATAATTGTGCAATTACACCTCTTTTCTCCTTTTTTAGAAGCTTTGTCATACCATTAGAGCTGATTATCTTTCCTGGTTTCCCTGCAATACCCCTTAATTCAACTTCCTTTCCTTCCGTAGAAAATTTGATGAAAAGTTCTTGAAAATTAAAAGCTATTGTACCCAAGGATTGTAACCATTGGACTCCTAGTACAACATCAACACCTCCCATTGGAATGGAAAGCATTGAGCCATTCAATACATATTCTCCCATGGATAGCTTGATATTATGGCACTTTCCAGAGCAATTTATTGTTCCTCCATTTGCAATCATCACTTGACACTCTGGTGCTGGATATAGGAAGCAATTCAATTCTTTTGCTACCTTACAATGAATAAAATTGTGGGTGCTTCCTGAATCAATCAACACTATTACCTTTTTCTTCTTGATTTGTCCTTCTATCTTGATGGTTTGAGGAGTGGTAATTCCCGCCAATGAATTACAAGATATGGTCGGATTTATTTGTTCTTCATCTAGGCTTTGTTCCTGGAGTATATCCTCTTCTTTTGACATTTCTTGCTCCTTTTCTTCTTCCTCTTCACAATCTATGTAGAATAATTTCTTTTCAGCACACTGATGACCTTTAGTGTATTTGCTATCACAACTGTAACAAAGCCCTTTTGCTCTTTTCTCTCCCAATTGTTGTGGTGTCAACCTTATAGGTTGTGGAAGACTAGGGGCAACAACACTTCCATCTTTATATTTGTGAGTGGTATGCTTCCTAGTTGCCATAATTTTTCTTTCCATTTTTCTTGCTAACCTGAATGCCTTCTCTAATGAATCAGGTTCCCAAAGGCGAACATCATGTTGGATATTATCCTCTAAAGACCCTATGAACACATCAATCCTATGCTCCTCTGGAATATCTTTTACCCTTATGTTCAATTTTTGGAACTCCTCAATGTGCTCCATTATTGAACCCTTTTGTTTGAGACTTATCAATTGGCTAAAAGAAGTGTTGCTTTTTTTATCCTCATAATGTGCTATCAATTCTTCCGTAAAAATTGCCCAAGTGATAAATTGTTTACAAGAGCAAAGCCATTGATACCATACAAACTGATTTGGTTCCAAATATAAAGTTGACATACATACCTTTTGTGTGTTTTGCACATTATTGAGATTGAAAAATTGCTCCATCTATAATATCCATGTGGCGGGATCCTCGCCATCAAACTTCCTCATATAGATTTTTGGAATATGGTGAGTCTTCAATCCAACATTAGAGTCTATGGAATCATGATTGATGTCGAGCTAATTTGTAGACCTAAATTAACACAATTATTTCTTATCAATCCGGGTTGTTTATGCTTTGAGGCAAGTTCACTATATGTGAAGATCAGATGTAATCAAACCTTGAAAGATAATTTATTCAAAAGCTAAAATTAATACATTCTATAACTCTAATTCAATCAGCTTAAAAAGAGAAAAACATTGAAAGGGTTCTTGACCTCAAGAAGTCCACCTTCACCTCAATTATCACTTAATGAATCAGAGATTGAAACCAAAAGCTTAAGATGGATAAATTATTAATGAAAGAAGCTCTTAACTTAACAAACACATAAGGTATTCCATCATAATTCATTCATCTCAATATCAAAATCTCAATGAAAAACTACTTGCATGCAAACAAAAGAAACTAGTTTTGATTCATCATTTTAGCAGAAGGGATGCCCAACTTGAACACCTGTTTTTCCAAATCAATAAAGTGATGAATAAGCTATTAACCAATGAAATCAATCACTATGCATAAACCATAAAGCAAACTGAAATAAAGCTTTGAAAAACTAGTGCTACAATCAACCAGATTACAAGGAAATGAAACTAGTTAACAAGGAAGTGTACTTAGCTTGGAATGGGGGCCCTCCACCCTTGCCTTGCACACTTTGAGAGGTGATATCAGAAGCTTAAATTCAGTCACACATCCATAGCATTGAACGGCAAAATAATAATAACACAAGTCTTCAAATTAATTCCTCAATCCAAAGATGTCACAACATAAAAGTATATCACAAAATCAATACATAAGCCATCAAAGTTTTGGCTTTAAATAAGAAGTCTCATGAACAAACTGATCTATATTCACTCAAACAAACCCATCTACTCTCATACACCTATCTAAGTCGAATTCATTACTCCCATCCCAAGAAAGATGACCATTCCTATGAAATCTCAAAATTGCCCTATTTCTATGGGATTCCTGAATGACTAGTCATGGTTGACTAGCACCAAATGGGCCTAATAAATCTTGTTCTATTCGAACTAAGCATTATTGGCTTAGTCCTAGTTCCCAAGCTGTTCATCCATGCATTCCATTCGTTCCCAAGTGTCCTGCAACCACATCAACCATAGAGCTATTACGGGAATTTCTGAATCTGCCAATTTTTCACTAAAAACCAAATTTTCATAAAAACTTTAGAAATTGAAAAATTAAAATCAAATACCTGAATGGATATCAAATATACATCAAAATGGGATAAATGAAGGGAAAATGGATGGAAAATAGATGGATAAGTAAGTTTCTTTGAGCAAAAATAAGACCAAAACTAAGGCCCAACATCTCTCCCTTGCTTATCATCAAGCATGTCCCCATGCTTGCTTGCTCCTCTTTGACCTTCGTCTCTCTGTAGTAGATGTTGTACCTGTAGATGCTTCTTGTTGTGCTGCCCTGACCAAACAATCCAGACCTGTGTCATGTCTCTCCCTAAACAAAGCTGCTTTGACCTTTTGTTTTTCATACTTTGCCTGCCACATGTTCTTTTCCTTTAGCCATTTAAATGCTTGCTTAGAAAGTAGATCATTTTTCCTTTTCAGCCTCCCCAATTCTTCATTTAATTTCTCATTTGCCTTAACCAATTTAGCATTATCTTTCTTATTTGCCTTGTTTTCTTCTTTTAGTTGTTTCTCCAAGATTTTGCTAATTTCCAATTGGTCAGTTAAATCCCTGATTCTTCTCAAATTGATTTCTCTCTCAAAATCTTGTGTTGTTTTCATTAGTGATGCTATTTCTGCATCATCATATGAAGAATCCTTCTCAAATACCTCTTGTGCAATATCATTTTCTTCTTGTTGTCTTGGGGAATATGTTTCTACTTCCTTGTCTAAATCAATGGGACTTTTATTCCTAAATCTTCTAGGAATAGACATAACAAATGTTTCATTTTCTTGCATGGCCATGCTATTCTGTTGTTTGGCTCTTGTTCTAGGATACAAGGGTGAGTTCATCAATCCTCTGTTTTCCTGCTCTGTTTTATCCTGTACCTCATTAACCTGTTCAATGAATTGATTTTTAGACATGAATTCTCGCCACACTATGCCCTGTGATCTCACCTGATACTCAACTAGGATTTTGATTAATCCTTGGTGGTAAATCTGTCCTGCTTTAGGCCTGTGTTCATGTTTGACTGTTTCAATCATTCTCAAAAGGCTCCTATATAGGAAATAAGGCAAGTTAATCCTATCCTCCCCTTTTATATGTTGCAGAAGTCTGACATGATACAAGTGGGCCACGCTATATCCTCTATCACAGGTCAAAAACTTTTGGATAACCAAAACCAACTCACCCCATGGTTCATTAAACCATTCCCTGGGTATCCCTTTTGTTCTATCAAATGTCCCTTTCCGGTTCTTCTCAAGAAAGAAAGTCCAAGCTTTCTCCTTGAAGTGCAGGCCTTTGTAATACTTCTCACCTATCATGGGTAGATCTAAAGCTTGGGAAAGATATTCCTGGGTTACAGGAATAATGACATCTCCCACCCGTGTCTGGTCTTGACTGAAATTGTTTATAAAATCCCTGGTTATTTGTTCAGAGTGGCCATCAAATTTTTGTAGGAAACTTATCATCCCCGCCTGGTAAAGTTTTTCTATAGTTTCCTTCCCCCAATTCTCTATCTGAAATTTTGGCTCTACTCTGACTAACATTGCTTCTGTAAACCAATGAATGAATTCCTCTGTTGTTACTAATTTCATTTTGACTCAAAAAAGATATAATTATTTGTTTGTTTTCAAAATGAAATTTTGAAAGCGCAGAAGCTTACCTTCCTCCTCTCAATCAACTTAATTCTGATCTCTGCTTGACTCTGTTCTTTATAACATCATTGTTTTAGTTCCCTGTTTAATGCAAACATACACCTGTATACCCCTGTTAATATGGTGCTCTCTATTTTTAAAAACAAAAATACATATATAAACAATATCCATATATGCTCCTGGCCTTATTTCATTGCCAAAATTCAAACCATTGTTTTACTGTGTATATTCAACCAGGAAAACTGAGTAGTGCGCATGCATATGGCTCTCGGCCTCATCAAAAAAAACATTCAAGATGCTCTCGGCCTAACCAAAAATATTTGAAAAAACGCTTTTGACTGATCACAAAATTTGGAAATTATGCATACGGCCTCATCATAAAAACAATTACCAAAAATACGCTCGGTTGCATCAAAAATATGGGCAAGAAGGCACTCGGCCTTAGCATGGCAGATTGAGGACTATACACATACGCTCGGCCTCACAAACACAAGTGATAAAATAAGAAAACACGGTGCATTTGGCTCAGCAATCAAATCTTCTTTTGGCAAATCAAAATTTCACATGCATTATGCATTCAATCCTTAGGCACTGCAATCCCCTGTTTTCGGTGCAAACAAAACAACAGTGCGCAGCAAGGGTTATGGACGCATGTCGTTTCATAACAGTTGACTGTTTGTTTTGACGTTTGAACCGGCGCGCAATCAAAACAATGTATGGCAATAAACAAGAGTAGTGCGCAGTTTATAACATTCACATTTTAATACCCACTCACTGCCATTCAATATAACATGCCATAACAACTAAGTTTCGTGCCTCCTCTGTGTATTGTTTCCATTGTTAACACGGCATACCATAAAAATTCCTTATAACAATGTCAAATCTTAAACGTGTTAACCATGCATGCATTGTCATTTAAGGGAAGCGTGATCCATTAGCAGTGCATACCAAGATTCACGCAGCGAATCAACGGATTTGAGGCTATGGTTTCGGCTTACCTGTTATCAACGAGCGCTTTGAGGGATATCCGGCGCTCCAAATCCTTGTTTCAACTTGTGCAATTGACTGGTGGCAGGGACAGAGCAATCGTAACCATTAATTCAGATAGTTCATGACCTTGACTCACTATATGCCGAGCTTTAAACAACTAGCGCCTTACCTGATTCAATCCCGAAAATCTGCTATCCTTGAACGTAAAACTCGGGATTATTTCCTTCTTTAAATCCACCCCAACTCAATTCATTCTTCTTTTTACTATGATGCGGCCTCAAACACCATTGCTCTGAGCTATTTGGCAATGAATATTATGGTTTAAACAGCGCAAGAGCTCAGTCAGTTCATGACCATTTCAGGGTTGTACTGCGCTTTGTGTCCATTGGTGTTTACAATGCGTGGTTTACATGGCCGTCCTGTTTGACCAGTCGCCCGACTGTGTCATGAGGATGGCCGAATCATTGTTTTCATACGCATGACCCCTGCGCAGTATACTGTCCAATGACCATGAGTTGCCATGCCACCGTGTTAAGCTCGTACCTGTGTGCTGGCCGGTAGTTGTTTGGGGTTAACGTTTTATTTATTACGGTTGTTTTACCATTATGCCCACCGTCATGCGCTTGCAATGATATATAACCATTGCTTGTTTTGCAATGATTCGCATGCAATGATATTTCAACCTCCCCGCCGTAACGTTTCAATTGTTGTTTTATA
Organism: Pinus tabuliformis; assembly: GCA_031772625.1. Taxonomy (NCBI): domain Eukaryota; kingdom Viridiplantae; phylum Streptophyta; class Pinopsida; order Pinales; family Pinaceae; genus Pinus; species Pinus tabuliformis. The sequence continues at coordinate 52,738,871 of CM062819.1, forward strand.
TGCGGCCATCCACCATTTATATCATACCATTGTGTTATGAACCGTCACTTATAACTGCATCATATACCATATGTTGTGCACCACTTATCATATGCGCGTTGGGTGATATAAATAATTTGAGCGCATTCACACATTTTGTTTTGAACTATGGTATATGTTGTATGACATAACTTTTGATTTCCATATAGCGCATGGGGTTTATTTGATTTGTATAACATAACTTTATAATTTTAAAATGACCATTTGGGTCATATTTAAAATTATCACCATCACTAATGCTTTGAGTTGTATGTGCAGGTTGAAGGTTGTCCCAGTTTGGTCTTTCTAAGCTCGTAAAGAAAATACTTTAGGAGTAATAGGGAATATGTATGGAAATGAAAGGGAATAGGGTTATAAGGTATAAAAGTATGGAAATGAAAAGGAATAGGGTTATGATGTATAAGGGTTATAGGATATGAATGATAATGAATATCCTCAGGTACTAATTTCAATTTAACAAAAACTAAAAATTTCTAAGAAAAATTTGAATTTTTAAAGCACAAAATGACTATACATATACTCCCCTGGATGATGGTTGTACAAGTGAGATGAAATCAATTGATCAGATGTTGTAGATGGATCAAAATGTAAACTTTATTGCTGCTCCTTGTTCTTCATGTTCTAGTTCTTGAATTGTTAATCAGGTCCCTCTGTAATGATTCTTTGTTTCAGGTCCCTTTCACTGCTTACAAAATATGCACATGTTGTGTTGACATTGGCAGGTCTTTCAGGTCCCTTGGCAATGATTTGTTATGTCAGGTCCCTCTGTTGACAATACAAGTTCTGTCTATACTTCAGCGTTCCAGCTAAAGAGCTGATGTTTGCAACTTCAGCTGTCCAGTTAAAGAGCGAATGCAAGTCTCCCCCTTGTTGAAGATATGACTTGTCCTCAAGTCATTTGGTGGTGGAGAGTGCCTGCATTAAATGTATCTGAGAACAATAGAACAAGTATAAGGAATTCATAGAGTCCAAGTTGCCCTGGTTTTCCCTTATGAATTTGTGCTTGCAAAGTGCTAGTGGCCTGGTTTTCACTTGCAAACAATTTATTTGTTTTTTTATGTTTTTGTTATGTTTTTTTTTATTATTTTTGTTTTTATGTTTTTTTTTAATATATTTTTTTTTAATTTTTTCTATGTTTTTTTTTTTTTTTTATTCAACTACTAGACTGGAAGATGGCTGATCCTGTGCCATGAGTTCCAGTTCTGTATCTTCGATCAGTTGTTTCATAAATGCTTCTTTACTGATAGGCCTATTGTAAACTTTGAGCCTATGTCCATTCACTATAAATGAGGTGGAATCCTGGTCGATTGTCTTGATCCTGACTGCTCCATTGTCAAAGATTTTGTCAATTTCATATGGGCCTAGCCAGTGTGTTGTGAACTTCGCTTTGAAGTCTTTGAATTTGGAGTCGAAAAGCAATGCCCATTCTCCCTTGTGAAATGTCTTGGTTTTGATATATCTGTCGTGCCACTTCATTCTTTGTTGTTGCACCAATGTAGTATGTTCCATGGCTTGTTGACGATGCTCATCTAACTGATTCAGTTCCATGATCCGCTGCTGTTGTGCTTCTGTCAAGTCGAGTCCTAGTTCAGCTGCTAGTCTGTATGTATGTATCTGAAACTCTATAGGCAGTAGGGCCTCCTTCCCATATACTAACTGGTATGGACTGAAACCAGTTGTAGTTTTCCATGTGATCCTGTAGGCCCATAGTGCATCTTTTAATTTTTCAGACCAGTCTTTTCTGTTCATCTGTACTGTTTTTGTCATGATATTTTCTAGGACTTTATTTGTTGATTCGACCTGCCCATTTGCTTGTGGATGATATGGTGTAGATTTCCTGTGTTTGATCTTGTATTTCTCCGTTAGATCTCGTACCAGCTTTGATGTAAACTGTGTGCCCTGATCTGTTACAATTTGTCTAGGTACTCCATATCTGACAAAGATTTCTTCAAAAAGAAAGGTGACCACTATATCTTCTATTGCTCTGTTTACTGCTTTTGCTTCTGCCCATTTGGTTACATAGTCTGTACATACTAAGATGTACCTCTTCCCATTTGATGGTGGATTGATAGGTCCAACAAAGTCAAGTGCCCACTACTCAAATGGTTCTATGAGAACCTGTGGCTTCAGCAGCATTTCATCCGATGTTATTGGTCACCCTATTCTCTTGCAGCTGTCACATTGCTTGACATATTTCTTAGAATCTCTGAAGATGGATGGCCAGTAATAGCCCAGTTGCAGTGCCTTATCTGCAAAATGGCCACCACATGGTTCATCATGACATGCTCTTAGAATGTCTAATATTTCATCTTCCCGTACACATTTTCTAATTATCAAGTATATCTAGAGCTTGCTCTAACAATTTTTATATTTTTGCTTTTTAGTGAATTGAGCTGGAAACCTTCCAAAAGATAAATAGTTTGCAATGTCTGCAAACCATGGTGTTTTGACTGTGATGGCAAATAGATGTTCATCTGGAAAGTTATCTGCAACTGGATTTGGATCGTTGGGTGAGTGTATGCGGGACAGAAAGTCAGCCACTTGATTTTCTTTGCCTGGCCGATCTTGTATTGTGATATTAAATTCTTGCAATAACAGTAACCATCTTGTTATTCGTCCATTGGTGATGGGTTTATTCATCAAGTATTTGATTGCTGAATGATCAGTATGAATGAAAACTTGATATCCTGTTATATAGTGCCGGAATTTATTTACTACATGTATAACGGCTAACATTTCTTTTTCTGTGACTGTGTAGTTCATTTCTGCAAGTGTTAGATTCTTGCTTATAAATTATATTGCATAAGTGAACAAGTTCTCTTTCTATCCAAGAGAGGCACCTATCGCAGTATCGGATGCATCAGTTGATATATGAAATGGTAAAGACCAGTTGGGCCCATGAAGAATGGGGGCAACTGACAATTTCTCTTTCAGAATTTGAAATGCATTTTGACAATCATTTGTCCATTGAAATTCGATATCTTTTGCTAATAGTTTGAATAGAGGTTGGGCTATTTTACTAAAGTTTTCAATGAATCGTCTATAATAGCATGCATAGCCTAAGAAACTTCTTACCTCTTTCTGTGTTGTAGGAGGCATTAAGTTTACTAGGACTTGGATTTTTGTTGGATCCACCTTTATTCCTGAAGCAGAAATGTGGTGCCCCAGAACTATTCCTTTTGTCAACATCATATAGCATTTCTCATTGCTTAATGACAAATTTGTTTCAATGCATCGTTTCAAAACTTTCTCAAGGTTGTTTAAGCAATCATTGTATGTGTTTCCGTAAACTGTGAAGTCATCCATATAGACCTCTACACATTCATGAATTAGATCAGCAAATATTGCAAGTACTGCTCGTTGGAAAGTTGCAGGTGCATTGCATAGACCAAATGGCAAAACATTATATGCATATGTTCCCCATGGGCAAGTAAATGTTGTCTTGTCTTGGTCTTCTGTTGCTATTCTTATCTGGTTGTATTCGCTAAACCCATCTAAGAAGGAGAAAAATTTCTTCCCAACTAATGAGTCTAACACTTGATCAATGAATGGTAGAGGAAAATGATCTTTTAGTGTAGCTTTGTTTAGTTCCCGATAGTCCACACATACCCTCCACTTTCCATTTTTCTTTGGTACAATAACCAGTGGAGAAACCCATTGACTATCTAAAATAGGATAGATGAATCCAACTTTTAACAATTTTTGTAGTTCTTCTTTCACTATTTCCTTCATCATGGGATTCATTCGTCTTTGAGGTTGTCTTACAGGTTTAAGTTGATCATCTGTATAGATGTGGTGGATACATGTGCTAGGATGGATTCCTTGCATATCAGTATAATCCCAGGCAAAAGCTTTTGAATATTTCTGTAATAATGCAATTACCTCTTGCTCTTGTGCTGATTGCAATTCGTTTCCAATGTTTAGATGTTTTCCAGGATGAACCTCAATTGTTTTGATTGTTGGCTTGGAGATTGTGTTTACAGGAAAGATGTCTATAAAAGATTTCTGCAAAGTTTGAATTGTACAAGTTTCCTGAAAGCATTGATTCAAAAGGTTACTTGCAGCTTCATATTGAACTTTTCTAAGCTGCTCTGAAATACTTGGTTCTGAAATGAAAAGATCCATTAAGTCTTCATTCTCTTCTTCTTCTCTAAAATCAAAGAATTGATTTATACTTAAAACTGATTTTGTTTGCTGTTTTTCTTGAGTTTCAAGTACTGATTCTAAAGAAGTTGATTGTGCAGGTGAATAAAGAGTTATGTGTTTCCTTTCATCTCCATGTGAAATAATCATGCTTCCAGATCTGCATCCTATGAAGGCATCAGCGGTAGCTAACCATGGTCTGCCTAAGATTAGAGGATGTCCTCCCAAATTTGTCTTTGGTTGCAAGATCAGGAAGTCAACAGGATACTCCCATGAATCCAAAGAGACTATGATATCTTCTAATATTCCTTCAGGAACAACTTTAGATCTATCTGCTAGTTCCAAGATTGTAGAAGTTGATCTAATGTTGTTTAAATGCAAAGTTTTCATTATCTCCATTGTCATTATGTTTATAGCTTCTCCCAGGTCTATTAATGTATTTGGTACTGAGAAATTATTTATTGATATAGTAACCATTGGGATACTACGATCAATATATTTCTCTACTATAGTTTGTGTAGACATGAGGCTTGCTAATTTACCAATGACTTGGATTGTAGTAGGATCCTTTTTCTTTTTCTCTGATTTCTGAATGCACAATTCCTTTATTGTTTTAGCATATATTGGTATTTCTTTAATTGCCTTCAACAAAGGAATTTTTACATAAGCATTTTTTAACTCATCTAAGATATCAAATTCAGGAAGGATTGTTTTGTTTTGTTGTTCCACTAACCTCTCGGGATAAGGTGGTGTTTGTGTTGTAATGTTTGTTCCTTTCTGTTTTGGTATCTCAGTTTGTGATGTTTCAGGTGATTCTCCTTGTTCAATTGGTTCTTCTATGATTGGAGGAGAATCCTTTTTAAGCACTTTTCCAGACCTTAGATGGACATCATTAAGAGGAAGAATCGAATATGTAGGAAAATATGCTGCGTCCTCTACAGTGTATGCAGATTTGTCCACCTTATTATTTGGATTGGCCATTGGTTGGGCTAGTAGTTGAGTTGGTTTGGGTTGATTTGTGGGTAGCTGTAACTGTTGTGGTTGGGTCAACAACGATGGTGGATTCTGCTGTGGAAATGGTATGGATTGAGGATATGCAGAATGTTGTTGTTGAAAGGGTATGGATTGTGGATATTGTGGATATGCAAATGGTTGTTGGTATTGTTTCCGGTATTGTTGTTGATACTGTTGAGGTGGCTGGTTTCCATAACCATATCCTCTCCAACCTTGTGCAGGTTGTTGTGAATATTGTTGTGGAGGCCAAGCTTGCCATGGCATTGGAGGGGTCCAAGGATTGTGAGGTGGATAGGGATAATTTTGTTGAGGGAATTGCTACTGATTTTGTTGAGGCATCCTAGGTTTCCATGGTCGTCGTGGTGATAGATAATAGAGACCTTCTATCCCTGGCACTTCTTCCATTGAGTTCATTTGTAATTCTTTCAATCTTAAACAATTCTCTGTGGAATGATTTTCCGTACAAAGACCACAAACCTGAATACTATCCAAAGGACATTCTCTCAAGGGATGTTTCTTTTTACATTTGGAACAAAAGATTGCTAGAGCTTGTTCTTGTTCTTCTTTCTTCTTGTTTGCCTTTAGCACATCTACTTGTGTCCCTAATGTACTCAAGAGATCTGTTTTGAAATTTTCCAATAAGCTCCCTATTTCAGCTCTTGTTATCCCTCCTGCAGCTGACTTTGCTGCTTTTGAACTTACTTCCCTTCTTCCGATTTTTGATCTTCCTCTAGAATATTTTTGACATAACTCAACAATTTCATCGAATGGTAAGTTTGAAATGTCTCCTTTACCCATCACATTCAAAATTTCAAGGTATTCATCCCTTACACCTTTGAGAAAGATCGTGCGGACGATTTCTTGATTTAGATAGTGTTGTTTAGATTTCTGTAGAATATATGCAAATCTTTCCAAATATTCTTCTAAAATTTCATCTTCTTGTTGTGTCATTCTGAAAACATCTTCCTTTGAATCTGTAGATCTACATAAGCTTGATATTTCTTAAGGAAGACGGATCTCATATCATCCCAAGAAGCTATTGTTTGTTCTCCTAAACCCATAAACCACTTCAAAGCTACTGCTTTTAATGTTGCAGGGAAAAGACGAAGTTTATGAACATCATCAGTATATCCATATGTTCTACATAGAATATCAAATTCAAACATAAATGCATCAGGATCTTCTGTGGACATTCCTTTAAAGTTTGGCAATACAGAAGGTGGAATATTTTTCATTTTTACTTCTTCTCCTAATATTGCACTTGTGTCTACTATTGGAAAACCAAAAGTAGTTTCTTGATCATTTCCATCTTCTTGTCTTTTCCGATCGTTTTCTAGCTTCCTATCATTTTCTTGTTTTGCCTCCTCTTCTCTTTTTCTTCTCCATTCTCTTTGTTGTCTTTCATATTCAGCCCTTTGTTGTTCAGGAGTGAAAATAATGGATCCATGTCCCTCTTCTACCATTGATTGATTTGTTTCAATTTCAAGTGGAATTTCAGGTTGTTGGAAGATAGGAGGATTTATGGATGGAAATACAGGTTGTTTTCCTTTAATAATTTCTTTTTGTTTTCTGGAAGTGGAGAATTGTTTTTGTTTTGCTTCCCAAGCTAACAAAGTTTGCCTTTCAATCAAGGTTAATCTTTGTCCAGTTCTTTGTTTTTCTGCCAACTCCTCAATTATTGGATTACCAATAACTGGGGTGTGTGATGATCCTATTTCTACTTGTGGGGGGTTTTCGATAAATCTACCTTGAGGATCTCTATATCTAGGCATAAAGAAACATAACTAAAAAGGAATGTAACTAATGTTTTTGTTGTTTTGAAATTTATCTTTCTATTGACTATGCCGATATTTGCCTCCCCGGCAACGGCGCCAAAATGTTGAGCTAATTTGTGGACCTAAATTAACACAATTATTTCTTATCAATCCGGGTTGTTTATGCTTTGAGGCAAGTTCACTATATGTGAAGATCAGATGTAATCAAACCTTGAAAGATAAGTTATTCAAAAGCTAAAAGTAATACATTCTATAACTCTAATTCAATCAGCTTAAAAAGAGAAAAATATTGAAAGGGTTCTTGACCTCAAGAAGTCCACCTTCACCTCAATTATCACTTAATGAATCAGAGATTGAAACCAAAAGCTTAAGATGGATAAATTATTAATGAAAGAAGCTCTTAACTTAACAGACACATAAGGTATTCCATCATAATTCATTCATCTCAATATCAAAATCTCAATGAAAAACTACTTGCATGCAAACAAAAGAAACTAGTTTTGATTCATCATTTTAGCAGAAGGGATGCCCAACTTGAACACCTATTTTTCCAACTCAATAAAGTGATGAATAAGCTATTAACTAATGAAATCAATCACTATGCATAAACCATAAAGCAAACTGAAATAAAGCTTTGAAAAACTAGTGCTACAATCAACTAGATTACAAGGAAATGAAACTAGTTAACAAGGAAGTGTACTTAGCTTGGAATGGCGGCCCTCCACCCTTGCCTTGCACACTTTGAGAGGTGATATCAGAAGCTTAAATTCAATCACACATCCATAGCATTGAACAGCAAAATAATAATAACACAAGTCTTCAAATTAACTCCTCAATCCAAAGATGTCACAGCATAAAAGTATATCACAAAATCAATACATAAGCCATCAAAGTTTTGGCTTTAAATAAGAAGTCTCATGAAAAACTGATCTATATTCACTCAAACAAACCCATCTACTCTCATCCACCTATCTAAGTCGAATTCATTACTCCCATCCCAAGAAAGATGACCATTCCTATGAAATCTCAAAACTGCCCTATTTCTATGGGATTCCTGAATGACTAGTCATGGTTGACTAGCACCAAATGGGCCTAATAAAGCTTTTTCTGTTCGAACTAAGCATTGCTGGCTTAGTCCTAGTTCCCAAGCTATTCATCCATGCATTCCATTCATGCCCAAGTGTCCTGCAACCACATCAACCATAGAGCTATTACGGGAATTTCTGAATCTGCCAATTTTGCACTAAAAACCAAATTTTCATAAAAACTTTAGAAATTGAAAAATTAAAATTAAATACCTGAATGGATATCAAATATACATCAAAATGGGATAAATGAAGGGAAAATGGATAGAAAATAGATGGATAAGTAAGTTTCTTTGAGCAAAAATAAGACCAAAACTAAGGCCCAACAATTAACATTTTTTTTGTTCTCATCATGAGTTTCCTTTAGTACCCTTTCACCCTTAGTGACCATTTCTTATAGCAGCTTATTCATATTTATCTTCAATTCTTCCATCTTATCATCCATGCCATCAATTTTAGCTTCTACACCTTTCTTTAAACAATCCATCTTAGCTTCTACACATTTCTTTAAACCATCCATCTTAGCTTCTACATCTTTCCTTAAACCATCCATCTTAGATTCTATTGCTTTTTGTGCAAGTGACACTTGTTACACTTGTTCTTGTAATTTTGATATATCATATAGCATTTCTTCTTCTTCTTCATGATTCATGCTAGAGTTTTCAAGTTCCTTACTAGGTGTTTGCATTTTCTTTCCTCGAGGCATCAGTTACTGATAATAATTCTCTATTATGCCCTTTGAATTCCTTCAAAATAAATTTTCAAACCAAGCTTAAGCAAAAATTTAAGAAAATCTACACACCTTTTTTCACTTTGTAGGAGCTCGATATTGCCTCTAATGTATCTCTGTACTTTCTGATCATCTAGTTCTAAATTTGTGACCTACAGTAGCCCTCTGTGTTCTCTTTCCAATGCCACAAGTCTGACCCAAATTGGATTCTCCAAGGAAGAGTTATGCGAAATCTCCCACAGTGACTTGATTATAGACTAGTTCAGTAGAGTGAACTTGTACGACGTGCCACGAGTCATTGTTTTTACCTTTGGATCTGAAAAATGCATACATGAAACTACAATCCGTCCTCTTTCTATACCTTCTTACAAAATTTCAATCCGATCCCCAGAGAGAAAGTTATGATGATTTTCCCCCAGTCACCTGTTTGGAATGTAATTCAGGAGTCTGCAAAAATACCAATTTCCTCAGATCATATCTCCGCAAATATAGCGCAAAAAGCTCTGAAATTTGGACCCGAGGTTCAAAGCGATTTCTTCTCAAATGGGTTCTTTTTGCAACTTCTGAAACATCGCAGAAAAACGTTATAGCGAAAATGCCACGATGACCTGTTTGGAGCAGCGAAACCCTAGAATCCAAAGCTCTGATACCAAATGTTATGAAACCAGCTCAAGAAAAGATAGAAAAGATAGATCAACGCCTTAGAATTCAGCCTCTTCAAGGGGGAAACCTCCTTTACATTACATAAATGAACAATTCTTGTATGGTTCAAATGACAAAACCTCCTTTCTATATATAGGAGTCTAAGGAGTCATAATATAATCCAGCCGACCTAACAATAATAATATAAAGCCACAAAAACAACAATAGAGGGATTCTATGGGGCACAGTAATAACAATATGGGGGCAATATGGGCACAACAATTTTAATAAGAGGTATAACTACAATAGTAATGGGGTAATCACTAGTATTATAGGGACCCAACAGAATAGTCCCTTGAGAGGGGATATATATCAAGTTCAGTAGTAACCAAGACATCCTCAACCTCAAACTAATCCTTGAAATATCTTGACTGGAATAGAATTCAACTAGGATAATGATCATCAAGAAAAATTGTTACCCACAATTTTGTGGGTGATATCCCTAAGATAAAAAAAAACTCCATGATGGTCCTCAACCGACAGCCAGCAACCCCTTATAGCCACCAACTAGCTTGTTATTCCATTTATCTACCCCCTGAGCCATCCATGTGGTCCCTCGCCCATATGTCATGATTGTATGTTTGAAGGTGGGCCTCATAAACCCAAAGGTATGCCTTTTAATTTTGTAATTGAGTATTTGAGTTTATTTATCATGAAGCCTCTTAGGCATTGACTAATGGGGGGATTTAGTGGAAAGAGTGGACTAAGTTTGTGCTCTTGTCCCCTAGGTCTCTTTTAGGATGTTAACCTTGAACCCTAGTCCCATGGGATCTCTTTACTGGCCTTTGGGCTTCCAGGATGGTATTACATGGGAAACCCCGATTTTGGATGTGTGATCCCACTCCCCTACTGAAATATATCACTCCCCTTTGACTCATTATAACCCCATTCATCACTCCTCCCACCTTGGTCCATATTCATCCACTGGGTCCACAAAGAGTCAGCCCCCCCCCCTTTTCCCACACCTTGGGTCGGGCTTGGAACAATGCCCAAAGGTTGATGCAACTAAAAAAAACATTATTGGTCACATTCAACACGAAATTGTACCCCAAAATGAAAAAGATGGTTAGGACAAAAACATTTAGCACGCGGGAAAAATCCATTACATGAGCTATAACCCATTTCATGGCCATCACCCTAGTTCTTACAAGCCTAGATGAGCCTCCTTTATCACTCAGGAACCCATGATTGTCCCAACCTCTAGTGGGTGATGAACCACCCCACCTTAAAAGGGGGTATCCACTGCTATACTTTACACATCATGCTCCCATTTCTAAAGCCACGAGCAATTAACCAAACAAAATTATAAAAAGGAAAAAGGCATATGAAGAACGGTGTAAAAATCAAGGACAAGGTAACTCATGTACCACGATTTCTCCCTCCTACACATTATTTACCCAAGTGTGGGCTTCCCTGTTATTAACTACCCTTATACCATGGAATGTGATCCAGGTTTCCCCCATTCATCTCCTACTTTTTTCCATCATTATGCCACATGCCACCACCATTTGAAGGATATACCATGGACATACCACCCCCCTTAGAAGTAGAAACCACCTAATAGGATGCATGGGTACCCCCATTTGGAGCTTGGAGACATTAACACATGCCAAAGCCACTATGAAAGGGAATGTCATTATGAAGTGCCCACTTGTTTTCCATGGTTCATAAACTCTTTTACTATATTTCTTTAATGGCTTGGTATGCTAGAAGGCACAGGGATGCATTGGATCTTATGCAGGATTGCATGTGGTCTCCATCTTGGGTTTGGTCTCCCTATACGCGGTCCTAACCCTCTATAGGGCTACATTGGCACATGTACGGTGTATTTTGAGATTTGTGGGCCTCCATAGTAGTAGACAACATTCCATGGATCCCGAGAGTCATTCGGAGATTGCTTGTGATTCACCTATTGGAGGAGGAAGATGCACCTGGTTCACTGTGCCCAGCCAGCCCCACAGTTACATCATGCACTTAGTCGATGACCCAGGACCTGTATGATGATTTGGAATCATTTATACCATAATCCAAGACCTTACAAATGACCTATAGCCAACTTATATTTGTTTTGAGACCTGTGAGGACACTTGTGTGCCCCCACACCCATTTGGGAGCACTATAAGTTTATTACTTGAAGAACAAGGGGCCAACCCCTTGTCCACTGCTTTTGGGAGCCCTATTTCACATTATAGCACATATGGACTTCATTATGCCTCATATAAGGCCCAACGACATGTATTATTGATCATTAGACCTCTGGAGAGGCTTCCTCTTTTGATTTTGAGCTAGTTTGGTGGGCTTGTCATCAAAAGTATTGTTATTATGCACAATATTTTATTCTAGGGGATGTTTTAGTCCAAATTATGCCATTTTAATCCATTAGAGGATTGTATAAATAGAACGTATTCATTCTCTCTTATTCATCATCATATGGATTGATCATTTTCTCTTGTGAGAATTTTGCATTTCTTTGGAGGAGGATATTTTTGGATGAATGGATGAATTTCGATGTTTGGTTATTCTTCTTTTTCTTGGAGCTTCTATGGTTGGAATATCTTGGTGATTGGATATATTCCTCTTACATGTAAGTACTATGTTAATTCTATTTTGATTCTTTATGTTGCTACATTCATGATAATGCGATTTTCGCGATTCTAAGGTTAATTTGTTGCTTTTCTTGGAACGAAAGTGTGGAAATTGAATCTCTAGATAGTGTTGTATCATGATTTGGCCCATGTTTGAATGAAAGAATGTTCCTAGATACATACTTGTCTTGATAAGTCACCAAATATTGTTGAATGAAGTATAAATTACCTTGAAGCTACTCCATTAATCCCTAATGCCCAATGAATTTGTCTTTTAGGCCTCCTTGACATGTATAAATCAAGCCAAACCATAATTTATCCATGACTCCATATCTCCAAAGAGTAAGGCATTGGTTTTCCATTGGTGATCACCTTAAAGAATATTTGTTTTTCACCTTTTCTCTTTCTTTCTATGCCTAGCCTACATAGGTCACCTAGGGCATCACTTATCTCACAGTCTATCCATCCAATTACTTCAATTTTTGGTCCACAATTGCATTGGAGTTTGCTTTAGAGACCCTCCAAATTTAAAGCAAATCTGATGGTGGGATCTCGAAATTTTTCAAGCCCTAGCTCAGGGACTGTTTCTTGCCCTAGGTTTCCCTCAACTAGTGACCTCATTTGGGTTATTACATAAAATTCAAAGAAATATTCTACTTTAATCCCTTTCTCTTCCTTAATTAGGTCAATCACACCCTTGGTTGATAAATTCCATCCCCTTGAGCTAATTTTGGGTCCACTTGGTCCTCTATGGTCCCACAACCTTTTTAAGATATTTCTTCAAAGATCACATGAGAAACCAAGTTCCATAAGGATTTTTAGGATTAATAAACTCCTTTACATGTCATATTCCCTAAACCTAGCCTTAAAATCCTCATAAGCCTCTCTTAGAGAACACTACACCTTGCTTACAAAGCAAGAAAACCCTAATTTTGAGTTTCTCCTAGGAAAGGGTTATTGGAATCACTTCCTATCCATTTCATTGAATTTGTCTTTTAGGCCTCCTTGACGTGTAGAAATCAAGCCAAACCATCATTTATCAATGACTCCATCTATCCCAAAGAGAAAGGAATTAGTCTTCAACTGGTAATCACCTTAAATAATATTTTGTTTTCCAACTTTTCTCTTTCTTTCTAGGCCTAGCCTGCATAGGTCACCTAGGGAATCACTTATCTCACAATCTAGCCATCCAATTACTTCAATTTTTGGTCCACATTTGCATTGGAATTTTCTCTAGATGGCCTCCAAATTTGAAGTAAATTTAGCTGTGGGATATTGAGATATTGCAAACCCTAGCTTGGGGATTGTTTCTTGCCCTTAATTTCCCTTCGCTAGTGACCTCATTGGGATTATTGCATCAAATTCAAAGAAAATTTATCCTTTAATTTCGTTTTCCCCCTTAATTAGGTCAAGTACACCCTTGGTTGATAAATTCCATACCTTGACGTAATTCTATGTCCACTTGGTCTCGTGTGGTCCCACAACCTTTTGAAGTTAATTCTTCAAAGATCACTTGGGAAACAAGTTCGATGAGGATTTCTAGGATTAAGAAACTCCATTATAAGTCATATTCCCTAAACGTATCCCTCAAATTCTCATCAACCTCTCCTAGAGAACCCTACACCTTGCTTACAAAGCAAGCAAGCCCTAATTTTGAGTTTCTCTTAGGAAAGGTTTACTGGAATCACTTCCTATCTGTTTCATTGATCTACTCTTCATAGTTTATTCCTTACATATCGGGTCTCCTCCCATCGGCAAAATTTCGTAAATAGTAGGGATCCTTAGCTAAGGTGACAGTGGGCTAAACCTTGATTGTTTCCCTTGACCTAGTAGTTGTTCCTCTAGGATCCCTGCTAGTTTAAGAGGTAACAGTCACAAAGGAAACCTTCAAATTCAATTTTATCCTCTTATGATGATCCCTCTAAGGGAGGGTTTGATTCTAGTGCATCTAGCTAAATTGGTTCAAAATAACCAATATAATCTTACCTACACCTTCAGGGTGAAGACTCATTGCTTGCAGGAGAAAGCCTATGAAGCTTCCTAGATCAACAAACCAACTATGCAACCACTTTTTAAAAATTTAAAAAAAAAATACCAAATACCCTGAGGAGGATTAGGATCACATAACACTCACTATAAATATCCTTAAGATCAAAAACTAACAAATAATATTCAAGTACTTTTTCTCTAGGTGATTAGGGTTGGACACCAAAATATGAGAAAGTGAAGAAAGGGTCTTCTGAAGAAAATCTTGGGATGATGAGGGCCCAAGTCCTACTAGCGAAGGTAATAGAAACATTTATGTTGACCTCCTGACAATATCCTTGATTGGTGCAAGTACCTTCGCTTCATGGGGCACCATCCAAGAGCATTATGACAGTAATATAATGGTTGTGTCAAGTTTCATAGGTATTCCCCCCCGTAATCATATAGGCAGTCCCTAGGAAAGAAAAATAACCTACCAAGTTTTAATAAGATGTTGAGGAGGACACTCATGGGAAGGTGTTTGAACAAGTATGAGAGGGAGCATCTCTCTTTTCTTATCCTTTTACAACCTAATGCTTGACTCTTGTGTTAGAGGAGCTTCCCCAGCAACCTATACAAGACTTGAATTCCACTCTTTAATCAACTTCTATGTTTTGTTTGAGTGGCCATGGAGAGTTTATTCTTCACACACCTATTCCAAGGCCATAGATCACCTGGACTAATTGGTTTTCTATGACAAAATAAAATTCTAGTTAATTTCAAGTTAAGAGCTAATTTTACTTCTCTGTTATTTTAGTAAATGGTAACAAGAGTGAAACTAGTGATGTTTTGACATAAGAAATTGAATGAAAACACTCAACTACATGCAATGTAGCTCTCTTTCTTTGATGAAAAATGAGTTCAATTTGGGTTCTATGAAATCCTATTCAATATTTTATTTTCCTTTAAAATGAAAAAGATAAACTTTGCACACTATGGATCAATGTCAATAAAGATGCAAAATGATTTGTACCATGCAAAATGTACACTACACTAATGCAACTAACTCTGATCTAAAATGCCAAAATGCACTTATGAACTTGTATGCAACAAATGCAAGAAAAATATTTCAAGAAACCCGCAAGATGTATAAACTACAAGCACCAAAAAGCACTTATAAACAACAAAGAAACTATATCAAGCAAAAACTTCAAGCAACCATCCAAATGCATAAGTGACAAGTATTGATAAGAGTAACCACAAACTACCTTGAAGCGCACACAAAGATAGAAATAACTACCAGAGTCCTATGGTAGTATGGAAACCAAATGAACTTGCTTTTTTTATATACAAAGAAAAAACAAAAAGAAGCGCAAAGCAACTTTTTATTTTCTTTTCTCAAAAGTGAAAATCAAAACAAAATCAAAGAAAACACACAAACTTGCAGCCATTTATATAGCAAGTGACAAGGAATAAAGAAGAATCAAGGATTGTCAAACTAACAACAACAAATGTTACCAACAAGGCTTGAAGAAAACAAAAAACTTGGAAAATAAGTCCAAGGATCCAATCCAAACCCTAAAACACTCACAGAGACGTTAATTCTATTGATAGGTGAAACCCCTAAGGCTAGAGTTGATAGCCCCAATAGGGAGGAAATAGAAAATCAACAAAGAAAACTCAAGAATCAAAATATCATATAACTCGCATCAAATTTACAAAAGAAGGAATGGGGACTCCCATGTGGGTCTTATATTTGATGTTGATCCCCAAGGTCTAAACCCTTGACCCTGCTCCAGAGATGCAGACTTGCAACACCATCCAACAAACACAGAGAAGAATAGAAAACTCTAACATATACAAGTATATATGGCAAGGTAGTCCATAAACAATTCATTACATATTCATAACATGAAATAAAATCAATAGAATTGGGACAGAATATGAGTTTATTTTATTGATAATAACAGAAGATAGGTAGTTACACAATCATATGATCCTAGTTGTCATCACTGAGTAGAACCTTCTTCTAGATCCTCCCTTCCCAAGCCACTAAAGGTATCCTCCTCCAATAAAAGCTAGATAGATGTGAGATAGAAATGACTCAACATCATGGGGTAGAAACAAGGTTTCCTTTATTTTATCTTTCTGCATTGTTGTATGGTGTTGTCTACTATTTATTATTGTGTATGATCATTTGAAGAAGAACAATAATAATAACTAAAGATTAACTAATGCACTGGAAAAAACAAAAAAATGCTAATTGCTAAGAAATATTGATTCACCCCCCTCTCAGTATTTCCAACAATTGGTATCGGAGCTTGGTTCCTTTAGTAACATCTTAACCGTTGGAAGGTACTTTTCGGAGCATAGAGATGGGAAAGTCAAAGAAGCAAGTTGCAAGTATTTCAAAGAAAGGTACAAGTACAACAAAATCTAAATAAAGTGAGTATTGTGTACCAACCCCTAATTTTGATGCAGATAATTACTAGATATGGGAATCCAGGATGGAAGTACATTTAAAAGCACATGGAGTATGGGAATCAATTGTTTCTGGAGACACATCTACCGATGAAGCTAAAAGGTACAATTCAAAGGCCATGAATGTAATTTTGAATGTTTTGCCAAATTTTGTGAAAAAAAAAGTTGGTCAATGTTCAACAACTGAAGCTCTTTGGGAAAATCTTCATAATCTCTATTCAACAAAGCAATCAGATCGATATGTTAAATGGGAGAAATGAGTAAGGCAGAGTTTCAAAATCAAGTGATCAAGGTGATAAACAAACTTAAAAGTCAAAAGTAAAAGACAAGACTTTTGGAAGCAGAATTGAAGACAGCAAAAGAACTCATCAAAGAAAATGAAGAGTTTGAGAAGATGATTAGTAGTCTTAGAACTCAATTGGAAGAAGATATGAATGTAGAGACATAATACCTCAAGAGAGATGTCCAACAAAATCAACAAGAACTCAACACAGTGTTTGCAGAGATTAGCCAGCTCAAACAACAGATGCAGGAAGAAAAAATTGAAAGGAAGGAATCTGATCAAAGATACATATCTGCAGTTGACCAAAAGCAAAAGGAATTGGAAACCTCTTCATCTAAACTAAGTAGACTCAATATTTAAAATGAGGAGAAGAAGGAATAAATACAAGCTCTCAATAGAGAAGTAGATAAGACCACTCTTCTCAAGCTATAGGTTGAGGAGGCAAAAAAAAGAAGGGAGATCCTGAAAATACGATTTCAATAAAATATTGCTCAAAAGCAAGAAGAACTTGATGCAACTCGTGATGAGATCAACAAAATCAAGGGATCAAAAAAATAGCACTTGGAAGATAAGCTAGATGAAGAAAAAAAGAAGGCAATTAAAGTTGGTAAAGCTTCAATTGATGAAGGTACAAGCTCCACATCTTCGCGAGATGATTCTAAGAAGGAAGTTTATCTAAGTGAAAATCCAAAGAAGAATGTCCCAACTCCAAAGAACAAGACCAACACAGTTAATAGCAAAGGATGACAATAGACTACAAAACCGCCTCCAAAGAAGAATGATAAATCTTCTAGGTATGTTCAGTTATTTAATGGTTGTTTTTTTCATGTGCTAACTATGGACATATGGCCATGGATTGTAAATTTGTTGACAAGTACAATTATCAAGGACCATTGCATCTAAATGAACCATTCATGTATGCACATTTCTTTAATGGTTATTGATTTTTATGTGCTAACTATGGACATATGGTTAGGGATTGTGAAGTTTTTGGCAGGTACAACTATTATCAGCAAAACCCTAGAAGCAAGTTTGTAGGATCACAAAACAAACACAAAAAGAAATCTTCTATGAATGACATTGAATGTTACAAATGTCATAACTATGGACACATGGCTCGTCACTGCAGGCACAAGATGGAATCAACCATGAATGAAAATCTTGACGACGAGAATAAGAAGGTTTGGAAAAGAAAATAGGTACAGGATGAACAAGTACAATATGAGTAAGAAAAGAAAGAAGGCAAGAAGTTCTTAGCAATTATGCTTTTAGGATTTGTAACAGGTCATAAGGAATCAACAGTTGCTTCGATTAATGACTCAAGTCAATATGGTCCATTAGATGACTCACAATTCTGAATGATTCAGCTCATCAACACCTTGAAATTTGAAAAGGAGTTTATGAAGAAATATATGGCACAAGTCTATGATTGACAGACAAATAGTTTGAACAAGATGGAAGTTTCATTACAGGTTCAAGGGGAGCAGAAAAGTCAAAGGATTACAAGTTCACAAAGGAATGTTCTCTTAAAGGGAAGCACATACAGGACATAGGCCCACAGGGATCATCATTGACAGGGTATTACAAGAAGGCTTCTCGTCAAGGGGAGCATAGGTAGATAACAGGGCCACATGAAGCAAGAAAATTCTCAAGGGGAGTAACCCTTTGCCATTGATGTCATAGGGGGAGAGAAAAACCTAAGAAGGAGAGGTGAAGCATGAATGCAAGGGTAGTTGTACTTGCAAGAGGAGTATATGTATTGCCATCAATGACAAAGGGGAGATTGTTGGATGGTGTTGTCATTGATGTCAACCCATGGAGTTGACTAGGTGTGACTTTGACCAAAAACACCAGTCATTGATGTCAAATGGTTAATGAACACTTCTTAGTAGTTGTCAGATTACATCAAGATGGCAGTTTTATTGTTGGATGATTAAAAACCTAAGTCCTAGGGTTTGGGTTCCTTGAACTAAGGATGTGTCCCAACTTTGTCAAAGATTTTTGATAGGTCAAATCCTTGAGTTTGGTTCATATATCTATGCCATTCGATTCTCCTTGAAAAGATGTTTCTGTTGATATGTGGCATGCCCTGAGAGGTCTCCTGGTTTGAGAGATATTCACAATTGAAGTTAGTGACCCCAGTTTTTTTCCAGACTTTTAGCTAAAGCCCTAGGGGTAGTGACATGACACCTCCTCCTATGGTTTTTAAATATGACATTGTTTATCACTATAATCACACCCCATATAAGTTACATAACTTCAAAAACCAAAGACAATAAATCAATCATTGACTTAATACACTCATGTGTGACCTACAAAACACACCAAAGAGGGTTAGTGTACAAATTCCTTAGAGATCGTTGTCTTAGGGGGTCCTAACCTAGGTTTAGATATAGTTGTGCCAACCAAAAAAACCCTACATTATTGGCCCTTTTGGAAACAACCCGCATAGCACAAGTTGCAGTCTCACCCGAAGCACTATTGGGGGATGCAAGAACCAAGTTTCTGCATCTAGAGACTAGTGTGATGCCTTTCAACGCCTTAGATATGCCTCTACATAGATCGATAGACTTCTTTGGTTCATTAATTTAGCTAGGTTAAGGCTGCCTTCAGATCTTTGCAAAGGTCCATATTGTATTTTTGCAGACCTTAAACAACTGATTTACCTACTTCCGCACATCAACAAGCAACCCCATCCCAACAGAGATTAAGCAAACAATTTATTAATAACTATTAAATTTAATTAATTTTATTAGAAAGGAAATTGTTTTTAAAGTATCCTAATAAGGATTACCTAACAAATCCCATAATACTTCAAAACTATCCAAGTCAAAAAAAATTATGAACACACATCACTCCAAACATATACATAATGTATATCATCAAAAGAAAAGTGAGTTTGTGATCTTGTAAAAGGAATTTGAAATGCTAATAGGAGCCCCTCTTATACCCATACATAATCTTATAAAAATACCATGTATACTCCTCCAAAATTATCACTTCAATGAACTATTTTATGTCCTTTGCTCTGAAATAATTCGACTTAACTTAAATAAGACAGTGAAGGATTTCTAGGGCAGACCAACAAAGAAGTTCAAAACGAGGAACAAAACAATGAATTAGTTTGGTTTTTTTTGTTAATTATCCAACACATGGAAAACATGAGAGAGTTTTTTGTTCATAATAGGCCAAGGGTGAAAAAACTCCTTCACTTTTTATATAGGTGTCATGGTTTTAGAGAAATGTCAAAAATACAGATGCTACAAGAGAGTTGCTGCACTTCTAGAGTGACTTTGGAAAAATCACTTTTTCTTCTATCCGAAGTCTCCAAATGACTTTATTGATGATTCAAATGATAACTAGACAAAAATATCCTTCCAATGAGCTATCATTCACTCAATTTGGAGTTGAGGAAGACCTCCGAAAGTTTCCTACAAGAGAACGCTTTATTTTTTCACCGTCATTCTGCACTTTTTGACTAGTGTTGGTATAATTGACTTTTCAGGGGCTAAAATTGATCATTTTCAATACTTGATAGGTCCATTGTGTAGCCAAAAGAGATACCTTTTCAACGAGCTATCATGGGCCCAATTTGGACACGAGGAAAACCTCCAAAAATTCCCTGCAAAAAGGCATTGCGCATAGAGCAAGAGGCGATGCGCATAGGAGACAGGGCGTTGCACATAGGAGTGGAGTGTTGTGCATAGGGCAGTTTTTCCAGTGCAATTTTGCACAGTGCTGCACATAGAGCCAGAGCGTTGCACACCTATAGAGGGCACTGCACATGGGACCAACAGGTGCCAAAACACTCTATCAGCCACTCAAAACGTGTTTTTTTCCTTCTATAGCTTATAAACAAGTAAGTGTAATCTCTAAGCTATCCTCCTGGCATTCAATTCATCATTTTGAAGTTGGTTTGATACTTCAAAATTCAAACCCTACATTGAAAACAAATCCCTCCACCTATTCCTTAACCCTAATTCCCTCAAACACAATCCTAAAACCCTATTTACTAAACAGTCCCTATCAAAGAAGAATACCCTCCTTCTCATTCTCATATCATATATATTCCATCCTACACCGCATAAGCTCATCTCCCCTCCCCTATCCCTATTCACCATAACTCACTCCTTGATTACCTTCTTTAGGGTTACATAGCTTCAAAATTCAACAAACATGGACAAAGAGGATAGAGATTATGAGGAGGAGGAAAATAGTGGCAGTGAAAGTTTGGGAGATGAACCTCAGCATCAGAGAAAACCACATAAGGGAGGTAGAATTATCAGGGAGGAACCATCAAACATCAGAGAGTTACATGCTTCTCATATGACTGTCACTTGTTTCAGGCATCTAGGGTGTTATGAGTTTTGTGAGCAGGTACAAAGAGTTCAACATCATCCTGAGTTGACCAGGCTTTTTGTAGCCAATCTCCATGATAACAAAGTAACTCTTGCCGGGGTGACATTTACAGTTTCATCCTCCATCATTGCTGATGCCACAAGGATTCCAAATGTGGGGGGAAAATGGTATAAGGCACAAGATTTGGATGAGCATTATTATGAGCCATACTTCAAATCCAAGTACAGAAATGAAAAGAAGAGGACCTTTCCTTTTAGGTTCCTTAAAGACAAGTTTTCCCCTATGATGAGGATCATTATGAAGTATTTTACATGTGAGGGCAGATTTTCTAGATTGTACACCTATCATATTAGGCTTCTTATGCACTTCACAAGAGTGAAAATGTTGAACATCCTGTATTTCTTATTCAGGAACATTGAGAAGATGGCCTACATTGTATAGAAAAAGCCTTACCCCCAGCAGATGAGTAGTATCTATCACTATTCCCTGATTAAGATGATTGTACTACATCATCTCAACCTCCTCAATATCTCCTAGGATACATTTATTGCTAATGACATCTTCAATGGTCCTCAGATTCCTCCACCGGTGCCTCAAGAAGTAGAAAGGCCTTCCAACAGTGCCAAAGTAAAGAAAGATGAGAAGGTTAAAGAGACTAAAGTTGTTGAGGAGCCAGAAGCCTACAAGACATATCAGAGAGGGGCTAGAAAGTTATTTGCAGTGGATAGGCAAGTTTTTACTCCACTTGATGTGTAAGGGGCCTTGCCTTCTTCATCAACCCATAGGCAAATGCTTGCTCCACAAAATGCGGAAGGGGCTTTGCCTTCTTCATAGACACAACAAGTACAACAGGTGCAACAGGTGCATAAAGGGAAGGAAAAGATGCTGAAGGAAAGCCTTGATAATGAGGAGGAAAGGGAATTTGATTTGATGGAAGATGATGAACCAGAGAAGCTACACATCCATCATGACATTGATATAGTTGACTTGGAGGCTCAAGATGAGTCAACAAACGAAAGCATAACCATAAGGGAAAAATATGCACAGATCCAAGCATTGATGGACAACTAGGTGAGAGCTAAGTATGTCATTTCATAACTTGAGCAAGAAAACAAGCAGCTAAGTGACAAACAAGTCCTCATGGACCTGGAACTTCTCAAGGCAAAGAGGTAAAGTGACAAGGGCAAGTCAGTAATGCAAGAGGAAGAAACATCGGCTACCTTGATTGCAAAACAAAGAATTGAGAAGGAAATTGAGGAGGATAGAGAAACTTGGCTTGACAGGGTCAAATTTCATTTGGATAAGCTACTAAAAAAGGCCAATAGGGGAAATCAAATCATCAAGCACATGGCTCGCCATTACAGGACCCGAAACAAGATTTGCAACATAAGGGTCAAGAAAATGAAAAGAAGGCTAAAACAAGCACTCAAAGGAAAAAAGGAGGATGATAGTATTATGTTTCTTGCTAAAACTTCCTTGGCTAACCAAGACACTTGATGGTGATTTTCACCACAAATTTTGAGCAAGTTTTGAAGAATTTTTTTCTTTTGAAGAATTTCGCAATTTTTGACACATAAATTTTGGCTCTATGCACAGTGCCACTGGCGCTACACTTTTGCTAGGGACATCCAGGGAACGGTCAAATTTTTTGGATTCCTAATGATGAGTACATGCACCCTAAGAATTTTCTAAGCTTTTAGAGTAGAACTGGTCATCCAAAAGGTCAACAAACACTCAAAAAATGACCTTTCTACAATTTTTTGGACACACAGAAGAAATCTTAGGAGAATCAATTTTTGAGGCGTAAAATGAGTTTCAAATGAAAAAATTCAAGATGTTCAGGAAAGAAGACTTGAAGATATTTCCAATGCGCTATCATGAGCTCAATTTGGACAACTGGAAGGCCTCCAAAATGGCCCTGCAAAAAGCGTTGCGCATAGGACAAAAATTGTGTTGAGTTTCCATTTCACTGTGCCTTGACTGTAATTTTGGGTTTCCTCTCATGGATGGTGTTTTACTGGTGTAAATGATGACTAGGAATGTAAATATGATGGATAATAAGAAGGTAGATTCATTAGATTAAAATTTATTTTGAGGACAAATGAATCAGTTTCCTCACTTTTAGAGGCAAGTTGTTAGGATGCCTAGATTCCAGTTTCTTGTTCAGTTTCAGTTAGATTAGCTCCTCATCTTAGGGATTCGACCCCTGGGGATGGGAGGAGGTTGAATAAATGTCTATATCTTCTTCTTATTTCTCATTGTAAAGGGTTGGACTCAGTTGGATTCTTATGCTTTGAGTAGACATCATTTTGTATCAGTTTTAGCAGGAGATTAATGAAAAATTGCAGTTATTTCTTTGGAATCCATGTGGTATGATGTTCAGTTCAGTTTTCCTTATGTTTTCATGTGTTAAAATGTATTGTTGACTCCATTTCATCATTCCATACTCTTTAAGTGGATGTTCTCAAGTTTATAGGCATAACCCATAATATTTATGCTCTATTTTGGGAAAATATTCACAAGTCTATGTTTTGTTCAGTTTAGGAAGAATCCATGTTGCTTACATGCTCTTTCTAGCTCCTCACCCGTCTTGAATCACCTCACCCATCAAACCCAAGAGTGTTAAGCCTTGTGCCTACCTTGCCCCATTGAACACACTGCAATTTCTACCTAATTTCCTTGCCCTAACTTTCCAGCTCCTCTTGATCCAGCAAATCCCTTCAAAATCAAATCAAACCTTGTGCTACTATACCTAGCCTAATATCATTTTCTTGATCCAATAAATCTTCGTTGAGATCCCTATGGAGAGATGTTGTTGGGAAAAGTATCCAATACGGAATTACCCTATCCCACTCTAAGGGTGATAGTACCTCAGCAACAACCGAATGCAAAGCTATTCAAGATTACTTCTTTATGAGATGTAAGAGAGGGGAGAAAGAGATCCACTAACCGTTGTCTTCCGCTAATGTTTGACCCAATCTTCTCTCCTTGCTGCTTGCTCCCAACTCCTTGCTCTTTCACTAGCCCAGCTACACAAAGATCCTGCAAAAGCACAAGAAAGGGAAACTACAAGAAGCATACATCCATAATTGATTCAAGGATTAGAATAAATCAAATATACAAGCATCAATACGCCACAAAGACACATGCATATAGAAGAACCTCAAATGCTTTATTAATGGAAGAAGTAAAGTTCTGAGAGTGTTACAACCATAATAGGCCCAATCCAGCAACACCTCCCAGCAGAAAGAAATCTCCTCTTCACCTCCTTCAAAGCAATCACCCAATAGTTCTATACTCAAACCAACAACACTTCCTTACATTCACCAGATTCCAGCCTCCCTAGACCTCATGAGAGAGCTATATATATAGGAGATTTGGAGAAAGGATGAGTCAGCTTGAGTTTGGCATGAAGCTGACTAGTGTCCTCTCTCACTTCAGTTATACTTCAGTTCTTGAGTCCACTTGGAGTTTCTTGCTTCCACTTGGAGATCTAGATCCTCTTACTCATCACAAGGCGAATTCCCTGATCCAAGTGTCATTTTGGAAGCTTCCTGGGCATTTGACACCTTGCAGAATGACTGTGCCACTTGGCCAATCTCGCCCAGCGCAGGTACAGAGTGGAGCAGTTGACATTTAGCGCAGATGCTCAGTGGAGCAGTTGACATGATCCAGAATTAGCTTGTTTTTGAGTGTTTTCAGGTGGAGAACTGATTTTCAGTGCTGTGGTTTGCTGACCTTGTTCCTCTAGGGGTAGGAACAACATGTTTAGGGACTTTGGATCCCTTAGATTATCGACATTTCATGCTTCATGCTGTAAGGTACAAAAATGTCTATAACAGTTTCCCCCTAAAGTATGAGGTCGTTTATCGGGTGAAATGCTTTATCAGGAGGATCCGAAGTTCATTCAATCGCTGAGAGGTGCCCTGTAATAGAATACAATACAATACATTATTTTTCATTCTGCTTTCATGATCTAGCTGAGGCGGGCATTCCCATGCTCAGCTTTATAAATTCATTTTGGTACATAGAACAGACGATCATCTGATGGTAGACTGATAATTCTCTGCTGAAATTATCATCCTTTGAGTAGGATGATCATCTGCTGCAATGATGTACATATCAAATGTCTTTATATTTCCTGAATATATATCGCAGCCCGGATGGATGAAACTAGATCCGTGGTCTTCAAACTCGTTCGATCTTCACTCTAAGTACAAGTCGATCCATGTGAGAATTGCGCTGAAGTCGAACATGGAAAGACATTGCTTGATTACCGGTCAATAATGTAAACCGTTAACAAGCGCGAGAGGAATCACCAATAATGACAATGACCCTCAAGGTACTGCAGTACAATTCACGTGGTGTGAATAAAGGACTTGGCGTCGAACACCACGCAAAATCTTCTGGTCGAAGGTCATTGATGTATACCTGTCGCCGGAAGTGAGAAACTTGCCATTGAGGCATGCAAGCTTCAAAGTACTGAGGGGGTTGTTCCTAGATCAACTTCTTGGATAATGAGCTGAAGTCGACAAGAAGCGATCCATCAAAGGAGGGCCTTAATGAATCCCACATCAGTGACACGGAACGGAGCTAATGATTTTAGTGGAGGTGAAAACAATCTGTGAAATATGATTCAGGGTAGCGATCATGGGTGGATGAAGGATAATGTATGGTAGTGGATGGGACACGGTTGACTCTTTCTGAACAACATCTCTTGAACATATAACGACACTGATGTGATGGATCGGTAGCATTACCCCAAATGTGGATGGTTTGGCGAGGACCATGGTGATGAGACCGGTGAATGAAAACAACCCAACCCGATGTGATACGGAGGACAAAGTGTCATGTTCAAGAGCGACTTGCTACCATTAAAGCTTTGAGGTTCTCCCAATTTTTGCCCAGTCATTTCTGACCAGTACCTCTTTATTTTTGTCAAGCTTGAGGAGGATAACATATGCTTGTTCTATAACTTGCCCTTCGGGCAAGCCCATCGCTATGTTTTAACGAGCCTAGCGATAGGGAAACTCGTTCTCGTCTAAAGACAAGTTTGTCGCTATTTAATCATTTTAACGAGTCTAACGACAAGGAAAACTCGGTCCTTTTCATTTTTAGAGAGTCTGAAAAGGTACAGAAAGTTAACTCCAAAATTCCTTTTTCGTCATCTAATCCCTTAAGTCCGAAAAAGTATAAAACAATACAGAAGGGATGAGTTTTCGATAACTTTAATGAGCCGAATAAAACAAGCGCTCGACCTTTTTGTGCAATAATCCCTCAGGTCCAAAAAGATTAAAATATAGAGGAGGGATCGCTCTTATGTTCATTTTAACGAGCTGGAAGGCCAAAACTCGGCAAACTTTTCATATTTTACGAGTCAGATGAAAAGAGCTCAAAGAAGACTCGTCTTTTGAGGAACGAGTGATAAACAGGGATAGCAGCAGATTCCAGGTACAGGTTGGAATTTTCCAATCACGGCAGTGTCACAAGGATGGCTAGGTGAAATCACTCTTCGCAGCTGTTCCTCAAAATAGGTAAACAATCATATGGAGGTGAACGATTGGCCAAATGGAATGGAGGTGGCGGGTGCAAACACGACCAAGGCTTTTCATGGCTAATAAATTTACGATCACAATGGTTATTTACCAGCACTGGGTTCATTTTTTAAAGAGCCTGAATGCGCCAAAACACTGCTCAATCTTATGTTTATTTTTTAACGAGCATGAACTATGTGCTAAAACTGCTCGGATCTCGCTTTTCTATTTTTTAACGAGCATAAATTCCGCGGTAAAACTGCTCGATTATACCAGTCGTAAGATAAGAATGTCTCCTGTGAGATAGCTATTTTTTATGGAGCTTTATCTCACGAAGCTATGCTCCTAATTTGGCAAATTTTGACCTTTGCCCCACATCCTTTCTTTATGCAAGTTAGGAAACGACTAATCCAAAAAAACAAATAAATAACCGCTCTTTGCTTGCACTCCAAAAGGTTTGCATGCCCCCAGGTATAAAATACAATTTCAAGGCTACCCCTACTTATCCGATAAAACATTTGTTTTAAAGGGTGAGGCTTACCTCTTTCAGGTTACCCAAAGATTGTTTTGTTAATCTTTCAAACTGAACACTTCTTCGGCGATGTCTACCGAAATAGACAAAGGTGGGTGAAAAACAGATTATTTCACTCACATAACTTTGACAAAAGAATCTTATTCCAGAACAACCCCTCTTCCTAGACGGACGGGGTACGGACTAGTCATATTCTCCCATGGAAATCTACTCTATACCCAAGGTTTTCTCTGCCCAAAGCAGACCAGGATGCATGCCCCCTGGGTTCCAGTCCCATCTTTCCGAATCACTCGCACTCATCGGGAAGGAGGACTGGGGGTGGAGACATTTCTTGGGTGAATAGACCATTGAGGGTTGGTATGTGACTATTTGCGATGCGTGATCCCGGAAATGAAAGTTGGTCTACGAGCTTGACCATTCTTCCTTCGTGTGGAAAACACATTACTCTAAAGAGTGAGGAGACTATAGCTCCCATGCAATATATATAGTCTCGTCCAAGGAGTAGGTTATAATCCAAGGGTCCTTGAACAACCATCACGTTCATCTGAACGGTCTTCCCTTTCAACGTAACAGGTACATCGGGGAGGATCCCTAATGGTCGATTGGTTCCTTTATCAAAACCCGAGAGATTTCTTATCTCAGGAAAAAGCTCTGGGGAACCCAGTGCTTTCCAAGCAATAGAGGAAAGGATACTCACAGATGCCCCTTCATCAATGATAGTTCCAGCCATTACCATCCTGTAAATTTGGACTATGATTCTGAATGGTATACTGGCTGGTAACCGGGGTCTGCTTAGTTGGTTCCAATCAAAGGATACAACCAGATTGCTTGGTGGTGGGACCGAATACACGGCCGGATATGACCTTGACGATGTTCCTTCCTGCGATAAAGGAATGGGCGCATTGCCCTGATGCTCATCAGAGTCGGTGTTGATGAAAAGAATTTGGATGGTGTCATCCTTATTCTCTTCAGTGAGGGTGTCATTTGAAGATGAATCTTCAGTGACGGTGTCATTTGAGGATGAAACCTCTGAAGGAAGAACCGGGTCAACTGCCGTATCGACCTTTAGACTTTTGTCTGGTCTGGATTCAGTAGGTTCATTTTCAATGACTGACGCTTCAACTGACCACTTGAGCGGGCCAGCTGTATTTTCAACCAACAAAGGACTTGGCACGAGTTTTTTGTATCCAGGAGGAAGTCTCAATGGTGAAACCGGGCGATCTTCCAAAACTCTCTTCGCTTCGTCTAAGAAGGGACAATGGTGGATGGCGTGATCGCCTTCACTTTCGTTGGTTGACGGTAAGCAATCAACATGGCTATCAGAGGTTGATGCTCCCGAATTGTGCAAACGAGGGGACCAGTCCCTTAGTATCCGGGGAATACAGGGACAATCTCTATGGAAGTGGTCTCCTCTACATATGACACATGGCGATTTAGGCCCGGTCTGTGCTGTGTGTGGATTTTTGTCAGATGTCTTTTGCTTGCCCCCAGTCGCCTTAGGCTCCTTCTTCTTCTTCTCTTTCTTCTTCTTCTTCTTCCTCTCCATGGGAGCTTGGCTTTTGCCGGCTCTACCCTGCGAAGATGAAGGATTGGAGGAAGAGTTATAAGAAGTAGAAGGCTGGTGGGCAGCTCTAGACTGATCTAACTGTTGACTCGACTGTTCAGGAACCATGGTGTTCTGAACTACATTGGTTGAGAATAGCTAGATTGGCAGGCCAATTGTCAGTCCTGGAAGCGACAATGTGGCCATGTGGGGCGCACCAACTTCTCCCCAAGAGGAGAAAGGACTAGGATTTCCATCTTGTGGAATTCCTTGGTTGGGGCGTTCCATGTTCTCAACCTACAGATCAACGCGGGAATAGGAGGTGATTATGTTCCGTTTAAAATAAATTTTATAACGACGCTTTAGACACAACTTGCTTTTTCACTTTTTAAGAGTCGAGAAAAAGCTAAAGATGACTCTAGTCTCCTTCGATGTTTTAACGAGCCTGAAGTGACAAATGCTCGGATGGACTTTTTCAGTTATAGAGTTTGAAAAAGGCCAAAAGAAACTGCTTTGGAGTTCTAGGCAGAGGGTGTGCCAAACTTTTCGCAAAACCACAGAATACGTTTTACGGTACGAGTGGTCGATCTTCGTGAATGTTGTGTTCACTGCATTGCGATCAGTAGGGCGGCTGACACAGTTTCCTATTGGATAAAGGCTTTGTTCCTATAGGGGTCTCCCAATATATACGCGACGGTACGTGGGAGCACAAGTCCGTATTGATACTTATCGCTTCACCGTGGAGGAATCACCCAACCACTCAACGCTAAGATATCACGTTTAACGACGCCAGAACACGTCTCTAGCTTAGACCTCTATGTATTTGCGTTATGTTTCAATGCGTTGTTATGTAAATTCAATTTATTTTAAGGTTGATCTTGTTTAGCAGTTTGCCTTTATGGATCACCACGAGATGTATGATAACACTCCTAAATGCAGTCTAAGATGATAAGCAAGCTTTTCAATCTTTCAACTTTGAAAATCTTAACTACTGAGGGAAAAGAAAGATAACATCTTTTCACACAGATCATAGAGCACACACTAATGCACTTTTTCCTAAATCAACATGCAAGCTGTCATAATGCATATGCACAATGCAAGTATTTCTTTTCCCTTTCTTAATGTTTGTGCGACACAAAAAGAAAGCTGTTGTATAATTTTGAATTCAATTTCAAGTGAAAGCAAACAAGCTTGTCCAAAATCAAAAGACACCTTAAGATTTACTTGTTTCGACACTAGAAATATATAAATTCAAACCATATGACGAAAGCAAAAAACTCAATCAGCTATGAACAACAAACAAACTAACTCTTAAGATCAAAACGACACTTTATCACAGGTCTAGATCTAAGAGGCCACAGCAAGACTAGTTCACTTTCGTTATGGGAAACTGTAAATGATACAAGAAATACACAAAGAACAAACACAGTTTCTTTATACAACTGAGGCGGAATAGTGGCAAGGAAAGTTGGTTTCAGAGAGGCACATTGACTGGTAACAGGCAGCAAAAAACAAGAGTGAAAACAGGGCAAGAAACAGCAGGAAACCCCAGTAGCACAAGGCAAGACTGGTCCAGCGCAGGTGGTACACAGGCAGTTTGACCTTCAGCGCAGGTAGCCCCTTCGGGAACTGCGCTGAAATGCAGACAGCCTTCACACAGCCTGCACTGAAGAACGAAACTTTCGTTTCTCTTGGTTTCCGGGTCACAGATTGCTCAAAAATTCACAGTTTTTGGCCATATCAGAAGCTATCAGTCAAGGACACACTAAGGGATGAAAAGGAGGATGAAAAGCTATCACTAAGAGCTTATTAGAGTCCTTGTGGATCAGCTCTTCAAATCATAAACTTGCCCAGAAACTGAGCTAGAGTAGCTGCCCTCTACTTTGCATTTGAAAGATCCAAATGCAGTTCGATTCGGTACTCCCTTTGTTTATGAAATGAATAGCAAAAACACAAACAACCAACAAGATACGATCCCCAGCGGAGTCGCCAATTTGTTGTTGGGAAAAGTATCCAATACGGAATGACCCTATCCCACTCTAAGGGTGATAGTACCTCAGCAACAACCGAATGCAAAGCTATTCAAGATTACTTCTTTATGAGATGTAAGAGAGGGGAGAAAGAGATCCACTAACCGTTGTCTTCCACTAATGTTTGACCCAATCTTCTCTCCTTGCTGCTTGCTCCCAACTCCTTGCTCTTTCACTGGACCAGCTACACAAAGATCCTGCAAAAGCACAAGAAAGGGAAACTACAAGAAGCATACATCCATAATTGATTCAAGGATTAGAATAAATCAAATATACAAGCATCAATACGCCACAAAGACACATGCATATAGAAGAATCTCAAATGCTTTATTAATGGAAGAAGTAAAGTTCTGAGAGTGTTACAACCATAATAGGCCCAATCCAGCAACACCTCCCAGCAGAAAGAAATCTCCTCTTCACCTCCTTCAAAGCAATCACCCAATAGTTCTATACTCAAACCAACAGCACTTCCTTACATTCACCAGATTCCAGCCTCCCTAGACCTCATGAGAGAGCTCTATATATAGGAGATTTGGAGAAAGGATGAGTCAGCTTGAGTTTGGCATGAAGCTGACTAGTGTCCTCTCTCACTTCAGTTATACTTCAGTTCTTGAGTCCACTTGGAGTTTCTTGCTTCCACTTGGAGATCTAGATCCTCTTACTCATCACAAGGCGAATTCCCTGATCCAAGTGTCATTTTGGAAGCTTCCTGGGCATTTGACACCTTGCAGAATGACTGTGCCACTTGGCCAATCTCGCCCAGCGCAGGTAGCCTTCATTAGAGTTGACATTCAGCGCAGGTACAGAGTGGAGCAGTTGACATTCAGCGCAGATGCTCAGTGGAGCAGTTGACATGATCCAGAATTAGCTTGTTTTTGAGTGTTTTCAGGTGGAGAACTGATTTTCAGTGTTGTGGTTTGCTGACCTTGTTCCTCTAGGGGTAGGAACAACATGTTTAGGGACTTTGGATCCCTTAGATTATCGACATTTCATGCTTCATGCTGTAAGGCACAAAAATGTCTATAACAGTTGCCCCCTAAAGTATGAGGTCGTTTATCGGGTGAAATGCTTTATCAGGAGGATCCGAAGTTCATTCAATCGCTGAGAGGTGCCCTGTAATAGAATACAATACAATACATTATTTTTCATTCTGCTTTCATGATCTAGCTGAGGCGGGCATTCCCATGCTCAGCTTTATAAATTCATTTTGGTACATAGAACAGACGATCGTCTGATGGTAGACTGATAATTCTCTGCTGAAATTATCATCCTTTGAGTAGGATGATCATCTGCTGCAATGATGTACATATCAAATGTCTTTATATTTCCTGAATATATATCGCAGCCCGGATGGATGAAACTAGATCCGGGGTCTTCAAACTCGTTCGATCTTCACTCTAAGTACAAGTCGATCCATGTGAGAATTGCGCTGAAGTCGAACATGGAAAGACAT
The DNA here is from genome assembly GCA_031772625.1 of Pinus tabuliformis. Classification (NCBI taxonomy): domain Eukaryota; kingdom Viridiplantae; phylum Streptophyta; class Pinopsida; order Pinales; family Pinaceae; genus Pinus; species Pinus tabuliformis. The sequence continues at coordinate 52,771,124 of CM062819.1, forward strand.
CGCTTGATTACCGGTCAATAATGTAAACCGTTAACAAGCGCGAGAGGAATCACCAATAATGACAATGACCCTCAAGGTACTGCAGTACAATTCACGTGGTGTGAATAAAGGACTTGGCGTCGAACACCACGCAAAATCTTATGGTCGAAGGTCATTGATGTATACCTATCGCCGGAAGTGAGAAACTTGCCATTGAGGCATGCAAGCTTCAAAGTACTGAGGGGGTTGTTCCTAGATCAACTTCTTGGATAATGAGCTGAAGTCGACAAGAAGCAATCCGTCAAAGGAGGGCCTTAATGAATCCCACATCAGTGACACGGAACGGAGCTAATGATTTTAGTGGAGGTGAAAACAATCTGTGAAATATGATTCAGGGTGGCGATCATGGGTGGATGAAGGATAATGTATGGCAGTGGATGGGACACGGTTGACTCTTTCTGAACAACATCTCTTGAACATATAACGACATTGATGTGATGGATCGGTAGCATTACCCCAAATGTGGATGGTTTGGCGAGGACCATGGTGATGAGACTGGTGAATGAAAACAACCCAACCCGATGTGATACGGAGGACAAAGTGTCATGTTCAAGAGCGACTTGCTACCATTAAAGCTTTGAGGTTCTCCCAATTTTTCCCCAGTCATTTCTAACCAGTACCTCTTTATTTTTGTCAAGCTTGAGGATATTACAGATGGAGCAATTCTTCGATCTCAATAATGTGCAAAATGCACAAAAGGTACGTATGGCAACTGTATATTTGGAACCAAATCAGTTTGTATGGTATCAATGGCTTTGCTCTCATAAACAATTTATCACTTGGGCAATTTTTACGAAAGAATTGATAGCACATTATGAAGATACAAAAAGCAACACTTTTTTTAGCCAATTGATAAGTCTCAAACAAAAGGGTTCAGTAATGGAGCACATTGAGGAGTTCCAAAAATTGAACATAAGGGTAAAAGATATTCTAGAGGAGCATAGGATTGATGTGTTCATAGGATCTTTAAAGGATAATATCCAACATGATGTTCGCCTTTGGGAACCTGATTCATTAGAGAAGGCATTCAGGTTAGCAAGAAAAATGGAAAGCAAAATTATGGCAACCAGGAAGCATACCACTCACAACTATAAAGACGGAAGTGTTGTTGCCCCTAGTCTTCCACAACCTATAAGGTTGACACCACAACAATTGGAAGAAAAAAGAGCAAAAGGGCTTTGTTACAGTTGTGATAGCAAATACACTAAAGGTCATAAGTGTGCTGAGAAGAAATTATTCTACATAGATTGTGAAGAGGAATAAGAAAAGGAGCAAGAAAGGTCAAAAGAAGAAGATATACTTCTGGAACAAAGCCTAGATGAAGAACAAATAAATCCGACCATATCTTGTAATGCATTGGTGGGAATTAACACTCCTCAAACCATCAAGATAGAAGGACAAATCAAGAAGAAAAAGGTAATAGTGTTGATTGATTCAGGAAGCACCCACAATTTTATTCATAATAGGGTAGCAAAAGAATTGAATTGCTTCCTATATCCAGCACCAGAGTGTCAAGTGATGATTGCAAATGGAGGAACAATAAATTGCTCTGGAAAGTGCCATAATATCAAGCTATCCATGGGAGAATATGTATTGACTAGCCCAATGCTTTCCATTCCAATGGGAGGTGTTGATGTTGTACTAGGAGTCCAATGGCTACAATCCTTGGGTACAATAGCTTTTAATTTTCAAGAACTTTTCATCAAATTTTCTACGGAAGGAAAGGAAGTTGAATTAAGGGGTATTGCAGGGAAACCAGGAAAGATAATCAGCTCTAATGGCATGACTAAGCTTCTTAAAAAGGAGCAAAGAGGTGTAATTGCACAATTATGTTCGCTAGATGTTTCCACATTGGAATCATCTATTTCTCCAGATCTCCAAAATGTCCTGGACAATCATTCCAAGGTATTTGAGACTCCCAAAGGTCTCCCACCTATGCGTGATCATGATCATGCTATTCATCTGATTCCAGGAAGTGTTCCTCCAAACATCAGGCCGTACAGATATCCCTATGCCCAAAAAAGTGAAATTGAACGTATGGTTGCAGAAATGCTAGAGGCTGGTATAATTCAACCAAGTCAAAGTTCTTTCTCAGCTCCAGTAGTATTGGTGCACAAGAAGGATGGATCATGGCGCATGTGTCCAGATTATAGGGAGCTCAACAAGCTCACTATTAAAGATAAGTTCCCCATTCCTGTTATTGATGAATTATTGGATGAATTGCATGGATCAATTTACTTCACCAAGTTGGATCTTCGTTCGAGGTATCATCAAATCAGAATGAAGATTGAATACATTCCGAAAATGGCATTTAGAACTCATGAGGGTCATTATGAATTTTTGGTCATGCCTTTTGGCCTTACCAATGCACCTTCGACATTTCAAGGTTTGATGAATTCAATTTTCAAACCATTCCTTAGAAAATTTGTGTTAGTATTTTTTGATGATATACTAATCTACAGCAAGTCTTGGAAAGATCATGTTGAACATGTTGACAGGGTGCTACAACTATTGGAGGAGAAACAATTATATGCAAAAAGATCCAAATGTTTATTTGGAGTCCAGGAGGTGGAATATTTGGGTCATATTGTATCTCATGAAGGAGTTAAGGTAGACCCTAGCAAAATTAAAGCCATTAAGGAATGGAAAATCCCCACATCCATAAAGCATTTGCGAGGATTTCTTGGGTTGACAGGGTATTATCGCAAGTTTGTTAAGAATTATGGGAGAATAGCAGCACCTCTAACAACATTATTGAAGAAAGATTCATTTTCATGGACTCCAGAAGAAACAAAGGCCTTTGAACATCTTAAAGAGGCAATGTGCCAAGCACCGGTCTTAGCTACGCCGGACTTCACAAAAACCTTTATTGTGGAATGTGATGCTTCAGGAAATGGAATTGGTGTTGTTCTAATGCAAGATGAAAGACCCATTGCTTTTGAAAGTCGTCCAATCAAGGGAAAGTTTTTAAGAAAAGCTATTTATGAGAAGGAAATGTTGGCAATACTCCATGCACTTAAGAAATGGCGACCCTACCTAATGGGAAGACACTTCAAGGTAAAAACGGATCATGATAGCCTTAAATACTTTTTAGAACAAAGATTATCCTCTGAAGAGCAACAAAAGTGGGTCACAAAGATGTTGGGTTATGACTTTGAAATCATCTACAAAAAAGGGAAGCAAAATGTGGTGGCAGATGCACTCTCAAGAAAGGATGAGGATGTGGAAGCATTGTTGTGTGCCATTTCTATTATCCAACCAAATTGGATAAAATAAGCAAGGGAGGAATGGAAGAACGACGAAGAAGTGTGGGCACTTATTCAAAAGCTACAACAAGATTCCAGTACTTCTGATACATTTAGCTGGCAAAATGATTCGTTATGGTACAAAGATCACTTATACCTCTGTAAGAATTCCCAGCTAAAACAAAAGATTCTTATGGAATTGCACACTTCTACCTTAGGAGGGCACTCAAGATTTTTAAAAACTTACCACAGGGTTAAGAAGGAATTTTTTTGGGATGGCCTTAAATCAGATATTCAAAAGTTTGTGGTGGAATGTTTGGTTTGCCAGCAAAATAAAGTTGAAACAATTAAGACACCAGGTCTATTACAACCTTTATCCATTCCAAGCCAACGTTGGGAGGATGTTTCAATGGATTTTATCACAGGTTTACCCAAGTCTGAGGGAAAGAGTGTCATCATGGTGGTAGTTGACAGACTTACCAAGTATGCACACTTTTGTGCATTATCACATCCATTTAAAGCCAGTACAGTTTCTACTGCATTTATGGAAACAGTTCAAAAGCTACATGGAAACCCAAAGATTATTGTAAGTGATAGAGATCCCATTTTCACTGGAAATTTTTGGACAGAATTATTTTCTTGTCTTGGTACTCAGTTAGCTCATAGCTCATCTTATCATCCTCAATCTGATGGGCAAACTGAGATAGTAAACAAATGTTTGGAAGGATATCTTCGTTGCTTTGTATCTGATAAACAGACACAATGGGTCAAATGGTTGCCTCTGGCTGAATGGTGGTATAACACTTCCTTCCATACAGCAACAAAAATGACCCCATTTATGGCACTTTATGGGTATCAACCACCATCCATCACATCATATTTAAGAGAAAATTCTAAGGTTCAGGCAGTGGAACATCACATCGAACATCAACAACAAGTCCTCCAACTCTTAAAGGATAACCTCGTGTTGGCACAAAATAGAATGAAACAACAGGCAGATCAACATCGCAATGAAAGAAGTTTTGATGTAGGTGATTGGGTATTCCTACGGCTACAACCATATAAGCAAATGTCCCTAAAGCAAGCTAAGAAGGATAATAAATTATCACCAAAGTATTATGGTCCGTACAAGGTGTTGGAAAAGATTGGTACTATGGCATACAAATTGGAGCTTCCTGCAGCTTCTCGATTGCACCCAGTTTTCCATGTTTCATGTTTAAAGAAAGTTATAGGTGACAAGCTCCCAATTCAAACAATATTGCCAGAACTTGACGAGGAAGGAAAAATTATATTGGAACCGGAAGTAGTCACAGAAACAATAACTCGACAGCTACGAAATCGATCAATTTCAGAGTATCTTATCAAGTGGAAGAACTTATCCGCTGAAGATTCCACATGGGAGGATGAGAATTTTATGCAGAAGTATCCAGAACTACTCAAGCGTTGAGGACAACACTTTTTTTGAAGGAGAGGGGCATGTTGGGTCCCTATAATACTAGTGATTACACCATTACTATTGTAGTTATACCCCTTATTTATATTGTTGTGCTCCTATTACCCCCATATTGTTATTTCTGTGCCCCATAGAATCCCTCTATTGTTATTTTTGTGGCTTTATATTATTATTGTTAGGTCGGCTGGATTATATTGTGACTCCTTAGACTCCTATATATAGAAAGGAGGTTTTGTCATTTGTATCATCCAAGAATTGTTCATTTATGTAATGTAAAGGAGGTTGCCCCCTCGAAGAAGCTGAATTCTAAGGCGTTGATCCTTCTTTTCTATCTTTTCTTGAGCTGGTTTCATAACAGTTGTTTTGGGCTACGTTGACTTGTTTGACCGCATTTTTGTGAGGGTTATCTCTGATTGGGCAGGCCACATTTTTGGGCATAGAAATCAAGGCAATCCATTGATTGTTCGACCAGCGTTGACTGTGGTTAAGGCTGACTGCAGGTTGATTGTTTGACCATATTTTGACTGGGTTGAATTTGACTATTTTGAGGGTTGTTTCATCTTGTTGTTTGGAGGCCGAAGTTGACTGAAGTTGACCAAATCTTTGAGGGTCAAATCTTCCCTGTTGGCCAACATTGACTTTTCTGGTTAGGGATCTTTTGTTGTTGTTATAAATTATCAGAATTTGTAAATTGTACTATCTCTCTTTGCTGAATTATTGAAAACTAAAAGAAGATTGATTAAGGATTTCCCAACATTGGGGTTTGTTACACTAAAATTTGTCACCATGACTATCTGCAGTTAGTATGGCTCTATCAACTGTCATACTATCCTCCTTGGCAAGTCTCATACCTCTGCTCCTCATGTCAAACTCCAAGAAAGAGAGAAAGTCCTTCAAAAGTCAATTAACTCTGGTTACGCAGTTTCTCCTGGCCTCACCTGGGTATACGGACCCCAACTTCATAACACCTGCGTACTTGTACGCTCTGTATGTAAAGGTCTGGGTGCGTACTCCTGTAAAGGTCAAAAGGCGCAAGTTTCACTTCAAAAAAGTTACTTGTAGTCATTTCTAGAGCATTCTAGAAGATGGTTTGACGTGGATTGGGCGCCTCCAGATGGTTCATGCATCCCTATGTAAGAGGAACTTATCCCATGAAGAGGGGAGCTATCCCATTGAAATAGGGGCTTATCCCATTCATGGTGGACCTGATTAACTTCCTCCACAACACTATAAATACATGCATTGGGCTAGAGGGAGAGGAGGTTGAAAGCTGAACATTCCTAAGGGTAGATGTTGCTGAGATTAGGACTCCCTTATAGAGCTTGAGAGGAGAGATTCCCATCCTTTCTTGACTTCATTTGGAAGTGGGTGAGCTGATCAAAGTAAAGGAAAACTCTTGCTGGACCCTGGGAGGAACTTGCACAACACCAAGGCTCAGGTTGTAATGGTTTCTTTTGTTTCCACTTAATGCAAATAAACTCATTTTTCTCAACAAGTTGTTATTCATGATTTGTTTCATATACTCCTTGGTCTGTATGATGAATATGTGTTATTTTATAAGTTATTCAGGTGCTATGTAATCTTTTGGCTTGTTAGTGAATGCAGGTTTCGAAGAGAAGGAGGAGCTCATCCGGATCGGCGAGGCTGGACTACTACAAAGCGTTGGACTAAAGGTATGTTACAAACATCTGATTACTTGTATTCTAAATGCATATTTAGAGAAAGGTAGTGTTTACTTGTCTTGTTTGTCACTAGAAAGCCTTAGCTTCTAGGGAGGTCGGTTTTGTCCGCAAAATTGACTCTTTCCGCATGACAAAATGGCGACTCCGCTGGGGATCGCACCCAGAATCTCTGGTCCAACAACCGGTTTACCAGTATCAACCGTATCCTGGGTACACTTACCAACAACCACAGCAACCCCAGTACGGTCCGGTTAATCCTGGTTTTCCGGGAGGATACAATATCCCGAATGCGATTCCTGTTCCAAGTTATCCTGGATATCCTCCTCCTAGGACTGGTCTTGTGACCCAGAGTTTTAGGGATCCTAATCGGCAATTGCCGTTTATCGCAACTTTGGATTTACCAGACTTGACGCGCCTAACGAACGATCCAATAAATTATCTTCCGTTCTGGCCGCCAATGCCAAATAAGTTGCCCAGTGACATACCCAAGTTCGAAGGTAAGTCTGGAGAGGATCCATCAAATCACGTGATGACTTACCACCTCTGGTGTGCTTCAAATTCCATCTCGAATGATTCGATCCGTTTACGTCTTTTTCAGCGTACGCTCATTGGTCTTGCGGCCAAGTGGTACATTGAGTTACCACGGGCCTCTTTTTATAATTTTAGTCAATTAGCTACCTCGTTCTTAACACATTTTCAGTTGCCGGTCAGATATGATAATGGCACCGAGTTATTAACTTCATTAAAACAGTCGACGTCCACTTATATTTCCGACCATATTCATGAATGGAGATGTCGAAGGCGATTAGTGAAAGTTTTTATCCCGGACCAAATCTTAGCTGAATGGTTTGTTAAATCATTATTACCAAAGATTACTGAAGACGTAGCTAAGGCCGAAGTAGTTACTGAAGAGCAAGTGATTGCTCAAGCGCAGTACCTTGACTTAGTTTATACGCAGTCGGGTACGTTACACGAAAAGATCCCAGATCTTCTAAAGTCAAATCAAATTACTGCTGCTCCTTCGGGATCTCATGCTACTGATGGCATGATCAGTACGGTCAATACTAAAAGCAAGAAGAAGTCTTCAAAGAATTCTTCACCCATTATCACCTTACCAGACTCCCCGACAGGAGAATCTTCTGCTGAAGTTTCCGCTGATATTCACGCTGTAGAGTCATCTACGGCTAAATCAAAAAATGGTGGGAAGAAGAATAAAGCAGACAAAACTCCAAAGGAGAAAACAGAAAAGTCAGAAACCAATGACGAAAAGCGCAAGCCCCGTTATCCTTGTCTTATTTGTGAAGAAGATCATTTTACAAGAGATTGCCCTCATCGGGCCGAGGTTGCAAAACTCGTCAAGGGTTCCCAAATTCCTGCTGTCTTGAAGGACCCATTTCCGAAAGATAGCAAAATGATAGGTTCTTCCTCGAGTGCTGTTGAAGAACCCATATTGATGATGTCTCATGTAAGGATTGCGACTCGGTCACACGATTATGGTAGTAAAAGTCCTGTTGATGGATCGAAAGAAGCAGAATCTTCTCAGCCAAATCCATCAACCTCAGCTCCCGGTTCTGATCCACTACAAATCGAGAAACCTAACCCTGACTTAGTAAGTAAACTGCCTGCCAAGGGTGTACTTCGAAGGTCTGCTTTCAATCCACATGCGAGAGCGGCCCAGAATTACAACATTGTTGAGGATTTAGCTGTTTCACCCTCAGCAATGTCGGCTTTAGAAGTGCTGCAATCATGTCCAGCACAACGAAAATTACTTTTGTCGGCTACAGGAGCTATTGATGTTCAGGACCCGAACCTGATAATCTTTGATCTAGAAAATAGTACACCGCGTTTACCTCATCAGATGGCTTTCCAGATCCCAGTGATAGTCAAAAACAGGCCTATTCATCGGACTGTAATTGATGAGGGAGCTTCCACGTGTATTATGTCGATACAGTGTTGGAGATCGCTTGGTTCTCCATCACTAAATCAATCCCCGACAATTCTTAAGGCCTTTGATGGTTGTGGGTTCCATCCGTTTGGCATTCTACAGGATTTGCCTATAGGGGTTGAAAGAAAAACCGTTAGTCTGGATGTGGAGGTGGTTGATGCCCCTCTAGACTACAACCTTCTCTTGGGTCGAAGTTGGTCTTACGCTATGACAGCGGTCATCTCATCGGTCTTCAGAGTAATAAAATTTCCACATAATGGCAAGATCGTGACCATAGACCAGCTGGCTTACTTTTCATCCGACCCAGCCTCTTCAGAGAGTATCCAGCATGTCGGTAAAACGACTATCCCTTATAAGGATGTTGGTGTAGGATTAGTTAAAGATGTCGGTTTACTGGGAACTTTTCCTTTTCCTCCAATCAATGTCGTGTCTTCGTTTGCATCCATTCATATGATTACATTAGATACCATTGTTTACGACGATCCTTGGATCGTTCCTTCCGAATCTGAAATAGACTCATTTGGTGATGCTATGCCTTTGAGTCCATATGAAATTGCTTACGAAGCCGTGCAGTCTTTTACCGACCTGCGTTCAACCAAAATCGACCAAATGAATGTGGTCCGTGAGGAATCACTTTTCACTTCAACCTCGGAGTTAATAGCGTTTCCCGAAGTTGTGTCATCTGGCGAACAACTTTGTGAAGTCCTGTGTGTAGATGATTTACCATGGGAAGATCTCCATCATAGATCTTCGTTTTTGCCCGAGGATGATCGTTTTGAAAACGATTTATCATCAGTTTTTACAGCTGAATATGTCAAGGAAGCTCGGAATCCAATGAAACATCCTGATTCAGAGCTGAATTTGGGAAACATATCTCGCACTGTTCCCATCGACATTTCAGTCAAGCCCGGAATCATTAAAAACATTCATATAGGTGCCTCGTGTTCAGATGATGAAATTCAGACTTACAAGGCCCTATTTTAAGAATTCCGCGACGTGTTTGCCTGGTCTTATGAGGAAATGCCAGGAATTGATCCCGCAATTGTTGTCCATGAGATTAAGACTTACCCAGACGCTAAACCCGTTTGGCAACGTTTGCGTCAGATTCACCCTCGAAAAGCAGCTGCAATTAAAGCAGAAGTTGAGAAGCTGTTGAAAGCAGGTTTCATTTATCCGATCCCCTTAATGGATTGGGTATCGAATATTGTTCCGGTTAACAAAAAACAAGGAACAATAAGAATATGTATCGACTATAGGGATATCAATCGTGCTTGTCCTAAGGACAACTATCCAACACCCTATATCGATCAAATAATTGATGATTGTGCCGGCAGTGAAATATTTTCCTTTATGGACGGTTTTTCCGGTTACAATCAAATCAATATTCTACCTGCCGATCAACCAAAAACGGCTTTCATTTGTCCATGGGGGACATTTGCTTATTGCAAATTACCTTTTGGGCTTAAGAATGCCGGAGCCACTTTTCAAAGGGCGATGTCTATGCGTTTCATGACATCAAACACATTGTGCAACCGTACCTTGATGATTTGCCTGCTCATTCATTACATCGAGCTGATCACCTTGTCCATTTACGCACAATCTTCATGAGGTGTAGGCATTATCATATACGTTTGAACCCACACAAATGTGTCTTTAGCATAGAAGTGGGACGATTGTTGGGATTCGTAGTTTCAAAAGCCGGCATTCGCGTCGATCCCTCGAAGGTAGAAGCTATCATCAAATTGCCTCCTCCTTCGAGTCTTCGCCAACTCCAAAGTTTGCAGGGGAAAGCAAACTTTCTACACCGATTCATTCCTAACTACGCCGAGGTTACCAAAGGTTTTACACGGTTGTTGAAACAGAACGCTCAATTCTCTTGGGATGAGATAGCTCAGCAATCTTTTGATGCACTTAAGCACGCGTTGACCCATGCATCGTTGTTGCATCCTCCCAACTACAACCAAGACTAATTTTTGTACCTCGCCGCCTCTCATTCCACTATTGGAATGGTGTTAGTTCAGGAAGACGAATTCGCAACAGAACATGCGATATATTATCTTAGTAGGACGTTAAATCCCACTGAGCTAAAATATTTGCATGTGGAGAAATTGGCCCTGGCAGCCGTTCAGGCTGTCCAACGTTTTCGTCATTACATTCTTCTCCGTAAAACTACAGTCATTTTGGATTGCAACCCTATGATCTACATTTTGACTAAACAATTTCTAGGGGGCAAGTACTCTAAATTGATCGTTATCCTACAAGAGTTCGACTTAGAGTTTGAAAAATCTAAGTCTAAGAAATCTTTAGTTTTTGCAGAGTTGATGTGTGACTTCCCACGTGCTGACACGGAAACTGTGGCAGAGGAACCCATTGCGGACGAATCTTTGTTTCTCATCAGCACTTTAGATCCGTGGTATGGGGATATAATCGTCTATCTCCAAACCCAGTACTTTCGGCCCTAAGCTTCAAAGTCGGAACGTCGGAAAATTCGATTCTAGTCCCAACAGTACAAAATTATTGGAGATACTCTTTATCGCCGTGGGGCGGACTTGGTTTTCCGACGTTGCTTAACTCACGAAGAGGCAGAAAGGGTTTTAAATGACTGTCACTCTGGGGCGTGTGGCGGTCATATGTCTGGGTATGCCACAGCTCAGAAGGTGTTGTGTGCTGGCTACTTCTGGCCGTCCATGTTTAAAGATTGTATCATTGCGGTCCAAAAATGCCACAACTGTCAAGTGTTTGATCGCAAGATGCGCGAACCACCAGCTCCTCTCGACCCTATAATTGCCGTTGGTCCTTTTGCCAAATGGGGTATCGACTTTATTACATGTAACCCTCACTCGGCCGGGGGACATGCGTATATCATCCTTGCGGTTGATTATTTTACTAAGTGGGCCGAGGCGATGCCTACATTCGAGGCAGACGGCAAGACAGCTGCAATTTTCGTATTCAATCACATTATTGCTAGGTTTGGTGTCCCACAAGTGATAATCACTGACCATGGGCGCCATTTTCGAAACATTATGATGACAGAACTGACAGGCCAGCTTGGTTTGCGTCACGATAGCTCAACTCCTTATTATCCACAAGCCAACGGTCTGGTTGAGTCCATCAACAAAGTTTTGGTTATCATGATCCGACGAATCATTGGGATTCATCGGTCGAATTGGCACAACATGTTATTTTCCACGCTTTGGGCATACCGAACTTCAGTGAAAACATCAACAGGGTTCACTCCTTTCCAACTAGTTTATGGTTTGGAAGCTGTGTTGCCCATTGAATGCGAAATCCCATCACTTCAAATGGCTGTCGAATTACTTCCAGCTACTTCCGAAGAGGAGAAGCGTTTATTATACTTAGCTCAATTAGATGAGACTCGACGCGATGTTGCACTGGCAATCGAGACTCATGCAAAACGAATGAAAGCTCAGTATGATCGAAATGTGACCCCTCGAAATTTTTCGGAAGGAGACCTAGTGCTATTGTATGATCAAGCCAACGATAAATTAGGTGCTGGAAAATTCGTTCCTATGTGGCATGGGCCCTACATTGTTAAGCGAAAGCTAGCAAAAGGGGCCTATGAGCTGGTTGACTTTGACGGGGACTCTTTGGGTAAACCCAGAAATGGACTTTACCTAAAGAGGTACTATGCTTAAATGATGGGTGTGAAGTTAGTTAGGTTAATTTTTCTTTCTCGCTAGGGTGTTTGTTAGTTTAGACAGTGTGCTTAGCTTAGAAAGTGTGTTTTTCATCGTTATTCTGCTTATCTTGGTTTTACCCTTGATGTTTGCAGATGTCGATGCCTCTCCAAACGTACATTGGATTCGCTGATGGTGCTTGTCATAATACACGGAATATCTCTTCCACAGCTTGGGTTATTTATTCGCCCTCTGACGAATTAGTTTCTATGCATGGGGTGAGCCTCAGTCAAACAACAAACAACATTGCAGAATAGAGTGCAGTGATTGAGTTATTATCTGAATCCATTTCATTTGGGATTCGGAGTTTGATAGTGAGGTTAGATTCTGAACTCGTTGTATTACAGCTTAATAGAGTTTATGCCATTAGAAATCCAGTGTTATTAAGGTTATTTTTGAGAGTGCGTCTCTTGGAACATGAGTTTGATTACATTGAATATCAACATATTCCAAGGTCTTTAAATACATTAGCAGATGCAATTGCTTCTCGAATGTTAGACAGACATTTGCAATAATCATACATGTAAATTTAAAAACATTTAATCACACATGTTTAACAAGATAGGCCGGTAATAATGATATATATAGATAGGAGTGTGTCAAAAATACATCGTCTTCGATCATAGGTTGCAAAACACCTTATGATCGGCAAAAATAAGTACAAAAAACCAAAATGTCACATGTGTCTACAAAAACGATCAACCAATCACTGGTGATGATCTCTATACGACACCACTGCACGGGCTACCCTACATAAGAACCTCCTAAAAGGTCCTGGAACTCCGACTACATAGCGCTGAAGCCTGATAGGAATATCATCTATAGTAGTCTCTGGTATATCTGTCGTCAGACGCTCTAGGTCTTGCTCCAACTCAGCTAAGGTCTCTGTAGCCTCGTTCTGTGGGACCGGTGCCGGTGCAACTGGTTGTCTCCTCTCGAAAGGCCGGAGATTGGCTGGACGCCGTGGGCCTGCATCTGCATTTTGAAAATTGTCACTGTCAGTTTTGAGACGATATAAAAACAAAAAAATAGATAATTTTAAAAACACTTGTGAAAAATAAAGTACCTGTGTCATCCCACTGTTCTCCCGGTGGAAGAATCATGTCCGGGTCGCCACGAAAATCGACTCCGGCATAAGGAAAATCCTGAATCGAGAAGACCTGGTCCTCTAACCAGTGAAAATACTCCGGTCTAAATCGAACAACCTCAGTGCCCTCGTCAGGATGACGGGCCATCACCGCAACCCATCGCATCAACTTAGGCTCTCGGGGAAGCCCAGCCTCAACAGTGAGCTACTGTGGGATCAACATCGGAACCCTCTCTAGAGAAAAACTCACAACTAAAGGCCCATAACCAAAAGTCTTCAGTTGCCCATTTTTTGCCCTAGTCAGTTGGCCCTTTAAATTGGCCAACACAGCATCGCACCAGTTGAAAATGGTGCCCTGATAGCAGTCAATCGCCATCCGCATTTGGGACCCGGTGGAAATGTGCAAAGTGGCTGCACCGCAGAGTCTGGTAACTGTAAAGGCAATTACCATAAGTTTAGGTCGGGATATCTTTTTGATTTCTATCCCTCTCTCCTGGTTTTGATTATTGCACCACTCTAGACAGAGACTAGCAATGGACTGGCCACCCGGCCTAGTCCCGGACAGAGTCAATTGTTCACCCCTCTTGGGCAAACCAGTGAGAAAGTAAATGTCAGAGGGCTCTATTTCGAGCTGGTGCCCTCCAATGTAAAAGCACTGATCCTGGACGTTCCACCTTTCGACCAGCCACTCTAGAAATCTTACCTGGGCCCTCATGCCAGGTATGGCCCAGTATTTGTAAAGGCCGCATGCCTTTAAAGCATCAATGGAAGGTTGATGATTAATTGCGGCCAAATCGACATCTTCGTGCTCTCTTTCGCGCCAATCAAGCATGGTGGGCAATCTACACACCATAAAACATCTGTTAGAGTCAACAAAATTGAAAAATTTTGGTTCATTTTGGAGAAATTGGGATTCAAAAACCCACTCCGCGGTGTACGCAGCCCGCCTTTAGAAACAGAGCGTGTGTACGCGGGCTGTCTTAAGGCAAGCTGCGTACACCCGGCATTTTCCCAACTGAGAAAATGTCGGGGTACGCAGGTCACCTTTGGGGCACCTGCGTACCCCGAAAAGCGGCCTTTGAAACCCCAAGCCTTCCAAAAAATGAAACCAAAACTTAAAAACAAATTCTAAACGGATGGAAATGCAAGAGAGGATGTTGTAGAATACTTGATGAGACGGCGTTCGGTTTCGACGGTCGGATTCTCCGCAACGACCATGGGAAGTTTCTTGCCAAAAGCCCTTTTTCTCTCCTCAACAGTGAAATGGTAAAAATGAAATGGTAAAACCCCTTTTTATAGGTTTTTTGAGTAAATGAATGTTAAATTTGTTTATTTTCCACCATGAAAAGGTATTTTGCAAATTATTTTTATCTATATTAAACAGGTATGAGTAATGTGTTGGTTTTTGTGCAAGATAAAAGGATTTTCAAGGAAAATTGTTATTTTTCACAAACAAAAACATCAGAGTCATCTTTTAAGCCCTTTTCTGACTCCTAAAACATGAAAAGATTGCCGAGCGTTTCTTTTACACTCGTTAAAACGGAATTAAAATACGGTCCCCTTATAGCCCTTTTCTGACCGAAAAAACAGGAAAAGATTGTCGGGTTTTTGTCGTTTCAAACTCGATACTAGAAATAAAACGACGTGTCCTTGATCACTTTTTACTTTTCAGGTCAAAGACACTAACTATGAAAGTACTCCTTGGTCATAAAAAACCAAGCGGTTCTCTCAAGTATTATTTTATACTTTTTCGGACTTGGGAGACACAAATTTACGAAAAAGTTCAACCCTGGAGTCTTCTTAAGTTTTTTCAGACTCTCTAAAATTGAAAAACACCGAGTTTCTCCTATACTGGACTCGTTAAAATTTCACAGTAAAGGACCTGTTCGATTACAAACAGGAACGAACCACTCCTTCTTAGGGTTCGAATCTAAACTAAGTTGGACTCATCCGAAGGATGAGCTTATAATCAAGCATATGTTATCCTCCTCAAGCTTGTAAAAAATAAAGAGGTACTTGCCAGAAATGGTGGGGGAAAAGAGAGAAAAATGAGCCTATTTGTTATCCTTTGTCTCAGAAGAAACCTTATCACCACTCTTGAACACGACACTTTTCATTCACCTGGGTTGGGAAATCCTTTGCCTCACAGTTGATTAAACCACATTGAAAGTCTTCAGCCGGGTATTAACTTTGGGTCAAATGTTACCAAGCCATCTATTGTGTCGTTATGTGTTCAAGAGGTCACTGCAAACAAGCCATTCATCTGCAAAATACCTGTCATCCATCTTGACCATCCCTGAGTCAGTCCTTACAGCTACATTTCTTCAACTTGATTTATGATTTCGTGTTGTGGGCTTGCCTACGACGGATCGCTTTCTATCGACATCGACACATTATCTAGAAAGATTATCTAGGAATCGTCAATACCTTGAGATCCGCATGCATCAATGGCAGATTTCTCGCCTTCGACGACAGTTTACATCATTGACTTTCGATCGAAGGATTCCGTGACATGTTCGACATCAACACATTCATTCACATCTCATGGATTGTACTGGGTACTTTGAGAACCATTGACATCACTGGTGGTTTCTCTCACACTTGTTAACAGTTTACATCATTGACTGGTAATCAAGTGGTTTCTACCATTCTCGACATCAACTCATTTATTCGCATGGATAGAATCGTACTATTTCGGGAAGTAGAAATGAAGACCCTAGATCTAGTCTCCACCATCCAGGCTGCGAGGAGTTTTGTATTCATTGTATAAGTAGACTAACCATAAACAGATGGCTGCGTCCATACTGTGTCTACATGAGTCTATGATTATGATGTACTGCGAAATCATTCCTGTATCAGAGTAGTAGTTAGTTTGCTAGTTAAAGTTTTTGATCTGAGTATGGGAATGCCTACCTCAGCGATGATATGATCTCATACATGTATATTGTGTTGAATACTTGCAGGTTCCAATCGGGTTCTCCAAAAGATAATCCTTGAAATGATAAAGTACTTCACCCTTCCTAGATGATATGAAACCCTAAATCTACTTCAGGCTTTGCACTTTAGGGGGCAATCTGTTACACTAAAATTTGTCACCATGACTATCTGTAGTTAGTATGGCTCTATCAACTATCATACTATCCTCCTTGGCAAGTCTCATACCTCTGCTCCTCATGTCAAACTCCAAGAAAGAGAGAAAGTCCTTCAAAAGTCAATTAACTCTAGTTACGCAGTTTCTCCTGGCCTCACCTGCGTGTACGCACCCCAAGTTCATAACACCTGCGTACTTGTACGCTCTATATGTAAAGGTCTGGGTGCGTACTCCTGTAAAGGTCAAAAGGCGCAAGTTTCACTTCAAAAAAGTTACTTGTGGTCATTTCTAGAGCATTCTAGAAGATGGTTTGACGTGGATTGGGCGCCTCCAGATGGTTCATGCATCCCTATGTAAGAGGAACTTATCCCATGAAGAGGGGAGCTATCCCATTGAAAGAGGGGCTTATCCCATTCATGGTGAACCTGATTAACTTCCTCCACAGCACTATAAATACATGCATTGGGCCAGAGGGAGAGGAGGTTGAAAGCTGAACATTCCTAAGGGTAGATGCTACTGAGATTAGGACTCCCTTATAGAGCTTGAGAGGAGAGATTCCCATCCTTTCTTGACTTCATTTGGAAGTGGGTGAGCTGATAAAAGTAAAGGAAAACTCTTGCTGGACCCTGGGAGGAACTTGCACAACACCAAGGCTCAGGTTGTAATGGTTTCTTTTGTTTCCACTTAATGCAAATAAACTCATTTTTCTCAACAAGTTGTTATTCATGATTTGTTTCATATACTCCTTGGTCTGTATGATGAATATGTGTTATTTTATAAGTTATTCAGGTGCTATGTAATCTTTTGGCTTGTTAGTGAATGCAGGTTTCGAAGAGAAGGAGGAGCTCATCCGGATCAGCAAGGCTGGACTACTACAAAGCGTTGGACTCAAGGTATGTTACAAACATCTGATTACTTGTATTCTAAATGCATATTTAGAGAAAGGTAGTGTTTACTTGTCTTGTTTGTCACTAGAAAGCCTTAGCTTCTAGGGAGGTCGGTTTTGTCTGCAAAATTGACTCTTTCCGCATGACAGGGTTTGTCCTTCGCTAGTGCCACATCTTTTGTCCTCTTGTCTTGGCTTGTCTTCTATTGTTTATGTTTATGTTCTATCAAAATTTTACTTACATGTTTATGTGATTGTTAAACTAAAATTGATATTGGGCTCATAAAGAAATTGAAGTAAAATTTCTCTAAAGCATAGAACATACCATTGTTGCCTAAAATTAACATGGTATCAGAGCTTAGGTGAAGACAAAGCCCAAGCAAGAGTGAAAGAGAAATCACCAAAGACAATTGGACAAGGACAAAAGACTCAATGGGTTCCTCATCCTACTTCCCAGCTAAAGACAAGCTCCATGATAAATCTGACTATCATGGATGGAACATGTCTCTTGATTTGACCTTGGAAGAGAAGGAAATGATGGATTATGTGCAGGGTAAAATCCCTGAGCCTCTTTCAAATGCATTGGTTTTTGTGAAGACCAAGTAAAATAAGGCTGAAGTCAAAATGAATAAGATTATCAAGGATTCCATTGACAAACATCTGGTGGCCTATATCTCTGAATTGAAGACCTCCAAAGAGATATATGATAGGTTAGTTGGCATGTCCAAGGTTAGTAATCCTAATCAAATTCTATTTCTCAAGAATAATTTGAAGGATATTAATAAGGGAAAGGACAAGGACATTCAATCCTATTTCTTGAGGATTACTGAGATTAAGAATGATCTACTCTCGATTGGAGAAGTCATTCTTGACAAGGAATTTACTCTCACCACCCTTGGAGGACTCCCACCTGAGTGTTTTGTATTTAGAACCACTATACACAACAATGATCGAATTCTGAGATTTGAAGAATTGATGTCGATATGCATTCAAGAAGAAACAAGAATGGTGGAGCAAGAAATGCCTTATAATAGAAGCAACCCCACTACATTCTCCGCTCATGCCAAGAGGAAGAACAATGCAGGTTCAAAGAAGCAAAGTCAAGGAAGACCGAGATTCAAAAATGGAAGGAAGGGAATATGCTTTGTTTTCAATAAGTTTGGCCACTATGCAAGGGAGTGTCCTAATAGAAGGGATACAACTCGAGGTGATGACTATCATAACAACTCGAGGAGAAACTTCAACAACAACGATCAAAGGAATAGCAGGTCCAATGGCAAAGGAAAAAGGAATGAGGGACATCAAGGAAATGGTCGACCCTCCAAGAAATCAAGGAACTCCAGGTATGAAGAATCTGATGTTGTTAACAATAATAAAAAAGAGTACTATCTTATATCATCCCTCTCCACTGCCTCTCCTCCAGACACTTTGGGAAATTGGCTAATTGATAGTGGTGCCTCAAGGCACTTCACTGGATACAAGGAAGCCCTCTTTAATATGATAGAAAAGGAAACAAATTTGGATATCATCCTTGGAGGCAATGCCATCTATCCCGTGAAGCGAGTAGGGAATGTTACCCTTCAATTGAATCAAGGTAACACTATTCATTTTCAAGAAGTACTATATGTACCTGATCTCAAGAAGAACCTGGTGTCCATTTCAGCAATGGAAGATAAAAGATTAAAGGTAGCTTTTATCGATGGAAAGGTATGTGTTTGGAAAATAAATTTTAAAGATGATTTTACTCTTGGGTTCAGGGTTGACTCTTTGTATCAAGTTGGAGGAAGTCCATTGCAAGCCATGTCTTGCGACACATCTCTACAATCTGAACTATGGCATCGGAGGTTCACCCATCTTCATTATAAGGCCCTACCTAATGTGAGATAGATGGTGATAGGTATGCCCGAGTTCAAAGTAGAGCATAAAGGTGTATGTTTGGGATGTGCCAAAGGAAAAATTACAAGGGGACCATTCCCCTCAAGTAACAGCAAGACCACAAACATATTGCAATTGATCCACTCCATATCTGGTATGATTTCTGTAAACTCCTTGGGAGGATACTTATATTTTCTCACCTTTGAGGATGATTATTCTCGCAAGACCTGGATCTACTTATTGAAGAAGAAGGATGAAGTGTTCACCTAGTTCCAATACTTCAAAGCCTTGATTGAAAACCAATTCGAGAATAAAATCAAGATATTGAGGACTGATAATGGGACTGAGCATGAATCTAATGAATTCTAAGATTATTGCAGAGAAACCGACATTAAGAGGGAGACTATAATGCCATACACTCCCGAGTAGAATGGTGTCAATGAAAGGAAGAACCACTTTATTGTATAAGTTATTTGTGCCATGCTTCATGATCAAGGTCTTCTGAAGTTTCTATGGGTTGAAGCTGCAAATACTGTTGTGTATGTTTAAAACCAATGTCCTCATCAAGAATTGGAATCCAAGACTCCTGAAGAAATGTTCACTGGTAAGAAACTGGATGTCTCTCATTTTAGAATTTTTGGAAGCCCCATATATTTTCATGTGTTGAAAGAGAAAAGAAGCAAATTGGGTGCATCTGGGAAGAGTGGAATCTTTGTGGGCTATAGTGAAAATTCTAAGGGATATACAATTTATGTGGCCGGTCAAAAGGAAGTTGAGATAAGTCATGATGTCACCTTTGATGAAGATATGGCCCTCAAGAATATCAACAACCTTCCTATCCTAAGGAAGGACAAAGAAGCTGACACAGGAAATCAAGGTGGAAAAGAGGACGAAACGATTCTTGATGTTGATGAACCTATGGATCTTATTGATCCACTCCCTCATGAGCCTTCCTCCTCCAAGAGGAGACGCTCATGGTTTAGGGAGACTCTTGAAGATGTTGAGAGGTACATTGCACTAAGGGGGACTTTCCGTAAAAGCAAGAAGCTGAACAAGTATCAAGGATATTTGAATGCCATGAGCACTATCATTCAAAATGAACCTTCATCATTCGAAGAATCCGTGAAGCAAAAAGTATGGAAGGATGCTATGAATGAAGAATATGAGTCAATTATGAAGAATGTTGTCTAGGATGTGGTCCCTAGACTCCAGGAAAAATCAGTTTTCGCTTCTAAGTGGCTCTACAAAATCAAGCATGGAGCTGATGGAAATGAAGAAAAGTTCAAGGCTCGCTTTGTTGCTTGAGGCTTTTCTCAAAAGGAAGGTGTAGATTATGATGAGATATTTGCACCTGTGACCCGATACACCACCATTCGCTCAATCATAACCCTTGTTACCTCACAAGGATGGAACCTACATCAAATGGATGGCAAGACCACCTTCTTGCATGATTCAATCAAAGAGGAAGTCTATATGGAACAACTCGAGGGGTTTGAAGTACATGATAGGGAATCTCATGTATGCAGATTGAATAAATCTCTGTATGGATTGAAGCAAGCACCCCGAGCTTGGTATGAGAGGATCAATAGCTACCTGATGAAGATGGAATTCACTATAAGTGAAGCCAATCCAAACCTTTACTTTAAGGTTGAAAATGATAAACCTCTCATTCTGGTACTTTATGTGGATGACCTCTTTCTGGTAGTAGAAAACCCTCTCATTCACAAATGTAAGAGGGAGTTGGCTTCTAAATTTGAGATGAAGGACCTAGTACCGATGCACTATTTCATTGGTTTGGAGGTTTGGAAAAATCCAAGTGAAACTTTCCTCTCTCAATGAAAATATGTTGTGAAGATATTGGAAATATTTGGGATGGTGGACTGCAAGCCTGCGACTACTCTGATGAAACTTAACTTTAAGAAGTTATGTGGTAGTGTTGTTGGACCTAAATTCGGAAATGCTTATGAGTATCATCAACTCATAGGATCACTGATGTTCTTGGTGAACTCCCATCCAGACCTATGTTTTACAGTTAACACATTGAGCCAATACATGGTTAAGCCTCATCATATACATTGGATTTTCACCAAGAATCTTCTAAGATATTTTTGGGACACAATCACTCACGGACTAAGATACACTTCCAGAAATGTGAGGCTGCATGGTTATTTTGATGCTGATTGGGTTGGATGTGGTGGATCACAAGAGAACTTTTGGATGTTGTTTTTCTTTGGGTTCTGATTCGATATCCTGGATGAGTAGGAAGCATAAAACGGTTTCCTTGAGCACTGTCGAGGTCGAATACATAGCTGCTAGTATGGCCTCCTATGAAGCTGTTTGGTTGAGGAAGCTCTTCAGTGAGCTGTTTGGACATGTGTTGGATACCACCATGATCCTCTGTGACAATGAGAGTGGGATCTGATTATCATAGAATCACGTGTTTCATGATCGCTCCAAGCATATAGATATCAGGTACCACTTTATCTGAGATATGCTACAACGAGGAGAAATAAGGGTCCATCACATTGGGACTGATGAGCAGGTCACCGATATTCTGACAAAGCCCCTAGGGAAGGACAAATTATTGGCCTTCCGAGAATGAATTGGAGTCGTGGAAAGAGCCTCTTATGAGGGTCCAGTATGAGATGGACATTGAGCTCTGGGAGCTCCATGGGGCTTGGCGTACTTCTTGGAGCGGTGAGCAACCATAGGGTGAGTGGTTTAACCTTGCCCTAGTGGTTTGCTATGTAAAGGGTGAATGGTTCATCCTTCCCCTGTGATACCCCTTAGCGACATGTGACCAGGACGAGTGATTCATCCTTCTCCTGCCGAGACATCCCACCCATGCAGTATGGGATTCATGGGAAGTACCTCTCATCTGGCCAATGAGTAGGGAAATGAGGATAGGGACCATAGTACTACTGATGGAAGCATCGTGTTCTACCATACTCCCTATTCTAGGATGTCTGATATTGATCTGGGATCAATGGGAAATGACTTCGGGTCAATAAGAGTGGTATGAGACACTCTCTTTTGATTGGAACTGACTTTGGGTTAGTAAGAGTGGTATGAGACACTCTCTTTTGATTGTGACTGAATTCAGGTTAGTAGAGAATGGTATGATACATTCTCGATAACTTCTTCTTCTTCATAGTTCAACAGAGCAGTGCATGGATGGCAGAGATGGTACAGATTAGGATGGATTAGCGGGTGGATTTCTCCCTAGTTGAGAGGGAGTGTTAAAATTGGAAACTAGGGCCAAAATCCACATGGGTCATCTCATTTATGATAGCTAATATTGTTCTTGGGTTCATCTCTCTGAGAGGTGTAGTATGGATCTAAATATCATTCGATTCTGACATGCATAAATGAAGATATGAATTTATTTATATTATGGACAAATTTTCAAGGTTGGCCAACAAACTCATGTAGGCTCAGAAGCCCAACAGTCACATCTATCTATCCTCAACGTTAGCCTATAAATACATGATGCCTCATCCTCTTTTGGACATCACTCATCTTCACACATATCTCTCTCTCCTCATATGATTGGGTACATATTTCTGGGAAACTCCTCTCTCCACACGTGCGAAGGAAAGGAAGGACATTTTCTATTTTAGCATTGAACAGGTTTGACCAAATTTCCAGAAGGTTGTTTTGGGTTGAGTTGACCAAGAGTTGATCTGTTTGACTATGTTTTTGTGAGGGGTATCTGTTGATTCTCAGAACTACCCTTTCCTTAACAACTTTTCTCATCCCTGCTTTGTTTTTCCATGAATAAATGCATTCCTATCATCAATAACCATTATACATTGGCTTAAGGAGAAAATTTTAGTGATTTACATGATATACTTTTATGTTTGTTGTTTGAATAAGTTTGTGTCTTTTAGCTATGGAATGCAGCCTATTCTGCATCTAATCGGTTGTTCCAAAGCTACTTCCATGCTTTTATAGGTTCTAGGTGTCAGAAGGAGGAAATAACTACATGGGCAGCTTGGAAAACATCATGGCATGGATCGTGTCCTATTCATCTAGCCCAGGTCGACAAGGAAGACTCCGGTCAAAGGGAAGTCAAACATAGAGACCTAAGGCAAACAAGGCTCTGTTTTGCACACGTTTCACCGTGATGGGATCCGAAACAACTTCCTAAGGCCACAGACTTCATCAGCCATCTGTGAAAACTAAATCCAATAGCCATCACCTTAGATTTATGTCTCCAGCAACCAAAGAATAGAACTTTGTGTGCTTGTCTACCTACGTGTGTTGTTGTAGCTTATTTTTCTCCATAAAACAGTTGTATAATTTCTATATAAATATCTGTGTGAAGAACTTAGAACCAGTTCGAATTTGCTCATGTGTTAAATTCAGATTACTGCTCTATAATTTTGAGAACTCATTCTCTGTTTTTAATATTAAGACTATGTGTTTCATGGATATCTAAAAGTGTTTGTTGGAGTGTTGATTAACTACATATAACCTGAGTAGTTGCAAAGGGCCCCTGCACTGGCTAAGGTTACATTTCATTTTTGTTTTGTCTTTCATAGTTGAACTGTAAATTCACTATGTTTTTCCATGATGTTTATAACCATTTTCTAACCTTGTTCATAATGCAGTCTTTGTCATATTCTTACTAACGCAGAATAGTTTATTTCAGTACGTAATAGTTTTTTTTTTTTTTTTAATTCTTTCTAGTTTCTTATCAGTAGCTTGAAGTTGAGTTCAGTAGTGT
This sequence comes from Pinus tabuliformis, assembly GCA_031772625.1. NCBI lineage: Eukaryota > Viridiplantae > Streptophyta > Pinopsida > Pinales > Pinaceae > Pinus > Pinus tabuliformis. Next base: position 52,794,854 of record CM062819.1, read on the forward strand.
AGAGTAATTTATTTCATTTGATGTTTCATTAGTCTTTAGGTTTTTAATTAAAACTGATCAGTTCCATTACGGTCTTGTCATTTTATTACTACTTTAGTGGCTCATATTGTTAGTGAATGTTTCTAAAAAGCCCTTCTGGTTGATGGTTCATCTTAAACCAAGTGGTTGAATACTTCATTTATGTAATGAGTCCTTTTTGCATTTTTGTATTTATTTTCTCTTAGAATGATGAAGTACAGAATTCCTCAAAATGTTATCACAAGGAGGTTGTTCTCCCAAAATTGTGAAGCAAAGTAACTAAGCACTTCATTTAGCTTCCAGTAGATTAGTTGCAATTTCATTTTCAGTCTTAGTCTTTCATTTAGTTTTGTTGCAATTTCATTTTCAGTTTTTCATTAAGTTTTGATTTTGCAATAGACTAAACAGTAGTTGTAATTTCATTTTTAGTTTCAGTATTTTATTTTAGTTTTATTTCCATCATAGATAGCTGCAATTTCACTTTCAATTTTAATATTTCATTTAGCCTTGGTTTTGTAATTGATTAGATAGTAGTTGCAATTTCACTTTTAAGTTCTTTTAGTTCATGATTTGGAAACAATAATCAGAGCAGAAATAGAAACTCTGTTTTCATTTTCTTGGTTAACTTTACTTCCAAATTTGACTTAAAGCACTCTTAGTCCTCATTTCATTTCTTTAGCAGAAGTAGATTTAAGATTTTTGTTAAGTGCATTGTAAATCATTAGGGATTAAAGGATCAAAACCCCAAAACAACATAAAACTCAAAAACATTGAAGTAAGAAGGGTCATCTAGCACATATAGTGCACTACACTTCATCAGTTTACGATACTCGGATTGATAATTTATGTAGAGAAATTTAGGACACTAAATTGACCAAACAATATCTCTGATTGGGCAAGCTACATTTCTAGGCACAGAAATCGAGGCAATCTATTGATTGTTTGACCAGTGTTGACTGTGGTTAGGGCTGATAGCAGGTTGAATGTTTGAGAAGACTTTGACTGGGATGAATTTGATTGTTTTGAGGGTTGTTTCATCTTGTTGTTTGGAGGCCAAATTTGATTGAAGTTGACCAAATCTTTGAGGGTCAAATCTGCCCTGTTGACCAACGTTGACTTTTCTGGTTAGGGATCTTTTGTTGTTTTTATAAATTATCAGAACTTGTAAATTGTACTATCTCTCTCTACTGAACTATTGAAGACTAAAAGGAGATTTGATCAAGGGTTTCCCCATATTGGGGTTTGTCCCTCGCTGGTGCCACATCTTATGTCCTCTTGTCTTGGCTTGTCTTCTATTGTTTACATTTATGTTCTATCAGCATTTGACTTACATGTTTATGTGACTACTAAACTGAAATTGATATTGGGCTCATATAGAAATTGAAGTAAAATTGCTCTAAAGCATAGAACATACCATTGTTTCCTAAAAGTAACATAAACAATAATCAATAGTAGACAAAACCATACAAAAATGCAAAAAGATAAAATAGAGGATACAAATCTTTTTAGGTGGAAAACCCCCTCCGAGTCAAAAACCACCAAACGCTTCTTTAGTAATTGTCTTCTCCCTGTTAAAATAAAATTGATTACATCAATATTTCAGCTACAATTTAGGGAGGCATCAACCCCCTAATTCATAGCGTACAACCTATAGGACTCTACTAGACCCTAATATCCTGCTACAACTAGAAGGACGCCCCAATGCCTATAGATCAGGCTACAACCTGATGAGTGCCCCAACACTCTGTTTACTAGCTGTTGTCGGAAAGGATGCTTTGTTGCCTTGTTATTTTACCATCCACAACTAAATGGATGCCACAACGCCCTGTGCAAGCCAAAACTTTCCCTAGCACCACCCTACCGCCCTAAAGTGTTCTTACGACAAATCTTTAAGGTGACTCCAATCACCCAGAAGAGTCGGTAGATCACATTTCACAATTTTCACACTGGATCCCTTGTACTTTGAATCAATGTAGAATAGATGTAAGAAAGATGTAGACTAAATGTCGAATCCTGGTAGCCACTGGTCACTATTCCCACAAACTGATTACTGCACAATGCTACACATCAAGCTATCACTATTCAACTACACATCACTTTCACTGCACACTGTCTATTACTGTCACTTCACAATTGTTGGTTGTCACTGCATGTTACTACTCACGAATGAATAGTCATCAATGCACAACCACTGTCACTACACACATAGATCACTGCACATTTGATGGATGCCACTGCACATCACTGTACCGAGCTGCTCACGAATGAATAAGCATAAAGACTCAATATATCATGCTGCCACACTGTATCAAGTTTCACACGATGCTGCAACCATCTTGCACTGCTATCAATTAATGGCACAATCCAAGGTGCCTCAGGTCATCCCTATGACCTAAAAACAATGCTCTCAAGCAATGTCCTCGAAGACCTACCAACATATGTGTAAACACTTATGCTCAACTCTTCAAACCCTACTTTCCATCTTTGTGTCAATATGTTTGTACAACTAGATGATATTTTCTTCAAGTTCTGCTACCCTGCAAGGTTACAGTTGTGTCATTTGTACACTCTCCCTAGGTCATCACTACAAATCAAATCCTAGGTAATCACTGCCATATGTCTATGTTCCTTAATTTATGGGTCAAGTCAATAAGCCATACCAAAGTTAAGGCATCAACTCAATGTCATTGTCTTATTTAGATGTCAAATCAATAGTAATGCAACATTGTCATATAGTGACTTAGTCAGGTATAGTTAAAGTCAAGACACTTATCAACTAAATGTAAACTCAATGTAAGGTTCAAAGTCAAACATCATATAATTCCCACTAAGGCAATCAATGGTTCACTTCTTAATCAAGGTATTTGTCATGTTAAGGTATCAAGCAAGTGTCAAGCATTTGTATGTCAGGGCCATTGGTTATGTCATGTCAATTCACACTTTAGTTTTCCAATCTAGGTTAATGTATCAACGTGTAACTTGTTGTCTCATCAAATATAGTCACATCACTTGTTGACACTATACCACTAGATGTCAATCCTAACAGGTTGTCAAGGCAACTTCTACAATATTGAATGCCAAGATAATGTCAACTTGTCATGTTATTAGTCAAATTCATCATTTTCTTAGCCATTGTATTCAAGTCACTGTATACACTAGTTGTCACCTTAATACAAGGTCAAGTCAATAGATTAAACACAACTCTAACTAATTGTATATAGTATATACATAAGTCACTCATTATACTTAAAGTTGTATTTTAGGTGTCGTATTATTATGAGGACAGTGGCAAGAACTGTTCACAAATTATCAAGTCAAGGATATTGTCATTGTATTGTCATGATATTGTCTTGTCTAGCTATCAAATCTAAGAGATACTATTATATGTGCATATTTATGCTCAAGGAAGGTCACTGTCAACATGTCAAGCTGTCATACACAATTAATGTACATGTTACCATAGTTAATACAATCAGGTTACTATATTATTGTTACAATCCTTAATTCATCATAGTGAATGACATAGTTCCACTACTAAATCATATAAACAATAGCACTGCTTCTTACTTTGTTGAGTACCTTCAATTCTCAAGAGAAGATATCACTGCCAAGCAAGTCAAACTCTTAATCATTACAAATTTCTGAACACTACAAAGAGTTTCCTAACGAATTCCAAATTCAAACAAAAATACCCAATAATAGACTAGAACAATCCTAACATAATTCACTGTCCTAGTCATACAAACCACCCAAGAAATACTTTGTCATGAAAATAACCTATGTCCTAAAAGTTGATGCCTTAATAGGAACCTAACACACATGACACACTGCCTCAATTCAAGTCATAACAGACTTAATATAATTTTCTATCCTAGAATTGAGGTTTATAACAGTTCTTCAAGTCTAGGAAGTTTATAACAGTTCTTTAAGCCTTAAACCAACGAAAGAAAGCAACAAGGCCAAATGATGCTACGACCAAAAGAAACCAAAACCAAAGAATTAAATATTATACAAATACCCTTCTACACATGTATGAATGCCTTTAGGTCTCCCAGTAAATGCAACGATCCTTGAAAACCAAGAAAAATGAAACCTTGATTTAGAGAAGGCCTAAAGCTTACATCAGATCCGAAGTGCATAGGTATTGTTTTCTTCATCAAGGAGAGTGAAAAACACTTAAAAGGAACCTCCAACCCAAACAAAAATCATAACAAAAAAAACCAAACTAATTCTCTATTTTGTTCCTCATTTTGAACTTCTTTGTTGGTCTGCCCTAGAAATCCTTCGTTGTCTTATTTAAGGTAAGTCAAATTATTTCAGAGCAAAGGTCATAAAATAGTTTGTTGAAATGATAATTTTGGAGGAGTATACATAGTATTTTTATAGGCTTATGTATGGGTATAAGAGGGGCTCCTATTAGCATTTCGAATTCCTTTTACAAGATCACAAACACACTTTTCTTTTGATGATATACATTGCGTATATGTTTGGAGTGACGTGTGTTCATAAAATTTATTGACTTGGATAGTTTTGAAGTCTTATGGGATTTGTTAGGCAAGCCTTTTTAGGATACTTTAAAAACAATTTCCTTTTTAATAAAATTAATAAATTTAATATTTATTAATAAATTGTTTGCTTAAGCTCTGTTGGGATGGGGTTGCTTGTTGATGCACGGAAGTCGGTAAACCAGTTGTTTAAGGTCCACAGAAACAGAATGTGGACCTTTGCGAAGGTCTGAAGGCAGCCTTAACCTAGTTACAGTAACGAGCCCTAGAAGTTTATCAATCTGCGTGAAGGCATATATAAGGCGTTGTAATACATCACACTAGTCTCTAGATGCAGAAATGTGGTTCTTACATCCCCCAATAGTGCTTCGGGTGAGACTAGAGCCTGTGCTATGCGGATTGTTGCCAAAAGGGCCAGTAATGTATGGTTTTGTTGGGTGGCACAACTATATCTGAACCTAGGCCAGGACCCCCTAAGCCAACAAGCTCTAAGGAATTTGTACACTAACCCTCTTTGGTGTGTTTTGTAGATCACACATGAGTGTATTAAGTCAATGATTGATTTATTGTCTTTGGTTTTTGAAGCTATGTAAGTTATATGGGGTGAGATTACAGTGATAAACAATTTCATATGTTGACAACCGTAGGAGGAGGTGTCATGTCACTACCCCTGGGGCTTTAGCCAAAAGACTGGGAAAAAACTGGGGTCACTAACTTCCATTGTGAATATCTCTGAAACCAGGAGACCTCTTGTGGCATGACACATATCAACAGAAACATATTTTCAAGGAGAATCGAATGGCATATATATCTAAACCAAACTCAAGGATTTGACCTATCAAAAACTCTTGACAAATTTGGGACACATCCTCAGTCCAGGGAACCCAAACCTTAGGACTTGGGTTTTTAACCATCCAATAGTACAACTGCTATCTTGATGTAATCCGACTATTACTAAGAAGTGTTCATTAACCATTTGACATCAATGACTAGTTTTTTGGGTCAAAGTCACACCTAGTCAACTCCATGGGTTGACATCAATGACAACACCATCCAACAATCTCCCCTTTTGTCATTGATGGCAATACACGTAATCCTCCTACGAGTATAACTCCCCCTGCATTCATGCTTCACCTCCTCGAGATTTCAATCTCGTTCTCAAGTTTTTCTCTCCCCCTCTGAAATCAGTGGCAAATGGTTACTCCCCCTAACAATTTGCTTGCTTCCTGTGGACCTATTATTTGCCTGTGCTCCCCCTAACGAGAAGCTTTCTTGTAATAGTTTGTCAATGACGATCCCTATGGACCTGTGTCCTGTATGTGCTTCCCTTTAAGATAACATTCCTTTGTGAACTTGTAATCCTTCAACTTTTCTGCTCCCCCAAACCTGTAATGAAACTTCCATCTTATTCAAACTATCTGTCTGTCAATCATAGACTTATGCCATATATTGCTTCATAGACTCCTCTTCAAATTTCAAGGAGTCGATGCACTAAATCATTCAGTTTGGTGAGTTATCTAATGGACCATATTTACTTGAGTCATTAACCGAAGTAATTGTTGATTCCTTACGACCTGTTACAAAGCCTAAACGCATAACTGCTAAGACCTCCTTGCCTTCTTTCTTTTCTTACTCATCTTGTACTTGTTCATCACATATCTATTTTCTTTTCCAAACCTTCTTATTCTCATCGTCACTATTTTCATTCATGGTTGATTCCATCTTGTACCTACAGTGACGAGATATGTGTCCATAGTTATGACATTTGTAACATTCAATGTCATTCATAGAAGATTTCTTTTGGTTTCTGTTTCGTGATCCTGCAAACTTGCTTCTAGGGTTTTGCTAATAATAGTTGTACCTGCCATAAACTTCACAATCCTTAGCCATATGTCCATGGTTAGCACATAAAAATCAATACTCATTAAATAAATGTGCGTACCTGAATGGTTCATTTAGATGCAATGGTCCTTGATAATTGTACCTGTCAACAAATTTACAATCCTTGGCCATATGTCCATAGTTAGCACACAAAAAAAATAACCATTAAATAACTGAACATACCTAGAAGATTTATCATTCTTCTTTGGAGGTGGTGTTGTAGTCTGTTGTTGTCCTTTTCTCTTGACTGTGTTGGTCTTGTTCTTTGGATTTGTGACATTCTTCTTTGAATTTTCACTTAGATCAACTTCCTTCTTAGAATCATCTCGTGAAGATGTGAAGCTTGTACCTTCATCAACTGAAGCTTTACCAACTTTAATTGCCTTCATTTTTTATTCATCTATCTTATCTTGCAAGTGTTATTTTTGGGATCCCTTGAATTTGTTGATCTCATCATGGGTTACATCAAGTTCTTCTTTCTTTTGAGCAGATCTTCTTGAAACGAAATTTTCAGGATCTCCCTTCCTTTTTCTACCTCCTCAACCTGTAGCTTGAGAAGAGTGGTCTTATCTACTTCTCTGTTGAGAGCTTTTATTTTTTCCTTCTTCTCCTCATTTTCAATCTTGATTCTGCTTAGTTCAACTGAAGAGGTTTCCAATTCCTTTTGCTTTTGGTCAACTACAGATATGTATCTTTGATCAGATTCCTTCCTTTCAATTATTTCTTCCTACATCTGTTGTTTGAGCTGACTAATCTCTGCAAACAATGTGTCAAGTTCTTGTTGCTTATGTTGGACATATATCTTAAGCTCTTGTGTCTCTATATTCATGAATTCTTCCAATTGAGTTCTAAGACTGATAATCATCTTCTCGGACTCTTCATATTCTTTGATGAGTTCTTTTGCTGTCTTCAATTATGCTTCCAAAAGTATTGTCTTTTCCTTTTGACTTTTGAGTTTGTTTATCACCTTGATCACTTGATTTTGAAACTCTGTCTTACTCATTTCTCCCATTTATTCATCATAATCAAAAGTATTTGAGTTTTCAATAACATATCGACCTGATTGCTTTATTGAATAGAGATCATGAAGATTTTCCCAAAGAGCTTTAGTTGTTGAACATTGGCCAACTTTTGTTTTCACAAAATTTGGAAAAACATTCAAAATTAAATTCATGGCCTTTGAATTGTACCTTTTAGCTTTGTCGATAGATGTGTCTCCAGAAACAATTGATTCCCATACTCCCTGTGCTTGCAAGTGTATTTCCATCCTAGATTCACATATCTAGTAATTATCTGCATCAAAATTAGGGGTTGGTACACAATACTCACTTTATTTAGATTTTGTTGTACTTGTACCTTTCTTTGAAATCCTTGCAACCTGCTTCTTTGACTTTCCCATCTCTATGCTCTGAAAACTACCTTCCAGTGGTTAAGTTGTTATTGAAGGAACCAAGCTCCAATACTAATTGTTGGAAACACTGAGAGGGGGGTGAATCAATATTTCGTAGCAATTAGCGTTTTATTTATTCTTTTTTTCTTTTTTTCTTTTTTTTTTTTAATTTTTCCAGTGCATTAGTTAATCTTCAGTTATTATTATTATTCTTATTCAAATGATCATACACAATAATAAATAGTAGACAACACCATACAACAATGCAGAAAGATAAAATAGAGGAAACCTTGTTTCTACCCCATGATGTTGAGTCATTTCTATCTCACATCTATCTAGCTTTTATTAGAGGAGGATATCTTTAGTGGCTTGGGAAGGGAGGATCTAGAAGAAGGTTATGCTCGATGATGACAACTAGGATCATATGATTGTGTAACTACCTATCTTTTGTTATTATCAATAAAATAAACTCATGTATTCTGTCCCAATTCTATTGTTTTTATTTCATGTTATGAATATGTAATGAATTGTTTATGGACTACCTTTCCATATATACTTGTATATGCTCGAGTTTTCTATTATGCTCCGTGTTTGTTTGATGGTGTTGCAAGTCTACATCTCTGGAGCAAGAACAAGGGTTTAGACCCTGGGGATCAACATCAAATATAAGACCCACATGGGAGTCCCCATTCCTTCTTTTGTAAATTTTACGTGAGTTATATGATGTTTTGATTCTTGAGTTTCCTTTGTTGATTTTCTATTTCCTCCCTATTGGGGCTATCAACTCTAGCCTCAGGGGTTTCACCTCACAATAGAATTAGCGTCTCCGTTGAGGAAAATAATTTTGAATATTTTTCCTAAATCCTATATCGCTGATTTGAGTAATCAGTGTATTTCCTGCATTTCAATGTCTAGATCCCTCTTTGGATCTATCTTTCTAGCCTGATCCTTTAGATCTTGGTTTCTTTTTATTTTATTATTTATTTATTTTCAGTCTTTTGCACATATACACATTTTTCTTTTATAACATTTTCATATATATGCTCGTTGACTATTTGCAAATTGTGTATATGCACGTTGCTTTTGTAACAATCTTGTATGTGCAATCAGTTTAAAGAACAATAAAATATAGTCTCGAAGGTGGAAAAATTTCCACTCTTCTTTGTGTTCAGCAGACTTGGAAAGGTCTCTATGTGCTCCATTTCACTGGTCTAATTTTGACATTTATGAAATTGTAAGTATCTTTGTCTACTTGGTCATTTTATGTGAAGATTTTCTTGTATAATCCTAGGGTTTCTTGTTGTGTGAGTGTTTTAGGGTTTGGATTGGATCCTTGGACTTATTTTCCAAGTTTTTTATTTTCTTCAAGCCTTGTTGGTAACATTTGTTGTTGTTAGTTTGAAAATCCTTGATTTTTCTTTATTCCTTGTCACTTGCTATATAAATGGCTACAAGTTTGTTTGTTCACTTTGATTTTATTTTGATTTTCACTTTTGAGAAAAGAAAATAAAAAGTTTCTTTGCGTTTCTTTTTGTTTTTTCTTTGGAGATAAAAAAAAAGCAAGTTCATTTGGTTTCCATACTACCATAGGACTCTGGTAGTTATTTCTATCTTTATGTGTGCTTCAAGGTAGTTTGTGGTTACTCTAGCCTCAGGGATTTCACCTCACAATAGAATTAGCGTCTCCGCTGAGGAAAATAATTTTGAATATTTTTCCTAAATCTTGTATCGCTGATTTGAGTAATTAGTATATTTCCTGTATTTTAGTGTCTAGATCCCTCTTTGGATCTATCTTTCTAGCCTGATCCTTTAGATCTTGGTTTTTTTTTTTTTTACTTTATTATTTATTTATTTTCATTGTTTTGCACATATACACATTTTTCTTTTATAACATTTTCATATATATGCTCGTTGACTATTTGCAAATTGTCTATATGCAAGTTGCTTTTGTAACAATCTTGTATGTGCAATCAGTTTAAAGAACAATAAAATATAGTCTCGAAGGTGGAAAAATTTCCACTCTTCTTTGTGTTCAACAAACTTGGAAAGGTCTCTATGTGCTCCATTTCACTGGTCTGATTTTGACATTTAGAAATTGTAAGTATCTTTGTCTACTTGGTCATTTTATGTGAAGATTTTCTTGTATAATCCTAGGGTTTCTTGTTGTGTGAGTGTTTTAGGGTTTGGATTGGATCCTTGGACTTGTTTTCCAAGTTTTTTATTTTCTTCAAGCCTTGTTGGTAACATTTGTTGTTCTTAGTTTGAAAATCCTTTATTCTTCTTTATTCCTTGTCACTTGCTATATAAATGGCTACAAGTTTGTGTGTTCGCTTTGATTTTATTTTTTATTTTCACTTTTGAGAAAAGAAAATAAAAATTTGCTTTGCGTTTCTTTTTTGTTTTTTCTTTGGAGAAAAAAAAAGCAAGTTCATTTGGTTTCCATACTACCATAGGACTCTGGTAGTTATTTCTATCTTTATGTGCGCTTCAAGGTAGTTTGTGGTTACTCTTTTCAATACTTGTCACTTATGCATTTGGCTGGTTGCTTGAAGTTTTTGCATGCTTTAGTTTCTTTGATGTTTATAAGTTCTTGTTGTTTCTTGTAGTTTGTACATCTTGCTGGTTTCTTGAAATATTTTTCTTGCATTTGTTGCATACAAGTTCATAAGTACATTTTGGCATTTTAGATCAGAGTTAGTTGCATTAGTGTAGTGTACATTTTGCATGGAACAAATCATTTTGCATCTTTATTGACTTTGATCCATAGTGTGCAAGGTTTATCTTTTTTCATTTTAAATGAAAATAAAATATTGAATAGGATTTCGTAGAACCCAAATTGAACTCACTTTTTCATCAAAGAAAGAGAGCTACATTGCATGTAATTAAGTGTTATCATTCGATTTCTTATGTCAAAACATCACTAGTTTCACTCTTGTTACCCTTTACTAAAATAACAGAGAAGTAAAATTAACTCTTAACTTAAAATTAACTAGAATTTTATTTTGTCATATAAAACCAATTAGTCTAGATGATCTATGGCCTTGGAATAGGTGTGTGAAGAGTAAACTCTCCAAGGCCACTCAAAAAAACATAGAAGTTGATTAAAGAGTGGAATTCAAGTCTTGTATAGGTTGTTGGGGAAGCTCCTCTAACACAAGAGTCAAGCACTAGGTCATAAAAGGATAAGGAAAGAGAGATACTCCCTCTCATACTTGTTCAAACACCTTCCCACGAGTGTCCTCCTCAACATGTTATTAAAACCTGGTAGGTTATTTTTCTTTCCTAGGGACTGCTTATATGATTATAGGGAGGGAGTACCTATGAAACTTGACACAAACATTATATTACTGTCATAATTCTCTTGGATGGTGCCCCATGAAGCGAAGGTACTTGCACCAATCAAGGATATTGCTAGGAGGCCAATGTAATTGTTTCTATTACCTTCGCTGGTAGGACTTGGGCCCTCATCATCCCAAGATTTTCTTCAGAAGACCCTTTCTTCACTTTCTCATATTTTGGTGTCCAACCCTAATCACCTAGAGAAAAAGTACTTGAATATTATTTGTTCATTTTTTATCTTAAGGATCTTTGTAGTGAGTGTTATGTGATCCTAACCCTCCTCAGGGTATTCGATATTTTTTTTCATTTTTAAAAAGTGGTTGCATAGTTGGTTTGTTGATCTAGGAAGCTTCACAGGCTTTCCCCTGCGAGCAATGAGCCTTCACCCTGAAGCTGTAGGTAGGATTATATTGGTTATTTTGAGCCAAGTCAACCGGATGCACTAGAATCAAACCCTCCCTTAGAGGGATCATCATAAGAGGATAAAATTGAAGCTAAAGGTTTCCTTTGTGACTGTTACCGCTCAAACTAGCAGGGATCCTAGAGGAAATCCTGTTGGGTCAAGGGAAACAATGAAGGTTTAGCCCACTATCACCTCAGCTAAGGCTCCCTACTCTTTACAAAATTTCACCGATGGGACAAGAACCGATATCTAAGGAATAACCTATGAAGAGTAGATCAATGAAATGGATAGAAAGTGATTCCAATAACCCTTTCCTAAGAGAAACTCAAAATTAGGGCTTGCTTGCTTTGTAAGCAAGGTGTAGGGTTCTCTAGGAAACATTGATGAGAATTTGAGGGCTAGGTTTAGGGAATATGACTTGTAATGGAGTTTCTTAATCCTAAAAATCCTCATGGAACTTGGTTTCCCAAGTGATCTTTGAAGAATTATCTTCAAAAGGTTGTGGGACCACATGGGACCAAGTGGACGTGGAATTAGGTCAAGGTATGGAATTTATCAACCAAGGATGAACTTGACCTAATTGAGGGGGAGAAAGAAATTAAAGGATAAATTTTCTTTGAATTTGATGCAATAATCCCAATGAGGTCACTAGCCAAGGGAAAGAAAGCGCAAGAAATAATCCCTGAGCTAGGGCTTGCAATATCTCAATATCCCACCGTCGAATTTGCTTCAAATTAGGAGGTCCTCCAGAGAAAACTCCAACGCAGTTGTGGACCAAAAATTGAATTAATTGGATGGCTAGGTTGTGAGATAAGTGATTCCCTAGATGACCTATGCAGGCTAGGCCTAGAAAGAAAGAGAAAATGTGGAAAACAAAATATTATTTAAGGTGATCACTAGTTGAAGACCAATTCCTTTCTCTTTGGGATAGATGGAGTCATGGATAAATTATGGTTTGGCTTGCTTTCTACACGTCAAGGAGGCCTAAAAGACAAATTCATTGGGCATTAGGGCTTAATGGAAGTAGCTTCAAGGTCATTTATACTTCATTCTACAATATTTGGTGACTTATCAATAGAATGATGTCTCTAGGAACATTCATTCATTCAAACATGGCCCAATCATGATGCAACACTATTTAGAGATTCAATTTCCATAATTTCGTTCCAAGAAAACCAGTAAATTAACCCTAGAATGCGAAAATCCCATAATCATGAATGTAGCAACATAAAGAATAAAAATAGAACTAACATAGTACTTACATGTAAGAGGAATATATCCAATCACAAAGATATGTGAATCATAGAAGCTCCAAGAAATAGAAGAATAACCAAACATCGAAATTCATCCATTCATCCAAAAATATCCTCCTCCAAAGAAATGTGAAATTCCCACAAGAGCAAAAGATCAATCCGAGTGATGATGAATAAGAGAGAATGCCTCTCTTCTATTTATACAATCCTCTAAGGGATTCAGATGGCATAATTTGGACTAAAAAGGCCCCTGGAATAAAATATTGTGCATAATAACAATACTTTTGGTGACAAGCCCACCAAACGAGCTCAAAATCAAAAGAGTAAGCCTCTCAATAGGTTCATTAATCAATAATACATGTCGTTGGGCTTTAGAGGAGGCCTAATGAAGTACATATGTGCCATAATGTGAAATATGACTCCCAAAAACAATGGCCAAGGGGCTGGCCCCTTGTTCTTCAAGTAATAAGCATGTTGTGCTCCCAAATGGGTGTGAGGGCACACAAGTGTCCTCATGGGTCTCCAAACAAATAGAAGATGCCTATATGAAATTTGCAAGGGCTAGGATGATGGTATAAATGATGCCACATCATCATATAGGTCCTAGGTAATCGGCCAAGTGCATGATGTAACTGTGGGGTCAGCTGGGCATGGTGAGCCAGGTGCATCTTCCTTGTCCAATAGGTGAAAACTCTGGGGATCCATGGAATGTTTTCTACTGTTGTGGAAGCCCATGGCTCTCAAAACACACCCTACATGTACCAATGGTGCTCTATTGAGGGTTAGGACCCCGTATAGGGAGACCAAACCCAAGATGGAAACCACTTGCAATCTTGCATAAGATCCAATGCGTCCACGTGCCTTCCAACATACAAAGGAATTAAAGAAATCAAGTAAATGAGTTTATGAACCCATGGAAAACAAGTGGGCACTTCATAATGGCATGCCCTTCCATAGTGGGCTTTGGCATGTACTAATGTCTCCAAGCTCCAAATGGGGTTAACCAAGCATCCTATTAGGTGGTTTCTACTTCTAAAGGGGTTGGAATGTCCATGGTACATCCTTCAAATGGTGGTGGCATGTGGCATAATGATGGAATAGAGTAGGAGATGAACGGGGGAAACCTAGATCACATGCCATGGTATAAGGGTAGCTAATAACAGGGAAGCCCACACTTGGGTAAATAAGGGATAAATTGTGGTACATGAGTTACCACAACCTTGATTTTTCCACCCTTCTTCATATGCCTTTTTCACTTTTATAATTTTCTTTGGTTAACTACTTGGGGCTCTAGGAATAAGAGCATGAAGTGTAAAGCATAGCAATGAATACCCCCTTTTAAGGTGGTATGGTTCATCGCCCATTAGGGGTTTCGACAATCATGGATTCCTGAGTGATAAAGGAGGTTGATTTAGGGCTTGTAGGAACCAAGGTGATGGCCATGGAATGGGATAGAGCTCATGTAATGGATTTTCCCATGTGTTAAATATTTTTGTCCTGGCCATAATTTGCATTTTGTGGTACAATTTCCTGTTGAATGTGGCCAATTATGCTTTTTCTTTTATTTTTAGTTGCATAAACCTCTGGGCATCATTCCAAGCCCAACGGTGTGGGCAAAGGGTGGGGGTGTGACCCTTTTTGGACCCACTGGAGGAATGTGGATCTAGGTGGGAGGAGTGATGAATGGGGTTATAATGAGTGGAAGGGGAGTGATATATGTGAGTTGGGGAGCAGGACCACACATCCAAAATTAGGGTTTCCCATGTAATACCATCTCGGAAGCCTAGGCCAGTAAAAGAGATCCCATGGGACTAGTGTTTAAGACTAACATCCCAAAAGAGACCTAGGGGACAAGAGCATGAACCTAGTCCACTATTTCGGTCGAAACCCTCCATTAGTCCATGGCCATGAGTCTCCATGATAAATAAATTAAAATACTCAATTACCAAATTACAAGGCATAAATTTGGGTTTATGAGGCCCACCTTCAAACATATGATCATGACAGATGGGTGAGGGACCACATCGCTGGCTCAGGTGGTAGAGAAGTGGCACAAAAAGCTAGTTGGTGGCTACAAGGGGCTGCCCACTGAGGACCATCATGGAGAATTTTTTTCTCCTAGGTTGGCCATGATGATCACACTGGAAAGGGGGAATCATAGATCAATCATGATCCTGAGGAGGGGCCCAAGGAGATAAAGAATATTCAATGAGGGGCTGGCCCTTAACATCATACTCAAAAGGGGGAAAGGAATTATGGTTACTTGGGGTCATATGACAAGGGGTGAGGGAATCATTTGAGGAAGACTCAAGGTGATAAGCAAGAGGAAAAGGAAGAGGGGACGTTGAAGTGTCATATTTGATGGCCTTTTCTTCCCCAAAATTGTAATCTAAAGGCTTAGGTGATTTGAATATAGAATCATAAGGAGGGAAGATAGGATCCTTATCAATTTCCTAATTATTAACATCAAATATTGGGTTTTCCCAAAGAGGAGAATCAATTACTTCAAACTACCCCTTCTCATGCAAGGGAAAATAATAATTCTCCTTCCAAGGGTATCAATGGATATGTCATCATAAGTAATGCCCGATAGAAAGGGAGAACCAATCTCATCCTCATCCTCTTTTTTGTATCATAAATGGGAGTACAATCAAATTGAGGCCCAACAATTTTCCATTTGTCCTTTTCAATGCGGAAATAATCTCTAATGTCATCTTCTAAGGAGCTCATGGGGTCACATTCCTCAGGGTTCTCGAAAGGAGAGCTATAAGGAGTGTTACTCCTGAGAAAAGTAAGGTCAACTTCAAACTTACTTTCCATAGCCTCATCATCCCCAATACACGTGTTCTCAAAATCACCCCGTTGCTCATGTGAACCCAACAAAGACTCATCTTCCTACTCATCAGATGGATACTCAAGGGTATCTTCATCTTGTTTAGTTGAAAAGTGAGACTTCTCTTCTTCCCTCTTCTCTTGAAGAATAATAATTAAGGTATTTGTTACATGGTTTTGGTAATATGTTTCTAGGAGAATAGCATTAGTGTGGTTCTCTTTGTATTCACATTTCATATGATGAAGCTTCACCTCTGCTTCATGAAAATGGAAGAACACTTCGTTAGAATTACATTCCCTTACTAACTCCCAGCATGACCTAATATATTCGTCCATTATTTCTTGCATGATTTAGAGGCTTACAGGATCCAATTCTTTGTCATCATTGGAAGAGATGTTCGCCTTCTCATTACCATTGCCTTCCAATTATATTTGCTCATCATCCTTGCTTGCACTTGAGCTTTCCTTAGTGTCATCTTGACCATCCAATTGATTACCCTTTGTAGGATTTTGTACATGTTTATAATATTTTTCATTGATTAGGTTATCTAAAATATTCAGAGCACATGTTATGTGAGCAAGGTCAAGGAGACGACTAGGATCACTTTCATAGGCACACCTCAGTGTGTCGAGTTGTGCTTGTTGCAACCTATAAAGCCTAAGCATGAATTCCATATCCATACCTTGCAATATATTTTGATAATATTATTCATATTCACCCAAATTCTTTTGTAGTTCTCGAATCTCTTGGTCATTGAGTTTTGCAAATGTAGGACCAAGACAAATCTCCATTTTCTATGATTTCACATATTAGGATTAAAATGGAGTCACAAGGGTGAATTGAAGTTCCTTGATAGATGTTTGTTTCACACTACACACATTAACTTTGAAGCTCAGTGAAGAAATAGGGCTTCTTTCTTCCAATGTAGTTACCAATAATAATGTGTCGATATGCCGTATGGGTAACAACAAACATGTTTCATGTCCTTAGCAGTTGTTCCTCTAGGATCCCCTTTTAGGACCCCTGCTATTTTGGGCGGTAACAATGGAGCTTTAGCCCATTGTCACCTCAGATAAGGATACCCACTCTTTATGGAATTTCATATGGGAGGATACCTAGTATGTAAGGAATCACCTATGAAGAGAAGATCAATGAAATGGATAGGAAGTGATTCCAATAACCCTTTCCTTGGAGAAACTCAAAATTAGGGTTTGCTTACTTTGTAAGCAAAGTGTAGGGTTATCTAAGAGAGGTTTATGAGGATTTTAAGGCTAGGTTTGGGGAATATGACATGTAAATAAGTTCATTAATCCTCAAAATCCTTATGGAACTTGGTTTCCCATGTGATCTTTGAAGAATTATCTTAAGAATTTTGTGGGACCACACAGGACCAAGTGGACCCAAAATTAGCTCAAGGGGATGGAATTTATCAACCAAGGGTGTGCTTAACCTAATTGAGGAAGAGAAAGGGATTAAAGAATAATATTTATTTGAATTTGATGCAATAATCCAAATGAGGTCACTAGCTGAGGGAAACCTAGGGCAAGAAACGGGCCGTGAGCTAGGGCTTGCAATATTTCGAGAACTCACAATTGGATTTGCTTCAAATTTGGAGGGCCTCTGGAGAAAACTCCAGGGCAATTGTGGACCAAAAATTGAATTAATTGGATGGCTATATTGTGAGATAAGTGATGCCCTAGGTGACCTATGTATGCTAGGCATAGAAAGAAAGAGAAAAGGTGAAAAACAAATATTCTTTAAGGTGATCACCAGTGGAAGACCAATGCCTTACTCTTTGGGAGATATGGAGTCATGGATAAATTATGGTTTGGCTTGATTTCTACACGTAAAGGAGGCCTAAAAGACAAATTCATTGGGCATTAGGGATTAATGGAAGTAGCTTCAAGGTCATTTATACTTCATTCAACAATATTTGGTGACTTATAAAGAGAAGTATGTCTCTAGGAACATTCATTCATTCAAACATGGCCCAATCATGATACAACACTATTTAGAGATTCAATTTCCACAATTTCGTTCCAAGAAAAGCAACAAATTAACCCTATAATAGTGAAAATCCCATAATCGTGAATGTAGAAACATAAAGAATCAAAATAGAATTGTCAAACCAGGCAATAACTCCTCAAAAAAAATCGTTTATATTCATTCAGGTTGGTCTTTATTATATACATGAGGGAGAGACTACTCACTTCATCTCCCGGTGACTATTCATATTTCTTATTATTTATTTACATCAGTTACACGTATTCACCTAATCCTGATGATTAGGTGTCAACATTACCCCCCTTAATCTAAAGGGATGTTGGTGAGTCCAAGCATCGTTCTGAATCGTTCAAGCTTTTCTCTTCCAAGCGCTTTGGTGAAGATGTCTGCAATTTGTCCATTAGTGGAACAATGGAGGAGATGGATTTCTTTGGCCTCAATATGATGTCGAATCAGATGATATTTAGTATTGATGTGCTTCGTTTAATCATGGAACTTTGGGTTCTTGGCCAACTTTATTACCGAGGTATTTTCAATCATGAGTGGAGTCTATTGTACTTGTTTTACCTGCAAATCTTCAAGAATTTTCCTAAGCCACAAAATTTCTTTTGTTGCCTTAGCTACTGCCACATATTCTGGTTCTATTGTGGAATCTGTTGGAACTGATTGTTTGCATGATCTCCAGGAGATAGCTCCTGATCCAAGACTCATAGCATATCCTGAAGTAGATACCCTAGTTTCTTTGTCTCCATCGAAGTCTGAATCAGAGTATCCAATCAAGCTGAAGTCGTCCACCTCTGTATACTTGATTCCAAATTCTTGACTTCCCTTCAAGCACCTTAGAACTCTTTTTGTAGTAGACCAATTTCCCTCACAAGGCTTTTGCATAAACCTCAAGAGGATTCCAACAACAAATGAAATGTCTAGTCTGGTAGTAGTTAGGTAGTTGAGACTTCCTACAAGCTGTCTATACTTTGTTACATCCTCAAAGTCTTTTCCTTTAATGGATGTGAGCTTTACATTTTGATCTATTGGAGTAGTAAGAGGATTGCATTCTGTCATGCCAAACATGTTCAACAGATCTCCAATGTACTTATTTTGAGAAAGAAATATGGACTTTGAATGTTGAGTTACTTCAATACCAAGATAGTAATGAACATAGCCCAAATCAGTCATTTCAAAACCTTTCCTCAATTCCTTCTTTATGGATGTAATGTAGCTTTCATTGTTCCCTGTCATGAAAAGATAATCTACATATACCACAAGATATACAACTGTTTTGCCAACTTTCTTGATAAATAAAGTTGCATCATCAAGATCATAATGTTTGAAATTGAATTTCAGAAGATGCTCAGTTAGTTTTTCATACCAGGATCGCGGTGCTTGTTTGAGGCCATACAAGGATTTCACAAGTTTGCATACTTTATGTTCATGTCCTTTCATAGCAAATCCTTCAGGTTGGGACATAAAACATTCTCTTTTAGATCTCAATTCAAGAAAGCAGTTTTTACATCCATTTGATGGACTTTCCAACCGTTTTGAGCTGCTAGGGCAAAGAGTGTCCGGATGGAAGCCCATTTTGTTGTGGGGGCAAAAGTCTCCTCATAATTGACCCCTTCCTTTTGTGCAAAACCCTTTGCCACAAGCCTAGCTTTGTGCTTGTCAAGTGAGCCATCAGCTTTATACTTGTTCTTGTAGACCCACTTGCAGCCAATTGGTTTGGTTCCTAATGGAGGATCAACCAACTTCCAAGTACCATTCTTTATCAAGGCATCATATTCCTTTTGCATCCCTTCTTTCCATTCATCATGAGAAGCGGCTTCTTTGAAGGAAGTTGGTCCTAAATCTGTAGACAAATTCAATTCACAATCATAAGAAACATCCATATCAATAGGTGAATCAGAGTCATCTACATCACCTCCATTTTGTCGGTTTGAATTTCTAGTTCCTGTCTTTCCAACCTCATCAGGATGAACACTTTCAAGTGTCTTTATCAGCCACTTTGGGGGACCTTTCTCAAATGGTCCAGGCTGCTCCATTGATTGAGTTGGGACTAAATCAAGATTGAGTCTCCCAATTCTATCAATCACATCACTTAAAGCATCATCCGTTGTTGGAGTCCTGTGGGGGAGAGAGTGCTTCAGAAGAATATTACACATGTTGATCTAGTATAGGAATCCTCCCTTCAAGATGTGGAATCTGATTATCAAATTCTTGACATGATTTTACATTTGCAAATCTATCCAAGTGATCAAGTTTCCACTCAACAACATTGTCAGTTTTGGATGATTCAAGAAAGATTACATCTCTAGATACAACAAACTTTTTATTGACTTCATCATAGAGACAGTATGCTTTGGAGGTGTTTGAATACCCCAGGAAGATACACCTAGGACTTCTTGCACCAAGTTTGTTTCTATGTATCTTTGGTATCAAGGCATAACAGGTGGAACCAAAGACCTTAAGATGCTTTACCGAAGGAATGTGTCCATACCACATTTCATATGGAGTCTTGTTTCTAATAGCATTAGATGGAAATCTATTATTTATATATACAGCACATAGAACTGCATCAGCCCAAAACATCAACTTTACATTTTTGAAAAACATCATGGAGGGCACCATATTTAAGATTTTCCTATTCATTCTTTAAGCTACACCGTTCTGTTGGGGATTATAAGGCACAGTTGTTTGATGTTTAATCCCATATCGGCGAAGATAGTTTTCAAATTCATTTGAAGTGTATTATTTTCCATTATCAGTGCGAATAGAGCCAATAAGAGATTGTGCATCATTTTCAATCCATTTATGAAAGTTCTTGAATGTTTGAAAAGCATCAGATTTGTTCTTCAATAAATAAACCCAATATATTCTAGTGTAGCCATCAATAAATGTCATCATATATTTATTCCCATTTTCAGAAGGAATAGGAATTGGACCACATAAATCTGAATGAATGAGTTCAAGTCTGTTGGCATTATGATTTCTGGTTTGGCTCTATGGTTCATGTGTTGTACTTGATGGCAACTCATACAGGTGGCAAAACTCTGATCAGGCTCTCAAAATGATAAAAATTAAGAGGTCCGCATGTGCTCAGTGAAAAGCGTGCGTACCCACAGGTACGTCGTGCAGGAAATGCAGTCATACCCGCAGGTTACCCGTTCAGAAGGTGCGGTCCCCCAGTTCACTCACTTCAAGGCAAAGAAGCGCGCTCATATGGGGTTTCTTATGTATGGCCCGTGGTATTTAGCCCGTCATTCATGATCCTATGGTTTTGGCCCGTGGTA
This sequence comes from Pinus tabuliformis, assembly GCA_031772625.1. NCBI lineage: Eukaryota > Viridiplantae > Streptophyta > Pinopsida > Pinales > Pinaceae > Pinus > Pinus tabuliformis. The sequence continues at coordinate 52,815,767 of CM062819.1, forward strand.
TAGGATCTAATTTAGCCCCGGTTTGGATCCCTTGTTTTGGTTATTTGATGGTTTTGTCCCATGGTGTGAATGAGGGCTTGATTATAAATAGGGAAGGAGATCACTTGGCCAATGCATCTTTTGCAAATTGAATATCTTAAGATCTGAAATATTGGGTTATCGGTTTAAAAGCTTGATCTATATAAAAGTGAAGTTGAAAATGAATCTATGAAGTGTGATCTCTCGGGCGCATGATCAGATCTGGGCATCTGACTATCTGTGGCACACTGGTGGACTGCCAATTTGGCCCTAATCAGAGGTTCGCAGGTGATTAACGGTGCAAGTACGGGGGTACGCACAGCAGAAGAAGGCGCAGTGTGTGGGTATGCAGCGCGACAGAAGTCCAGGTGCGGTGGTTCGCAGTGAAGAGAAAGCAGAAGAGCGGAGGTACGCTGTGCGACAGAAGCCGTAGGTGCGGGGACACAGTGAAAGTACGCGGCGCGATAGAAGCAGTGACTGCGGAGGCACAGTGAAAGTACGAGGCGCGATAGAAGTAGTGGGTGCGTGGGCACAGTATTGGTACGCAACGCATTTAAAGGCACAGTGCGTGGATACACAATGCAATTCAAGGCTCTCTGCGGGGATACGCAGAGGCACAAAAGGTGAAGTGCGAAGCCCCGCAGCCCAGATAAAGAAAAACTGCGGATCTGTCTTAAAAACATTTGTTGATTATCTTTTATCTATTGCTACAGAGTTCTGAGTTTATATTTCTGGTACTGTCTTTCTATTTACAGCATTCTGAGAAGTTGGGTGACTCTTGGTTGATTGTATAAGGAGTTTGGGTAATTTGCATGTACTTGATGATTATTTGATATTCTTGGATCCAGTTTGAAAATTTATGAAAAGTGGTCCTTGAAAGAAAAGAAGTAGGGGGTTGTAGCTCCCTTCCAGAAGAGACTGGAAAACGAGAGAGAGTTGTAGCTCTCTGCAGGTTGCAGCCTGCGTACTGGTAAAGGACTGCACCAGTACAAAATCATTGTAAAAGGAGTTTCTAATTTGAAAGAAGATAGAGACATATTGCAGCAGGTGGTTTTCACCCACATTGGGTTTCCACCTTATATCTGGTGTTCTTTGGTGTGACTATCTATTTTTCTTGTTCATGCTCATTATTTTATGGTACTGACATGCAAAAATAATTCAAAGTATAAATAAGGAAGATTTATTAAAAGAACTTGATAATACTGATTCACCCCCCCTCTCAGTATTATTTCCAACAATTGGTATCGGAGCAGGTCCTTTAGAGAAGCTTGATCGCTTGAAGGAAGATCATTCATCATGAGCAACTACGAGAGGGAAGCATCATTCAGGCCACCAATTTTTGATGGGACAAACTTCAATTATTGGAAGGTAAGAGTTACTACCTATCTTCAATCTCTTGGTACAGAAGTTTGGGATATCATAGATACAAGCTACACTTTTCCTTCAGCTACTCCTACAGATCCGGCCGAAAAGAAGAAATATGAAACAAATGCTAAAGCAGTCAATACTCTACTGGGATGCTTATCTCAAACAGAATTCGTGAAGGTTATGCAATATAAATCCGCAAAAGAAATATGGGACAAGATTGTCTTGAGCTACGAAGGAGATGAACAGGTAAAGCGTGCTAAACTTCAAACCCTCAGGATTCAGTATGAGAATCTCAGAATGTATAATGATGAAAGTGTGGCTAACTATTTCCTTCAGGTAGACGAGATTGTTAGTTGCATGAAAAACTTGGGTGAAGAAATAAAAGAGGCTATTTTGGTTGAAAAAGTTCTAAGATCATTGTCCCCCAAGTTTGAATCTAAAGTGTTTGCAATAGAAGAAAAGGAAAATCTACGAACCCTTACTATGTCTCAGCTACACGGAATTCTAACTGCTTATGAAATGAGAAAGGGAGGTCCATCAGATAGGAGAGAAGCTGCTTTCAAGGCTTCAGGCAAAGGAGACTACTATGAAGCAAGTCACGTGCCAGAAGAAGAAGAAGAATCAAATTTTGTTAGAAATCTTCAACGGGGTACTGGAAGGTTCAGAGGTAAGTTACCTTTTAAATTTTTTGCTTGTGGAAGAGTAGGTCATTATGCTGCGAAATGTCCTCATAAGGATAAGATTGACAAAGGAAAGGAACCTGCTAGATGGAGCAAGAAACAGAATGCAAATAAGAAAAGCTACTACACTCATGAAGATAGTGATGGTCTATCAAATAGTGATGAAGATGAACGAGGTATTGACTATAAACTTTTAATGGAATTTGAAGATGACGATTACATGGATGCTATAGATGTGGATAGCTTTCATGAAGAAATTTCTAGACTCAAGACATGTATAGAAGAAAAGAATATGATCATTGATACTCTACAACTTCAAATTGATGAAAAAGAAAAATATCTTGAAAAGTTAGAAGGTGAAATTGTTGGTCTTAGAAAAGAGATTGAGAAAACAAAGGCTATTAATCTTAAGTTTGTCAAAGGATCTGAAACTCTGGATGAGATCATCAATGTACAGCGTTCTCCACTAAACAAGACAGGTCTGGGGTATAATGGAGAAACTTCTCAACCATCCACCTCAAAGAGTTATCTTGATGCAGCAAGAAGGAATGAGAAAAAGCACAATGGAGATCACCAGGTAAAACAGGGACGAATTACATCAGCAACAAACAAAGACTATCAGGTAAACCAAGGGCAATCCGTCTTAAGGATGAACAAAAGCTACAACCAGCCACAGGTAAAATTCTCTCAATTTGCTTCAAGAATGGATGACAATATAAATTACAATCATTTGGCCGGAAGATTCGATAACCGCAAAAGTTTCTTCAATGGACAATGCTTCTCTTGCCATAACTTTGGTCACAAAGCAGCTCAATGTGTTGCATATAAAACAATTATGACTAGAGAAGCTCAAAAACAAAGAAGTATGACCGGGATTACAAAAAGGACCTATAACAACTTTTCGGCTCTTGAAAATTAAGTTGAATGTTCTATTTGCAATAACTTTGGTCATGAAGATTCTGAATGCAGGAGCAGGTTTCAGCAGATAAAGGAACAAGCCTCAAGCACAAAAACATGGAGAATAAAGGAACCACAAACAGAAAGATGTGGGATAGCATTTTATGCAGAGGGATAGGAAAATCTATGGTACATTGACAGTGGATGTTCGAAGCATATGACAGGTGATAAAGAAAAACTTGAATCATATTCTGCTTTAGAAAAGGGAAAGAAAGTTTCTTTTGGAAATGATACTCCTGCAGCTATAAAAGGAAAAGGCACTGCTCAGTTAAAAGAAAAGGTCAAAGCTGGAAATGTTTTGTATGTTGATGGATTGAAGCATAATCTTCTGAGTGTCATCCAGATGTGTGATCAAGGAACTGAGGTGATATTTAGATCAAATGGATGTCTTTTTCGTGATCTTGATACAGGTGAAACAGTGATCAAAGGTAAAAGAACTCCAAATAATCTATACATATTTGAAGAAGGACAACAACAATGCTATCTGAGCAAGGATGATGAACACTGGTTATGGCACCGGAGGTTGGGGCATCTAAGCTTTTCACAAATAAGGAAAGCATGCAAATATCAGGCAGTTCGTGATCTTCCAGATATCAAAATTCCAGACAACACCATATGCAAATCATGTCAGTTTGGAAAGCAAACCAGAACTAACTTTCCGGATAAGGAAGGATCAGCTAGCATGCCTCTTGAGCTAGTACATACAAATGTATGTGGTCCATTCAGGAAAAGGACACCTCGAGGAGAAGAATACTTGATATTATTCATTGACGATTTCTCCAGGTTTGTCTGGTTAGGACTTATGAAGCACAAAGATGAAGCATTTGAAAAATTCAAATCCTTTAAAGCCTTGGTTGAAAATGAATCAGGATACAAAATTAAGTGCCTCAGGTCCGACAGAGGTGGGGAGTTTACCTCAAATGAATTTTTCGATTTCTGTGAAGAACATGGGATAAGAAGAGAATTCTCTACAGCTAGAACTCCTCAGCAAAATGGAGTGGTGGAAAGAATGAACAGAACAGTCCAACAAATGGCTCGTGCTATGCTTGATGAGTCTGGAACTCCCGCAACTTTCTAGGGTGAAGCTGCATATGCTGCGGTTGTTATTCTCAACAAAACAAATGTCTGGGTGAACAGCACTCAAACCCCTCATGAGCTCTGGTATGGTGAGACTCCTTCGGTAAAGCACTTCAAAATCTTTGGGAGCAAATGCTATATTAAGAATACTGATGAGCAACTTGGCAAACTTGAACCTAGAGCAGATGAAGGCATTCTTCTTGGTTATTCTCCACACAGCAAAGCATACAAGTGCTACAATAAAAGACTTGGAAGAATTGTTGACAGCATTGATGTAGTGGTTGATGAGAAGGGGTACATTCCTAGGCAAGTAAATCATGAAAATATCGAAGAAGATGAAGACTACCCTCAAAGACAGAATGATGAAGAAGAAGAACCTCAAGAAGAACCAGAGGAGCAGATAAGGATAGAAGAGAAGACTCCATCCAAGTATGTTCAGAAGAATCATCCAGAATCTCAGATTTTGGGGCAGAAAGAAGCAGGTGTACAAACAAGAAGAACAATTGCAGAAGCTTCAAGCTATTTGGCATTACTCTCTTCCACTGAACCACAAAATGTGAAAGAGGCATGCAAAGATGAATGTTGGGTCAAAGCAATGGATGAAGAACTTGATCAGATCGAAAAGAACAACACTTGGGAGTTGGTTCCTAGACCAAAGGATAAGAATGTTATAGGGACAAAATGGGTCTTCAAAAATAAATTGAATGAAAATGGAGAAGTAATTAGAAACAAGGCCAGACTTGTTTGTAAAGGGTATGCGCAGCAAGAAGGAATAGATTTTGAAGAAACTTTTGCTCCTGTTGCAAGACTTGAGGCCATCCGAATGTTCCTTGCTCTCTCAAGCTTTCAAAACTTCAAAGTATTTCAAATGGACGTGAAATCAACCTTTCTGAATGGAGACTTGGAAGAAGAAGTATACATTGAGCAGCCAAATGGTTTCATTCTTAGAAATGATCCAAATCTTGTATGCAGATTGAAAAAGGCTCTCTATGGTCTCAAACAAGCTCCAAGGGCTTGGTACTATCGTTTGGACAAATATCTTCATCAACAAGGCTTTTCAAAAGGATCAGCAGATAGCAATCTTTATATAAAAGTTGAAAACGACAAATTGCTAATACTTGTTGTGTATGTAGATGACATTATCTTTGGCAGCAATGAAGAAGCTATGAGTCAAATCTTTGCCTTGGTAATGCAAAAAGAATTCGAAATGTCCTTGCTGGGAGAACTGACATATTTTCTTGGTTTGCAAATCCAACAAAAAGAAGGAGGGATCTTTTTGTCTCAAACCAAGTATCTCAAGCAGATTTTGAAGAAATATGGCATGGAAGATGCAAAACCAGTATGTACACCCATGGTCACAGGATGTAGCCTCAGTGCAAATGATGAATCAGCAGCAGTGCATCAACCAACCTACAGATCTATGATTGGAAGTCTACTTTATTTGACAGGTACCCGACCAGACATCATGCATGCAATGGGAATATTTGGAAGATTTCAGGCAAATCCAAAGGAAACTCATCTTTAGGCAGTAAAGAGAATCTTCAAATATCTTCAAGGAACTCAAAACTATGGCTTATGGTATCCTAGAGATACAGATCTCACACTTCATGCTTATACAGATGCGGATTGGGCCGGAAGCGTGGATGACAGGAAGAGCACAAGTGGTGGTGCATTCTTTATGGGTTCTAGATTAGTATCTTGGTTCAGCAAGAAACAGAGTTCGATTGCCTTGTCTACAGCTGAAGCGGAATATGTTGTTGCTGCATCTTGCTACACTCAACTCCTTTGGATGATGCAGACCTTGCAGGATTTTCGAATCACTTGTACACCACCTATCTCCATCTTATGTGATAATACAAGTGCAATCAGCATTTCAAAGAACCCAGTCATGCATTCAAAGACCAAGCACATACCAATCAAGTATCACTTTCTCCAGGAACAAGTGCTTGAACAAAAGGTCAAGTTGGAGTATGTTCCTTCTAAAGAACAAGTTGCTGATATACTCACCAAACCATTGCCCAGGGAGGCCTTTGAATACCTCAGGCAAAAGCTGGGGGTTGTTGATGCATCATCTTGTTGTTGAATCTCATCTGTTGTTGTATGTGAGGATCATATGGGGTATACATTTGATGGCACATGTTCAAGGGGAACATATAATGCATTGTTGGCATTATGGTAGAAGTACAAAAGGAGATCATGGATGCTGATCCAAATATCGCTGCAATATGTCTCTATCTCTTTCATGTTCATTTATGGTGTTTGGTGATCATTCTTTTGCAGATCTGGTCTATAATCGGGGGGAGCATGTTCTCAGGGGGAGTATAACCCTTTGCCCTTGATGTCAAAGGGGGAGAATGACATGGAGAATCTTGAGGTTGCCATCAAGTCCAAAGGGGGAGATTGTTGGCATTATGATTTCTGGTTTGGCTCTATGGTTCATGTGTTGTACTTGATGGCAACTCATACAGGTGGCAAAACTCTGATCAGGCTCTCAAAATGATAAAAATTAAGAGGTCCGCATGTGCTCAGTGAAAAGCGTGCGTACCCGCAGGTACGCCGTGCAGGAAATGCGGTCATACCCGCAGGTTACCCGTTCAGAAGGTGCGGTCCCCCAGTTCACTCACTTCAAGGCAGAGAAGCGCGCTCATATGGGGTTTCTTATGTATGGCCCGTGGTATTTAGCCCGTCGTTCATGATCCTATGGTTTTGGCCCATGGTATAGGATCTAATTTAGCCCCGGTTTGGATCCCTTGTTTTGGTTATTTGATGGTTTTGTCCCATGGTGTGAATGAGGGCTTGACTATAAATAGGGAAGGAGATCACTTGGCCAATGCATCTTTTGCAAATTGAATATCTTAAGATCTGAAATATTGGGTTATCGGTTTAAAAGCTTGATCTATATAAAAGTGAAGTTGAAAATGAATCTATGAAGTGTGATCTCTCGAGCGCATGATCAGATCTGGGCATCTGACTATCTGTGGCACACTGGTGGACTGCCAATTTGGCCCTAATCAGAGGTTCGCAGGTGATTAACGGTGCAAGTACGGGGGTACGCACAGCAGAAGAAGGCGCAGTGCGTGGGTACGCAACACGACAGAAGTCCAGGTGCGGTGGTTCGCAGTGAAGAGAAAGCAGAAGAGCGGAGGTACGTTGTGCGACAAAAGCCGCATGTGTGGGGACACAGTGAAAGTACGCGGCGCGATAGAAGCAGTGACTGCGGAGGCACAGTGAAAGTACGCGGCGCATTTAAAGGCACAGTGCATGGATACGCAGTGCAGTTCAAGGCTCTCTGCGGGGATACGCAGAGGCACAGAAGGTGAAGTGCGAAGCCCCGCAGCCCAGATAAAGAAAAACTGTGCATCTGTCTTAAAAACATTTGTTGATTATCTTTTATCTATTGCTGCAGAGTTCTGGGTTTATATTTCTAGTACTGTCTTTCTGTTTACAGCATTCTGAGAAGTTGGGTGACTCTTGGTTGATTGTATAAGGATTTTGGGTAATTTGCATGTACTTGATGATTATTTGATATTCTTGATCTAGTTTGAAAATTTATGAAAGGTGGTCCTTGAAAGAAAAGAAGTAGGGGGTTGTAGCTCCCTTCCAGAAGAGACTGGAAAACGAGAGAGAGTTGTAGCTCTCTGCAGGTTGCAGCCTGCGTACTGGTAAAGGACTGCACCAGTACAAAATCATTGTAAAAGGAGTTTCTAATTTGAAAGAATATAGAGACATATTGCAGCAGGTGGTTTTCACCCACATTGGGTTTCCACCTTATATCTGGTGTTCTTTGGTGTGACTATCTGTTTTTCTTGTTCATGCTCATTATTTTATGGTACTGACATGCAAAAATAATTCAAAGTATAAATAAGGAAGATTTATTAAAAGAACTTGATAATATTGATTCACCCCCCCTCTCAGTATTATTTCCAACAAAGTCTTCTATGTGCTCTTGAATTTGAATCATGAAAAGACTGTTTTCTATGGTTTCCTAGAATGCAAGCATCACATTGCTCAAGTTTCCTAGGAATTGCAGGCAAACCAACAACACCATTTTTCTTCAACAAGCGGAGGCTGTCATAGTTCAAATGTCCAAATATAGTATGTCATAATAAACTTGATGGAAGTGTACCTTCTTCATAATGAGAATTGTATGAGAAATGTTGTGCACGAGCAGAGGTACCTTGCAGTTTGAGAAGCCTTTCTTCTTCTATTCCCCTCATGACAAGTGAGTGGTCAGATACTTTTCTCACCTCAAGCTTGCCATCAAACATATGAATGGAGTGACCTTGCTGGTGTATGTGGACCAAGGACAACAAATTTCTCTTTAGCTATGGGAGATATAGAACATGATGCAGAAGGAAGTATGGAAGACTAGGAAATTTCAGCCTAATTGTGCCAAGCCCTGATGGCTTGATTTTTTATTGGTCTGCAAAGTATATTGCTCCATCAACATTGTCAGTAAATTCTTCAAAAAAATCTTTTCTATGAGTCATGTGGCAAGTTGCTCCTGAATCAAGCAACCAATCATTTTTCCAAGAAGCAGGTGAAGCATTAAATAAGTCTTCATTTACTCCGATATTACATTGTGCCACAACATAATGAGCAGTTTCAGGTGCTTTACCTTTGTCTGTGTCATTATTTTTACCTTTGGGTTGGTTTCTTTGCTGCTCAATTTTGTCCCAAGGTAACTTGCATGTAGAGGCATCATGTGATCCATTTGTTTTGCAGTGTATGCAGTGAAAATCTGACTTTTCTCCTTGACAGTGTCTATCCCCTCTGCCTCTGAAATACCTTCCTCTTCCTCTTAGACCACCTCTTCCTCAGGAAGAATCTTGGGCAAGATTGTTTTCTTTATGAACAAGGCACACAGCCTCTTCAGAAGATTTAGGGGCTGTCTTCTTTCCAAAAGCTTTCTCTCTTTTAGCAATTTTTTTTACAAGAGAGTCAAAGGTAATATCTTTGAGATTTCCATTTTCTTGAAATGACTCAAGATAATTGGAGTAAGTAGGATAAAGATCCTTGAGAAAATCCATAAGAGGAATATCCAACTCAACCTTAGTGGCTTTGATATCATGCATTATAGATTTTACTTCAGATGCAAGAGCAAGAGGATCATTATTTTGTAATTTAAGAGTGAAGAGTTTAATCATGAGTTGAACAACTTCAAGTGCAGAATGTGAGTCATAGAGTTATTTCAGCTTTTGTAAGACTTCGAAATCAGTTGAAAATGGCGAAATATAGCAACTCACCTCTTCACTTACAGATGCTGCAATTAATGCATAGGCTTTGTTGTTCTTATTTTCCCAAATGGAGAACTCTTTGTCTGAGGTAGGTTGTTCTGGCTCTTTGTCTCTATCTCCAATACACACTCCTTTCCACAACTCATTGAAAATGAGGGTGTGTCTTATCATCTGGGACCACTCAGGATAGTTCTCCTTGCCAGTGAGAACTATTCCCACAATAGATATGATTGAATGCATTGTAAAATCTGTGTACTGTAAAAACAATACTTCTGCTAGCAAAAAAATATGCTTCAAAATAATACAGCCTTATTCTTCCTTCTTGATTAGGTAAGAAATTGATTTAATATACAAAGAGAAAAACTATATTCTATCCATATAGAATATCACCATTTTTTTTTGCATTAGAATATGGTTGCAATTCAAGAGAAATAAAAGATAAACAATATCAACTACTCAAAAGCGAGTTGAAATTCTGATGCAAATCGGAATTTGCCAAAAACTTGGATGGAAATATAATAGGCAATATCATCCCACGAGTAACTTGCATGAAAGCTCAAATCCTATGCTTTACACCTTGACCACATACTTTCGGATTGGAAAATACATCTCTTTCGTTCTTTGTCTCTCAGTCTTCAATGATGCTCGATGCTTGGTAAGGCATCGCCTAATAACATGAGTCTTCTGGGGACACAAATCAAGAGGCAGGTACTTCCTTTTCAGACCAGCTAGCGGACTTATGTGAAAGCACTGTTAGCAGAGGTCTGGCAATGGAATGAAGGCTAGTAGCAGGAGAGATCAGCATATAGGGAGGCCAATCAACATGGAGAGAGGAGCATATGGAGGGAGTCCAGCAGCGTGTAGACTGAGACAACGTTATATGAAAACAATGCATAGACTAGAGATAGCATTATATGGTGTATTCAATGGTGTTTATATATGAAACACACCAGTGTTTATGTATGAAACACACCAACATCTATATATGAAAAACACCAGCATTTATGTATGAACCACACCAGCATTTATATATGAAACACACCAGCGTTACCAAGTCGTCGCACTAATATCATGTCATCACACTGATAACAACTACCTCCACCACCATTGTCGTCGCCACCAGCACCATCTCAGGTAGCATTACCAGCAATTTCCAAAACCTTAGCAGCCAGATATTCAAGAACAGCGAACCAAGAACAACACACAACGATTAGGAGTGTATTAACCATGAAGTAATGGGGCGAAGTAATCACAGTAAAAATTGAGAGTAAGAGCAAGAGCGGATAGGTATGGAAATCATGTAGTACAGTTACAATATCCCACAGCTGTCACCAGAACATAAAAATTCATATGATAGTGGTTAAGGAATGTGGGTGCAGGCCTCAGGATCATGGCAGAGGTGTGAGTTCTGCAAAATAGGCAGGAAACTAACACCAGGAGTTACACAAAAGCTAATTCTGGGAGCTTGCCCTGATACCATGTCAGAACAGGTAGTAACTCCTCAAAAACAATTTTTTTATATTCATTTAGGTTGGTCTTTATTATATACATGAGGGAGAGACTATTCACTTCATCTCCCGGTGACTATTCATATTTCTTATTATTTATTTACATTACTTACACTTATTCACCCAATCCTGATGACTAAGTATCAAAAATAATTAACATAGTACTTACATGTAAGAGGAATATATCCAATCACCAAGATATTCCTACCATATAAGCTCCAAGAAAAAGAAGAATAACCAAACATCGAAATTCATCCATTCATCCAAAAATCTCCTCCTCCAAAGAAATGTGAAATTCTCACAAGAGAAAATGATCAATCCATGTGATGATGAATAAGAGAGAATGACTCTCTTCTATTTATACAATCCTCTAAGGGATTAGAATGGCATAATTTGGACTAAAAAAGCCCCTAGAACAAAATATTGTGCATAATAACAATACTTTTGGTGACAAGCCCACCAAACTAGCTCAAAATCAAAAGAGAAAGCCTCTCCAGAGGTCTAATGATCAATAATACATGTCATTGGGCCTTTGATGAGGCATAATGAAGTCCATATCTGCCATAATGTGAAATAGGACTCCCAAAAGCAATGGACAAGGGGTTGGACCCTTGTTCTTCAAGTAATAAACTTGTAGTGCTCCCAAATGGGTGTGGGGGCACATAAGTGTCCTCATGGGTCTCAAAAAAAAATATAAGTTGGATGTAGGCCATCTGTAAGGTCTTGGATTATGGTATAAATGATTCCAATTCATCATACAGGTCTTGGGTCATCGACCAAGTGCATGATGTAACTGTGGGACTGGCTGGGCATGATGAATCAGGTGAATCTTCCTCGTCCAATAGGTGAACCACAAGCAATCTCCGAATGACTCTTGGGATCCATGGAATATTGTCTACTACTGTGGAGGCCCGCAAATCTCAAAATACACTCTACATGTGCCAAAGTAGCCCTATGGAGGGTTAGGACCCCGTATAGGGAGACCAAACCCAAGATGGAGACCACTTGCAATCCTACATAAGATCCAATGTGTCCATGTGCCTTATAGCATGCCAAGCCATTAAAGAAATATAGTAAAATAGTTTATGAACCATGGAAAACAAGTGGGCACTTCATAATGACATGCCCTTCCATAGTGGGCTTTGGCATGTGTTAATGTCTCCAAGCTCCAAATGGGGTTACCCATGCATCCTATTAGGTGGTTTCTGCTTCTAATAGGGGTGGTATGTCCATGGTACATCCTTCAAATGGTGGTGGCATGTGGCATAATAATGGAACAAAGTAGGAGATGAATGGGGGAAACCTGGATCACATGCCATGGTATAAGGGTAGCTAATAATAGGGAAGCCCACACTTGGGTAAATAATGTGTAGGAGGGAGAAATTGTGGTACATGAGTTACCTCGGCCTTGATGTTTCCACCCTTCTTCATATGCCTTTTTCCTTTTTATATTTTTGTTTGGTTAACTGCTCGTGGATCTAGGAATGAGAGCATGATGTGTAAAGTATAGTAGTGGATACCCCCTTTTAAGGTGGGGCAGTTCATCACCCACCAGAGATTGGGACGGTCATGGGTTCCTGAGTGATAAAGGAGGCTCATCTAGGCTTGTAGGAACTAGGGTGATGGCCATGAAATGGGTTATGGCTCATGTAATGAATTTTTCCCACGTGCTAAATGTTTTTGTCCTTACCATCTTTTACATTTTGGGGTACAATTTCCTGTTGAATGTGGCCAATAATGTTTTTATTTTAGCTGCATCAACCTTTGGGCATCATTCCAAGCCCCACCCAAGGTGTGGGAAAAGGAGGGGGTGAACCTTTGTGGACCCAGTGGAAGAATGTGGACCAAGGTGGGAGGAGTGATGAATGGGGTTATAATGAGTGGAAGGGGAGTGATATATTTCAATAGGGGGGTGGGACCACACATCCAAAATCGAAGTTTCCCATGTAATACCATCCCGGAAGCCCAAAGGCCAGTAAAGAGATCCCATAGGGCTAGGGTTCAAGGTTAACATCATAAAAGAGACCTAGGGGATGCACAAACTTAGTCCACTCTTTCCACTAAATCCCCCCATTAGTCCATGCCCAAGAGGCTCCATGATAAATAAATTAAAATACTCAATTACAAAATTAAAAGGTATACCTTTGGGTTTGTGAGGCCCACCTTCAAACATACAATAATGACAGATGGGTGAGGAACCACATGAATGGCTCAGGTGGAAGATAAATGGAACAACAAGCTAGTTGGTGGCAACAAGGGGTTTCTAGCTGTCGGTTGAGGACCATCATGGAGATTTTTTTTTATCTTGGGGATATCACCCACAAAATTGTGGGTAACAATGACCTTAATGATCATTATCCTAGTTGAATTCTATTTCATTCAAGATCTTTCAAGGATTAGTTTGAGGTTGAAGATATCTTGGATACCGCTGACCTTGATATATATCCCCTCTCAAGGGAACATTATTCTGTATCTTTTGTAGGTGCTTTGGTTCATAATGTTCCTTTGAACTGTCCTTCTTTTGGTATGGACAATGTAATTGGCACTAGCTCGACTGCTGAATATACAGGTGTTCATACACTATCTTCTACAGTCAGTGGTGGGGGAACATTCTCCTTCTCCACTATTTCTACTTCTATGCCCATTTCAGTAGTTATTGGCTCTACCTCCACATCTAAGCTGAGGGGGTGAATCCAACCTTCTGCTTCTTTCATTGGTGCCTTTCCTTTCAGGATTCCTTTGGTTAGGATTTCCACAATCTCATCTATATTTTCATTTACTATTGCTTCGTCCATGCATGTCACGATGAGTTTTCAACCCCTTTGCAAGGTTTTACCTTTGGAAGTGGATATGTACCCCATTCAAGGCCCTCTTTAGGAAGTGGATCTTTTCCATTTTTTAGGTTTCTCTCCAGTCTTCAATCCTTCCCACAAACGTCTGGGGTAGGGTGGTGGAGATTTTCCATATTTGAGTGTGTTGGCAGCTGGTGGCCCTTTTCAAATGTTTGGTCAGTGAGGGAGACATCCCTTCCCTAGTAGTAGTGTGTTGGCAAGATTTATGCCTTTTCCAAATATATGGAACCCTTATCAAGGGGTTTCTACTTCATATAGTATGTCAACAAGGGGAAATACCTCTTCGAATCATAGTTCTACTATGAGTGGAGGATTTCCTCCATTTAGTCCTGGACTTTAAGGTTTCAAATTTAATCCAAAATTTTCTATGAACAACCCCTAGAAATATAGTGCCATTCAAAATCAAGGTTATGATTTTCCTTATTACAATCATTCGAGAGGTTTTCCTTTTGCAGGATGGAACCCTGTGGCTCAACCATGTTTGTTTTTCTAGCAACTTTGAATTTTCCAAATTTATCAAAGTTAACAAATGACCTAGTTCATTATGACCTGAATTAGCCCCTGTCCCCACCAAAATTCTCTCAGACATTCTAAAATTTGAAGGAAAGCCTAGTAAGGATGTTGCTAACCATATGAGCAATTTTTACCTTTGGTGCTTGTTAAATTCCCCGATTCATGATTCAATTCGTTAAAACTTATTCAATGCACCTTTATAGGGAAGGCAGTTAAGTGGCACATATAATTCAAGGGGGGTCATTTTCTAGGTTCAACGATTTGGCTACAATATTTCTAAACCATTTTCAATTTCCTGTGGAATATGATGTTGGGACTAAGCTCTTGGCTAATTTTAAAATGTCATAGTCACCCACATCTCCAACCACATTCAAGAGTGGAAGAGAAGGAGGAGAATAATTAAAACACAATTTTTTTATTTTTTTCTTCTTAAATGGTTTTTGAAATCACTATAAATACCAATTTTGAAGGATGTATCCCTCTCTGGGGTGTATATGAAGGAGCAAACCATCTTTAGAGCCCAATAGTTGGATCTGATCTAGTTCTAGTCTGGTGTCCTCTACGATATTTTTCCTGATGCGCTGAGGCCATAGATGAAATTAGCTAAACTAAAACCAAGACCTCACACTAATGGGGTAGTGGGGTCACTTGATTTGACCATGGATAGTTTTCTAGTTAGTCAATTATAGAAAATGACCTTACATTCTACATGTTTTCAGAAAACTATGCCATCTAATCCTCCCTCATAGTTATTGAGAGATTAAATTGGGGAATTAATCTCCTAATATTTATATGTCAATCCGAGCTCGTAAGCACGAGCGTTCTTGCGCTTCCTTTATTCAGTTCTAGGTAAGATTTTTAACATTTCCTTTATAATGATCAGTTGGGTAATAGACACACCAATGCTTGTAAACTAAAAAGAAATCAAACATCCAGATAGCATAGGAAGAATCAATTATCAAAATTAATTTAATGACTTCCAAAACTTCTATGAACTTAATCTATTTGGAACTGGGATTGAAATCTGGACTTAATGGTGACTTGACTTTTACTAGAGATCCCAGGTTGTGAGAATGAATACTTAATCAAACAAACCATATACAAAGATTAATCAATCAAAACACTCAAGTTCAAATTCTTGCAATCCACACCAGAAGTTTCACGACTTGTAATGACAATCCAATTCTAATCCAAATTGCATTCAAAACTCATTAACCCTACTAGCTTATCAACAATCAAACATCTTGGTGCTGATCACCTAATTTAGATACTCTGTTTTACTCTTGACAAAGCTGTATCCAAGTCCCTAATTGATCATGACCGCAAGCACAAATTCAAACACTAACTATACTCAAACATGGAAATCAATTGAACAATTATGAGAAACTATACTCAAATCTTCCCTACAATTGTATTAATCAATATGTAAACAACCCTATTTGAAATTTCAACAAACCAACACTCTGCTTTTAGAATTCAATCAAGCATTTAAGCTATAGAAAATATGATCAAGCATTCAAATGAAATAGGAGAATCAAGCAATTCAAACGAATCAAAGGAAATTTCTTTTAGCAACTAACACTAAATCACTCTTTTGCACTCTTGAAGTTAATCCACGCAGTCTACTTAACAACCAAGGAATCTATTTGACAAATGAAATTAATTGAAGCTACAACAAATCATTCAAATCAATACTCTAAAAGCAGTGCTTCTGTTGTATACACATTCATGCAACTAACCTAACATAAAACCAATCGATTCAAACCAAACCACGCTCATGCCAATCACATTATTCAAATAATAAACCTAAAACAAGTGCTTCCTATATCGCACACATCTGCAGAAACAATTTAGAAAAGAGTCAATCAATTCAATTACTTAGAGGAAACAAGAGAAAATGATTTGATGACAATCCAAATTAAACTCAGATTCCATTCATCTCTAGTCTCTAAATACATTATCCAATTTAAGTGTTTGAAAGTAGCTTTTGCGCTGTCAATGGGTAAACTAACCCTTCATAAGCATTAGATGACAATGTAATTAGACAACTTCATATACGTCTATGACAATCCAGTCTAATACAATGTGCAGTGTTCACGAACAGTGTAGGTCTCTGTCTTGAAAGCAAAAGCGATGGCCACACCAGAGATCTACATTTGGATCACTGAAGCAAAGGGTTTTTAAAAACATTATAACAATGGCATGATACAATCAATTAAAACTTAAGAAAATTCTCCACACAACAAGTAAACTAATAATGAATCATAGATAATTGAAGAATGACTATATCTATCACATAGATCTACTGCTACACAATATTACAAAGTTGAACCCAGATGGGTGGGCCCGGCCACACCTGGGGAGCGGATTAACTTACAGAAAACGGAAGGCTTCGATCACAATTAACTCGTCATACACAGCGAACCATCGAACAATTAACTCGAACTTAATGCATAACCATTGTAAACATATTTGATTCAAATAATAAGTCGAAGGATACACAATAACAACTTTACTTCTGTTTGCTAGCTTCTAAGTATTACATAGCAGCCTTTTATAGGTGTTAACTAAGTAAAAACAAATTGAACTATGGATAGTAAATCCTAACGACCTGGCTAATTCATTCCTTCATATTGGGTGGCTCGAACAACTTGTCCAATTTAGTTTAGCAACTTTCAACCAATCCCAATCTTGGTGTCTGCTCCATTCATAGAAGATAACGAGGATCTTTGTCATGGTTGGAATTGAACACATTCAAGCATGGCTAGAGGCAGCTCGCCATCTAGAAGTATACGACCTTTTATCCCCTATGATGTTAGGTACCGAACCCAAAAATGGCTCTTGAGTACGAAAGTGGAGGAACCATGGTTCACTGTCTACATTCTCCTATTGTCACCCTGCACATCTACTGAAATGTCTACACTTCGACCATAGTAATTAGTTAATTTTTGGATAGCTACTCATATCTACTTAAATTCACTAATAAAGAGCAAAATGTTACCATGGTAGGTGAGTAGGTTTAGGAGTGCCAAAAGGGTCAAACTAGAGATGAAAAATAGTAGTTTCATGAACAAAACGGGGGATCAACAATTGTATTATGTGGTCAATGCAGTTCAATTGTCTATTAACAAAGGAAACAAACAATTTGGAGGAAAGAAGAAAGGTCATGGAAATAAAAAAAAATATGAAGGGTAAGGATAATGTAGCTAAACCTAATATCGATACTAGTGAGGGTAAGAAGGAACCAAAGAAGAAAGTTAAGTTCCCTTGCAATATTTGTAAGGGAGATCATCAGATCCATCTTTTCCTTAAAATTCAAGATGCACAATGCTTGTCATAAATAGCTTCTTCTAGTACATAGGCTATGCTCAACAACCCCTTCCCCCATGGGAAATAACTTCTTGTTGGTGCCACTTCTAATGAGAGAACCCCCCAAAGGGGAAACATATTTGACGAAGATATTCTTTTCAATGTATATATGGTTAATGCTCAAGTATACTTGTCCACTCGAGTACATGATTATGGAGACCCTAAGTCATCCAAGGCCAAACAAACATCCGATCTACATGAGCCTCTTCATATTGAGAGACTTGTAGTTGAGTCTATACCTCATATGCCAAAAGGATCTATTAAAATGATTGAATTTCAATCCCAATGCTAGGGTTGCACAACATAATTCTACTGTGGAGTATTTAGCCTAGATAGATTGTGAGATGTTAGCATTAGAAGTGCTCCAATTGTTTTCCACACAAAGGAGCACATTACTTATTGTGATTTAAGTAATTGACCTTAATAATTCTTAGGTTATTACATTTTATACTTCTAGTGTCAAACCTATACTATCTCACCATGTTTCCTTTTAGATCAAAGCACTATGTTGTAACAAGAGAATTTGCTAAACAATCATTGATGAAGGATTTTCCATGTGGGTTATGCCTATAACATGTCAGAAAGCAATCAAGTCTCTAGATCTAGTCCCATATCCAAATCTTTTAACTGCATTCAAGGGTGATTCACATAGACTCCATGGGATTATTCTCACCTTTCCAGTCGAATTAGGTGGGAAAATTGTCAATGTAGAGGTGGAAGTGGTTGATGCAAAACTCTACTACAATCTATTATTGGGGAGAAATTGGATATACATGAATCAAGGTGATTTCTCGACCATTTTTCATGCGTTGTGCTTCCCTCTCAAAGGGAGAATCATTACCATAGATTATATGGCTTACACCCATCCTAATCCCAATTCTTCGCCAAGCTCCACGTTTCGTTGGTTAATAATTCTCAAAAGACTATGGAAAATTTGGGGGTAGTTATGTATTCATATTTAATGGGTACTTTTGATTTCCCACCCACAGTCATGTCTATTAAAACCATTTCTATGACCTCCATGATCTGTACAAGTTATTTTGAGTACCCTTGGATTTTTGTTTCTCTGTCTACCACATTTTAAGAAGGACAAATTGCGGGAATGAATATTCATTTGTATGCAATTGGAATAGATTACTAGGAAATCATTGATAATGTTATAGACTTTGTTCCAACGCTTGCCTCGATAGAGGATTTGGACTATGGTACAATAACGATTTGGGAAATTGATTCAACCATGTCTATGGATTATCTTGATACTATTTTTCCAATTACGAGAACATTCTTGATGCAATGAATAGTGCATAGAGATAGTGGGATGGTTTGCATCATCAATCATATTTTCTTCCATAATTTCACATGGTTAAGTCTAGTTTATCCTGTTTGACTTCATGTGGAGGTGTTCACCAACCCTTGAACCATTTGGCTCTTGCTTACATTTTTTCCAAAGGAAACATGAATAATATTTTTGAGAATATGCTGGTGTTGTGGTCACCAACAACCCCCCTCTTTGATTGGTATTAGCAATAACACCAAGCAAATGGGGACCCTTAACGAAAATCCAAAAAAAACATTTTATCAAAAAAAATTTGTATTTTAAACTCCCTAAAAAGCTATATCGCATCGCTTATATTGTGAAGCGCTCTTAAATGAAAAACTTAAGGAATCGCCGACAGCCGACATGCGACGTCGCATATCACAACATCGCAAAAAACAACACACGATGATTATGAAACTGCGATCTGCGATACTGCGATCTGCGATTTGCGATCTGCGATGAATGCGATCACCAGTTCCTGCGATGATACATCTTAAACGATGCAATCCTCGACACTGCGATGCGAGTCGCAGAAATCACTCATCGCAAAGGTTCCTCGGCACAGCGTTCAAGGAAAGTTGTCTGCAGACCAAATTGAGCGCGCACCTAAAAAGAATTTAATGATTGTACGCCAAAGTATCCGAGAAGGATTGTATTGTGTTTTTCGAAGAGTCAGTTCATTATGAGTGTCATGATTATGCATTCATTAGAGCTTAAAGCTTTCATGTCAATCTTTTCGTCGTTACTCTTTTCCTTTGCGTAAACTACAAGACAACAGCTAATATAAATCAATATGCAGGAAACATCTAAGGAGAACAGAGAAGAAATGCCTTCGCAAATGGATGCCGCATGCAGCAGGACCGCGGATTCCAGAGTATCACTCAACAGAGACTGATGGAAATAGACTATCCAAGACTCAGAGTCAAAGGCGCACAAAAGCAGCATGTTCACAAAAGATCCTGAAGCTTAGACTGGGTAAAGCAAAAAGAAAAACGCTAAAGAGGGAAAGCGCTCCAGAAAAGCCTGGAACAAAGAATGGAAGCAGTTTTCAATTCAGAAAATTGTCCAGAGAGCAAAGTCCCTGATTTATTCAGTCATTCGCAAGGCCGGAAAGCGAAATAGCAACAGCACAATCAGTTTGAGAGAAATTTGGGTTATTACCAAGAATACACGCAGCGAATACACCGAGTCAGAGGAAAATATCTTCTAGTTTGTTAGAAAAGCGATGCCAGCTCTTGTTGTTTCTATTTTCGTAACTCAAACGAAAGAAGAAGACAACCAGCCGACTCTTCCCAAGCGAATGTTGCATTTCTTACAGCACTAAGGAGCAAATACAGAAACGGTTAGAAATTAGATTTAATTTTTAGAAATAAATTTGCTTTAGTAGAAGGGCGGTCATTTGAAACCGTGTCCTAAATTTATGTAATTAAGATTAATTAGTTAGCAGTATTTAAACCCTTCTCAGGCATTTAGAGAAGGGTCCGGAAATTTGTCAAAAAACTTGTCCTCAGAACATGCATTTTTGCACCCTGTTGTGCCCTACAACAACCCCCCATTTCATATCATTTATATTTACAAAATTATTATATGAAATGGGTCCCTTTAGAAATTAATTGGTATCAATAGCACATTAATTTTAAAAGGTCCGCAAACTAAATGAAGACATTATTTAGAACCTTTTGAATAACCCATTTTTCATCAAATAAAACAATCGTTTTCATTGCGATAAAGCGATCGCAAGATCGCATATCGCAATAACATAAAAAACACAAATAGGTGGCACATTGGTCTCCGCTGATGCGATTTCGCTATCGGCTATCGGCAATGCTCTATGCACGTTTTAAAACGCCTCCATGCCATTGGCCCCGATGCGATGCGCAATCGGCGATCGGCTGTTGACGACACTTTATATGCCATCTAAGCGCCTTAAGTCATTCATTCCGACGCGATGCGATTTCGCAATCGACTATCGGCAATATCCTATGCTTAATAATAAGGTGCCCAGGTTTTACCCCCGATGCGATGCGATATCGGCGATACACTATCTATGCACATTGTTATGCCTTTTCACGCTGATCCAATGCGATTTCGCTATCGGTGGTCGGGGGTATGCTATCCATATGTTTATATAACACCTATTCTCCTGATGCGATGCGATATCGCTATTGGCGATCGGCGTTTCAAAATTATCAACATAAAGATTTAAAGTGTTCCCGATGCCCGATTATGATATAGCGCGGATTTCGAAAAAGTCGTTAAATGGAGAGATATTATGATCCATTCGTATTTAAAGTTTGATCTCTTAAATAATCGATCACCTGCACTCAACCACCAAAATATCCATAGCACGCTTAAGCGAGCCATTCAGCCGAATAATGGTGTAATGAGCATTTAAGGGGTGGCAGGCCTTAAACGGCCATTTAATGTATCTGTAAGATCTTCCCATCGATTGGATCCGCAGCCATTTTTAAGAGTTAATCTCTCAGCACGCTTTGATCAA
This sequence comes from Pinus tabuliformis, assembly GCA_031772625.1. Classification (NCBI taxonomy): domain Eukaryota; kingdom Viridiplantae; phylum Streptophyta; class Pinopsida; order Pinales; family Pinaceae; genus Pinus; species Pinus tabuliformis. Next base: position 52,837,164 of record CM062819.1, read on the forward strand.
TATATCTTTCCCGTATTGGATTTTCATTAGCATATCTCTGTGTTACGCTTATTTTCGCTACTGTGCAGAATTCATCCATAGAAGGAAGCTCAAACAAGATGGGGAAGAAATCCAAGAAGACCGCAGGCGCTTCCGCTACACCAGTTGCAGGACAAGCTGTCGTGGACAAAAAGAAGGGCTTAATATCTGATACTACATGTACGGGTCTCACCAGAGTTACTTGGCAAGGCACTTACAACCTAATTGAAGCCGAAGAACCAGTAAAGACAGTAACAGAAGCTAGTGTGGATTTACTTCGGAAGTCTGAGAGTACTCTCAAGGATTTAGCCGACTCTTTCCTTCACAGGATAGCAGCCAGGGAGCAAATTCTCCCATACACAGACGTCGTGCGATGGGCGATTGAGGAAATCCCAATCTTGGACAGAACTTTCAGTACCAGAGATGGGAGAATTTTTGGATCATTCAAGGCAGATGATCTAAGGCAAATGTATCACTTGCCCAAACCAGAGAAGATATATAACAAGGCATTCTTGGAGAAGTTTGCAAGCGATAATGAAGTTGAATCCGAACCCATCTGGGATTGGAGACAAAATCCAGCCAAACACAAACACGAATCTTCCGGTAAGTACTTGGTTGATTCTCTGGCTTCTCCTTATTGCTATGCAGGAATAATGATGTGTAGATTATGGGGATTGCATGACTCTGCTAATTTTACCATAGAAATGGTTCCTCTAATGGAAGCAGCAGTGAACAGTATAATTATGGATTTGGCCACTATCCTTTTTGACAAATTAGCACAAGTTGTGCTCGAGTTTAGAAACAAGACCCGGATTTCTGAAAGAATAATTCCCCCATTTTACTACAGTGCCTATATTCTAGATACCCTCTGTTTTAACTCTGAATTCCCCGTACTCGGCTGGAGGTGGACTGCACAAGACCCCTCGCCCATTCATATATATCACCAGAAATTGTGGAAATCTTCTTATAAACATCATCTATACCAAGTTTGTAATGGCTTTATGTTGCCTATTCATTATTCCATTTTTGATAGACCTGCTCCCAAGATTTCTTATCAAGCCGGAATTGATTTAACTGGAATAGCTAGATGGTTTGGAGAGGAAAGATTTACCTACATAAGAGTTTTCGGCAGCCAAGCTAGACCCCATGTCCTCCCTCTGTACATACCAGATAAACTTCTAGCGAGGGAAATTTGTTACCAAATCATTTCCGAGAGTGTTAAACAAACGCTCAAGAAGAATAAGAAGCAAGGTTGGCCCTCTTTTCCTTTGAGGTGTGGTGTATATACCCTGCATGACCTCAAACATGCAGAAAAGGAAGCCACAAAAATTCAATCCTTGACTCTAGCGACTCTCCCAAATAGGCATTTTGATCCAAATAAAGTTGCCTATAATGCATTAGAACAGGCCAAACTGACAAGATTTGATCATAAGGAAGATATCTTTGATGACCTGTTCTCCTCAGCTGAGTCAATAAGTCAGGTTAGACAATTCGCCCTAGCAAAGTATAATGATGAAGGGTTGACTGAATTTAATAAACTTAGAGAACAGAGGTTGCAAACTCTGCCTCTAGATTTACTAGCAACAACCCCAGCTACATCATCAAGCGAGCCTGGTCGGCAACAGTCAAGGGAACCTCCTGTTACAACAAAAGATCATAAAAAGGAACAAGAGGAAAGGCAAAGGAAAGAACAGGAAGAAAAGCAGCAGAGAGCACAAGAGGAAAGACAGAGGAAAGAGATAGAGGAACAGCAAATGAAAGAGAAAGAGGAAAGACAAAGGAAAGAACAAGAAGAGCAACAGAAGAAACAGCAGGAAGAAGTGCAGAAGGAGTCTGAAGCCGAAAAGCAGAAACAAACCACCATTGATGTCAATATAGATACTCGTATTGACCCCAAATTGCTCCAGGAATGGAAGCAATTTGACTCTATCATCAGTGGGTTGGAATGTTCCAAAGATACAGACACTTCCAAGACAAACAATACACAGGACATCACTTCACCTCAGGTTCTAAGTGGAACCAGTGGCCCACCCATTTCTAAGGATGTTGAAGTAATACCAAAAGACCCCTCCGACCAAATCATTCTACAGGTAGAAGATATTCCTCCCCTGGATGTATTCTACAGCCCGAGGCATAGAGCAGTGGTAAAACGACAAAGGAAAAGAAGGAAGATTGATCAACCTTCCCTTTTCCCAGAACAAACTGTTACGAGCAGCGTAGTTTGGAAGGAGGAATTCGACCCCTCCGATGACCTAACAAAACTGTCGCAGTATGCAGGAGCCTATTCGGCAGCGACAATCGACAAGGCATCGGAGATAAGTCTTCTACTGAAAACTAGGGACCAAGAAATTTTCGCATTACAGGCAGAGTTAGCTGAATCAAAGCAGAAGGCAGAGCAGCAATTGTCGACACAGCAACAAGTGAACAGTCAATTAACTCAGCAATTGCAGGCAGAAAAGCAAAGGATCGACCAAAGCGCGATCCAGAAACAGAAGGAATTATCAGAGGCATTGTCACAATTGAGGGCAGCAAACGAGCAAATGATGAAAACAAAAGATGAGCAAATCGCTCAATTGTCATCGCAGCTCGAAATAATAAAGGGCGCTCCACAAGTGGATGAGTTCAGAGCAGAAGCATTGCAAATAAACACTGCATTAATATCCCAAATTAGGCTCCTGTGTCAACAAATCGCTCAGGCAGAGCCATTGTGTGAGCTAACGACATCCATAAATTAGCAGGTAGAGAAGGCCAGGAATGAGTTAGACCAAGCCGAAGAGATCATAACCGCATATCTTGACTGGCAAGATTCTGATCAAGGGAAAGCAGCAAATTTGCCCAGGATCCTAGAAACACATAAAGATATACTCTTCACAGAATGGCAGACTCAGGTGATGAAAGCGGAGAGGGCGGCTTCAAGATGTAAATCAACTTCCAGTAATCTAGTTGATCTAGTTAACAACACTCTCTACTTAGCAAATATGATTTCCCAATGTACACCAGGAAAGATGACAACAACAAACATGTTGGAGCAATCATGTTATCCTGATTTAGAGGAAAAGGGGAGATTAATCGCCGGGATTAACAGTTTAACCTTCGATGCATATTGGCTCTTCCTGATTAAGCCGCACACACAGAGAGCTGCCCTTAAGTGTTTAACAGATGCAATCGGGTATATAATTCCCGATATTCAGGATGCCACCTATGCCGCCCAGCTCAGTTCACGCCTCAACAAACCGCCTGAAGTAGAGCCAATGCTTGCGATAAGTCAGCTCAGATTTAAAGGCAAGCAGCCTACTTGATGAGTCATGCCGCCGATTGCCAGATTGCTGAGAGAAATAGGATCAAGATTTATTGATACCAATTTAGTAGGATTTCAGTTTAATAGATATTTAGATTAATTTAGTATTTATAGACCCTTTCATGTTTTTAGAAAGGGTCGTAAAGTTTTGTACCAGACTTAAAAGACTGAAGTTTGCACTTTTGTGCTTCAATCAATATTCTTTTATAAAACTGGACCAGTTGTTCTTAATTCGACAAGGAAGCTTTTTATGCAATTGTGCACTATTGTCTTTGTTGAGAATGTTTTTGCGTTGAAGGAAGAACTACAAGTAGCGATTGATATTGGGAGTGTCACGCAGCTCATATGGTATTTCTATCTATGTCTGAATTCATTCCTTTCATATGAATTGCTATGTGATTATTCTTGCTATTATTGATTATATGCATGCGCTGTAACAGCAGATCTATATTCATTCCACTATTGGATGTTTTATGATGTGTTTCTTTTTAATCATGTATATGTCAATGATATAAATGATGAGTGTGGTAATATCGCTTTAAATCGCTTTGCTTAACTATTTAAGCATAGTAATCATGAATGAAATAATGTCTATGTCTGTTAAATAGAGTCATCTATATGCCTGTTTATAGACACAGATCATCAAGCGCTGCACTTTAAAGCTCAGATAAGTTCCCGGGATAGATTATAGTTTATGTATTCTTGTTGATAGTTTAGTTATTCGCTCCCCATTAGCTTAGATTATAAATCATCCATTCATCCCGTTTATTCACTTTTGGGAAACTGGTCCCATATCCCCAGTCGGAGCCACTATTCCAAACGGAAAAGGAGCTGTACTAAGGTCCGGACCGGGTGGTTATCCCCAACGTTGTTGCAGCGATTTTCGAGGCATCAACATTTTTGGTGCTAGAAGGAGGGCCAACTGTGAATGGCAAACAAACCCAAATCTGCAAGCCATTCTAAGAGTAATTCTCCCTCCGAATCCCCTCGAACTTCTCATTCGAATGCTGGTTCGCCAGTATCCAAACAAGAAGAAGAGGAATCAACTACCACTGCTCAAACCCATCATACTTCAAAACAATTAAGTCTTGAATCACCTGAAGTTCAGTCTCTTATCCACAAACTTCAGAGCTTCTCGATTTCACCACAGAAATCTGAGGTATCACAAAGCAGTGTGACTTCGCAGTTCAATTTACCTCATCCTCTCACCAGACTTCAGAGCGAAAAGCTCGGTATTGAACCCACTGAGTTCCCTTTACCTAAAAGGAAAAAGGCGAAGAAAAATACTGAAGGATCTGACAGTGAAGAGCTTTCATCCACATCCTCCATTTCAACTTCTCATCTGCAAAGTCAACCATCCACTCCCCCATTACATATTGTCATTCACCAGGGATTAGAAGCTTCAGCATCCCAACCTACTCATTCCTCAACATTATTTCCTTCCCAGACACCCGGAGTTCCAGCAGTAGTATCAAACACTACTACTATTATAATGGCAGATCCATGGACCAGACCTGGTGCAGTCAATATGCCTGCACCATTGCATGCATTACCAGATCTTCCTGAAAAATGGTTACCTAAGTTTAATCCAGATAATGGGACCCAGGCTGAGGAACACATCAATAATTTCATGTTGGCAGTCAACTTGAAAGGAGTAACAGAAGAAGATGTTGTTGTTAGGCTTTTCCCTTATACTTTGCAAGGATCAGCAGGATCCTGGTATTTTTCCCTACCACCTGGTTCCATTACCAGTTGGAACACTTGCCAAGAGCAGTTTCTTACCGAAGATGATAGGTCTTTGGCTACCCTAATAAATGACCTCTCCAATTTGAGAATAGAGCATAGGGAGCCAATTAAGGAATTTAATGCCCGTTTCAATAAACTCCTAAATAAAATCCCCACAGCTTCCAAACCAAGTGAACAAATTCAGAGCGAATGGTATATAACAGCTTTGCCTGCCAATATAGCCATCTTTGTAGATAGGGCTGGGAAACCCACCTTAGCTGAAAACATGAAAGAAGCGCTTTCTGTGGAGAAACGCATTAATGCCCTGGAAAAGAAAGCTGCCCTGGAAGACAGAAAAGCCAAAAAGGTCTCTTTTAAAGATGACTCAAGAAAGAAAACCTCAAAAGACCCCTATGACATGGAAGGTTTGCAAAAAGTTCTAAAAACTTTATCAAACGAAATGGTTGAAATAAAGAAACAGGTAGCTGAGACATCAACCAAAAGGCCCTTTAGGACTTTTAAGGAAAATGAATCAAAGCCACCAAATGTCATATCTAATGCTGATTCAGAACAAGAAGAAGAGGAAGAGGAATCGATTTCACAAACTAGCGCTGAAGAAGAAGTAGTAGAATGTCACGGAATGTGGGATTTTATACTCCCCAACTCTGATACCGAAAACGAAGAAGAAGCATTCCCGGTCACTACTAGAAGCAAAAGTACTTCTGAACCTGTTCAGATAACGTCAAAGAAAAGGAGTGTTGGTGCTACTACAACCAAAGAAAAAACACCTACAAAGAAATCACCTATGGCAGTTCCCCAAAACCAGCCTTCAACTTCTAATACTCCTTCAACATCTAAAACATTAGTGGTATCAGATTCAATGGAATATAATATTGTTGATGACATGAAGAAAACTAAAGCAAACATTACTATGTTTGAACTTAGTAAATTAAAGCATCAGCAGAAATTACTTCTTAAAGAATTGAATGTTGTTCCTTCTACACCTCTTCCCAGTGCAAAAGCCACTAATGATTCAGGCCAACCTCCTCCAAGAATGGTGGAAGCTACCGATTCAGTTCTGATTGGAGATAGATCAAATTCTCATACTCCACCCTTTCTTTTAACCTATGAGATTTATAACAGAAACTTGCACAACTGTTTAATTGACTCAGGGGCATCATCTAACATAATGCCAGCTTCAGTTTGTTCTAAACTGAACATAGAACCCCAAAAGTCTGCTATTCATATTGTATAGTTGGACAGGACCAAAGTACAGGTGTTAGGAGAAATTAACTCTGTAACCATTAGGTTATCTATTGATCCACGAATAGTGCAGAGGATTGATATCCTAATAGCTGATATACCTGAGTTTTACGGTTTAATTTTGAGTAGGGATTGGTCTAAGAAATTGCATGGGTATATTTCTACAGATTGGTCACACATGTGGCTTCCCTACAAGGGCAAGCCGAATCAAATAAGGATCGATCGAGAGAGACATATGACCCATACGGTTACTGAATTCGAACAAGAAAACCAGCCGGTAGCATTCAACAACAACATTTTGGGGAATTATTCATCAGAGTCATTCTTTGGTAACTTTGTTGCCCAACCATCCCCTTTCTCTGTTAATCATTTTACATCTCAGATTGAGAATTTTTCACAAACAGATAGGTCTAGATGTTTCAATGGTGCTGAGAAAACTGTAAATACATTTGTTAATACCTCTTTATTTTGGTCTTTATATTTCGATGGGTCCAAGTCTAGTGAGGGCTCAGGAGCGGGATGTATTTTGGTTAGCCCACAAGGAGAAAAGACAATGCTGTCTTGTAGGCTAGAATTTGAATGCACTAATAATACAGCTGAATATGAAGCTTTAGTTCAGGGATTATATAAAGCAATCGGCCTTAAAGTGCAATATCTAAAAGTATTTGGCGATTCTGAAATTATTGTGAAATAGGTGAGAAATGCAATTCATTGTCTTTCGAATCACCTCAAGCATTATCAATCGCTAGTACAGGAACTTACCTCGCACTTTTCTGCATTCAACATTTCTTCCATTCCCAGGTCTCAAAACTCGGCAGCCGATCTCCTAGCTAATGTAGCTTCCAAGCTCTTACCTTCTGAAGACTACAGCCCAGATAGATTTTCTGTAGAATTGCTTTTTAGGCCTTCAGTGCCTGACAATGTCACTAATTGGAGAGTATTCAACCATGATGAGGATGTTTTACAATTCTTAATTTCCGAAAAGTCCTATGATAATCAAATCATTGAGGAAGATGAACATGACTCCCAAATGAGAGAAACACCTCAGGAAAATGCAATTCCTAAGCCTGTGGTAAAGCTGGAAGATCTTTATGATATTAAAGACAGGTTTAAACCTGTAACTAATGCAAAGCTCCAAAGCTCTACCCTTAGGTTTGAATTGATAAATCTAGGTACTGAGCAAGCTCCTCAAAATATTAATTTAGGATTAGGACTTTCCTTTGAAGAAAAAGAGGCATTCATTAGACTGTTAAAGAAAAACAAACAGGTCTTTGCTTGGAAGTACGATGATTTGAAGACTTATGATACATCCATTATCCAGCACACCATTCCAATGCTCCCCGACCAGAAACCGATTCAGCAGAAGTTAAGGAAAATACATCCAAACTTAGAGAGCCAGATAAAATCAGAACTTAACAAAATCTTAAAAGCCAAGATTATTTTTCCTGTCCGACACTCAAATTGGGTCTCTAATATGGTACCAGTCAGAAAGAAAAATGGCGACATTCGAATTTGTATTGATTTCAGAAATTTGAACAAAGCGAGCTTGAAAGACAATTTCCCATTACCTACTATGGAGCAAATACTTCAATCGGTAGCTGGCTCCGAATTAATGTCCTTTCTAGATGGTTTTTCAGGATATAACCAAGTACTGGTTCATCCTGATGACCAGCTTAAAACTACATTCAGAACAAAATGGGGAACATATGCTTATCAGAAAATGCCTTTCGGACTTATAAATGCAGGAGCGACATTCCAAAGAGCTATGGATATAGCTTTTAGAGGGTTGATTAATAGAATAGTAGTCGTCTATTTAGATGATATTACTGTATTCTCTAAAGAAAGATATAATCATTTGCATGATCTAAATCAAATTTTTCAGCGTTGCAAAAGATATGGTATTTCTCTTAACCCTAAAAAGTCTTTCTTTGCTCTTGATCAAGGAAAGCTCTTGGGATTTATTGTGTCCAAAGATGGCATTTATATTGATCCTAATCGGATCAAAGAAATCTCTGAAATCCCTTTCCCACACAATAAAAAATCGATGCAGTCATTTTTAGGTCAGATCAATTTTGTTAAAAGATTTGTTCCAGATTTTTCTCAAATTATTTTGCCACTTCAAACAATGATTAAGAAAAATTCGGTCTTTAAGTGGGGATCAGCAGAAAAGGAAGCTTTTGATCTAATCAAGCAATCAATAATCAATGCCCCAGCCTTGAATACTCCAAATTTTTCCAATCATTTTACATTGTATACCATTGCATCCGACTTGTCTTATGCTGCAGTACTCACGCAACTAAATGATCACAATTTGGAAGCACCCATTTCATTTTTTAGCTCAAATCTTCAGGGTGCTGAATTGAATTACTCCGATGTAGAAAAACAAGCCTTTGCTGTATTTAAAGCAGTCAAGCATTATAGACCCTTCCTTTTGAAAACCCACACAAAAGTTATAGTTCCTTTCCCCGCAGTTAGGCAACTATTAATCCAAAAAGAACTGGGTGAAAAAAGGGCAAATTGGGTCACAGCGCTTCAAGAATATGACTTAGAAATTAAACCAGCAAAGATTGTTAGGGGTCAAGGTTTTTGCAGGATATTGGCAGGAGCATCCAACATTCCAGAATCAGGTGATACAAGTCAAACTGAAGAAATCAACCAGATAAGTGTCACTGATTCTCAATCTCAATATGCAGATTTAATCTTTTATTTGAAGAATGGTTATGCCCCTCCAAACCTGTCTTATAAAAACAAAAGGGCCATTAGGTTAAAAGCAAATAATTTCACAATTATTGATGACGTGCTTTTTAAGCAGAATTATGATTCTATTGTATTAAGATGCCTTGAGAAACCTGAAGCCCAAAAAGTTTTGCAGGAGTTACATGATGGACCAGCAGGAGGACATTTTGGAGCTGACACAACAGCTCACAAAGTTATTCATGCTGGGTACTATTGGCCTACTCTGTTTAGAGATGCCCACGAATATGTAAGGAAATGCTTCAATTGCCAGACTTCTAGTGGAAGACAACGTAAATCAGCTTTCCCTCTGTAACCAATCAACATTGAACAACCATTTGAGCAATGGGGATTGGATATCATTGGGGAGATTACTCCACCATCTTCCAAACAACATAAGTATATCCTTACTGCTACTGATTATTTTACTAAGTGGGTGGAGGCCATTCCTTTGAAGACAGCAAATTCCGAAGCAATCATTGAGTTCATAGACCAATTCATCATTACCAGGTTTGGTGTCCCAAATGCTCTTGTTTTTGATAATGCATCTTATTTCTCAGGAAATGCTATGTTTGATTTCGCTATTAAAAGAGGGTTTAAATTGAAGTATTCTGCTAATTACTATCCCCAGGGTAATGGCTTAGCAGAATCTACTAATAAGAATCTGATCAAAATCATTAAGCGAACTATAGAGCAAAATCATAAAAACTGGCACAAATCTTTAATGTTTGCATTATGGGCTGATAGGATAACACAAAAAGCTTCTATAGGATCTTCCCCATTCAATCTTGTGTATGGAAAAGAAGCAGTATTGCCCACAAATCTTGTTCTTCCTTCTTTAGCCCTAGTACAGTACATTGAGGAAACTCCTTCTTCTTCTATTCAGCTTAGACATGATCAAATTCTAAAATTAGAAGAGGAAAGAGAAAAAGCTAGAGTTACTCATGCCAAACATCAGCAAATCACCAAAGCAGCTTTTGATTCAGTCTCATCCGGTTCAAAACAATTTCAATTCGGTGACTTAGTTCTGAAATGGGACAAAGCCCATGAGGATAAGGGAAAACACACCAAGTTCTAGAAGATGTGGCTTGGACCATTTCAGATCTATGAATAGGTGGGCCATTCGACCTTTATATTGCAAGACTTATCGGGGTTGAGAGATTCTCTCCCTGTTAATGGCCTTATCTTGAAGAAATTCTTTAATTGAGGAGGTAATCCTTCTCCTTTTAGTTTAATAGATTTTTGTAGTTTGTAGGATTTGCAGAAAATAATGTTGTAAGGTATCTACTATTGACCTTTGCTGTGTTTGAAAATTTAATCTACAGGAGTACTAGAATATTTGCTTTTAAAATAATAGAACTCTTAACCAAAAGGGATAATTTCTAGGAAATTGGGTATCATTGTATTCTGAAACCACATTTCAAGTTTTGTGAACTCCTCTCAGAAGTTTAAAAGTATTGTAAATCATTTTCTGTTTTCAAATCGGTCTCAAAAGGTTATCAATATTAAGATAGAAGCTAATCCAATTTCAGCATCTTCAACTCTTAACCTGTCATCCATTTACTCTTAAGGAGAAGGTTGTTCATCCCATTCACTAAAGTTTATGATTACTCAGAGTGTAATTCTAAAATATCTGATATTAAAGATAAGAGGTCTTATTACAAGCCTGCTTACCATGTTCATAGGGAAATAGTTTAACCGACATTACCAATACTGCATACCAAAACAGGGTAATGGCTTGAAATTAAAAGACAAGGGGTCTCATCATGAGCCAGCTTGTTCGGTTAGATTACTACCAGTGAATGGCATTGTCAATAGCTGGCCACCAAACCAGGACAATGGCTTTTTTATCTTATCAACAATAGAAAAAGGAAATGAAATACAAAATATGAAAACATGTTTTGAATTCATTCTGTTAATCACACTCTTAATTGAATGGAACAATGGACAATAGCATGGTTAAAAGGTATTGAGGGCAGAAAACGAGCAAATGATGAAAACAAAAGATGAGCAAATCGCTCAATTGTCATCGCAGCTCGAAATAATAAAGGGCGCTCCACAAGTGGATGAGTTCAGAGCAGAAGCATTGCAAATAAACACTGCATTAATATCCCAAATTAGGCTCCTGTGTCAACAAATCGCTCAGGCAGAGCCATTGTGTGAGCTAACGACATCCATAAATCAACAGGTAGAGAAGGCCAGGAATGAGTTAGACCAAGCCGAAGAGATCATAACCGCATATCTTGACTGGCAAGATTCTGATCAAGGGAAAGCAGCAAATTTGCCCAGGATCCTAGAAACACATAAAGATATACTCTTCACAGAATGGCAGACTCAGGTGATGAAAGCGGAGAGGGCGGCTTCAAGATGTAAATCAACTTCCAGTAATCTAGTTGATCTAGTTAACAACACTCTCTACTTAGCAAATATGATTTCCCAATGTACACCAGGAAAGATGACAACAACAAACATGTTGGAGCAATCATGTTATCCTGATTTAGAGGAAAAGGGGAGATTAATCGTCGGGATTAACAATTTAACCTTCGATGCATATTGGCTCTTCCTGATTAAGCCGCACACACAGAGAGCCGCCCTTAAGTGTTTAACAGATGCAATCGGGTATATAATTCCCGATATTCAGGATGCCACCTATGCCGCCCAGCTCAGTTCGTGCCTCAACAAACCGCCTGAAGTAGAGCCAATGCTTGCAATAAGTCAGCTCAGATTTAAAGGCAAGCAGCCTACTTGATGAATCATGCCGCCGATTGCCAGATCGCTGAGAGAAATAGGATCAAGATTTATTGATACCAATTTAGTAGGATTTCAGTTTAATAGATATTTAGATTAATTTAATATTTATAGACCCTTTCATGTTTTTAGAAAGGGTCGTAAAGTTTTGTACCAGACTTAAAAGACTGAAGTTTGCACTTTTGTGCTTCAGTCAATATTCTTTTATAAAATTGGACCAGTTGTTCTTAATTCGACAAGGAAGCTTCTTATGCAATTGTGCACTATTGTCTTTGTTGAGAATGTTTTTGCGTTGAAGGAAGAACTACAAGTAGCAATTGATATTGGGAGTGCCACGCAGCTCATATGGTATTTCTATCTATGTCTGAATTCATTCCTTTCATATGAATTGCTATGTGATTATTCTTGCTATTATTGATTATATGCATGCGTTGTAACAGCAGATCTATATTCATTCCACTATTGGATGTTTTATGATGTGTTCCTTTTTAATCATGTATATGTCAATGATATAAATGATGAGTGTGGTAATATCGCTTTAAATCGCTTTGCTTAACTATTTAAGCATAGTAATCATGAATGAAATAATGTCTATGTTTGTTAAATAGAGTCATCTATATGCCTGTTTATAGACACAGATCATCAAGCGCTGCACTTTAAAGCTCAGATAAGTTCCCGGGATAGATTATAGTTTATGTATTCTTGTTGATAGTTTAGTTATTCGCTCCCCGTTAGCTTAGATTATAAATCATCCATTCATCCCGTTTATTCACTTTTGGGAAACTGGTCCCATTATCCCCAGTCGGAGCCACTATTCCAAACGGAAAAGGAGCTGTACTAAGGTCCGGACTGGGTGGTTATCCCCAATGTTGTTGCAGCGATTTTCGAGGCATCAACACACCCTCGGAGGGGGTTTTTGGTGAATGGATGGATCGAGATTTATCAATGTTTGCATTTAATGTCTGCTACTGATGTTGCACTTTTGTACTCTTAGTAGATGTTAGAACAAGTAGAGATAAATCATTATTGCTTAAAGCTTATGAGTGGAACCAGTCATAAATGGTACTTTTATCTCTTGACCTATTTCTGTTCATATTTTTAAAGTGATATGCAGTTTCAGTTGTTTATACGTTAATGCATGAATGTGTGGGTTACCATTTGGCACTTCTGTACGGTGGAGTCATTTATTCGTACTTGATATATGAATAACTCATTATGCGATATGTTGTTCACAACTGTTTTGCCTAACTTTTTATGCAGAATGGTTTATCTTAATTGATTTCTATTCTTATGATAGTTGAATGATCTTTATTACCAGTTATTGTTTGAAATCTTTTTAGATCGCATAATAGAAGAAATACACCCGAGTTAGTGTAGATTAGATGTGTTATTTTTTTTCCTTTATCAGATTACAATAGCATAGAGTTAGCTTAGAAGTTTGAATTAAAATTAGTTTAGAACACTCCTAGATCAACATCATTCAACTCTACACACACACACACCCCTTAGATTGGGAAACTGGTCCCATTATCCCCAGTCGGACCCACTATACCAAACGGATAGGGAGCTGCCAACCAAGGTCCGGACCGGGTGGGTATCCCCCTTGTTGTCGACTTGATTTTCGGGCCTTCAACATATTTGGCACTAGAAGGAGGGCCCGAACTATGAATGGCATCTAAATCAAAATCTAAACACCATTCTGAGAGTAAATCGCCCTCACCAACTCCCCCGACTTCTCCAGTACGATTAAATCCAGAGTCAGAAGTCGCTCGGGTATCAACCGCTGCTACACACCCTAATATTTCAGACCAACCTATCATTGAACCCCCTGAAGTTCAAACTCTGATTCGCAAACTCCAGGGATTTTCTATTTTTTCTCAGAGGTCTGAAAAATCTCAAAGCAGCGTGACTTCGCAGTACAATCCTGCTCATCCTCTGACCAGACTAAAGAGCGAAAAATTTGGCATCCAGCCAACTGAGTTTCCTCTTCCCACCAGGAAAAGAGCAAGGAAAACACCACCAGAGTCTGACAGTGAGACTCTTTCATCTACGTCGTCCATCTCAACCCCCTCACCACGAAGTCAGCCACCCACGTCTTCATTTCAAAGCATTCATCCATCTTCCACAACCCCTCCTCTTCAATCATCAAAGATCATAATACCTTCATCTTCCCAGCATCAGGGATCATCCTCTGCACTTACATTCACTAGCAGCTCAACGATGGCCCAGTCTCCATGGAACAACCCTGGGGCAGTTTTAATGCCTCCACCTCTGAGCCCAATACCGGCCCATCCTGAGAAATGGCTACCCAAGTTCAATCCAGAGGCAGGCATGCTAGCTGAAGAACATATCAATAATTTCATGCTTTCTGTTAATCTCAACGAAGTTACCAACGAGGATGCTGTCATCCGGCTTTTTCCCTACACAATGCAAGGAACAGCCGGGTCATGGTACTTTTCATTACCTTCCGGGTCTATCACAAGTTGGGACACTTTTCAAAGTCAATTTCTTACCAAATTTGGCGATGACAGATCAACGGCGACATTAATAAATGACCTATCCAATCTCAAAGCCGAGGCTAGAGAACCCATCAAAGACTTTAACTTACGGTTCAATAAAATCCTCAACAAAATTCCTGCTGCTTCCCAGCCCAGCGAAGAAGTGAGATGTGAATGGTATATTACTGCCTTACCATCGAACTTGGCAATCTTCGTGGATAGGGAAAATAAGACAACCTTAGTTGAAAATTTGACAGAGGCGATAGCAGTAGAGAAACACGTAGTAGCCCTGGAAAAGAGATCTGCGATAGAGGAACGCAAATCTAAGAAAGTCTCCTACAAGGAAGACCCCAAGAAGAAACAATCGAAAGATCCTTTCGATTTGGAGGGATTACAAAAAGTGTTAAAAACCATGTCCAATGAGATGATTGACATAAAAAAACAAGTAGCAGAAACTTCTTCGAGAAAGCCCTATAGAGCTTTTAAAAGAAATCCTTCAATGGAGATGAAACCGCCCAACGCTATCTCAAACGTCGAATCTGAAGAAGAAGAAGAAGAAGAGAATACCACTGAAGGGCAGACCGATGACGAAGAAGTTGTGGAACTACAAGGAATGTGGGATTTCATCCTCCCACAAGAAGAAGATCAAGAAGCATTTCCGGTTAGTACACGAAGCAAAAATCAACTTGATCCTCCCCAAACTACCCCCAAGCAGAAGGGCGCAAGCCCTGCAGCAAAAGACAAAGTCGCAACAAAGAAAACAACCGCGAAGGCGACTCAATCTAGCCCAGTCCGATCAGATCAAACACCTCCATTAAGAACACTCATTGTGTCGGATGAAATGGAGTATAACATTATTGATGACATGAAAAAGACTAGGGCTAATATCACTCTTTATGAGTTGAGCAAATTGAAACATCAACAGAAGATAATGATGAAAGAATTACATGACGTACCTACTACATCTCTGCCTACAGTTGTAGCTTCCCATAACACGGGAAGGCCTCCAACCAACATGATCAATAAGATTGACCCAAATGACATCGCCTTGATTGGAGGGAGATCAAGGTCTCACACTCCCCCTTTTCTTCTCACTTACGAAATTTTCAACAAAAACGTGCACAATTGTTTGATAGATTCTGGTGCTTCAACGAATATTTTACCCAGATCAATATGTGCCAAGTTGAATGTTCAACCGCAAAAATCCGCAGTGCGCATAGTTCAGCTTGATCGATCCCAAGTCGAAGTGATTGGTGAACTTAATCAAGTGACCATAAGATTGTCATCTAACCGGAAGGTGTGTCAGGTTATTGACATTCTAGTAGTTGATATCCCTGAATTCTATGGCTTAATTCTTAGCAGGGATTGGTCCAAAAAACTCCATGGATATTTCTCAACCGACTGGTCGCACATGTGGTTACCCTACAATGGTAAACCAAATCAAATAAAGGTTGAACGAGAGTTACACCAGAATTACATAGTGACAGAATTGGAGAGAGAAAATGAAGCAATAGCATACAACAACAGCATCACAGGAAACTACTTGGTAGATTCTTTCCTCAGCAATTTTAATGCTCAGACCTCACCTTACTTAGAAAATTCAGTTTTGTCCCAAGTAGAAAATTTTTCCCAAACTGATGATTCGAAGTGTGTTAATTTTTTAGATAACTCTGTAAATACATCTTTGTTTTGGAAATTATATTTTGATGGCTCCAAATCTAACGAGGGAGCAAGAGTAGGATGCATTCTGATTAGCCCAGACGGAAATAAGACCATGCTTACGTGCAGGCTTGAATTCGATTGCACGAACAATACAGCGGAATATGAGGCCTTGGTGCAAGGCCTATACAAAGCAATCGGGTTGAACGTTAAGTACCTTCAAGTCTTCGAAGACTTTGAAATTGTCGTCAAATAGGTACGTAACACCATACATTGCCTATCAGGTCATTTGAAGCACTATCAATCTTTAGTTCAAGATCTGACTACACATTTCATAGCATTCGATATTTCGTCAATCCCAAGGCTCCAAAATGTGAGCGCAGACCTGTTAGCTAACGTAGCCTCTAGACTTATTCCCTCCGAAGATTTTAGTCCAGATAGATTCTCTATAGAATTAATTTTTAGACCGTCCATCCCTGACAACATTACAAACTGGAGAGTGTTCAATGACGATCCAGACATTGTAAATTTCCTCACTTCTGAAGGATCCTACTCAAATCAAATAATTGACGAAGACCATCATGATCATCAAATACAACAGCATATTACTGATAATGTTATACCTAAGTCGGTGGTTAAATTAGAAGACTTATATGATTTGAAAAGTCGGTTTAAAAGGTCTACCAATGCTAAACTTTACAGTTCGACTCTGAACTACGATTTAGTAAACCTAGGAACCGATGAGAAACCACAAAATGTCAATCTAGGCCACAGCCTAGCAACTGAAGAGAAATTATCATACATCTGTCTTTTGAGACAATACAGACATGTTTTTTCCTGGAACTACGATGAGTTGAAAACATACGACACTTCTATCATTCAACAAACTATCCCGATGATTGATAATGAAAAACCTGTCCAACAGAAGCTCAGAAAAATCCACCCCAATTTAGAAAATCAGATAAAAACTAAGCTAAATAAGTTGTTGAGAGCCAGAATAATCTTCCCCGTCAGACATTCCAAATGGGTCTCTAATATGGTACCCGTTAGAAAGAAAAACGGAGATATTTGAATTTGAATTGATTTCCGAAACCTCAACAAAGCCTGTCAAAAAGACAATTTTCCCCTCCCACCTATGGAGCAGATATTACAGGCAGTAGCAGGCTCAGAATTAATGTCTTTTTTGGATGGATTTTCAGGATACAATCAAGTGCTGGTGCATCCCGATGATCAGCTAAAAACCACATTCCGAACTAAATGGGGCACATACGCATATCGGAAGATGCCATTTGGTTTGATCAATGCCGGCGCTACATTTCAGAGAGCCATGGACATCGCATTCAAAGGCTTGGTCAATAAATCTGTAGTGATTTACTTGGATGATATAACAGTGTACTCCAAGAAGCGAAGCGACCACCTCAAAGACTTGAAACAAATCTTTCAACGATGTTTAAGGTACGGGATTTCACTTAACCCGAAGAAATCTTTTTTCGCATTAAGTGAAGGAAAACTTCTAGGATTCATAGTGTCAAAATCTGGCATTCACATTGAACCTGACAGAATTAAAGAAATTTCCGAAATATCCATGCCTCATAACAAAAAGGCCATGCAATCTTTCCTTGGCCAAATTAATTTTGTGAAGAGATTTGTCCCAGATTTCTCACGTATTGTTTCTCCTTTGCAAAATATGATCAAAAAGAATTCAAATTTTAAATGGGGTGAAGATGAGCATGAAGCATTCAGCTTGATAAAACAAGCCATCATTAACGCTCCATCTTTAGCAACCCCGAATTTTTCAGAATCTTTTATCTTATACACATTTGCCTCAGAAAAATCTTATGTCGCGATTCTAACTCAAACAAATCAAGAGAAAGCGGAAGCTCCAATCGCATTTTTTAGCTCAAATTTACAAGGTGCTGAACTCAACTATTCCGATGTAGAGAAACAGGCGTACGCTGTTTTCAAAGCAATCAAATATTTCAGACCTTTCTTACTCAAAGCTCATACTAAGGTCATAGTACCGTTTCCAGCGGTAAGGAATCTTCTGATACAGAAGGATGTGGGCGAAAAAAGAGCAAATTGGATCACCGCTTTACAAGAATACGATCTTGAGATCAAACCAGCAAACATTGTGAGAGGCCAAGGCTTCTGCAAAATGTTGGCTGGAGCATCGCAAATTCCTGAGAATTCATCTGACGAGGTACATACGTATGAGGTAAGCCTAAACGATGCGGAATCATTATATGCTGACACCATTTATTATCTTAAGAACGGGTATGCTCCATCACGCCTGGATCACACCAAGAAAAGAGCTCTGAGGTTAAAAGCCAAACAATACCAGCTCATAAATGATGTTTTGTTTAAAAGGAATTATGATTCTGTGCTTCTTAGGTGTCTTGAGAAAACTGAAGCCGAAAAGGTTTTGCAGGAACTCCACGATGGGCCAGCAGGCGGACACTATGCTGGAGATACTACTGCACATAAAATCTTACGTGCAGGATATTATTGGCCCACACTGTTCAAAGACTCACACAGTTACGTGAGGAAATGCCAAATCTGCCAGACTGCTGCAGGAAAACAAAAGAAACCGTCCATGCCACTACAGCCTGTAAACATCGAGCAACCATTCAGCCAGTGGGGCTTGGACATAATAGGTGAGATCGTTCCTCACTCTTCTAAGTAGCATAGGTACATCCTAACGGCAACAGATTATTTTACTAAATGGGTAGAAGCAGTTCCTCTCAAGACAGCTAATTCTGAAAATATTATTGAATTCATAGATCAATTTATAATCACTAGGTTTGGATTGCCAACGGCCTTAATATTTGATAATGCTTCATACTTTTCTGGAAATACAATGACTGAGTTTGCACTTAAAAGAGGGTTTAAACTGAAATATTCAGCCAACTACTATCCGCAAGGTAATGGATTGGCTGAATCAACAAACAAAAACCTGATTAGGATTATTAAAAGAACAGTCGACCAAAACCAAAAGAATTGGCACAAAGCGTTGGTAAATGCTTTATGGGCAGATAGAATAACGAAGAAAGCTTCAATCGGCACTTCTCCCTTTAATTTAGTTTATGGGAAAGAAGTGGTTCTTCCAAGTCACTTAGTCATTCCCTCTTTATCTTTAGTACAACACATCGATGAGGTACCCACCTCCTCCATACAACTAAGGCAAATGGAAATAATTAAATTAGAAGAACGACGAGAACAAGCTAAGAAAACCCATGCTCATCACCAAGTGCTGATAAAATCCTCTTTTGACTCAAGCATAATGACCAGAAAAAAAAATTCAGATGGGAGATTTAGTTTTGAAATGGGATAAGGCTCATGAAGAAAAGGGCAAACATACGAAATTTCAGAAACTGTGGCTTGGTCTTTTTCAGATTGTAGAAGTCATAGGCCCATCGACGTTTGTGTTGCAGGATTTAATAGGTAGAAGAGATTCTTTGCCTGTTAATGGACAAATTCTTAAAAAATATTTTCCATAGAAGATTACTCTTCTATATTTATTTTTTTTTGTAGGATAGTTTTAGTTTTTATTTGTTTTCTCTTTCTTATGAATAAAACCGGTTGTAGATGGTCACTAAAAGGGTTCATGAAAAGAACACCAATTCTTTATCAGATTTTGAGCTTTTCGCTTGTACAAGTAGCAAAAATTTTCGAAAGATCTGATTTTTATTATTGACAGGTAGAGTTAACTTTAGCCTAAACATTGATGCTAGTTTCAACTTCAAAAAATTTGATGAAAGCAACCTTTTGGTCAAAAATTGTTTTATATCAGCACAATGAAAGGTATCAATAATAAAATAAATATTCTCTGTAAGGCTGCTGCTTTCAAACTCTATTATTGTCGTCCAGAGCTTTCTTAAGGAAAGACAATGACTTCCTCCCTACTAAAGGAAATCGCAACGTTCAGAAGAACAATCCTGGAAAACACTATATCTCAAAGAATAAGAGGTCTCATCACGAGCCGGCTTATCATGATCACAGATATTATAACTTGCTGACTTTGCCAATACTGTCTACCAAAACAGGGCAACGACTCAAGATTGTTGCAATCAAAAGACAAGGGGTCTCATCACGAGCCAGCTTGTTCAGCAAAAGTGTAAATCAAGTGAATGACTGTGTCATAATTTGGCCACCAAACCAAGACATTGTTCTTTAGAGAATAAAAAAGGAAAAAGTGTCAAAAAGGGTTTTCCTCTAAAAATGTTGTAAATAACCTCAAGCAGGATAAAGGATCATTGTTGGATAAACAGGTAACCCTGTCGAGGCTATGGACGCTTGCGGGCAGCAGAGGCTCTACCTACGACGAATGAGCATATTTTAAAAGGCCAGCGCGCAGAGAAGACCTTATTTTATCTTTAAAAGACCAAGTAGTGTCTGGTGTGAATACAAGAACTAAGCCTGAGGAAACAAACGACTGGAATTCGAAAAAGTTGAGACGAAGTATCAATGTTAGGATAAGGCATAATATACTCTATCTATCCATAACAAAATTTAGATATATGAAAATTTTTCTGCTTCGGAAGTTGAAATTCAATAGAAAAACAGAGATAACTGGTTCTTCACAGTGAATCGCCATTGTTGTGGTCACCAACAACCCCCCTCTTTGATTGGTATTAGCAATAACACCAAGCAAATGGGGACCCTTAACGAAAATCCAAAAAACATTTTATCAAAAAAAAATTGTATTTTAAACTCCCTAAAAAGCTATATCACATCGCTTATATTGTGAAGCGCTCTTAAATGAAAAACTTAAGGAATCGCCGACGACCGACATGCGACGTCGCATATCGCAACATCGCAAAAAACAACACACGATGATTATGAAACTGCGATCTGCGATACTGCGATCTGCGATACTCTAATCTGCGATATTGTGATCTGCGATTTGCGATCTGCGATGAATGCGATCACCAGTTCCTGCGATGATACATCTTAAACGACGCAATCCT
Organism: Pinus tabuliformis; assembly: GCA_031772625.1. Classification (NCBI taxonomy): domain Eukaryota; kingdom Viridiplantae; phylum Streptophyta; class Pinopsida; order Pinales; family Pinaceae; genus Pinus; species Pinus tabuliformis. The sequence goes on from CM062819.1 coordinate 52,858,073, forward strand.
CAACACTGCGATGCGAGTCGCAGAAATCACTCATCGCAAAGGTTCCTCAGCACAGTGTTCAAGGAAAGTTGTTTGCAGACCAAATTGAGCGCGCACCTAAAAAGAATTTAATGATTGTACGCCAAAGTATCCGAGAAGGATTGTATTGTGTTTTTCGAAGAGTCAGTTCATTATGAGTGTCATGATTATGCATTCATTAGAGCTTAAAGCTTTCATGTCAATCTTTTCGTCGTTACTCTTTTCCTTTGCGTAAACTACAAGACAGCAACTAATATAAATCAATATGCAGGAAACATCTAAGGAGAACAGAGAAGAAATGCCTTCGCAAACGGATGCCGCATAGAGCAGGACCGCGGATTCCAGAGTATCACTCAACAGAGACTGATGGAAATAGACTATCCAAGACTCAGAGTCAAAGGCACACAAAAGCAGCATGTTCACAAAAGATCCTGAAGCTTAGACTGGGTAAAGCAAAAAGAAAAACGCTAAAGAGGGAAAGCGCTCCAGAAAAGCCTGGAACAAAGAACGGAAGTAGTTTTCAATTCAGAAAATTGTCCAGAGAGAAAAGTCCCTTATTTATTCAGTCATTCGCAAGGCCAGAAAGCGAAATAGCAACAGCACAATCAGTTTGAGAGAAATTTGGGTTATTACCAAGAATACACGCAGCGAATACACCGAGTCAGAGGAAAATATCTTCTAGTTTGTCAGAAAAGCAGTGCCAGCTCTTGTTGTTTCTATTTTCGTAACTCAAACGAAAGAAGAAGACAACCAGCCGACTCTTCCCAGGCGAATGTTGCATTTCTTACAGCACTAAGGAGCAAATACAAAAACGGTTAGAAATTAGATTTAATTTTTAGAAATAAATTTGCTTTAGTAGAAGGGCGGTCATTTGAAACCGTGTCCTAAATTTATGTAATTAAGATTAATTAGTTAGCAGTATTTAAACCCTTCTCAGGCATTTAGAGAAGGGTCCGGAAATTTGTCAAAAAACTTGTCCTCAGAACATGCACTTTTGCACCCTCGGAGGGGGTTTTTGGTGAATGGATGGATCGAGATTTATCAATGTTTGCATTTAATGTCTGCTACTGATGTTGCACTTTTGTACTCTTAGTAGATGTTAGAACAAGTAGAGATAAATCGTTATTGCTTAAAGCTTATGAGTGGAACCAGTCATAAATGGTACTTTTATCTCTTGACCTGTTTCTGTTCATATTCTTAAAGTGATATGCAGTTTCAGTTGTTTATACGTTAATGCATGAATGTGTGGGTTACCATTTGGCACTTCTGTACGGTGGAGTCATTTATTCCTGCTTGATATATGAATAAATCATTATGCAATATGTTGTTCACAACTGTTTTGCCTAACTTTTTATGCCGAATGGTTTATCTTAATTGATTTCTATTCTTATGATAGCTGAATGATCTTTATTACCAGTTATTGTTTGAAATCTTTTTAGATCGCATAATAGAATAAATACACCCGGGTTAGTGTAGATTAGATGTGTTGTTTTTTTTTCCTTTATCAGATTACAATAGCATAGAGTTAGCTTAGAAGTTTGAATTAAAATTAGTTTAGAACACTCCTAGATCAGCATCATTCAACTCTACACACACACACACCCCTTAGATTGGGAAACTGGTCCCATTATCCCCAGTCGGACCCGCTATACCAAACAGATAAGGAGCTGCCAACCAAGGTCCGGACCGGGTGGGTATCCCCCTTGTTGTCGACCCGATTTTCGGGCCTTCAACAGCTGGAAAACCTTCCTAATATCTTGGAGAATCCCCACAAGGGGGAAGACTGTTTTTTCAATATTTATCTCAAGAAATATTATGCTTGAGCTATTTCTCGAGAATTTTCTTTGTTTTGTAATTAGTGTACATAGTAATTTTTTACTATTACAGTTTTGGTGATGTGTGTGATTGTGTCTTTAACATGCTTTGACATGTGTTGATGGGTGATCCGATCTACTTACGGTTCACAGACAGAGCTACTCATTACACCCAAAACTTAGCTTCTGTAACATGGGTGATATATTATCCAACTGGCTAGTTATCTGTTTCTAGTGGCATATGTATAGGAAATGCATATAATAATATCATTGAATACAATGTTTTCATTGAATTACTCTTCAAAGAAAATATCACATGGTATACAATCATTAGTAGTTCATTTGGATTCTTAGTTGGTGGTGTCATACTTCAATAATATTTATCATGTTTGTGACTCTCTATTATTTCAATGATTTCGTAGAGTGAGGTTACTTGAGTGTTCTTTTGGTTTTATTACTTATGTTCATATTCCAAGGTCTAAAAATCATGTCGTTGATTCTATTCCAAATTATGTTTTATATTGGCACATTAATCATTCCTCAACTTGTCAAGAATAATCATTTTACCATAGTCAAATAAAAGCATGGTTGAGTCATCATAAATCGTTGTATATATATATATATATAGTGTTAAAAATATAATTGCAAAATGTGGACAAATGCCCTACAAAATTAGGACTTCTATTGTAGGGGTTTTATAATCTGATCAGTACATCAAAAGCCCTATGAATAAGGTCCCTAGCTTGGATGTGTGTTGTGATAGTGGACGATGGAATTAGCCACCCATTGGAATAGTCAAACCCAAGCACATGATACTCCTACCACACATCTCTGAACTACCTTGGGAAGACCCTCCACTTGTGTCATTGCTACTTGGCGAGTTAAAACCTCCAAGTTCCATTGCATGGAGAAAAAAAACTTATTTTCCTCAGTGGATGCTTCCTCTTCGCCCCTACCTTAACATCGATGATGAGGAAGGCTTCATGTTATACAGGATCTACGGTTGCAGACAAAAGTACCTCCCCTAGGTCAGTAGCTAACCTAAAACAATAGAGAGACAAGGAAGCCAATGGTTTTCCTTAAAGTAAATAGATAATGGAATGAGGCCTACCTAGAATCCTTACATACTTCACTCCTTTTGCTTCGAAGCCCCAATTCCAGCTCCAATTTCCAAAATTAGAACCTACACAGTCAAATAACACAAACCAAGAAACTATGAGAGGTACGCAATATCATCTAAGTACTTCATTCAATATATCAACATGGTATTAAAATATATGAAACAACATCACATATAGGAAAACAATGAATTCATTGCATTATTATAAATGGAAGGAGATTACAACCATAGGTAGCAGTTGATATTGTAGAAGATCTCATCTAAGTTGTTGACTTGTCCTTTCCTTGTCACAATATGCACCTCCAATCTCCCTGAATGTATGGAATGATGACCACTCACTACAACAACATAAGGGTAGAATTATTCTCCAAAAGCCAACCCCCAACCTCATAGCAGGCTAGAAATATATAGAGAAGCAAGGTAAGTTAGGAGTTCTTATCCAATTACCATTCTAGGGTAAGAGATCCACCTTTGATGGAGGGATAGGATCAAAGGATAAGTGGTGAAAAATCCAATGTAGGGATGGATAGGATCTAAATTATTTATCCAAGGTAAGTAGTTCTAACAACTTCTGGAAACTCCTAGAAGGTGAAGCTTCCAGAATCCTGATCATTCTCCTGGATTTCTAGAACCAACACAGGTGCAAAGGGGAGAAACCTATTGGTGACCAACGCAGGCCACAGTGGAAAAACCTATGGTGAATGCACCCCAGTAGGCTTACATGGAGCGTTGGTCATCAAACTAGCTTAGATGATGCAGTTTGGGGCTCAAATTTTGGTAAATGAAATGTACATTCTTAGGGCTTTGTGAAAGATGGTGACAAGGGGGAATATGATGTTTATTGGTCCCATTAGAAGGCTCACTGATCGGATGTGACAAAATGGCCTATAACAAAATGCCCCCTAAAGCGCAAAGTTAGAGATGATGGTTGATGATTGAAGTGATTTACCTTGTGATAAGTAGGGATTAAGGAAAAATGGCGAGCTTCATCTGTTACAATACATTTACAACATGACGTGTTTGTATGTTGAGGTCAACATACCCATACTCAGCTCATAAGCTAACATAACATGTACAATGATCGAATGATGTGTCCACAGATGCAACTGGTGGACTCATGACTGGATGACTATCAATATGATCACGGCCACCATACATTGTGATCTATGTATAATCCTAAAACCACAACCCAGATGGATGAAACTTGATCTAGGGTCTTCTATCTCATTCACACGACCAATCAAAGTACGAGTCTAACCTTGTGAATCAACGAGTTGGAGTCGAACATGGTAGACACCATCTGATTACCGACCAATGATGTAAGTCGTTAATAGACGTGAGAGAAACCATAGATGATGTTAATGGATCTCAAGGTACCATAGTGCAATCCGTATGGTTTCAATAAATGAGTTGATGTCAAACACCACACATAATATTTTAGTCAAAGGCCATTTATGCAAACCTGTCGTCGAGAGCGAGGAAAATTTCCATTGATGTATGCAAGCACCAAGGTACCAAGGGGTGTTTCTAAGTCAACTTCCTGGATTATGTGCTGGTGTCGACAAGAAGCAACCCATCGCAAGAGGGCCTTTATGTATCCTCCCATCAACGACACAAAATGAGTATTAGGATTAAGACATAATGATTAGAATGATGCTATGGAACTGGATCAAGAAAGGAAAACATGAAATTAAGGCTTAAGAGTATTATAGCAAAGATCAACTGAATGACTTCTCTTGAACACACTGGTGACACTGAATGGAGTTGGTAGCATTTACCCAAAATCGAGTTGGAGGCTCTAGATATGGCATGATAACCAAAAGACAAGCAAATTATCCAACCCAACAGCCAGGAGATGAAGTGGAATAGTGTTGTGTTCAAGAGCGACTCATTGCCATTAGCAAAATGGAATCCCTTGTTTTCCCAATTTCCCCAACCATACTCATTAGTACCTCTTTATTTTTTAACAAGCTTGAGGAGGATAACATATGCTTGATCTATAAGTCCATCCTTCGGATGAATCCCTCCAAGCATATTTAACAAACCCTGAGAAGGAGTGGTTCAACCTTGTTATGTTCGACAAGTCCATCACTATTTGATGTTTTAACGAGTTCAATGAGGTAAAAATCGTCATAATTTTCATGTTTAGATAGTTTGAAAAGGAGGCGGAAAAGGAAACTCCAAATGTCTCTTTTTGTAGATAGTCCCTTAGGCCCGAAAAGGTAGAAAACAATACCCAAGAGAACCTCTTAGCCATGTTCAACTAAGGTATTCCTTTTTCATATCCAGTCTATCTTATTCCAGAAAAGGGCTAAACTTATAATGAGTAGATGTATTTTCATTTACTTTTACAAGTTCGAAAAGACAAGTGCTCAACAATATTTTCATATTTTGGAAGTTTGAAAAGAGATGAAAGAGGACTCCAGGGGGTTCCTTTTTCGTGGGTTTAAAAGTCCAAAAAAGAGATAAAAATATACTGTATGGTCAAAGTAACATGTTCAAACATAATGAAAACCTATTAACAGCTACTGACCTGCTCAAAAGAACACAAGAAGGATTAAACATAGCCATTTCATAGTAAAAATTAAGCATATCTAGGTCAAAAAATTAAAAATGAATAAACTAATGAGAAAATGACCATAAATATTCAAAATGACTTGTCATTTTTACCATTTCACATTTTACCTCCAACAGTGAGTATTTGGAGCCCTTTTTCCCTTGATCTTCTACAACTAATTGCAACCAATGCAGGGAAACATTTCAAGTGTTGTTGCTTCCAGGCAGGAACTGAAACATTTCTCTATCTTTCCACTATCTATTTTTTTTATTTCATGCAAAAAATTTAGGGTTTTGAGGCCCCTAAGGTTCTTAAAAAACACCCTGGGACCAATGCACCCCCACCATGTCGAAACCTGTTGCACCTAGGCAGGGAAACACTGCAGGAAGAGGTGCAACACTCTGTGAGAAACTGTTGGGGTGTGTTGGGCACAATTTCCTAAGTTGTTTCTTAGTTTTGCCTCAAATTTTGTAATTTTTTTTGCATGGGAAAGAGCCTAATGGATCCCTTTTTGATGTTTCAAGTACCCATTAGTACAAAATGGCATTCATATGGAAAGAAGACAACACAAAGAACAAAATTTAAATGCAACAAATGACCTAACTACCATCCAAGCACTCAAAATTGTGGGTTATTGAAATTCTTCTAGCTTCCTGGTATGAGGCAACAGATGGAGTTGTTGAAGTACCTTGTTCATTCATGGGATATACAGGCATAGGCATTCAGTTTTGGGGAGAATATATCCGAGATACATGTAGAGGATATTTAATTTATGACTAGATTGTTAAAGCGAGGTGCCCCCGTCTCTCTTCTAGGTGGAAGTCCTGGTGGTGAGACGGTGAAAGACTATATCACTACCTATTGTAGACCTCGAGCCCTTCCTACTAGATATGGGAAGATCAACATAAAGGATGTAACCCAATTACCTCTTAGAACTATCTTGTTCATTATTGCAAGATTGGCAAGTAGATCGACAATACATGTAGAGAGTAGATCTTACATGCAGTATGGGATAGAATGTCTAGAGACGACAATATTCAACTGGAGTGAGGGTATCTTGGTCAATTTGAAGGAACAAATTACCAAATAAAATGAGGGGAAGTTGGATAACTTCGGTTATGGAGTTATCTTAGTATCTTTTTCTTTAGAGAGGGTGTTGGGCATGGAATACCCCCACAACATATTTTGGGGCTTAAAGCCCAAGTTTTGAGTTGTTATTATTGTAAAAACTCTGCGAATTGCCAGCGTGGAGCACAAATTGTATGTTAGACTCATAGGGTTGTCTGCCCTAAGTTTTGAATGTAGTATCGGCCTACCTGATCCAGGTCCAGGTGTGAAGAAGGACCCTTCCAAGACCTTTTACTTTCGTGATGTGTTAAATTGCATTTTTCAAAAGAACATAAATGAATACATCTGCATGTTGTAAAGAAGAGGAACAAGACAATCATCAACACATAAAAACATAAGCATTGATAATGGAGTTCGTCCAGGAGGGCTACGTCTCCAAGCCCCGGTGTCAAGATGATGTAGGCCACTGCTTTAAGTGCTGTCAATAATGGTGATTTACACAAGAGATGATGTCGCGATCATACAAGGAAAAATGCCCTCATGCAGGAGTGGCTCTAAGAGATGTTCCACAACTGGAACTCTCAATTAGAAGACTCCTATCAGTATGACACAAAACATGCATGATGAGTATCCTGCCAACATGGCACAAAAGGGATCTCAATGAAAAACATGCATGACAACAACAAGAGTATCCCAACAACATAAAACAAGGGATCTCAAAACATAACATGACGAGTTATGACAACAAGTGCATCGCATAGAATATTCTGCATCAAATCAAGCAAGGAATCATGACAACATGTAATAAACAAGATCCTGCATCAACATCAATCAAGGATGTGTGCAGCATAATGCATAAAGAAGAAGTACATGAACACATCATATACCTCACAACCAAGGGCCATTTGAAGAAGTGGATGTCACACTGTTGAAGCTGTTCGGACTATCGATCTCAAGGCATGGATCGTACGAAGATGACTGCTCACACATGAATGTGGATATCTACACTAGCACTTAGAAAAGTGACTAGGAGAAGAAATGAGAGAACGACAAATTTGAGTGTACCATTAGATTTTTGGTGTCAAGTAGTGTTGAATCGACTGTCCAAAATCTGAATTCTGAGAAGTTGGGAATTCGGGGCTCAAGGAATCTTTTAGATTCCCCTGGGATTCCTCAAAGATTTTGTTCCATGGACAGACTAGAATCTGTAGCTCAGATGGAGAACCTAATCTCGCCATTGCAGTCCCTACGGAAAACCATGAAAACCAAGTATAAACTTGACTATATTCAGACATGGAAAAATTTTACCTCCTTGGGAAAATTTCAAGGCTCATGGTTCCGCTACCTGTTTTTGCAGCAATCATGGTTCCACATGCATTCTGAAGATGACCAAAAAATGCAAAACTTTGATGGATAAATGGACAACACCATTGCATTCATGGTGACGAGAGGTGTAAAAACCATATAAAATTTGTCAAATTCTGACAAAGTGAAAATTTTGCCCTGCTACAAAATTCATGGTTCATGCATTAAAATATTAATTAATCATCTAGAAATTCATGCCTTCCTTTTGCCTCGAAATCTGTGCCCTACAGTCTCTCTCTCCTCCTCGAACTACGTGCACTAGTTAAGATGACTATTTAAATAAAATTATGGGCGGATTAACGAAGGAGCAGTTATGGCTCAATGGTAAAAGAGGCATATGGTTGAGGAGGGGTCGGGGGATCAAATCTTGCCCCTCTATATATATTTTTATAAAAAAAAAACCATACATAACTATGGGGTCAGGTCCACATTAGGCGGCCCACCCCTGAAATCCTTGCGCTGTTGCATATCGGCGATGGGTGCTTTTGGAAATCAACGATCGGCGCATTTGATCAGCGCTTAAATATGGTTGTTGGCAACGTTATCAGCGCGATTTAAGGGGTTGGGGCGATGGGTTTTGGTTGGATCCACCGTCGATGGCCCGTTCCTGCCCCGAATAATACAACGTTTTGTTATATATGTGATGGAATGGTTGGGGCGATCGAGGGTTCAGCGGGGTAATGGCTGCCAACCCGATATATACGGACGATTGGAGGGTTCGGCGGGGGTTATGGCCGCCAATCCCAAAAATATATATATTGATCATTGTTGCGATTGTGATTAGGTCAGCAGGGGTTATGGCTGTCGGCCTTATAATACATATATATGATAATATGGTAGGGGTGATTAGGCCAGCAGGGAGTTATGGCCCGTCGGCCTTATAATAATAATTTTGTTATGAATTTTTTTGGGGTGGTGGGGGTGGTGGCCTGCCACCTCATAACAAATTAAATTTTTATTTTATTTTTATAAAGATAGGGTTTGTTTTGAAACTTCTAGAAAATAAGGGTCATTGGGAAAATTAACGAGGCAACAATTTCGACTAATTTTGGGAGCTAGGTTTATGCCTTTGGGTCGGTCAAATTGTAGGACACTTAAACCTGGCCCATAGCCCAACTTTGACCAAAACTTTGACTGGCTCGTTCTCCCTCATACGAGCTCAGTTTGAAGAACCATTCACACCTCCATGATCAAGATGAAAAGATCTACGCTCTGGTTCTGGGTCGAAATCATACTGAGCACTTTGGTTTTCAAGCATTCATAAACCCTCTTTGTCCTATGTGTCTCTCTGGAGCCATCTGGATCAATCCTCCCCACTGAGGAGCTTTTGGTCCTCCAAAAGCATGAAAAATAATCTGCAACTGTCTTTGTACCCTGTCTGCATCACAAGTGTCCTAAAAAGGTCTTGCTTCCATCTCCTTCACCTTTGTTCTTCAGAACCATAAGCGATGAGCCGACCCCTGCTACTTCTGCAACCCGTAGTACATTGTTTTGCAAATTACATGCTGGAATGACATGACCAAATAAAGACCCAAACGTCCCACACTTGCCACGAGTTTATAACACATACTCGGTGGTCAAGTTTACATTAAGATGGACGCAATAACCCATCTATGACAACAAGGCCAGCATATCATTATTGCTTCAAAAAGTGATGGAAAACACATCATCACTGCAACACATGATTTACAATCATAAGGCCAAACACTCTTGTTTCGTCAAGTGATGGAAACATAACATCACTTTCAGAGTGTAAAATACGACTCAAAACATGACCAGACATCATTGTTGCTGACGAAGTGATGGAAACACATCATCACTTTTACAATTTAAAATGAAACAAATGATTTACAAAAGAATGACCATGAAACAACAACATGTCTAGAAACCATTTTTCACTTATCAATGTGAACGGGTCACCTCCTTGTGGCGACTTTTCTTGTCGAACAACTGCTTTACCTACTTCACGTACCGACGCTTTGTCTTTAAGGCACTGCTCTGGATGGAGCCTCCAACAAGTGGCTCGTTGATGGCCATTTCTATCGCAATGACTGCAGTAGGTTTTCTTCCTCCATATCTGCGTAACCTATTTCTTTTCATGTTGTTGAGAGGGTCTTTCATGCCTCATCCTTTTGAGTGTTGCCATCCTTTTCCAACACTTAGAGAATGTATGGTTATGGAATCCACAAAAGGTGCATGTTTTTTGATGCGATGTTTTACATTCATTATTATCAACATGATCATAATCGAAATGAACATTCGAAGATCAAAAGTGTTTATACCTTCCCTTGCTGTCTCTAATGTCAGTATGGCGATGAGAGCTTGCCTCAAATCTCTCCCTGCAATGGGTACTATCGTGGGATGATGGGAATGCATTCCCATCATTCTCTTTCCTTGATGATTTCAACAATGTCTCGGACGACTTTGACACCTTCGAGCACTCTCCTTTAGTGTATCTCGAGCCTGCAAATCAATGTTCATGCACAACCTCCAAAGGTTGAGTTATGCCTTGGTTATTAACACCAAGTTTTTCTTTCTCCTCGTGCCTCATCCTTGTAAGGAGTCTCATGTTTGTCCTTGTAATTAGGATCTCCAATAGACATCATACTATGAGAAGATGAAACCGAAAGGAAATCAACATATTTTACCTCCTCTTTCGATTTGGAAAGAACTGATGATGGCTTCTCATCATCTGTTGTTGGTGGTTCACTAACTACTGTGGCACAATCCCCAACTTCCTTTCTGACATACTCAAGTCCTACCTAACGGGGTAATTCTTCCACTTTGATGGGATTGACAATGCCTTGGCCATTAACGCCCAAGAATTTTCCTTCATACCCCATTCTCTTCAATAGTTTGGAGCCAATTCCTATGGTATGATTTTCAAAAACAGCGGAATCATGATCAGGAAACATTCATGAGTTCGGAGAACTACTTTTTACCTCGCATGGGTCACGCTGCAGATTTTCCAAGGCCTCATCCTTTTCTTGTAGCTGTAGTAGCAAACTTTATTTTTCCTCTTTCTCTTCATGTAGGCGCATCCTTAATTCATCATCTCTATTTGAAGATGATGTTTGTTTTGCTTCAGTTCTTCCAGGGCCTCTTCCGTGGCTTGCAACTGAAGCTGCAATCGCTCTTTTTCCTCTGTCTCTTTTTGTAGGGTTTCATACATGATTTCACTCTTTTGGAAATGTTGAGCATGGTCTTGTACATCACTCTTTCATCCTCTGTCGCTGCACATTCCATTGTTCATGTTGCAATTCACATCAACGTAAAGACCGCTCTGATACCACTTGATCTATGTCTGGGTGTGATGAAGGACCCTTTTAAGAAATTTTACTTTTATGATGTGTTAAGTTGCATTTTTCAAAAGAACATAAATGAATACATTTGCATGCTATAAAGAAGAGGAACAAGACAATCATCAACACATAAAAACATAAGCGTTGATAACAAAGTTCGTCCAAGATGGACTACGTCTCTGACCCCCGGTGTCAAGATGGTGTAGGCCACTGCATTAAGTGCTGTCAATAATGGTGATGTACACAAGAGATGATGTCGCAATCATACAAGGAAAAATTCCCTCACGCAGGAGTGGCTCTAAGAGATGTTCCACAACTGGAGCTCTCAATCAAAAGACTCCTATCAGTATGACACAAAACATGCAGGATGAGTATCCCGCCAACATGGCACAAAAGGGATCTCAATGCAAAACATGCATGACGACAACAAGAGTATCCCAACAACATACAACAAGGGATCTCAAAACATAACATGACGAGTTATGATAGCAAGTGCATCACATAGAAGATTCTGCATCAAATCAAGCAAGGAATCATGACAACATGTAATAAGCAAGATCCTGCATCAACATCAATCAAGGATATGTGCAGCATAATGCATAAAGAAGAAGTACATGAACACATGATATACCTCACAACCAAGGGCCACCTAAAGAAGTGGATGTCACGCTGCTGAAGCTGTTCAGACCATCGATCTCAAGGCATCGATTGTATGAAGATGATTGCTCACACATGAATGTGGACATCTGCACTGGCACTTATAAAAGTGACTAGAAGAAGAAATGAGAGAATGACAAATATGAGTGTACCATCAAATTTGTGGTGTCAATTAGTGCTGAATCTGCTATCCAAAATCCGAATTCTGAGAAGTTGGGAATTCTGGGCTCAATGAATCTTTTAGATTCCCTTGGGATTCCTCAAAGATTCTATTCCATGGATGGACTGGAAATCTGCAACTCAGATGGAAAATCTAATCTCGCCATTGTGATCCCTGCAGAAAACCATGAAAAACAAGCATAAACTTGACTATATTTCGACATGGAAAAATTTTACCTCCTTGGGAAAATTTCAAGGCTCATGGTTCCACTGCCTACTTTTGCAGCAATCATGGTTCCACGTGCATTCTGAAGATAACCGAAAAATTCAGAACCTTGATGGAGAAACAGACAACACCATTGCATTCGTGGCGATGAAAGGTGTAAAAGCCATATAAAATTTGTTAAATTCTGACAAAGTGAAAAATTTTGCCCTGCTGCAAAATTCATGGTTCCTGCATTAAAATATTAATTAATCATCTCGAAATTCGTGCCTACTTTATTCCTTGAAATCCATGCCCTGTAGTCTCTCTCTCCTCCTCAAATTGCATGCACTGGTGAATATGACTGTTTAAATAAAATTATGGGTGGATTAACCAAGGAGCAGTTATGGCTCAATGGTAAAAGAGGCATATGGTTGAGGAGGGGTCAGAAGATCAAATCCTACCCCTTTATATATTTTTTTATAAAAAACAAACCATACATAACTGGGGGGTCAGGTCTGCATCGGGCGGCCCGCACTTGAAATCCTCACGCTGTTGCATATCGGCGATCGACGCTTTTGGAAATCGACGATCGACGCATTTGATCGGCACTTAAATATGGTCGCTGGCAACGTTATCAGTGCGATTTAAGGGGTTAGGGTTATGGGGTGTGGTCCGAGTCCACTGCCGGTGGCCCATTCCCGCCCTAAATAATACAACGTTTTGTTATATATGCGATGGAAGGGTTGGGGCGATGGAGGGTTCGGCAGGGTAATGGCCACCGACCATATATATACGAAGGATTAGAGGGTTCGATGGGGGTTATGGCCGTCGATCCCAAAAATATATATGTTGATCCTTATTGCGATTGCGATTAGGCCGGTGGGGGTTATGGCTGTCGAACTTATAATACATATATATGATAATATGGTAGGGGCAATTAGGCCGGCGGGGAGTTATGGCCCGTCGGCCTTATAATAATAATTTTGTTATGAATTTTTTTGGGGTGGTGGGGGTGGTGGCCTGCCAACTCATAACAAATTATATTTTTTTTATTTTTATAAAGATGGGGGTTGTTTTGAAACTTCTAGAAAATAAAGATTTATTGTGAAAACTAACGAGGCAACAATTTCGACCAATTTCGGGAGCTAGGTTTATGCCTCCGGGTCAGTCAAATTATAGGACACTTAAACCTGGCCCATAGCCCAACTTTTATCAAAACTTTGACTAGCCTGTTCTCCCTCATACGAGCTGGGTTTTATGAACCTTTCGCACCTCCACCATCAAGAAGACGATATCTACGCTCTAGTCCTAGGTCGAAGTCATACTGAGCACTTTGATTTTCAAGCGTTCATAAACCCTCTTTGTCCTGTGTGTCTCTAGAGCAACCTAGATCAATCCTCCCCACTGAGGAGCTTTTGGTCCTCCAAAAGCATGAAAAATAATCTGAAACTCTCTTTGTACCCTGTCTTCATCACAAGCGTCCTAAAAAGGCCTCACTTCCATCTCCTTCATCTTTGTTCTTCGAAGCCTTAAGCGATGAGCCGACACCTCCTACTTCTGCAACCTGTAGTACATTGTTTTGCAAATTACATGTTGGAATGACATGACCAATTAAAGATTCAAACATCCCACACTTGTCATGAGTTTATAACACATACTCGGTGGTCAAGTTTACATTAAGATGGACGCAATACCCCAGCTATGACAACAAGGCCAACATATCATTGTTGCTTCAAAAAGTGATGGAAAACACATCATCACTGCAACACATGATTTACAATCATAAGGCCAAACACTATTGTTTCAACAAGTGATGGAAACATAACATCACTTTCAAAGTGTAAAATGTTAACACCCAGGTTGTTCCCTTTGACTCTAAGGGAATACGGCCGGGGTAACCACTAACCAATCTTTGGATTACAGCTTCTAGCCAAACTGTGATCAGAGAGGGCTCTCTCTTTAATATTTATCTATGTTTTGTACTGATTTTAGGCTAGCTATAAGTTCAGGTTTGTTTAAGGTTTTGGTTGGATGATAATTTCAGTCAAGGTGCTTATGCATTCTCCAAAGTGTTCTAGTCCATTGGGCTATGGAGTCAGTGGTCCTTTAGTTATTTTGAGGTACTGAGTGATTTGCTGTAGTGATGCTGCAGAGCCAGATTAGTGTCTGAGGAAAAACGTTTATAATAGTGATTGAGTGGGGTGTATCCAGTTTATGCAAGGCAATTAAGAATCTTGCAGTGAACTGCTAAAGAAAGACAGTGAGAATATTATCCTAGAAGCAATGAAGAATTTCCGGGTAACATTCATACATATAGAACTAATATACACATGAGCAATTAAGAATTCATGTCCATAGTAATCCTGAAGACAAACATTTATAGCAGTAAAAATTGAGCACAAGGTGTAATAAAACAAATCCTGCACTATTCTTTTTCTTTACTGCTAGTTTATTGCAACATGAGTATGATTTGGTAAACATAAGAAAACAAGAAACAGAGATTGAGAAAAACTTGTTATTTCATCAGACATCACAGGAATTCTGCATCAGCGCATGTAGCTTCATCCAGACATCAGATATTTCAGGAAATCACTGAGCTGATCCAGCCCTCTGTATTAGATAATTCTGAAAGTGTACAATACATTTGCCTCAGAGTGAAAATTACCAACCCCTTATGAGTTACTCAGGGGAGTATATATACAAAATTTACATCAAAAATATCAGCGAATGAGTTAATATCTCATTTATGATAAGCCAACTTCTGGAGCGTAGTAGCTGAGGGAGTGAATGCTGTAATAACTCCTTAGTGCCTCAGCTGTCAAAAATGGTCAGAAGATATTTGGACTTTATGACTGTTAGAGTCGGCTGGGGATGCGTTGTCCAAAACTTACATAATCTTTATCCTTTGGGCTAGCTGTCGCTGTCCATGTGCTGAGTCATTTTTTAGCTGCTTTTAAATGCTAACCCTTTTCTGTTGTTTGTCTTCTAGTGAGCTGGAGCTGGCAGTGACCGAGCAAATGAGGCTACCGTGGCAAAATCTGAAGCATAAATTGCCACCAATCCTCCTTAGGCATTTGATGTCTGCGCATCTTTATCAATGTTTCCTCGGCCTCTGTATGTCTATAAAGATTGGGAGGGGTTTCAAACAGGTGATTTACTTCATTCTCAATGAAGAACAGGCCTCCAAGTTTGTCATATAAGCTCTGTCCTGTGGGAGGCCCTGCTTGTTCAGATGAACTGCAAGATGCAATAATCTGATTTTCAATAGTGGTTGCCATTCTGTTGGCCATTTGATCTGGAGAGATCAGTTTTCCTGCACCACTTAGTAAGCTGGGCAGGCCTTTTGCTTGCAGCACTCCCATTTTAACTTTGTATTCCTCCACATCTGCTTGCATCTCATAGTACTTCCTCTCCACTGTTTGTATATAGTTCCTGAGAGTTAGTACCTTCTTGGCAGAGAGGACAACCTCTGTTCTGTTGGGAATGCCTATAGCTGCCAATTCCTCCCTTTCTTGCCTGTTCAGGAAGTCTATCATTTTGTTTGCCTGCTCTGCTCTGTTCCCTAGCACTGTCTTGGCCTTCTGAATTTCTGCTTGAGCTTGGCCCATCAAATCCATCTGCTCATGCATTATTTTTATTGACCTCCATTGCTGTTTGATGGATTGGCCAATTTTGGCCCATAGGATTCTTTTTATGTCGGCCATAGCAGTCTCCAGATTTAACTCTTTCTCCAAGGCCTTTATCTTTTCTTTCAGAGCTTTTATTTCTCTGCTTTGCTCTGCCACAGTCATTTTTGACTTGTCATATTTGGCATCTAATTCTGCCAGTTTGGCCTTGGCCTGTTTTATTTCATCAGCCTGCAGCTCCATTTGTTTTATGGCCTTGGTCAAGTCTTCTACACTAGTGCTGGTATCTGGAGCTGTTGTTGTTCCTGCTGCTTCTGTTGTGGGGGCCACTGCTGCCCCTGAAGTTGTTGCTGTTGTTGAAGTAGTTGGAGGAGCTTGGGAAGTGGATTCTGCCTGTTTATCTTGTAATGCTCCTTCCAGCTCTCTCTCCAAATCCCTGATCCTCTGGTCTTGCTGCATTAGGAGGTCTAATTGGTCATCGACCTGTTTTTGCTTTTGAAGCTCTGCGGTTTGAGGGTGCTCTGTGGGCTGCAGCTTCAACCTTTTCTTTAATGCATTCAGGTCATCATCTTTCTTCTTCATAAGGGCCTTCACACCCTTTGGATCACTAGGATCATGTCCAAGATCAATGATGATGTCCTCCAAAGATTTTATTCTGTTATCTTTGGCCAGGGAGGACATTCTCTCAAAATCCAACTGAGTGTTGGTGTTTTTGAGGGACTCTTTCAGCTCATGTGCCATGGTGGCCTTCTCCACCAATGTTGCATAGACCATCTCCCCAGCTTGCTTATGGAGTTCAATCTGGTCCATGGGATGTATATCTCTGGCTAGGACCTCCACCCTTGTTTTTACAAAATCTGCAACTGTCTTAGGCTGCGGCCCTTTGGGCTTAAAGTGGCTGAGGAGCAATTTTTCCTCCTGAATGTCATATACCGACATTAGCCTTTCTTGCTGGGCTGGTGTTGCATCTATGAATTGCTTGTAGACCTCAGCCCTTAGCAGCTCATTCTGAGCTTTTATTTGTTTGAAAGAAGCCTTGGTGCTCTTGGGCTTCTTGCTTTGTTGGGAAGAAGAGGATACCTCCAGACCGAGTTGTAAACCTTGCTCCTGCTGAAAGGAGCTTGTACCTGTGTGCTGACTGCCCTCTGTGTCTTTTCTTCCACTATCCAAGACATCTTCAGTAATGTCTTCTACCTCTGGGGAGTCTGCTCTTTGCCTTTTGGCTTCTGGCTGGTGGGAGGATCCACTGAGAGGAGTGGACTCTTCTCCATCTCTTTTTGTCCCCCTTTCCTCATGTGCTGGGGTCTGTAAAATTGGGGCAGCTACTAGCTTAGTTTGTGGGGGTGGAATTTGCAGTGTTGGAGCTGCTGGTAGCTCAGTTTGTGGAAGGACAGTTTGCCCTTGCTGCTGTTCTTGTTGCTGCTCACCTGAAGGGGCAGACTTTTCTTTCATTGTTTGTTCTTCTGCACCCATTATCCCTTTGCCTTTATCTAACACTGGTGCTATTGTGGAAGATGCCTTTATTACTGGTGCAGTCCTTGAGGCTGAGGTCCCTTCTCCCACTAAGTAAGGCGGTCTGAAAGGTACCTGCTGCACATAGTCTAGGTCAATAGTTTTTTCAAGCTCCTTCACATGCTTTAGCATTGTCTCTTCCTCAGTTAGATTTTCAACTAGAGTATCCATCTGCCATTCTTGCAGGTTGGCATATTTTTCAATGTGTGGGTACTGGCAATGCTTAATGCCTATAAGCCTATACTTGTTTCTCCTAGCAGTGATGAAACCTTCAGGGTCATAATGGACCCACCGAAAACTATAGGACAGCTTGTATTTATTCTTAAGGATTAGGTCTGCATCTTCCCACCCTTCTTTCTTGTTCATGATGAAGGGACCCAACTGGTGTTTGAACTTGAGATGGGCCTTCTTTTTGGCGCTGTGGAAATGGGTGAGGTCAGACTGAATCAACTGCCTGTAATACTCTAAGGCAAATAACCTCATAGGTACATATTTTGGGAGCCTGTATGGACAGAGCTCACAACCATAGATCCTAATGACAGTATGGTTCTCATATAGGTACCAGTCACCTATTTTATATTTTTTGGAAAGCTGCAGAGCTTTCTTTATCTCATTTGATATTTTGGGAGGAGGGGACCTCATCAACAGGCAAGAGACTGGGTATACAAATTGGTCAACAAATTCACAGTAGGTATAGGGTGAATTTGTGACTTTGTGATAGACAAAGGTCCAAAAGATGACAGATCTTCTTTCCCCTCTGTGATCCAGCTTTTTGATGTAGCATGGGAAGGCTTCAGAATGATAGTACATGAACAGGTGGTAAATATAGGCCGAGTACTTGAAGACCCCCTGTCTGTCCACTCTGCTCAACTGATCATGAATCTTGTTAGCTATGAACTTAGCAAAGTTATATTTGCGGGCAGGGGGTTGGCGTGGGCTGTAAGCAGATAGCAATACCAGCATTGTTTTATCCACATGCTCACTGTTTTTGTATCCCAACACATAGGCAATCATGTCCAGTAAAAGCCTGCCTACATCATTGAAATGGACACCCAGGTAGGGAGGTGGCCCTGTAGGCTGGCACTCAGGTCTCATGAATGTCCTGGTGACCCTTTGAATCTCCTCACTGGTCATCTTGGCACCAGTGTCCAGCAAATAGTTCATGGAAAATGGGATTAGCAACTCTGTCTGATCAAAATGTAACATTTTGTTGATGGACTCAGCATTAATGTAGAAAAGGATCCTCCCAGATGGAGTGCTAATAGCTCTGTGCTGCACATCATAGTTTTCAGCACATAGGTGAATGATTTCAGGGAAGACATTTACAACTGGGAGACAATAGTATGTAGGTTTGACTCCCATATCCCATGTGTACCATGACCATCCTTATAGTCTTCTCTTAATTGACAGAAGGTCTGCAAGAAGTCCCTGTTACCCTCAAAGTCTTCAATAAGATAGTCCTTGTCAGCAAATGCCAAGGCCTCCAGCTCTTTATTTGGTGGATTTAATGGAGCTACACTGAGGGATGAGGATGCAGAAGCAGCCATTGTAAAACTTGATTTTGAAATAAGGTGATGGCAATGGTTTGCAAAGTTCTTTAAGAGCTCAAGTAATAGGCCAAATGTAGACCAAGTCTGAAGTATTTTTCTCAGTGGAAAATGCAAGCTGGTTTCTGTAGTTGTTGCAAATTCACAGGGATGTGAATTGCTAAGGGTAAGTTGCAGAGGGTATGAGGTTTCCTTTGGTAGCAATTGCAGCTGACCTGTACTCGGCAAAAGGGAACAATGCCGAGCACCTTGAGGAAAATTTTATGGTTCTGGCCCGCGGAACGACTGTTTTAATGTCAATCTTTAGTTCTGGGGGAAATGCAAGTTACTTTAGCTGACTCTTGGTTAGCAGACAGAGCTAGACTGTGGATTTTGACTAGTCTTCAATGGTGAATTTATAGAGAAATGGAATGCATGGGCAAAATGGGGAAATCTGGTGAAATACCTGGAAAAACGCTTGACAGGCCTGCGGGCCGAACTGTGCAGGCTCAATGTAGCTGAATTCTTGACTTGTAGCGGTCTGAATCTTGAATTTGATGGCTGGAAACGAATTTTCGCGGCAGCTGGTTGACAACGGCTACGTCGTTTGTGCGTGAAAATGACCAAAAACGGCTAATTTAGTCGTTTATAACGACAAATTTGGACAAAACATGCCATTGGCGCTTTTCCGCCGATGACGTCAGCATGACGTCATGGTGGGGCCCGGGTACGGAGGTGACGTGGCTGCTGAGGTGTAGGCCAGGGTGGCAGGACACGGTGGCGGGTAGATGCGGTGGCAGGGCTACGTGGAGGATCATATGGCGCGGGGGCGGAGGAGGGTGCTACGTCATGCTGACGTAGTGATGACGTAAGGGAAGGCGGTAAAGGAACGGTGGTAAGCGGGTTCCCCGCACCACCTTTGGGCAAAGGCGGTATCAGGGAGGGGGGCTCCGAACAACCCCACCGCCTGCCACGCGTCCCTTGTACGGGGCGGAAAACCACTTTCCCCAGACGCTAAAGGTCGGCAGGTCGGGGAGTGAAAATTACCGCCCACCGTTAGATCTGGGCGGCGGAGATCTGACGGCTGGCGGGCCCTCCGACGGATCGTGCAGGTTGGGGGGTCCCGCCGGCCTATTAAAATATTAAATTAAATATTTTCGGGCGGAGAACCTTAGGGTTAGGGGTTTTTGCATGTGTTTTGGGGATTTTTGGGTTTTTCAAGGGTTTTTATAAGGGAAAAGAGGTTTCTAGGAGTGGGTTTAGCAGGGGGAAAGGGGTTTTCTGTGTTTTTTGAGCAGAGGGAAGGTGAGGGCTTAGGGGAAAGGTTGTTGCTCATAACCAGAGGTTAGAGCAGCCCCAAGACAGGGTTGACCACAGCCCCTGGTGGACTGGAGTCTCCCTAAACAACTTATTTGGCTATAATGCCAAGGGGAGGGATATTTATACAATGTTTGGGGTTTATACACCATGGTGTTATAATAGTAGGGGAAGGGGAACATAGGGGATTTAGATAATAGGAGTTAGGGGTTAATATGGGGGGAAAATGTGAATGAGGAGTGATACCACTAAGTTTGTTTGAAAACTACTTAGTTTAGGGAGTAGATCAAAATGAAAAGAATTTTAGACAAGAAATGTGGCTTTTAAAGGAATAAGAACCACCATAACACCTCAAATTCTTCTATGAGTCTCAGCTGATGAAGGGGTGTTAGTGATGGAAGTAAAAGGGGAAAAATGGGAAGTTAGACATGCTGCATTGTGTTGCTTTTCTTATCTTGACCAGCAAGATTCAGTCTGAGATGAATACCACTTCTGCAACCCCATCTACTTACCCAGCTACTTGCCTAGCATTTTTTGTTTCTTCTTGGAGGGTGCACTTGGACTTGCAGACCCTTTGTGTGCCTTTTCTTTTCCTTGGCTTTTTCCTTTTGATTTCCTATCTAATGCTGCCCTTATTTCTTCCAAGGCCCCAGATTAAGCAGTTGGGAACCTTAATTCTCTACCTAACTATTTGTCTGCCAAGATTAAACAGTTTGGACAGACTTCTTTCTCTATTCTACAACAGAAAATTGAAACATGGCATGATCTAGATTAGGCTGTTGGACCATCCATCAAAATTTGAGTAAACATGGAACTATGTACACACCTTGTTTTCTTGGAAATATGGGATCTTTGTACCATCAAAGCAGAGCATATTTGGCTCTTGAATTTGCCAATCATGAAATATGAAACCTATTGGTATAGGTATCCAACATAAAATACGACCCAAAACATGACCAGACATCATTGTTGCTGACTAAGTGATGGAAACACATCATCACTTTTACAATTTAAAATGAAACAAATGATTTACAAAAGAATGACCATGAAATGACAACATGTCTAGAAACCATTTTTCACTTATCAATGTGAACGGGTCACCTCCTTGTGGTGATTTTTCTTGTTGAACAATTGCTTTACCTGTTTCACGTACCGACGCTTTGTATTTAAAGCGCTACTCTCGATGGAGCCTCCAACAAGTGGCTCTTTGATGGCCATTTCTATCGCAATGACTACAGTAAGTTCTATTCCTCCATATCTACTTAACCTGTTTCTTTTCATGCTGTTGAGAGGGTCTTTCATGCTTCATCCTTTTGAGTGTTTCCATCCATTTCCAACACTTAGAGAATGTATGGTTATGGAATCCACAAAAGGTGCATATATTTCGATGTCATGTTTTACATTCATTATTATCAACATGATCATAATCGAAATGAACATTCGAAGATCGAAAGTGGTTATACCTTCCCTTGTTGTCCCTGATGTCAGTATGGTGACGAGAGCTTGCCTTAGTTCTCTCCCTGCAATGGGTACTGTCATGGGATGATGGGGATGTGTTCCCATCATTCTCTTTCCTCGACGATTTCAATGATGTCTCGGATGACTCTGACACCTTCGAGCACTCTCCTTTAGTGTATCTCGAGCCTGCAAATCGATGTTCGTGCACAACCTCCAAAGGTTGAGTTATGCCTTGGTTATTAACACCAAGTTTTTCTTTCTCCTCGTGCCTCATCATTGTAAGGAGCCTCATGTTTTTCCCTGTAATTGGGATCTCCAAATCTCCAACAGACATCATACTATGAGAAGATGAAACTGAAAGGAAATCAACATCTTTTACCTCCTCTTTTGATTTGGAAAGAACTAATGATGGCTTCTCATCATCTGTTATTGGTGGTTCGCTAACTGTCGTGGTGCAATCCCCAACTTCCTTTTAGACATACCCAAGTCCTACCTGGCAAGGTAATTCTTCCACTTTGATGGGATTGACAATGCCTTGGCCATTAACGCCCAAGCCTTTTCCTTCATACCCCATTCTCTTCAACAGTTTAGAGCCAATTCCTGTGGTATGATTTTCAAAAACAGCGAAATCATCATCAGGAAACATACATGAATTCATAGAACTACTTCTTACCTCACATGGGTCACACTGCATCTTTTCCAAGGCCTCGTCCTTTGCTTGCAGCTGTAGTAGCAAACTTTGTTTTTCCTATTTCTCTTCATGTAGGTGTGTCTTCAATTCACCATTCTTTGTTTGAAGATTATGTTTTTTTTGCTTCAGTTCTTCCAAGGCCTCTTCCGTGGCTTGCAACTGAAGCTACAATTGCTCCTTTTCCTTTGTCTCTTTCTGTGGAGTTTCATACATGATTTCCACTCTTTTTGATTTTTTGAGCATGGTCTCATACATCACTCTTTCATCCTCTATCATTACACATTCCATTGTTCACGCTGCAATTCACATCAACGCAAAGATTGCTCTAATACCACCAAGACCCTTTACTTTCATGATGAAGGACCCTTCCAAGACCTTTTACTTTCGTGATGTGTTAAATTGCATTTTTCAAAAGAACATAAATGAATACATCTGCATGTTGTAAAGAAGAGAAACAAGACAATCATCAACACATAAAAACATAAGCATTGATAACGGAGTTCGTCCAGGAGGGACTACGTCTACGGGCCCCAGTGTCAAGATGATGTAGGTCACTGCATTAAGTGTTGTCAATAATGGTGATGTACACAAGAGATGATGTCATGATCATACAAGGAAAAATTCCCTCACGCGGGAGTGGCTCTAAGAGATGTTCCACAACTCGAACTCTCAATCAAAAGACTCCTATCAGTATGACACAAAACATGCATGATGAGTATCCCACCAACATGGCACAAAAGGGATCTCAATGCAAAACATGCATGATGGGTATCCCACCAACATGGCACAAAAGGGATCTCAATGCAAAACATGCATGACGACAACAAGAGTATCCTAAAAACATACAACAAGGGATCTCAAAACATAACACGATGAGTTATGACAGCAAGTGCATCACAT
This sequence comes from Pinus tabuliformis, assembly GCA_031772625.1. Lineage (NCBI taxonomy): Eukaryota > Viridiplantae > Streptophyta > Pinopsida > Pinales > Pinaceae > Pinus > Pinus tabuliformis. The sequence continues at coordinate 52,881,368 of CM062819.1, forward strand.
AGAAGATTCCACATCAAATCAAGCAAGGAATCATGACAACATGTAATAAACAAATATCTTGCATCAACATCAATCAAGGATCTGTGCAGCATAATGCATAAAGAAGAAGTACATGAAAACATCATATACCTCACAACCAAGGGCCATCTGAAGAAGTGGATGTCACACTGCTGAAGCTATTCAGACCATCGATCTCAAGGCATCGATCGTATGAAGATGACTTCTCACACATGAATGTGGACATCTGCACTGGAACTTAGAAAAGTAACTAGAAGAAGAAATGAGAAAATGACAAATCTAAGTGCACCATCAGATTTGTGGCGTCGAGTAGTGCTGAATCGACTATCCAAAATCTGAATTTGAGAAGTTGGGAGTTCTGTGCTCAAGGAATCTTTTAGATTCCCCTGAGATTCCTCAAAGATTTTGTTCCATGGACGGACTGGAAATCTGCAACTTAGATGGAAAATCTGATCTTGCCATTGCGATCCCTGCAGAAAACCATGAAAAACAAGTATAAACTTGACTATATTCAGACATGGAAACATTTTACCTCCTTGGGAAAATTTCAAGGCTTATGGTTCCACTGCCTGTTTTTGCAGCAATCATGGTTCCACGTGCATTCTGAAGATGACTGAAAAATGCATAACTCTAATGGAGAAATGGACAGCACCATTTCGTTCGTGGCAACGAGAGGTGTAAAAACCATATAAAATTTGCCAAATTCTAACAAAGTGAAAATTTTGCCCTCCTGAAAAATTCATAGTTCCTGCATTAAAATATTAATTAATCATCTCGAAATCTGTGCCTGCCTTCTACCTCAAAATCTGTGCCCTGCACGCTCTCTCTCTCCTCCTCAAACTACATGCACTGGTGAAGATGACTATTTAAATAAAATTATGGGCGGATTAACCAAGGAGCAGTTATGGCTCAATGGTAAAAGAGGCATATGGTTGAGGAGGGGTCAGGGGATCAAATCCCGCCCCTCTATACATATTTTTATAAAAAACAAACCATACATAATTGGGGGGTCGGGTCCGCATTGGGCGGCCCACCCCCGAAATCCCTGCGCTGTTACATATCAGCGATCAGCGCTTTTGGAAATCAGCGATCGGCACATTTGATCGGCGCTTAAATATGGTTGCTGGCAATGTTATCGGCGCGATTTAAGGGGTTGGGGCGATGGGGTGTGGGCCATGCCCGCCCCGAATAATACAACATTTTGTTATATATGTGATGGAAGGGTTGGGGCGATGGAGGGTTCGGCAGGGTAATGGCCACCGACCCGATATATACAGAGGATTGGAGGGTTTGGCGGGGGTTATGGCCACCGATCCCAAAAATATATATATTGATCATTGTTGCGATTGCGATTAGGCTGGCAGGGGTTATGACCGTCGGCCTTATAATACATATATATGATAATATGGTAGGGGTGATTAGGCTGGCAGGGAGTTATGGCCCGTCGGCCTTATAATAATAATTTTGTTATGAATTCTTTTGGGGTGGCGGGGGTGGTGGCCTGCCACCTCATAACAAATTATATTTTTTTTATTTTTATAAAGATGGGGGTTTTTTAAAACTTCTAGAAAATAAGGGTCATTGGGAAAATTAACAAGGCAGCAATTTTGACTGATTTCGGGAACTAGGTTTATGCCTCGGGGTCGGTCAAATTGTAGGACACTTAAACCTAGCCTAGAGCCCAATTTTGACCAAAACTTTGACTGGCCCATTCTCCCTCATACGAGCTCAGTTTGACAAACCGTTTGCACCTCCACAGTCAGGATGACGAGGTCTACACTCTGGTCCTAGGTTGAATTCATATTGAGCACTTTGATTTTTAAGTGTTCATAAGCCCTCTTTGTCCTATGTGTCTCTCTAGAGCCACTTGGATCACTACCCATGGTCCGCGGACCATGGGATTGTATAAATAGAGTGAGGCTCTAAGTTGTAAAGAGGAGAGTGAACCAACGGATGGATTTTGTAAGATAGCAAGCATAGAGTAAGAATCTAAGTGTCTTGGGTTGTAGTAGTAGGAAGAGGCTCTGTAGCTGAGTGCGCAGACCCCTGACACTGAGTGTGCAGGGTAGAATCAGGTCTATAACCAGAAAAGGAGATAATAAAGAGAAGTTTGATTCCAAATCTTGTATCTTGTGTATCTATTTTGAATTATTATATGGTCAATATCTTCTACAATTATACTATTTGATTTATTGCACGCACTTGTATAAATGTTGAATATTGTTAAGTATAACTAACCATGTATATATAGCTACTTTGATCAACTAATATCGTGTTGATAGTTTGGATATGGGTAATAACATTGTTCATGCATGAATAGGGTTGTGCGAGGGCAGCATCGCAGGTTGCAAGGTACTGATAGGTGCGCGTAGCGACGTGTGCGCAGGGTCAAACCGCGAACCACTGGAAATCATCAGACATCTCTAGGGTGTGGAAACCTAGTTCTAGCACCGTCCCATACTACTTCGTGTGAGACCTCAATCTGCGCTCTGCGGACTGTGTCCGAAAGGGCCAGTGGTAGCGGGATTTGTTTGGTTAAATCACCTTTGAACATGGGTTAGGCCCCTACAAGCCAACAAATGGTTTCATTGCCAGGACTGGGATCTGCATAAGGGATGTCTAATGTTCTATCACTGGAATCCAACAAAGAAAGAAATTGAAGGGTGGTTGGACAAGAATATTCACGAGTTCACGACGCAGGAAAACAGGAATCCGCGATTATTCAAGGAACAGTGGTTGGAGCACTACATATATACGGAAATCCATGTAATTTTATTTGCATCCTTTCCCTCTGAGCTGTATGAGTGGATCGCGAAGCTAGAAAATAGTCATGGAAGGTGTAGGCTCGACAAACCAATCGTGTGGACTCTAGAATTAGTGTGCAGACTAGAAGCGTCAAAAAATAAGATTACACGAGCTGTGGACCATTGGCTTGATCGAATCATAGGGGGATTTATCACTGAGTTTTCGGTAGACACGACAGTCAACTATAGCGAGGCGGATTGTCATTTCCTCAAGGGACCACGAGGTAAGTACATTAAATCTTTAAATACTTGGATTAAAATGCTATTGTGTGAAAAGCGAGTTATGTGAATAAATTAATTTTTGGGACTACACAAAGTGAGAAGATCTACAGAAACGGAAGTAGTGAAGAATTAGAAACTAGTCCCTTAATTTCACCCTCACAGGAGAGCGAGGAGGAGCTCATGAAAGTTTCTCCGAGAAGCGCAATCAGTCTGATAAGGCAACGAATTCCATGCTTACCACCTCCACCTACACCACCACCAGTCTCACCATCTTCACCTCCATCTCTGCCCACCCCACCTCTACCACCTCCACAGTTCAATATGGTGAGCGTGATCAAACTGCAGGTATTCAGAGTGGTAGGGAATGAAGATCTGGACCAATTTTGGTTCGTAGTAAGGGTGGTATGGGAAGCACAAGGAATCGTGGATGAAAATATAAAGAAGGCTACGCTGGTAAGCACGTTGCAGGATCATGCATTAACGTGGTACATTAAGCATTCTAATAACCATCCAAACGCAGGAATCGTAGAGATCCAGGCTGCATTGAACAGGGAATTTAGCATACCAAAATCAGAGACATAATCGATTATTGGGTTTAAGGAAATTGCAATGCTTCCAGGCAAGACCCCATGGGATCTGGATCAGAGATTGAAGAGTATGATTCACGAAGCCAACACATGGGCAACATCGTGCATGGTTCGTAGCATCACTAACACTGCATTTAAGGATGGCGTTGTCACAACAAAAGCTATCCACCCAGGCTGAAGCTTTGGAGATTGCAAAGAGATTGCACAAGACCCCTATATAAGATCCTGGTCTAGGAGTCCAACAAATCCACGCGTAACTACAAAATTTGTGTATGGAAATGCAGAGTTTGAAATAAGACAAGACACCTCGGCCAGAGGTGCGTGAGGAGGTATGGTGCATAAAATGCAAAGGCCAGGGACATGACAAGGACCATTGTCCAGTTTTCGCGAATTACTTGGTGGGAGGATGGCCAATGCTGTTAAGACCAGAGGCACAAGCACGACCGAGCGCGGCGCCTGCATTGTGGTGCACTATCTGTCAGATAGGAGGAAAACATGCTACAGATAATTGTCATCTATTACATAAGTATACACAGACGTCCCAGCAATTGTTTTGTAATTTTTGTAGGTCGATAGGCCATGATGAGCACACCTATAGAAGTTATGAGCTAATGATGGATCGAACCCCTGCCTATAGAGTACAGACAGAAACGTGAGCCCTCGATCCAAGTGCAGGGATGGCACGCACTGGATTTCAGGGGCACGGATGAGGTCGAGGTGGAATGGGACCAGGAAGGGGTCGCGAACAACTAATTTGTTATAATTGCGGAGGGCCAAGGCATTATGCCCGTGATTCCACGAACCTGGTGAGAACTTCATGTTTAGACTGTGCTCAATTTGATCATGAGGCAGAAGACTACCCTACATTGATAGTGAGGCTGCGTGAAAAAGGGGTACTCCAGCCTTCCCCGACTCAGAACTTGCAAATGATGAGGTCTAAACTGCGCGAAGAGGACCCGAATGTAAACATAGTGCTCAGAAGCGGTATCAAAACTGGAGATGACAAAGGTAAGCAGCCAAAAGAAAATGTGTGGGTTCGCAAGGCTCCTACAAAGGAACCTGAATTTGATTTAGAGCACGTGAAGGAGACATTCAATGGAGCTAAGAAGAGCTTCACGGATGCCTCCACTTCAGGTAGTAAGCATCAACTAGAACCAAGAATGTATCCCTCAATTCTCACTACCTTTCTGGAGACATGAATGAAACTATTGCATGACAACAAGGTTGTAAAAGGACTGCAGTAACTTATCACTAGGTGCGCAGGGTCAGGGGAACTACGCATAGTCTAGAAACTTGGAACGCATGCATTGCGAACAGGAAGGGAAATGAGATTGACTACGCAAATCGAGAGTACGAAGTGGATCAGGTAATTCTACATCTTGGATTAGACGCAAATGTATTGCTGAAACAAACATGGGAACACATGGGCAGACCCGCACTACAAAGGTCTCCTATTCAATTGTGAATGGCGAACCAGCAGAAGATCTTACCCATGGGAAGATTGCAAGGGGTAATGGTGGATATTGAAGGTGCAAGCGCGCTAGCAGATTTCAAAGTGATAGATATTGTCGACGATAGCAATCCTTATCCCATGCTACTGGGCATAGATTGGGCCACTGATATGAACAGAGTCATAAATCTGAAGAAGCACAAAATGATTTTTGAGAAAAAGTCACTACGCGTAGTAGTACCGCTAGATCGTGTCGATGGAGCGTGATACACTAAACCGGTGCCCGACAATGATAGTGATGATGATCTCAATTTTATTTATAAATAACCACGCGAGAACAGTATTGGGTGAATCCAATAGCATATGGTAGGATTTCATGGGAGTGCAAAAGCTCCTACACTTCAGATTCAAATGAAGAAATAGAACGATGGCAGAACCGGTTACACAAGGTAACCACGCTCAATTGTAACATGATGGTTAGATCACTACACTGCATGACAATGGAGATAAGGGATCTACCTAGGTACGATGGGTTGACAGAGGTGGATGAATTCCTGAACAAATTTGAAAGCGCGGTGCCAAAACAGCAGGGATTCGATGCTCTAAAATGGGCACTGCGCGCGACGCCCGCAAGGTGGTGGGGTACGCATCATAGAAGTATTGAGGATTGACACGAATGTAGAAGGGAGATGCTTATATGATTTGGAAAACCCTAGCTACGGATGAGATCCAGTTATGGGGGACAAAACAGTTTTCGCGCGCACCTTTCCCGATGGATATAGTCGTATGGCACGCAGCCTGCACAACCACACACCACTCCCGAAAAAAGAAAACAAGAACAAAATGAAGCGCACTAAAGATTATCCATGGATAAGAATTTGACCAGGTGTGCGAAGTGTTGAATAGGGTCCACTAGGGGAAATGCACTGACTGGGACCTGCGCGTACCAGCGGTTCAATGGGCCTATAGGACAATGTGCAAAACCTTGACCGCGAGAACAATTCCAAGGCTGCGGAATGAAGCAGGGACTATAATCTCTAAGGAGCATGAAAAGATGAATTCGCACGTAATAGCACCCGTAGATCCGACAGTGCGTGAAGCCCGAGATGAAGAAATCACACAGCTACATGAAGTAGAACACATAAGACTTTAGGAAGCAATTCAGCAGGGAAACTTTAGACTTCACGAACTTGAAAAGGACTGGGTACGGCTAAGGAAGAAAGGCATTTTAATGGACGTAGAAGTCAAGAGGCTGGAAAACGACATAAAGGGAGCATTCCTCGTTAATAAACCAAGGATGGCAAGGCAAGGTACGGACAATCATACTAATGAATTAGAGGACTATCGCCAAGAATTGGTTCATCTGCTACCATGGCTAGGACCGCATATCACCAAACATAGTAACCAGGGAAGTGCATTAAAAAGGATAGAGCGTGCGGCGCCAATTTCCACAAGGACATATAAGGATTTTCCGTAGACTATGCTAGAGGACAGGATGAAGCCCCGCACAGGTGGTGCAACCACCTAACTAGCTGTAGGAAGAATAGTCTTAGCACTCCAGGCAGCTGAAAGGGAGCGCGGGACTATAAATTATTCTGCTTGGGAGCTGCACGCCCTGAGAGGTGCGCGCAGGAACAGAATGTCATAGGGTTCACACCCACGCATGGAGGCTGCACTTCCATGCGGTTTGGCTGGGAAGTGACCGTTGGTGTCACTGTTCATGACGGGATGTCCGATTTGAGGCCAAATGGAGCAGGCAACAGGCATTTAAGACGTGATTTATGGGCAAGATTTGGGAAAATTTGCCGCCAAGAGAGCATTGATGGCCCAGAAATGGGGGGAACGGTCAAATTTTAATTCAAAAGGTGTTATAAAACTCAAAGGGCTAGCCAACGAACAACACTTGGTCATTTGAGCATTGAGCAGTTGAGCAAAGCACAGAGTGTTGAGAGTCGAGCAATAATAGAGCCCCTGAGTTCGTGAGAGACGAAATACTGTGTAAAAATGATGACGACCACTAAGGATGGGTTGGGAATTGAGGAAGGAACAACCGACGAGGCCGCGCAAACCCCCATGGCATAGGATGTTCCCGAAGGCATTGGGGTTGTGAAAAAAATCCCCAAATCACCCCGGATACCGAGACCGAAGAAAGATAAGTATGCAAAGTAAACGATAGCCACTTGAAGTCTTACACAGGTGGGGTGGCTATTTGACTAATCGGTCGAAGTACAATCTTCACAACTCGAGGAACCAAACAAGGGTGCGTGACTATAAACATACGCAGTAGATGCCGATATAGATGTAAGGACACAATTCAGACACGAAGGAACGAATGCAGCAGGTTTAGCAAGCAGCAGCTCAATGTGCTGCAGACATCAAGATCGTTCAGGACTAGCTGGAGAGACTCTGCGCCAAGATCACTGTGCCGACAGAGTGACTCGAGGATGAGTCATGATGTTTGTGTTTGGGGCATGTTGGGCATGGAATCCCCCCACAGTATGTTTTGGTGCTTAAACCCCAAGTTTTGAGTTGTTATTATTGTAAAAACTCCGTGAGTTGTTGGCACGAAGCACAAATTGTATGTTAGAGTCATAGGGTTGTCCACCCTAAGTTTTGAATGTAGTGTCGGCCATGGGATTGTATAAAGAAAGCAAGGCTTTAAGTTGTAAAGAGGAGAGTGAACCAACGGATGGAGTCTGTAAGATAGCGAGCATAGAGTAAGAATCTAAGTGTCTTGGGTTGTAGTAGTAGGAAGAGGCTCTGCAGCTGAGTGCGCAGAGGCTTAATAGCATCCACAACTAAGTGCACAGACCCCTGTGCAGAAGGAGATAATAAAGAGAAGTTTGATTCCAAATCTTGTGTATCTATTTTGAATTATTATATGGTTGATATCTTCTGCAATTATACTATTTGATTTATTGCATGCACTTGTATAAATGTTGAACACTGTTAAGTATAACTAACCACGTACAGATAGCTACTTTGATCAACTAATATCGGGTTGATAGTGAGGATTTGGGTAATAACATTGTTCGGGCCTGAATAGGGTTGCGCGAGGGCAGCATCGCAGGCTGCAAGGCACTGATAGGTGTGCGTAGCGACGTGCACATAGGGTCAAACCACGAACCATTAGAAATCATCAGACATCTCTAGAGTGCGAAAACCTGGTTCTGGCACCCTCCCATACTACTTCGGGTGAGACCTCAGTCTGCGCTCCGACTGTTGCCGAAAGGGCCAGTAGTACCAGGATTTGTTTGGCTAAATCACCTCTGAACCTGGGTCAGGCCCCTACAAGCCAACAGAGGGTGCCACTACTGCAGCCTCAACAGATTGTACTTGAGCCCATCAATCTGAGGACCCCACAAATGAGGAGGTGGATAGACCATATGAGCCGACATGTAGGCCCATCAGCGATCAAATTTTCACCAACCTTCTTTGGATGGCTACGCAGGTAGTTCATCATCATTAATGATTATCCTTATGCAAGGATGGATTTCTATGATGATCTTGAGCTCAAGTTTCCTGAGGGTGAGCAATGGGATGCTTCAGGTAAGATACTTTGACCATTAAGTTTTTGAAAGTTTTACGATTTTTTCTGTTTGTGTTTTTTGATGTTCCCAAGACTAAACTATTTGATATTTCCATGCAGACATTGGACCTGTTCGACCAGTGCATGCTACATATCTCTGTTGCACTAAGATACATCCACAAAGGAGGCAGTGGGACCAGTACAGGCCATTGCATTAGGACAGGATGCACTACAAGATCCAAATGTAGTAGAAATCCTATCAGAGGTAGAGCGCCACATGGAAGGACTGACACATGGAATTGATGAGACCATGGTTGATCAACTTCCATTGCGCAATATAGCTCACACAATGTCGTTTTATCATGAGCACCACTGATTTGTCTACTTAGATGTTTAACGTGTAGTTTTTATATGGACGATTTCGCCATATGTGTCTTGGGGCACACATTTTGTAAAACCAAACTTCATATATAGATATATATATATATATATATATATATATATATATATATATATATATATATATATATATATATATATATATATATTCAGTGTATTCAGTGTTTCCTAGTTCTTATTTTGCTTTCAATATGATGTGATGTGAATTAAAAGTTATTTACATTCTTTGGAAATGTCAATCTAAAACAAAATTAGCTAGGGCATCTGCTAATGTGCTAAAATTTCTAGAAACATGTCCATATCTTATGAAATCGAAATGTCTTTCCAGAAGTTGCACTCTCAAAACCATGCGAAGGATGGTGGGATTTCTCACTGAATAGATGTTCACAAGTTGTAGTACTACGATCTGTGAGTCAATCCTAATAAATATACGATGGATACCATGTGAAATAGAATCAAAAATTAGTTCAACCACTGTGCTATACTCATCGATATTGTTAGTCGAGTGACCAATGCAAATCCCTTGCATACTCACTAGCTGACCATTTGGAGCAAAGATAACCCAGGCTGTAGAGGATAGGTTACGAGTACTACGACTAGCACCATCAGCATAACCAATATATTGTTCGAGAGAGGTTGACATATGCAATCCAAAAGTAAACAGAATCAACAGAACCCATGGAAAAATATGAAAAAACACACAACAAACACACTCAACACACTTATCGACAATATGTACACAATGTACCATGCATGGGATAAAGCATAGTATTTTTTGAGGTAGAACACATTTCTAGACTACGCCAATGGCATTCCATTGATATCCACTAACTCATAAGCCCCTTTTGCAAGGAATCACTTGAAAATGTATGGGACCAACCACATAGGATGGAACTTTCCTTGACCTAACTTGTCGGCCTCATGGTCATATAAGAGAACCATATCTCCTTCCGAGAAGATTCTAGGCTTGACACTTTTGTCACATTGTGCTTTAATATGTCTTTTATGAGCTTCATTGGCTAACACGGCATCACGCCGGGTTTCATCCAAACGTGTTAGATGTAAGAGATGGTCCTCCTCTGTAAAAATAGTGGGAAGAAGTTCAATAGCTAGTTTGAGGGATCAAATTTCACATTCAATGGGGAGGATCATTTCCAGACCATACACCAAATGGGAGGGTGTGAATCCAATAGTAGTTCTAACTAAGGTTCGATATGCCCACAAGGAAGCAAAGAGAAGCAAGCACCAATCCAATTTTTGGACCCCTTTCATATGTTGAATCGTAGTCTTAAGAACGTTGTTAATCGATTCAACTTGTCCATTGGCCTGAGGATAATAGGGAGTGGAGTTTTCATGTGAAAGTCCCAATTTTGCAACTAATTCGGTTGTCATATGATTTAGAAAGTGCTTCCCATGATCTGTTACTATTTCTTGTGGAACACCGAACCTAGCAATCATGTGGTTGAAGAAAAAATATGTAGCCATTTTGCCAGTATTATTGAATGTAGGCATCGCTTTGGCCCACTTAGTAAAGTAGTCAACAATGACAATAATGTAGCCATGCCCCCCCTCGAGTGAGGCTTACATGTCATAAAATCGTTGCCCCATTTCACAAAGGGACCAATGACGATGATGGGAAGCAAAGGAGTAGGCAGAGCATGAAATTTTTGATCATAGGTCTGGCACGCATGACATTTATGGACTATGAGGAAACAATCATGGAAAATGGTGGGTCAAAAGTAACCGTCACGTAAGATTTTTTTGTGGTAGTGTAACTAGATAAATGTCCATTGCATGCCCCTGAGTGGCATTCATTCAAGACTTTCTTGGCCTCCTCAAGAGTGAGGCACCTAATATCGTATCGATACCATGACGATAAATGGTGTCAGCGATAATTACAGAGTTTCAGGATTGGTACTAGATACTTCGCTGCTCTGAGCGAGAGGTATTAGGACGGAAAGCCTAGGTCTGGAGATAAATGAGAAAATATCCATACCATTAGTTAGATGATGATATTAGGAACAATGAATCGTCTGGGATGGAATCTTCAAATGTAGATGCAGCATCAAGGGAAGGGAGATAGCACATTATCTTAGAAAAACTAAAGATTTCTTCGACTTGGATTTGATGAATTTTAGGTCGAACTCTTGGAGAATAACAATCCACTTAGAGTATTTGCCCCCTAACAATTGACATGAAAATATGTATGTCATAGGGTTGCAATCTGAAACAACCGTAGTTTTTCAAAGAAAGATGTAGTGTCGAAATATTTGGACAACTTGAACGACTGCCAAAGCTAACTTTTCCACCTGAGTAAATCAGATCTTAATATCGTTTAGGTTTTGACTCAGATAAATGTTCAATCCCTATATTTTCTTATTGGACCAACACCATAGCTATAGTAGAGATGGCGGCAATAAGGTACATGAAATAATTGTGCTGATAGTTAGGAGGATATAAAATAGATGCCCGAACTAGAACATCTCTCAAGGCATCAAACGCTTTCTGCACGGTGTCATCCCAATGTAAGGAGTCCCCTTTTTTAGCAAGCGAGTAAATTCTTTGGTCAATTCAACATAGTTAGGGATGAACCTCCTCAGGAAGTTGGATTTCCCTTGGAGTATTTGTAACTAAACAAGAGTGGAGGGTGCAGGCAAGTCAATGATTGCCTAGACTTTTAAAGGATCAATACAAATTCCTTGTTTCAAAACTATGAAACTGAGGAGTTGACCATAACTAACACAAAACACACATTTGTGTGGGTTGAGTTAAATATTATAATGTCTACAATGGAGGAAGATGGCCTGTAAATGCATGGGGTGATCAACCCGATGCTTAGAGTGAGCAGGGAGATCGTCCAAATAGGGTTGCACGATGTGCTTGATATCATGGAAAGCATAGTCCATCGCATGTTGAAATGTGGCCCCTACATTCTTTAAACCGAAAGGGAGATTTTTATAAGCGAAAGTACCCTAGGGACAATAAAGGAAGTTTTAGGTTGGTTCACCGGGAACACGTTGATTTGATTATAATCTGAGAATCCATCGATAAATGAATAAATCTCGTAGCCATCGTAGTCATCAACAATCCGGTCAATAAATGGGGTCGGGTAATTGTCCTTTAGACAAGCTCGATTTATGTCCCGATAGTCGACATAGTCTCAGATCGTCGACACAGTCTCAGATTGTTGATCGATGTTTGAATCTGTGGCTTGAGTAGGTGGTCCTGCTGGTGTATCTTTGGTCTACTCTATCATCCATTCCTTACATTTTCTCCAAAATGGTACATTTTACTTTGGTGCTTCTTCCAATTTGTCAAGTGTTATCCTACACGTTCTAATCCTACTATAAGTAGGCTTGTCTGTAAAGAGAGTCTTCACCATCCACAGAAGCTTAAAATCTTTATTAAGGTAATTCACAGTAGTGGCTCTCTTCAATACTATTGTCTTTTCATGAGTGTTGTCAACTTTGCTTTTTGCCTCAACTAGAAAAGCCTCATATGTCTTCCATGGCAGCAAATTTCCTTGTAGATCCCAGCAAGAAGGAAGTCCAGCTCTAACCCTTTTATCAAATAGGATGTTAAACTTGGAAACTGCTTCCTTTATCTCCATTATTTTCTTCTCAACAATATTTCTGTAAATATTTCTGACAATCATCTTGTTAAAATCTATTGCACATTGAGTTCTGTCTGGCATGTCATGCTCCTTTAGTTCTGAAGTAGACTTAGAATTAATAAAATCTATCATTCTCTTTGCAAACTTTGATCTATCTAAATATTTTTGCTTATTTTGCATAACCACACCTTCCATGTCTCGAACAATTGCTTTCTCCTCAAAGATAATAACAAGGAACTCCCAGATGCCCCTGATAATTTCAATGATTTCATCCCATAGAATCTCCCTAGCTTGAATTAAGGACATATTGCCCTTCATTTTCTCCTTCAGTCTTTTAATTTCCTCTTCAGCCCTTAGAAGATCCTCTCTGTACTTTTTTGCATTTTCCTTTTCCATTCTTGCTTCTTCTTCACTCAAATTCAATAACTTACAAGTTGTTTCCAATTCCCTTTGTGCTTTCTTCACATCATGCTCAACCATTTTTAGCTTTGTTCCCAACTGTAATACCTGTGTTACTGGATCCTCTGCATTGGCTGGCATTACTATTGTATAGACATGAGTATCTACCTGTTGTTGCAGCTTATCCAAAGATTCTTTAAGTAAAGAAACTTCTTCAGTTTTCTGCAATACATCTTGTAGGAGTTTTTCCTTTTCATTTTCAACTTCAGCTATCCCTGCAGCAATGGGATGCTCACCTGTAGGAAAATTCAATTTCTTCTTTAAAACCCCAATCTCTGACTTAGCAGATTGTAACAACTTTTGTATTGCAGGTTGATCATCAGGGTTGACACCTATTTTTACAATAATTTTCTTTAATTCATCTACCTGGGCATTCAGAGCCCTGGAGTTGGCTTTCTCCAACTTCAATTGCTGAATTACTTTGTTCAACATTTTCTCTGCTTTAATAGCAACTGCATTTGTTTTGTGCAAATCATTTACAATCAACTGCCCAGTTTGCATGTGAAAATTTATCTTGTCAAGCATTGGAAGCTTATGAGTATCAACAATCAAATTAATAGTTTTGAAATTACTGGTGGACCCAATTGGCATTTCAGTAGGATGAGAGAAAGAAATTTTAAGTTGACTTTTCTCCAAATCCATAGCAGATAAAAATCTGGTTTGTTTAGGAACAACTTGAGAATCAACTTGAGCCTCCATATTTAACTTCACTTTCTGGTTTCTCTCGGCTATTTGAGCAAACATACTTTGAATTAAAGGAACTTGATCATGAATAGGTTCTCTGGAAGATGGGGAACCTAGCGTACCCTCTGTTTCCCCCAATTTTATTACTAAACCAGGTTGAGCTGCAGACATTGCATCTAGAATTTTAGTTCTTTTTTCTGCTTCTCACTCTTCTTAATCCAAATCAATAACATCTTCTCTAGACCTCTTGACACCTTTTTCTGAAATACTAGGGGTTTCAATATCTATCCGTTGGGTGTTCTGTAGACATCCATTTGCCATTTTCTCTATTTCTGGTCTACTTTCATGCACGAAGGTTGAATATCCATTCTCTATCCTCCTCTTTGAAATAATTTGATGAGGGTCATAAGCCCACTCAACCACCTGTAAAAGACACATGTCATTCAATAATTGCTCGACCTCTTGAGCAGCTTGTCTAGTATTCACAATGAAGGGTCCTACTGCTTTGGGCAATTTAAAGAAATAGCCTTTCTTCATAGGAACAAAATGAACCTGATCTACATTCAAGCTCTATCTGATAAATTCAAGAGCAAAAAGCCTCATTGGCACAAATTTTGGTAATCTATATGGTTTGATAGAGGCTCCATAAAGCCTGATCTCTGCATGTTCTTCAAATATGAACCAATCTCCACACCTCACATCTTTACTCAATTGAAGGAATTCTTGAGCTTTAGGAAGAAATGTTGGGGGCAATGTTCCATTCAAGATCTTGTAGGCCACTAGAAGGAATAAATAAGTGAATTCAAATAAACCACCATCTCCTAGATCACCCCTTATCAAGTCTATCTAGAATACCACTGACTGCTTCTTTTTATTTATGTCAACAATATTTAGACCCAAACCTGTAAAATGTTCAACATTTTGGTACAGAAATAAATAAGTAACAACTGAAGGAAACTTAAAGGACCCAGTAAGAGGCAAAGTCATGAATTGAGTATTGATAGTATCTACCCAAAATGTTGGAATATCTAGTACTACTTCTAGTTTCATCATTAAGGAGAAAAATCCCAGCACTGCTTTATCAACCTGCTTGGAGTCTTCCTTTCCTAGAATCTTAGAAATTACTTGCAAGACAGGTCTTATATCAACTGCAAAAATGTCTAAAGAGAACAGATTTCCATCTAGAGAGAATTGTCCAGATTTAGGAGCTAGGAATGAGGTAACATAAGAAAACTCTTAGGGTGACAGGTTATCATAATATGAGACCAAAGACTCTTCAGTAAAGGTGGTGTAAGTTCCAGATACATGGTAATTCAAAGCTTGGTGAATTAATTGAGAGGTTACTTGGAAAACACTCTCCCCAGACTGATTCATTACAAAACACTTCTTGGGGTACATTGTTGAGGCTAACCATTGAATGAATTTAGGGAACAAATGAGTCCCTGGGACAAATGCTGCTAAAACACCTAACCTAACCATTGCCATGAATATAGGGGACATTTTATGGTTCAGGGTGATCCGGATTTAAATAGGAATGCAATAAAATACAGAGATAACCATAAACATAGATATGCAGCGGAAATAATACCTCAATTCATTACTGTAAAATACTGAAATATGCTTACAAACAGAAATGGAAATAAACCAGCTAGGGCGATGGTAGCTTATCTCTGAGAAGAGATGTGGTGGCTACATGCCTCTGAACTATCTTACAATGAGGCTCGAAGGCCTATTTATTGTTGAGAAACAATGGAAAACCCTTCACATTCCAAAACCTAACCCTAGAAGATGAAACGCCAAATTGTGGGCCCCGTTTTTGGGTAAGTTGGTACATCAACTTCCCGGGGTCGCGAATTGGTCGTACTATCTCCGTTTGACGTGTATGATAGCCCGTTGGAAAGATCTCTCCGAGGACTACGACGAAAAGGACAATTTTTATTAGACAAATCGCTGGCGGTGGATTTCCCAAAAAACGTCGTTTAGGGCCTCAAAATGGCTCCGGAAGTTTAGGACCTGAAAAACTGCTAAAAATAGTAAACTGTGCTATAATTAAGGAAACTGAAAAAATTGTAAGAAGCACTAGAGAGGATCCAAGTGGAATTAGTGGGTGGCCACCAATATCCACCTGGATCATTCCTCCCCCCTTAGGAAGCAATGGTCCCCATTGCGTTGAGTTCCTCCATGAGATGAGGGAACTTCTGCTGCACTTGGTCCCTGGTGAGCCACTTGCCCTGGTGAAGGAGTTGTCCTGCTTTGACAACTCGATACAGTTGGATATTCTGCTGGAAAGTGTGCTTGATCTGTGTGTCCATGATCCGATCAGTTGCAGCTTGTTCCATGCAAGCTGGATTTAACTCTGTGGGTGTGAGTTGTTCTGCAATGTCGGACGTGTCTAGTAATGGTGGAAAGTATGGCCGAAGGCGGTCAACATTGAAGACCGGGTGTAGGCCAAGGAATGGGGGAATGCTGAGCTCAAATGCATTGTCTCCCACAGCCTTGGTAATGGTGTAAAGGCCATATCGGAGTGGTCTGAGTTTCCGATAGGCTCCGGTAAGGCGTTCCTTTTGCAAATGCAACCAGACTTTGTCGCCCACTTGAAACTTGTGTAGCACCCGATGTTGATCATGTCGCTGCTTGTATGATATGAATGGAAAATGGCATCAACCCATGGTACTCATCCACCCATATTATTCATCGACCCATGGAATTTACCCATGGTATTGTAAATGGCATCCGCCCATGGTATTGTAAAATCCACCCATGGTATTCATTCACCCATGGAATTTACCCATGGTATTGTAAATGGCATCTGCCCGTGGTATTGTAAAATCCACCCATGGTATTCATTCACCCATGGAATTGACCCGTGGTATTGTAACTGAAAAATACTATAAGTAACAAGTCACATTTTGTAAAAGGACAGATTGTCCGCCACAATGTAGCCTTGACAGTTATTATCGGTTTTAATAAAAAAGTTTCTTTGTGGTTTTGTTTATTGGGCATTCTCCTATTTTTCTTCTGGAAATGCAAGTTTTCAGATCTTGGGGGTCTCTCCTCCCAAGATCCATTTCAATCTTTTAGATCTTGGGGGCCTCCTCCCAAGATCCGGATCAGTGGTATCGGAGCAGGTTATGATTCCATGGGAACGAGGGTTTGATTCATGTTTCAATTTCAAATTTTGCATCAATATTCAACAAACTTCAAGCATGTGCTACAACCTCCACAGAGCACTTTCTTGGGTCAAGCAGGAAGAATTTTTCTTTTTTCATTTTTTTGCAGGATTTTTTTTGGGCGGCGAATTTGCAGATCAGATCTGAAACATTTGGTACAAAATTTACAAAATCAAATACCAGATCTGGATTCCTCTCGAAAAATCACCCAATTTCAAAAAAAAAAATGGGTCAAATCGGAGTCCGGATGTGGGAGATATCGCTGATTTAAAATCAACTATTTTATCAGAATTTTTGTGACGGCGGAACTGTTGCAGCACAAATCTGAGATATCAGAGTGCCCAGATAAGGATTTCCAACACATGGGAAGATGCAAAATGGTCCTTTTGCTTCCAAAAACAGGTTATAATAAATATTCTGAGTTATATTGGCCGAGTTATGTCCATTTTAATTCTGGAGCAGCATTCGGAGTGGGTTTCCATTAGAGACGTGCCCTCCCACCCCACTTTAGTAGGCACCTGCTTCACATTCATCAGTTTCAACATAGCAGCAATCGGCTTGGGTTATTTGGAGATGTGCCCTCCCACCCTAGGCTATGTAGGCACCTGCTACTTCATCAGCAACCAACATCACGGTTGTGGGTCATCCACAAACCCACACTTCATCGAAGTCCATTTGCTAGGCCGTACACTGTTAGTATCACAGTTGTTCACAAGCATTACAGGGTATCTCTATCCTCGGATCTTCGTTCTTCATGGTTATGGGTCATCCACAAACCCACAGTTCATCGAAGTCCATTTGCTAGGCCACACACTGTCCGAATCACAGTTGGTCACAAGCATTACAGGGTATCTCTATCCTCGGATCTTCATTTATCAGGGTTTTGGGTTAACCACGTAAAACCCTTATCTTCAGTGGATCTTCATATTCAAGAAAGGTTTTGCAGGAGGGAACTTTACGCAATGGGGACCATTGCTTCTTAAGGAGGGAGGAATGATCTGAATGGAAAATGGCATCAACCCATGGTACTCATCCACCCATATTATTCATTGACCCATGGAATTTACCCATGGTATTGTAAATGGCATCCGCCCGTGGTATTGTAAAATCCACCCATGGTATTCATTCACCCATGGAATTTACCCATGGTATTGTAAATGGCATCTGCCCGTGGTATTGTAAAATCCACCCATGGTATTCATTCACCCATGGAATTGACCCGTGGTATTGTAACTGAAAAATACTATAAGTAACAAGTCACATTTTGTAAAAGGACAGATTGTCCGCCACAATGTAGCTTTGACAGTTATTATCGGTTTTAATAAAAAAGTTTCTTTGTGGTTTTGTTTATTGGGCATTCTCCTATTTTTCTTCTGGCAATGCAAGTTTTCAGATCTTGGGGGTCTCTCCTCCCAAGATCCATTTCAATCTTTTAGATCTTGGGGGCCTCCTCCCAAGATCCGGATCATTGTACTTGGCATTTGATTTCTCCAAAATGTCATGGACCTGCTGGTGAATATGTTGGATGTGCTCAATGAAGCTGTTTGCCTTATCTGTTTCAGACTGGACATGAGCAGAATCTGCTTGAGTAGCTGCAAATGGCATGGCCACATCGATGGGACATAGTGGCTGGAATCCCAATCCCACCTGAAAAGGGCTGTGGCCAGTCGAGCTGTGGAGAGCCTGGTTCTAGCTGTGCTGAACATAGGGGAGGCTCTCGTCCCATGTGCGTGGATGCTTTGAGTTGTACATGTGTAGAATGTGTACGATCATCCTGTTGACGACCTCAGTCTGGCCATCAGTTTGAGGATGGAAGGCTGTGGACTTAGTGAGTTTGGTGTCCAGCATCGA
The DNA here is from genome assembly GCA_031772625.1 of Pinus tabuliformis. Lineage (NCBI taxonomy): Eukaryota > Viridiplantae > Streptophyta > Pinopsida > Pinales > Pinaceae > Pinus > Pinus tabuliformis. Next base: position 52,900,154 of record CM062819.1, read on the forward strand.
CCAGAGGCTAGACCAAAATGTACTGAGGAACCTGCTGTCCCAATCTGAAATGATAGACTGTGGGATCCCAAAGTGTACCCATACTCGTTCAAAGAAGAGTTTAGCAGTGGCTTCTGCTGTGATATTCTTCTTGCAGGCCGCCATAATGGCCATCTTCGAGAACCTGTCGACGACCACAAAAACACAGTCATTTCCATGCCTAGTGGAAGGGAGGCCTGACATGTAATCCATGGAGATGGATTACCAAGGTCGACTAGGGGTAGGCAGCGGGGTATAGAGGCCTTGCTTCTTGATGGTCGGTTTGGCAATGGCGCAAGCAGTGCATGATCTGATGTACTTCCCGACATCCTGTCGAAGATTCGGCCAATAGAAATATTTCTGCAGTACTGCCACCATTTTTTCAACCCCAAAATGCCCAACGGCCCGACTGTAGTGTGCTTCCCAGATCATCTTGGCACGCTCACTTGAAGGAACACAAAGGTGACCCAGGTGGCATAACAGGTCATCCTGGAGGTGAAAATCTGGAACATGTTGACCCTCCAAGAGTGTCTGGTATGTGTGGCCAAATTCCGGGTCGCTTTTGTAGAGCAGTGACCAATCAGAAGTCTCGTGCCCACAAGAGTTGAGCACGGTGGTAAATTCCATGATTGGTGGTCGACTGAGGCAATCTGCGACATTATTGGTGCTGCCCTTCTTATACTTGATATTCAAATGGAACTGTTGCAGGTATGTGGACCACTTCTGATGGCGATCATTCTGTAATTTCCCTTGGGTCTGTATGAACTGCAAGGATCGGTGGTCTGTGTGGATGACTTCTTCCATTGTCGACAGGCCTGCACAATGGAATACATCTCTTTGTCATAAGTGGGATACTTCTGGACTGTGTCTAAAAGTGTCTCACTGTGATATGCCACGGGATGCCCGTGTTGAGTAAGGACTGCCCCAATAGCATAGTCAGAGGCATCTGTCTCGACCTCAAATGGTTGTTGCAAGTCTAGTAATGCAAGAACTGGTGTTGTGCAGAGTCGATCTTTCAACTCTGTGAATGCCTTCTGTTGAGATTCGGACCAAAAAAAAATTTCTTTCGCTCCTCCCTTGGTGACCTGACTCAAGGGCCAAGTGATATGAGAAAATCCCAACACGAACCTGCGGTAGAAGTTGGCAAGGCCTAGAAAGCTGCGAAGCTCTGTCAGAGTGGTTGGAGATGGCCAATCCCGAATGAATTGGATCTTGGCTGGATCCACATGCACCCCCCGTTCATCAATAATGTATCCCAGATACTGAACCTGGGTCATGCCAAAAGTGCATTTCTCCAAATTGGCACATAACTTATGTTGTCGCAGTGTTTGGAGAACCTGTCGGATGTGGTGGAGGTGCTCTTCCCAAGTCTTGCTAAAGATCAAGATGTCATCCAAGTATACCACTACAAATGAGTTGGTGAATGGCCGCAATATGTCGTCCATTAGCCTCATGAAGGTTGTAGGAGCATTCGTCAATCCGAAAGGCATAACCAACCATTCGAAAAGGCCCTCCTTGGCTTTGAAGGCAGTCTTCCACACATCGGAGGGTTCGATTGGTACCTGGTGATATCCTGACTTCAAATCGATCTTGCTAAAATATTTTTCCCCCTTTAGTTGGTCCAGGAGATCATCAATCCGTGGGATCGGGTACCTATTACGGACAGTGATCTTGTTCAGCGCCCGATAGTCAATACAGAGTCTCCAAGTCCCATCCTTCTTTTGTACCAGCACGATCGGGCTCCCACAGGGCGATGAACTCGGACAGATGTGACCTTTTTACAGCAGCTCCTGAATCTACCCCTTGATTTCATCGTTCTCTAGAACAGAGCGCCGATAGATTGGTCCACTGGGCAGCGGCGAACCTGGGGTTAGATCAATGGAGTGCTTGACCTGACAGTGCAGAGGAACCCCTGCGGGGGAGGTGAAGATGTCCTCATACTCCTCCACGACCTTGTCCATCTGTAGTTGTCGTGCAGAGGGGCCCTGTCTGGAGGTCGTGGCCACTGTCTTCTTCTTTTCTTGAGGGCGTATCATCAGGAAAACAAACTTCCCGGTTTTGGAAATGAGCTTACTGCATTGTTTTGCAGTAACCAAAGAGATGGCGGTAGGCGGTGCTACCTCTAGTATCCTGTACAACTTATTTCCCAAAGTAACTATAACAGCACGGGGCCTTGACTCATACACAGCATGTCGCTTCCACAAGTATGGTTGTCCTAATAACACATCACAAACTTCAAGGGGTGCAATGTCACACAATACCTCATCCGTGAAGGGCTTGATGTTGTATGGAAGGCAACACTATTGGCTCATGCGAAGATCCCGTCCTTGGTGTAGCCACCCAATGGTGTATGGTTGTGGATGTGCTGTGGTCGGTAAGCCCAGCCGTTTCACGACCTCTGCCGAAATGAGGTTCTTTTGGCTCCCGCTGTCGACAATGAACTGTAGCGGGGAGCCCTTTACCCACATCTGGGAGTGGAAGAGACGCTCCTCCTCCTCTGGATCTTCAGGTTCCTCCTTCTGGATCTTCGTGGTGGCAATAGTGGCGTTGGGCTCCGCATCGATAATCTGCTTCCCTTTGTCATTCCCCTTATCGAGTTCTGACTCAGAGTCAGAACATGCATCTGATTTTGAAACCTTTAGCTCGGCCACCAGTGACCGCTTGGCCCGATACTCACTTGTGTTGTGAGTGGAGCTCTTATGGAACTCACACCACTTTCCGGTGTCCTTTTTCGGCTTCGCGGCGCTGTTCTTTGCTTTTAGCTTTGGCGGGTTGTCTTGGGCCACCCCGCCTTGGCTTTGTCCTTTGTTCTGCGGTTTGGGAGCACCTTTCCCTTGTTTCAGATTCGCAGACCCAAAGTCTCGCTTCTTCTGTTTAAACTTTTGCTCGACCTTGACGGCATATCGGTATGCCATGCCGAGTGAGGAGATGTTCAGGAATTCTATTTCTTCTTGGATGTACTTGTGCAGGCAGCCATGATATTTTAGTACCAAATGCTGCTCTGTATCCTTGATACCCAACTTTGTGCGAAGGGTATGGAAAATATTGGTAAACTCTGGTACGTCTTGGTCCCTTCCCTGCCGTAGCGTGGTCCACTTTATGTATTGATCCTCATAGCTTCCGACAGGGTAGTACTGCTCCTTGATGGCATCTCGGAATGAATCCCAAGTCGGTGCGACTGAAAATAGTGAGCCTGTACTTTCATCTTTCTGTTCGCAGTAGGTTTCCCACCAATCCTTGACGTGGGGGGCTACTTTGAGAAGGGCGAAAATAATCTTTTCCCGACTGGAAAAATCATGAACAGAAAAATAACCCTCTAGCACATTTAACCATTTATCGACGGCATCTGCGTCTATCTGACCCTCGAATATGGGGATTTCAAAATTAACTTGTACCTTAAATGGTGTGGCGTTTACAGAGTTGCTGTTGGAAGCCGATGCATCGCCCCTGGGTAGCCGCTAAAGGATTTGGGCAAAGTTGTCCATCATCGCGTTCCTTTGTCGCTCGAGGGCTTCTTCGAGCAAGATTTTGATAGGATCTCCTACCCCCTCGTCTTTCTTTTCATCCGCCATGGGAGGCCGTCGGGATTTGCGAGGCTGGTCTTGCAAAGGTTCGACCAGTTCAAGCCCTAACTCCTTATATCATGACCTCGTTGGGGACATGCAAAGAAAAACAGAGAAGAAAAGCAGACCGCTCTGATACCACTGATCCGGATTTAAACAGGAACGCAATAAAATACAGAGATAACCATAAAGATAGATATGCAGCGAAAATAATACCTCAATTCATTACTGTAAAATACTGAAATATGCTTACAAACAGAAATGGAAATAAACCAGCTAGGGCGATGGTAGCTTATCTCTAAGAAGAGATGTGGTGGCTACATGCCTTTGAACTGTCTTACAATGAGGCTCGAAGGCCTATTTATTGTTGAGAAACAATGGAAAACCCTTCACATTCCAAAACCTAACCCTAGAAGATGAAATGCCAAATTGTGGGCCCCGTTTTTGGGTAAGTTGGTACATCAACTTCCCGGGGTCGCGAATTGGTCGTACTATCTCCGTTTGACGTGCATGATAGCCCGTTGGAAAGATCTCTCCGAGGACTACGACGGAAAAGACGATTTTTATCAAAAAAATCGCTGGCGGTGGATTTCCCAAAAAACGTCGTTTAGGGCCTCAAAACGGCTCCGGAAGTTTAGGACCCGAAAAACTGCTAAAAATAGTAAATTGTGCTATAATTAAGGAAACTAAAAAAACTGTAAGAAGCACTAGAGGGGATCCAAGTGGAATTAGCGGGTGGCCACCAATATCCACCTGGATCACAGGGTGACTTCTTGATATAGTGAAATGTGCTTAATTGTGCAGAGGGTATTGGAAATATCATGCTCAACGTCCATTAATGGAGTATGGATGACTAAGGAGGAACTTACTTGTTTGGCCATGGCGTCGGTGGATGACAGTTGTTGGTGGCAGTTGCGAACTCAGAATGCTGAACTGGAAGTGAGGATGCTCAGTACTGAAAGCAAATGACTAATGCAATGGGTTTTTTTTACTTTTCTTTTATATATATGGTAAGCAAAATGGAGGGAAAGCTATAATTAATGTAACGAATTAATGGAGTGGCAGATGAGGTGATGGGGTATGGTGGGTGAGGTGGACGGTAATGAATGAGAGTGACGAGTGACATGGAGGAAGTGAGGTGGAGTGAAACGGTGTGGGTGGCCCACTACGGGTGTAGGGAGTGTACAGGAGCTTCATCAGGCTTGAACCCCTGCAGAAATCACAGGTTGTAGATCTTGGTCAACCATATCAACACCATGGTCAACTACGAGGGTTAAGCCTGAATTATAACTCATGCTCATTGTTCCCCCGCAAAGCGCTTTGCTTGCCTCTTAAGCCGTCGTTTGATCACATTCCATAAAATTGATCAAGTTTTTGCAGATGGGTTGGGCCCACCTTATATTGCTTTGAATGTCACCGATAGCATAAATCAATTCACTACTTTGGACTTTCAAATCCTCTTTTAATTTTTCAAAACTTTAAACATAATACTTGATTTTTTTTTAATTTTTGATTTTTGTGATAATATTAAAAAATAAAATTCAAATGACAATGGATGCGACAACACCACCTATGTACAATGTATGCCAACTAGCATGTGGTTGACATGTGGCATCCATGCCCATGTGTCACCACAGCACAGGTCCATGTCACAACCTAACATGTTAACCTCTCCTTGCATCTAAATCCAAGACTTTCTTTATGTCTCCCTTATACAATTTCTAGATCTCTATACTTATGGATACATCAACCACTCTCCCCCTTACATTTGAATCTTAGACTTTCCTTGAGCATTCGTTATAAGATGTTTCAGATCTCTTGAATTTGAATACATCTGCCATACTCTAGGCTCTAGATACATTTGGGAAATCAACAACATCTAGATCCATGGACAAAAGAAATTTCGCTCATGCCTTTGAGTCAAATCTTTGGATATTTGGATTCTTGGATATCCTTGATCCATGTGGATTCCACAATTTATTCCACTCAACTTCCACCTTAGCACTATCGCTTGTTCTAATCCATGTCACCTTGACACGTCAAAAACATGCCATCATGCCTTATCACTCAAAACCTTCCCTTCATGCCACATCATCCTTACACGTCAAGATGACACATCAACACTACCTACCTATAGCGTCTTAGAGTGCTCACATGGACTCCATATGTCCTCCTCATGCCATGTTATGCTAGCATCTGACATCTAACATCCAAGTGTTTTTTAAAATCCATATACAAATTTCATCCATATGTTGGGATATCTAGATCTCTTACCCCTTGAATTCATGGTTCCTTTACTCAAGGTTCCTTCACTTAAAACTCCAACATCTGGCCCATCCAATATCCTGGTTCTTGTTGCAAGCCATGCACAAGTCTGCTTTGAATTCATGGATATCCATATTGCCTATTTTGTTTCCTCTAGGTTATATAATGCAAGTGTTCTGTCATCCAAGATTTTGTCAAAGACCATGTATAAATTCTCTTTGTATGCTTGGATATCTGGATAAACCTCTTTGTAACCTTAACATCTCAATTCATGTTGCAAAACGTTCCAACACATTTGGGGTTCCACCACATGGGACACTTGGCATCCAACCCTTTTGTTAAAGTGTCATTAATTAACTCCCATGAATGACTAAATATTCAAATCTCAATAGACTATAGATCCTTGTTCTCTCACTAGAAAAATATCTCTTTATCTTATGCTACACTTAATGGATTTTGAATGCACTATCAACAAAATCTGACACTTGGTCCTCTAGTACTTAACAAAATATAGACTTCCCATTTCTGTTAGCTAATAAATCTTCCAAACTTCTCATTCAACATCTGGCTATTTGGAATAAGATCACTTATGAGTTTTTCCTTATGCCCAAATATATTTTCTTCCCAAGCTTGCACACAATTTTAAGATATGGTTCACTTAAGTAACAATTTACACGATGATCTTCCAAATTCTAGATACCTTTTTTATTACGGAATTTCATCAAAATTTGGTTAGATTAGAAGTACTATGTTTTCAAACTCTTTGGATTTTTGGATATGACCTTTTCCTATTTTATCCTTTTCTGACTAAGTCCATGGTCTCAACCCCTGCCAAATCATGTAACCTGGGGCTAAGGCTAAAACCTCCAATCCCCAACTTTTCCAAAAGCAATCACTGAATTTCTCTAAGGAAACATGCTTCAACAAAGAGAATTTCTTAGCCTATCCGATGACTAAAAAAAGGCTTTAATAAGGCAATGATTTTCCCAGAAAACTTATGAACACAGCAAAGTTTCCACTAAACATGAAGGCATCAAAAACCCTTCATTCAAAGCTAATTACTAGGGCTTTCCTCGAGGGAGTCAAAGAGGTCACTACTCACAATTTCCCCCATCTAAGGCCTAGTCCAAGCAGGGGTACAACACTGTTGTTCTATTCCCTAGCTAGCCTAGTGAATGCTACTCACATCTCTAGAAGGCCACATAAGGCTACTTTAAGTCCATCAACAGGCTTCCACCATTCAAGAGTTCTTCAATGAACTCTTTAACACTTTTCATTAGAATTTATAACTCTTTTCTCTAAGAGCTCCCTTTTTAATCAGTATTTGTATCACACATCTAGGTCCACATCGTTAATAATACCCTCTGATCATAAACAAAAAAACTCAAAGCTTCTCTAGTGTGTCTAAAGCAAACCAACCTCTCTTGGTTGAGACTCACTAAGATTCCTTTCAAAACCAACTAAACATCATGTTTATCCATGTGGCTAAGGGGGCTATCCTTCCTTGTCTTCTTAGCCAAACCAACTTATTAGAAAAAATACTTATACAACCATAAACATTAACAATAAAAAGGACTAGAATTATATTAGCCCATTGCTTTGATTATGAATAACACATCATAAGAGCACATTATGATTAATAGGTGGCACGTGGATGTTACACATCTATTGTAGCCAAATTTATCATCTCATCTCATAAAAATGTATTGCATATTTATCACAAATAACATGTTTTAAAGATTGTTTTTGCATACAACATTATGTAACAGATGATTTTACAACCATAAGCCAAGCACAATTACTCATTATTTTAGCTTATCATTTCAAACACATTTGAAAATCCAACATATCAATTGTAATAAAACATTGAACAACAATTTCATTTCATAAATAGAGTAATAGTTACACGTATCTGCTTTACTTAGGCTTCTTGGAAACTTAAAAGGGAGATCCACTCTCCTCCTAACCATAAGCTCAACTACACTACAATTTTCTTGTAACTGAATACCCCCAAACCAAATCCAATGCCTTAAGAGGAATTCTCACATATGATTCAACAAAATTCAAAAGGTAGAGAATATGAAGGTTACTCTCCTTCATACCCAAGGATTTAGTATGATGTCTTTCAACCATTGAGCTAGGCCTGTTATCTTTCATCTTGTGGCCACTCTAGGCCTATAAAACACAAAGGGTGTCGTTCATTAAGCCAATAGTCCCTTTGTGTAGGTTTTAACCATATATAGTATATTGTTGCAGGCAAATCCTTAATAAAATTGAAAAAATACAATGGCAAATGCACACAATAACACATGGATTTCACCCTAGAAACCTAAACCGAGAAAAACAAAATTATATTTATTTTGTTTGATCTGCTAGTTGTTTTTTTTTAAGCCCTCAGTTGTACGTCTCTTGATATACTATCGTATGTTGTAATCGGGGAACCTACAAGCAATGCCTAATAACGAGTGAAAGAGGCATCAAACCTGTGGCATTGAGGGTAGGCGTCCAACCATCGTCGCCATGCTTGATAATTTTCCTATCAATAAAAAGTTGCTCGTTTAAAACCCTTGATGTTAAAAGGGATAATACTAAATATGTGGAATTGTCAATGAAGGAAGAGAATACTGAAATGCTAGAATTTAATTTTATCAAATAAGTTATTTTATTAGACCTATTAAAGTAATATTAATTGGTTTGTTTATTATCATTATTAATTTAGTATTTCTCTAATTTAAAATTATAATGTTTAATTTTGAAAAAAAATACTTATCTTTCAATATTATTAAAAAAAAAATTCAAACATGAAGTTGTACTATGATTTGAATGTTTTATTGCAACCTTTACAAAATACAATGCCATGTGGACAATTGCCTCACTCGTTTTCTCCCATGATTTTTGGAAATAGTTATAATTACTACTTATCATTAAACAATATTTTCAAAATTATAATGGATATAGTTTTAGGTGTTGGTACATATGGTAGTTGGTTTGGATGGTATTACTCATTATCCTTGAATATATGTTTCTCACCTTATATGCAATTCGTAATGATAAATGGCAGCATTAAAGTCTAGGAATTTATGCTATAGTAGTGGAGATTATGACATATTTGCATAGTGATATGTTTAGGTTTGGCATGAATTGGAATTTTTCATCACCTCGTTGGATTTGAAGGTTAATTTTCTTAGGGTTTTGTTGAATTAATGCAAGCAATGAATAACCTCCATGTAAGGCTATGGCACACAAACTAGTATATGGCAATGGTAAGTTTCCCTTTCTATAACATTGTGAGTATTATAGACTATAGTGGAAGTCATGATTACTGTCTACCATAGCTTTGCATGTGTAGGTTAACAACTAACTCAACCAGTTATAAGAGAGTTTCACAATAAGTTTGAGAGAATGGTAACCTCTATGAAAGGAAGATATAATCTTGTAACTAGAATTGGAGCAATCATGAATATGGAAAAATTAATCGACTATAGGTTACATGCTTAAAATTGAAGAAGTTTAGTGCCAAGGCATATAGCTTGTTTTATTTGTTATGTATAGGCTTTGTGTGTACTTAGCAAGTGTCATTTAATTGGTTTTTTGGATTCCTTCATTTCATTTCATTGCCTAGAGACTTGAGTTATTGCATAAGTATCACTTTCTTGTTTTGAACGAAGAATAAGCCCCTAACTTGTGACCATCATTCAAGCATTTATCCCTCCCTCACTCAAGTTTTAACATATTGTTAAGCAACCCTTGCTTAAGCTCTATCTTGACTTGCTACTACTTGTCCAAGTTGACCCCTTTCATTCATATCCATGTGCATTTGTTGCATATAAATAATGAACATGACATAAGAATCATGAAAATTTGAAGTGGAATTAAACTAGATGCATTTTTTAGATCTACAACACTCCTTTGTTCAGTTTGGCTTTGTATAAAATGTCAATAAAAATGTTTCCCTATGTTTCCCTAGTCCAACGCTACAAATTTTTATCAAAGGTATTAAGTAAACGACATTTGTTTATTAACGTAGGTCATTATATTTGAGTTTTTCAAAACTCTCTTCTCACTGTGTCAATTATCTTAATTATTTGTTACCATCCCATGTAGAGATGAGAATATGGCTTGCATGAATTTAAATTAGATGAATTTTAAACAAACATGGAACTCTTAAACAATCAACATATATATAATATTATGATTGAGGCTATTCTCATGGAAATACCATATTAAATTAAATGAATACTTTTATATGCATGCATTTACTTGCCATAACAATATCAATCCACTCGCTCCTTTTTCAAGCCCTCACTCATTTATCCAAGCCACTCATGCACCAATTGATACTCATCCAATTGACTAAGTTAAGGAATGTAAGTGAAGCTATAACTTGTTCTACAACACATGCATTGTTAAGTTAGTTGTTTCGCTTTGGATGATTATCTGTATGTGGCTATGACTTTGTTGCTATGTTTATTAGACGAGCTTTGGTGCATGCAAACTAATAAAGTGCGAAGAAAACACAACAATATGTGGCCCTGCAATATTAAAGTGAACAACATAATTTAAAGTAAGTAAACACACATACATTATCCATGGAAACAAGGTATGATGGAATTTATTGTTGTGTGTTTTAGATAGGGTTTCATTTCAACCATTCTATGCAAAGGGTAATTGGAAACTTTCTTATATTTTAACTTTACTTACCAATTGCAAGAATATTATTACAGATGTTGACACCATTTCCGAGATTTCTATTTTACTGATGGTGATTGTTTTTACCCATAAACCAATTGCAAGAGTATTATTACAGATGTTGACGCCATTTCCTAGATTTCTATTTTACTGATGGTGGCCGTTTTTACCCATAAATATGGTATGTTTTCATTTAGTGATTATCTTGTTTCTCATATTTATTTCATTCAAAATTTCACTATTTTTTATTTCCTTAAAATTTTCTATACTCTTTGCCTACCAATTGCGAGAACAAGTATATTGAGCTCTTTTTATTGTATCTATTTTAACTGCAAAGAAACATGTAAACAATTTTATATTCAATCTTGTTCGACAGGGATTACGCTACATGTAGCACTTGTCATAAAATAGTGGCTTAAGGGCATTTAGAGTACAAACAAAACATGGAGTCCTACAATTTTGTGCAAAGGAGGATAAGGCACAAGAGAGTATAGAAGAAATAAATGCGCAAGTGCATGCAAGAGGCAATGTGTACAACCCTGGTGAAGAAAGGTGTGATGGATATATGGATGTAAAAGAAGTGAGTAATGCATATAGAAAGTGGTGCATAAGTCAAGATGACGGGGCAAAAGAGTAAATACGTGTAAGTAATGATTTGATAAGTGAAGGTTCAAGTGGAAGGTAAAATGACATACAAGGAAGTTGGAGCAACATGCACAAGAATATTGCCACTAATTATTATACATGTTGATTAAAGGTCTATATAAATTACTATAAATGTGATAATCCTGGAGATCATTAGTTGATTGGTTAAGGAAGCATAGAAATGATAAGGGAGAAAGATTGAAGATAAGAAGAATATTGATTCAAGAGTAGTTCTAAGATGGAAGACAAATATGGTAGAGTTAATTTTGAAGGTAAAGACATAAGTTTGTTGATATCGTTCATCATCATTGTAACTATAATTATTTTGAAATATTGATTATGAGTAAACCAAATCATTAATCTTTGGGTATGGATGTCTCTATATTTATCGTATACTGCAATCTACAATAGTTTCTATTCCATGGCATTATACATGTTCTTGCATAGATAGTAGGGTTTGTAGATAGCATATTATTGCACTTTATGTAATCCCATTAAGGGCCCATTATACATATTGTTGCACCAAGTAGGCATATGTTGCACCATGGTCTAGCGATAACTTATGATGTTTATTATAAAAGAAACAATGGCCTAGTAATCAATGACAATGTTTATGTTAAATATGGCAATGGTCCAATAGTCAATTAGAGTGTTTATGCTAAACATGGTAGTTGATCCCAAGGAATCTTTCCCTTGTGATGCATTAAAGAATTACATACTAAGCTTGCATTTACCCATGAAATTACAAGTGCATAAAGAAGAGGAAGAGAAGAATAGCAAGTCAAGCATAGAAGACACGGGATTGATATCGGAGTTCATCCAGGAGGGACTACATCTCCGGGCCATGCTCAAATTAGTGGGGAGGCCCTGTGTTCATTAGATGGCAAAATAATGAAAGTACATCAAAAGTCAAAATAACGACCTTATACCTCCAAAATTGAAGAAGCCCAAAAAATTGCAAATCTCTGATGGACAAACAGACAACACCGTTGAGTTCATGGCATCGAGAAATGCTGAAACCATATAAAATTTGTCAAAAACTAACAATGTGAAAATTTGGGCCTGGCATGGAGAAACTGCTCAGATCATGGTTCCAGCCCCTCTCTCTGCACTACCCAGGGTTCCACCTGCATAGAAATCTATGCCCGCTACTCTACGCCCGGTGCACTATGGCAAAAGGTTCATATAGTATTGTTGAGCAGATAAGACAAAAAATGTGGTTGGCGCATTGGCTAAACATGTCAAGTTGTTGAGGAGGGGTCAGGGGATCAAATCCTGCCCCTCCCCGAATTAACACGCATATGCTTTTTAAGGTTGGTGGTTGGGGGCATTAAACGTTTTGTGGTTAGCATGTGAGGGTTCCTGGGAGGCGGGCCGGCCACACCGGGCGAGCAAGTTCGAACCCCGCCACCCTCGGATCAACACTTGGCAATGATGAGGCATGGGCCGGGTCCACCAGAGGTGGCCCGCCCCACCATTTAATACATCATAGTTATAATTTTTGGAGGTTGGAGGGTCGGCGGGGGTCATGACCTGTCGACCTATATTAAATTTAAATTTTGTTATATTATGGTTCCAGGTGCAGTGGGGGTGGCGGGGGTCATGGCTCGCTACCAAAAAAATATATTTTATTTTTATTTTTTATGACATAAAAATCATTAGGCATTTTTGAAAATTCGAAAATTGACCAAAGGAGTCAATTTAAGTAGGCCACAAATTTGCCTAGAATCTAGCCCAGGTTGGCCGAAATCTAGTGACTAGATTTTGTCCAAATTGCTGCCTCCTTAAGTCTGCCCAGTCACCCAAGTCAACCCTAAACTTTGACTACTCCTAAATTTTGCATACAGACTCGGTTTGACGAACATTTCGCACCACCATGATCACGAAAAAGAGATCTTCAACATGAACCTGGTTCGAGTACAATCCAAACACTTTGATTTTTTACCATTCTTGAGTCCTCTTGGACTTCTGCATGTGTCTGGAGCCACATGGATCAGTAGTGGTCTAGGGATAAATAAAAGTGTTCATAATAACGATGACAATTGTGTAGAAATGAGTTGGAGTGTTTCTCATAAAAATAGCAATGAGGGAGCCTAACTTTATGCTAACACCAATGTTAGCTCTAATTTGTTCCTAATTTGTATTAATACAAGTCACCCTCATCTTAAGAAAGATTAAGTTCCTAAACTTCTAGATGGAATAAAGAATACTTTGATTGAGATTTAAGAAATCTATTGAAATTTATAATAAGCATTGAGCTCATGTTTAATCTGAATGGTATGATTGATTGTAAAGAATATTCTTAATGTGTTGACTTGCTTTAAAACATAAATTGAACCAAATACCCAAATCAAATATCTCCAACCATTTATCCATAATCTTTTTACTTAAGTGTGATACCACAAGATGCGAGAAGTCACACCATCATTATGACTATACATTGTACAACTCTATGAGATTTTTTTATTCCAACACTTTGACAACTCCAAAGATAAGTAAACCATATGAAAAAATCACTTGTGAAAATTATTCTCCTTTCCCTGACACATTTTCACCATACTCGTTTTTAATTGGCACCAAATGAAAGGTTTTAAATTGCTATCCTATAACTGAAATCCTCTTGATATTCATTAGTGGATAAATATGAGGACATCCTCCCTTCAAGAGCCCTAGTGGTAAAAGTATTTGAAGCCTTTCTTTTAAAAAGGAAACATACAATATTGTAAAATAAACTCCACTTCTCTTTTTTATATATATATATATATATAACATTGTTACCATAGCTACATATGGAATTTCATTCACTTGTACGAGAAAATACAAATATGTATCAAATCATATTGCTTTAAAATCAAAATTAATTATTAAATGCATGATTCAAAGATAAATAACTTAGATCTCCCCGAAGTTTCCGGGACTAACTTCCCTATAGTTTTTTTTTATGGGGCGTCATCATTTGGACAATGCAGAAGCATGTTGTGCTATGGGGCGTCATCATTTGGACAATGCAGAAGCATGTTGTGCATTTACTTAAGGCCAAGGGATTTCTATTGTTTCATATGGAATAGTAGCATAGGCACAAACACCAGAGTATAATTTCTTGCTTTGTGGGCTATCTTAATCTATGCCAAGAGGTTGGACATTGAGGAGATTGAAGTCTTTGAAGACTCCAAAGTGATTGTGGAGTAGGCCAATTTGAGGAATGAAATAGAGACTCCGACACTCATGAATTGGATGTCTAGGATTAGATTGTTAATAAGAGACTCAAAAAAATCTCTATTTCCCACATTTATAAACAAAACCATGTAGTAGATTCCTTGTCCAATGAAGGGTGTTGTTCAGAGCTGCATCAGATCAACTTTTCAGTCTTTTAGAATGGCAAATTCATGGAAGGTTTCTTCAAGATTTAATGGGATTCTTTTCCCATAATTGACTAATAGATCTTTCAAATGATCAATAATTTACATTTTTGTGTTTTATTTTTGGGCCATATTTGAGACATTATAGTTTGAACAATACTTTTTCGCTTGGCGAAGGAAAACTGATTTCAAAAAAAGTCGATGAATGTAATCAAAGATGGAAAAGAGATTTCAAAGTAAAGTGAATGAGGCAATAAGATATAACAATTTTTTGAAAGAGAATAAGATTGAGTATTTAATGAAAATAAACAATTTTTCTCCCTTAAAAAACTTTGATTTCCTCCTTATTTCTTTTTTTTTTATGGATAAAAAATTCAAAATTAGTTTTCACTGAATAAACCACACACATTGCAATCCAAAAATACACAAATCCAAATCCTCATTTCGTGAAAAAGAATTAGGAAATAAAAAGATGATTAAAAACGTGATCATTCATATACTTGAATGACACTATATTGTCGCAAATAATTGACAAGATGATATATCATAAGTCTTATAACCATCACTTATTCGATTTATAAATGAAATGTATAATTATATCATTTATTCGATTTATAAATGAAATATATAATTATTTATTTAATGATGAAATGAGTTTTGGATCTCTTTTAATAAATTGATAGTTTAATACTAAACGTAAATATTGTAATATTAAACATAAATAGAATTGTAATTAATGCTTTAACTTGTTTATTTTTGTTTTTAATGTAAATCATAACTTTAATTTTAATGTAAATCATAACTTTAATTTTAATTTTAATGTAAATGGTGTATCAATGCTTTAACTTTTAATTTTAACTACTTAATCATTAGTTTTCTGTTACGTTGTAGTATAGATTATATAAATAATAAAAGCTTATGTATTTGTGTTTATGTGGTTTTTTTTTAAGTAGGTTTATATGTTGTTTTTTAATGTTTTTATTTGTTCTGAGTATGTATCAGTAAGGTAAGGTATATTTACAAGGTAGTTATTTCTTATTTTTCATTTCATATTTTTTTTAATAAAGTTATTATAAATTTCCATCCAAGGTTTTTATACTTACACAGGTAAATGATAAACATATGGATTTTAACATGTACTTGTAACATTTTTGTTGTGATTTATAGTATCAATTATTTTTATTCACACACTACAAATTTTATGACCAATTCACCACTTTTTTCTCCCTATATAGTACATATTTTTGTTTTGCAATTAGTGATATTATTTCAATAACCTATGTTTTCATGGTAAAACTCATGGTATCTATTAAGACTTGTAAATTCTTCAAATGAGCGTATACTAGTGGATTTCATGATCTAGAGCCCAAGAAAATCAAGGATAAGTTGTTGAATAACCAATAGCTTATAAGTGGAGTGGAAAAATGAAAAAATAAATTCATAGAATAAGAGGAACATCTAGTTATTTAAGAGTAACATTTTTTTTATATTTCATTTTCAAACTCTCACACTGCCTTTAATGAGTTTGGAGTTTGTCCTTCTTAACCTTGTCATCACCTTCATAGATATTTTGAATTTTGTCCCAGATTTTTTTTGTTGATTCACAATGCATCACCTTGACAAACTATAATTTTGATAGTCCACACAGTATAACATTCATGATTTTTGCATTATGTTCACTAGCCTTCTTTCCAGCCTGATTCATTGATGGGGTTTTATAACCAGTCACAGTTTATTTCCAAATGTCAAAGCCAAGAACCATTAAATAAATCCACATCCCCTTATACTCCAAAAAGCATAGTTGTTTCCTTCAAGCAATGGAGCGTTGTTTACGGAGACGCCTTTTTGACTAGCCATGTGCATTTCTACCTTACTCTAAGATCAATTGTTGAGAAAACAATTATACTTGGAATAGGGGTGAATCAATATAAATCAAGTTTCTCTTAAATAAGCATTCATGAACCATAAGAAAACAACCACGTATGAGATCTATCAACCGCAAAACATGGAACACAAGATTTACATGGAAACCCTTTTGGGAGAAAACCATAAAATTTATTTTTATAATTCTTTGTAGGCACCAACCTACTTGCGGGATTCACAAGGGGACCTTTTTTTGCATATGTTTTTGGTAGTTTTAGGCACACAATTTTTGCCTTTATCTATTTTGCAGCATATGGTCGTTTAGCCCATGGTTTGTATTTTTAGTTAAGGAATTATGGTTGTATTCTAATATAGGGTAAATGGATTGACAATTTACAAATGTCACGATAGATATATAAGGGTGGTTCACGGACACTGGGTGGCCACTACATCCACGGCAAAAATCCCGGTTGTTACAGGGAAAAGTGTCTACTCAGAACTGCTTATCCCACTAAGGTATGATAACTGCCTTAGAAACAAACAAAGTAAAGCTACTTTTGTTTTTCCTTTATGAAGTATAGATGAGAGAAGAACAAAGAAGACCAACCTCTGTCTTGCACTAATCTCCTAGTTCGATTCCTCTCTCTCTTGATAGTCTTTCGCTACTTGTTCCCTTGCACGCCCAGCTTCACAGAGTACCTGTAAGATCATAGTAGCATAGCACTATACAAGGACATGGATCTATAATCATAAACAATCTAGGATCATATGTAAATTGACCATACAAATGCAGCAAACATAAATTACACAAGAGTATGGAGGAAAACTTGAATAGCTTTTATTGATAAACAAGAAAGAGCCAAGGCGAGTTGCAACTAGTTGTTCTGACCCAGCATCATCCTCTCAGCAAGGAAGCCCCTCTTCACCTCATACAAAGCTTAGATCACCCAACAATCTGATGTTTGTCTCAAGAAACCAACAGCAATTCCTTACAATACAATATGCAAAATTCTAGCCTTTGGATCTCTGGGATGAGGGATCCATATATAGATATCTGTAAGGGAGATGAGTCAGCTTGTGATTTGATTAGTGTCTTCCCTCTGATAGTTCTTGCTTCCACTTGGAGATTGATGATCTCTTACTCATCCTTGGTCGAATTCAGAGAGGCAAGTGTCACAGGAGAAATTTCTGGAAGTTTCCATGCCTTTCCACCTCGCGGAATGACACTGCCATTTGTAATTCCTCGCCCATCGCACCCCATAGAAGGGTTTTTTGAAATGCAACACACCCACACAGTGTATTTAGGTGAGATGCAACGCACTTTGCCTATGGAGCAGCTGAAATGATCCTGTTTTGACCAATTCTGAGCAGTTTTTCATGGAGAACTTCTGGGAGAAGCTGTAATCAGTTGACCTTGTTCCTTTAGGGGTTAGAACAACACTTTTAGGGACTTAGGAGCCCTTGGTTTATGGAAATTTCATGCTTGGGGTTGTAGTGCCCAAAAATTTCTATAACAGTTGCCCCCTAAAGCATGAGGTCGTTAATCTTTTGATGTCAGGTGAAATGCTTTATTATGAGGATCCGAAGTTCTTTCAAGCTGGGAGGAGACCTGTAATAAGATATAATACAATACATTATCTTCATAATATTTTCATGATCTAGCTGAGGCGGGCATTCCCATGCTCAGCTTTATAAATTCATTTTCATGTACATAGGACAGACAATCGTCTGAGTGTAAACTGATGATTCTGGTAGAGCCATCATCCCTTTGATTGGATGATTATCTGTGCAGCAATGATGTACATTTGATGTCTTCATTTCCCTGAATATATATCATAGCCCGGATGGATGAAACTAGATCCGGGGTCTTCAATCTCGTTCGATCTTCACTCAAATTACAAGTCTATCCATGTGAGAGATGTTCTGAGGTCGAACATGGAAAGACATCGCTTGATTACCAGCCAATGATGTAAGCTGTTAACAAGCGCGAGAGGAATCACTGATAATGATAATGACCCTAAAGGTACTGCAGTACAATTCACGTGGTGTGAATAAAGGACTTGGCGTCGAACACCACGCAAAATCTTTTGGTCGAAGGCCATTGATGTAAACCTGTCGCCAGAAGTGAGAAACCTGCCATTGAGGCATGCAAGCTTCAAAGTACTGAATGGGGTGTTCCTAGATCGACTTCTTGGATAATGAGCTGATGTCGACAAGAAGCGATCCGTCACAGGAGGGCCTTAATGAATCCCACATCAATGACACGGAATGGAGCAAATGATTTTAATGGAGGTGAAAATGGTCTGGTGATATAAGGTTTAGGGTGGCGGTCATGAAAGAATGGAGCGTAAATGTATTGTAGCGAGTGAGACACAGGTGAATTCTCTGAATGACTTCTCTTGAACATATCGGCGACACTGACGTGATGGATTGGTAGCATTAACCCCAAATGTGGATGGTGTGATGGGACCATGGTGATGTGACCGGTGAATGAAACAACCCAACCTGACTTGGATGCGGAGTGAAAGTGTCATGTTCAAGAGCGACTTGCTACCAACAAAGTTTCTTCAAGTTTTCTTCCCAATTTTTCCCCAGTCATTGCTGACCAGTACCTCTTTATTTTTGTCAAGCTTGAGGAGGATAACATATGCTTGTTTTATAATTTGCCCTTCGGGCAAACCCATCTCTATGTTTTAACGAGCCTGGCGATAGTGAAACTCGTTCTCGTCTATAGACAAGTTTGTCGCTATTAAATTTTAACGAGTTTAACGACAAAGATAACTCGGTCCTTTTCAATTTTAGAGAGTCTGAAAAGGAACGTAAAGGAAACTCCAAAATTCCTTTTTCGTCATCTAATCCCTTAAGTCCGAAAAAGTATAAAACAATACAGAAGGGATGAATTTTCGATCCTTTTAACAAGCCGAACAAAACAAGCGCTCGATCTTTTTGTGTAATAATCCCTCAGGTCCAAAAAGATTAAAATTTAGAGGAGGGATAGCACTTCCAGTCCCTTTAACGAGTTGGAGAGGCCAATGGCTTGGCAATCTTTTCATATTTTACGAGTCAGTTGAAAAGAGCTTAAAGGAGACTCGTCTTTTGAGGAACAAGTGGTAAAATTGGGTAGCAGCTGATTCCAGGTAAGGTTTGGAATTTTCCAATCACGGCAGTGTTACAAGGATGGATAGTGAGATCACTCTTCGCAGCTGTTCCTCAAAAAGGGGTCAACAATCAAATGGAGGTGAATGATCGGCCAATACAGAGTGGAGGTGATGATGAGAACACGACCAAGGCTTTTAAAGGCTGAAATACTACATTCACGATGGTTATTTACCGAGAAATCGGTTCATTTTTTTTATTGAGCTTAAACATTGGGGAGAAACATTTGCTCATGGCTTATGTTTATTTTTTAACGAGCTTGAACTATGCTCTAAAACTGCTCGATTAATCCAGTCGTATAATAAGAATGTCTCATATATAAAAATGGCAACTTTTAGAGTTTTTCCCCACATCCTTTCTTTATGCAAGTTAGGAAACGACCAATCCTACGAGTTTAAAGGGTTAGAGGACCTACAAATTTAAAAAAATAAATAGTCGCTCTTTGCTTGCACGCCAAAAGGTTTGCATGCCCCCAGGTATAAAATAGAATTTCAAGGTTACCCCTTCTTCATTCCGTTAAAACATTTGTTTTATCGAGAGAGGTCTACCTCTTACAAGTTACCAAAGATTGTTCTATTCACTGCGTAAACAAAACATTTCTTCGGCGATGTTTATCGAAATAAAGAAAGGTGAGTGGCAATGCCTGCCAACCCACATAACTTTGACAAGAGAATCTTATTCTAGTCCAACTCCCTCTTCCAATCACGGATGAGAGTACGGAGGTCATATACTTCTCGCGGGAACCTATGCTATACCCGAAGTTTTCCTGCCAAAGCAGACCAGGGTGCATGCCCCCTGGGTTTCAGTCATGTCCCCCGACTCACTCGCACTCATCAGGCGGACGGACTGGAGATTGATGAGAAATTCCCTGTGTGAAAAGACCATTCAGGGATGGTATATGACTATTTGCTCTGTGTGATCCGGGAAATGAAATCTGGTCTATGAGCTTGACCACTCTTCCTTCGTGCGGAAAACACATTACTCTAAAAAGTGAGGAGACAATCGCTCCCATGCAATAAATATAGTCTCGTCCAAGGAGTAGATTATAATCCAGGGGTCCTTGAACTACCATTATGTTCATTTGAATGGTTTTCCCCCTCAATGTTATGGGCACATTGGGAAGGATCCCTAACGGTCGACTGGTTCCTTTGTCAAAGCCTGTTAGATTTCTCATTTCAGGCAAAATCGATGGCGAACCAAGCGCTTTCCAAGCAGTCGAGGAAAGGATACTCACAGAAGCCCCTTCATCTATGATGGTACCGGCCATAACCATTCTATATACTTGAACAATGATTTGGAGGTCTGCCTAGTTGGTTCCAGTCGAAGGAGACAACCAGGTTGCTTGGATGTGGGAACGAATAGACGGCTAGGTATGACTCTAATGAACTTCCTTCCTGCGGTAATGGAACGAGTAAATTGCCCCCATGTTCATCGGAGTCTGTGCTTACGAAAAGGATTTGGACGGTGTCATCCTTGTTCTCTTCGATGACTGTATCATCTGAATATGGAACCTCTGAAGGCAAGACCAGGTCAACTGCCGCCTTGACCTTTTGACTGTCGTCTGGTATGGGTTCAGATGGTTTGTCTTCAATGATAGATGCTTCGGTCGACCACCTGAGCGGGTCAGTCGGCTTTTCAACTAGTGACGGACTCGGCAAGAGTTTTTTATATCCAGGAGGAAGTCGTAACGGTGAGATCAGACGATCGTCCAAAACTCTTTTAACCTCATCTAAGAAGGGACAACGGTGGACGGCATGATCACCTTCGCACAGTTTACAAGGAAATCTGTATTTTCCTTTTTGTCCTGGGGCTTCACTTTCACTAGTTGACGATGTGTTTTCAACATGATCATCAGAGGTTGACGACACTGGGTTGTGCAAACGAGGAGACCAGTCCCTTAAGATACGAGGGATGCAAGGACAATCTCTATGATAGTGGTCTCCTTTGCAAATGACACATGGCGATTTAGGCCTGGTCGATGTAGTGTGTGGATTTTTTCTAGACGACGCTTGGTTGCCCCCTTTCGCTTTTGGCTCCTTCTTCTTCTTCTCTTTCTTCTTCTTTTCTTTCTTCTTCTCAGGTACTTCATTTTTGGCTTTACCAGCTCCATCAAGTGAAGAGGAAGGAGGAGAGGAAGAATTGGAGGAAGTAGAAGGTTGGTGGGTAACTCTGGACTCGTCTAGTTGCTAACTCGATTGTTCAAGAATTGTGGTGTTCTGAACGACAGAGGTTGAGAAAAGCCATACGGGCAAGCCGATTTTCAGTCCTGGAAGCGACAATGTGGCCATATGGGGTGCACCAACATCTCCCCAAGAGGAGAAGGGACTAGGATTTCCTCCAAGGGGAACTCCTTGGTTGGTGGACTCCATTTTCTTCAACCTAAGATCAATGTAGGAAAGGGTGATGATTATTCCGTTTTAAAATAAATTTTAGACGCTTTGACACAACTTGTTTTTTCAATTTTAAAGAGTCGAGAAAAAACAAAAGATGACTCTAGTCGCCTTCGATTTTTAATGAGCCTGAAGTGACAAGTGCTCAGATGGACCTTTTCCGTTAAGGAGTCTGAAAAGGAACGAAAGGGACTGCTCTAGAAATCTAGGTAGAGGGATTACCAAACCAATCGTAAAACTGCAGAATACTTTTTACGGTACGGCAGTCAATCTTCCTAAATGTTGTGTTCAGTGCATTGCGATCGATAGGGCAGCAGACACAGCTTCCTATATGTTATAGACAATTTTGTGCCTTACAGCAACAAGCATGAATTGTCAATAATCCAAGGGATCCAAAGTTCCCTAAACATGATGTTCCTACCCCTAGAGGAACAAGGTCAGCAAACCAACAGCTCTCAGATCAGTTCTCCACCTGAAAACACTCAAAAACAAGCAATCCTGAAATCAAAGCAGGTGCTCCACTAGGTTTCTGCGCTGAAACTCAGTTGCTCCATGGTGTACCTGCGTTGCAAAGCAAGTGGGACAAAGGCCACCTGCGCTGAGCGAGATGGGACAAGTGGCACATTGAGTCATTGCTCTGGAATCTTCCAAAAATGACACTTGGATCAGGTATTTCGCCTTGTGATGAGTCAGAGGCTCTGTTTCTCCAAGTGGAAGCAAGGTTCTCCAAGTGGACTCAAGAACTGAAGATCAACTAAAGATTAACTGAAGAGAGAGAGGACACAAGGCAGCTACACATCAGTTGCAAGCTGACTCATCCTTTCTCAATTCATCTATATATTGAGCTCTCTCCTATGAGCTCAGGAGGCTGGAATTTTGTGCAAAGTAATGATATGTTGTTGGTTTCACTATAGAACTATTGGGTGATTGTTTGAGAGAGGTGAAGAAGAGCAATTCTTTCTGCTGGGAGGTGTTGCTGGGTTGGAGCCTTCAATGGTTGTAATACTCTCAGAACCTTTATTTCTTCATTAATAAAAGCTATTGAGGTTCTTCTATGTGCTCTTGTTTCAATGATATATTGTGATGATTGCATGTTTGGTTTACACTAATCCATGAACCAGTTATGATTGCATGCCTCTTGTAGTTTCCTTCTTTGTTATTTTGCAGGATCTCATTGTAGCTGGGAGAGCAAAAGAACAAGGAGCTAGGAGCAAGCGGCCAAAGAGAAGAGTTTGGATTCGACATTAAGTGCAAGGCAACGGTTTGTGCATTTCTCCATTCTCTTTTGCTTTCATAAAGAAGTAAACCTTAAGTAGTTTGTTTTACAGTTGTTGCTAAGGAACTGTCACCCTTAGAGTGGGATAGGGTCATCCGAGTCGGATACTTTTCCCTACAACAAACTGGCGACTCCGCTGGGGATCGTATCCGTTTGATTGTGTTTGTAGTATCTTGCTATTCATTTCCTGAACAAAAGAGTACCAAATCGAAAAGCTTTTGACTATATCAAAAGCGAAGTAGAGGGCAGCTACTCTAGCTCATTTCTGAGCAAGTTCATGATTTGAAAAGCTGATCTACAAGGATCCTTGTAAGCTCTTAGTGATAGCTTTTTACCTTCCTAATCATCCCTTTGAGTGTGCTTGACTGATTGCTTCTGATTTGAGCAAAAACTGTGCATTTTTGAGAAAATTATGACCCGGAAATTGTGAAAACGTAATTCTCGTTTTCCAAAGCAGGTAGTACACAGGCTACCTGCTTTGCAACGCAGGTCCCGAAGGGGCTACCTGCGCTGAGAGCCAGACTGGCTGTGCAGCACCTGCGTTGGCCCAATTTTGCCTAGTGCTGTTGGGGTTTCCTCCTTTTCTCTTGCCTGTTTTCACTATTGATTTGGCTGCCAGTTACCAGTCTTGCACCTGTTCTGAAACCAATATTACTTGCCATCATTCCGCCTCTGTTATATAACGAAATTGTACTTGTTCTTTTGTATTTCTTACTCATTTACAATTTCCCATAACGAAAGTGAACTAGTCTTGCTTTTGGCCTCTTAGATCTGAACCTGTGTTAGGCATTTTGCTGGTCTAAAGAGTTAGCTTGTTTGCTGTCCATAGTTGATTAGTCATTTACTTTCGTCATTATGATTTGATTTCATGCATTTCCAGTGATTAAGAAAGTGAATCTTAAGGTGTCTTTTGATTTTGGACAAACTTGTTTACTTTCGCTTTAAATCGAAATCAAAGTTATATAACCACTTTCTTTTTGTAACCCATCCACATTAAGAAAGGGAAAAAGAAAATACATGCATTGTGCATTTTGCATTTGACTGTTTGCTTGACGATTTAGGAAAAATTTGCATTTAGTGTGTGCTCTATGATCTGTGTGAAAAGATTTGCCTTTCTTTTCCCTCAGTAGTTAAGGTTTTCAAAGTTGAAAGATTGAAAAGTTTGCTTCTCATCTTAGACTGCATTCAGGAATTTGTTATATACATCTCGTGGTGATCCTTAAAGGCAAACTGCTAAGCAAGATCAACATTAAAATAAATTCAATTTACATAACAACGCTTTGTAACATAACGCAAACAAATAGAGGTCTAGGTAGAGACGTGTTCCGGCGTCGTTAAACATAGTGACTGTCGATCTCTACGAAGGTGGGTGATTCCTCCTGAGAGTCGGTAGCACTAATACGGACTTGTGCTCCCACGTACCGTCGCGTATATATTGGGAGACCCCTATAGGCAATTATCCTTTATCCATAGGAAGCCGTGTCGGCCGCCCTACTGATCGCGATGCAGTGAACACAGCATTCACGAAGATCGACCACCCGTACCGTAAAACGTATTCTGTGGTTTCGCGAAAAGTTTGGCACACCCTCTGCCTAGAACTCCAGAGCAGTTTCTTTTGGCCTTTTTCAAACTCTATAACTGAAAAAGTCCACCCGAGCATTTGTCACTTTGGGCTCGTTAAAACATCGAAGGGGACTAGAGTCATCTTTAGCTTTTTCTCGACTCTTAAAACATGAAAAAGCAAGTTTGTGTCTAAAAGCGTCGTTAATAAAATTTATTTTAAACGAAACATAATCACCTCTTATTCCCGCGTTGATCTTTCAGTTGAAAAAGTATGGAGCCCACCAACCAAGGAAGTAACCTTGGCGGAAGTCCAAATCCCTTCTCCTCTTGGGGAGATGTTGGTGCACCTCATATGGCCATATTGTCACTTCCAGGATTGACAATTGGCCTACCTGTATGGCTCTTTTCAACTAATGTAGTCCAGATCGCCACTACTCCTGAGCAGTCGAATCAACAGTCAGAACAGTCTAGAGCTACCCACCAGCCTTCCACTTCTTACAATTCTTCCTCTGATCCTTCATCTTCACAAGGTAGAGCCGGCAAAAGTCAGCCTCCCATGGAGAAGAAGGAAAAGAAGAAGAGAGAAAAGAAGCAGAAGGGGCCTATGGCGAAGGCGACTGGGGGCAAGCAAAAGACAGCTGACAAAAACCCACACACTGCACCGACCGGGCCTAAATCACCATGTGTCATTTGCAAAGGGACCCACTTCCACCATGATTGTCCTTGTATTCCCCGGATACTAAGGGACTGGTCCCCAAGGTTGCACAATCCGGTAGCATCAACCTCTGGTAGTCATGTTGATTGCAGTCCGTCAACTAGCGAGAGTGAAGGACAAAGAGGGAGACCAAGATCACCCTGTATATTGTGTGAAGGCGATCACGCCATCCACAAATGTCCATTCTTAGATGAGGCAAAGAGAGTTTTGGAAGATCGTCCGGTATCACCGTTACGACTTCCTCCTGGATACCAAAAACTCGTGCCTAATCCCTCGATAGTTGAAAATCCAGCTGGCCCGCTCAAGTGGTCAGCTGAAGTGTCGGTCATTGAGAATGAACCAACTGAATCCAGACCAGGCGAAAGTCTAAAGGTCGAAACGGCAGTTGACCCGGTTCTTCCTTCAGAGGTTTCATCCTCAAATGACACCGTCGTTGAAGATTCACCTTCAAATGACACCCTCACTGAAGAGAATAAGGATGACACCGTCCAGATTCTTTTCATCAACAAAGACTCTGATGAGAATCAGGGCAATGCGCCCATTCCTTTATCACAGGAAGGAACATCATCAAGGTCGTATCCGGCCGTGTATTCGGTCCCACCACCAAGCAACCTGGTTGTATCCTTTGATTGGAACCAACTAGGCAGACCCCGGTTACCAGCCAGTATACCATTCAGAATCATTGTCCAAATCTATAGAATGGTAATGGCTGGAACCATAATTGATGAAGGGGCATCTATGAGTATCCTTTCCTCTATTGCTTGGAAAGCACTGGGTTCCCCGACACTTTTACCTGAGATGAGAAATCTATCAGGTTTTGATAAAGGAACCAGTCGCCCTTTAGGGATCCTCCCCAATGTTCCCATTACATTGAGGAAGAAGACAGTTCATATGAATGTCATGGTCGTCCAAGGACCCTTGGATTATAACCTACTCCTTGGACGGGACTATATATATTGCATGGGAGCTATAGTCTCCTCACTCTTTAGAGTAATGTGTTTTCCACACGAAGGAAAGATGGTCAAGCTCGTAGACCAACTTTCATTTCCGGGATCTCGCATCGCAAATAGTCAAATACCAACCCTAAACGGCTTATTCACTCAAGAAATGCCTCCACCCCCGGTTCTACTTCCCGATGAATGCGAGTAATTCGGAAAGAAAGAACTGGGACCCAGGGGGCATGCACCCTGGCCTGCCTTGGGCAGAGGAAACCTTGGGTATAAAGTTAATTTCCGCAGAAGAATGGACTAGTCCGTACCCCGTCCAAAGAAGGAAGAGAGGGTTGTTCTAGGAAAGTTCTTTTGTCAAAGTTATGTGAGTGAGATAATCAGCTTCTCGCTCCCCTTGTCTAGATAATAAGGATACCGAGGAAGGGGACCATTTGCGGTAGCAAGTAGTAACCATCTTTGAAGACAAGCCTCACCCATTAAAACATATGTTTTGAAGGATAAGTAGGGGCAGCCTCCAAAGAAAGAGATTCTATTGCTACAACAAGTGGTCACCATCTTTAGTAACCTAATGGTAGACATCGCCGGGAGAAAGAGTTTAGTTTGCGGCAGCAAACAAAACCATTTTTCGGATAATAAGTAAGAGGAAAACCTCCATCCGTAACACCAATGTTTTATCTGTTGCGATCTTGCAAAAACCTAAAAGTGAACTGATGGGAAGACAAGTACCGTCGGCACCGAAGAATAACGAGAAGACAAGTATCGTTAAAAATATAGCAAGACGACAAGTAGAAAAACAGAGGTGGGACGGAGGAGGGGTAACCTTGAAATTATATTTTATACCTGGGGGCATGCAAACCTTTCGGAGTGCAAGCAAAGAGCGGTTATTTATCTGTTTTTTGGATTAGTCGTTTCCGAACTTGCATAAAGAAAGGATGTGGGGCAAAAGTTAAAACTTGCCAAATTGGAGTAACTAGTGAGGTATAGCTCCTTAAAAATGACTACCTCACCTGAGGCGTTTCTTGTATTATGAATGGTATGTTCGAGCAGTTTTAGCACATAGTTCATGCTCGTTAAAAAATAAACGCAAGATTCGAGCATTTTTAGCACATAGTTCATGCTCGTTAAAAAATAAACGCAAGATCCGAGCAGTTTTAGCGCATAGTTCATGCTCGTTAAAAAATAAACATAAGTTGTGAGCAATCTTCCCCTAGAGTTCAAGCTCACCCAGAAAAAATGAACCGGTAAATAACCTTGGTAAATGTAACCTTTGACAGCCATATTAAAGCCTTTGGTCGTGTTCTTGCAGTCTCACCTCCATCCGTTCATTTGGCCAATTGTTCATCTCCATATGTTTGTTTACCCATTTTGAGGAACAGCTGCGAAGAGTGATCTCACTAAGCCATCCTTGTGACACTGCCGTGATTGGAATATTCCAACCTGTACCTGGAATCTGCTGCTACCCTGTTAATCACTCGTTCCTCAAAAGACGAGTCTTCTTTGAGCTCTTTTCACTGACTCGTAAAATATGAAAAGTTTGCCGAGTTTTGGCCTTCCAGCTCGTTAAAGCGACCAGAAGAGCTATCCCTCCTCTAGATTTTAATCTTTTTGGACCTGGGGGATTATTGCACAAAAAGATCGAGCGCTTGTTTTGTTCGGCTCGTTAAAGCAATCGAAAATTCATCCCTTCTGTATTGTTTTATACTTTTTCGGACTTAAGGGATTAGATGACGAAAAAGGAATTTTGGAGTTGACTTTATGTACCTTTTCAGACTCTCTAAAAATGAAAAGGACCGAGTTATCCTTGTCGTTAGACTCGTTAAATTCATTAAATAGCGACAAACTTGTCTTTAGACGAGAACGAGTTTCCCTATCGCTAGGCTCGTTAAAACATAGCGATGGGCTTGCCCGAAGGGCAGGTTATAGAACAAGCATATGTTATCCTCCTCAAGCTTGACAAAAATAAAGAGGTACTGGTCAGCAATGACTGGGGAAAAATTGGGAGAACCTCACAGCATTAATGGTAGCAAGTCGCTCTTGAACATGACACTTTGTCCTCCGTATCACATCGGGTTGGGTTGTTTCATTCACCGGTCTCATAGCCATGGTCCTCGCCACACCATCCACAATTGGGGTAATGCTACCGATCCATCACATCAGTGTCGTTATATGTTCAAGAGATGTGGTTCTGCAAAGAGTCAACCGTGTCCCACCCACTGCCATACATTATCCTTCATCCACTTCATGACCGCCACCCTGAATCATACATCACAGTTTGTTTTCACCTCATCACAATCACTAGCTCCGTTCCGTGTCACTGATGTGGGATTCATTAAGGCCCTCCTTTGACGGATCGCTCCTTGTCGACATCAGCTCATTATCCAAGGAGTTGATCTAGGAACAACCCCTTCAGTACTTTGAAGCTTGCATGCCTCAATGGCAAGTTTCTCACTTCCGGCGACAGGTATACATCAATGACCTTCGACCAGAGGATTTTGCATGGTGGTCGACGCCAAGTCCTTTATTCCCACCATGTGAATTGTACTACTGTACCTTGAGGGTCATCATCCTTATCGGTGATTCCTCTCGCGCTTGTTAACGGTTTACATCATTGGCCGGTAATCAAGCGATGTCTTTCCATGTTCGACTTCAAGAAATTCTCACATGGATCGA
Organism: Pinus tabuliformis; assembly: GCA_031772625.1. Classification (NCBI taxonomy): domain Eukaryota; kingdom Viridiplantae; phylum Streptophyta; class Pinopsida; order Pinales; family Pinaceae; genus Pinus; species Pinus tabuliformis. The sequence goes on from CM062819.1 coordinate 52,929,276, forward strand.
CTTGTACATCGAGTGAAGATCGGAAGAGATTGAAGACCCCGGATCTAGTTTCATCCATCCGGGCTGCGATATATATTCAGGATATAAAGACATTTGATATGTACATCATTGCAGCAGATGATCATCCTTCTCAAAGGATGATAATTTCAGCAGAGAATTATCAGTCTACAATCAGACGATCGTCTGTTCTATGTACCAAAATGTATTTATAAAGCTGAGCATGGGAATGCCCGCCTCAGCTAGATCATGAAAATGTATGAAAAATAATGTATCGTATTGTATCTTATTACAGGACACTTCTCAGCAGATTGAATGAACTTCGGATCCTCTCAATAAAGCATTTCACCCGATAAACGACCTCATACTTTAGGGGGCATTTGTTATAGACAATTTTGTGCCTTACAGCAACAAGCATGAATTGTCAATAATCCAAGGGATCCAAAGTTCCCTAAACATGATGTTCCTACCCCTAGAGGAACAAGGTCAGCAAACCAACAGCTCTCAGATCAGTTCTCCACCTGAAAAAACTCAAAAACAAGCAATCCTGAAATCAAAGCAGGTGCTCCACTAGGTTTCTGCGCTGAAACTCAGTTGCTCCATGGTGTACCTGCGTTGCAAAGCAAGTGGGACAAAGGCCACCTGCGCTGAGCGAGATGGGACAAGTGGCACACTGAGTCATTGCTCTGGAATCTTCCAAAAATGACACTTGGATCAGGTATTTCGCCTTGTGATGAGTCAGAGGCTCTGTTTCTCCAAGTGGAAGCAAGGTTCTCCAAGTGGACTCAAGAACTGAAGATCAACTAAAGATTAACTGAAGAGAGAGAGGACAGCTACACATCAGTTGCAAGCTGACTCATCCTTTCTCAATTCATCTATATATTGAGCTCTCTCCTATGAGCTCAGGAGGCTGGAATTTTGTGCAAAGTAATGATATGCTGTTGGTTTCACTATAGAACTATTGGGTGATTGTTTGAGAGAGGTGAAGAAGAGCAATTCTTTCTGCTGGGAGGTGTTGCTGGGTTGGAGCCTTCAATGGTTGTAATACTCTCAGAACCTTTATTTCTTCATTAATAAAATCTATTGAGGTTCTTCTATGTGCTCTTGTTTCAATGATATATTGTGATGATTGCATGTTTGGTTTACACTAATCCATGAACCAGTTATGATTGCATGCCTCTTGTAGTTTCCTTCTTTGTTATTTTGCAGGATCTCATTGTAGCTGGGAGAGCAAAAGAACAAGGAGCTAGGAGCAAGCGGCCAAAGAGAAGAGTTTGTATTCGACATTAAGCGCAAGGCAACGGTTAGTGCATTTCTCCATTCTCTTTTGCTTTCATAAAGAAGTAAACCTTAAGTAGTTTGTTTTACAGTTGTTGCTAAGGAACTTTCACCCTTAGAGTGGGATAGGGTCATCCGAGTCGATACTTTTCCCTACAACACTATAGATAAAGGATTAAGCCTATTGGGGTCTCCCAAAATATACTCAACGGTACGTGGGAGCACAAGTCCGTACTGGCACTTATCGTCTCAAAGTGGAGGAATCACCCAACCATCAGTGAGAACAACAGTTACCAGGCTTTACGACGCCAGAATACGTCTCTAGCCTAGACTTCTAGATGTTGTGTGTTAGGTTCCAAAGCGTTGTTAGATTCATTGAATTTATTTTATAGTTGAGCTTGTTTATGAAGTTTTCCTTTCAGGTTCACCGCGAGATGTAGTATAATCCCTAAAATGCAATCTAAGATGATAAACAATCCTTTTATCTTCTTTGTGCAATGAAAATCCTAGCTACTAAGGAAAGAAAGATAGAATTCTTTCACAAAGAGCAAAGAGCACACTCTAAATGCACTTTCCTAAATCAAACCAATCAGACTATCTAAATGCAAATGCACATGCATGTATTTGTTTTCAACTTTCTTAGTATGTAAATGGTAAAAAGAAAGTTGATGCACAAATCTGAATTACTTTTCAAGTGACAGTTATCAACAAGTTTCTTTTCGAAATCAAAAATGGAGACAATCACAACATTTTACGATTTGGAAATGAATACTTGTTTTTGACACTAGAAAAACTACAAATTCAGACCAAATACAATGGTAACAGGATAACCAACTATCAACAGTAATCAAACTCTTTCCTATGATTGAAAACGAAACTCGCGACACTTTCAAATCAAAGGACGACATTGCGATTATGTTACTTTTTGCAAAGGAGAACTGAAAATGACTCAACAAACACACAAAAACATTTACAGTTCTTTTGTACAAAGGAGGCGGAATAACAGCAAGGAAAAGGGGTTTCAAACAGAGATATACTGATCACAGGCAGCAAAATTCATGAACAGAACTGGAAAGAATGAATCACAGAAACCAAAACTGCACAATGCCTAGTCTGATCAGCGCACCTGTAACACAGGGAATTTGAAATGCAGCGCACCTACTACACTCGGGAAGTGCGCTGAATTTCAGATTCACAGAACAGTACCTGCGTTGGGCCAGAGACGAGACTTTGCTTGGGTTCCGCGTCACAGTTTGCAGTTCAATTCATGGGTTTTGGCCGAGCAAATGGTAATCAGTAATGCAACAATCAGGGGTAGATCTAAGGAGGATCTAAGAGCTATCACAAAGGGCAATCAAAGAGTTTGTGAATCAGTTGTTTAAATCATAAACAGATCCCAGAGATTGACTGAAGCGGCATTTATCTACTTTGTATTTGCATAGCAAATGTAGTTCGAAAGCTACCTGGCTCGACTTCAGGCTCCGTCTGTAAGTTTATGAAATAAACAACAAGGAAGATAAACAAACTAACTAATTCGTCACCAGCAGAGTCGCCATTTTGTTACAGGGAAAAGTGTCTACTCAGAACTGCTTATCCCACTAAGGTGTGATAGCTGCCTTAGAAACAAACAAAGTAAAGCTACTTTCGCTTTTCCTTTATGAAGTATAGATGAGAGAACAACAAAGAAGACCAACCTCTGTCTTGCGCTAATCTCCTAGTTCGATTCCTCTCTCTCTTGATAGTCTTTTGCTACTTGTTCCCTTACATGCCCAGCTTCATAGAGTACCTGTAAGATCACAGTAGCATAGCACTATACAAGAACATGGATCTATAATCATAAACAATCTAGGATCAGATGTAAATTGACCATACAAATGCAGCAAACATAAATTACACAAGAGTATGGAGGAAAACTTGAATAGCTTTTATTGATAAACAAGAAAGAGCCAAGGGGAGTTACAACCAGTTGTTCTGACCCAGCATCATCCTCTCAGCAAGGAAGCCCCTCTTCACCTCATACAAAGCTTAGATCACCCAACAATCTGATGTTTGTCTCAAGAAACCAACAGCAATTCCTTACAATATGCAAAATTCTAGCCTCTGGATCTCTGGGATGAGGGATCCATATATAGATATTTGTAAGGGAGATGAGTCAGCTTGTGATTTGATTAGTTTCTTCCCTCTGATAGTTCTTGCTTCCACTTGGAGATTGATGATCTCTTACTCATCCTTGGTCGAATTCAGAGAGGCAAGTGTCACAGGAGAAGTTTCTGGAAGTTTCCATGCCTCTCCACCTCGCGGAATGACACTGCCATTTGTCACTTCTCGCTCATCGCACCCCATAGAAGGGCTTTTTGAAATACAACACACCCACACAGTGTATTTAGGTGAGATGCAATGCACTTTGCCTATGGAGCAGCTGAAATGATCCTGTTTTGACCAATTCTGAGCAGTTTTTCATGGAGAACTTCTGGGAGAAGCTGTAATCAGTTGACCTTGTTCCTTTAGGGGTTAGAACAACACTTTTAGGGACTTAGGAGCCCTTGATTTATGGACATTTCATGCTTGGGGTTGTAGTGCCCAAAAATGTCTATAACACCGGCAGATCAACCCGAAGGGATCTACCTGCTAACCAAACAAGAAGGGCCTAACCCCAAGGGCATCGAGGAGATTTGACCCTGTGACCTCCCAACTAGCGAGGTACTTAGTAAGGAGAACTCGACCAATTGAGCTAACCCTTGGGGCTATATATATAAAATTTTGTTTTTCTCGGTTTGGGTTTTGGGGCTGAAATCCATGTGTTAATGTGTACATTTGCCATTGTATATTTTCAATTTTATTAAGAATCTATTTGCAACAATATATTATATAAGGTTAAAACATGCATAGAGGGACTGTTGGCTCAATGAAGGGAACACTTTGTGTTATATAGGCTTAGAGTGGCCACACGATAAAAGGTAACAAGCATTGGCTCAATGGTTGAAAGACATCATACTAAATCCTTGGGTATGAAGGAGAGTAGCCTTCATATTCTCTACCTTTTGAATTTTGTTGAAGCATAAGTGAGACTTATGAAATGATTTTTTTTTTTTTTTGTTGTGGTTCACGGACACCTTGGTCGACGGGTGGCCGCTACGTCCACGGAAAAATCTGGGTTGATCAACCCCGAAGGGAATCTAGCCCCGCGGCCCACTAGCAAGGCCTAACCCCAAGGGCTTCGGGCAGAATGTACCTGTTATAGACATTTTTGTTCCATACAGCTATAAGCATGAAATGTCCATAAACCAAGGGATCCTAAGTCCCTAAAGATGTTGTTCCAGCTCCTAAAGAAACAAGGTCAACAAATTACAGCTTCTCCCAGAAGTTCTCCACCAGAAACTGCTCAAAACTAGTCAAATCAGGATCAATTCAGATGCTCCACTAGCTAGCTGCGTTGCAAAGCACCCAAATACACTGGCTAGGTGTGTTGCAATGCACTTGAATGCACTACCAGGGTGCATTGAGCGGGAAATGACAAGTGGCAGAGTCATTCCACGAGGTGGAAAGACAATGGAAGCTTCCAGAATCTTCTCCAATGACACTTGCCTCACTGAATTCGACCAGTGATGAGTAAGAGGCTCTTAGTCTCCAAGTGGAAGCAAGAACTAACAGAGAAAAGCCACTAATCAATTCATGAGATGACTCATCCTCTTTGCATACATCTATATATGGATCCCTCACCAAGAGATCCAGAGGCTGGAATTTTGTACATTGCAGAGAATTTCTGTTGGTTTTGTGATTGACATCAGAGTATTGGGTGATTTATGCTTTGTTGGAGGTGAAGAAGGGATTCTATGCTGGGAGGCTGATGCTGGATCAGGACTCATCGGTTGTAACTCCTCCTGGATCTTCTTGTTTTATCAATAAAACTACTTGAGTTTCTCCTACATGCTTGTATATCTGATGTGTGTTATATTTGTATGTTTAGCTTAAATCTGATCCTAAGCTTTTTATGAACATAAATCTATGTCTTTATGTAGTTTCTCTCTTCTGTGAACTTGCAGGAACTTGGTGGCGTTGGGCAAGTGAGGGAGCAGATCGGTGGAAGCTGGCAAAGAGAGGATAGATTGGATCGAACAACTAGCGCAAGACACAGGTCGGTTCATCTTAATCATCTTCGTTTATAGTTCATAAAGAAGAATACAAGAGTAGTTTTCCTTGTTTGTTTCTGAGGTCACTGTCACAACCCTGTGGGATAGGGTCATTCTGAATAGACACTTTTCCCGAAAACAAAATGGCGACTCCACTGGGGATCGTGTCTAGTTAGTTTATTTGTGTTTCTATTGTTGTTCATCTCATAAACTTAGGAGTGGCGAATCGAACTGCATTTGCCATTTACAAATGCAAAGTAGACATCTGCTACTCTAGTCCATTCACTGGGCCTATTTATGATCTGAACAGTTGACTCACAAATGATCTGATTACCCTTTGTGATAGCTCTCAAACCTCTTGTAAATCAACCCTCTGATTGTGCACATTTGATTGCTTTTATCTGGCCAAAAACCATAGATTAAACTGCAAACCGTGACCCAGAACCCAGAGAAAATTCTCGTTTCTGCTTCAGCACAGGCTCTGTGAAGAGACTCTGCATTTCAGCGCAGTTCCCGAGAGGGCTACCTGCGTTGCAATTCAGTTTCTTTGTGTAGCAAGTGCGTTGATCAGCCTAGCCTTGCCTAGCTGAGGTTCTTTGCTCATCTTTTCTAGTTTTGCCTCTGATTTTTGCAGCCTGTGATCAGTGTGTTTGTCTGTCTAAAAGCCCCTTTTTCTTTGCCTTAATTCCGCCTCAGTTGTATAAAAGAAACTGTATTTGTTTTTGTGTATTTGTTACATCATTTACAGTTTCCCATTGCAAAAGTAAACTGGTCATACTGTCGCCCTTAGATCTAGATCTGTCGTAAGTGTCGTTTTGATCTTAGGAGAAAGTTTATTTGCTGTTGACAGTCGATTACGCTTTTACTTTTGCCTTTGGTTTGAATTTGTGAATTTCTAGTGTCGAAACAAGTGTTTACTTCAAAATCATAAAGTGTCGTAATCGTCTCTACCTTTTGATTTCGAAAAGAAGCTTGTTTGTGTCTTTCACTTGAAATCGAATTCAAATTTGTGCAACAACTTTCTTTTTAGGCATCAATATTAAGAAAGTGAAAAACAAATACATGCACAAGTGCATTTGCATATTGACAGTTTGTATGGCTTGATTTAGGAAAAGTGCATTTAGAGTGTGCTCTTTGCTCTTTGAGAAAAGATTGTGTCTTTCTTTTCCCCTTGTAGCTAGGATTTTCATTGCTGAAAAGAGATAAAAAGCTTGCTTATCATCTTTAGATTGCATTTTAGGAATTACATCTACATCTCGTGGTGATCCCAAAAGGAAAACTTCTAAGAAAGATCAACCTAAAATAAATCCAATGAACTTAACAACGCTTTGTAACTTAACGCACAACATCTAGAGGTCTAGGCTAGAGACGTATTCCGGCGTCGTAAAGCCTGGTAACTGTTGTCCTCACTGTTGGTTGGGTGATTCCTCCACTTTGAGACGATAAGTGCCAGTACGGATTTGTGCTCCCACGTACCGTCGAGTATATATTGGGAGACCCCTATAGGCATAAAACCTTTATCCATAGGAAGCCGTGTCGGCCGCCCTACTGATCGCAATGCACTGAACACAGCATTCGGGAAGATTGACCGCCCGTACCCTAAAAAGTATTCTGCGGTTTTGCGATTGGTTTGGCACTCCCTCTACCTAGACCTCCAGAGCAGTCCCTTTCGTTCCTTTTCAGACTCCTTAACGGAAAAGGTCCATCTGAGCACTTGTCACTTCAGGCTCATTAAAAATCGAAGGAGACTAGAGTCATCTTTTGTTTTTTCTCGACTCTTTAAAACTGAAAAAGCAAGTTGTGTCAAAAGCGTCTAAAATTCATTTAACACGGAAACATACTTTCCCTTTTATTTTAGTTGATCGAGTAATCCGCAATCATGGAAGAAAGTCAATTGAAACCTCGTCGTTCGCAGAGGCTTACGAGTCAACCGTCTTTGTCTCCGGAAGCGAAACCAGTACGGACAAAGCGGACTCGTTTAACCGGATCCAAGTCTCCAATCAAAGTTAGAACAAGTGTTCCAACGACATTAGAGACTCCGGTTACTCCAAGCATTTCTGGAATCCCTGCCTCAACAGAAGAAGTTCGACAGCCATAGAAGGACAATGATACTGATCCTAGTTTGAGAACAAGCACTTGTGTTACTGAACCAGTTCCATCCATAACCGGTTCAGAGAGTCTTACTTTTCAAACATCTGTCGCTGTCTCTTCGGCACCAAAAATATTTTACGGACCTGACGGTCTTCCCCTTCCACCTGGTTTGATTGCGATAGAGGAAATTGTAGAAGATCTGCAAGCAAGTACTCCAACGCATTTTGGAGTCGGGGTCACTCTATTTCCTTCGACATCAGAAGTTAGTCTACCACAAGCAGAAGTTCCTGTAGAATCTCTAGGTAACCTTTTGGATAGACTACAAATGTCTGAACAACCGTCAACATCTAGGACTGTGTCTTCTGACACAGCGACGGCAGAGCTCCCTGCTGTCACTCCGACAATGTTTGCCGGCGTACCATCTGTCCCGACTAGCTCACAACCGCTAGAAGGAGCCCATCCAGGGACTACTTCGACAGTTTGGTCTATTCCTGTTTGTTCATCCAGAATTATACTCGGAAACTCTTATGTTGAGTCTCAACAAATTGATCCATTTGGAGGTCAATTTGGGCAGCCCGGTCCCCAAGGGCAAACAATTCCCTTGAGTTCTGGATTACCACCGTATGGGGGGAAGTATGCCCTTTCATTACCACCTCTAGGAGGATATCCATACGGAAGTTCACAACAGCATTCAGGTTATACTGGAATTACCTCAAGTGGTTGGGTACCTATACTACCCCAACAACCAAGGGTTGTATATTCGATGCAACAATGCGTACCTGTGTCGAACATACCCACTACGCCAGCTATTGTGACTGTGTCGCAAGTTCAAGCGCTACCTGTTGTGTGTCAACCTCAAGTTTCTCAGGTTGTAATGCAACAGCCCATTGACCCTGCGACTCAACCACAATCGCCAACTAGTGGGGCGACACAGGCCCAGACGGGTACAATTACCCCTCACCTTGGTCAAACGGTTAGTATCGGGCAACAGCACATGGCTTCACAACCATGGTTGGTGCAATACCAACAACCACAATTCCAACAAGTATACCAAGGTGCTGAGCAACAGATCTTTGCAAACAGTGGATAGCCGTACATTCAAAACGGTCAAAATCAACCATTTTATAATGGTCAAGTCCACCAACCTTACCAAACATATGAGCATCAAATGCATTATGCTGGTATGCAAAGACTAATCGCTCAGGCGATTCCATCGTATCCTGGGTATGCTTCACCTAACCTGAATCAACAGTTACCATTCATGGCAACTTTAGAGTTACCTGATTTAAACCAGCTAACAAACGATCCAATTGCTTACGCCCCTTGGTGGCCAGCGATTCCACACAAGCTTCCATCCGATATTCCTAAATTTAATGGAAATCCGGGTGAAGATCCATCGAATCACATGATGACATTTCATCTATGGTGTTCATCAAACACTTTAAATGATGATTCGATAAGGCTTCGCCTTTTTCAGAGGACATTAACAGGTCCGGCGGCAAAATGGTACATTGAATTGCCTAGAGCCTCGTTCGACAACTTCAGCACCTTAGCCACAACCTTTTTAACCCATTTTCAGTTACCGATAAGGTATGAAACGGGAACAGAACTGCTTACCAACTTTAAACAGACAACAGCCACTCACATATCTGATCATATACATGAGTGGCGACGTCGTCGTAGGATGGTAAAAATGTACATTCCCGATCAGCTATTAGCTGAATGGTTTATCAAGTCATTACTGCCTTCCATCACGGAAGATGTGGCAAAGGGGGGAGTCGTAACAGAAGAGCAAGTGATTGCTTGTGCACAATATCTGGATTTGATTTACACTCAGTCTGGCACGCTCTACGACAAAATACCTGATGCCCCTAGACCGGAATCCTCGATTCCTCCTCCTCCTAAATCAAACAATGACTCTCATGCCGGCGATGGCGTGATTGGCACAACAGACACGAAATCGACGAGGGCCACATCCAAAAAGGCCCGTAAGGTTTCAGGTCAAAATGCAAAAGACGAACCTCTTGCTTCAGAAGTAAATGCCATATCGACAGATAAAGGCAAAGAAACCAAACAACCAGGAAGCAAGAAGAAAGGAAAAGGGAAGAAGAAGAAACAGGATGAGCAATCTCCCGAAAAATCTTCTTCAAACACTCCTGGGAATAGGAAACCCTCTACAGGTTGCATGATATGCGACGAGGATCATTGGACGAGAGAATGTCCATACAAAGCTGAGCTTAAGAGATTCTTTAAAAGTTCGAAAACCTCAGCAGTGTTAACCGATCCGTTTCTGAATCCAAGAACAAATCTGGTTGAAAGTGGAAATGCTTCCCCATCTCAAGTGCTAATGTTGTCGATTTCGAAACAGCAAAATGATGCTTTGATCTCGACAAGGAACAAAGATTACAAGAATCCTCAGCTGTCGAACAACAAGGATAAAGATCAACCAAGTAGTTCGACAACAACTTCAACAGAAGTTGTACAACCCACCGTCCCTGAATTGACAATAAAACCGCCAAAGGGAGTAGTACACAAGTCGACATTTAATCCTCGCGCTAGAGCAGCGCAGCATTATAACATAGTGGAAGATTTGGCCCAATCACCATCCGCTATGTCGACTCTTGAAGTACTACAAAACTGCCCATCCCAAAGGCAGGCTTTGTTATCAGCCATTGGTGGGATTGATCCAAAGGATTCCAATCTTGTATCCTTTGACCACAAAGGGTACGATCCCCAGTTACCAGCTCAATTAGCTTTCCTTGTTCAAGTGAAATCCCTCAACAAAACTGTTCACTGAACGATTATTGATGAGGGGGCATCTACATGTATCATGTCGATGAGCTGCTGGAAAACTTTAGGATCTCCAACCTTGTCGCGATCTGCGACAACATTAAAAGCATTCGACGGAAGAATGTATACCCCGTACGGTATCCTAAATAACTTGAAAGTTGAACTAGGAGGGAAAACAGTAGAAATAGATGTTGAAGTCATCGATGGGAATCTTGATTACAACATCCTACTAGGAAGACCGTGGATATATGCCATGGCAGCTGTTGTGTCAACCTATTTTAGAAAGATTGCATTTCCCTTTCAGGGAGGGATTACAATCGTCGACCAACAAAACTTCCTCCCCAATGGTTCACAAGTTATGGGAAGCATTCCCATGATCCATGGAAGCCCCCATTCGCTTCAGAATATCGAAGTAGGCCTACTAAAAGATCCTATACTAATGGGAACTTTCGCTCTTCCACCTCCGATCAATCTGGCAGAAGTAGCGTCAATAGGAACCTGCAATATGATATCTTCCGCGAAGATCTCACATGTAACCCCACCTCGACTGGGGGGCATGGGTATATTATAGTCGCAGTTGACTATTTTACCAAATGGGCCGAGGCGATGCCTACATTAGATAATACTGGAGAAACAGCTGCCCTTTTCTTTTTCAATCATGTAGTCGCCAGATTCGGCGTACCACAGGCTATAGTCACAGATCATGGATCGCATTTTCGCAATCACATGATGGTTGAATTAGCTACCAAACTAGGGCTATCTCACGACAGCTCTACTCCATATTATCCGCAGGCCAACGGACAAGTTGAAGCGATCAACAAGGTCCTGAAGCGCATGCTGCAAAGGATGATCGGAGTTCACAAAAGAAGATGGCACCTAATCCTGTATTCAGCTTTGTGGGCTTACCGAACATCGGTAAGGAATACGACCAGGTTCACACCCTTCCAACTGGTATATGGCCTGGAAGCAGTCTTACCAGTCCAGTGTGAAATCTCGTCTCTCAAACTCGCAATTGATTTCCTCCCTGGAACTTCAGAAGAAGAAGCTCGTTTCTTGGAATTAATCCAATTGGATGAAACCCGTCGTGACGCCGCGTTGGCCAACGAAGCCCATAAGAAACGAGTCAAGGCGTAGTTCGACAAAAATGTCAAACCCCGTGTCTTCTCGGAAGGTGACTTGGTCCTGCTTTACGACCAAGAATCCGATAAACTGGGAGCAGGTAAATTTAACTCTTTATGGATGGGCCCCTATATTGTTAAACGAGTGTTAGCGAAAGGAGCCTATGAGTTGATGGATTACGACAGGATTCCACTGGCGCAACCCCGTAATGGGTTGTACCTCAAGCGTTACTACGCCTAGTAGTGACCAATATGCTTTTGTTATATTTTTGTTTTCGCTAAGAGTGTTTGTTTTGGTCGAGTAATCCACCTTTTTACATTTATTGCAGATGTCAAACCCATTGGAACCATGTGTTGGATATGCCGACGGAGCGAGTCGTAGTTCGCGGAACCTGTCCTCCGCAGCCTGGGCCATTTTTGATCCAAGCGGCGAGTTGGTAAGTTTCAGAGGTGTATGTATTGGTCAATCAACAAACAATATCGCTGAATATAGTGCATTGATAGAACTTCTCTCTGATGCCATCACTCATGGTATACGCCGGCTAATCGTCAGGCTAGACTCACAGCTCGTAATACTACAACTCAATGGTATATATTCCGTCCGAAACCCAGCTATTTATCGCATGTTCCTAAGGGTTAAGATTTTGGAAAGACAATTTGATCTTATTCAATACCAGCATATTTCCAGAAACTTAAACACATTAACCGACTCATTAGCAAACTATGTGTTAGATAGACATTTGCAACATTTATAAAAAGAAACACATCAATGTTCTACATGTGGATCACATAACTCAACCAAAATAAAAACTCCGAAAATCAAAAATACATATATAGTTGTTTATGGTTTACATATAATGTTCTGTAACCAAGACAAAATCGGTCACATGACCCAAAACTCAAAATGCTAGGGGGCACCCTAGTCTAATGATGCTCGTGATAGCAAGTCACAGCCTGTGCGATCATGCGTAAGAGACGAATCCATCGTCTGGGCACACTAGTAGTATGCCGCTGTAACTGCAAAGGTAGCTCATCGATCCTCACATCTGGAATACCGAGAGTAAGGCTCTCAACCTTCTCCTGCATAGCTGTGAGAGTCTCGGCCACATCAAGGTCACGAAGAATAACCCTCCCGGCAGCCTCTCCTGCTGGGGCAACGGCTGGCACTCTCGAGCGAACTACTGGACGAACAGGACCAACATCTGCATGTACACATGAGTTTGGTTAAAGTCTTGATAGAATAAAGCACAAGGACATTATAAATAAAAACAGTAAACAGTGATATGGTCAAAGATTTTACCAATAGCGCCCCACTGCTCGCCATCCGGCAGTACTAAATCTAGATCACCCCAGAAATCCATGCCATCATATGGATACTCAGCATAAACCATCTCCTAACAATCAAACCACCTGAAGAAGGTATCAGAAAACGAAATCTAATTCTAGCCAGCATGCCTAGACATATGGTCAACCCATCTCTGCATACGTGGTTCAGTAGGAGAAGGTAAGTCAAGTGCAATGTACTGCGGCTGCATCAGTGGTATCTTCTCCAAGGCAAAGGCGGTCAAAATAGAACCAAACCCAAAGTTCTTCAACCTTCCATCCTTTATCTTGGTCAACTGACTTTTCATCACAAGAAGTACTGCATCACACCAATTGAATATTTTCGGTTGGAGGCATTCTAAGGCATGCTGCATATAAGATCTGTTGGCTACGTGAAGAGACGCACTACCGGCCATCCTACCAAAAGTAAACAGGATAGACCTAAGAGACCTGTCAGTGACATCATGGATGATGATCTTGCCGTCTTTACTCGACTGAGATCCTTCCCTGCAATACTGGTGGACATAATCTCTGACAGAGTCGCTCCCTCGGGTCGAACCTGACAAAGAGATGGGGGCACCCCGCCTCGACAAGCCAGTCAAGAAGTAAATGTCTACTGCAGTCAAGGGGATAGATTTGCCCCTAATCTGGAAAACTTGGTTGATAGGATCCCAAGCATCGAGCAAATACTGCAGCAGGTTGATCTGCTGTCTCATGCTAGAGATGCGGAAGAACTTCAGCAAGCCACAGTTCCGCAGCGCGTTCACTGTAACAGGATCATGTAGGGCAATCATGTCCTCTTCTTCATGTTCTCGTTCTCGCCATGTAAGGGTCATTTTGCTCCAATATCTTTGCAAAAACAAACAAGAGAGGAGATTAGATCCTGATTTTGATGAGAAACAGGTAAAAATTCCATAAAGAACTGTGCAACAAATTCCTTTTCTGCGCCCAACGCACCTGCAGCAGTGTTCCACCTGCGTTGAATGTCAAACTGCCTTCATGTTGGCCAACATTCAGCGCAGGTTTCGATGTACTTAGGGTGCGTTGATGGCAGAACGAACCCATCAAACCCTAGGGGCTCAGAAAAGCAGAGAATGAAGCACAGAATGCAAAAAGGAAACCATGAAATGAAAGAGCTCGGGTTTAGCTCCTACCTGGTCCAAACGGCGCCGAGAATCATCCACAGAATCTCCCGAAATCAGCTGATGAAAATCAAGGGGGAAAAGGCACCTCCAAAGCTCCAACAAACCAAGTTCAAATGAAATGGTAAAATGAGAGGTAAAGACACCTTTTAATTGCTTTTTACGTAGTTCAAAGTAAAATATTAGCGTTTTAATCTCATTTTCAAGCAAATGTTGTTCATTTCTAACTAGTTTGATGAAGCAGTTGAAAATATAGTACTATCTCTGAAAAGACGAAGCTGTTTATGGTAAAAAATCAAAACAAGACCATCTAATCGAGCAGTTTTAGCGCATAGTTCAAGCTCGTTAAAAAATAAACATAAGATCGAGCAAGTGTTTCCACCCGCGTTTAAGCTCGTTAAAAAATGAACTATCCTTCGGTAAATAACCATCGTGAATGAAACATTTTCAGCCATTAAAGCCTTGGTCGTGTTTGCACCGTCACCTCCACTTTTCCATTGGCCGATCGTTCACCTCCATTTGATTGTTTACCCATTTTGAGGAACAGCTGCGAAGAGTGATTTCACTAACCATCCTTGTGACACTGCCGTGATTGGAAAATTCCAAACCTTACCTGGAATCAGCTGCTACCCGTTTTATCACTCGTTCCTCAAAAGACGAGTCTTCTTTAAGCTCTTTTCATCTGACTCGTAAAATATGAAAAGATTGCCAAGTTTTGGCCTTCCAGCTCGTTAAAGCGACCAGAAGCGCTATCCCTCCTCTAGATTTTAATCTTTTTGGACCTGAGGGATTATTGCATAAAAAGAACAAGCGCTTGTTTTATTCGGATCGTTAAAATTATCGAAAATTCATCCCTTCTGTATTATTTTATATTTTTTCAGACTTAAGGGATTATATGACGAAAAAGGAATTCCGGAGTTATCTTTACGTACCTTTTCAGACTCCCTAAAAAGGAAAAGGACCGAGTTATCTTTGTCGTTAGACTCGTTAAAAGGATTAATAGCGACAAACTTGTCTTTAGACGAGAACGAGTTTCACTATCACTAGGCTCGTTAAAACATAGCGATGGGTTTGCCCGAAGGGCAAATTATAGAACAAGCATATGTTATCCTCCTCAAGCTTGACAAAAATAAAGAGGTACTGGTCAGCAATGACTGGGGAAAAATTGGGAAGAAAACTCAAAGAAACTTTATTGGTAGCAAGTCGCTCTTGAACATGACACTTCCACTCCGTGCCAGAGTCGGGTTGGGTTGTTTCATTCACCGGTCACATCACCATGGTCACGCCATACCATCCACATTTGGGGTAAATGCTACCGATCCATCACATAAGTGTCGCCGACATGTTCAAGAGAAGTCATCCAGAGAAGTCACCCGTGTCCCATCCACTACCATACGTTATACTTCACTCTTTCATGACCGCCACCCTGAACCGTATGTCACCAGATCGTTTTCACTTCCATCAAAATCATTTGCTCCGTCCTGTGTCATTGATGTGGGATTCATTAAGGCCCTCCTTTGATGGATCACTTCTTGTCGACATCGGCTCATTATCCAAGAAGTTGATCTAGGAACACCCCTTCAGTGCTTTGAAGCTTGCATGCCTCAATGGCAAGTTTCTCACTTCCGGCGACAGGTATACATCAATGACCTTCGACCGAAAGATTTTGCGTGGTGTTCGACGCCAAGTCCTTTATTCACACCACGTGAATTGTACTGCAGTACCTTGAGGGTCATTATCATTATCGGTGATTCCTCTCGTGCCTGTTAACAGTTTACATCATTAACTGGTAATCAAGCGATGTCTTTCCATGTTCGACTTCAAAACAATTCTCACATGGATCGACTTGTACTTAGAGTGGAGATCGGACGAGATTGAAGACCCCGAATCTAGTTTCATCCATCCGGGCTGCAATATATATTCAGGAAAAATAAAGACATTGAAATGTACAGCATTGCAACACAGATAATCATCCTACCAAAATGATGATGACTTCACCAGAATCATCAGTCTACCATCAGACGATTGTCTGTCCTATGTACATGAAAATGAATTTATAAAGCTGAGCATGGGAATGCCCGCCTCAGCTAGATCATGAAAACAGTATGAAAATAATGTATTGTATTGTATCTCATTACAGGTCTCCTCTCCAGCATTAGAAGAACTTCGGATCCTCCTAATAAAGCATTTCACCCGATAAACGGCCTCATACTTTAGGGGGCAACTGTTAAAGACATTTTTGTGCCATACAGCTATAAGCATGAAATGTCCATAAACCAAGGGATCCTAAGTCCCTAAAGATTTTGTTCTAGCTCCTAAAGAAACAAGGTCAACAAATTACAGCTTCTCCCAGAAGTTCTCCACCAGAAACTGCTCAAAACTAGTCAAATCAGGATCAATTCAGATGCTCCACTAGCTAGCTGCATTGCAAAGCACCCAAATACATTGGCTAGGTGCATTGTAACGCACTTGAATGCACTACCAGGGTGCGTTGAGTGGGAAATGACAAGTGGCAGAGTCATTCCGCGAGGTGGAAAGACAATGGAAGCTTCCAGAATCTTCTCCAATGACACTTGCCTCACTGAATTCGACCAGTGATGAGTAAGAGGCTCTCAGTCTCCAAGTGGAAGCAAGAACTGACAGAGAAAAGCCACTAATCAATTCATGAGCTGACTCATCCTCTTTGCATACATCTATATATGGATCCCTCACCAAGAGATCCAGAGGCTGGAATTTTGTACATTGCAGAGAATTGCTGTTGGTTTTGTGATTGACATCAGAGTATTGGGTGATTTATGCTTTGTTGGAGGTGAAGAAGGGATTCTATGCTGGGAGGCTGATGCTGGATCAGGACTCATCGGTTGTAACTCCTCCTGGATCTTCTTGTTTTATCAATAAAACTACTTGAGTTTCTCCTACATGCTTGTATATCTGATGTGTGTTATATTTGTATGTTTAGCTTAAATCTGATCCTAAGCTTTTTATGAACATAAATCTATGTCTTTGTGTAGTTTCTCTCTTCTGTGAACTTGCAGGAACTTGGTGACGCTGGGCAAGTGAGGGAGTAGATCGGTGGAAGCTGGCAAAGAGAGGATAGATTGGATCGAACAACTAGCGCAAGACACAGGTCGGTTCATCTTAATCATCTTTGTTTATAGTTCATAAAGAAGAATACAAGAGTAGTTTTCCTTGTTTGTTTCTGAGGTCACTATCACAACCCTGTGGGATAGGGTCGTTCTGAATAGACACTTTTCCCGAAAACAGTACCCTGTGCCCTCCCGAACGGCGAGGCACTGATTTTGACCAACTGAGCTAACCCTTGGGGCTTTATGAAATGATACCACTAGCTAGAAAACAAAAATATGTGATATGTAGGGAGAAAAAAATCACGAGTTGGTCATAAAACTTCTGGTGCATGAGTAAAAATCATTGATACTGCAAGTCACAACAAAGATATCACAAGTACATGTAAAAATCCTTATGCTTATCACTTGCATTTGTAAGTGTAAAAAACCTTGGTGAAAATTTATAATAACTTTGTAAACATGGGAGATAGAAAAAATGGAAAAAAATATATATATATAAATGTGAAAACTACGAAACAACTGCAATGTAAAGTCCAAAAGAATTATCAAAACCGTGATACCTACTAATATACACTCACAAAAAAAACATTAAAAACAACAAATACAACTACTAAGAAAAATACATAAATGCAAATACATAATTGTAGAAATTATGGTGTAGATTTCAATTGCTCATGAAATTTTAATCAAAAACACAAGACACAAACCTACTCTACTGCTCTACAAAATTAAATTCACAATTTAGAACATCAATCACAAACATGCAATGAGAAATAACACACATGCACACAATATTTTTCCAGGGGAAAGAAATATGCTAAAAAACCCCTTTGTTTGCTCGCATTAATCTAATGAATAGAATTGTATTACAATTGCTTTGCTCAATTGAGCCCAACCCGCAAGTGAATAACCTATCTCTATGCTCAATGAGAAGCTCTGACCCAGAATTAGTCAATTTCTTCCCCAGCTTGAGCCCGTATTTCCTTGTGCAATTCTTGAGGAAATTAGGCCCCTATTATTTAGGAATTTCCTCCAAAATGATTGCACAGTTCCCAAGGTTGATCATCTGACTACATGCAACACATGTACACTCAAGACTAGTCTATAACTGATGTTGCACTACCTTGGAATCTCCACCACAACTAGGGAACTCGAATTCTCTACATGCACTAGCTATTTTGGGTTGATTGATTATTTAACTAGATGATCACTAAATTAGACTGAAGTCTCACTGCACAACTAACCTTCCATTAGTTCCTCCAACAATTATAACTAGTTTAACTGAAAACAACTTGAAATAACTGACCTTGATTGATCAAGTGCTCAATATTTAGCTTAAAAATCAAAATTCTTAGAATGGCTCGAAACCTGAACGACCGTGTCCCAAAAAAGGGTCTCGTTTCGTTGAAAACCAAGTTCGTATGAGACAGTTATTGTGTTGTGATCACTTTACTAAACATGCGAAATTTGCAAAAAAAATGCCCAGTCACTGCACAGTCAATAGTTCGTATTGCTGACTTGGAAGGTGACTAGGCATGGTCAATGGTAGTCAATGGAAAAACCCAGGAGGACAAGTGGAATCATTTGATTGGGTTGTACCATGGTGTGTTGGCACAATGTGATTGATTTATTTAAGGACCAATGGAAGAATGCCACATGGCAAGCTCGGAGACCACAATGTGGCACATCACAAAGGCCTTGGAAGTATACACAGTGGAGAAAAATATTATGGTGGAGGTCAAGGTCAAACCGACAACCTCTAGCCTACCGTTTGCATGACTTACCAACTCCTCTACACCATGGTTCTTACCATAACAGTTCTCTGCATTAATTTGTAGTGTGACGATTATGGGGTTGGTGGTTAGGGGAGGGCCAGCCCGCAGGCCAACCCTCCCCCATGTGAACGCACATGTGATAACCGCATACAGTTATAGTTAACCGACAGCTTCAACCCACCAAACCTGTGACAGTTAACATGTGAACGCAACTATATAAAATCACAGACAAATAAGTTAACTTCGACGGCTCCAACCTAACAACTTCGTGACGGTTCCACATGTGATTGCAACAAAACAATGCGGCTACGGTTATGAAACCCGGCGGTTCCGACGTACCAAACTCCAAATGGTTAGCATGTGTCCAGTTCCACCGGATGTTAAGTTTGGTTAGTTAACTCCGCAGTCGTCACACTAATCGTGGGATTTAAACTAATTAATTTGGGTTAATGCAATTAAGCTCAGTTTAACAACTTGTTAACCCTCAGTTTAATCTGGCGGAAGTTTGGCGGTGCCCCCAAATTCGGGCCTGCCTCCAAAATTAGCGCGCTAACTAGAGTCATTCTAGATTTAGCAGAGCTTTTCTAGGAAAATACTGTCTGAGTCATAGGGAAGGAAATTTTTGACCAAATTGAGCTCAGAAAGAGGTGTTCTTAGCTAATTTGGATATTCTGAACACATTGGTGCAAGTATCAAGATCCATAGAGTTTTGTAAAACAACATTTTTTCCACGCTGAGCTAATACAGAGGCCCAAGCCATGGAAGTTGAACCAAGGAGATGTAGCCCAGGAGGGATGAACTCCTTCATTAAAACACTATGTTAAAGTGTCTCTTTGATGGTTTGTTGTACTTTGAATGTTTGTTGTTCTGTATTTGTTTTGAATTTATTTTGCTCATGAATGTCATTTTAAAACTTAAGGAAATTTACCTGATTACATACACAAACAGCTAATGAAACCTCAGCACAAGAAGCAATAAGAAAGCATATGTTTAGAAATCTGTAATTGTTATTAGCACAACAAAACTAATCATACAAAAATAGATCAAGTTGGTATCAGAGCACAGGTTGAATTTCTTGATTGCTTGAGTTTGTGCAATTAGGGTTTTAATGGTTGCAAAATTGTGATGCTTACAAGGTTAAAGTTGCAGAAAGGAGAAGTGAAGCTATTAGTTCCAACTCCTGAGGTAATGCCCAAAAGAAGGAGAGCCATAAGGCCACTATCTCCACCGCCCAAAGTTCCAATTATAGCGGCACTTGAAACTCCTCAAGTTTTATCTTCAACTGAGATTGAAGAGGTATAAGAAGTACCAATTTCTAAGCCTGAATCCACAGCCACTATGTGTGGAGAAAGAGAGCTTGAATGTCCCTCTTCATAAGATGAAGAATTCACAAAATATTTCTTCACTTTAATTGAGATGTTTAAAGTCCTCTATGAAGAGAGAAACACTAGAATGGTTGGAGAGAGTTCTAAACCACCACGTGGAGAAGGAAGCTCAAAGGACAAAAAATATGAGAAGAAGGATTCTAAAGGGAATGGTGGAAATCCACCTCCATCTCCACCATCCTCATCATCTTCATCATCTCACATAACATCATCTTCCACTACCACCACTGAAACTGCTCATACTCATTCAAAAACTCCAAAAGGAAAGACTCCTTTACTTAAATTAGACATAAAATTCGAACTTCCCATGCATAATGGAGAGCTGAATGCAGAAAAGTTGGACAATTGGATTCGACAATTGCAGGTATACTGCAAAATTCAAAACCTTCAAGAAGATGACATAAAAATCCAATTGGCTTCATTAAGACTAAAAGGAGCTACATTAGTTTGGTGGGAATCAAAGACTCAAGAGGAAATGAGAATCCATGGTAAGATATCCATTACTTGGGTTGAATTTGTTTATGCAATTAAAAGATAGTTTAATCCTTTAGCCTATATGCAAAAAACCATTATGAGTTGGCAGAATTTTAGGCAGCTTAAAGGCCAAACAATCCAAGATTATACATAGGAGTTTAGGAAAAGGGCTTTATTATTAGGAGTGAATTTGAATTCCCAAGATACACTACTGAAATATATTGGGGGTTTACATTCCTATTTGAAACATACTATCCTTATGTTCAATCCAAACAATTTAGATGAGGTATGTGTGCAAGCCATGCACCTTGAATCTAGAGGAAATAACATTCAGGAAGAGGGTAGTAAGAGGAAGCTATTCAAGGGAAAAGAGAAAGATAAGGGAAAGAAGAATGCAATTGTGAATAAAGAAGGGGAGAAAATCACATGCAAACATTGTTCCAAAGAGGGGCATGATGAAGCCCACTGCTGGAAATTTCATCCCGAATTAAGGCCTAAGAAACAAAACAATAAGGGAAAACAAAAGACGATCGCTACCACACAACATGACCTTGGTTCAGATTCTGGTGATGTGACCAATATTTTAGCCATGGTTACAAAAGGAAAAGAAGTTGTTGCAAGCACTAGTTCATCACATAGTCAAAACAACACTCCAAGTGAAGAGTCAAGAATAGAGTTGTTTCATGTAAGAGTGATTTCAAATCATACAAAGATTGATGCATTATTCGATAGTCGGTCACAATCAAACTTGATTTCAGAAGACTTGGTTAAAAAACTAAACCTTGAAACTGTACCTCATCATAAGCCATATCTGTTGGGTTGGATAGTTAACAATGCAAACTTACAAGGTTACAAGGAAGTGTTTATTCAAGTTCACCATTACTGAAAAGTTCATTGATGAAGTTGAGTTAGATATAGTTCCACTTGACATCTTAGGAATCATTTTGGCTAGTCCTTATTTGTATGACAGGAAAGCAGTATTTTATCGCCATGACAACACATACATATTTCTCAAGAATGGGTTGGAGTACATAGTGAGAGCCCATCACAAAAAGCTGAACATTTCTTTGGTTAATGTAGGGCAGATGAAGAGACTAGTAAATGCAAGTAAAAATTCTGTGCTTCTCATGATCAAGAAAAAGAATGATATTTATTATGAATCTTTTGAAGGTTGTGATGATAAATTGAAATCTGATTTGTTTGATGTGGTAAGAAAGCATGGCGAGATGTTTCAGGAACCAAAGGTGTTACCTCCCAAGAGGGGAATTCAGCACGAGATTCAGTTGTAATAGGATGTTCCACTTCCGAACATAGGCATGTATCACATGTAGATTATGGAAAGCATGGAAATCAAAAATCAAATTCAAGATTTTATTAGCAAAGATATCATAAGCCCATCCACTTCACCATGTGGTTCGCCCATTGTCTTGTTGCCGAAGAAGGATGGAACTTGGCACATGTGTGTGGATTTTCGTGCACTTAAGAAAATCACGGTAAAGAATCGTTATCCACTCCCAAGAATTGATGATTTGCTTGATCAATTGAGGTATGCAAATTATTTCACTAAGTTAAACTTACGAAGTGGTTATCATCAAGTTAGGATAGCTGAAGAAGAAATTTGAAAAATTGCATTTAAAACTAAACAAGGATTGTTTGAGTGGCTTGTTATGCCTTTCGGTCTTACAAATGCTCCAGCTACTTTCATGAGGGTAATGAATGATGTATTGAGACCATTTTTAGATGATTTTTTCATTGTCTACTTTGATGATATTCTCATATTTAGCTAGTCAAGAGATGAACATGTCATGCATGTAAACAAAGTACTTGATGTCTTGAGAAAAGAAGAGTTGTTTTTAAATATGTACAAGTGTGAATTTGGAAAGACTTCTTTAGTGTATTTGGGGCACATTGTTGGAGGAGGTGAGATGAAGATCGACCCCTCTAAGGTTGAGATCATTATGAATTGGCCCAAGCCCAATACAGTTACAGAGGTAAGAATATTTTTAGGGGCAGCACAATATTGGAGAAAGTTTATTGCTAATTTTTCTTCCATTGCAGCTCCATTACATGCATTGACAAGTGTCAAGAAAGTCTTCCATTGGGGAGATGTACAACATAAAGCATTTGATTCTTTGAAGCAAAAGATAATTTCAGCCCCGGTATTGGCACTTCCAGATATTAGACAACCATTTGAGATTCAAGCGAATGTAAGCGATTATGCCATGGGAGCAGTTCTATTGCAGCATGGTAAGCCCATTTCATTTGATTCTAAAATATTTAATGGAGTTGTAACTAACTATCCCACATATGACAAATAACTTTATGCATTGGTACAAAGTGTTAAGAAATGGAAGCACTATTTGATGTGGAAGGAGACCATCATCCATACCGACCATCAACCATTGCAGTATTTACAGTCACAGTCAAAGTTGCAGCAGTCACGACATTTCAGATGGATGGGTTTCCTACAACAATTTCATTTGGTTATCAGGTATATAAAGGGAATCTACAATAAGGTAGCTGATATACTTTCAAGGCCTATTGTAAATTCATCTGTTATACTCAAGCATAATTCTGTTTTGCATGAAAGTTACATAGAACAATATGCAAATGATAGTGACATTCAAGAAGTATATGCAAGCTTGAGTCAAGGAAATAAAATTAAAGAGTTGAATTATCATGTACATAACAGATTGTTGTATCACTTGGGAAAGTTGTGTATTCCACAGGGAGAAAGAAACAGTATCATAAGGGAGGCACACACTTCATTGATTGTTGGACACTTTGGTGTAGGCAAGACAATAGTGAATCTTCAAAGGTGTTGTTATTGGCCACGCATGTTGGATAATGTTTCTCTTTTCATAAGAGGATGTTCTTTATGTGTTACAAGTAAGCCTAGCAATAGGAAACTTGGTTTATACACTCCACTTCTGGTACCTCCACGTCCATGGGAGAGTATCTCAATGGATTTTGTAGGAGGTCTTCCATGTCAAGGAAAGGTCATGCTTACTTGTATGTAGTTGTAGATAGGTTTAGCAAAATGTGCATACTAACACCATGTAAAAAGCAAATTATAGCTAAACAAACAACTCATTTTTTCTTCCAAAACATTTGGGTTCATTTTGGTCTTCCTACTTCTATTGTAAGTGATCGAGATTCTCAATTTGTTGGGAATTTTTTGTCATATTTGTGGGACATGAAGGACATAAAGTTAAAAAAGAGTACAACCTTTCATCCACAAACAGATGGACAAACCGAGGTAGTCAATCGAACAATTATTCATCTTCTTAGAGGATATTGTAGCAAACATCCCAAGTTGTGGGATGAACAATTTCATTACATAAGTCATGCATACAGCAAGCAAAGCATTCTTCCACAAACACATCGTCATTTGAGGAATGTTATGGGTACTTGCCAAGATCGCCATTGGTCTTCATCTTTGAGAAAGATTTCACCATCGATGGTCACAGTGACATAGATAAGGTAAGGAATTTCATAGAGAAAATTCAGTTGATACATCATACAGTGCAAGAACAACTTGAGAAAAGTCAAATCAGCTACAAGGCAAGGTATGGAAAACACCAGGTTGATCATAAATTTCAAGTTGGTGATGAATTTTGGTTATATATTAGCAAAGAGAGACTCCAAGGGGAAGGTAAAAATATTAAACCAATCCGTTATGGTCCTTTTAAAATTCTGGAAAATATTGGTAACAATGCATTTAAACTTGATTTGCCTCCTTATATGCAAATATACTCTATTGTTAATGTTGATAATTTGAGATTGTTTGAGCCTCCTTTGATTCATGATCAAGGAGAGCATGTTCAACTGCCATCAATAGATGATTTCTCGCCAGAATATCTTTATGAACTTCAACTGGATATCATACTTGACAAAAGAACCAGGGCTTCGAAGAGAGGGGATGTTGAATACCTTAGTGTGGGACTCAAGGGGAAAAAGCCTTCTCAAGCCAAATGGTTACAGACCAAGAAGGTGAGGGAGTTGTACCCTCACCTTCTGAACAATTGATATTATCTTTTGGGGTCCAAAAGGCTTGTAGTGGAGAGGAATGATCAGGTGCTCAGTATTTATCTCAAAAATCAAAGTTCTCAGAATGGTTCAAAACCTGAATGACCTCATCCATCTCGAAAAAACGATCCTAACATGACTCGTTTCATCGAAAACTAAGTTCATATGATAAATTTATTGTGTTTTGATCGCTTTACTAAATAGGTAAAATTTGCAAAAATAAATACCTGGTCACTGCATAGTCAGCAGTCCGTACCACTGACGTGGTAGGTGACTAGGCATGGTCAATGGTAGTCAACGGAGAATCCCAAGAGGACAAGTGGCATTGTGATCCAGGTGGATATTGGTGGCCACCCACAAGTCCATTTGGACCCCACCATTGTTTCTTTCAGCTTTTCAGTTTCCTTAATTGTATCACAGTTTACTATTTTTAGTAGTTTTTCGGGTCTTGAACTTTTGGAGTCGTTATGAGGCCCTAAACGACGTTTTTTGGGAAAACTGGGAGCAACATGGGTCCATGGACCGATGTTTCTCTTCCCAAAGTTGTAGTTCTCAGATAGATCTTTCTAACAAGATATTGTGCACATCAAACGAAGATCGTATGCCAAAGTTACAACCCTGGGAATTTGATGTACCAATTTACCCAAACGGGGCCCACAGTTTGGTGTTTCATCTTCTAGGGTTAGGTTTTTGGATGTTTAGGGTTTTCCATTGTTTCTCAACAATAAATAGGCCTTTGAGCCTCATTATAACACAGTTCAGAGGCATGTAGCCGCCACATCTCTTCTTAGAGATAAGCTACCATCGCCCTAGCTAGTTTATTTCCATTTCTGTTTGTAAGCATATTTCAGTATTTTACAGTAATGAAATGAAGTATTATTTCTACTGCATCTCTATATGTATGGTTATATCTATAATTTGTTGTGTTCCTGTTTAAATCTGGATCAGTGGTATCAAAGCGGTCTGCTCTTTCTCTGTCTTTCTTTGCATGTCCCCAACGAGGTCAAGATATAAGGAATTAGGGTTTGAACTGGTCGAACCTTTGCAAGACCAGGCTCGCAAATCTTGACGACCTCCCATGATAGATGAAAATAAAGACGAGGGGGTAGGAGATCCTATCAAAATCTTGCTCGAAGAGGCCCTCGAGCGACAAAGGAACGCGATGATGGACAACTTTTCCCATATCCTTCAGCGGCTACCTAAGGGCAACACATCTACTTCCAGCAGCTACTCTGGAAGCGCCACACCCTTTAAGGTACAAGTTAACTTTGACATTCCCATATTTGAGGGTCAGATAGATGCAGATGTCATAGATAAATGGTTAAATCTGCTAGAAGGGTATTTTTCTGTTCATGATTTTTCCAGCCGGGAAAAGATTACTTTCGCTCTTCTCAAAGCCGCCCCCACATTAAGAACTGGTGGAAAACCTATTACGAGCATAAGGATTAAAGTACGGCATCACTGTTTTCAACCACACCCACTTGGAATTCATTCCAGACTGCCATTAAGGAGCAGTACTACCTTGTCGGAAGCTATGAGGATCAACACATAAAGTGGACCACGTTGCGATAGGGAAGGGACCAAGACGTGCCGGAGTTTACCAATATTTTCCATACCCTTCGCACAAAGTTGGGTATCAAGGATTTGGAGCAGCATTTGGTACTCAAATACCGTGGCTGCCTACACAAGTACATCCAGGAAGAATAGAATTCTTGGACATCTCCTCGCTCAGCATGACATTCCGATATGCCATCAAGATCGAGCAAAGTTTAAACAGAATAAGTGAGACTTTGGATCTGTGAATCCGAAGCAAGGGAAAGGTTCCCCAAACCACAGAACAAAGTACAAATCTAAGGCGAGGTGGCCCAAGACAACCTGCCAAAGCTGCAAGCAAAGAACAATGCCGCGAAGCTGAAAAAGGACATGGGAAAGTGGTGTGAGTTCCATAAGAGCTCCACTCACAACACAAGTGAGTGTCGGGCCAAGTAGTCACTAGTGGCCGAGCTAAAGGTTTCAGAATCAGATGCATGTTCTGACTTTGAGTTAGAACCCGACAACGGGGATGAAAAAGGGAAGCAGATTATCGATGCGGAGCCTAACGCCACCGTTGTCACCACAAAAATCCAGAAGGAGGAACTCGAAGATCCAGAGGACGAGGAACATCTCTTCCACTCCCAGATGTGGGTAAAGGGCTCCCCGCTACAGTTCATTGTCGATAGCGAGAGCCAAAAGAACCTCATTTCGGCGGAGGTCGTGAAGCAGTTGGGCTTATCAACCACAGCACATCCACAACCATACACCATCGGGTGGCTTCACCAAGGATGGGATCTTCGCGTGAGCCAGCAGTGTTGCCCTCCATACAACATCAAGCCCTTCATGGATGAGGTATTGTGTGACGTTGCTGATGTAGGAGCATCTGGACTTAGCCAGCAATATGATTGTATGTTCACATGTTGTGGCTAAAAAGAGATGAATTTTATTGACCTGAGTGGTCAAAATCAGTCTAGTAGAGAGGGTTGGATCTCTCGAATTGATCTTTATCTCAATTATTGTAATAATTTAATCATTGTATTATTTTTAGAACAGGAGATAAGTGTTAGGATAGGTGTGTATGAGAGCTTGAGAATAGGGATTTAATAGTTGAACTAATAAAAATATAGATTGAGTGTCAATGTTGTTAGGATAGGACTCGATCCATAAAACAAAAGGAAAAAATGTAATGATAGATTGGAATGGAATAGAAGAGGGAGGAAGTGAGAAATTGAGTGAGAGATACGGTTTGGGAGTGAAACGGAGGTCAGACGAATTGTTATAATCAAGCCGAGAGGGCAAGACTCTGTAATTTCTATTTTATTAAATAATTGATTAAGTGTGGTGTTGTGTGTTATTCCTGGTGCAGAAATTCTCTTGAATTTGTGTATCGGCGTTCTGTAACCTAATAGGATATTAAATTCTATTTATGTGTTTTATTGTTAATCGTTTTCAACTGATGTTAAGACTTTATTATGAGATTAAGCTAAACCTCTATCAAACCATGTTTCTTAGAGTTATGTATTTAGCATGTGAGTAGTATTCCCAAGTGGTAAGCGGTATCTTGCACGCTTAAGAAATGGTAAATGGTATTGTCCCAAGTCGCACAATTAACTTTAGTAGTCGACACGTAGCTCATGAAAACCACTTTTCTCGTCCGTTCTCAACCTGATATCGGTTGTGCAAGAATTCACGCGAGATTGTGCGATAACCATTGGATCGAACGGGACAGATTGACAATGGAGATCGTCCGGGCTATTTGGCGCGTGATATGACACGATATTCGTTGGATCTAAAGAAGTCAGATCAACGATGGATATTGAAACACTTAGGAAGTAAGAAGTCAAAGTGGGATCGGCGATGATTGGTTAGCTTAGCGGGACCCTCAGGAAGAAATACACGTACAAAATCTTATTAACGCGCAGCTGATTGGTTTTTAAGTGAACCATTAGTCTAATTCTAGATTACCACATTAATTTTTAGTAACCATCCACATTAGGTTCTCCCCTTAATGTTTGTGATGTATTATTAGGACAACTATACTTGTGGAAGCGACATGTTGTGTATGAATCAAGGCCTTGCGCTGTTATTGTTACTTTTGGAAATAAGTTGTACAGGATACTGGAGGTAGCACCAGCTACCGCCATCTCTTTGGTTACTGCAAAACAATGCAGTAAGATCATTTCCAAAACCAGGAAATTTGTTTTCCTGATGATACGCCCTCAAGGAAAGAAGAAGACAGTGGCCACGACCTCTAAACAGGGCCCCTCTGCATGACAACTACAGATGGACAAGGTCATGGAGGAGTATGAGTACATCTTCACCTCCCCCACAGGGGTACCTCTACACTGTCAGGTCAAGCACTCCATCGATCTGACCCTAGGTGCGTCGCTTCCCAACGGACCAATCTATCGGCCCTCTGTTCTGGAGAATGATGAAATCAAGAGGAAGATTAAGGAGGTGCTACAGAAAGGTCACATCCGTCCGAGTTCATCGCCCTGTGTGAGCCCGATCGTATTGGTACAGAAGAAGGATGGGACTTGGAGACTTTGTATTGACTATCATGCGCCGAACAAGATCATTGTCCGTAATAGGTACCGATCCCATGGATTGATGACCTCTTGGACCAGCTGAAGGTGGAAAAATATTTTAGCAAGATCGATTTGAAGTCAGGATATCACCAGGTACCAATCAAACCCTCCGATGTGTGGAAGACTGCCTTCAAATCCAAGGAGGGCCTTTTCAAATGGTTGGTTATGCCTTTCAGATTGACGAATGCTCCTGCAACCTTCATGACGCTAATGGATGAAATCTTGCAGCCATTCACCAACTCATTTGTAGTGGTATACTTGGATGACATCCTAATCTTCAGCCAGAGTTGGGAAGAGCACCTCCACCAGATCTGATAGGTTCTCCAAAAACTGCGGCAACACAAGTTATGTGCCAATTTGGAGAAATGCACTTTTGGCATGACCTAGGTTCAGTATCTGGGATACATTATTGATGAACGGGGGTGCATGTGGACCCAACCAAGATCCAAGTCATTCGGGGTGGGCCATCTCCAACCACTCTGGTAGAGCTCCATAACTTTCTAGGTCTTGCCAACTTCTACCACAGGTTCGTGTTGGGATTTTCTCATATCACTTGGCCCTTGAGTCAAGTTACCAAGGGAGGAGTGAAAACAAAATTATTTTGGTCTGAATCTCAATAGAAGGCATTCACAGAGTTGAACGATCACCTCTACTCAGCACCAGTGCTCACATTACCAGACTTGCAACAACCATTTGAGGTCGAGACAGATGCCTCTGACTGTGCTATTGGTGAAGTCCTTACTCAACACGGGCATCCAGTGGCATATCACAGTGAGACACTTTCAGACATAGTCCAGAAGTATCCCACTTATGACAAAGATATGTATTCCATTGTGCAAGCCTGCCGAAAATGGAAGCATTACATTTTGGGGAAGGAAATGGTCATCCACACAGACCACCGACCCCTGCAGTTCATACAGACCCAAGGGAAATTGTAGAATGATCGCCATCAGAAGTGGTCCACATACCTGCAAAAGTTCCATTTGAATATCAAGTATAAGAAGGGCAGCACCAATAATGTTGCAGATTGCCTCAGTTGACCACCGATCATAGTATTAACCACCGTGCTCAACTCTTGTGGGCATGAGACTTCTGATTGGCCAATTCTCTAAAAAAGCAACCCAGAATTCGGCCACACATACTAGACACTCTTGGAGGGTCAGCATGTTCCAGATTTTCACCTCCAGGATGCCCTGTTATGCCACCTGGGTCACCTTTGTGTCCCTTCAAGCAAGCATGCCAAGATGATTTGGGAAGCACACTACAGTCAGGCTGCTAGGCATTTCAGAGTCGAGAAAATGGTGGCAGTACTGTAGAAGTATTTCTATTGGCCGAATCTTTGACAAGATGTCGGGAAGTACATCAGATCATGCACTGCCTATGCCATTGCCAAACCAACCATCAAGAAGCAAGGCCTCTAGACCCCCTGCCTATCCCTAGTCAACCTTGGGAATCCATCTCCATGGATTACATGTCGGGCCTTCCTTCTACTAAGCATGGAAACAACTATGTTTTTGTGGTCGTCAATAGGTTCTCAAAGATGGCCATTATGGCGGCCTGCAAGAAGAATATCACAGCGGAAGCCACTGCTAAACTCTTCTTTGAATGAGTGTGGGTACACTTTGGGATCCCACAGTCTATCATCTCAGATCGAGATAGCAAGTTCCTCAGTACATTTTGGTCCAGTCTCTGGTCGATACTGGACACCAAACTCACTAAGTCCACAACCTTCCATCCTCAAACTGATGGCCAGAGAGAGATTGTTAATAGGATGATCGTACACATTATGCGCATGTACAACTCAAAGCATCCACGCACATGGGATGAGAGCCTCCCCTATGTTCAGCACAGCTGCAACTGAACTCTCCATAGCTCAACTGGCCATAGCCCTTTTCAGGTGGGCTTGGGATTCCACCAACTATGTCCCATTGATGTGGCCATGCCATTTGCAGCTACTCACACAGATTCAGCTCATGTCCAGTCTGAAAAAAATAAGGAAAACAACTTCATTAAGCACATCCAACATATTCACCAGCAGGTCCACGACATTTTGGAGAAATCAAAAGGCAAGTACAAGCAACAACATGATCAACATCGGGTGCCACACAAGTTTCAAGTGGGCGACAAAGTCTGGTTGCATTTGCAAAAGGAACACCTTACCAGAGCCTATCGAAAATTCATACCACTCCGATATGGTCATTACACCATTACCAAGGTTGTGGGATACAATTCATTTGAGCTCAGCATTCCCCCATTCCTTGGCCTACACCCAGTGTTCAATGTGGACCGCCTTTGGCCATACTTTCCACCACTACTAGACACATCCGACATTGCAGAACAGCTCACACCCACAGAGTTAAATCCAGATTGCATGGAACAAGCTACAACTGATTGGATCATGGACACACAGATCATGCACACTCGCCAGTAGAATATCTAACTGTTTCGAGTTGTCAAAGCAGGCCAACTCCTTCACCAGGGTAAGTGGCTCACCAGGGACCAAGTTCAGCGAAAGTTTCCTCATCTCATGGAGGAACTCAACGTAATGGGGATCATTGCTTCCTAAGGGGGGAGGAATGATCCAAGTGGATATTGGTGGCCACTCGCCAGGTCCACTTGGACCCCCACCATTTTTTCTTTCAGCTTTTCAGTTTCCTTAATTGTAGCACAATTTACTATTTTTAGCAGTTTTTCGGGTCCTGAACTTCCAGAGTTGTTTTGAGGCCCTAAATGAAATTTTTTGGGAAACCTGGGAGCAGCATGGGTCCATGGACTAATGTTTCTCTTCCCAAAGTTGTAGTTCTCAGATAGATCATTCTAACGAGATATTGTGCGCATCAAATAGAGATAGTATGCCAAAGTTACAACCCCGGGAAGTTGATGTACCAATTTTCCCAAACGGGGCCCACAGTTTGGTGTTTCATCTTCTAGGGTTAGGTTTTTGGATGTTTAGGGTTTTCCATTGTTTCTCAACAATAAATAGGCCTTCGAGCCTCATTGTAACACAGTTCAGAGGCATGTAGTTTCCACATTGCTTCTTAGAGATAAGTTGCCATCGCCCTAGCTAGTTTATTTCCATTTCTGTTTGTAAGCATATTTCAATATTTTATAGTAATGAAATGAAGTATTATTTTTACTACATCTATATATGTATGGTTATATCTGTATTTTGTTGTGTTCATGTTTAAATCTGGATCACATCGTTTGATTGGGTTGTACAATGGTGTGTTGGCGCAATGTGATTGGTTTATTTAAGGACCAATGGAAGAATTCCACATGGCAAGCCCAAAGGCCGCCACGTGGCACCTCCAAAAGGCCTTGGCAGTCGACACAGTGGAGAAAAATATTATGGTGGAGGTCGGGGTCAAACCCACGACCTCCGGGCTACCTTCCGCGCGGCTTACCAACTCCTCTACACCATGGTTCTTACCATAACAGTTATTTGCATTAATTTGAAGTGTAACGGTTATGGGGTTGGCAGTTAGGGGAGGGAGAGCCCACAGGCCAGTCCTCCCCCATGTGAACGTACATGTGATAACCGCATACATTTAGCGTTAACCGACTGCTCCAACCCACCAAAACTGCGACAATTAGCATGTGAATGCAACTATATAAAACCGCATACAATTACGTTAACTCTGGCAGCTCCAACCTAACAACTCTGTGATGGTTCTGCATGTGATTACAACAAAACAATGTGACTATGGTTATGAAACTCGGCAGTTCTAACATACCAAACTCCAAACGGTTAGCATGTGTCCACTTCCACCGGATGTTAAGTTTGGTTAGTTAACTTTGCGGTCTTTGCACTAATCACGGGATTTAAACTAATGAATCCGGGTTTAATGCAATTAAGCGCAGTTTAGCAACTTGCTAACCCTCAGTTTGATCTGGTGGAAGTTTGGCGATGCCCCCAAATTCGGGCTTGCCTCCAAATTTAGCGCGCTAACTGGAGTCATTCCAAATTTAGCGGAGATTTTCTAGGAAAAGACTGTTTGAGTCATAGGGAAGGAAATTTTCGACCAAATTGAGCTCAAAAAGAGGTGTTCTTAACTAATTTTGACATTTTTAACACATTGGTGTAGGTATCTGGAGCCATAGAACTTTGTCGAACAACATATTTTCCACATTGAGCTATTACAGAGGCCCAAGCCATGGAAGTTGGACCAAGGAGATGTAGCCCAGGAGGGGTGAACTCCTTCATCAAACCACTGCGTTAAAGTATCTCCTTGATGGTTTGTTGTACTTGAATGTCTATTTTTTAGTATTTGTTTTGAAGATATTTTTCTCATGAATGTCATTTTAAAACTTAAGGAAATTTACTTGATTACATACACAAACAACTAATGAAACCTCAGCACAAGAAGCAATAAGAAAGCATATGTTTAGAAATATGTAATTCTTATTAGCACAACAAAACTAATCATACAAAAACAAATCATTGATTGCTACAAATTAGCAATCACACATGCTTAAATGAACTCTAACTCCTCTAACTTGAATTTACTAAGCAAACTGAGTGACAAGAGCCATGTCACACAAGTTAACTACATCCAAGTTGTCTACTGATGTGGAAATTCAAATTTTCTCAATTTGACCAAGGCAAAATCAAATTGAGACTTTCTTGTTGTAGTTCTCAACACTCCCTCTTATAAAGAAATGGATTATTAACCACCCCTATCCTGCACATGTGGGACTTTAAATTACCTCTTGACAAAGCCTTTGTCAAAATGTTAACATCTTGTTCCTCTGTCGGAATGTATTGTAGCAACATTATCCGCCTCAACACACAATCCTGTAACTAGTGATACAAGATATCTATATTCTTGGATCGATCATGAAATACAAGATTCTCAGAGAGATTAATGCAACTCTAATTATCAAAATAGATCACAATTGGATCCATCATCTGACCAAACATTCCCACAAGTATCTTTCTCATCCAAATCGCCTCACATGTTGTTTGACTTGCAGCCATGTATTTTTCTTCTGCTGAGTTGAGCACCACATATCTTTGCTTCCAATTGTACCAGGAAATTGTCGCAAACCCAACACTGAAAATTCCACTTGATGTACTCTTTCAATCGGATGGAATCCTTACCCATTCTGCGTCTGTGAAGCCACACAAATTCACTCCCTCTGTCTGTTTGTACCATAGTCCAAACTGGCTAGTTCCTTTGAGGTACCATAAAACATGCTTAGATGCCTTCCAATACAATTTGGTCACCCTAACCATATCTTAGCTCAGATGGTTGACTGCATAGCACATACCTAGTAGTGTATTCACAAGATACATCAGTGAACCCACTAGTTGCTGATAAATGGTAGCATCCACTTCCTCACTTGAAGTGGCATCCTCCTTCCTCCAGTTGGTCACTAGAGGTGTCTCCGTCGGTTTACACCTCTCCATGTAGAATCTATGTAGTATCTCATTTGCATACTTTCCTTGAGACACAAATAGTTCCTCATCACCTCGCCATACTTCCAACCCAAGGAAGTAGTGCATGAGACCCATGTCCTCCATTTCAAATTCCCCTGCAAGGTCCTCCTTGCAAGATTTGATTAGTTTCTCATCACTAGTTAAAATCAAATCATCAACATATAAGACAATAATAAGCAATTTACCTTCTAACAAAATATGATAGAGGTTCACATCCACTTCACTTTTGGTGAAGCCCAAACCAGTGAGATATTTGTTGATCCAGGTGTAGTAAGCCTAGGGTTCTTGTTTGAGACTGTACAACAGTTGCTTGTGTCTACACACATGAGACTCTCGATCAAATGTCTCAAATCCTTCTGGTTTCTCGATGTACACCACCTCCCCAATAACCCCATTGATAAATGTTGTTTTTACATCAATATGGTGGGTCTTCCACCCCATTTACCCAGCCAGAGCAAGAATTGCTCTAATGGATGAATACCTTGCTACAGGAGAAAATGTCTCCTCATAGTCAATTCCCTCGACCTGAGAGAATCCTTTGGACACAAATTTGGCCTTATACTTCTCTATGCTTCTGTCTTCTACATGCTTAACCTTGAAGATCCATCTTGAACCCACAACTGATTTATCTGTCAGTCTTGGGACCACTTCCCAAACATTGTTCTTTACAATGGATTCATACTCTTCCACCATTGCATCAACCCATACATGTTTCTCTATTGCTTCCTCGAAAGAGGATGGATCAATTTCTACCAAATCGATCTTTAGAGCCATGTAGCCAGTGTACCTTTCAGGTGACCTCCTTTTCTTGCGCAAATTTGAAGGAGATACCACATTTTCCCTCGCATCCTGCACAAGTCTATCAACTTCCCTGGTTCTTTTTCTGCCTTCTCTGGATGGTTCTGCTTGAGTGGATGTCTCCACTCTCTGCTCCTCAACTGGTAGTTTCTCCGCAACTTCCTGAGGATCCTCCTTCAGAGCTAAAGCTCCTCTTCAGGTGGGATCTGAAGCTCCCTCTCAAGAGAGCACCGCATCACTTTCTCCTCATCAAACTTTACATCCCTTCGCACAACTGTCATTCTGAGGGAAGGTAATTACACACGGTAGTTGTGAGGAGTTTCTGTGTAACCCACAAATACCCCCAACTTTGTTGTTGGTTCAAGATTCTTCCTTGATTCTTTGGAGACATGGCAGTAAACAAAGGCTCCAAAAATCCTGAAGTGTGACACATCCAACTTTCTCCCTAAGAAGGCCTCCTCTAGTGTAATCATATCAAGAATCTGATGAGGACTTTGGTTTTGCAAGTAGACCGTTGTGTTGCATGCATCTGCTCATAAATGCAGTGGTAGGCCTTGGTCGTGCAACATAGTACTCACAACTCCCATAATGCTACGATTCTTTCTCTCAACCACCCCATTTTGTTATGGGTTTTGGGGTGTTGTCATCTTTCTTTGAATGCCTTCTTTCACATTTTTTTTTTTAATTCATTCAAAATGTACTCACCTCCATTATCACTCCTGAGAACCTTGACCTTCTTGCTAGTTTCTTTCTCAACCAGTGCCTTGAATTATACGAACTTGGAGAATGTCTCATCCTTCTTCCGCATGAAGAAGATCTAACACTTCCTTAAGAATTCATCAATAAAAATGATAAAATATTTGTGTTTGGCAGTGGAGGTTGTCGAGAAAGGTCCACAGACATTAGAGTGGATCCTTTCCAAGACTACATGTGCTTTTTTGTCTCGATCATGGAATGTGTATTTTTCATACTCCCCCAAGGTACATCCTTTGCATACATCCTGTTGCTCAAGTACTCCTTTGGGGAGGCCAGTGGTTATTTTTGCATAATATTTAAAGTGCCATGATGCAAATGGTCAAGTCTCATATGTCAAAGTTCATTGACATCGTGGCTCTGGACTTTCTTCTGCCTTATTTCTTAATGCAACACAATCTTCCACATCTAGATTATACATGTTATTCACACGAACCCTAATCTGCTTCACCTGTCCTGTGGCTATGTGTCTCAAGAATGCTTTCCCTTTGGTAAAGATCACATCATAATCACAGTCTTCCAAAACTGCAACAGAGATGAGATATTTTTTAGTCCTAAAACTAACATGACATCCTTAAGTCTCGGAGGGGAGCTTGACTCCCTCTGAAAGGTGACTATACCAATCTTAGTCATGATGTACCTTCCATCATGTCCCAGCTCAATATGCATTTGGAGATCTTTCTCCTCTAGGTCACTGAAAAACTCTCTACACCTTGTCATGTGGAACGAGGCAACAAAGTCCAAATACCACACACTCCCCATCACAATGTTGGTTATGCATGCGATAAGGGTGAAGTCAAGCTCAAACTGTGAAGCCAAATCTTCACCTTCTACTCCTCTTGAGGTCTTTTTCCTTAACTTTTTGTTTGGGCACTTCATGACATAATGCCCTAATACATGACAATTGAAGCATTTAATTTTTGACAAATCTTTCTTCTTGCCCTCTTGGTTGGATTCTAGTTTGGTTTGAGATTTATTCCCTTTTCCCTTCTTTCCCTTTCCAACCAATGAAAAGTTTTCTTCCTCCTCGCCCTTGGATGAAGTCCCATCTATGATATTCCGCCTTATCTTCTCTTGTACTATATCATACCATAAGCATTCCCAATTCAGTAATTTCTCCCTCTCGTTCACCGAGTCTTGGTAGCTATGCCAACTTTTGGGAAGGCCTAAAAGAGCTAGGCTTACCAATTCATCTTCTGCAACATTAACACCAACCCCGCCAAGTTCATCATGAACTTATGTAAATATGCTCGAATACTACGGGATAGTGTCATTCTTCTACATCTTGATATTTTGAAGTTTATCCTTGAGTGTTGATTTCCTGTGGTCATTGTTATTCTCAAACAATTCTGTCAGTGCTTTCCGCATTGTGAAAGGAGTTTCTTTCCCATGGATATTTGAGACAATGTTGTCTCGCACTCCCTCTAAGATTATTCTCCTCGCCCTAGATACATCTTTCTTCCATTGGTCTAGGTTTTATGCATCAGATGCCCTTGGTTTTGCAATGTCTATCTTGACATATTCTAGCAACCCATTGTCGTCCAATACCATCTCCATGTGATCCTTCCATGCAATGAAATTAGAGATGCCTTTCAAGGTATACTCTAGTCTCAGCCCGTTGAAGGTCATCTTCCCAACTTTGAAGAGATCTTGCTACACTAAATTGAAAATTCGATCCTCCTCAGAAACAACTTCAAAATTTTTGTTTTAATGTGAATCATGCTCTAATACCGTGTAGAAATTATGGTGTAAATTTGCAAATTCTCATGAAATTTTAATCAAAATCACAAGACACAAACCTACTCTATTGCTCTGCCAAATTCAATTCACGATTTAGAACATCAATCACAAATATGCAATGATAAATAGCACACATGCACACAATATTTTTCCAGGGGAAAGCAATCTGCTAAAAACCCCTTTGCTTGTCTGCATTAATATGATGAATAGATATGTACAATTTCTTTGCTCAACTAAGCCCAATCTGCAAGTGAATAACCTATCTCTTTGCTCAATGAGAAGCTTTGACCCAGACTTAGTCAATTTCTGCCTTAGCTTGAGCCTGTATTTCCTTGTGCAATTCCTAAGAAAATTAGGCCCCTGTTATTTAGGAATTTCCTCCAAAATGATTGCGCAATTCCCAAGGTTGATCATCTGACTACATGCAACACTCGTACACTCATACTAGTCTATAACTGATGTTTCAATGCCTTGGAATCTCCACCACAACTGGGAAACCCAAATTCTCTACATGGACTAGCTATTTTGGATTGATTGGTCAGTTAACTGTATGATCACTAAGTTAGATTGAAGTCTCACTGCACAATTGACCTTCCACTAGTTCCCCCAACAGTTAGAACTAGTTTAAGTGAAAAAAACTTGAATAACTGACCTTGATTGCTACAAATTAGCAATCATACATGCTTAACTGAAATCCAACTCCTCTAAATCAAATTTATTGAGCTAACTAAGTGACAAGAGCCATGCCACACAAGTTAATTGCATCCAAGTTATTTGTTGATATGAAAATTCAAATTTTCTCAATTTGACCAAAACAAAATCAAATTGAAACTTTTTTACTGCATTCTCAACAATAAACTTTTATTATTTATAATCTATGCTACAACTTAAACACAAATACATACACTTTTATTATATAAACCATATATATACAAAAACATATATACGAAAAAAATTATATAAATACACAACCAGAAGTTAAAAATAAAATGTTAAGGCATTAATACACTATTTACAATAAAATTCTAAAGTTAAAAATAAAGATGTTAAAACATTAATTACAATATTTACGTTTAGTATTACAATATTAACTTATTAAATCTCATTATAATAGGGAAATGGGATCCAAAATTCATTTCATCATTAAATAAATAAGTATACATTTCATTTATAAATCAAATGTAATAAATGATAATTATAAGATTTATCATCTTGTCTATTATTTGTGACAACATAGTGTCATTCAAGTATTTGAATGATTACGTTCTTAATCATTTCTTTATTTCCCAACTCTGTTTCAAGAAATGAAGATTTGGTTTATCTTCTAAAAACTAATTCTATTTTGGTTTATTTTCTAAAAACTAATTCTATTTTTTTTCTAAATCAAGATAGAAAAGAAGAATAAGTGGGGAGATGTAAGTTATGTATCTTTGAATCATACATTTAATAATTCATTTCGATTCCAATGCAATATGATATGATAGAGATTTGTATTTTGTTGATCCAGGTGGATTTTGGTGGCCACCTGCCAAGTCCACCTGGACCCCCACCATTGTTTCTCTCAGCACTTTCAGTTTCCTTAATTGTAGCACAATTTACTATTTTTAGCAGTTTTTCGGGTCCTGAACTTCTGGAGCCGTTTTGAGGCCCTAAACGACGTTTTTTGGGAAATCTACCGCCAGCGATTTTTCTGATAAAAATCACCTTTTCCGTCGTAGTCCTCGGAGATATCTTTCCAACAGGCTATCATGCGCGTCAAACGGAGATAATACGACCAATTTGCGACCCCGGGAAGTTGGTTGTCCAACTCATCCCAAAACGGGGCCCACAATTTGGCGTTTCATCTTCTAGGGTTAGGTTTTGGAATGTGAAGGGTTTTCCATTGTTTTATCAATAATAAATAGGCCTTCGAGCCTCATTGTAAACACAGTTCAGAACAGTTCAGAGGCATGTAGCCGACACATCTCTTCTCAGAGATAAGCTACCATCGCCCTAGCTGGGTTATTTCTATTTCTATTTGTAAGCATATTTTAGCATTTTCCATTAATGAAATGAAGTATTATTTCCACTGCATATCTGTCTTTATGGTTATCTCTATATTTTATTGCGTTCCTATTTAAATCCGGATCAGTGGTATCAGAGCGATCTGCTTTTTCTCTGTTTTTCTTTGCATGTCCCCAACGAGGTCGGGATATAAGGAGTTAGGGCTTGAACTGGTCGAACCTTTGCGAGACCAGCCTCGCAGATCCCGACGGCCTCCTATGGCGGATGAGAAGAAAGATGAGGGGGCAGGAGATCCTATCAAAATCTTGCTCGAAGAAGCCCTCGAGCGACAACGGAACGCGATGATGGATAGTTTTACCCAAATCCTTCAGCGGCTACCCAGAAGCGACGCATCGACTTCCAGCAGCTACTCTGGAAATGCCACGCCCTTTAAGGTACAAGTTAATTTTGAAATCCCCATATTTGAGGGTCAGATAGACGCAGATGTTGTAGATAAATGGTTAAATCTGCTGGAGGGTTATTTTTCTGTTCATGAATTTTCAAGTCGGGAAAAGATTGTTTTCGCTCTTCTCAAAGCAGCCCCCACGCCAAGGACTGGTGGGAAACCTACTGCGAGCAGAAGGATGAAAATACTGGCTCACTATTTTCAGCTGCACCCACCTGGAATTCATTCCGGGATGCCATCAAGGAGCAGTACTACCCTGTCGGAAGCTATGAGGATGAATACATAAAATGGACCACGTTGCAGCAGGGAAGGGACCAAGATGTGCTGGAGTTCACCAATCTTTTACATACCCTTCGCACAAAGCTGGGTATCAAGGATACGGAGCAGCATTTGATACTCAAATACCGCGGCTGCCTGTACAAGTACATCCAGGAAGAAATATAATTCCTGAACATCTCCTCGCTCGGCACAGCGTATCGATATGCCGTCAAGGTCGAGCAGAAGTTTAAACAAAAGAAGCGAGACTTTGGATCTGCGAATCTGAAGCAAGGGAAAGGTGCCCCTAAAACACAGAACAAAGGACAAAGCCAAGGCGAGGCAGCCCAAGACAAACCACCAAAGCTGCAGGCAACGAACAGCGCCGCGAAGACGAAAAAGGACACGGGAAAATGGTGTGAGTTCCATAAGAGCTCCACTCACAACACCAGTGAGTGTCGAGCCAAGCAGTCACTAGTGGCTGAACTAAAGGTTCCAGAATCAGATGCATGTTCTGACTCTGAGTCAGAACCCGACAAGGGGGATGACAAAGGGAAGCAGATCATTGACGTGGATCCCAACGCCACTGTTGCTACCGCAAAGATCCAGAAAAATGAACCCGAAGATCCAGAAGAGGAGGAGCGTCTCTTCCACTCCCAGATGTGGGTAAAGGGCTCCCCGCTACAGTTAATTGTTGATAGCGGGAGCCAAAAGAACCTCATTTCAGCAGAGGTCGTGAAGCGGTTGGGCTTACCGACCACAGCACATCCACAACCATACACCATCGGGTGGCTTCACCAAGGACAGGATCTTCGCGTGAGGCAGCAGTGTCGCCTTCCGTACAACATCAAGCCCTTCACGGATGAGGTATTGTGTGACATTGCTCCCCTTGAAGTTTGTGATGTATTATTAGGACAACCATACTTGTGGAAGTGACATGCTATGTATGAATCAAGGCCCCGTGCTGTTATTGTTACATTGGGAAATAAGTTGTACAAGATACCAGAGGTAGCACCGCCTACCGCCATCTCTTTGATTACTGCAAAACAATGCAGTAAGCTCATTTCCAAGACTGGGAAATTTGTTTTCCTAATGATACGCCTGCAAGGAAAGAATAAGACAGTAGTCATGGCCTCCAGACAAGACCCCTCCGCACGACAACTATAGATGGATAAGGTCATGAAGGAGTACGAGGACATCTTCACCTCCCCCGCAGGGGTTCCTCTGCACTGTCAAGTCAAGCACTCCATTGATCTGACCCCAGGTGCGCCGCTACCCAATGGACCAATTTATCGGCGCTCCGTTCTGGAGAACGATGAAATCAAGAGGCAGATTCAGAAGCTGTTGCAGAAAGGTCACATCCGTCCGAGTTCATCACCTTGTGGGAGCCCGATCGTGTTGGTACAGAAGAAGGATGGGACTTGGAGACTCTGTATTGATTATCGGGCGCTGAACAAGATCACTGTCCGTAATAGGTACTTGATCCCGCGGATTGATGACCTCTTGGACCAACTAAAGGGGGAAAAATATTTCAGCAAGATCGATCTGAAGTCAGGATATCACCAGGTACCAATCGAACCCTCTGATGTGTGGAAGACTGCCTTCAAAGCCAAGGAGGGCCTCTTTGAATGGTTGGTTATGCCTTTCGGATTGACGAATGCTCCTGCAACCTTCATGAGGCTAATGGATGACATCTTGCGGCCATTCACCAACTCATTTGTAGTGGTATACTTGGATGACATTCTGATCTTCAGCCAGAGTTGGGAAGAGCACCTCCACCACATCCAACAGGTTCTTCAAACACTGCGACAACACAAGCTATGTGCCAATTTGGAGAAATGCACTTTTGGCATGACCCAGGTTCAGTATCTAGGATACATTATTGATGAATAGGGGGTGCATGTAGATCCGACCAAGATCCAAGTCATTCGGGATTGGCCATCTCCAACCACTCTGACGGAGCTCCGCAGCTTTCTAGGTCTTGCCAACTTCTACCGCAGGTTCGTGTTGGGGTTTTCTCATATCACTTGGCCCTTGAGTCAAGTCACCAAGGGAGGAGCGAAAGCGAAATTCTTCTGGTCTGCATCTCAACAGAAGGCATTCAGAGAGTTGAAAGATCGCCTCTGCATGGCACCGGTGCTCGCGTTACCAGATTTACAACAACCATTTGAGGTCGAGACAGATGCCTCTGACTATGCTATTGGGGCAGTCCTTACTCAACACGGGCATCCAGTGGCATATCACAGTGAAACACTTTCAGACACAGTCCGGAAGTATCCCACTTATGATAAAGAGATGTATTCCATTGTGCAGGCCTACCGACAATGGAAGCATTACATTTTGGGGAAGGAAACGGTCATCCACACAGACCACCGACCCCTGCAGTTCATACAGACCCAAGGGAAATTGCAGAATGATTGCCATCAGAAGTGGTCTACATATCTACAACAGTTCCATTTGAATATCAAGTATAAGAAGGGCAGCACCAATAATGTTGTAGATTGCCTCAGTCGACCACCAATCATGGCATTAACCACCGTGCTCAACTCTTGTGTGCACGAGACTTCTGATTGGCCACTTCTCTACAAAAGCGACCCAGAATTTGGCCACACATACCAGACACTCTTGGGGGGTCGGCATGTTCCAGATTTTCATCTCAAAGATGCCCTGTTATGCCACCTGGGTCACCTTTGTGTTCCTTCAAGCGAGCGTGCAAAGATGATTTGGGAAGCACACTACAGTCGGGCTGCTGGGCATTTCGGGATCGAGAAAACGGTGGCAGTACTGCAAAAGTATTTCTATTGGCCAAATCTTCCACAAGATGTCGGGAAATATATCATATCATGTACTGCCTGTGCCATTGCCAAACCAACCATCAAGAAGCAAGGCCTCTATACCCCGCTGCCTACCCCTAGTCGACCTTGGGAATCCATCTCCATGGATTACATGTCAGGCCTTCCTTCCACTAAGCATGGAAATGATTGTGTTTTTTTGGTCGTCGATAGGTTCTCGAAGATGGCCATTATGGCAGCCTACAAGAAGAATATCACAGCAAAAGCCACTGCTAAACTCTTCTTTGAACGAGTTTGGGTGCACTTTGGGATCCCACAGTCTATCATCTCAGATCGGGACAATCGGTTCCTCAATACATTTTGGTGCAGTCTTTGGTCAATGCTGGACACCAAACTCACTAAGTCCACAGCCTTCCATCCTCAAACTGATGGCCAGACAGAGGTTGTCAATCGGATGATTGTACACATTCTACGCATGTACAACTCAAAGCATCCACGCACATGGGATGAGAGCCTCCCCTATGTTCAACACAGCTACAACCGTGCTCTTCATAGCTCGACAGGCCACAACCCTTTTCAGGTGGGGCTGGGATTCCAGCCACTATGTCCCATTGATGTGGCCATGCCACTTGCAGCTACTCTGACAGATTCAGCTCATGTCCAGTCCGAAATAGATAAGGCAACCAGCTTCATTGAGCACATCCAACATATTCGCCAGTAGGTCCATGACATTCTGGAAAAATCAAATGCCGAGTACAAGCAGCGACATGATCAACATCGGGTACCACACAAGTTTCAAGTGGGCGACAAAGTCTGGTTGCATTTGCAAAAGGAACGCCTTACTAGAGCCTATCGGAAACTGAGACCACTCCAATATGGTCCTTACACCATTATTAAGGCTATGGGAGACAATGCATTTGAGCTCAGCGTTCCCCCATTCCTTGGCCTACACCCAGTGTTCAATGTGGACCGCCTTCGGCCATACTTTCCACCATTGCTAGACACATCCGACATTGCAGAACAACTCACACCCACAGAATTAAATGCAGATTGCATGGAACAAGCTGCAACTGATCGGATCATGGACACACAGGTCAAGAACACTCGCCAACAGAATATCCAACTATATCGAGTTGTCAAAGCAGGCCAACTCCTTCACCAGGGCAAGTGGTTCACCAGGGACCAAGTTCAGCAAAAGTTTCCTCATCTCATGGAGGAACTCAACGCAATGGGGACCATTGCTTCCTAAGGGGGGAGGAATGATCCAGGTGGATCTTGGTGGCCACCTGCCAAGTCAACCTGGACCCCCACAATTGTTTCTCTCAGCACTTTCAGTTTCCTTAATTGTA
Source organism: Pinus tabuliformis (assembly GCA_031772625.1). Classification (NCBI taxonomy): domain Eukaryota; kingdom Viridiplantae; phylum Streptophyta; class Pinopsida; order Pinales; family Pinaceae; genus Pinus; species Pinus tabuliformis. Next base: position 52,973,591 of record CM062819.1, read on the forward strand.
GCACAACTTACTATTTTTAGCAGTTTTTCGGGTCCTGAACTTCTGGAGCCGTTTTGAGGCCCTAAACGACGTTTTTTGGGAAATCTACCACAACGTTTTTCTAATAAAAATCGCCTTTTCCTTCGTAGTCCTCGGAGAGATCTTTCCAACAGGCTATCATGCACGTCAAACGGAGATAATACGACCAATTCGCGACCCCGGGAAGTTGGCTGTCCAACTCACCCCAAAACAGGGCCCACAATTTGGCGTTTCATATTCTAGGGTTAGGTTTTGGAATGTGAAGGGTTTTCCATTGTTTTCTCAATAATAAATAGGCCTTCGAGCCTCATTATAAACACGGTTCGGAATAGTTCAGAGGCATGTAGCCGACACATCTCTTCTCAGAGATAAGCTACCATCACCCCTAGCTGGGTTATTTCTATTTCTATTTGTAAGCATATTTTAGCATTTTCCATTAATGAAATGAAGTATTATTTCCACTGCATATCTGTCTTTATGGTTATCTCTATATTTTATTGTGTTCCTATTTAAATCTAGATCAGTGGTATCAGAGCGGTCTGCTTTTTCTCTATTTTTCTTTGCATGTCCCCAACGAGGTCGGGATATAAGGAGTTAGGGCTTGAATTGGTCGAACCTTTGCGAGACCAGCCTCGCAGATCCCGACGGCCTCCTATGGCGGATGAGAAGAAAGATGAGGGGGCAGGAGATCCTATCAAAATCTTGCTCGAAGAAGCCCTCGAGCGACAACGGAATGCGATGATGGACAGTTTTGCCCAAATCCTTCAGCAGCTACCCAGAAGCGACGCATCGACTTCCAACAGCTACTCTGGAAATGCCACGCCCTTTAAGGTACAAGTTAATTTTGAAATCCCCATATTTGAGGGTCAGATAGACGCAGATGTTGTAGATAAATGGTTAAATCTACTGGAGGGTTATTTTTCTGTTCATGAATTTTCAAGTCGGGAAAAGATTGTTTTCGCTCTTCTCAAAGCAGCCCCCCACGCCAAGGACTGGTGGGAAACCTACTGCGAGCAGAAGGATGAAAATACTGGCTCACTATTTTCAGCTGCACCCACCTAGAATTCATTCCAGGATGCCATCAAGGAGCAGTACTACCCTGTCGGAAGCTATGAGGATGAATACATAAAATGGACCACGTTGCGGCAGGGAAGGGACCAAGATGTACCGGAGTTCACCAATCTTTTACATACTCTTCGTACAAAGCTGGGTATCAAGGATACGGAGCAGCATTTGATACTCAAATACCGCAGCTGCCTGCACAAGTACAACCAGGAAGAAATACAATTCCTAAACATCTCCTCGCTCGGCACAGCGTATCGATATGCCGTCAAGGTCGAGCAGAAGTTTAAACAAAAGAAGCGAGACTTTGGATCTGCAAATCTGAAGCAAGGGAAAGGTGCCCCTAAAACACAGAACAAAGGACAAAGCCAAGGCAGGGCAGCCCAAGACAACCCGCCAAAGCTACAGGCAACGAACAGTGCCGCGAAGACGAAAAAGGACACGAGAAAATGGTGTGAGTTCCATAAGAGCTCCACTCACAACACCAGTGAGTGTCGAGCCAAGCAGTCACTGGTGGCTGAACTAAAGGTTCCAGAATCAGATACATGTTCTGACTCTGAGTCAGAACCTGATAAGGGGGATGACAAAGGGAAGCAGATCATTGACGCGGATCCCAATGCCACTGTTGCTACCGCAAAGATCCAGAAAAATGAACCCAAAGATCCAGAAGAGGAGGAGCGTCTCTTCCACTCCCAGATGTGGGTAAAGGGCTCCCCGCCATAGTTCATTGTCGATAGCGAGAGCCAAAAGAACCTCATTTCGGCATAGGTCGTGAAGCGGTTGGGCTTGCCGACCACAGCACATCCACAACCATACACCATCGGGTGGCTTCACCAAGGACAGGATCTTCGCGTGAGCCAGCAGTGTCGCCTTCCGTACAACATCAAGCCCTTCACGGATGAGGTATTATGTGACATTGCTCCCCTTGAAGTTTGTGATGTATTATTAGGACAACCATACTTGTGGAAGCGACATGCTGTGTATGAATCAAGGCCCCGTGCTGTTATTGTTACATTGGGAAATAAGTTGTACAGGATACCAGAGGTAGCACCACCTACCGCCATCTCTTTGATTACTGCAAAACAATGCAGTAAGCTCATTTCCAAGACTGGGAAATTTTTTTTCCTGATGATATGCCCGCAAGGAAAGAATAAGACAGTAGCCATGGCCTCCAGACAAGACCCCTCCGCACGACAACTACAGATGGATAAGGTCGTGAAGGAGTACGAGGACATCTTCACCTCCCCCACAGGGGTTCCTCTGCACTGTCAAGTCAAGCACTCCATTGATCTGACCCCAGGTGCGCCGCTACCCAATGGACCAATTTATCGGCGCTCCGTTCTGGAGAACGATGAAATCAAGAGGCAGATTCAGGAGCTGTTGCAGAAAGGTCACATCCGTCTGAGTTCATCACCTTGTGGGAGCCCGATCGTGTTTGTACAGAAGAAGGATGGGACTTGGAGACTCTGTATTGACTATCGGGCGCTGAACAAGATCACTGTCCGTAATAGGTACCCGATCCCGTGGATTGATGACCTCTTGGACCAACTAAAGGGGGCAAAATATTTCAGCAAGATCGTTCTGAAGTCAGGATATCACCAGGTACCAATCGAACCCTCTGATGTGTGGAAGACTTCCTTCAAAGCCAAGGAGGGCCTCTTTGAATGGTTGGTTATGCCTTTCGGATTGACGAATGCTCCTGTAACCTTCATGAGGCTAATGGATGACATCTTGCAGTCATTCACCAACTCATTTGTAGTGGTATACTTGGATGACACTCTGATCTTCAGCCAGAGTTGGGAAGAGCACCTCCACCACATCTGACAGGTTCTTCAAACACTGCGACAACACAAGCTATGTGCAAATTTGGAGAAATGCACTTTTGGCATGACCCAGGTTTAGTATCTGGGATACATTATTGATGAATAGGGGGTGCATGTAGATCCGGCCAAGATCCAAGTCATTCGGGATTGGCCATCTCCAGCCACTCTGACGGAGCTCCGCAGCTTTCTAGGTCTTGCCAACTTCTACCGCAGGTTTGTGTTGGGGTTTTCTCATATCACTTGGCCCTTGAGTCAAGTCACCAAGGGAGGAGCGAGAACGAAATTCTTCTGGTCTGCATCTCAACAGAAGGCATTCAGAGAGTTGAAAGATCGCCTCTGCATGGCACCGGTGCTCGCGTTACCAGATTTACAACAACCATTTGAGGTCGAGACAGATGCCTCTGACTATGCTATTGGGGCAGTCCTTACTCAACATGGGCATCCAGTGGCATATCACAGTGAAACACTTTCAGACACAGTCCAGAAGTATCCCACTTATGATAAAGAGATGTATTCCATTGTGCAGGCCTGCCGACAATGGAAGCATTACATTTTGGGGAAGGAAACGGTCATCCACACAGACCATCGACCCCTGTAGTTCATACAAACCTAAGGAAAATTGCAGAATGATCGCCATCAGAAGTGGTCTACATATCTGCAACAGTTCCATTTGAATATCAAGTATAAGAAGGGCAACACCAATAATGTTGCAGATTGCCTCAGTTGACCACCAATCATGGCGTTAACCACCGTGCTCAACTCTTGTGGGCACGAGACTTCTGATTGGCCACTTCTCTACAAAAGCAACCCAAAATTTGGCCACACATACCAGACACTCTTGAGGGGTCGGCATGTTCCAGATTTTCATCTCCAAGATGCCCTGTTATGCCACCTGGGTCACCTTTGTGTTCCTTCAAGCGAGCGTGCCAAGATGATTTGGGAAGCACACTACAGTCGGGCTGCTGGGCATTTCGGGATCGAGAAAACGGTGGGAGTACTGCAAAAGTATTTCTATTGGCCAAATCTTCCACAAGATGTCGGGAAATATATCAAATCATGTACTGCCTGTGCCGTTGCCAAACCAAACATCAAGAAGCAAGGCCTCTATACCCCGCTGCCTACCCCTAGTCGACCTTGGGAATCCATCTCCATGGATTACATGTCAGGCCTTCCTTCCACTAAGCATGGAAATGATTGTGTTTTTGTGGTCGTCGACAGGTTCTCGAAGATGGCCATTATGGCGGCCTACAAGAAGAATATCACAGCAGAAGCCACTGCTAAACTCTTCTTTGAACGAGTTTGGGTGCACTTTGGGATCCCACAGTCTATCATCTCAGATCGGGACAGTCGGTTCCTCAGTACATTTTGGTCCAGTCTTTGGTCAATGCTGGACACCAAACTCACTAAGTCCACAACCTTCCATCCTCAAACTGATGGCCAGACAGAGGTTGTCAATCGGATGATTGTACACATTCTACGCATGTACAACTCAAAGCATCCACACACATGGGACGAGAGCCTCCCCTATGTTCAGCACAGCTACAACCGAGCTCTTCATAGCTCGACAGGCCACAGCCCGTTTCAGGTGGGCCTGGGATTCCAGCCACTATGCCCCATTGATGTGTCCATGCCACTTGCAGCTACTCTCACAGATTCAGCTCATGTCCAGTCCAAAACAGATAAGGCAACCAGCTTCATTGAGCACATCCAACATATTTGCCAGCAGGTCCATGACATTCTGCAAAAATCAAATGCCAAGTACAAGCAACGACATGATCAACATCGGGTGCCACACAAGTTTCAAGTGGGCGACAAAGTCTGGTTGCATTTGCAAAAGGAACGCCTTACTGGAGCCTATCGGAAACTGATACCACTCCGATATGGTCCTTACACCATTATTAAGGCTGTGGGAGACAATGCATTTTAGCTTAGCATTCCCCCATTCCTTGGCCTACACCCAGTGTTCAATGTGGACCGCCTTCGGCCATACTTTCCACCATTGCTAGACACATCTGACATTGCAGAACAACTCACACCCACAGAATTAAATGTAGATTGCATGGAACAAGCTGCAATTGATCAGATCATGGACACACAGGTCAAGAACACTCGCCAACAGAATATCCAACTATATCAAGTTGTCAAAGCAGGCCAACTCCTTCACCAGGGCAAGTGGTTCACCAGGGACCAAGTTCAGCAAAAGTTTCCTCATCTCATGGAGGAACTCAACGCAATGGGGACCTTTGCTTCCTAAGGGGGGAGGAATGATCCAAGTGGATCTTGGTGGCCACCTGCCAAGTACACCTGGACCCCCACCATTGTTTCTTTCAGCACTTTCAGTTTCCTTAATTGTAGCACAACTTACTATTTTTAGCAGTTTTTCGGGTCCTGAACTTCCGGAGCCGTTTTGAGGCCCTAAACGACGTTTTTTGGGAAATCTACCCCAGCGATTTTTCTGATAAAAATCGTCTTTTTCGTCGTAGTCCTCGGAGAGATCTTTCCAACAGGCTATCATGCGCGTCAAATGGAGATAATACGACCAATTCGCGACCCCGGGAAGTTGGCTGTCCAACTCACCCCAAAACGGGGCCCACAATTTGGCGTTTCATCTTCTAGGGTTAGGTTTTGGAATGTGAAGGGCTTCCATTGTTTTCTCAATAATAAATAGGCCTTCGAGCCTCATTGTAAACACAGTTCGGAACAGTTCAGAGGCATGTAGCCGACACATCTCTTCTCAAAGATAAGCTACCATCGCCCTAGCTGGGTTATTTCTATTTCTATTTGTAAGCATATTTTAGCATTTTCCATTAATGAAATGAAGTATTATTTCCGCTGCATATCTGTCTTTATGGTTATCTCTATATTTTATTGCGTTCCTATTTAAATCCGGATCAGTGGTATCAGAGCGGTCTGTTTTTTCTCTGTTTTTCTTTGCATGTCCCCAACGAGGTTGGGATATAAGGAGTTAGGGCTTGAACTGGTCGAACCTTTGTGAGACCAGCCTCGCAGATCCCGACGGCCTCCTATGGCGGATGAGAAGAAAGATGAGGGGGCAGGAGATCCTATGAAAATCTTGCTCGAAGAAGCCCTCGAGCGACAACGGAACGCGATGATGGACAGTTTTGCCCAAATCCTTCAGCGGCTACCCAGAAGCGACGCATCGGCTTCCAGCAGCTACTCTGGAAATGCCACACCCTTTAAGGTACAAGTTAATTTTGAAATCCCCATATTTGAGGTTCAGATAGACGCAGATGTTGTAGATAAATGGTTAAATCTGCTGGAGGGTTATTTTTCTGTTCATGAATTTTCAAGTCGGGAAAAGATTGTTTTCGCTCTTCTCAAAGCAGCCCCCCACGCCAAGGACTGGTGGGGAACCTACTGCGAGCAGAAGGATGAAAATAATGGCTCACTATTTTCAGCTGCACCCACCTGGAATTCATTCCGGGATGCCATCAAGGAGCAGTACTACCTTGTCGGAAGCTATGAGGATGAATACATAAAATGGACCACGTTGTTAGGAGGTCAGCGTAACTTCCTCTGATACCTTCGCTGTTAGGACTGGGCCCTCATCATCCCGACTATCTTCGGAAGGCCCCTTATTTCACTTTCTCGTATTTTGGTGTTCAGTCTTAATCACCCAGAGCGGAAATACTTGGAAGTTGTTTGACTGGCTATATTTTTAGGGACTTTATAATGTGTGCCCTGTGCTCCTAGTTGGCCTAGCTTTCAATTTTTTGAGTCTTTAGTTAGATCATAACAAAAAATTCAAAGTGGCTGACCTATCTCCTAGACGGTCTCGAAGACTTCGTGGTCTTTCGCCACCAAGTTTAGAGGCTTCTCCTAGAAGGCGCAAAGGCAATACTACCGGTGGGTTCCGTCCCACGCCGGTTGACGCATCGGGGATTGATCCTCCTCTCGGGGGCATTAGCGACCAAGCAATGCCTGACACTTCTGAACAAGAGAGGGACACTCCAGTCCTTTCTCGAGTGCTCTTTCAAGCATAGAATAACATAGAGGTAGAAGAACTTTCAGAGTCGTTAGCGGCTCCAAATTCTCCACTACCATCTAGTCATCCAGACGTACTGCAATACGTTGGGACTCCGACGCATAGACCGTCAAGTCCTGGTTTCACTACGCGCTTACCATCGATGACCACTACTGGAAGCATGGCTTCTACAAGTGCTACGACTATGCATACCCCAACATCGGTGCAAGGGGGAGGAACCATTTCCGTCTCCTCTGCTTCCTTGTTTGGATCTTTTGCTAGCACATCTTTAGTTGGGTCTACCTCCATTCCATCCACGAGTGGAAATGCCCAAACCAATGGTTTTGGTACTGGATTCTTCCCATTTGGCACCCACTCACAGGGTATTCCATCGGTTCCATTTAGTGCCGCTACGTCCATGATGGGCGGATCGGCTTCATTCCAAGGTTTTCCTTTTGTAAGTGGTCATATACCACATTCCAACCCGACGGTAGGATCCATGCCTTTTTCTTCTGTAGGACAAAGCAGCAATCCTTTCCAAGGTTGGAATAACCCTAGGGTTAGTAGCGCAGGAACTGGGAATCCGTTTATCGGCCAACAAGGGAATAGGCCGTACTCCATAGTTAGCTCGTTTCAAACTATTCCTCCTCTAGCTTCGGCTTGGAATCTGTATTAGGGGTTATCAACTCCTTACAATCCTTTAGGAGGAAATTTTGCTGGTTATGGAGGTTATACGGCCGAAGTTGGTCAAACTCCGAATTTTGCTGGACCACAAGGCTTGCCTTTTGGTTCAACCGGTTCTACTGGTTACTTCGGGCAGCCTGGTGCCTCCCAAATTCCAGGACAATCTTTTCAGAGCTTTGGAAGTTCTGCCCAGTCCGGGTGGAATCCCCAAGGTCCTCCTAGGCTTCCGTTTCTGGCAACGTTGAACTTGCCAGATCTCACTAAGTTAACAAATGACCCAATCAAGTACAATCCGGCCTGGCCTCCGGTCCCAACCAAACTCCCTTCAGACATTCCAAAATTCGAAGGGAAGAGTGGTGAAGACCCAGGCGACCATGTAACCACATTCCATTTGTGGTGCTCATCTAACTCCCTTATCGATGACTCGATTAGGTTGAGACTCTTTCAGCGCACCTTGACTGGTAATGTGGCCAAATGGTATATAGAGTTGCCAGGGGGCAGCTTTACATCGTTCACTGACTTAGCCAATATCTTCTTAAATCATTTTCAGTTGCCTGTCCGCTATGATGCCGGAACTGAACTTCTGGCCACCTTTCGTCAGGATAAGGCAACCCACATTTCTGACCATATTTAGGAATGGAGACAAAGAAAGAGGCTCATTAAAGCCAAAATCCCTCCGGAGTACCATCTCGAGTGGTTTTTGAAGTCTTTACAACCCGAGATCTCCAAGGATGTCTCCATGTCTGGAGTCTATTCTGAGGAGCAAACCATTTTTAGAGCCCAGCAATTAGGATTGATCTACTCTCAGTCTGGGATCCTACAGAAATACTTGCCAGATGCTCCTAGATATACGGTGGACGTAGCTAAGTCGAAGCCACGTCCGCACACGGATGGTATCATTGGGTCAGTAGACACAACTACAGTGAACTTGTTGAATCAATTGCAGCAGTTGTCCTTGCAAGCTGCTTCTAACAACCAAGTCACATCGTCTAATCCCCCCGCTTCCCAAACTTCTTCAATAAATGCCGTCCAATCTGATAACCCCAAAGGAAATCAAAATTCCAATGGGAAAAAGAAAGGATGAGATAAGAAAAAGAACCAGGATGGGAAGCCTGATGCAAATAAATCCGGCAACAATGCTGGTGGTGGTAGAAATGAGTCAAGAAAGAAAGTTAAGTTTCCATGCAAATTGTGCAGTGGAGACCATCTAACTCATCTCTGCCCTAAGATTGAAGATGCTCAGCGCTTGTTAGGACAGCAAGGGACTTCTAGTTCTCAAGCTGTGTTAACCAACCCGTTTCCCCAAGGGCAGCAACTTCTTGCTGGCGCGAGTTCAAACCCTGGAACCTCCGTTGGGGGCAACCAGGAAGGGGAAAAATCGTCAAATGTTTTCATGATGGGTTCTAATGTCCATGTGGCTACTCGGTCATGTGATTATGGTGAAGCTGAAACTTCCAAGGACAAGACTGTTCCCAGAAGTACTGACCTTCATATTGAGCGACCCCCTGTCGAGACTATACCACGGATACCGAAAGGTTCCGCTAAACGCGCGACGATTAATCCTAATGCTAGGGCCGCCCAGAATTACTCCATTGTGGAGGATCTGGCTCAAAGTCCGTGCGCTATGTCCACTTTAGAGGTTCTCCAGTCGTGTCCGGCTCAGAGAAGTGCTTTACTCTCCGCAATTGGAGCAGTCGATCCAGCTAACTCTTTAGTGCTCACTTTTGACATGTTAAATGTCAAAAAGCGACTCCCTCATCATATGGCTTTCCAAATAAAGTCTACATACTGAAAAATCAATATTTTTCGCACCGTGATAGATGAAGGAGCTTCCACATGCGTTATGTCGATGTCATGCTGGAAGGCTATTGGATCACCCTCAGTTGTTCCTTCACCCACCATCTTGACTGCATTTGATGGTCATTTTCATAAGCCGCATGGGATTATCCCGGCCTTTCCTATATGTGTTGGGGAAAGGTCATCAATATTGAAGTAGAGGTCGTAGACGCTAACCTAGACTATAATATCCTATTAGGAAGGAACTGGGTATACGAGATGGATGCCGTTGTTTCGACTCTGTTTCGTGTCATTTGCTTTCCTCATGAGGGGAAAATCGTTAAGGTTGATCAATTGGACTATTGTCCAGTCAATCCTCAAGCAAGCTCTGACTCTACTGTCCCTTTAGTGGATAACCCTCGCCCACCAACTGAGAATTTAGGAGTAGGGATGTATTCCTCATTGATGGGTACATTTGATCTTCCCTCTCCTTTCGCTAAAATCAATGCTATTTCATCATCAAAGGAGTCTCCTCGAGAAGAGTTCTTTCGAACTCGTTATTTTTCAGACCCTTGGACCTTGCCTTCACCTACGACCACATTAGTTGAAGGACAAGTAAATGGAATGGCATTCCCTATATTTGCAGCTGAGCTTAGATATCAGTCTATCGTAGGCTCTGCAGACAACCATTCTACTCCTTTTTCCGAAGAGGAGTTAGATGGTCATGTGGCCCCGGCTTGGAGCCTTGATTCTACCTCTGCCTTGGGCTGCTTAGATTCGATTTTACCTTCTGAAGAAGCAATCCTCGAAGTAATGATGGGTATAGATCGACCTTGGGAAGACTTACACCATCGTTCATACTTTCTTCCTCCATTGCAGGAAGTAGAATCTAGATTCTCCGAGCTCCTCACTAGTGATGTTTGTACGGTGTCAAACCCTTTGGCTCCAGCACACATTCGTGCCGAAGGTAATATGTCGGTAATTTCAAAAATGATACCTATAAACATCTCTAGGGACCCTAGCGTCATCGAGAATATCTTCATCGGAATTGAGTGTTCCCCTGAAGAAATTCAAATCTACACCGACCTGTTCAAGGAATATCGTGATGTATTTGCTTGGTCTTATGAAGAAATTCCTGGCATTGATCCTTCTATAGTTCAACATGAGATCAAGACATATGAAAATGCGAAACCAGTTCGTCAGAGGCTTCGGCCGGTTAACCCTAGGAAAGCTGCAGCTATCAAAGCTGAGGTTGAGAAGCTGCTAAAGGCGGGTTTTATATACCCTGTTCCTCTTACTGATTGGGTTTCTAATCCAGTCCCTGTGGACAAAAAGCAAGGAACAATCCGAGTATGCATCGATTTTAGGGACCTAAACAAGGCTTGTCCGAAAGATAATTACCCCACGCCATTCATTGATCAGATTATCGACGAGTGTGCGGGTAATGAAATTTTTTCCTTCATGGATGGTTTTTCAGGTTATAATCAAATCTCTATCCGTCCTGAAGATCAACATAAGACAGCTTTTATATGTCCCTAGGGTACCTTTGCATATAGAAAGATGCCTTTTGGTCTTAAAAATGTTGGAGCCACTTTTCAGCGGGCCATGTCATATGCTTTCCACGACATCAAACATGTCATCGAGGCATACTTGGATGATCTCGCTGCTCATTTTCGAAAGAGAACCGATCATCCTAGTCATCTTCGATTGGTTTTTGAACGATGTCGTTTTTATAAAATCTGGTTGAATCCCAACAAGTGCGTTTTTGCGGTTACGTCCAGTCGGTTGTTAGGGTTCATTGTGTCTAATGAAGGGATTCGGGTTGATCCCTTCAAGGTTGAGGCAATAATTCAGTTGCCTCCCCCGTCCTCAATTCGACAACTTCAAAGTCTTCAAGGGAAGGCTAATTTCTTAAGACAGTTTATAGCAAACTATGTCGAGATCACTAAAGGGTTTATGCGTTTGCTACGGAAAGGAGTTCCATTTGTGTGGGATGACTTTGCACAGCGGTCGTTTGATGCTTTGAAAAAGGCATTAGTCTCTGCCCCGCTTTTGAGTCCACCGGATTATGGTAGAGACTTCCTTTTATATCTCGCCGCAGCAGAATCAACCATTGGTATGGTTCTAGTTCAGGAGGACGATGCTCTCGCCGAGCACGTGATTTATTATTTGAGTCGAGGCTTAATAGGTCCTGAACTTCGCTATTCTCTGGTTGAGAAGTTGGCCTTGGCAGCTGTCCATGCTGTCCAGAGGCTCCGTCATTATATCTTGCTACGCAAAACTTTTGTCTTAGTGGCGGTCAATCCATTTCAATTTGTCCTTAGTAGGCGAGTGATTGGGGGCAAATATAATAGATGGATAGTCATTTTGCAAGAATTCGATCTCGAGTTCTTGTCTGCCAAGTCTAAGAAATCCATGGTTTTCACGGAGCTAATTTCTGAGCTTCCTTGTGGAGAGGATACTGTTTATGAGGAAAGTTTTCCCGACGAACATTTATTCCTCATCTCTTCACTCGACCCTTGGTATGGAGATATCATTGTCTATCTCCAGACTTCGAAGTTTCCCTCTACTTTCTCCAAGGATGAACGTCGAAAATTACGTCACCTGGCTAAAAACTATGTTATCATTGGTGACACATTATACCGTCGAGGGGTTGATTCAATCCTTCGGCGCTGTTTAACCTTAGAGGAAGCAGAGTCTGTGCTCAATGATTGCCACAGTGGAGCTTGTGGCGGTCATCTATCAGGGCTTGCTACAGCCCAGCGCATCTTACGTGCCGGCTACTTTTGGCCTTCACTCTTTAAAGACTGTGTGGAAGCGGTCAAACGCTGTCACCCGTGTCAAATTTTTACTCGGAAGATGCACGCGCATCCAGCTCCCCTTTTTCCCGTTGTCACCGTCGGTCCCTTTACTAAGTGGGGTATTGATTTTACAACTTGTAATCCGCCTTCAGCGGCAAATCACAAGTACATTATCGTGGCTGTAGACTACTTTACGAAGTGGGCTGAGGCCATGCCTACTCATAAGAACGATAGTGACACGGCAGCTTTGTTTCTTTTCGATCAGGTTATCTCAAGATTTGGTATCCCAAGAGAGATTGTCACTGACCATGGCAGTCATTTCCAGAATCAACTGATGTCCAAATTGGCTCTTAAATTAGGTTTCCGCCAAGAGAATTCGTCCCCTTATTATCCTCAGGCCAATGGACAGGTCGAGGCAGTCAATAAAATTCTTAAGACGATACTCCAATGCACAATCGATAAAAATCAGTCCAATTGGCACATTATGTTGTATTCGGCTCTTTGGGCATACCGAACCTCCATCAAAACGGCTACTGGTTTTACTCCTTTTTAGTTGGTTTATGGGATGGAATCTATCTTTCCGGTTGAATGTGAAATTCCATCTCTTAAGTTGGCTGTTGAGCTTCTTCTTGAGACTTCGAGTCTCGAAGAGCGCCTAGTTCACTTGGAACATCTCGATGAGCAGCGTCGAGATGCAGCCACGATGAATGAGGCCCATAAGAAAAGGGTTAAAACGTAGTATGATAAGTCTGTCCGTCCTCGAGTCTTTTCTGAAGGTGACCTTGTCCTGGTCTATGACCAAGATAAGGACGCCTTGGGGGCAGGAAAATTTAAGCCTATGTGGTACAGTCCTTTCATTATTAAACGAGTTTTAGAAAAAGGATCGTATGAGTTAATTGATTTCGAGGGAAACAAGCTGGCGGAGCCCCGAAACGGGCTCTACCTAAATAAGTACTTTGCTTAGTTTTGACCAGGCAATGGCTTCTTTGTATTTTATGTATATTTGTACATATATCATCGAGAGTTTTCTGATATCAGCACTTTCTGGTCTGCTGTGGCAGGTGTTGATGGATGATTTGGTCTATTTTGGGTTCGCCGATGGTGCTAGTCGGCACACTCGGAATCTTGCTTCCGCAGCTTGGGTACTCTATTATCCAACTGGTCAATTGATGGCATCAAGAGGCGTGTGCATCGGTCCTGCTTCAAACAATATGGCCGAGTATACTGTTGTTATTAATTTATTATCCGAGGCAATCTCTCATGGGATCGACTCGTTGGTAGTATATCTTGATTCTCAATTGATAGTGTCTCAATTAAATAACATTTATCGGGTACGGGATCCATCTTTATATCGCCAGTATTTAAGGGTGAGGTTGTTGCAAATATCATTTACTTATATTAATTATTTGCATATTCCAAGATCTCATAATTGGTTAGCTGATTCTATCGCTAATCAAGCATTAGACTGGCATATCAATCATTCATCACAATAAAATCAAGCATCAAAAAGTCAAACTATATATATATATATATATCGTAAAACGTCTCGAGTGTACATATGTGTGTCCAAAAAATATACAAAATTGGGACTCAAATGCCCATAATCATGTCCGGCATATCTAATGCCTCGGCTCAGGATGAGCATCTAAGTATGTCACTATAGCATTGGCCACACGCCGAAAAATGCGAACCCAGTCACGTGGCATGCCAACCACATGACGCTGCATATCCTCAGGAAGGTCCTCTATGACGGCCATCGGTACTCGGCAGCTCAGTCTCGCCAAGTGTCGCTGGACGTTGTTTAGAGTCCGTTCTGTATCAGCAGCCGCCTCTTCGGCTCCTCGGCCGCGCCGTCCATGCCGCGGGAATCCATCTGGTCGTACCGGCCCGATGTCTGGAACATGATCATCATATCAGTCATTTGAATCTCATAAAAAAATATTTTCCAAAATTCATCATCCAAAAAAATCAAAAAATCAAAAAATCTTACCAATCTCGCCCCATGCTACATTCGGTGGTAACGCTAGATCAGGATCTCCTCGGAAATCCAGCCCAGCATAGGGGTAGTCATCCACGGCGATGATCTGCTGATCCCACCAGGTGAAGAAGTCATCGTCAAAGGCAGTCCTTGGGACCTCCCCACCCCCCAGACGTTTCATCAGATCAGCCCACCGGCCCATGCGTGGATCGCGTGGGGTGCTGATGGAAACTGCTACCCTGGGGCGGAGTGTGAGAACCTTCTCAAAAAAGAAAGTACACAAGGTGCTCCCATATCCAAAGTTTTTAGTCTGACCCCTCCTGATAGAAGTGAGCTGGCTCTTCATGATGGCCAGAAGAGTACACCAGTCGAACACAGTAGTGAGACAGTCAATTGCCACGCTCATGTTTTGCCGTGATGCCTGATGCAGAGAGGATGATCCGTTCACTCGAGCCATGGTAAACAGGATTATCCTAAGTGATAAACTCGCCACACGTGTGATGGAAATCTGGCTCCCAACCTTCTTGGGATGTCCCGGGCAGTATATCTGTACATAGTCCTCTATCGAAAGGGCACTTCGTGTCCTACCCCGGGACTGTACTACCTCTCCCCTTCGGGAAAGGCCCGTGATAAAATAGATATCCTCCACTTCTACCCTGAGCGGCATCTGATCGATCATAAAGGCTTCCTCATCGACATCCCAATAATCAATGAGCATCTCCAGCAAACGCGTGTTCGCTTTCATATTTGGCAATTTGAAAAATTTAAGCAAACCGCATCCCCGGAGTGCATCTAATGCTTCTGGACTGTTCATAACTTCATTGTCTACCGCTGCATGTTCTCTTTCACGCCACGTGACAGGCATCCTGAGAAAAAATCGAGTTTAAACCGTTAGTTTTTGTTTAAAAATGATTCGCGGCGTATACGCGGGTCCCTGTGCACACAGTCGCGTATAGGGCCCGCGTGTACGCGGGTTCAATATTACCAACCCGCGTATACGCCGCGAGCGAATTTTTGACAAAAGTTCAACGGTGAAACATCAATCAAAGATCTTAAAACCAGTCACAATCAATTGCAAGTTAAGTATAAGGGTTACCTGGAGGTATTCGACGAATTTGAACGGTTGAATCTGGCTGTGGGAAGTTTGCTCCTTTTGCTCCAAATCTTTTGCTCTCAAACTCAAATGGTAAAAATGGTGAGTCCAAAATGCTTTTTATAAGTTTTGAAAATGCAAAATTTTTTCAAAATTTTATTTTGTTTGGCCTCATGTGACTTTTAACTTGGGAGCTTGGAATGTCAAGATTGGTTTATTTTTCAGGACATTTTGGACGTTTTTCGACAGCTCGAGACGGTTCCATGACTGCTGACCCGTCATGGCAGGTATCATGTTCTCACTGGCATATAGGTTAGGAACACCATTTTTTCGTTGCATTATGCATACTAGCCTCCATTTGACCGATACATCTGCCATAGGGTCGATCCCATCGTGTTATGGTTCGTAAGCCATCTTCACTCGCCGATTCTTTAAATCATGACACGATGGTAGAGCCATCCTTTACATGGGCATCCTAGTTAGCACCTCACTGACATTTGTTGCCCATGTTGCTCCGTTTTGAGTAGGCTCGGGAGTCCTCTATAGTCCCACCATGACTTATGCGTTGAAGACTCATTCCTCTTAGCTTCTCCGCTTTGTTCTGGCCATATACCCTAGAGGCTCCTTTGTGTTGAGTTGTACTACTGCATTGCGTGTTGACCACTTGCACCTTTTGGCCTAGAGCCGGCTTCACTTGGACTCGTGTTTAAGCCAACTTTTGACCATGACATCTGCAAAATCAACCTTGCATGCCTTTGACTTCTGCAGCTTGACACACCTTGACCCGTGGAAGGAACATACCTTTGAGTGTCACTGACCAGTTTTCACCTCCCTGCATTGAGCATAGGAACGTTCCTTTCCCAGGAACTAGATCATCTGTTTCACCGACACTCGTTCTTTCCACTGTACCATAGCATTCTTTTATTCTTTTTCTGGCTTAACAGAAAAAGACAAAAAAAAAATTAAATATTCCAAAAAGAGCGGGAATGGGACATTATTTCCATTTATTGTTGGCAGCTAGAGTCAGTCGTGTCGCCCTTGAACACAGCACTCAAAACAAAGTCTCCTCCGTATGGGTGGGATTTAGTTTGACTTAGGTACGCCATAACCTTGTTATTGAGTCAGTTCTCCACCGATTGGTTATCTCTTCCAATCATATGGAGGGTTCATTCGTGCCTCCTGCATGGCGAACTTATACAGAGTCATCATATGCTGCCACATAGTCACATCGATTCGTGATGTTGTTCAAGGGAAGTTAGCCTGAGTCAGCCTCTCTGCGGTGTCTCTTGACTCATTTTTCAGTCGGCCATCCCTGTTTGTCAGTGTCATGTCTATCATCACATCAGTTATATTGGTCCTTTACTCGTGCCGGTTTGAGAAGGTCCCCATTGACTTCTTGCTGGCGGGTCTTGTCCTTATCGACGGCGACATCTTGCTCTGAGGACAGGCCTAGAGCCGCACCCTGGCCCTATTTTCATTATTGATAGGTCACCTTGTGCTCAGCATCGATCAGTATCATGGGTCTTTGACTGAGTGGTTTCCCTTGTGTTCGACATCATCTTACATTATCACACATTGGGATTCGTGCAGTACCTTGGTTTCCATTTGACCCTATTGGTGGATACCTCGCCTCTGTGTCAGCTTTCATTATTGGTTGGTTCAGAGGGTTTCTGCCGTGCGCTAGCCACATCTTGTGTACGCCGGAAATGTACTTCGGTTGGGTTACTACATCTTTTTCGTTCGATTCCTTCCACATTATTGGCCTACGGGTTACACTCGCGCTAGATTGATGAAGGATGCCTTAATGCCTTCCTTCTAGCGGATCTTTCCCTATCGACTCCGACTTATTGCTCTGGGGTAAAGATCTAGAGTCCATTTGGCAGTACCTTGGGGTTTGCAGTCATTAGTGGCAGATCCTTCACTATCGACAGTGGGAAACCATCATTGTCTCCTGATCGATAGATTCTTACAGGTGTTCAACTCCAGCTCATCTATTCACACTTGTTAGATTGTACTGGGTACCTTGACGCTCATTATCATTATCGGTGAGTAGTCTCGCGTTTGTTAACGGTATACATCAATGACCGGTAATCAAATGATTTCTCACATGGTCGACTTCAGGTCATTTATTCCCATGGTGTAGAAATGTACCACGGTGGTCGGTGAAGACCTCAGGTCGTATCAGCATTCATTGGTTCACTTGACAGTTGCTCCTGTTGCTGCTAGTTGATACCACTCCACTTTATATGTTGCAGTCAGTCATGGCGACATCTTATATGCTGGCACCTGAGTTTGCAGTGTAGTACCATCCTATTCCATCATGTTCAGGTGGTACCTTTTGGGATCAGTTTTTGATATCAGTGATCCATTGCATCTTTCAGCATCATTGACAGTCTTATATGTGATATTCAGACATATACTTGTTCATTATGATCAGATGATCCATTATGTATCTTTCAGTCATTTATACTTGTATACTTAGTGGATCCGCTAGTACTTGATATGCGGACATGCTTTACTTTTTCTGAGCATGGGTATGCCCGCCTCAGACAGTGTTTCTTTCTGATCTCCTTTGGTGGCTTGGCAGGCTGAATTCTGGTGAAGTCCTCCTCGGTTTTTGACAGACTTCCTTTCCATGTACTCGCATAATATATTTCGGCCATCATGTACCCCTTCTGACCTCATATATTAGGGGGCATCTGTTATAGCTCCAAATCTCACTCTTATGGTTTGTGATGTTGTACTCATGGCCTATGGCAACCCCTCCTTCCAGACCTGGTCCTAAAATTTAAAAAGCAGTGTTTTATCCCTTATACGCGACATTGCCCTGAGTTAAACGCGTGTATACGCGGGTATGTGTATAGCCAACCCGGGTGTATGTATTAAAACACTTAAAAAAATATAAAACTCCTTATTTTCGGGCGGAGATCATGGGTTTTACCTGCTGATCACATGTTAGTGCCCGTGGCCCAACTATTCCCAACCAACTCCTAACTAAAAAACTACTTTGGGGATGGTATAAAAAGACCTCAAAGGGAAGACCTAAGGGAGGAGAGAAGAGAGAGAAAGGTTGTTATGCTGAGATTTTTCCCTTGACCAGGTCTGAAGTCGCTTGTGCCTTCTGCACTTTCCCCATTTTGTACAGGAAACTTTTGTTTCCTTGTGTGTTGATATTCATCTACCATTTATGACATCATGGAGAGAGTCATGGAAGGAGTTTGTTAGAGGCTTGAGGCTGGAATGGATCCGGAAGGAAGCTTTGCTTGGAGCCTGCTGAAGGTGACTCATGTGAAAATATTCCTTTTTATGTACTTTATTTGTCTATAATAAAAGAAACACATGTCTTGGTTCCCGAAATGAATCTTCTTTATGTTAATGATATTCATGTTTAGAATTCATATACAAAAGGTTGTTTGGATATCATAACTAACTACCTTTCTTTATAACATGAAGATAGTTCCTTTATAAGTTTTTGTCCATATACTACTGTGTTCTTTGAATTGGTTGTTTTGCAGGACAAAAGAGAAGAAGGGAACTCCAAGAAGGGTTTGGACCCTAAAGGCCTTATCAAACGTAGGACCAAAGGTACGTACCCTTATCATAGAATTTCCTTATAATAGCATAATGGCTGTATGAATGCATGTTTCTTTGAATAGATAACTTTCAGTCTGCTAGGGTTTCAACCCAAAGAGCCCTAGGGGAGTGATTCCCTCTATCACAAGGAAGGGACCAAGATGTGCCGGAGTTCACCAATCTTTTACATACCCTTGGCACAAAGCTGGGTATCAAGGATACGGAGCAGCATTTGATACTCAAATACCGCAGCTACCTGCACAAGTACATCCAGGAAGAAATACAATTCCTGAACATCTCCTCGCTCGGCAAAGCATATCGATATGCCGTCAAGGTCGAGCAGAAGTTTAAACAAAAGAAGCGAGACTTTAGATCTGCGAATCTGAAGCAAGGGAAAGGTGCCCCTAAAACACAAAACAAAGGACAAAGCCAAGCCGGGGCAGCCCAAGACAACCCGCCAAAGCTGCAGGCAACGAACAGCACCGCGAAGACGAAAAAGGACATGGGAAAATGGTGTGAGTTCCATAAGAGCTCCACTCACAACACCAGTGAGTGTCGAGCCAAGCAGTCACTGGTGGCTGAACTAAAGGTTCTAGAATCAGATGCATGTTCTGACTCTGAGTCAGAACCCGACAAGGGGGATGACAAAGGGAAGCAGATCATTGACGCGGATCCCAATGCCACTGTTGCTACTGCAAAGATCCAGAAAAATGAACCCGAAGATCCAGAAGAGGAGGAGCGTCTCTTCCACCCTCAGATGTGGGTAAAGGGCTCCCCGCTACAGTTCATTGTCGATAGCGGGAGCCAAAAGAACCTCATTTCGGTAGAGGTCGTGAAGCGGTTGGGCTTGCCGACCACAGCACATCCACAACCATTCAGCATTGGGTGGCTTCACCAAGGACGGGATCTCTGCGTGAGCCAGCAGTGTCGCCTTCCATACAACATCAAGCCCTTCACAGATGAGGGATTGTGTGACATTGCTCCCCTTGAAGTTTGTGATGTATTATTAGGACAACCATACTTGTGGAAGCAACATGCTGTGTATGAATCAAGGCCCCGTGCTGTTATTGTTACATTGGAAAATAAGTTGTACAGGATACCAGAGGTAGCACCGCCTACCGCCATCTCTTTGATTACTGCAAAACAATGCAGTAAGCTCATTTCCAAGACTGGGAAATTTGTTTTCCTGATGATATGCCCGCAAGGAAAGAATAAGACAATAGCCATGGCCTCCAGACAAGACCCCTCCACACGACAACTACAGATGGATAAGGTCGTGAAGGAGTACGAGGACATCTTCACCTCCCCTGCAGGGGTTCCTCTGCACTGTCAAGTTAAGCACTCCATTGATCTGACCCCAGGTGCGACGCTACCCAATGGACCAATTTATCGGCGCTCCATTCTGGAGAATGATGAAATCAAGAGGCAAATTCAGGAGCTATTGCAGAAAGGTCACATCTGTCCAAGTTCATCACCATGTGGGAGCCCGATCGTGTTGGTACAGAAGAAGGATGGGACTTGGAGACTCTGTATTGACTATCGGGCGCTGAACAAGATCACTGTCCGTAATAGGTACCCGATCCCGCGGATTGATGACCTCTTGGACCAACTAAAGGGGGCAAAATATTTCAGCAAGATCGATCTGAAGTCAGGATATCCCCAGGTACCAATCAAACCCTCTGATGTGTGGAAGACTGCCTTCAAAGCCAAGGAGGGCCTCTTTGAATGGTTGGTTATGCATTTCGGATTGACGAATGCTCCTGCAACCTTCATGAGGCTAATGGATGACATCTTGCGGCCATTCACCAACTCATTTGTAGTGGTATACTTGGATGACATTCTGATCTTCAGCCAGAGTTGGGAAGAGCACCTCCACCACATCCGACAGGTTCTTCAAACACTGCGACAACACAAGCTATGTGCCAATTTGGAGAAATGCACTTTTGGCATGACCCAGGTTCAGTATCTGGGATACATTATTGATGAATAGGGGGTGCATGTAGATCCGGCCAAGATCCAAGTCATTCGGGATTGGCCATCTCCAACCACTCTGACGGAGCTCCGCAGCTTTCTAGGTCTTGCCAACTTCTACCGCAGGTTCGTGTTGGGGTTTTCTCATATCACTTGGCCCTTGAGTCAAGTCACCAAGGGAGGAGCGAAAGCGAAATTCTTCTGGTCTGCATCTCAACAGAAGGCATTCAGAGAGTTGAAAGATCGCCTCTGCACGGCACCAGTGCTCGCGTTACCAGATTTACAACAACCATTTGAGGTCGAGACAGATGCCTCTGACTATGCTATTGGGGCAGTCCTTACTCAACACAGGCATCCAGTGGCATATCACAGTGAAACACTTTCAAACATAGTCCGGAAGTATCCCACTTATGATAAAGAGATGTATTCCATTGTGCAGGCCTGCTGACAATGGAAGCATTACATTTTGGGGAAGGAAACGGTCATCCACCCAGACCACTGACCCCTGCAGTTCATACAGACCCAAGCGAAATTGCAGAATGATCGCCATCAGAAGTGGTCTACATATCTGCAATAGTTCCATTTGAATATCAAGTATAAGAAGGGCAGCACCAATAATGTTGCAGATTGCCTCAGTTGACCACCAATCATGGCGTTAACCACCGTGCTCAACTCTTGTGGGCACGAGACTTCTGATTGGCCACTTCTCTACAAAAGCAACCCAGAATTCGGCCACACATACCAGACACTCTTGGGGGGTCGGCATGTTCCAGATTTTCATCTCCAAGATGCCCTGTTATGCCACCTGGGTCACCTTTTTGTTCCTTCAAGTGAGCGTGCCAAGATGATTTGGGAAGCACACTACAGTCGGGCTGCTGGGCATTTCAGGATCGAGAAAACAGTGGCAGTACTGCAAAAGTATTTCTATTGGCCAAATCTTCGACAAGATGTCGGGAAATATATTAGATCATGTATTGCCTGTGCCATTGCCAAACCAAACATCAAGAAGCAAGGCCTCTATACCCCGCTGCCTACCCCTAGTCGACCTTGGGAATCCATCTCCATGGATTACATGTCAGGCCTTCCTTCCACTAAACATGGAAATGATTGTGTTTTTGTGGTCATCGACAGGTTCTCAAAGATGGCCATTATGGCGGCCAACAAGCAGAATATCACAGCAGAAGCCACTGCTAAACTCTTCTTTGAACGAGTTTGGGTGCACTTTGGGATCCCATAGTCTATCATCTCAGATCGGGACAGTCGGTTCCTCAGTACATTTTGGTCCAGTCTTTGGTCAATGCTGGACACCAAACTCACTAAGTCCACAGCCTTCCATCCTCAAACTGATGGCCAGACAGAGGTTGTCAATCGGATGATTGTACACATTCTGTGCATGTACAACTCAAAGCATCCATGCACATGGGACGAGAGCCTCCCCTATGTTCAGCACAGCTACAACCGAGCTCTTCATAGCTCGACAAGCCACAGCCCTTTTCAGGTGGGCCTGGGATTCCAGCCACTATGCCCCATTGATGTGGCCATGCCACTTGCAGCTACTCTCACAGATTCAGCTCATGTCCAGTCCGAAACAGATAAGGCAACCAGCTTCATTGAGCACATCAAACATATTCACCAACAGGTCCATGACATTCTAGAAAAATCAAATGCCAAGTACAAGCAGCGACATGATCAACATCGGGTGCCACACAAGTTTCAAGTGGGCGACAAAGTCTGGTTGCATTTGCAAAAGGAACGCCTTACTGGAGCCTATCGGAAGCTGAGACCACTCCGATATGGTCCTTACACCATTATTAAGGTTGTGGGAGACAATGCATTTGAGCTCAGCATTCCCCCATTCCTTGGCCTACACCCAGTATTCAATGTGGACCGCCTTCGGCCATACTTTCCACCATTGCTAGACAGATCCGACATTACAGAACAACTCACACCCACAGAATTAAATGCAGATTGCATGGAACAAGCTGCAACTGATCGGATCATGGATACACAGGTCAAGAACACTCACCAATAGAATATCCAACTATATCGAGTTGTCAAAGCAAGCCAACTCCTTCACCAGGGCAAGTGGTTCACCAGGGACCAAGTTCAGCAAAAGTTTCCTCATCTCATGGAGGAACTCAACGCAATGGGGACCATTGCTTCCTAAGGGGGGAGGAATGATCCAGGTGGATCTTGGTGACCACCTGCCAAGTCCACCTGGACCCCCACCATTGTTTCTCTCAGCACTTTCAGTTTCCTTAATTGTAGCACAACTTACTATTTTTAGCAGTTTTTCGGGTCCTGAACTTCCGGAGCCGTTTTGAGGCCCTAAACGACGTTTTTTGGGAATCTACCGTAGCGATTTTTCTGATAAAAATCATCTTTTCCGTTGTAGTCCTCGGAGAGATCTTTCCAACAGGCTATCATGCGCGTCAAACGGAGATAATACGACCAATTCGCGACCCCGGGAAGTTGGCTGTCCAACTCAACCCAAAACGGGGCCCACAATTTGGTGTTTCATCTTCTAGGGTTAAGTTTTGGAATGTGAAGGGTTTTCCATTGTTTTCTCAATAATAAATAGGCCTTCAAGCCTCATTGTAAACACAGTTCAGAATAGTTCAGAGGCATGTAGCCGACACATCTCTTCTCAGAGATAAGCTACCATCGCCCTAGCTGGGTTATTTCTATTTCTATATGTAAGCATATTTTAGCATTTTCCATTAATGAAATGAAGTATTATTTCCGCTGCATATC
The DNA here is from genome assembly GCA_031772625.1 of Pinus tabuliformis. Classification (NCBI taxonomy): domain Eukaryota; kingdom Viridiplantae; phylum Streptophyta; class Pinopsida; order Pinales; family Pinaceae; genus Pinus; species Pinus tabuliformis. The sequence continues at coordinate 52,997,109 of CM062819.1, forward strand.
TATCTTTATGGTTATCTCTATATTTTATTGCATTACTATTTAAATCCGGATCAGTGGTATCAAAGCGGTCTGCTTTTTCTCTGTTTTTCTTTGCATGTCCCCAACGAGGTCGGGATATAAGGAGTTAGGGCTTGAACTGGTCGAACCTTTACGAGACCAGCCTCGCAGATCCCGACGGCCTCCTATGGCGGATGAGAAGAAAGATGAGGGGGCAGGAGATCCTATCAAAATCTTGCTCGAAGAAGCCCTCAAGCGACAACGGAACGCGATGATGGATAGTTTTGCCCAAATCCTTCAGCGGCTACCCAGAAGCGACGCATCGGATTCCAGAAGCTACTCTGGAAATGCCACGCCCTTTAAGGTACAAGTTAATTTTGAAATCCCCATATTTGAGGGTCAGATAGACGCAGATGTTGTAGATAAATGGTTAAATCTGCTGGAGGGTTATTTTTCTGTTCATGAATTTTCAAGTCGGGAAAAGATTGTTTTCGATCTTCTCAAAGCAGCCCCCCACGCCAAGGACTGGTGGGAAACCTACTGCGAGCAGAAGGATGAAAATACTGGCTCACTATTTTGAGCTGCACCCACCTGGAATTCATTCCGGGATGCCATCAAGGAGCAGTACTACCCTGTTGGAAGCTATGAGGATGAATACATAAAATGGACCACGTTGCGGCAAGGAAGGGACCAAGATGTGCCGGAGTTCACCAATCTTTTACATACCCTTCGCACAAAGCTGGGTATCAAGGATACGGAGCAGCATTTGATACTCAAATACCGCGGCTACCTACACAAGTACATCCAGGAAGAAATACAATTCCTTAACATCTCCTCGCTCGGCACAGCGTATCGATATGCCGTCAAGGTCGAGCAGAAGTTTAAAAAAAAGAAGCGAGACTTTGGATCTGCGAATCTGAAGCAAGGGAAAGGTGCCCCTAAAACACAGAACAAAGGACAAAGCCAAGGTGGGGCAGCCCAAGACAACCCGCCAAAGATGCAGGCAAAGAACAGTGCCGCGAAGACGAAAAAGGACACGGGAAAATGGTGTGAGTTCCATAAGAGCTCCACTCACAACACCAGTGAGTGTCGAGCCAAGCAGTCACTAGTGGCTGAACTAAAGGTTCCAGAATTAGATGCATGTTCTGACTTTGAGTCAGAACCCGACAAGGGGAAGCAGATCATTGACGCGGATCCCAACGCCACTGTTGCTACCGCAAAGATCCAGAAAAATGAACCCGAAGATCCAGAAGAGGAGGAGCGTCTCTTCCACTCCCAGATGTGGGTAAAGGGCTCCCCGCTACAGTTCATTGTCGATAGCAGGAGCCAAAAGAACCTCATTTCGGCAGAGGTCGTGAAGCGGTTGGGCTTGCCGACCACAGCACATCCACAACCATACACCATTGGGTGGCTTCACCAAGGACGGGATCTTCGCGTGAGGCAGCAGTGTCGCCTTCCGTACAACATCAAGCCCTTCACGGATGAGGTATTGTGTGACATTGCTCCCCTTGAAGTTTGTGATGTATTATTAGGACAACCATACTTGTGGAAGCGACATGCTGTGTATGAATCAAGGACCCGTGTTGTTATTGTTACATTGGGAAATAAGTTGTACAGGATACCAGAGGTAGCACCGCCTACCGCCATCTCTTTGATTACTGCAAAACAATGCAGTAAGATCATTTCCAAGACTGGGAAATTTGTTTTCCTGATGATACGCCCGCAAGGAAAGAATAAGACAGTAGCCATGGCCTCCAGACAAGACCCCTCTGCACGAAAACTACAGATGGATAAGGTCATGAAGGAGTACGAGGACATCTTCACCTCCCCCGCAGGGGTTCCTCTGCACTGTCAAGTCAAGCACTCAATTGATCTGACCCCAGGTGCGCCGCTACCCAATGGACCAATTTATCGGCGCTCCGTTCTGGAGAACGATGAAATCAAGAGGCAGATTCAGGAGCTAATGCAGAAAGGTCACATCCGTCCGAGTTCATCACCTTGTGGGAGCCCGATCGTGTTGGTACAGAAGAAGGATGGAACTTGGAGACTCTGTATTGACTATCGGGCGCTGAACAAGATCACTGTCCGTAATAGGTACCCGATCCCACGGATTGATGGCCTCTTGGACCAACTAAAGGGGGCAAAATATTTCAGCAAGATCGATTTGAAGTCAGGATATCACCAGGTACCAATCGAACCCTCTGATGTGTGGAAGACTGCCTTCAAAGCCAAGGAGGGCTTCTTTGAATGGTTGGTTATGCCTTTCGGATTGACGAATGCTCCTGCAACCTTCATGAGGCTAATGGATGACATCTTGCGGCCATTCACCAACTCATTTGTAGTGGTATACTTGGATGACATTCTGATCTTCAGCCAGAGTTGGGAAGAGCACCTCCACCACATCCGACAGGTTCTTCAAACACTGCGACAACACAAGCTATGTGCCAATTTGGAGAAATGCACTTTTGGCATGACCCAAGTTTAGTATCTGGGATACATTATTGATGAATAAGGGGTGCATGTAGATCCGGCCAAGATCCAAGTCATTTGGGATTGGCCATCTCCAACCACTCTAACAGAGCTCCGCAGCTTTCTAGGTCTTGCCAACTTCTACCGCAGGTTTGTGTTGGGGTTTTCTCATATCACTTGGCCCTTGAGTCAAGTCACCAAGGGAGGAGCGAAAGCGAAATTCTTCTGGTCTGCATCTCAACAGAAGGCATTCAAAGAGTTGAAAGATCACCTCTGCACGGCACCGGTGCTCGCGTTACCAGATTTACAACAACCATTTGAGGTCGAGACAGATGCCTCTGACTATGCTATTGGGGCAGTCCTTACTCAACACGGGCATCCAGTGGCATATCACAGTGAAACACTTTCAGACACAGTCTGGAAGTATCCCACTTATGATAAAGATATGTATTCCATTGTGCAGGCATGCCGACAATGGAAGCATTACATTTTGGGGAAGGAAACGGTCATCCACACAGACCACTGACCCCTGCAGTTCATACAGACCCAAGGGAAATTGCAGAATGATCGCCATCAAAAGTGGTCTACATATCTGCAACAGTTCCATTTGAATATCAAGTATAAGAAGGGCAGCACCAATAATGTTGTAGATTGCCTCACTCGACCACCAATCATGGCGTTAACCACCGTGCTCAACTCTTGTGGGCACGAGACTTCTGATTGGCCACTTCTCTACAAAAGCGACCCAGAATTTGGCCACACATACCAGACACTCTTGAGGGGTCGGCATGTTCCAGATTTTCATCTCCAAGATGCCCTGTTATGCCACCTAGGTCACCTTTGTGTTCCTTCAAGCGAGCGTGCCAAGATGATTTGGGAAGCACACTACAGTCGGGCTGCTGGGCATTTCGGGATCGAGAAAACAGTGGCAGTACTGCAAAAGTATTTCTATTGGCCAAATCTTTGACAAGATGTCGGGAAATATATCAGATCATGTACTGCCTGTGCCATTGCCAAACCAAACATCAAGAAGCAAGGCCTCTATACCCCGCTGCCTACCCCTAGTCGACCTTGGGAATCCATCTCCATGGATTACATGTCAGGCCTTCCTTCCACTAAGCATGGAAATGATCGTGTTTTTGTGGTCGTCGACAGGTTCTCGAAGATGGCCATTATGGCGGCCTACAAGAAGAATATCACAGCAGAAGCCACTGCTAAACTCTTCTTTGAACGAGTTTGGGTGCACTTTGGGATCCCACAGTCTATCATCTCAGATCGGGACAGTCGGTTCCTCAGTACATTTTGGTCCAGTATTTGGTCAATGCTGGACACCAAACTCACTAAGTCCACAGCCTTTCATCCTCAAACTGATGGCCAGACAGAGGTTGTCAATCGGATGATTATACACATTCTGCGCATGTACAACTCAAAGCATCCACGCACATGGGACGAGAGCCTCCCCTATGTTCATCACAGCTACAACCGAGCTCTTCATAGCTCGACAGGCCACAGCCCTTTTCAGGTGGGCCTGGGATTCCAGCCACTATGCCCCATTGATGTGGCCATGCCACTTGCAGCTACTCTCACAGATTCAGCTCATGTCCAGTCCGAAACAGATAAGGCAACCAGCTTCATTAAGCACATCCAACATATTCGCCAACAGGTCCATGACATTCTAGAAAAATCAAATGCCAAGTACAAGCAGCGACATGATCAACATCGGGTGCCACACAAGTTTCAAGTGGGCGACAAAGTCTGGTTGCATTTGCAAAAGGAACGCCTTACTGGAGCCTATCGGAAACTGAGACCACTCCGATATGGTCCTTACACCATTATTAAGGTTGTGGGAGACAATGCATTTGAGCTCAGCATTCCCCCATTCCTTGGCCTACACCCAGTGTTCAATGTGGACCGCCTTCGGCCATACTTTCCACCATTGCTAGACACATCCGACATTGCAGAACAACTCACACCCACAGAATTAAATGCAGATTGCATGGAACAAGCTGCAACTGATCGAATCATGGACACACAGGTCAAGAACACTCGCCAACAGAATATCCAACTATATCAAGTTGTCAAAGCAGGCCAACTCCTTCACCAGGGCAAGTGGTTCACCAGGGACCAAGTTCAGCGAAAGTTTCCTCATCTCATGGAGGAACTCAACGCAATGGGGACCATTGCTTCCTAAGGGGGGAGGAATGATCCAGGTGGATCTTGGTGGCCACCTGCCAAGTCCACCTGGACCCCCACCATTGTTTCTCTCAGCACTTTCAGTTTCCTTAATTGTAGCACAACTTACTATTTTTAGCAGTTTTTCGAGTCCTGAACTTCCGGAGCCGTTTTGAGGCCCTAAACGACATTTTTTGGGAAATCTACCACAACGATTTTTCTAATAAAAATCGTCTCTTCCGTCATAGTCCTCGGAGAGATCTTTCCAACAGGCTATCATGCGCGTCAAACGGAGATAATACGACCAATTCGCGACCCCGGGAAGTTGGCTGTCCAACTCACCCCAAAACGGGTCCCACACTTTGGCGTTTCATCTTCTAGGGTTAGATTTTGGAATGTGAAGGGTTTTCCATTGTTTTCTCATTAATAAATAGGCCTTCGAGCATCATTGTAAACACAGTTCGGAACAGTTCAGAGGCATGTAGCCGACACATCTCTTCTCAGAGATAAGCTACCATCGCCCTAGCTGGGTTATTTCTATTTCTATTTGTAAGCATATTTTAGCATTTTCCATTAATGAAATGAAGTATTATTTCCGTTGCATATTTGTCTTTATGGTTATCTCTATATTTTATTGCATTTTTATTTAAATCCGGATCATTTGTAAAACAAGTGAATGAATTTCCATGTAGTTATCGTAACCATGTTTCAAAAAAAACATGAGAAGTGGAGTTTGTTTTACAATATTATAAGCTTTCCTCTTTTAAGAAAGGCTTTAAATACTTTTACAACTGGGGCTCTTGGCTTTTGAAGGGGGGATTATTATGAAACCAACTCAAGAAAAGATAGAAAAGATAGATCAACGCCTTAGAATTCAGCCTCTTCGAGGGGCAACCTCCTTTACATTACATAAATGAACAATTCTTGGATGATTCAAATGACAAAACCTCCTTTCTATATATAGGGTCTAAGGAGTCACAATATAATCCAGCGGACCTAACAATAATAATATAAAGCCACAAAAATAACAATAGAGGAATTCTATGGGGCACAGTAATAACAATATGGGGGCAATAGAGGCACAACAATATTAATAAGGGGTATAACTACAATAGTAATGGGGTAATCACTAGTATTATAGGGACCCAACATGCCTCTCTCCTTCAAAAAGTGTTGTCCTCAATGCTTGAGTAGTTCTGGATACTTCTGCATAAAATTCTCATCCCCCCATGTGGGATCTTCAGCAGATAAGTTCTTCCACCTTATAAGATACTCTGAAATTGATCTATTTTGTAGCTGTCGAGTTCTTGTTTCTGTGACTGCTTCCGGTTCCAATATAATTTTTCCTTCCACGTCAAGTTCTGGAAATATTGTTTGAACTGGGAGCTTGTCGCCTATAACCTTCTTTAAACATGAAACATGGAAAACTGGGTACAATCGAGAAGCTGCAGGAAGCTCCAATTTGCATACCATAGTACCAATCTTTTGCAACACCTTGTACGGACTGTTATCTCAAAATCAAGCCCTGGAAAGCTACAGACCAGGAAGACTTCAAGTAACTATTTCAAACCAATCTTTTAGCTAAGGCTTAGCCTCCTTAGCCTGAGAGGGCTCTCTCAAAGGATTAAAGGTTTTTTTATTATGATCAAGATGGCTAACTCTTTGTGAAACAAATAGGAATGAAGATGGTGGAAACAAAATTAACAAGTATCCATTGGGCTTATGGAGTCATATGTGATTTAGTATTAACAGTAGGATTGGCTTTGCATAAAAGTCAAGGCATTCAAATTTCAATATAGGTAGAGCACACCAAACACAAAAAAGACAGTCTACGAGTATATGAAGGAAATTAGAACACTGCAAGTGATTTCTAAGTAATCAAATACTCATAACACTGTAGATAACATGAAAAGACAACAAAAGAAACTCATACATTGAACTCTCTATGATTCTTGAGAAGCATAAGCCAGTACTGTATTACCAAAAAAAGCAGAGTCTTTACATAAGCCAAATATCAGAGCTTTTTTACATAAATTTCCAACCTTTTGCACATTATATCTTATTCTATATATAGATCCCTTTACATAACTGAGATTCCTCCTCCAGCATGAGGGGAATTCGAATTCATCCTACTATAACACCTATTGATACTTAAAACTAACTATTAAATGCAAATGACACCTAACTAGCAGTCCTAGAGACCTAATACAACTAGGAGTGTAACTCCTTATCATGATTACAACAACCTTATCTAAGAATTTAAAGAATTTTTGACAAATTGCAACCTCAAGAAGTCGAATTTGATGAAGCCTCCCATGTGGTCATCTGACTGTTGAAGACAAACCCTAGAAATTAGGGAACATGTTTCCCTGTTTTTAGGTTTAGGATCCATGAAAATGGCACGTGGGACAGAGCCTTTATCTCCTCATCCATGACACATTTTTCGAAACTGAAGGATTTTTTGTATTACATGCTGTCTAGAACAAAAACCTCTCTTGGTTTTTTAAAACACTTCTCCAGTTGTCCAGAATCTATCCTTGAAAAACACGTGTCAAATAGGAAAAATCCGTTCTCTGAATTTTGGGTTTCAAAGAAAGCTTATTAGCTCCCAACTGAAAACACTTATGAAGAAAGTGAGATAGGTTATTGTATCTAGAGAGTTTATGAAGAGAAACCTCCTTCAAAATTCCAAAATACATTTTCATGTGACCATAAACTCATCTTGAAAAATACTGCTAAAACTAGAAGACCAAGCTTGACTTTCAGCAATTTCATAGTGCAAGTTTAACCATATATTCCTCCCACCTCAGAATGAATTTGAAGAAACTGAAAGAGGTTTCTGTAGTTTGGTATGTTAGGAAGAAAAGCCTCTTTCAATTTTTAAAATTGAGTTCTCAGCTTCTAAGGAACCCTTCTAGAATCTTACTAGTAAACGCAGAAAGTAGAGTTTTTTATGCTGAATCAGGCTTTTTCAGGGATTTCGTAGCGCGCTACGAAAACTCCTAGTTCAGGGGTTTCGTAGCTAGTTTCAAAATTTCTCCAAAATGATGTGAGATATGACTTCTAAACACCCGGTAAGGCTTCTAGAACATGGAATGAGGTTGTGAAACTTTATTTGGAAAAGAGATATGACCTTAAAAGACTTCTAACCTTATGACCTAATCCTTAAAGCATGAAATGACCTAGAGACCCTTTAACACCATGACTAGAAGAAGGGTTTGTAAATGAGAATGACACTAATTGTGATGAGATGACTGAAAACTTATAATACTATGACTAAATAACAAGGAAAATTTCCAAAGCTTAGAGACAAAGATTTTAGGGTGATAACAGTGGCTCCACTAGGGATAGTGTGCCCTTGTGGTATACTAAGAACTTGTAGCTCCAGTGCCGCTATCCATCCTCTAGAATAAAACTTTGAACCTCTGCCCAATTTTATCCTCAAGCCTTTAATGATTTCTGAATGAAGAATTCAAACTGCACCTACTGAAACAGATGCTCAGTCAACCTACCCTGAGCTTATTTGCACATTCCTACCTACCCTATCAGCTGCAATCTCCACTTGTAGCTCAAGGAATATGAAACTTCCAATGAAGCCAATCATCGATCTGATCTGACACTTGAATCTCTTGAATGTGCTTGAACCAAAAATAAACCAGATACTGAAATACTCAAGGCAGCATGAGGTGTAACTGTTCTTCAAGATGAAAATATAACTGGAAGCCTGAACAATAAATCTTTTCCATGTAGTCAGCTATAGGGTCAAAAAACACATGGTTAGTTTGATGATCCTCATAACATCTTGTTACTTCTAGCAACTGATCTTTAGTCACACAAAATTTATTTGATATGCTATCCAACTGCCTTTCTGAATGATGCCCACAAACAATGTAATTTTCTTCATTATAAAGATCATTCTTTGATGCAAGCTGCTGCAAGGAATTACAAAAATGAACAACCTTTTCCTCTGCCTGAGGGTTATAAAAAATTTCTTCCAGCATTTCTTCTTGGTGTTTGTAATCATTTTTATCCTCTTTATGATCAAAAGACTGGCAAGTTTGCTGCATCTCTACATCAATCTCGGAGGACATAATATGATTTTCATAAGTAAACCCCTGTTGATCTTCATGCTGCATTTCATAGGATGTTATCCTTTCTTCTTGTTGTTGAAATGTATTGTTATGAAGAGCCTCTAAAATTTCTTCATCCATAAACTCATCATCATCATAACAATCCTCCAAATATTGAATAAAACTCGTAGAATGTTTATAACAATCTTTGACCAACAATAAGGAGGGGTGACACTCTTTATACATGTCATAGAATACATCATGGAAATCAGCAAGAGAATATAATGAACCATTTTCCAAGCTTTTATACCAAGACCATGCTTTTCCTTCTAAAGTGGTCGTAAACATCCTCATGAGACAATCTTCAGGGAACTAAATCTTAAGACTGCGTACATGCATATGGAACCTAACCAAATGAAGAGCATCATTGTCTTTCTTTTCATCTTTGAATATTGGAAGATCATCTAACCAATCAACCTTTGGCATAGGATTTGGAAAACCAGGGGTATGAGACCGATTCATAGGAGCATACCTGGCATTCATTTTTGTAGTGGAACTCATTTTGAAACTTCATCAAGCTACTGATCTTCTAGCAGTGGAGTCACCTTCTAATTTTTTATTTGATGTGTGGAGTCGCCAAGGTAGTTTTGCAGCCTCAAAAAGATGTCTAAGCTCCTGCTACCTTCAGAAGTTCATCTTCTTGATTTTGGGAATGAATAATCTTCAGACTCTCGGCAGATGCACCAAAATGTTATCTCAAAATCAAGCCCTGGAAGGCTACAGACCAGGAAGACTTCAAGTAACTGTTTCAAACCAATCTTTTAGCTAAGGCTTAGCCTCCTTAGCCTGAGAGGGCTCTCTCAAAGGATTAAAGGTTTTTTTTTATTATGATCAAGATGGCTAACTCTTTGTGAAACAAATAGGAATGAAGATGGTGGAAACAAAATTAACAAGTATCCATTGGGCTTATGGAGTCATATGTGATTTAGTATTAACAGTAGGATTGGCTTTGCATAAAAGTCAAGGCATTCAGATTTCAATATAGGTAGAGCACACCAAACACAAAAAAGACAGTATACGAGTATATGAAGGAAATTAGAACACTGCAAGTGATTTCTAAGTAATAAAATTCTCATAACATTGTAGATAACATGAAAATACAACAAAAGAAACTCATACATTGAACTCTCTATGATTCTTGAGAAGCATAAGCCAGTACTGTATTACCAAAAAAAAACAGAGTCTTTACATAAGCCAAATATCAGAGCATTTTTACATAAATTTCCAACCTTTTGTACATTAGATATTATGATATATATAGATCCCTTTACATAACTAAGATTCCTCCTCCAGCATGAGGGGAATTCGAATTCATCCTACTATGACACCTATTGATACTTAAAACTAACTATTAAATGCAAATGACACCTAACTAGCAGTCCTAGAGACCTAATACAACTAGGAGTGTGACTCCTTATCATGATTACAACAAAATTATCTAAGAATTTAAAGCATTTTTGAAAAATTTCAACCTCAAGAAGTCGAATTTGATAAAGCCTCCTACGTGGTCATCTGACTATTGAAGACAAACCCTAGAAATTAGAGAACATGTTTCCCTGTTTTTAGGTTTAGGATCCCTGAAAATGGCACGTGGGACAGAGCCTTTATCTCCTCATCCATGACACATTTTTCAAAATTGAAGGAGTTTTTTGTATTACATGCTATCTAGAACAAAAACCTCTCTTGGTTTTTTAAAACACTTCTCCAGCTGTCTAGAATCTATCCTTGAAAAACACGTGTCAAACAGGAAAAATCCGTTCTCTGAATTTTTGGTTTCAAAGAAAGCTTATTAGCTCCCAACTGAAAACACTTATGAAGAAAGTGAGATAGTTTATTGTATCTAGAGAGTTTATGAAGAGAAACCTCCTTCAGAATTCCAAAATACCTTTTCATGTGACCAGAAACTGATCTTGAAAAGGACTGCTAAAACTGGAAGACCAAGCTTGACTTTTAGCAGTTTCGTAGCACAAGTTTAACCATAAATTCCTCCCACCTCAGAATGAATTTGAAGAAACTGAAAGAATTTTTTGTAGTTTGGTATGTTAGGAAGAAAAGCCTCTTTTAATTTTCAAAATTGAGTTCTCAGCTTCTCAGGAACCCTTCTAGAAGCTTACTAGTAAACGCAGAAAGCAGAGTTTTTTATGTTGAATCACGCTTTTTCAGGGATTTCGTAGCGCGCTACGAAAACTCCTAGTTCAGGGATTTCGTAGCGCGCTACGAAAACTCCTAGTTCAGGGATTTCGTAGCTAGTTTCAAAATTTCTCCAAAATGATGTGAGATATGACTTCTAAACACCTGGTAAGGCTTCTAGAACATCGAATGAGGTTGTGAAACTTTATTTGGAAAAGTGATATGACCTTAAAAGACTTCTAACCTTATGACCTAATCCTTAAAGTATGAAATGACCTAGAGACCCTTTAACACCATGACTAGAAGAAGGGTTTGAAAATGAGAATGACACTAATTGTGATGAGATGACTGAAAACTTATAAGACTATGACTAAAAAACAAGGCAACTTTCCAAAGCTTAGAGACAAAGATTTTAGGGTGATAACATGGACCATAATACTTTGGTGATAATTTATTATCCTTCTTAGCTTGCTTGAGGGACATTTGCTTATATGGTTGTAGCCGTAGGAATACCCAATCACCTACATCAAAACTTCTTTCACTTGATCTGCCTGTTGTTTCATTCTATTCTGTGCCAACACGAGGTATCCTTTAAGAGTTGGAGGACTTGTTGTTGATGTTTGATGTGATGTTCCACTGCCTAAACCTTAAAATTTTATCTTAAATATGAAGTGATGGATGGTGGTTGATACCCATAAAGTGCCATAAATGGGGTCATTTTTGTTGCTGTATGGAAGGAAGTGTTAGACCACCATTCAGCCAGAGGCAACCATTTGACCCATTGTGTCTATTTATCAGATACAAAGCAACGAAGATATCCTTCCAAACATTTGTTTACTATCTTAGTTTGCCCATCAGATTGAGGATGATAAGATGAGCTATGATCTAACTAAGTACCAAGACAAGAAAATAATTCTGTCCAAAAATTTCCAGTGAAAATGGGATCTCTGTCACTTACAATAATCTTCAGGTTTCCATGTAGCTTTTGACTTGTTTCCATAAATGTAGTAGAAACTATACTGGCTTTAAATGGATGTGATAATGCACAAAAGTGTGCATACTTGGTAAGTCTGTCAACTACCACCATGATGACACTCTTTCCCTCAGACTTGGGTAAACCTGTGATAAAATCCATTGAAACCTCCTCCCAACGTTGGCTTGGAATGGATAAAGGTTGTAATAGACCTAGTGTCATAATTGTTTCAACTTTATTTTGTTGGCAAACCAAACATTCCGCCACAAACTTTTGAATATCTGATTTAAGGCCATCTCAAAAAATTTCCTTCTTAACCCTGTGGTAAGTTTTTAAAAATCCTGAGTGCCCTCCTAAGGGAGAAGTGTGCAATTCCATAAGAATCTTTTGGTTTAGCTGGGAATTCTTTCAGAGGTATAAGCGATCTTTGTACCATAACGAATCATTTTTCCAGCTAAATGTATCAGACGTACTGGAATCTTGTTGTAACTTTCGAATAAGTGCCCACACTTCTTCGTCATTCTTCAATTCCTCCCTTGCTTCGTTTATCCAATCTGGTTGGATAATAGAAATGGCGCACAACAATGCTTCCACATCCTCATCCTTTCTTGAGAGTGCATCTGCCACCACATTTTGCTTCCCTTTTTTGTAGATGATTTCAAAGTCATAACCCAACATCTTTGTGACCCACTTTTGTTGCTCTTCAGAGGATAATCTTTGTTCTAAAAAGTATTTAAGGCTATCATGATCCGTTTTTACCTTGAAGTGTCTTCCCATTAGGTAGGGTCACCATTTCTTAAGTGCATGGAGTATTGCCAACATTTCCTTTTCATAAATAGCTTTGCTTAAAAACTTTCCCTTGATTGGACTACTTTCAAAAGCAATGGGTCTTTCATCTTGCATTAGAACAGCACCAATTCCATTTCCTGAAGCATCACATTCCACAATAAAGGTTTTTGTGAAGTCCGGTGTAGCTAAGACCGGTGCTTGGCACATTGCCTCTTTAAGATGTTCAAAGGCCTTTGTTGCTTCTGGAGTCCATGAAAATGCATCTTTCTTCAATAATGTTGTTAGAAGTGCTGCTATTCTCCCATAATTCTTAACAAACTTGCGATAATACCCTGTCAACCTGAGAAATCCTCGCAGATGCTTAATGGATGTGGGGATTTTCCATTCTTTAATGGCTTTAATTTTGCTAGGGTCTACCTTAACTCCTTCATGAGATACAGTATGACCCAGATATTCCACCTCCTGGACTCCAAAGAAACATTTGGATCTTTTTGCATATAATTGTTTCTCCTCCAATAGTTGTAGCACCCTGTCAACATGTTCAACATGATCCTTCCAAGACTTGCTATAGATTAGTATATCATCAAAAAATACTAACACAAATTTTCTAAGGAATGGTTTGAAAATTGAATTCATCAAACCTTGAAATGTTGAAGGTGCATTGGTAAGGCCAAAAGGCATGACCAAAAATTCATAATGACCCTCATGAGTTCTAAATGCTATTTTCGGAATGTCTTCAGTCTTCATTCTGATTTGATGATATCCTGAATGAAGATCGAACTTGGTGAAGTAAATTGATCCATGCAATTCATCTAGTAATTCATTAATGACAGGAATGGGGAACTTATCTTTAATAGTGAGCTTGTTGAGCTCCCTATAATCCGGACACATGCACCATGATCCATCCTTCTTGTGCACCAATACTACTGGAGCAGAGAAAGAACTTTGACTCGGTTGAATTATACCAGCCTCTAGCATTTCTGCAACCATACGTTCAATTTCACTCTTTTGGACATAGGGATATCTGTACGGCCTGATGTTTGGAGGAACACTTCCTGGAATCAGATGAATAACATGATCATGATCACGCATAGGTGGAAGACCTTTGGGAGTCTCAAATACCTTGGAATGCTTGTCCAGGACTTTTTGGAGATCTGGAGAAATAGATGATTCCGATGTGGAAACATCTAGCGAACATAATTGTGCAATTACACCTCTTTGCTCCTTTTTTAGAAGCTTTGTCATACCATTAGAGCTGATTATCTTTCCTGGTTTCCCTGCAATACCCCTTAATTCAACTTCCTTTCCTTCCGTAGAAAATTTGATGAAAAGTTCTTGAAAATTAAAAGCTATTGTACCCAAGGATTGTAGCCATTGGACTCCTAGTACAACATTAGCACCTCCCATTGGAATGGAAAGCATTGGGCTAGTCAATACATATTCTCCCATGGATAGCTTGATATTATGGCACTTTCTAGATCAATTTATTATTCCTCCATTTGCAATCATCACTTGACACTCTGGTGCTGGATATAGGAAGCAATTCAATTCTTTTGCTACCTTACAATGAATAAAATTGTGGGTGCTTCCTGAATCAATCAACACTATTACCTTTTTCTTCTTGATTTGTCCTTCTATCTTGATGGTTTGAGGAGTGGTAATTCCCGCCAATGCATTACAAGATATGATCGGATTTATTTGTTCTTAATCTAAGCTTTGTTCCTGGAGTATATCCTCTTCTTTTGACCTTTCTTGCTCCTTTTCTTCTTCCTCTTCACAATCTATGTAGAATAATTTCTTCTCAGCACACTTATGACCTTTAGTGTATTTGCTATCACAACTGTAACAAAGCCCTTTTGCTCTTTTTTCTTCCAATTTTTGTGGTGTCAACCTTATAGGTTGTGGAAGACTAGGGGCAACAACACTTCCATCTTTATAGTTGTGAGTGGTATGCTTCTTGGTTGCCATAATTTTGCTTTCCATTTTTCTTGCTAACCTGAATGCCTTCTCTAATGAATCAGGTTCCCAAAGGCGAACATCATGTTGGATATTATCCTTTAAAGACCCTATGAACACATCAATCCTATGCTCCTCTGGAATATCTTTTACCCTTATGTTCAATTTTTGGAACTCCTCAATGTGCTCCATTATTGAACCCTTTTGTTTGAGACTTATCAATTGGCTAAAAAAAGTGTTGCTTTTTGTATCCTCATAATGTGCTATCAATTCTTCCGTAAAAATTGCCCAAGTGATAAATTGTTTACGAGAGCAAAGCCATTGATACCATACAAACTGATTTGGTTCCAAATATAAAGTTGCCATACGTACCTTTTGTGTGTTTTGCACATTATTGAGATCGAAGAATTGCTCCATCTGTAATATCCATGTGGTGGGATCCTTGTCATCAAACTTCCTCATATCGATTTTTGGAATATGGTGAGTCTTCGATCCAACATTAGAGTCTATGGAATCATGATTAACATTTCTTTTGTTCTCATCATGAGTTTCCTTTAGTACCCTTTCACCCTTAGTGACCATTTCTTGTAGCAACTTATTCGAATTTATCTTCAATTCTTCCATCTTATCATCCATGCCATCAATTTTAGCTTCTACGCCTTTCTTTAAACAATCCATCTTAGCTTCTACACCTTTCTTTAAACCATCCATCTTAGCTTCTACATCTTTCTTTAAACCATCCATCTTAGATTCTATTGCTTTTTGTGCAAGTGACACTTGTTGCACTTGTTCTTGTAATTTTGATATATCATATAGCATTTCTTCTTCTTCTTCATGAGTCATGCTAGAGATTTCAGGTTCCTTACTAGGTGTTTGCATTTTCTTTCCTCGGGGCATCAGTTACAGATAATAATGCTCTATTATTCCCTTTGAATTCCTTCAAAATAAATTTTCAAACCAAGCTTAAGCAAAAATTTAAGAAAATTTACACACCTTTTTTCACTTTGTAGGAGCTCGATATTGCCTCTGATGTATCTCTGTACTTTCCAATCATCTAGTTCTGAATTTGTGACCTGCAATAGCCCTTTGTGTCCTCTTTCCAATGCCACAAGTCTGAACCAAATTGGATTCTCCAAGGAAGAGTTATGGGAAATCTCCCACAGTGACTTGATTATAGACTAGTTCAGTAGAGCGAACTTGTATGACGTGCCACGAGTCACTGTTTCGACCTTTGGATCTAAAAAATGCATACAAGAAACTACAGTCTATTCTCTTTCTATACCTTCTTATGAAATTTCAATCCGATCCCCAGAGAGAAAGTTATGACGATTTTCCCCAGGTCACATGTTTGGAATGTAATTCAGGAGTCTGCAAAAAGACCAACTTCCTCAGATCATATCTCTGCAAATATAGCGCAAAAAACTCTGAAATTCAGATTCTAGGTTCAGCGCGATTTCTTCTCAAATGGGTTTTTTTTTCAACTTCTGAAACGTCGCAGAAAAAAATTTATAGCGAAAATTCCACGATGACCTGTTTGGAGCAGCGAAACCCTAGAATCCAAAGCTCTGATACCAAATGTTATGAAACCAGCTCAAGAAAAGATAGAAAATATAGATCAACGCCTTAGAATTCAGCCTCTTCGAGGGGGCAACCTCCTTTACATTACATAAATGAACAATTCTTGGATGATTCAAATGACAAAACCTCCTTTCTATATATAAGAGTCTAAGGAGTCACAATATAATCCAGCCGACCTAACAATAATAATATAAAGCCAAAAAAATAACAATAGAGGGATTCTATGGGGCACAGTAATAAATATATGGGGGCAATAGGGGCACAACAATATTAATAAGGGGTATAACTACAATAGTAATGGGGTAATCACTAGTATTATAGGGACCCAACAAGGATATTCTCACATTTATCCACTAATGAATATCATGAGGATTTCAGTTATAGGATAACAATTTAGAACCTTGCATTTGGTGCCAATTAAAACGAGTATGGTGAAAATATGTCACGGACAAGAGGGTGCTTTTCATAAGCGATTTTTTTCATATGGTTTTGTTATCTTTGAAGTTGTCAAAGTGTTGGAATAATAAAATATGAGAGTTGTACAATTTTTAGTCATAATGATGGTATGACTTCTTGCATCTTCTAGTATCACATTTAAGTAATACTTAAAGATTAGGAAAAAAATGGTGGGAGATATTTGATTTGGGTATTTAGTTTAATTTAGAATTTAAAACACATTAAAAATATTCTCTATAATTAATTATAGCAAAAGATTAAACATGAGTTTAATGTTTATTATCAATTTTAATAGATTTCTTAAATCTCAATCAAAGTATTCTTTATTCCATTTAAAAGTTTAGAGATTTAACCTTTTTAAGATGATGTTGACTTGTCTTAATAGATTTCTTAAATCTCAATCAAGTATTCTTTATTCCATTTAAAAGTTTAGAAATTTAACCTTTTTTAAGATGAGGGTGACTTGTCTTAATAAAACTTGGGAATAAATTAGAGGTAACATTGGTGTTAGCATAAAGTTAGGCTCCCTCATTGCTATTTTTATCAGAAACACTCCAACTCATTCTTACACCATTGTTATCGTTATGATGAACACTTCTATTTATCACTAGACCACTACCATGTTTAGCATAAACACTCTAATTGACTACTAGACCATTGTCATTTTTAACATAAACACTCTCATTGATTTATAGGTCATTGTTGTTTTTATAGGAACATCATTAGTTACTACTAGATCATAGTGCAACCTATGCCTACTGTTGAAAAATGTAACTAGGTTCGATCTTCATAAATGTATTTGAATCATTACGTAATGTACTTGTCAAAAGAATGAAAAATATTTTTTATTATTATTATCACAATGACTTACTAAAGCATGGGTTTCATGCTTGGGTCATCATATTTTAGGTCAAAGTCCCCATTGAGGACTTCTAGGATTTATTATGAGTCATTAGAGTCATTATCCATTTAAAAAGACCCTTCTTGGGCTTTTGAATCATGTAAAAAGATTTATTATTGAGTCAAATTAGGTATTTGACACCTCCAAACCAAGTTGGCCTTAAACAAGGCAATTCGACCTCACCTCAAGCCTATATATACAAGGAGATGGAATTCATTTGGAGGATTCTCTCACTCACTCATAAGTTCAATATCTAGAAGAAAGAGTTGGAAAAGTGGAAAGAAGGAAAGGATGTTGAAAGAAGTGCGAAGTTGGAGAAGGAGGAAGGAAAAGATAAAAGTGAAGTTTTGGGCTATCTCTCTCTCTCTCTCTCTCTCTCTCTCTCTCTCTCTCTCTCTCTTCGGATTCCTCTCAGAGATTGAAGTTTTCATTGACTAGTTGAAGTTGTCGTTGCTGCAATCTATTGGGTTGAAGTGTTGCTACTTCAAGGTCAAAATTCTGGGTCGAAGTTACTAGAAGAGGAGGTTAACTTGGTGGTTGGAGGAGGTCTCTGTCTAGGTTGAAGACTCTCAAGAAATATATTGAAGGAAAAGATTTTGATTGGGTTTTCCCCTAGATAGGGGTTTTACCCAGGCAGAGTGCCTACATCTTGTGTCTTGTGTTTTTGTGATCTTCATACGCACATAATTTGGTAATTTCTTGATGAAAGATAATATAACAAATAAGTAATAGAAGCCAACATAATTCACAAGTAATTATCAAGAAAGAGAAATCTAACCCTAATTCTACTAGAATTGATTTCTCAACATGGTTTCAAAGCTAAGGTCAAAGAAGATTGAAGATCACTTCATTGGCTTGAAGGAAATGATTACTCCCTCTATGATAAGAATGGGATTCAATACTGCAGGAAGTTGGATCAAGAATATCTTCTACTACTTATTCAACAAGGTCAAAATTCAAGGGTTCTTAGCTGCATTTAAAAGTTCACTTAATGATGATAATGCATGGATCATTGACAGTGGAGCATCAAGGCATATGATAGGGGAAAGTAAACAACTTCAAACTATATCAAAGGAACCATCTTCTCATGTAGTGGACTTTGGGAGACAACAAAATTTATGTTGTTAGAGGCCTAGGATCAACATCTTTGAAGCTGGAGAATGGAGCTAAGCTACATCTCAACAACATACTATATGTTCTAGGTTTGAAAAAGAATTTTCTTTCAATTTCTTGCTTATAAGATAAAGGGGATAGAATTTCTTTTGTTAATGGAAAGGTCTTGCTTTGGGGAAAAGATTCAAGTATTGATAAAGCTAGGGTTATTGGAGTTCGTGAAGGAATCTTATATAGAGTTATTACACCACCTCCTCAAGCCCTAGCTCATATGGAAATAAATCACAATGAGCTATGGCATGGAAGATATGATTATCTTCACTGCAAGGTCATTCCCACTCTTAATCAACTATTTCATGGCATCCCCGATATCAAATAATATCGTGAAGGAGTTTGCAAGGGATGCTATTTGGGTAAACATACAAGAAAACCATTTTCAAATAGTGAAACAAGGTCTAAAGAAATATTAGACCTCATTCATTCTGATGTGTGTGGGCCTATGTCTGACAAATCACTTGGAAGTCATCTTTACTATGTGAAATTCATTGATGATCACTCTAGAAAGACATGGCTCTACCTTCTCAAGAAAAATGATGAAGTATTTGAAAAATTCAAGTAGTTTATATCTAAAGTGGAAACCCTAACTGAAAGAAAAAATAAATACTTTGAGATCTGAAAATGGTGGGGAATACACTTCTAAATAATTAATTGCATATTGTAAAGAAGCAGGAATTAAGAGGGAGCTTATTTTTCCTTGCTATCTCGAACAAAATTGAGTGGTCGAAGGAAAGAATAGGACAATTGAAGAAGGTATACGAACAATGCTCCTTGATCAAGACTTACCAAAATTTTTATGGAGAGAAGCAACAATGACATCGATAAATGATCAAAATAGAATTCCTCATAGAATTCTTGAAAATATGACACTTAAGGAAGCATTCACAGGGAAGAAGCCAAGTGTGGATCATCTCCAAATATTTGGGAGTCCTGCCTATATCCACATTCCAAAGGACAAACAAAAGAAGTTAGATTCTACAAGCATCAAAGGGATCTTCATTGGATATAGTCTCTCCTCAAAGGCATATAGAATCTACATCAAGTAAGGAAGACATATTGAAGTTAGTAGGGACATTATATTTGATGAAAATCATGCCTACAAAAGATCCAAGGACATTCTTATTGATTCTGATGATGAAGATCTACCTATATTCGAAGAAGAAGAAGTATAACACGACAATACATCTACAATTTAAGAAGAAGAAGAAGGATCAAGTGAGCCTATTCAACCTGTGATCATATCGAACATAAGGAAGATGCCAAATTGGTTAAAAGATACTCTTGAAGATGCTAAGGGACATGGATCTATGAAAGGAACCTTTAGAGAAACAAAAAGGCCGAAAATATATTATGGATATGTTGCATATATGACAAAAATGATTGAAGTTGAACCAACTACATTTGAATAAGTTTCTCATCAAGAAGTATGGAAGAAGGAAATGCAGGGAGAATATCAATCCATCATGAAGAATTGGGTTTGGGAATAATTCCTAAACTTAGTGACAAATCGGTTATCACCTCCAAATGGATCTACAAGATCAAGCACGCAATTGATGGAAGTATAGACAAATACAAATCAAGATTTGTTGCAAGGGGTTTCTCTCAAAGGCATAGATTATGAAGAAACCTTGCGGCACCCACTGCAAGGTATACTGCCATTAGATCTTTGGTTTCATTGACTACTACAATGGAATGGAATATCCATCACATGGATGTGAAGACAACATTTTTGAATGGGACCATTGATGAGGAAGTATACATTGAACAACTTGAAGGCTTTGAAGTAAATAGTAAAGATACTCATATTAGTAGATTCAAAAAGGCCCTATATGGTTTGAAGCAAGCTCATAGGGCATGGTATGCGAGAATGGATGCATACCTTCTAATAATTAGGTTCGTGAAGAGTTTTGTTGATCCAAATCTCTACATCAAGGTTGTGGATAATGAGCCAATCATTATTCTACTATATATGGATGATCTATTCATTACAAGTGTGGAGTGAAGGATACAAGAACGCAAGAAGATGTCGGCAATCCAATTTGAGATGAAGAATCTAGGACTAATGCACTATTACCTAGGTCTGGAAGTATGGCAAAATCTCGGGGAATATATTTGGGGAAAGGAAAGTATATCATCAAGTTGTTGCAAAAATTTGGGATGATGGATTCCAAGCCCATGACTACTCCTATGATCACCAATACCAAGAAGTTGAGGAGCTCTGACTCAAGTCTCATAGATCCTACCTCCTATCATCAATTGGTGGGTTCTCTGATGTATCTGGTAAATACTATGCTAAATATCCAAGGTGATCTGAATTGGATCCTAAAACACTCTCTAAGTTTTCATAACTCTAAAAAATTCATGCCAAAGTTTCAAAGACTTACAAAGGTCGAGCTTATCAAAAATACCCTCGGAGCAGTTTTAATTTGTGAACAACACGGAGCAACGAGGACCCTCAGTCAAGCGCGCAGACCGTTGGCCCATGGTAACGCGTGCTGCCATGAAACAGCAAAACGGGAGATCTTTTTGTGAAACGGGGGAGGTTTCTAATATGCGATTAGCAACAAGTCGCTAATCACATATCATCAGGCAAACCCCTCAGAGAAGAAAAAACCTCGAGCGACCCGGACCCGAAAAGTCAAAAACCGTACGGAATTCACTGATTCCATCAGAGGCAGGTCCCACATGAAAACTGGCAAGATATCGGAAGGGCTTTGAGCGGTAAGCGGTTTCAACCGAGTCCTACCCGATGCCACACACTAGGTGCCACGTGTCCGGTAGAAGAGAGAGAAAACCGCTCACATCGGACGGGTAAACGTCATGCAACTTACCCGCCCGATATGGACGGAGACTGTAGGATCTGGAGGCTCTAGATTGACGGCGGACATGCGATTCGACAGATGACCAGATTCAACGGGGTAAACAGGCCGAGTTGTATAAAAGTTTGAAGTTCGGCATGAATGATGAGTTAGCAAGAGAATCATGTTCGCGGGCAATCTGGGAGTTAAACGGAAATAATAACCATTCAAACATTTCCAAGAGAACTGACACTCAGTTCGTTATGAAACAAGTGGCCACCTCCCTGTGAAGCGTTACACAGTGATGATGACACAGAACAGGGAATTCAAATAGACAGAGGTAGAAGAACCAGAACGCCAAGAAGTGGAAATGAACAGTCAGAAAGTAGATTGGCTTTAAAGCCACGAACTGACAGAGACAAAGTAAACAGTGAGAAAAGCGAGTAAGAAAGCTAAGAGCAGAGAACAGAGAAAGTAAGTTGAGCTGACCTGCAGAGAAAAGGTAGCATCGAGACAGAGCTAGAGAGAGTCAAAGAGTCTGTGTACTCCAGAGAAGGCTTGAGAGGTTCAAGCGAACTCCTCGGCATAGGCCTTTCATGTATGAGTCTCAGATTGGGCTCATACTACTGTGACCAACAAAGGTCAAGTTTCAGTAAGGAGAGTCTGTGTACTCCAGAGACTTGGGGGATCCAAGTCCAGTCCTACTGATTTATATTTGTTGAGTGACTCAAATTGAGCTCACTGTTGTAAAAAATGTGCTTTGAAAACATAATAGAGAGGCCACCACTGAAGGCTGGACTAGGAGATGTAACCCAGGAGCATTGGGTGAACTCCTTATTAAACTTGTTGTATTTACATGTTTTCCTGTTGTGTTTTCTCTAACTGCTTCAGTGTCTATGTATTTCACAATCTTATTGATCTGTTGCATAAAGTAACATAGGAACATCCATGCACATGAGTCTGTAACACCTTTAATTCTTTGTCCTGGATAAATTCCAGATCAAGTGGTATCAGAGCTCTAGGTTACTAAGGTTAGACAAGATTGTGCTGGATTTTGTTGTTGAATGTTAACTAGATTAAAGCTTAAATTAGGAGAAGGAGAGTTGGTTGAAACTAACCCAGAAATTGGAAGAGTCTACCCTAAGAGGAAAATGTCAGAAGAAAACCCCTTGGAATCAGACTCCCAGTTCATGGATGGTTTCCTGACCATGAAAGCCATGGTATAAGAAATGTATAGGGAATTTAAGAAAGGTAGAGATGAAGATTCATCAAACTCCAAATGAGATAAAGGAGCAAAATAATCTCTCCTCCATGACCACTCTAAAGGCAAAGGGAAAGAAGAAAAATTTCCCACACCTCCTAGTAGCCCTGAAAATAAAAAGAAATCATCTTTGATGAAATTAGATGTTAAATTTGATTTGTCGATATATGATGGAGAGTTG
The DNA here is from genome assembly GCA_031772625.1 of Pinus tabuliformis. Lineage (NCBI taxonomy): Eukaryota > Viridiplantae > Streptophyta > Pinopsida > Pinales > Pinaceae > Pinus > Pinus tabuliformis. The sequence continues at coordinate 53,020,070 of CM062819.1, forward strand.
AATGCAGAGAAGCTGGATAATTAGATTAGATAGATTGATGTGTATTGTAGGGTGTAGAGAATTTATTCAGACAAGTGTAAGATTCAGCTGGCTAGCCTACGCCTTAGAGGCATTGCCTAGGTATGGTGTGAAGGTAGGACACAAGCTGACATGAAGAAGCATGGTAAAATTCTTTCTATCTGGAGTGAATTTGTTTCTACAATTAAAAAGCAATTCTATCCACTAGCCTATATGCAGCAAGCCATGATGAGCTGGCAAACTCTTCGCCAATTAAAAGGGCAAAGTGTACAAGGCTACACCCAAGAATTTAGGAAAAGAGCCTTGATTCTAGGAATTTCTTAGAGTCACCTGAAACCCTGCTGAAGTATATAGGTGGTCTACATAGTTATTTAAGACATACCATTCTCATGTTTAATCCCACTAGCATAGATGAGGTATTTGTTTAGGCTACACATCTAGAGGCTAGAGGTAATAATGTGAACCCAGAAGTTGGGGGATCATCAAAACCCACTGCAAGCAAGAATAAGGAGAAAAGAAAACAGAAATGGAAAGAGAGGAAGACAAATATTATACAAAAGACCAAATCTTCATGCACTCATTATAAGAAGGATGGGCATGATGATGAACACTATTGGATCCTGCATCTGGAGCTGAAACCCAAGAAGTACGAGGGCAAAAAGAAGAAGACTGTTGCAGATATTCAAAAAGATTTGGGGTCAGACTCAAGAGATGAAACAACAATCGCAGCCACAGGTATAAAAGGTAAAATTTCTGAAGCATCTACTAGTAATTTTGCACAATCTACTGATAATGACGAAAATGAGAGGAAAAGACATAAGCTTTTTCATATTCGAGTTATTTCCAAGCATCAAAAGATTGATACTTTGTTTGATAGTGGCTCACAAGTAAATTTAATTTCTGAAGCAATTGTAAATAAGTTGGGATTACTAACCACACCTCGCGAGAAACCATATCCATTAGGTGGGTTATGTGATAAATCAAAGCTACAAGTGACTAGACAATATAAACTTAAGTTTTCTTTTGGGTCAGCATTTGTAGATGAGGTTGAGTTAGATATAGTTCCTTTGGATATATGTGGAATTGTTTTAGGAAGTCCTTACTTGTATGATAGGAAAGCTATTTTCTATAGAACTGAGAACAAGTATCAACTCGTTAAAGATGGAATCAAATATATTGTAAGAGCTCATAAACTCAAGAATAATTATACTCTCATAAACTCAGGGCAGATGAAAAGAATTGTAAATTCATGCAAACAATTTTTATTGATGGTTGTAAAGGAAAAGAAACCTGATAAAACCAGTGTATTTGAGGGCTGTAATGCTAAACAACAAGTTGATTTATAAAAAGTTGTTTCAAAATATCATATACTATTTCAAGAACCTAAAAGTCTGCCACCCCAAAAGGAAATAGTACATGATATTAATTTGCAGCAAGATGCTCCATTGCCTAACATCGGAATGTATAGGTTGTCCACTTTAGAGAATGCACAAATCAAGAAGCAGGTACATGAGCTACTCGAGAAAGGGTTCATAAGACCTAGCACATCACTATGTGGGTCTCCAATTGTCTTGGTGAGAAAGAAAGATGGCTCATGGAGAATGTGCATTAATCACCAAGCACTGAATAAGATAACAATAAAAAATTGTTATCCCCTTCCTCGCATAGATGATCTATTAGATCAGTTGAAAGAAGTTGTTTATTTTTCCAAGTTGGACTTGCATAGTGGTTATCATCAGGTCAGAGTTGCAGAGCAAGATGCATGGAAGACTGCTTTCAAAACAAAGCAGGGATTGTATGAGTGGTTGGTTATGCCTTTTGGCTTAACTAATTCTCTTGCTAATTTTATGAGAGTAATGAATGATGTACTCAGACCTTTTCTTGATGATTTTGTCATTGTATATTTGGATGACATTCTAATATTCAGTAAAACATGGGAAGAACATATAAATCATGTCAAGCAAACTCTAGATGTTTTGAAAAGAGAAAATCTTTATGTTAAGCTCTCAAAATGTGAATTTGGCAAAATGTCTTTGAATTATTTAGGTCATATTGTAGGGGGTGGTGAATTGAAGATAGATCCCTCTAAGGTTGCAGTCATTGTAAATTGGCCTAAACTCAAATCTTCTACAGAAGTTAGAAGCTTCTTAGGAGCAGCAGAGTATTGAAGAAAGTTTATTGCTAACTTTTCCTTGATTGCAGCTCCCTTACATGCTTTAACAGGATTGAACAAGGTGTTTCAGTGGGGAGGCAAATAGCAGAAAGCCTTCGACACCTTAAAAGAAAAGATCAGTACAACACCAATACTAGCACTACCCGATCTTCAAAGACCATTTGAGATTGAAATGGATGCCAGTGACTATGCCATGGGAATAGTGTTGATGCAGCACGGTAAACCCATATGTTATCATTCTAAGACATTTAATTCTGCAGTAGTTAACTATCCCACATATGATAAAGAATTGTATGCATTAGTACAGAGTGTGAAAAAGTGGAAACATTATTTAATGGGTAAAGGGAGAGTTATACATATCGATCATCAACCACTTCAATATTTACACTCCCAAACTAAGTTGCAGAAATCAAGACACTATAGATGTATGGGTTTTCTACAACAGTTTCATCTAGTCATCAGATATAAAAAGGGCATACACAATAAAGTTGCAGATATGTTGTCCAGACCAATCATAAATGCATCTACTATACTTAAGCATAATTCAGTATTGCATGAAAGCTACATTGAATAGTATGCTCAAGATATAGATTTTAAAGATGTATATGCAACTTTAAGTCGTGGCAAACAAGTAGAAGAATTGGATTATCATGTTAAGGACCAACTCTTGTATCATTTTGGAAAGTTATGCATTCCACAAACTGAAAGAGTAAAGATAATTCGAGAAGCACACACTTCTCTAATATCAGGTCACTTTGGTGTAAGTAAAACAGTTGCACAACTGCAAAGATTTTGTTATTGGCCAAAAATGAATGAGACAATTTCTAGATATGTAAGAGGATGTACCATGTGTGCTAAAAGCAAGCCCAACAATAGAAAACTAGGCTTGTACACTCCACTACCAGTTCCTTCTCATCCTTGGGAAAGTGTTTCCATGGACTTTGTTGGGGGACTGCCTAAATCTAGAAAAGGTCATGACTATTTATATGTTGTTGTGGATAGGTTCAGCAAAATGTGTATTTTACCTTGTAACAAACAGATTACAGCTGAACAAATTGCAAAGTTGTTCTTTCAGTATATATGGGTTCATTTTGGATTACCCACTTCCATTATATTTGATCGAGATGCCCGATTTGTTGGGAAATTTTGGTCGAGTTTGTGGGAATTGATGGACACCAGACTGAAGAAGAGCACAATGTTTCATCGACAAATAGATGGCCAAACAGAAGTGGTCAACAAGACAGTGATCCAGTTGCTCAGAGGCTAGTGCAGCAAGCATCCCAAGCTTTGGGATGAACATTTATGTTATGTGCAGCATTCTTACAACCGAGCTAAACATTCTTCTACATAGAGATCTCCTTTTGAGACCTATTTTGGTTTCACACCAAGGTCTCCCTTAGATTTTGTCTTTGGGAAAGACATAGCAGTTGATGGACACAGTGATGTGGACAAGGCAACCAAGTTCATTGAACAAATCCAAGAGATTCACCAGGCAGTACAAGAACAACTGGAAAAGAGCCAAGCCAAGTACAAGGCAAGGCATGATAAGCATCAGATTGAGCATAGTTTCCAGGTTGGTGATCAATTTTAGTTGTATATCAGCAAAGACAAAATGCAAGGTGAAGGTAAGAAGCTGAAGCCAATAAGGTATGGACCTTTCAAGATACTTGAGAAAATTGGTGAGAATGCTTTTCGCCTTGATTTACCAGTTTACATGCACATCTACTCAGTTGTCAATGCAGATAACTTGAGACCATTTGAACCTTCATTGATTGAAGATCCCGAAGAGCAGAGTCAATTATCTTTTATTGATGATCTGTTGCCTGAATATCTTAATGAATTGCAGGAAGATACAGTTCTAGATAGGAAGGTGAGAACTACGCGCAGAGGGGATGTTGAGTACCTTAGGATTGGGCTTAAAGGTTCAAAACCAAGCAATGCGAAATGGATAGAAATTGGGCAAGCGAGGAATCTGTACCCTCACTTGATGGATGCTTAAAAACCAACTTTTGGTGGTCCAAAATATTTTTTAGTGGGAAGGCCGTGATCCGAATTAGATCCTAAAAAACTCTCTAAGTTTTAATAACTCTGAAAAATTCATGCCAAAGTTTCAAAGACTTAAAAAGGTCGAGCTTATCATAAATACCCTTGGAGCAATTGTAATTTGTGAACAACACAGAGCAACGAGGACCCTCGGTCAAGTGCGCAGACTGTTGGCCCATGGTAACGCGTGCTACCACGAAACAAAAAACGGGAGGTCTTTTTGTGAAACAGGGGAGGTTTTTGATATGCGATTAGAAACAACCCCTCAGAGAAGAAAAAACCCCGAGCGACCTAGACCCGAAAAGTAAAAGACCATACGGAATTTGTCGATTCTGTCAAAGGCAAGTCCCACACGAAAACCGGCAAGATATTGGAAGGGCTTCGAGCGGTGCGCAGTTTCAACCAAGTCTCACCCAATGCCACACACTAGGTGCCATGCGTCTGGCGGAAGAGAGAGAAAACTTCTCACATCGGATGGGTAAACATCATGCAACTTACCCGCCCGATATGGACAGAGACCGTAGGATCTGGAGGCTCCAGATCGACGGCGGACATGCGATCCGACGAATGACCAGATTCAACAGGGTAAATAGGCCGAGTTGTATAAAAGTTTGAAGTTCGGCATGAACGATGAGTTGGCAGGAGAATCATGTTCGTGGGAAATCTGGGAGTTAAACGGAAATAATGACCGTTCAAACATTTCCAAGAGAACTGACACTCAGTTCATTATGAAACAGGTGGCCACCTCCCTGTGAAGCGTTACACAGTGATGATGACGCAGAACAGGGGAATTCAAATGGACAAAGGCAGAAGAACCAAAACGCTGGGAAGCGGAAACGAACAGTCAGAAAGCAGATTGGCTTCAAAGCCACGAATTGACAAAGACAAAGTAAGCTGTGAGAAAAGCGAGTAAGAAAGCTAAGAGCAGAGAACAGAGAAAGTAAGTTGAGCTAACTTGCAAAGCAAAGGAAGCATCGAGACAAAGCCAGAGAGAGTCAGAGAGTCTGTGTACTCCAGAGAAGGCTTGAGAGGTTCAAGCGAACTCCTCGGCATAGGCCTATCATGTATGAGTCTCAGATTGGGCTCATACTACTGTGACCAGCAGAGGTCGAGTTTCAGTAAGGAGAGTCTATGTACTCCAAAGACTTGGGGGATCCAAGTCCAATCCTACTGATTTATATCTGTTGAGTGAGACTCGAATTGAGCTCACTGTTGTAAAAACTCTGCTTTGAAAACATAATAGAGAGGCCACCACTGAAGGTTGGACCAGGAGACGTAGCCCAGGAGCATTGGGTGAACTCCTTATTAAACTTGTTGTATTTACATGTTTTCCTGTTGTGTTTTCTCTAACTGCTTCAGTGTCTATGTATTTCACAATCTTATCGATCCATTGCATAAAGTAACATAGGCACATCCATGCACATGAGTCTGTAATACCTTTAATTCTTTGTCTTGGATAAATTCCATATCATAAGGATATATTGAGATATCTTCGTGGTACTACACATCACTGCCTAAAGTACGATAGCAAGGAAGTCAAGCTGATTGGCTTCACAGATTCTGATTGGGTGGCAGTGAGACCGATGGAAGAAGCACTACAGGTGCATGCTTTAATTTGGGATCTACCATGATTTCATGGATGAGTAGAAATAAATATCCTATTGCTTTAAGTAGTGTTGAAGTAGAGTATGTGGTTGCATGTGAAGTAGGAAAGGAGGTTGTATGGTTGAGGAAGATTCTAACAGACTTGATCGAGAAGCCTCTGGATGCTACTGTGATAAACTGTGATAATAAAAGTTGCATCAAGATGTCTAGAGATCCTGTGTTTCATTCTAGGACAAATCATATCAGCAATAAGTTCCACTCTATTAAAAACTTGGTGCAGGATGGGATCGTGAAGCTACAGTATGTCATGACAGACGATCAAGTAGTTTATATACTAACAAAGTCTCTTCCTAATAAGAAGTTTGAATATCTAATAAGCATTCTTGGTTTAGTTGATATTTCTAATCTTGTCGATGATGATAAGAGTTTGGAAGAGATTTGTTGAGGCTTTGTGTGTGAGACACATTTCCTGGGAGGACATCTGGTCGACACTATGTGTTGATGTCTGGATCCCAAAGTAAAGAGGGTGGCATTGGTCATGGAGCTCTGACGTCAGATACACACCTGGATGTCAACTGGGTTGATGGTTAACAAGTAAGACAAATGTTACCTACACTACTTAAAAGCTTTAGTCCATCTTAATCCCACTCGGATAGGTTTCCCTGGTCAAGAATCTAGTCCATGGCATCGTGAGTGCCTAAACTATTGGAGGACCTTGGATAGATTTCCTTGGTCAAGAATCTAGTCCATGGCATTGTAGTGCCTAAACTCTTCATAGTTCATATGATTTGAGATATTCCTTATACTTGTATATGTTATTATGAATACCTCCCTAGTTAAGAGGGAGTGTTTAAAAATGTAACTAGGGTCGGTCTTCATAAATGTATTTGAGTCAGTATGTAATGTACTTGTCAAAAGAATGAAAAAGAAAAATTGTATTATTATCACAATGACTTATTAAAGCATGGGTTTCATGCTTGGGTCATCATGTTTTAGGTCAAAGTTTCCATTGAGGACCTCAAGGATTTATTCTGATTCACTAGAGTCATTGTCCATTTAAAGAGACCCTTCTTGGGATTTTGAATCATGTAAAAAGATTTATTATTGAGTCAAATTAGGTATTTGACACCTCCACGCGAATTTTGCCTCAAGGAGATCAAATCGGCCTCAAACAAGGAAATTCAACCTCACCTCAAGCTTATATATACAAGGAGATTAGATTCATCTGGAGGACTCTCTCACTTGCTCATAAGTTTGATATCCCGAAGAAAGAGCTAGAAAAATGCGAAGAAGGAAAGGAGGTTGAAATAAGTGTGAAGTTAGAGAAAGAGGAAGGAAAAGATAAAATAAAAGTTTTGGAATATCTCTCTTTCTCTCGTTTGGATTCCTCTGGGAGATCGAAGTTTTCCTTGTCTAGTCAAAGTTGTTGTTGCTACCATATGTTGGGTCGAAGTTACTGGAAGAGGAAGTTGACTTGGTGGTTGGAGGAGGTATGTGTCTAGGTTGAAGAGTCTCAAGAAATCTATTGAAGGAAGAGATTTTGACTGGGTTTTCCCCTAGATAGGGGGTTTGCCCTGACAGAGTGCCTACATCTTGTGTCTTGTGTTTTTGTGATCTTCACACATACATAATTTGGTAATTACTTGATGAAAGTTAATATAACAAATAAGTAAAATAAGCCAACATAATTCACAAGTAATTATCAAGAAAGAGAAATCTAACCCTAATTCTACTAGCATTGATTTCTCAACACCTATTTGGTGCAACAATGTGCATAATGTGACCTTAATGGGATTGCATAGAGTGTAACAATATGCTCTATACAAACCTTACTATCTATGCAATAGGATGTACAACACCATGGAATAAAAACTATGGTATATTGTAGTATGGGATAAACATAAAGACATCCATACCTAAATATTAATGATTCGATTTGCTCATTTTCATTATTTCAAAAATATTCATAGTTATAATGATAATGTACAATATCAACAAACTTATGTCTTTGTCTTCAAAATTAACTCTACCATCTTTGTCTTCCACCTTAGAACTACTATTGACCCAATCTTCAAGCTTTCTCCCTTAGTTTTTCTCTACATCCTTAACCAATCAAGCAATGATCTCCATGCTTATCACATTTATAGTAATTTATACATACCTCTAATCAACATATATAATAATTAGTGGTAATATTCTTGTGCATGATGCTCCAACTTCCTTGTATGTCATTTTACCTTCCATTTGAACCTTCACTTATCAAATCATTACTGGCACCTCTTTACTCTTTTGCACCATCATCTTGACTTATGCAACACTTTCTTTCTGCATTACTCACTTCTTTTACATGCATATGTCCATCACACCTTGTTTCACTAGGGCCTTACACATTGCCTATTGCATGCACTTGTGCATTTATTTCTTCTATGTTGTCTTGTGCCTTATCCTCTTTCGAACAAAATTGTAGTCCATGCTTTGTATGTACTCTAAATACCCTTAAGCCACTATTTCATAACAAGTGCTACATGTAGCGTAGTCCCTGCCGAATAAGTTTGAATATAAAATTGTTTACATGTTCCTTTGCAGTCAAAATACATAAAAAAAAAAAAAAAAAAGAGCTTAAAATACTTGTTCTTGCAATTAGTAGATAAAGATTATAGAAATAAATAAATAAATAAATAAAAATAAAAAATTAGCAAAAATTTGCATGAAATAAATACAAGAAACATGATCGTCACTAAATGAAAACATACCATATTTATGGGTAAAAAAGACCACCATTAGTAAACTAAAAATCTCAGAAATGGCATTGACATCTATAATAATATTCTTGTGTAAGTAAAGTTTAAATAAATAAAAAAATAAAAAAAAAATCCAATTACACTTTGCATAGAATGGTTGAAATGAAACCCTATTTAAAATTCACAACTATAAAATCCATCATAACTTGCTGCAACATATAACTTATGTGTGTTTACTTACTTTAAATTGTGTTGTTCACTTTAATATTGCAAGGCCACATATTGTTGTGTTTGTTGTGCACTTTATTAGCTTTCCTACACCAAAGCTTATCTAACAAGGGAAGCTGCATCGCAGCAAGTCCTTGCCTTGACCTGGAAGGCTTTACAATGCCTTAACCTGGAAGGATTTACAAGTTACTTTTGAGGCAGCTGGAGTTTCCTGTAGAGGAATAGTACAATGCAATTTAATGCCCTTAGAGGAACAGTTCTTCTGCATGCTTGCCAAGAATGCAGTCCCGCAGAGAGATGCTTGCGAAGAAATGCTGCCCTCGCAGACGCCATCAACCATCAGAAAATCTTCTGGATGCTTGCAAAGAATGCAGTCCCGCAGACAGATGCTTGTCAAGAAATGCAGCCCTCGCAAAAGATATGACGCATAATTGACTTTAAATCTATTTGTGAGTACATCAATTTGACAGGTAAAATGAAAAGTTATCTGTATATATTTGTGGGCATGTATATTATACACGCAACCAATATCTGATTGCCGTTTATCCCATGCAGTGTTTGTTGATAGTGAGGTGGAAGTTTCAGTCTCGGTGACCACGTGAAGCTTCACATCAAGCGACACGGGACTGAAAAGTATCATCACGACCATAAGGTTCTTGCCAGTAAAGTCACCACCTGTCACTCTGTCGACACACAAAATACAAAACCCGCACCGATATGGTAGAACACACTACCACAAACCAGCAGACATCTGATGGAAAACAATGAGACAAGTGGCACTCATAAATAAAATGTGTAGTCCATGCAGGTTCGTTTTTAAATTCGTAACTAGTGTATAACTTCCAGTTACTATGAATCTAGATCTACCTAAACTTCTGCGACTAAAGCTGTCTTGGCTTACTGCTATGCCTTGTCCTTCCCTATCATGTGTTTACAAATAAGATGGATATATAGGAGTTCACTCTTTCTTACATTCGCTGTGAAACCTTCTGGGAAGTGCATTAGTCATCTCCTGTAGCCGGTCTTCATTTGCTGTGTGAACAAAAAGCTATGGGTCATAGGCCACAAAGCTGGGCAGGTTTATGGTGCTCTCCGGTCATTGTATGAGCGAAATCCATCAGTAGTTGGAAAAGCAACAGAGTAAACATCCTTTCGATTAGTTACAGCGACACAATTCGCAGTTAGAGGGAGATCATGCTAACCGTTCATATGGCATATACAAGTTATTAAATATTTATGCAGTGAGTCAGGCCGGGATTCTAGCTGCTGCGTCTTCTGCAAGGAGACGCATGGAAGGGAGTCTATTCGTGTTGTCTGGGCTTGTGAGCATAGTAATTATTGCCGTTATCCTACTCAAATTCTCTCAACAGTTCAGAGAACTGCCAAAGGAAGAATACCGCACTTGGATTGCACAAAAGGAAGAATACCGCACTTGGATTGTATCAAAATATTGCATATACTCCATTTTCTGCCAAAACTAAAACGCAGAAAGGGCAGAAACTGAAAGCACTGGCAGTCGAGAAGGATACTCTCGGAACTCTGAGCTTCCTCGCAGTTTTCTGTGGAAAGGAGACAACCCTGTCTGAGATAATACATGTAACTGGAGGAACGTCTAGTTGAGAATGTTTCAACTTAGCAAGCAGAGGCTAAGAAAGGGCAAAGCATGTTAGAGGCAAAGGTGTGCAGCATATAAATAAACAATATACACAGCAAATAAATCATACACAGGAGACAACAGATTAACGTGGTTCACCCAACCAATCTGGGCTACGTCCACCAAACATAGGCATCGACAATCTTTATTATCAAACAGGAGATTACAAAATAATATTTTCCTCACAAACTCTCACTAACAAACAATCCGTATGGATACCTATTTTATAGCTAAGAGAATCTAACTGCCTCATAAATCCTCTCACATCAAATATAGGATGCATTAACTCTTTCCCAACCACCTGGAGCTAATCTAGCAACAAATTCCTATTGTTGTCACACATTAGAGATTTTTGCCTATTTTGTGAAATAGAAAATCTCAACAAAGCAGAGCACAATGTTAGCAACATCGCAATATTTGCAGTTGTTCTTCACCTGGACAAGCACCCCGGGGGCAAGGCTTTTCTTGCAAAACCCAGATCAGGCAGACCGCAGGCCACCTTAACATTAACAAGGGATTACAGAGGAAAAACAAGAAGGTGCAATTCCAAATCCAATTGGAAGAGAAAGGTGCAAAAGGTACAGTTTTCTCCTAATATTCTTTTTTTTAATATGTGAAAAACAAGAGGCATTATTTAAATAATTATTTCAGCTTGCCTTCAAAAAAAAAATTAAGGGTGTGGGCCTGCATAGTGCGCCTGCATAGAATCACTAGATAGCCAGCCTGCGCATAGAATCACTAGATAGCTACTGATTCCTTAATTCCTTGATAAATTTGTACAATTGCTAAGTATTAATAGAGATCAGCACATTTTTGCTCCTAATAACCTTTCTTAAATATTTGTGTTTTAATATTAAACATTGATAAATGAATTTTCGCTTTCTTCCACCTCTGTCATTTTTATGAAATGAATGTTGTGACTGCATGATAAACGAATTCTACTAACTTCATAGCATGATAAACGAAGTTGTATCATTTTTGAATTTGATGCAAAGCACACTCATTCTATTCATCCCAGATTTTCTGTGCGGAAAAATTAATTCTATGAACCTGGTAAAATTCAACGACACCGATAAGTTTTATTCCTTGTCTTCTGTGGTGCAGGTGCAGATGAAAGGAGCCGCACAACTTCATTCTCCAAAACGTGGTATAGGAACCAGCGCTTTCTCCATTTCTGCCACTCCTCCGTTGCTCCCACTCCTGCAATTGCATGCTTTGGCGAGGTTTTTAGAATGAATTTATCTAGTTTTCTAAAGGTCAAAACTTCAATGGATCAGGACACTTGGAAAAAGCCATAGCAGTTGTCGACGAAGCCGTGGTAGCTGTACATGCAGAGACAGCGAGATGCTTGTTCTCTAGTATACTAAAGAAATATACTATGATTGACATTTGATTTTTTGATTTAATGCTAGCATTACTTGCAAGCTAAATTTTTAAATTTCTAAATGTGAAGCGCAAATATGATATAACCGTATGTTTTTAGCCTCCCTGCCTCGGGAAGAGGCTAAATAAGACGATCAAATGGATTGTTGTTCAAAAAGTTTGGTTATTCGTCATAGTAGCTACTTATTCGGGATGATAAGCAGCTTAATTTAATGCTAAAAACAACATTTTGATTGCTATAGTCCCTGGCCATTGCCAGATGGCAGGGACTAATAAACATAGAAACAAAGTCATAGCTACATACATATAATCATCAAAAGCGAGACAACTAACTTAGCAATGCATGTGCAATAGAACAAGTTATAGCTTCACTTACATTCCTTAACTTAGTCAATTAGATGAGTATAAATTGGTGCATGAGTGGCTTGGACAATGAGGCTAAAAAAGGAGTGAGTGGATTGACATCATTGTGGAAAACAAATGTTTGGATATAAAAGTATTCATTTAATTTAATATGACATTTATACTAGAATAACCTCAATCATAGTATAAGATATATGTTGATTGTTTAAGAGTTCTATATTTGATTAAAATTCATTTATTTTGAATGTATTCAAGCCATATTCTCATCTCTACAAAAGATTGCAATAAATAATTGAGATAACTGGGACAATGAGAATCCAACGTTCAAAAACTCAAATATAATGACCTATGTTAATAAACACATGTCGTTTACTTAAACCTTTGATGAACAATTGTAGCATTGGACTAGGTCAACACTTAGTATTGACATTTCTTGCAAAGCCAAACTGAACAAAGGAGTGTTGTAGATCTAAAAAATACATCTAGTTTAATTCCACTTCAAATTTTCATGATTCTTATGTCATGTTCATTATTTATATGCAACAAATGCACATGGATAGGAATGAAAGGGGCCACCTTGGACAAGTAGTAGCAAGTCAAGATAGAGCTTAAGCAAGGGTTTTTCAACAATATGTTAAAACTTGAGTGAGGGAGAGATAAATGCTCGAATCATGGTCACAAGTTAGGGGCTTATTCTCCATTCAAAACAAGAGAGTAATACTAATTCAAGTCTTTAGGCAATGCAATGAAATGAAGGAATCCAAAAAACCAGTTAAAGGACACTCGCTAAGCACACAAAAAGCCTATACATAACAAAGGAATAAGCTACATGCCTTGGCATTGACATCTTCACCTTTGAGCATGTAATCTCTCGTGGGTCAGTTTCTCCATATTCATGATTACTCTAGTTCCAATTACAAGTTTATATCTCCCTTTCATAGTAGTTACCATTCTCTCAAACTTATGGTGAAAATCTCTTATAACTGGTTGAGTTAGTTGGAGAGCCTACACATGCAAGGGTATGGCAGACAAAAATCACGACTTCCACTATAGTCTACAATACTCACAGTGCTAGAGAAAGGGCAACTTACCATTGCCATATATTGGTTCGTGTGGCATAACCTCACGTGGAGGCTATTCATTGCTTACATTAATTCAATAAAACCCTAAGAGAATGAGCCTTCAAATCCAATGAGTTGAATAATTCCAATTCATCCCAAACCTAAACACATCACTATGCAAATACATCATAATTTCCACCACTGTAGCATAAATTTCTAGACTTTAATGCTTCCATTTATCGTTGCAAATTACATATAAGGTGACAAGTATATATTCATTGATAATGAGTAATACCATCCGAACCAACTACCATATGTAGGCATTTAAAACTATATCCATTGTAATTTTTAAAATTTTGTTTAATGACAAGTATTAATTGTAATTATTTCAAAAAATCATTATACAAAACTAATAAGACAATTATCCACGTGACATTATATTATATAAAGGCTAAAATAAAACATTCAAATCATTATCCAACTATATATTTAATTAAATTTTTAATAATATTAAACTATATATTAAAAAGTATAAAAAATATTTTTTAATAATATTAAAAAATAAATATTTATTTTTCAGAATAAAACATTATAATTTCCATTAAACAAATCAATTTAGCGCTAATAAATTTCTTTATTTGATAAAATTAAATTCTACCCTTCTCATCAGTACTCTGATCCTTCATCGACAATTCCACACATTTAGTTTTATCCCTGTTAACATCAGGGGTTTAAACGAGCAACATTTTGTTGACAGGAAAACTGTCAGGCATGGCGACGACGGTTGGACGCCCGCCCTCGATGCCACAGGTTCGATCCCTCTTTCGCTCGCTATTACGCACTGCTAGTAGGTTCCCCGATTACAACATACGAGAGTATGTCAAGAGACGGACAGCCGAGGGCTTCAAACAAAATCAACTACTGACGGATCGAACGGCTATTGTTCTTGCATTCCTCGATGGCAAATCCCAGCTAGAGCTCACAGCAAGACAAGCTATGGTGTATTCTCTTTACGCCCCAGCGGTCAAAAGCATCAAGGACCCTGTAACCACAAAACCCTAATTGTCTGTGATGTATTGCATCAGAAAACCCTACGATTTTGACTATAGGAAAAACACAATTATGGAATTGATTATTGTTATAGCATATTAATCTTAAGGTGTGCCCTGAATTATAGGGTTGGTTTATGGGTTTTTATTGGAAATGCTGAAATTGTAGGGATGGTTGTTTTTTGCTTGAAAATTTTTGGGGGTTTTACGGTTGTGGCGAAATCACTCTGTGATTGATGGGTTTTTGCAGCGATAATGCGAATGAAGGGTTTTTAGGGTTGTAAGGGTTTTAATTTATTTTGAATAAGTTCACTTGGAAATTTCGTAGTAGATGGAAGAGGCTACTCATAAAGGGGAACGTTTTTTAATCGATGTTCATTAGGACTCTTATACTGGTGCTCAGATCAAAATATGATGAACATGTTCATTTCTTGCACTCGTACGAACTACAAATAACATTAGGGTATTTACAATGAAAAACAACTTTCGCAGAATGTCGTATTAAATCTTGAGGATTTAGAATGGTACCCATTATTTCAGGATTTCTAGGGTTTTTGTTTGGTTCATGAAGGTATACATATTGAAATGCGATGCCTTTGAGTGCACTGCGCTTTATAAGGTAGAGTATTATGAGAGCAAAATGTTTACATGAATTGGGAATGTTAATGTGATGCCTGGATTGAATTGTCATGTTAATGTCTTTTTTTTCCTTGTTAGATGAATGCTGAAGTTTGAAGCTGTCTAGGAACTACGGCGATTTTCACATCGTTCAGTTTAGAAGATTGGTTTTATAATTTTCAGATGCAGTGTTTAAAAAATAAGGTAACTCAGATATCAGAAATTACTGTCAAGGATAACTATGAGCCCGTAGCATTGGCTTCATGGTTTTAAGGTTTCTTATAATGGTGAGGATTTTAGGTCTAGGCACTAGTTCAAGTCAGCAACTGAGAGATTATAAAACATTGATGGTCTTGTATCTCCATGGATACAGGGGAAGGTTATATTTTGGAGTAAAACTTCAGGAGCTACAATGATAATTTTTGGTTCAGCATCCTTGCTGGCATCAAGAAACAAAGTTTAACGGAAATTCATGTCATGCATTATCTCCAAAATAAGGCAACTCAGATATCTCTGATCCTGTAGAATTGAATTCGTGGTCATGAGGTTCCTCAGAATGGTGAGGATGTTAGAACAAGGCACTAAATTTAAATCAACGACTGACAGATTGTAAATCATTGATGGCCTGGTATCTCCACATATACAGGGGAGATGTATATTTTGGGATAAAACCTCAGGACTGATAATTTTGATTAGCATCCTTACTGATCAAGAAACAAAGATAAAATGAAATTGACTATCATATCAATAGTGTAATTTTGAAAGTTTGCAGGTAAAAGATAATTATAAATTTATTCGTTGAAAAAGCTGTTGACTGTAAGAGGGAAGCCAGATTAACTTATTTCTACGCGGCTTGTAAATAGCATGGACAGTTATGAGAAACTTGCAAAATATAACGGTCTTTTAGGGACCGTGCACTGAGAATTGATGAAATATTCTCTTGAATATCAAAAACACGATCCAAGGACTTGTATTCTTCAACTATTGTCAGTGACATTATTTCGAGAGTAATTCTTCTTCAACTATTGTCAGTGACATTATTTCGAGAGTAATTCTTCTTCAACTATTGTCCGTGACATTATTTCGAGAGTAATTACAGAGTGTTTTATATCATTGTATATTATTATTATTATTATTATTATTTAAAGAAATATGGAAAATTATCATAATTTAGTTGTCAAATCAGTTATGGGACAACATTGAATACTCTCTGTAAATGCAAACTGATTCATCACTATTATTCAAGAAAAATATACCACCTAGAAGTATCTGCCAGTTGTCTGTTATGGTTTTGCTAAATGCCTTAAGGTCTTGGGCTGTTAACCTACATCTGAGGAAAACAACCTCTTAACCAAATAATGCAGTTTTAGATCATCTTCTAAAATCATTCTCTTATAAATTATATTGAATATTTGAATATTTAGCTATGGGGAAGTTTTCCATCATTTTGAATTTGTAAATCTGTGTTGTATTTCAATTTTTTGGTCAATAAATGTTCTTTTTTTTTTCTTTTTTTCTTTTTTAAATTAATATTTAACAGATTATTACATTACCTACAACACCTATTTGTTAAAGTAAATACTAAATTAAAATAAATAAATAAATATTAAATAAAAATAATAACAAAATCACTTCAACTTTTAAGTTATTTTATGTTTTTATGATTTATTTCACTCTAATGTATTTCTTGATCTATCCCACATTTATAAAATGAATTGACTTAACTAATTTGCAATCCTTTATAAAAAAAAAATCAAGTTTTCATTATCAATCTTAGTTTTCTTTATATGTTTATATTATTGTTACACTATTTTGAATTAGAAAAACTATCACATCTACCTACAGGAAGAGCAATTTTTTAAGTCTTTGCTCTTCTGTTATGGTATGAAATATTAATGGTGTATCGTTTCTTTATTCCCTCAAGGTTTAGCTGGTTTGTTTGTTTGCTTTGGTTTTTTCTTTCGTTGTCTATTTTGTTGGTTAATATCTTTGTTTTTTTATTATTATTGTTTGTTACTTTATTCCCTCAAGGTTTAGCTGGTTTGTTTGTTTGCTTTGGTTTTTTGTTTCGTTGTCTATTTTGTTGGTTAATATCTTTGTTTTTTTATTATTATTGTTTGTTACTTTATTCCCTCAAGGTTTCGTTGGTTTGTTTGTTTGCTTTGGTTTTTTCTTTCGTTGTCTATTTTGTTGGTTAATATCTTTGTTTTTTTATTATTATTGTTTGTTACTTTATTCCCTCAAGGTTTCGCTGGTTTGTTTGTTTGCTTTGGTTTCTTCTTTCGTTGTCCATTTTGTTGATTAATATCTTTGTTTTTTTATTATTATTGTTTGTTAGTATCTTTGTTTTGTATTATTGATTGAAGCAAGACCATACCTCTCTTTTTAGTGATGTCAAAAGGGCTTGCTGATTAAAAATAGCTGTTCTGAGAAAAAATATTTGACATTAGGTGAAATCTCACTTAAATATATATTAGACAGTTTATCTATGTTAAAAAAACTAATAATCTTATGGCTATCATGTAGAGTGCTCTAATATTGACTTGTTAACACAATATATTCATGTTATATTGAAAGGAAGTCTCCAAAAGGATTATGTATTTTTTCAATCTGCCCAATGGCTCCATACATATAGCCAGAAAACACAAATAGAAATACATGTTTTCAAGGCTTAAATTGAAGACTAAGCAGGACTTTAGTAGCATTTGCAACTTGTGAGCTTCCTGTGAACTCCTACTTGCAAAGGAGACTCTCTTGCAATTTTTGAAATTTGATTAGCTAGAGTTAAATTTTTAATATACATGAGAAAAATTAATTTCTTTAAATTTTTGTGTCGCTAGAAAGTCTTGTATCATAGCAAATTCTAAAGCCAATTTATCAATTCTGCACTTACTATTTGCCCAGTCCATCACTTAGTCTCCAAAGAATTGTAATTTCCTTGAACCTTCTTTATTATAGTGATTATAGTTTTTAGATGGAGCCACAATACAAAGAGCTTAGCTCTATTATTAATACCTTGTCCTACAACCAACACCAAATTGAAATTGTGACATTGATTAAGACAATGCAAAACACTAACTTACACAATCTTAGGGTGAACTTCATTAAAGAAGCCCCAAGCTTGATCATAGTTTTTTTTTTTTGGACACCAATGAGTAGTTTTGACATTAATTATGTGCTCAAACACAACAAAATGCCCAGGAAATGTTTACATTGATTTCCAAACTTCAGGTTCTTCAAAAAAGAACAAGAGGGAAGTTCCAAAATTTTGATCTAGGAAATTACCACTGACAAACGTTCTACCTACCAAATGAAAACTATAAGCTTTGTAAAATTGACTAGACAAAACAACAACTTTATAATATGATATCATAGTTCAAGGGGGGTTGGTGGGGGGTGGGATCATCAACCAGAGGCATGTTAAAATCAATTGACAATTTTCCATTATAGCATCTAAAAGAATTGCTTTCCATGTTGTGTTGTTCACTGGTTGCCCTCTGCAATTGTAGCTCTTCCAATTGGCAACGCAAGACTTTGATTTCATCTTCTTATTGATTCACTTGGGCTTTCAGCATTTGCAGTTCCTTAGCCTAAAAGAAGATTGAATTGGATTGTTGATGAATTTTCCATTGGAGGTCTAGGTACTCAACGTGATTATCGACACGGAGGGGCAGACATTGATTACAGGCACTAATGCCACCTGAAGCAGTTGTAGGGTTCAACCTATGCGCTATAAGAGACTTGATAGAGGAGAGGAGGCAAAGATCGAGGAGTGCCAAGAGCCATATGGGTTTGGAGCTTGAACTAGGGGAGTAAGAAGGAGATGAGAGACCAACAAGTGAAGGGGTGCTTAGAGAGTCGAATGGTGAAGAAGGGGGGAGGAACAGGGAGCTCAAGGTATAGGTAATTCAACGAATCGGAAGGAGAAAAGGGAGCGGGCAACTAGAAGAATTGAAAAAGAAGTTGTTAGCAACATGTTTGCACCTTTCCCTAAAGGTCTAAAGGGTATTTTTATCAGTTCATTATGTAAAGTCATGGCCATGTAAAGGGCCTAGTTTTTTTTCGTGTAAATTGCTATATAAGTCTAGAGACATGTCTAATTAAGTCTTTTCACCTAGCCATAAGCTTATCCTAAGTGTTTTGCAGCACAATTAGCTTATTGCAAGCCTAGAATTGGCGCTACAAAATATTTTTGTGGCGCTCATCGAAAAAATTAAAATTTAGGTTTTCGAGCTACCAACTCCATTATTTTAAGTACCCAAGCATTTTTCCACAAAACCCTATCCCTTTTCATCCATGATGTGACAACTAGCAACATTTTGAAGCCCAAGAGAGATGTTTAAAATCAAACCCTAATTTGCCCTGTTTACCCTAAAACGGTAATTTCCAGCAAACCCAGAATTTTGTTTACAGTGCGCAGGAAGGTTCTCGAGCGGTTTGCAATGCCCGACTAGGGTAATTCAAGGTTGGGAAAGGTGTTTGCAGCATCAGAGTCTTTGCAAGATGGGTCGATCAGGTCATGTGAAGCGATTTGAGCTTGATTGGTTGTATTTTGAAGTGTATTCAGAAATGTTAGCTTTGTTCCAAAGGAGAGGTCAAATTAAAGTTTATGTGAAAACCCTGGCTAAGGAAACAAAGGGAGAGCCTAGTCATATCCTTGTTGAAAAGCATATTGAAAACCCTATAAAGGAACCAACGGTTAGGGTCTATGAGAGGAGAACAAGAAGCCAACAGAAACTGGTGGTAGAAGAAGAGGAAGCAAAATAGAGAGCAACACAAAGCAAAAAGGGCAAACAAAAGATAGAAACAGAGGTTGAGGAAGCTGAGATAGAACCTACGGTTTATGGCAGAAAACCTCACACTCACCCTACTAACACGCTGAGACTAAATTTTAAGGTTAAAATGAACCCTAGGTTGAAAGAAACAATGATTATTGATGCAGAGGAGGAGACTGTGCAAACTTCAAAGAGCATAAAGAAACTGAGGAAAACATAGCATGTTGACAGAAAGAAGGAAAAAACCCTAATCACACAGGCACCTACTAGAAGGGTGACAAGGAGTCAGAACAAATTAGACCTCCTTGCTCAGGCTGTAGAAGCCATGGAGCAATGATCAACTTACTTCACGGGGTAAAGAAATATACAAACCCTAGTTTTGTTGCACAAACCCTAATGGTTTCTCAACATTTTGACCTACTCAGTTTAATCCTTTTTTACAATAAATTAATTTTGATTTGTTGTGGTAATATATCAGACGATTTTGTGGTTGAGGGAGTGTGAGTCAACATGAGGAAAGAAAGCCTATAATGCAGCAGTGACCTTGTCCTTGTTCCAGGATACTAGCAGGATATAGGCACAGCAGTTCTACAATTTTTTTTGACCAATGATATGTGCCAAATAGAAATATGAGTAGCTAAGATGATAGGGTTATGATTATTTTTGTTTATTAAACTTTCAAATTATGTACATATCTTGTAATTATTGCTACGAAACTTTGAAGAGCGTATCTTTATTGTATTTTTCTTATATATTACATGAGAAATATGGAAAAATTGTTGGTTTTTGAAAGAAGAATAGCCATTGTTTGTGTGTTGAAAGCTTTATCAGTCTACAGTGTGGCGGCATCTGTAGATTTTGACAAGTGATATAAAGATTCATGTGATAGTATGTCTTAGTATGTATTCTTTGTATGTTTCAATGTTTCCTTCTTTGTAATCTCATTTGAATGTATGGTCTTCTGAGTATTTGAATAAGATTAATTGATTCAAAATTCATCCATGGTTTGATGCTCTGAGTTAAGATATTCAAGTATTCCCATTTCGATCCTCTAAAGCTACTTTATGATTCATTTTATATGCCCTACTATAGCGGATTGTTCTCCTATATTCTCTCTCCAGCTATAACGATGACAAAGGTCTAGGATGTGCTATCTACCTTTCCTTTATCAATCCTGATCAGACAACCAATGTCTTGGTGAAGTGACATAAACCCTAGCTTCTTGACTCCATTGCCCAATGGACTATCTCCCTCAGGCCCAACCAAACCCTACATCTACAACACACAACTGAAGATCTAGCCACTATGTAAAAGTACAGTTAGTTGTTGATTCAGTGATTAGACTGTTAGGGAGAGCCCTCTCTGGATTGAAAGGGATAACCTTCAATTTTCAAGATTAGCTTGCAAAGGTTACCTTGGGAATTTCTCTCCCACAACCAAGAGGACATTTCTAAGTGATAACATCTTGGTGATTATATTGGTGATATGAAAGTTACGTCTTCCCAAAAATTTCTTTAATGATCAGATCTACTTTCTGAGGGAAAACAAAAGGTTAAAAAACAAGATTGCTTGTTCAATTTCGTCCTCGCGACTCCATTGTCAAACGGTCTAGAATTCGAAACACGAATGGTGACTCCACTGTCTGATGAATCCAAAGCATAATTGCAGATCCAGTTTCCTAATTAATCAAGATGACAAGGTATGCTTCGATGAACTGTGCATATATACCAGGTTTTCCAAATCGTATTCCTCATATAGATTGGAAAACTTATCTGCCAAGATTCAGGGATCAAGAGGGAGATGATGTTGTTCTTCATTTGGTTAAATTTCATATGCATGCACAAAAGTTAGGGGATGAAATACATGAGGATTCTTTGATGAAGATGTTCATGGTCTCTCTGGAGGGAAATGCAAAGTCCTGGTATGAAAAGTTGCCACGTGCTAGTCTTTATTCTCTTGAAGATTTCCATGTAGTTTTCTACGAGCATTATAAAGAATCCTACCTGTCTTTATTACTGGTTGAAAAATGTTGTGAACATGTTGAAAATTTCATTCAACACCTTCAAAGTTTGTATTGTGATAAGGAGCTAATGGATGAGGAAATTCAAGAAACCCTTTTTGAATATTCTTCTTAACATGAAATAGTAGAGACTAGTTTTCGTGATAATTGAGACAATTTTCAGTAGATCAGAGCTTCTCCTTTGACTGAAAATGAAATAGATCAACTTCTTGGTGTAGATAGTCATGTTTCATCCCCTGAAATTGATGAAAATATGCAACAAGTTTGCCAACTTTTATGTGATCAAGAGTATGAGGATAGTCAAACAATTACTTCTTCAAATCAATCATTTTCTGAGTTGTCTCATGATGAAATTACTAAAAATCAGAATTATGAAAGTGCTCATGTTGGTGTCTTCTCACATTCGCAAGAGAATAATGTACAAGAACTTATTTCTCTTCATTCATCTGAAAGTCAAATTGACGGTTTTCAAACAAATTTACTGAAGGTTAATGAGGCAAGATCAGAATTGTTTGATGAGCAAGAGAGTGTTTTTAATGCACATGATGTGGTTGTCATATTTGAACCTATTCTAGATGGTATAGAGTCCTTTTCCAATGAAAATGATGAACATTCTACTGCCATGTTTTTTTTAGAATGATGTTGAGAAACAAGGTATAAAGAAAGAACAACCAATGATTGTAAATGAAGTTTGTTCTCTTTTGTTTTCTCATCAAAAAGAGGTGAATTTGCATGTTTTCCATGATCCTTTGGCCGGTCTATTGTAGACATCAGTGAAGGTGGGGTTTGTTGTGCTCATAAGCTCAGGTTTTTGATTCAATTTTCGTTTTGAGTTGTCATCCTTTATATTTCTCTATCTGCTTAGGAAGGTGTGAGCGTAATACCAGTGAGTGGCCATCTCCTTACTTGGCTACACTGGAAATTCTATATCACTTGATTGGGTAGACTTTCAACAAGTTAGTGTAGATAGAGGTGTGCAATAAGTTTGTCAGGTCAAGCATGAGTTAGAGCATCTTTTCAGCAGTTTGGTTTTCAATTTTCAATTAGTGTTTTAATAAGGATTGGACTCAGTTAGATCGCAAGTCACAATTTGCAGGTTGCAATTTGATTTCAGTTGCAAGTTGGGCTATTAGTCTTCATGTTTGGAGCAACCCAATGGATCAGGCACATGGCCTTCTTGTTCTTTATTGCCTCTTGGGGAGACAATATCCCCATTGGAGCCAGTTTTTAGCATCAAGTTTTCACCTTTCCCTAAAGGTCCAAAGGTTATTTTTATCAATTCATTATGTAAAGTCGTGGTTATGTAAAGGGCCTATATTTTTTCTTCTCTGTAAATCACTATATAATCCTAGGGACATGTCTAATCAAGTCTTTTCACCTAACCCTAAGATTATCCTAAGTTTTTCGCAGTGCAATTAGCCTATCACAAACCTACAGCTGGCGCTACGAAATATTTTCGTAGCGCTCACCGAAAAATTTAAAATTTAGGTTTTCGAGCTTCCAACTCCATTATTTCAAGTGCCCAAGCGTTTTTTCACAAAGCCCTATCCCTTTTCAATGTTCATCCATGATGTGACAACTAGCACCATTTTGAACTTGTCCATGTAAAAAATATACATCTGAATTGACAAGAAAACATAAGGAGAGTACCTTCGAAAGATTGACGAGCCAAAATTAACGTGAATATTCCTGTGAAGCTTAGAACCACCATTTCTCAGAGTATAGAACACTAAAAGCGCTCGAGCCTGCAGAGGGGTCCATCACTCTCCAGATAGGCCAACTATTTCGTTGAGAAGGAGCCCTGGATTTCCCCTTTGAACCCCCTGAGAGACCAAAGACAGACTAGAGGAGGAGAAATCACATCTCCTAGCTAGGCGGAAGATAATTTTGGTTTTGTAATCGAGCAAGAGCATCCACAGAGCCCCAATTCTTTCCTTGTAGTTCAAGTCCTCATTCACTACATAGAATTGGCACCTCTTGCTATCAACTGGTGTGACCCCTTGGCAATTACCATAACAGGCAATGGAAACTTCTTAAACTAGAATTACCCCTATCACAAAGAAGATTTATCATGACCCCCATAAAAGCATAGGCTTCCTGTAATCTAGAAACGAATCTCCCAAACATAGTCCATATATTTGAACGCAAGACCCAAGAGCTCATACACAACATGGATCTCTTCAGCATTGAAGTCCATTGATGCCCACCACCTTGAAGCCATCAATAAAACATGTACGAGGGAGAAAAACAAGTTGCAAAGTTGTTCAGAGAATGAGCTTACCACATGTGAGCTCTGAAAGGGGCAAAAATATGCATTGCAATCTTTCCCTCCGTCTGCCACCACATCCATATAGATAGGCCGACAAATCATTTCATAAACCTTATAATTGCCAACGTAAGGGAAAGAGGGGGATTTAAGGTTGTTCACATTGATGCCTGTATGGTTTTTCTTTCCCTTTGTAACATACCCATAGGCTCTAACAATTATAAAATGAGAAGAAATTTGGAAGAAATAATTCAAAGAATAGATTGCCATCCTAACATATAATTAATGATGGTATGTCATGCTTCTAGAAGACAACACTGATTTCCATGTGGATCTGCTTCCTTATTTTGACTTCTCAAGATGTGATAGAAGGACTTGTGATGAAAATAGTCCAAGATAGTTTGAATTCTAAGAGAAGAAGGTTAAGGTGATTATTCTTAGGAAGAAAGCCTCTTTGTAAATGTTGAACGGTGAGAAGGGAATCTCCCAAGATTACTATATTATAGATATTCCTTTCTTTAGCCAAGAGAAGCCCAAGCATGAGCCCATGCATTTTAGCCAGATTATTTGTCCACTTACCAAGTCCCCATAAATACTTAACATCTTGGTTTCCCTCAGGATTGAAGAAAATCTCTCCCCTCATGCCACCCTTGGATTCTTTTTTGAGGCTCCATTAAAGAAAATGATCCAATAATTCTGCGAGTTCTTCCAATATTCAAATTCAACATCTGAGAATCGGAGCTTCTAGGGCGCCCCGAAGGAACATTGAGTGGGAAGAAAAGAGGGGAGAGATCCCAAAGGGTCTAGCAGAGAATCCAACCATAGGTGTTATTGTCAATCCAAGTGGGGATCACGACCTGTTAGCTTTGTTTCTGTTGTATTCCACACAAAGAAGAGAGCCTTTAGGGCCATTGATTTTGAAGGATTAGGAATATTTTTAAAGATATCGCTGTTTTGGGACAACCATATATGCCAACAAATATATTTCAAAAGGGAGATCCAAATCCATTTGAAGAGAGGCTTCTTTGAGAAAGAACTTGAATATCGTTTTTTCCAAACCTATAGAGCATAGGAACAAGACAAGAAGAGTTGATGGATCAATTCTTCATGCTGGTTACAAAGGGAGAACTGTGAAGGACCTTGGATGCCTCTTTTTTTGAGGTTCTTAGAAGTCTGAATTTTCTTATGGATGAGAAGCCAACATAAGGTATTAACTTTGGGAATGGCATTGTTATGCCACAATTTTTCCCAAAGAAAGGATTTAGGGGGGCCTGCATAGATAAAAGAATCTCTTCATATCCAGCCTTGACCATGTATACATGAGACTTTCAGCGCAATTTGTCTTCTGCATGTTGACTCCAAGGGACATAGCCCGTTAGAGTGTCTTTGAGGTTCTCCACGAGCAGAATAAGATTATAAGGAATATCTTCAAGCTTCTAGCCTATCCATAATCTTGAATTGTCCCACTGAGAGATTTGAGCTAACTTAGAGACCCCTTGATTGGATAAATATAGCTTGAGAGGTCTCAAAGCTTATGAGTCTTGAAGAGGAAGATGATTCATAATGGAGTCAGTCTAGAGGTGGATTCTTGTACCTTGCTTAGATTGTTGTTGTTCGAAGTGATCGAGGTTGAGATGAGCTTCCAAGTGGGGAATCCATGTCTCGTTGGATGAAGAAGATTGGTCTGATTCCCATTTCCTTGTTGCGAGTATTTTGCGTCGAGGATTTGAGCCCACCAAGGTTCAGGGTTGGATTTCATTTTCCAGGCTAATTTAGCTCCAATGGCTTGATTCCCCAGAGTAGGATCACGAATGCCTAATCCTCCATGCACTCTTGGAGCGAGAATAGTGGCATAGTTGACCAAATGAAATTTCTTGGTAGAGGATTTGTTGTCTTTCCAAAGGAACTTTTTGATATTTTTCCCTAGACATTGCAAAATGTACCAAGGGAATAACAGAGTTGAGAATCGATACAGAGGAATTGTAGACAAGACTGCATTTATCAGTGCAATGCAACCTGCTAAGTTGAGCCATCTACCCCCCCAAGATTGTAATTTTATTTTTACTTTAGATAAGAAATTTTGCTCGGCTTGGGAAGAGTTGGTTTTGAGGCAAATTTGGATACCTGACTATTTAAACTCTTTCCAATTTTCAATAGTGTTGAAGCTAAATACCTCCCCAATCTGAAGTCTCTTGGGCATCAGTGTATTCCACGCGAAGTTTCGGACTTGGCTGAGTTAGCTAATCCTCTGGTTGCTACTAGGAAGTTATCCAACTCTAATTTAAATCTTCTAGCTATTGCCATCAATTGCAGGATCTGTTCTAACATATAGTCTTCAACTTCATTTCAGGGGCCCTGATTTTGGGAGTAAAGATTGTTGAAGTATGCTGCAGACTCCTTGATTTGTTGAAATTCACCCACCTTGGCTTTATTTACCATAATTTCCTATATTGTCTTCTTTCTTTCTCGATTTTTAGCTTGCTTGTGGAAAAGCTTGGTATTTTTATCACCTGCCTGGAGCTAAACACTTCTATATTTCAGTCTCCATTATTCGTCTTCTTTCAACAAGGAGTGATATTTATCAAATATAGATTTATCATGGTTTAGCATTTCTGAAGATACATGTTCAACTTCCATGGAAGAGTGGAGAAGGATGATTTTATTTTCCATCTCTTGAATTGCTTCTTGTCTAGTAGGTAAAAAGGATTTTGCCCAAGATTTAATACATGCTTTGAGTCTTTTCATTTTGCCTTCCCAGATCTAAATTAAGATTCCCTCTACCCAGGGGAGCTAGGACTAGTGACCACATCACGAAATTCCGGGTGCTAGATCCATAAAGGGCTAAATATGAATGGGATTGGGCCATAGTTGAGAGGGGGGATAGGTCAAGTCTAATAGGGCAATGGTCAAAACCATTCCAGGGAAGGATAAGAGATCTAAGGGAGAGATTATAGCTCAAAAAATTGTGTGAAATGAGGAAGTGATCCAGCGTGGTATCTATGTGACTAGGGCCAACTCTCTTGTTATTCCAGATGTACCTAAGCCTAGGAAGTTTAATGTCCATTAATTTGAAGTAACTAATAAAGTCCCCCATCTGCTCTTGGAATGGTTCTCTAGCTAGCGAGCCCCCTTTCTTCTCCCAAATGTGCAAAGAGGTATTGAAATCCTTTCCAAATATGTTGAAGGCTTCGTACCCAGAGTCATGAAGGCCTAACAAGGAGGCCCAACAATCTTGCTTTTCCCTAAAATGAACTGGAATATAAACATTGATGACAAAACATACTTGATTTGAAGTGAGGCCAAGGAAGGAGGTAGTGAGCCAGTGAACAACTTTGAGGGAGTTTAACAGCCAAACTTGACTTGGATCCCATAGAGTACAGAGAACTCCAAATGCTCCTCTGACACTGAATGAGGCAATTCCATTGCCATTTCAAAACTGATGCTACTGTGCTAATATTTCTTGTTCCTCCAATTTGGTCTCTTGTAGTAGAGAAATTGAGGGTCTTTCTTTTCTTATAAGATATTTGAATTCTGACCTTCTTTTTTCATACCCTAACCCCCTATAGTTCTAGGAGAGAACTATCACGATTTACTCTTTTGTTGAGATGCCCCTTTGGGTGGAACAGTACCAGAGCTTCTCTTGCTTCCTTTTCTGCCCATGTCTCCCACATTGAGGCTTTTGATGACGAACTAATTGTTAAGTTATTTTCCCTTCTCTGTTTTTTCTATTCAAATTTATTTGTTTGACTTCTTACTAGATCGGTGGGTTTGACGTTCTTTCTCTTTAACCTTTTCTGCTTCTGATTTCTCTTTAGAAGAACTTGAAAACATGACTCTAGTAGCACCTTCCTACGATGAAAGGAAGACTTCTTCTCCTTCTTAGGAATCCTCTTGAATGGTTTATGGCTCTTCATTGGATTTTGTATTAGTTACCAGCACTATCGGCATTTGGGGATCCGACAGGTTGTTGGGCAGATTTGTGGCAGTAGGATCTTGTTGGGGAATTTCCCCTTCTTCCTCTTCATTGACTAGAGCCTCGAACTTGCTACCAGTGGCACTAATGTTGGATGAGTTACTCGCCCCCTCTCCACTTTCTATCGATTTATTCTTGGGGGAATGGGGCCCGGTTCCTTTTTGGTGAACTTGCTCGCGCTGCTAGTTAGAGAGAGGTTGTTGTTTATGAGATCCTTTTTTTCTTTTGGCTTGCTGCCATTGATCTCCAGATTCCCCTTACTTTTCCTGTTCTTTTGCATTTTTGGGGAAATTTATGACAAAGTGGCCATAGTCATGACAAATTTTGCATTTAAATGGGAGTTGATCATGTTGAGAACTCTGGAGGCTCATGATAATTGCTTGTGAACGTCGTTGGCTTCTTATTAATATTAATTATCCTCTTTTTCATCAAACAATTACCAAATGTATAAAACATGAAGATCACAAGAAATAAAGAACACAAGATATAGGCTCCAAGTGAGGGTGAAAACCCCATAAGGGGGAAAACCCAAAAGAAAAAAAAAATATTCTTATTGAATTAGAGTAAAGTGAGATATACAAGACCCATAACCATAAAAATATTCCAACCCTCTAGATGTCAATTTAAGCCCTCCTTCCACATAGCAAATCCATCAACAATAGGAGACCAACAACATGTAAAACGTCATGAATAATCCTTCAAGAAGAGATGTGTCAAGGAAGAACTTCCACAAATCCAAGCCCTCCTTTTCTTGCCAACTTCAAACTTCGACTCTCCTTCTTTCTGTGATATTTTCGAACAACTCATGGGAATTGTGTGTGTCCAAATGAGCTCAGTTCTCCCTCTATTTATTGTTTCCATAGGGGTTTGAACAAACATGTCTTGTGGGGTAGGGCCTACTTGACAGGCAAGGCTAACTTGGCATCTAGAAACAATTTTGACCCAAATTACATATTTGAAAATGATTTTTCCAAGCTATAAATAAGCCTTTGATCCTGACCAATACAAATAATAATGAGCATGAAGAACATGCTTAAATAATTTGACTTGAGCATGAAACCCATGCTTCAAAAATAAAATCTTTTTTTCTTTTTTTCCTTTTTTACATATTAAATATACAATGACATAATTACAAAGATAATTATGAAGATTGAACCTAGTTACATTTTCCAACAGGTCATAATCAACCTCCTGAATATGAGACCATCCAAGCTAAGGTTGATAGCAGCTAGTAATCCTTTATCTATATTTACCTCCACACAAATTTAGAAACAGAGAAAAGACTGTCTCGAGGCTTGGCACAATCCACATACTTCTCTAAACCCTTTCCAATCCTCTTGAAGGTACCATCATTCCAGAAATGCAAGGGAAGAAAGGGAAGATTCATTCAAACTGGAACCATGGTGGGGACATCATAATCAGGAGTGAAGTCGTGGTTCCAGCTATCTAAATAAATCCCTTGTGCTTCCATGAAATACCATCCACTTTGAAAGATTAGATCTTGATCTTATGTATTCTCAAAGAAAAAAATGAAGAACCCCTTGCCACAAAAAGATGACATGAGCTCCCCTTTATCAAAGGTTTCTATTTGTTTTCAATCCACAAGCGAACCAATCGAGGGGATGGCCACAAACCCATAAACTATCCTACTAATCCCTGATTTTCCAGTTGAAGGACGCAAAACCTTGCATGAGGGGTGGAAACCTCCACTTTTGGAATCTCATCCAGATTTTTGGCGATTCGAGAAGAGGGAGATTTTTGGAACTTAGGGCCATTAGAAATCATAGAGTTAAAGGTTGTGATCTCCTGATCCAACTAAGAAGGGGTGGATAAACTGGTCATGGTTGCCTGCTGGCCTAAGCAAGGCACCACAAATCGAAGAAATCTGAAAGACATCAAGGGGGTCCAAGCAACAACATCCAATGGG
Source organism: Pinus tabuliformis (assembly GCA_031772625.1). Lineage (NCBI taxonomy): Eukaryota > Viridiplantae > Streptophyta > Pinopsida > Pinales > Pinaceae > Pinus > Pinus tabuliformis. The sequence continues at coordinate 53,049,967 of CM062819.1, forward strand.
ACCACAAAGAAGCGAAAAGAGGGGGGAAAATCCAGACGAGAGGGTCTGACAGGAGGATGCACTCAAGGCAGCAGAGCCACAAGGCTTAGCAGGGAAAATCAGAAGCGCTCAAGCCACAGGGTTGCAGAGTAAAGAAATTTTAATTTTTAATTTTTTTAATGTGGAAATTCTATCACTGCAACATCTGATTTACTTTTCCTACTTATTTTCAATAAGTTATTTATAAAATTCCTTCAATAAACATTAAAATAAATTCTGTTGCAGATATCACACCATAATACAAAAACAAACACATGCACAAGAATCAACACATCGACACAGATATTTTGGACAACAGTCCTCGAAAAAACCCAATGTGGGAAAACCAACGCAGCAAAGGAGGATTTTATTATTCAACAATTCTTCAGTACAAGCGGGTGCCAAACTGGCTTACCCAACAGAGAGGAAAATTCTCCAGCACTTCTTCCAGTCCCAGTGTCAGCCTGACTGACCTCTACATGGCTCCTAGACACTCTGTGTCAGTCGCTGCTTGTTTGCGTCAGCCCTGGGCCTCTCTGCGTCACCCACACAGGCCGTCTAGTGACTGTGTAGTCTCCTGTTGCCTCAGCGTCTACCTGAAAGGCCCTGCATCTACCTCTCCTGCCTCTGCGCTGGTCCTCTATTTCTCATCCTGACTCTTTGCTCCGTACTTGCTACCTCCTGTTGCTCTCCATATCACTAGTTCAAATTTCTCAGCTAACCCCGATCCAGAAATCGAACCAATTGGTCTCCCTCAGTGTATTCTCCAACTGACCCTCAAGCCTCTTCTTATCCTTTTCTCGTTGGTCCATAAACAACCGAGATTAAGTCCCTAATCAATGACTAAGATTAGATTTGGCTTGATCCATGACTTTTGGACCATTCTAACTTAGTTTTATATTAATTCACATTAATATTTTATTTTCCTTAAGTTTAGACTTGGGGACTCCATTAAAATTATTAATTATTTTAATATCTCCAAACTAGTTAGACTCTGCCCAAACCATTTCTGGGTCATGGAGATCTCATGCGCTTTAGCCTCTCCACCAATTTTCGTGGCTAGAGCACATTCGATGCTACCCGAAATAAACACTCCCTCTTAGCAAGGATTGTGCTCTAGTAATACTCCTCACTGGGTATCACCCTGATCATCTAGAATTGGTCCTTGTGTTGATGCTAAGCCTCCTTGCCCAACATCCTCTGCACTGCTGCATCTTGTACTGCTACCCATGGCTCTGCTACTACCACTGTTGCATCTGTATGGCAACTCCCTCTACATCCGTGCTGCTGCTGGTCCTTTTCTCCCAAGACTGCATCCACACTGCAACTCCCTCTGCATCCGTGCTGCTATCACCCCCATTTCTGCTACTGAAACAGGTTCTTTATCATCCGCATATTTTCCCTGAATTAATCAAACTTTGTCCTTCCAAGGGCCTTGGTGAGGATGTCTACCACCTATTCTCCTATAGGAGTGTAGCTCAACTATACAACTCCTCGTTGGACACAGTCTCTGACAAAGTGACACCAGATATCAATATGCTTTGACTGATCATGAAACATTGGGTTCTCAGAGAGCTTGATGCAACTCTAATTATCACACATGATCCTGGTTGCCTACATTTTCTTTCTAAATAGGTTCACAAGCAGATTTCTAAGCCATATGGCCTCACACGAAGCTGTGCTCACCGCCATATATTCTACCTCAGATGAGCTCAGAGCCACAAACTTCTGTTTCCCACTGCACCAGGAAGTCATTCCTGATCCAATGTTGAAATAGTACCTAGAGGTACTTTTCCGATCCACTGAACTTCCTGCCCAATCTGCATCAGTAAATCCTCTCAATTTGATATCCTTACTCATGGTGTACAAGAGTCCATAATCTACTTTTCCCTATAAATACTTGAGAATGTGTTTGGCTACTGCCCAGTGTGCCCTCTTCGGTTCCACCATGAACTGACTGAGGGTGTTGACAACGTAGCAAATGTCTAGCCTGATATTGACCAGATACATCAAAAACCCTATGAGCTGCTTGTATAGGGTGGGATCAACATCCTTGTCTTCTGATGCATCAATCGTCTTCCAGTTGGTGATCATTGGAGTAGCTATGAGTCTACAGTCCTCCATCCTGGAATAGGCACCTAGAGCTTGGTATGGTCAAATCAAATGGGGTGGGAGATTCATCAAATGGACGTCAAAGTTGTAATGCCCCTCTTAATCTTATCATGCAAATTTTATTAATGTTTAAATTACCTGAAAATATTGACTTATAATTATCAAGAAATATTGGTGAATACTTGATGAGCCCCAAAAATGGGTAACTTGTTGGGCTCATATTGCCTATTATTCTCCATTAATCCACCATTCTTCATAGTTTATGCATGCTTTTGAGTATATTTATGTTAATTGAATGAATGAGAATAGTCACTTGACCATAAAGTCTAATACGTGCTTATTGCAGATTTTTGGACATCTTTTGGACCAAGGTCAAGCATTTATGAGCCAGTTGATAGACAAATACGAGGGAACAAGGCTGAGGATTTGTAGGAAGGGTGTCTCCCCTAAATGGCCCCTTCCTCGAGTTCTCCACCATCAGCTCGGAGTTCAGCAGCCCACCGAAGATGATTCCCAAGGGCAGCAGAGCAACTTTTGTGAAGTGGCTGATTACTTGCAGTTTTGAGCAGCCAAGCCCCTTGAGTTAAGGAGGGTTGTTGGAGATCCTCGTGGTGATAAGTAGGAAGGCTTCCAGCCTTTGTGGTTTAGCCCTTGAACAATTTTATTTTCGCACTTTAGTGCTGCTCTGCCTTTCAACTCATTTTCGAGCTTTTGCTGTAAACCTTTTTGTGACATGGTTATTTTTTGAGTAATGGAGATCAATTTCACTTTGCATCAGCTCTGAGCTTCTTTTAGGAGGCTGTAGCTCTTAGGGTTGGGCCCAACCCAAGTGCCAGTACCTCCTTTTGTGTACTTTTATACATTTTTGCTGCATTCCTAGAATAATTTCTGCTACTTAGATTAACATATTGCTTTGTTATTTAGGTTGCATTTTGATGATTGAAATAGCTTTTCATGTTTCAGGTTGTTTTGATAGTTTGGTGAAAGAAAATACCTCCAAAAAGGCCACCAAGCAATCCTTGATCTCATCTCTCCCTCCTTGGGACCATGAGCTGAGACCAAGGCATACTTGCTGCCACAAAACACTGTTTTGCCTTTCCATGCAATCGCAAGTGTTAGACTTTTAGTTAGGGAAGTTGATACCAGTTTTGATGACATGCCTAGATTTGTTCTTGCTCGGTTTTCATAGTTTTCTTACATGATTTTCTGCCAATAAAATTCTGTCCACCATGATTTCTGGTTTTTAGGTCAAAGGTCAAAGTAGATCGATCTCTGATGTTTTTAGTCTTTATTTGATTCGTTTGGAGAAATAGTGTGCAGATCACATGTAATCCATCCATGCCTATCCTTCCTTCCTCACACCACCTGCTCCAACCCCAGATTCCATATTCCTTCCCTTCATTCACCACACTCTACCAGTTTGACCTAATTTCTTCATTTTTGTGCAACATTGGTCCCTCCATCCTTGAACAAATCCAACCGTCTTCACGCTCCCTAGACTCATTTACCAAGCCCTAGACCTCTTCGCAGCCTCATCCAACCTCCATTTCCACTTTCCCACCAGTTTTCCTCCATCAACCCTCAAAAATCCTCTCTCGGCTCTTCTTGTAGAACATTTTGTAGAACCCCTGCAGACTTCCTGTAGAAGATCATGTGGGCAGTTTTCTCAAGATCTAATCACTGTGAAACTCTTTGGAAGGGTGCTAGGGACCCCTTAGGCCTCTTCTCACCTTCCCAACCTCCTGCAAGTGCCCGCTTCATTTCCTTTCGCCAATCAACCTCTGCACAGTAAAAAACAGTTAAAGCACATGCATAATAATTCTGCAAAATTACTCAAAAATACAAAAAGATGTTTTTCCAAATTTTACTTCAGAAGTAGCTTAGACACATGCATTTTACCTTTCCAAGAGTTAAGGGCATCCATTTCAGCAGTTTTCATCTCTTTTCTTGCACCAGTAGGGTTAGTCGGTAAAACTAGGGTTTGTTAGGGTTTGCATTTCCTTTCAGCTTTTAGTTTCTTTCTGCAAATAAATTAGCCTCCTTAGAGTTAGCTTTCGTCCATCACAGTTAAAATCTTCTTCTGAGAGCTCATAGAAGTTGGTTTAAGCTCCTAAGAGACTTGTGCCAGCTGATCAAGTGACAGCATGCGGCAAGAGCTAGTACTTGTGCATATAGCATCGTCGCTTCCAAGTTTGTTACGAACTACCGGGTTGATAAAAGTAAAGAAGGGAGTCCTAGGAGTTGCAACATTATTGATGCAATATTGGTGCCCACCATCTTTTTGGCGTCGTTGCCAGGGAAGTGTCAGAGTATTTGTGATTGCTGTTTTTCTTCTATTTTCTACTACAACCTTCTGCTCAGTAGTTTATTTCAGCAAGCGTAGAGTAGTTGTTTCATTTCCATTCTGCAATTTCATTTCTGCAAAAGTAGATTAGACATTTCCTGCTTTCCTAGACTATCATTTCAATTCTGCAAGCATAGATTAGCATTTCCATTCTGCAATTTCAATTCCACAAGCATAAATTTGCCTTTCAATTAAGCAATTTCAATTCTGCAAGCGTAGCTTAGCATTTCCTTTCTGCAATTTCATTTCAGCAGCATAGATTAATCCTTTCCTACTTTCATTTCAATTCTGCATTTTCATTCCAGCAAGATAGATTTTAGTTAGTTACAGTTCAATCCATTTCAGTTTTGCAGGTACAAGCAGAAAAAGAAAAAATCAACCAAAAATATTTCATTTCATGCCTCGTAGGAACAGAGACCATACAGGAAAATTCTTACCCAACACCCCCACCACATCGCTGAGTCACCCTTCTCTCTTCTTCGGTGGCAGTGATCCAGAATAACCTATAGGTGAACCTCCATAGATATACGAAGACCTAATAATAGAAGAAGAGCAAGAAAATGTTCCTCTTGAGACCATGGCTAAACACAGGAATGGTATAGGGAATGAGGAAAGAATAGAAGGTGCTTTTCCCATCCGAGAGACAAATGGGGACACAAAAATGAAAAACATAAGTCCCTCAGCCTTACCTCACTTCTATGGATTGACCACTGAAGACCCTGATACCTTCTTGTTTGAGTTTGTTGTCCTTTGTCAAACTTATGACTATGCAGAAGATGAGCAAAAGTTGAAACTCTTTCCCTCTACCCTCAAGGATGCAGCACTACACTGGTTCATGGGGTTACCTGGAAACAGTATCACAACTTGAGCTCAAATGCCGCAAGCCTTTAACAACAAATACCGGGACTACTGTAGGTCAAAGGAAACGAAGGAAGAAATCTTTCGAATGACCATGGGAAGTGATGAGTCTCTGGAAGACTATGAATAATGGTTCCAACTCAGTTATAAAAGGGCCAGGTGCACACTTGACCCCGAATCTCTGAAGTTGGTTCTGCTCCGAAGAGTCCCTAAAGACCTTCTAGATAGCCTCTATTTTCTAGCTGGAGGAGACATCTACCAACTACCTTATGAGGGCATAAAGACTATGTTTAGAAACCATTCTAGGGCAGCCCAGGAAAAGAGGTAGGGGGAATCCACTTTCAACTAGTGCCACCTTCTCCAAACATGAGTTTACAAATCAGATGGAAGACCTTAAAAGTGAGGTGAGACATACCATTGCCATGCAACTGGATACTTTCTGAATCCAACAGAACAAAGAAGAAGCTGAGAGGGCTTTGGCCATCTTTTGTCCCAGATGCACAAGGAAGCATCCTAAGAACGAGTGTCCATTGCACTCAGTAGAGTTATGCTTCGTTTGTGAGGAAGACCACCCTACAAATCAGTGCCCAACCTTACCCGGACTTAAAGTTGTGTACCAAGGGGCTGAAGGAGCCACTGAACCACTCTACTTCCTCAACCAAAGGAGGCCACATGGATCCAGACCTTACCAGCAAGGGATGCAAGGGACATCCCAAACATATTACAACCCCAACCAATCCACTCACATACCTTATTGGGCTCCCCCGCTCATCCTTCCTAGTCCACACCCCCTCCTTGGTCATATCCACCTCAATACCATACTCAACCTGCTGCTCATTCATTTCATTCTCATGTTCAGCCACAACCTCAGTGGAATGCACTACAACAGGGGTGGAGGCCCCAGTACAACTCTCCTCCCACCATTTTGCCTCCACCACCTGCTCAACCACAACCATTACCTCTTGCTCCTCCAAGAAAACCCCAGATGCCTTCTCAACCAAACCCGAACCCCAATAACACACAGGCCTAGCAGGTATATACTGGAGAGACAACATGCCCTACCTACGCTGTGGAGATTCACGAGATCAACGTTCGATCTGGGAAGGTCCTCCCAGATAGCCAACCTCCTCCTAAGGAGGATGAAGCCGAAAAACAGGAAAATGAACCCAAAGCCATTCCACCCTTTCCTGAGAGAATATCTGGATACACACAACCAAACCCAGAAGAGACTGAACTTCTGGGAGAACTTAAACAGCTATGTGTAAAAATACCACTTCTCTGAGCCATCAAATATGTACTAATATACAACAAATTGATCAAAGGGAACTGTTTCAGGCACCCAGGTAGGCGCAAGAGAGATGCCCCGACTATCAATGTCATAGGACAACTGTCCGATCTAATGTTGGGACGAGTAATATGTCCAAAATATTTGGACCCTGGGAGTCCTGTAGTGGATGTCCACATCAATGGCACCATCATCCCCCACACCCTGATTGATCTAGGGATTGCCATTAATGTGATGACCAGGGACACTATGCTCAAACTTAACCTTTAGGGTTCCCTGAGAAAGACCTCGACAGTACTGCAGTTAGTAGACCGCTCCACCGTGACTCCCGAAGGGATTGTGGAAGATGTCCTGGTCTCTGTTGATTCTTTGGAGTACCCTGCGGACTTTTTGGTCCTTCATCCAAAGGCAAAACTCACTGGATACCCCCTCATTTTGGCAAGGCCTTGGTTAGCTACTACAGATGCTTACATCAGTTGTTGAGCTGGGAGCATGACCATTAAGAATGGGCCAATGTCCAAACAGCTAGTCTTATATTCTCCTACCCAACCTTTGCTCAAACATGACTTACCTCTCTGGTTGGAGGAGGAAGATGAGGATGAAGTCTACTCTGCACCTGTGTGCACCATGGAGGCCACCAGGGGGGGTCCTCAAACTGAGGATGACCTTATTGAGAATTTAATCCAAAATCCACCTCCCAATGTGCTGCCATTAGAATAGTTGGTAGGAGACACCCAAGCCAGTGCTTTAGGGGATCTCTGTGTGGCTGATCTGACCTCTTCCCGAGTTAAGAATGTGGAATTTGGCCCTGAAAGAACCTTGAAGATCAACTCGTCCCTATCTCCCTCTCAAGAGGAGCTGTGTAGCTTGTTGAACCGCCATTTGGATGCTTTTGCTTGGCGCTATAAGGAGATGAAAAGAGTCCACCCTTCAGTCTGTACCCATCACATTTACATCAAAGAGGATTGTAAACCAGTCAGGCAACCTCAGAGGAGAATGAATCCAGCCCTTAAGGACATTGTTAAAGAAGAACTGCAAAAGTTGTTGGATGCAGGATTCATCTACCCCATCTCTGACAACGAGTGGGTTTCTCCTTTGGTGCTTGTGCCCAAGAAAAATGGGAAGTGGAGAATCTGTGTAGATTATCGAGAAATTAACAAAGCCACCAAGAAGGACTATTTTCCTTTGCCTTTCATAGATCAAGTGTTAGATGGCTTGGCAGGGAAGAAGTTATTTTCTTTCCTAGATGGGTTTAGCGGGTATAATCAGATCCAAATAAGCCCGGAAGACCAAGATAAGACCACTTCCGCTTGTCCATGGGGTACTTTTTCCTATCGGGTCCTTCCCTTTGGGTTATGCAACGCTCCTACCACTTTCCAGAGAGCAGTACTGAGAATATTCATTGAGCTGGTTCATGATTTGATGGAAATCTACATGCATGACTTTACTCCATATGGGTCCAACTTCCAAGAAGCATTGACTAACCTGGGAAAAGTTTTAACCAAGTGTGTTGAAATGAACCTATCCCTCAGTCCCGAAAAATGTGAGTTCCTGATGACTGAAGGGACCGTGCTAGGTCATACAATTTCTCAGCAAGGCTTACAAGTGGATCCCAACAAGATTTCTATCATCCAAAGGGTTCCACCTCCTCAAAAGGTAAGGGATGTTCAGAGTTTTTTAGGCTTAGCGGGATATTATAGAAGGTTCATTAAAGATTTCAGTAAGCTAGCCTCTCCATTGTTTGGTCTTTTGGGGAAAGATGTTGAGTTTATGTGGACTGACAATTGTCAAGAGGCTCTAGATGTGTTGAAGGATAAGCTCGTAACTGCCCCAATCTTGAGAGGTCCAAACTGGACCCTACCTTTCCACATTCACACAGATGCCTCGAACAAAGCCACATGAGCAGCCTTAGGACAAGTTGAAGAGAAGCTACCATATGCCATATATTTCATCAATAAAAACCTGTCCAAGGTAGAATTGAACTATACTGTAACCGAGAAAGAGCTCCTAGCTGTAGTCCATTCCCTAAACAAGTTCAGACACTACATCATTGGTTATCAGACATTCGTACACACTGATCATGCCGCAATTAGGTATTTGATGAATAAACCTGATATAAATGCTCGTATTATTAGATGGTTACTTTTATTGCAGCAATTTGATTTGACCATTGTTGACAAGCTAGGTAAGGAAAATGTTGTTGCTGATTTTCTGTCTAGACTAGATTTGCCTGCAGGAGAAGAAGGGGTGGTGGATGATCAACTACCAGATGAACACCTGTTTGCTATTTCAGTACTCTCGCCATGGTTTGCTGATATAGCAAATTACTTGGTTTCAGCACAATTCCCGCCACACCTATCCTCAAAAGAGAAGAGCAAGATCGTGAGGAAAAGTGCCCCATTCACTTGGATTGGGGGAAACCTGTTCAAACTTGGCCCAGATCAGATTTTGAGGCGTTGTGTCAGGGAGGAGGAAGTTTTTGACATCCTCCTGACCTGTCATGATGGACCCTGTGGAGGCCACTTTGCAGCAAAAAGAACCGCTTTCAAAATTCTATAGGTAGGCTACTATTGACCCACTCTTCATCAAGATGTCAGAAGATACATCAGCCAATGTGACCGATGTCAAAGGATGGGGAAATCGACTCCAAGGGATGAAATGCCCCTCCAACCTTAGGTGACTTTCGAGCCATTTGAGAAGTGGGGCATGGACTTTGTGGGTCCTATCAACCCTCCTTCAAGACAAAAGTCTTACGTCATTGTGTGCACAGACTACCTGACAAAGTGGGCAGAAACGAAGGCAATCAAGGCAACAACAGAAGAAAAAGTGGTTGAGTTTTTGAGGGAAAATATCTTCTATAAATTTGGCTACCTAAGAGAATTGGTCACAGATCAAGGAAGCCAGTTTACCTCTAACCTGATTGAAGACCTGCTTGCTCATCACAAGATTAAGCACAGAACTTCCACCCCTTATCATCCGCAAGAAAATGGGCAGGTGGAAGTCACTAATAGGGCTTTGGAAGAGATTTTGACTAAAGTGGTGAGCAGTAGCAGAAAGGATTGGGCAGATCGCTTGGTTGAGGCCACCTGGGCCTACAACACTACTTGGAAAACTACAACAGGTTTCACACCTTATGAGTTGGTCTACAGGAAGAAGGCTTTGTTGTCCATAGAATTTGAATACAACACATTGAGCTTGGTAGCTCAGCTAGACCTAGATCTCAGCCATGCACAACAGGAAAGACTGCTTCACTGAATGGACTAGATGAACAAAGAATGCAAGCCCTCCTCCACTTAGAGGTGGTCCAACTTCAAAGAAAAACATGGCATGACCGGCACCTTAAAGAGAACCAATTTCAGCCAGGAGATTGGGCACTGTTATATGATTCAAGATACAAGGATTTCAAAGGGAAGTTGAAGACAAGATGGCTGGGACCATATACAGTGGAGAAACGTAATGACAATGGTTCAGTCCTTATCAGGACCATTGATGAAGAAGCCATCCCCATGCTCATCAATGGGCATCGTTTGAAGATCTACAGGAAGCCCCTTTCTAAGCAGGAGTTCATTGAAACTCTGGATAAATCAGTGCTGGTAGTGGAGTAGGTCCTTGTCTTCACCCCATCCACATTCTAAGCACCAAAAAAGAGAGGAAAAAACAGAAAAAGAATAAAAATATCCTTGGGTGAAAACCTCTTAGAGGCGCCCGGGGCAGACAGTGAGAGTGAAAACCTCCTGGAGGCGCCCCAACTGTCTCTCTCAAAAAAAAGGAAAGAAGAAAAAACACAATAAACCTGACTTCTGTTGAACAATTTGCAGGTTGCAGGAAGGACATTACAGGTTAGGAGGATCGCACAAAACAAGGACAGAGGTTGGCACCAGGCTACAAGCATATTCCTCCATGACCACTCCCCTTTCCTAAGATTTGATCTCATTCAAGCTAAGATTTCACCTTCTACAGGAAGTTCTGTGTCTTCTACAAGAAGATCCTGTAGAACCCACAGACAAGCAAAATTGATCTCAAAAGAGAATCCAAAGGTTGGGAATCTGCCTATGAGACCTGCCAACACCCCTGTTTCCGTCCATCACCATATGTCACCCTTTTTTTCATCTCTTTACACCTCTGTTGCACTCATCCTGTTATTTGTTCCTGCACAGTCACAAAAAAAAAAACCTATTTTCTTCATACTGTCAGCAAGAACTTCTAGTGACAAATCAATCAGTAGTGTCTCGCTCACCATACCTGTCAATCTCCATCTAGAAACCTCATCAGCCAAACCCCTCCATAGCAGTATAGCCCTGCTCATTATATCATTGCATTCCAGGAGGAGAAGCAACTACAGGACATCCTACAGGAATCCTGTAGCAGCTGATCCCTCTGGAAGACATACTCTGGAGACATGGATAGCCAAAAATGACAAAGGAGACATGCAAAGGGCTCTCCTTGAACATGAAAATATCAACAGCAGCCGAAGCTAAGCAAAACCCGTGCATGCAGCATCAGCGAATGAAGGAATGGGTTCCAAAACCTGTGCATGAAGCAACAACAAACGAAGGAGTGGTTCCAAAACCCAAAGTCTGCATAACGCGGTCGTGACCAACAAGTAAGTGCCTAAACTCATTCATCAATTGCATAAATTATATTTTAAAAGCTACATGGCTATGGGAATGGTTCGTATTGAGTGGAATCGGTGGCCAGTCAACTGGCCACCCTCGGCCAGTTGCATATCCTCACGCTATCCAAACGAGCCCCTTTACATTCAAAATTTCCAACGAAATGTGCAGTGAGCATGTGTGGAGTGTCCATTCCGGGAGAAATCGTCGGGACTGGTAGTGGTGGCGGAAAATAATGGCAGAAAGGAGGTGATGGCGGTTAGAAACATGCAGAGAAATTATGGCTATGATGTCGGATCAATGGTCTGGTCCGGCCACCTCATCCCCTCACCACGAATCACGCCGCAGTTAAAAGATGCCCGGCTGAAACTTACACCACCTTCTGTTCATCTTGCACTTGCAACGTCCTCGACTAGAGTATGCATCCTCCACTTCCAAAAACTGTTAACCAATCATCCTCCATTGGTTTTCCTGCTTGTTTTCGAAAATCTGTCGTGTATCAGGCTACAGGAAGGGTTCTACAGGAAAACCTACACAGCTTTCCGGAGCAGGAGAACCTAGGATTTTTCGTTGAATTTGGAGCTCCAAATGAGGTAGGCTCGAAAAACTCCTCTATGCATGACGTGTTTGTGTAAGGTGGTGAATTGAACGGCATCAGATTGGAAAATCAGAGAAAAATCTTCCTGTGTATTGGAAGTAAAATGTTTGCCTGCGTATTGCACTGAGTTTTCCAGTTTTCTACATCAAAATTCTCCTCCACGTTTCCTTTTTGAATTCTCCTGTAGGGAAGATATATGCAGCCATGGGGGCCAACCTGTGTGTGTAAAAAATTTTGAATTTGCATATCTGTCTGTGTGCTGAGAAGAAAACTTGATCCTTGTGCTCTGTCTGTAAAAACCAAATTCGTCTTTTCATAAGCAGACAGTTGAGTTCTGGGTGGAAGCAGTCTTAAAACCAAAGAATTGTTGCTAGTTGATATTGGACACTCGAGAAATTCTTTCTTGGGTTCAAGGGAAACCATAAAAGGCATTTCCTTTTCTGATTAAAGCATAAAAAGAGCACTCTCACCATGCCAGGAGGATTCATAAGGAAAGAACCATCAGACTCTAGCAAACTGCACGAGCATCCTGAGGTGGTGGACCTTTTCACCCGAGCAAATTGGATATCCTTCTTTGACAAAATTCAAGGTCATGATGAGGAGATAACTGAGGAGTTTTTAATGTCCCTGAGACCACAGTCAAAAACACATGCCACAGTTAGTTTTAAGGGTTCTGACCCTAGAACTCACCCCTGAGCTCATCAGTGCAGTTACTGGTCTACCATTGGGGCTCCCTTGGAGCAAAGAAGAGAGATCATTGGGCCAAGTTGCCAAGAAGTCATTCTTTCTGCCCACGGAGCATCTTGTAGAAGACAAAAATAGGGTTAGAAGAACCAGCTTGCCTCCTCTCTGGAGTGAAGTCAGTTTCCAAATTATGAAGTACATCACATGTGAAGGAAGGTTTAGCATCATCTATGGATATCATTTCAAGTTGTTGTGTGAACTAAGGCATGGGATTGATTTGCCTCCAGCCAACAAACTGAGCATTCCCTATTTTATTCTTTAGTCACTAATTGAATGTGGTACAAAATCAAATGAAGGGATCCCAGATCAGTTGGCTCATCATGGGCTCATCAAACTATTGGTGGAATATGCTTTGCACACCTACACTGTCCCCATATCTTGGGAGACCTTCTGAAACATGTCCAGGGATGACAATATCAGAATTCTGGCCGAAGACATCACCTCATCTAGTAGTGAGGGGGGAGAACACACTGAGGAAGGTGACAAAACCAATGGTGAAGGAACACAGGACATTCAAGCACAAAAAGAACAGAAAGAAAAAGGGGAAATGGGCCAGATTGCTGAGCCTAAAACAGGGGAAGAAACAACAACAAAAACACCACGGGAAAAGAGGATGCAGAGTAGAATAGAGAAGGCTGAAAAATCCCAAATGAAGGCTGCCACAGCCAAAGTAGGCACACAGAAACAAAAGGAAAAGACACACCCTGAAATCTCAGCAACACAAACAGAAACAGTTGACACAGGGATTTCTACAGGAAGCAGGGAAAAAGAATAGCAAGAGGAGAAATCACCTGAGATATTGGCAAGGGAGGCAGCAGCTGTGCTTGCTGCCTTAAGCACACCTCCAAAACAAAAAGGGAAGAGAAAGAGACAAACCTCTATGTACTTTAAGGCAAGGAGGAGCACACGGATAAAAGTGGGCAGACCCCAGCCACAGTCAAAAGAGCCAATTGTCATTCAGGACACAACAGCTAAACCAAAGAAGAGTCTCATTCAAAGATGTCTATCACCTATGAACGAGGAAGCCCAAAAACCTCCACCTGGAGAGAGAGAATTAAGATGATGGACTCAAAGACAGCTCTACAGGAATCTGAGACGTCTCTACAGGAAACTCTGGCTAAGTTAAAAAAGACTGAGAAATTGGAGCAAAAGACAGCCAAATCATCGCAGGGAGAGGAAAAGACCGAGGAGATACTGGAACCAAGCCCTCAGCCTAGCTTGGGCTCATACTACAACCTGTTAGAGGGTGGTGTTGAGGGCCCCGAAATCGAGTCGACAACAAAGGGGGATACCCACCAGGTCTGGAACCTGGTTGGCGGCTCCTTGCCCGTTTGGTGTAGTGGGTCCGACTGGGGGTAATGGGACCAGTTTCCCAATGTATGGGGTGTGTGTGTGTGTAGAGTTTGATGGTGTTGATCTAGGAGTATTTTTTAAGCTAATTTAACTCTAACTTCTAAACTGACTCTATGCTATTGTAATCTAATGAAAAACAACGCATCTAATCTACGCTAACCCGGGGTATATTTCTTCTATTATGCGATCTAAAAAAATTTCGAACAATAACTGGTAATAAAGATCATTCAGTTATCATACGAATAGAAATCAATTAAGATAAACCATTCTGCATAAAAAGTTAGGCAAAACAGTTGTGAACAGCATATCGCATAATTAGTTATTCATATGTCAAGCACAAATAAATGACTCCACCGTACAGAAGTGCCAAATGGTAATACACACATTCATACATTAACATATAAAGAACTTAGCTGCATATCACTTTAGGAATATAAGCAGAAATTAGTCAAGAGATAAAAGTACCATTTATGACTGATTTCACTAATAGACTTCAAGCAATAACGATTTATCTCTACTTGTTCTAATATCTACTAAGAGTACAGAAGTGCAACATCAGTAACAGACATTAAAATGCAAACATAAATAAATCCTGATCCATCCATTCATCAAAAACCCCCTCCGAGGGTGCAAAAGTGCATGTTCTGAGGACAAGTTTTTTGACAGATTTCCAGACCCTTCTCCAAATGCCATGAGAAGGGTTAAATACTACTAACTAATTAATCTTACTTACACAAATTTAGGGAACGGCTTCAAATGACCGCCCTTTTACTAAAAGCAAATTTATTTCTAAAAATTGAATCTAATTTCTAACCATTTCTGTATCTGCTCCTTAGTGCTGAAAGCAATGCAACGTTTGCCTGGGAAGAATCGGCTGATTGTCTTCTCCTTTCGTTCGAGTGATAAAAGTAGAAATAACAAGAGCTGGCACCTCCTTCTGACAGACTAGAAGATATTTTCGAAAACCTTTCTCTAGCTGGGTGTATTCGCTGTGTGTATACTTAGTACAACCCAGATTTCTTTCGAACTGATTTTGCTGTTGCTATTTCGGTTTCCGGTCGTGCGAATGACTCAATGAGTTAGGAGTTGCATTGTCTGGACAATCTTATGTATTGAAAATTGCTTCCATCCTTTGTTCCAGGCTTTTCTGAAGCATCATCCCTTTTTAGCGTTTTTCTTTTTGCTTTATCCAATCTGAGCTTCAGGATCTTTTGCAAACATGCTGCTTTTGTGCGCCTTTGACTCTGAGTCTTGGATAGTCTATTTTCATCAGTGCCTGTTGAGTGATACTCTGGAATCCGCGGTTCTGCTGTATGCGGCATTCATTTGTGGAGGCATCTTCTCTCTGTTACCTTATTGGCGCTTTCCCCTTTTCCTTGGATGTTTCCTGCATATAGATTTATATCAGTTGCATGCCTTGCAGTTTACGCAAAGAAGAAGAGAAATGACGAAAAGATTGGCATGAAAGCATTAAGTTCTAATGAATGCATAAGTCTGACACTCATCATTTCTTGACTCTTCGAGAAACGCGACACAATCATTTCTGGATACTCAAGCATGTGGTCATTAATTTCCCTTAAGGTGCGCGCTCAATTTTGGGTTTACCGTGTATGCCGAAGAATTCTTGCGATGAGTCCTTTCTGCGATTGGTATCGCAGTATCGAGGGTAGTGATGTCATAAAGTGTTATCGCAGATCGCAGATTTCGCAGATCGCAGATCGCAGATTTCGCAGATCGCAGATCGCTAATATCGCAGATCGCAGATCGCTAATATCGCAGATTTCGCAGGTCGCTAATATCGCAGATCGCAGATTTCTTTTAATCACTTATGCGCTGCGCTATGCGACGTTGCGATATGCGACGTCGCATATCGGCGGTCGGCGGTTCCTTGAGATTTTTCTTTTTAAGAGCACTTTGAATGTATGCGACGCGATGAATTTCGCGTCGCTTCTTCGCAGCTTGTTTTTTGCGCATAGGAAACGCTTCACTTTCTCTTCGTGATGCGATCAAGCCTTAGGGAGTCTAAAATACAAAAACTTTGACAAAAATAATATTTTTGGATTTTTTGTTCAGGGTCCCCCTTTGCTTGGTGTTATTGCTAATATCAAACAAAGAGGGGGGTTGTTGGTGACCACAACAATGGCGATTCACTGTGAAGAACCAGTTATCTCTGCTTTTCTATTGCATTTTCACTTCCAAAACAGAAAAATTTTCGTATGTCTAAATTTTGTTATGGACAGATAGAGTACATTACCCCTTATCCTGTCAATGATACTTCGTCCCAACCTTTTAATTCCGGTTGTCTGCTTCCTCTGGGTTAGTTCTTGCATTCACACCAGACATTACTCGGTCTTTTTTAAAGATAAAATAAGGTCTTCTCTGCGTACTGGTTTTCTAAAAATATGCTCATGTGTCGTAGGTAGAGCCTCTGCTGCCCGCAAGCGTCCATAGCCTCGACAGGGTTACCATGTTATCTAGCAATGATCCTTTTTCCTGCTTGAGGTTATTTACAACATTTCAGAGAAAAATCCTTTTGAAACTTTTTCTTTTTTATTCTCTAGAGAACAATGTCTTGGTTTGGTGGCCAAATTATGACACAGTCATTCACTTGATTTACATTTTTGCTGAACAAGCTGGCTCGTGATGAGACCCCTTGTCTTTTGATTGCAACAATCTTGAGTCGTTGCCCTGTTTTGATAGACAGTATTGGCAAAGTCAGCAAGTTATAATATCTGTGATCATGATAAGCCGGCTCGTGATGAGACCTCTTATTCTTCGAGATATAGAGTTTTCTCGGATTGTTTCTCTGGATGATGCGATTTCCCTCAGCAGGGAGGAAGTCATTTTTTTCCTTAAGAAAGCTCTAGACGACAATAATAGAGTTTGAAAACAACAGCTTTACAGAGAATATTTATTTTATTATTGATGATACGTTTCATTGTGCTGGCATAAAACAATTTTTTACCAAAAGTTGCTTTTATCCAAGATTTTTGAAGTTGAAACTAACATCATATTCAGGCTAAAGTTAACTCTATTTGTCAATAATAAAAATCAGATTTTTCGAAAAGTTTTGCTATTTATACAGGTGAAATCAAAATCTGATAGAGAATTGGTGTGTTCTTTCATGAATCCTATTTATAATCATTCACAACCAGTCTTATTTATAAGAAAAGAAAAACAAAAATAAAAACTAAAACTATCCTACAAAAATAGAAGAATGATCTTCTATGGAAAATACATTTTGAGAATCTGTCCATTCACAGGCAGAGAATCTCTCCTACCTGTTAAATCCTGCAACACAAAAGTCGATGGGCCTATGACTTCTATAATCTGAAAAGGACCAAGCCACAGCTTCTGGAATTTCGTATGTTTGCCCTTTTCTTCATGAGCCTTATCCCATTTTAAAACTAAATCTCCCATCTGAAAGTTTTTTCTGGTCATTATGTTTGAGTCAAAAGAGGATTTTATTAGCGCTTGGTGGTGAGCATGGGTTTTCTTAGCTTGTTCTCGTCGTTCTTCTAGTTTGATTATTTCCATTTGTCTCAATTGTAAGGAGGAAGTAGGTACTTCATCGATGTATTGTACTAAGGACAAAGAGGGAATGACTAAGTGAGTAGGAAGAACCGCTTCTCTCCCATAAACTAAATTAAAGGGAGAAGTGCCGATAGAAGCTTTCTTTGTAATTCTATCTGCCCACAAGGCATTTACCAGCGCTTTATGCCAATTCTTTTGGTTTTGGTCGA
This sequence comes from Pinus tabuliformis, assembly GCA_031772625.1. Lineage (NCBI taxonomy): Eukaryota > Viridiplantae > Streptophyta > Pinopsida > Pinales > Pinaceae > Pinus > Pinus tabuliformis. Next base: position 53,067,635 of record CM062819.1, read on the forward strand.
CTGTCTTTTTAATAATCCTGATTAGGTTCTTGTTTGTTGATTCGGCCAATCCATTACCTTGCGGATAGTAGTTGACAGAATACTTCAGTTTGAACCCTCTTTTAAGCGCAAACTCAGTCATTGTATTTCCAGAAAAATATGATGCATTATCAAACATTAAGGCCGTTGGCAATCCAAACCTAGTGATGATAAATTGATCTATGAATTCAATAATGTTTTCAAAATTAGCTGTCTTGAGAGGAACTGCTTCTACCCATTTGGTAAAATAGTCAGTTGCCGTGAGGATATACCTATGCTGCTTAGAAGAGTGAGGAACGATCTCACCTATTATGTCTAAGCCCCATTGACTGAATGGTTGCTCGATGTTAACCGGCTGCAGTGGCATGGATGACTTCTTTTGTTTTCCCGCAGCAGTCTGGCAGACTTGGCATTTCCTTACGTAATTGTATGAGTCTTTGAACAGCGTGGGCCAGTAATATCCTGCACGTAAGATTTTATGTGCGATGGCTTCTCCAGCATAGTGTCCTCCTGCTGGTCCATCGTGGAGTTCCTGCAAAACCTTTTCGGCTTCAGTTTTCTCAAGACACCTAAGAAGCACAGAATCGTAATTTCTTTTAAACAGAACACCATTTATGAGCTGGTATTGTTTGGCTTTCAATCTCAGGGCTCTCTTCTTGGTGTGATCCAGTTGAAATGGAGCATACCCGTTCTTAAGAAAATAAATGGTGTCAGCGTATAATGATTCTGCGTCGTTTAGGCTTACCTCATACGTGTGTACCTCTTCAGACGAGTTCTCGGGAATTTGCGATGCCCCAGCTAACATCTTGCAGAAGCCTTGACCTCTCACGATGTGTGCTGGCTTGATCTCAAGATCGTATTCTTGTAAGGCGGTAATCCAATTCGCTCTCTTTTCGCCCACATCCTTCTGTATCAGGAGGTTTCTTACCGCTGGAAACGGTACTATGACTTTGGTATGGGCTTTTAGCATGAAAGGTCTGAAATATTTGATTGCTTTGAAAACAGCATATCACTGTTTCTCCACGTCTGAATAATTGAGTTCAGCACCTTGTAAGTTCGAGCTAAAAAATGTGATTGGAGCTTCTGCCTTTTCTTGATTTTCTTGAGTTAAAATCGCAGCATAAGATTTCTCTGAGGCAAACGTGTATAAGACAAAAGGTTCTGAAAAATTTGGGGTTGCTAGAGATGGAGCGTTGATGATGGCTTGTTTGATCAAGTTGAATGCTTCATGCTCGTCTAGACCCCATTTAAAATTTGAATTCTTTTTTATCATATTTTGTAAAGGAGAAATAATACGTGAAAAATCCGGGACAAACCTTTTTACAAAATTGATTTGTCCAAGGAAAGATTGCATGGTCTTTTTGTTATGGGGCATGGATATTTCGGAAATTTCTTTGATTCTGTCAGGTTCAATGTGAATGCCAGATTTTGACACTATGAATCCTAGCAATTTCCCTTCACTTAATGCGAAAAAAGATTTCTTCGGGTTAAGTGAAATCCCATACCTTAAACATCTTTGAAAGATTTGTTTCAAGTCTTTGAGATGGTCGCTTCGCTTCTTGGAGTACACTGTTATATCGTCCAGGTAAATCACTACCGATTTATTGACTAAACCCTTAAATGCAATGTCCATGGCTCTCTGAAAGGTAGCGCCGGCATTGATCAAACCAAACGGCATCTTCCGATACGCGTAGGTACCCCATTTAGTTCGGAAGGTGGTTTTTAACTGATCATCAGGATGTACCAGCACTTGATTGTATCCTGAAAATCCATCCAGAAAAGACATTAATTCTGAGCCTGCTACTGCCTGTAATATTTGCTCCATAGGTGGGAGGGGAAAATTGTCTTTCTGACAGGCTTTGTTGAGATTCCGAAAGTCGATACAGATCCTAATATCTCTGTTTTTCTTTCTAACGAGTACCATATTGGATACCCATTTGGAATGTCTGACCGGGAAAATTATTCTGGCTTTCAACAACTTATTCAGCTCAGTCTTTATCTGATTTTCCAAGTTGGGGTGGATTTTCCTGAGCTTCTATTGGACAGGTTTTTCATTGTCAATCATAGGGATAGTGTGTTGAATGATAGAAGTGTTGTAAGTTTTCAGCTCATCGTAATTCCAGGCAAAAACGTTTTTGTACTGTCTCAGAAGACGGATATATGCTGATTTTTCTTCAGGGGCTAGGCCCTGGCCTAGATTAACATTTTGTGGCTTCTCATCGGTTCCTAGGTTCACTGATTCATAGTTCAGAGTTGAACTGTAGAGTTTGGCATTAGCTGACCTTTTGAACCGACTTTTCAAATCATATAAGTCTTCTAACTTGACCACCGATTTGGGTATAGCATTATCAGTGCTACTTTGTTGTATTTGGTGATCATGACAGTCTTCGTCAATTATCTGGTTTGAGTAGGATCCTTCAGAAGTGAGGAAACTTATGATGTCAGGGTCGTCGTTGAATACTCTCCAGTTGGTGATGTTGTCAGGGATGGATGGTCTAAAAATTAGTTCTATTGAGAACCTATCTGGACTGAACTCTTCGGAGGGAATAAGTCTAGAGGCTACGTTAGCTAACAGGTCTGCGCTTGCATTTTGGAGTCTTGGGACTGACGAAATATTGAATGCTATGAAATGTGCAGTCAGATCTTGTACTAGAGATTGATAGTGCTTTAAATGACTTGACAGGCAATGTATGGTGTTACATACCTGTTTGACGACAATCTCAGAATCTCCAAAGACTTGAAGATACTTAACGTTCAACCCGATTGTTTTGTATAGGCCTTGCACCAAGGCTTCGTATTCTGCTGTATTGTTTGTACAATCGAACTCAAGTCTGCATGTAAGCATGGTCTTATTTCCATCTGGGCTAATCAGAACGCATCCTGCTCCTGCTCCCTCGTTGGATTTAGAGCCATCAAAATATAATTTCCAAAATAAAGATGTATTTACAGGGTTATCTAAAAAATTAACACATTTTGAATCATCAGTTTGGGAAAAGTTTTCTACTTGGGACAAAACTGAATTTTCCAAATAAGGTGAAATATGAGCATTGAAATTACCGAGGAAAGAATCTACCAAGTAGTTGCCTATGATACTGTTGTTGTATGCTATCGCTTCATTCTCTCCTTCCAATTCCGTCACTATGTATTTTTGGTGCAACTCTCGTTCAACCTTTATTTGATTTGGTTTACTGTTGTAGGGTAACCACATATGTGACCAGTCGGTTGAAAAATATCCGTGGAGTTTTTCAGACCAGTCCCTGCTAAGAATCAAACCATAGAATTCAGGGATATCAGCCACTAGGATGTCGATAACCTGGCATACCTTGGGGTTAGACGACAGTCTTATGGTCACTTGATTAAGTTCGCCTATCACTTCGACTTGCGATCGATCAAGTTGAACTATGCGCACTGTGGATTTTTGCGGTTGAACATTCAATTTGGCACATATTGACCTGGGTAAAATATTGGTTGAAGCACCAGAATCAACCAAGCAATTGTGCACGTTTTTATTGAAAATTTCATAAGTGAGGAGAAAAGGAGGAGTATGAGATCTAGATCTTCCTCCAATCAAGGCGATGTCATTTGGATCAATCTTATTGACCGTGTTGGTTGGAGGTCTTCCTACATTGTGGGAGGCTACAGCCGTAGGTAACGGTGTAGTAGGCACGGCATGTAATTCTTTCATCATTATTTTCTGTTGATGTTTCAATTTGCTCAACTCGTAAAGAGTGATATTAGCCCTAGTCTTTTTCATGTCATCGATGATGTTATACTCCATTTCATCCGACACTACTAGTGTTCTTGATGGAGGCGATTAATCTAATTGGACTGGGCTAAATTGGGTCACTCTAGCAGTTGTTTTCTTTATTGTGACCTTCTCTTTTGTTGCAGGGCTTGCGCCCTTCTGTTTAGGGGTAGTCTGGGGAGGATCAAGTTGATTTTTGCTTCGTGTGCTAACCAGAAATGCTTCTTGATCTTTTTCTTGTGGGAGGATGAAATCCCACATTCCTTGTAGTTCCACAACTTCTTCATCGTCGGTTTGTCCTTCGATGGTGTTCTCTTCTTCTTCTTCTTCAGGTTCAATGTTTGAGACAGCATTGGGTGGCTTCGTCTCCATGGGAGGATTTCTTTTAAAAGTCCTGAAAGGCTTTTTTGAAGACGTTTCTGCTACTTGTTTTCTTATGTCAATCATCTCATTGGACATGGCCTTTAATACTTTTTGTAATCCTTCCATATCGAAAGGATCTTTCGTTTGTTTCTTCTTGGTGTCTTCTTTGAAAGAGATTTTCTTAGATTTGCGTTCTTCAATGGTAGATCTCTTTTCTAGGGCTACTACGCACTTTTCTACTGCTAACGCCTCTGTTAAGTTTTCAACTAAGGTTGTCTTGCTTGCCCTATCTACGAAGATAGCCAAGTTTGATGGTAAGGCCGTGATATACCATTCACATCTTACTTCCTCGCTGGGTTGAGAAGCAGCGGGAATTTTGTTGAGGATCTTATTGAACCGTAAATTGAAATCTTTAATGGGTTCTCTAGCCTCAGCTTTAAGATTGGATAAGTCGTTGATCAATGTCACTGTTGATCTATCATCGCCGAACTTGGTAAGGAATTGACTTTGAAAAATGTCCCAACTTGTGATAGACCCGGAAGGTAACGAAAAGTACCATGACCCAGCTGTTCCTTGCATTGTGTAGGGAAAAAGCCGAACAACAGCATCTTCGTTGGTAACTCCGTTGAGATTAACAGAAAGCATGAAATTATTGATGTGTTCATCAGCTAGCATGCTTGTTTCTGGATTGAATTTAGGTAGCCATTTCTCAGGATGGGCCGGTATTGGGCTCAGGGGTGGAGGCATTAAAACCGCCCCAGGATTGTTCCATGGAGACTGGGCCATCGTTGAGCTGCTAGTTAGCAAAAGTGCAGAAGATGGTCCCTGATGCTGAGAAGATGGAGATATTATGATCTTCGATGATTGCGGAGGAAGGGTTGTGGAAGATGGATGAGTGATTTGGGGTGAAGATGTGGGTGGCTGACTTCGCGGTGAGGGAGTTGAAATGGATGAGGTGGATGAAAGAGTCTCACTGTCGGACTCTGGAAGTGCTTTCCTTGCTCTTTTCCTAGTGGGGAGAGGGAGTTCAGTTGGCTGGATGCCAAATTTTTCACTCTTCAATCTGGTCAAGGGATGAGCAGGGTTGTACTGCGAAGTCACGTTGCCTTTAGATTTATCAGACCTCTGAGTAAAAATAGAGAATCCCTGGAGTTTACGAATTAAAGTTTGAATTTCAGGGGGATCAATGATAAGCTGGTCTGATGTATTAAGATATGTAGCAGCGGTGGTTGCCCGAGCGACTTCTAGCTCCGAGTTTAATCGTACCGGAGAAGTCGGGGGAGTTGGTGAGGGTGATTTACTCTCAGAATGGTATTTAGATTTTGATTTATGCGCCATTCATAGTTCGTGCCCTCCTTCTAGCGCCATTTATGTTGAGGGCCCCGAAATCGGGTCGACAACAAAGGGGGATACCCACCCGGTCCGGAACCTGGTTGGCGGCTCCTTGCCCGTTTGGTGTAGCGGGTCCGACTGGGGGTAATGGGACCAGTTTCCCAATGTATGGGGTGTGTGTGTGTGTAGAGTTTGATGGTGTTGATCTAGGAGTATTTTTTAAGCTAATTTAACTCTAACTTCTAAACTGACTCTATGCTATTGTAATCTAATGAAAAACAACGCATCTAATCTACGCTAACCCGGGGTATATTTCTTCTATTATGCAATCTAAAAAGATTTCGAACAATAACTGGTAATAAAGATCATTCAGTTATCATAAGAATAGAAATCAATTAAGATAAACCATTCTGCATAAAAAGTTAGGCAAAACAGTTGTGAACAACATATCGCATAATTAGTTATTCATATGTCAAGCACAAATAAATGACTCCACCATACAGAAGTGCCAAATGGTAATACACACATTCATACATTAACATATAAAGAACTCAGCTGCATATCACTTTAGGAATATAAGCAGAAATTAGTCAAGAGATAAAAGTACCATTTATGACTGATTTCACTAATAGACTTCAAGCAATAACGATTTATCTCTACTTATTCTAATATCTACTAAGAGTACAGAAGTGCAACATCAGTAGCAGACATTAAAATGCAAACATAAATAAATCCTGATCCATCCATTCATCAAAAACCCCCTCCGAGGGTGCAAAAGTGCATGTTCTGAGGACAAGTTTTTTGACAGATTTCCGGACCCTTCTCCAAATGCCATGAGAAGGGTTAAATACTACTAACTAATTAATCTTACTTACACAAATTTAGGAACGGCTTCAAATGACCGCCCTTTTACTAAAAGCAAATTTATTTCTAAAAATTGAATCTAATTTCTAACCATTTCTGTATCTGCTCCTTAGTGCTGAAAGCAATGCAACGTTTGCCTGGGAAGAATCGGCTGATTGTCTTCTCCTTTCGTTCGAGTGATAAAAGTAGAAATAACAAGAGCTGGCACCTCCTTCTGATAGACTAGAGGATATTTTTGAAAACCTTTCTCTAGCTGGGTGTATTCGCTGTGTGTATACTTAGTACAACCCAGATTTATTTCGAACTAATTTTGCTGTTGCTATTTCGGTTTCTGGTCGTGCGAATGACTCAATGAGTTAGGAGTTGCGTTGTCTGGACAATCTTACGTATTGAAAATTGCTTCCATCCTTTGTTCCAGGCTTTTCTGAAGCATCATCCCTTTTTAGCGTTTTTCTTTTTGCTTTATCCAATCTGAGCTTCAGGATCTTTTGCAAACATGCTGCTTTTGTGCGCCTTTGACTCTGAGTCTTGGATAGTCTATTTTCATCAGTTCCTGTTGAGTGATACTCTGGAATCCGCGGTTCTGCTGTATGCGGCATTCATTTGTAGAGGCATCTTCTCTCTGTTACCTTATTGGCGCTTTCCCCTTTTCCTTGGATGTTTCCTGCATATAGATTTATATCAGTTGCATGCCTTGCAGTTTACGCAAAGAAGAAGAGAAATGACGAAAAGATTGACATGAAAGCATTAAGTTCTAATGAATGCATAAGTCTGACACTCATCATTTCTTGACTCTTCGAGAAACGCGACACAATCATTTCTGGATACTCAAGCATGTGGTCATTAATTTCCCGTAAGGTGCGCGCTCAATTTTGGGTTTACCGTGTATGCCGAAGAATTCTTGCGATGAGTCCTTTCTGCGATTGGTATCGCAGTATCGAGGGTAGTGATGTCGTAAAGTGTTATCGCAGATTTCGCAGATCGCTAATATCGCAGATCGCTAATATCGCAGATTTCGCAGGTCGCTAATATCGCAGATCGCAGATTTCTTTTAATCACTTATGCGCTGCGCTATGCGACGTTGCGATATGCGACGTCGCATATCGGCGGTCGGCGGTTCCTTGAGATTTTTCTTTTTAAGAGCACTTTGAATGTATGCGACACGATGAATTTCGCGTCGCTTCTTCGCAGCTTGTTTTTTGCACATAGGAAACGCTTCACTTTCTCTTCGTGATGCGATCAAGCCTTAGGGAGTCTAAAATACAAAAACTTTGACAAAAATAATATTTTTGGATTTTTTGCTCAGGGTCCCCCTTTGCTCGGTGTTATTGCTAATATCAAACAAAGAGGGGGGTTGTTGGTGACAACAATAGGTGGAAAAATCATCCCACGGGAATTTGTTGTGCCACTCTTCCTTGCATTAGAACAAGAGAGGATCAGAACACACACATGGATGAAAATTGCCAAATCTAAGGGAATTGAGGACATAGGCCACATGGAGGAGAAGTTAAAAGAGTTAAGAGGAGAACTGGCCATGGTCAGGCATGTAGAAAGTTGCAAAAGAGCCCAGCTGCAGGAAGAGAATGCGATGCTAATAAAAAGTTGCAGCTATAGGGAAGTCATAAGGAAGATAGGCCCTCCATTTTGGGAGAACATCAGCAGCAAGAAGGGCCTCCGACAGACAAGGAATCATCTGATGAACAGCAGAAAGTGGACAAGCTGCAGGTTGAGGTTGAGGCACTAACAAAACTGCTACAGGAAAAGGAGTCACAGGCAGCAGAGGAAATATAGTCCCTAAAGCAACAGGTGCAAGAGAAAGAGGCCCAATTGGCCTACATGGCCAGTTGGGCAGTAGAAGCCTTACAATGTAGGAAACCTGCTAAGTCATATGCCTTATATCTTAAATATCAATGGTTACAATTCGAAATTAATACCTTGGCCCAAAGGGGCACCATTCCATTTCAGAATTACCATCAATTCATGGCTTTATGTGACAGTAGCTCAGCAGAAGATAAGGCAAAGTTATTAGAATTCTATTTACACAACTTGGCCCTTCCAAACATGAATCTGTGGGACCCCAGTGCTGCATTGGGAGATGTGCAACTCATGGCCATGGCCTCTTGGTTAAACCATGAGGAAAAGAGGGCAGCAGAAATTCAGAATTTTATGGACAGGGAGCTATGGGAGCCACTCATGATCAGAGCAGAAACAGAAGATCCCTTAGCTTTAGTGTATACCCATCAGCAACTTGCCAACAACCCCCAGGTTCACCTAGATTACATTGAAAGACAAGCTCAGGCCATTTCTCACTTTGAGAACATGGAAAGACTTTTGGGGGATAACTTCATTCATGCTTGCACAAGGAGATGGAACACACTGTCCCACAGTCTGAAAATCGGAGAATACTACTCCCCAACAAGGATGAGGGAGGCCTTGGAAAGAGTACCACTCTATAAACAGTAAATGCAAAATCTGCAGGCCAACTGGATCGGCCTAAATTTTAGTCCTCCATTGCTTTCAGGGTTGTTGGAAGGGGTCAAAGAAGAAGAATAGCACAGGAAATGGGAGGAAGTAGAGAGAAAAGCAGGGTTTCATGACCAAGAAGAGGACATCACCTCGGAGGCCTGGGATGTTAGAGAGGCATTCAAAGCAATCAAATATGATGAGCTGGATTAGTTGCTCAGAGGACGAGCAACACATTTAGCATGGGGGTGATGATGAGCCCCAAAAATGGGTAACTTGTTGGGCTCATTTTGCCTATTATTCTCCATTAATCCAGCATTCTTCATAGTTTATGCATGCTTTTGAGTATATTTATGTTAATTAAATGAATGATAATAGTCATTTGACCATGGAGTCTAATACGTGCTTATTGTAGATTTTTGAACATCTTTTGGACCAAGGTCAAGCATTTATGAGCCAGTTGACAGCCAAATACGAGGGAACAAGGCTGAGGATTTGTAGGAAGGGTGTCTCCACTAAATTGCCCCTTCCTTGAGTTCTCCACCATCAGCTCGGAGTTCAGCAGCCCACCAAAGATGATTCCCAAGGGCAGCAGAGCAACTTTTGTGAAGTGGCTGATTACTTGCAGTTTTGAGCATCCAAGCCCATTGAGTTAAGGAGGGTTGTTGGAGGTCCTCGTGGTGATAAGTAGGAAGGCTTTCAACCTTCGTGGTTTAGCTCTTGAACAGTTGTATTTTCACACTTTAGTTCTGCTCTGCCTTTCAGCTCATTTTCGAGCTTTTGCTATAAACCTTTTTGTGACATGGTTATTTTTTGAGTAATGGAGATCAATTTCACTTTGCATCAGCTCTGAGCTTATTTTAGGAGGCTATAGCTCTTGGGGTTGGGCCCAACCCAAGTGCCAGTACATCCTTTCGTGTACTTTTATATGTTTTTTCTGCATTCCTAGAATAATTTCTGCTACTTAGATTAACATATTGCTTTGTTATTTAGGTTGCATTTTGATGATTGAAATAAATTTTCATGCTTCAGGTTGTTTTGATAGTTTGGTGAAAGAAAATACCTCCAAAAAGGCCACCAAGCAATCCTTGATCTTATCTCTCCCTCCTTGGGACCATGAGCTGAGACCAAGGCATACTTGCTGCCACAAAAACACTGTTTTGCCTTTCCATGCAATCACAAGTGTTAAATTTTTAGTTAGGGAAGTTGATACCAGTTGTGATGACATGCCTAGATCTGTTCTTGCTCGGTTTTCATAGTTGTCTTACATGATTTTCTGCCAATTAACTTTTTTACACCATGATTTCTGGTTTTTAGGTCAGAATAGGTCAAAGTAGATCGATCTCTGATGTTTTTAGTCTTTTTTTGATTAGTTTGGAGAAATAGTGCACAGATCACCTGTAATCCATCCCTGCATATCCTTCCTTCCTCACACCACTTGCTCCAACCCTAGATTCCAGATTCCTTCCCTTCATTCACCACACTCTGCCAGTTTAACCTAATTTCTTCATTTTTGTGCAACATTGGTCCCTCCATCCTTGAACAAATCCAACTATCTTAATTGCTCCCTAGCCTCATTTACTAGGTCCTAGACCTCTTCACAGCCTCATCCAACCTCCATTTTCACTTTCCCACCGGTTTTCCTCCATCAACCCTAAAAAATCCTCTCTCGGCTCTTCCTGTAGAACATCCTGTAGACCCCTGCAGATTTCCTGTAGAAGATCACGTGGGCAGTTTTCTCGAGATCTGATCGCTGTGAAACTCTCTGGAAGGGTGTTAGGGACCCCTTAGGCCCTCTTCTCACCTTCCCAACCTCCTGCAAGTGCCCACTCTATTTCCTTTCGCCAATCAACCTCTGCATTGTAAAAAACAATTAAAGCACATGCATAATAATTCTGCCAAGTTACTCAAAAATAAAAAAGAATTTTTTCCAGATTTTACTTCAAAAGTAGCTTAGACACATGCATTTTACCTTTCCAAGAGTTAATGGCATCCATTTCAGCAGCTTTCATCTCTTTTCTTGCACCAGTAGGGTTTGTCGGTAAACCTAGGATTTGCTAGGGTTTGCATTTCCTTTCAGCTTTTAGTTTCTTTCTGCAAATAGATTAGCCTCCTTAGAGTTAGCTTTCATCCATCACAGTTAAAAGCTTCTTCTGAGAGCTCATAGAAGTTGGTTTAAGATCCTAGCGAACTTGTGCCAGTTGATCAAGTGACAGCCTACGGCAAGAGCTAGTACTTGTGCATATAGCACCGTCGCTTCCAAGTTTGTTACGAACTACCTGTTGTGGGGAAAAATGCCTATGCAGGACGATCCTATCCACCTAAGGTGTGACAGTGCCTTAGCAACAAACAGAGACAGCTATTCTGGTTTCTTCCTTTATGAAATGTGAAAGAAGAGAGATAAATGGACTTACCGGTGTCTTCCGTTTGTCCCTCGATCCGGTCTCTCTTCTCTTTGAGAGTTCACAACTACTTGCCTTCTTGCTCGTCCAGCTTCAATAGATTCCTGCAAGATCACAAGAGAACAGCTACTTGCGACAAGAGAACAGCTACTTGCGACAAGAGAAGAACTCTACACAAAGACAGATATTCACATTCATAACTGATTTAGGATTAGAAATAAATCAAATACACTAATGCAATCATACATCAAGAATACATCAGCATATAGGAGAAACCAAGATAGCTTTATTGATGAATAACAAGGTTCAGGAAGAGATACAACCCAGAGGGCTCCAATCCAGCATCTCCTTCCCAGCAAATGGAATTCCTATCTTCACCCCCTTCAAAGCATTAAGCACCCAATGATTCCAGTCTCAAACCAACAACAATTCTTTGCAATAACAAAATTCCAACCTCTAGATCTCATGGAGGAGAGATCCATATATAGATGTTTGGAGAGAGGATGAGTCAGCTTGAGATCTGACTAGTGTCCTCTCCCTCTGTCAGTTCTTGATTCCACTTGGAGGTTCTTGCTTCCACTTGGAGATTTGGAACCTCTTACTCATCGCCAGTCGAATTCTCTGAGGCAAGTGTCATTGAGGAAGATTTTGGAAGCTTCCTGGGTTTTGACACCTTGTGAAATGAACTTGCCACATGTCAACTCTCGCTCAGCGCAGGTAGCCAGTGTTGGCTTTGACATTCAGCGCAGACAGCTAGTGGAGCCACTGAATTGATCCTGAATTGACTTGTTTTTGAGCAGATTCTGGTGGAGAACTTCTGTGAATTGCTGTGGTTTGTTAGCCTTGTTCCTCTAGGGGTAGGAACAACATGTTTAGGGACTTTGGATCCCTTAGATTATGGACATTTCATGCTCAATGCTGCAAGGCACAAAAATGTCTATAACAGTTGCCCCCTAAAGTATGAGGCCGTTTATCGGGTGAAATGCTTTATCCAGGAGGGTCCGAAGTTCATCCAATGCTGGGAGGAGACCTGTAATAAGATACAATACAATACATTATTTTTCATACTGCTTTCATGATCTAGCTGAGGCGGGCATTCCCATGCTCAGCTTTATAAATTCATTTTTCCGTACATAGAACAGACAATCGTCTGATGGTAGACTGATAATTTTGATGAAATTATCATCCTTTGAGTAGGACGATTATCTGCTGCAATGATGTACATGTCAATGTCTTTATCTTTCCTGAATATATATCGCAGCCCGGATGGATGAAACTAGATCCGGGGTCTTCAAACTCGTTCGATCTTCACTCTAAGCACAAGTCGATCCATGTGAGAAATGTTCTGAAGTCGAACATGGAAAGACATCGCTTGATTACCGGTCAATGAGGTAAACCGTTAACAAGCGCGAGAGGAATCACCGATAATGATAATGACCCTCAAGGTACTGCAGTACAATTCACGTGGTGTGAATAAAGGACTTGGCGTCGAACACCACGTAAAATCTTTCGGTCGAAGGTCATTGATGTATACCTGTCGCCGGAAGTGAGAAACTTGCCATTGAGGCATGCAAGCTTCAAAGTACTGAAGGGGGTGTTCCTAGATCAACTTCTTGGATAATGAGCTGATGTCGACAAGAAGCGATCCGTCAAAGGAGGGCCTTAATGAATCCCACATCAGTGACATGGAACGGAGCTAATGATTTTGATGGAGGTGAAAACGATCTGTGACATATGATTCAGGGTGGCGGTCATGAAAGGATGAAGGATAATGTATGGCAGTGGATGGGACACGATTGACTTTTCTGAACGACTTCTCTTGAACATATGGCGACACTGATGCGATGGATCGGTAGCATTACCCCAAATATGGATGGTATGGCGAGACCATGGTGATGTGACCGGTGAATGAAACAACCCAACCCGATTGTGGTACGGAGGAAAAGTGTCATGTTCAAGAGCGACTTGCTACCATCAAAGTTTTCTTTAGTTTCTCCCAATTTTTCCCCAGTCATTGCTGACCAGTACCTCTTTATTTTTGTCAAGCTTGAGGAGGATAACATATGCTTGTTCTATAACCTGCCCTTCGGGCAAGCCCATCGCTATGTTTTAACGAGCCTAGCGATAGTGAAACTCGTTCTCGTCTAAAGACAAGTTTGTCGCTATTTAATGATTTTAACGAGTCTAACGACAAAGAAAACTCGGTCCCTTTTCATTTTTAGAGAGTCTGAAAAGGTACATAAAGATAACTCCAAAGTTCCTTTTTCGTCATCTAATCCCTTAAGTCCGAAAAAGTATAAAACAATACAGAAGGGATGCGTTTTCGATAGTTTTAACGAGCCGAACAAAACAAGCGCTCGATCTTTTTGTGCAATAATCCCTCAGGTCCAAAAAAGATTAAAATCTAAAGGAGGGATAGCACTTCCGGTTGCTTTAACGAGCTGGAAGGCCAAAACTCAGCAATCTTTTCATATTTTACGAGTCAGATGAAAAGAGCTTAAAGAAGACTCGTCTTTTGAGGAACGAGTGATAAATAGGGTTAGCAGTTGATTCCAGGTACAGGTTGGAATTTTCCAATCACGGCAGTGTCACAAGGATGGCTAGTGAAATCACTCTTCGCAGCTGTTCCTCAAAATGGGTAAACAATCATATGGAGGTGAACGATCGGCCAAATGAAAAGTGGAGGTGACGGTGCAAACACGACCAAGGCTTTAATGGCTGATAATATTACATTCACAGTGGTTACTTACCGGAAATTTGGTTCATTTTTTATTTTAAAATGAGCTTAAACGCTGGTGGAAACACTTGCTCATTGCTTATGTTTATTTTTTAACGAGCATGAAGTCCGCATTAAAACTGCTCGGATCTTGCGTTTATTTTTTAACGAGCATGAACTGTGTGCTAAAACTGCTCGATGATAAGTTTGCATGCCCCCAGCATAATAATGCAAATCGAGGTGCATGCATATTGGTCACTATTTAAGCATAGTAACGCTTGAGGTACAACCCATTACGAGGTTGCGCCAGAGGAATTCCGTCATAATCCATTAAATAATAGGCTCCTTTTGCTAATACTCGTTTAACAATATAAGGGCCCATCCATAAAGAATTAAACTTACCTGCTCCCGATTTGTCGGATTCTTGGTCGTAAAGCAAGACCAAGTCACCTTCTGAGAAGACACAGGGTTTGACATTTTTGTCGAACTGCGCCTTGACTCGTTTCTTATGGGCTTCGTTAGCCAAAGCGGCATCACGACGGGTTTCATCCAATTGGATTAATTCCAAGAAACGGGCCTCTTCTTCTGAAGTTCCGGGGAGGAGATCGATTGCGAGTTTAAGAGACGAAATTTCGCACTGGACTGGTAAGACTGCTTCCAGGCCATATACCAGTTGAAAAGGTGTGAACCCGGTCGCATTCCTTACCGATGTTCGGTATGCCCACAAGGCTGAGTACAGGATTAGGTGCCACCTTCTTTTGTGAACTTCGATCATCCTTTGCAACATACGCTTCAGGACTTTGTTGATCGCTTCAACCTGTCCGTTGGCTTGCGGATAATACGGGGTAGAGCTGTCGTGAGATAGCCCTAGCTTGGCAGCTAATTCAATCATCATGTGATTGCGAAAATGTGATCCATGATCTGTAACTATAGCCTGTGGTACGCCGAACCTGGCGACTACATGATTGAAAAAAAAAAGGGCAGCTGTTTCACCAATGTTATCTAATGTAGGCATCTTCTCGGCCCATTTGGTAAAATAGTCAACGGCGACTATGATATACCCATGCCCCCCGGTCGAGGTGGGGTTACATGTCATGAAATCGATGCCCCATTTGGCGAAAGGCCCAACAGCAACTATTGGCTGTAAAGGTGCGGGTGGTCTTCTGGTTTTGCTATTAAAAATTTGACAAGCATGGCAACTTCTGACTGCGGTTATGCAATCTTTGAACATGGTTGGCCAGTAGTATCCTGCTCGTAAAAATTTTTGTACTGTTGCATATCCAGATTGATGCCCCCCACACGCGCCTGAATGACACTCATTCAGGGCTTTTTCGGCCTCCTCATGGGTGAGGCACCTCCTGAGAACTGTATCGATACCACGACGGTAAAGCGTATCACCGGCGATCATGTAGTCTTTTGCTTGGTATCGTATACGTTTCTGTTCAGAGTGAGAGGTGTTAGGCCTGAACTTCTGGGTTTGGAGATAAATTATTATATCTCCATACCACTCATTGCTTGTAGATATCAGAAACAAATTCTCGTCCACGATTGATTCTTCGGATGTTTCATCGTTGGACGACGATGGGAGATCGCACAATAATTTTGCAAAAACTAGAGCTTTCTTTGATTTGGATTTTACAAATTCCAGATCAAACTCTTGAAGGATCGCTATCCATTTTGAATATTTGCCCCCCAGCAACTGTCGTGACAGTATATAAGTCATGGGGTTGCAATCTGATAAAATGGTAGTTTTTCGAAAGAGGACATAATGTCGAAATATTTGAATCGCTTGAACAGCTGCAAGCGCTAGTTTTTCAACATAAGAATATTTGCTTTCTGTATCATTCAAGTTTTTACTTAAATAATATATAGGATGTTCAATTCCATCGACCTCTTGAACTAAAACCATCGCAATGGTCGTATCTGCTGCAGCCAGATACAGGTTAAAATCTCTTTGATAGTCCGGGGCATACATTAATGATGCTTTTACTAGAGAATCTTTCAGAGCATCAAAGGAAGCTTGTGCCACCTGATCCCAAACAAAAGGTACATCCTTTTTCAAAAGACGAGTATAACCTTTAGCAAGTTCTGCGTAATTTGGAATGAACCTCCTCAGAAAGTTTGCTTTCCCTTGGAGTTTTTGAATCTGAAGCAAATTTGAAGGTGGAGGCAAATTAATGATTGCCTGAACCTTGCAAGGGTCGAGACGAATCCCATCCTTAGAGACTACAAAGCCAAGTAAACGACGAGAACTGACGCAAAACACACATTTGTGCGGATTGAGTCTTATCTTGTAGTGTCGGCAACGTAGAAAAATCGCTCTTAAATGCTGCGGATGATCAGTCCGCTTTCGCGAATGAGCCGGAAGGTCGTCGAGATATGGTTGAACGATGTTCTTGATGTCATGGAAGGCATAATTCATTGCCCTCTGAAACGTCGCCCCTGCATTCTTTAAACCAAAGGGTAATTTTCGATAAGCGAATGTGCCCCACGGACAGATGAATGCAGTCTTTGACTGGTCCTGTGGGCGGATATTTATTTGATTATACCCCGAAAATCCATCCATAAATGAAAAGATTTCACATCCGGCGCATTCATCAATTATCTGGTCGATGAAGGGTGTAGGATAGTTGTCTTTCGGACAAGCTTGGTTTACATCCCTATAATCGACACACACTCTAATTGTCCCTTGTTTCTTCATAACAGGGACAATATTCGATACCCAATCGGTTAGAGGAACCGGGTAGATGAAACCAGCATGGAGAAGCTTTTCAACTTCTGCTTTAATGGCAGCGGCTTTCTTGGGGTGCACCTGCCGAAGCCGTTGTCTTACTGGTTTGACATCAGGATACATTTTAATTTCATGTTCAACGATACTCGAGTCAATGCCTGGAATTTCATCATATGACCAAGCAAAGACATCTCTGAATTCACGAAAAAGAGCGTTATATATTTCCAGTTCTGAAGGAGAACATCCTTTGCCGACATAAATATTCTCTACAACATTTGTTTTAGTCGAGATATTTATGGCTATAGTCTCTTCAATATTGGATAAGTTTCGCTCGGAATCCACCGTATTTACAGTATTTGATAGGAATTCAAAAACTGAAGGGTGGTAAAGGTCATGCTGAGTATCTTCTTCATATTCTGGAAGAAGGGAACGATGGTGGCAATCATTCCATGGTTCCCCCTCAATCAACATTGATTGTAGGATTCCTTCGTCAGTCCCATGTATTTTCGACCAAGGATCTGACGGGGTACCATATTCTCTAGACCTATCTACCCAAATGCTTGATGAGCGTTGACTTGGGTTCGCCTCCCATGCCCAGAACATTGATTGCTAAAATATTTCTATAGGGCTTGGGGGCAAAACCATTGCATGATCCATGTCGACATCGTCTTCTGAGATCTTCGTGGAAGATATCATGTTACAGGCTCTTACCAATGCTACTTCTCCTATATAGATTGGAGGTGGAAGTGCGAAAGTTCCCATCAATGTGGGGTCTTTCAATAGGCCTACTCCGATGTCTTGAAGCGAATGGTTGCTTCCATGGATCATGGGAATGCTTCCTGTAACTTGTGAACCATTAGGGAGGAAGTTTTGTTGGTCGACGATCGTAATCCCTCCTTGAAAAGGGAATGCGATCTTCCTAAAATAAGTCGACACAACAGCTGCCATGGCATATATCCATGGTCTTCCCAGTAGGATGTTGTAATCAAGATTCCCATCGATGACTTCAACATCTATTTCTACGGTTTTTCCCTCTAGTTCAACCTTCAAGTTATTTAGGATACCGTACGGGGTATATGTCCTTCCGTCGAATGCTTTTAATGTCGTCGAAGATCGCGACAAGGTTGGAGATCCTAAAGTTTTCCAGCAACTCATCGACATAATACATGTAGATGCCCCCTCATCAATAATTGTTCGGTGAACAGTTTTGTTGAGGGCTTTCACTTGAATAAGGAAAGCTAGTTGAGCTGGTAACTGAGGATCGTATCCTTTGTGGTCGAAGGATACAAGATTGGAATCCTTGGGATCAACCC
Organism: Pinus tabuliformis; assembly: GCA_031772625.1. Taxonomy (NCBI): domain Eukaryota; kingdom Viridiplantae; phylum Streptophyta; class Pinopsida; order Pinales; family Pinaceae; genus Pinus; species Pinus tabuliformis. Next base: position 53,085,582 of record CM062819.1, read on the forward strand.
TGCCAATAGCCGATAACAAAGCCTGCCTTTGGGATGGACAATTTTGTAGTACTTCAAGAGTCGACATAGCGGATGGCGATTGGGCCAAATCTTCCACTATGTTATAATGCTGCGCCGCTCTGGCGCAAGGATTAAATGTCGACTTGTGTACTACTCCCTTTGGCGGTTTTATTGTTAATTCAGGAATGATGGGTGGTACAACTTCTGTCGAAGTTATTGTCGAACTACTCGGTTGATCTTTACCTTTGTCGTTCAACAGCTGCGGATTCCCGTAATCTTTGTTCCTTGTCGAAATCAAAGCATCATTTTGTTGCTTGGAGATTGACAACATTAGCACTTGCGACGGGGAAGCATTTCCACTATCAACCAGATTTTGACCTGGATTGGGAAACGGATCAGTTAACACAGCTGAGGTTTGCGAACTTTTGAAGAACCTTTTAAGCTCAGCTTTGTATGGACATTCGTTTGTCCAATGACGCTCGTCACATATCTGACACCCTGTGGTAGGGGGTTTCCTATTTCCAGGAGGGTTTGAAGAAGTTTTTCTGGGAGATGACTCACCTTGTTTCTTCTTCTTCCCTTTGTTTTGCTTCTTCTTGCTTCCTGGTTGATTGGTTTCTTTGCCTTTATCTGCTGATATGGCATTTACTTCCGAAGCAAGAATTTCTTGTTTTGCATTTTGATCTGAAGTCGTACGGGCTTTCTTAGACGAAGCCTTTGTCGATTTCGCGTTTGCCGTGCCAATCACACCATCGCCGGCATGAGAGTCACTATTTGATTTAGGAGGAGGAGGAATTGAAAATTCCGGTCTAGGGGCGTCAGGTATTTTGTCGTAGAGCGTGCCAGACTGAGTGTAAACTAAGTCTAGGTATTGTGCACGAGCAATAACTTGCTCCTCCGTTACGACTCCCCCCTTGGCCACATCTTCCGTTATGGCAGGAAGCAATGACTTTATAAACCATTCAGCTAATAGCTGATCGGGAATGTAAGTCTTCACCATCCTACGACGACGACGCCACTCATGTATATGATCGGATATATGAGTGGCCGTTTTCTGCTTGAAGTTGGTTAAGATTTCCGTTCCCGTTTCATACCTTATTGGTAATTGAAAATGGGTTAAGAAAGTCGTGGCTAGGGAGCTGAAATTGTCGAACGAGGCTCTAGGTAATTCAATATACCATTTAGCCGCTGGACCCGTTAACGTCCTCTGAAAAAGGCGAAGCCTTATCGAATCATCGTTCAGGGTGTTTGATGAACACCACAGATGAAATGTCATCACGTGATTCGATGGATCTTCGCCTGGATTTCCATTAAATTTAGGAATGTCCGATGGAAGTTTGTGAGGAATCGCTGGCCACCAAGGGGCATAAGCAATTGGATCGTTCGTTAACCGGTGTAAATCGGGTAACTCTAAAGTTGCCACGAATGGTAACTGCTGATTCAGGTTAGGTGAAGCATACCCAGGATACGATGGAATCGCCTGAACAGTTGGTATTTGCATACCAGCATAATGTAATTGATGTTGGTATGACTGATACGGTTGGTGGATTTGACCACTGTAAAGCGGTTGGTTTTGACCGTTCTGTATGTACGGTTGTCCACTGTTCGCAAATATCTGCTACTCAGAACCTTGGTACACTTGCTGGAATTGTGGTTGTTGGTATTGCACCAGCCACGGTTGTGAAGCCATGTTCTGTTGCGCTATACTAACCGGCGGACCAAGATGTGGGGTAATTGTACCCGTTTGGACCTGTGTCGCCCCACCAGTTGGCGATTGTGGTTGTGTCACAGGGTCAAGGGGTTGTTGCATTACAACCTGAGAAATCTGCGGTTGACATACAACAGGCACTGATTGAACTTGTGACACTATTACAATGGCTGGTGTTGTCGGGATGTTCGACATAGGTACACACTGTTGCATAGAATATACAACCCTTGGTTGTTGAGGTAGCATAGGTACCCAACCACTTGATGTAATTCCAGTATAACCTGAATACTGTTGTGAACTCCCGTATGGATACCCTCCCGGAGGGGGTAATGAAAGGGCATACTGCCCCCCATACGGCGGTAATTCGGAACACAAGGGGATTGATTGCCCTTGGGGACTGGATGGCCCAAATTGACCTCCATAGGGATCAATTTGTCAAGTCTCAACATAAGAGTTGCCGGATATTATTTTGGAGGAACAAACTGGAACAGACCACACTGTCGAAATAGTCCCTGGGTGGACTCCTTCTAGCGGTTGAGAGCTAGTTGGGACAGATGGTATGCCGGAAAACATTGTCGGAGTGACGGCAGGGGCTTCTGCTGTCGCTGTGTCATTCAACACAGTCCTAGATGTTGACGGCTGTTCAGACATTTTGAGTCTATCCAATAGATTGCCTAGCGATTCTACAGGAACTTCCACTCGTGGTAGACTAACTTCTGATGAAGGAAATAGAGTGACCCCTACTCCAAAATGGGTTGGAGTACTAGCTTGCGGATCTTCTACAATTTCCTCTATCGCAATCAGACCAGGTGGAAGAGGAAGACCGTCAGGTCCGTAAAATATTTCTGGTGCCGAAGAAGGGGTTGAATCGACAGCGACAGTTGTTTGAGGAGCAAGACTCTCTGAACCGGTCACAGATGGAACTGGTTCAGTAACGCAAGTATTTGCTCCCAGACTAGGATCAGTGTCACTGTCCTTTTGTGGCTGTTGAACTTCTTCAATAGAGGCAGGGTTTCCATAAATGTTTGGAGTAACCGGAATCTCAGATGTTGTCGGAACACTTGTTCTAATTTTGATAGGATATTTCGAACTGGTTAAACGAGTTCGCTTTGTCCGTACTGTTTTCGATTCCGGAGACAAAGATGGTTGACTCGTAAGCCTCCGCGAATGACGGGGTTTCAATTGACTTTCTTCCACGATTGCGGATTACTCGATCAACCAAAATATAAAAGGGGAAAATGTGTTTCTGAATTAAATGAATTTTTTAGACGCTTTTAGACACAACTTGCTTTTTCAATTTTAAAGAGTCGAGAAAAAGCTAAAGATGACTCTAGTCTCCTTCGATGTTTTAACGAGCCCGAAGTGACAAATGCTTGGATGGACTTTTTTTGTTATAGAGTCTGAAAAAGGCCAAAAGAAACTGCTCTGGAGTTCTAGGCAGAGGGTGTGCCAAACTTTTCGCAAAACCGCAGAATACTTTTTAAGGTACGAGCGGTCGATCTTCCTGAATGCTGTGTTCAGTGAATTGCGATCAGTAGGGCGGCCGACACGGCTTCCTAAGGATAAAGGTTTTATGCCTATAGGGGTCTCCCAATATATACGCGACGGTACGTGGGAGCACAATCTGTACTGGCGCTATCGTCCCTCAGGAGGAATCACCCACCTTCAACGAGATCGACAGTCACCAGGCTTTACGACGTCGGAACACGTCTCTAGCCTAGACCTCTATGTTGTGTGTTATGTTGCAAAGCGTTGTTAAGTTCATTCAGTTTATTTAAGTTGATCTTTTTAGAAGTTTTCCTTTCTGGATCACCACGAGATGTATGGTACAATTCCTAAATGCAGTCTAAAGATGATAAGCAAGCTTTATATCTTTTCAACTTTGAAAATCCTAGCTACAAAGGGAAAAGAAAGACACCATCTTTTCTCAAAGAGAAATCAGCACACTCTAATGCACCTTTCCTAAATCAAGCATGCAAACTATCAAGATGCAAATGCACAATGCAGGTGTTTGTTTTCCGCTTTCTTAGTATTGATGCCTACAAAGAAAGCTTTTTGTACAATTTTGAATTTGCTTTTAAATGACAAATACAAACAAGTTCACTTTTTTCGAAATCAGAAAGGGTAGAAGAGAATACAACACTTTGCGACTTTCGAAATGAACACTTGTTTCGACACTTAAAAGAGACAAACTCAAACCAATAAGCAAAATTAAATGTATAATCAACTGCAAACAGCCAATGAACTCTCTCCTAAGATCACAATCAACAGATCTGAATCAAGGGCTACAGGATGACTATTTCACTCATGCAAAGGAAAACTGTAAATGATGCCACAAACACATAAAAACACTCACAGTATTTTGTACAAAAGGAGGCGGAATCTAAGTAGAGAAAAGGAGTTATCAGACTGGTACCTATGCTGGTTACAGGCTGCAAAAATCAGAGATCAAAACAAGGCAAAACAGAGCAGAGAACCCCAGCTGCACAAGGCCAAACTGGTTCAGCGCAACCTCAACATAGGGGTTTTGACATTCAACGCAGGTAGCCTTCACGGGAACTGCGTTGAAATGCAGAATCCCTTCACTGGGTCTGCGCTGAAGGAGAAACTCTCGTTTCCCACAGGTTCTGGGTCACAGATTGCTATTTAATTCACTGTTTTAGGCCAAATAAAAGCAACAAGCAAGGTACAATCAAAGGGATGCTTTGAGGGAGTACTAAGATCTATCACAAAGGATCATCAAATCATTTGTGAGTCCATTGTTCAGATCATAGACAAGTCCAGTGATTGGATCAAGGCAGCAACTGTCTACTTTGCATCTGGGAATAGCAGATGCAGTTCGATTGTTGCTGTCAAGTCTATGAAACAAACAATGATAGAAACACAAATAAAATGACTAAACAGATCTCCCCAGTGGAGTCGCCAATTTGTTGTGGGGAAAAATGCCTATGCAGGACGATCCTATCCACCTAAGGTGTGACAGTGCCTTAGCAACAAACAGAGACAGCTATTCTGGTTTCTTCCTTTATGAAATGTGAAAGAAGAGAGATAAATGGACTTATCGGTGTCTTCCGTTTGTCCCTCGATCTGGTCTCTCTTCTCTTTGGGAGTTCACAGCTACTTTCCTTCTTGCTCGTCCAGCTTCAATAGATTCCTGCAAGATCACAAGAGAACAGCTACTTGCGACAAGAGAAGAACTCTACACAAAGACAGATATTCACATTCATAACTGATTTAGGATTAGAAATAAATCAAATACACTAATGCAATCATACATCAAGAATACATCAGCATATAGGAGAAACCAAGATAGCTTTATTGATGAATAACAAGGTTCAGGAAGAGATACAACCCAGAGGGCTCCAATCCAACATCTCCTTCCCAGCAAATGGAATTCCTATCTTCACCCCCTTCAAAGCATTAAGCACCCAATGATTCCAGTCTCAAACCAACAACAATTCTTTGCAATAACAAAATTCCAGCCTCTAGATCTCATGGAGGAGAGATCCATATATAGATGTTTGGAGAGAGGATGAGTCAGCTTGAGATCTGACTAGTGTCCTCTCCCTCTGTCAGTTCTTGATTCCACTTGGAGGTTCTTGCTTCCACTTGGAGATTTGGAACCTCTTACTCATCACCAGTCGAATTCTCTGAGGCAAGTGTCATTGAGGAAGATTTTGGAAGCTTCCTGGGTTTTGACACCTTGTGAAATGAACTTGCCACATGTCAACTCTCGCTCAGCGCAGGTAGCCAGTGTTGGCTTTGACATTCAACGCAGGTAGCCAGTGTTGGCTTTGACATTCAGCGCAGACAGCTAGTGGAGCCACTGAATTGATCCTGAATTGACTTGTTTTTTAGCAGATTCTGGTGGAGAACTTCTGTGAATTGTTGTGGTTTGTTAGCCTTGTTCCTCTAGGGGTAGGAACAACATGTTTAGGGACTTTGGATCCCTTAGATTATGGACATTTAATGCTCAATGCTGTAAGGCACAAAAATGTCTATAACACTACCGGATTGATAAAAGTAAAGAAGGGAGTCCCAGGAGTTGCAGCATTATTGCTGCAATACTGGAGCCCACCAATACCTTCATTTGGGAAACTGTAAATTTAATTTACTGATATAAAATTTATTATTGTTATTATTCAATTCCCAACTTATCTTGTCAAATTTAATCTTGGATAGAATATGGTCTCCTTCCATTATTCCAATTTAAATATCCCCAAAATGCCCTCTCATAATATCCTTGGGAGAAGACATGGTCCTCTCCAATTAATTACCTAATTTTATATTCATATCACGTCCCCAAAATGTCCTCTCATATTTACTTGGGAAAAGACATGGTCCTCTCCAATTAATTACCAATTTATATATTCATCTCTCATCCCCAAAATATTTACTTGGGAGAAGACATGGTCCTCTCCAATTAATTACCCAAATTTATATTCATATCACATCCCCAGAATTTCCTTTCATATTTACTTGGGAGAAGACATGGTCCTCTCTAATTAATTACCAATTTATATATTCATCTCTCATCCCCAAAATATTTACTTGGGAGAAGGCATGGTCCTCTCCAATTAATTACCCAATTTTATATTCATATCACATCCCCAAATGTCCTCTCATGTTTACTTGGGAGAAGAGAAGTCAAATGTAAGGATGAGGGAGTAGTTATGCCATTAATGAGAGGTGGTTGAGGTGGAGAGGAAAAGGGAGAGCATGAAAGGGGAAGGATGAGGAAAGGAGGAGAGGTCCTTGGTCTTGCTTTTGGTTTTGGCCTGGTTGTGGTTTTGGAAGAATTGTTTGAGAGAGAGGAAGGGAGTATTATTTTATCTTGGACACACTACATCTGGTTGGACTTGGGCTCGGAGCGCTAAGGAACATGTGGAGGTTTCCTGGACTAGGAATATTTCATAGTTGGCTGGGAGGTAAATCCAATCGATTGTCAAGAGGAGCGTTCCAGCAGGATCAGCAGCTCAAGGGCATCTCCATCGGGCTATTGGTACAGGTATTCCTCTATGCATAGTTTTTTCATGTAAGTGATTGAAATGAAATGTTCACTATTTAAATTGTAGGAATTAGATTTAAATGGTAAATTATCATCGTTTAAATGTCTTGTAAGAAAATAAATTATTGCCCTTTTGTTGCATTTAAAATTAGAGAATATATATTATGGTAGAGGACCCTAGGATGGAGTCTTACACGTGGTATCAGAGCCAGGTTCAAAATCTGGACCTTGAAGCTTACCTACTAGAAAAAAAAAAAAAAAAAAAAAATATATATATATATATATTTCAAACAAATTTAATTATATTAAAAACCAAAATAAATTGAATTATTAAATTATTAAATGAAATAGACCTTCTATTGATTTTAGAATAGTCCCGTCCATTTCCATTCCCGAAGGGGCTGGATATTCTACCACATGGGGTCTTTGTAAGCATAATAGTCTACAACCTGAGATGTAGCCATGGCTGCCCCTAAATATCACACTTGTTTGTACCTATAACATATTTTACTGAAAATAGTGGGTGGCCCTGTCTATCTGAGATGACAAGATTTACTCGCTACCTGGGAATTGTGTCTTCGTTAGAGATTCTATTCTTCGGCGTCTATGGAAAAATAGGAGAAGATAACATTATTTTAATGGAGGTTCTACTTTGCTTATTGACAAAAACAATATTCTTGCATTCTCACACCTTCTCTGGGCAGACTCATATTATCTGCATTTCTGCAATTGGGGATTTTGGGGTGGATTCTTTGTTAGTGTCTGTTGTGGTCGGCCCATATCTCTCCTCTAAGCAGTGAATACATGTCGGTGCTGATTTCATTTCTTGTTTATTGTTGCTTGTTCTCACGCTCCCCTCAAGTGGGATTATTATATCCCCAGTCTAACGTCTCTGTTGTGGCTCCTGTCAAGTGGATTTCTTCACAAAGTTTTGTACAATTCTAGTGCTAACTAAACTCTAAATTATGTTTATGGCATATGTGAATGTTTCATGGAGACTTACATTACATATCGATAGTTGGGTTTGTTGTCAAGGTTAATTATAATGATAGTCCTGCAATTGAAGGAGATGGTTGTGTTGATAATGTTCCAAGTCCCTGGCAGACAACTTACTCTGGAACTAGGTTATCGTGTGATTTAGATTGTGCCAAAGAATCTGTGGATCCTCATACCTCTGATCAAGCTGAAGGATCATTAACAGTCCACTGATCAAAATCTACATTTAATGATAGTTGTTCCAGGAGGGTCAATCCTTTGAGATCCCTTAACTGCAAGGCCTTGGCATTTGTGGATTCCAATTGAATGCCTTTCAACGTCTGCAAAGAGATGAGCTTCGACATACCTACGGGCATCCATTTCATTGTTTTCTTTTTTTTTGAACTCTCGACATTCAGAGCTAGCATAGACTAGTGCTTACCTATCCCTCGATGCAACATTTTTAGCTCATTGCAATTACTGACATCTAAAAAGGGTAGGCGCATAAGATTTTTCAATGAATGAGGGAGCTTCTCAATATTTGTACTGGACAAATTCAAAAAAATTTAGATGATTTAATTTCCAAATAGATTTAGGCAATGACTTGATAGAAGTCATACTTAAATCTAATACACTGAGATAACTCAAATCCTTAACAAACCTTGTAGAAATGGATCTAAGATTCACGTTGTAAGATAGAAATAAAGTATGAATCCTTTGATCCCTGAAGCCCTCCTTGATTCCCAATATATTGTTTTTCATCAATGAAATTCTATACACTTTCCGGCACTGTTGCACTGGCAGTGTAACCAATTTTCCTCCTGGCTTGAAGAAACAAAAAGGTTGATGGATGTAATCAACCAAATCATGCAAAAAAATCATGTATTTTTCAACTCTTTACTTGCCCATTCCCACTAAATTCTGAGCCTTCGATTAAACATTGATCAATAAGTTCATCTAAGTAGGAACGTCCTACGGCGTATGCATCTTCCCTGGTTGAAACAAATCCTTCACTAATCCAGGCATACATTAAATTCTCTGCTTGAATTTCAGTATTTTTAGGAAAGGCTGAAAAATACAGAAAACAAGGCTTCAAATGATATGGCAAAGCTTCGAAACTCAACATCAAACAAGGCATAATGCCACTCATGGCCTTTGATTGTAGATGCTCTGTTTCTAGACGCTTCAGTGTCAATTCCCAGTCATTAGGAATCATCCTCCATTCCTTATCATCAAAAATCGCCTTTCCAGATATCGCCATATAACGTCCTACTATTTTTAGGGCCAATGGTACTTCACAACATTTTTCTTTAATTTTTTGAGTGACTTCCTTAAGCTGCGCTGTTGGAGGGTTGTGATTTTGTGTGTCTAGGAAGGCATGATAACAAAACAATTTCCAGCTATTTTCATCAGATAATCGATTCAACATGTGCACATAACCATAACTTGTGGCCACACTGCGATGATGTGTAGTGATCACAATCTTATTTTTGCTGGATAAGGTCAATGTAGTCTTTTCCAAAACAAAATCCTCCCACACATCATCGATAGCAAATAGACAACGTTTTCCATTTAAATGTTTTTCAATCACTGCTTTGAGCTCACTTTCATCTCATTTGTTCCTTCCGGAATATTGGTCTTGATCGAAGAGTTTGACCTTCTTGCATATTTCTGAGAGCAGTGATGGATATTCAATTTTATGAGATACTGACAACCAGACTCGATAATCGAACCCTTCTTGATTGACCTTTTCATTCTTGAAAACATGTTGTAGTAGAAGAGTTTTGCTTGACCCTCCCATACCCACAATGGCAATGATTTTAGGATTGCCTTTTTGAAATACAAGATTAGTAATTTCACTAATATCTTTCTCCATCCCTACTGTGTATGTCTCTGTAACACGATCCATGGATGTACCTTGTCTTTTGATTTACTGGATTTCTTAGGATGATCATTCATAACGAGCACAGACTCAAAATTCTTGAATTGCTTGTGACTCCATTCCATGTTACTTATTTTCTCCTTCAATCCCCTAATCTTGTTGCCCATTGTATAGAGAAAAATGGGGTTACGAAATTTGCAATTTGTAGCAGCAGCGCATTCCTCCACAATGTACTCAGCTTCAATGAGAACCTTCTGAACTTTGTGTAACCAATTTGACATTGAACTAGAGATCCGTCCCTCTTGGACATCCTTCAATAGCTCAACGTCCGTCAATGCAATTTTAAGATTATTAAGCTCGTCACAAAGAGATTGAAAATCGTCTCCAAAAGTAGTAACCAACAATACCTCTTGGAAGATTTTGTCAACGAGTATAGAAGTGAATTTGTCCATAAGCATGCAACCATCACTGCTTGTGCCATGTTTCCTTTCTTTTCGTTTCTTCCGCTACTGCCACTCGCTTTACTCTGGAGTTCTTCCAAAATCTAGCAATCACCCAAGGAACTTTTGATCTTCGAGTATGAGTTATCCACCAAGCTGAGAAAGTAATATAACCTTGATTGCTTAGTAAGATGGTAAGGAATGTTCCTTACCCAAGGTCAAAGTAGTATAATTTTCATTGTTTAGTGAGGAGGTAATGAATGCTCCCTATTTTAGAAAGAAGAGTATAATTTACATTGTTTAGTGAGGAGGCAATGAATGCTCCCTATTTTAGAAATAAGAGTATAATTTACATTGTTTAGTGAGGAGGTGATGAATGCTCCCTATTTTAGAAAGAAGATGAAAGAATGCTTCTTTTTTCGGTGTCACCTGATTTCTCAGCAACGTCAATAAATTTCATTGTATTAACTGAACTAATAAACAAATTTGAAGAAACTGTTGGAAATTATTCCTACTTTCCTAATCCATTTCCTTTATCACTCTCAGGAGATCCCTCTTGAGGTGATGAATGGTCCTGATCTTGATTCTGATTTCTAATGGGTTTCTTGTCTTCTGGCTTATGTTGATTTTCTTTCTCCAAGTGTTCAATCATATTTTCTATTACACCAAACACAATTCTTACCGCCATTTGAGTTGAATCATCCAACCCAGATAATGCTTAAAAGCTTCTTTAACAATAATTGTAGGAGGCTGAACAGAAAACAGACCACTTTGGGGTGTTGAGTCATCAATTTTAGCGTCAGAACTTTGCTTATTCTGATCTCCTTGACAATTCATGCTCTTTTCATCATTCTTTTTTTATCAGAAATCCCTTCTCTTTTGACGTCTGCTCAACTACAGATTTTGCATCCAATTCTGTGTTTTCTTTCCCTTTATTCTGCTTAGTATGCACACTATCTTTTATCTTTTATAGTTTCAACATCCCTAACTGCACATCAACTCCAGACTTGGATTGCATAGCTGCCACTATATTCATTCACAACTGATGTGCCTGAAAGAGACATAATCTAGAGAATCTCCCTGGATTCTGGGAGTGTACCTGATCCAACAAATCTTGAAACCCCAGATTTATGAAAGTTACAGTGGCACACATCCAATCAGTGATAAGTTTGGAATCTCCCAAAACCTGTAATCTGTCTAAATAACCATCCACTGCCAATCTAAGAAGTAGATCCAACACTTGAAGTTCAGCCCAGTTGTTGGTTCCATGCATTTCAATGGCTTGCATAAGATTGGTTGATGTGGAAATCCCAAACAATTAATGTATTTGTTAAGTGGGGTGTAGTAAAAAAAAATGAATTATTTAAGGATTTCAAAATGTTAAAGTAAAAAAAAAGAAAAGAAATATGGTTTGTTAAATTAACTAGGTTATGCTAGAAGGGCAATGTGGATGGGTATAACTGTGAATGGTATTTCGGTAACATGAATACTTGGTTTAACATTTGAGCAATTCAAACAATAAAACATGCTTGAACTAAAGTAATATATAAGGAACAAAATAGAGATGCACAATATTATCTTCGTAGATGATGCTAGAAAGGAAGCAAAGTTAGAAACAAAGTGATGAATTAATGACCAAGGTACTATGAGGCTATTGAAAGAAGCTACAACAAGTAACACCAACACTACTATCATGAGAGTGAGCACAACCATGCAAAATGACACCATTTTCTAGATGAAGAAAAGTTTGGATTCATCCCACCACATCAAATTTAGAACAATAGACATCGGAAGTTTCATAGATAACAAGCTACTAGCTAATATAACACAATTCTCACCCAAAAAAAAACATTAAAAAATAAATAAATATTTAAAATAATAGTAATAATTATTATAATGATGATCAAATATTCAGAGACTTTGTATGACAATTCAGACAAGATATTGGACGAGACTTGTAATAATGAAGCAAGAGAGCTGACTTGCTACATGCCACATTGATTGGCTTTTCCCTTATAGTGTGAAGATATTTTCAAGAAGGTTGAGATGGACATGAAGATCATATTAGTTTGCAAACATGAAAAAAATTGTGAGGTAGTTTAAGGTTGGCCTTAGGAAAATAAATCGTTTGAAAGGCGAGGTAGATACACAATGAGTAGGAATGACTATGACTACTCATCATAATGCATAATTAGTTGAGCAGTTCATGATTTTATGACTATAGAGGAAGGGGTTGTATGCCATGATATATTGAACAACTATATATTATGGTAGATGGGACCTCAATTAAGAAATTTCATCCTTTGTCCTCGTCCTTGTCCTCGTTAGATCAAGATAAGAACAGATAGTGCTTTGAGGTGGTAATAATGGATCATCTTATCGTGAGTGAAGAACACAAACATAATTAACATGACGTCTTCTAGTGGAGGTAGCACAAACTCGATTCTTTCTGATCATGTACGAAAGCAAATACATAGACGAAGGTTTGCACAATAGATACCTGGCAGTTTATGGGGGGGGGGCTATCAGATGCCAAGCCAGTGCAAATGTTCTCATCTCTGGCCTTCAGGGCCTCAGGGTTGAAATGGTCAATGATGTGATACTAGCGGGAGCAGAATCAGTGACTTTGCATGACCAATCAAATGTTGAAAGGTAGAACTTGTATGCCAATTTTCTATTTTACTGAACCTGATATTGGCAAAAACGAGGCAGTTGCTTGCTGTAATAAGTTGCAGAAATTAAATGTTGGTGTTGCAGTTTCAGTTTCTGCTAAATCTAAGATATGACAACAACACCTCTTTTGTTGCTAGGCAATTTCGTTGATGCCTAATTTCCTAGGAAATGATGGAACTTCCAAGTGGTAATGGATTCCATATTCCATGCAATTGCAGGGGACAGTGTTTAGAGACATAGGTGTCGAGAAAGCAGTTGAATACAAATGATTTCTATCATAATCATAAACCGTCAATTTCTCTAATCAAATCCAATGTTCGGGGACTGTTTGGCAGTATGTTTTGTGACCTTGGGACAAAGCTTAATGTGGTTGATGTGAATGTTGTGGAAGCATAGATGGGCATCATTTCTCCTGTTCTAACTACAATCCTACTCTTGTGTCATGTGTGGTTGATGATGAAAGGCTCCTTTTCAAGGATGGTGATTTTGTCATTTTCTTTGAAGTTAAAGTTATGAATGAATTCAGTGATGGGAAGCCAAGAAAGGCGGAGACTGGAAGACCATATTCTTTCCACGTCCATGAAGATACCACTAAATTTTGGATGCTATGAGATGGGTGGCATAATTGCTTAGGCAAAGAAATCCAAGCTCTTAAAGTTTCATGCACTTGAAGGTCCTAGCGAACTTCTTCTCAATGATTCTCCATGTTTGAATGCCCTCCCCTTGTATGCTTGGTTGTCTGAACCCCAGATAAATTTGTTCATAAATTTGGGTGTTTCATTTCGCATCTTGGGAAGATGCCAATATGTCATTGATGTGGCAAAGGTTTTAAAATGATAGCTCACTGGTTAAGATGGATGTTCATGTTGTTGACTATAATGTATTTGAATATTTTGCAAGTGGTTTTAGTGGAGTGTTGTATCCCATGGCAGCTATATTTGGTGGAACCGTTGGGCAGGAGGTTGTGAAAGAATGTCTTGGAAACTTTCATCTACTTTTCTAGCTTTTATTTTTGTCTCTCTAATCTATCGCAACCTTTTAATTCTTTGATTCATCTCTTTGGAGTTGATGAAATTGTACATTATATCATTTAGTTTTATATAGATAGCAGAGCATGTAATTATTGTATGATGGTCTCTCTGCCTAAGAACATTAATTATTTGTATTCTCATTCTATTCCTGTACTTCTGTGCAATTTTTCTATTTTGATTCATTGAATCTGTTTCTGTACAACCCCTTGGGCCAGGGTACACACTACAGCTTTGAATTGTCTTCTTTTTTTTCCTCGTTTGAAATATAGATATATCCTAAATAAATGCATTGGGCACTTACTTTAATTTGGAGAATGGTAACTAGGGTAAACCAGATTAATTTCATGATAATCATGGTATTCAACAAATGGCTCATGAAAGCATCATGTCACAATGTGGAAATTGAACCTCGGTGAAAAGGATAATAATTGATCCACATCAAAAACATCAAAGCCCATCATGTCACTAGCAGGGATTTGAACCTGTGTAAGAAAGATAATAATTGTTCCACCTAACCTCCTGAGATAACCCCAGGTAACTCCTCCTACTACTTACAACTTAATAAGGAATGGATTTTAAAAATGAAATGGGGTTGCTTTATTGTGAAATACAAATTTGTATAGTGTAGATATTGCTTCCTAATGTGAAACACGAAATTTGGTATAATTTAGATATTTCAAATTTTTATTTTGGAATTTGAAAATTATGTCTTCGTTTCTGGTTTAAAATTTGAAAACCATGTCTTCATTTTTGCTTTAAAATTTAAAAATCTAAATTATGTGCATCATCTTGGATAGTTGGTTTGGAAGTTAGAGACTTTTATCTATTTTTTCCACCTGTTGCATAGTTTCACGAGTTTGTTTATTTTCTTTTCTAGTATGTGCCTATAAAGGCATATTTGCATCTAAAAATGAGTGTTTTGGCCTATAGAATTCAAAGAGTTTATTTATTTTCTTTTGAACATTCTATACCATTTAACCTTACCTTTCACCATAGAAGTAAGGAAGGAAATTGCTGGATACATATTTGTATGGCTTAGAACAATCTGAGTGTCGATAAAGTTGTCTTTTGTAGATGCATTTGGGTTGATCGTTAATTGGACCAGCCCCTATCATGACTGAAGAACCCACCCCTTGGGTTCGCTTTATTTTCAGTATTTTCTTCAAAGTTTTCACAAATATTCAATTGATGTTTTAGCTCTTAAATGTATGAAGATGGAAGATAGTGGCATTTATTTTTTTAAGTAGATTGTTAATTTTAGCATTTTACCAATAATAGATTAGAAAATACCAAAAACAAATCCAACACTTCCTTTGAAGAGTTGAAGGGTTGTAAGAGTGGTCAAAAGTGTATGTGATCAGATTCGACTTGTTGACAAGTTTCTAGGTGGATTTTGAGTGAAGTATTTCAAACCCTGGATCGTCCCTAAATTTTTTTTGACATTGTTATAGGGGATGTGTACCTCCCAACTTCTGAAGACATCAAACAAGTAGAAAAAAATATTATTTGAAGATAGGGTAGAGAAAAATGATCAAATTCTCCATTCCTTCCTACAAAGGGAGGCATCTTTTCCAATACCCGGAACAGAGCCCAAGGCATCATTGATGACGCAATCTCTTTCCTTATTGTGCGACCCACAAACAAAGATTTATTAAAAAAATGGGAAAGCAATCTGTACAAATGTCTACCGTTATGCGCTGGAAGACTATGCAAGCACCTATTCTATTCCTATTAAATTTGAGAAATGTGTGAAGTTACCACATCAATCTATAAGACCTTTTAGAATCAAAGAGAAAAAGTGGACCAATTTCCTATTGTCTTGTACTACCACCCCACTTGCATAAAACTCATGATGTTTTTATGTATCTATCCTATAGAATTATGTTTCTGATGAATCCCACAAACTCGACTGGAGGGAATTATAGGTCTCAGACGTAGGAACCACAATGATCAAACCAATGTGCATATTATACCATAGGGCTCGATGGCTCAGGCATCACTCGGTGAACCAAGTTAAGATACAAAGGGGACAAGTCTAACCCAAGATCTGTTATCCAGGAGGATGCAGAGGCTATATATCGCAATTACCCCTCACTTTTGACCATTTATGATGTCCATTTTGACTTAGATAGCTACCTATGCTAAGGCTCTGTTTTTAGTTCCATGTTATTTATTTACGAATGCTATGTAATATTGATGCATTTAGTTGAACAAGTGAAACTACGTATATAAAGCATTAGATGGATTAGGTATCGGTGATTGAAATGCTCGATGTATGACCTAATGTATGAATTACTTGGTTATGATTTATCTAGTGCATGACTTATCAAAGTTAATGTTAGACTTTAAGCTTCTGTGGTTGTTATTTGGTGTAGTATTTTTTGGATTATCCACAGTATCATATTCATCATGTCGACGTTTCGAACCCCAAAGGGGATCCATCATCAGGACCACAAAAAATGGTTTTGAGAGAAGAATCCTCCGACCAGTGTATTTGCAGGTCGGCAGTTCTTCTCTCAATTTTTATCCTTGAGATTTCGAGAAGACAGATCTCATTCCATGTATCCCCTCCGTACAGGGAAGTAATGTTAGACTTTAAGCTTCTGTGGTTGTTATTTGGTGTAGTATTTTCCAGATTATCCACAGTATCATATTCATCATGTCAATTTTTCGAACCCCAAAGGGGATCCATCATCAGGACCACAAAAAATGGTTTTGTGAGAAGAATCCTCTGACCAATGTATATATAGACCTAATTAATCCTAAATAGTGAATTGTGGTCAGCAATTCTTCTCTCAACTTTTATCATTGAGATTTCGAGAAGACAGATCTCATTCCATGTATCCCCCCCGTACAAGGAAGTAATGTTAGACTTTAAGCTTTTGTGGTTGTTATTTGGTGTAGTATTTTCTGGATTATCGCAGTATCATATTCATCATGTTGACGTTTCGAACCCCAAAGGGCATCCATCATTAGGAACACAAAAAATGGTTTTGTGAGAAGAATCCTTCGACCAGTGTATTGCAAGTCGACAGTTCTTCTCTCAATTTTTATCCTTGAGATTTCGAGAAGACAAATCTCATTCCATGTATCCCCTCTATACAGGGAGGTAATTTTAGACTTTAATCTTTTGTGGTTATTATTTGGTGTAGTATTTTGTGGTCCTCATGATGGATCCATAATCCAGAAAATACTACACCAAATAACAACCACAGAAGCTTAAAGTCTAACATTACTTCCCTGTATAGAGGGGATACATGGAATGAGATCTGTCTTCTCAAAATCTCAAGGATAAAAATTGAGATAAGAATTGTCAACCTGCAATACACTGGTCGGAGGATTCTTCTCACAAAACCATTTTTTATGGTCCTGATGATGGATATCCTTTGGGGTTCGAAACATCGACGTGATGAATATGATACTGTGGATAATCTGGAAAATACTACACCAAATAACAACCACAGAAGCTTAAAGTCTAACATTACTTCCCTGCATGGAGGGGATACATGGAATGAGATCTATCTTCTCGAAATCTCAAGGATAAAAATTGAGATAAGAATTGTCGACCTACAATACACTGGTCGGAGGATTCTTGTCACAAAACTATTTTTTGTGGTCCTGATGATGGACGAAACATCTACATGATGAATATGATACTGTGGATAATCCGGAAAATACTACACCAAATAACAACCACAGAACTTTAAAGTCTAACATTACTTCCATGTATGGAGGGGATACATGGAATGAGATATGTCTTCTCAAAATCTCAAGGATAAGAATTGAGAGAAGAACTGTCGGCCTGCAATTCACTATTTAGGATTAATTAGGTTTATATATACACTGGTCGGAGGATTCTTCTCATAAAACCATTTTTTGTGGTCCTGATGACGGATCCCCTTTGGGGTTTAAAACGTCGACATGATGAATATGATACTGTGGATAATCCGAAAAATACGACACCAAATAACAACGACAAAAGCTTAAAGTCTAACATTACTTCCCTGTATGGAGGGGATACATGGAATGAGATCTATGTTCTCAAAATCTCAAGGATAAAAATTGAGAGAAGAACTGCTGACCTTCAATTCACTATTTAGGATTAATTAGGTTTATATATACACTGGTCGGAGGATTCTTCTCATAAAACCATTTTTTGTGGTCTTGATGATGGATCCCCTTTGGGATTCGAAACGTCGACATGATGAATATGATACTGTGGATAATCCGGAAAATACTACACCAAAGTTATTGTTGTTTCATGTATGGCTTAAATGGGTATGATTTATCTAATGTAAGATTTATTTCCTGTATGAACTACAAAATTGACACATGGATACTAGACTTAATAACATGATGTTTAAGATCATGTATCTATATCTATTTTGTTGTTATATATATGCATGGATGAGAACTAACTTGCAGATCAGAAAGAACTGTATGATAACCAAGATCTACTATTCCATTGGGGAAGGTCGAGACATCCAATGAGGAAAGGTATGATTTACATTGTTCTATTACATTTGGTATCTACTTGATATGCACTCTTATGACATGGGTAAAATGTAAATGACAGGTGGCAAGACTACCTGATTGGATTATTCGATGACAAGCCCAACCATCATTGTAGTGTGGTCCATATTAGGGTTTTGACCCTAGTTGTAAGGAGGGGTGGAGGTATTTCCCACTGTGTAACCTCCAAACCTGGAATCGTGGGACGACAGTAATGGACACGCTCCCCTAGATGCGTGATGACAATTACCAGTTGGTGTTGACCCTAGTTGTAAGGAGGGGTGGAGGTATTTCCCACCGTGTAACCTCCAAACCTGGAATCGTGGGAGGGAAGTGGTGGACACACTCCCCTAGATGTGTGATGACGATTGACAATTGCCTACTGGGGAAGTTAAGTCAATATAGTCGATGCTTCCGCCATATTGGTTTTATCAGTGGTTAGATTGGTATAGCCGATGCCATAGTATATAACAACAGAGGATGGATAGGGTGGGAACAGAAGTAGGTAAGGAAGGATAGGAGGATATAGATTAGTTGGAGACTCCTGATGGGAAGTGGTATCATTGCTTGACTTATTAAATTTTACTACTATAATTCTCTCTCTATTTTTTTATGCCTTCGAACTCCTTGTATCTTTTCACTCTAACTTCGGGACGAAGTTTTCTGAAGGAGGGGTGTATGTAATGCTCCACTTAATCTTATCATGCAAATTTTATTAATGTTTAAATTACCTGAAAATATTGACTTATAATTATCAAGAAATATTGGTGAATACCTTCATTTGGGAAACTGTAAACTATATTTACTCATATAAAATTTATTATTGTTATTATTAATTCCCAACTTGTCTTCTCAAATTTAATCTTGGATAGGATATGGTCTCCTTCCATTATTCCAATTTAAATATCCCCAAAATGCCCTCTCATAATATCCTTGGGAGAAGACATGGTCCTCTCCAATTAATTACCCAATTTTATATTCATATCACATCCCCAAAATGTTCTCTCATATTTACTTGGGAGAAGACATGGTCCTCTCCAATTAATTACCAATTTATATATTCATCTCTCATCCCCAAAATATTTACTTGGGAGAAGACATGGACCTCTCCAATTAATTACCCAATTTTATATTCATATCACATCCCCAAAATGTCCTCTCATATTTACTTGGGAGAAGATATGGTCCTCTCTAATTAATTACCAATTTATATATTCATCTCTCATCCCCAAAATATTTACTTGGGAGAAGACATGGTCTTCTCCAATTAATTACCCAATTTTATATTCATATCACATCCCCAAATGTCCTCTCATGTTTACTTGGGAGAAGAGAAGTCAAATGTAAGGATGAGGAAGTAGTTATGACATTAATGAGAGGTGGTTGAGGTGGAGAGGAGAAGAGGGAGCATAAAAGGGGAAGGATGAGAGAACGAGGGGAGGTCCTTGGTCTTGCTTTTGGTTTTGGTCTAGTTATGGTTTTGGAGGAATTGTTTGAGAGAGAGGAGGGGAGTATTGTTTTATCTTGGACACACTACATCTGGTTGGACTTAGGCTCATAGGGCTAGGGAACCTGTGGAAGTTTCCTAGGCTAGGAATACTTCCTTGTTGGCTGGGAGGTAAATCCAGTCAGTAGTCAAGAGGAGCATTCCAGAAAGATCAACAACTCAAGGGCATCTCCACCAAGCTATCGATACAGGTATTCCTCTATGCATAGATTACTCATGTAAGTGATTGAAATGAAATTTTCACTATTTAAATTGTAGGAATTAGATTTAAATGGTAAATTATCATCATTTAAATGTCTTGTAAGAAAATAAATTATTGCCCTTTTATTGCATTTAAAATTAGAGAATATATATTATGGTAGAGGACCCTAGGATGGAGTCTTACAAAATCCCTCTGGTTGTTCAATGTATACCTCTTGTTCTATTACCCCATTCAGAAAAGTCATTTCAACGTCCATCTGATGAATTTCCCACCCCATCTAAGCTGCAAGAGATATCACAGTCCTAATAGATGTATACCTAGCTACAATGGTGAAGGTCTCCTCGTAGTCAATTCCTTCCTTTTGAGCATACCCCTTAGCCACAAACTTAGCCTTGTACTTCTCAACACTGTTGTCTGCAGCGTATTTTATCTTGTAGATCCATCTCGAACCTACTACTGATATGTTTTGAGGCCTTGGCACTACCTCATAGACATCGTTCACCATTATGGAGTTGTACTCCTCTATCATCACATCTAGCCAAACCTGATGTTGAGTTGCCTCCTGGGAATTGGAAGGCTCCCCATCCTGAGCTACTAATGCCTGATATCTATCCGGCTATTTTCGCTCCCTCTTATTGTTTCTTGGTGCACCGATGAAGTCCTTTGCATCTCGCAGAATCTGACGAAGTTCCTTGCTAGTTCTTCCTCTGCCAGTAGGTGCCTCTGTTGGCTCCTCATCCTGTGAATCTTCCTGATTCAAGGAAGAATTATTTACCTCTGTTGGTTGAAGAGGTTTAACCAACGACTCTTCTTCTAACTGGTCCTCAGAAGGCATCTCACAAGATTTTCTGAAAGCCCCGCCCTCCATGAACTTTACATCTCGTCGAACCACTACCTTCCTGCTCCCTGGAAGATAGATTATGTATGCCTTAGCGTTCTTGCTATATCCCACTAGATATCCCTTTTCCACAGTTTGATCCAGCTTTTTCCTATTTTCCTCGGGTATGCAACAATATTCTAAACTCCCAAATATCCTGAAATGACTAACTTTAGGAGTCTTCCCTGTAAAAACTTTCTCTGGAGTAATATTGCCCAACGCCCGATGAGGAGTCCTGTTTTAAACATAAACTGTTGTGTTGCATGCTTCTGCCCACAAGAATTTTGGCATATCTTGATCATATATCACGGCCATCGTTGCTTCTACAATAGTCATGTTCTTCCTTTCTGCTACTCCATTATGCTCCGAATTGTACGGAGCTGTCCACGCCCTTCTGATGCCCTCCTTAGCACAAAAATCAATGAAGTCCTTATCGACATACTCTCCTCCATTATCTAAGCGCAAAACTTTTATTTTCTTCCCAGTCAAATTCTCCACCAAAGCCTTGAACTCTTTGAATTGACAAAAAACCTCATCCTTGGTTTTCAGAAAATAAATCTAGGTTTTCCTTAAGTGGTCATCAATGAAGGTAAGGAAATACTCAGCACCACTAAGAGCTTTGGTGGACATAGGTTCTCATATATTTGAGTGTATCAATCCTAGTACACTCTTGGCCCTGTGTTTACTCCTAGGAAATGATGCCTTGGCATACTTTCCTAGAGCACATCCTCTGCATACATCATCTTGTTTCGTACTAAGATCCGAAACTCCTGTTACAATGCTCCTGAGAATCCTTAGAGCCCCATGGTGCAAATGTCCCATTCTTCTGTTCCGTAGTTCGTTCAAGTCCTTGTCTCCATGACTTCCTATTAGTGCCATTGGTGATTCTAATTGTAATCTGTACAACTTGTTACTTTTGATCCCAATCTGCACTTTCTTTTTCCAGCTAGGGTGTTTGACATATACCCTCTCCTTGATGAAGTAGACGTCATAGCCCTTGCCTTGAAGTTGTGACACGGAAAGTAATTCATCCCCAATCCTGGTATATGCAGCACATTTGTAGTGCGGAACCATTCTCACGATTCTGTTTGAAAAACTATGGTACCCTTCCCTACTGGAGTACACTTTGCCTTGTTCCCCATGGTCTCTGAAAGTTCATCTTCTCTTCTCGATACTCTGAGAAACATTCCCTGATTCTCGTCATATGCCAAGAGGCTCCACTATCTATACCATACTTCTGATGATGCAGAACTAGTCATACAAGTCACTTCTTCTTCCATCCTAGAAGCCAACATGGAGAAATCGAAAACTCTTGTACAATTTTCTGAAAATTTATACGAGTCCCCTGACGTGGATGCCTCTGCATCATGGTCTTGACCCATAACTAATTTTCCCTTCCTATCTCTGATTACTCGCTCTGATACCATGTGGAAATTTTATCACTGCATCATCTGATTTACTTTGCCTACTTATTTTCAATAAGTTATTTATGAAATTCCTTCAATAAATATTAAAATAAATTCTATTGCATATATCACACCATCATACAAAAAAAAAAAAAAAACATGCACAAGAATCATCACATCGACATAGATATTTTGGGCAACAATCCTTGGAAAAATCCAATGTGGGAAAACCGGTGCAGCAAGGGAGGATTTTATTATTCAACAATTCTTCAATACAACTGGGTGCCAAACTGGCTTACCCAACATAGAGAAAAAATCTCTAGCACTTATCCCAGTCTCAACGCCATCCCAGCTAACCTCTGCGTGGCTCCTAGACACTATGTGTCATCCCCTACTTGTCTGCGTCAGTGTTGGGCCTCTCTGCATCATCCACGCAGGCCCTCTAGTGACTGCATAGTCTCTTGCTGCCTCAGTGTTTGCCTGAAAGGCCCTGCATCTGCCTCTGCGCTAGTCTTTTGTTGTTGATCCTAACTCTCTACTCTGTACTTGCTACCTCTTGCTGCTCTCTAGACCACTAGTTCGAATTTATCAGCTAACCCCGCTCCAAAAATTGAACTGACTGGTCTCTCTTAGTGTATTCTCCAACTGGCCCTCAAGCCTCTTCTTATACTTTTCTCATTGGTCCATCAACGTTCGAGATTAATTATCTAATCAATGGATAAGATTAGATCTGGTATGATCCATGACTTTTGGACCATTCTAACTCAATTTTATATTAATTCACATTAATATTTTATTTTCCCTAAGTTTAGACTTAGGGACTCCATTAAAAATATTAATTATTTTAATATCTTCCAAACTGGTTAGATTCTGCCCAAACCATTTCTGGGTCTTGGAGATCTCATGTGCTTTAGTCTCTTCATGGCTAGAGCACATCCAATGATCTGAAATTGATATAAGACAACTAATAAGGTATTACAGACTCATGTGCATGGATGTGTCTATGTTATTTTATGCAACAGATCGATAACATTGCGAAATACACAGACACTAAAGCAGTTAAAGAAAACACAATAGGCAAACATATAAACACAACAAGTTTAATAAGGAATTCACCCAATACTCTTGGGCTATGTCTCCTGGTCCAGCCTTCAGTGGTGGCCTCTCTATTATGTTTTCAAAGTAAATTTTTTACAACAGTGAGCTCAAACTGAGTCTCACTCAACAGATACAATTCAGCAAGACTGTACTTGGATTCCCCAAGTCTCTAGAGTATACAGACTCTCCCTACTGAACTTCGACCTCTATTGGTCACCATGGTATGAGTCCAATCTGAGACTCAATACATGACTGGCATATATAGAGGAGTTCGCTTGAACCTCTCAAGCCTTTTCTGGAATACACAGACTCTTTGACTCTCTCTGTCTCTATCTCGATGCTGCCTTTGCTTCTGCAGGTCAGCTCGACTTCTTCTCTCTGTTCTCTACTCTTAGCTTTTTTAACTCACTTGCCTATCTCTCCATCATTTCATGGCTTTAAAGCCAATCTGCTTCTTGACTGTTCGTTTTCGCTTCCCGACTTTCTGGTTCCCCTGCCTTTGTCTGTTTGAATTCCTCTGTCCTGCGTCATCAGTCTCTATATAACACCTCACAGGGGGGTGGCCACCTATTTAGTAACGGATGAATGTCAGTTCTCTTGGACATACTCGAAACGACCATTTTTACCGTTAACTCCAAGAATGCTGGCGAACACAACCTTCTACCAACGCATCGTCCATCTCGGACTTCAAATCTTATACAACTCTATCTGTTAACGTCATCAAATCCACTCATCCATCGGAACACATCTCCGCCATTGATCTGGGGGCCCCAGATCCTATAGTCATCGTTCATATCGGGCAGCTAAGTCGCATGACGTTTACCCGTCCAATGTGAGTGGTTTTCTCTCTCCCTGCTGGGACACGTGGCAATCACTGTGTGACATCGAGCGGAACTCGGTTGAAACCGCTTACCGCTCAAAGCCCCTCCAATATTCTGTTGGTTTTTGTGGGACCCCACTTCTAATGGAATTGGAGCGATATCCATTACATTTTATGATTTTTGGGTCCGGGTGCTGGAGGCCTTTCCTTCTTTGAGGGTTTTGCCCTATGATCAGAAACTACCCCCGTTTCTCGAACTAGCCTCTAGATTTGCTAATTTGTGATAGCGCTCGTTACCATGGGCCGACGGTCTGCGCACTTGACTGACAATCCTCGTTGCTCTGCACTGACCACAAATTGCAACTGTTACGAGGATATCTCTGATAAGCTTGATATTTATAAGACTTTGAAACTTATGATTTTTAAGGAGTTCATGAAAACTTAGAGAGTGTTCTAGGATCCAATTTTGATCACGACCTTCCCACTGAAAAATCTTTTGGACCACCAAAAGTTGGTTTTTAAGCATCAATCAAGTGACGGTATATATTCCTCGCTTGCCCAATTTCTATCCATTTTGAACTGCTTGGGTTTGAACCTTTGAGTCCAATCCTGAGGTACTCAACATCCCCTCTGCGCGTAGTTCTCACCTTCTTGTCCAGAACTGTATCTTCCTGCAATTCATTAAGATATTCAAGCAACAGATCATCAATAGAAGGCAATTGACTCTGCTCTTTAGGATCTTCAATCAATGAAGGTTCAAATAGTCTCAAGCTTTCTGCATTAACTACCGAATAGATATGCATGTAAGCTGGCAAATCAAGGCGAAAAGCATTCTCACCAATTTTCTCAAGTATCTTGAAAGGTCCATACCTTATTGGTTTCAACATCTTACCTTCACCTTGCATTATGTCTTTGCTGATATATAGCCAAACTTGATCACCAACTTGGAAACTAAGCTCAATCCGATGCTTATCATGCCTTGCCTTGTACTTGGCTTGGCTCTTTTCCAGCTGTTCCTATACTGCCTAGTGAATCTCTTGGATTTGTTCAATGAACTTGGTTGCCTTTTCCACATGACTATGTCCATCAACCGCTATGTCTTTACCAAAGACAAAATCCAAGGGAGACCTTGGTGTGAAACCAAAATAGGTCTCAAAAGGAGATCTCTATGTAGAAGAATGTTTAGCACGGTTGTAAGCATGCTGCACATAACATAAATGTTCATCCCAAATCTTGGGATGTTTACTGCAATAGCCTCTGAGAAACTGGATCACTGTCCTGTTGACCACTTTTGTTTGGCCATCTATTTGTGGATGAAAAGTTGTACTCTTCTTTAGTCTGGTGTCCATCAATTCCCACAGACTCGACCAAAATTTCCCAACAAATCGAGAATCTTGATCAGATACAATGGAAGTGGGTAATCCAAAATGAACCCATACATGCTGAAATAACAATTTTGTTGTTTGTTCAGTTGTAATCTATTTGTTACAAGGTATTAAAATACACATTTTGCTGAACCTATCCACAACAACATACAAATAGTCATGACCTTTTCTAGATCTAGGCAGTCCCCCAACAAAGTCCACGGAAACACTTTCCCAAGGATGAGAAGGAACTGGTAGAGGAGTGTACAAGCCTAGTTTTCTATTGTTGGGCTTGCTTTTAGCACACATAGTACACCCTCTTACATATCTAGAAACTGTCTCATTCATTTTTGTCCAATAACAAAATCTTTGCAAATGTGCAATTGTTTTACTTACACCAAAGTGACCTGATATTAGAGAAGTGTGTGCTTCTTGAATTATCTTTACTCTTTCAATTTGTGGAATGCATAACTTTCCAAAATGATACAAGAGTTGGTCCTTAATATGATAATCCAATTCTTCTACTTGTTTTCCACGACTTAAAGTTGCATATACATCTTTAAAATCTATATCTTGAGCACACTGTTCAATGTAGCTTTCATGCAATACTGAATTATGCTTAAGTATAGTAGATGCATTTATGATTGGTCTGGACAACATATCTGCAACTTTATTGTGTGTGCCCTTTTTATATCTGATGACAAGATGAAACTGTTGTAGAAAACCCATCCACTTATAGTGTCTTGATTGCTGCAACATAGTTTGTGAGTGTAAATATTGAAGTGGTTGATGATCAATATGTATAATTGTCTCTTTGCCCATTAAATAATGTTTCCATTGTTTCACACTCTGTACTAATGCATACAATTCTTTATCATATGTGGGATAATTAACTACTACATAATTAAATGTCTCATAATGATAATATATGGGTTTACCGTGCTGCATCAACACTGCTCCTATGGCATAGTCACTGGCATTCGTTTCAATTTCAAAGGGTCTTTGAAGATCAGGCAGTGCTAGTACTGGTGCTATACTAATCTTTTCTTTTAAGGTGTCGAAGGCTTTCTATTGTTTGCCTCCCCAATGAAACACCTTGTTCAATCCTGTTAAAGCATGTAAGGGAGTTGCAATCAAGGAAAAGTTAGCAATAAACTTTCTCCAATACTATGTTGCCCCTAGGAAGCTTTTAACTTCTATAGCAGATTTGGGTTTAGGCCAGTTTATAATGACTGCAACCTTAGAGGGATCTATCTTCAATTCACCACCCCCTACAATATGACCCAAATAATTCAAAGATGTTTTGCCAAATTCACATTTTGATAGCTTAACATAGAGATTTTCTCTTTTCAAAACATCTAGAGTCTGCTTGACATGCTTTAAATGTTCTTCCCATGTTTTACTAAATATAAGAATGTCATATAAATATACAATGAAAAAATCATCAATAAAAGGTCTGAGTACATTATTCATTACTCTCATGAAAGTAGAAAGAGCATTAGTTAAGCCAAAATGCATAACTAACCACTCATACAATCCCTGCTTTGTTTTGAAAGCAGTCTTCCATGCATCTTGCTCTGCAACTCTAAACTGATGTTAACCACTATGCAAGTCCAACTTGGAAAAGTAAATAGATTCTTTCAACTGATCTAATAGATCATTTATGCGAGGAAGGGGATAATGATTTTTTATCGTTATCTTATTCATTTCTCGGTAATCAATGCACATTCTCCATGAGCCATCTTTTTTTTCTCACCAAGACAATTGGAGACCCACATGGTGATGTGCTAGGTCTTATGAACCCTTTCTCGAGTAGCTCCTGTACCTGCTTCTTGATTTCTACATTCTCTAAAGCAGACAACCTGTACATTCCAATGTTAGGCAATGGAGCATCTTGCTGCAAATTAATATCATGTACTATTTCCTTTTTTGGTGGCAGACTTTTAGGTTCTTGAAATAGTATATCATATTCTGAAACAACTTTTTCTAAATCAGCTTGTTTTTTATCATTACAACCCTCAAATATATTGGTTTTATCAGGTTTCTTTTCCTTTACAACCATCAGTAAAAATTGTTTGCATGAATTTACAATTCTTTTCATCTGCCCTGAGTTTATGAGAGTATAATTATTCTTGAGTTTATGAGCTCTTACAATATATTCGATTCCATCTTTAATGAGTTGATACTTGTTTTCAGCTCTATAGAAAATGGCTTTTCTATCATACAAGTAAGGACTTCCTAAAACAATTCCACATATATCCAAAGGAACTATATCTAACTCAACCTCATCTACAAATGTTGACCCAAAAGAAAACCTAAGTTTACATTGTCTAGTCACTTGTAGCTTTGCTTTATCACATAACCAACCTAATGGATATGGCTTCTTGTGAGGTGTGGTTAGTAATCCCAACTTCTTTACAATTGCTTCAGAAATTAAATTTACTTGTGAGCCACTATCAAACAAAGTATCAATATTTTGATGCTTGGAAATAACTTGAATATAAAAAAGCTCATGTCTTTTCCTCTCATTTTCTTCATTATCAATAGATTGTGTAGAATTACTAGTAGATGCTTCAGAATTTTTACCTTTTATACCTGTGGCTGTGATTGTTGTTTCATCTCCTGTGTCAGACCCCAAATCTTTTTGAATAGCTGCAGTAGTCTTCTCCTTTTTGCCATCGAACTTCTTGAGTCTCAGCTCTGGATGCAGAATCCATCATTGTTCATCATCATGCCTATCCTTCTTGCAGTGAGTGCATGAAGGTTTGGTCTTTTGTACAACATTTTTCTTCCTCTCTTTCCATTTCTGCTTTATCTTCTCCTTGTTCTTGCTTGCAGTGGGTTTTGATGATCCCCCAACTTCTGGGTTCACATTCTTGCCTCTAGCCTCTAGATGTGTAGCTTGAACAGATACCTCATCTATACTAGTGGGATTAAACATGAGAATTGTGTGCTTTAAATAGTTTTGTAGATCACCTATATACTTCAGCAGAGTTTCAGGTGAGTCTAAATAAATTCCTAGAGTCAAAGCTCTTTTTATAAATTCTTGAGTGTAGCCTTGTACACTTTACCCTTTTAATCAGCGAAGAGTTTGCCAACTCATCATGGCTTGCTGCATATAAGCCTCTGGATAGAATTTCTTTTTAATTGTAGAAACAAATTCACTCCAGACATAAAGAATTTTACCATGCTTCTTCATGTCAGCTTGTGTCCTGCCTTCCCACCATACCAAGGCAGTGCCTCCAAAGCATAGGCTGGCCAGCTGAATGTTACCTTTGTCTGAATCAATTCTCTGCACCCTGCAATATACATCAATCTGTCTAATCCAATTATCCAACTTCTCTGCATTCAACTCTCCATCATATATCGACAAATCAAATTTAACATCTAATTTAATCAAAGATGTTTTCTTTTTATTTTCAGGGCTATTAGGAGGTGTGGGAAGCTTTTCTTCTTTCCCTTTGCCTTTAGAATGGTCATGGAGGAGAGATTCTTCTGCTCCTTTATCTTGTTTGGAGTTTGATGAATCTTCATCTCTACCTTTCTTAAATTTTCTATACATTTCCTCTACCATGGCTCTCATGGTCATGAAACTATCCATGAAATGGGAGTCTGATTCCAAGGTACTTTCTTCTGCCATTTTCCTCTTAGGATAAACTCTTCCAATTTCTGGGTTGGCTTCAACCAATTTTCCTTGCCCTAATTCGAGCTTTGTCCTAGTTAGCATTCAACAACAAAATCCAACACAAGCTTGTCTAACCTTAGCAACCTAATGCTCTAATACCACTTGATCCGAAATTGATCTAAGACAATTAATAAGGTATTACAGACTCATGTGCATGGATATGTCGATAAGATTGTGAAATACACAGACACTAAAGAAGTTAAAGAAAACACAACAAGAAAACATATAAACACAACAAGTTTAATAAGGAGTTCACCCAATACTCTTTGGCTACATCTCCTGGTCCAGCCTTCAGTGGTGGCCTCTCTATTATGTTTTCAAAGCAGAGTTTTTACAGCAGTGAGCTCAAACTGAGTCTCACTCAACAGATACAATTCAGCAAGACTGTACTTGGATTGCCCAAGTCTCTGGAGTACACAAACTCTCCCTACTGAACCTCGACCTCTATTAGTCACAATGGTATGAGTCCAATCTGAGACTCAATACATGACAGGCATATACAGAGGAGTTCGCTTGAACCTCTCAAGCCTTTTCTGGAGTACACAGACTCTCTGACTCTCTATGTCTTGTCTTGATGTTGCCTTTGTTTCTGCAGGTCAGATCAACTTCTTCTCTCTGTTCTCTGCTCTTAGCTTTCTTAACTCGCTTGCCTCTCTCTGTTAGTTCATGGCTTTAAAGCCAATTTGCTTCTTGACTATTCGTTTCCGCTTCCTGGCTTTCCAGTTCCCCTGCCTCTATTCGTTCGAATTCCTCTGTCCTGCGTCATTAGTCACTGTATAACGCCTCACAGGGAGGTGGCCACCTATTCCATAACGGGTGAGTTTCAGTTCTCTTGGACATACTCGAAATGACCATTTTTACCGTTAACTCCAAGAATGCCCACGAACACGACCTTCTACCAACGCATCGCCCATCTCAGACTTCAAATCTTATACAACTCTGTCTGTTAACCTCGTCAAATCTAGTCATCCATCGGAACACATCTCCACCGTAAATCTGGGGGCCCAGATCCTACAGTCATCATTCATATCGGGCGGCTAAGTCACATGACATTTACCTGTCCGATGTGAGCATTTTTCTCTCTCCCCGCCGGGACGCGTGGCAATCATTGTGTGGCATCGGGCGGAACTCGCCCGAAACTGCTTATCGCTCAAAGCCCCTCCGATATTCTGCCGGTTTTTGTGGGACCCCGCTTCTGACAGAATCAGAGTGATATCCGTTACATTTTATGATTTTTTAGGTCCGGGTGCTGGTGGCCTTTCCTTCTTTGAGGGTTTTTCCATGCGATATGCGATTAGCGACTTGTTGCTAATCGCATATCAGAAACTACCCCCGTTTCTCGAACTGGTCTCTGGATTTGCTAATTTGTGATACTGCCCGTTACCATGGGCCGTGTGCGCTTGACCGACAGGCCTCGTTTCTCCGCACTGACCACAAATTACAACTATTACGAGGATATCTCTGATAAGCTTGATCTTTATAAGACTTTGAAACTTTGGCATGATTTTTAAGGAGTCCATGAAAACTTAGAGAGTGTTCTAGGATCCAATTTGGATCATTCGATGCTAACCCAAATCAACATTTAATAAGTTTGATCATAGTTAATAGTAGGTTCCCTTAGTAATCTAGTACTTATTATTTTTATGGATTCTAAAAACCATCACAAGCACTCTTACTTTATGTGCTACCATATGTTGAATTTAACCTTGTTCCTTGAAAGATCATTTATTTATAGAAACCTAAGTTGCATGAAATGTGAAATATAATGGCTAACAATTGAATCAGGGACTTCTACTCTCCACCCAACCACATGCTAACTACATTGCAGCTTTCTTACAACTAACCACCTCTGAGTAGGATCCAAAATCTAAGGGGATGCTTGTTCAGGGAAAATTCACACTAAAGATTTGTAGACACCCATAAGATGGAGTTCATTTTCCTGGTGGTTTAACCACTTCCCTTTTGTAGTGAGCACCAAATTGACTCTCTTACTTCTCTAATTTCAATTGACAATCACAAGGCTTCACCAAGGTCCAAATGGGTTAGTGCTCAGTTCCAAGAGATTTAATCCATTGTTTAGATGGTTTAACAACTGTGTTTTCATAGCAAGCGTTGCAAGGATTTGTAGTCCACTACATAGGTGGTTTAATATTTATTTTAGAAAGCACCACATTGATTCACTTACATCTCTCGGTTCCATCAAAGGGCTTCACCTAAGGTCCAGATGGGGTATTTCTTAGTTCCATGAGATATAATCCATTGTTTAGGTGGTTTGACAGTTGTGTTTTCATAGCAAAAACACTATAGGGGTCTATAGTCCATTGTATAGGTGGTTTAATATCTCTTTCAACATGCACCACAGTGGCTCCCCATCCAAGTGGTTTAACAACTTATATAGCAAGAACCATAGTGATTTTGTCATCCATTGAGCTTCCCACTCACCATTCAACCTTATACATAGTCTAGTGGTCTTAAGCACATCAAATGCATGGAATATCACCCCAAATTGTTGAGCACTATGCTCAACCACAACTCTAGCAATGCTTAGTATTTGTGCTTAGCTCTCGTGGCTCCTTATTCTTTATTTGCAACCATCATTTTTGTTTGATTTCTCTTCTTCTCCAGTCTCTCCAACATATTTTTCACCTTCCCTTCTTCTTCTGTTGTGCATGTGTGTGTATATATATATATATCCCTCAATGTGTAGAAATGGCAAGAAATTTGCTACTAGTGATGAATTCGAACTGAAATCAAGAGATACAAATTTCTTCTACAATCTACGGAATAGAAAATCACAAGATAGAAAGACATGCAACCATCAAAACACAAGGAACACAATGATTTTACAGAGGAATCCAACTAGGAAAATCCCCTTTGTTGCTTTTCATTAATTAGATGAGAATGAGAAACTATTACAATGTCAACTTCAAGCTCTAAAGCACACCATGCACTGTGAAATAGTTCTCCTGTTGAATGACTATCCATGGCCAACACTTAGCCTATTCAAGCCCCCCCATCTTCTTCCTATTTCCTTAAGCAATCCTAGAGAATTTTAGCTCCTAAAGAGTACGATAATTCCCTATTTCCTTGAGCAAATCCAAGGGAATTGATCACCTACTTAATTTCCAAGCTTGTACACTCAACTAGTATACAATTGATGATTACATTGTGCCTTTTACTCCATTCCAACTAAGTAATTCAAATTCCATGCATGTCTGGGCAATTTTGGTTGATTGAATAGTTAATTGAGAGATCAGTGAGTTAATAACAACCATAATTACTCAACTGACCTTCAATTGACTCAACTAATGACTAGAGCTTAGTTAACTAAGTTCAACTGAAAATAATTGAACTATATTGCTAAATTTTAGCAATCATTACATGCACAAGTCTACTCCAAGTGTACAAACTCGAATTTACAGATCTACCTAAGTGAAAAGGCCATGTCACTCAAGCTAATTCCAATCCAAGTCATCCTGCTGATGTGGAAAATTGAATTACTCAATTTGACTAAGGCACAAGTCAAATTGAGCCTTTCTTGCTACCATTTATAACACTCCCTCTCAGCAAAAAAGGGATTTTGCACCAACCCTAACCTGCACCTGTGAAACTCGAATTTGCCCCTTGACAATGCCTTTGTCAAAATATTTGTATCCTGCTCCTCATTGGGAATGTACTACAACATCATGATTCTCCTCTGCACACAATCTTGCAAGTGATGATACCTTATATTAATGTGCATGGACTTGTCATGAAATACTTGATTCTGAGAGAGTTTGATACAACTATGATTATCACAATAAATCATTGTCGAATCCATCTCTTGACTGAAAAGACCCACAATAACTTTCTTCATCCATATGGGCTCCCATGTTTCTTGACTTGTAGCCATATACGTGGCCTCTGCTAAGCTGAGTGCCACAAATATTTGTTTCCTACTATACCAGGAAATAGTTGGAGGCCCAACACTGAATATAAATACTGAAGTATTCTTCTTGTTTGATGGACTCCCTGCCCAATCTGCATCAATGAAGCCTTGGAGCTTCACATCATCTGTCCTCTTGTACCATAACCCATAATTTATAGTGCCTCTAAGGTATCCGAGCACATGCTTTACTGCCTTCCAGTGAAGCTTGTTAGGCTTCACCATAAATTGACTCAGGCGGTTAACTGCAAAGCATATGTCAGACCTTGTGTTCCCCAGATACATCAAGGATCCCACAAGTTGTCTATAGATGGTAGCATCTACTATCTCTTCTAAAGAACCATGCTCCTTCCTCTAGTTTTTAGCTAGAGGTGTGTCCATAGGCTTGCAGTCTTGCATATGAAATCTCTATAATATTTCAGAGAAATACTTCCCCTAACTCAGAAACAAATCTCCATCTCCCTGCCATATTTCCAACCCATGTAAGTAATGCATCAAGCCCGTGTCCATCTCGAATTCTCTTGCAAGATCATCCTTGCAAGATTGGATCAATTGCTCATCCCCTATAAGTATCAATTCATCAACATACAATACAAGGATAAGCAACTTTCCATCTACCACAATGTGATAGAGATTAGCAACTGCTTCACTTTTGGTGAAGCTCAATACACTAAGATGTGTGTCAATCCGAGTGTACCATGCTCGGGGTGCCTATTTGAGACCATAAAGGGATATCCTGAGTCTGCACACATGTGCCTCATTGTCATATGTTTCAAATCCGTCAAGCTTCTTAATGTAAATCTCTTCCTCAACCACTCCAATGAGGAAGGCAGTCTTCACATCCATCTGGTCGATCTTCCACCACATCTGCATAGCTAATGCTAGAATGGTTATGATTGAGGAATATCTTGCCACAGGGGAAATTTTTTCCTCATAGTCAACTCCCTCTACATGTGAGAATCCTTTGGACACTTTTATCACCCCAAGAAACTCTCCTAGGTTGTATATCAGAGATGCTCGAGAACATTACAAACTCAACAAAATGTTGGAAAAATGGTGGATGAATAAAAGAAATGCTGCATATTCAAGCCAGATAACCACTTCTACTATTCTTAACCCCAGATATGGGTGAACACCCCCAGACTACAAGGATTTAGACCACCAATTACTCATAGTTTTAAAGAAAATGTGAAGATGGAGAATACTGATCACACCATCAGATGCACAACACCCTGTGATGGCCAGCTGCAACCAGTTAAAAGGTTTGTAAATCTATTCTCTAATTCATAGACAGGATGACAGCTCTCTGGCATTACAATAACAGAAACCTGCATACAAATTCAATGATACATGCTAGATTTAAACACAAGGGTGGGATGACAGCCCCTCTAATGCTAAAACATCTACATCACATGAATAAATACATAACAGGCATAGTCTGGAAAAAGAAGAAGAAGTGGAAAGTGAGCAATCAACAGTAAAAGAAGCTTGTATTAGCTGGAAATAAAGACCAGAAGCTGCAGGTGTCACAATAGTTGCAATCTCCAAAAGTTGAAATTTACACCAAAATAACATTCATCAACCCCATTACATCTTTCTTCTGGGTATATATAGAATTTGTTTACAAAAACACTCTGCTAAGTTCCACGAGGAGGGGTCATAATGGACCACCCACACATATTAACTCTTTTGATAGTTTGTCTGCTACAATCTGATGGTCTTAATGAATAAATCGACCTTTTCTGGTGCTCGACCGTCCTTTTCTGAGCATATGGAATGTAATGTGTACAAGGCTTCATGACTGATTAATACCTTGATCTACTCGAGGCCGTCCTTTTCGTCCTTTAGAGGTACACTGTGTCGAATGCGGTAGCTGAGGATTTTATGTGCAGAGTACTGGTGGACGATCATATTCATCCCTTGGAAGTGCGAAGCATGCCAAAAACACGCAAATTGTATTGAAAATGAACGAAGAGCTGAGAAAGAACATTGGTCGTTAGATCTGGCAGATTGACGGCTCAGATTAGATTATGCAGGCTATCGGCGGTCAACGGGATTGGACGAATGAGGGCCGTCGGATCGCAGTCGGGAAGATCTGACGGCTATCGGGCAGTGGAGATGAGTGCAGTTTAATGAGCGGGGGGCCGTACAAGAAGGGCGGTTAGCGGTTTCCCCGCATCGCTTCGAGAGATATGGTGGTTTTCGTACCGCGGGGCGCGATGAAATCAGGGTGAGACACATGGCCGGTAGGAAACCGCTTCCCCGCGGGCTATCGGACGTGCAAGTTCGCGGAGCGGGGGCAGCGGATACCGTCGGATCTGCAGGAGATGATCGGACGTCTGTGGGTGAATGTGCACATTTCAGGGTTGATGTGACAGGTATATGCATGTGGTTATGTGAATAACATCATATGTTTTTTTGAAATTAAGCGAATAAAGGATTTAACCGAATAAAAGGATTTACACGGGGTTTTATAGTATTTAAAAAAAAAAACACGCGGGAGTCAAGGAAAAAGGGTTTATGAGGGGTTTTGAGACAAAAACAGGGATAAAGGGGTTTAAAGGGGAATAAGGGGAATTTAAGGGGAAGGAGGAAATGGAGGTGTGGGGAGTTATGAGGACATGGGTAGAGTGAAGGGGAAAGAGGCGGGCTGGCCACTGCAACTCCTGCTTTATCATGGAAAACCCGATCAAGCATGCATTTTAACCCTTGAATGTCAAAATCAATAGCAGAGCTAACACTGGCTCCTTCTGGGGATGAGAGCCTCCCTGTGAGGTCTCAAGAACCTGCAGACCATTGCCTTTCCAGCTGCAAACAAATTAGCCAAAATTCCTAGTGTTCCATTGGGCATGGAGTCTATTGCACCTATACTAAAACTGATGAAAACACAATATTGACAATTTTTAAGGCCAAAGACCTTAAATCAATAAACTTTCAAGAACCACCCATTAACTGGGCCATCAAAAACTGCTTCTCCTCCCATACTTTTCAGTATGAAGGTGTTGTTCCCTTGAACCTGTGAAATGATGTAAGGCCCTGTCCAAAAAGCATCAAATTTCCCATGATTGCCTTTCTTTTCCTTCAATGCACCCCATTTCAAAACCAAGTCACCAATCTGAAAATTATTTATTTTTGCCTTCTTGTCAAAGGCTTCTTTGATCTTTTTCTGATGTGTTGCAGCCTTTTCAATCAGTTGTTCTCTAATTTGATGTATTTCTGCTAAATTAGTGATCCTCTTTGCCATGTCTTCTTCTTCCTCCTGCTCTTCTTGAAGGAATTTTGCCACAGAGAGAATTAATTGAATTTGGAATACAACATCAGTTCCATATACCAGCTTGAAAGGAGAATTCCATGTGGATTTCTTAATGGTCACTCTGTCAACCCACAGTGCATACTTGAGCTCTGAATCCCAATTCTTTTTATTGTCCTCTAACAATTTTTTAATTATCCTGATCAGACTTTTATTAGAGGATTCTGCTAGACCATTTCCTTGTGGATAATATAAGGTAGAATGAACCGGTTTAAAACCCATTGAATCACACATTTCCACCAATTCTTTTACCCTGAAGGCTGCTGCATTATCTATAATTAATTTATGTGGACAACCAAATCTGTTGAAGATGTTCTCTGTCAAAAACTTCATGACCACATTATGATTAGCCTTCTTGGTAGGAATTGCTTCAATCCACTTGGTAAAATAATCAGTGGCCACTAATATCCATCTTTGTTGGCCACTGGAATGTGGATTGATTTCTCCAATAAAATCCAAGCCCCAATTCTGAAAAGGTCCTTTTGCCTGAATTGGTTTTAGGGGCAGGGACTTCAACTGTTGTTTTCCTTCAAATCTTTGGCACCTGTCACAAGATTTAACAAAAGAAAACACATCAGAAAATAAAGTGGGCCAATAGTACCCAGCTCTGAGAATTTTATGGGCTGTAGTTTTCCAATAATGGTGCCCTCCACACATGCTGTTATGAAATTGTTGCATAACTTCTTTTGACTGTTCTTTGTCCAGACACCTCAAAAATATTCCAAATGGATCCCTCCAGTAGAGCAGATTTTTATTGATGCAATATTTAGCTGCTCTAAGTTTTAAAGTTCTAGCTTGACTTTGAGTAAATCCTGAAGGGATTTCTAGCTTCAACAAGAAATTAATTATTCCAACATACCAATTACAAGAAGCTAGATTCTCGGCCACTGACTGCTTTCGCTGTGGTTCAGTTGTTTCCTCTTCTTCTGCCTGAGCATTTTCTGCAATAGTGCACAGGAAATCAATATCTAAAGACCTGCAATTTTCTTCAGCTAATAGTTTGGCAAGACCCTGACATCTGACCAGATTGGTGGGCTTCAATTCTATATTAAATTCAATCAATTTTGCAATCCATTTTACCCTTCTTCCATCAGCATCAGGTTGTGTTAGGGCATCTTTTATTGCAGCAGAGAATACATATGCAATTATCTTGGAATGTAAGATATAAACTCTGAAAGCTTTCAAGGATTTAATAAGAGCATATGCCTATTTTTCAATCATACCATACCTCAGTTCAGCATCCCTCAAGTTCTTGCTGAAAAATGCTACTGGATGTTCTGAACCTTCCTCATCTGCCTGCAATAAAACTGCTGCAATGGTTTCTTCAGAGGCAAATGAGAACACATGAAACTCCTTGCTATAATATGGACCTATTAATGTGGGAGCCTCCATTATAAATTTTTTGATGGAATCAAATGATTTTCTTGCTGCATCATTCCATCTTACCTCTGACCCTTTTCTCAACATGGAGGTAATATGCTTCACTAGTTCTGCAAAATTTGGTATAAACCTCCTGACAAAAATAATTTTGCCCAGAAAGGACTGAATATCCTTTTTTGATCTGGGGATAGACAAAGTCTATATTGCTTTTACCCTTTCTGGATCAATCTGAACACTTGTAGCAGACACAATATGCCCTAACATCTTTCTTTGTTCTAAAACAAATTGTGATTTTTTGGGATTGACTAAAATTCCAAACCTCCTGCACTTCAGAAACACTTTTTTCAAATGTTGTAAATGATTTTGATGGCTGCTGGAGTAAACAGTTATGTCATCAAGGTAGATAAGGACAAATTTATCCTTCTCTCCCACAAATGTTATATCCATAGCTCTCTGAAAGGTGGCTCCAACATTCATCAACCCAAAAGGCATTTTGGCATACATAAAAGTGCCCCAAAGAGTGGTGAATGCAGTCTTTTCTTGATCATCTGGGTGCACAACAATCTGATTAAAGCTTGAAAAACCATCCAAGAAAGACATTACTTTGGCTCCTGAGACTTTTTGCAGCAAATGCTCCATTTTCGGTAGGGGATAGTTGTCTTTCTTTGAGAATTTGTTGAAATTTCTGAAATCAACACACAGTCTGATTTCTCCACTCTTCTTCCTCACCACCACTAGATTGGCCACCCATTTTTAATATCTGAGAGGGACTATGATCTTAGAAGCCAACAATTTTTTAATTTCTTTTTCAATTAGAGGAAGAAGCATGGGATTTATCGGTCTTAGCTTCTGTTTGAAAGGAATGGTGTCTTTCTATAGAGGGATTTCATGTTGAATTATATTCTTATCATACGTTTTCAGATCACTATATTCCCAGGCAAACACATCAGCAAATTGCCTCATTAAATTGTAGTATTTAGCACTTTGATCAGTTGACAAATGAGTGGACAAATTTGCATATCTAGGCTAACCTGGACTTCCTATATCATGCTTACAGGCTGCAGATTGGTCTTCTTTTTGGGCAACTTTGTAAGGCACGTCATTTTGATCAAACAGTATTTCAAGAGGAATTAGACCCTTAGGTATATGATTACTAGGAAGCTGGACAATGCTGTCTTTACCAATCTTATTTCTAAGCTAGGATTGAGGGATTTCTTGCAAGGCTTCATTTTCTTGGTCAATTTGAATTTCGGAAAACTCATCAATAACTTGAAGGAACCTATTTATCTCATCATCATCTTCAAAAACTTTCCAATGGTGGACATTATCAGGTAAGGAAGGTCTGTATTTCATTTGGACTTCATAAACCAGTCTGGGAGGCATGGGAGGTATAAAGAGACTAGCAGAAACAGTAAGGGAATCAGCAAGCTGATTTTGGGCTCTAGGAATGTATGAAATACAGAAATAATCAAAAGAATCTCTGACTCTCCATACCTCATCTCTGTATGCTTTCAGCCTTGGGTGCTTTGCTTGAAATGTTTTATTTACTTGCTGGATAATAAGATCAGCATCTCCAAATACCTTTATACTCTTGATTCCTCTGTCTTTTGCTGCATTAAGGCCCAACAGAGAGCTTCATATTCTGCTATGTTGTTTGTGACTTGAAAAGCCAGCTTAAAAGATAGTTGAATGCTTTGTTGTTGTGGAGATACTAGCACCACCCCTGCTCCTGCAGTCTCCCTGGAACATGCTCCATCAAAGAACATTTCCCAAACCTGACTTCCTTGCTCTTCTTTGGCCTGAACTGCTGGTTCCCTGATCTGCATTGAGGCCTTCTGAGATTCTTCTATTTGGAGAATACATGCTCCAAAGTCAGTGTCCACTACATAAATGGGATGATTTGTAGGATTCTTCTCATCACTGATGATATATGCCAACTGTGCTTCTCTATATAACCTCCTGCTTTCTACTCCAAAAACTGGTATAGTGGCATACGATAGATCATTCTGTAATGTCCCACCTAGTCTCTTAATCCACCCTCTGGACAGCAGCATGCCAAACTTAGGAGGGACATTTGCCACCACAATATCCATCATCATACTTTTCATGGGCAGCTGAGTTAAGGTAATGGCCAGGTCTTTGATCAATTCCAGGCACTTCACTTTCCTTGAATCAAAAGAGAATAAATCATGATAGGGTCTAGTGATATCAAGGCCTAACTCTTCCATGACAGCTTTAGGCATCAAATTGTGGCTGGCCCCTGTGTCTAGCAGGCAATTGTGGAGGATTTTGTTATGAATGGTCAATGAGACATAAAATGATGGAGAATTATTATCAACAGGTTCAATCATGGGGCTGAGCACAATGGCAGGCTTGTCATCTTGCAAATTGACAAAGTTAGTGGAGGTTTGTGTGGTTTCTAGCTCAAGGGCTTCAATGATAGGCTTTCTAAATACTTCACTCTTCACCAACTCTACCAGAGGCACAAATATTTTCAATTTCTGAACTTCTGACTCAAAGCTGAAAGAAGAATATGACTTATCAGAACTTTTTACCTCTTGAACTGGAGCTTTGAGGATGACTGGATCAGCTGCTGGTCTTCTCTGCTTGATATTCTGTGGTTCTGTTAGCACAGCAGCTCTTTGTGCAGGATTCTATTTGACATTTTTTGCATTTGACCTCAGGTTGTATCTTTGTTGCTGTTCAGTTTGCAGAATAGCTCCTCTATCCCATTCTTGACTGTCTTGTTCCTACAACAAAGACTCTTCATAAGCAGCCAAAGTCAAAAATGCAGCGCTGCCTTTATCTTCCATGCAGTGAATTTCATCCTCATCTTCTTCAAATTTTTCCTCCTCCATAACTACATTTTGGAAAGGAGCTTTAACTTATTGATCTTCTTTTTAATCTTCACCCCTCTACATTATTTGTAACTGCTCATTTTCTCTTCTGAATGGATTTTGATTTCTTGGAGCAAATCTGTTCAACTGCCTTGTTTTTGCTGAATTCTGCTCAACCTTTAGCTTAGAGATTTCAGCAGCCAATGACTCTATCATCTTAGTCATTTTGTCTAATTTTGGCTCTGAAGATGAACTAGAGGAGGTAGAAGCCTAACCTCTCTGCCTCCTTCTATCAGCTTGACTCTTTAGTTTCTCTGCAGCCATGATATTAGATTCCACCTCTAGGGTTGCATCTTGCATGTCTGCCAGTGTAGCACATCTCCTTTCTTTCAACAACAAGCAGAAATCAGAGTCAAAAGCATTGGCATAAGTGAGTTTGGCAGAGGTAGGAGTAGGCTTTACCTCAGCTGGTATCTTACTATACATTCGATTGAATCTTTTATTAAAATCAGGCAAAGATTCACCATTTTCCCTCTTCAGATTACCAAACTCAGTATGATAATACAGCAAGTCTTTTTTATCTCCCCACTGCTTCAAAAACGAATCATCTAATGCTTCAATATCTGTTATTGATCTCTGGGGTAATTCTCTAAACCACTTCCTAGCCTCTCCATCAAGGCTCTAGACAAAAACTCTCATCCACACATCGTTTTCACTTATATCTAAATTATCAGCATAACTGTAAAAAGCTTCAAGATGTTCTTTTGTTGTCACTCCCTCTGTTTCAGTGAATTTAGGCATATATTTTTGATATTCTCCCATAGGCATAGGATTTAAAGGAACAGACAAGACTAAAGGTCCATATCTAGCAGCAACAATTCTCTCAATCTTCGTGGGTGCTTGTTGTCCTGCCATGACTGGAGTATTTGGAAGACTACTAGCAGATTGAATAGTAGGGAGTAATGTGATGAATGGTAGAGACAAAGGGATGTTTTGGACTAAATGGGAACCTTTCTTTGGACTGAGATTCAAATGGGAACTAATTGCACAAGGGGCTGAATTAATCTCTGAAGGAATTTCCTTAATAACAGTGTTGTGCTCTAAATCTTCAAACTGTATATCTTCAGCAATAACTTTATATTTCAGAGATGCATGAGATTTCTTAGGCTTACCTGATCTTGATGGCCCTTTGTGTGATGCTTTCTTCAATTTAACAGTCTTCTCAGGGTCAGGTACTGGTTCAACTGGTGATTTTTGAGGATTTCTTCGAGTGTGTCTCGCAAACTGAGCCAGAACTTCAATGCGAAGTTGCCAAATGATAGTCTTCCTCCAATGGAGTCGCCAGATAGATGATTACAACCAAAAACTGTGTTCAAACCTTGTCTATCATCAAAGCTTGAAGCTCTGTTGTTCTCCTAGGGAAGCTGAGCTTCGATTCTCCTCTCCCCGGCAACGATGCCAATTAATGTTATCACCCCAAGAAACTCTCCTAGGTTGTATATCAGAGATGCTCGAGAGCATTACAAACTCAACAAAATGTTGGAAAAATGGTGGATGAATGAAAGAAATGCTGCATATTCAAGCCAGATAACCACTTCTACTATGCTTGACCCTAGACATGGATGAACACCCCCAGACTACAAGGCTTTAGACCACCAATTACTCACAGTTTTAAAGAAAATGTGAATATGGAGAATACTGATCACACTAGCAGATGCACAGGACCCTGTGATGGCCAGCTGCAACTAGTTAAAAGGTCTGTAAATCTATTCTCTAATGCACAGACAGGATGACAGCTCTCTGGCATTAAAATAACAGAAACCTGCATACAAATTCAATGATACATGCTAGATTTAAACACAGGGGTGGGATGACAGCGCCTCTAATGCTAAAACATCTACAACACATGAATAAATACATAACAGGCACAACCTGGAACAAAGAAGAAGAAGTGTAAAGTGAGCAATCAACAGCAAAAGAAGCTTGTATTAGTTGGAAATAAAGACCAGAAGCTGCAGGTGTCATAATAGTTGCAGTTTCGAGAAGTTGAAATTTACACCAAATAACATTCATCAACCCCATTACATATTTCTTCTGGGTATATATAGAATTGTTTACAAAAACACTCTGCTAAGTTCCACGACGAGGGGTCATAATGGACCACCCACACATATTAACTCTTCTGATAGTTTGTCTACTACAATCTGATGATCTTAATGAATAAATCGACCTTTTCTGGTGCTCGGCCATCCTTTTCTGAGCATATGGAATGTAATGTGTACAAGGCTCCATGACTGATTAATACCTTGATCTACTCGAGGCCGTCCTTTTCGTCCTTCGGAGGTACACTGTGTTGAATGCAGTAGCTGAGGATTTTATGCATAGAGTACCGGTGGATGATCATCTTCATCCCTTGGAAGCGCGGAGCATGCCAAAAACACGCAAATTGTATTGAAAATGAACAAAGAGCTGAGAAAGAACACTGGCCGTTAGATCTGGTAGATTGACGGCTGAAATTAGATTATGCGAGCTAGTGGCAGTCAACGGGATTAGACGAATGAGGGCCATCGGATCGCAGTCGGGCAGATCTGACGGCTATCGGGCGGCAGAGATGAGCGCATTTTAACGAGCGGGGAGGCGTACAGGAAGGGTGGTTAGCGGTTTCCCCGCACCGCTTCAGGAGCTATGGTGGTTTTCGTATCGTGGGGCGCGATGCAATCAAGATGAGACACGTGGCCGGTGGGAAAACGCTTCCCCGCGGGCTATTGAACGTGCAGGTTTGCGGAGCGGGGGCAGCGGATACCATCGGATCTGCGGGAGATGATCAGACAACTATGGGTGAAT
The DNA here is from genome assembly GCA_031772625.1 of Pinus tabuliformis. Taxonomy (NCBI): domain Eukaryota; kingdom Viridiplantae; phylum Streptophyta; class Pinopsida; order Pinales; family Pinaceae; genus Pinus; species Pinus tabuliformis. Next base: position 53,129,066 of record CM062819.1, read on the forward strand.
GCGCATGTTTCAGGGTTGATATGACAGGTATATGCGCGTGGTTATGTGAATAACATCATATGTTTTTTTTTAATCAAGCGAATAAAGGATTTCACCGAATAAAAGGATTTACACGGGGTTTTATAGTATTTAAACAAAAAAAGAGCGGGAGTCGGGGAAAAAGGGTTTATGAGGGGTTTTGAGACAAAAACAGGGATAAGGGGGTTTAAATGGAAATAAGGGGAATTTAAGGGGAAGGAGGAAACGGAGATGTGGGGAGTTATGACGACATGGGCAGAGTGAAGGGGAAAGCGGCGGGCTGGCTACTGCAACTCCTTCTTTATCATGGAAAACCCGATCAAGCATGCATTTTAACCCTTGAATGTCAAGATCAATAGCAGAGCTAACGAACACAAATCCAACATTGTACTTCTCGATACTCCCATCAACTACATGCTTCACTTTGTAAATCCATCTGGAACCAACCACTGACTTGTTCTCTGGTCTTGATACCACCTTTCATACATTTTTCTTGATAATGGAGTCATACTCCATCATGGCATCAACCCACACTAGTTGATAAACTTCTTCCTCAAATGAATAAGGCTCTAACTCAGTGAGTTTTATCATGAGATCCATATAACCAATGTATTTTTCTAGTGGCCTCCTCTACCTCTGAAAAGATGTAAGAGCTTCCACATTCTCCCTGCATCTTGTACCAACCTGTCAGCTTCTCTAGTTATCTTCATCCCCTCTCTAAAAGATTTTGGTTGAGTGGGTTCCTCCACTAGGCCTCCTGTCCGCTCCTCCACATGTGGTTGCTCCACGACACCCTAAAGCTCTGCATGAGGCTCCTTCTATGGATTTAGAAGCTGCTCCTCTGGCGAGATACTTAGCTCTCGCTCTAGAGAGCATCTCATAGCCTTATCGTCATCAAATTTGACATCTCTCGTCATTACTGTCACCCTGATTGAGGGAAAATACACTTGGTAATTATGTGGTGTCGTGTATCCTAAAAAGACTCCCATATCAACTGTAGGCTCCAATTTCTTCCTACTATCCTTGGAGACATGACAATACACAATAGCTCCAAAAATTCAAAAATGGGATACATCTGGCTTTCTCCCAGAAAAAGCTTCTTCGAGTGTGATCATGCCAAGTATTTTGTGAGGGATTATGTTTTGCAAATAAACTGCAGTGTTGAATGCTTTTTCCATAGATGTAATGGAGACCCTTGATCATGCAACATGGCTCTTGTTGCTCCCACTATGCTTCTATTTTTCCTTTCAGCCACCCCATTTTGCTATGGGTTATGAGGTGTTATCAGTTCTCTTCTAATACCCTCTTTAGCACAAAATTCCTTGAAGGTGTTAGATACAAATTCTCCTCCATTATCACTTCTCAAGGCTTTTAATTTATGACCGATGTCCTTTTCAACCAATGCTTTGAATTAAACAAATTTGGAAAAAACTTCATCCTTTTTCCTCATGAAGAAGATCTAGCATTTTTGAGAAATCATCAACATAAATCACATAGTACCTATGTTTTGTTGTAGAGGTTGTAGAAAATGGTCCACATATATCAGAGTGGACTTGCTCCAATATTGCTCGAGCTATTCTATCTCAGCCCTGGAAGGTGGATTTGTGCATCCCTTGCAGACATCATGCTCGTCAAGGGTGCATTTCAAGAGACCAGTGGTAATATGTTGCATGAGTTTTAAGGTCCCATGGTGTAATTTTCCCATGCGCCAGTGTCAGTGTTCTCCAACATCTTGACTTTACACATTTTCTTCCTTGCTATTCAGTGCAACACAAACATCCACCTCAAGTTTGTAGATATTTTTGAGTCTAAATCCAATCTATTTCACTTTCCCTATAGCTACATGCTTCAAAAAATCTTTGCCCTTGTTGAACACAATATCATAACGTTTGTCCTCCAATACAACTACAAAAATAAAATTCTTCTTTAGCATTGGTACATACTTAACATATTTCAGATGAAGATGGGAGCCTGTCTCCCTCTTAAAGGTGACAATACCAATTCCTTTGGTAATATACCTCCCATCATCTCCAAGTTCTATGTGCATCTGGAGATCCTTCTCCTCTAGGCCAATGAAGAATTATTTACATCCTGTCATATGGAATGAGGCACCAAAATCTAGGTACCACACACTCCCCATTATAGTGTTTTCCATGCATGCAATCAGGGTGAAGTCCAATTCGAATTATGAGGTGAGAGCATCACCTACTTCTCCTCTTGAGGTCTTCTTATTGGATTTCTTGTGCGGGCACTTGGTTGCATAGTGTCCATATTCGTGGCAGTGAAAACATTATCTTGCTAAGGTTCTTCTTCTTTCCATTGTTTTGTCTGGACTCGTGCTTTCCTTGTGACTTCTTTCCCTTGGCCTTCTTTCCTTTTCCTGCCAAGGCAAAAAATGTTCTCTCCTCAGCTTTGGATGTTACTCCATCTCTAGTTCCCCTTCGCATTTCTTCCTACACCAAATCAAACCAAAGTCTTTCCCAATTTGGTAATTTGTCCCTTCCATTTACATAGTCCTAATAGCTATGCCAGGATTTTGGAAGGACTAAGAGAGATAGGCTCACTAAATCATAGGATGGTACACTTTCTCCAACTCCTCCAAGCTCATCTCTAACTTGAGTGAATTTGGATAGGTAATGTGGAATGGTTTCATTTTTCTGCATTCGGATGTTTCTGAGCTTGTCCCTCAATGCCAATTTCCTAGCATCACTTCCATTTTTGAATAACTTAATGAGGATCTTCCACATAGAAAATGGAGTTTCCTTGCCATGTAAATTTGAGACTATGTGGTCTCTCACATCCTCCAGGACAATCCTCATAGATTTTGAAGTATCGTCCTTCCACTGGGCTAATTGTTGTGCATCCGATGCTGCTAGTTTTGGAATGCCAGTTTTGGTGTATTCCATCACTCCATTATCATCGAGTACAACTTCCATCTTGTCCTTATAAGCTATGAAATTTGAGGTTCCCTCCATACTCCAATCTCAATCTGTTGAAAGACATTTTCCCGCACGGAAGAAAATTGTTTCACTGAATCTGCAAATTGACGAGTTCAAACTCAAATCAAGAGATACAAATTTCTTCTACAATTTGCAGAATAGAAAATCACAAGATAGAAACACATGCAATGACATGCAACCACCAAAACACAATGAACACAATAATTTTACAGGGGGATCCAAGTGGGAAAAACCCCTCTGCTACTTTTCATTAATCAGATGTGAATGAGAAACTATTACAATGTCAGCTTCAAGCTCTGAAGCACACACTACATTGTAAAATTGTTCTCCTTTTGAATAAATCTCTCTGGCCAACACTTGGCCTATTCAAGCCCCCTAGCTTCTTCATATTTCCTTGCTCAATCCTGAAGAAATTGAGCTCCTAAAGAATAGGGGAATTCCCTATTTCCTTGTGCAAATCTAAGGGAATTTATCCCATTATTAATGGCCAAGCCTATACACCCAACTAGAATACAATTGATGATTACAATGTTCCTTTTCCTCCACTCCAATTAGGCAATTCAAATTCCATGCATGTTTGGGCTACTTTTTGGCTGATTGACTAGTTAACTGAGAGAGCAATGAGTTAACAACATTCATAACTACTCAATTGAGCTTCAACTTGTTGAAGAATTTAACTAGGTTTAGTCTTCACAAATTTAATTGAACTCATAATGAAATCTATTTATCAAAAGAAAGAAAAATAAATTATTATTATTATTATGACTTATTAAAGCATGGTTTTCATGCTTGGGTCATCTTGTTATAGGTCAAAGTCTCCATTGAGGACTTCTAGGTTTTGTCTTGAGTCATTAGAGTCATTGTCCATTTTATAAGACCCTTCTTGGGCTTTTGAATCATGTAAAAGGAATTTTTATTGAGTCAAACAAGTCATTTGTCACCTCCACGCCAAGTCGGCCCTCACCTGATCAAGTCGGTCTACATCAAAGTAATTCGACCCGCATAAGAGGTTATAAATAAGGGAAGTTTGATTCATTTGGAGTATCAATCACACAAGTTTGATATTGAATAGAGGGAAGCAAAAGAATACGAAATTGCAGAAGAAATAAAAGGACATTCGTTGGAGAAGAAAATCAAATTTTCTGGGTCATCTCTCTCTCACACGTGTGAATTTACTGGGCTACTACTGGAAGGTTGAATTGTTGCATCAAGGTTGATTTGTGTTGCACATCAAGGTCGAAATTTCCATTGTCTCTAGGTTGAAGTTCTATTGCTACTTCTAGGTCAAAGTGTTGATTCTAGATCGAAGTACTATTGTAGCAAGGTCAAAGATTTGTTGTTCCATCTAGGTCGAAGTTGTTGCTGGAAGGTTATCATCTGCAGAAGAAGGGAAGGGATGACTTGGTGATTGGAGGAAGTATGTGTCTAGGTAAAGGAATCTTGGATTATCTCGTGAAACTATTGAAGGAAGAGTTGTTGATTGGGTTTTCCCCTAGATAGGGGTTTTTCCCTAGTTGTTTGCCTACATCTAGTGTCTTTGATCTTCGTGTTATGATTTTGGTAATTGCTTGATGAACTAAGATAACATAAGAACACAAGATACTAAATAAGAACATAATAATATCACAAGTAACTATAAACATAAAGAAAATCTTTCAGCCTTTCTGATTTTCCAACACAATTGACTCAACTAATGATTAGAGCTCAGTGAACTGAGTTCAACTGAAAATAACTGAACTAGATTGCTAAATTTTAGCAATCACTACATGCACAACTCTACTCCAAGCATACAAACTTGAATTTGCCGATATAACTAAGTGAAAAGTGTCACTCAAGCTAACTGTAATCTAATTCATCTTGCTAATGTGGAAAATCAAATTACTCAATTTGACTAAGACACAAGTCAATTTGAGCCTTTCTTGCTACAATTTCTAACACAATGTCTTCATTGTCTCATCATGTATCTGAGAAAATGCTCCTTTAGCTCTTCGATCTAGTTAGGGAATTGGTCACCGCCCTCTTTTTTTCAATTTATCCTCAATTTGTGAGGGGGAACAAGCATTGTCTTGTGCCCCTCACCGCCCCAATCTAATCTATTAAATTCTTATCAGATGTTTGTTTCTCCTTAATCACATCCCATACCAAAGTCAATCAAATAGTGTGATTTGCCTGCAATTGGTGGTTCAACAATTTAATTCGGCTTGGTTATGGCTTTCAAGGCATACAAGCAAAAAAGCTTCCCTCGATGTAGTATACCTAGGGGGGATAATATGGGGTACAAAGGGAGGTGCCCAAGAGAATAATGTAATAATGGGATGGGCCATAGTAATAAATAAGGTGGTTAACCCGTATCATGTAAGGGACCACAAGTAGTTAGTAATAATGTAATGGGCCCATGGTATTAAATAGATGGTATTGAGGGAACCATGGTAATGACCCATGGTATTGTATGTATGAGGCCTATATAGAGGCTAGGGACTCCCTGTTGAGAGATGTCAAGGAATATTGTATGAATAGGCATATGGCTTGTGGAGTGCTCTCCTTCCTTAAGGAGTGAATATATGGTGTTGCCCTACCTTAAGGGTTTTGATCAATAGAGAAGTATTTCTATCTATATTCAGATCTTGTTAGTTTTGGTGATTATTCTTGGGTATATTATTACTATCATATATTTTCATATCAGATCTATAACAAGTGGTATCAGAGCACTTTCTTGGGCAAAAGTGGAGAATTTTTTTTTATTTTTTGCAAGAACTTTCTGGGGCGGCGAGTTGCAGATCAAATCTGTACATTTTGGGGAAAATCTACAAAATCTAATTGTAGATCTAGATTCTTTGTGAAAAAATACCCAAGCTCAAAAAAAAAAATCGGCCAAATCGAAGTCCGTATGAAAGAGATATCGTTGATCTAAAAACCAGTGGTGTTGCAGACATTTTTCGAGGCGGCGAATTTGTAGATCAGATCTGTACGTTTTGGGGAAAATTCTGAAAAATCTAATTGCAGATCTGGATTCTTTGTGAAAAAAATACCCAAGTTCAAAAAAAAAATCGGCCAAATCAGAGTCTGGATGAAGGAGATCTCACTAATTTAAAAATCGGTGTTGTTGTAGACATTTTTGGGTGGCAAGTTTGTGGAGCAGATCTGTACGTTCTGGTGCAAAATATGCAAAATATAATTGCAAATCTAGATTGATTGTGAAAAAATACCCAAATTCAAAAAACAAAAATCAGTCGAATTGGAGTCTGGATGAGGGAGATATCGCTGATTTAAAATCAGCTCTTTTTTCAGAATTTTTGGTGACGGCAGGAGAGTTGCAGTGCAAATCTGAAATTCCAGTGCCTAGATCGGGATTTCTATCACATGGGAAGATGCAGAATGGTTGTTCCATTTCCGAAAACTAGTCATAATAGGGATTCTGAGCAATATTGACTAAATTGTGACAATTTCAAATTTTCGCCAAATTTTTTTGTGATGGCGGGCCTAGATCAGAATTTGAGGAAGATATACAAATTTGATGGCTCTAATCCAGAAATATGGGTAGCACTAATGGAAGAATATTTCTCTCTAGAGCACATCGTAGATGATGGAACTAAACTAAGTTTGGGAAACCTTTACTTGAACCAAGAAACATGGCAATGGTGGCAGGGGCATTCTAAATGCTATCCAAGGACAATTACTTGGCAGATGTTCACAAAATCCATTTGTGACTGCTTTAACCCTAAATCTAATTTTTTGGGACCTCTTACTAAGCTGAGATGGACAGGCACACAACCTAGCAAAGATTTTATTGGTACAGGAAAGAAGAAAACCAAGAAACCTAAAGGGTTATTTTCTTCTAGTATCCTTATTGCAGGTTCATGGATTGATTCAGAAGGAGAAGATCGTTGTGTCTATAAATCCTAGTTGCAAGCATAATTTTATCAATGTTAATTTGGCAAAAAAATTGCAAGATCTAGCAAAATACATTGAAAACATACAAGCTGATAATGAGGATGTTCAAGTTTATAAAGATTTGAAGCTTTCTATGGATAATTATGTGTTGCATTGTGACTTTTATACTTCAGATATGGATAACATGGATGTTGTTTTGGGACATCCTTGGATGGAATCTGTGCGTACTATCAATACTAATGTGCAGAATAAATTCCTGAAGCTCTGGTATAAAAAGAAGAAAATTACATTGCAGGATATTTCCATTAAGACCCAAACAGAAACTATGGAGGCAAAAGCACAAAGCTCTAATGACACTTACACATCAGATGATGAGCCTTTGATGGTTGATAATAAAAAACAAATAGAGGTTGAAGCAGAAAAGGTTACAGGTACTGATTCATCAGAGGAGGACTCAGTGGTTGAAGTAATATTGGAAGATAAGAAACAACAGTAGGCACCACAACATGTACCAGATACCAATCAGGTTCCATTAGGTGGTGAATTAAAGAAAGATACATCGTTGGTTAACACTTCAGCATATCACCACCCACATCACCCCGCAAGAAAACAACCAACAAGATGGCAACGAATTAGCCACAAGGACAACAACCCCCACATGACAGATAGAGAGGAGCGAAGATCCACCTACTACACATCAACACAGAAGAGCTACCAAGGTCAACTTCCATCTCAAGCGAGCGAGGCACCAACAAGATCGAGGGTTCACCTTTCTCTTGGATGGCTAGATGCACATGCATGGTACCAGTGGACTACTCTTTTGAGTAGATCTTATTATTTGTGTTCTTCCCATGTTTCGGGGATGAAACATGTTAAGGGGGGTGGAATGTAGTATACCTAGGGGGGATAATATGGGGTACAAAGGGAGGTACCCAAGGGAATAATGTAATAATGGGATGGGCCATAGTAATAAATAAGGTGGTTAACCCATATCATGTAAGGGACCACAAGTAGTTAGTAATAATGTAATGGGCCCATGGTATTAGATAGATGGTATTGAGGGAACCATGGTAATGACCCATGGTATTGTATGTATGAGGCCTATATAGAGGCTAGAGACTCCCCGTTGAGATATGTCAAGGAATATTGTATGAACAGGCATATGGCTTGTGGAGTTCTCTCCTTCCTTAAGGAGTGAATGTATGGTGTTGCCCTACCTTAAGGGTTTTGATCAATAGAGAAGCATTTCTATCTATATTCAGATCTTGTTATTTTTGGTGATTATTCTTGGGTATATTATTACTATCATATATCTTCATATCATATCTATAACAAGTGGTATCAGAACTATAAGACTCGAGCTATGGATTCGTAAGGCAAGCCTTCCTTAAGTTGGTATTAAATTACTTTTAAATAACTAATTTTAAATGCTTAATCAGCGTATCAACTAGTTGTGGCTCTCTATGTTGGTAGTACAATCATAATATCATATCACAGGAATAGGGGTAAGGCGAGGGATGTCACAATTTCTTTATGGTGTAATAGATGGTTGTGGATATTGAGGAAGATTAGATTTGGTAAAGGAACTTCTAGATGGTATACTTATGTATTCAATTGCTATTTCTCATATCCCTAAAGGTGTCCTTAACAAAATTTGAAAAAGATCTTTAGTTTCGTTTTGAGAGGGAAAAGGAAGGAAATCCTTTAGTGATAAGGATACAAGTGGATAATATAAGAAAGTCAGAGGTTAATAATACTCATATTTTCAGTCTAGCCCTGACTACCAAAATCATATGAAAACTATTCTGCAATAAAGGTTTATGGTGTAAATTAATGAAACAAAATATTTGAGGAGGATGTGTGAGGATTGGTTTACATGGGAAAGAAAAACATCTCAAGAAAATTTTATAGTTTTTAAAGCAATCATAAGGGTTATTCCATTAATTGGAAATTGGATAGCCTAGAAGGTATAAAGAGGGAATAAGATGAGAACAAGATCAAACCCTTAGATTTGGAGCAACTATAATTTTACACTATCAATAAATTTAATTAGAGACCTACATCTTTTGGGGATTTACACTTTAGAATAAATGATAAAAATATAGAAGAAATGAGTGAGCTTAGGAATGGAAGCAAGCAAAGGCGCTCACTTTATAAGATATTAAAGTCAAGAATGGAAATAGTTTGTCAAAGTTCCAAATGCTAGGTCCAAGAACCAAGGGTTTGGAGGATATAATATAAAACTAGGGTATTGTGCAAAATGGAAGGTCTAGTTAGAGAAAGAGATTGGTAGTGGCATGCACTATAGAAGTTAGAGTGCCCTTTAAACACTTAAATTTTCTTATGGTTAGCCTTAGACAAAAGAAAATGACTTATGAAAATTTCCAAAAAATCAAAATGTAGGGCCCACAGATGAGTTTTATACAAGGGATGCTAAAAAACTATTGATATAAATTCTTCATATTTCAAGTAGTAAAATCAAATGGGAGTAGAGGACCTTGGTAGAATGCCTGCACTCTAGACTCTAGACAAGTTTGAAAAAAAAATTAAAGGCTTTGCCTGGTATGGGGTATATGGGTTTCCAATGAAGTTGAAAGAAACACCTAGTTTGGCCACTTCTCGATACTTGAATTATTTGAAAGCACCAAAATAGACACGAAATGCACCTAGTTATACCATACAACATTTCCAAATCTAGAAATGTCATATGATACGATTGTGGCATTTCCAAGGCATTCTAGAAGTTTTTAATGACGTTTTGGTGATATTTTGGAAGCTTCCAAACCCACCCAGCTGCCCATGATGAGCATGGGACCTGTTGACCACTACGTGTCAACTATCCACAGCAGTACACCCCCTTTTTCACAAAAGGGATAGCGCCTGATCGATGTGTTCCTACCATCCAGCTATCATCGTCAGCTTAAGGATCATCTTATAATGTAAACCCAGTCTACATGTGTATAATGTAAATAATCTCAGCAGATCTGTGTCGTGTATGTAATCACCTAAGTAAACCTATTTTTCTGGTGACGATCTACATAGCGAGAGGTTTTTTGTCTCACCGATCCATTCTCGAAAGATCGGCAGAGTTTTCCTTCAGCCTACCCCAAAGCTAGAATGGATTTTGTCACTGGAATCTTAGGGGAGTCCTAGTGTTCTAGATCGAGTCTATGTAAAAGCGATTTGGGAATATTCCTAACTATTTGGTTAGGTTATTTTATTGCAAATCACTTGATCTGCTAGATTATATGTGTTTCGCAGAACTGGGTAGTCTGTGAGGGTATTTGCAAATGGGTTTTCCCCCTTGAGATGTAAAAGTGTAAGAAATCATGATGTAAAATGTCTTGAGGGTTAGAAAAATAATTTATCCCCTCATAGGTCCTAGGTCCTAGGTAAATTTAAATTTTCCAGAGGTAAAATTCATGAATCCTGTTATCTCAAAATCAGGCCCTGATAGGCTGCTGGTCAGGTTGACTCTAAGTAACTATTTCAAACCAATCTTTTAGCTAAGGCTTAGCCTCCTTAGCCTGAGAGGGCTCTCTCAAAGGGTTAATGATATTGATTAAAGATATGGATAGATGGCTAACTCTATGGTTTGTGATTTTATATGTTTGTAGATTGGAAGATGGAGACTTGCTACCATTGGGCTATGGAGTCAGTGACAGAGATAAGGATAACAAATAGCTCTTCTTATAAAACTGAGGCTTGTATATACTTCAATGAAAGAGTGACACATTCAAGAAAGTCTCAATAACTTGAAGTTCATAGGAGTCAGAGCATGTGGGCATGAATTCTGAGTAATGATACATCAAGGTATTCAAAAGGAAAGAATTTAAAGTGATAGATCAAAGTTTAATACCTACATGGAAGTCAGGGCATTCAGCATTTAAACATTCAGAACATAAACTCATATGGGACCACACAGTTTATGCATGTATACAGGAAGTCAGAGCACATTCAGTGAATTCTGAGTGATTATACATCCATACCACTGTAAGAATTAAGGAAAGGACAACATCACATATTCTGAACATAAAAAATCCTTCATGAATCCTGAGAAGTAAGCATTAAGACTATGGAAGTAAAGCATTTCAAAGATAAAAGATGAAGCTCACTGAAGTACACTAAGAATCTCAGCTTCAGAAAAGTCCAACTGCTTCTGTATATATCAATCCCTGCATATCATTTACAAAAGTAGTCTTTTTCTCTAACATTTTCCAACCCTTTGTACATCAGATCTTCTCCTATATATAGAGTTCATGTAGATTCCTTCCTCCAGCATGAGGGGAATTCGAATTCCTCCTAATTTGACACCTATTGACACTTAAAACTAACTATTTAATACAAAGGACAGCTAACTAGGAGTCCTAGAGACCTAATACAACTAGGAGTGTAACTCCTTATTATGATTACAACAACCTTATCTAAACATTTAAAACATTATTTGACACCTAAAACTCCATGAAGTCGAATTTGATGGTGCTCATAACCTTCCAGCTGGCCCTTGATGACTGATCCTTTTGTTGTTCCAAGAAACTAGGAGACTGTCCCTTGCTCTAATCTGGCTGAAAAATAGGTCTTGGGACAGAGCTCATAACTTCTCATAAAAAATGTATTTCGAAAACCTGAAGGAGGCGTTTTTGGAAAAATCCATGCTGAACAAAAACCTCTCTTGGTTTTTTGAAACATCTTTTCTACCGCCCAGAATGAGTCTTTGAAAAACAGGTGTAAAACAGGAAATGAAAAACTGCACCTACAGCAGTTTCGTAGCGCAACTTTGGTCATTAATTTCTCTCAGATCGTAATGGATTTGAGGAAAGTGGAAGAGGTTTTTGTACTTAAGAATCTTAGGAATGAAAACCTCTTTCACTTTTCAGAGATGAGTTTTCAACTACTCAGAAACTCTTCTAGAAGTTGACTGGTAAAAACAAGAAGACAGTTTGACTGATAAGTTGACTGATAAAGTTTGGAGTTCAAAATGTCTCTCCTCTACTTGCTTTGTCCTTACTGAATGTTGACACATTTTAAATGATCCTTTGTACAGATTCCCCTTCAAGAATATTTGCCTTTGTCTTTCAACATTGGTCCATGAAATCATAATGTGCAGCTACAGCAGTTTCGTAGCGCGCTACGAAACTGCTGTGTAATTTTAAAAACACAGCTTGAGGCCAAAACTTTAACTCTTTTGATCTTTCTTTTCCTTGTAATGGCTTTTCCATCTACCATGAAGTTGTCCAAAACTGAAAACATAGACACCATTCTTTTAAAGTAAACTTCAAAAGGCAATCTATCAAAATTTAGGACTTAACCATACTTGCTATGTGATTTTTCTTAGTTAAGAATGTCCCTCAGGTCGGCTTAGTTGTGTCTTCAGATATTCAATTTGCCTTTTCAATTGCATGTTTCCTTGCCTTTTCCTTGAATTGGGGAATCTCAAAGTTGGTAGACATCCATTTCCTTTTTGACTTCCTCAAAGCTACATTCTTCTTCTTGAGTGCTAACTGCCTTGCTTGAGTTGAAATGGAGAACTCTGATGTATGCTGACCCTGAGCTTGCCAAGTGCTTCTTATGCATGAAAGGAATGTGAAAGTGACCAAGACCAATTCTTCCTTAACTTACCCCTTTTATTTGAAATTTGTTTAGTGATAACAGATCCTTTAAAAAAATAAATCTTAACAGGTCCAGGGACTAAGGTTAATTGATTATTTTGCTAAATTTATGCCTTGGGTCCCTGGGGTTAAGTCAAAGTAAAAATTTTGAGGAAATAAATGCAAAATTCTATTTTTTGAATTTATTAAAATGCATTTAATTAAAAAATTCAAAATTTCCTCAATATTTAAAATTTCGACAGATGAGATTAAAAGAAATTTTGATCCTCATCAACGGTCGAGATCACTTTTACAAGGATCACTCAAACTAGCCGTTGGAGGATTTATTTTTAAATAGGAGGTGATCTGTCAGTCAATATCATCCAATCTTTTGATCGTGTACCAAGCGAAAAGCTTTCTTGTAATCTTTTTATGAGCAATAAAGAAAGACTTTGGGGTTAATTTTTGCTGGTGTTACTCTACATGGAAATGTTGTAAGATGTATTATTTTCATGCATATATTTCTTTTTGGCCATCGATATAGCTTTCTGAAGAGCAATTTGAGTACATGTATCTTGCTCAGTCGCTGGGGTTTGAATGATAATTTAAGTTTTGAATATAATAGTAGGTATCTTTATTAGATCTAAATGTTATTATTGTTTTCTCGCTCTATGTAGACGGCTGAATTGAGTTTTGTGGGAAATCCTTGATTATTAGATCATCGGGCGTTTGGGGAAGCTCTCGGCTGAACTAACCAACTCCCGATCTGTGTTTTCTAAAGAGCCCAGTTTAAATTTGATCTCGGGCTTATCATAAGATATTTTTATGGGTGATGCATGAAGGGTTCCAAGCTTAGTACCTCCTCTAAAATTCAAAAAAAAAAAAAAAAAAAAACATGTGCTAAATCATCAGATCTGGCTATTGGGAGTCGCAGATCATCAGATCTAGGAGCGGAGGCGGACTCACACTCCCTAGATATGATAGATCTGCCATTTATGTACATAGATCTGTAATTAATTTTGGTTTTCTGACTTTGGTTTTCAGGGTTTTAATGTTTTTTGGGCCATTGTGTATATCGTCTGGGTGTTTTGTATTGCAGCTGCAGATATGAAGCTGAAAATATTTACAGAGTCCAAATCTAGGCCCTGGAGGGTAAGATCTAGATCTCTGGAGATCTATCAGCATAATTCTGCAAGGAGATTATTTAATTAATTTTACAGTCTAAGGGTTTCAAGAGCTTCAAATCTGAAAAATTTTATAAGATCTGGGAATTTCGTAGCAGGTGAATTCAAAATTTTATTAAGTTTCCAGCAAGACTCCAAAGGGTTTCTGGGATTTGTTCCCTGGTTCTTTGGGTTTCATTGTGAAAATTTGAAATTAAAAAAAAAAAAAAAAAAACGTCTCAGCGATTGAACTCCTGTCTGCTTTATCTCTTGGTTATTCACTGGCCATTCACGCTATCTGCTCCATTTCTCTTCTAACCCTTCTCATTGTTTTTCGCAGCTGCCTAAAAGCGACCTCACGCTTCTCCCTCATACATATCTCTCCTCATGCGTAGCTTTCCTCTTCCTCACCCATCCATCTTCCCTTTTTGCTTCTGCTATCCCCTCAAATGCAGTCTTTATTTATTGTTTTACCTTGCGTCATCCCTCAATCTACGCAGCTCCCACCGTTGCCTCTCCTTAACCCTCACGCTGCCCCTTCGAACTCCTCATCTGTGTATCCATCTCTGCTCCACACCTCGTGGCCACCTTCAACTCCTCGTTAGCTCTCTCTCCGCCTGCGTCTTCAACCCACCTCCGTCCAACTTTGTCCGCAGCCTCTAGCTCCTCGCTCCTTTCTCACGCTGCTACAGTCCTCTCTTCTGCCCATTCCCTCTCGTTTTTCCACAGCTCGAACCTTTCGTCGTCTCAACCTAAACCCTTGGCCTCCTCTTGTGTAGGAATTTACAGGGTAAGTTCCACAGAAAGAATACCAAAAGGACACCGCTCACAACCAGATCTCAAATCAATACACCAGTATTTTTGACGTGGTTAAAACCCTCAGAGTGCAAGGAGGGAAACAGTCCACGGCCTGTCCCAACGTGGGTACTACAGGCAATTTATTAATCAAAGAATGAAAATTTACATAAGCTTCTCTCATGCACAGATTCACCGAAAAATGACCCTCCATGCGCTTTAAATAGAACTCATGGACCAATCGGGTGTCAAGCCACGGATCAAGTGTTGGTAATACCGAGGTGAGAGTGAACCGTCGGATCACTACATATCGTGACCGTCGGATTGTAAGTTACAAAATGTACAACGGTAAAGAAACACACTTTACCTAACTCTAACCTAACTCTATACTAGACCAAGTTGAACTTAACTATATCCTATGTGTCGGAATATCCTAACATCCCCCCTTAAGAACAACTTGGGATAGGATTGAAGGATTTACAAATATGACACAATAGGAGAAGGAAGGAGGCACTAGAGCCTATCCCCCCTTAGTGACAACTTCCTGAACTCCAAGCATATATCGAAGTTTAGTGAACTTCGCCTCTGTGAGAGCCTTTGTGAAGATGTCTGCAACCTGATCATCTGTTGGACAATATTGCACTTCAAGAACATGGTCATGAATGAGCTTTTTGATGAAGTGCATGTGTAGTTCAATGTGTTTGCTGCGCTGATGCTGGACTGGATCTTTGCATAGCTGAATGGAACTTTGATTATCACACCAAAGTGTGGTTGGATGCTGCTGCTCAAAGCCAAACTCTGATAGGATCTGACGAAGCCACAAGGCTTCCTTACTAGCTTCCACGGCACCACGATACTCTGCTTCTGCTGACGAAAGAGAGATGGCGGCCTGTTTCTTACAAGCCCATGTAATAGGTCCTGAACCAAGAGTGAAGACATAACCGGCAGTAGACTTCCGATCATCAGGGTCACCAGCCCAATCAGATCTCAAATCAATACACCAGTATTTTTGACGTGGTTAAAACCCTCAGAGTGCAAGGAGGGAAACAGTCCACGGCCTGTCCCAACGTGGGTACTACAGGCAATTTATTAATCAAAGAATGAAAATTTACATAAGCTTCTCTCATGCACGGATTCACCGAACAATGACCCTCCATGCGCTTTAAATAGAACTCATGGACCAATCGGGTGTCAAGCCACGGATCAAGTGTCGGTAATACCGAGGTGAGAGTGAACCGTCGGATCACTACATATCGTGACCGTCGGATTGTAAGTTACAAAATGTACAACGGTAAAGAAACACACTTTACCTAACTCTAACCTAACTCTATACTAGACCAAGTTGAACTTAACTATATCCTATGTGTCGGAATATCCTAACATCTTGTTGCTTCGATATGCCCTCGGCCTTCGTTTCCCGTGGCTCCCGCGAGCTGCTCTCCGTCGCTACATCTGCACACAATACATAACAACTCAAAACTATTCGATTAGGTTCATTTCGATTTAGACTTAGGGTTAGTTTTGACTTTTTTTAGTTCAGATTTTATTTTATTTTTCTAATCTTTGCCTAGTTTATTTTTTTTATCTGTCAATTTATGATTTGAGTTAGGGTTAGATATGTAGCGTTGTTTTTTTCTCTATGAAGTTTGTTTTGTCTAAAAAAAAAAAATTAAATCAAAAGATTCAATTTTGGTTTCATTTTGTTTTATTTAGATTTTATTTTTCATTGCCTTATTTTGACTTTGATTTTTTGTTTAAAATTAAAAAACTTCCAAATCATAAAAATTAAAAAAATTCTTGAAGTTAAAAATCTAAAAAACATTAAAAAAAAATTCTAAACATCAAAAGATTAAAAAATTTCAATTTCAATTTAAAAAAATCCTAAAAAATTTTAAAATTCTCAAAATATAAAAATGAAAAAAACTTTTAAAATTCTAAAAAAAAAAAAAAAAATCTAAAATTTTTAAATTTCTGATTAAGGATTTAAATTAGGGGGTTTTTCACTTAAACGTTAAAAATTTTGATGTGGCCCATGGCCCATTAAAATTTCAATTTTTGACCCGTTGATTAATTTTAAATTCCTTGGTGTTTCTTATGTTAAACGCTAAATCTTAAATTCTCAATATAAGTGTTTTGAGTTATATTGGCGATAAGAGAAAATTAATTAATTCCAGATCTTGAGCAGTGAATGAAAATCATTTAAAATCTAGAATATTTTGCGTGATCTAGTGTTGGGTATTTATATGGATTATTGTCACTTTTCATCACATATTGAAAATCGTTCTGGATAGCTTGTTTTATTGATGGTTAATTTAAATATCAAAGGCACTGGTCTATAATTGTTTCTATCTTGTGGCCGTGTCTTGTTTGCATTGGTGTTTAATCTATCAATATGTTTTAATTGTTGAGATTCATCAAGTTTTCCATCATTAAAATCTCCTAGAGCCCGTGATCCACAGGCTTTCTCATTCATTTACCTTAGGGACTACCCCCCTTGACTTGCCTAGGAGAGAGTCTAAATGGCGTGAGTAAGGATCGAGAGTGACAGCTCTTACTTTGAGCGTTGTTGCGCCGCCTAGACACTCTATGCAACAACAGGACCCATAGGAAAATATTGTCATGTTAATGCTAATGACCCTTTAAGACAAGATAGAGATAGGGGATTGAGATTTAAGAAGCTTCTCACCTTGGTAATTATGCCAATAGGCATGTATATTTAAAAATAGGCCTTCCATAATTCTAATTTAATTATCAATAATTATTGGGCGGATGGTAGAGATTTAAACTCCATGGAATATTTTAGAATATTCATAGCATTATTCACATATCAAGGGTTGAGATCTATCTCCAAGTTAGTTATGTTTTTTTAATTAATTTACCTCAAATTAATAATTAATGAAAATGTCTATCAACACATCATAATGGACATGTGGTATTGATAAGCCATGGTTTTGACCCATGGTATGGTAACAAAGGCTATTTACAAGTTAAAAATTTCCATGGTATAGTGTGGGTGAATACCCATAGTTAAGCATATTGATACATGTTTTTTAATAAGTCATATATTAATTTTTTTTAATTAATAACAATAATAATTTAATATAAAGTTATAATATATTTTATTATTATTATTGTTATTAATTTGAGCAATGTGAGATGTATCATGTGGTAAGCGTTTTGATGTTTATCTTGGATTGATTCCCATTGGAATTTATAGCGATTTAATTTATGTATAATATTTAGTTCTTAATTGACAAAAAAAATTAAAATAATGGAGAATGTCAAGATTGAAAAAAATAAGATAAAGAAGAATGTCAACTTTTACTTAAACTTTTAGCATTTACATTAATTGTTTTAGGATGTTTGAGAGTGGTTAAAACCTCACTGGAGTCTGTATGGATAAGGTGGAATTTCACATCTCAATCAAAATTTAATGAACATAATAGTTTTCAAGATTTTAGTGTTGGTAGAATTTTCAATGTTTCCACTAGATTCTATCATGTACGAGGGACTAGGCTTCACATTCATCAAGGCCATCCAGCTATGAGACTTTACATCATGTAATCATCTTTGGTAATTAATATAAACATTGGGTCCTTTCTAAAATTTCATTTATTTGTATCATTCTTATTTTCCTACAAGAAAATGTGTCATTTAATATATATGTATATACCTACATTTTTTGTTTTTTTTTAATAATCCAAGTTTCCCATGCATGCCCATTTTGAGGGGAGTTTTATCATCTAACATCGCTCTAGCCATTTGATGCACTATTATGTTTTGCCTCTCCGTCACACAATTTTGTTGTGGGGTGTTTGCAATTGAGGATTGTCTCCTTATTTCATGTTCTTCATAATAATGATTAAACTAACTTGAGGTAAACTCCTCACCTTTGTCAGACCTTAGGCATTACATTTTAAAATATGTTTGGTTTTCAGCAAGAGCTTTGAAAGTTTTGAACTTACCAAATGCTTCATATTTATTTTTAAAAGATGCAACCCAAGTAAGCCTCGCATAGTCATCAATAATTAGCATAAAATATCATTCTCCACTTGGGGTTTCATTTCTTGAGGGTATACATAAGTTTGTATGAACTAACGGCAGAGGCTTGGTTGATGAGTGTTCCTTGGTCTTGAAAGGTACTCAAATTTGTTTACAAAATTGACGTGATTTGAAAATTGAATTGTTGGGATTTGAAATCCTTGGAAAATCCCTTACAACTTGCTTCTTGTTGAGCTTTACCAGATGGTCAAAATTTAAATTCCCTAACCTTTTGAACAATAGCCAACTTTCATCAACCTTTCCCAAACAACATTTTTCATTTTCCTCATTGAGTATGTATACGTTACTTGGTGTTCTCACAATATTTTCTACTACTTTCCCTGTGTTTGTTGTATTTATTTCATAGCCTTTCGAGTAAAAAGGGACGCCATACCCTTGGTAATACATTTGACTCACAACCAACAAGTTGTGTTTGAATCCATCTACATATAGAACATTTTTAGCCTTACCTATTCCATTGACCAAACTAACTATGTGTTTGTCCATGATCTTTCGTAGAACATCATTACCAAAGGTAATACTGCCAATGTTATCTTCTCTCAGTGATAGGAATTTACTCTTATCACTAGTCATGTGTTTAGAGTACCCACTATTCACATACCAATGGCTACCTTGGCTTTAAGTATATAAAACAATGTTGCATTCTTCTTTCATTTCTACCCTTTTCTTCTTCCATGTCTTAGATTCTTCTTGTGCTTGCTTGATTTGAAGGGCTAATCTGATTTTGCTTGTTCTAAATTCAACTACTTTATGTCCAAAGTTTTGGTAGTTTTACTGTTCCATTGGATAGATTGTTTTCATTTATTTACATTGGAGATTGTTGGGCATAGTGTGGACATTGATGTCAATCATTGTAATGGTCAGAGGAAGTCTCACTGGTTGCTCAGGTTATTAGTTGAGAACCCTCACAGTAGGAGGACAAGTGAATAATCTTTAAAAACGTTATGATTATGATTGGTGGTTGCATGGTTCAATGGCCTATTGGTAGAAGGAATTTTGTTTGTAGAAGATAAGCTTAGATGCTCCTGAAAACTACATGGTTGGATAGGACACAAAAAGACCCTTACAATGGTATATGATAGTCTAGAAAACTCCTAAGGGTTGAGGAGTTATGCCCAGTTGGAGCTTGGAAAATTTCCAGGGCCTCAAGGTTCCATAGGCTAATAGGAATCGCAAGACGAACTCCTTTTAGTCAGTTGCTGGAGAATTTGATGTCTCGCCGCAGAGTAAAGGGGATCGCAGAAGGTGAAATGTGGAAGTGTTGTGGTTGACGGAGCAGGGGGACAAAAAATTCCCCGTTGACAAACATGAATCTTAGAATACTTGTGTGGAGGTCACGAGTGTGGGGATGTCGTGAGACAAGTGCCAGGAAATTTCCTAGGAACAACAATTGAGAGTGTTAGGGTCCTATATTTCATAGGAGGAGTTGTTTTACCTAATGATTTTATATTTGAAAAATGTAAATAATGTTTCATGTTTGAAAATTATTTCGAAAATAATATATATATATATATATATATATATATATATATATATATAGAGAGAGAGAGAGAGAGAGAGAGAGAGAGAGAGAGATACAAAAAATATATATGTGTGAAAATGTCCCCCTAGGTGAGAAAATCTAAATGCCACCAAGAAAAATCAGTATTGCATCAGTTTACATTTAGAAATTTTGAATAAAGTGTGCAGCTTGTTTAAATGCCACTTGGTAAATAGGAAAATTAGAAATAATTTGGGCTAATCACACTACATAATCATGATTAGGCTAGGAAGACAATAGGTTAGATTAGTGAATAAAATAATCAATTGGTTTAATCGTGATTAATCGATAGGAAAAAATCAGTAAAAAATGTGCTCTGCTAGTTCAAATGCAGCATTGAATTCCTTCTAAATAGTTTTTAGAAAAAAATAGTTTACGATTAACTCTACCTTAAGGGTTAATCGAGCTTTAATGCACTTTTAATAATGTTTGGAATATGTATTAGCCTAAGTTCGCACTTTCGAATAAAATGGACAGCTGAGATCGTCTCCTGTCTGGATCAATAGTGGGGGAATGTTTTTGCGCCCCCCCCCGGACCCTCGAGCTCAACTCTACTTTTTCCATGAGGGGGGTGGGGGGGGAGGGGGGGGTGGTTCCGAATCTCCTACTACATGGCACCCTCTCGACATTTCGCACCTCCCCCCTCCCCCCTCCAAAAGTCTTATGTTGTTGACTTCCACCGCTTCCACTTCCACTCACCACCCACCATGTGGACCTCCTGTCCCCACCTTCCATCAGCACCTACATGCCACGACATATCTCTGACCCCACCATACTTACCACCTCAACCTACCTCCCCTCCACGTTCTCTCTTCCACCTCACCCTCATAGACCCCACTCCCTTGACTACTCCTCACTGTTAAACTTATACCAATGACTCACTTCCTCCCAATATTATGCCGCCATTTGGATCCCCTATCACCATGTCAGCAAACCGTTACTATATTAACTCCCTTCCACTCCCTGTGCAATGGACCCATTCCCCATTAATGGTAAAGGATTAACAGTTAATTGGGAAATTTCTCTATATAAACATTTTGAGATCATAAACTTATTTCTTTCACCGTTTCGTATGATCAGTAACCGGTTAAATTGCCCAACCATTACTGTTTCAAATTGTCGTTAGGGACCCAGTTCGGCATTCCTCTTTCGTTTTCCTACTCTAGGTAATCCGTGATCTTTTCTTGTCTTAGAAAATTCGTCACGTCGCCTAAAATGAAATTATCCAAATAAAAGGGAAAGAAACCAGAGATAACCCCATGTTGCCCCTGTTATCACTCAGAATTTTCCTTAGAAGTTATCAGAATAAGGAAGCAACCGAGGTAACCACAAACCAATCTTTTAGGCTTAGGCTCTAGCCAACCTAAGTCCTGAGAGGGCTCTCTCTATGTAATTTAACTTTGTTTTACTGGGATTTTAGGGTAGTTCTTAGTGTTCATGGGGTTTTGATTTTGATTTTAAGGTTTGGTGGTGGAATTCTTGGAACAGATGGATAGAGCCAAGGTCTTTAAGCCATTGGGCTATGGAGTCAACAAATGGATAGCAAAATAGGATCAGTTCATTAAAGGGAATGTTCACAGGGTAGGCTAGCAAAGTAAAGAACAAATATGTAGGCCGAATGGGTGGAATGGTCCTAACCAGGGTGAGAGGGCACTTAAGAATCCTCAAACCGGGGCTAAAATGAAGAACAGGGGATAATCATGAACAAAGGGCAATTAAGAATCCTTTGCTATAGATCACAAGGGATAACCTAAACTAAGGAGCAATCAAGAATTCCTTAACTTAGATTTGTGAAGAAAACATTTAATATGCATAACAATCAAGACAGAGTGCATTTAAGCAATTTCTGAAATATCATTCCATGTTATAACATTCAGATTTTTAGAGATACAAATAAGATTATGGAAAACTCAAAGAAAATAACACTGAACTTAAGAAAATACTTATTTGAACTTCGCTTTGCACAAGAATCCAGTGAAATATCTGATCTTTATTCCTTGATCCAGCTAGCTGATCCAGTCATTGACACAATAGAATTTCAAACTAAAGAACAATAACTCTATAGAAATTCTTGGAATCCACCCTACATACTTTGAATTGTGAAGTATATATAAAAAAAATTATTACAAAATATCTCAAAACAACTTGAGATTTATTCTAGGAAATAAAAAATATCTTCTAGCAAGAAGATAGAGACAGCTAATGAATTGTTTCTTGTTGTCCCCTTTATTGTGGTTGTGCTGGCTTTTATAGTTGAATTAGAACCTTTTAAGTTGGCTGATAGTTGTGGCATTTTTACGTTGGAGTCTTATTTACTTTGATCTTTCATCTAATACTCTTTGACCCTGCTACTCTTTGACCCCGTTGTGCTTTTTTTACCGGTTTCATCCTGCTACCTTCATATTTACTGTGTGGTAACTTTTAACTATTAATTCATCACAGTAAGTCAGTCAAAGTTTCCCACCATTCTGCATCTAGTAATTTCACATTTATCACCCTCCCGTAAATCTCATCAGCCTCAGTATACTTTGAAAAATTGGGCTTGGTGAGGAACAAATGGTTTACCTCATGCTCGAGGAAAAACAAGTCCTCAAATGTGTTATATAATACATTGCCTGTTGGTAGGGCTTTAACGGATGAAGAACTGGCTTGTTCCTTAGCCAATTTTCTAAGTTTATTCCCATAGTCTGACTGTGTCATGAGTTTGTCATTGATGACCATAAGACTAGGTAGACCTTTCTCCCTCAAAATCTGAAATTCAGCTATGAACCTATCAGTGGTTACCTGCATAATGTGGCACTTTTCTTCCAAAATAAGCATAAGGTTTCTCAAGTGTTAAATCCCTTTCTAGGATTTTGACCCTCTCACCTATTCTCTGGGCCCTTTGGGTTTCTTCTTTCTGCTTTAGTTGGGAAAGTTTGCAGACTGTTTCCAAACTTGCCACCTTTTCCTTTAGCTTTTTCATCTCTGTAGCCTGGATAGACATCTCTTCCATGGCTTTGACAAGTTCTACTGCTTTCTCTCCTGATGTACTTTCTGCTGATGTAGTTCTGTTGTTGCTGGAAAGGCTGTTGTAAGTGGAGCTGTAGGTTCTAGTGATGCTTCCAGGGTAGAAGGAACTGTTGTGGATACTATGGGGATGATAGTTCTGGAAGTTGTGGCCAAGTCACTTTGCTTCGATTGAATTAAAGTGTCCAACTCCTTCTTTGTCTCCTTGAGTTGATCATTCAGCTTCAGGACTAAGTCCATGAGCTCTTCATGTCCTTGTTGGGCTTCTAGAACCTCTATTGTTTGTGGATGATGTAGCTGGGGTATCTTTAGCTATTTCTTCAATGCAGCTATGTCATCATTCTTCTTTTTAATAAGTTGTTCTGCAGCTTTTATATCCTTGGGATCGTGTCCCAATTCAATTACTAAGTCCTCTAAGGACTTGATAGGTGTCCTTGGCCTATGAGGAGGCCTTCTCTAACTGGAATTGAGCCGAGATATTGTTCAAAGAGTTTTGTAGCTAGTGGGCAGCTATGGCTTTACCTGTCAGGGTGGAGTATATCATCTCTCCAGCCTGTTTATGCAATTCAATTTGGTCTATGGGATGAATATCCCTTGCCAGCACTTCAAAATCTACCCTTTTGAAATCTAATGTTGTCTTTGGTTGCTGGGCTGTAGGCTTCACAAAGGTCATCTACAGCTTCCCCTCCTTAATGTCAAAGGCTGACATTAGCCTTGTTTGATTGGTAGGGGTGAGTTTCAGGTATTGAGCATAAGTTTGGGCTTTGAGCCTCTCATTTCTAGCCTTGATTTCTTTATATCTTTCCTTGATATCTTGGTCTTTGTCTGTAGGCATTCTGAAGGAAGATATTTCCACACTGAGTTTCCTTTCAAACATCTATGTTTGTGAAGTGGAAGGCTCTTGTGTGCCTCCAGATAGAGTGGCGTGCCTACTTCTTTCTGCTTCTGTATTGTTGATCTCAGCTGAGCCTTTAGTGTATTCCTGCTCAGAAGCTAGATTTAACCTTTGCCTCTTGTTTGATTCATGTTGTAAATCAAAGGTGGCCATCCTTGAAGTGGAAGCCCCTTCTTTGTTTCTTTTTGGGGCCTTCTCCTCATTCCGAGGAATCTACATGACTAGAGGAGTGCTCTTGGTAGTCTCTAGTTTTCTTGGTATCTGCAGAAAAGAGTTGTCATCAAGTTGCTTTTCTAAATCAATAAGAGCATTCTCTATATCTACTCTGTTGTTGTCCTGGTTTGCTAGGGTACCTTCCACCCATTCTGTTTCATTTGCATAAGCTTCTATCTTAGGTATGGGATGGTGAATGAAAGGTCCTATCTTGACCTTTTGTCTCTTCTTTATGATGAATTCCAAAGGATCATATCTCCAGACAAAACTTCTTTGGAACTTCATATTTTGTAATATTAAGTCTGCCTCTTTGCCAGCCTCTCTAGAGTTGCATATGAAGGGGCCTAGTTGTTCTTTTATTTTGAAATTGACCTTCTTCTTGGCATTGACAAAATTTTTTCATCTGCATTTATAATTTGCCTATAATATTCTAATGCAAACAGCCTCATTGGGAGGTAACTTGGTAGCTTGTATGGTGCCAGCATGCAACCATAAATCCTGATTTCTGTATGGTTCTGGTAAAGGTACCAGTCACCAACTTTGGTCTGTTTAGATAATTGGAGGACTCTCTTTATTTCTGGATTGATTCTTGGAGGAGGGCTTCCAGTCAACATTGTCATGATTGGGTGTACAAATAAATCAATAAAAACAGAGTAAGAGTATGGAGACTGGTATTGGTGGATCAATGGGGTCCAAAAAATGATTGACCTCGGCTGACCCTTGGTGTCCAGCTTTTGAAGGGTGAATGTGAACTTCTCTAATCAATAATATAAAAACGTATGGTATAGAACTGAGGAGTACTTGAAAACCCTTTCATTTCCCATTCTTGTTAACTACTCTTGCATTTTGTCAGCTATGAATGTGGCAAAGTCATAAATAGTTGTAGGAGGTTGTCTTGGGCTATAGATGGACATGAAAGCCAGGATAATTTCATCAATGTACTCACTTATGGAGTAACCCAAAACACAAGATATCATGGATACAATATTTCGGCCCCAAGGGGAAAAAATAGTTGTTATATATGGAGGTGATCCAGGTGGATGTTGGTGGCCACCCACCTATCCCATTTGGACCCCCACAACTGTCTCTTTCAGTTTTTCAGTTTCCTTAATTATAGCATAGTTTACTATTATTAGCAGTTTTTCGGGTCCTAAACTTCAGGAGCCGTTTTGAGGCCCTAAACGACGTTTTTTGGGAAATCCACCGCCAACTATTTTTTTGATAAAAATCATCTTTTCCATCGTAGTCCTCGGAGAGATCTTTCCAACGGGCTATCATGCGCGTCAAACGGAGATAGTACGACCAATTCGCGACCCCGGGAAGTTGATGTACCAACTTACCCAAAAACGGGGCCCACAATTTGGCGTTTCATCTTCTAGGGTTAGGTTTTGGAATGTGAAGGGTTTTCCATTGTTTCTCAACAATAAATAGGCCCTCGAGCCTCATTGTAACACAGTTCGAAACAGTTCAGAGGCATGTAGCCAACACATCTCTTCTCAGAGATAAGCTACCATTGCCCTAGCTGGTTTATTTCTATTTGTAAGCATATTTCAATATTCTCCATTAATGAAATGAAGTATTATTTCTGTTGCATCTCTGTTTTTATGGTTATCGCATCTCTGTATTTATGGTTATCTCTGTAATCTATTGCGTTCCTGCTTAAATCCGGATCAGTGGTATCGGAGCGGTCTGTTTTTTCTCTGTTTTTCTTTGCATGTCCCCAACGAGGTCGGGATATAAGGAGTTAGGGCTTGAATTGGTCGAACCTTTGCAAGACCAGCCTCGCAAATCTCGACGATCTCCCATGGAGGATGAGAAGAAAGATGAGGGGGCAGAAGATCCTATCAGAATATTGCTCAAAGAAGCCCTCGAGCGACAAAGGAACGCGATGATGGACAGCTTTGCCCAAATCCTTCAGCGGCTACCTAGAGGCAACGCATCGGCTTCCAACAGTTACTCTGGAAATGCCACACCGTTTAAGGTACAAGTAAATTTTGAAATCCCCATCTTCGAGGGTCAAATAGACGCAGATGCTGTAGATAAATGGTTAAATCTGCTCGATGGGTATTTTTCTGTTCATGAATTTTCAAGTCGGGAAAAGATTGTTTTCACTCTTCTCAAAGCAGCCCCCCACGTCAAGGACTGGTGGGAAACCTACTGCGAACAGAAGGATGAAAGTACAGGCTCACTGTTTTTCAGTCGCACCCACTTGGAATGACTTCCGGGATGCCATCAAGGAGCAGTACTACCCTGTCAAAAGCTATGAGGACAAATACATCAAATGGACCACACTGCGGCAGGGACGAGACCAAGATGTGCCGAAGTTCACAAACATTTTTCATACCCTTCGCACACAATTGGGTATCAAAGATTCTGAGCTGCATCTGGTACTCAAATACCGCGGTTGCCTACACAGATACATCCAGGAAGAGATGGAGTTCTTGAACATCTCCTCACTCGGCACAACATACCGATACGCTGTCAAAATCGAGCAAAAGTTCAAACAGAAGAAGCGAGACTTTGGATCTGCAAATCCAAAGCCCAAAGGACAAAGCCAAGGCGGGGTGACCCAAGACAACCCGTCAGAAAAGAACAACACCACGAAGCTGAAGAAGGACACAGGAAAGTGGTGTGAGTTCCACAAGAGTCCCACTCATAACACAAGTGAGTGTCGGACCAAGCAGTCGCTGGTGGCCGAGTTGAAGGCTTCCGAATCAGATGCATGTTCCGACTCTGAGTCAGAACCCGACAAGGGGAATGACAAAGGGAAGCAGATCATTGATGCGGATCCCAGTGCCACTGTTGCTACTGTCAAGATCCAGAAAAATGAGCCCGAAGATCCAGAGGAGGGGGAACGTCTTTTCTACTCACAGATGTGGGTGAAGGGTTCACCGCTGCAATTCATTGTCGACAGTGGCAGCCAAAAGAACCTAATTTCAGCAGAGATCGTGAAGCGGTTGGGCCTACCAACTACACCACACCCACAGCCGTACAATATTGGTTGGCTTCATGAAGGACGAGATCTCAAAGTTCGCCAGCAGTGCCGCCTTCCCTATAGCATCAAGCCCTTCACAGACGAGGTATTGTGTGATGTTACACCTCTGGATGTTTGTGATGTACTATTAGGCCAGCCATACTTGTGGAGGCGACATGTTGTGTATGAGTCAAGGCCTCGCGCTGTCATCATTTCTTTGGATAATTCATTATACAGGATACCGGAGGTAGCCCCACCTACTGCCACCTCTTTGATTACTGCTAAGAAAGGCAGCAAGCTCATCTCACAGACTAGGAAATTTATTTTCTGTCTGGTTCACTCCCAAAGTAAGGGGAAGATCGTTGCTACATCCATGACCCCCGCGAAGGGTTCCTCCACACAGCAGCAGCAACAGAGGGATACAGTCGTGACAGAACATAGGAACAACTTCTCCTTACCCAGAGGGGTACCACACAAGTTTCAGGTGGATGACAAAGTTTGGTTACATTTGCAGAGGGAGTGCCTTACCAGAACCCATCAGAAACTCAGACCACTTCGACATGGTCCTTACACCAGTAACAAGGCTACGGGAAACAATGCTTTGAAGCACAGGATTCCTCCATTCCTTCGCTTGCACCGAGTGTTCAATGTGGACCGTCGCCGACCATGCTCCCCACCATTTCTGGACACATCAGAGATTGCAGAACAGCTCACCAGAGACCTAGCTCAGCAGAAGCTTCCTCATCTCAGGGAGGAACTCAACGCAATGGGGACCATTGCTTCCTAAGGGGGGAGGAATGATCCAGGTGGATGTTGGTGGCCACCCACCTATCCCATTTGGACCCCCACAACTGTCTCTTTTAGTTTTTCAGTTTCCTTAATTATAGCATAGTTTACTATTATTAGCAGTTTTTCGGGTCCTAAACTTCCGGAGCCGTTTTGAGGCCCTAAACGACGTTTTTTGGGAAATCCACCGCTAGCGATTTGTTTAATAAAAATCGTCTTTTCCGTCGTAGTCCTCGGAGAGATCTTTCCAACGGGCTATCATGCGCATCAAACGGAGATAGTACGACCAATTCGCGACCCCGGGAAGTTGATGTACCAACTTACCCAAAAACGGGGCCCACAATTTGGCGTTTCATCTTCTAGGGTTAGGTTTTGGAATGTGAAGGGTTTTCCATTGTTTCTCAACAATAAATAGGCCCTCGAGCCTCATTGTAACACAGTTCGAAACAGTTCAGAGGCATGTAGCCAACACATCTCTTCTCAAAGATAAGCTACCATCGCCCTGGCTGGTTTATTTCTATTTGTAAGCATATTTCAATATTCTCCATTAATGAAATGAAGTATTATTTCCGCTGCATCTCTGTTTTTATGGTTATCGCATCTCTGTATTTATGGTTATCTCTGTAATCTATTGCGTTCCTGCTTAAATCCGGATCAGGAGGGGGGTCTTTGGGGATGTGCTTCTCTTCTATGATGAAGGTTTGGATCAATTGGGCCAATCCTGCAGAGTTGAGTTTGGGATATAAGTCTAACAGGTCTCCAACTGAGAGGGGAGTTAGGTTTGGCCCTGGTTGGAGCTGCAGCATCTCATTGAAGGACTCAGGAGTGATGGTGAAAAGGACTTTCTGGTCATGAGACATGTTGGTTCTATGACTAGGGACGTCGCAAGCATAACACATATGTACAATTTCAGGAAAAATGTGGACTTGGGGGAATTGGTACTTGGGAAAATTTGACTCCCAAAGGCCAATTTCATCAGCATGGTTGAGGAACTTGTCCCTACTTTGGCAATGTATTTTGAGCAGGAGCTCTATGACAGTGGTATATTTTATCTGGAAATCTCTATCAGCTAGGGGAAGGTGGTCCAGGTCCAAATGGGGCACGGAGATGGGTCTCACATCCATAGCAATCGGTGCAGCCATTCTCAGTTCTTGTGGATTTGAGTATGGGGGGGGTAATTTGCAGTATTTAGGGCAATGGTGTTCAGCAAGGAGTAAGCTTGAGCTCTTGAGTATTTTTAATTAATTTTTAACTTAACTAAAACACTCAACAATTGGTTACTTTCAAAATTGACAAGGTATTTGGTGAATTCTAGTTTAAATACCTGGAACTAGGGTGAATTGGCTCTGAGCACAATGGTTGGCGACTGCAAGTGGTCAAATGGGCTTCGTATAGGCTGCAAGGCCAACTGGGTTGTCTGCGGTGTCTTTGGAGTGAAATTGTACATGGGTTGATGGCTTTGATGTTTGTAGGTGTCATGCATGCGTTCAGAGGCTTGCAGATGAAATTTCAGCGAAAACAAGCAATTTTGGGGCTTTTGGCTTTTATGCGCAAACAGTTATTTTTTGGCGGGTACGGGGTGAATAGTGGTTAATTTGTCGCGTAGCAGGAGGGCAGTAAGTGGTTTATTTTGCACCGCTTTTGGGCGCTCGGTGGTATTAGGGAGGAGCCGCCCGATTCCACTCATTGAATGACACGTAGCATTGGGGGCCAGGGGGAAAACCACTTTATCGGGTGGGTAAAGGACGGACGTCGGGTTGGCCCGATATGGATGAGGGTCATCGGATGAGGAGGGGGACAATCACACGGTGATCGGGTGGAGAAGTTGCACGGTGGCTAGTGGGGGCCCGGCGAGTATTCAATTACGACGGTATCATGGTTAATAATGGCTTAAAGTGAGATTAGGCCATCGGGGTAATTAACGGAGGATTAAAAAATGGCTTAATTAACTTGATCGCAGATCGACCAGTTAAAGGTTTTGGTCGGGTTTTTAGGCGAAAATCTTAGTTTATAATTAAACTGGGGTGTAGGGTTAATTTATACATAGGAGTTAAATATATACAGGAAATTGGGTTTTATCGGGATTTAATATAATAAAGTTAGTAATTAATATGAAAAATGGGTAGGAAAGGGAAAAACACTAAGTAAAATGCTTTTTTGTGAATTACATGTTTTTCACATATTTACATTAACACTTAGGGTAAAGCATTTTTGTGGGTTTATGGTATGAAAAGTGCTTTATATGGGGGAAAAGTGCTTTTCCTAGGAAAAAGTGTTTTAACCTTAGGAAAAGGAGTTTTATTAGGAAAATGAATGAACTGAAGGGGGGATGAACTTTTATGAGGGAAATCTAGTATTTGATATCCATAAGTCATTGAGTCGAGGGTCCGGTCCCTCCAAAAGTCAGAGAAATGCTCTGAGCCTCTTTGACTTAAAGGTTTTAAATACTTTGAACTTTATTATGGGAAATTAGTTAAGTATAGGGGTGAAATGAATGGGGGAAGTTAATTAATTGACTTTGAAATCCATTTACATGCTTGATTGTCCATTCATATTTGGAACATATGATGAAAGATGATAAATATGTTTTTTGTCTAATCAATCATCATACTTCTGCAACCTTTCTTTTACTTACCCATCTACTTATCCTACCATTTTTTCTTCACTTTATTAGGGTGCATTTAAGCTAGCAAACCCTTATCAATCTTTTTCTTTTCTTTACAAAATAAACTATCTAATTCCAACCTTATAACTTGCAAGGGCTCAGATTAAACTAATGAGCTCATTTTATTGACTCTACCTATCTAATTATTTGCCAAGATTACATTGTTTGGTCATATTTTATTCTCTATATATAAACAATAAAATTCAAAGCATGAAATAGCCAAGTTTAAATATTTTGACTATCATGGACTGTGGCATGAATAACAAGTTGCACACAATCATTACTATGTAGAAAAGTAAATAGTAGTGGCATTTGGACTTGCACACTTTCATGGTCTCTTTTTGTCTTTTGGGGTTCATGTATTTTCATTTTTATTTTTATTTTTTTTTACCTTTTCATTCTTTTTGTTCTTTGATTATTCTTATAGGACATACCCTCTTTACATTCTTTTTTTTTTATAATATGGAAAAAATTTGTAGAAAGCAAAGGTATGTACAATATTACAAGGCTTAATCTCAGTAATTCAAAATTATGACTCCTATTGGTTTAGGAACCTAACAGTGGTTCCACTTGGGGATGGAATTTCCTAGTGAAAAGTCAAGAACTTTGTAGATTTGTGGCCTTTGAAATGCTATTGATGTTACCTTGTAGTTTTTATCCTCTTTGTCTCTGCATTATTGATGTTTATGACAGTGAATCCTTAAAGCTTAGGGCCTTCTCTTCGGGCTTCAACTTTAAAAATCACTATCCAATCCACACTAGACTATTTGAAGGAAAATGAAATATGTACAATGGGAACTAAAAATCAGTAGTTAGGTTCAAAATAGTGTTTGAGCATTCGACCATTCACTGGCCCACCTTCTGCTTCTGTACCATCCATTTCTCTGAGGAAGAAAGCATTATTACCTCTGAAAGCATAAATGATATATGGGCCTTTCCATAGGAAATCAAATTTCCCATGTTTACCTTTATCTTCCCTCCTTGAATCCCACTTTAGGACCTTGTCTCCAAGGTAGAAATCTTCAGCCTTGGTTCTTTTGTCAAAAATCTTTTTAATCCTTTCCTGCACCACCTGAGATCTGATGTATATTTCCTCCCTGGTTTGTTGAAGATGAATTGTTTGGTTGATTCTTCTTTGGATGTTGTTTGGTTCAACCTGCAATTCTTGAAGCAATTTCATCACTGGTGTTCCCAAGGAGGATGGAAAAACAACTTCCATTCCATAGACCAGTTGATAGGGCGAAGTACCAATTGATTTCTTTGTGGTTAGTCTATCTGCCCATAAGGCATTGACTAGATTTTTATTCCATGTTTTCTTATTATCCTCTAACAACTTTTTGATGATGTTCACCAGACTTTTATTTGAGGATTCTGCCAGTCCATTCCCTTGAGGATAATAGGCTGTGGAATGGCCCAGGGTTATATGATACTTGTTGCAGAAATCTACCATCCTTTTGGATTTAAAGGCCGCTGCATTATCAGTAATGAGCTTAGTTGGACATCCAAATCTTGATAGAATGTTGGTTTCAAGGAAGGTTATGATGACAGTATCAATGGCTTGCCTTGAAGGTATGGCCTTTATCCATTTTGTGAAATATCCGTAGCAGTGAGGATCCATTTGTGTTGGGCAGAGGAAGGTGGGTGAATTTCACCAATGAAGTCCAAACCCCATTGTTGGAAAGGTGTTTCAGCAGAGATTGGCTTAAGGGGTAAGGGTAAAAGCTTTTTCTTTCCCTCGAAAATTTGACATTTGTGACAGGAGGTCACAAATTTCTTTACATCAGAAAACAAGGTAGGCCAGTAAAAACTAGCTCTGAGAATTTTATCAGCAGTGGTTTTCTAGTAAAGGTGTCCTCCACAGTCCCCTGCATGAAATTCTTGTAATACTTTGTCAGATTCATCCTTTAATAAATAGTTTAGAAGAATGCCTTCATGATTTCTCCAAAATAAAGCATTGTCTAGTATACAAAATTTTAAGGATTTCATCTTTAAAAATCTACTTTTGGTCTTAGATAATTCAGGAGGAGCTTGTAAGTTCAATAAAACATAAATGATATCAGCATACCATGGTGATTCAATAAAGGCCTGGCTGATTGGTGGAGTCGCCATCTCCTCTTCATCATCTATTTGTGCAATAAAGTTTATATCCAGGGCCTGACAGTTCGATTCAGCCATGAGTTTGGCTAAACCTTGGCCCTTGATTAACTTAGTTGGCTTGATTTCTATATCATATTCTAGAATAGTAGCAATCCATTTTCCCCTCTTTCCATCTAGACCATCTTGAGTTAGAATGTCCTTGACTACTGAATTAGGAACATAGGCTACTATATGAGAATACAAAATGTAAACCCTAAAATCCTTGATAGCTTTGACCAAAGCAAAGGCTTGCTTTTCCATTATGTTATATTTTAAGGGGTCATCTCTCAAGGCTCTGCTAAAGAAAGCAATAGGCTATTTGTAGCCCTGGTCATTTTTTTGCAGTAAAACTGCAACAATTGTGTGTTCAGAAGCAAAGGAAAATATGATGAAATCTCTGTCAAATTTTGGGCTGATCAAAACTAGAGTTTTAGTTAAGGCTAATTTAATGTCTTCAAAATATTTCTTAGCCTCAACAGTCCATTTCATGGTCGAATATTTTTCAACATATTTTTCAGTGATCTAATTAATTCAGCTAGATTAGAAATAAATCTCCTAAGAAAGTTAATTTTTCCTAAGAAAGCCTGTAATTCTCTAATGTTCCTCGGATGTTGTATCTGTAAGATGGCTTCTATTCTTGCAGGGTCTATTCGGATACCATATTTTGAGATTATATGACCTAATAAATTTCCTTCTTCTAACCCAAACAAAGACTTCTTGGGGTTCAAAGAAATTCCATATTTTCTACATTTAATAAAAACCTGCCTTAGATGATCCAAATGCTGGTTGTCAGATTTTGAAAATACAGTAATGTCATCTAGGTATATTACTAGGAAATCATGGATTTCTTTAGCAAAGGCTATATCCATAGCCCTCTGGAAAGTGGCTCCTGCATTCATTAGTCCGAAAGGCATTTTCACATACATGAATGTGCCCCAAGGAGTAGTGAAGGCAGTCTTGGCTTGGTCATCAAGATGAACTAAGACCTTATTGTAACCAGAAAACCCATCCAATAATGAGATTCTGGTTGATCCAACTACCCTTTGTAAAATATGATCCATTTCGGAAAGAGGGTAATTGTCTTTGAGTGATACTTTGTTGAGGTTCCTAAGGTCCACACAGAGTCTGATTTCATACTATAGGTCAATCGAAGGTAAAAGGACATGATTATCTTTCTAAGTTTTTGTCTGAAAGGTTTTTGATTTTCTTTTATAGGGATTATGTGTTGTATGATGTTGGTGTCATAGGAATTGAGGTCCTCATAACTCCAAGAAAAAACATCTTGGAATTCTTTTAATAACTCAATGTATTTTACTCTTTCAGTGGGAGGTAATGATTTCGAAAGTTTAATTAATTTCGGATTTTCCTTAGTGCCTATATTACACTCCTCTATATCAGATTTCAAAGGTTCCATTTTAGGCTTCCTAGGTACATCATTAGAATCAAACAAATATTCCAAAGGGGTTAATCCCTTAGGTAAGAAATTGTCTTTGAGATTGATTACTTCAGTATCTTCATCAATTATTTCATCAATCTCAACTTGCTTTAGGCTTTCTACGTCTGATTTTGCAAATTTAGTGGGATGAAATCTATTTATTTCTTCACCTTCTATCTCATTTATTTCAATTTTATCTTTAGTGTTAAGGTACATTGATGTGTCAATATATATATTTCTATTTACAAACTCTTCTTCTAGGATTAAAAAATTGTTTATTTTTTTGCCATTAGCAAATATTTTCCAGTTCTTCAAATATATACAGCATCTATTTGTTTTATAACCAGTTCAGAGCCTCCCATGACAGAGACTCTTTTGGCTCCTAGATTCTAACTAATTTAAGGCCTAAAATTAGAGCTTCATACACAGCCATATTGTTAGTGCATTTAAAATTCAATCTGTATGCATGGCCTTCTGAGTGATTATTCTATGGATTATATATCCAAACTCCTGCCCCTGCTCCAAACTTATTTACTGATCCATCAAATTCAAGATTCCATAATATCTCATGTTCATAATTTTCATCATCTGGTGCAACAAACTTTTCCTTATTTTGACTACCTTGTTTAGTGGAAAGTTCTAAAGTTTGGATAGTTCCCTCTTGTTTTGAAACTGCAATTTCTTTTGGTTCTGTATCAACACTGTCTAAAATAACTTCTTGTGTTTTTTCAACATTATACAGGATAAAGGAATCAATGTCTAAATGTAGAGAGTAGATAGGAAAGTTTTGAGGTCAATCCTAGCTACTTACCATATATTTCA
Organism: Pinus tabuliformis; assembly: GCA_031772625.1. Classification (NCBI taxonomy): domain Eukaryota; kingdom Viridiplantae; phylum Streptophyta; class Pinopsida; order Pinales; family Pinaceae; genus Pinus; species Pinus tabuliformis. The sequence goes on from CM062819.1 coordinate 53,164,018, forward strand.
TTAAAGTTTCTTGGTACAACTTCTTGGGTTGTCCAAATACAGAGATTGTTGCATAGGACATATCGAGATGTAAAGACCCTTGAAGTTTGGCTCCCCATGTTCTAGATAAAAACATGCCATACTTCGGTGGGATGTCAACAACCACAATATCCATCAAAATGCTCTTGGCAGGATATTGAACTAAGGTAACACACAGGTCTTTGATCAATCCTAGACACTTTACTTGACTTGAGTCAAATGAGAATAAGTCCTTGTAGGGTCTTGTAATGTCTAGGTTCAATTTTTCCATTACTGATTTGGGCATTAAATTGTGGGAGGCCCCAGAATCCAACATTGCATTGTGAAGAATTTTGTCATGGATGCCAAGGCTAATATAGAAAGGTGGTATTCCTCCTTCTAGTGGTTTTCCATTAACATTAGGACCAAATATAAGTTCTGGTTGGTCATCAAACAAGTTGACTGAATCCTCATTCTCAGCGATGTTCAGGGTCTGGTTTATCTGTGTTTTGTACATTTCATTCTTGATCAATTCTGTCAAAGGAATTGAAATTTTTAGTTTGGCTACCTTTGCTCCTAGATTAAAAGGCAAAGGGGCTTTCTCTGTTTGAGGGTTTGGAATTTTTACAGTAGGAATTTGAGTGGGATGATCTTCTTTTCCTTTATTGGGGACCTCTTTATGTTGGTTTTCAAATCTAGTGTTTTGAGGTGTGTCTACTGGTATTTTAGGGGAAATTGAAGTGGAGGGTTGATCATCAGAAGGTTGGTCAGGGGTGATGTCAACAATGGTGGGGCCAGAAGAATTTCGGTTTTGTCTGGGGAGAATCTGGAGGATTTTAGAAACCGGGGCTTCTTTGATTTTCTTAGGTTGATTTGGCATTGTTTTCTTTGTTTGATCAGGGATATCAGAGTTCTTTTTACTCCTTAAGTTATACCGTTTATGCACTTCAAAAATGGCAGAATCATATCCTTGTTTATAATCAAATGACTCTTCGGACTGGATTTGCAATTGTTGCAAAATATGTAGTTTTTGCTCATCTTGTGTTAGGAAAACAATATCCTCATCATCTAATCCCATTAGATTAATTTGGGTATCTTATTCTGGATCATCAGGTTGGGATGTTTCTGCATAATTTTCTTGAAAAGGAGGCCTAATATTCTAATCAGGTCCATTCTTACCCATGTTTTGGTTTTGGTTTTTCTGAAGTTTGGGTTTCTAACCGGAGGGGCTTGTTGGTTATCCCATTGAGATTTCCTCTCCATATTCGCTATTCTATCCGTTAACTTTTCTATGCCTTTCGCTAAACTATCTATTTTGAGGTCAAAGGGTGAAGGTTCATCTTTTGTTGTTCCTCTTCTTTCATTCCTAACTCTAGCTCTTTTAGCTAATAAATTAGCTTCTACACTAACTGCTACACTCTGCATTTCCTCTAAGGTTGGGGGTTTTCGTTCCCTGAGCTAGTATGCCATGTCCGTGTCAAAACCATCAGGAAACTTTATTAATGCTAAATCAGGTGGGGGTCTAAGGTTAACTAGAATTGCATTGTATATATTGTTAAATCTAGTGCAATAATCCTGTACAATTTCATTGGGTCCCCTTCTAATATTTTCATACTCTGAAAGGATCTGTAAGGGGTTCTTTTTCTTCTCCCATCTATTTAGAAATTGTTGATAAAACACCTCTAGACCATCAATACTATTAGGGGGTAATCCTCTAAACCATATTCTAACATCACCATCTAAAGTCTGAGCAAATAGTCTCATTTGAACGTCACCTATATCAATTTCATGTAATTCAAAGTAGTTTGTCATATTATAGACATGGTGTTGTGCAGTGAAGTGTCTTGTGCCATCAAATTGTATGATTTTACCTTGGTAGTCTGTTGGCATGGCACCAAGTGGGGCAGGTAGAACAAGAGGAGCATACCTATTTTCCATGGCTATAAGTTGGGAGGGGTTAATAGGTGGAGTTGAGGTACTAGAAGATGATATAGTAGTGGAAGATAAGCTTGGACTAGTAAATGGCGGATGAGTAGTGCTAGGTTGTGTTAAATGGCGAATTTTCGCTATACCAACAAGGGGAACTAACCCGATCACAAGCCCCAATTAGACCTGCTTTCGTTTGGAATGGCTAGTTCCAACAGGTTTTAAGGGGCCCCGTAAACTATTAAATGAGTTGAAATATTTCATCTGGGAAGAAGGCTTTAATTAAATCAACAAAATTAAAACAACTAAGCTATATGTATCAACTCCTATCTACACTACTTCTATTTTCCTATGCTAAACTTAACTATTCTAGTCTATCCTGTAGGAGCATAATAAAAGAAATTAAACACCTTAAATAAATTCTAAGTCCAAAAGAATCAATTACTGAGTTCATAGATGAACAAGACTGTATTAGAACTTGATGCAATTAGATTACTCACACAGGAATACACATTCCTTTCCGCACAAATAAACCTGCAACTAGTGTTTAATATGGTTTTGAATCAGTGATCGCTCATAAGCTAACCAAGCAATTGAACCATATTCAAATAAACAAGACTAATCATGAACAGTATGCCATCAATATGCACAAACACAAATCACATTTATTTTTATGCCAACGGCAACACTCTGCTTCAAAACACATAAAAGCAAAGGAAAATAAATCAAAAACTAAAGGCTCCTTCTTGAACCAAACAGTCCTCTTTATTCACAATAAATCAAACTGTTCTTCCCCAAACCAAAAGCCCCTTCTCATCTTTGGAGGTAATACTTATGCAAAAGCCCCTGACTCTCGGTCTTCCCTGCCTCTTCATCTCCTCCCACTGTTTTCGATATACAAATCGAGTATACAGAGATAGGATCGTCAACGTAACTGCTAACACGTAGAAAGCATATTTGTTGGAGCGCTTCATTTCCTGAGAAAGTGAACAGATGTTGATAAAATGGTGACTGTGTGTCACCTCCCCATGATGAAAACCAGGACAAATTTGCTTTCAGAATGCACAGGCAACGTGTGGGATTTTGACCTGGAATGCCTAAGGCCGGATCTTTAAACACAACACTTCTGAATACATGACTCTTCAAATCCACTCCTGCATCCTTTACTTCTCGCTTGCAGAGATAGTTATCATTAGCTTCATGATTGTGAACAATATAACAGAAATGTTCAAACAAAACATAAACGTTGCCTTCATTAACTTTTATAAAACTACGGGAAACAAGTGTGAAAGAAAAGGATTTACGCACAAAACACACGTAACACACAATTTTCCTGCTTAATCCATAGGCTTGGCACGGTTTTTGAGGGCTTCACTTAATCGCAATCGGGTATCGGCCCCTCTGCAGGTTGCAGTACCCATGCCTTCCACTTCCCCGATGTGCGATTACACTATCGGGACTCCACAGGCGTGCCTTTTACACTAAAAACCCACTCCCTTTGTTATATCGGGAATTTTGGAAAACATGGGAATACAAAGAAAATCCCGCTCCGATCACTTAGGCTTGACCTAAAATTTTATGTAGCAGGGCCTATAAATATCGCCGGGTCTAGCATATCGCATATCGCAATATGCACAAGCCTGGGGCTCCATCGATTGTGATATCTAACGGGGCTTCGGACCCGAAAATATATATATCATATTTGATAAGCTCAGCGGGTCCACCATATCACCGCGCACATTATGTATAAGGCCCGGGCTCTGCCGATATGCGATATGTGATTGGTGAACCAGACCTAATAATGTATATAATGCGGTTAGTAATGTCATCGGGTCCAGAAGGTAACGGTGAACACTAGGTCTTAGTGTTAATTGTGATAGGCGGAAAAGGGTTTTACACATGTTTTTTGAGCATTGCTGCTATAAGGAGATATGACGGGAATAATGATGTGATGGGAGGTTTTGTGAGTTAAATAAATCCCGATGAGCATATGAATGAAGGGCTTAAACAAGGTTATATGCGAGGGATTTATTAAGGGGCTTAAACCATTTGTGAATGGAAGATTTGACTCTCCATAGAGCTAAATCCCTCAGGTAAAACAGATCATTCGGAGAGATGCAAGATTAACTTCTCGGGGACCCATCCAAAATTGTTGCCAAGGCAAGTTTTGATAGGGTGGTGGTTGTGGCCACAACAAATGGCAAACCGTTGGGCGAACCAGTTATCTTTATTTCCAAATAAACCTCAAATCGATAAAGCATTAGGGTGTTAAGATAAAATTGAAATGAAAACTATACAAATGGACGGACATGGGTTCCACTTCAACATTAATTGCTTCAGGTGGGATAAAGACAAATAGCTTCTTCTAACTGATGGGGTTTTGACAGGCATTCTCCAATGGTAGTATTATGGGATTTATTGACCTTCCTTCACCTGTTTCCAACTTTCAAAATCCTTTTAGGGCCATCGCTGGTCTGCCAGTACCTGTTTTAGGTGTGTACCTCAGCTCTTTATGTAGATATGTTTATCTGCACTTTGTATAAGAATTTCAATGCTATATTTTCATATGATTGAATGGGGCGCAGTCATGGATCATGCCATAATTTTAAACCGCTTAAGCAAGGTTGGGCTTGCTGTGTCAACCAATACTCTGAGCCCAGCAACAGTCCATACTCTAACTGGCTTCCCAAACAACCTGTCCTTCTAGATTGGCACAAGAACTTGACATTTCATTTTATTTTAAATAAGTCCTTCCAGTTTCAGGCACAAGGACTAGAGCACAATTGGATTTGCCACAGGGTGTATGACATTGAGCTTAGCCCATGAAAGGAGGTATACTTGTAGATGACAGGTATTGGAGAATTTAGTGTGGTGGATGGGACCAATGGAGAATAATTGCAAACCTTATAAGAAAGTATAGGCTAGGTCTGAGTGGGATTTATTAAAAATGCAGTGTTCCTCCATGCCAGTCCAGCTGTAGTTACACATTTTTGTTTTATAAAGATGCCCCTGCATGCTCCAGATATCCAGGTTATCAACGGATCTTACCTAGTTCTCAACAGATGCCAATGAGTGGCTTTGGTTTGAACTCCACAGCTGATTTTCAAGTTCTCATGGGTTGATTGAAAATTTGTTTGATTTGCAAGGTAATGATGGGTTTAGAAACAACAGAATTATCAGCAGGTTAATGAGGGAGGGAAAGGCTGAATGTGGTGAATGAGGGCAAATCTGAGAGGTAAAACGAGGCTGGAGGACTGAAATCATTTGGCTGAGAAAGGACTGCAATTTAAAACAGGAGGAAAATAAACTTTACGGAAAACAAAAGGAAAAGACAGAAATACAACTAAACTAACAACAAAATGAAATGAACTCTAACCTACTCAGGAGGTAACCACCATGGGATGGCTACTGGAAGTATCTCTTCAGATGATGGCCATTAACAGGGAGATTTTTAGTCTCTCCTTATAACGTTTTCAACCTGTAATTTCCTTGACCAATTTTTTCAACAACTTGGAATGGGCCTAGCCATAAGTGTTGGAATTTCTTGTGTTTGCCTTTTGGCTCACTCGGCTTGTCCCATTTCAGTACTAGCCCCCTACTTGAAAATCTCTATCTCCTGCTAGATGATGATCAAACCATTTTTTTACAATCATTTGGTGATTTTTGAATTTAATTGTGGCTCTATCTCTTAATTCCTCCAGCCTCATCAGCTGGTTGATCCTTTCTTGAAGAAAGGCTGAAGGGTTTCCTCTTGAAGCTTGGGAGAGTTGTAAGGAGGGAATGGTAATGTTTGGAGGCAAGATGGCTTCCTGTCCATAGACAAGGAAGTATGGGGCGTTTCCTAAAGCCACTTTAGGGGTGACGCTATCGACCCAAAGGGCATTTGTTAGAGCGTTGTGCCAATTCCTGTGGTTGTCAGCGACGAACTTGCGGATTATGCGGATAAGGTTTTTATTTGAAGACTTTGTAACTCTGTTTACCTGGGGGTAATAGTTTGTTGCATACCTTATGTGGATTGATTTATCAATAGAAAACTCAGTCAATTTCAATTATGAAAAGTAAGAAGCATTATCAAATATGAGAGCATCAAGGATGCCATACCTATTGATAATGAATTTCTCAATGAATGATATTACCTCATCTTCATTCACCTTCTGAAGCAAGATGGCTTCGGTCCATCTAGTGAAGTAATTAATCGTTGTGAGTATATACTTATGCTATTGTGAAGAGTTTGGAGTGATCTTGCTTATGACGTCGAGGCCCCATTGTTGGAACGGTCGATAAATCATAACAGGCCTGAGGGGAACAACAGGCTTTCTTTCTCTTCCTGTGGCGGTTTGACACAACTTGCATTTGCAAGCATAGTTATGCGAGTCTTTGAACATTTTGGGCCAATAATACCCAGCTCTTAATATTTTTTGAGCAATGGTCTCTCCGCCATAATGACCACCTGCCAGGTCATCGTGCATTTCTTTCAATACATGGTCAGCATCATCCTTCTCCAAACACCTCAGCCAAATTCCATCATGATTTTTTCTGTATAAGACGTTGTTTGCCAAATGATACTGATTGGATTTCAATCTAAGTGCTCTCCTCTGTGATGCATCCATGTGTTTAGGACACAATCCCCGCACTAGATAGAAGCATATGTCGTAGCACCACGACTTAGGGTCCAAAAGGGCTTCCGACGTCTCTCGCTCATACATCAGCGCTTCGTTAATCCATAAGGGCTCTTCCCTGAGTTACATTTGTGCATATTGCATGCTCAACATTTTTGGTTCTTTAGACATGCCTTCTTTGTCCGCCAAGGCTTCTACCACTAGCTCGCAAATTCCCTGCCCTCGAACTATCTGTGTCGACTTTACCTCAAGGTCAAACTCTTGAAGGGCGGTTATCCAATTCCCTCTTTGTTCACCCATTTCCTTCTTCCTGAAGAGGGCTCTTACAGTAGGATGGGGAACGATGACTTTGATCTTGGCCTTTAGTAAATAAGGGCAGAAATGTTTTACAGCCTTGAAAACTGCATAGCCATGTTTCTCCCCGTCGGGGTAGTTGAGTTTTGCTCCTTAGAGATTAGAGCTCATATAAGAAATAGGGACTTCATTGCCTTTGTTGTTTTTCTGCGTGAATATTGTGGCATATGAAACATCAGAAGCAAAAGTGTACAAGAAGAACTCCTTGCTGAAATCGGGGCCGACCAATGCAGGAGCTTCAGCGATGGCTTCTTTGACTCGCTGAAACACTTTCTTGGCTTCATCGCTCCATTTATACACAACGTCTTTATTCATCATCAACTACATGGGGTGCACTATTTCCGCGAAACCCGAGACAAATTTTCTAACGAAATTAATCCTCCCGAAGAAATATTGCATGGCTTTTTTATTGGCACGAGGTTGTATTCTCATGATGGTCTCTATTCTTTTAGGATCAACAACAATCCCTTCTTTAGAGAGGATATGACCCAGTAGTTTCCCCTCTATGACTGCAAAGACGCTCTTCTTGGGATTCAAAGAAATTCCATACCTTCGGCATCTTTCGAAATTATGTCTCAGGTGATAAATATGATCCCTTCTATGATATGAATACACAGTGATGTCATCCATGTAAACCACTGTTGATCTATTAATCAACCCTCGGAAAGCTATGTCCATAGCTCTCTGGAATTTGGCGCCCACATTAATGAGTCCAAAAGGCATTTTACGATATGCGTAGGTGCCCTATTTAGTGTTGAAGGTTGTCTTAAGCTGATCCCCATGAGATACCAATACTTGATTACATCCTGAAAACCCATCTAATAGGGACAACATTTAGACCCAGAAACGCACTGAAGGATGTGTTCCATAGAAGGGAAAGGATAGTTATCCTTTTGAGATGCTTTGTTCAGGTTTCTGAAATCAATACACACCCTGATGTCTTCATTTTTCTTTCTTACTGGCATGAGATTGGCTACCCAGCGGATGTGTCTGACCAGGAAGATGATTTTAGCATACAGCATCTTGTTTAGTTCTTTCTTCACCAATGGTTCTAGGCTTGGATGCATCTTACGCAACTTTTGTTGGTAGGGCCTGGCCTCTTTTTCCAAAGGGATTACATGCTGCATAACACTGGTATCAAAGGTCTTTAGGTCTTCATACGTCCACGCAAAGACATCCTTGTATTCTTTAAATAGCTTGACAAATGCAGCCTTTTCCTGTGGAGAGCACCCCAAGCCCAGATTGACATTTTTTGGGTCTTCTTTGGTCCCAAGGTTGACCAATTCATACTTCATGGATGAGCTATGCGTTTTGCAGTTAGTCGGCTTCTTGAATTTATCATGCAAGTCATACAAGTGCTCCATCTTAACAACTGACTTGGGAATCACATTGGGTTGACCCTTTTCCTCACCTTCCCTCTCATTCATAAGATTGTCATGCTCCTTTTGTCAATGACTGCATTCTTAAATGTCTTCTCGCATTGCAAGAACTCAAGGATTTTCTCATCATCTTTGAACACCTGCCAATTCGAGATGTTATCAAGCACGGATGGTCTGAAAATCAATTCAACAAAACATTTATTTTTCTTCAATCTAAAATCAGGCAAAAGTTTAGCAGCCATATTATCCATCATATCAGCATCTTGGTTTTGCCCTTGAGGTATGTATGTGATATTAAAAGAATCAAAACTGTCAATTAAGTTCCATACCTCATGATGGTACCTTACCAGGTGTCATATGGTTACAACCAATATGAGACACATATTCCTTTATCCATTATTTTTCTCCATGAGATATGCTTGACCCCTATCCCAAATCTCCTTCAAATCTTCAAAAGAATTCGAATTTGAGTCTTAGAGGCCACATAAGAGTGTCTTGGAACCTTCCAAATCACCTACACATGTCACCAAACTCATTCCACCTTTAGTTATAAGCAAATACATGTTATTTTTCTAACTTTTAATCATAAATTCACTTTAAATGCATAAAATAAATAACTTTGGAAAATGAAACTATGAACCCATATGGTAATGGAAATATAATTATAATGTGATGAAATGAGGTGACAAAATGAGGATAAAGGTGAAAATGGAGTGAAAATGTATGCTAGTTTGGTGACCCAACAGCTGGAAAGAAGCTGAAGTTTTCTGCTAGAGGAAGTGTCCACAATTCTTTTTAGAGATGTCTCAACCCTGCATAGATGGTTTAAGGCTGATCACCAACCAAAGGCATGCTCAGGGGTATCTTTGTCTCTGGCTACAACCCTGAATCTGGTATGACAGGTTGTGGCTCAAGCTTGCTTGATGTGGCTTTGAAGCTTGTAGATGGCCATCACTTCCCCACTGTAATATACAAGGTGAGATGATGGAGAAAACTCAACTGCAAGACTGTTCAATACTCTAGAACAAGTTTTGACATATGACTGAAATATCTTCTTAGTTTTTGAAGCCCATTGCCAAGAAGCGATCCATCCAAGACGAATCTTTGTTCTTGTAGGAGGCTTGTTTTTGAAGCATCTGTGTGAAGAATGAGCATGTTGACTACAATGCTTACATGAATGAAGATCAAAACAATGATTTTTCATATGGCCAAGTCGGTCACAGTGTTGGCATTTAACAATTTGTTGTGGCTATTGTGGAGGAGGACCAGAATCTGAAACAACTAAAGGTGAAATTTCATGAAGAAATCCAACACTTTGAAATTTTATGGGCTTTGAGTAATCTGGAATATGAAAGGGCACGTCCTTTTCATATCCAAGACCATTTTTGTGCTTGTTATGGACAATCTCTTCCCAAGGTCTAATGATGGGCTTGGGAAGTGCAGACTGAACTTTTGCATCTGTGTGTAACCTTGTTGCTTCATTGAGAATTGGATCTGAATCAACTGTAACATTATTTAATTGTTGTTTATGGGAGTCTATTTCAATGTTCTGAACAGAAACAGGTTCAGAATGATGACTCCATTGTTGTAATTCTTCCATTGAAGTTGAGATTCAAGTTGCAAAAAATCAATTTTGTCATGTGCATTTTACAAACAGGTTTGAATATAAAAAAGAGTGTCCTTGCTAATTTTAATTGTGCTTTCAGTTTTAGACACGATCAGAGTGCTTAATAACTCTAATAACCCAGGAATCTTCACCATTACTCAAATAGCTCAAATCAAAAAATGGAGAGATGTCAGTTTCTCAAGGGTGCATATACTGAGCACAATTCTATATGTTGTGATGGCCTAATGCCGAGTGATGCAATGTTAGCCAATAAGATTCACCATTATTCAAATAACTCAAATCAAGAAATGGAGAGATGTCAGTTTCTCAAGGGTGCAGATACTGAGCACAATTATTTATGTTGTGATGGCCTGAGTGATGTAATGCTAGCCAACGAACTAGCTTAGGATAGTCAAAACATGACCTTCGTCTATTTCTTTTAAAGTTACATTTTTAATGTTAACAGTGTAAACTTTGAAATGGGAACTATAAATTCAAAATGGGAACTCTAGCAAAAAAACCCCGTAAAAACATCAAAAACAGTGCTAAAAACGAAAAGTGTTGGTGCTAGAATAACACTTCTTTTTTTCTAGGGTAAATTTTCAACATGTTTTAAAAATGGCGGTGAAAACCAATTTTTTGTGCAAAAATTGTCCAAAAGACACCTTCAAAACAAAAAGTGTTGATGTTTGAATAACACTTTTTTTCAATGGTAAATTTTCTGCAAAAAACACGTACAAAAAGTGTTGATATTGGGATAACACTTTTGTTTTTCAAGGGTAAAATTTCAACATTTCGAAATAATGGTGTAATATTTTTATTTATTTATTTATTTATTTTTTGGGTGTAAGGCTAATTCTATTAAAAGAAACAAAAAATAAAATTACAAAGAGGCCTCAGCCTCAACCGTTGTCAACGAAGTTCATCATGAGTATCTAAACTGCCCCATATTTGGGGAAACCAGTTTGACATAGCAAAAACCATACATATGTCCTGGACCCAACACCGAAGGAAAACCATACATATGACCTGGACCCAACACTAAAGAAAAAACCAGAAGAAGTTTTGACACAACACCACCTGATGCAGCTGGAAATATGACATACCCACCTATCATTTAGACAAAAATCAAAAACAACAAGTGACTGGACCAAACCCGTCAACGGCAGAAATCTGAGTTGGCACGTGGGTGGCAGCGGATGCCACGTGGCTTCACTTGGGTTCATCCTGGTCAAGTGTCTCCTCGACAATGGGACAAGCGTACCGATCCCAATCTTCGTCCTCCTCCGCCACGCTGCCTTCCGCTACGCCACCTGGTGGCTCCCTCGCAGGAAGGGTGCCGCTCGAACTGCGGGCTATAGCCATCGAAATAGAAGCTCTGACTGAGCTGCCACCTGGTTGCCAAATGTCACCAGCGTGTTCTCCTTCTGCATTCAGTCTACCACGCCGAATTCCCTTGCCTTCTTCCTTCGGGAGCTGCTTAGAACCACGACCAACTCCATGACTGCGCTCCTCCTGAAGTTGCGCTTCAGATTTTCTTACCTGAGCGTTGTGCTACTCACTTTCTTCATAGAATACAATGGTAACATTGGCAATTATGATGGGCCTGTTCAGGCTGCTCTGGAACTTGAATTGAGTCGAGTGAGGGACCGAACTGGGATGCAAAGGAAAAGTGGTTGTATGAAGCCGGAAATCTCTGTGCTCGGCCATTGAAGCCTGCACACGACCCCAAACACTGTGCATTTGAGGATAATGTCTGTGAGGCGAGCTAGGAGGGGGAGAATTTTCATGGGGAGGAGGTGGTGAGGCAGGTACAGAGCTCTGCGTTGCTTGTGGGCGAGCGTTGCCACCGTGGGTACCACCTCTGCAGCTCCTCATTCGGTGACAGACCATATCAATGTGGTTGGAATGGAATTCAACAGGATAGAAAGCCAAGAAGGAGAGCAGAGTATGAACAGAGGGCGATTGGGCAGGATTCAAAGGGAAATGCCTGGAATGGGAGTAATGATGCCCATTTCCAAGGTCGATACAGCACAGAAGCCAGCAGCGGCTCCCGGTAACAGTTCTGCTGTAGGGATTTCCAGCTTGGGGCGGGCAGATGCTGAGGGAAGGAGGGTAGACAGAGGGGTTGAAAGGCTCCATGTTATGGCAAACTGCATCCGGATCTCGGCCTGAGTGGCCATTAAATGCTGCATGCAGGCGGGCCTGCGTTCGCTTCAAGTGAACTTGGGATGGTGCGTTGTCCACCGTCTGGCTGGTCCAAACGCCGTCAATCCGTTAGGTCACCATTAAATGTCTCAGTGTTCACCCGCATCCAGGTGCGCTTCTTCTTCCTGAGCCATTTCACTCTTCACCATTTCCTTATATTCCAATAACTGGTGTTCAGTGGCTAGCATAGAGAGCGAACCTATATGGAGATCCCTCCCACTTTCCACTCCTATATTAGCCAATAGGTCAGCCACTTTATTTCCATCCCGACGTATGTGCTTGAGATTGACCGCTCTGTGGGAGGAGAGCCAGATTTCAATAAGTTCTAGCCAACTCGCCATTCTCCAACTGTTGCTCACTTTACTTGATGATGTTCCCTGCAAAAAAAATTTGACCATATTTAAAAGGATCTGTGAATCGCCTTCTATAACAAGCGGGAAAAAACCATGATTTTGGGCTAGAAGGAGTCCCTGCCATAATCCTTCTAATTCTGCCGAGTTATTTGTGTCCCATCCATTTGAGCCTAAGTAGGTTAGAAGGGGAGCTCCCTTATGATCTCTGAATATTCCCCCAAATCCTGCTTTGCCTGGATTCCCTTTCGAGGCTCCATCAAAGTTTAGCTGGAACATGTGATGGGGAGGAGGAAGCCACTTATCTGGTGTCCTGCTCTTTGCTGGAGTTTTTCCTTTGATTATCATCTCTTGATTCCACTAAAGGTTCCAATTTTCCCATATGTTTTGTTCCTGAGGGAGGGAGGGAAAGTCCTCCTCGTGCCATGTTTGAAGAAGTAAAGTTTCCCTGATATTTTGACACACAGTATTCCAAAGAGTTTCCAAGGGCGTGGATTGGTCCTTGAAGATTCGCCGGTTTCTCTCCTTCCATATTGTCCACATGAGAAAGCCTGGAATAAGCTTCCATAAGGAGTTTAAAATCTTGCTTTTGAATGGGTTCCGTGCCCAGTTGCGAACAATGGATATAATATCTCCTTGTATCCATCCATCCTTTTGGCATCTAAAGCTAACTTTTTCCCAGAGCTTGTGTGCTAGTGGACAAGAGTTCATAAGATGCTTAGTGGTTTCCTCTTCTTGCTTACAGTTGGGACAAATGGAGGGGCCATGGAAGTTTCTCTTCCAGAAATTATCCCACGTAAGGATTTTGTTGTGACATAAAAGCCATAGAAAGGTGGAGACTTTCGGCCAAATATTGGGGTCCCAGACTTTGTTCCAGAGAGGATCTTTGACAGTGTGTTCCTTTATGATGATGTTATAGGCCTCCCGAGTAGTGAAGGTTCCTTTTTCCTCATAGCCCCATCTAAGAACATCCTTTTCATCTGAATGTTGTATTCTTCTCTTTGTTAATTCTGTACCAAGAACCTGTTGAGATGATTCCATTCCATGTCTTAAGATGTGGTCCGTGCTAAGCCATTGCCTATACCCCTGTGTTGTGGAAGGGTGCCAGAAAAGCTTGACTTTGTCAGATGTCTGCAATTCCTGCTCTGGAATCTGATGAGGCAAGATTAAGTCCTTTAACTTGGGTTGTTGCTGCCAAGAATCTTCCTAGAACGGCATGGATTGGAGGACTGCCTTAATTAAGACTAGATGACTAGCCATATTAAGGGCCCTATGAGTCTAGGAGGAGAGGCGCACCTCTAGTTTTTCTAAGAGCATCCTCCAAGATGAGTGTTTCAGAGCTGAGTCAGTCATAAGAGCGCCAAGATATTTGGAAGGGAGAGTAGCAATTGTGAATCAAAGTATGCGGGCGATGGAAGCTTGGGTAACAGCAGGGGTGTGAAAAAAGAAAATTTGAGATTTGGCTTTGTTTATTCTCGTGCCAGAGGCATCCGAAAATCCCTTCAATAGAGATTTGAATCGACGTGCTTACTAGACTGAAGGATGACCAAAAATCATGTTGTCATCCACGAATTGTTGGTGGGTGAAGGCAGGAGTGTTAGGAAAGGACAGGCCTCTGAGATGCTGGGATTGCAGAGCATTTTTAATGCTTCGGCCAAGACCTTCCGCCATAATAACGAAGAGGAAAGGGGAGAGAGGGTCTCCCTGTCTGATTCCTCGGGAAGGCTGGAAAGGAGAGGAGGGAATGCCATTGACCAAAATATATGAGACTCATTACCCATCTTACCCAGGGGAGAGAGAAACCAAAGGCAATTAGAGTCTTTTGAATATACATCCAGCTTAAGCTATCAAAGGCTTTTGAGAGGTCTATTTTAAGGAGCATACCTGACTTTTTGGAGTGCTTCAGGGAGTGGATGATTTCGTGAGTAAGGATGATGCCATCCGTAATCTGCCTGCCTTCCACATATCCAGATTGCTCATGCAAGATGAGAAGGGGTAGCAACGATTTGAGTCTTGAAGCAATGATTTTGGAGACAATCTTGTAGATGACGTTGCATAGGGCAATAGGCCGATATTTGTCAGGGGTACTAGATTGAGCTTCCTTGGGGATAAGGGCGATGAATGTGGCATTCATGGCTGGAAGCATCCACCTCAAAGTTCTCGATTCCTCAACTACCTGCCAGACTTCCATTTTTATTAGCTCCCAGAAATTGTGGAAAAAATTGGAAGTAAAACCGTCAGGGCCAGGCACCTTCCCCTCTTTCAGTTGATGTACTGCATTTTCCACCTCCTGTAAGTCGACCGGCCTGAGTAGGAGTTGGTTGTGCTCCTCTGTGATGACTTTTGGAATGTTCTTTGTAATTTTTTCTATGGCTTGCGATCTGTCAACCTGTGGTTCTTGATGAGCCTGCTTGAAGTAGTTGAGAAGTTCGTGTTCGATTTCTTCATGTTTTTCCACTTTTACCCCCTGCTCATTTTGGATGTGAGTGATATTGTTATTCATTCTTCGTTGAATAGTAGTTCGGTGAAAAAAAATTGTGTTTTTTTCTCCTTCCTTTAGCCATCTGATTCTCGATTTTTGCCTCCAGAGCGTTTCTTCCTATTTTTCCCTCTGATATCCGAGATTCAAGAGACTTTTCCTGTTCTGAAAATTCCTCTTATCTGCCTTCTGTAATGATCCTTTGCTACAGTTGTTTCATGTCTTGATTGAGAGCAATTTGAGCCTGGAAAATGTTACCAAACGAAGAATGGTTCCATTGTTTTATTTTACTCTTGAGATGTTTTAGCTTCTGCTGAAATTGGAACATTTTTGTACCGTTTGGTGGAGAGAAGTTATTCCATTCCGAATTTATTAGGTTGATGAAATCTGGATGTGTCATCCAAAAAGCCTCGAAGCGAAATGGCCTACGAGTGGCATTGCCTGGTCGTGACCATTGGAGAGAAATTGGCCAGTGGTCTGATCCTGAGAGCAGCAGTATTGAAGCTGAGAGGTCTCCTCCTAGATGGATTGCGTTGTCTGAGAGTAAGAATCTGTCCAGACGAGAAGCAATCTGATGCGAACCTGCTCTTTTATTATTCCAAGTGTAAAGTCCATTATTGAATGGCATATCAATGAGCCAATTGTTTTGAATGAAATCTTTTAGATTATTACTTTCCTTGTCCAGTCTGTTCCTTCCTCCCTGTTTTTCTTCCAGCTTGGTTATCATATTGAAGTCGCCCCCAGTGATCCAGAGCGGATGAGTTCTTTCAGCATTGATTAAAGATAGGGTATTCAGAATTTCTACCTTGTACATAGCCTCCTGGGGAAAATAGACATTGGTTAAATGACCATGTATACTGGTCCCTATGATGTGGAAAGTAGCTTGAATGAAATGCTTGTTTGCATGTATGTTATTGAGCGCAATGGTATGTGCATCCCAAATGATTGCTAGGCCGCCTGAGGCACCAGAGGCATCCACCACGGCTGCGAGACTACCTAGCCAGACTTTTGCAGCAGTTCGGTCCAGAGAGGTAGAGTTGCATTTGGTTTCTTGAAAAAAGAGGATTTGAGGCTTCTCTTGTTGTATCATATTTTTAATCAGTCTACATTTCCCGAGGCCATTAAGCCCCCTGATATTCCATGAGATTAGCTTCATGATGGAATTTTGGGAGAGAGTTGTAATACTTTGTAAGCTTGGAGTATCTTCCTGACTCCACCAGCATTTCCCCGATGCGGATGGTTCATTGGAGATCTGTTTTCCTTCCTCTCTTTTTGTTGTCTTTGGTGATATTTTTCCCATCCCAAAGACCTCCAGTTTGAATGCCTAGGGATTTTTGCCATTGTGCCCTTGAGAGAATCACTTCCAGATTCTCCAGCTGTCTCTCTGGAATTTTGTCATAATTTTTTGTTTTGCATGCCTGCTCTAGGCCAAGAATATCCAGATCCCTAATATCTATGCTTTCTGGTTCCTCTTCCATGTGTTGGGTATCACTTATTCCCTCTGTTGTTTCTGTTGCCATTGTAGAAGCAGGTTGCATGTTATCTACCTCCATTCCTTGAGAGTACCAAGCTGGGACTTTACGCGGAGCTGAGGAGGAAAGATCTGTGGGTAGGGAATCTTTTTGGGATTTCTTGGAATCAAAATGGGCAGATTGTTTGTCCATCTTGGGTTCCTCCTCTGAGGGGGCAGGGTTTTCAGGGTTATGAACATCCTGTCGGGCCAACACTTCAAAACTATTGCTCGTAGAAGGCTTGGATGAACTGGCTTGAGGCATCTTAGGGTTTGAAGCAGGTTTCTTGTGGTTTTTCCTCCGATTGGCGACTTTAGTGAAGCCATCCAAATCAGGCTTATCAGAGGCTGAGGGATTCGAGGGTTTCTGATTTAAAGGATAGTCCTGAAACAGATGGCCCAGGGCATGGCATCTCCTGCATCTAAATGGAACATGTTCATAATCTATTAATTGAACCCATTCAACATCGTCATGATAGAGACTTACTGCATCCGGAAGTGCCTTGCTGAGATGCATATAAACGCAGATTCGGGCATAGGAAGTGTATCTTCGAAGTTTTGTCTCCTCTGCGATTTTGATAAATTCACCGAGACCATTTCCAATGGTTTGTAAAGACTCTTCGTCCCAGTATTCCATAGGGAGTGAATAGAGACGGATCCAGACTGGTGCCCAACTGAGATCTTCTTTGTCCAGATTAAATCGCTCAACCCAGCCCCTCAGATATAGGCCAACTGCGTTGAAGAAATAGGGCCCTCCATCTAGGACTCTGTTTCGGTCCTCTAAGCAGTTAAAGATGGCCGTGAAGAACCCTTTAGGCCCTAGCTGCAGGGTTATGTGTCCTTTCGGCTTCCACTTAGCTGCTATCCAACCATGCAGTGCTTTCTCTGTTGGCCACAGTCCTATGAATTTGCCTATCAGGGCATGATCTCTCATGTACTGGATCTGAGCATTGATCTGGTGACTTGGGAGCTCTATCTTCGGGCGTTCAGCAACAACCGGCTTACAGGTGGTCGATGTGACTTGGGGATGCTCTCTGTCATCCATCTTGGCATTTTGTGGATCCATTTCCGCTCTAGCTCCATTTTGTTCAGCGTGTCTAGTACCTTCCTCATGCATTTGAGGAGTTTCATTTTCATTGGGGGGAGGCGCAGCGTCCTCCCCCTGGGGGGGATTCATGATGCTCACGACTCTCCTTGTCATTTATGGTCTATCGTATTACTGGCGGTAATGACAGTAGTGCAGAGATCTATACAGGTCTGTCGTCGCAGGTTCTTCAGAAACCCTAAATTGCCATTCCACCAGACCGCTCTCTCTTCTAATGGCGTAAAATATTTTATCATGACACTGAAAAACATTAAAATTTCAAAAAAATAATAAAAACAAAATAAAAAATTAAAACAATGAATAAACACAAAACAAAAAAACAAAAACAAAAACAAAAATTAAAGTATATACTAAAAATAAAACATAAAACAAAAAAACATAAAAGAAAAAAGAAAAAATCAAATATATAAAAAAAGACAAAAAAAAACAAAACAAATTTTTTTTTTATTAAACTTAAATTTTTTATTTAAAAAAAAAAAAACAAAAACAACTTTTTTTTAATATATATATATATATATATATTAAAAAAAAATTCAACCATTTTTTTATTTAAAAAAAAAAATCAAACCATTTTTTTTTATTTAAAAAATATATATATATATATATTAAATTTCTTTTTTAAACAAGTGTTGTTGTTGTTTTTTTTTTTTAACAAAAATATTATTAAAAAATAACAATGTTTTTTATTTAAAAAAGTTTATTAAAAGATTATTAAAAAGTTTAAAAAATATATTTATTAAAAAAAAAAAAAAATTAACTCCTCTGGCCACCCATGGTGGCGCAGCCCTAGGCGAAGGGTTTGCATGCAGGCCCTCCGCCCAGGGCCTCGCAACCACAGGTGGTCAAGCGGGCGGAGGGGCGATTCTGTAGGCCCTCCACCCGGGGCCACGCCACCACGGGCAGTCGGGCGGGCGGAGGGGCGATTCCCAGGATTACCCCTCCACTCGCGCCACCAAGGGGCAGGAGGAGTTTTAATTTTTTTTTTAAATAATTAAAAAAAAACAACAACAACAATTTAATATTTTTTAAATATTTTTTTTTAATTTGTTTAATAATATTTTTGTTAAAAAAAAAACAAAAAAACTTTTTTAAAAAAAAACTAAAATTTTTCAATAATTTTCTTTTAAATAAAAAACTAAAATGATTTAAAAATTTTAATATATATATATATATATATATATATTTAATTATAAATAAATAAATTTGTTTAATTTTTTTTTTTTGTGTTTTAAATAAAAAATGTAAGTTTAATAATATATATATATATATATATATATATATATATAAAATAAAAAAAATACATGTTTCTATAAACTTTAAATGTTTTTTAATTTTTTTGTTTTTTTAATTTGAAAAGACATATATATTTAAAAAAAAAAAAATTGAGTTTATTTTTGTTTTTTTAGTTTTTCTTAAATGTTTTTAATATTAATTTACTAGTTCCCCGGATGCGGGTGATAGTTAGGATGGGACGGGAGTATGCCGCTGGCCACATGCCGGCCATGTGCCATCACGTGGCAGACGTTGGGGCTCATGCTTGTACAGGCGTAAGTGGAAGCTGGTATAAGGCCATTCAGCAGAGCAGAGTTAATGCCCTGCACGGCTATTCGGCTCGCTTGGAGGTTGCAGTTATGGCGGGCGCGTTCCAAGGTGAGGTCGCTGAGGTTATAAACCATGTCACTGCGTCGGGTCAGGGAATGTTTCTGGTTTTTCCTTCAGGCAGGTCTCTGCAACCTCAGATGCCCTGCCTCTCCGTCTCCGTCGGGGTCCTCACGCTGTCTATCTGGGTTATTCCGCAGTCTGTTCGCTCTCCTCATAGGAAGGAGTTGTATCACGCTCGGGAGCTGGGTCTCATCCCTTCGGTCCCTGCGAGGATGGTGAGGCCTCGACAGCGCATGCTTAGCCGTCGAGGCACCTCCAGGGGAGGAACTTCACGCACTCCCGTTGCTGATACTTCCGCCCACTGTTGTCATTGCCATGGCATTCGCTCTACTGGAGCTAATCCCCTTCAATCTAGTCAGTTCATGGACGTTGGTGCTTCGAGCTCGGCTTCCTTGCCCGCCTTTGGCTCTGCTATTTTTAACTTCAGCAGTTCTATGAACAGCCCCCAGATCAGTGCGCACGTTTCGGTTCTGTTCATTGAAACTTCCCAGGAAGACAATGACTCTCTGGACGATCGTGGGCAGGTGAATGCTGACAGCACGGTGAAAGAAACAAAGGATCCTGATACAGGCCCGGAGAAAGAAATAAAGGATCCTGCCACAGACCTGGAGAATGTCTCGAAAAGCATGCTGGATCAGAAGGCGAGGACCAGCGAAACAGAAGACATCCATATGGACACTGCCCCCACTGCTGCGGAGAGGGAGGCTTACGGATGGTGCCGGGTAGAGGAGGTGCAACTGGAAGAATAGAGACGCCCGAGCTCAAGGTCTACATGGCTCTTTTGTCTGGTCTTTTGGTCTCTAATGTTGGGTTGTGTTCTATTCTTTCCACGTAGTTAATAGGGGGTTTGAAGGGCACCTGTAACCCCACTTTATGGGGTCCAGGGCAGTGCCCCGGAAAATTTTGGTTTTGGACCATATGTTAGGTTGGGCGGACCCACCTATGGTTTTGTGCATGTTTTTCGCACATGTTTTTTTTGACGCGATGGTTTTCGGTCCATGGTATTGGACGCGATGGTTTTCAGTCCATGGTATTGGATGCTTCGGCATGTATAAATATGTATTGTAACATTGAAAGGAACATAATGAAAAATCAAGCTGGTAGTCCTGGTTTTGGGATCCAGGGAAAAATCTCTGTGCATATGTGTCTTATGGGTTATGCTCTCGCATTGTTTATTTTCTTTGTTTAAGAATTCGTATGCAAGTAATTTCTGTACAGGGTTAAAACCTACATTTGGTATCAGAGCTGTTTTGGCTTCAAGGGGACGCCTTTGTTGCTGAGGGGTTTCGCTCAGGCCTGTAGTAGACCCTGTTCAGTGGGAGATCTGCGAGATCGATTCTGGTGGTGAAAGAAGATGGCAAGCAGTGGAAAGATAGAGATTGAGAAGTTCAATGGTCAGAATTTTGAGTTGTGGAAAATCAAGATGGAGGATCTGTTGGTGGATAAAGATCAGTGGATCGCGGTAGATCCGGGTACTAAACCATTGAGAGTGACCAATGAAGAATGGAAGAAGTTGGATCGGAAGGCAAAGAGCACAATACGATTGTGTGTCTCGGATTCAGTATTGCTGAATGTATCAGGGGAAGCTACGGCAAAGGCTTTGTGGGTCAAGTTAGGGATTTTGTACCAATCTAAGTCTCTGGTGAATAAACTGTTCCTGCGGAAAAAGCTGTATAACCTGAGGATGAAAGATGGAGACTTGGTGACAGAGCATCTGAATGCGTTTAATACTGTGGTAAGTCAGTTATTATCTGTTGATATTAAAATTTCAGATGAAGATAAGTGCATCAGTCTGTTGTGTTCTCTACCAAATTCGTGGGATAGTCTGGTTATTGCAATAGGTAGCAATGCAACTGCTTTGCAGTTTGATGAAATAGTCTCAGCCTTACTGACGGAGGAGATGAGACGGAAAAATATGGACAACCAGAATGGTGATGCCTTGTCTGTATGAGGACGGTCCCAGAACAGAAACAAAAATAAGTCATCGAGTGGGAGATCTAAATCTCCAGGAAAACCTACAAAGGTGGTGTGCTGGAAATGCGGAAAGGAAGGGCACTTCAGAAGGGATTGTAAATCTAAAGCTCCTGATAAAGGAAAGGGATCTGATGATGCTCCTTCTGCAGAGGTGAAAACCACCTCAGATGAAGGTGGGGATGTGTACTTGGCTTCTTCAAGTACACATGTAGATCATGAGGCGTGGTTGATTGACTCAGGTGCATCCTTTCACTTCACTCCCCATAGAGAGTGGTTCTGCGAGTATGAGAAATACGATGGTGGTGATGTCTTCTTAGGAGATGATAGGAAGGCTAGAATCATTGGTCGGGGAAAAGTAAAGTTGAAGTTGCAAGGTGGAAGGGTTAGAACACTTCCAGGTGTTCTACATATTCCTGCATTGGCCAGAAATCTGATTTCTGTAAGCAAATTGGATGATGCAGGTGTAAAGACGGTGTTCGAGAAAGATACCTGCAAGATGGTTCGAGGAGCACTGATATTAATGCGGGGAGTTCGGATTGGAACTCTGTACAAGCTGCAAGGTAGCACTGTTGTTGATGGGTGCAATAGTTCTATGGTTCCTGAAAATGGAGTAGAGAATCTAGTGGTCTCTGAAGAGAAGACCATGTTGTGGCATCAAAGGCTTGGACATATTGGAGAGAAGGGCCTTCGAATACTTCATGGTAAAGGTATGGTAGAAGGTATGAATAATAGCTCTCTAGATTTTGATTTCTGTGAAAATTGTGTATATGGGAAGCAGAATCGGGTGAGTTTCCCCTCTGGTGGTAAGAGGATGAAACAGATATTAGAGCTTGTGCACAGTGATGTGTTTGGACCTGTGAAGGTTCCATCACTGGGTAAGTCTGTGTACTATGTATCATTCATAGATGACTTCTCAAGGAATACATGGATATATTTTCTTAAGAAGAAATCTGAAGTCTTTGACAGGTTTAAAGAATTTAAGGCTCTGGTGGAAAATCAGATAGAGAAGAAGATAAAGGTGCTGAGGACAGATAATGGTGGAGAATTTTGCAGCAAGGCATTTGAAGAATTTTGTAAGAAGTGTGGTATAGCATGGCAGAAGACTACTCCATATACACCTCAACAAAATGGAGTCGCAGAAAGAATGAACAAGACGTTGATGGAAAGGGCAAGAAGCATGCTCAGTGGTGTCGGGTTAGGACAGGAATTCTGGGCAGAGGCGGTGGATACTGCATGTTACCTGATCAACAGATCACCTTCATCAGCGTTGGAGGATAAGACTCCACAAGAAGTATGGACTGGTAAGAAACCCTCTCTTTCACATCTAAGGGTATTTGGATGTGATGCATATGTACATGTTCTAAAGAAGAAACGAACCAAGTTGGATAGTAAATCTGAAAAGTGCATCTTTATTGGGTATAAGGATGGTTTAAAGGGTTATAAGCTTTGGAACCCAGTCACACGGAAGGTTGTGTACAGCCGAGATGTGTTGTTCAGAGAGGTAAAAGATGTTATTCAACATGAAGTCCAACCAAAGGAACCTGAGAAGATAGAGTTTGAGCCAAAGGAGGAAGAATCAGACTCTGCAGTAGAGGAGGAATCAGAAGATGAAGAGCCACAAACTCCCGTTGTGAGAAGATCAGTTCAAGAAAGAAGGCAGCCAGAAAAGTATAGTCCATCTGCTTTCAGCTCAAATTTTGCTTTGTCTGTTACAGATAATGATCCCAGAACTATGAAGGAAGCAGTGGATTCAGAGGATAGAAAACTCTGGAAAGAGGCCATGGTCGATGAAATGGCATCTTTGCACAAAAATGAGGCTTGGGATCTGGTGGAGTTGCCGGCTGGAAGGAAACCCATTGACAGCAAATGGATGTTCAAGAAGAAGAAAAATGCAGAAGGAAAGGTGGAGAAATACAAAGCTCGGTTGGTAGCAAAAGGTTATTCCCAGGTGCCGGGAATTGATTTTGGTGATATTTTTTCTCCTGTTGCCAAGGTAACTTCTATTAGATTACTTTTATCTGTTGCTGCTGCTTTTGATTTTGAGGTAGAACAGATGGATGTGAAGACAGCATTTCTTCACGGGGATTTGGAAGAGGAAATCTACATGAAGCAACCTGAAGGCTTTGCGGTGAAGGGTAAGAAAGAACCGGTATGCAAGTTAAAGAAGTCTCTGTATGGGTCAAAACAGTCACCAAGGATGTGGTATCAGAAATTTGATACATTTATATGGGGACTTGGCTTCACCAGAAGTAAAGCAGATCATTGTGTGTATTTTAAATTAATTGGTGACCGTATTATTTATCTGGTCTTGTATGTGGATGATATGTTGCTGGTTGGAAATGACAAAGAAATTATCCAGGATTTGAAGACCCAATTGTCCTCCAAATTCGACATGAAAGATCTTGGTGCTGCAAACTATATTTTGGGCATGGAAATTAAAAGAGATCGTTCAAAGAGGAAGCTCTAGTTAAACCAGAGGAAGTATGTCGAGACAATACTCCAGAGGTTTAATATGCAGGATAGTAAACCGATGAAGGTTCCTATTCCTGTAGGTGTGAGGTTATCTGCTGAACAGTGTCCCAAGACACAAGAAGAGGAAGAGGACATGTCCCGTGTTCCATATGCAAGTGCAGTGGGTAGCCTGATGTATGCAATGGTCTGTACTAGACCAGACATTGCACATTCAGTGGGAGTATTGAGCAGGTTTATGTCAAAACCTGGGAAGGAGCACTGGACAGCAATGAAGCGGGTTTTCAGGTATTTGCGTGGCACTAGTGATTATGGTTTGTGCTACCAAGGAAGACCAGGATTGGACAGAGTGTTGGATATTCATGGCTTTGTTGATGCAGACTGGGCTGGAGATCTGGATCAGAGAAGATCTACAAGTGGGTATGTGTTTAACCTATTTGGAGGAGCAGTCAGTTGGATGAGTAAGAAACAATCTGTAGTGGCACTATCAACTACAGAGGCAGAATACATGGCAGCCACTCATGCAAGCAAGGAAGCAGTTTGGTTGCAGAGATTGTGTTCAAGTATGGGGTTAGTACAGGGAGCTATAAGAATAGACTATGACAGCCAAAGTGCAATTTTCTTGGCAAAGAACCTTGCTTATCATTCAAAGACAAAGCACATTGATGTTCAATATCACTTTGTGAGGGATATGATAGAAGACAGAAAGGTGTTGCTGGTAAAGGTGGACACTTTGAAGAATACTGCAGATGCATTGACAAAATCTGTGAGCTCTGAGAAGTTCTCTTGGTGTAGAGAAGCAATGGGAATCTCAGGGCTGAAAAGTGACTAAGCTCTCCTGTGGCCCCCTGTGGAAAGAAAACAACAAGTGGGAGATTGTTGGGTTGTGTTATATTCTTTCCACGTAGTTAATAGGGGGTTTGAAGGGCACCTGTAACCCCACTTTATGGGGTCCGGGGCAGCGCCCCAGAAAATTTTGGTTTTGGACCATATGTTAGGTTGGGCGAATCCACCTATGGTTTTGTGCATGATTTTCGCACATGTTTTTTGGACGCGATGGTTTTCGGTCCATGGTATTGGACGCGATGGTTTTCGGTCCATGGTATTGGATGCTTCGACATGTATAAATATGTATTGTAACATTGAAAGGAACATAATGAAAAATCAAGCTGGTAGTCCGGTTTTGGGATCCAGGGAAAAATCTCTGTGCATATGTGTTTTATGGGTTATGCTCTCGCATTGTTTATTTTCTTTGTTTAAGAATTCGTATGCAGGTAATTTCTGTACAGGGTTAAAACCTACACTCTATGGGTGTGGGCTGAGCAAGGCCCGGCTGAGTGGCTCTGGGGTTAGTATTTGCAGTTTTCATGAACGTTGTTTTGGATCTTTTAGCCTGATTCCATCCTTCTTCTTTCCCTTTTTCCTCTACCCCTTTGGATGGGAAATCTCTAGCGAAGTGTCCATATACTTGACACTTCCGACATTTGAACGACAACTACTCATAGTCCAATTTTTGTACATGCGTCCAGGGACCAACCCTTATTTTGATGGCTTCTGGTAGTCCGACCTCCAGATCAACCTCCACACAGATTCTAGCGCAGTCGTACTGGTCCTTGCTATTGGCCTTGTCTATGAACTTCCCAAGGGTGTTTCCGATGTGTTTCAAAGAATCCCAGTTCCAGCAATGGACCGGGAGGTTGGGGAGCCTTACCCAAACCGGGACCGCTGAAGGCACGTCCATCGCCGGATCGAAATCCGGTGTCCATTTATTCAGGTACAGCCCTTGAGGCCCCATGAAGTAAGGGTCATTTCTGAAGATTAGGTCCTTGTCCTCTTTATCTAAGAACTCAAATAGGAAGTATCCTCTTCCGAGGAAGTAAGACGTTACCTTATTCTTGATCAGGGGAGCCCAGTTTCTAGCAACCCAGCTCTCTGTTGATTTTGGGGAGGGCCAGAGACCTGTAAACTGCCCGACCAGAGCACGATTTTCCAGAGACAAAGCTACTTGAATCGGCCCTTCAGGAGGTAGAGCGATCTCGGGAATGTCTTCCAGTCTTTTCACGAACTTGGCAGCTTCCACGACTTTCTTCTTGGGTAGAGAGGCCAGCAAGGATTTGAAGGCCTCAGCGGCAGATGGAGGGGGAGGGGAGGAAGGCCCATGAGGGGGATCCGGTTCCTCCATGATGAAGCAGATCAAAACCTAGCCGATTGCAGCCAGTTACCGAGCGATTGGCAGTAAATTCCGCAGCCTGAGGAAGAAAACTCTGCGATCCAGCGCGCAGGAGACGGAGGAATGCAGCAGCGGGTGTCTGCAGGGAGCAGAGGGGAGCCGAGGCGGGCACGAGCTCAGGGATCAAGATCCGCCGGATGCGGATCTCGCAGAGGCAGGGCCGAGACGCGCAGCAGCTAGCTCGCGCAGCTCTCTCAGGAAAAAAACTCCATTTAAATGTTTTTAATATTAATTATAGTAGTTTTTTATTTATTTTTTGTTAATTTTCTTTTTTTTAATATAGTTTGTTAAAAAAAAAAAAAAAAAACTTTTTTATTTTTATTTTTTTTAAACATTTTTTATTTTTGTTTTTTTCTATATATATTTTTATATTTGTTTTTTTAAGTAACCAACATTTCAAAAAAAAAAAACCCTTGAAAATTCGTTAAGTAATCATAATTTAAAAAAAAAAAAGAACATAATAAATTTTAAAGTGTGAAAAATAAGTCCTCTAAAAAATAGTATGTTGCATCAACACATTTAGCATGAAAATCACTAACATTTAAAAACAAATATTTATATTTGATTATTTTTGTTTTTTTTTTTTTTTTTAAATGTTTTTAATATTAATTTTACTAGTTTTTTATTTTTTTGGTTAATTTTCTATTTTTTTTAATATAGTTTGTTTTTAAATTTATTTTTTTATTTATCTTTTTCCAAATTCTTTAATGGTTTATGAGATAAAAAAAATTTAACATTTTTTATTTTTATTTTGTCTTTTTTTATGTATATTTTTATATTTGTTTTTTTAAGTGATCAACATTTAAAAAAATAAAAATAAAAAATAAAACAACTTGAAAATTCATTAAGTAATCATAATTTTAAAAAAATTGGACATAATAAATTTTAAAGTGTGAAAAATAAATCCACTAAAAAAAAGGTATGTTGTATCAACACGTCTCAAAATCAGCATGGAAATCACTAACATTTAAAAATAAATATTTATATTTGATTTTTTATTTTTTTGTTTTTTCTTAAACGTTTTTAATATTAATTTTACTAGTTTTTTTTTTTGTTAATTTTCTATTTTTTTTTAATCTAGTTTGTTTTTAAATTTATTTATTTATTTTTTCCCAAATTCTTTTATGGTTTATCAGATAAATTTTTTTAACATTTTTTTTTTTATTTTTGTCTTTTTTTTAATATATTTTTATATTTGTTTTTTAAATAATCAACATTTAAAAAAATAAAAAATAAAACAACTTGAAAATTCGTTAAGTAGTCATTTAAAAAAAAATGGACATAATAAATTTTAAAGTGTGAAAAATAAGTCCTCCAAAAAAAGGTATGTTGCATCAACACACGTTTCAAAATCAGCATGGAAATCACTAACATTTAAAAACAAATATTTATATATGATTATTTTTTTTTTTTTAGTTTTTTTGTTAAATGTTTTTAATATTAATTTTACTAGTTTTTTAATTTTTTTTGTTAATTTTCTATTTTTTTTAATCTAATTTGTTTTTAAATTTATTTGTTTATTCTTTTCTAAAAAAATTTATGGTTTATGAAATAATTTTTTTAACATTTTTTAGTTTTATTTTTGTCTTTTTTTATATATATTTTTATATTTGTTTTTTTAAATAATCAACATTTAAAATAAATAAATAAAACAACTTGAAAATTCATTAAGTAAAATATATATATATATATATATATATAAAGTGTGAAAAATAAGTCCTCTAAAAAAAGGTATGTTGCATCAACACGTTTCAAAATTAGCATGAAAATCACTAACATTTAAAAACAAATATTTATATTTGATACATAAGAAACTTTAAATTGTCAAAAATATGCTCTAAAAAAAAAGAATTGTATTATGCGTCATCACTTTTCAAAATTGGGTCACATTTTTACTACCCCTACGAAACGGGTAATCGTATCAGTTATTTAAAGTGCCAAAAACTATGTTCTAAAAAAATTTGCGTTCTGCATCGCCCCTTTTCAAAATCGGGTCAATTTTTTGCTACCTCTACGAAACAGGTAACAGTATCAGTTCTCGTTTCAAAATTTGCGTTGTTTGTTGAAATAAGCATTCCTCTTGTGAAAAGCTTCCCATCTCTCTTGCTCCCAACACAACTTTATAAACAATATAAAATAGCTCGAATTCACAACAAATTATTTGTGCCAATAAATCTTCACGGCCATTTCCATTTCCATTTCCATGCAGTGAATAAAAGTTAGAAAACCAAAAAGAAAGGTTTTGGCATCGTAAAGGTGATACCCACAGCCCTGTCAATCTATAAACGCAAAGGATGCAAGACAAAAAATAGCTTTACCTTCTCTCCAAAAAGGAATCGCAACACACCTATAACCAAACTAGAATGGCTTGAGGCATTTTACATATGTTAACATTTGAAAGCCCATTGGTCCAAAGTATACGCAATAATCACCGGAAACATAGCTCCTCCAGACCGAAATTAATACCGAAGAATCCACACCGAAGGTAAGGCTAGCAGCATAAGAAGTAGCAAAAAAAAATGGCATCAACACCAGAAAAATGTGACTCTCAAAAGCAAAGAGAAGAAGAAAACCCCATGGAGCAAAACCCCGCTACCGAAGGCCCCTCGTTTCAATCTCCATCACCTTGGTCTGCGGCAGCCTGTAGCTGCTACCCGTGCCAACAAATTACAAGCCAATCAGGGCACCTACTCTCCTAACTCCGCCCAACACGCAGGCGGTGATCCTCGCCCCCGTCCCGCAGGCACAGAAGGTCTCAATCGTCTCCACGTCATATTCCTTCCAAATCCCGTGTAGGAGAATATATACCCCCGCAGATATCTAACACTTCCACAATTTGGACTCTAGAAGGTCTTTTCTGGGCTTCATGGTGACACTGAGTGAATCGATCCGTGGTCATAAGATCTCTGATGAATGCCACGAATCCCCATCTGTAATGGGCATCGTCGAAATTTTGGGGATTATGGATGTGTGGATCGACAAAATACCGTTGGTTCATCGGGGGTCTCACTCGGGCCACCGCAGATCGAAGCTTGTAGGACGCTTTCAGTCCCTTCGAGGAAATTTCACCAAAGATTTCAATACCCAACAGGAATGGTAGCATATTTAACCGCAGAGGCTGAGGCCAACGTTGATTCTTTTCTAGTTTCAATCTTTGTTGATCAGAGATCCTAAGAAGGATTAGATAGGGATCTAGAAAATATCATAACAGAATCTGAGCAAAATCGCTCAAGTGCTTATGAGAATGATGTTGCTTCAGAAATTAGGGACAACAAATCTTCTTTGAGTGAAAACCAGCAAGTTAATGGAAGAGCAGCTCTGAAGGAGCATACGAGGATGGTGAAGACGGAAAAGAGAGAGCACAAAATGTAACGTATTATATTCACTTAGGCCAATGTATATGACATGAATTAAAGAATCGAGTAGCAAGACAAGTTCTTAATTAATGAATCGATTAGAGGGACTTGGCTCAACACACAAGGATTCAACAGAGTTCAACCAACACACCAATAGACAACGATGTGGGTATGCAATCTAGAACATTATGTGTATAAGTGATGCATAGCTTCAGGGCCTTAGAGTGGACAGAGCATCAGAAAAAAGATCATTAGAACAAATAGAGCATCAGAAAGGTGTTACTAAGGCAGAGAATGCAGCGAAAATTTAGCGGATAAGATATTCATCAAATGCAGGACTGATAGCCAAACTTTCATGCACATAGAAATCACAAAATAGTGGCTCAGAATGGAGCAGGGCAGGAGAACACCCGCTCTTATACCATGTTAAAGACACATG
Source organism: Pinus tabuliformis (assembly GCA_031772625.1). Classification (NCBI taxonomy): domain Eukaryota; kingdom Viridiplantae; phylum Streptophyta; class Pinopsida; order Pinales; family Pinaceae; genus Pinus; species Pinus tabuliformis. The sequence goes on from CM062819.1 coordinate 53,193,681, forward strand.
AAATGTGAACAAAATATGAATAATAAAACAATGAATTGCTTTTCTATTGATAGAGATATACATTTATATTACATTCATATGACCCTTGGTTTCATATTCCAAGGTCTCTTGGACTCCGGTGTCTGTTCACATTCCACACCAACCCATAGAGGATTAGGTGTCCAACACAATGATTATTCACTAAATAGTCACAACCCTTCCATCCTTTCAATTTGAGATGCCAATGTTCACTACCAACTAACGTTCACCCTCCACACTCTTCAAAACTGCATTGCTAGGTATGAATCCAAAGCCGAAACAACTTAGAGAAGTTTCCACCATGTGCTTCATAGAATTTCCCTTTCAGACCTTGGTCTCTATCCTTTCATTGTCGTAGTTAATAAATTCCTTTTAGAAACACTTATAGATTGTGACATTAAAGCACAAGAAACATGTCATATGTTGCAAAAATTACCCCCACAATTAGTGGTTGCCCTTCTCCTTAAATGTTTGCAAGAAAATATTATTTTTATTTCACCAAAAATAACACATCTTCCCAACATCAAATGCATACCTTTTATAATCCATGCCTCTTATAAATGTTGGGAGATATTGATCATATTATAGTCAATACATTTTATACTCTTAGTTATAACCAACATACTGATGACTCAATATAATAAACAAACATGTTTAAGTATATACCTAATGAAATTATTTTCTAATTTATGTTGATTGAATCATACCAAAAACATTTCTAAATTCAATTATGATATATAATGTAATGACATTAATACACTCACTAGATGTTCGACCATATTGAAAGTATCCAATATAAAAGATATGGAAAATTATGAATGGCATAATTGAAATCATGCAATCAAATTGTAATATGTAAAATCCTATATTGTATACATAGACACAAGACATATTATAATACTTATTGTATATACCCTCCATTATATACACTTTTTTGCTTTTCTTCTTGATTAAATAATATAGTGACATTTTCCTTTGCTCATTACTACAATTATGAAATGTTCAAATGTGAGTAAATGATAGTGGAAACATACAATCTCCTAATTTTTTTTGCTATACAACATTCAATATTGAATTAAAGTGAAATTTCAAAAGCGATAATTTTTTTATTTTTTATTTATTTATTTTTTGAGGATATTTTTTATTATTATTATTATTATTATGTAATTTTAAGGTTATTGTCAATCTAAATATTAAATTGGTGTATGAGATTTTTTGTTTGTGGGATAATAAACCCAATCATTTCCATGGAATGATTTGATTATTAAATCTATAAACACATACATACTCTACATCCTCTGCATTTAAACCTATAACCTCTAAAAACACATACTTTTAACCCTTATAAACAAAACCATTATAAATTTAAGAAGATTTTGTTATCCTCCAGCGTCCAACGTCGTTGAGTTAAAAGTGAAAACTCAAAGAACGCTGAGTTAAAGTGAAAACATAAAGGTCATAAACTTTTTTGACGACATACCTTTTGCACAACAATGGTTAATTTTAACGAAGAAGTTAACAGTACTATAGTTGGGTTATGTGGTTCGAAACTTAATCTATTTATAAAAACCATTATTATTAAAAAAATAACACAACTGTAGAACCTTTTAGGGTAGGGAGTGAGGGAGTAATGGGGAGGAAAATGCACAATATGTAAGGTAAAAAAAAAAAATAGTAATATTTTTGGATATATCTTTACTGTGTGTGAGTAAATGATAGTGGAAGTATACAATCTCTTAATTTATTTTTGGATATATCTTTACTGTGTGTGAGTAAATGATAGTGGAAAATGCAGAGTGTATCTTTTGAGGTGTAGAGAAAATGTAGATCACAGGCGTAATTATTTGTAACAGCGGGGTCACAGTTTCAACCTTGAACATTAACAGTTGCAGAGAAGAGCCATAACCATGACAACAGAAGCGGGCAACGAGAGCTTCGCATGCGTAAGGCTAGCTACGAAAGAAGATGTTCCTCACATTCTGAAGCTAATTCAGCAGTTAGCCGAGTTCCAACACCTGACCGATCATTGCAAGGCGACTGAAGAGGCTCTGTCATCAACCCTCTTTAGGGCACCTCCATTCCAAGGTCCCACAACCTTGCAGACTCGTTGGTGAGGCCTTGGACCCCTTTGCATCTTGAACAGACAATTAAGAATGTGAACTTCAAAACCCCAACGACCCAGGGGTTTCGTTCGTCTGACTCTGGGATTTTACAGGACAGTTGTGGGTTTTGTTTTGTTTTTCAGGAATTATTCGACGTAGAAGCAAACCGGGATTTCACATTGAGGATGATTTGTCAGTCGAGCCTTACAGTTGAAGGGTTTAGTTTTTCTCAAGGCAGTTTTACATTAAATTTTGAAGAGTGGAATGGTGTTTGTTTGAATGGAATAAAACTTTATCAAATCTTTTGTTTGAATGGGTACGCAGTAGATAATTGGCACATATTTTTAAATTTTTAGGCGGCCAAGACTTTCCGATATGGAATCTACAGTTTCTTTTCCTATTTTGAGCTGGCGAATCTTGGCGCTAAAATGTATCTTATTTGCCTCATGTGCCCACCAACTTGGGAGGACACCCGCTGCTTATAGATATGATATTTTAGAAGATACTTGAATGAATGCTTATAAAATCTGAATTTTTAGAAAATCTTTGAATGCTTAAATCTGAAAAATTTGGATCTCATAGGCAATTTGGATCTTATAGGCGTTGTATGTTTTTATGCTTTTCTTCAAGTGACATGTCAAGTAAAGTAAAGTAAGGTTTAAAATTTGGTACTTCAAGAATAATATTTTGAAATAAATTAATGAATCACTCATTAAAATTTGATTAGAAAATTTTGATCTTTCAAAATTTAATCTCATAAATTTAATTTATAGTTATGTTTTTACAATCCAACATCTCATCTGCATCCGCCTCAGCATGAATGAATAATATTTTGATAATAAATTAACCCTTCACTCATTAAAATTTGATTAGAAAATTATCTTTCAATAATATAAATAATATAATTATGTTAAAAATATTTACAATCCAATCTCATCTGCATCCGCCTTCCAATTCATGCTGATGCAACAATGCCACACCTTGTAGATTTGCAATTCTATATCACAGAGTGGAGAATTCAATAAGTGGTTCTAGACAAGTAAAGTATCAGCGACTCAATATTCCCATGCAATTTTGCAAAACTAACGGTTAACATGTGGATTTGCCTACATTCGCAATGCAATTTGCAGAAGTAACGGTTAACATGTGGATTTGAAAGTTCATCTAAATTTTATTGAAATTTATTAGTGTAAACATCTAGAGATCGACATCCTACTAGGTTTAATATCTCTTTTATGTTGATTCCCTAGTATCTCTTTTATGTTGATTCAACCCCATCTTTAGTCTGCTGAACACAAAGCTATATTTTAGCTAATGAAATATACTTGAGCATTCCCTGGTTCCATTTGTTGCCAAAAATAATGCCTTCTCTGGAGGAAACCAATAAAAAATCTGATTGTGTTCAAAGGGAAATCTAATAACTATTTTTGTCGAAAAAGGAACAGATTTTAATAACTAGATTTCGCTATGGAAAAAACAAAGGTTTCGTTAATTTTATTAAAACTGGCATTCACAACGGATGAACTATAACTGTATTCTTCAGGGTGGGAAATGTTGGGCGTGCTTTTAACCCAGTCTAGGGCTATATATCGAATGTCAAAGTCTCATGGAAGGGATTTCATTGAATCTCGGGTTGTACCCTTGCTAAAAATGTGAGGCTAGCTTGTCACTTTAAAAAGGTACTCTTAAATTCATTGCTGTCAATGAAAAGAGAGTCTGCTTCCTTTAAAATTGTCATGGACAAATAGGGAGAATGAGTTAGGATATTTATAAAATTGTTATTATAATCATTATAGATGAATAGAGAGAGTGTTTCAATTGTTATTATAATCATTGTAGACAAATAGAGATAAGATAAAATAAGATAATTATATTTATGTCCAACTAATGATCACAGAGTAGGTCAAAAGCACTGTTGAGTACAATGATGTCCATACAATGCGGGGGAACCAAACGATCTCCTATAAAAACTACAATGCATGAATATAAAAGGTACAATGCAGGAACATAAAAGATATAATGTATGCAATGCCTTGACAGAGAAGATCCAAAGGTTAATGGGTCTGAGGATCAAATCCATCTTCACTAACATCTGAGGCTGACTGAAGAACACTGAAAAAAACTCCACAAAGTTTGTTGGCCCAATGAAGGCCCAGTGGGAGGTGCAGATTGTCCACTAAATCATTGTCTGGGGTAGTTTGTACACTGTTGAGGTTCGCAAGACCTAGTCCGTCTCCCAAGGACGGATTTGAGACGGTTTCGTTGTTGAGATCCCGTGTGGCGGGGTGAGGTTCCATGTATCCTCAATGGTCTAGAGTCTGGTTATGAAACGATATCTATCGTTCTCTTTGTGCCCCTATCTGAAGGTAGTACCCTGAAAAATGTTGTGATCCTCTGTGTGCAGTTTTGTCTAATGGGACGCTGAGGAATCGCTCAGAACCTGAGAGCCTCCTGCATATATAGGGCCAAACATCTCTGATCGGGATACCTGAAAAAGTCTGCAAGGGTCTGAGAGTCTCTGAACAAGCAATGGAACCTTCCTCTGATCTTGTAGTAAATAGGGCAACCAACATTGAAGTGCACCTCAGTGTCTACTTCCTGTAAATAACATACCTAGCAGATTTCGTCTGGTCTATCAATCTAGTGGTCCGTCTCTACCCAAAGTCTATGAGAAACTGGCCCAGAGGAATGCGAAGAGCATGCATCCAGTGGTGAAACGTATACTGGGGTCGAATAATGAAGCTGTCTCTGAACTCCAAGAAGTGCTTAGCATAGAAGGCCATCTTTGGGTGTAACCCTCGCAGAGGATTGACCCAGGTGACCTAGACGAACTCACTGTAGATGTCCTCCTTGATGATCTTGTTCAACTCCTGTCTAGTAGGTAGAAAGTGACCAGGAGCATCTAAGGAATATCAGAAAGGAGGGAGATGATCCAACTGAATGCCCACTGACTTTAAGAGATTTGAAACTCCTGTAAACGAACATCTAGCCCGACCCGAGGGAGTAGAATGAGCAATAGTCTCAGAAGAAAAATATGCCAAGGGTAACGGTCCCTACTCTTTATTGAGTTTGCAAATCCCAGGTCACGATGCAAGAATGAGACCAAACTGAAGATTGTTTCAAGCCAAAAGGGCTGAGCTCCAAACTTTGCAAGGATGATGTGCTGAGGCACTGTCTGTTTGCATCTAATGATGCGACGGAGAAGAAGAATTTGGACTCTCTCCACTGAAGCCCAATCCGACTTAAGTAAAGACGGTCCCCAAATCTTTGAGCCATATAGAACAGTGGGACGAATCAAGGTGTCCATGAGGCTCATCTTGGACGAGATGTCCTGGAAGTGATGTTGAAAGCACTGTCTCTCGAGAAGGGGTAAGGATCCATATCCTTTGTTGATCCAAGGCTGAAGCGTTTGTCGCAAACTGAAGCGGGGACCTGAGAATTGCACCCCCAAGTACGTATACACGTTGGCGATCTCAACCTCCTCCCCTCTTAATAGGAAGTGATGGTGCGAAGTTTTCTTCACCCCATTGAAGATCATAACCTTGGTTTTACCTAGGTTAACCGTCAATTGTCGAAGATCGCAAAACAATGCTAAGGCATCCAATACCTCTGTAATCCTTCTGGAAATGAGGAGAGGAGGACCACGTTGTTAGTAAAGAGTAGAATAGATATCACGGCTTGGTGAAGAAGGCAACCATCAGTGTCCTGGATATGCTCATGTAGAGAAGCCTCCAACTCATCAATTGATATGAATTGGATCCTCAAACAATTCCATGATTGTTAAGAATGAAAGACAGACTTCAAGAAATCTTATAGCTATCAGAAATAACCTCTGAATAATGGCACTTAGCAGCCAGCACGGAGCAACCAGGACCTTCGGTCAAAGCGCGCTAACCGTTGGCCCATGGAGACCGCGCATGGCACAAAAATGGCAATTGGGAAGCTCAGACCCAGAAATGGAGGCTATTTCTGATACGCGATTAGCGCAGCTCGGCAAAACCCCTCGAGAAGGAAAGGCCCCGAGTGCTCGGTCACAAGGGAAACCAAAAAACCGTGGGAAAGCACTAAAACCGACAAGGTGGGTCCCGCGCTCAAAACCAGCAAAATATCGGAGGCATTTCGGGCGATAAGCGGGTTTGGCCGAGGATCCAACGATTCCATACACCGAGTGACGCGTGTCCGACAGGGAGAGAGAGAAATCGCTTACATCGCAGATTAACGGTTGAGCAACTCAACCGTGCGATAGGAGCAAAGACCGTAGGATCTGGGGGCTCCAGATCAACGGCGGAGGTTCAACCCGATGGATGACCGGACCCGAGGGAGAAATAAACTACGGCGCATAAGATTTGAAGTCCGATTTGACCGATGAATCGACAGAAGGATCCGTTTCGCAGGCATTTGAGAAATAACGAAAAAAAAAAAAAACAAAACAAAAACAAAAAAACAAAAACAAATTGACCATTCAAGAAGAATTGACACTCGGTTCGCAATGAGACAGGTGGCCACCTCTCTGCGAAGCGTTACGCAGCAATGATGATGCAGGGCAGAGGAGTCCTAGCGGACAAAGGCAAGGGATCCAGAGAGCCGGGAAGCCGAAATGAACAGTCGAAGGAACGAACTGGCTTTAAAGCCACGAGCTGACAGAGACAGGACAAACAGTGAGGCAGAGTAGCAGTGAAGAAGCCGAAGGCCGAGAGACACAGAAAGGGAGGAAAAATTGCCGAGAACAGAGAAGCCAAGCTAACCATCAGAGTAAGGGCAGCATCGAGCAAACAGAGACCAATTGAGGTCGAAATTCGGTAAGGGGAGTCTGTGAACTCTAAGGACTTGGAAATTCCAAGTGCCATCCTACTGATCATTCTTTGTCAAGTGAAACTCAGCTTGAACTCCCTATTGTAAGACTCTGCTTTAAAAACATAATAAAAAGGCTACCACTGAAGACTGGACCAGGAGACATAGCCCAGGAAGATTGAGTGAACTCCTTATTAAATTTTGTTGTGTTTATGTTTTGCTTACTGTGATCTCTCACTGTTTCAAGTGTCTGTGTATTTCACAATCTTATCGATCCGTTGCACAAGATAACATAGACACCCACACTAGCACATGAGTCTGTAATACCTTCATTAATTTCCTGCGGTCACCTAAGGGTGATTTCAGATCAAGTGGTATCAGAGCTCTAGGTTGTTAAGGTTAAACAAGCTTGTGCTAGATTTAGCTGTTGAATGCTAACTAGATCAAAGCTTTGATCGAAACTAATCCTGAAATTGGAAGAGTCTATCCTCAGAAGACAATGTCGGAGGAAGGTTCTGTGGGCCCAAACCCACAATTTATAAATAGTTTCCTGGCCATGAGGTCCATGGTAGAAGAAATGTATAAAGAATTTAGAAAACACAAAGATGAGGAATCATCAGGCTCCAAACAAGATAAGGGGGAAGAAGAATCTTTCCTCCATGACCACTCCAAAGGCAAAGGGAAAGAAGAAAGCTTTCTCATACCTCCTAATAGCCCTGAACATAAAAAGAAAACATCTATGATTAAACTAGATGTTAAATTTGTTTTACCAATATATGATGGAGAGTTGAATGCAGAAAAGCTGGACAATTGGGTCAAACAAATTGATGTTTATTGCAGAGTGCAGAGTATCAATTCAGACAAGAGCAAGATTCAACTGGCCAGCCTACGCCTTGGGGGCACTACCTTGGTTTGGTGGGAAAGCAGGACCCAAGCTGACATGCAGAAACATGGTAAGACTCTTTCTGTCTGGAGTGAATTTGTTTCTGCAATCAAAAAACAGTTCTATCCACTGGCTTACATGCAGCAAGCCATGATGAACTAGCAAACTCTTCGCCAATTAAAGGGGAAAAGTGTACAAAGTTACACCCAAGAATTTAGGAAGAGAGCTTTAATCCTAGGAATTTCTTTAGACTCACCTGATACTCTGTTAAAGTACATAGGTGGTCTGCACAGCTACATGAGGCACACTATCCTTATGTTTAATTCCACTAGTCTAGATGAGGTATCTGTTTAAGCTACGCATCTAGAAGCCAAAGGAAAGAATGAGAACCCAGAAGTTGGGGGATTATCCCAACCCACTGCAAGCAAGAACAAGGAGAAAAGAAAACAGAAATGGAAAGCAAGGAAAACCAACACTACACAGAAAAGCAAGTCTTCATGTACTCACTGTAAGGAGGGGCATGATGATGAGCATTGTTGGATCCTGCATCCGAAGCTGAGACCTGAGAAGTTCGAGGGCAAGAAGAAGAAGATTGTTGCAGCTATTCAGAGAGATTTGGGGGCGGACTCAGGAGATGAAACAACCATTACAGCCACAAGTATAAAAGGTAAGAATTATGAAGCATCTACTAGTAATTCTGCACAATCTACTATTGATGAAGAAAATGAGAAAAAAACATGAACTTTTCCATATTCGAGTTATTTCCAAACATCAAAAGATTGATACTTTGTTTGATAGTAGCTCACAATTAAATTTAATTTCTGAAGCAATTGTAAAGAAGTTGGGATCACTGACTACACCTCACAAGAAACCATACCCATTAGGTTGGTTAAGTGATAAAGCACAACTACAAGTGACTAGACAATGCAAACTTAAGTTTTCTTTTGGGTCAGCATTTGTAGATGAGGTTGAGTTGGATTTAATTCCTTTGGATATATGTAGAATTGTTTTAGGAAGTCCTTACTTGTATGATAGAAAAGCTATTTACTATAGAGCTGAAAACAAGTATCTACTCGTTAACGATGGAATCGAATATTTTGTAAGAGATCATAAGCTCAAGAATAATTATACTCTCATAAACTCAGCACAGATGAAACGAATTGTAAATTCATGCAAACAATTTTCACTGATGGTTGTAAAGGAAAAGAAACCTGATAAAACCAATGTATTTGGGGGCTGTGATGCTAAACAGCATGCTGATTTAGAAAAAGTTGTTCAAGAGTATGATATCTTGTTTCAAGAACCTAAAGGTCTACCACCCAAAAAGGAAATAGTGCATGATATTAATTTGCAGCAAGATGCTCCATTGCCTAACATTGGGATGTACAGGTTGTCCGCTTTAGAGAATGTAGAAATCAAGAAGCAGGTGCGAGAGTTGCTCGAGAAGGGTTCATCAGACCTAGCACATCACCATGTGGGTCACCAATCATTTTGGTGAGAAAGAAAGATGGCTCGTGGAGAATGTGCATTGATTACTGAGCACTGAATAAGATAACAATCAAAAATAGTTATCCCCTTCCTCGCATAGATGATCTATTAAATCAATTGAAAAAAGTTGTTTATTTTTCCAAGCTAGACTTGCATAGTGGATATCATCAGGTCAGAGTTGCAGGACAAGATGCATGGAAGACTGCTTTCAAAACAAAGCAAGGATTGTATGAGTGGCTGGTTATGCCTTTTGGCTTAACCAATGCTCCTACTACTTTCATGAGAATAATGAATTATGAGCTCAGACCTTTTGTTGATAATTTTGTTATTGTATATTTGAATGACATTCTTATATTTAGCAAAACATGGGAAGAACATTTAAGCATATTAAGCAGACATTATATGTTTTGAAAAGAGAAAAACTTTTTGTTAAACTCTCAAAATGTGAATTTGGCAAAACATCTTTGAATTATTTGGGACATATAGTAGGGGGTGGTGAATTGAAGATAGATCCCTCTAAGTTGGAAGTCATTGTAAATTGGCCTAAATCCAAATCTGCTACAAAAGTTAGGAGCTTCTTAGGAGCGGCACAATATTGGAAAAAGTTCTTTTCTAACTTTTCCTTAATTGCAGCTCCCTTACATGTTTTAATAGAATTGAACAAGGTGTTCCAGTGGGGAGGCAAACAGCAGAAAGCCTTCAACACCTTGAAAGAAAAGATTAGTACAGCACCAGTACTAGCACTTCCAGATCTTCAAAGACCATTTGAGAACCAAACAGATGCCAGTGACTATGCCATGGGAGCAGTGTTGATACAACTCGGTAAACCCATATGTTATCATTCTGAGACATTTAATTCTGCAGTAGTTAACTATCCAACATATGATAAAGAATTGTATGCATTAGTACAGAGTGTGAAAAAGTGGAAACATTACTTAATGGGAAAAGAAACAGTTATACATACTGATCACCAAGCACTTCAATATCTACATTCCCAAACTAAGTTGCAGTAATCAAGACACTACAGATGGATGGGGTTCCTACAGCAGTTTCATTTAGTCATTAGATACAAAAAGGGCATACATAATAAAGTTGCAGATATGTTATCTAGACCCATTATAAATGCATCTACTATACTTAAGCATAATTCTGTATTACATGAAAGCTAAATTGAACAATATGCTCAAGATATAGACTTTAAAGATGTATATGCAACTTTAAGTCAAGGCAAATGAGTAGAAGAATTGGATTATCATATTAAGGACCAACTCTTGTATCATTGTGGAAAGCTATGCATTCCACAAACTGAAAGAGTAAAGATAATTTGAGAAGCACACACTTCTCTAATATTAGGTCACTTTAGGGTAAGCAAAACAGTTGCACAGCTGCAAAGATTTTTTTATTGGCCAAAAATGAACGAGACAGTTTATAGATATGTAATAGGGTGTACTATGTGTGCTAAAAGCAAGCCCAGCAATAGGAAACTAGGCTTGTACACTCCACTACCAGTGCCTTCTCATCCTTAGGAAAGTGCTTCCATGGACTTTGTTGGAGGACTGCCTAAATCTAGGAAAAGTCATGACTATCTATATGTTGTTGTGGATAGGTTCAGCAAAATGTGTATTTTGATAACCTTGTAATAAACAGATTACAGCTGAACAAACTGCAAAACTGTTCTTTCAACATGTATGGGTTCATTTTGGATTACCCACTTCCATTATATCTGATCGAGACACCAAATTTGTACAAAAGTTTTGGTCAAGTCTGTGGGAACCGATGGACACCAAACTAAAGAAAATCACAGTTTTCCATCTAAAACCGATGGCCAGACAGAAGTAGTCAACAACACTGATCCAATTGCTCAGGGGATATTGCAACAAGCATCCCAAGGTTTGGGATGAACATTTTTGTTATGTGCAACATGCTTACAACCGAGCCAAACATTCTTCCACACAGAGATCTCCTTTTGAGACCTACTTTGGTTTCACAGCAAGGTCTCCCTTAGAGTTTGTATTTGGTAAAGACACAACAGTTGAGGGACACAGCGATGTGGACAAGGCAACTAGGTTCATTGAAAAATCCAAGAGATCCATCAGGGAATACAGGAACAGCTGGAAAAGAGTCAGGCCAAATACAAGGCAAGGGATGACAAGTATCAGATGGAGCATAGTTTCCAAGTTGGTGATCAAATCTGGCTGTATATCAGCAAAGACAGGATGCAAGGTGAAGGTAAAAAGCTAAAACCAATAAGGTATGGACCTTTTAGGATCCTTGAGAAAATTGGTGAGAATGTTTTTCGCCTTGATTGCCAACTTATATGCACATCTACTCAGTCGTCAATGCAGACAACTTAAGACTATTTGAACCTTCGTTAATTGAAAATCCTGAAGAGCAGAGTCAATTGCCTTCTATTGATGACCTACTACCTGAATATCTTAATGAATTGCAGGAAGACACAGTTTTGGACAAGAAGGTGAGGACGACACGCAAGGGAGATGTTGAGTACCTCAAAATTGGGCTCAGGGGTTCAAAGCCAAGTATTGAAAAATGGATAGAGATTGGACAGGTGAAAAAGTTGTATCCTCAATTAGTCGATGCTTGAAAACCAACTTTTGGTGGTCCAAAAACTTTTTCAGTGGGAAGGTCGTGATCCAAATTGGATTCTCAAACAATTCCATGATTGTTAAGAATGAATGACAGACTTCAAGAAATTGTATAGCTATTAAAAATAACCTTTGAATAATGGCAATTTGCAGCCAGCACGGAGCAACGAGGACCTTCAATCAAAGCGCGCTGACCGTTGGCCCATGGAGACCCTGCATGGCGCAAAAATGGAAAATGGGAAGCTCAGACCCAGAAATGGAGGCTATTTCTGATACGCGATTAGCGCAGCTGGGCAAAACCCCTCGAGAAGGAAAGGCCCCAAGCACTCAGTCACAAGGGAAAACCAAAAACCGTGGGAAAGCGCTAAAACTGACAAGGCGAGTCCCGCGCTCAAAAACCGTTGAATATCGGAGGCATTTCGGGCAGTAAGCGGGTTTGGCCGAGGACCCAGTGATTTCATACACCGAGTGACGTGTGTCCGGCAAGGAGAGAGAGAAACCGCTTACATCACGAATTAACGGTCGAGCAACTCAACCGTGCGATAGGAGCGAAGACCGTAGGATGTGGGGGCTCCAGATCAACGGCGAAGGTTCAACCCGATAGATGACCGGACCCAAGGGAGAAATAAACTATGGTGCATAAGATTTGAAGTCCGATTTGACCGATGAATCGACAGAAGGATCTGTTTCGCAGGCATCTGGGAAATAACAGAAGAAAATGACCGTTCAGGAAGAACTGACACTCAGTTCGCAAGGACACAGGTGGCCACCTCTCTATGAAGCATTACGTAGCAATGATGATGTGGGGCAGAGTCGTCCTAGCGAACAGAGGCAAGCGATCCAGAGAGCCAGGAAGCCGAAACGAACAATCGAAGGAATGAACTGGCTTTAAAGCCACGAGCTGACAGAGACAGGACAGACAGTGAGGCAAAGAAGCAGTGAAGAAGCCGAAGGCTAAGAGACACAAAAAGGGAGGCAAAATTGCAAAAAACAGAGAAGCCGAGCTGACCATCAAAGTAAGGGCAGCTTCGAGTAGACAGAGACCAATGAGGTCGAAATTCGGTACGGGGAGTCTGTGAACTCTAAAGACTTGGGAATTCCAAGTGTCATCCTACTGATCATCCTCTGTCAAGTGATACTCAGATTGAGCTCCCTATTGTAAGACTCTTTTTTTAAAACATAATAAAAAAAGCCACCACTAAAGGCTGGACTAGGAGACGTAGCCCAGGGGTATTGGGTGAACTCCTTATTAAATTTTGTTATGTTTATGTTTTGCTTACTGTGATCTCTTACTGTTTCAAGTGTCTGTGTATTTCGCAATCTTATCGATCCGTTGCACAAGATAACATAGACACCCACACCAACACATGAGTCTGTAATACCTTCATTAATTAACTAAGTCACCAAGGGTGATTTCAGATCATCAATATAGATCCCAAACAGGGTAGGGGACAAGGGACAACCTCATTTAACCCCAATAGTGCTTCGGATGAAATCAGACATCCCATGAGTCACGCGAAGACAACCAAGGACAGACTCATATAGGCGCGTAATAGTTGTCAATAGGGTCGCTGAGATGCCAATATCTCTAAGTCTTTGGAGTAAGGCTTCCCTCGGAACAGAGTCAAAAGTTTTCTGAAAATCTACGAAACAACAGTAGACTTTCAAAGAGCGATGTCGTGCCTCCTCAATCACGGTGCAAAGGGTGAAGATGTGGTCAATGGTCTGATGAGCTGGTTGAAAACTTGCATGTCCCCTAGCTCTGAGTTGTCTCTGCTCAAGGTCACTGGAGAGCTTCCTATGTAGAACGATAACATATAACTTCGAGAACATGTGGCCCACCATGATCGTTCTGTAGTTATTTGGATTTGAGCTGGAGCCTGATTTGTGGATCAGATGGATGATGTGGTGTGACCATGCCAGTGGAGAACCTTCACAGACTACATCGTTGAAGCGATCAACCAAGTAACTAACCAAAGCACGAAAACCGTGTTTAAAGAACTCTACTTGGTAGCCTTCCTCATCGGCTTCTTTGTTGTTGTTCATCACCCAAATGGCCTCTCTAATATCTTTGTTTGAGAATACGTAACAGGAAGGGGGTGGGGAGGTAAGATGAATTTGACCCTGCCCCAGAATATCATAAAGGTTGGAAGTGTGAGAGAACATGGATGTAGGGTCGAATTCAAATGGAAGAGGGGAACATCGGGGAAGGATGGTGTGCCAGAATTGTTTATGGGAGTGGGCAAGGAGAGTAGAAAGTTCTCGTATTCTATGAGAGACAGCGTCGTTCCTTGCGATGAAGGAGACGATGGTAAGAAGCTTTGAGGTCAGAGTAGAAGGGTTGAGAGTGGGTGAAAGAATATTTTGATTTGGGGTAGCATCGGATGTGCTCTAGCCACAAAATTTGGTCGATAGGTTGGGGCACATGAGATCTCCAATACCCAGAAAGGGTTTGCGCAAATTCTAAACAGATCAGGGGATATTAAAATAATTAATATTTTTAATGGAGTCTCTAAGTCTAAACTTAAAGAAAATAAAATATTAATGTGTATTAATATGAATCCGTGTTAGAATAGTCCAAAAGACATGGATCAAGCCAGATCTAATCTTAGCCGTTGATTAGGGACTTAATCTCAGTCGTTGATATGTCAACAGGAAAAGTATAAGAGGAGGCTTAAGGGTCACTTGGAGAATACACCAGAGTGATCAGTGATTTTATTCTCTAGAGTGGGTTTTGCTAAGAGAGATAGAATCAGTGATCAAAGAGCAGTTGAGGAGCATTGAGTACAAAGAGGCAGAGATAGTGTCGGGAGAGCAACAGAGCAGCCAGAGAGAGTGACGCAGGAGTAGCCAGTGCTCACGCAGGGCCACGCAGAGGCAGTGAAGTGTTGCGTAGAGCACCAGAGAGGCCAGTGTAGCTGATGCAGAAGGGTAGAGAGCTGATGCAGGGCCTCCTGGGGCTAATGCAGGCCAAGATAGGCTGACGAAAGGCCAACACTGGGCTAGGAGAGGCTGACGCAGTCCAGATTGGGCAGACACTAGGATTTTTGGGGCAGATTGGTGCTGAGCAGCTGCCGGAAGGATTATCCGAGGTTTCAGCCAATATATTTGTCAGAAACTAAGAGGTATTACTGCCAAGGAAAATCTCTGTTGGGTAGGCTAGTTTCGTCACCCAGATTGTACTCTGATATTGCTTAATAAGAAAACCCTCAGATAGCTGCATCAGTTTTTCCACATTGGGGTTTTTCGAGGACATTAATCAAAAAATAATGGTGTCATATGGTGTGTTTGTTCTTGTTTCTTTTAATTGCTGATATGTAATACGTCAAGCATGCATTAGTGTTTATTTTCAATATTTACATTGTAAATAAATTGTTAAGGAAAATAACAAGTAGATAGATAAAGTGCATGGAGGGTTTCTAACTAAGTAAACTTAAAAAATTCAACATGGTATCAGAGCGTGATTGCAGATCACAGGAGGACTAAATGACATCAGCAAAGTGGAGCAATAGCAGCAGAAAACAACTGTCCTGAGGTGATAGAAGTTGTTTCTAGCAGCACAGAAGCCAAGGAGTGTGACGCAGAGGAAGTCGGGCGCTGTGCAGAGCCTCAGAGAGGCCAGCATTGCTGACGCAAGGCATCCCAGGGCTGACGCAGACCCATCCGGTGTGACGCAGAGCCGGCGTGAGGCAGAGAGGCGCTGACACAGTTCACAAAGAGGCAGTTGCTGAGGTCTAGAACGCTGCAAGAATATTGCATAGTAGAGTTGGTGAGGTACTGTAGTCAAAACAGTACTTGACAGAGCAAGACTAGAGAAGTTGTTACTGACGGTTTCTAGTCGAGGAACCCAGATCAACAGTGCAATTGCACAAGACGATCAGAGTAGGGGGCATCTCGACAAGTGGCAGAAGGATTTCCGGGAGGGAAATCAAGACTTAGAGGGAGTCTAGAAGAGAACTTCCAGACGGGAAGTAGAGACTCAGAGGAGTCGAACAGAGAACTTCTAGGAGGGAAGTAGAGGAGCGTCATGGTACTACACTGAGCAAGAGACCAGGATAGACTGAACGGAGCATCGAACTTCGCGGTCTGGAAAGCCATAATCTTATCCGTGCTTGACAGGAATCATGTCAAGAACTTCGCCTTGAAAGTAATAGCTATCCCAATCGACCCTAGTGATAATGACAGGTACGAGGAGGCGATGGCAAGGGCCAAGAGCATCATCCTTGACGGAGTCAAGGATCATGTAGTACCACACATAGCCGAGAAGGAAATGGCATTTGAGATGTGGGAGGATCTCAAGAAACTGTACCAGCATACTTCTGTGCAGAGAAGGATGCTACTTGAGAATCAGATGAGGTTGTATCAGATGAAGAAGGGACAATCGATTGACACTTTCCTCGGAGAACTGAATGAGATCTGAGACCCGTTGACTACTATAGGGGCGACATAGGATCAGGAGCTTATGGTGAGGACAACCCTGAATGTTGTCTCAGAAGATTTGGAAGTATTTGTCCAGAGTATCCTGGGGAGGGACTCTCCAACCTTGGACGAGATGTGGGCATCTCTTCGCCAGGAAGAGATCAGACAACAGTTGAAGACAGGTAGCAGCAGCAAGGGAATCAAAGTCAAGTAGGAGGAGGAAGATGTGGCCCTAGCATTTGAGGGAAAGTAGGAGAAGCGGAAGAAGAAAGATCTCTCCAAGATCAAGTGCTTCCACTATGGGGCGTTGGGTCATTATGCGACCCAGTGTCCAAAGAAGAAGAGTAAAGGAGAGTCTTTCGAGATTAAGGCAGCGCCAACACGGGTAGAGAAGGAAGTTTTGACAAACGATCACTGTGCGATGAGTGAACACGCACTACTTGAGCGGAAGTGGGGAGACATTGACCTATAGTGAGGCAGACTACAAGTGATGAGGCGCAAGATCCTCGAGGTACCCAGCCTCTTGAATTAGACCTTGCTACGGGAGCCCCGAAGAGGAGTAGCAGGACAGGCTGAGTCGGGTAGAGATGGATGCGGATAGAGCGACAGAGAGAGCTATAGTGCAGGAATCCCGAGATAGCGCGAGGCTAGCAGGCTGCAGCAGTGTGAGAGGCATAGGAGTGTTGCACCAGTGCAGGACTACACAGAAAGGTGTGCAACGGTGCAAGATGCAAGGAGTTTTTGCAGCAGCACAGAGGTTTGAGAGGGAGCACTTGTCAGCGACAGAGGGAGTTTTAGCATCAGTGGGTGTCTCTAGCCCAACAGGGAGGTCAAATTGGGAGATCAGTTATTTACTTCTCAGTAATTGAGTTGCAGTGCAACAGTGGGTAGCACGATGCAGCATGATGAGAGAAGCAGTGCAGATGCAGTGTTGGGAGAAAGGACCAGCAGCAACACTGATGCAAAGGGAGTTGTAGTACAGATGAAGCAGTGGCAGTGGCAGAACCATGGGCAGCAGTACAGGATGCAGCAGTGCAGAGGATGTTGGGCAAGAAGGCCTAGCATCAGCACAGGTACCGATGTCGAATGATTAGAGTAATACTCAGTGAGGAGTATTGCTAGAGCACAATCCTTGCTAAGAGGGAGTGTTGATTTGGGGTAGCATCGGATGTGCTCTAGCCACAAAATTTGGTGGAGAGGTTGGGGCACATGAGATCTCCAATACCCAGAAAGGGTTTGGGCAGATTCTAAACAGATCAAGAGATATTAAAATAATTAATATTTTTAATGGAGTCCCTAAGTCTAAACTTAGGGAAAATAAAATATTAATGTGTATTAATATGAATCTGCGTTAGAATGGTCCAAAAGACATGGATCAAGCCAAATCTAATCTTAGTCTTTGATTAGAGACTTAATCTCGATTGTTGATATGTCAACAGGAAAAGTATAAGAGGAGGCTTGAGGGTTACTTGGAGAATACACTAGAGTGATCAATCATTCTATTCTCTAGAGTGGGGTTTGCTAAGAGAGATAGAATCAGTGATCGGAGAGCAGCTGAGAAACATTGAGTACAGAGAGACAAAGAGGCAAAGATAGTGTCTGGAGAGCAGCAGAGCAATTAAAAAGAGTGACACAGGAGCAGCCAGTGCTCACGCAGGGCCACGCAGAGGCAGTGAAGTGTTGTGCAGAGCACCAGAGAAGCCAACGTAGCTGACGCAGAGGGGCAAAAAGCTGACGCAGGGCCAGCGCTGGGCTAGGAGAGGCTAACACAGTCCATATTGGGCAGACACTAGGGTTTCTGGGGTAGATTGGTGCTGAGCAGCTGCCGGAAGGATTATCCGAGGTTTCAGCCAGTAGATTTGTCAGAAACTAAGAGGTATTACTGCCAAGGAAATTCTTTGTTGGATAGGCCAATTTCGACACCCAGATTGTACTCTGATATTGCTTAATAAAAAAACCCTCAGATAGCTGCACCAGTTTTCCCACATTGGGTTTGTCCGGGGACATTAGTCCAAAAATAATGGTGTCATATCGTGTGTTTGTTCTTGTTTCTTTTAGTTGCTGATCTTTAATATGTCGAGCATGCACTAGTGTTTATTTTCAATATTTACATTGTAAATAACTTGTTAAAAAAATAACAAGAAGGTAGGAATAAATCAAATAAAGTGCATGGAGGGTTTCTAAGTAAACTTAGAAACTTCAACAAGTATGCCAGAATTGTTGAAGGGAGTGGGCAATGAGAGTAGAAAGTTCTCGTTTTCTATGAGAGACAAAGAGTTGTTTCTTGCAACGAAGGAGACGACGATAAGAAGCTTTCAGGTCGGGTATAAGGGTTGAGAGTGGGTGAAAACATATTGAAGTTCTCGATGTAGAGTCTTGCATTCATCATCGTACCATTTTTTCATGGGGAAAGATCCAAATTTTCGAGAGGTGGAAGTGGAATGAGTGGAGTGAGGGAAGGATTTGAGTGTTGCTTCCCAAATGGCAGATGAAAGACAGGTGTTTTTAGTGGAAGCATAATCAAGCAAGTAGAACTGGTTATTTGATGAGAGCATTTTGCGTAGGGTAGAGGAGAAGATGTTAGGGTCGCCTTCGTCAAATCAAAAGGTGGGTCGGGGTGGGCCCCAAGAGGAAGGATGGGGTGGAAGGGGAGGGTCAAACCGGAGAGAGAAGGAAAGAAGTGCATGATCAACAAGGGAGATGGGGGAGACCAAGAGATGGCGAATAAAAGGGAGTAAGTTTTGGCTAGCGAGGACATAATCAACTATACTCGTACCCCCACCATATGGCCGACACGTGAAAAAGCGAGAGTCTAGGAAATAGGGGAGACCATTTAGAATTAACGACTCCCGTGATTCCCCCAACTGCAATAGATGCTTAACATAAACTGTTGTGGGCCCCAAAGCATCATCTGACATTCATTGAAGCCCAACTGAATCTGGATCTATCCCCTGGGTACAAAACACATCCTCTGATCAATCGTGGAGAGGGATTTGGAGATCTTTAGTACAAGCATTGAAGTCACCTAGGAGGATGACTTCCCCAACAATATAGTACTGGGAGATGCTGGTGTACAAGTCTATAAAGGGGTCCCCATTTGATCCATTACGGATGGCAAATGGTGAAGAGGTTGTGGGAAAGTAACAGACTGCAATGTAGATGTCCCTCGGAGGAGAGACTCCTATGTTAATCTGAAACCACATAAACTTGACAATCTTCGGCTACCAAAGATACCCTGTTCCAGAGTGAGTCACTAGCCAAACAAGCAACTCCGCCTGATCCTCTGACCCCTCCCGAGCTCCTCGTCTCCTGCTTGCAAACTGAGAACCAATGGTAACCTACGACATCTAGGAGAGGTCGAACAGGGCTTGCATGAGTCTCAGTCACGGTCATACTATTAGAAATTCATGATTAACAATTTTAATAGACAGTAATTTAGATGACAGATTCATACCGTTTTATTCTTTCATACATCTAAACTCCTTTCCTTCTATTCTTTTTGGTAGATCGTCCTACGTTGCATATAGAATCTGTATTCTGTTTCTGAAATCCAATATTGTTGTTAAAAATCAGCAATGTGCAGTAAGTTCCCACACTAGCGACATCCTTAGTAATAAACACAAAATCCAATGATGGATCCACATCTCCTCTGCGTAATGCAATTAAGTCACCAGAATTATGATTGCAACAGAATTTCTAAACAAAGAAAATTGGCATCATTGGCACTTTCAATCCATTTCCCAAGTTACCTGGATTAGTACCAATATATAACAGGGGTTTCTGATGGCCTACCTAAAGATCACTACAACGGGAAGTTCGGTTCTAAGGGTGGAAAGAAAGGCATATGCCTTGGTTGTAATAAGTTCGACCATTTTGCGAAGGAGTGTCCGAAAAGCAGAGACACATCTCTTGATGAAGATAACAATCATTCCAGGGACATCTTCAATGATCACAGGAATGACAAGTAATGCAGGTCATCAAGGAAATGGCCGACTCTTCAAAGAAAGCAAGGAACCCCAGGTATGAAGAATCAAATGTTGTTTTTGATAAGATAAGAAGTGTTATCTTGTATTGGCCCTCTCCTTCAGATTCTTTGGGAATATGGCTTATTGATTGTAGTGCTTCAAGGTACTTCATTGGATAGAAGGGTGCACTCTCTAATTTGGTAGAGATGGAAAAATCGTGGGATTATACTTGGAGCCAATGCCACCTATACTGGAAAGGGTGTAGGGAATGTTACCTCTCAATTGAATGAGGGAAACTCAATTCATTTATAGAATCTCTTTTATGTACCTAATCGCAAGAGGAACCTAGTGTCCATTTCAACAATGGAAGTCAAAGGTTATGGGGTGGCACTCATCGATGGAAAGGTACGTGTTTGAAAATAGAATTTTCAAAAATAATTTTGAGTTCAGGGTTGTATCAAGTTGCAGGAGTCCACTGGGGACCATGTCAATTGACACATAGCACCGGAGGTCTGTGAGTCAAATAGTGACAGGGATGCCTGAATTCAAAAAGAGCGTGAAAGTACATGGCTGAGATGTATCGAAGGAAAATCTTACAAAGGGACCATTCCCCTCATGTAGCAGGTCCACAGGTTTGGAACAAACCGAGGGGTTTGAGATTGATGATCAGGAATCTCACGTACGTAGGTGGAAGAAAGCCTTCTATGGCTTGAAGAAAAACTCCCTGGGCGTAGTATGAGAGGATTGATAGCTGTCAGATGAAACTGAGATTCACTAAGAGTGAAGCCGATACAAACCATTGTTTGAAGGTTGTGGATGAAATACCTCTCATACCAGCACCTTATGAGGACGACCTATTTCTGACAGGTGCAGACCCTCTCATTTGCAGAAGTAAGAGGGAGTTGGATTCTGGATGTGGAATGATAAACTGCAAGCTTGTGACTACCTCGAGGATCTTAACTTTCAGAAGTTATATGGTAGTGATGTTGGACCAGATTTAGGAAATGCCTCTGAGTTTCATAAACTCATTCGCGTTGATGTTCTTGGTGAACTTCTGTCTGGATATATGTTTTGCAGTTAGCATGGTAAGCTCATATTTGGTTGAGCCTCACTTGATTGGTGCCAAGAATCTTCTGAGATATCTTTGGGGCACAATCTATCATGGATTGAGATACACTGCCGGAAATATGAAACTGCATGATTATTCGAATGTTGACTGGGCAGGCAGTGTGGAGGACCACTAGAGTACTTCTCAATGTTGGTTCTCTTTGGATTCTGCTTTGGTATCATGGATGAGCAGGAAGCAGAAGTCAGTTGCTATAAGCACCGTCGAGACCGAATACATAGCTACGAGTATGATCTCGTGTGAAGCTGCATGGTTGTAGAAGCTCTTAAGTGAGTTGTTTGTACACATGATGAATACCACTGTGATTCTCTGTGACAACCAAAGGGGGGATTCAATTATTGAGGAATCCCATATTCGATGATTGCTCCAGCACATAGACATCAGATACTGCCTTATCTGGGATATCGTAAGTCGATGAGCGAGGAGGCTCCATTGCATTGACACTGATGTATAGGTCACAGACATTTTGTCAAAGCCCTGGGGAAAGGTCAAATTTGTGACTTTCCCGAACGACTTGGAGTCGTTGAGAGACCTTCTTATAAGGTTCCTGCATGTTGCATGCATTGAGCTCTGGGAGCTCTGGGGGGCTTGGGGTACTTACTGGAACGACATACGACCACAGGGCGACTCACCCTCCCCTGGAGGTGCGCTATGTACAGGGTGACAGGTTCAACCTTTCCCTGTGATACCTCATGGCACCTATGGAACAGGATGATTAGTTCTCCTGGGTGCCGGGATGATTAGTTCTCCCGTGGAAACCATGGAACATGATGATTAATTCTCTTGTGGGTCGGGATGATTAGTTCTCCCGTGGCAAATGTGGCACAGGATGATTAGTTCTCCTGTGGGCGGGGATGATTAGTTCTCCTGTGGTAATTGTGGAACATGATGATTAGTTCTCCTGTGGGCTGGGATGATTAGTTCTCCCATGGCAATTGTGGAACAGGATGATTAGTTCTCCTGTGGGCCGAGATGATTAGTTCTCCCGTCGCAACTGTGGAACAGGATGATTAGTTCTCCTGTGGGCCGAGATGATTAGTTCTCCTGTGACAACTGTGGAACAAGATGATTAGTTCTCCTATGGGCCGGGATGATTAGTTCTCCTGTGGTAACTGTGAAATAGGATGATTAGTTCTCCCGTGGGACAGGATGATTAGTTCTCCTGTGGCGACTGTGGGGCAGGATGATTCGTTCTCCTGTGGACAGGATGATTAGTTCTCCTGTCGAGGCATCTTACCCATGCAATCTGGGACTCATGGGAAGTACCTCTCATCTAATCAATGAGTAGGGAAATGGGATTAGGGACCATAGTAGTACTATCAATGGACGCATAGATGTATCTACCGTACTCCCTATGCTAGAATGACCTCCATTGGTCTGGGTTCAATGAAACTGATATGGGATCAGTTTGAGTGGTTTGAGACACTCTCTTGTGATATTGATATGGGATCAATAAAACTGACTTCGGGCCAGTAAGAGTGATGTGACACACTCTCTCTAGATGAAACTGACTTCGGGTCAGTAGAGAATGGTATGAGACATTCTCAATCAATTCTTCTTCTTCATGGTTCAGCAAAGCAAAGCAGAGCAATGCAGGGCACTAATGGTAGAGATAGTACAGTCAGACATATGGATCAGCGGATGGAGTTCTCCCTAGTTGAAAGGGAGTGTTAAAATTGGCAAATAGGGTCAAACTCCATGTGGGTCATCTTATTAAAGGAAGTTGATATTTCTCTTGGATCCCTTTCATCGAAAGTTGTAGGATTGATCTAAAGATCATCCGATTTCGATAAGTATTCATAGAGATATGAATTTATTTGTGTTATGGGACAATTCGTCAAGGTCTTCCAGCAACCAAATAAACCCCACTTGTGCTCAACGTTTTAGTATAAATAGAGATGGCTTTCAAGTCATTTCAACACACTTGGGATCTCTTCCTCTCTACTTGTCTTTGGGTTTTAGTAAGAGGAGAGATCCTAAGGGATAACGCTGCCCTAATCTAGAGGGTAGAAGCCGGAACTGCCAGATCTGCCGAGAAAATCCAAAACTGCCGGAACTACCAGGAATAGTCGGAATTGCCGAAACTGCGAGAAAAGTCGGAACTACCGGGAAAAGCCGGAACTGCCGGAACTTCTGGAAACTGCCAGGAAACGCTGGAACTGCCAAAAACTGTCGTAACTGCTGGGAAAAGTCGGAACTACCGGAAATGCCGGGAATAGCCGAAATTGTTGGAACTACTGGAACTGTCGAGAATAACCGGAATTGCTAGAACTGTCGGAACTGCCGTGAATAGCCGGAACAGCCCAGCTTTGCCGACACAGTGGGCAAAAGCCGAAATTGTCGGGCACTGCCGAACTAGCATGCAACAACAAGCATGCAAAGGACAACAAGCAAGCAAGATGTAGCCAACACAAAGGTCGGTATGGCAACATGGTGCAGCAATGGAACATAATATAATACAGTGATGGGTACAGTGATGATTAATGAAGCATGATGTGTTAGGGTCCCACCCTAACCCCCTTATTTATGTCTTGGGATCACGTCATAGTCAAAGAGTCAATAAAGCCCATATATTTTGTAAGTGGTTAACCCGAAATTAATGACGGGACCACAGTTAGTTGCAAATGGGCCGTAGCCGTAGTATTAGATAGATGGTATTAATAAAACTCACGGTATTGACCCGTGGTATTGCATGTATGAGTCATATATAAAGGATAGAGACTCCCTACGAAGAGTATCGTGTCTTATTTTGTAATCGAGCTCTGCTCTATTGGAGGTTGCCCCCTCGAAGAGGCATGTGAACATTGCTCTTTGAATAATAAAATCATTGCTATTTTGTGTTCTGAGTATCTTTTCTTCGCATAATCTGTGTTCTGGGTATCTTTTCTTCGCATATTCTGTATCTGGGTAATATTTTGCAGGTTAAGAGCATAACATGATGAGATGCAGCATAGTGATGATGGGTGCAGCACAGTGAGGTGCATGATGATGATGAAATGCAGCACAACGATAGGTGAAGGAGTCACCTTGGAGAATCAGTTGAAGTAGCATGTCTTCAACTGATCTCATGTATCATCTTCTTAGAGATGATCTATGCTCTTATCTAGATAAGTCAAAGTGTTGACTTCAGTTGTAAACGTACTATCTCTCTCTCTCTCTCTATGCTGAACTATTGAAGAACATATAAGAAGAATTGATCAAGGTTTCCCCACATTGGGGTTTGTCCCTGGATAGCACCACATCTTGTGTCCTCTTGTCTTGGCTTGTCTTCTACGACTTATGTTTATGTTCTATCTGCAGTTTACTTTAACGCTAATGTGATTGCTAATCTGGAAACGATATTGAGCTAACTGTGAAAATTGAAATAAATTTCTCTAAGCATAGACATACCTAAAATTAACACCAACTCATATCCACACTGCCACCACAGAAAATAAAGCACCATGACTGACTTAAGTATGACCGAAACAAGGAAATGGAAAGCACAAGGAACCAGTGTAAGGAAATCAAGTAAGCATTCCTTACTTAACAATATGCACTTGAAACAAGCCTAATGGGATTTCAAATCAGAGGTACGTAAACACAAGGTACGTATATTTATAAGCTTTTAGATTTCTATTATCTTTAATGATCCTTGTTTATAACTAGTCTAGGATAAAGATTGTACTCTCTAGATAAAGTATTAAAACCTTAGTCCTTATCTTCTAGGGTTTACAAGTAATCTAGAATTTCAAATAAAAGTTCTAATTGAAAGATTGAATAACTTGATCTTCAATATCATAGGATTCCATCCTTCATGGTTGCGTAGAAGATCTAACTTGAGAAATTAAATCATGTTATTAATGTCATATGTTTTGCTTGAAAGTATGTATTACAAGTATAAAAGATCATGTCTTAATACAAAAAGAATGCTTCAAGGAATCCTTACAAGGTTTGTCAAGGACATCTCCTCGTATGTCTTAGACTACACATCTTATAAAATAAAAAAATAAAATAAACTCTCAATATAAAAAGTATGTTTCATCTTATTTTGAAATATGTGTTACATTACTGACATCGTTATGTCTAACTATATTGAATCATAAAGATTCTTGTTTAAGGTGATTCATCATTTGATAAATCTATCATCCTTACATCCTTGATTGTTCTTATAGACCCTAGACAAGTTCTCTGGAAAACCCTAACTTAAGGGTATGTTAATGATAATGTGTGAAACCCTAGCCTGCTTAGGGTTATTGGGAAATGCTATTTGAATCTTTTTTATGATGATGCCTTGTTTGGGGTTTTGGTATGATCATGAAAACCCTAACTTGTTAGGGTTGAATTGTGTCGACTACAAGCCTTGAACCTTTGAAGTAGTGATAAATTAGGGTTTTCTACGTTTCATACTAAAACACTAGATCATTAGGGTTTGGTAGAGTTTATAAGAAAGACCCTTATAATGTCTTAGAAATGAAATCCTTGGCATGTGTGTGTTTGTTTTATCAAACCCTAGTCTGATCAAGTTTGTTATATGTTTAACTCTTACTAATATTTATGTAGTTGGGTTTGACTAACACATGTTATGAGATGCTTGTGCATGATGATGATATCCTAGATGTGTGAGTTTACCTGTTTGTTGATGGTCATGAGTCCTAGGCTTGGAACTAAGTCCTAGTCGAAGTTTGTTTCTCTAGGATGGTAGTATTTGTGAATTCTAGGGCTTTAGAGTTAAACCTTAGTAAAGTGAAAATTTCTGATGAATAATGACAATGTGATAATTTTAGATTTGTGTAAGATTGTTGAAATCTGAGTTTTAGTTATGATGGATGTTTGATTGTTTGAGAAAATCTAGGGTGTGCGACAAACCCTAGTGGAAGCTAGTCATGTTGTTGATTGAGTTGTGATTGGTTCTGATTGTTAAATCTCATGTATGAAATCTAGGGTTTGTATGAAACCCTAGTGGGAAGTTTAACATATGAATTTTGAAAGTTGTTAAATAGATCTATATTTGTTTGACTTGTTTCTAGGGTTTATTATATGTTCTAGCAGGGTATGTCATACCTTTGGAAGAAACATTGAAACCCTAGATGTAATGAAAGTTGTTATGAAATGTCAAGTCTTGATGATATAGTCTAGGGTTTATGACAAAAAACCTAGCAAGAAGTTGAGAAGTATATGTCTCTTGTATGTAACCAAGTTTGAGTATTTTGATGTCTAAAGTTGAATGCTTCCGTAATTTTGATATGGCTAACTTGATGCTTCTATAGATTTGGGTGTACTTGCTACCTAAGTTATGCAGGTACATGATCTTCAAGATAGTGAAGATGTCCGTAGAGAAAAGTTGATGTGATAAGCATGATGTGAATGGTGATGGTAATGATAACTCTGATGAGAAGGATGAAATCCATGAAAAATTCTCTGATGTCATAGAAAAGAAGTAGAACTCCCTAAGTTAAAAGGGATCCTGGATGAAATCTCCCTAGGTTAAGAGGGAGCTTGAATGAAAAAAATCTCCCTAGATTGAGAGGGAACACGGATTAAAGGAATCTCCCTACTTTAAAGTGAGGTCATAACATAGTCATGATGGACACCTTGATAGAAGAAGTTAGAGAATGTGTTTTTGAAGGGTTGTTGAAATAAGAAAAAGCCAAATTGGTTTGTGGAATATGTTGTTGCATGAGAAGTAGGAAAGGAAGTTGCATGGTTGAGGAATCTTCTATCAAGATTCATTGGAAATGCTCGAAGTCCTACTGTGGAAAGTTAAGTTGTCTGGAAAACCCCTAAGGTTTGTATATGTTTATGTACATTTGAGAGTTTGTCACTGATTAGGGTTGTGTTTGTACAGTTAAATCTCTCAAAAGTTTGATAACATGTTTTGACATGCTTAGAGGTGTCGACCAGTTTGATTGGGAGAGATTTGGAAGGATTTGTTACCAATTGGAATAATATAGAAGTTGAGGCTTTGTGAGTAAGACATTACCTAGGAAGACATATGGTCGGCACTTTGTGTTGATGTCCAGTTCCCGAAGTAGGGTGGGTGGCGTTGGTCATAGAGCTCTGACCTCGGATACGCACCTTAGATCCCTGGGTTGATGGTTAGCAAGTAAGCATGATAGTACCTAAACTGGTTGAAAGCTTTAGTTGATCTTAGTCCCACTCTGATAGATTTCCCTAGTCAAGAATCTAGTTTGTGGCATTGCGGTGCCTACACTGTTGTGAGATCTTTGATAGATTTCACAAGTCATGAATCTAGTCCATGGCATTGCGGTGCTTAAACTTCTTCATAGATTATGTGTTTTGAGATCTTCCATGTACCTTTATGGTTATATGTAAATATGAATACCTCCCTATTTAAGAGGGAGTGTTGAAGAATGTAACTAGGTTCATATTCATAATTGTACTTGAGTCAAAATGAAATATATTTGTCAAAAGAAAGCAAAAATAAATTTTATTATTATTTTAATTGACTTGTTAAAGGACGGGTTTCATGCTTGGGTCAATTGTTATAGGTCAAGCCTCCATTGTAAGCTTTAGGTTGTTGACAAAGCAATTATTGTTTGGTCAAAGACTCCTCCATCAAGTCAACTTCTCTCAAAGAACACATGTCAACCTAATATAGGGACACATCTCTTCAAGAAGTCATATCGACTTATTTACTACGGGAATCTACTATATATAGGCATGTGCACCTTCGACCAAAATCGCAGAGATGATTTCGTGTGACCACAGAGACAAGTTCGGATGAAAATCTCAAAAAAGAAGTCCAATACTATTGCAATAAGATTCTCAGCATATCTCTCTGAGATACAAGTATGGATTGCAATTCAGTACAAAGTCTCAAATGGAGACAAGTTCATAAAAATTTAGATTGAAGTTTTCAATGCTATTATAGTGAATGAGTTCAAATCAATTCATAGAAGCAATCTCGGTGTAACCACAGTGTCGGTGTACCACAGTGTCGATGTATCCACAGTATCGGTGTATCATAGTGATGCAAAATGTCAGTGAGAAGCTCAGTTGTCACAGACTTCAGTATGCCCTAGTGAAGTTTGGATCACAGGGTGTCACAGTGATGGACTTTACAATGATAGCATATGAGGTTGTTACAATGATAGTGTATGAAGATGGCTCCTTTGTCATACTGAAGGTTGCCTAGGAACTTCAATACCAAAGCATAATCTTATTGAAGGACCGAAGCATCTCATTGTTGCAAGGAAGTAGTTGAAGAATAAGCTACCACTGAGCTGAAGAAGAAAACACAAGGTTGACTTGATGGAGGAAGTCTCTAGTATAGGTTGTGAAGGTCTTGGTTGTCTCACCTTTTGAATTTACTGAAGGAAGAATTTTGACCAGGTTTTCCCCTAGAGTGGGGTTTTTCCCTCGATGCGTGCCTACATCTCGTGTCCTCTATTATTTGTTGTTTGGCATTAGCCTTGATGATAAAGAAAAGATAAATCAAGCAAAAGAATAATAATAATTAAACATCACAAGATAATGTCATAATAAGAGAAATCGATTAACTGCCACACTTTAGATTTATCAACACAGAGTTCTGGTTTTGGCTCAAGATTCTAATGGCTCATGGTCCAATGTTGGCTCACAGGTCCAGTTTTGCAACTTCTAGAAGTCAACAATTATGTTGCAGCAAATATGTAACAATGACTATGTTGCAGCAATGGTGTCACAACAACTGCAAATGAGCATTGCAATAATTGGAACCAAAACATCCCCTATGAAAACATTACAATCTATACAACAATCCATCTAGCACATTGTTTTTTCCGATTAACTCAAATATAAATGCAATTATGATTTTTTTCTAATGTTTAATTATAAATTACTAAAGAAATGTAATGAAAACACGTTAATTTTAAATCCCATACAATAATAGATAGATACAAGGTCTACATAAGTAGAGAAGGTTTAAAAGTAGGGAAAAGATGGTATATAAAGATGTTATTTTTTGAGCTCGTTATCTTCCCCAAGCTAAAAATGTTGCAAGTCCTCATGCAACCTAGTACCTCTGTATCAACTAAACTATAGGGAAACTTCTCTTTTTCCAATACATGCCCTTCTCTATTGTTAAAATGTTTCATTTTATTCAAACTCTTGCTATGAATTGTAATAAAGCATCCTTCAAACTTCAACATTAACATCTTGAAACAATTTGAGTAACCTTGCAGCAAATTTCATGGAGTTGTGGCAAACTTTTCCAAGGAGTTGCGGCAAACTTGTCCAAAGAGTTGCAGTGAAATCATTGTAGTAGAAGTAAGCTTCTTTTAGCCATTTTCTACAAACAAATTCTTATAAATTTCTACAATCATACTTGTTTGATTTCATTCATTTTCCTCAAAAATATGTCATTGTCTAATGCATAGATTTCAAGATATAAACAAACCATTTTCTACATATACGATAAGTAGCAACAACATTGTTACAATTAGATAACAATAGTTAATCATGATTCATGATATGTTGACTTCCATGTCGGTAGTTCTTGTGTTGCAACAACAGGGCTTCCTATTATTGGTTCTTATGTAACAGTGATAGGGCTTCCTTGTGTTATAAATACCGAAAACAAAATTGGTGTTGTTTACACTAAAATTATTTGTTGTTGTTTGTACCAAAACTCAAGGATGAAAACATATTTTTTGTAGGAATGGTTTCTAGAGTGCCTTCTTCTATTACAGATCCTTGTGGGGCAGTTTATTCCTCTCTAGATGGTAGTTTTCCCTTTCCACCCAAACTGAAACTTTTATATCACATTGAAACG
Source organism: Pinus tabuliformis (assembly GCA_031772625.1). Classification (NCBI taxonomy): domain Eukaryota; kingdom Viridiplantae; phylum Streptophyta; class Pinopsida; order Pinales; family Pinaceae; genus Pinus; species Pinus tabuliformis. The sequence goes on from CM062819.1 coordinate 53,223,831, forward strand.
GTAAGAAAAAAATATAGTGTTAATTTGCAAATGGGCTATGATCTATTAAAAAATATGTTGCTCAAAAATGTGGACCTGAAAATGCTCACAAATCAAGCAAGAGAGATACAGGATTATCGAGTCATTGAAGTTATAATAAGGATGTATGTGATGGATAAACCATCAAAGTGGGACATTTTTTTTCATTTGTTGAGTTTTGAAAACAACACAAGATAGACAACGAGTCATGAAGATAAGAGCGGGGAAAATAAAGAACTCAAAGTGAGAGAGCATGTATTTTTGAAAGTGAAACCTAAGAAAACTTCATTGAAGCTATGTAGTTGTACCAAGATGGAAGAAATATTATGGGGTCCATTTGAAATTTGGATATAATAAAATTAGTGTTGTAGCAGCTACAACCACCCTCCATAATTTTGCCTATGCTTCGATTTTGGAGCGTTCCTTCTTATCCATGGGAACTCATCTTGCACTGTTTCAGGTATTCATGCTTTGACTGAGACTTATATTTTCATTTGTGTTTGTGCTTGCTTGTTTTCACACTTAGCTGATCTTTCTAAGTCACAAGATAAGCTCTTAACTTGGTCTTTCAGTAGTCCTCGGATTGCCTCCAAAAATTGCGCAATCCTTGAGGGCAAGTAGCCTTGATGATTGGAATTGCACAATTCTGAATAACAATCTTCCTTGAACTCAAAAACTATGCAGTCATGGAAGGCAGCCCAACACTAAGCCCAGAAATTGTGCAATGCATCCCTTGAGCCCAGAAACTACACAAATACATTGAGCCAAAAAGTTGCCCAGTTCCACAGAGTTGTGCAATCTTTCCCAGCAGCGTGCATGGCAAGTTTCCCTGGAAAGGAAAGAAAACTAAAGGGGAAAAACATTCCTAGGAAGTAGGGATCCATTATTAGTTTCCCGAAGTTGGCACATTGCTATTTTTAGAAGTTTCTGCCAAGTGTCGGTTTTCCTTGATTTTAGGCATGTGCATCATAAACCCCTGTTTGCTCAAATCTAGTTAATTGACGCTTCTAAAGCTCACTTTCACATTCGATCTTAGAGATCTAGCATTCCTTAAGAGATCAAGGAAACCTTCGGTGGGGTCATCGTCGCTTTTCCAAACAAGTTTTGCTTTTATCACCTTTTGTCGCTTTTTGTCGTTTTGCTTGTATAAGTGTTGTTTTGCTTGTTTCTCTTCGTGATTACTAGTGTTTCAACTTTTTTTAGCTTGTAGAAGTGTTGTTTCAAGTTATCGTTTGCCTTTCACAAGTGTCGCATCAGTTTCTTTGTTTTTGCATCGATGGTCGCCGTTGCGGTGACTCTCCTCACCAATTTGATTTTCTTCCCATTTATTCAGTTTCTGCACTTGATCTATCATGATTCATTCATACTTAGTCATATCTGCACTCAAGCTCACACTATCTCTCAGATATGCTCATTTTCCACACTTCCCTTGGGCAGATCTGCACTTTCCTTAGTTGGTTTTCACTTTGCCTAGTTGGGCACTGCGCAATCCTAAGGCTCAAACTGAGAGATTTACCTCTAGAACTACGCAATGTGTAGTACACGTTGGCCCCACTGCGCAGTGTGCAGTTCCGAGGCTTAACCCGCTTCCATGGCCACTGAAATTGCGCAATGTGCAGTGTCTCCCAGTCTCTGCCCTGGTCGGGACTCCGCATTGCGCAGTCCCAAGCCTCAAGCTTCATCCATCGTTGCTAGGATTGTGCAGTGATCAATTCCCATAAGCAACCAGTCCCTCCTGTTGCTGAAAATTATGCAATCCCTTTCATCAGATGCTCGATTTGTTGCTTGATCATGCCTTGAAAGTAGATTTGCTAAAGACTAATGTTTTCTTGCCATGATTGTCTTTCTTATCCCCTAGGTACCACAGTTGTTGAGCACCTCTCTCTAGTTGTCATTGTTACTATGGCACCGAAAGGGAACTGCATCAAAAGAGACCACTGAAAGCAGTACTGGGGAAGCAATTGAGAAAGTGCGAGTTAACTCGCCAATATATGCAAACACTCAATTGTTTATAGAAAAGGAGTCAACATTAACATGGCAGCAATTCCAACTGCAGTAGCAGAAGGAAGCAATCTAGTGCAAGATAAGGGAAAGCGAAAGGTTGTTGACAAATAGAGGGAAAACAAAGTTGCAAAGTGAACGCAGATTGAATCCTTATGCAAGCATCTTTGGCAACGGAAGCAAAGAGGAAGCAGAGGATACAGAGAGCAGAGCGGAGGAAGAGAGAAAATAGAGCTTGCAAGAAGTAGAGTTGAGGGTGCATAAAACAAAACAAGAATTGAAGGAAGAACAAAGTCGAGGAGGAAAGAACAAGAAGATAAGCAGAAGTAGGAAGAAGAAGAAAGGCAAGGCGCCATAGTAGAAGAAAAAATGCCAATACAAGTTGAAGAGCAAGAACAAAACCAACCAGTAGCAACGAGAGAGAGCGAACAGATGCAGGGTCGAGAGCTTGCTCAGTCGATCGAAGATTTGATTGAAGTTACGGACATGAAGTTGGGACCGAAGTCATAAGATGAAAATATTAATCTGATGCTTAGTGCACCGCAAGTCATCGATCGGTCTCCACCACCTCCAGCCATAGAGTTAGCCCCAAGCGAAGAAGGGGACATACTTCCCCTTGATGATGATCCGGTAACAAATGTATACAATTTGTCACATAATGAACTTCAAGAGAGAATTGTACAAACGCAGAGAAAGCATTTTCCAGATGATCATGCATCCCCTGCATTCATTGGAGAAAGGGTGATAGTGGAAGACACTAGCAAGAATCCAAATGCCATTGTCGAAGCCAACTTGACCGTTATAGGTGCAACAAGATCAAACACCTAGTACTTGACGGCCAAGAACAAGTAATCGGTATAGAATCTACAAATTGCCTGGAAAGAAATAGAACAGCGTCGCAGAGCAGCACAGAATGCAGCGTATGCACAATTCTACTTGGGGGAAATGAAAGCAGCGGTACATAAGACAGTTATTCACTTGCATAGCTTGCAGCAGCAAAGCAAGGAATTTTTCAAGACTCTTAGGAATGTGCAAATTGCCATCACCATCGTGCAAGAATGGACAATGTGATACAAAGGGGCACCACTTACTTTGATAAAGAAGATGAAGCCACATGCAGAGCTGGAGAAAGCAAGAGTTCAAATGTTGATTTAGAACAACAAGCAACTCGCCTCGTTCATTGGAAACATTCAGGCCTCATATGTACGGTTGTACAACAGTTTGGATTTCATGGTGAGAACCCACAAGATCCCATCAATCAACTCACTCACTGAAGCTAGGCACAAACATCAAGTTAGGCAGAAGATCGAAGAGTACTTGGAGCAGCTGAGACAGATTGCCAGCAAAGAAGATTTGGAGTTGAACAGATAGAACATCCAGAATTACATCGGTGGTCTTTTCCAAACCAAAACAATGTTGTTCATGCTTCAAAACGAACTTGAAACTAGTTCCAAGATATTGTTTATGGATGCCAGGGAGGCCAAAGTTGGATTCCAGCCAGACACCATCACACAGTTTAGGGACATCATCACACAGTGCCAAGCTTGGCACCAATATATGACCGAGAAGCAGCGAGTGGAGGTTGTTGAGTTAGATTTCTCCCAAACTCAAACAGCGTAGCGTTGTGTCTTTTTAGGTTGTCAAGTTGTCTCTACCCTATTTTGTCTTATATGGGTACAAGTGTAAAATGTAATATTATTTGTAATTATGTTGTAAGTGAAATTCCAAGTGTCAATATTGGAATATGAAGAGTCATGATGTAATGTAATGAGTCATTTTGTAAAATAGTTGAAGATTCATGAGTAGTCCAAAGGTCACAAAGGTGAGTTGAAGAATCAGCCCCTCTTGTTATAAATAAAACCTCATAACTCATGTAAGGGGCTTTTAGGAGCAAGCTCTTGGCTAGGCTTAGGCTTAGAAGAAGCTTGGGACTATTGTGAAGAGCCTTGGCTTCTTCATAGTGTAGAGTGAGTATACTTCTTTGCAGGAGCAAGTGTTCTTGACTTTAATGCTCCACTATTGGGCCTAGTAGTCCGTCAATGGTGTATGTATGAATAGAACTTTCACTTGTAATAAAATCAGAGCAAGCACGCTTTCGTGCATATGTTGTGAATATAGCAAGACTATTCTTGTTGTATTTGCAATGTATGTTATTTAACTTACGCTTATGCTCATGAACTATTTCGTTTGCATTTGTATGAATCTTGTTGAGCACGTGTTGTTGTATTAACTCATCACTTTAACTTGTGGACTATTTTGCATCTTAGCTTGTGATGTCATTACGCTCGTGTGTTCCTTTCAAGATGTGTACTATTACAAGCTTCCAAGGGGCACACTTTCTTTTCCCTTCGTGTGTTGTAACCTCCATGCATCACATTTGGCTTTTCGCAAGGTCAAACACTTGCTCTCGCCCAAAGTTACCATACTTCACTCTGCGCGTTTTCGCAGTCAAGGCATAAAATTACCACCCACTACTAGGACTCTTACTCCAAATGGTGTGAGGTCTAGTTGGAACTTCATATCGAGGAGACCCCCTGAATGTTGGCGGGTCCAGCACCGTTGTTATGTAAAAAACTAGTTAATTTTAGGTTATTATTTAATTTTAGGTTTAGTTAGACGAAAGGGCACGATCATATGATCATGCCCTTTCCCAAAGGGTGTCCATGGCGGTATATAAGCCAGGAACCCCATTGTAATCAATCATCATCTATCTATTTTATCTTTTTAATACAATATTTATACACATAATTCTGCGTATCAGAAGTTTTCTGCTTCATCTGGTATCAGAGCCAACACGAACTGGTGACACCCACAAGTTTCGCTGGCCATTAGGCCCTATCGGGTTTCCATAAACCGTAGCCACGTGTGGGTTGTACGTCTGTCTGCGGTACGTGTGTGTTGTACGTCTGTCTGCGGCACGTATGGTCCATACGTCTGTCTGCGGATACGCTAAACTAAACACTGTGATTTCCAGCCCAAGATCGAGTGGCATTTTTTTTTGTACCTGTGGTGATAACACTAAATTCCAACGTTTGTTTTATTTGCGGTGACTTACGCGTTGACGGAGAGAGCCTCAATAATTAAAGTTGAAGTCCGATCCCTGTTCGACTGCGTGGGCTTTGCGGGTAACAGTGTAGAAGGTCCTATCATTTGTCTGCGCTGAACCAACGAATTCTGGCGTTTGTTTTATACCTGCGGTGAGTCGTGCGCTGAGAGTCCAGTTGTGGTGATAACGCTGTAAGCTCACGTTTTTTTTAATTATCTGCGGCATCCTTGTCCGACGGGAAGATTCGAACGGTCAACGGAGGTGACCCCCCACCAGCGACGTTACGGTGGATATAAAATATATATATATATATATATATACGTGCAATATATATATATATATATATATATACGGTAATCTATATATAATATATATAACATATATATAATTATATTATATATTATATATAATATATATAATTTAATTAATTAAATTTATTTTAATTAATTAAAAGTTATATATGTGTGTGTGTGTGTGTGTGTGTGTGTGTGTTAATTTAATTAATTAAGCTTATTTCAATTAATTAAAATTTATATGTATAAAATTTATTTTAGCTAATTTAACAAAAAAAAGGGGAGGAAAAATATTTTCGCTGGCAAATAAATACACGCCCCCGCAAACCCGCTCAATGTCGACAATAACAATGGCGGATTTCCAAAAAAAATTGTTGGATGTGGAGCATAAGATAAATAACAACCACGACGAGGTCAATAAAAGATTAAATGAATTCCAGATCAAGCTTGGGGAGCAAGCTGATGAAATCAAAAATCTTCACGATATGACAAATCGAATAGAAATAAAGATGGAAAATTACCATGTTCAGACAGAAGCAGGCATCAGAGAGGTCTTAACAATGCTGAAAATTCTGTGTAAAAGGTCGAATTGTACACCCGAACCACTACTAAAAGAAGGTGAAGAGAATCAAGAACACATCTCGTCAGATTCAACAAAGTCTACAGACTCATGAAAAAGTTGAATCCCCAAAAAAATCAGCGACACCCCACCAAGAAGCGAGTAACACAGCCTTTACAAACAAGCAACTCTGGGACAACTTTACCAATCAACACCCTTTTTTCGTTCAACCATTAACAACATACCAGCGAAGGGCAAAAGTCGAGATGCCTAAATTCGATGGAAACGAAAAAAACAATGTTGCATGGATAAATAAAGCAGAAGAATACTTTGAGATATATGACATCAATGACGATGACAAAAAGCTCAGGCATGCATCCATGAAAATGGAAGGAGAAGCATATAATTGGTATATGTGGTGGAAAAAAACAACACACGTCATTAGTTGGAGAAAATTTAAAGATGCATTCTTTAAAAGATTCCAAGGTGTAAGAGAAGAAGAGTTCTTTTCAAAACTCATCAAGTTACGACAAAAAGGAAGTGTGGACGAATACACTCAAGAATGGGAGACCTTAGTAACACGAGTACCTGGGTTATCATAATCTCGTCTAATTCAGTCATACATCTCGGGACTCAAAACCCATTTACAAGCAGAACTTGAGATGCATGACATTACATCTATATAAGTAGCAAGACGAAAAGCAAAAACAGCCGAAAAGAAATCCGAACCCATATTTTGGTCAAAAGCGGAAAAAACTTATGAAAGACGAAGGATACCCCAGTATGTGGACTCAAATAATACAAGATATGTTCCACCACATCATCGTGAAGATGAAAAATCTAATGTGGAAATACAAAGGATAAAATAGGGTAAATGTAAACGTTGTGGTGAGAAGTGGGACCCCAAACATAGATGTGCTAAAGGTAAAGAACCAAAGAATCTATATAATTGTGAAGCAACCAATGATTCAAACAGTGAAGATTATGACATAGAAGACACAGAAGATGCCCCAGAATTCTCACCAAAATTAGATGATGGAAGTATTCCGCAAGTGTCATTATCAGCTAACAGGTATATCACAACCTCAGACGTTAAAGTTAAAAGGACACATAAAGAAGAACAACATAGTGGTTCTCATCGACTCAGGTTGTACACACAATTTTTTAGATGCAACCGTGGCAAGGAGACTCAATATTTTTTCATTTCCCTTACCAAACATGAAAGTGATGGTAGCTAATGGTAAGAAGATTGAAAAGGTAGGGAAATGCCATAAGGTTAATTTGCAGATTCAAGACTTTTATTTAAAGTCTTTGTTCTTCACAGTACCATTAGGAGGAGTAGATGTAGTCTTAGGTATCCAGTGGTTACGAACTTTAGGTACTTATGCCGCCAACCACCAAGTACAGTTCATAAAATTCAAATGGGGAGGTCAGAAGTACAAACTACACGGATTCCAAGCACCAGAAAATCAAGTTGTATCATCATCCCAGATGATGAAGCTGAGTCGAAAAGGAGCACCTGCTTATGTAGTACAATGTCACCAATTAGCAATGTTATCTGCAAATATGACCAGTGAAGAGTCACCAGAGATACAAGATCTAATTCGAAAGCATGAAAAAGTATTTCAAGACCTACTTATGAAGATGCCGCCTAATAGGGAAATTGAGCATAGAATAGAAGTCAAGGCAGGGTCAGACCCCGTCAACATCAAGCCATACCAATATCCACATCTCCAAAAAGCGGAAATTGAGAGATTAATCCAAGATCTTTTAAAGTGTGTGACCTTGATCATCTTGGAGTATCTGATCAAGTGGAAGAACTTACCTAAAGAAAACGCTTCGTTGGAGAATAAAGCATTTTGTCAACAACATCCGTCGTTACATGTGCTTTGAGGACAAAACATTATTTCGAGAGGAAGGCAATGTTATGTAAAAAACTAGTTAATTTTAGGTTATTATTTAATTTTAGGTTTAGTTAGACGAAAGGGCACGATCATAAGATCATGTCGTTTCCCAAAGGGTGTCCATGGCGGTATATAAACCAGGAACCCCATTGTAATCAATCATCATCTATCTATTTTATCTTTTTAATGCAATATTTATACACATAATTCTGTGTATCAGAAGTTTTCTGCTTCATCACCGTCAACAATTAGTTGCATGCATACTTGCATTTCCAATTTCCATGAATGTGCATAATGCATTTCATATATCTTTACTAAAAAAGTATGTGCGCAATCCTAACTATGTCATCGAATGGATTAAGGATACTTCACATTACAAATAGTGCATATACTAGATAGGAAGGTCATGGTGATATGGAACAAAGCCATCATGGGGTAAAGGACCTATTATAGCCTTGAAGAAATGACATGGTAGCTAGAAGATGTAATGTGGGAGGAATAGCAATGGTTATTTGTGAATTTTTTATGTAAATTATCTCTCACTCGCTCGCATGCATGCACTGTGTGTGTGTGTGTGTGTAAACATACATACACACACCTAGATGGTGATGTGCAGGGGGCAGGAGGGCGTGGAGTAATACCCAAAATTTGATCCCTATATTAATAATCCACGTTTACATGTGATGAAAGATTAGAGAACATAGCAATGAGATAGCTTTCGAATATTAATAATAAAAATACATCATTGATTATAGAGAAACAAGGATAGAGTCATAGGGGTCAAGGATTCAACAAGAAAAGGATAGAGTAGTTAGGCCCAAATTTATTTTATTAAATCCATCTTGGAATTAGTTGGAAGGAGTTACATGTGTTGAGAAATCTAGGGCATCAATCATTAGGTGATTTCTCTACTTATGATAATTGCTTGTGATAGACCTTTTACTTCTTGATTATGATCTTCTCTTCTTGAGTTATTATTGAATTCTTTCATCGTGACAATTACCAAATCATGAACAATAAAGAGACAAAAGACACAATATATAGGCTTGTCAGCGAGGGCCAATACCACTCACTCTTTGAGAGAAAAACTGTTAGACAGCGGATCCCCCCCATAGTATGTTTTTGGGGCTTGAACCCGAATTTTGGTTAAGTGTAATGTAAAAACCCCGCGAAATGCGGGCACGGAACGCGAGAGTCTAGGGTTGTCCGCCCTAAGATAATGTAATGTAAAGTCAGTCTTATCTTGGAGAAAAAACATATGGGTTTTGGATGATGAATTAGCTCTGAGTTTGTAAGTCTGAATCTTGGGTTGTTGTAGTAATAAGAGGCTCTATAGCTGAGTGCGCAGAGGCTTGGTAGAGTCCGCAGCTGTGTGCGCAGACTCCTGCAGTTGAGTGTGCAGGGCGGAGTTGGGATTATACTTGGACAGAGAATTAATAAAAGATAAGTTGATTCTGGAATATTCTGTGTCTATGTTTCTGTTATATTTATGCATCTCTTTACAGTTATATGATTGCGCGTACTTGTTATGAATGTTGAATGATTAATGAGAATATTGGGCCCACACAATTAAATAAAATCTATAATAATAGCACAGTAAGGATAAAGGATCTAGACATCACCTCTTCGCGCTCTTTACAGAGCTGCGCAAAAACAGTGGCACAAGTTGCGAAGGGCAAATAGCTGCGCGGAGCAGCTCCAGCATGCAAGTTCGGTTCGCGAACTTCCTAGACTTCATCAAGACATCCCTATGGTGTGGAAACCTAGTTATAGCACCCTCCCATACTACCTCGAGTGAGACCTCAGTCCGCACAACGTGAACTACTGTCGAAAGGGCCGGTAGTTTCGCGATTTGTTTGCCTAAATCACTTCTGAACCTGGGTCAGGCCCCAACAAGCCAACAAATGGTTTCGTTGTTGGGACCGGAATCTGCCTAAGGGATGTCTGATGTTGTGCCATTGGAACCCAACAAAGAAGGAAATTGACGAGTGGTTGGATAAAAAAAATCAGGAGTTTGTGACGCAGGAAAACAGGACTCCGCAGGTATCTGAGAAAAGGTGGCTACATCGCTACGTGTATACGGAAATCCATGAGATCTTCTTCGCATCCTTTCCTTCTGAACTGTATGAGTGGATCGCGAGGTTAGCTGACAGGCAGGGAAGGTGTAAGCTCAACCAACCGATAGTGTGGACTTCGGAGTTAGTGCGTAGACTAGAGGCATCAGAAGATAAGATCGCACGAACTGTAGACCATTGGCTCAACCGAATAATAGGGGGGTTTATCATTGAATTTGCGATAGACACGACCGTGAGCTACAGCGAAGTAGAACGACATTTTCTCAAGGGACTGCGAGGTAAGTACATTAAATCTTTGAATACCTGGATTAAAATGTTGTTATATGAAAAGCGGGTTATGCGAATACATTAATAGAACGACGCGGAGCGGAAAGATGTACAAAGGTAATGAGGGATTAGGAAATAGTGCTTTAATATCACCTTCGCGAGAAATCTAGGAAGAGCTCGCTCGGGTCTCTCGGAGAAGTGCGGTCATTTTGATAAGGCAGCGCATTCCGCAGTTATCACCTCCACTTACGCCACCACCCACTTCACCTCCTTCACCTCCATCCCCACCCACTCCACCTTCCCCAAACCTGCAGCTCAGCATGGCGAGCATGATCAAGCTACCTGTATTTAGAGGAGTAGGGAATGAGGATCCGAACCAGTTATGGTTCGTGGTAAGAGCAGTGTGGGAAGCGCAAGGGGTCACGGACGAAAACATTATGAAGGTTACATTGGTAAGCGCGCTGCAGGATCGCCCGTTGACATGGTATATCAAGCACTCTAATGATCACCCAAATGTAGGAATAGCAAAGATCCAGAATGCGCTGAACAGAGAATTTAACCAGCCGAAATCAGAGACACAGTCAATCATTGGATTTAAAGAGATCGCGATGCTTCGAAGCGAGACCCCCTGGGATCTGGATCAACAGCTAAAGAGTACAATCTGCGAGGCTAATATGACGCTCACGGATGCGCAACATCGCACATGGTTTGTGGCATCTCTGACACCACACCTGAGGACGGCGCTGTCGCAACAGAAACTTGCTACCCAGGCTGAAGCATTGGAAATGGCGATGAGGTTGCATGAGACACCAATACAGGATCCGGGGCTGGGAGTTCAACAAATCCACGCGCAACTACAGAATCTCTGCCTAGAAATGCAGAGCTTGAAGCAGGATAGGGCACCACGGCCAGAGGCACGCGAGGAAGTGTGGTGCATAAAATGCAAAGGCCAGGGCCATGACAAGGATCACTGTCTAGTATTTGCGAACTACTTGGCAGGAGGGGGGCCAATGCCATTGAGACCAGAGGCACAGGCAGGGCCAAGTGCAACACCCACGTTATGATGCGTGATCTATCAGATAGGAGGAAAGCACACGACGGATAATTGTCATTTGTTGCAAAAGTATACACTAGCACCCCTCAGACCCCAACCTATCGGATGCAGACAAAAACGCGAGCCCTCGACCCAGTGGCGGGAATGGCGCGCGATGGATTTCAGGGGCAAGGTCGAGGACGAGGAGGAGTGGGGCCTGTTATCACTCCAGGAAACTCTCCGAGGTTGTAAATCAGAGATGCCTGGTAACATATAAATTTTAATATTGTTCTCTGAAATATTGGAATGAAAGATGGTTTGGATCAAGTCGGATAACCATTTCAGCTCTATTCACACTCAAGGCATGCATGAACACCCCCAATAACACAAGGCTTTAGACTGCTAATGCTCAATAGTTTGTTTTTTTAATGGATAGATGGAGAACACTGACTATGCCAGCAGGTTGCATACATGGACCTATACGAATGGCTAGCTACAGGCAGCAAATGAACTCACTGACTATACCGGCAGATGCGTATATAATTACACATATAAATGGCTAGCCATAGGCAGCAAAGAAGCTTGCAAATCTAATATATCAAAGCAGAGATAAGATGACAGTTATCTGGCCTCGAACACACAGAAAACCTGAACAAACTGTTCAAGTGCAAGCATAGAACAGAAGAGAAATGGACATTAAACATGTAGCAGCAAAAGAAGCTTGTATTACTAAAGACTACAGATGAGAAGCTTGAGAAAACAGGGGAGGAATAATCTCCAAAAGTTGAACCCTTGTTACATCTTGTTTTCAGCTATTTATAGCTTGTTTACAATGGTCCTCAGCCTTTTGAGGCTTCAGGTGTCTTAATCTATCCTTCTGTCTTGTTTAACTGATTGATTCCCTCAATAGGTAGGCATGGCTCGGCGGTTTTCCTCTTCTGACAGAGAAATAACCATACTCAGATATTTTGGGTGGCCTGCTGTGATGCATAGGAGCTCCCTCGTGCCAAAGATGCCCCATTAAGTTCGTTAGGATGACTGTTGCACTGGCAAGGCCGTTAATGCTCCATGATTTTATTTGATTTGGGTTGAGGCGTGTAGTGGCCCTTCCCCTTCCCTTTCTGGGTTCTGTTTGCCGGCTGTTGTCCCTCCGCCGAATCCTTCTTCTAGTATATAACATAACTGCACGGTTCCTTCAAGGATGGCTTGCCGCTTGAACCTGCAATGGAGTGGTTGTCGTTCTTATGAAATCCCTGCACCGGTCCCTTGTTTTTTTAATATTTGAACAATATACATAAAACAGCTGCAAAATCATGAAAAATGGCTCTGGCGGATTTGAAGAATATATATATCTTACTTTCGAATCCCATCGGATCCAAAACCCATCATAATCGGCATCTGCCCAGGGCTTCCCTTTATATTTTCTTTATACAAAGAAAATACACCAAATACATTGAAAATGATATGGGCGCGAACTTTAAAAAATATGAAATGGAGTGTTGTGCATATATCGGGTCCGGCCCATCAGCCTGCACCATCATTTGTGTTAAAGCCCCGCCCCTTTGAAAGTGCCGATGCGATATCGGCGATCACCGCAGACCCGATATTTTATAAAATGGAGTGTTGAAGGGTCATCGGGTCCGGCCCATCGCATCGGCGCATAACATATGTGAAAGGCCCTGTACTCTTTGGCAGCCCCGATAGCGAAATGTCAACGTGATGCGAGCCATTGATCTGTGCACGCGATTAACGGCCCTGATCAAATCGCTAGACCGCAATCGCAATGCCACTGCCGATACCGCCGACCCGCCGATCGCCGATATTGCCGCGGACCCGATATTTTATAAAATGGAGTGTTGAAGGGCCATCGGGTCCGGCCCATCGCATCGGCGCATAACATATGTGAAGGCCCTGTACTCTTTGGCAGCCCCGATAGCGAAATGCCGACGTGATGCGAGCCGTTGATCTGTGCACGCGATTAACGGCCCTGATCAAATCGCTAGACCGCAATCGCAATGCCACTGCCGATACCGCCGACCCGCCGATCGCCGATATTGCCGTGGACCCGATATTTTATAAAATGGAGTGTTGAAGGGCCATTGGGTCCGGCCCATCGCATCGGCGCATAACATATGTGAAGGCCCTATACTCTTTGGCAGCCCCGATAGCGAAATGCCGATGTGATGCGAGCCGTTGATCTGTGCACGCGATTAACGGCCCTGATCAAATCGCTAGACCGCAATCGCAATGCCACTGCCGATATTGCCGCGGACCCGATATTTTATAAAATGGAGTGTTGAAGGGCCATCGGGTCCGGCGCATCGCATCGGCGCATAACTTATGTTAAAGCCTGCCCCTCGTAATCGCCGATAGCGAAATGCCGACGCAATCTGGACCGTTGACCGGCCAAATCCAACGGCTGATATGATTTCGGACCCTTAAGCCTGCAACTTTGGTTTTTATGTGATTTTTTGGGTATTTTCACCTTCCGATAGTGTAATTCTGCCCTCCAAAGGGCTTCCCTCTTGCAACCTCTTTGATCGATGGGTAGCTTTTGTCATGTCTTGATGATTTGAACAACAAACATGGATTTTGGGCATGACTATAAGCATATTTGCAGCCTTTGAGAGCTTTTTGAATCTATTTTTAATCCATTTGCATAGCAAAGCTAACAAGGCCAGGAAGGGGTCATAGACAGCTAATTTGTTACAATTGCGGGGGCCCAGCGCACTACACCCGTGATTGTACCAACCCAACGAGAATATCTTCTTCATACTGTGCTCAGTTCGATCATGAAGCAGTAGATTGTCCTACGTTGATTGCACAGATGCACGAGAAAGGGTACTCCAGCCTATTCCGACTCAAAATATTCAAATGATGAGGTCTGAACCGCGCGAAGAAGAACCAGATGTGAATATAGTGCTCAGAAGCGGTGCGACTACAGGGGAAGATAAGGGGAAGCAGCCCGAGGAAGATACATGGGTTCGCAAAGGCCCTTACAAAGGAACCTGAGTTTGACTTAGAACGCGCAAAGGAGATGTTCATGGAAGCTAAGAAGAGATTTGCGGAGGCCTCCACTTCGGGTAGTAAGGATCAACCAAAGACCGGGATGGATCCTTTTATGCTTACTACATTTTTGGAGACATGCATGAAATTGTTGCACGATAATAAGGAAATTAAGGGACTACAGGAGTTGATCACTAGATGCGTAGGGTCAGGGGAACCGCACGTAGTCCAAAAACTGGGAAAGCATGCATTGCGCACCGGGAGGGAAATGAGATTGACGGCACAAATTGTTGAGTATGAAATGGATCAAGTAATCCTAGACCTGGGTTCGGACACGAATGTGTTACCAAAGTAGACATGGGAACACATGGGCAAGCCCGTGTTACAGTGGTCCCCTATTCAATTACGAATGGCGAACCAACAGAGGATTTTGCCCATGGGACAGTTGCAAGGGGTAACAGTTGATATCGAAGGCGCAAGCACACAGATGGACTTTGAAGTAATAGAGATTGTCGATGACAGCGATCCTTATCTCGCGTTGCGAGGAATAGACTAGGCCACTTATATGAATGGAGTCATCAACCTGAAGAAGCAGAAGATGATATTCGAGAAAACGTTCCTTTGCGTAGTCGTTCCGCTAGATCCAGCCGAAGGAGCGTGCTACACCAAACCTGTGCATGACGATGGAAGCGACAATGAGCTGGATTGTATCTACAAGATAACTGCGCGAGATCAGGATTGGGTGAATCCGACTGCAAATGGAAGGATCTCGTGGGAGCACGCAAGTTCCTGCACCTCAGATTCAGAGGAAGAAGACGAACACTGGCAGAATCGATTGAACAAAGTAACAACGTTGAATTGCAACATGATGACTAGATCACTGCGTTGCGTAACAACCCAGGGCCAAGATCTACCAACATATGATGGATTAACAGCGGTGGATGAATTCTTGAGCAAGTTTGAGAGCACAATATCGGAACAACAACGGTTTGAAGCGTTGAAGTGGGCGCTGTGTGCGACACCTGTGCGTTGGTGGGGAACACATCAAGGAAATTTTGAAAACTGACGCAGCTGTAGGGGGATGATGTGCTTACGATTTGGGAAACCGCAACTACAGATAGCAGATAAATACGATGGACGCGATGACCCGCGCACACACCTCGCAAATGAACCAAGGCCTATGGAGAAGAACCTCAGCCTGAATGGGTACACTTATTCTACCATACCCTGGATGTCATACCCATGAATTGGTATACCGAGACAGAACTCTGACATGGTATGAGTGAATGGGATGTCCTGCGTGAGGGATTTTTGTTAATATTCACATTTAAAGACCGATGGTCAAATACTGTTGACGACGCGCTGCAAGCCATAAAAGTCGCCATCTTCAAAATACCACAGGAAATACTTCAACCAGCATGGGCAACCCAGTTAAGCAGTGCCCTAGAATGTTATAACGTACAAGTAGAGGAGGATGATGATGACCCCCAAAATATTAATATTCCAAAAACTGAACGGTGTCACGAAGTTCGAGAACCATCAATTGCTAAAAACAAAGCAGGTAAACATTGGTACAGACGTGGAGCCGAAGTACGCGACACTTGGGGACTATTGGGACGATGCTACGTAGATAAGGTCGTCGAGTTACTCCGCGAATATCAAGATTTGTTCCCGACCAAAATCACAGACTTAAAGGGGATCATTGGCGACTTAGGGATGATGAAGATCACTCTGAAACCGAACGTGAAGCTAGTTAAGCAGTGACCTTACCGTTTGAATCCAAAGTATAAAGAAAAGGTCCGCGAAGAATTAGACAAAATGCTTGCAACCGGAATTATTGAACCAGTGGAAGAATCCGACTGGGTGAGTCTTATGGTACTACAAGAGAAAAAACAGAAGGGCGAAATTAAAATCTGCGTGGACCTCAGGAATCTTAACGACGCCTGTGTTCACAATCCATTCTCGACACTGTTTACAGATGAAGTATTGGAGAATGTTGGCGGTCAAGAAGCTTACTCATTCACAGATGGCTTCTTAGGGTACCATCAGATCAAGATCATGCCGGAAGATAGGAGCAAGACAACCTTCGCAACCGAATGGGGTTGTTTTCAATACACCGTTATGCCCTTTGGACTGAAGAACGCACCAGCAATATTTTCGCGCGTAGTGGTGGCCGCGTTCAAGGAATACATCCACAAGTTCTTGGAGGTCTATCTGGATGATTATACTGTATTTGAGTTAGTTAAACACCATATAGCAAGCTTATGTTTGATGCTGGAAGCTTGCCGACGACACCAGATTGCGTTGAATCTTAAAAAGTGCACTTTCCTCATCCCCTTTGGAAACCTGCTTGGCCATGTGGTCTGCAAACAAGGCCTGATGATGGACCCTGCGTAGATTGTCATTATTCTCAATCTGAAAGTGCCGCGAAGTGTCAAACAACTATGCGCTACTTTGCGGCACGCTGGTTACTATAGAAAGTTTATCAAGAGCTATGCACAAATAACAGCGCCAATGGAAAAACTATTGAAAAAGGACGCTACATATTGTTGGAATGATGATTGTAAGAAAAGTTTGGATTTTCTTAAGGAGAAAATGGCATCTACTCCCATCTTCGTCTCCCAAAATGGGACGTAGAATTTCATGTACAAGTTGATGGGTCGTGTATTGCGCTGTGAGCGGTACTTACGCAGGAAGGCGCGAAAAGCGTGGATCACCCAATCGCGTTCGCGAGTCAGCGATTGTCCAAAGCCGAAAAGAACTATTCTACTACTGAGCGCGAAAGGTTGGCAATGGTATACGTGCTCCAAAAATACCGACACTATTTACTTGGCAGGCACTTCAAGATGTATACCGATCATTCCGCGTTGAAATACCTGGTGAACAAGCCTATGTTGCAGGGGCGCATATGCAGATGGTTGTTACTGTTTCAAGAATATGACTTCGAGGTCATTGTAAAGTCGGGACGCCTAAATGCAAGACCAGATCACTTATCACGAATTGAGATAGGCGAGGAGCCAACAAATTTGGAAGGACTACCTGATGTACAGCTCTTTGCCGTGCGCATCGTGAACGGCCACTTCGAAGATATAATCCATTTTTTAACCACAGGGACCGCGTCGAAGGAATATTCAGTCTAGCAGAAGAACGAATTGGTGGTGCGCACGACGGACTTTTCTATCATCGCGAGGCACCTCTACAAAATGGGAAACGATGAAATATTGCGAAGATATGTACCTGAATTTGAACGAGGACAGATCCTCGCGAACGCACATGGGGGTGTTGCAGGAGGACACTATGCAGGACGCAGGACGGCACAGAAGATTCTTCGCGCTGGGCTATGGTGGCCAACCATACATCAAGATTCGAAAGCATACTGTCGGGCCTGCGACATATGTCAAAGGGCTAAGAAACCATCACGAAGGGATGAGATGCCACTCAATCCACAGATGATGTTGCAGCCATTCGAAAAATTGGCAATCCATTTTGTGGGACCAATCAAACCTCAAGGAAAGACGGGTGCGCACTACATCATCACCGCGACAGAGTACCTAACTCGATGGGCGAAAGCACAGCCGGTTAAGGACTGCACAGCCGCCACAGCTGTGAAATTTTTGTTCGACAACGTGTTGACACAGTTTGGATGCCAGAAAATTTTAATGAGTGACCGTGAAACGCACTTCCTGAATGAAACTATCAGCGCACTCACTGAGGAGTTCCAGGGTATCATCGGCAAAGTACTTTGTACCATCCACAAGCTAATGGGACAGTAGAAGCATTCAACAAGATTCTGGAGACTATGTTAACCAAAGTATGTAACGCGCAGCGAAACGACTGGGACCTGCACATACCTGCCATATTATGGGCATACAGAACCACGTGCAAAAAATTGACGAGTCAAACACCTTTCAGGTTAGTCTATGGCACGGAAGCAGTCATGCCAATGGAATACATCGTACCCAGTGTGCGGATAGCAGCAATTACAGGCATGTCAGGTCGTGAAGCCTTGGAAAAGAGGCTCGTGCAATTGGAAGAACTTGAGGAAGAACAGTTTCTGGCGAGATTCCATCAGCAGGTACAAAAACAGCGCGAGAAAGCTTGGCACAATCGCCATATCGAGTTGCGCACATTCAAGATAAACGATTTAGTGTCGCTGTATGACAGCAAGTTCGAAAAATTTCCTAGAAAATTCATAATGCATTGGTTGGGACCGTATGTGGTAAAGGAGGTCACAGACGGAGGCGCGGTCCAGCTAGTCAAACTTAATGGAGAGCCCTTCCCAGGATGGACTTCACGCAAAGATCGCCACACAGCAAAGTGACTCGGGACGAGTCACGATGATTATGTTGGAGGCCTATTGGGCACCAGATCTCTTCATAGTATGTTTTTGGGGCTTGAAGCCCGAATTTTGGTCAAGTGTAATGTAAAGACCCCGCGAAATGCGGGCGCAGAGCGCGAGAGTCTAGGGATGTCTGCCCTAAGATAATGTAATGTAAAGTGTGTCGACGTACCCATGGTCCACGAACCATGGGATTGTATAAATAGAGCAAGGCTCTAAGGGTAAAGTCAGTCTTAGCTTGGAGAAAAAACATATGGGTTTTGGATGATGAATTAGCTCTGAGTCAGTAAGTCTGAGTCTTGGGTTGTAGTAGTAGTAAGAGGATGATGAATTAGCTCTGAGTCTGTAAGTCTGAGTCTTGGGTTGTAGTAGTAGTAAGAGGCTCTGCACCTGAGTGCGCCAAGGCCTGGTAGAGTCCGCAGTTGTGTGCACAAACCCCTGCAGTTGTGTGCGCAGGGCGGAGTTGGGATTGTACTTGGACAGAGAATTAATAAAAGATAAGTTGATTATGGAATATTTTGTGTCTATGCTTCTGTTATATTTATGCATCTCTTTACAGTATTATGATTGCGCGTACTTGTTATGAATGTTTAACGATTAATGAGAATATTGGCCCCGCACAATTAAGTAAGATCTATAATAATAGCACAGTAAGGATAAAGGATCTAAACAACACCTCTTTGCACTCTTTACATAGCTGCGCAGAAGCAGTTGCACAAGTTGTGAAGGGTAGACCACTGCGCGGAGCAGCTCCAACATGCAAGTTCGGTTTGCGAACTTCCTAGACTTCATCAAGACATCCCTAGGGTGCAGAAACCTAGTTCCAGCACCCTCCCATACTACCTCGAGTGATACCTCAATCCGCGCACTATGGACTGTTGCCGAAAGAGCCGATATTTTCGGGGTTTGTTTGGCTAAATCACTTTTGAACCTGGGTCAGGCCCCAACAAGCCAACAAAAACCCAAACGAAATTCTTCTTATAAATTTTCAATTGACGAATACCAAGACCATGACAAAGAACCTTGACACTAGAGTCCTCCCAAGACCAAGTCACTAGCCTCCTCTTGAACCCTACTCTTTGTCTTCTCCTTCTTAGCAAGTTATCCTCTAAGTAGATTGTCCTTTTAATTGGTTTGTTAAACCGATAACTACATATATTGTGCTTATGCTTCGTAGTATTACGAACAAGGGTCGACAATTAAATATAGTAGTTTAAAGACAATTAAATTACCTAACATCTCTCCTCCTCATCTGAAGATTCAATTCCTAAACTAGAAGCTATTAATCTAGATTCAACCATTGAAGCTTCCTACTCCTCATCCTCTATCACTGGTATCATCTCATGTGGCTTCCTAGATGCAAGTTCCTTCTTAAACTTCACATCCTGGCCTCCTCTTGAACCCTGCTCTGTCTTCTCCTTCTTAGCAAGTTATCCTCTAAGTAGATTGTCCTTTTAATTGGTTTGGTAAACCGATACCTACATATATTGTGCTTATGCTTCGTAGTATTACGAACA
This sequence comes from Pinus tabuliformis, assembly GCA_031772625.1. Lineage (NCBI taxonomy): Eukaryota > Viridiplantae > Streptophyta > Pinopsida > Pinales > Pinaceae > Pinus > Pinus tabuliformis. Next base: position 53,243,889 of record CM062819.1, read on the forward strand.
AGGGTCAACAATTAAATATAGTAGTTTAAAGACAATTAAATTACCTAACATCTCTCCTCCTCATCTGAAGATTCAATTCCTAAACTGGAAGCTATTAATCTAGATTCAACCTTTGAAGCTTCCTACTCCTCATCCTCTATCACTGGTATTATCTCATGTGGCTTCCTAGATGCAAGTTCCTTCTTGAACTTCACATCCTGGCTCACTATAGATCTTCATTGTGCTAGAATGAAAATACTATAAACCTCTAAAATCTTGCTATATCCCAATATAGATTTGTCGGGTTAAAAAAACCACGGACTACTAAGGAGCTCTGCAACAACACGCGTGATTCTGCCGAGGAGTTCTGTTCTACGCTGCAAGTCGCGGCTGTCTTCGCCTTGGCTGGGCCTTCCCAAGGTCGCCTGCCTCCATGGAGGTGCTGGGTTCTCCTCAAGGGCCACCCATCTCTCCTCCTCCACCTTCTGCCTCTGAAGCATTCAGATCTCTGTTGGCATCCTTGCCTAAGAAGAAGAAAGTCGAAGTTGCAAAGTTTGTGAAGAAACTGGATGACATTCCAGAGATTTCTCTACCGCCAGAAGGGTCGATTCAAGTCGCTCTGTCTAGCAAATCGAGCCCTTGTCGGCCAGTTCACAGGACTTCGGCCTTCCCCTAAATCCACAGAGAACTGGGTCGCCAAGAACTGGGCACCCTTGATAAAAGACAAAGTAACCTCATACTTTCTCGGGAGAGGCTACTTTCTGTTTGAGTTCACTGCAAAAGAGGACAAGGATCTGATTTTCCGAAATGGACCTTACTTCATGGGCCCTCAAGGATTGTATTTGAATAAATGGACACCAGATTTCGATCCGGCAGTGGATGTGCCCACAGCGGTCCCGGTGTGGGTGAGACTCCCCAACCTCCCAATGCACTGTTGGAATTGGGATTCTCTAAAGCACATAGGCAACACCCTAGGCAAATTTATAGACCGGGCTAACAACAAAGACCAGTATGACTGTGCCAGAATCTACGTGGAGGTAGATCTAGAGGTAGGGCTACTGGAAGCCATCAAAATTATCGTAGGTCCCTGGACTCGTGCAAAAACTCAACTATGAGCATCTGCCCTTCAAATGCCGGAAATGCCACATCTATGGTCACTTTGCCAGAGGTTGTCCGTCCAATGGGGCGGAAGAAAAAGGGAAAGAAGAAGGTTGGAACCAGGTCAAGCGCACCAAGACTTCTCACAAGGAGATTGCAAATGCAAATGTTAAAGCCCCTCAGACGGGTCCTGCTCAGAAACCAACCATGGAAGGACAAGGGAACAAATTCGAGCTCCTAAGATCTGAAATCATGACCTCCCAAGAGGTCGAGATCCCAAAGGAAATTTCTCCCACCAAAGCTTCCCCCTCCATCTCGATCAAAGGTGGAAGTGCAGTAGAGAGATCCAAAGGGAAGCTCTCAAAAGAGGAGGAGGAAGTCCAAGAATCTAAGGAATCAGAAAAACAAGGAGAAATAGGAGACTCTCAATCCTCTCCCAGAAGATCCACAAGAGGATGCAAGTCTGCAAGGGAAAAAAGAGAACAAGAAACCTACAAGGACAAGCTCCAGGGCAGCCAGCCAACACTAGAGAAGTCACTGGCCAAAACCCTGAAGATGACGAGGAATCAACCCCAGGGCTCCAAGGGAGCTCATCATAACAAAAATAAATGATGAAGATCGCCTCTTGGAATTGTAGGGGTATGGGCACTAGAGCCAAGGAAGAAGCAATGAAAAGCTTAACAAGATTGGAAGCCCCGGATATCCTCCTCATCCAAGGGACCAAAATGGAGGATACAGCTTTCCTCCAAGCAAGCAAAAAATTTTGGAATAATAGCAGAGCGCAAGCTATCTCTGCTCGTGGAGCCTCGAGAGGGCTCGGATCGCTCTGGAACCCTAACAAGTTCTCAATAATCTCTGAGACTTTGAATACTCACTGGATTTTCTTAAAGATGTAGCATCTAGTTACCAAGGAGATCATTTGTCTATTCAATGTATATGTTCCTAATAATACAGGGGAGAAAAAGATTTGTTGGGATTCCATAAAAAGTCTGGCAAATCTAGAGAATCTGGAAAATATCATCATCGTTGGAGACCTCAATCTCACCCTTCTCTCGTCAGAAAAAAGAGGAGGCAGCATTGTAAGGGATCCGGCAAGGGAATGGGCAGAAGATCTCATGCAGGATTGGGACTTGCTAGACATCAAGCCTGCTCCTAGTAAGTATACTTGGTCAAATAAGAGAGTCAGTCCTGGTCATATAGCTGCAAGACTAGATAGATTTTTTGTTCAAAGCTCCTTCCTTCTTCTCGGTCTAGAGGCTAGAATGCACATCCTTCATAGCAGTGTTTCAGATCACAAGCCCGTAAGACTTGAGCTGCTGGCTCCCAAGGACCTGGGCCCTATCCCTTTCAAATTCAGTCCTCTATGGACCAAAGAGGCAGATTTCATGCAAAAGGTTAGACACTGTTAGAAAGACCAAGTCAAGGGTTCCCCTTTCTTTGTTTGGGAAGAAAAACTCAAAAGAGTAAAAGCAATGCTGAAAAGCTAGGCCAAGACCTTGCCCAATTCTGCAACTGAAAGGAAAAAAATTCAAAGCTCCTTAGAACTGCACCATCTTCACCTAGAAGAAACTGAAATCACAAAAGAAGATCTGGACAAGGAGACGCAGCTTCAGCGGAATCTACAAAAGGCTTGCTTGGCCGAGGAAGAATTCTGGAGGCTCAAATCCAGGAGCCTTTGGCTCAAAGCAGGAGATAGAAACTCCTCCTTTTTTCATAAGCAAGCTCAAGCCAGGTAATGTTGTAACTCCATTTCTGAAATTAAAGAAGAAAATTGCACATTAAATGACTTTACCAGCATCAAAAAGGCAACTTCCGAACATTTTAAGAATTTGTATAGTGAGGAAATGGAGGCTGGCCAAAGCGCTAAACTCCTGGATGTAGTTCCCCTCCTTATCACTGCTAGAATGAATCAACTGTTAGAAGCCAAAATCAACAAAAATGAAGTCAGGGACGCCCTCTTTGATATTGACCCCGACAAAGCACCGGGACCAGACGGTTTCACAACCAAATTTCTCCAGACTTGTTGGCAGATTGTGGAGAAGGAGTTCTTTAAAATGATTCTAAAATCCCAAGATTGCCAGAAAATTGGAGGTTGCACAAATTCAGCATTCCTCGCCCTTATACCCAAGGAAAAAGGAGCAAACTCCTTCAATAGATTCCGCCCGATCACCTTATGTAACATTGGATACAAAGTGATAACCAAAGTTATAGCAAACAGACTGAGAAATATTCTCCCCAAAATCATCCCGGAGACCTAGTGAGGATTCATTCATGGCAGACAACTAGTGGACAGCTTCATTTTGGTCCAAGAGGCGATCCATTCCAGCCTACATCGAAAAGAAAAAGGTATTGTCATCAAACTCGACCTAGCAAATGCATTTGATCGAGTTAGGCATAGCTTTTTGATAGATGTTCTGTACAAGACATTGTTTTAAAAAACGGCCGTTTCGATACCGAAACGGCCGAGTTGATCCAAGTCGATACCCTCAGCCATGACTCGGCCTTTGAAACGGTACGTTTGGCCGAGTCATGGCTGACTCGGCCAACTCGGCCGTTTCTGTTATGACTCGGCCGAGTCACAAAAAGCCGGCCCAGAACACATTAAACAGCAATTTAATATTTTTTTAATGGATTTTTAAGGTGATTTATGATTGGTTTGGACTCGAAGGTGTTATATGAATTTGCTAAATGTCATTTGGGGTCCATTCCCCCTCCCAAACCCTATTTAACACACTCAAATGCTCTCTACTATTGATATGCTATTCAAATTTCATGGTAATGTTAAATTCTTAAAGTAAAAGTGACATTCTCCTTAATCTTCATTTTCATCCTTTTACTTAAATTTTTAACATTACCATGAAATGACTCAGGATGTTTGAGAGTGGTTTCGGCCTCATTGGATTTCATATGGAGAAAGTAGAATTTTAGATTTCATTCAAAATCCAGCAGACTTATCAGTTTTTCAGGATTTCAGGATTGGAGGATTGCAAGGTTTCCATTGAATTTTGTCATGTATTAGGGTATGGAACTCTTATTTAATCAAGAGCACCAATCCCTCTATGTACCTTGATGTTAGTGACATTGGTTGTCGAACTCCTCTGGGATTCGCTCCCAAACCAGGAGCTTCTGAAAATGTCGCTCCCGCTCCCATTTTCGCTCCTTCTCCCAAGTAACACAAAGAAGAGAAACCGTTTGGATCAAAAACGGTTAGATCTAGTTTATGTCCAATACAACCTCCGGCTCAAACAAAACCATTTGCTGAACAAAAGACCTGATTCAGATCTCATTGTGTTGGAAGACATTGATCCAACATGAGATTGGGTAGTGGAGAGTCGTCCAGCAAAGTTTGATCTTGATGAGGATCTTGATTTAGATTTAGATATCGAGACATCAATTGAACTTGAACACGCTGTTCAGTTGAATGCAAATCCCAATCCACCATCCTCAGTCTCACAGCCAGCAAGGACTCCAGTTGTAGGTGTGTTTGGAAACATGAATGAAAATCTCTAAAATTATGTTTAAAATCTTTAAAATTATGTTTTTTTATAAAAAAAATAAATATTTAATGTATTTTTTACAACGACCGAGTCATTGTAATTCTTCGGAAAAAAGACCGAGTCATTGTAATTGAGCCGGCCGAGTCATTACCGTTTCGGAGTCGGAGTCGGCGTCAATCCTCGGCCGAGTCGCAGTCGGAGTCGGAGTCTTAAAACATTGGTACAAGATGGGGTTTGGACAAAATATTATAAACTAGATTCGGGCTTATATCTCAGAGCCCTAGATTGCTCCCCTGGTAAATGGTAGGGCTGCAGATTTCTTCAAAGCCACTAGAGGGTTGAGGCAGGGGTGTCCCCTCTCACCCTTCCTCTTTGTGCTTCAGGCTTCTGTCCTCAGCTTTTATCTAGATAAGAAACAGCAAGATCAAGAGATAGTTGGGCTTAGCATAGCAAGAGGGGTAAAAAACATCAACCATGCCCTCTTCGCTGACGACACCTTGCTGTTGGGGGCTGCAACTTCACTTTCAGCTGCCAGATTTAAAGAAGTGCTGGACGATTTCTGTGAAGTCTTGGGCAGCAAATTAAATAATGGCAAATGCCATATTTATTGCTAGAATATCTCTCCCTCGTCCGCAAACTCCATTGCTAGATGTCTAGGCTTTGCAGCCTCTTCAAATTGGACCTCTTTCAAATATCTTGGCCTTCCCATCTTCCTCAAGAGGGCCTTGAGCAAAGATTGGAACCCTCAGCTTGAGAAATTCAAATAAAAAATGCAGGCCTGGGGATCCTCCTGGCTCAATATTGCTGGCAAAGCAGTTCTCATCAAAGCAGTACTCAGTAGCCTTCCTCTATTCCAATTTTCTGTCCTCTTAGCACCTGTGGGTATTCTCAAGAAGATGGAGGATCTAATTAGAAATTTTTTCTGGAAGGGAGGCAAGCAAAACGAAAAGAAAATCCCTCTTGTCAACTGGGAAATTGTTACCAAGCCACTTCAGGAGGGAGGACTAAATTTCAAAAACCTCGGTGCTCAAAACTTAGCCATGGGAGCAAAGTTGATTTGGAGAATTATAGCTCCCAATCCAGGCTAGGCGCATTTAGCACTATAAAAAAATACTTCAGAGGACGGCGACTTTGCTGCTTGGATAAGCCCAAATCCCATCTCAAATCACCCTTCAGCATACTTAGCAACAAAGCAGCTCCTTTGGTGAATGCGCAGGCCTTCTGGATACCTAGGAATGGCCAATATATCAATTTGTGGGAAGATTGCATCATGAACAAGCTCCCGCTAGCTGAAACGAACCCCTTGCACGCACAATGGAAGTGGATGACGGACGCCCATATCATCTTGCTGTGGGATATATCGTGCTAGAGCGGTGATTGCTGGACAGGCTGGAAGCAGCGCCCGGTTCCTCCTACTCTCCAAAACGATTGCACAGCTCTCCTTAACCTCCTGCACGAGCTGGCTCCCATCCACGGTCGGAGGAAAGATGCCCGAGGTTGGGGTCTGCATCGTGAAGGTTACACGGTGGCACTGGGGTACTCTAAGTGCGTGGAAAGGCCTTACGTCCAGCCAGACCCTGCTCCTTGGATTGGGATATGGAAATTCCCCTCCATCCCAAAAATTGACCACTTCTGTTGGCTGCTCTACCATAAAAAAATTCTTACAGATGACAGGTTGCAGAAGAGGGGTTTTCTTGGTCCTTCAAGATGCATGTTATGCAAAGAAAAGCCTGAAACCGCCCTTCATCTCATGCTGGAGTGCAAATTTGCAGGACTTATCTAGCAAGAGCTCCTTGGAGCTTGGAAATTTAACTTCACCCTCCCCTGTTCCATCTCGGATCTGTTTGTTGGATGGTTGGCCAGATACCCAGGTCCAAACCCAAAAAACAAACTAATCATAGCAGCTTGGACTGCTCTTCCCAAATTCACCGATTGGCAGATTTGGTTAGAGAGGAATAGAAGGATATTCAGAAACAAAGAGCAGGATTTCAGACTTGTTGCAAACACAATAAAATGTCAATTAAACGAATGTCTGAGAGACAAAATGGATGATACAAATCTATACCAGCAAGATATTGAGTTAGGTGCTGCACTCAGTCTCCAATTCCAAAACTCGACCACCATCCCCATTTCTCCCAAAGAATGGCAAATCAGAAAAAATGAAGAGGACTTTCAGTCCTGGATTTCCAAGCAAACAATTCCTTCTCTCTTCTTTGACGAGGCAGCCAAGGGAAATCCAGGAATTGTTGGTGCTGGAGGGCTCATAATAAACACAAAAGAAATTCCTACTCACAGATATGCTTGGGGACTGGGTCACTCCTCTAGCATGCAAGTTGAAGCGTTGGCCCTTCTTCAAGGGATCAAACTACTTAAAGAGTTGGGAATTAAGGAGGCAAATGTTTTTGGCGATTCACAGGTCATCATCAAAACAATGGCGACAAACTCTAACCCAGCAGATTTGTGTCTTGCAAGGACGATCACAAGAATCAAAGATATGGCAAAGCCCTTGAAATTAGAATTCTTCCATGTGCTGCGAATAAATAACAAAGAGGCAAACATTGAGGCAAACAAGGCAGTCCAGTTATCTGTTGGGACTATTCTCAAAGACAAAGAAACTTCATGGGATCCAATTCCTTAATCTTCCATGTTTTACTGCATTTTATTGAAGCAATTTGTATGCATTCATAAGCTCAGGAAAATAACAGAAATAGATCTCATTGTAAAATGTAAGAAGAGGCGATTCATAAGCGTATGTGCTTTGATCCTCTTGTTGGAGAGGCACTCATAAACCAGCGCCATAATCTGTAATCTGAATTGTGGCTTTATGCCAAAAATCTAATGAAATCCCATAACCGTTTTTGTAAAAAAAAAAACTTGCTATATCCCATAAACATGCCCTTCATGCTAGAGGACTCCATATTGGTCCTCTTCTCTTCTGGTATATGTATATGCATTGGACAACCAAATACACGTAAGTTTCACGCCTATGGATTCGCACTAGTGAATGCTTCCTCTAATGTCTCGTTCCCTAAGATCTTGTGAGGACCCCTGTTCTAGATGTAAATTTTGTATTACATGCCTCTTCCCAAAGGAATGTGGGAAAATATTGATCATGGATCGTGGTCGTAGCATCCCCTTACCTTTCCCTCTTATGGTGTCCTAGCCCCCCATACTCTTTGTCTATCTAATCTACAACCATGATGTATTTTGTTAATTAAGGTTTATGTACAATTACATTGCTAGACTCTCCTACCCAAAACTCATACTATCTCACCAACATATATATGTTATATGTACATATTACAACTTGGGGATGAAGTTGGGGTATTGCAAATAGCAACTAAACAACAAAATGTAGATGACCAAATAACAAGCAATAAGTCTAACTATCATGCAAATGACACAATAGTCAAACTATTGTGTCAAACAATGAGATTAGAAATAAGTATTTTTTATAATAATGGAACAATAACCATAACATGTAAGGGAGTATGAGTGAGACAATAATAACACCTCAACTATGAAATCATTGGCAAGGGTAGAATTAAGAACATGATACATGCACCTACATGTAGGTGAGGTGTGATAACGTAGGCACCTATGAATTGAGTTGAATGCCAATAACACAAAGGCTAGTAGCTTGACCTACGAGGGTTAAGGATAGAAATACCAACTCTCCAACAAAAAAATGAAGGATAAATGAATAAGGAAAGATGGGGTGAGAGAAGGTGATGATACTAGGGTAAATTTAACAAAGGCAAGATGGAGTGACAATGATTATAGGTTAGGCCTAACAAAAGCAAGAGGAGAAAGCAAGCAAAGAGGAGAGACGGTGAAGCTAAGTTAGGCCCATCAAAGGCAATAAGAGAAGTGAGAGAAGATGCAAGGCGACCCAGTAACCAAGGCCAACTATAATTTGGTTCAATATTTGTTTATTTACTCAACGTGCCAAAGCCAATGCTCAACTTTAAGAGCAAACCCCCTACTTCTATGTGTTATTCTACCCAAATAAAAACTCCCAAATCTTACAATCTTCAACCTAAACACTACAATTTCGTTTTGCCAAATACACAATGCATGCTACAATATAGGTGTGCATTCACAACACTCAAACAAGTTTGCTCGTTGAAAATACATATATATGCAAGTGTTCAAGCAACAGCTCATTTACAGATATAATTCAATAACCCCTCTATTTTTGGAATATGCATTTTGAAGTTACTGTTCATGGCTTCAAAGTGGATGGTTGTAGTTGTGCCTTGATGTAAGGTCGCAAAATATAACACAACGATGGTGATGTATGCACACATAGCTTGAGGGAAGATGTATGTACATAAAAATACTCAACTCAGTCCAATTGCAATGTTGGAAATCGAGCTATAGCTTATTAACACAGCTCAAATAGAGGGAATGATGCTTCAATGCACTGTAGCACAGGCATTACACAGCAATTAATTATCCCAACAATCAAGTGAATGACAAATTGGGTTATCAAACCACCAACCAATGTAATTAATTTTTTAATTATCTAATTATTTTGCTTTCATTGGCAATGCAACACTTGGAGGCAAACAATAGAGGATTGAACAAGCATAGGCCCTTCACACTGTTAACCACTTCCTTCGACGTCATCTTCAAGGCTGAGCTCTGCTTTCGTAGCCAATATTCTGATACCATCAAGCTTTCTTCATTGTTAAGCATTAAATCCATATGATGTTTGTTGCAGATCCAGTTTTGGATAATTGTTGAGCATTTGGCTAGTTCAATACTGGAAGGTACTTATTTCAAATCTCCTTAGGCCAATCAAACTAGTCTATGCCGACAAGTTTACTAATGATGCCATCCACAAATGTGGAAAAACATCCCTTGGGTTTCCCATGACATTTGTGGAAAAACATCCCTTGGGTTTCCCATGACATTTTCGTTGGGAAAAAAGTATGAGATAAAAAGTCAACTTCTTGTAGTGTTATGTGAGTAACACACAAACACAGGAAGGTTGATTGTTTATTGACATCAAATGAACAACTGCATCTAAGGTTGGATTTACTTAATGGTTTTCCTAGCCTCACCCTTTTTCATCATGTTTTTATGACCAAGAGAGTCCCTAAGAACGCTTACTCAAATGCACCATTGCCATGAGAAAATCTTCAAGTTGTTTTTCCTACAAAAATTGTTGTCAAAAGCCTCATTTTAACATTTTCAAGCAAATTCTGTTGTTTCTCAAATAATTTCGTACTTGAAGCAAATTTTATAGTAAAACATACCGTTCGTGGCTTCTAGAGAAATTTGCAACAAAAATGACCATGAAGGTAATCAGATGGACACTCTATAACGTAATCCATAATAGCCTGTAGAGCAAAATATGTGAGGAAAAAATTATGTCTTCCTAAACTTTTAACAAAATGATTATAGGATCCACTCTTTGGGTAGAATAGTCAATTATTTTATTCATTTACATGTTAAGATACATGTATCCACCTGGAAAATGATCCAAAGATAGAAAAATGAACATTTATCTTACCAAAATTTGTCACGATGTCAACGTTTACTATGGTTGTTCTTTTCGTCGTATTCATTCATCTTTGAATTTGGGTTTGCTTAAGCAGACTTTATTTTCATTGCGAATACTGGGTGTCAGTTCCAGCTTCTACAAATTGCACTGTTAAAGCTTGCAACATAAGCAAGAAACATTCAATTTTCCAGTCTATGTACTTCTGGATCCTTAAATTTCTATGCAATAACGCACTATTTCAAGCAGGTGTCTCACAACCAAGTTCCCCTTCTGTGCTACAAAACAGTATATACGATGGAAGTTGTTTTGTGTTCTTTTCTTTATGTCCATTTGCAAAGCCAAACATGAAATCCTTAAAAATGCTGCAAGAAGTTTACATTTGTGAAGTAGAGCCGAAAAAAGTAATAAACAGCTTTTTTGTTTAGCAAACAATGACTTTTTGTCTTCCCCATTCTCGCATTTGGAAAGGAAGACCAAAAAGAAAACAGGTAACCTCTTGAAAGTGTTCATAATGTGGTTTTGGAGATGGGCAATTCAATGAACAAACATATTTCTATATCACAATCCCCCCAACAAACTTAACTACCAATTTTTCCATGTCGGTTTCAATTTTCTGTGACTAAGTTATAAAGTTGAAGTCATTATTGAAGCAAAATCATCCAAATTTTCACAACTGGAGGAAGGGTTTTCCTATGCAGGCCACTATCCCTTGTAAGCTAAAAAACTGTCATTGAAAGATTTCCCAAATTCAAATTAAAAGAAAATTTTGACTAAGCTCCCAAATTCAAATTAAAAGAAAATTTTGACTAAGCTGTCCATAATTTCATAAATAAGGAGCAAAATTATTTTAGTGTCATAACCTCCGACTTTTAAGATACACATATTTTCAATTAGAAACAAAAAATCATTTTCTTTAACCTGATAAGATTTATAATTTATTACCAACTTGCATACATTTATGTGTAATTATATTCCGTACTAATCAGCAGTGACCAGATTCAAAGGCATTGGATCCCAAACATCATACGCAGACAACAACAAAGTGAGGAAATGGAACCTGGTACCTACAACTGGCTAGACTAACAACGTGCCCTTTGAATAACGGGTACTGAAAATACTTGCCAATCATCTGCACTGAATCGAAAGAGAAGTGGCTGACGATCTATACTTCGAGTGTGAAGCTGAGAAAGAAATCTATTGGTACAAATCGGGAGAAGTTTTTCCTTTATACAGCTAAAGGATTAAAATCTGAAAACTATTCACGATTAAATCCCCGCAAGTGGGAGTGGAGGCGGCTAGAATTACGTCTGGAAAACTTTGACAACATACAAATGGTAATCATAGTGTGGCAGCTTACCCAAAGGCCAGCTGCAAAATATATATATATACACACACACGAAAACATGAAGCGTTGCCAACCATTTAACAGCATTATATGAGAACATGTGCATTTTACCAAAAGGAAAAGATTTGCCAACTATCTACATTTTCAAAGGACTCAAAGATATGTAACCCATCTACTCCTTTCAACCAAAGCTATTAGAAGCATGGCTGTGGGAGCGGATTTGGGTTTGAATCAGGTATGGTAGAGGCAAATTGTCAGAGCTCTAGAATTTGGAGATCATCTTTCCCCTTTTATAGCGTGTAAATTCTGTTTATTGCAGTAAATTAGTGAAGGTGAGTCTCAGCACACCCCATGTTTATTCAGGTCCTCTCTGAGAATCCCTGAAGCGATGTGTTCCAGGAGTTAGATATCCTCTCAAACAGAAAAAAGGGGCTTCCTACTCAGACCAAAAAGAAAACCCTTGTAATTTTTGTGTCACTCGCGTTTTAATATGGCATCCATTATAGGTCATAGGATATACGATATAATATTTGCCTTGCATCTGCCTTCCTCACAACATTGACTTCAGAAATAAATACTCCAGATCAAGGATGGAATTTGACGGGAAGGATGCCCTTCACAAGACACTTTGGCCGTATTTTACGTTTAAAATTTCTTAATGACCGTATCTTGCGATGTGTGAGAAAATGTCAAAAACTTATTTTCGACGGTTTACTTTTTTTCGAAAACGGCATTAATACCCTATCCGACAAGCAGAAACTGAGGGGAAGGTCATGGGGAGTTCGGGAGGTTCGTCTCTTCACTTGCTTTTATGCTCTTCAACAATACATGAGAAGTCTAACTTAGGATTTTTCTTGCTTGCAAGAAGGAATGTGATGTAGAGTTTCACAAGTGTGACAGAAGTATCAAGGGAGTGGAGTGAATGTGTTGCACTTGGTCACAAAACTCCAATATGCTGAAACGAAGCCAGCGTAATCGACCATTTCATACTGATTGGTTGGCCATAGGCCATATCTACATAAGAAGAAACATGGGTGTCGAAGGTGGAGCAGCAGCATCATCCTCAAAAAGAAAGACGAATAGCATGTCACCATGTGCTGCGTGCAAACTGCTAAGATGAGGATGTCCAATGACTGTATGCTCACCCCCAATTTCCCATCTGATGATCGACATAGGTTTGCTCATGTCCACAACGTGTTTGGAACCAGCAATGTGAATAAAATACTTCATGTAATTCATTCTCATTCTCCTCCTCTGCTTGCCCACCTTTCTATTACATGTCATGGACACATGAGGTTGTTTTTTTTAGCCGCATGACATGCACGACCCTCCCATTCAGCAGAGAGGGGACGCAGTTAGCAGCATGGTTTACGAAGCAAATGTGGGAGTTAGAGAACCTGTGTATGGGGGGCGTGGGGGTCATTTCTTCTTTACAACAACAAGTTACATTGTTGCAAGTGCACTTAGTTGTGCTGCAGGCAGAGGCTATTCGCATCAAGCTTATTGCTGCATCAAGCCACTACTTTATCAAACTTGGTGGATGTTCTCAAAGAATATATCATGGAAACTGAGACACATGGTCAACCTGATGAAGCAAAGAAAATTTAGATTACATTAACGCCCACAACTGAGAGAGCATTTGCGTTTCAACCACATCAGTAATTTTCTACTTCAGGCCTCTTTCTTTCTCTCAAATTTCACTACCTTTCAGTATATGGTAACACCAAGGAAGCACGTTGAAGAGATTCGCAAGATAAACCCCACACAGAAGAATCGCACCAATCAGTGAAACTTTTGTATACGAAATTATATATATATATTTTGATTCCAATCCAGGTAACTTGGGAAATGGATTGAAAGTGCCAATCATGCCAATCTTCTTTGTTTAGAAATTCTGTTGCAATCATAATTCTGGTGACTTTATTGCAGAAGGCAGAGAAGATGTGGATCCATCACTGGATTTTGTGTTTACTACTAAGGATGTCGCCGGTGTGGGCACTACTGCCACATTGCTGATTTTTAACAACAATATTGGATTTCAGAAACAGAATACAGATTCTATATGCAGCCTAGGACGATCTACCAAAAAGAATAAAAGGAAAGAAGTTTAGATATATGAAAGAATAAAAAGGTATGAATCTGTCATCTAAATTACCGTCTATTAAAATTGTTAATTATGAATTTCTAATAGTATGAACGTGACCAAGACTCATGCAAGCCCTGTTCGACCTCTCCCAGATATCTCAAGTTACCATTGGTTATCAGTTTGCAGGCAGGAGACGAGGAGCTTGGGAGGAGTCAGAGGATCAGGGGGAGTTGCTTGTTTGGCTAGTGACTCACTCCAGAACAGGATGTCTTTGGTAGCCGAAGATGATTTTGTCAGGTTTATGTGGATTCAGATTAGCGTAGAAGTCTCTCCTCCGAGGGACATCTACATTGCAGTCTGTTACTTTCCCCAGCCTCTTCGCCATTTTCCATCTATAATGGCTCAAATGGGGAGCCCTTTATAGACTTGTACACCAACATCTCCCAATACTTTGTTGTTGGGGAAGTCATCCTCCTAGATGACTTCAATGCTCGTACTAGAGATCTCCAAATCCCTCTCCAAAATTGATCAGAGGATGTGTTTTGTACCCAGGGGATAGATCCAAATTCAATTGGGCTTCACTGGATGTCAGATGATGCTTTGGGGCCCACAACAGTTTATAGTAAGCATCTATTGCAATTGGGGGAATCAGGAGTTGTTAATTCTAAATGGTCTCCCCTGTTTCCTAGACTCTCAATTTTTCACATGTCGGCCTTATGGTGGGGGTACAAGTGTAGTTGATTATGTCCTCACTAGCCAAAGCTTGCTCCCTTTTATTCGCCATCTCTCGGTCTCCCCCATCCCCCTTGTTGATCATGCACTTCTTTCTTTCTCTCTTCGGTTTGACCCTCCCCTTCCAACCCATCCTTCCCCTCGAGGCCCGCCCCGAACCACCTTTCGATTTGATGAAGGCAACTCTAACATCTTCTCCTCTACTCTATGCAAGATGCTCCCATCAAAGACCCAGTTCTCCTTGCTTGATTCTGCTTCCACTAAATACACTCGTCTTTCATCTGCCATTTGGGAAGCAGCACACAAATCCTTCCCTCACTCCACTCGTTCCACTTCCACCTCCCAAAAAGTTGGATCTTGCCCCATGAACAAATGGTACGATGATGAATGCAAGACTCTACATCAAGAACTTCGATATGCTTTCACCCACTCTCAACCCTTCTACCCTGACCTCAAAGCTTCTTACCATCGTCTCCTTCATCGCAAGAAACAACTCTTTGTCTCTCATAGAAGATGGGAACTTTCTACTCTCCTTGCCCACTCCCCTAAACAATTATGGCATACCATCCTTCCTCGACGATCCCCTCTTCCATCTGACCTTGACCCTACATCCATGTTCTCTCACACTTCCAACCTTTTATGATATTCCGGGGCAAAGCCAAATTCATGTTACCTCCCCACCCCCTTCCTGTTACCTATAGTCAGACAAAGATATTAGAGAGGCCATTTGGGTGATGAACAACAGCAAAGTAGCCAATGAGGAAGGCTACCAAGTAGAGTTCTTTAAACACGATTTTCGTGCTTTGGTTAGTTACTTGGCTGATCTCTTCAACCATGTAGTCCGTGAAGGTTCTCCACTGGCATGGTCACACCACATCATCCACCCGATCCACAAATCAGGCTCCAGCTCAAATCCCAATAACTACAAAACGATCATGGTCAGCCACACGTTCTCGAAGTTATATGTTATTGTTCTACATAAGAAGCTCTCTAGTGACCTTGAGCAAAGACAACTCAGAGCTAGGGGACAGGCAGGTTTTCGACCAGCTCATTAGACCATTGACCACATCTTCACCCTCCGCACCGTGATTGAGGAGACACAACCTCACTCTTCGAAAATCTATTGTTGTTTCGTAGATTTTCGGAAAGGTTTTGACTTTGTTCCGAGGGAAGCCTTACTCCAAAGACTCAGAGATATTGGCATCTCGGCGACCATATTGACAGCTATTACGCGCCTATATGAGTCTGTCCTTGGTCGTCTTCGCGTTGCTCATGGGATCTCTGATTTCATCTGAGGCACTATTGGGGTTAAACAGTGTTGTCCATAGTCCCCTACCCTGTTTGGGATCTATATTGATGAGTTGGAGGCTTTTCTACATGAGCATATCCAGGACACTAATGGTTGCCTTTTTCGCTAGGTCCTGATATCTATTCTACTCTTTGTTGACGACATGGTCCTCCTCTCCTCATTTCCAGAAGGATTAAGAGGTAGTTGGATGCCTTAGCTCTGTTTTGCGATCTTCGACAGTTGACGGTCAAACTGGGTAAAACCCAAGGTTATGATCTTCAATGGGGTGAAGAAACTTCGCACCATCACTTCCTATTCAGAGGAGAAGAGGTTGAGATCGCCAGCACGATACGTACTTGGGGGTGCAATTCTCAAGTCCCCGCTTCAGTTTGCGACCAACGCTTCAGCCTCAAATCAACAAAGGATATGGATCCTTAGCCCTTCTCGAGAGACAGTGCTTTCGACATCACTTCCAAGACATCTCGTCCAAGATGAGCCTCATGGACACCTTGATTCGTCCCACTGTTCTATATGGCTCAGAGATTTGGGGACCGTCTTTACTTAAGTCGAATTGGGCTTCAGTTGAGAGAGTCCAAATTCTTCTTCTCCGTCGCATCATTAGATGCAAACAGATAGTACCTCAGCACATCATCCTTGCAAAGTTTGGAGCTCAACCCTTTCGGCTTGAAACAGTCTTCAGTTTGGTCTCATTCTTGCATCGTGTCTGGGGATTTGCGGACTCAATAAAGAGTAGGGACCGTTACCCTTGGCATATTGCTCTTCTGAGACTATTGCTCATTCTACTCCCTCGGGTCGGGCTAGATGTTCGTTTACAAGAATTTCAAATCTCTTAGAGTCAGTGGGCATTCAGTTGGATCATCTCCCTCCTTTCCGATATTCCTTGGATGCTTATAGTCACCTTCTACCTACTAGACAGGAGTTGAACAAGATCATCAAGGAGGACATCTACAGGCAGTTTGTCCAGGTCACCAAGGTCAATCCTCTGGGAGGGTTGCGCCCAAAGATGGCCTTCTACGTTAAGCACTTCTTGGAGTTCAGAGACAGCCTCATTATTCAACCCCAGTATACGTTTCACCACTAGATGCATGCTCTTCACATTCCTCTCGGCCAGTTCAGAGTAGGTTCTCATAGACTTCAGGTAGAGACGGACCACCAGATTGATAGACCAAACAGAATCTGCCAGGTATGTCATTTACAGGAAGTAGAGACCGAGGTGCACTTCATTTTTGCATGCCCCATCTACTACAAGATCATAGGAAGGTTCCAATGCTTGTTCAGAGACTCTCAGACCCTCGCAGACTTTTTCAGGTATTCTGATCAAAGATGTTTGGCCATATATATGCAGGAGGCTCTCAGATGCCGAGTGCATATTCTTCAGCCTCCCATCAAACCAAACCGCACACAAAGGATCACAACATTTTTCAGGGTACTACCTTCAGACAGGGGCACAAAGAGAACGATAGATATCGTTTCATAACCAGACTCTAGACCAATGAGGATCCATGGAACCTCACCCCGCCACACGGGATCTCAACAACAAAACCATCTCAAATCCATCCGTGGGAGACAGACTAGGTCCTCCAAACCTCAGCAGTGCGCGAACTCCCCCAGACAACGATTTAGTGGACAATCCGCACCTCCCACTGGCCCTTCATCGGGCTACCAAACTTTGTGAAGTTTTTTCCAGTGTTCTTCAGTCAACCTCGGATGTTAGGAGAGATGGGTCTGATCCTCAGACCCATTAGCCTCTGGATCTTCTCCGTCAGGGCATTCTATACATTGTATCTTTTATGTTCCTACATTGTATCTTTTATGTTCCTGCATTGTACCTTTTATATTCATGCATTGTATTTTTTATAGGAGATTGTTTGGTTCTCCCGCATTGTATGGATATCATTGTACTCAACAGTCTTTTTGACCTACTTTGTGGTCATTAGTTGGACATAAATATAAATTTATAATTATCTTATCTTATCTTACCTCTATTTATCTACAATAATTATAATAAAAATTGAAACACTCTCTTTATTCATCTATAATGATTATAATAACAATTTTATAGGTATCCAACTCATTCTCCCTATTTGTCTATGACAATTTTAAAGGAAGCAGACTCTCTTTTCATTGACAGCAATGAATTTAAGAGTGCCTTTATTAAGAAGTGCCTTTTTTAGTGACAACCCAGCCTCACATTTTTAGCAAGGGTACAACCCGAGATTCAGTGAAAGCCCTTCCGGGAGACTTTGACATTCGATATATAGTCCTAGACTGGGTCAAAAGCACACCCAACATTACCCACCCTGAAGAATACAGTTATAGTTCTTCCGTTGTGAATGCCAGTTTTAAAAAAATTAACGAAATCTCTGTTTTTTCCATAGGGAAATCTAGTTATTAAAATATGTACTTCTCTTTTGACAAAAATAGTTATTAGATTTCCATTTGAGCACAATCAGATTTTTTATTGGTTTCCTCAAGCGAAAGCATTATTTTTGGCAACAAATGGAACCAGGGAATACTCAAGTATATTTCATTAGCTAAAATATAGCTTTGTGTTCGGCAGACTAAAGATGGGGTTGAATCAACCTAAAAGAGATATTAAATCTAGTAGGATGTCGATCTCGAGATGTTTACACTAATAAATTTCAATAAAATTTAGATGAACTTCAAATCCACATGTTAACCGTTACTTCTGCAAATTGCATTGCGAATGTAGGCAAATCCACATGTTAACCGTTAGTTTTGCAAATTGCATACGAACGTAGGCAACGTAGTATTGAGTAGCTGATATTTTACTTGTCTAGAACTACTTATTGAACTCTCGACTCTGTAATATAGAATTGCAAATCTACAAGGTATGGCATTGTTGCATCAGCATGAATTGGCACGCTGAAGCAAATGAGATTGGATTGGATTATAAATATGTGAAAAAGTTTAACATAATTATGTTGTTTATGTTATTGAATGATAATTTTTTAATCAAATTTTAATGGGTCAAGGGTTGATTTATTATCAAAACCTTATTCTTGAAGTGCAAAACTTTAAACATCACCTTATTTGAACTGTTACTTAACAAAAGCATAAAAACTGCATAAAAACTTAAAAACGTCCAACAAAATTCCAGATTTAACCTTTCAAGTATCTTCTAGAAAATCAGATTTTATAAGCATTCAAGTATCTTCTAAAAATTCATATTTTATAAGCATTCAAGTATCTTCTAAAAATTCATATCTATAAGCAGCTGGTGTGGACCTCCCAAGTTGGTGGGCACATGAGTGGCAAATAAGATACATTTTAGCACCAAGATTCGCCAGCTCAAAATAGGAAAAGAAACTCTAGATTCCATATCGGAAAGTCTTGGCCGCCTAAAAATTTAAAAATATGTGCCAATTATCTACTGCGTACCCATTCAAACAAACAGATTTGATAAAGTATTATGCCCATTCAAACAAACAGATTTATCAAAAGTTTTATATTTATTTAAAGAGTAAAACTGATTTTCAAAACTATACTCTTCAGCAGAAGAGAATACGACCGGCCAATCATCCTCCTTATGAAAAAAGTTAATGTCTTCTGCTGTAATTATGCATCGAATATTAGGGGAAATAAAACCTCCCTAAAACCCCACAAGATACAGGGGAAAACCAGAAAATAAAAGTTGTGGAAAAAGAAATAACTTATTGTGGGTTCAAGATGCAAAGGCGTCCAAGGCCTCACCAACGAGTCTGCAGATTCTCCAATCCTGCAGCACCTGAGCTCCCATGTCCTGGTAAAACTTAATCGCGTTCACATTCCAGTCCAGCACACACCATTCCACTCTTCCAAACCCCATTTTAGCAGCCTGCCCGGCAACTGCCTTGAGAAGAATGCTACCCAAACCCCTTCTCCTGTAAGGCTCTCTCACAAAAAGATCCTCTATGTAAAATCCCGGCTTTGCCAAAAACGTCGAATAATTCTTGAAAAACAAAACAAAACCCACAACTGTCCTGTCGTTTCCCAGAGTCGAGACGAACGAAACCCTTTCTGGGTCGTTCACGGGGGTTTTGAAATTCACATTCTTAACCGTCTGTTCAAACGATTCATCTACGGTTTTGGGGGTCGGGAAGTTTTTATGAGATATTTCTAGCAGGAAGGTTGTGGGACCTTGGAATGGAGGTGCGCTAAAGAGGGTTGATGACAGAGCCTCTTCAGTCGCCTTGCAATGATCGGTCAGGCGTTCGAACTCTGCTAACTGCTGAATTAGCTTCAGAATGTGAGGAACATCTTCTTTCGTAGCTAGCCTTACGCATGCGAAGCTCTCGTTGTCTGCTTCTGTTGTCATGGTTATGGCTCTTCTCTGCAACTGTTAATGTTCAGGGTTGAAACTGTGACCTCGCTGTGACAAATAATTACGCCCGTGATCTACACTTTCTCTACACCTCAAAGATAGACTGCATTTTACTCTCCCTTCCTCCCTCCCTACCCTAAAAGGTTGTACAGTCGTGTTATTTTTTCAATAATAAGGCTTTTTTATAAATAGCTTAAGTTTCGAACCACATAACCCAACTATAGTACTGTTAACTTCTTCGTTAAAGTTAACCATTGTTGTGCAAAAGATATCTCGTCAAAAAAGTTTATGACCGTTAAGGTTTCACTTTAATTCAACGTAGGTTGGATGCTGCAGGGTAACAAAATCTTCTTAAATATATAATGGCTCTGTTTATATATAATGGCTCTGTTTTATAATGGTTAAGAGCATGTACTTTTTTTTAAGAATGGGATGTTGTAGGGTAATAAAATCTTTTTAAATTTATAATGGTACTGTTTATAATAGCTAAGAGCATGTATTTCTTTCTAAAAGGTTGCACGTTTAAAATTAAAGGATGTAGAGTATGTATGTATGTTTTTATAGACTTAGCAATCAAATTGTTCCGTGAAGTGACTAGGTCCTTTATTCCACAAACAAAAAGTCTTATACACCAATTTGATATCTAGATTCACAGTAACTTTAAAATTACATTAAAAAATAAAATTATGACTTTTAAAATTTCACTTTAATGAATGTTGTATAGCAATAAAAAAAATTAGGAGATTGTATGCTTCCACTATCATTTACTCACACATTAGAGATATATCCAAAAATATTACTATTTTTTTTTGTTACCATACATATTGTGCATTCGCTTCATTGAACATTTCATAATTGTAGTAATGAGCAAAGGAAAATGTCATTATATTTTTTAATCAAGGAGAAAAACAAGAGAGTGTATATAATGGAGTGTATATACAATAAGTATTATAATATGTTTTGTGTCTATGTATACAATATAGGATTTTTATTTGATTGCATGATTCCAATTATGCCATCTATAATTTTCCATGTCTTTCATATTGGATACTTCCAATATTGTCAACATCTAATGTCATCACATTATACAACATAATTGAATTTAGAAATGAACATTTTCATTTGCGACCATAGACCGATTTATCTTGGCTGGAGGGATAAGGGCTTTAAGAGTGGGTATCCATTTAAATTTAACAGATTATGGTTGGAAGAGCCAGATTTCAATGAAGTCATATCAAATACATGGAAGGAATTATCTGCAAAAGATATGATACCCCCGTTTATGACCTTCAGAGACAAATTATCCTCTATAAGAAAGGTAGTAAAAGAACGGAAAATTAAAAAAAGACAGGTGGACAAATTGGCCCTTAAAGAAATTCAGAAGGAATTGAACAGTATATCCAAAGCGCTAGACGCTAACTCACTTCCTTTTAGCATGAGATGTCGCATAAAAGAGCTTGAAAGGAAAAAACAACACTCGCTGAAGCAGGAAGAAGCTTATTGGAGACTCAAGAGCAAGGCGATCTAGCTCAAGGAAGGTGACAGGAACACAAAAATTTTCCACAAGTTTGCAAACTCTAAGCGTGAAAGAAATTCCATATGGAAAATCAGTGACAGTCGGGGGGGCTTCCTCTTCTCACAACAAGAAATCACTAAGGAAGCTGTGAGGCATTTTAAAAACCAATATAAAAGAAGGGATGAGTGCAGATTTCAAGATACCTTATGGGGTATTGATCTAGTTCCACAAATGTTTGATGATGGAAAAAATGAACGCCTCTTTCAGCCCATAACAAAGAAAGAAATTTTAGGGGTTATGAAGGCTTTTAAGAAGGATAAATGTCTTGGCCCGGACGGCTGGACAATAGAATTCTTCATTCATTTCTTTGATATCATTAAACAAGAATTGTTGAGGATGGTTGAAGCAGCAAGAATCTCAGGCAGCATACATCAAATTACAACTTCCACTCAGATAGCTCTTATTCCAAAGAAAATGGAATCGGTCTCCTTTCAAGATTATAGGTCGATTTCCTTATGCAATATAACGTTCAAAATCATCGCTAAAATTATTGTGTAAAGGATTAAGGAGACCTTAGCCTGTTTTCTAACAAAGGATCAACATGCTTTCTTAAAGGGAAGAAATATTTTGGATGCCGTCGCAAATACTCAAGAAAGCTTGTTTACTATGCTCTCAAAAAAATCAGAAGCTGCCATTCTGAAAATTGATTTACAAAAAGCATATGATTGCTTAGATTGGGCGTTTATTAGATGCTTATTAGCTAAGATCAGCCTGAAACAAATGCCATAAGCTGGATCATGGCATGCGTAGAAAACGTGAACTATGTTGTCATCATAAATGGGATTCCTTCTCCTTTTTTTCAAGCGGAAAGGGGGCTGGAAGGAAACCATTGAACTAGGTATGTCAAAGTTCCTGGCAAGGCAATGGAACACTGTCAGGGATGTTTTGAGAAGCTGTGGTTTTCATAAGTCCAAGCCGGAAGATTACCTTATATGGAAGGCACCAAAAGCAAATTCTCAGGTGTGTGTAAAGGACATTTATAAAGATATGATTGGACAAAAGACCATGAACTCTGGTCCTATGTTTCCATCAGTTTTCTGGAAAACAGGATGCTCTCCCAAATTAATACTCTTCTCTTGGTTGGTGTTCCACAATAAAAATATGTCCTGGGAAAATCTAAAAAAAAGAAAGTGGCACGGGCCGAGCAAATGCTTAATGTGTGAATCAGCCAAGGAAACCAACTATCATATGTTCTTCCAATGCCAATCTTTTCATAAAATATGGCACGATCTGGCATTTTTATATGGTTTCCCTATTGTTTCTCATGCTTCTACGCACGCAGCTTTTGAGTGGTGGAGTGGGCAGAGAGAGTCATGGAGATCTATAATTATCATTGTCTTATGGTGTGCATGGAAGTGGAGGAACAACATAATTTTCAAAGAAATGAAAGTGCCTCTCAAGGATATCTTACAACAAATCATAACCATCTATGATTCCGTGTCGATAAAGCCACCCAAATTGAAAAGTGTCAACAGAAATATAAAGAAAGATTATCTCTCAAGGACCCCTAGAGCGTTTTTTGATGGTTCCGCATAGCAAAATTCTTGTGGCTGCGGGGTTCATATTATAATGGACGAGAATCTTCAATATCTTATATCATGGAATGGAGGAAAGGGCACAAATAGCATGGCTGAGGCGAGGGCTCTAGCAGGTCTTCTTGCTTTCTGCATTTTTTTTGATATACAATCCATTTCAATTTTTGGGGATTCCAAAATTATGATCGATCATGTAAAGGTAAAATGCCATATCAGGAGCTCACACCTTACAGGTTGGATGGACAGGATCATGTTTTACTGGGGACTAGTGAAAGAATGCTCCATTCAACACATCTACAGAGATCTAAACCAGCAAGCGGACAGTCTGTCAAAGCAAGGTATTCATTTAGAAACAGGTACCTGGTCCATGAAGGTAATATTGGATGAGAAATCCTTTATCATTCAGGATTTCTCATTCCCTGACGCTTAGTCACTTTTGGTCATCTCTAGATCTGCTTTTATTCCTCTTTTTGTATCTCCCTTCTTGTTTCTATCATCATACTTGTATGGTATATAAAGGATTCAACTATCTCTGGTATCATGGGTTCATATCTGAATCCGCATATGGATCATAAAAACATGCATCTGTTTTATGTGATGTGATTCTGCTCAGATTGTTTTATTCCCTCATGGAGGGTCACATCCTCTAGTTTTTTGTTACAGGTTAAGACCTCCCCTGCTTCTAAAAGCTTGATTTTGTATTATCTAGAACTGTTATATAGTCTCAATATAATACAATTATACTTTTTCTCTCTGAAAAATAAAATAAAATTAAAAATTAAAAAAAAATGTTTTTGGTATGATTCAATCAACATAAATTAGAAAAGGAATCTCATTAGGTATATACTTAGACATGTTTGTTTATTATATTGGGTGATTAGTATGTTGGTTGTAATTAAGAGTATAAAATGTATTGACCATAATATGACCAATATTTTCCAACATCTATAAGAGGCCTGGATATTAAAAGGTATGGATGCAAAAGGTATGCATTTGATGTTGGGAAGATGTGTTATTTTTTGGTGAAATAAAAGTATAATATTTTTTGCAAACATTTAAGGAGAAGAAGGGCAACCACTAATTGTGGGGGGCAATTTTTGCAACACATGGCATGTTTCTTGTGCTCTAATGTCACAATCTGTAAGTGTTTCTAAAAGGAATTTATTATCTACGACAATGAAAGGATAAAGACCAAGGTCTGAAAGGGAAATTCTATGAAGCATATGGTGGAAACTTCCCTAAGTTGTTTCGGCTTTGGATTCATACCTGGCAATGTAGTCTTGAAGAGTGTGGAGGGTGAACGTTAGTTGGCAGTGAACATTGGCATCTCAATTTGAAAGGATGGAAGGGTTGTGACTATTTAGTGAATAATCATTGCATTGGACACTTAATCCTTTATGGGTTGGTGTGGAATGTGAACAGACACCGGAGTCCAAGAGACCTTGGAATACGAAACCAAGGGTCATATGAATGTAATATAAATGTATATCTATGTCAATAGAAAAGCAATTCATTGTTTTATCATTCATATTTTGTTCACATTTCATGTGTGTTTAACATGGTATCAGAGTGGGCGTTCTCTTGCCCTGCCCCATTTTGAGCCAATGATTTTGTGATTTCTATGTGCATGAAAGTTTGGCTATTAGTCCTGCATTTGATGAATATCTTATCAACTAAATTTTAGTTGCATTCTCTGCCTTAGTAACTCCTTTCTGATGCTCTATTTGTTCTAACAATCTTCTTTCTCATGATCTGTCCACTCTAAGGCCCTGACATCTGTGCATCACTTATACACATAATGTTCTAGACTGCATACCCACATCGTTGTTTGTTGGTGCGTTGGTTGAACTCTGTTGAATCCTTGTGCGTTGAGCCAAGTCCCTCTAATCGATTCATTAATTAAGAACCTGTCTTGCTACTCAATTCTTTAATTCATGTCATATACGTTGGCCTAAGAGAATATAACTATCATATACGTTACATTTTGTGCTCTCTCTTTTCCATCTTCACCATCCTCTTATGCTCCTTCAGAGTTGCTCTTCCATTAACCTGTTGGTTTTCACTCAAAGAAGATTTGTTGTCCCTAGTTTCTGAAGCAAGGTCATTCTCAGAAGTACTTGAGCTACTTTGCTTAAATTCTATTATGATAATTTCTAAATCACTATCCAATCCTTCTTGGGATCTCTGATCAACAAAGATTTAAACTGGAAAAGAATCAACATCGGCCTTAGCCTATGCGGTTAAATACGCTACCATTCCTTATGGGTATTGAAATCTCTGGTGAAATTTCCCCAAAGACACTGAAAGCGTCCTGCAAGCTTCGATCTGCAGTGGCCCGAGCGAGACCCCCGACGAACCAACTGTATTTCGTCGATCCACACATCCATAATCCCCAGAATTTCGACGATGCCCTTTACAGATGGAGATTCATGGCATTCATCGAAGATCTTATGACCACGGATCGATTCGCTCAGCATCACCATGAAGCCCAGAAAAGACCTTCCGGAGTCCGAATTGTGGAAGTGTTCGATATTCGCAGGGGTAGATATTCTCCGATACAAGATTTGGAAGGAATACGACGCGGAGACGATTGAGACCTTTTGTGTTTGCGGGACAGGGGTGAGGATCAATGCCTGCGTGTTGGGCGTAGTTAGGAGAGCAGGTGCCCTAATTGGCCTATAATTTGTTGGCACAGGTAGCGGTTGCAGGCTGCTGTAGACCAAGGCAATGGAGATTGAAACGAGGGGCCTTTGGTAGCGGGATTTTGCTCCATGGGGTTTTCTTCTTCTCTTTGCTTCTGAGAGTCGCATTTTCTTGGTGTTGATGCCATTTTTTTTGCTACTTCTTCTGCTATCAACGTTTCCTTTGGTGTGGATTCTTCGGTATTAATTTCGGTCTAGAGGAGCTATGTTTGCGGTGATTATTGCTTATACTTTGGACCAATGGGCTTTCAAATGTTAACATATGTAGAATGCCTCAAGCCATTCTAGTTTGGTTATTGGTGCTGCGATTCCTTTTTGGTGAGAAGGTAAAGTTGTTTTATGTCTTGCATCCTTCGCGTTTATAGATTGACAGGTCTGTGGGTATCACCTTTATGATGCCAAAACCTTCCTTTTTGGTTTTCTGACTTTTATTTACTGCATGGAAATGGAAATGGCCGTGAAGATTTATTGGCACAAATAATTTGTTGTGAATTCGAGCTATTCTATATTGTTTATAAAGTTGTGTTGGGAGCAAGAGAGATGGGAAGCTTTTCACAAGAGGGATGCTTATTTCAACATTAAAAAGGTAACTTTAAAAGAATCAGACGAAGGTTATGTTTTGACTATCCTAAGCTAGTTTGTTGGCTAGCATTGCATCACTCAGGCCATCACAACATAAAGAATTGTGCTCAGTATATGCACCCTTGAGAAACTGACATCTCTCCATTTGTTGATTTGAGTTATTTGAATAATGGTGAATCTTGTTGGCTAACATTGCATCACTCAGCGTTAGGCCACCACAACTAAAAAATTGTGCTCAGTATATGCACAGTTGAGAAACTAACATCTCTCCATTTGTTGATTTGAGCTATTTGAATAATGGTGAAGATTCATCGGTTATTAGAGTTATTAAGCACTTTGATCATGTCTACTACTGAAAGCACAATTAAAATTAGCAAGGACACTCTTTTTTATATTCAAACCTGTCTACAAAATGCACATGACAAAATTGGTTTTTTACAACTTGAATCTCAACTTCAATAGGAAGAATTACAACAATGGAATCATCATTCTGAACCTATTTCTGTTCAGAACATTGAAATAGACTTCCATAAACAGCAAGTCAATAATGTTACAGTTGATTCATATCCAATTCCTAATGAAGCAACAAAGTTACATACAGATGCAAAAGTTCAGTCTGCACTTCCCAAGCCCATCATTAGACCTTGGGAAGAGCTTGTCCATAACAAGCACAAAATTGGTCTTGGATATGACAAGGACATGTCCTTTCATATTCCAGATTACTCAAAGCCCATAAAATTTCAAAGTGTTGGATTTCTTCATGAAAGTTCACCTTCAATTGTTCAAGATTCTGGTCCTCCTCCACAACAACCACAACAGATTGTTAAATGCCAACACTGTGACCGAGTTGGCCATATGAAAGATCATTGTTTTGATCTTCATTCATGCAAACATTGTAGTCAACGTGCTCATTCTTCACACAGATGCTACAAAAACAAGCCTCTTGCAAGAACAAAGATTCATCTTGGATGGATCACTTCTTGGCAATGGGCTTCAATAACTAAGAAGATATTTCAGTCATACGTCAAAACTTGTTCTAGAGTATTGAATATTCTTGCAGTTGAGTTTTCTCCATCATCTCACCTTGTATTTGACAGGGGGGAAGTGATGGTCATCTACAAGCTTCAAAGCCACATCAAGCGAGCCTAAGCCACAACCTGTCATACCAAATTCAGAGTTGTAGCTAGAGACAAAGATGCCCCTGAGCATCCCTTCGATTGGTGATCAGCCTTAAACCATCTATGCAGGGTTGAGACATCTCTAAAAAGAATTGTGGACACTTCCTCTAGCAGAAAACTTCAGCTTCTTACCAGTTTTGGAAGAGTTCCAGGAATTGCATTAAGCATTTTAGAGTTGGTGGTCATCCTTAAACCATCACAGGTTGATAACTCCCTTTTCAAATTGAGGTTCTCCCTTTTTATGTGAGGTGAGATCTCCCTTTCAAGGTTGAAGGTTCCCCTCTTCAAAACATTAGGAGCACTTCCTCTAGCAAAAGACCTTAGCTTCATGCTAGATTTGGAAGAGTTTTGGGAATTGCACTAAGCATTCTAGTGTTGGTGGTCATCCTTAAACCATCCCCCTTATACCAACATTTCAGATAGCACATTCAGCCTAGTGTTGCCATGCATGTTTTTGCATATTTTGTATGACAACTCTCTTCTTGGACTCATACGTACCCCTTCAGATTAAGGGGGGCAATGTTGGACACCTAATCCTCTATGGGTTGGTGTGGAATGTGAACAACTGCCGGAGTCCAAGGGACCTTGGAATATGAAACCAAGGTTCATATGAATGTAATATACATGTATATCTTTGTCAATAGAAAAGCAATTCATTGTATTCATATTCAGTTCACATTTATGTATATCTTTGTCAATAGAAAAGCAATTCATTGTTTTATCATTCATATTCTGTTCACATTTCAATGTAGTTTTGAAGAGTGTAGAGGGTGAACACTAGTTCGCAGTGAACATTGGCATCTCAAATTGAAACGATGGAAGGATTGTGACTATTTAGCAAATAATCATTCAAAGCAAGATGTAAGTTTTATTGCCACAATCATCAATGAAAATGTCAAATGAGGCATGTAATTCCCATGGTGCATTATAACAGCATGTGTGGCTAGTTCCTTTCTTTCTCAAGCATGTACTTTATAACAGCATGTGTGGCTAGTTCCTTTCTTTCTCAAGCATGTACTTTATAACAGCATGTGTGGCTAGTTCCTTTCTTTCTCAAGCATGTACTTTTGGTGCATTTTGGTAATGAATGCATTTGACTAATTTTTCTTAGTTATGACTTAGGTTAATTTTGAACATGTCTTACCTAAGAAAAAAGTTCATTAAAAATGTATTTATATGTATCAAATCAATAAAAAAATGTATCTGCGGATTAATTTTTAAGTCTATTTTCTACTCTAACCATAGTATCAAAGCGAGCATATTCCTGCCCTATTTAATTATTGGAATGACCCATGGTTACCAAATTCACCAGAATCAAAGTGAAAAATATGAAAATTTTGGTTTTGTACGTCGAATACTTCGTTGAAATTCGATTGGATACGCTGAATAATAGGTTCACTTAGTAATTTGTAGTTTACCCACGCGAACTTCGATATAATGCTAAGGATAATATTGCTTTTTTAGCACAAAATGGATAAGGGGATTGCGTGCGCAGATAGTGGGGATAGCGTTATTTCTCATATAATATATTGAAGTTTTTTTCTTTCTGAAAAAAAAAATAGTGGGGATAGCGTGCAGATTTAGGAAAGAAATTGGAAGCTAATTATGAGCATGGAAAAATATCTTCCTTTGCATGCATGGAAAGTGGAGAAAACTGTGAGGGAAAGAAGAACAACATATTTCTATTCCGGAGAGATGTGTATTATTAAAAAATTAAATATATTTTTACTCTACATGCCTTCCTTTGCAGGTTTGGAAAGCGGCGAAAACCAAACTGTGAGGGAAATAATTTGAACTTATTTCTATCGAGAGAAATTTGTATTTAATAAAAAATTAAATATATTTTTATTCCAGAGGGAAATAAAAATGGGGTTGAATCAACAGACAAAATATATCTTGTGTTCAGCAGACTAAAGATGGGGTTGAATCAACATAAAAGAGATATTAAACCTAGTAGGATCTCGGTCTCTAGATGTTTACACTAATTCAATAAAATTTAGATGAACTTTCAAATCTAAATTGCATTGCGAATGTAGGCAAATCCACATGTTAACCGTTAGTTTTGCAAATTGCATACGAATGTAGGCAACATAGTATTGAGTCGCTGATATTTTACTTGTCTAGAACCACTTATTGAACTCTCGACACTGTAATATAGAATTGCAAATCTACAAGGTATGGCATTGTTGCATCAGCGTGAATTGGAAGGCTGAAGCAGATGAGATTGGATTGTATTATAAATATGTGAAAAGTTCTAATATAATTATGTTATTTATATTATTGAAGGATAATTCTTTAATCAAAATTTAATGGGTGAAAGGTTGATTTATTATCGAAACCTTATTCGCCAGCTCAAAATAGGAAAAGAAACTCTAGATTCCATATCGGAAAGTCTTGGCCGCCTAAAAATTTAAAAATATGCTCCAATTATCTACTGCGTACCCATTCAAACAAACAGATTTGATAAAATTTTGTTCCCATTCAAACAAACAGATTTATCAAAGTTTTATATTTATTTAAAGAGTAAAATTGGTTTTCAAAACCATACTCTTCAACAGAAGAAAATACGACTGGCCAATCATCTGCCTTATGAAAAAGGTTAATGTCTTGTGATGTAATTGTGCATCGAATATTAGGGGAAATAAAACCTCCCTAAAACCCCACAAGATACACAGGGGCAAACCAGAAAATAAAGGTTGTGGAAAAAGAAATAACTTATTGTGGGTTCAAGATGCAAAGGCGTCCAAGGCCTCACCAACGAGTCTGCAGATTCTCCAATCCTGCAGCACCTGAGCTCCCATGTCCTGGTAAAACTTAATCGCGTTCACATTCCAGTCCAGCACACACCATTCCACTCTTCCAAACCCCATTTTAGCAGCCTGCCCAGCAACTGCCTTGAGAAGAATGCTACCCAAACCCCTTCTCCTGTAAGGCTCTCTGACAAAAAGATCCTCTATGTGAAATCCCGGCTTTGCCAAAAACGTCGAATAATTCCTGAAAAACAAAACAAAACCCACAACTGTCCTGTCGTTTCCCAGAGCCGAGACGAACGAAGCCCTTTCTGGGTCGTTCACGGGGGTTCTGAAGTTCACATTCTCAACCGTCTGTTCAAACGATTCATCTACGGTTTTGGGGGGCGGGAAGTTTTTATGAGATATTTCTACCAGGAAGGTTGTGAGACCTTGGAATGGAGGTGCGCTAAAGAGGGTTGATGACAGAGCCTCTTCAGTAGCCTTGCAATGATCGGTCAGGTGTTGGAACTCGGCTAACTGCTGAATTAGCTTCAGAATGTGAGAAACATCTTCTTTAGTAGCTAGCCTTACGCATGCGAAGCTCTCGTTGTCCGCTTCTGTTGTCATGGTTATGGCTCTTCTCTGCTCTGCAACTGTTAAAGTTCAGGGTTGAAACTGTGACCTCGCTGTCACAAATAATTACGCCTGTGATCTACACTTTCTCTACACCTCAAAAGATAGACTCTGCATTTTCCTCCCCATTACTTTCTACAGTTGTGTTACTTTCTTAATAATAAGGGTTTTTATAAATAGATTAAGTTTCGAACCATATAACCTTATAAATAGATTAGGTTTCGAACCATATAACCCAACTATAGTACTGTTAGCTTCTTCGTTAAAGTTAACCGTTGTTGTGCAAAAGGTGTCTCGTCACAAAAGTCTACGACCTTTAAGTTTTCACTTTAACTCAGCGTCCTTTAAGTTTTCACTTTAAGTCAACGTTGTACGCTGTAGGGTAACAAAATTTTCTTTAATTTATAATGGTTAAGAGTGTTCGTTATAGGTTCAAAATTAAAGGATATAGAGTATGTATGTTTTTATAGATTTAATAATCAAATCGTTTCATGGAAGTGATTGGGTCCATCATTCCACAAACAAAAAATCTCATACACCAATTTAATATCTAGATTGACAGTAATCTTAAAATTAGATAATAATAATAACAAAATATATCAAAAAAAAATTTATGGCTTTTAAAATTTCACTTTAATTCAATATGGAAAGTTGTATAGCAAAACAAATGAGGAGATTGCATGCTTCCACTATCATTTACTCACACAGTAGAGATATATCCAAAAATATTACATTTTTTGTTGGTTACCATACATATTGTGAATTCTCTTTATTTGAACATTTCATAATTGTAAAAACGTGATCCGATTTTGAAAAGTGGTGACGCAAAATACATTTATTTATTTATTTTTTATTTTTTATTTTTTTCGGAGTATATTTTTGACAATTTAAATTTTCTTATGTAGCAAATATAAATATTTGTTTTTAAATGTTAGTGATTTTCATACTGATTTTAAAACGTGTTGATGAAGCATACCCTTTTTTAGAGGGCTTATTTTTCACACTTCAAAATTTATTATATCCAACTTTTTTTAAATTATGATTATTTAACGAATTTTCAAGTTGTTTTATTTTTATTTTTTTAAATATTGATTACTTAAAGAAGAAGAAGAAGAGACAAAAATAAAAGTAAAAAATGTTAAAAAAATATTATCTCATAAACCATAAAGAATTTGAAAAAAAAAAAACTAGTAAAATTAATATTAAAAATATTTAAGAAAAAACTAAAAAATAAAAAATAATCAAATATATCTATTTGTTTTTAAATGTTAGTGATTTTCATGCTAAACGTGTTGAGACAGAGAGACTTATTTTTCACACTTTAAAATTTATTATGTCCATTTTTTTAATTTTTATTTTTAATTATGATTACTTAACGAATTTTCAAGTTGTTTTATTTTTTTATTTTTTAATGTTGATTACTTTAAAAATATATAAATATATATATATATATAAAAGATAAAAATAAAAATAAAAAATGTTAAAAAAAAATCTCATAAACCATAAAAGAATTTGGAAAAAATAAATAAATAAATTTAAAAACAAACTAGATTTTAAAAAAAAAGAAAAGAAAGAAGACAAAAAAAATTATCTCATAAACCATAAAAAAATTTGGAATAAAAATAAATAAATAGATAAATTTAAAAACAAACTACATTAAAAAAAAAAAAAAAAAAAACTAGTAAAATTACTATTAAAAACATTTAAAAAAAACTAAAAAAAATAAAAATAATCAAATATAAATATTTGTTTTTAAATGTTAATGATTTTCACGCTGATTTTGAAACGTGTTGATGCAACATACTGTTTTCTAAAGGACTTATTTTTCACACTTTAAAATTTATTATGTCTAAATTTTTTTTAAATTATGATTACTTAACCTTTTTTTTAAGTTATTTTATTTTTTAAATATTAATTACTTAAAAAAACATACATATACACACATAGACAAAAATAAAAATAAAAAATGTTTAAAAAAAATTATCCCATAAACTATAAAAGAATTTGGAAAAAAATAAAAAATAAATAAATTTAAAAACAAATTAAATTAGATATATATATATATATATATATATATATATATAATTAACAAAAATAACTAGTAAAATTAATATTAAAAACATTTAAGAAAAAACTAAAAACACAAAAATAAAGTCAAATTAAAGGAAAAAACCAAAATAATATAAAAATTTTAAAAATATATGCGTCTTTTCAAATTGAAAAAACAAAAAGATTAAAAAACATTTAAAGTTTATAAAGAAACATATATATATATATATATAACTTACATTTTTTATTTAAAAAAAATAAACAATTTGTTTTTTTATTTAAAAGAAATAAATATTAAAAATTTTAAAAAGAAAAATTATTAAAAAATCTTTTTTTTTTTATGAAAGATTTTCGGCGTAAATCACATGATATTTCATTTGTCGACGTGTTTCGAACCAACCATTGTGGTTCGAAGAATCAGATCAAGCTTTGCATGTTAAATAGTCAGAGCAGAACCTCGAACCGCTATAATTCTTGACCAGGCCACATCTATATTGACCAACGGTTAAATTTGACTGGGGATCAGTTGGTTGGACCAGGGACACAAATATATTAAATTGAAAATTAAAAAATTAAAAAAAAAAATTTAAACATTTTTTTTAATATATATTATTATTATTTTTTGAACTCCTTTGGCCGCCCGTGGTGGCGCGAGCGGAGGGGCGATTCTGGGATCACCCCTCTGCCCCTCCTGATGTAGGCCCTCTGCCCAGGGCCACGCCACCACGGGCCGCCAGAGGAGTTTTAATTTTTTTTTTAAACATTTTAATAACTTTTTTTCAATTTTTTTAAATAATATTTCTGTTAAAAAAAATTATTTATTTATTTATTTGTTTATTTGTTTATTTTTTTTTTAATTAAAAAAATGGTTTAATTTTTTTATTATTTTTAATATATTTTAAAAAATAAATAAATAAAAATAACAATAAAAAATTTGTTTAAAAAAATTTAAATTTTTTAATTTTCTTGTTTTTTTTTTTTTTGTAAGCTGGGGCAGGACTCTCTGATTTATATGTCCATTATGTACCCCTCTACGGGGGAAGGGTAGCCCAAGATTTGAACGCAAGACTTCCGGTTCGGTGAGACTTCATTTCCACGGCCCTTGCCGCTTGAGCTACCCCATGTGGACTTAATTTTCTTGTTTTTAAATTAAAAAATGCAAGTTTCATAAAAAATACTCGTTTTTGTTTTTTTGCATTTTTATGATTGATTTTTTTTATGTTTCAATTTTTTTTTGTTTTATTTTTATTTTTATTTTATGTTTTGTTTTTAGTATATATTTTAATTTATGTTTTGTCATTTGTTAAAACTTTTTTTTGTTTTGTGTTTTTTTTGTTTTGTTTTTTTTGTTTGTTTTGTTTTTTTTTTAAATTTTAATGTTTTTCGGGGTCATAATAAAATATTTTATGCTATTATTTCGACATGATGAAATTTTACCCTTGAAAAACAAAAGTGTTATCCCAACATCAACACTTTTCATTTTGAAGGTGTTTTTTTGCATAAAATTTACCATTGAAAATAAATAAATAAATAAATTAAAAAATTAAAAAAAAAAAATAATAAAAAATAAATAAATAAATGTTATTTGAATATCAACACTCTTCGTTTTGAGGGTGTTTGTTGGACAACTTTTGCACAAAAAATTGGTTTTCACCACCATTTTTAAAACATGTTGAAAATTTACTCTAACAAAAAAAAAAAGGTGTTATTCCAACATCAACATTTTTCATTTTTAACACTGTTTTTGATGTTTTTATGGGGTTTTTTGGCCAGAGTTCCCGTTTTTAGTTTATAGTTCCCCTTTCAAAGTTTACACTGTTAACATTAAAAAGGTAACTTTAAAAGAATTAGACGAAAGTCGTGTTTTGACTATCCTGAGCTAGTTTGTTAGCTAGCATTACATCACTTAGGGCATCACAACATAAAGAATTGTGCTCAGTATCTGCACCCTTGAGAAACTGACATCTCTCCATTTCTTGATTTGAGTTATTTGAATAATGGTGAATCTTATTGGCTAACATTGCATCACTTGGCATTAGGCCATCACAACATAGAGAATTGTGCTCAGTATATGCACCCTTGAGAAACTAACATCTCTCCATTTGTTGATTTGAGCTATTTGAGTAATGGTGAAAATTCATGGGTTATTAGAGTTATCAAGCACTCTAAGCATGTCTACAACTAAAAGCACAATTAAAATTAGCAAGGACACTTTGTTTTATATTCAAACCTGTCTATAAAATACACATGACAAAATTGATTTTTTGCAACTTGAATCTCAACTTCAACAGGAAGTATTACAACAATGGAGTCATCATTCTGAACCTGTTTCTGTTCAGAACATTGAAATAGACTCCCATAAACAACAAGTCAATAATGTTACAGTTGATTCAGATTCAATTCTCAATGAAGCAATAAGGTTACACACAGATGTAGAAGTTCAGTCTGCACTTCCCAAACCCATCATTAGACCTTGGAAAGAGTTTGTCCATAACAAGCACAAAATTGGTCTTGGATATGACAAGGGTCTTGGATATGACAAGGACGTGTCCTTTCATATTCCAGATTAATCAAAGCCCATAAAATTTCAAAGTGTTGGATTTCTTCATGAAAGTTCACCTTCAGTTGTTTCAGAGTCTGGTCCTCCTCCACAATAGCCACAAAAAATTGTTAAATGCCAACACTGTAACCGAGTTGGCCATATGAAAGATCATTGTTTTGATCTTCATTCGTGCAAGCATTGTAGTCAACATGCTCATTCTTCATACAGATGCTTCAAAACAAGCCTCTTGCAAGAACAGAGATTCATCTTGGATGGATCACTTCTTGGCAATGGGCTTCAACAACTAAGAAGATATTTCAGTCATATGTCAAAACTTGTTCTAGAGTATTGAACAGTCTTGCAGTTAAGTTTTCTTCATCATCTCAACTTGTATATGACAATGGGGAAGTGATGGCCATCTACAAGCTTCAAAGCCACATCAAGCGAGCCTGAGCCACAACCTGTAATGCCAGATTCAAAGTTGTAGCTAGAGACAAAGACGCCCTTGAGCATGCCTTCAGTTGGTGATCAGTCTTAAACCATCTATGCATGGTTGAGACATCTATAAAAAGAATTATGGACACTTCCTCTAGCAGAAAACTTCAGTTTCTTGCCAGTTTTGGAAGAGTTCCAGGAATTGCATTAAGCATTCCAGACTTAGTGGTCATCCTTAAACCATCACAGGTTGATACCTCCCTTTTCAAGTTGAGGTTCTCCCTTTTTATGCTGGGTGAGACCTCCCTTTAAGGTTGAAGGTTCCCCTCTTCAAAAAATTAGGAGCACTTCCTCTAGCAAAAGACCTTAGCTTCATGCCAGATTTGGAAGAGTTTCAGGCATTGCACTAAGCATTCCAGTGATGGTGGTCATCCTTAAACCACCCCCCTTATGCCAACATTTTAGAGAGCACATTCAACCTAGTGTTGCCATGCATGTTTTTGCACATTTAGTATTACAACTCCCTTCTTGGACTCATACGTACCCCTTTGGATTAAGGGGGGCAATGTTGGACAACTAATCCTCTATGGGTTGGTGTGGAATGTGAACAAACACCAGAGTCAAAGGGACCTTGGAATACGAAACCAAGGGTCATATGAATGCAATATAAATGTATATCTCTGTCAATAGATTTGCAATTCTTTGTTTTATCATTCATATTTTGTTCACATTTCAATGTAGTTTTGAATAGTGTAGAGGGTGAACGCTACTTGGCAGTGAACATTGGCATCTCAAATTGAAAGGATGAAAAGATTCTGACTATTTAGCAAATAATCATTCAAAGGAAGGATATAAGTTTTATTGCCACAATCACTAATGAAAATGTCAAATGAGGCATGTAATTCTCATGGTGCATTATAACAACATGTGTGGCTAGTTCCTTTCTTTCTCAAGCATGTACTTCTGGTGCATTTTCTGTGGTAATAAATGCATTTGACTAATTTTTCTTAATTATGAATTAGATTAAGAATATCTCTTCCCTACCTAACAAGAAAAGTTCATTAAAAATGTATTTATATGTATCATATCAATAAGAAATGTATCCATGAGTTATTTAATTTTTTTAGTTTATTTTCTACTCTCACCATAGTATCAAAGCGAGCATATTCCTGCCCTACTTATGAACCATGGTTACCAAATTCACTAGAATCAAAGTGAAAATTATGAAAATAGGCGAAAAATATGAAAATTTTGGTTTTGTACGTTGAACACTTTGTTGAAATTCAATTGGATACGCTGAATAATTCGTAGTTTACCCACACGAACTTAGATATAATGCTAGGGATAATATTGCTTTTTTAGCACAAAATGGATAAGGGGATTGCGTGCGTAGATAGTGGGGATATTTATGAGCATAGAAATTTTTTTTTTTTAAATTTATGTCTTCCTTTGCATGCATGGAAAGTGGAGAAAACTGTGAGGGATAGAAGAAGAACATATTTCTATTCCAGAGAGATTTGTATTATTAGAAAATTAAATATATTTTTACTCTATATGCCTTCCTGTGCAGGTGGAAAGTGGAGAAAACTGCGAGGGAAATAATTTGAACTTATATCTATCAGAGAAATTTGTATTTATTAAAAAATTAAATATATTTTTATTTTAGAGGGAAATAAGTTATGAATATTTATTTTTTTAATATGTATTTATTGAAAAAAAATTAAATATAATTTTATTTTAGATGAATTTAAATAAATAAGTTTTGAATATTCATTTTTTAAATGTGTATTTATTAGAAGAAAAAAATTATGTAAATTTTGAAAATAAGGAGGACATATTATTTAAGAGAAATATGTTTTTCTTAAAAAAGAATTAAATGTATTTTTATTTTAGATGAATTTAAATAAATAAGTTTTGAATACTCATTTTTGAAATGTATATTTATTACAAAGAATTTTATGTAAGTTTTGAAAATAAGGATATTCCATATAAGATTTGAAATGAAGAGAGGTCATTGTGAGAAGAGGGTAATGTGATTTTTTTATTATGTTCAATTATTTATTTATTTTTTATATATTATTCATAATTATTAGGTCATTTAAATATTAAAATAAATAGAAGATATTACACACTTAAAGAAAAAGAAATATATATCTTCTATTATATATATATATAGATTTTATCAGTTTAGTTTATTATATGGAATCTGAATTTGAATTTGGTAAATATGGTTTGGATTACTAGTTGTATAGCTTCAACCTTGGCATTCTCATTGAAAATTCATATATTCGAATTTGGTAATTATGGTTTGAACCACTAGTTTTGTGGCCTTAACCTGGGCATCCTCCTAGTATAATGCCATTTCTATGCATGATTGTTCTGCGTGACAGATTTACAATTTTGGTCATGGTTCTTTACCATCTTTGTCTTCGATGATCATACATACCCATTGTCTGGCCTGTCAAAATCATGTCCCTTTGCCAAGTATCGGAAGAATTTCCTCTGCTCGTTTTCCAATGCTAAATTTGGTCACCCCTTTGCCCACATCTTCACCCAGAAATATTTGCTCAAATCTGATGTCCAAGAATGAATCTTGTATGCGCATTTCTTACTCTTCATGTCTATTAGAGTGGTTTCTAGCATGATATGATCTCATCTCGTCAGAAAATTCTAAGCAACTCATAATCAAATCAATTACAAAGAAAAAAAGGGGGTTCCATCAACCTTGTTCGAAGTTTCTCTCCTCCTGTAGCTCTCTATCCATTTCCTTTCAAACCTTAATGTCAACACCAACTATGGGATTGTTACAAAACTCATTTGTGAGTATGAATCTATCATCCAACATTAAAGTATATTCTAGGATGTGTTCTTGCACACAATTTCCCCCTTTACACAAAATTATGTTTCAGGGGATAGTTCAATATCATCATTTGTTGCCCCAAAAAAAGGACATCAAAGAAATAGGTGGAAGCAGAATCATCAACTTTTCAATAGTACATTCTGGTGCAACACAACATATAACTTGTCATCGAATTTTAATTAAAAGTGTTCACTTAGGTTATAATAATAGTCATAAAATCGATCAAGTAGGAGCTCTAGAGTTATCCTT
The DNA here is from genome assembly GCA_031772625.1 of Pinus tabuliformis. NCBI lineage: Eukaryota > Viridiplantae > Streptophyta > Pinopsida > Pinales > Pinaceae > Pinus > Pinus tabuliformis. The sequence goes on from CM062819.1 coordinate 53,282,844, forward strand.
AGGATTGGAAGAGAGCGAACTCAATGGAGTCACGTGCGTCCCCAATCTAACCAAGGATTTGTCATTTGTTGCAAAGGTTATAGATTTGGTGACAAAAAGATGGAAATATGGCACCAACATTTTAGGGGTGACAATGTGCGAGCTTTCTTTAAACTTGCCAATAAGAATATGGTACAGGGTTTGTTGTTGGGGGAGAATGCAAAGTTGAAGTGTGTGAAGTATGTGTCATTGGTAAGCATTCACATATATTTATATGTTCGTTTGACATAGGACATGGTGCATGGTTTGCAATGAGAGAAGAATGAAAAGTTGAAAGTGTATGAGACTAAATTGATGATTGAGCTGATGTAGATTATTAGACATAAAATTATCATTGGATTGATAGTGCCATTTTGAGACCAAGTCTTTTGCCTTTTTTTCATTCATTACAGATAGGAGGTTGTTCTCGCTTAGCAAACCAATAGTTTCTTTGGCGGTGTGCAATCCTTGGATCCTTGTCTTTTTCTTGATGTCTTGAAAGCCCAAGTTGGTATCTATTTTTTTCCTCGTTATTTTTCCATTGACAAAGCTTGCATTGATTGTTCAATGGTGGAGTTGCAAGAAACCCTTTGAGGTATTTAAATGGCTCTAATTAATGGTTTATTAGAGTTATTAATTACTTTAATACTATTTAATGTCAATTATGTGGTCAAAATTGACAAAGTCACTCTTATTGATCTTTAAACTTGTTTACAAGATTTACAAATCAAGATTGAGTTTCTTCAGCTCGAATCACAACTCTAACAAGATGAATTACAACAAAGGAATCAACATTCTAAATTAATTATTGTTCAAAAGAATTCTTTGTTTGAGATTGATTCCATCAATACCTAGCACTTGATGAAATCAATGATGCCACTTTAGGAGCATGCATAAGTTTCAATTACACTTCCTAAACTTATTATTAAACCTTGGGATGAAGGCATCAACAACAAGCACATAATCAACCTTGGATATCAAAAGGGAGTAACCTTTCACATTATAGACTACTCTAAACATATCTAGCTTAAGAGTGTTGGGTTTCTTCATGTCAGCTTATGTTCACCTATTCCACATCCACTTTAGAAGCTCAAATGTCAACATCGTCATCGAGGTAACCACAGGAAAAGATCAATGTTTTGATCTTCACCCTTGTGGACATTATGGAAAACATACTAATAATTCAGAGAGATGTTCTAGACATAAGATTCTTGCAAGAGAAAAGATTCACCTTAGATGGATTGTTTCTTCGAAATGGTCTTCAATAGCCAAGAAGATATATCTACCTGTTACAGATCCATTTGGGCACACCAAATTCAAACATTCAGATCAATGTTTTAAGGCTCATCAAACCCTAATTTCAGTTGCTTCATGCCCTAAACTAGTCACCCGTTTGAATGCCTCCTTCCCAAACAGTTTCAAGACTTGAAGAGATCCAAAAATAGCCTCCAAAGGGACCAGTGCAGGTAAGCCCTTATGAAAGTGTGTTGCAAAGCAATTAAGTCCACTACCAGGTGCTCTATAGAGCACTTAGGCTTCCTTTCACCTGCGCTAGGCGAGAATGAGGAAAATTCACATAGGGTTTGGGGAATATTCTTATTTTTGGAGTCATCTAGAAGTTTCCCTCACTTATCAACTCCTATGAGCTCGAAAATGGATGAGGAATGAGTTAAGGTGCATCCTATCCTCTCATCCTTTCCTCCATGGAACTAATTCTAAGTATGGAAGGCCATTTAATGCCACCATTAATGACAAAATCTCCTTCATCTTCCTATAAATTGACCACTCATCTAAGTGATCAAGGGCTGGACTATGTTGAATTGTAAGGAGATAATGTTGCTATGAGATTTGGCTTTGAAGCAAGTATTGTGATGTGGACGGGATCCAAGCTGGAGGAATGGCTTTAAATCAGACATATCTGATTCCTTTCACTTATAATCAATAGATCGTATGCTTTGATCGGTTTTTTGTCTTCTATTGTGTTCACAAGGTACTTCTCAAGTGGGTTAAGTATGAGAAGGAGCGACGAAATCGATACAAGGGAGACAAGAGGAAAGCAGAACTACGGGTAGGCCTTCTATCTTCTCATCTTATCTATTGCTTATAGGAAAAGTCTAAAACACTTAAACTGTTGTTCTAGATACAACTACTTATCTAGGGAATTAGTGTTTATCCGTAGATACTAAATTCTCCAAAACAAATTGGCGACTCCACTGGGGAAACTATCACCTTTCCTAGTAGCTTATTCACCTCCTAAGACATTCGTGTAGACCCTACTTGTGCTCATTGATTGTATTTCAGCCTTTTTACATTGAATTTTGGTAAAAAATTGAGGTTAGATGACTCTTGAGTGGCCTCTCAGAAATCAACGCAGGCTTGGTTAGGGGACAGTGCTCTACTAAGCACCCTTGAGTGAGAGACAGTGCTCTCCAATGCAGTTAGGTCCTCTTTGACCTGCGCTAATCAACCTTAGGTCAAATTCCCACCTTTGGAAAGTGTTTTTGCCAACTTTTCTCTGTTTGTTTGCTTGCTGATTGATCAACGAATGTCATGTCTCAAGGAACAAATTTTTATCTCCTTTGCCAACCCTACTTTGATTTGATTGATTAATGTTTCTTTAATGTTTTCTTTGTCATTATCAGTCTATATAGTCGAAGTTAGAATGTATTTGATTAATCTTTGTTCGAAAGAAAGTGTCGTAAAGTCTTCTTTTCCTTCGAAACATAATTGTCATCAAAATCTTCGTTCTTATTAAAGATTGATTGATTGTATGTGCATGTTTCCTTTTTTGTTCATCATAACACTAAGGGATTCAAAAAGAAAGACTTGCATCGTTCATATTGTAGTTTGTGAATGCTTGAAAGGAATAGCTAGGGAAATTGCATTAGATGTGCTCTTTGCTCTTTGTCAAAAATCTAATTGCTCCATCCCTACTAGCTAAGGGTTTTCATTGTTAAATTGAATGGAAATAATGCTTATCATATTAGTTTCATTTTAGGAATTGCAAACATATATCATGTGGTGAACCTTGAAAGGCAAATTCTAAAAAAGATCAACTTAAAATTGATCTGAATTTACCTAATGGAGTATTGTCACCTAACGAAAAACATTTAGAGGTCTAGGCTAGAGATGTGTTCGGCGCCGTAAAACAAAGCAGTTGTCGCTAACTTGTCTGCAATACATCCCGACTGTGATACGTCATTCCACGTACGTGAGTATATCGTAGCTCATCCATGTACCTTCGAGTATATAGGGTGGTATTACAGTATGTAAAGTATATGGGAATGCTCTCACTATGCAATTTTGCATTAGATAGCACTTATACGGATTGGACCTCCACGTACTTTCGGGTATATATGGGAGGACAACACTAGGTTGTTATCCATCCTTAGGTAACTGAGTCAGATGCCTTGTACACTGTGATACATCGAATACAACATTCGGGGAGATTGTATGCCCGTACTTCTCGGTTCGCCGGGAGGTATTCTGCAGTTCACAATTGCTTGGTAAACCTTTTGCCTAGATTATCCCTCTTTTGTTTTGTTATGTTACTTTGGTTAAAATAAAATTAATTGATCGTGGATAACATCCTCCACGCTCGCTCCTTAGTTGATCTTAGGTTGAAACATATGGCAACAAATCCGGAGTCCATCGATCAAGGAATTCCTTTTGATGGGAATCCTAGTCCTTTTCCTTCTTTTGGAAATATTGGTGCTCCATATATGGCTACATTGTCCCTTCCGAGAGTTACCATTGGCTTCCCAGTATGGTTGTTTTCAACCTCCTTGGTTCAAAATGTCATGATTTCTCCGCAATCGAGTACTCCTCAAACTAGACAAAATCAACCTCCAGTTGACCCTTTTCCTTCTTCCTTGGTTGTTTCTTCCTCCCCTTATTCCTCTTCACCTGGTGAAAGTATTGGTACTAGTAACCAAGTGGCTAAGAAGAAGAAAGGAAGAAGAAGAAGAAGAATAACAAGAAGCAAATTTAGCAGAGGGGCAACCAAGCAACCATTGCTTTGAATGCAATATCTGATGAAATATCTGATGGAAAGAAGGGTAAAGTTAGGTTTCCCTGTAGGTTATGTGAAGGGAATCACCCCATTCACCTTTGTCCGTATCTGGATGAAGCCAAAAAAGTGTTGGATAACCGTCCTGTTTCACCACAATGACTTCCATCTGGTTATAGGAAACTCTCCCTAGGTCCTTCACTAGTTGATGAATTGACTGACCAAAATCAACGGTCGGTCAAACCCACTCTCTCTGAAAGTGAATCCTATGAGTCTATACCCGACCCAAATCAATAGGTCGAGGTAACAGTTGACCCGATTTCACCTTCAGCTAATTGTACCTTTCTCGAAGAGAGTGAATATGATACCACTCAGGTTCTTTTTGTCTCTTCAGATTCCAATGAGCTTGGGGGAAATCCTCCTATTCCATCAAGACAAGAGGAAAATCCTCCCGCTCTCGTAACTCAAGGGGTTAATTCTCCCATCCTTACAAGACCCCCTCCAAGTAGTCTGGTCACTTCCTTTGATTGGAATCGACTGGCAGGATTCTGTCTTCCTTCTTATGTGCCTTGCCAGATGATAGTACAAGTTTGTAATATGATTTTATCTGGAACTATTATAGATGAAGGTGCATCTGTGAGTATCCTTTTCTCAACTACTTGGCAAGCGTTCGGTTCGCCGCCACTTGTGCTTTTTACCCACAATCTGTTGGCTTTTAACAAAGGAACTAGTCAAGCATTAGGGATCCTTCCTCAATTACCTATTAATTTGGGAGGAAAAATCGTTTATATGAATGTGATGGTAGTCCCAGGCCCTTTAGGTTACAATTTACTTCTTGGGCGCGACTATGTTTATGACATGGGAGCTATTATTTCAACACTATTTCGAGTGACGTGTTTCCCGCATGAAGGCAGAATAGTCACCATTGACCAGCTTTCATTTCCTGGTCCAAATATGGCTTCCAATCAACCATCTTCCCTAAATGGTCCTTTTATACCAATGGTATCATCCCCGCCACGGGTTAATTATGTGGCAACTAGTTCCATACCTACATCAACTGACGATCAATTCAGTGATGTTGTACATCATATAATGGGGGCATTAGAACCAGATCTCTCCTTCATGACCTCTTATGAGTTGTGATCGGAGTATAAATTAGTTCTTTTACTATGTCAGCCTCGTTAAAAAATGAAACAAGGAGTATGAGGACAGTTCCTTGTCTTGTGTCAACCTCATTAAAAAATGAAACCAAGGATATGAGGATAGTTCCTGGTCTTGTGTCAACCTCGTTAAAAAATGAAACCAAGGATATGAGGATAGTTCTTGGTCTTGTGTCAATCTCTTTAAAAAATGAAACAAAGAGTATAAGCATAGTTCTCTGTCTTGTGTCAAGCTCGTAAAAAAATGAAATAAGGAATCTGAAAAAAGTTCCTTGTCTTGTGTCAAGCTCATTAAAAAATGAAACAAGGACCCTTGGAGCAAAGTTCCAAGTTGAGTCTTTGATTAGATCTCGTAAAATCTCAATCAAGTCTTTCACTTGATCTCGTAAAAGAAACTTCATTCCATCCACCTAATAGCCACGAGTAGTCTACTTAGGAGAATGTAATGAAGCTTGTGGGGCATGCACGTAGTGGTAAAGTTAAGTTTCCTTGTAGGTTATGTGAAGGGAATCACCCCATTCACCTTTGTCCCTATCTGGACGAAGCCAAAAAGGTGTTGGATAACCGTCCTGCTTCAATGCAGCGACTTCCATCTGGTTACAGGAGACTCTCCCTTTCGTCATGTTGGGGGCATGTAAACCAATCTCAAGCATAGTTTTTCGTTTTAGGCTTGTGTAAAAATGAAATTGAATTCAAGCATAGTTCTTCATCTCAAGCTTGTGTAAAAGTGAAACTGAACCCAAGCATAGTTCCCTATGGTTCAAGCTTGTGTAAAAATGAACCCATTTCCATTTTCAACCCTCATGATTGCCATTCTATCAGCCTCTTTCCTTGGATGAGCCTTGGTTGTTTTCATCCCATCGTCACCATCCCTTTGTCCGATCATACGCTTTCACTTGGTTGTTTTACCCTTTTTGAGGAACAGTTGCAATGAGTGGTCTTATTAGCCAACCTCTTCACAGAAATCAACATGTTTTGAGAAGTTCCAACATCACTGGAACCAGTTGCTACCCTAGACACCACTTGTTCCTCAAAATGGAGTCCTCTTTAAGCTCTTTTCAGACTCTCTAAATATGAAAAGATTGTCGAGCGCTTGTCCTTTCCAGCTCGTTAACAGATTGGAAATGATATCTCTCTTATATTATTTTACGCCTTTTCAGACTTGAGAGATTAATTTACGAAAAAGAACTTGTAGAGTTTCTTTTTGTCCCTTTTCAAACTCTCTAAACATGAAAAGGACCAAGTTAGCTTTGTTGCTAAAACATCAAATAGCGACAAACTTGTCCACTTAGACAAGACTGAGTTTCACCTTCGCTAGACTCATTAAAACATCAAATAGCAATGGATTCGCCCAAATGGTGAAATTATACAACAAGCACATGTTATCCTCCTCAAGCTTGATAAAAATAAAGAGGTACTGGTCAGCAATGACTGGGGAAAATGGGAAAAGGGGAAAACCACTTTATGGTAGCAGGTCGCTCTTGAACATGACACTTTCACTCCATCACCGTGACTATCTGGGTTGGGTTATTAGCTTGATGGTTATCACGCCATTGGTCTATCATACCATCCATCACTTTGTTTTGGGTCAATGCTACCAATTCATTTCAGTGTCACTGACATGTTCAAGAGAAGTCATTCAATCAAAATTCATCCATTGCAATACCATAAACCTTCATTTTCATGACCACCATTCATAAACCTTGTGTTGTCAGTCAAATTCCATCTCTAAAATAACTACACTCATTTCGTGTTGTTGATGTGGGATACATCAAGGCCCTCCTGCAATGAGTCGCTTCTTGTCGACATCAGCGCATTATCGAAGAAGTTGATTTAGAAACACCCATTCAGTACCTTGAAGCTTGCATGCATCAATGGCAGGTTTCTTGATTCCGTAGATAGGCATACATCAATAGCCTTCGACTGAAAGACTTTGTATGGTGTTCGACATCAAATCATCCATTCACACCATGCAGAATGTACTGTAGTACCTTGAGGATCATTATCATTATCGATGATTTCTCTCTCATTTGTTAACAGCTTACATCACTAGCTGGTAATTAGATGGTGTCTTCCCATGTTCGACTTCAGATCACATATTCACATGGTTAGACTCGTACTTGAGCAAACGGTTGAACGAGATTGAAGACCCCGGATCTAGTTTCATCCATCCGAGCTACGATTTCAAGAGTACTAAATCATATGTACAATGGCTTTACATTGATAGTCATTCCGATTATGGGTCTATATCTGTAGATGATTGTTTATGTACAGGTAATGAAAGTTTATAAGTTGAGCATGGGTATGCCTTCCCTCAACAATTCATGAAAAATCAAATATCATGATATACGTATTGTAATTGATGCAGGTCACCTTCCGCTTAGATACCTCCTCATCACATCGTAAATCATTTCATTCGACATTGGCATTTTTCCGACTTCATGCTTTAGGGGGCAGTTGTTACAAATCCATTTGGGCACATCAAATCCCAACATTCCGATCAGTGTTTTAGGGCTCATCAAACCCTAATTTCGGTTGCTTCATGCCCTAAACAAGTCACCCCTTGGAATGCCTCCTTCCCAGAAAGTTCATGACTTGAAGACATCCAGATATAGCCTCTAAAGGGACCAACGCAAGTAAGCCCTTATGAAGGTGCACTACAGAGCAGTTAAGTCCACTGCTAGGGTGCTCTACAGAGCACTTAAGCTTCCTTTCACCTGCGCTGGGCGAGAAGGAGCGAAATTCACATAGGGTTTGGAGATTATTCTTATCTTTTGGAGTCATCTAGAAGTTTCCCTCACTTATCAATTCCTATGAGCTCGAAAATGGATGAGGAATGAGTTAAGGTGCATCCTATCCTCTCATCCCTTCCTCCATGGAACTAATTCTAAGTATGGAAGGCCATTCAGTGCCACCATCAATGACAAAATCTCCTTCATCTTCCTATAAATTGACCACTCATCTAAGTGATCAAGGGTTGGACTATGTTGAATTGTAAGGAGATAATGCTGCAGATTTGGCTTTGAAGCAAGTATTGTGATGCTATAAGTTTGTCATGCTTTTGATGTGATGTGGATGGGATATAAGCTGGAGGAATGGCTTTGAATCAAACACCAATGGTTGTAATTCCTTCTTCTATCTAATAGAGTGTTTGAACCTTTTTCCCATATGTTTGTATTGTTTCATAATGCTTATGTGTGTGAATTGTATCTGATTCCTTTCACTTATAGTCAATAGATCGTATGCTTTGATCAGTTTTTTGTCTTTTGTTGTGTTCACAGGGTAATTCTCAAGCAGATTAGGTATGGGAAGGAGCGACAGAATCGATACAAGGGAGACGAGAGGAAGGCGAAACTACAGGTAGGCCTTCTATCTTCTCATCTTATCTATTGCTTATAGGGAAAGTCTAAAACACTTTAAACTGTTGTTATAGATACAACTACTTATCTAGGGAATTAATATTTATCTGTAGACACTAAATTCTCCAAAACACTACCATACAATAGAATTAATTCTTGAGTATTGAAACATATTGCAGTGGATAGATCTTCATCTTCTCACCATATATCTAACAGGGGGGAATTTGTAACACCCTCATCCCACATCTACCCAAGTAACCGGCCAACCGGGGTAAATATGTGACAAGAGGCCACTATAATGGGATTCAACCTCCTAAGTCACCTTAAGGAAGTGGAATCGATGAAAACACACCATACATACCTTCCACATCAGCAACAGAACTCCCAAGAGCCATCCCAACCACTCAGGTAACCAACCCCTGGGTCCCACTGAGTTTTTAGACCATTAAACCCACAGACGCTCCCTTGATATGGACAAGGGTGTGTCTGGGAGGCTCCAGATGCTCCCACAACATGGTTATGCATGCGTCTGGGGAATTATCTCCTCAGACATGTGCCTGCGACTTCGAGATTCGTGCCACTTTTTCAGGCCGAGAACCCAAGTCATTGCCCGGAACTCAATGACAAGTTCAGAAATGAATTGACGCAATATAACAATGATACATTTGCAAAAAAATTGACAAGGTTTAGACTGGACCCCTACTAGCCATGACAGGAATTTTGTCAAACATGTCATAAACAGGTAATCTACAGGTTTAAACAACATATTTGAGCATATAGGGCTCATACTTATCCGAGAATAGCTAAGAAGCATCGTTCCCTTGTATCATTAGCTGCATTGTCATCTATTTGGTCATGGATACATTATTCATTCATTTACAAATCAAAACATGAGGAGAGCCATACATTATCATTGTCATAATACATGCTTATAACCAGCATAATAACAAAAAAATGTCAAGGATACATCAGCCATAGAATCCACATATAAACTAGTACATTTACACATAAGATACCAAGGAAAGAACCTCTTATCAATGAATGCAAAACCCAACCTAGTATGGGACTACCACATTCCACCCGACCATATAGCGAGCTTACGTTTGATGCTGGATACTTGCTGACGACACCAGATTGCACTGAATCTTAAAAAGTGCACTTTCCTCATCCCCTTTGAAACCTGCTCGGCCATGTGATCTGCAAACAAGGCCTGATGGTGGACCCTACGAAGATTGTCATTATTCTCAATCTGGAAGTGCCACGAAGTGTCAAACAACTACGCGCGACTTTGGGGCACACTAGTTACTATAGAAAGTTTATCAAGGGCTATGCACAAATAACAACGCCAATGGAAAAACTATTGAAAAATGATGCTACATATTTTTGGAATGATGATTGTAAGAAAAGTTTGGATGTTCTCAAGGAGAAAATGGCATCCACTCCCATCTTGGTCTTCCCAAAATGGGATGTATAATTTCATGTACATGTTCATGCGTCGTGTATTGCGCTGAGAGTAGTACTTACGCAGGAAGGCGCGGAAGGCATGGATCACTCAGTCATGTTCGCGAGTCGACAGCTGTCCAAAGCCGAAAAGAACTATTCTACTACTAAGCATGAAGAGTTGGCCATGGTATATGCGCTCTAAAAATACCAACACTATTTACTTAGCAGGAACTTGAAGATGTACACTGATCATTCCACGTTGAAATACCTGGTGAAAAAGTCTGTGTTGGGGGGGCGCATATGCAGATGGCTGTTACTGTTTCAAGAATATGACTTCAAGGTCATCGTAAAGCTGGGACACCTAAATGTAAGACCAAATCACTTATCATGAATTGAGACAGGCGAGGAGCCAACAAATTTGGAAGAAGGACCACCTAATGCACAACTCTTTACAATGCGCGTCGCAAACGGCCACTTCAAAGATATAATCCATTTTTTAACCACAGGGACCGCACTGAAGGAATATTGAGTCCAACAGAAGAAGGAATTGGTGGTGCGCGTGGTGGACTTTTCTGTCATCGCAGGGCACTTCTACAAAATGGGAAACGATGAGATATTGCAAAGATATGTACCTGAATTTGAACGAGGACAGATCCTCGTGGAAGCACATGGGGGGGGTTGAAGGACACTATGCAGGATGCACGACGGCACAAAAAATTCTTCGCGCTGGGCTATGGTGGCCAACCCTACATCAAGATTCAAAAGCATACTGTTAGGCTTGCGACATATGTCAAAGGATTGGGAAATCTTCACGAAGGGATGAGATGCCACTAAATCCACAGATAATGTTGCAACAATTCGAAAAATGGGCAATTGATTTTGTGGGACCAATCAAACCTCAAGGAAAGACAGGTGCGCGCTACATCATCACCGCGACAGAGTACCTAACTCGATGGGTGAAAGCACAGCCAGTTAAGGACTGCATGGCCGCCACAACAGTGAAATTTTTGTTAAAAAACGTGTTGACACAGTTTGGATGCCCGAAAAATTTAATGAGTGACCACAAAACGCACTTCCTGAATGAAACTATCAGCGCACTCACTGAGGAGTTCCAGGTGTATCATTAGCAAAGTACTCCATACCATCCGCAAGCTAATGGGACAGTAGAAGCATTCAATAAGATTCTGGAGACTACATTCACCAAAGTATGCAACGCACAGCGAAACGACTGGGACCTGTGCATACCTATCGTATTATGGGTATACAGAACCACATGCAAAAAATTGACGGGTCAGACACCTTTCAGGTTAGTCTATGGCATTGAAGCAGTCATGCCAATGGAATACATCATACCCAGTTTGCAGATAGCAGCAATTACAGGCATGTCAGAACGTGAAGCCTTAGAAGAGAGGCTCGCGCAATTGGAAGAACTCGAGGAAGAACGGTTTCTGGCGAGATTCCATTAGTAGGTACAGAAACAGCGTGAGAAATCTTGTCACGATCGCCATATCAAGTTGTGCACATTCAAGGTAAATGATTTAGTGTTGTTGTATGACAGCAAGTTCGAAAAATTTCGTGTAAAATTCAGAATACATTGGTTGGGAGCGTATGTGGTAAAGGAAGTCACAGACGGAGGCGTGGTCTAGCTAGTCAAACTTAATGGAGAGCCCTTCCCAGGAAGAGTAAATGGCAGTCGCCTGAAGCCCTACATAGGTGGGCTGGCTCTCTGATTAACTAACCAAAGCACAGTCTTCACAATCTGACAAGCCAGAGAGAGGTGCGGGACTATAAACACAGGTACTAGAAGCCAACATCAAAGTAGAGAATCAAGTTAGATGCAGATGATTCTGAAGCAGAAATGGAGAAGATCCAGACGACGATAGCATGGTGAGTTGCAGACCTTCACGTGACACATGCACAATTGAATGGACTTCGCGCAAGGATTGCCACACTGGCAAGAGTGACTTGGGACGAGTTACGATAATTGTGTTGGGGACCTGTTGGGCAGCAGATCCCTCCATAGTATGTTTTTGGGCCTTGAAGCCCGCATTTTGGTCAGGTGTAATGTAAAGACCCCGCGAAATGCGGGCACGGAGCGTGAGAGTTTAGGGTTGTCTACCCTAAGATAATGTAATGTAAAGTGTGTCGGCCTACCATAAATAGAGTGAGGCTCTAAGGGTAAAGTTAGTCTTAGCTTGGAGAAAAAACATATGGGTTTTGGATGATGAATTAGCTCTGAGTCTGTAAGTCTGAGTCTTGGGTTGTAGTAGTAGTAAGAGGCTTTGCAGCTGAGTGCGCAGAGGCCTGGTAGATTCCACAGATGTGTGCGCGGACCCCTGCAGTTGTGTGCGTAGGGCAGAGTTGTGATTGTACTTGGACAAAGAATTAATAAAAGATAAGTTGATTCTAGAATATTATGTGTCTATGCTTTTGTTATATTTATGCATCTCTTTACAATTTTATGGTTGCACGTACTTGTTATGAATGTTGAATGATTAATGAGAATATTGGGCCCACACAATTAAGTAAGATCTATAATAATAGCATAGTAAGGATAAAGGATTTAGATAGCACCTCTTCGCGCTCTTTACAGCGCTGCGCAGAAGCAGTTGCACAAGTTGCGAAGGGCAGACAACTACGCGAAGCAGCTCCAACACACAGGTTCGGTTTGCGAACTTCCTAGACTTCATCAAGAAATCCCTAGGGTGCAGAAACCTAGTTCCAACACCCTCCCATACTACCTCGGGTGAGACCACAATCTGCACACCGCGGACTATTAACGAAAGGGTCGGTAATTTCGAGATTTGTTTGGTTAAATCACTTCTGAACCTGGACCAGGCCCCAACAAGCCAAAAAAACCCAAACAAAATTCTTCTTATAAATCTTCAATTCACGAATACTAAGACCATGACAAAGACCCTTGACACTAGAGTCCTCCCAAGACCAAGTCACTAGCCTCCTCTTGAACCCTGCTCTCCGTCTTCTTCTTCTTAGCAAGTTATCCTCCAAGTAGATTGTCCTTTTAATTGGTTTGGTAAACTGATACCTACATATATTGTGCTTATGTTTCGTAGTATTACGAACAAGGGTCGACAATTAAATATAGTAGTTTAAAGACAATTAAATTACCTAACATCTCTCCTCCTCATCTGAACATTGAATTCCTGAACTGGAAGCTATTAATCTAGATTCAACCTTTAAAGCTTCCTACTCCTTGTCCTCTATCACTAGTATCATCTCATGTGGATTTCTAGATGCAAGTTCATTCTTGAACTTCACATCCTGGCTCACTACAATTCTTCATTGTGCTAGAATGAAAATACTATAAGCCTCTAAAATCTCGCTATATCCCGTAAACATGCCCTTCATGCTAGAGGACTCCATATTAGTCCTCTTCTCTTTTGTTATATGTATATGCATTGGACAACCAAATACACATAAGTTTCTCGCATATGGACTCACACTAGTGAATGCTTCCTCTAATGTCTCGTCCCCTAAGATCTTGTGAGGACCCCTGTTCTAGATGTAAATTTTGTATTACACGCCTCATCCCAAAGGAACGTGGGAAAATATTGATCATGGATCATGGTCATAGCATCTCCTTACCTTTCCCTCTTATGGTGTCCTAGCCCCCCATACTATTTCCCTGTCTAATCTACAACCATGATGTATTTTGTTAATTAAGGTTTATGTACAATTACTTTGCTAGACTCTCCTACCCAAAAGTCATACTATCTCGCCAACATATATATGTTATATGTACATATTACAACTTGGGGATGAAATTGGGGTATTGCAAATGTTGGAAATAATACTGAGAGGGGGGGGGGGGGGTGAATCAGTATTATCAGATCAATAAAACTTTTTCATTTCCATACTTAGATACATATACGCTACTTCATTCAAGGGAAACCGCGTGTATACGCAACTGTGTCTAAAGCAACCAGCGTATATCCAAAATACTTATGATTCAGTTAATCCATTAAATGTTGATCTTTAGTTAGTGTATCAGAACTTCATTAACCATATGAACAGTAAGCAGGTGCAGTAAAAACAAAACAGATCATCACACACAAGAAGCACACATGAACACCATGATATAAGGTGGAAACCCAATGTGGGTGAAAACCACCTGCTGCAATTCGTTTCTATCTTCCTTTATTAAGAAACTTCTTTTACAATGTACTGGTGCAGTCCTTTACCAGCACGCAGGCTACAACCTTCTCTCGTTCTCCAGACTCTCCTGGAAGGGAGCTCCAACCCCCTTTGCTCTTGTACTAGCTAAGATACTAGTACGTAGGCGCCGACCTACAATCTTCTCTCCTCTAGGTACCACGTTTCATACATTTTCAGACTGGATACTCCTGAAACACAACACTAATAATCTGAAGGCCACGTTTCATCAAATTTTCATACTGGACCCATAACCATCATTGAAGCACAAAACAATCAATACTATCATCATCAATTTCTGAATCATCGAAACCCTGTCAATAACACAGTCACCAGAACACAGAGCAGACACAGAACTCTGCAATAACCATCAGACCCATCTGCAACTTCAAATATCAAGCTTTACAATGTATACTCTACTTCGATGAATCAAACCTGCGTACATACGTGCTTTTGCCAAAGACAACCCGCGTATAGATCTAAAAGTAATTTCTCATAACTTGCAGCTGTACCAGACATCAGTCATACTCATAACACTTATAGAACAATACATGCGTCACTATGTAGATCTAGAATAAGCATCATAAAGATAGTTCATCTCAAACCATTTGATCCCGATCTCTCCTTAGATCTTATTCTCCATCAACCGGTGAGATCCCTCCTTAGCTCAGATCAAGAAATGCATCATCAACCCATAACCTGCATCCTAGATCTCATCCTTCTTCAGATATTCAAGACCTTTCGGATACTCTTGCCTAATGATCTTCTTCTCCTTTTATAGTCTTAGGCCTTGCTCAATACCAAGGTCCAAAACCATAATAAATCAATACCAAGAGCCCAATACTTGGGATCAACACACTTGTCGAGATACCATGGTCCGAAACCATAGGTTCAAATACCGAGGACTAACTACCACGGACCAAAAGTAAGCTTTCCGACATGTACGCGCTTTTCCGTGCATGAAACTGCATGTATACCCTACTTGGTATATAGCGAACCTGCGTATACGCGACTTGGTATATAGTGAACCTGCTTGTATACGCGACTTGGTATATAGCGAACCTGCGTATGCGCGACTTGGTATATAGTGAACCTGCTTGTATACCCTACTTGGTATATAGTGAACCTGCGTATATATATTTTCTCTTCATACTTGTAGTCTGATCATCAATTCCGTGCTGCTATCCTTCTGCACTATGATTTGTCATCAGTGTGATTTGCCATCAAGGACAACACTTGTCTCATAATGCCAACAATCTCCCCCTTTGGACTTGATGGCAAAGCTAACTTGTGACACTTAGAACTTGATCTTCTTATTCCTTTGAGCTGTCCTGCATCCCATGCATTTAGTCACATCTGTAGATTGATCTAGTTATATGTAAGTGAGTTGTTCTTCTATGAGAGGGTTGCCATCAAGTACAACACATGCATCATAATGCCAACAATCTCCCCCTTTGGACTTGATGGCAACAACACCAAATCACTCTCCCCCTTTGACATCAAGGGCAAAGGGTGGACCAACATATTCTCTTTCCTTGATAAACATTCTGTTGTCCATACTCCCCCTGAGTACCTGCTGAAATCTCCAAATGTGCTCCCCCTTTGTATATGCCAAAGTGTACCAATCTGTCCATGCTCCCCCTGAGTACATGCCAAGTCTCTGTACTGCTGAAGTGTGCTGTTCATGCTCTTCCTGACTGAAGGCAAGATCTGCAAAAAGATGTTCTTCAAGAAGAACCATGACTTATACATCATAAGAGACCTTCCTATCACCAAAAGACTCAATACATACATCCATTTCCCAACCACGTGGGGATATACTAGAATTGACTCATCCACCCAACCAAGTGGGGATACATCAAAAGTTTACACATGATAAAGCAAGAGCATTACATTTTCATCCCAGGCATAGTGGGGAAACCAATATAGGCCGTTACATGACCTTGACATCATGAAAGAGATATCACAAAAGAGATATATGACCGAAATATCTAGAGCAAGACTTTATGAAAGTCACCAATAACTGATATCGCCAGCATCCGTCGATTCAGATCAACAACCAAGAGATCCTTCTGCCTTTGTTTCACCTGAAACCAACAACAACCGTGAACCAGAACCAAAAGCTTCTAAGATAATGCCAACAATGCATCATTGGAAGATTATTTGCTCCCCCTGAACCTGTGCCAGATGGTCTCTGTCAGACCCATATCAGACTCTCTGCAACCAACATATGTCCCTGCTGATTTCCTTCAAAACTCCATATACGCATCTGCATCCACATGAACAAGCGTATATACGCGGATAGGCCTTATGAAACTCGCGTACAACACATTCTAGATCATCAACCTGTAAATGTCCTGTAGAGAATAAGTCATCAACCTATAACAAGATATGTCTGCATCAATTCATCCCTTTGAACAGAATTCAGAGTCATTCACATTATATCATGTGTGAAATCACCATAGCCATTTCATCAAACATCAAGATCTACATGATCCAACTATCATCAACATATGTAAGTATCAACCTATCATCATATAGATAAGAGCTCATCATCATCATCTCTACCAGCTTTGAGCAATCATTCATGTATCCAACACTATCATCAACATCAACAATCCTCATCCATAAGGGCACCAAGAACTGTAGGAATCTTGCATCATAACAATATTATATGTCAGCAGCATCAAGTAATGAAGATTGTGAGTTAAGCTTTGTACTACTCCCTGTCCTTATGAGGATCATCATATATGCACCATCTAAGAACCAATCCACTAATATGATCTGATCATCAAATATATATAACCCCAAGAAACATATGAGATCAACTTATAGCCACAACATATCATAAGCATCATCACCAAGGACTATCAACCATAATGCCAACAATGCAATATTAAAGGCATATTCTCCCCCTCAACCTGTGCCATCTGTTTGCTGTTAGATCTGAACATGCATACATCAGTAGTAAGCATCAAGACATCATCATCATCAAGTTAGGATTAAAACACTTCTAGCATCTTACAAGTATCAAGACATTTCAAGACATTCTCAGCAGACTGTAACTGTTAACCAATAGAGCAGATACTGGATTGAATCATATCAGACCCCTTTTCTGAGCCTGTCCCCACTGCTTTTCCACAGACTGACATATACGCGACTTTGCAGTGTATAACTCGCGTATATACGCGACTTCAATTTATGAAACTTGCGTATGAGTTTCAGGACACTGAAGTTTTACACCTTCAGCTCCCTCTGAGTTTATTATGTCTGTGTTGTGCTGAACCTGAGTATTTTGTGCTGTGCCACATCTTTCTGGCTGAACTTCCTTCTTCTTCCATATCTTCATGTGTGATGTTGTTTTCTCTTTTTGGTGAGATGTTCGTCCTTTGTTCCTGCATTCCTTTGCTATATGTCCAAGCTTGTTACATGCATAACATCTTACATGTTTCATATTCCTCCTGTAGCAATCAGCAGCTTTGTGACCAAACATATTGCAAGCAAAGCAATATCCATTAAAGTGCCTTGAATGTGGAGATCTTTCTGCATGATGGTCTTGAACTCTTCTTCTTCCACATCTGGCTGCAACATGTCCAAGATTATGACATACATAACATTCAACATTATTCATAGGAGGAGTAAAAGATTTTCTTTGAAGAATTTCTTTCCTTGGTTGATGATGAGATTGACCTTTCATCTCCTTGTTGATCATTTTGGATTTCTCTTTATAGTTCCTTGCCTCACCTTCAACAGATTCATGAAAACCAAGACCAGTCTTGATAATAGGAGACCTTTGACTACTAAGAAGATCATCCAAGGCTTTAGTACTATCTTGAAATCTCAACAGTTTATCCTTTTCTTCTAATTTACCTTTCAAGATATTTACCTCAACTTGAAGTTGTTCCTCCTTTTCTAGACATTGCTTCTTCATGTCTTCTTCAGCTTTCCTTCCTTCTTCCAACTGATGCCTTAGTTTGAGAATCTCCTTTTCTTGCTCTTCATTCAGATCCTACTGCATTTGACGAATTCTGAAGGCACATTCTAGTTCAGATTTTAAGCTGATATCTTCGTTTACCTGTTTTTCAATAGCTTGGAGTAGATCTTTATTCTGCTTCTTTGATTCTTCAAGATCTTCCTTTAGCGAGCGGATCGTGGCTTCAAGACTTTCATAGTAACTGGATCTATCTCTGAGTTTCTTGATGGTTGTGCTTCTTTCATTGACTTCATCTCTTAATGATGTCACTTCACCCTGCAACTTTTGACATTGATTTTCCTTGTCCTTGAGTAACTTTCTTACCTTGTTTCCTTCCTCTGATTGAGCTTTTAGTTTGGTAACTTCTTCTTTGAAAGCACATTCCCTTTTGTTCAATAGATCTTGTTGATCTTTAATTTTGTCTGTAAGCCTTCTAAATACTGCCTCTATTTGATATCTTTCTTGTTCACCCATAAGAGCAAGTTCAGTAGTTTCACTATCACTTCCATCTCTTTCACACGGAAATATAGCTGGAACATCAGAGGATAACACATTCATACCTGATAATGATTCTGAATCTGATTCTGAATCTGAAGAGCTTCTTATACCTAATCCCCAATCGATTCTCCCACTGTCATAGTTCTTCTGAGATGTCTTCTTCTTCTTAGGTGCTTTCTTCTTAAGCTTCTTTCCCATAGTTCCACGGATCTCCTTCAAGCGATCAAGCTTCTACCAAAGGACCTGCTCTGATACCAATTGTTGGAAATAATACTGAGAGGGGGGGGTGAATCAGTATTATCAGATCAATAAAACTTTTTCATTTCCATACTTAGATACATATACGCTACTTCATTCAAGGGAAACCGCGTGTATACGCAACTGTGTCTAAAGCAACCAGCGTATATCCAAAATACTTATGATTCAGTTAATCCATTAAATGTTGATCTTTAGTTAGTGTATCAGAACTTCATTAACCATATGAACAGTAAGCAGGTGTAGTAAAAACAGAACAGATCATCACACACAATAAGCACACATGAACACCATGATATAAGGTGGAAACCCAATGTGGGTGAAAACCACCTGCTGCAATTCGTTTCTATCTTCCTTTATTAAGAAACTTCTTTTACAATGTATTGGTGCAGTCCTTTACCAGCACGCAGGCTACAACCTGGAGAAGGCCACAACCTTCTCTCGTTCTCCAGACTCTCCTGGAAGGGAGCTCCAACCCCCTTTGCTCTTGTACTAGCTAAGATACTAGTACGTAGGCGCCGACCTACAATCTTCTCTCCTCCAGGTACCACGTTTCATACATTTTCAGACTGGATACTCCTGAAACACAACACTAATAATCTGAAGGTCACGTTTCATCAAATTTTCATACTGGACCCATAACCATCATTGAAGCACAAAACAATCAATACTATCATCATCAATTTCTGAATCACTGAAACCCTGTCAATAACACAGTCACCAGAACACAGAGCAGACACAGAACTCTGCAATAACCATCAGACCCATCTGCAACTTCAAATATCAAGCTTTACAATGTATACGCTACTTCGATGAATCAAACCCGCGTACATACGCGCTTTTGCCAAAGACAACCCGCGTACAGATCTAAAAATAATTTCTCATAACTTGCAGCTGTACCAGACATCAGTCATACTCATAACACTTATAGAACAATACATGCGTCACTATTTAGATCTAGAATAAGCATCATAAAGATAGTTCATCTCAAACCATTTGATCCCGATCTCTCCTTAGATCTTATTCTCCATCAACCGGTGAGATCCCTCCTTAGCTCAGATCAAGAAATGCATCATCAACCCATAACCTGCATCCTGGATCTCATCCTTCTTCAGATATTCAAGACCTTTCAGGTACTCTTGCCTAATGATCTTCTTCTCCTTTTATAGTCTTAGGCCTTGCTCAATACCAAGGTCCAAAACCATAATAAATCAATACCAAGAGCCCAATACTTGGGATCAACACACTTGTCGAGATACCATGGTCCGAAACCATAGGTTCAAATACCGAGGACTAACTACCACGGACCAAAAGTAAGCTTTCCGACATGTACACGCTTTTCCGTGCATGAAACTGCATGTATACCCTACTTGGTATATAGCGAACATGCGTATACACGACTTGGTATATAGTGAACCTGCTTGTATACGCGACTTGGTATATAGCGAACCTGCGTATGCGCGACTTGGTATATAGTGAACCTGCTTGTATACGCGACTTGGTATATAGCGAACCTGCGTATACGCGACTTGGTATATAGTGAACCTGCTTGTATACCCTACTTGGTATATAGTGAACCTCCGTATATATATTTTCTCTTCATACTTGTAGTCTGATCATCAATTCCTTGCTGCTATCCTTCTGCACTATGATTTGTCATCAGTGTGATTTGCCATCAAGGACAACACTTGTCTCATAATGCCAACAGCAAATAGCAACTAAACGAAATAATGTAGATGATCAAATAACGAGAAATAAGTCTAACTATCATGCAAATGACACAATAGCCAAACTATTGTGTCAAACTATGAGATTAGAAATAAGTATTTTTTATAATAATGGAATAATAACCATAACATGTAAGGGAGTATGAGTGAGACAATAATAACACCTCAACTATGAAATCATTGGCAATGGTAGAATTAAGAACATGATACATGCACCTACATGTAGGTGAGGTGTGATAACGTAGGCACCTATGAATTGAGTTGAATGCCAATAACACAAAGGCTAGTAGCTTGACCTATGAGGGTTAAGGATAGAAATACCAACTCTCCAACAAAAAAATGAAGGATAAATGAATAAGGAAAGATGAGGTGAGAGAAGGTGATGATACTAGGGTAAATTTAACAAAGGCAAGATGGAGTGACAATGATTATAGGTTAGGCCTAACAAAAGCAAGAGGAGAAAGCAAGTAAAGAGGAGAGACGGTGAGGCTAAGTTAGGCCGGTCAAAGGAAATAAGAGAAGTGAGAGAAGATGCAAGGCGACCCAGCTACCAAGGTCAACTATAATTTGGTTCAATGTTTTTTTATTTACTCAAGGTGCCAAAGACAATGCTCAACTTTAAGAGCAAACCCCCTACTTCTATGTGTTATTCTACCCAAATAAAAACTCCAAAATCTTACACTCTTCAACCTAAACTCTACAATTTTTTTTGCCAAATACACAATGCATGCTACAATATAGGTGTGCATTCACAACACTGAAACAAGTTAAGTTTGTTCGTTGAAAATACATATATATGCAAGTGACTTATATTCACAACACTCAAACAAGTTAAGTTTGCTCGTTGAAACTACATATATGTGCAAGTGTTCAAGCAACAACTCATTTATAGACATAATTCTATAACCCCTCTATTTTTGCAATATGCATTGTAGTTGTGCCTTGATGTAAGGTCACAATATTATAACACAATGATGGTGATTTATGCACACATAGCTTGAGGGAAGATGTATGTACATAAAAATACTCAACTCAGTCCAATTGTGTTAAACACACATGGGCAACAACAAATAGGAAAGATAAAACATGACAATACATATTTTATTAACAAATGATTTACATTTATAGTACATGTTGTGACCATTGGGTTTCACATCCCAAGGTCTCTTGGACTGATTTTGTCTATTCGGCTTCCACACTAACCCATTGAGGATTAGGTGTCCAACATTCCCCCCCTTAATTCGAAGGGTTATGTATGAGTCCAAGAAGAGAGTTGTAATAAAAAATGTGCAAAAAATGCAAGGCAGCACTAGGCTGAATGTGCTTTCTGAAATGTTGGTATAAAGGACGGTGGTTTAAGGATGACCACCAACACTAGAACGCTTAGTGTAGTTCCCAGAACTCTTCCAAAACTGGCAAGAAGCTGAAGTTTTCTGCTAGAGGAAGTGCTCCTATTGATTTGAAGAGGGAAACCTTCAACCAATAAAGGGAGGTCTCACCCCACATAAAAGGGAGAACTTCAACCTGAAAAGGGAAGTCTCAACCTGTGATGGTTTAAAGATTACCACCAACTCTGGAATGCTTAATGCAATTCCTGGAACTCTTCCAAAACTGGCAAGAAGCTGGAGTCTTCTACTAGAGGAAGTGTTCTCAATTTTGTTCCTGGAATCCTTCTGAAACTGGCAAGAAGCTAAAGTCTTCTGCTAGAGGAAGTGTCCCAGATTACCAACTGAAGGCATGCTTAGGGGCATCTTAGTCTCTGGCTACAACTTTGAAACTGGTGTGGCAGGTTGTGGCTCAAGCTCACTTGATGTGGCTTTGAAGCTTGCAGATGACCATCATTTCCCCCCTGTCAGATACAAGGTGAGATGATGGAGAAAACTCAACTACAAGACTGTTCAATACTCTGGAACAAGTTCTGACATGTGTTTAGAATATCTTCTTGGCTGTTGATGCCCATTGCCAAGAAGGAATCCATCCAAGATGAATCTTTGTTCTTGCAGGACGTTTATTTCTGAAGCATCTGTGTGAAGAATGGGTGGTTTTATGACAGTGCTTACATGGATGAAGATCAAAACAGTGATCTTTAAAATGGCCAACTCGATCATAGTGTTGGCATTTCGCAATCTGTTGTTGTTGTTGTGGAAGAGGGGCAGAGTCTGGAGCAACTGAAGTTGAACTGTCATGAGGAGCAGGTGAACTGTCATCAATGAATCCAGCACTCTGAAAGTGAATGGGCTTTGAGTAGTCTGGAATATGAAAGGACAAGTCCTTGTCATATCCAAGACCAGTTCTGTGTTTGTTGTGGACAAGTTGTTCCCAAGGTATAATGATGGGCTTGGGAAGTGCAAACTGAGTTTTTGCATCTGCATGTACAACTGCTACTTTATGGGAGTCTGTTTCAATCTTCTGAACAGAAACAGGTTCAGAATGATGACTCCTCTATTTTAATTCTTCTTGCTATAGCTGAGTTTCGAGCTTCAAAAATTCTATCTTCTCTTGTGCATTTTGTAGACAAATTCTAATGTCAGCCAGAGAGGATTTGTTGATTTTTACTGTGTCATTAGTAGTAGACTGTATCAGAATTTTCAAAAACTCTAATACTTCATAAGCTTTCCCCATTTTCTCCAGTTCAAGAGTGCCAAGAAAAATGCAGAATAATGACAACAATTTTAAGCACTTGAATTCTCTAGAAAGAAATATGTAGACACTTGCAGCAGGGTCGATATAAAACAATCTTGTGCCCTTTGAATTAATTCCCTTCCTCCTTGATTTAATGGCTTCATATTTCGATTATTTGAAGGAAATGAACTGCTTGAAGGAGACATCATATGGAGACTGAAATGAACTGCTAATACATTGGATGCATGCTATAACAAAAACTTTTGCTGCAAAATTTTACTCTTAATGGGAGAAAATATAATTATGATATAACTGATCAACAAATTCAACTGGATAGCAAATGTCAATACCTGAGACTACAAAATTGTACAGTGCACTGAACTGAGGTATATATAACGCTTAACATTTGCTAATATATAAATAAGCAATTACAACTGGACAAGAATTAACATGCTTATGTTTTCATCCAAACATAAAATGTTATCTAGCAACTCCCTTTGACTGCATTCAACATTTTCAATGCCAATTTAACGTAATACTCAAAAACTAATCAACGTAAATGTATGTATGGAGCAGCATTAAAGATAATCAATCAAGAGCAATGTGGTGTATACCAACAGCGTGCAAATGCGAGATGCATCTTTACAGTTCATTAGTCAATATCATAATTCAATTGCAATCACTGGAATCGGGCGTATACTCTCCTCCTTCAGGTTTCGAACGCTCAACCTTTTACCGTCTGATACCAAAACCAGCGGTACAATTACAATGTCAGTTTGTACTGTAGTGGTCGGCCATTTTCTGGGTGTCCAGCTGATGATAGCTCAACGAAATCTAGAACAGGAGCAACCTCACTCAGCCTCACTGTCAGATGGAAGTCTTGATAGTATGGACACAGGAGCATATCCACCAAACAAAATTATATATATACCACCGCGTTTTTATAATAAGATTTAACATTTAATGAAGGATGTAAACAATTGTACGCATCATTATTCAAAATATGTGCCACTACAACATGGAATTCTCACCACTAAACCATGAATTATTTCAGCCGCCTAAAAATTGGAGAGTTGTAAAAATACTTCTGCTGGAAAAAAAATGTGCTTTTGTGGAGAAAAAAAACTTCTGCTGCTAAAAGAAAATTGATTCTGATATCAAAATGTATTCTGGCCCCAAACAATATATTAAATGCAGTCAAACGCAGGAGCGTTAACTATGTTAGTCACTTTGAAAACGGCTTTATGAAAACAATATTATGGTAGCCCAACAACGTGGTATATATGGGATATAGTCTATATGAAAACAATAGCCACATCAAACATTATATACCAGCGTATGTATGAAAGCAACAGTGTATTAAAACCATCCAAAACCGGAGCAGGAATAGAATTTAGCTACGCCATTCATATACCATTGACCATAACTATGCTACCACTGTCATAAAAACTTCACTGCATATAACATTGTGTGTACCATGCACTCTCTCCACTTCTGCGCGCTTCAACGCAGATGCTTCTATTCTTGCTATTAGAAACAGACAGAAAGTAGGTTAGGTGGAAATTCAAACAACCCAACACCTCAATATTACATGGCATATGCCATCAATGGCTCTCTGCAAGACTCTGTCCATACAACAAAACTACAATCATATAAGCTACAAGCATATGATATTGATACGCTACTGAGACAATACAATCAATAGCACACCCTGTAGGACACTTGTTTGCGCATAAATACAATTATGTCTCTGTCCTCCTTTGATCCATATGCAAGTCAATTATCTCTCCATACGCTCTGTCATTTCTCTGCTACATGTATGCACTAAACCATTCATGCACAATGTGTATACCAATTGACACTCTGCTATAGGTATATTGCATTGCTCTATGCACACAACCACTTCAAATCACATCCTATAGCTCTATTATCCATACAGATAAGAGAACAATTGCTCTGTTACATGTCTATCAAAAGAAAGGGCACTTTGATTTCTTCATGCTCTCTGCCTTAGATCCATCGAGTTATAACTATGCACAAGTAACTCGAGCTCTGTCAATGCAGCCGAGCACGGAAAAAAGTACGGAACTGGAACAACCCAAGTGCATTGAAGTCTATGCGGATTTGGGCATATTGGATACCAATGGTTCCTGCAACTATAAGGGCAGCGCTAAAAAATTATGAAACGTTTATGGATTCTATGTCAGGACAGCCAGAGAGCAATCAACGTATTTGGATGAACAATGCAAACATTCCTATGTTAGGTGAATGTCAGGCGCAAATGTTCCCATGTCAGGAGAATGTCAGGCGTAGGTCTTATAAATGGAATATGGCAGACAAAGGGCGCAGATAATTGTATGGAGGAGCAGCGCAGGTATATGAGAGCAGACAAGGGAGTTACAAGGGACAAGAGCTAAAAAAGAGCTGGCTCTAATACCATGTTAAACACACATGGGCAACAACAAATAGGAAAGATAAAACATGACAATACATTTTTTATTAACAAATGATTTACATGTATAGTACATGTTGTGACTGTTGGGTTTCACATCCCAAGGTCTCTTGGACTGCTTTTGTCTATTCGGCTTCCACACTAACCCATTGAGGATTAGGTGTCCAACAAATTGCAATGTTGGAAATCGAGCTATAGCTTATTAACACAACTCAAACAGAAGGAATGATGCTTCAATGCACTGTAGCACAGGAATTACACAACAATTAATTATACCAAACAATGCAATTATTTTTTTAATTATCTAATTATTTTGTGCTTTCATTGGCAATGCAACACTTGGAGGCAAACAATAGAGGATTGAACAAGCAGAGGCCCTTCACACTGTTAACCACTTTCTTCGACGTCATCTTCAAGGTTGAGCTCTACTTTCGTAGCCAATATTCTAATACCATCAAGCTTTCTTCATTGTTAAGCATTAAATCCATATGATGTTTGTTGCAGATTCAGTTTTGGATAATTGTTGAGCATTTGGCTAGTCCAATACTGGAAGGTACTTATTTCAAATCTCCTTAGGCCAATCAAACTAGTATATGCCAACAAGTTTACTAATGATGCCATCTACAAATGTGGAAAAACATCCCTTGGGTTTCCCATGCCATTTGTGGAAAAATATCCCTTGGGTTTCCCATGACATTTTCGTTGGGAAGAAAAGTATGAGATAAAAAGTCGACTTCTTGTAGTGTTATGTGAGTAACACATAAACACAGGAAGGTTGATTGTTTATTGACATGAAATGAACAACCACATCTAAGGTTGGATTTATTTAGTGGTTTTCCTAGCCTCACCCTTTCTTATCATGTTTTTATGAGCAAGAGAGTCCTTAAGAACGCTTACTCAAATGCACCATTGTCATGAGAAAATCTTCAAGTTGTTTTTCGTACAAAAATTGTTGTCAAAAGCCTCATTTTAACATTTTCAAGCAAATTTTGTTGTTTCTCAAATAATTTCGTACTTGCAGCAAATTTTATAGTAAAACATACCTTTTGTGGCTTCTAGAGAAATTTGCAACAAAAATGACCATGAAGGTAATCAGATGGACACTCTATAACGTAATCCATAATAGCCTGTAGAGCAAAATATGTGAGGAAGAAATTATGTCTTCCTAAAGTTTTAACAAAATGATTTATATGATCCACTCTTTGGGTAGAATAGTCAATTATTTTATTCATTTACATGTTAAGATACATGTATCCACCTAGAAAATGATCCAAGATAGAAAAATGAACATTTGTCTTACCAAAATTTGTCATCATGTCAACGTTTACTGTGGTTGTTCTTTTCGTCGCATTCATTCATCTTTGAATTTGGGTTTGCTTAAGTAGACTTTATTTTCATTGCAAATACTGGGTGTCAGTTCCAGCTTCTACAAATTGCACTGTTAAAGCTTGCAAAATAAGCAAGAAACATTCAATTTTCCAGTCTATGTACTTCTGGATCCTTAAATTTCTCTCCAATAACACACTATTTCAAACATGTGTCTCACAACCAAGTTCCCCTTCTATGCTACAAAATTGTATATGTGATGGAAGTTGTTTTGTGTTCTTTTCTTTATGTCCATTTGCAAAGCCAAACATGAAATCCTTAAAAATGCTGCAAGAAGTTTACATTTGTGAAGTAGAGTCGAAGAAAGTAATAAACAACTTTTTTGTTTAGCAAACAATGACTTTTTGTCTTCCCCATTCTCGCATTTGGAAAGGAAGACCAAAAAGAAAACATGTAAGCTCTTGAAAGTGTTCATAAATGTGTTTTTGGAGATGGGCAACTTAATGAACAAACATATTTCTATAGCCTCATTGCTAGAGGTTACCACTCACCCTGGTGATACAACCAGTGGGCCTGGGGGCGCTAACTGGTCCACAATCCCCCCAACAAACTTAACTACCAATTTTTCCATGTCGGTTTCAATTTTCTATGACTAAGTTATAAAGTTGAAGTCATTGTTGAAGCGAAATCATCCAATTTTCACAACTGAAGGAAGGGTTTTCCTATGCAGACCACTATCCCTTGTAAGCGAAGAAACTGTCATTGAAAGATTTCCCAAATTCAAATTAAAAGAAAATTTTGACTAAGCTGTCCATAATTTCATAAATAAGGAGCAAAATTATTTTAGTGTCATAACCTCCGACTTTTAAGATACATATATTTTTAATTAGAAACAAAAAAACATTTTCTTTAACCTGATAAGATTTATAATTTATTACCAACTTGCATACATTTATGTGTAATTATATTCTATACTAATCAACAGTGACCAGACTCAAAGGCATTGGATCCCAAACATCATGCACAGACAACAAAAAAGTGAGGAAATGGAACCTGACACCTACAACTGGCTAGACTAACAACATGCCCTTTGAATAACGGGTACTGAAATACTTGCCATTCATCTGCACTGAATTGAAAGAGAAGTGGTTGGCGATCTATACTTCGAGTGTGAAGCTGAGAAAGAAATCTATTAGTACAAATCGGGAGAAGTTTTTCCTTTATACAACCAAAGGATTAAAATCTGAAAACTATTCACGATTAAATCCCCGCAAGTGGGAGTGGAGGAGGCTAGAATTACATCTGGAAGACTTTGACAACATACAAATGGTAATCATAGTGTGGCAACTTAGCCAAAGGCCAGCTGTAATATATATATATATATATATATATACATACACGAAAACATGAAGCATTGCCAACCATTTAAAAACATTATATGAGAACATGTGCATTTTACCAAAAGGAAAAGATTTGCCAACTATCTACATTTTCAAGGGTCTCAAAGATATGTGACCCATTTACTCCTTTCAACCAAAGCTATTAGAAGCATGGCTGTGGGAGCGGATTTGGGTTTGAATCAGGTATGGTATAGGAAAATTATCAGAGCTCTAGAATTTGGAGATCATCTTCCCCTTTTATAGCGTGTAAATTATGTTTATTGTAGTAAATTAGTGAAGGTGAGTCTCAGCACACCCCATGTTTATCCAGGTCTTCTATGAGAATCCCTGAAGCGATGTGTTCCAGGCGTTAGATATCCTCTCAGACAGAAAAAAGGGGCTTCCTACTCAGACCAAGAAGAAAACCCTCGTAATTTTTGTGTCACTTGCGTTTTAATTAGGCATCCATTATAGGTCATAGGATATACGATATAATATTTGCCTTGCATCTGCCTTCCTCATAACATTGACTTCAGAAATGAATACTCTAGATCAAGGATGGAATTTGACGGGAAAGATGCCCTTCACAAGGCACTTTGGTCGTATTTTACATTTAAAATTTCTTAATGACCGTATCTTGCGATGTGTGAGAAAATGTCAAAAACGTATTTTTGACGGTTTACTTTTGTTCGAAAATGGCATTAATACCCTATCCGACAAATAGAAACTGAGGTGAAGGTCATGGGGAGTTCGGGAGGTTCGTCTCTTCACTTGCTTTTATGCTCTTCAACAATACATGAGAAGTCTAGCTTAGGATTTTTCTTGCTTGCAAGAAGGAATGTGATGTAGAGTTTCACAAGCATGATAGACGTATCAAGGGAGTGGAGTGAATGTGTTGCACTTGGTCACAAAACTCCAATATGCCAAAACAAAACTAGGCATAATCGACCATTTTAGCCTGATTGGTTGGCCATAGGCTATATCTACAGAAGAAGAAACATGGGTGTCGAAGGTGGAGCAGCAACATCACCCTAAAAAAGAAAGACAAATAGCATGTCACCATGTGTTGCTCGCACCCACAACGTGTTTGGAACCAACAATGTGAATAAAATACTTCATGTAATTCATTCTCATTCTCCTCCTCTGCTTGCCCACCTTTCTATTACATGTCATGGACGCATGAGGTTGTTTGTTTTAGCCTGCTGAAGATAATGGAGAATATCCTAGAATAAGTAGAGTTGGTTCACATAACCTTAGGATAGGAATTAGTTTCTATTTCTTAAAATGTTGTTCTAACTTCCATAAAACCATGTTTTCTATTTAATGTGTAATGTGGATGAACAATGTAGAGCGTTCTGTAGAGCCAGACTCTCCTGGTTCAGACTCTCTTTCGTAGAGCTGACCAGTGGGTTTTATTTCTTTAATACAAACATTACCATTTTTTTATCATGGTATCAGAGTGTCAGGGCTAAGGAACCTGTACACTGGATGGTGGGTGGTTCTTTGAACCGAGATCATCGCAATTGTAAGGAAGATAACTACGACGATTCCAAAATCATCGCTGGTTATGAGTGTACCTTTGCGACGAGGTCACTGTAGCTCCTTCGCGCAATTTATTCCTTTATCGTCGCAGGAAAGACGTGTACAACTGTGACAATGTCGCAAAAAAGACAAACAATTCTGCGATGATCGTGGAAGCCAACAACAAGGTTGTGGATGCGTGGGAAAGCCAAGAACAAGTTTGTAGCTGTCAGAGAAGTTGTGGGGGGAAGCCAAGAACAAGGTTGTATCTGACAACAGAAGGTTGTCTGGAGGCTGAGAAGAAAGCCACGGTGATCTACACGTGTGCTGCGAGATCAAACAACATTGAAGATCAGTGATCTGTCTTTATCACAAATTTGGGGTAAATTTAACATCTTTTGCTTGTCGATTTTTTTTTTTTTTTTTTTTTCTAAATCGCCAAGATGAATAACAATATATTTGAAGCATGCATGAATGAGCATAACAAGCTCGATGGTTCCAATTATGCAAATTGGAAGTTCAAGATGCAGACTCTACTAGAAGCGCAGAGTGCTTGGACAATTGTGAATGGGGATGAGCCAAGGCCCGTGGTTGGATAAAAAAAGATCCCAGATTGGGAGAGATGGGAAAGTAGAGCAAGGACAATGTTAAAGATGTCAGTGAAAGACTGCATTATACCGCACATCAGAGAAGGTAAGTCAGCTAACGAGATATGGGAAATTCTGAAGGATTTGTATGAGATCAAGAATTCAAATCATCTTCTATTCCTCAAGAGTAAGATCCTATCCATGAAGATGGAGGAGAATTAAACAATTGCTTCATTCATAGCAAGGATTAAGGATCTGAAAACCAAATTATCAGATATTGGTCATACAATGGACGATATATCTTGTGACCATTACAATGAATGGTGTCATTGATGACTATCAAATTTTCATCACTGGGATCAATGCCAGAGAGAAGATCCCACACTTTGAAGAGCTGACAGGTATACTGATGCAGGAAGAAGAGAGGAGGTCAACCCTGAAGCCCTAGAGTGTCGATCTTGCATTAATGGCGAAGAAAAACATCTACAAAGGGAAAGGAGGTCCACAGCAGCAAAATGGAGCAATTTCACATAAATGGCCAAATCTGACTCAAGGTATGCATCCCAATAAAAATACTCTAAAACTAAATGTTTTTATTGCGGAAAATTGGGTCATATTGCTAGGGGGTGTAGGAAAAATAAATATCATGAAGAACAGCAGATGCCAAAAATACCTGCAAGTCATCTCGCTAATGGTGATCAGGTGCAACTACAATGATTTGCTGTTATTACAAAGGAAGGAAATGGTAAGAGATCTTCCTATGCTAAAGAAAGTACATAATGACTGTGATGCCTGTACTTTAGGAAAAATGCATAGAGAAGAATTCCTTGTTAGAGTTGAAAAGAAACAGAGGGATATACTTGAATTAGTGCACATAGACCTTTGTGGTCCCATGCAGACAAAATCATTAGGAGGTGCACTGTATTTCCTACTGCTTATTGATGACTGTACGAAGTTTTCTTGGGTGTATTTCTTAAGTAAGAAGAGTCATACATTCGAATACTTTAAGCAGTTTAAAAATATGATTGAAAGACAAACAGGGAAACAAATAAAAATTCTCTGCTCTTATCAAGGGGGAGAATATAGGAAGGATGAAATCATCAGATATTGTGAAGATAATGGAATTTTGCAGCAGTTTACAGTACTCCATACTCCACAGTAGAATGGAGTAATAGAAAGAAAGAATAGAACACTGATGGAATGTGCCAGAAGTATGCTTAAAGGTAACAATCTTTCAAATGGTTTTTGGGCTAAAGTAGTGAATATTGCAGTTTATTTACAAAATAGGAGTCCTACAAGAAGTCTTGAGTCTAAAACTCCTTTTGAGGCACTATATGGATATAAGCCTCAGTAAAACACTTAAGAATATTTAGATCTAAAGCATTTGCCCACATTCCAAAGGAAGATAGAAGAAAATTAGACTCAAAAGCCATCATATGTACTTTTATAGGGTAGTGTTCGTCATATAAAGCATACAGACTATTTAATCCCTCTACTCACAAGATTTTTGTTAGTAGAGATGTTAAATTCCATGAGCAAGATAATGAAGAACCTGATGAGCACTATGATGGATGGAACATTCCGTACTTTGAAAAAGAAGAAATAGAGAACAAGCAGGGTCAACAACAAACAAAGGCAGATGATGAACAACAACAACAACAATAGCAGCAATAACAACAACAACAACAACAACAACAACAACAACAACAACAACAACAACAACAACAACAACAACAACAACAACAACAACAACAACAACAGCAGCAGCAATAGCAACAACAGCAACAACAACAACAACAGCAACAACATGAGAAAAAGTAACTAATGATCAAATAAGGTTTGAAACCACTACCCCACCACTCAGGAGATTAGGTAGGAAAGCTCAAATGCCCGCAAGATATAGGGAAAATGATTTTATAACTAGTATGATGAATGTGGTTGAACCGTCTAGTTATAAAGAAGCAAATGAATGTAGTGAATGGAAAACAGCGATGGAATAGGAATATGATTCAATAATTAGAAATAACACTTGGGAATTGGTTGAACTTCCTAGAGTAAAACAGACCATAGGTTGTAAATGGTCATATAAACCAAAAATTAATGCAGATGGAATTATAGAAAAACTGAAAGCTAGGTTGGTTGCAAAGGCATACTCACAAAAAGAAGGGATAGACTATGAAGAAACCTTCGCCCCTGTAGCTAAATTGAACACTATTAGAATGTTAATTGCTTTAGCTACTAAGAAACATTGGATGATGCACAAACTAGATGTAAAGTCTGCATTTTTGAAAGGAGAACTAAAAGAAAAGGTTTATCTAGAGCAATCGGAAGGGTTTGTCCAGAAAGGAAAAGAAAATTTAGTTTGTAGATTGAAGAAAGCACTTTATATGGATTGAAACAAGCTCCCAGGTCATGGTATGAGAAAATTGATTCATTTTTTCTACAAGCTAGCTATAATAGAAGCAAGAATGACCCTAATCTTTACACCATGAAAGATGAACAAGGGTACGTAGTGTTGATTTCATTATATGTAGATAATTTGATAATTACAGGTGATGCTACATATTTAATTGATGAAATCAAGCAATTGATGTCACAGATGTTTGAGATGAAGCACCTTGGTGAACTCAGATACTGTTTAGGTCTTGAGATCTGGAGAGATTCAGGTCAAAAATTTTTGTCCCAAGAAAAGTATGTCAAAGGCCTATTAGAAAAGTTTAGGATGGATCAGTGTAAGCCTGCACTGGTACCATTGCAGCAGAACATCAAATTGCAGTGTGAGGATGGCTCAAAAGCAGCGGATGCAACACTTTACAGACAACTGGTTGGGAGTCTAATCTACCTAACCACCACTAGACTTGATTTGGCTTATGCAGTTAGTGTGCTAAGCCAGTTTATGTCTAAGCCACTTGAAAGCCACTGGAATGTAGCTAAGAGTGTTTTGAGGTACCTACAAGGTATTGTATATTATGGAATTATTTACGCTGACTCTTCTGATGTTAGATTGGTAAGGCTTGCAGATTCAGATTGGGCAGTAAATGTAGATGATCGTAGATCTATAATAGGTTATGCATTCAGTCTTGGATCTGGGGTGATCACATGGAGCAACAAGAAGCATAACACAGTATCCTTGTCCTAAGTGGAAGCAGAGTATCAAGCCATGTGTGCAGCAATGTGTGAGGCGGTTTGGTTGCGGAGACTTCTCTAGGATTTTGGGGAAGAACAAACAGTCGCAACAACAATCAGATGCGACAATCAGAGTTCAATCAAGCTAGCCGACAATCTAGTGTTTCACAAAAACACTAAACATATTGATACTCAATTTCACTTTGTCAGGGAGAAAGTGCAATCCAAAGAAATTCATCTGGAATATTGTAGTACATGTGATAATGTTGCGGACATTTTCACTAAACTTCTTGGAAAAGTTAAGTTTCAAATGTTTAGGGAGATGTTAGGCATATATGTGAACCCATTCTACATTAAGGGGGAGTGTTGAAGATAATGGAGAATATCCTAGAATAGGTAGAGTTGGTTCCCGTAACCTTAGGATAGGAATTAGTTTCTATTTCTTAGGATGCTGTTCTAACTTCCCTAAACCCATGTTTTCTATTTAATGTGTAATGCGAATGAAAAATGTAGAGCGTTCTGCAGAGCCAGACTCTACTATTTCAAACTCTCTTTCATATCGCTGACCAGTGGGTTTTATTTCTTTCATACAAACATTACCATTTTTTATCATAGCCACATGACATGCACGACCCTCACATTCAGCAGAGAGGGGACGCAGTTAGCAGCATGGTTTACGAAGCAAATGTGGGAGTTAGAGGACCTGTGTATGGGGGGCGTGGGGGGCATTTCTTCTTTACAACAACAAGTTACATTGTTGCAAGTGCACTTAGTTGTGGCACAGGCAGAGGCTATCCGCATCAAGCTTATTGCTACATCAAGCCACTACTTTATCAAATTTGGTGGATGTTCTTAAAGAATATATCATGGAAACTGAGACACATGGTCAACCTAAAGAAGCAAAGAAAATTTAGATTACATTAACACCTATAACTGAGAGAGAATTTGCGTTTCAACCACATTATCAATTTTCTACTTCAGGCCTCTTTCTTTCTCTCAAATTTCATTACCTTTCAGTATATGGTAACACCAAGAAAGCACGTTGAAGAGATTCGCAAGATAAACCCCACACAGAAGAATCGCACCAATCAGTGAAACTTTTGTATATGAAATTATATATATATATATATATATATATATATTGATTCTAATCCAGGTAACTTGGGAAATGGATTGAAATTGCCAATCATGCCAATCTTATTTGTTTAGAAATTCTGTTGCAATCATAATTGTGGTGACTTTATTGCAGAAGGCAGAGGAGATGTGGATCCATCACTGGATTTTGTGTTTACTACTAAGGATGTTGTCAGTGTGGGCACTACTGCCACATTGTTGATTTTTAACAACAATATTGGATTTCAGAAATAGAATATAAATTCTATATGCAGCCTAGGACGATCTACCAAAAAGAATAAAAGGAAAGGAGTTTAGGTATATGAAAGCATAAAAAGGTATGAATATGTCATCTAAATTACTGTCTTAAAATTGCTAATTATGAATTTCTAATAGTATGAACGTGACCGAGACTCATGCAAGCCCTGTTCGACCTCTCCCAGATATCTCAAGTTACCTTTGGTTATCAGTTTGCAGGCAGGAGACGAGGAGCTCAGGAGGATCAAAGGATCAAGCGTAGTTGCTTGTTTGGCTAGTGACTTACTCTGAAATAGGATGTCTTTGGTAGCCGAAGATGAGTTTGTCATGGTTTATGTGGATTCAGATTAGCATAGGAGTCTCTCCTCCAAGGGACATCTACATTGCAGTCTGTTACTTTCCCCAGCCTCTTCGCCATTTTTCATCCATAATGGCTCAAATGGGGAGCCCTTTATAGACTTGTACACCAGCATCTCCAAATACTTTGTTGTTGGGGAAGTCATCCTCCTAGATGACTTCAATGCTCGTATTAGAGATCTCCAAATCCGTCTCCACGATCGATCAGAGGATGTGTTTTGTACCCAGGAGATAGATACAGATTCAATTGGGCTTCACTGGATGTTAGA
The DNA here is from genome assembly GCA_031772625.1 of Pinus tabuliformis. Taxonomy (NCBI): domain Eukaryota; kingdom Viridiplantae; phylum Streptophyta; class Pinopsida; order Pinales; family Pinaceae; genus Pinus; species Pinus tabuliformis. Next base: position 53,318,469 of record CM062819.1, read on the forward strand.
TGATGCTTTGGGGACCACAACAGTTTATGGTAAGCATCTATTGTAGTTAGGGGAATCACAGGAGTTGTTAATTCTAAATGGTCTCCCCTGTTTCCCAGACTCTCGCTTTTTAACGAGCCGACCATATGGTGTGGGTACAAGTGTAGTTGATTATGTCCTCGCTAGCCAAAACTTGCTCCCTTTTATTCGCCATCTCTTGGTCTCCCCCATCCCCCTTGTTGATCATGCACTTCTTTCCTTCTCTCTTCGGTTTGACCCCCCCTTCCACCCCATCCTTCCCCTCGGGGCCCACCCCGAACCACCTTTCAATTTGACGAAGGTGACTCTAACATCTTCTCCTCTACCCTACGCAAGATGTTCCCATCAAAGACCCAGTTCTCCTTGCTTGATTCTGCTTCCACTAAATACACTCGTCTTTCATCTGCCATTTGGGAAGCAGCACTCAAATCCTTCCCTCACTCCACTCGTTCCACTTCCACCTCCCGAAAATTTGGATCTTTCCCCATGAACAAATGGTATGATGATGAATGCAAGACTCTACATCGAGAACTTCGATATGCTTTCACCCACTCTCAACCCTTCTACCTTGACCTCAAAGCTTCTTACCATCATCTCCTTCGTCGCAAGAAATGACTCTTTGTCTCTCATAGAATATGGGAACTTTCTACTCTTCTTGCCCACTCCCCTAAACAATTCTGGCATACTATCCTTCCTCGATGGTCCCCTCTTCCATCTGACCTCGACTCCACATCCATGTTCTCTCACACTTCCAACCTTTATGATATTCTGGGGCAGGGCCAAATTCATGTTACCTACCCACCCACTTCCTGTTACTTATACTTAGACAAAGATATTAGAGAGGCCATTTGGGTGATGAACAACAACAAAGTAGCCGATGAGGAAGGCTACCAAGCAGAGTTCTTTAAACACGATTTTCGTGCTTTGGTTAGTTACTTGGTTGATCTCTTCAACCATGTAGTCCGTGAAGGTTCTCCACTAGCATGGCCACACCACATTATCCATCTGATCCACAAATCAGGATCCAGCTCAAATCCCAATAACTACAAAACAATCATGGTGGGCCACACGTTCTCGAAGTTATATGTTATTGTTCTACATAAGAATCTCTCTAGTGACCTTGAGCAAAGACAACTCAAAGCTAGGGGACATGCAGGTTTTCGACCAGCTCATCAGACAATTGACCACATCTTCACCCTTTGCACTGTGATTGAGGAGGCACGACCTCGCTCTTAGAAATTCTACTGTTGTGTCATAGATTTTTGGAAAGCTTTTGACTTTATTCTAAGGGAAACCTTACTACAAAGACTTAGAGATATTGGCATCTCGACAACCCTATTGACAGCTATTACACACCTATATGAGTTTGTCCTTGGTCATCTTCGCGTGGCTCATGGGATCTCTGATTTCATCCAAAGCACCATTGGGGTTAAACAGGGTTGTCCATAGTCCCCTACCCTATTTGGGATCTATATTGATGAGTTGGAGGCTTTTCTACACGAGCATATCCAGGACACTAATGGTTGCCTTCTTCGCTAGGTCTTGATATCTATTCTACACTTTGTTGACGATGTGGTCCTCCTCTCCTCATTTCCAGAAGGATTACAGAGGTAGTTGGATGCCTTAGCTCTGTTTTGAGATCTTTGACAGTTTACGGTCAACTTGGGTAAAAGCCAAAGTTATGATCTTCAATGGGGTGAAGAAACTTTGAACCATCACTTCCTATTCAGAGGGGAGGAGGTTGAGATCACCAGCACGTATACGTACTTGGGGGTGCAATTCTCAAGTCCCCGCTTCAGTTTGCGACCAACGCTTCAGCCTCAAATCAACAAAGGATATGGATCCTTAGCCCTTCTCGAGAGACAGTGCTTTCGACATCACTTCCAAGACATCTCGTCCAAGATGAGCCTCATGGACACCTTGATTCATCCCACTGTTCTATATGGCTCGGAGATTTGGGGATTGTCTTTACTCAAGTCGAATTTGGCTTCAGTTGAGAGAGTCCAAATTCTTCTTCTCCATCACATCATTAGATGCAAATAGACAGTAACTCAGCACATCATCCTTACAAAGTTTGGAGCTCAACCCTTTCAGCTTGAAACAGTCTTCAGTTTGGTCTCATTCTTTCATCGTGTCCGGGTATTTGTAGACTCAATAAAGAGTAGGGACCGTTAACCTTGGCATATTGCTCTTCTGAGACTATTGCTCATTCTACTCCCTCAGGTCGGGCTAGATGTTCATTTACAGGAGTTTCAAATCTCTAAGAGTTAGTGGGCATTCAGTTGGATCATCTCCCTCCTTTCCGATATTCTTTGGTTGCTCCTGGTCACCTTCTACCTACTAGACAAGAGTTGAAAAAGATCATCAAGGAGGACATCTACAGGCAGTTCGTCCAAGTCACCACGGTCAATCCTCTAGGAGGGTTGTGCCCAAAGATGGCCTTCTACGAAGAGCACTTCTTGGAGTTCAGAGACAACCTCATTATTCAACCCCAATATACGTTTCACCTCTAGATGCATGCTCTTCACATTCCTCTGGGCTAGTTCAGAGTAGGTTCTCATAGACTTCAAGTAGAGACGGACCACCAAATTGATAGGCCAGAAAAAATATGCCTGGTAAGTCATTTACAGGAAGTAGAAACTGAGGTTCACTTCATTTTTGGATGCCCTATCTACTACAAGATCAGAGGAAGGTTCCGTTGCTTGTTTAGAGACTCGCAGACCCTCACAGACTTTTTCAGGTATTCCGATCAAAGATATTTGGCCCTATATATGCAGGAGGTTCTTAGGTTCCGAGCACATATTCTTCAGCCTCCCATCAAACCAAACCGCACACAGAGGATCACAACATTTTTCAGGGTACTACCTTTAGACATGGGCACAAAGAGAACGATAGATATCGTTTCATAACCAGAATCTAGGCCAATGAGGATCCATGGAACCTCACCCTGCCACATGGGATCTCAACAACAAAACCATCTCAGATCCATCCCTGGGGGACGAACTAAGTCCTCCAAACCTCAGCAGTACGAGAACTCCCCCAGACAACGATTTAGTGGACAATCCGCACCTCCCACTAGCCCTTCATCGGGCTAGCAAAGTTTGTGGAGTTTTTTCTAGTGTTCTTCAGTCAACCTCGGATGTTAGGAGAGATGAGTCTAATCCTCAGACCCATTAGCCTCTGGATCTTCTCTGTTAGGGCATTCTATACATTGTATCTTTTATGTTCCTGCATTGTACCTTTTATATTCATGCATTATATTTTTGATAGGAGATCGTTTGGTTCTCCTGCATTGTATGGATATCATTGTACTCAACAGTGGTTTTGACCTACTTTGTGGTCATTAGTTGGACATAAATATAATTATCTTATCTTATCTTATCTTTATTTATCTACAATGGTTATAATAAAAAATAAGACACTCTATTTATTCATCTATAATAATTATAATAACAATTTTATAGGTATCCAACTCATTCTCCCTATTTTTCTAAGACAATTTTAAAGGAAGCATACTCTTTTTTCATTGACATCAATGAATTTAAGAGTGCCTTTATTAAGAGTGCCTTTTTTAGCGACAAGCCAGCCTCACATTTTTAGCAAGGGTACAACCCGAGATTCAATGAAAGCCCTTCTGGGAGACTTTGACATTCGATATATAGTCCTAGACTGGGTTAAAAGCACACCCAACATTACCCTCCTTGAAGAATACAGTTATAGTTCTTCCGTTGTGAATGCCAGCTTTAATAAAATTAACGAAATCTCTGTTTTTTCCACAGGGAAATCTAGTTATGAAATATGTTCTTCTCTTTTGACAAAAATAGTTATTAGATTTCCATTTGAGCACAATCAGATTTTTTATTGGTTTCCTTTAGAGAAAGCATTATTTTTGGCAACAAATGGAACTAGGGAATACTCAAGTATATTTCATTAGCTAAAATATAGCTTTGTGTTTGGCAAACTAAAGATGGGGTTGAATAAACCTAAAAGAGATATTAAACCTAGTAGGATGTCAATCTCGAGATGTTTACACTAATAAATTTCAATAAAATTTAGATGAACTTTCAAATCCACATGTTAACCTTTACTTTTTCAAATTTCATTGCGAATGTAGGCAAATTCACATGTTAACCGTTAGTTTTACAAATTGCATACGAATGTAGGCAACAGAGTATTGAGTCATTGATAATTTACTTGTTTAGAACCACTTATTGAACTATCGACTCTGTAATATAGAATTGCAAATCTACAAGGTATGGCATTGTTGCATCAGCATGAATTGGAAGGCTGATGCAGATGAGATTGGATTGGATTATAAATATGTGAAATTTTTTAACATAATTATGTTATTTGTGTTATTGAAGGATAATTTTTTAATCAAATTTTAATGGGTGAAGGGGTTGATTTATTATCAAAACCTTATTCTTGAATTGCAAAACTTTAAACATTATCTTATTTGACATGTTACTCAAGAAAAGCATACAAACATTAAAAGTCAATTTTTTATTATTATAAAAAGTAAAAAGAATTCAAAATTCCAATGCTTATATAAAAAGTAAAAACAAATCCAAATTCCAACACTACACCAGATTTAAGCATTCAAATATCTTCTAAAAATACAAGTTTTATAAGCATTCAAGTATCTTCTAAAAATTCATATTTTATAAGCATTCAAGTATCTTCTAAAAATTCATATCTATAAGGAGCTGGTGTGGACCTCCCAAGTTGGTGGGCACATGAGTGGAAAATAAGATACATTTTAGCACCAAGATTCGCCAGCTCAAAATAGGAAAAGAAACTCTAGATTCCATATTGGCAAGTCTTGGCCGCCTAAAAATTTAAAAATATGTCCCAATTATCTACTGCGTACCCATTCAAACAAACAGATTTGATAAAGTTTTATGCCCATTCAAACAAACAGATTTATCAAAAGTTTTATATTTATTTAAAGAGTAAAATTGTTTTCAAAACTATACTCTTCAACAGAAGAAAATACGACTGGCCAATCATCTTCCTTATGAAAAAGGTTAATGTCTTCTCCTGTAATTATGCATCAAATATTAGGGGAAATAAAACCTCCCTAAAACCCCATAAGATATAGGGGAAAACCAGAAAAAAAAAAGTTGTGGAAAAAGAAATAAGTTATCGTGGGTTCAAGATGCAAAGCCGTACAAGGCCTCACCAACGAGTCTTCAGATTCTCCAATCCTGCAGCACCTGATCTCCCATGTCCTGGAAAAACTTAATCGCGTTCACATTCCAGTCCAACACACACCATTCCACTCTTCCAAACCCCATTTTAGCAGCTCGCCCGACAACTGCCTTGAGAAGAATGCTACCCAAACCCCTTCCCCTGTAAGGCTCTCTCACAAAAAGAACCTCTATGTAAAATCCCGGTTTCGCCAAAAACGTCGAATAATTCCTGAAAAACAAAACAAAACCCACAACTGTCCTGTCGTTTCCCAGAGCCGAGACAAACGAAACCCTTTCTGGGTCGTTCATGGGGGGTTTGAAGTTCACATTCTTAACTTTCTGTTCAAACGATTCATCTACGGTTTTGGGGGTTGGGAAGTTTTTATGAGATATTTCTAGAAGGAAGGTTGTGGGACCTTGGAATGGAGGTGCGCTAAAGAGGGTTGATGAAAGAGCCTCTTCAATCAGCTTGCAATGATCGATCAAGCGTTGGAACTCGGCTAACTGCTGAATTAGCTTCAGAATGTGAGGAACATATTCTTTAATAGCATTTGATATTGGGAATATGTGTTATTTTTTGGTGAAATAAAGGTAATATTTTCTTGCAAACATTTAAGGAGAAGAAAGGAAACCATTAATTGTGGGGCGTAATTTTTGCAACATATGGCATGTTTCTTGTGCTCTAATGTCACAATCTATAAGTGTTTCTAAAAGGAATTTATTAACTACAACAATGGAAGGATAGAGACCAAGGTCTGTAAGGGAAATTCTATGAAGCATATGGTGGAAACTTCTCTAAGTTGTTTCGGCTTTGGATTCATACCTGGAAATGTAGTTTTGAAGAGTTTGGAGGGTGAATGTTAGTTGGTAATGAACATTGGCATCTCAAATTGAAAGAATGGAAGGGTTGTGACTATTTAGTGAATAATCATTGTGTTGGACACGTAGCCCTCTATGGGTTGGTGTGGAATGTGAATAGACACCGGAGTCCAAGAGACCTTGGAATACAAAACCAAGGGTCATATGAATGTAATATAAATGTATATATCTGTCAATAGAAAAGCAATTCATTGTTTTATCATTCATATTTTGTTCACATTTCATGTGTGTTTAACATGGTATCAGAGCAGGCGTTCTCCTGCCCTGCTCCATTCTGATCTACTGATTTTGTGATTTCTATGTGCATGACAGTTCGGCTATCAGTTCTGCATTTGATGAATATCTTATCAGCGAAATTTTAGTTGCATTCTCTGCCTTAGTAACTCCTTTCTGATGCTCTATTTGTTCTAACGATCTTCTTTATGATGCTTTGTCCACTCTAAGGCCTTGACATCTATGCATCACTTATACACATAATGTTCTAGACTGCATACCCACATCGTTGTCTATTGGTGCGTTGGTTGAACTTTGTTGAATCCTTGTACGTTGAGCCAAGTCCCTCTAATCGATTCATTAATTAAGAACCTGTCTTACTGCTTGATTCTTTAATTCATGTCATATACATTGGCCTAAGCAGATATAATTGTCTTATACGTTACATTTTGTGCTCTCTCTTTTCCGTCTTCACCATCAACTTATGCTCCTTCAGAGCTGCTCTTCCATTAACCTGTTGGTTTTCACTCAAAGAAGATTTGTTGTCCTTAGTATCTGAAGCAACATCATTCTCACAAGCACTTGAGCTACTTTTCTCAGGTTCTATTATGATATTTTCTAGATCCCTATCCAATCCTTCTTAGGATCTTTGATCAACAAAGATTGAAACTGGAAAAGAATTAACATTGGCCTCAACCTTTGCGGTTAAATATGCTACCATTCCTATTGGGTATTGAAATCTCTGGTGAAATTTCCCTAAAGGGACTGAAAGCGTCCTGCAAGCTTCAATCTGCAGTGGCCCGAGCGAGACCCCCGACGAACCAATGATATTTCGTCGATCCACACATCCATAATCCCCAGAATTTTGACGACGCCCTTTACAAATGGGGATTCGTGGCATTCATCGGAGATCTTATGACCATGGATCGATTCGCTCAATGTCACCACGAAGCCCAGAAAAGACCTTCTGGAGTCCAAATTGTCGAAGTGTTAGATATCCGCGGGGGTAAATATTCTCCTACACGGGATTTGGAAGGAATGTGATACGGAGATGAATGAGACCTTCTGTCCCTGCGGGATAGGGGTGAGGATCAATGCCTACGTGTTGGGCGGAGTTAGGAGAGTAGGTGCCCTAATTGGCCTGTAATTCATTGGCACGGGTAGCAACTGTAGGCTACTGCATACCAAGGCGATGGAGATTGAAACGAGGGGTCTTCGGTAGTGGGGTTTTGCTCCATGGGGTTTTCTTCTTCTCTTTGCTTTTGAGAGTCGTATTTTTCTGGTGTTGATGCCATTTTTTTTGCTACCTCTTCTCCTACTAGCCTTTCCTTCGGTGTGGATTCTTCGATATTAATTTCGGTCTAGAGGAGCTATCTTTCCGGTGATTATTGCTTATACTTTGGACCAATGGGCTTTCAAATGTTAACATATGTAAAATGCCTCAAGCCATTCTAGTTTGGTTATAGGTGTTGCGATTCCTTTTTGGTGAGAAGGTAAAGCTATTTTTTGTCTTGCATCCTTCGCGTTTCTAGATTGACAGGTTTGTGGGTATCACCTTTACGATGCCAAAACCTTTCTTTTTGGTTTTCTAACTTTTATTTACTGCATGGAAATGGAAATGGAAATGGTCATGAAGATTTATTGGCACAAATAATTTGTTGTGGATTCGAGCAATTCTATATTGTTTATAAAGTTGTGTTGGGAGCAAGAGAGATGGGAAGCTTTTCACAAGAGGGATGCTTATTTCAACAAACAACGTAAACTTTGAAACGGGAACTGGTACTGTTACTCGTTTCGTAGAGATAGCAAAAAATTGACCCGATTTTGAAAAGGGGCGATGCAGAACACACATATTTTTTTAGAACATAGTTTTTGGCACTTTAAATAACTGATACGATTATCTGTTTCATAAGGGCGGTAAAAACGTGATCCGATTTTGAAAAGTGGTGACGCAGAATACAATTCTTTTTTTTGGGAGCATATTTTTGATAATTTAAATTTTCTTATGTATCAAATATAAATATTTGTTTTTAAATGTTAGTGATTTTCATGCTGATTTTGAAATGTGTTGATGGAGCATACCTTTTTTTTAGAGAACTTATTTTTCACACTTTAAAATTTATTATATCCAGTTTTTTTTTTTTAAATTATGATTACTTAACGAATTTTCAAGTTGTTTTATTTTTATTTATTTAAATATTCATTACTTAAAAAAACAAATATAAAAAAGACAAAAATAAAAATAAAAAATGTTAAAAAAATATTATCTCATAAACCATAAAAGAATTTGGAAAGAAAATAATAATAATAAATAAATAAATAAATTTAAAAACAAACTAGATTTAAAAACAAAAAAAAAACAAAAAACAAATAACAAAAAAACAAAAAAACAAAAACTAGTAAAATTAATATTAAAAACATTTAAGAAAAACTAAAAAAATAAAAAATAATCAAATATATTTATTTGTTTTTAAATGTTAGTGATTTTCATGCTAAACGTGTTGAGACAACATACCTTTTTTTTAGAAGACTTATTTTTCACACTTTAAAATTTATAATGTCTATTTTTTTCAATTTATGATGATGATGATGATGATGGTGGTTAACGTCCACTGAGACCAAATTGGTCTATCGGACCTACAATTTTCTTAATTTTTACTTGTCTGGCTCCTCGTCTTTCTTGGCGAGATTGGTGTTGTAGCTTTCTTTTTTTTCTCTACGGTCTTCCAACTTCCTTTATCTTGCATCTCCTTCATCTCTTCTGGTTCTTGGAACATTGGTGTCTTAGCTTCACGATCTATTGTGTTCGTTCTTTTGAAGATAGTCGGAGAAGAAGTTTGGTCTGGGAGATCTGCTTTGCTGTTAAATGAAGATTTATTTTCTGAGTTATTCGAATCCTCATAACTGTTGATTTGCTGGGGCGGGATTTCTCCTTGCTTGTCTTGAGAGTTGTTTATTTCTTCCCTGCTTTCTTGTGACTCAAAGTTTTCTCTAGAATATTCTTCTTTGATGACAGTGTAGTGTTCTTTTTGTGCTCCTTCCCACCATGTAGATCTGTGGTGGTTTTTTCTAGCAAAATTTTTCTCAGAGGCTTTTGGGCAATTTTTGGCTAGATGCCCTGTCTCAAAGCAGGATCGACATCTGAAGAGGACACTTTCATAATCAAGTTTCTGGTTCCACACATAGTCTTTACTTGTTAGGTTTATTTCAGCTGGGAATTCGGCGCTGAAGTCCATTTCCACACAGATGCGTGCATAGGTGGTTCTGGCATATTCCTCTGTTTCTGGGCACCTGCAGTAAAATTTCCCAATTGCATTTCCGATGGCTTTTAGTGAGGAGAGATTCCAGAGATGCAAGGGTAGGCTTGGCAATCTCACCCAAACTGGTGTTGAGGTTATCACTGCTGTAGAGGGATCGAATGATGGGTCCCATGGCTTCATGAATAGGCCTGATTTTTCCCAAAACCAAGGGCCGGAATCTAGAATACATTGTCTGCTTTCAGGATTTTCAAAATCTACTATAAAGAAACCCCTAGCACAAGGGTAGATATTAATTTCATCAGAAATGACAGGCTTCCATACCTCTGAAATCCAATTGTGGAGTGCTATCAACCGCGGCCAAAAACCATTGAACCGGCAAATTAGGGCACTTTCGGAAAACTTCAAAGCTTCATCGAGTGAGGCCTGGACTACTTGGATAGTGGGAGCTGGGACTTCACTCACGATATGGGCAGGAGATTGCCCTCCAGAGGGGGGTGAGCCACCAGTGATTTTTGCGAAGCTCGGAGCCATATTTTACTTGACGGTAGAACCCAGCCTTAGAGAAGATAAGGTTAGATCTAGATCTGGCCGCAGAAAATTAGATTGAGCAGCCTAGATCTAGATCTAACCGTAAAAAATTAGATCGAAATGCATAAGACCTGGAGAAAGATGCGAAGATCTGATTTAATAAGACGCGGAGATCTGCTTTAATAAGAGCCGTAGCCGAACTGTTGGTATTAGTAATGCCTGGAGCCGCAGCCGGAGACCTGGAGCCGCAGAAGAGGCGCGGAGACCTGGAGACGAGTTACCTGGAGCCGCAGCCTGAGACCTGGAGCCGCAGAAGAGACGCGGAGATAATACCGCAGACGGGAGATCGCAGACGGGAGATCTGTAAAGCGCTTAAATCCGTACATGGCGTGACTTCATATATATATATATATATATTTTATGATTACTTAAGGAATTTTCAAGTTGTTTTATTTTTCTTTTTTTAAATGTTGATTACATATATATATATATATATAAAGACAAAAATAAAAAATAAAAAAATGTTAAAAAAAATAAAAATTATCTCATAAATTATAAAAGAATTTGGAAAAAAAAATAAAAAAATTTAAAAACAAACTAGATTAAAAAAATAAAAAAATAAAAATAAAAATCAACAAAAAAAATAAAAAACTAGTAAAATTAATATTAAAAACATTTAAGAAAAAACAAAAATAATCAAATATAAATCAACAAAAAAAATAAAAAACTAGTAAAATTAATATTAAAAACATTTAAGAAAAAACAAAAATAATCAAATATAAATATTTGTTTTTAAATATTAGTGATTTTCATGTTGATTTTGAAACATGTTGTTGCATACCTTTTTTTAGAGGACTTATTTTTCACACTTTAAAATTTATTATGTCCAAGTTTTTTAAAATTATGATTACTTAACGAATTTTCAAGTTGTTTTATTTTTCTTTTTTTAAATGTTGATTACTTAATATATATATATTTATATATATATATATAACAAAAATTAACAAACTAGATTAAAAAAATAATAATAGAAAATTAACCAAAAAAAATAAAAAACTAGTAAAATTAATACTAAAAACATTTAAGAAAAAACTAAAAAAACAAAAATAGTCAAATATAAATATTTGTTTTTTAATGTTGGTGATTTTAATGCTGATTTTGAAACGTTTTGATGCAACATGCCTTTTTTTAGAGGTCTTATTTTTCACACTTTAAAATTTATTATATCCAATTTATTTATTTATTTTTTAATGAATTTTCAAATTGTTTTATTTATTTTTAAATGTTGATTACTTTATATATATATATATATATATATATATATATATATATAGAGAGAGAGAGAGAGAGAGAGATTATCTAATAAACCATAAAAGAAATTGGAAAAAATAAAAATAAAAAAATAAATCTAGATTAAAAAAAATAGAAAATTAACAAAAAAAATAAAAACTAGTAAAATTAATATTAAAAACATTTAACAAAAAACTAAAAACACATAAATAAACTAAAATTTAAATAAATAAATAAAATAAAATCTATATATATATATTAAAAATATATATGTCTTTTCAAATTGAAAAAACAAAAAAATTAAAAAACATTTAAAGTTTATAAAGAAACATATATATATATATATATATATATATATATATATATATATATACATATATAAGGCATCAACCAGCAAAAAAGCTAGATTTGAACTACCCAGAAGGGAAACCAGTTCTTAACCGAAGTTTTTCAAAAATATGATCTTGCTGCCCACGCAGGGGAAACCAGCAAATTAGCAAGTTTTGTATCAGTGTATCTAAGGAGACTAAAAAAGTAAGCCCAACTGAAGAGCCTAAATTTTTAGTGTTCCCTAAGAAAAAAACCATTAAAAAACAGAAACTGAAGAACAAAGTCCCAATGAACTTGAGACACGTGGCAGTTGAGTGGCAGTCTACTAGGCAGACGCGTGACACGTTAAATGGCAGCAAGGTGGCAAACCAGGCGGCGAACACATGGCATCGAGGTGGCAGCTAGGGACGTGGCGGCGATGGAGGATGCTCCTCCACAATGAAGCATCTGTACTCGTCCATGGCGCCACTTGCCAGTGGTGTAGTCTCCTTGTCGCCCGTCTGCAGCTCTGGTTGCTCTTCCTCGATGATGCAACAATATTCATCGATGACCGATTTCATCTGCGGAGTTGTTTCCACTTCCTTCCTTGCGCGTCTGGTTGGCAGCTCTGTGCTGCGCTCCCCTGCACCCTGAAGAATCGACTGTGCCAGTTTTGTCTTGGCCTTGGGTTGGCTGCTCCCCATAGTGGTGCATACTCCCGCAGTAATGTCTGAAAGCCTCATTGCTTCAGTGAGGCCATCACCCATTGCTCTGTGTTCCTCAGCTGTTGTGATTCGATCGCCAACCTCAGAGTCTTGTGCCTCCGAATTTTGCTTCTCCTCATGAAAACTAATGGTAATGGTGGTAGTGATGAGGGGCTAGTTCAGGGCAGAGCGAAAGGTAAATTGAGCATTCTGGGAGTGTGGCTGAGGAGCTAGTGGAGTGCTTCTAGGAGAAGGGCTAGAAGTGGAGGGAGGTGTAGCAGAGGCCCCCGAGTGGAAACAACCTCTGCCACTACATGTATTGGGGTAGCAGCCAGTGTTCTGCTCAGCCAGAGAGGAGGTGGTCTCCGAAGTAGAAGAGTGCCTGGAGCGACTCAGGCTCCCTCGGTTCCCACCTCTACGGCTGCGCATCCTATGGCGCACCATGCTTTCTGCAATTGGAGGTGAGTTTTGGTCTGAATTAGGCACAGTGGGCTGCAGCGTTGCAGCGGAGCTAATAGGCAATTCTGCAGAGGGATGAGCTACCAGTGCCGAGGGGATGAGAATTTGCAAATTCAAGCTGTGGGTGAAATGGATGCCCGAACCAAAATCGATGCAACAATAAAGATTATAGCGTCTCCCAATGGTTGTGCGGGCACTGGGCGCTGCCACTGCATGAGGGCAGAGGAATTGCAAGGGCTGAGGTTGCAGAGGAGGAATCGAAGGAGAAGAAGTGGTATTTTCCCAAGAGCCCATTGTTGCTTTGAGCGGAGGTTGAAGTCGGTTATCAAAGTGGTGGCAATATTCATTCAAGGCGCATTTATGGCGGTGGTTAATGCCATATTTGGATCTCTGTGCTACCCTGTGGGAGGCCATGTGCTGTCTCCACATGTCAACCCAGTTGGCAGCCACCTCAGCGTCCTCTATTTCCACCCGCATCCGGGAGATGGGCATCCTTGTGCACTAGGTCAGTGCAAGCTTGCAATTGATTGTGGTCATTTAGAATGTTGATTGTGCCAGAATGTAGGATCTGGTCCTGTTCCACTCCAATGTTTGCCAGGAGATCTGCAACTTTATTGCTATCCCTTTTGACATGAATAAAAGTGATTGCTCTCCTATTTTTCATCCATTGCTCTATTAGTTCAAGCTTGGCCATTAATCTCCAGCTTTTGGCAACTCTCAAAGCAGTGCTTCCTTGTTGGATTTGAGTAACCATATTGATTAGAATTTGGGAGTCCCCCTCTATTATGATGGGATGAAAATTATGTTGGCGAGCTAAGTTCATACCTTGCCATAAGCCTTCCAGTTCTGCGGATTTATTCGTATCCCATCCAATGGAGCCAAAGTACATTAGCAGGGGTTGGCCTTCATGGTTTCTGAATATGCCCCCATGTCCTGCTTTGCCTGGGTTGCCCTTGGAGGCACCGTCGAAATTTAACTTAATCACATTCTGTGGGGGGTGAATCCAATGTGAGAGTTGCTTGGTAATAGTGCTGGATCTATTGGGATCCAATTGTGCCTGCTGGAGCTGGAGGTTCCAATTTTCCCATATGCTTAGTTCCTGAGGCTGGGTGGGAAAGTCCTCAGCACTCCATTGGTGTAGAGCTAGAGTTTCCTTGATATTCTGACATAAGTTAGTCCATATGATTTCTAAAGAAGTTCTTTGATTTTTGAAAATTCTCTTGTTTCTTTCCTTCCAAATTGTCCAGAAAAGGAAGCCCGGTAGAATTGTCCATAGCTTATTGAGAAATTTGCTGTTATAGGGCTCTGGAGTCCAATTGCAAATGGTACCTTTTATATCCCCTAGAAGTCTGCATGGTCACTGACATCTGAAAGTGAGCTTTTCCCAGAGTTGGTTAGCCATGTGGCAGGAGTCCATGAGGTGTTGAATAGTTTCTTCATGATTTTGACAGTTAGGACAGTAGGATGGTCCTTGAAATCCTCTTTTGATTAATTTGTCCCAAGTGAGAATTCTTTGGTGATATAGCAACCAGGTGAAAGTGGAAATTTTTGGGCAAATCCCTGCACTCCAGATACGATTCCAAGTAGGATCTGTTGGTTCCTGTGTTTGGAGCATTAGTTGGTATGCTTCTTTGGTGGTGTATATGCCCATCTAAGTACATATTTTCCAGTATTGAATCTGATTCGTCTACTGGTGAGTTCTTTGTGTAGCTCTGAGTTATATGCTTCCGTTTCTTGCTATGTTATTTTCACAGAAGGTTTCCATTGCCTGAAGCCTTGTGTTGTGCTAAGAGTCTAGAATTGTGCTACATTGCCCTCTTGGTTAATATCGTTTCCATTGTGATTTATGCAAGGTAAGAGTTCTGCAATTTTTGGTCTCTGTTGCCATGAATCCATCCAAAATCGTGCTGTCCTCCCATCCCTTATCTCCCAAAAGCTATGCTGTTCGATTACCTCTCTGTGTTGCTTTGCCGCATTCCAAATTAGGGATCCTATGATCGTGGTAGTTATCCTTATTAGCTCTTGTGTGCAGTCGATTGTTTGCATACTTAGCAGTCTAGAGTTGTGCCCATGGCTTCTGTGGGCAGGAGACCCATTGCCACCAAATCTGTGCTCCCATCAAAGTATTGCTATGTTGCGGGTCACGTAAGCCTAGACCTCCCTGCTTTTTAGGCTTGCAAACCTTGTCCCATTTTACTAATGCCCATTTTCTGTTTTGTCCTGTGGAACCCCATAAGAAATTGCATTATAGATTCTTGATTCTCTTTAGCACCCATTTTGGTGCAGCAAGAACTGAGAAGAGATAGAGGGGCATAGATTGTAGGACTGCCTTTATTAGGACTAGCCTGCTTGCCATGTTGAGGGTTCTGTGTGTCCAAGACAATAGCCTACTTTCCATTTTCTCAATGAGTTGATGCCAGGAAGCATGCTTTAAGGCTGAATCTATAAGAGGGGCACCTAAATAATGAGAAGGAAGTTTGGCTTGAGAGAATCCAATGATTCGAGCAATGATTCTTTGAGTAGCTACCGGAGTATGGAAGAAGAATAGTTGAGATTTGACAGTATTAATAGTGGTGCCAGAGGCTTTTGAGAAGGCATCTAGAAGAGTTTTATAGGTTCGGGCTTCATTGAAAGAGCGATGACCAAAGAGCATATTGTCATCAACAAATTGTTGATGAGTGATCACGGGGGTTCCATGTACTGAGATTCCTCTAAGTTCATGAGATTGAACGCCCTGCTTTAGAAGACAACCCAGACCTTCAATAATAATGATAAAGAGAAATGGGGATAGAGGGTCACCTTGACGGATTCCTCTGGAAGGGGAGTAGGGTTTGGAGGGGATCCCATTGACTAGAACAGAGCATAGTGGAGAGGAAATTAGGGTCATAAGCCATCTAACCTAGGTCGGGCTAAATCTGAAGGTAGTCAGCATCTGTTTTATGTAGGTCCAGCTGAGCTTGTCAAAGGCTTTAGATAGGTCGATTTTCAAAAGCATACCTGCCTGTTTGTTTTTCTTTAAGGAATGGATGGTTTCATGAGTCAGAATAATGCCATCCAGGATTTGACGTCCTTCTACATATCCAGATTTCTCTGGTGAAATGAGAAGAGGGAGGAGCGGTTTGAGGCGGTTGGCAATGACTTTCAAGATAATT
This sequence comes from Pinus tabuliformis, assembly GCA_031772625.1. NCBI lineage: Eukaryota > Viridiplantae > Streptophyta > Pinopsida > Pinales > Pinaceae > Pinus > Pinus tabuliformis. Next base: position 53,334,473 of record CM062819.1, read on the forward strand.
TTGTATATGACATTGCAAAGTGCAATGGGCTTGAACTTCTCCGAAGTGCTTGGCTGCGCTTCTTTGGGAATAAGAGTGATGAAGGTCGCATTGAGCGAGGGAAGTAGCCAATGCATGACTCATGATTCTTCGACCACATTCCAGACATCTACTTTGATTAAGTCCCAGAAATGATGGTAAAAGTTAGAAGTAAAACCATCAGGTCCTAGCGCTTTCCCAGCTTTCAATTGATTTGATGCCTCTTCGACCTCCATAAGGGTGACCGGTCTTAGCAATAGCTGATTATGCTCCTCTGTTATGAGTCTAGGAATATGCTGAAGTATCTCGTTGATGGCAGGCTGTATGTTTATAGGCGACTCTTAATGTATTGTTTTGAAGTGATTGGTGAGCTCTTTCTTTGTATCTTCATGTTTCTCCATTTTGTCTCCTTGTGAGTTTTGAATGTGCGAGATTGTATTATTCATTCTTCTTTGTATAGTTGTGCAATGAAAAAATTTGGTGTTTCGTTCCCCTTCTTTTAGCCATCTAATTCTTGACTTTTGTCTCTAGAGCAGTTCCTCTTGTCTCCTTCTTTCGTCTAATTGTGTTAGTAGGATTTGTTCATGTCTGGCTAGTTCCTTTGTTCTGCCTTCTATGATGATCTTCTGTTGTAGCTCTTTCATGCTTTGCTCAAGAACTTTTTGCTCTTGAAATATGTTGCCAAATGTGGTGTAATTCCAGGTTTTGATTTTCTTTTTGATGTGCTTCATTCTTTGCTGGAATTGATACATGAGTGAGCCACCATTGGGAAGGAAGCTTTCCCATGCTGATTTGACCACTGTTTTGAACTCAGGGTGGGTGAGCCAGAAAGCTTCAAATTTAAATGGTTTTCTGTTTGATTTTCCCGGATTTTTCCATTGCAAGGAAATGGGCCAATGGTCTGAGCCAGCCATGGGGAGAATGGAGGCACATATATCACCACCTAGCTAGACAAAGTTGTCTGAGATTAGATATCTATCCAACCGTGATGATATTTGCTCTGAGCCTGCTCTTTTTTTGTTCCATGTGTAGGTGTCGTTATCAAATGGTAAGTCTATTAGACCATTGTGTTGAATGTATTCTCTGAAGTTATTGCTTTCATTGTCCATCTTTCCTCTGCCTCCAAGTTTTTTCTCCAGCCGTGTGTTCATATTGAAGTCACCTTCTGTGATCCAGAGTAGATAAGTTCTTGGAGCATTAAGAGTCTCTAATGTTTCTAGCAACGTGGTTTTTTACGTGCCATCCTGAGGGAAGTATACATTAGTTAAATGGCCATGTATGTTGGTTCCGATTAGGTGGAACGTTGCTTGAATGAAATGATGTGAGGCATGGAAATTTGTTAGGGAGATATGCTAAGTGTTCCATGTTATGGCGAGCCCTCCTGAGGCACCTGTTGCGTCTACTGTCACATTTTGACATCCTGTCCAGGCTTTGGATAATGTGGAGGATAATGTACTAGTGATACATTTTGTTTCCTACATGAATACAATGTGTGGTTGTTCTTGCTGAATCATGTTCTTTAACATTCTGTACTTCCCAGGACCGTTAAGTCCTCTTACATTTCATGAGATGAGCTTCATGGTTGACCTGTAGGTAGGGATCGATAGTATTTGGTCAACTTGGAGCACCTTTCGGACTCCACTAGCATTTCCCCAATTAAAATGGTGCACTGTAGATCTGTCTTTCTACCTCTTTTATTCCCATCTTTGATGATATGTTTCCCGTCCCATTTACCTCCTTGCTGTATGCCCAAAGTATTATGCTGATGCACTCTTGTTAGCACTACTTCCAAATTTTCCAGTTATCTGTCCGGTATTGTGTCGAACTCTTTCTTTTTGGAAGCTTGCTCTAGACTAAAAATGTCTATATCTTTGAGATCAAAGCTTTCAGGTTCTTCTTCCATTAAAATTTGCTAACTATTGCCCTCCATATGGGTTAATGGCTGAGGAGATTCTGTCAGTATATCATCAATGTCCATAACTTTTTCAGACCAGAGGGCTTTGTTATGAACAGGGTTGGGGATGGGTTGCGAGTCTGAGGCATGTATATTAGAGGTATTAACTTTCGATGGTGGACTGGTTTTATTGTGAATAGGTATGGAGGACAAATTGGTGGATGGAACAGAGGTTGGATTTGCTATCACAGGGGGGTTTGATTCAGGCATATCTAGGTTTGCCAAGATATCAAAGTTGTTGATGGAGGATGGCACATCTGATGATGGAGTAACATTTTTTGGTGTTGTGGGAGGTTTTTTGGTATGCCTTTTTCTACTGGCCACTTTGGTGAATCCTTCTGGATCAGACTTACCTCCATTTTCTGTGGGTTTAGGAGACGTGTTTAAGGGACAGTCACGGAAAAGGTGTCCATGGGCATGGCATCTCCTGCATCTGAAGGGTACATGTTCATAATCTATAGGTTGTATCCATTCAAAGTCATCGTGCAGGAGACTTACCGAGTCCGGGAGCGCTTGGCCCAGCTTCATGTATACGCAAATACGAGCGTAGGATGTGTATCTTCGAAGCTTTGTTTCCTCTACTGCCTTTATGAACTCACCCAATCCATTGCCAATGGCTTTGAGTGAGTCTTCATCCCAGTATTCCAATGGATGCAAGTACATGTGGATCCAAACCGCTGCCCAACTGAAGTCTTCCTTATCTGGGTTAAATCTTTCGACCCAGTCACGTAGATAAAGACCTGCTGCATTGAAGAAATAGGGTCCTCCATCCAGGACTTGATTTCGGTCTTCAAGGTAGTTGAAGATAGCTGTGAAGAAGCCTTTAGGGCCCAGCTGTAGAGTTACATGTCCTTTGGGCTTCCACTTTGAGGTTATCCATCCTTGCAGAGCTTTTTCAGTTGGCCAATAGCTTATAAATTTTCCAATCAGGGCATGGTCTCTCATGTATTGTATTTGCGCATTGATCCTATGATTGGGTAGCTCAATCTTGGGTCATTCTGTAGCAATGGGCTTGCAAGTGGATGATGATACTTTCTTTGGTTTTTCAGATGCTACCGGTTTATCTCCTTTCTCGTTTTCCAGATCCTCTTGTGCTTTCTTCTCCTGCTGCTATGCAGGCCATACCTCTGGTGTCTCTGCATTCTCAGTTCCGCCTTCAATTGGGTCTTCATTGTTGTATTCTTTGGGGGGGGCGCTGATGCCTCCCCCATCAGAGTATTCATTGTTCTTTGCTTCTAGAAGCACAGAGCCTGTACTGGCAATAGTTCTGCTTGGGCCTGAGAGGCTGCTTACTCTGTCTTTGCGTCGTGTAAGGGTTTGTCAGAAACCCTAGTCTGCCATTTTCCTTCAGCTCCTTCCCCGCTATGCCAAAAAGAATATTATCTATCTATATATATATATATATATATATATATCTATATATGTATGTATTAAACTTACATTTTTTTTATTTAAAACACACAAAAAAAAATTAAAAGTTAATAAAATAAAATAATAATAATAATTAAACAATTTGTTTTTTTGTTTTTTGTTTTTGTTTTTGTTTTTTTTTTTAAAGAAATAAATATTAAAAAATTTTAAAAGGAAAATATAAACCATTTTGGTTATATATATATATATATAAATTTTTTATTTATTTTTTTTTTTTTTTATGAGAGATTTTTTGGCATAAATCACATGATATTTAATTTGTCAATGTGTTTCAAACCAACCAGCGTGGTTCATCGTCAGGACAAGTTGAAGAATTAGATCAACCTTGCATGTTAAATAGTCAGAGCAGAACCTCCAACGGCTATAATTCTTGACCAGGCAATGGCTATATTGACCAACGGTTAAATTTGACTGGGGACTAGTTGGTTGGACCAGGGACATAAATATATTAAATTGAAAGTTAGTTATATTAAGTCAGAAGGACATATGACTTCACCTTTATATATATATATATATATATATATATATAGTTTTTTTTTTTTAACAAAAATATTATTAAAAAAATTTAAACAAAAAATTTTAAATATTTTATTTTATTTTATTTTTATTTATTTATTTTTTAAATAAAACTCCTCCGGCCACCTGTGGTGGCACGAGCGGAGGGGTGATTCTGGGAATCACCCCTTCACCCCTCTGCATGCTGGCCCTCCGCCCAGGGCCACGCCACCAAGGGCAGAGGAGTTCTAATTTTTTTTTTTTTAACATTTTAATAATTAAATAAAAAATAAACAATTGTTAGGTTTTTTTTTTTAGTAATAATATTTCTGTTAAAAAAATGGTTTTAAAAAAATATAATTTTTTAATAATTTTTTTTTGTTTAAAAAAAAAAGAAAGACAAAGAAAAAAAAAGGTTTAGATTTTTTTAATTTTTTATAAATATATTTAAAAAAAGAATAAATAAATAAATAAATAAATAAATAAATATATATATATATATATATATATATATATATTTTATGTAAGTTTAATAAAAAATACTTGTTTTTGTTTTTTTTACATTCATTTATTTTTAATTTTTAATTTTTAATTTTTTATGTTTGAATTTTGTTTGTTTTTTGTTTTTTTATTTTATGTTTTGTTTTTAGTATATATTTTAATTTATGTTTTGTTTTTTGAAAATAATAATAATAATAATGTTTTGTGTTTTTTCATTGTTTTAATTTTTTTATTTTCTATTTTATTTTGTGTTTTCATTATTTTTTTGAAATTTTAATGTTTTTCGGGGTCATGATAAAATATTTTACGCTATTATTTCAAATGTTGAAATTTTACCATTGAAAAACAAAAGTGTTATCCCGACATCAACACTTTTCGTTTTAAAGGTGTTTTTGCAGAAAATTTACCATTGAAAAAAAAAGTGTTATTTGAATATCAACATTTTTCGTTTTGAGGGTGTTTTTTGGACAATTTTTGCAGAAAAAATTGGTTTTCACTGCCATTTTTAAAACATGTTGAAAATTTACCCTTAAAAAAAAAAAGGTGTTATTCCAACATCAACACTTTTTGTTTTTAGCACTGTTTTTTATGTTTTTACAGGGTTTTTAGCCAAAGTTCTCGTTTTTAGTTTATAGTTTCCGTTTCAAAGTTTACACTGTTAACATTAAAAAGGTAACTTTAAAAGAATTAGACGAAGGTCGTGTTTTGACTATCCTAAGCTAGTTTGTTGGCTAGCATTACATCACTCAGGCCATCACAACATAAAGAATTGTGCTCAGTATCTGCACCCTTGAGAAACTGACATCTCTCCATTTCTTGATTTGAGTTATTTGAATAATGGTGAATCTTATTGATGAATCTTATTAGGCCATCACAACATAGAGAATTGTGCTCAGTATATGCACCCTTGAGAAACTAACATCTCTCCATTTGTTGATTTGAGCTATTTTAGTAATGGTGAAAATTCATGGGTTATTAGAGTTATTAAGCACTCTAATCGTGTCTACAACTAAAAGCACAATTAAAATTAGCAAGGACACTTATTTTTATATTCAAACCTGTCTATAAAATGCACATGACAAAATTGATTTTTTGCAACTTGAATCTTAACTTCAACAGAAGAATTACAGCAATGGAGTCATCATTCTGAACCTATTTCTGTTCAAAACATTGAAATAGACTCCCATAAACAACAAGTCAATAATGTTACAGTTGATTCAGATCCAATTCTCAATGAAGCGACAAGGTTACACATAGATGCAGAAGTTCAGTCTGCACTTCCCAAGCCCATCATTAGACCTTGGAAAGAGCTTGTCCATAACAAGCACAAAACTGGTCTTGGATATGACAAAGACGTGTCCCTTCATATTCCAAATTTATCAAAGCCCATAAAATTTCAAAGTGTTGGATTTCTTCATGAAAATTCACCTTTAGTTGTTTTAGATTTGGTCCTCCTCCACAATAGCCATAACAAATTGTTAAATGCCAACACTGTTACCGAGCTGACCATATGAAATATCATTGTTTTGATCTTCATTCGTGCAAGCATTGTAGTCAACATGCTCATTCTTCACATAGATGCTTCAAAAAGAAGCCTCCCGCAAGAACAAAGATTCATCTTGGATGGATTGCTTCTTGGCAATGGGCTTCAACAACTAAGAAGATATTTCAGTCATATGTCAAAACTTGTTCTAGAGTATTGAACAGTCTTGCAGTTGAGTTTTCCCCATCATCTCAACTTGTATATAACAGTGGGGAAGTGATGGTCATCTACGAGCTTCAAAGCCACATCAAGTGAGCCTGAGCCACAACCTGTCATACCAGATTCAGAGTTGTAGCCAGAGACAAAGATGCCCCTGAGCATGCCTTCGGTTGGTGATCAGTGTTAAACCATCTATGCAGGGTTGAGACATCTCTAAAAAGAATTGTGGACACTTCCTCTAGCAGAAAACTTCAGCTTCTTGCCAGTTTTGGAAGAGTTCCAGGAATTGCATTAAGCATTCCAGAGCTGGTGGTCATCCTTAAACCATCACAGGTTGATACCTCCCTTTTCAAGTTGAGGTTCTTCCTTTTTATGCTGGGTGAAACTTATTATTAAACCTTGGGATGAAGGCATCAACAACAAGCACATAATCAACCTTGGATATCAAAAGGGAGTAACCTTTCACATTATAGACTACTCTAAACATATCTAGCTTAAGAGTGTTGGGTTTCTTCATGTCAGCTTATGTTCACCTACTCCACATCCACTTTAGAACCTCAGATGTCAACATCGTCATCGAGTTAACCACAGGAAAGATCAATGTTTTGATCTTCACCTTGTGAACATTATGGAAAACATACTAATAATTCAGAGAGATGTTCTACACGTAAGATTCTTGCAAGAGAAAAGATTCACCTTAGATGGATTGTTTCTTCGAAATGGTCTTTAGTAGCCAAGAAGATATATCTACCTGTTACAGATCCATTTGGGCACACCAAATACCAACATTCAGATCAATGTTTTAAGGCTCATCAAACCCTAATTTCAGTCACTTCATGCCCTAAACAAGTCACCCCTTTGAATGCCTCCTTCCCAAACAGTTTCATGACTTGAAGACATCTAGAAATAGCCTCTAGAGGGACTGGTGCAGGTAATCCCTTATGAAAGTGTGATGCAGAGAAATTAAGTCCACTACCAGGGTGCTCTACAGAGCACTTAGGCTTCCTTTCACCTGCGTTGGGTGAGAATGAGTGAAATTCACATAGGGTGTGGGGAATATTCTTATCTTTTGGAGTCATCTAGAAGTTGCCCTCACTTATCAAATCCTATGAGCTCGAAAATGGATGAGGAATGAGTTAAGGTGCATCCTATCCTCTCATCCCTTCCTCCATGGAACTAATTCTAAGTATGGAAGGTCATTCAATGCCACCATTAATGGAAAAATCTCCTTCATCTTCCTATAAATTGACCACTCATCTAAGTGATCAGGGGCTGGAATATGTTGAATTGTAAGGAGATTTGGCTTTGAAGCAAGTATTGTGATGTGGACGGGATCCAAGCTAGAGGAATGGCTTTAAATCAGACGTATCTAATTCCTTTCACTTATATTCAATAGATCGTATGCTTTGATCAGTTTTTTGTCTTCTGTTGTGTTCACAAGGTACTTCTCAAGCGGATTAAGTACATGAAGGAGCGACAGAATTGATACAAGGGAGATGAGAGGAAAACAGAACTACGGGTAGGCCTTCTATCTTCTCATCTTATCTATTGCTTATATGAAAAGTCTAAAACACTTTAAATTGTTGTTCTAGATATAGCTACTTATCTAGGGAATTAGTATTTATCTGTAGATACTAAATTCTACAAAACAAATTGGCGAATCCATTGGGGAAACTATCACCTTTCCTAGTAGCTTATTCACCTCCTAAGACATTCTTGTACACCCTACTTGTGCTCATGGACTGTATTTCAGCTCTTTTGCATTGAATTTTGGTCAAAAGTTGAGGTTAGATGACTCTTGAGTGGCCTCTCAAAAATCAGCGCAGGCTTGGTGAGGGGACAGTGCTCTACTGAGCACCCTTGAGTGAGAGACAATGCTCTCCAATGCAATTAGGTCCTCTTTGACCTACGCTGATCAACCTTATGTCAGATTCCCACCTTTGGAAAGTGTTTTTTCCAACTTTTCTCTCTTTGTTTGCTTGCTGATTGATCAACGAATGTCATGTCTCAGGGAACAAATTTTTATCTCCTTTGCCAACCCTAATTTGATTTGATTGATTAATGTTTCTTTAATGTTTTCTTTTTCATTATCAGTCTATAGTCAAAGTTAGAATGCAGTTGATTAATCTTTGTTCGAAAGAAAGTGCCATAAAGTCTTCTTTTCCTTCGAAACATAATTATCATCAAAATATTCATTCTTATTAAAGATTGATTGATTGTATGTGCATATTTCCCTTTTTGCTCATCATAACATTAAGGGCTTCAAAAAGAAAGACTTGCATCATTCATATTGTAGTTTGTGAATGCTTGAAAGGAATAGCTAGGGAAATTGCATTAGATTTGCTCTCTGCTCTTTGTCAAAAATTTGATTGCTCTATCCCTACTAGCTAAGGATTTTCATTGTTAAATTGAATGGAAATAATGCTTATCATATTAGTTGTATTTTAGGAATTGCAAACGTATATCATGTGGTGAACCTTGAAAGGAAAATTCTAAAAAATATCAACTTAAAATTTATCTGAATTTGCCTAATGGAGCATTGTCACATAACGAAAAACATTTAGAGGTCTAGGCTAGAGATGTGTTCGGCGCCGTAAAACAAAGCAGCTATCCCTAACTTGTCTGCAATACATCCCGAGTGTGATACCTCATTCCATGTACGTGAGTATATCGTAGCTTGTCCATGTACCTTCGAGTATATAGGGTGGTGTTACAGTACGTAAAGTATATGGGAATGCTCTCACTGTGCAGTTTTGCATTATATAGCGCTTATACGGATTGGACCTCCACGAACTTTCGGGTATATATGGGAGGACAACACTAGGTTGCTATCCATCCTTAGGTAACTGAGTCGGATGCCTTGTACACTGTGATACATCTAACACAAAATTCGGGGAGATTGCCTACCCGTACTTCTCGGTTCGACGAGAGGTATTTTGCAGTTCACAATTGCTTGGTAAACCTTTTGCCTAGATTATCCCTCTTGTTTCCGTACTTCTCGGTTCGTCGGGAGGTATTTTGCAGTTCACAATTGCTTGGTAAACCTTTTGCCTATATTATCCCTCTTTTTTATGTTACTTTGGTTAAAATAAAATTAATTGACCATGGATAACATCCTCCACGCTTGCTCCTTATTTGATCTTAGGCTGAAACATATGGCAACAAATCCGGAGTCCACCGATCAAGGAATTCATTTTGATGGGAATCTTAGTCCTTTTCCTTCTTTTGGAAATATTGGTGCTCCATATATGGCTACATTGTCCCTTCCGAGATTTACCATTGTCTTGCCAGTATGGTTGTTTTCAACCTCCTTGGTTCAAAATGTCGTGATTTCTCCGCAATCGAGTACTCCTCCAACTGGACAAAATCAACCTCCAGTTGATGCTAAAGTTTACCCTTTGCCTTCTTCCTTGTTTGTTTCTTCCTCCCCTTCTTCCTCTTTGCCTAGTGAAATTATTGGTACTAGTAACCAGGTGGCTAAGAAGAAGAAGAAAGGGAAGAAGAAGAAGAAGAAGCAAATTCAGCAGAGGGGCAACCAAGCAACGATTGCTTTGAATGCAACATCTGATGAAAAACCATCCATCAAGCCTCATAAAGTTCGATATCCATGCAAACTTTCTGCAGGAGACCATATTCTTCGAAATTGTCGTGATATTCCTCAAATCTTAGAAGAATGGTCTTCTCGTTCAGATCATCCTATGTCATCAACTTCTGGTGATCATGCTGGTGACACAACATCAACTAGTGATATTAAAGTTCATGGAAAGAAGGGTAAAGTTAAGTTTCCATGTAGGTTATGTGAAGTGAATCACCCCGTTCACCTTTGTCCCTATCTGGACGAAGCCAAAAAAATGTTGGATAACCATCTTGTTTCACCACAATGACTTCCATTTGGTTACAGGAAAATCTCCCTAAGTTCTTCACTAGTTGATGAATTGACTGACCAAAATCAACAGTTGGTCAAACCCACTCTCTCTGAAAGTGAATCCTATGAGTCTATACCCGACCCAAATCAACAGGTCAAGGTAATAATTGACCCGATTTCACCTTCAGCTAATCGTACCTTTCCCGAAGAGAGTGAATATGGTACCACTCTGGTTCTTTTTGTCTCTTCAGATTCCAATGAGCTTGGGGGCAATCCTCCTATTCCATTAAGACAAGAGGAAAATCCTCCCGCTCTCGTAACTCAAGGGGTTGATTCTCCCATCCTTATAGGACCCCCTCTAAGTAGTCTGGTCACTTCCTTTGATTGGAATCGATTGGCAGGATTCTATCTTCCTTCTTATGTGCCTTTCCATATCATAGTACAAGTTTGTAATATGATTGTATCTGGCACTATTATAGATGAAGGTGCATTTGTGAGTATCCTTTCCTCAACTACTTGGCAAGCAATTGGTTCGCCGCTACTTGTGCTTGTTACCCATAATTTGTTGGATTTTAACAAAGGAACCAATCAAGAATTAGGGATCCTTCCTCAATTACCTATTACTTTGGGAGGAAAAATCGTTTATCTAAATGTGATGTTAGTCCCAGGACCTTTAGATTACAATTTACTTCTTGGGCGCGACTATGTTTATGACATGGGAGCTATTGTTTCAACACTCTTTTGAGTGATGTCTTTCCTGCATGAAGGTAGAATAGTCACCATTGACCAGCTTTCATTTCCCGGTCCAAATATGGCTTCCAGTCAACCATCTTCCCTAAATGGTCTTTTTACACCAACGGTATCATCCCCGCCATGGGTTAATTATGTGGCAACTAGTTCAATACCTACATCAAATGACGATCATTTTAGTGATGTTGTACATCATGTACTGGGGGCATTGGAACCAGATCTCTCCTTCATGACCTCTTATGAGTTGTGATCGGAGTATGAGGATAGTTCTTTTACTGTGTCAACCTCATTAAAAAATGAAACAAGGAGTATGAAGACAATTCCTTGTCTTGTGTCAACCTCGTTAAAAAATGAAACCAAGGATATGAGGATAGTTCCTGGTCTTGGGTTAACCTCATTAAAAAATGAAACCAAGGATATGAGGATATTTCCTGGTCTTGTGTCAATCTCTTTAAAAAATGAAACAAGGAGTATAAGCATAGTTCTTTGTCTTGTGTCAAGCTAGTTAAAAAATGAAACAAGGAATCTAAAAAAAGTTCTTTGTCTTGTGTCTAGCTCATTAAAAAATGAAACAAGGACCCCTATAGAAAAGTTCCAAGTCGAGTCTTTGATTAGATCTCATAAAATCCCAGTCGAGTCTTTCACTTGATCTCGTAAAAGAAACTTCATTCCATCCACCTAATAGCCACGAGTGGTCTACTTAGGAAAATGTAATGAAGCTTGGGGGGCATGCACCTAGTGGTAAAGTTAAGTTTCCTTGTAGGTTATGTGAAGGGAATCACCCTATTCACCTTTGTCCCTATCTGGACAAAGCCAAAAAGTTGTTGGATAACCGTCCTGCTTCACTGCATCGACTTCCATCTGGTTACAAGAGACTCTCCCTTTCATCATGTTGGGGGCATGTAAACCAATCTCAAGCATAGCTTTTCATTTTAAGCTTGTGTAAAAATGAACCCATTTCAATTTTTAATCCTTGTGATGGCCATTATATCAGCCTCTTTCATCAGATGAGCCTTGGTTGTTTTCATCCCATCGTCACCATCCCTTTGGCCGATCATATGCTTTCACTTGGTTGTTTTACCCTTTTTTAGGAACAATTGCAATGAGTGGTCTTATTAGCCATCCTCTTCACAGAAATCAACATGTTTTGAGAAGTTCCAACATCACCGGAACCAGTTGCTACCCTAGACACCACTCGTTCCTCAAAATGGAGTCCTCTTTAAGCTCTTTTTAGACTCTCTAAATATGAAAATATTGTCGAGTGCTTGTCCTTTCCAGCTCGTTAATGGATTGGAAATGATATCTCTCTTGTATTTATTTTACGCTTTTTCAGGCTTGAGAGATTAATTTATGAAAAAGAACTTATATTTTCTTTTTGTCTTTTTTCAAACTCTCTAAACATGAAAAGGACCGAGTTATCTTTGTCATTAAACTCATTAAAACATCAAATAGCGACAAACTTATCCATCTAGATAAGACTGAGTTTCACCTTCGCTAGATTTGTTAAAACATCAAATAGCGATGGATTCGCCCAAAGGGTGAAATTATACAACAAGCACATGTTATCCTCCTCAATCTTGATAAAAATAAAGAGGTACTGGTTGGCAATGACTAGAGAAAATGGGAAAAGAGGAAAACCACTTTATGGTAGCAAGTCGCTCTTGAACATAACACTTTCACTCCATCACCATGACTATCTGGGTTGGGCTATTAGCTTGATGGTTATCACACCGTTGGGCTATCATACCATCCATCACTTTGTTTTGGGTCAATGCTACCAATTCATTTCAGTGTCGCCGACATGTTCAAGAGAAGTCATTTAGTGAAAATTCATCTGTTGCAATACCATAAACCTTCATTTTCATGACCGCCATTCATGAACCTTGTGTTGTCAGTCAAATTCCATCTCTAAAATCACTACACTCGTTTCATGTCGTTGATGTGGGATACATCAAGGCCCTCCTACAATGAGTCGTTTCTTGTCGACATCAGCACATTATCCAAGAAGTTGATTTAGAAACATCCATTAAGTACCTTGAAGCTTGCACGCAACAATGGCAGGTTTCTCACTTCCGGAGATAGGCATACATCAATGGCCTTCGACCGAAAGAATTTGTATGGTGTTCGACATCAAATCATCCATTCACACCATGTAGAATGTATTGTATTACCTTGAGGATCATTATCATTATCGGTGATTTATCTCACATTTGTTAACAGCTTACATTATTCACTGGTAATTAGATGGTGTCTTCCCATGTTCGACTTTAGATCACATATTCACATGGTTAGATTCGTACTTGAGAAAACGGTTGAACGAGATTGAAGACCCCGTATCTAGTTTCATCCATCCGAACTGCAATTTCAGGAGTACTAAATCATATGTACATTGGCTTTACATGGATAGTCATTCCGATCATGGGTCTATATCTGTAGAAGACTGTTTATGTACATGTAATGAAAGTTTATAAGCTAAGAATGGGTATTCCTTCCCTCAGCAATTCATGAAAAATCAAATATCATTATATATGTATTGTAATTATTGCAGGTCACCTTCCACTTAGATACCTCCTCATCACATCGTAAATCATTTCATTCAACATTGGCATTTTTCCGACTTCATGCTTTAGGGGGCAGTTGTTACAAATCCATTTGGGCACATCAAATCCCAACATTCCGATCAATGTTTTAGGGCTCATCAAACCCTAATTTCAGTTGCTTCATGCCATAAACAAATCACCCCTTTGAATGCCTCCTTCCCAGATAGTTTCATGACTTGAAGACATCCAGAAATAGCTTCTAGAGGGACCAACGCAGGTAAGCCCTTATGAAGGTGCATTGCAGAGGAGTTAAGTCCACTGCTAGGGTGCTCTACAAAGCACTTAGGCTTCCTTTCACCTGCGCTGAGAGAGAATGAACGAAATTCACATAGGGTTTGGGGATTATTCTTATCTTTTGGAGTCATCTAGAAGTTTCCCTCACTTATCAATTCCTATGAGCTCGAAAATGGATGAGGAATGAGTTAAGGTGCATCCTATCCTCTCATCCCTTCCTCCATGGAACTAATTTTGAGTATGGTCATTCAATGCCACCATCAATGACAAAACCTCCTTCATCTTCCTAAAAATTGACCACTCATCTAAGTGATCAAGGGTTGGACTATGTTGAATTGTAAGGAGATAATACTGCTATGAGATTTCGCTTTGAAGCAAGTATTGTGATGCTACAAGTTTGTCATACTTTTGATGTGTTGTGGATGGGATCCAAGCTGGAGGAATGGCTTTAAATCAGACACCAATGGTTGTAATTCCTTCTTCTATCTAATAAAGTGTTTGAACCTTTTTCCCATATGTTTGTATTGTTTCATAATGCTTATGTGTGTGAATTGTATCTAATTCCTTTCACTAATAGTCAATAGATCGTATGCTTTGATCGGTTTTTTGTTTTCTATTGTGTTCACAGGGTAAGTCTCAAGCGGATTAAGTACAGGAAGGAGCAATAGAATCGGTACAAGGGAGACGAGAGGAAAGCAGAACTACAGGTAGGCCTTCTATCTTCTCATCTTATCTATTGCTTATTAGGACAGTCTAAAACACTTTAAACTGTTGTTCAGATACAACTACTTATCTAGGGAATTAATATTTATCCCTATATACTAAATTCTCCAAAACACTACCATACAGTAGAATTAATTCTTGAGTATTGAAACATCTTGCAGTGGATAGATCTTCATCTTCTCACCATATATCTAACAGGCGGGGAATTTGTAACACCCTCATCCCACATCTACCCAAGTAACCGGCCAACCGGGGTAAATATGCGATAAGAGGCCACTATAATGGGATTCAACCTCCTAAGTCACCTTATGATCTGGACTTAAACATGAACGCAAAAAATATAGAGATAAACATATACACAAAGATGCAGCGGAAATAATACTTCATTTCATTAATGGAAAGTACTGAAATCTGCTTACAACCAGAAATGGAAATAAACCAGCTAGGGCGATGGTAGCTTATCTCTGAGAAGAGATGTGTGGCTACATGCCTCTGAACTATTCTGAACTGTGTTACAATGAGGCTCGAAGGCCTATTTATTGTTGAGAAACAATGGAAAACCCTTCACATTCCAAAACCTAACCCTAGAAGATGAAACGCCAAATTGTGGGCCCCGTTTTTGGGTAAGTTGTTACATCAACTTCCCAGGGTCGCGAATTGGTCGTATTATCTCCGTTTGACGTGCATGATAGCCTGTTGGAAAGATCTCTCTAAGGACTACGACGGAAAAGACAATTTTTGGCAGAAAAATCGCTGACGGTAGATTTCCCAAAAAACGTCGTTTATGGCCTCAAAACGGCTCCGGAGTTTAGGACCCGAAAAACTGCTAAAAATATTAAACTGGACTATAATTAAGGAAACTGAAAAACTGAAAGGGACAGTTGTGGGGGTCTAGATGGGATAGGTGGGTGGCCACCAACATCCACCTGGATCACCTTAAGGAAGTGGAATCAATGAAAATGCACCATATAGACCTTCCACATCAACCACAGAACTCCCAGGAGCCATCCCAACCACTCAGGTAACCAACCTCTGGGTACCACTGAGTTTTTAGACCATTAAACCCACAAGCACTCCCTTGATATGGAAAAGGGTGTGTCTGGGAGGCTCTAGATGCTCCCGCAGCATGGGTATGCATGCATCTGGGGAATTATCTCCTCAGACATGTGCCTGCAACTTCGAGATTCGTGCCACTTTTTCAGGCCGAGAGCCCAAGTCACTGCCCAGAACTCAATGACAAGTTTAGAAATGAAATGACGCAATATAAAAATGATACATTTGCAAAAACATTGACAAGGTTCAGACTGGACCCCTACTATCCATGACAGGAATTTTGTCAAACATGTCACAAACAGGTAATCTACAGGTTTAAACAACATATTTGAGAATATAGGGCTCATACTTATCTGAGAATCGGTAAGAAGCATTGTTCCCTTGTATCATTAGCTGCATTGTCATCTATTTGGTCATGGATACATTGTTCATTCATTTACAAATCAAAACATGAGGAGTGCCATACATTATCATTGTCATAACACATGCTTATAACCAGCATAATAACAAAAAAAATATCAAGGATACATCAGCCATAGAATCCACATATAAAATAGTACATTTACACATAAAATACCAAGGAAAGAACCTCTTATTAATGAATGCAAAACTCAAACCGGTATGGGACTACCACGTTCCACCCGACCATATAGCGAGCTTATGTTTGATGCTGGATACTTGCCGACGACACCAGATTGCACTGAATCTTAAAAAGTGCACTTTCCTCGTCCCCTTTGGAAACCTGCTCGGCCATGTGGTCTGCAAACAAGTCCTGATGGTGGACCTTGTGAATATTGTCGTTATTCTCAATCTGGAAGTGCCACGAAGTGTCAAACAACTACGCACTACTTTGGGGCACACTGGTTACTATAGAGATTTTATCAAGAGTTATGCACAAATAACAACGCCAATGGAACAACTATTGAAAAAGGATGCTACATATTGTTGGAATGATGATTGTAAGAAAAGTTTGGATGTTCTCAAGGAGAAAATGGCATCCGCTCCCATCTTGGTCTTCCCAAAATGGGATGTAGAATTTCATGTACATGTTGATACGTCGTGTATTGCGTTGACAATGGTACTTACGCAGGAAGGCATGGAAGGCGTGGATCACTGGATCGCGTTCGCGGGTCGACGAATGTCCAAAGCCGAAAAGAACTATTCTACTACCGAGTGCGAATGGTTGGCAATGGTATACGCGCTCCAAAAATACCGACACTATTTACTTGGCGGGCACTTCAAGATGTATACCGATTATTCCGCGTTGAAATACCTGGTGAACAAGCTTGTGTTGGGGGGGTGCATATGCAGATGGCTGTTACTATTTCAAGAATATGACTTCGAGGTCATCGTAAAGCCAGGATACCTAAATGCGGGACCAGATCACTTATCACGAATTGAGACAGGCGAGGAGCCAACAAATTTGGAAGAAGGACTACTTGATGCACAGATCTTTGTAGTGTGCATCGCGGACGGCCAATTCGAAGATATAATCCAATTTTTAACCATAGGAACCACGCTAAAGGAATATTTAGTCCAACAAAAGGAGGAATTGGTGGTGCGCGCAACGGACTTTTCTGTCATCGCGGTGCACCTCTACAAAATGGGAAACGATGAGATATTGCAAAGATATATAGCTCAATTTGAATGAGGATAGATCCTCACAGAAGCACATGGGGGGGATGCAGGAGGACATTATGCAGGATGCGTGACGGCACAAAAAATTCTTCGCGTTGGGCTATGGTGGCCAACCCTACATTAAGATTCGAAATCATACTGTCAGGCCTGCGACATATGTCAAAGGACTGGGAAACCATCATGAAGGGATGAGATGCCACTCAATCCATAGATGACGTTGCAACCATTTGAAAAATGGGCAATCGATTTTGTGGGACCAATCAAACCTCAGGGAAAGACGGGTGTGCGCTACATCATCACCGCGACAGAGTACCTGACTCGATGGGCGGAAGCACAACCGGTTAAGGACTGCACGACCGCCACAACTGCAAAATTTTTGTTTGAAAACGTGTTGACACGGTTTAGATGCCCGAAAATTTTAATGAGTGACCACGGAATGCGCTTCCTCAATGAAACTATCAGCGCACTCACCGAGGAGTTCAGGTGTATCATCAGCAAAGTACTCATTACCATTCGCAAGCTAATGGGATAGTAGAAGCATTCAACAAGATTCTGGAGACTGCGCTGACTAAAGTATGTAATGCGTAGCGAAATGACTGGGACCTGCGCATACCTGCCATATTATGGGCATACAGAACCACGTACAAAAAATTGACGGGTTAGACACCTTTTAGGTTAGTCTATGGCACAGAAGCAGTCATGCTAATGGAATACATTGTACCCAGTTTGCAGATAGCAGCAATTACATGCATGTCGGACCACGAGGCCTTCGAAGAGAGGCTCGCACAATTGGAATAACTCGAGGAAGAATGGTTTCTAGTGGGATTCCATCAACAGGTACAGAAACAACGCGAGAAAGCTTGGCATGATCACCATATCAAGTTGCGCACATTCAAGGTAAACGATTTAGTGTTGCTGTATGACAGAAAGTTCGAAAAATTTCCTGGAAAATTCTGAATGCATATGTGGTAAAAGAAGTCACAGACGTAGGCATGGTCTAGCTAGTCAAACTTCATGGAGAGCCCTTCCCAGGAAGAGTAAATGACAGTCGCCTGAAGCCATACACGGGTGGGCCGGCTCTCTGACTAACCGACCAAAGCACAGTCTTCGCGATCCGACAAGTTGGATAGAAGTGTGGGACTATAAACACAGGTACTAGAAGCCATCATCAAAGTAAAGAATCAATTCAGACGCAGATGATTCAGAAGCAGAAATGGAGTAGATCCAGACGACGGAAGCATGGTGAGTTGCGGAACTTCGCGCCACATAGGAACAATTGGATGGACTTCGCGCAAGGATCGCTACACCGGGAGAGTGACTCGGGACAAGTCACGATGATTGTGTTGGGGGCCTGTTGGGCAGCAAATCTCTCCATAGTATGTTTTTTGGGCTTGAAGCCCAAATTTTGGTCAAGTGTAATGTAATGACCCCACGAAATGTGGGTGCGGAGCACAAGAGTCTAGGGTTGTCCGCCCTAAGATAATGTAATGTAAAGTCTGTCGGCCTACTGATGGTCCACAGACCATGGGATTGTATAAATAGAGCAAGGCTCTAAGGGTAAAGTAAGTCTTAGCTTGGAGAAAAAACATATGGGTTTTGGATGATGAATTAGCTCTGAGTCTGTAAGTCTAAGTCTTGGGTTGTGGTAGTAGTAAGAGGCTCTACAGTTGAGTGCGCAGGGGCTTGGTAGAGTCCACAACTATGTGCACGGACCCCTACAGTTGAGTGCGCATGGCAGAGTTGGGATTGTACTTGGATAGAGAATTAATAAAAGATAAGTTGATTCTGGAATATTCTGTGTCTATGCTTCTATTATATTTATGCATCTCTTTACAGTTTTATGATTGCGCGTACTTGTTATGAATGTTGAATGATGAATGAGAATATTGGGCCCACACAATTAAGTAAGATCTATAATAATAGCACAGTAAGGATAAAGGATCTAGACAACACCTCTTCACGCTCTTTACAGCGCTGCGCAGAAGCAATTGCACAAGTTGCGAAGGGTAGATGATTGCGTGGAGCAACTCCAGCACGCAAGTTCGGTTTGAAAACTTCCTAGACTTCATCAAGACATCCCTAGGGTGCGGAAACCTGGTTCCAACACCCTCCCATACTACCTCAGGTGAGACCTCAATCCGTACACCGTGGACTGTTAACGAAAGGGCCGGTAATTTTAGGATTTGTTTGGCTAAATCACTTCTGAACCTGGGCCAGGCCCCAACAAGCCAACAAAACCCAAAAAAAAATATTCTTATAAATCTTCAATTGACGAATACCAAGACCATGACAAAGACCCTTGACACTAGAGTCCTCCCAAGACCAAGTCACTAGCCTCCTCTTGAACCCTTCTCTTCGTCTTCTTCTTCTCAGCAAGTTATCCTCTAGGTAGATTGTCCTTTTAATTGGTTTGGTAAACTGATACCTACATATATTGTGCTTATGCTTCGTAGTATTACGAACAAGGGTCGACAATTAAATATAGTAGTTTAAAGACAATTAAATTACCTAACATCTCTCCTCCTCATCTGAATATTGAATTCCTGAACTGGAAGCTATTAATCTAGATTCAACCTTTGAAGCTTCCTACTCCTTGTCTTCTATCACTGGTATCATCTCATGTGGCTTCCTAGATGCAAGTTCCTTCTTGAACTTCAAATACTAGAATGAAAATACTATAAGCCTCTAAAATCTTGCTATATCCCATAAACATGCCCTTCATGCTAGAGGACTCCATTTTGGTCCTCTTCTCTTTTGTTATATGTATATGCATTGGACAACCAAATACACGTAAGTTTCTTGCCTATGGATTCACACTAGTGAATGCTTCCTCTAATGTCTTGTCCCCTAAGATCTTGTGAGGACCCCTGTTCTAGATGTAAATTTTGTATTACACGCCTGCTCCCAAAGGAACGTGGGAAAATATTGATCATGGATTGTGGTCGTAGCATACCCTTACCTTTCCCTCTTATGGGGTCCTAGCCCCCCATACTTTTTGTCTGTCTAATCTACAGCCATGATGTATTTTGTTAATTAAGGTTTATGTACAATTACTTTTCTAGACTCTCCTACCCAAAACTCATACTATCTCACCAACATATATATGTTATATGTACATATTACAACTTGGGGATGAAGTTGGAGTATTGAAAATAGCAACTAAACAACAAAATTTAGATGACCAAATAACGAGAAATAAGTCTAACTATCGTGCAAATGACACAATAGCCAAACTATTGTGTCAAACTATGAGATTAGAAATAAGTATTTTTTATAATAATGGAATAATAACCATAACACGTAAGGGAGTATAAGTGAGACAATAATAACACCTCAACCATGAAAACATTGGCAAGGGTAGAATTAAGAATATGATACATGCACCTACATGTAGGTGAAGTATGATAACGTAGGCACCTATGAATTGAGTTGAATGCCAATAACACAAAGGCAAAGGGTAGAATTAAGAACATGATACATGCACCTACATGTAGGTGAGGTGTGATAATGTAGGCACCTATGAATTGAGTTGAATTCCAATAACACAAAGGCTAGTATCTTGACCTATGAGGGTTAAGGATAGAAATACCAACTCTCCAACAAAAAAATGAAGGATAAATGAATAAGGAAATATGGGGTGAGAGAAGGTGATGATACTAGGGTAAATTTAAAAAAGGCAATATGGAGTGACAATGATTATAGGTTAGGCCTAACAAAAGCAAGAGGAGAAAGCAAGTAAAGAGGAGAGACGATGAGGCTAAGTTAGGCCGGTCAAAGGCAATAAGAGAAGTGAGAGAAGATGCAAGGCGACCCAACTACCAAGGCCAACTATAATTTAGTTCAATGTTTTTTTTATCTACTCAAGGTACCAAAGCCAATGCTCAACTTCTATGTGTTGTTCTACCCAAATAAGAACTCCCAAATTTTACACTCTTCAACCTAAACTCTACAATTTCATTTTGCCAAATACACAATGCATGCTACAATATAGGTGTGCATTCACAACACTCAAACAAGTTAAGTTTGCTCGTTGAAAATACATATATGTGCAAGTGACTTATATTCACAACACTCAAACAAGTTAAGTTTGCTCGCTGAAAATACATATATATGCAAGTGTTCAAGCAACAACTCATTTACAAACATAATTCAATAACCTATCTATTTTTGCAATATGCATTTTGAAGTTACTGTTCATGGCTTCAAAGTGGATGGTTGTAGTTGTGCCTTGATGTAAGGTCGCAAAATAGAACACAACGATGGTGATGTATGCACACATAGCATGAGGGAAGATTTATGTACATAAAAATACTCAACTCAGTCCAATTGCAATGTTGGAAATTGAGCTATAGCTTATTAACACAGTTCAAACAGAGGGAATGATGCTTCAATGCACTGTAGCACAGATATTACACAACAATTAATTATCCCAACAATCAAGTGAATGACAAATTGGGTTATGCAAACCACCAAACAATGCAATTAATTTTTTAATTATCTTATTATTTTGTGCTTTCATTGGCAATGCAACACTTGGAGGCAAACAATAGAGGATTGAACAAGCATAGGCCCTTCACGCTGTTAACCACTTCCTTCGATGTCATCTTCAAGGATGAGCTCTGCTTTCGTAGCCAACATTCTGATACCATCAAGCTTTCTTCATTGTTAAGCATTAAATCCATATGATGTTTGTTGCAGATCCAGTTTTGGATAATTGTTGAGCATTTGGCTAGTTCAATACTGGAAGGTACTTATTTCAAATCTCCTTAGGCCAATAAAACTAGTATATGCCGACAAGTTCACTAATGATGCCATCCACAAATGTGGAAAAACATCCCTTGGGTTTCCCATGCCATTTGTGGAAAAACATCCCTTGGGTTTCCCATAACATTTTCGTTGGGAAAAAAAGTATGAGATAAAAAGTCAACTTCTTGTAGTATTATGTGAGTAACACACAAACACAGGAACGTTGATTGTTTATTGACATGAAATGAACAACCGCATCTAAGGTTGGATTTACTTAATGGTTTTCCTAGCCTCACCCTTTTTTATCATGTTTTTATGAGCAAGAGAGTCCTTAGGAACGCTTACTCAAATGCACCATTGTCATGAGAAAATCTTCAAGTTGTTTTTCCTACAAAAATTGTTGTCAAAGGCCTCATTTTAACATTTTCAAGCAAATTCTGTTGTTTCTCAAATAATTTCGTACTTGCAGCAAATTTTATAGTAAAACATACCATTCGTGGCTTCTAGAGAACTTTGCAACAAAAATGACCATGAAGGTAATCAGATGGACACTCTATAACGTAATCCATAATAGCCTCTAGAGCAAAATATGTGAGGAAGAAATTTTGTCTTCCTAAATTTTTAACAAAATGATTTATAGGATCCACTCTTTGGGTAGAATAGTCAATTATTTTATTCATTTACATGTTAAGATACATGTATCAACCTAGAAAATGATCCAAGATAGAAAAATGAACATTTATCTTACCAAAATTTGTCATGATGTCAATGTTTACTGTGGTTGTTATTTTCGTAGTATTCATTCATCTTTGAATTTGGGTTTGCTTAAGCGGACTTTATTTTCATTGCGAACACTGGGTGTCAGTTCCGGATTCTACAAATTGCATTGTTAAAGCTTGCAACATAAGCAAGAAACATTCAATTTTCCAGTCTATGTACTTCTAGATCCTTAAATTTCTCTGCAATAACGCACTATTTCAAGCAGGTGTCTCACAACCAAGTTCCCCTTCTGTGCTACAAAACAATATATATGATGGAAGTTGTTTTGTGTTCTTTTGTTTATGTCAATTTGCAAAGCCAAACATGAAATTCTTAAAAATGCTGCAAGAAGTTTACATTTGTGAAGTAGAGCTGAAGAAAGTAATAAACAGCTTTTTTGTTTAGCAAACAATGACTTTTTGTCTTCCCCATTCTTGCATTTGGAAAGGAAGACCAAAATGAAAACAAGTAAGCTCTTGAAAGTGTTCATAAATGTGTTTTTGGAGATGCGCAACTCAATGAACAAACATATTTCTATAGCCTCATTGCTAGAGGTTACCACTCGCCCTGGTGATACAACGAATGGGCCTCGGGGGGCTAACTGGTCCATAATCCCCCCAACAAACTTAACTACCAATTTTTCCATGTCGGTTTCAGTTTTCTGTGACTAAGTTATAAAGTTGAAGTCATTATTGAAGCGAAATCATCCAATTTTCACAACTGGGGGAAGGGTTTTCCTATGCAGACCACTATCCCTTGTAAGCAAAGAAACTGTCATTGAAAGATTTCCCAAATTCAAATTAAAAGAAAATTTTGACTAAGCTGTCCATAATTCTTTCCCAAATTCAAATTAAAAGAAAATTTTGACTAAGCTGTCCATAATTTCATAAATAAGGAGAAAAATTATTTTAGTGTCATAACCTCCGACTTTTAAGATACACATACTTTCAATTAGAAACAAAAAATCATTTTCTTTAACCTGTTTTTTTAACCTGATAAGATTTATAATTTATTACCAACTTGCATACATTTATGTGTAATTATATTCCATACTAATTAGCAGTGACCAGACTCAAAGGCATTGGATCCCAAACATCATGCGCAGACAACAACAAAGTGAGGAAATGGAACCTGGTACCTACAACTGGCTAGACTAACAACGTGCCCTTTGAATAATGGGTACTGAAAATACTTGCCAATCATCTGCACTGAATTGAAAGAGAAGTGGCTGGCGATCTATACTTCGAGTGTGAAGCTGAGAAAGAAATATATTAGTACAAATTGGGAGAAGTTTTTCCTTTATACAACTAAAGGATTAAAATCTAAAGACCATTCACGATTAAATCCCTGCAAGTGGGAGTGGAGGAGGCTAGAGTTACATCTGGAAAACTTTGACAACATACAAATGGTAATCATAGTGTGGCAACTTAGCCAAAGGCCAGCTGTAAGATATATATATATATATATATATATACATACATACACGAAAACATGAAGCATTGCCAACTATTTAACAACATTATATGAGAACATGTGCATTTTACCAAAAGGAAAAGATTTGCCAACTATCTACATTTTCAAAGGACTCAAAGATATGTGACCCATATACTCCTTTCAACCAAAGCTATTAGAAGCATGGTTGTGGGAGCAGATTTGGGTTTGAATCCGGTATGGTAGAGGCAAATTGTCAGATCTCTAGAATTTGGAGATCATCTTTCCCCTTTTTATAGCTGTAAATTCTGTTTATTGCAGTAAATTAGTGAAGGTAAGTCTCAATACACCTCATGTTTATCTAGGTCCTCTCTGAGAATCCCTGAAGCGATGTGTTCCAGGAGTTAGATATCCTCTCAGACAGAAAAAAGGGGCTTCCTACTCAGACCAAAAAGAAAGCCCTAGTAATTTTTGTGTCACTCGCGTTTTAATTAGGCATCTATTATAGGTCATAGGATATATGGTATAATATTTGCCTTGCATCTGCCTTCCTCACAACATAGACTTCAAAAATGAATACTCCAGATCAAGGATGGAATTTGACGTGAAAGATGCCCTTCACAAGGCACTTTGGTCGTATTTTACGTTTAAAATTTCTTAATGACCGTATATTGCGACGTGTGAGAAAATGTCAAAAATGTATTTTTTACGGTTTAGTTTTGTTCGAAAATAGCATTAATACGCTATCCAACAAGCAGAAACTGAAGGGAAGGTCATGTGGAATTCGGAGGTTCGTCTCTTCATTTGCTTTTATGCTCTTCAACAATACATGAGAAGTCTAGCTTAGGATTTTTCTTGCTTGCAAGAAGGAATGTGATGTAGAGTTTCACAAGCGTGATAGATATATCAAGGGAGTGGAGTGAATGTGTTGCACTTGGTCACAAAACTCCAATATGTTGAAACGAAGCCAGGCGTAATCGACCATTTTATCCTAATTGGTTGGCCATAGGCTATATCTACATAAGAAGAAACATGGGTGTCGAAGGTGGAGCAACAACATCATCCTAAAAAAGAAAGACGAATAGCATGTAACTATGTGCTGCGTGTAAACTGCTAAGATGAAGATGTCCAATGACTGTACGGTTGCCCCCAATTTCCCATCTGATGATCGACGTAGATTTGCTCATGTTCACAACGTGTTTGGAACCAGCAATGTGAATAAATTACTTCATGTAATTCATTCTCATTCTCCTCCTATGCTTTCCCTCCTTTCTATTACATGTCATGGACGCATGAGGTTGTTTGTTTTACCCTGTTGAAGATAATGGAGAATATCCTAGAATAGGTAGAGTTGGTTCACGTAACCTCAAGATAGGAATTAGTTTCTATTTCTTAAGATGTTGTTCTAACTTCCCTAAAACCATGTTTTCTATTTAATGTGTAATGTGGATGAAAAATGTAGAGCGTTCTATAGAGCCAGACTCTCCTGGTTCAGACTCTCTTTCGTAGAGCTGACCAGTGGGTTTTATTTATTTAATACAAACATTACCTTTTTTTATCATGGTATCGGAGCGTCAGGGCCGAGGAACCTGTACGCTGCCTGGTGGGTGGTTCTTTGAACCCAGATCATTGTAATTATAAGGAAGATAACTGCGACAATTCCAAAATCGTCGCTGGTTATGAGTGTACCTTTGCGACGAGGTCAATGTAGCTCCTTCGCGCAATTTATTCCTTTATCATGGTAGGAAAGACGTGTACAGCTGTGATGACATCGCAGAAAAGACACACAATTATGCGATGATCATGGAAGCCAACAACAAGGTTGTGGATGCGTGGGAAAGCCAAGAACAAGGTTGTAGCTGTCAGAGAAGCTGCGTGGGGAAGCTAAGAACAAGGTTGTAGCTGACAACAGAAGGTTGTCTAGAGGCTGAGAAGAAAGCCACGGTGATCTGCACGTGTGCTGCGAGATCAAACAACATTGAAGATCAGTGATCTGTCTTTATCACAAATCTGGGGTAAATTTAACATCTTTTACCTGTCGATTTTTTTTTTTTCTAAATCGCCAAGATGAATAACAATATATTTGAAGCATGCATGAACGAGCATAACAAGCTCGATGGTTCCAATTATGCAAATTGGAAGTTCAAGATGTAGACTTTGCTAGAAGCACATAGTGCTTGGATGATTGTGAATGGGGATGAGCCAAGGCCCGAGGCTGGATCAACATCGGTCCCAGATTGGGAGAAACGAGAAAGTAGAGCAAAGACAATGTTAAAGATGTCAGTGAAAGACTGCATTATACTGCACATCAGAGAAGGTAAGTTAGCTAACGAGATCTAGGGAATTCTAAAGGAATTGTATGAGATCAAGAATTCAAATCATCTTATGTTCCTCAAGAGTAAGATCCTATCCATGAAGATGGAGGAGAATGAAACAATTGCTTCATTTGTTGCAAGAATTAAGGATCCGAAAACCAAATTATCAGATATTGGCCATACAATGGACAATACAGATATTGTGACCATTACAATGAATGGTGTCACTAATGACTATCAAATGTTCATCACTGGGATCAATGCCAGAGAGAAGATCCCGCACTTTGAAGAGCTGATAGGTATACTGATGCAGGAAGAAGAGAGGAGATCGACCCTAAAGCCCCAGAGTGTTGATCTTGCATTGATGGTGAAGAAAAACTTCTACAAAGGGAAAGGAGGTCCACAACAACAAAATGGAGCAAGTTCACATAAACGGCCAAATCTGACTCAAGGTATGCATCCCAATAAAAACTACTCTGAAACTAAATGTTTTTATTGTGGAAAATTGGGTCATATTGCCAGGGAGTGTAGGAAAAAGAAATATCATGAAGAACAACAGAAGCCAAAAAGACATGCAAGTCATCTTGCGAATGGTGATCAGGTGCAAAATTTAAGATTGTTCATGGCAGATCGTGATGAAAATGTTGATGCAGACATCTGGTATGTAGATTCAGGAGCATCAACACACATGACAGGAAATAAGCACTATCTAGAGGATGTTAAAGAGATCAATGAAGGCGCACAGATTTACCTAGGTGATTAGAGAAGTCATCAAATCAAAGGGAGGGGGAAAGTTTCTGTCATTCTACTCGATGGTAATATCAAATTATAATGTAATGTATGTGCCTGACATAACAAAGAATTTGATTTCTATATCTATGATTATAGACCAAGATTTGAAAGTTGAATTTTTAAAATCTAACTGCTACATTAAAGATTTGCTAGATGGCATGAAGACAATTGCTACAGGGATCCGAACAAGAGGTCTGTACAAGTTGGACGTGAGACCTGCACCGATTCAAGCATTGATAGCAGCGAGCCTGACTATAGAAGAGCTTTGGCATCATAGATTCGGCCACATCAACTATAATGATTTGCTGTTATTACAAAGGAAGGAAATGGTAAGAGATCTTCCTATGCTAAAGCAAGTACATAATGATTGTGATGCCTGTACTTTAGGAAAAATGCATAGAGAAGAATTCCCCGTTAGAGTTGAAAATAAACAGAGGGATATACTGGAATTAGTGCACACAGACCTTTGTGGTTCCATGCAGACAAAATCATTAGGAGGTGCACTGTATTTCCTACTGCTTATTGAAGACTGTACGAAGTTTTCTTGGGTGTATTTCTTAAGTAAGAAGAGTCATACATTCGAATACTTTAAGTAGTTTAAAAATATGATTGAAATACAAACAGGGAAACAGATAAAAATTCTCCGCTTTGATCAAGGGGGAGAATATAGGAAGGATGAACTCATCAGATATTGTGAAGATCATGGAATTTTGCAGCAGTTTACAGTACCCCATACTCCACAGCAGAATGGAGTAACAGAAAGAAAGAACAAAACACTGGTGGAATGTGCCAGAAGTATGCTTAAAGGTAAGAATCTTTCAAATGGTTTTTGGGCTGAAGCAGTGAATACTGCAGTTTATTTAAAAAATAGGAGTCCTACAAGAAGTCTTGAGTCTAAAACTCCTTTTGAGGCACTATATGGATATAAGCCTGCAGTAAAACACTTAAGAATATTTAAATCTAAAGCATTTTCCCACATTCCAAAGGAAGATAGAAGAAAATTAGACTCAAAAGCGATTAGATGTACTTTTATAGGGTATTGTTCATCATATAAAGCACACAAACTATTTAATCCCTCTACTCACAAGATTTTTGTTAGTAGAGATGTTAAATTCCATGAGCAGGATAATGAAGAACCTGATGAGCACTATGATGGATGGAACATTCTGTACTTTGAGAAAGAAGAAACAGAGAACAATCAGGGTCAACAGCAAACAAAGGCAGAGGATGAACAACAACAGCAGCAGCAGCAGGAAAAAAAAGTAATTGATGATCAAATAAGGTAGGAAAGCTCAAATGCCTACAAGATATAGGGAAAATGCTTTTATAACTAGTATGATGAATGTGGTTGAACTGTCTAGTTATAAAGAAGCAAATGAATGTAGTGAATGGAAAACATCGATGGAATAGGAATATGATTCAATAATCAGAAATAACACTTGGGAATTGGTTGAACTTCCTAGAGGAAAACAGACCATAGGTTGTAAATGGTTATATAAACCGAAAATTAATGCAGATGGAACTATAGAAAAACTGAAAGCTAGGTTGGTTGCAAAGGGGTACTCACAAAAAGAAGGGATAGACTATGAAGAAACCTTCACCCCTGCAGTGAAATTGAACACTATCAAAATGTTAATTGCTTTAGCTACTAAGAAACATTGGATGATGCACCAACTAGATATAAAGTCTGCATTTTTGAATGGAGAACTAAAAGAAGAGGTTTATCTAGAGCAACTGGAAGGGTTTGTCCAAAAAGGAAAAGAACATTTAGTCTGTACATTGAAGAAAGCACTTTATGGACTGTAACAAGCTCCCAGGTCATGGTATGAGAAAATTGATTCATTTTTTCTACAAGCTGGATATAATAGAAGCAAGAATGACCCTAATCTTTACACCATGAAAGATGAACAAGGGTACGTAGTGTTGATTTCATTATATGTAGATAATTTGATAATTACAGGTGATGCTACATATTTAATTGATGAAATCAAGCAACAGATGTCACAGATGTTTGAGATGAAGCACCTTGGTGAACTCAGATACTATTTAGGTCTTGAGATCCGGAGAGATTTAGGTCAAACATTTCTGTCCCAAGCAAATTATGTCAAAGGCCTATTAGAAAAGTTTAGGATGGATCAGTGTAAGCCTGTACCGGTACCATTGCAGCAGAACATCAAATTGCAGTGTGAGGATGGCTCAAAAGCAGTGGATGCAACACTCTACAGACAATTGGTTGGGAGTCTAATCTACCTAACCACCACTAGACATGATTTGGCTTATGGAGACAGTGTGCTAAGCCAGTTTATGTATAAGCCACTGGAATGCAGCTAAGAGTGTTTTGAGGTACCTACAAGGTACTGTAGATTATGGAATTAGTTACGCTGACTCTTCTAATGTTAGATTGGCGGGATTTGCAGATTCAAATTGGGCAGGAAATGTAGATGATTGTAGATCTATAACAGGTTATGCATTCAGTCTTGGATCTGGGGTGATCACATGGAGCAGCAAGAAGTAGAAAACAGTCTCCTTGCCCTCAACAGAAGCAAAGTATCAAGCCATGTGTGCAGCAATGTGTGAGGCAGTTTGGTTGTGGATACTTCTCCAAGATGTTGGGGAAGAACAGACAGTCACAACAACAATCAGATGTGACAATCAAAGTTCAATCAACTTGGCCAGTAATCCGATGTTTCACAAAAACACTAAAGATATTGAGACTCAATTTCACTTTGTCAAGGAGAAAGTGCAATCCAAATAAATTCATCTGGAATATTGTAGTACATGTGATAATGTTGCAGACATTTTTACTAAACCTCTTGGAAAAGTTAAGTTTCAAATGTTTAGGGAGATGTTAGGCATATATGTGAACCCATTCTCCATTAAGCGGGAGAGCTGAAGATAATGGAGAATATCCTAGAATGGGTAGAGTTGGTTCACGTAACCTCAAGATAGGAATTAGTTTCTATTTCTTAAGATGCTGTTCTAACTTCCATAAAACCATGTTTTCTATTTAATGTATAATGTGGATGAACAAAGTAGAGCATTCTGCAGAGCCAGACTCTCCTAGTTCAGACTCTCTTTCGTAGAGCTGACCAGTGGGTTTTATTTCTTTAATACAAACATGTAGGTTTTAACCCCGTACATAAATTACCTGCATACGAATTCTAAATCACAGAAAAATAAACAATGCGAGAGCATAACACATAAAACACATATACACAGAGATTTTCCCCTGTATCCCAAAACCGGGACTACCAGCTTGATTTTTCATTATATTCTTTTCAATGTTACAATACATATTTATACATGCCGAAGCATCCAATACCATGGACCGAAAATCATTGCGTCCAAAATCATGGACCGAAAACCATAGGTAGGTTTGCCCAACCTAATATAGGTTCCAATTTTTTTTTTTCCTAGGGCGCTACCCCGGACCCCGTAGAGGGGGCCTACCCGCCCCCCTAAAACCCCCCGGACAGGGGGGGCTGCTGCCCCCCTTGTGACCCCCCCGCTGCGCAATCGGCGCAATGAAGGGGGGGTTCCGCTCCCCCTCTAACCCCTCGGTTCACTACGTGGGTTAGTCGTGGAAAGAATATAACACAACCCAACAATCTCCCACTTGTTGTTTTCTTTCCACACGGGGCCACAGGAGAGCTTAGTCATTTTTCCAGCCCTGAAATGCCCATTGTTTCTCTACAAGAAGAGAACTTCTCAGAGCTCACAGATTTTGTCAATGCATCTACAATATTCTTCAAAGTGTCCACCTTTACCAGCAATACCTTTTTGTCTTCTATCATATCCCTCACAAAGTGATACTGAACATCAATGTGATTTGTCTTTGAATGATAAGCAGGGTTCTTTACTAAGAAAATTGCACTTTGGCTATCACAGTCTATTCTTATAGCTCCCTGTACTAACCCCATACTTGAACACAATCTCTGCAACCAAACTGCTTCCTTGCTTGCATGAGTGGCTGCCATGTATTCTGCCTCTGTAGTTGATAGTGACACTATAGATTGTTTCTTACTCATCCAACTGACTGCACCTCCAAATAGGTTAAACACATACCCACTTGTAGATCTTCTCTGATCCAGATCTCTAGCCCAGTCTGCATCAACAAAGCCATGAATATCCAACACTCTGTCCAATCCTGGTCTTCCTTGGTAGCACAAACCATAATCACTAGTGCCACGCAAATACCTAAAAACCCGCTTCACTGCTGTCTAGTGCTCCTTCCTTGGTTTTGACATAAACCTGCTCAATACTCCCACTGCATGTGCAATGTCTGGTCGAGTACAGACCATTGCATACATCAGGCTACTGACTGCACTCGCATATGGAACACGGGACATGTCCTCTTCCTCTTCTTGTGTCTTGGGACACTGTTCAGCAATAACCTCACACCTACAGGAATAGGAACCTTCACCGGTTTACTATCTTGCATATTAAACCTCTGCAGTATTGTCTCGACATACTTCCTCTGGTTTAACCAAAGCTTCCTCTTTGCTCGATCTCTTTTAATTTCCATGCCCAAAATATAGTTTACACTACCAAGATCTTTCATGTCGAATTTGGAGGACAATTGGGTCTTCAAATCCAGGATAATTTCTTTGTCATTTCCAACCAGCAACATATCATCCACATACAAGACCAGATAAATAACACGGTCACCAATCAATTTAAAATACACACAGTGATCTGCTTTGCTTCTGGTGAAGCCAAGTCCCCGTATAAATGTATCAAATTTCTGATACCACATCCTTGGTGACTGTTTTAACCCATACAGAGACTTCTTTAACTTGCATACCAGTTCTTTCTTACCCTTCACCGCAAAGCCTTTAGGTTGCTTCATGTAGATTTCCTCTTCCAAATCCTCGTGAAGAAATGCTGTCTTCACATCCATCTGTTCTACCTCAAAATCAAAAACAACAGCAACAGATAAAAGTAACCTAATAGAAGTTACCTTGGCAACAGGAGAAAAAATATCACCAAAATCAATTCCCGACACCTGGGAATAACCTTTTGCTACCAACCGAGCTTTGTATTTCTCCACCTTCCCTTCTGCATTTGTTTTCTTTTTGAACACCCATTTGCTACCAATGGGTTTCCTTCCAGCCGGCAACTCCACCAGATCCCAAGCCTCATTTTTGTGCAAAGATGCCATTTCATCAACCATGGCCTCTTTCCAGAGTTTTCCATCCTCTGAATCCACTGCTTCCTTCACAGTTCTGGGATCATCATCAGTAACAGACAAAGCAAAATTTGAACAGAAAGTAGATGGACTATACCTTTCTGGCTGCCTTCTTTCTCGAATTGATCTTCTCAGAGCCGAAGTTTGTGGCTCTTCATCTTCTGATTCCTCCTCTGTTGTAGAGTCTGATTCTTCCTCCTTTAGCTCAAACTCTATCTTCTCAGGTTCCTTTGGTTGGACTTCATGTTTAATAACATCTTTCACCTCTCTGAACACCACATCTCGGCTGTACACAACCTTCCTTGTTACTGGGTTCCAAAGCTTATAACCCTTTAAACCATCCTTATACCCAATAAAGATGCACTTTTCAGATTTACTATCCAACTTGGTTCGTTTCTCCTTTGGAACATGTACATATGCATCACATCCAAATACCCTCAGATGTGAAAGAGAGGGTTTCTTACCAGTCCATACTTCTTGTGGAGTCTTATCCTCCAACGCTGATGAAGGTGACCTGTTGATCAAGTAACATGCAATATCCACCGCCTCTGCCCAGAATTCCTGTCCTAACCCGGCACCACTGAGCATGCTTCTTGCCCTTTCCATCAATGTCTTGTTCATTCTTTCTGTGACTCCATTTTGCTTAGGTGTATATGGAGTAGTCTTCTGCCATGCTATACCACACTTCTTAACGAATTCTTCAAATTCCTTGCTGCAAAACTCTCCACCATTATCTGTCCTTAGCACCTTTATCTTCTTCTCTGTCTGATTTTCCACCAGAGCCTTAAATTCTTTAAACCTGTCAAAGACTTCAGATTTCTTCTTAAGGAAATATATCCATGTATTCCTTGAGAAGTCATCTATAAATGATACACAGTACACAGACTTACCCAGTGATGGAACCTTCACAGGTCCAAACACATCACTGTGCACAAGCTCTAATATCTGTTTCGCCCTCTTAGCACCAGAGGGGAAACTCACTCGATTCTGCTTCCCATATACACAATTTTCACAGAAATCAAAATCCAGAGAGCTATTACTCATACCTTCTACCATACCTTTACCATGAAGTATTCGAAGGCCCTTCTCTCCAATATGTCCAAGCCTTTGATG
Source organism: Pinus tabuliformis (assembly GCA_031772625.1). Taxonomy (NCBI): domain Eukaryota; kingdom Viridiplantae; phylum Streptophyta; class Pinopsida; order Pinales; family Pinaceae; genus Pinus; species Pinus tabuliformis. Next base: position 53,367,781 of record CM062819.1, read on the forward strand.
CCACAGCATGGTCTTCTCTCCAGACCACTAGATTTTCAGCTCCACTTTTAGGAACTGCAGAACTGTTGCACCCATCAACAACAGTGCTACCTTGCAGATTGTACAGAGTTCCAGTCCGAACTCCCCGCATCAATACTAGTGCTCCCCGAACCACCTTGCAGGTATCCTTCTCGAACACTGCTTTTACACCTGCATCATCCAACTTGCTTACAGAAATCAAATTTCTGGCCAATGCAGGAATATGCAGAACACCCGGAAGTGTTCTAACCCTTCCACCTTGCAACTTCAACTTTACTTTTCTGCGACCAATGATTCTAGCCTTCCTATCATCTCCTAAGAAGACATCACCACCATCGTATTTCTCATACTCGCAGAACCACTCTCTATGGGGAGTGAAGTGAAAGGATGCACCTGAGTCAATCAACCATGCCTCATGATCTACATGTTTACTTGAAGAAGCCAAGTACACATCCCCACCTTCATCTGAGGTGGTTTTCGCCTCTGTAGAAGGAGCATCATCAGATCCCTTTCCTTTATCAGGAGATTTAGATTTACAGTCCCTTTTGAAGTGCCCTTCCTTTCCGCATTTCTAGCACACCACCTTTACAGGTTTTCCTGGAGATTTAGATCTCCCTCTAGATTTAGATCTCCCACTCGATGACTTATTTTGTTTCTATTCTGGGACCGTCCTCGTACAGACAAGGCATCACCATTCTGGCTCTCCATATTTTTCCGTCTCATCTCCTCCGTCAGCAAGGCTGAGACTATTTCATCAAACTACAAAGCAGTTGCATTGCGACCTATTGCAATAACCAGACTATCCCACGAATCTGGTAGAGAACACAACAAACTGTTGCACTTATGTTCATCTGAAATTTTAATGTCAACAGATGCTAACTGACTTACCACAGTATTAAATGCGTTCAGATGCTCTGTCACCGAGTCTCCATCTTTCATCCTCAGGTTATACAGCTTTTTCCGTAGGAACAGTTTATTCACCAGAGACTTAGATTGCTACAAAGTCCCTAACTTGTCCCACAAAGCCTTCGCCGTAGCTTCCCCTGATACATTCAACAATACTGAATCTGAGACACATAATCGTATTATGCTCTTTGCCTTCCGATCCAACTTCTTCCATTCTTCATCGGTCACTCCCGTTGGTTTAGTACCTGGATCTACCGCGATCCACTGATCTTTATCCACCAACAGATCCTCCATCTTGAGTTTCCACAACTCAAAACTCTGACCATTGAACTTCTCGATCTCTATCTTTCCGCTGCTCGCCATCTTCTTTCACCACCAGAATCGATCTCACAGATCTCCCACTGAACAGGGTCTACCACAGGCCCGAGCGAAACCCCTCAGCAACAAAGGCGTCCCCTTGAAGCCAAAACAGCTCTGATACCAAATGTAGGTTTTACCCTGTACAGAAATTACCTGCATACGAATTCTAAATCACAAAAAAATAAACAATGAGATAGCATAACACATAAAACACATATACATAGAGATTTTCCCCTGGATCCCAAAACCGGGACTACCAGCTTGATTTTTCATTATATTCTTTTCAATGTTACAATACATATTTATACATGCCAAAGCATCCAATACCATGGACCGAAAACCATTGCGTCCAAAATCATGGACCGAAAACCATAGGTAGGTTCGCCCAACCTAATATAGGGTCCAAATTTTTTTTTTCCCAGGGTGCTGCCCCGGACCCCGTAGAGGGGGGCTACCCGCCCCCCTCTAACCCCCTGGTTCACTATGTGGGTTAGTCGTGGAAAGAATATAACACACCCCAACAAAACATTACCATTTTTTATCATAGCCGCATGACATGCACGACCCTCCCATTCAGCAGAGAGGGGACGCAGTTAGCAGCATGGTTTACGAAGCAAATGTGGGAGTTAGAGAACCTGTGTATGGGGGGCATTTCTTCTTTAGAACAACAAGTTACATTGTTGCAAGTGCACTTAGTTGTGGCATAGGTAGAGGCTATTTGCATCAAGCTTATTGCTGCATCAAGCCACTACTTTATCAAACTTGGTGGATGTTCTCAAAGAATATATCATGGAAATTGAGACACATGATCAACCTGATGAAGCAAAGAAAATTTAGATTACATTAATGCCCACAGCTGAGAGAGAATTTGTGTTTCAACCACATTAGTAATTTTCTACTTCAGGACTCTTTCGTTCTCTCAAATTTCACTACCTTTCAGTATATGGTAACACTAAGGAAGCACGTTGAAGAGATTCGAAAGATAAACCCCACACAGAAGAATCGCACCAATTAGTGAAACTTTTGTATATATATATATAATTCTAATCCAGGTAACTTGGGAAATGGATTGAAAGTGCCAATCATGCCAATCTTCTTTGTTTAGAAATTCTGTTGCAATCAGAATTCTGGTGACTTTATTGTAGAAGGCAGAGGAGATGTGGATCCATCATTGGATTTTGTGTTTACTAGTAAGGATGTCGTCGGTGTGGTCACTACTGCCACATTGTTGATTTTTAACAACAATATTGGATTTCAAAAACAAAATACTGATTCTAAATGCAACCTAGGACGATCTACCAAAAAGAATAAAAGGAAAGGAGTTTAGATATATGAAAGAATAAAAAGGTATGAATATGTCATCTAAATTACTGTCTATTAAAATTGTTAATTATGAATTTCTAATAGTATGAGCGTGACCGAGACTCATGCAAGCCCTGTTCGACCTCTCCAAGATATCTCAAGTTACCATTGGTTATCAGTTTGCAGGCAATAGACGAGGAGCTTGGGAGGGATCAGAGGATCAGGAAGAGTTGCTTGTTTGGCTAGTGACTCACTCCGGAACAGGATGTCTTTGGTAGCCGAAGATGAGTTTGTTAGGTTTATGTGGATTCAGATTAACATAGGAGTCTCTCCTCCAAGGGACATCTACAGTGTAGTCTATTACTTTCCCCAGCCTCTTCGCCATTTTCCATCCATAATGGCTCAAATGATAGACTTGTACACTAGCATCTCCCAATAATTTATTGTTGGGGAAGTCATGCTCCTAGATGACTTCAATGCTCGTACTAGAGATCTCCAAATCCCTCTCCACACTCGATCAGAGGATGTGTTTTGTACCCAAGGGATAGATCCAGATTCAATTGGGCTTCACTGGATGTTAGATGATGCTTTGGGGCGCACAAAGGTTTATGGTAAGCATCTATTGTAGTTGGGGGAATCACATGAGTTGTTAATTCTAAATGGTCTCCCCTGTTTCCTAGAATCTCGCTTTTTCACGTGTCGGTCATATGGTGGGGGTACAAGTGTAGTTGATTATGTCCTTGCTAGCCAAAACTTGCTCCTTTTTATTCACCATCTCTCGGTCTCCCCCATCCCCCTTGTTGATCATGCACTTCTTTCCTTCTCTCTTCGGTTTGACCCTCCCCTTCCACCCCATCCTTCCCCTCGGGGCCCAGTCTGAACCACCTTTCGATTTGACGAAGGCAACTTTAACATCTTCTCCTCTACCTTACGCAAGATGCTCCCATCAAAGACCCAGTTCTCCTTGCTTGATTCTGCTTCCACTAAATACACTCGTTTTTCATCCGCCATTTGGGAAGCAACACTCAAATCCTTCCCTCACTTCACTCGTTCCACTTCCACCTCCCGGAAAGTTGGATCTTGCCCCATGAACAAATGGTATAATGATGAATGCAAGACCCTACATCGAGAACTTCGATATGCTTTCACCCACTCTCAACCCTTCTACCCTGACCTCAAAGCTTCTTACCATCGTCTCCTTCATCGCAAGAAATGACTCTTTGTCTCTCATAGAAGATGGGAACTTTCTACTTTCCTTGCCCACTCCCCTAAACAATTCTGGCATACTATCCTTCCTCGAAGGTCCCTTGTTCCATCTGACCTCGACCCTACATCCATGTTCTCTCACACTTCCAACCTTTATGATATTCCGGGGTAGGGCCAAATTCATGTTACCTCCCCACCCCCTTCCTGTTACCTATACTCAGACAAAGATATTAGAGAGGCAATTTGGGTGATGAATAGTAGTAAAGCAGCCGATGAGGAAGGCTACCAAGCAGAGTTCTTTAAACATGATTTTTGTGCTTTGGTTAGTTACTTGGTTGATCTCTTCAACCATGTAGTCCGTGAAGGTTCTCCACTGGCATGGTCACACCACATCATCCATCCGATCCACAAATCAAGCTCCAGCTCAAATCCCAATAACTATAAAACGATCATGGTGGGCCACACGTTATCGAAGTTATATGTTATTGTTCTACATGAGAAGCTCTCCAGTGACCTTGAGTGTTATAGACATTTTTGGGCACTACAACCCCAAGCATAAAATTTCCATAAACCAAGGGCTCCTAAGTCCCTAAAAGTGTTGTTCCAACCCCTAAAGGAACAAGGTCAACTGATTACAGCTTCTCCCAGAAGTTCTCCATGAAAAACCACTCAGAAGTGGTCAAAACAGGATCATTTCACCTGCTCCATATACAAAGTGCATTGCATCTCACCTAAGTACACTCTGTGGGTGCGTTGCATTTCAAAAAGCCCTTCTATGGGGTGTGATGGGCGAGAAGAGACAAATGGTAGTGTCAATCCGCGAGGTGGAGAGGCATGGAATCTTCCAGAAACTTCTCCTGTGACACTTGCCTCCCTGAATTCGACCAAGGATGAGTAAGAGATCATCAATCTCCAAGTGGAAGCAAGAACTATCAGAGGGAAGACACTAATCAAATCACAAGCTGACTCATCTCCCTTACAGATATCTATATATGGATCCCTCATCCTAGAGATCCAGAGGCTGGAATTTTGCATCTTGTAAGGAATTGCTGTTGGTTTCTTGAGGCAACATCATAGTGTTGGGTGATCTAAGCTTTGCATGAGGTGAAAAAGGGCTTACTTGCTGAGAGGATGATGCTGGCTCAGAACAACTGGTTGTAACTCTCTTGGCTCTTTCTTGATTATCAATAAAGCTATTCAAGTTTTCCTCCATATTCTTGTGTAATCTATGTTTTGTGCATTTGTATGGTCAATTTACATATGATCCTAGATTGTTTATGATAATAGATCCATGTTCTCGTATAGTGATGCTGCTTTGATTCTACAGGTACTCTGTGAAGCTGGGTATACAAGGAAGCGAGTAGCAAAGGACGATCAGAAGAGAGAGGAATCGAGCAAGGAACCAAGTGCAAGACAGAGGTTGGTCTCCTTTATTCTTCTCTCATCTATCTTTCATAAAGGAAAACGAAAGTAGTTTTACTTTGTTTGTTTCTAAGGTAGCTAGCACACTTTAGTGGGATTAGCAGTTCTGCATAGACACTTTTCCCTGTAACAAAATGGCGACTCCGCTGGGGAGCGACTAGGTTGTTTGTTTATCTACATTTGTTTACTTTATAAACTTACAGACGGAGCTTGAAGTTGAGCCAGGTAGCTTTCAAACTGCATTTGCTATGCAAATGCAAAGTAGATAAATGTCGCTTCAGTCAATCTCTGGGTTTTATTTATGAATTAAACAACTGATTTACAAACTCTCTAATTGCCCTTGTGGTGGCTCTAGTAACCTCCTTAGATCTACCCCTGTTGTTGATTTACTGATTACCACTTGCTCAGCCAAAATCCCTGAACTGAACTGCAAACTATGACCCGGAACCCAAGCAAAGTCTCGTCCCTGGCCCAGCGCACTCTCTGTTATGTGAATCTGAAATTCAGCGCACTTCCCGAGTGTAGTAGGTGCGCTGCATTTCAAATTCACTGTGTTACAAGTGCGTTGATCAGACTAGGCATTGTTCCTGAATTTTGGTTTCTGTTCACTCTTTTCAGATCTATTCAAGAATTTTGCTGCCTGTAGTCATTACACCTCTGTTTGAAACCCCTTTCCTTGCTGATATTCTGCCTCCATTGTGCAAAGAACTGTAAATGTTTTTGTGTATTTGTTGAGTCATTTTCAGTTCTCCTTTGCAAAAAAGTAACGTAATTGTACAGTCGTTTCTTGATTTGAAAGTGTCGCAAGTGTCATTTTCAGTCATAGAAGAGAGTCTGATTTATCTTGATAGTCGATTACCCTGTTACCGTTGTATTTGATCTGAATTTTTAGTTTTTCTAGTGTCGAAAGCAAGTTTTCTTTTCCAAATCGCAAAGTGTTGTCATTGTCTCCATTTTGATTTTGAAAAGAAACCTGTTAGTAATTGTCGCTTTGAAAAGTAATTCAGATTTGCGCATTAGATTTCTTTTTATCATTCACATATTAAGAAGGCTGAAAACAAATACATGCATGTGCATTTGCATTTCGACTGTTTGATTGGTTTGATTTAGGACAGTGCATATAGTGTGTGCTCTATGCTCTTTGTGAAAGAATACTGTCTCTCTTTCCTTAGTAGCTAGGATTTTCATTGCACAAAGAAGATAAAAGACTGTTTATCATCGTAGATTGCATTTTAGGAATTGTACACCCACATCACGCGGTGAACCTGAAAGGAAAATTTCTTAAGCAAGATCAACTATAAAATAACTTTAATGAATCTAACAACGCTTTGGAACCTAACGCACAACATCTAGAAGTCTAGGCTAGAGACGTATTCCGGCGTCGTAAAGCCTGGTAACTGTTGTTCTCACTGTTGGTTGGGTGATTCCTCCACTTTGAGATGATAAGTGCCAGTACAGACTTGTGCTCCCATGTACCGTCGAGTATATTTTGGGAGACCACAATAGGCTTAATCCTTTATCCTTAAGAAGTCGTGTCTGCCGCCCTATCGATCGCAATGCATTGAACACAACATTCAGGAAGATTGACTGCCGTACCGTAAAAAGTATTCTGCAGTTTTGTGATTGGTTTGGTAATCCCTCTGCCTAGATTTCTAGAGCAGTCCCTTTCGTTACTTTTCAGACTCCTTAATGGAAAAGGTCCATCTGAGCACTTGTCACTTCAGGCTCATTAAAAATCGAAGGTGACTAGAGTCATCTTTTGTTTTTTCTCGACTCTTTAAAATTGAAAAAACAAGTTGTGTCAAAGCGTCTAAAATTCATCTAATTCAGAAACATACTTCCCCTTGATTTTTAGTTGATCGAGTAATCCGCAATCGTGGAAGAAAGTCAATTGAAACCCTGTCGTTCACGGAGGCTTACGAGTCAACCGTCTTTGTCTCCGGAATCGAAACTATTATGGACAAAGCGAACTCGTTTAACGGTTCCAAATCTCCTAGTAAAGTTAGAACAAGTGTTCCAACAACATCAGAGACTCTGATTACTCCAAACATTTTTGGTATCCCTGCCTTTACAGAAGAAGTTCAGCAACCACTGAAGGACAGTAGTACTGATCCTAGTCCGAGGGTAAAAAATTGTATTACTGAACCAGTTCCATCTACAACCGGTTCGGAAAGTGTTGTTCCCCAAACATCGGTCGTTGCAGATTCCATACCTTCTTCGACACCAGAAATATTTTACGGACCTGACGGTCTACCTCTTCCACCTGGTCTGATTTCTATAGGAGAGATTGTGGAGGATCCTCCATCTAGTACTCCATCACAATTTGGAGTTGGGATCACTCTGTATCCTTCTTCATCAGAAATTAGTCTACCGCCAGCGGAAGCTCCTGTAGAATCGCTAGGTAATCTTTTGGATAGACTAGAAATGTTTGAACAACCGTCAACATCTAGGACTGTGTCGTCCGACACAGCGACGACAGAACTTCCTGCTATCACTCCAACAATGTTCGCCAGTATACCATCTGTCCCAACTAGCTCTCAATCGCTAGAAGGAGCCCACTCAGGGGCTATTTTGACAGTATGGTTCGTTCCTGTTTGTTCATCCAGAATAGTATCCGGAAACTCTTAAGTTGTGTCTCAACAAATTGATCCTTTGTTTGTTAATTTGGGCAGTCCGGTCCTCAAAGGCAAACCATTCCTTTAAGTACCAGATTACCGCCGTATGGGGGGGCAGTATACCCTTTCATTGTCCCCTCCGGGAGGACAGCGATACGGGAGTTCACAACAAAATTCAGGTTATGCTGGAATTACATCTAGCGGTTGGGTACCGATACTACCTCAACAACCAAGAGTTGTATATTCGATGCAACAATGTTTACCTATGTCAAATATACCAACTACGCCAGCTATTGTGATAGTGTCACAAGTACAAGCACTGCTTGTTGTATGCCAACCTCAGGTTTCTCAGGTTGTAATGCAATAGCCTCTTGACCCTGCGACTCAACCACAATCGCCGACTGGTGGAATGACACAGGTTCAAACGGGTACAATTACCCCTCATCTTGGTCAAACAGTTAGTATTGGGCAACAACACATAGCTTCACAACCATGGCTGGTGCAATACCAACAACCGCAATTCCAACAAATATACCAAGGATCTGAGCAACAAATCTTTGCAAATAGTGGACAGCCGTATATTCAAAACGGTCAAAATCAACCATTCTACAATGGTTATGCCCACCAACCTTACCAAAGTTACCAACATCAAATGCATTATGCTGGTATGCAAACACCAACTGCTCAGGCGATTCCATCTTATCCTGGGTATGCTTCACCTAACCTGAATCAATAGTTACCCTTCGTGGCAACTTTAGAGTTACCTGATTTAAATCAGTTAACAAACGATCCAATCGCTTACGCCCCATGGTGGCCAGCGATTCCGCATAAACTTCCATCAGATATTCCTAAATTTAATGGAAATCCGGGTGAAGATCCGTCGAATCATGTGATGACCTTTCATCTGTGGTGTTCATCAAACACCCTAAACGATGATTCGATTAGACTTCGCCTTTTTCAGAGGACGTTAACTGGTCCGGCAGCAAAATGGTATATCGAATTGCCCAAAGCTTCGTTTGACAACTTCAGTACCCTAGCCACAACCTTTTTAACCCATTTTCAGTTACCGATAAGGTACGAAACGGGAACAGAACTTACCAATTTCAAGCAAACAACGGCCACTCACATATCCGATCATATGCATGAGTGGCGACGTCGTCGTAGAATGGTAAAAAAGTATGTTCCTGATCATCTTTTAGCTGAATGGTTTATTAAGTCATTATTGCCTTCCATCACGGAAGATGTGGCAAAAGGGGGAGTCGTCACCGAAGAGCAGGTTATCACTCGTGCACAATATTTAGACCTGATTTACACTCAGTCTGGCACGCTCTACGATAAAATACCTCACGCTCCTAGACTGGAATTCTCGGTCCCTCCTCCTCCTAAATCAAATAATGACTCTCATGCCGGCGATGGCGTGATTGGCGCAACAGACACGAAATCAAAAAAGGCTACATCTAAAAAGGCCCGTAAGATTTCCAGTCAAAATGCAAAAGAAGAACTACTTGCCTCAGAAGTAAATGTTGTCTCGACAGATAAAGGCAAAGAAACCAAGCAACCAGGAGGCAAGAAGAAAACCAAAGGGAAGAAGAAGAAACAGGAGGAATCATCACCTGAAAAATCTTCTACAAACCCTCCTGGAAATAGGAAACCAAGTTGTCCATGCTTTATATGCGATGAGGATCATTGGACAACAGATTGTCCACACAGAGCTGAGCTTAAAAAATTCTTCAAGAATTCAAAAACCTCGGCAGTATTAACTGATCCGTTTCCAAATGCAGGAACAAATCTGGTTGACAGTGGAAATGCCTCCCCGTCTCAAGTGCTGATGTTGTCGGTTTCCAAACAGCAAAATGATGCTTTGATATCGACAAGGAACAAAGATTACAGGAATCCACAGATGTCGAACAACAAGGATAAAGATCAACCTAGTAGTTCGACAACAACTTCGGCAGAAGTTGCGCCACCCATCATTCCTGAGTTGACAATAAAACCGCCTAAGGGAGTAGTACACAAGTCGACATTTAATCCTCGTGCTAGAGCAGCACAACATTATAATATAGTGGAAGATCTGGCCCCCGCTATGTTGACACTTGAAGTACTGCAAAATTGCCCATCCCAAAAGAAGGCTTTATTATCAGCCATCGGTGGGATAGACCCAAAGGATTCCAATCTTGTGTCCTTTAATCACAAAGGATAAGATCCTCAGTTACCAGCTCAACTAGCTTTCCTCATTCAAGTGAAAGCCTTCAACAAAACTGTTCATCGAACAATTATTGATGAAGGGGCATCTACATGTATTATGTCGATGAGTTGCTGGAAAACTTTAGGATCTCCGACCTTGTCGCGATCTTCGACGACATTAAAAACATTTGACGGACAAACATATACCCCATATGGTATTCTAAGTAACTTGCAAGTTGAAATAGAAGGCAAAACAGTAGAAATAGATGTTGAAGTAATCGATGGAAGCCTCGATTACAACATCCTACTGGGAAGACCATGGATATATGCTATGGCAGTTGTTGTGTCGACCTATTTTAGGAAGATTGCATTTCCCTTTCAAGGAGGGATTACAATCGTCAATCAACAAACTTTCCTCCCCAATGGTTCTCAAGTTACAGGAAGCATTCCAATGATCCATGGAAGCTCCCATTCGCTTCAAAATATCGGAGTAGGCCTACTAAAAGACCCTATATTAATGGGAACTTTTGCCCTTCCACCTCCAATAAATCTGGTGGAAGTAGCATCAGTAGGAACCTGCAATATGATATCTTCGATTAAAAAGATCTCAGAAAACGATATAAACATGGATCATACGCAGGTATTGCCTCCAAGCCCAATGGAAATATTGTAGCAATCAATGTTCCTAGCATGGGAGGCAAACCCAAATCAACGCTCATCAAGCGTTTGGATAGATAGGTCTAAGGAATATGGCACCCCTTCAGATCCTTGGTCGCGAGTGCACTACACCGACGAAGGAATTGTTCAATCAATGGTAATTGAAGGGGCACCTTGGGAAGATTACCACCATCATTCCCTTCTTCCGGATTATGAAGAAGATATCCCTAATGACCTTCATCATCCTTCAGCTTTTGATTTCCTATCAAATACTGTAAACACGGTGGATTCCGAGCGAAACTTGTCCAACATTGAAGAGACTATCGCCATAAATATCTCGACCAAAACAGATGTTTTAGAGAATATTTATGTTGGCAAATGTTGTTCTCCTTCAGAACTAGAAATATATAACGCAGTTTTTCGCGAATTCAGAGATGTATTTGCTTGGTCATATAATGAAATGCCAGGCATTTACTCGAGTATCGTTGAACACGAAATCAAGATGTATCCAGATGTCAAACCAGTACGACAACGGCTACAGCAGGTGCACCCCAAGAAAGCCACTGCCAACAAGGCAGAAGTTGAAAAACTTCTCCATGCTGGTTTCATTTACCCGGTTCCTCTAACCGATTGGGTGTCGAACATTGTTCCGGTTATGAAAAAACAAGGAACGATTAGAGTGTGCGTCGATTATAGGGATGTAAATCAAGCTTGTCCAAAAGACAACTGCCCTACACCCTTCATTTACCAGATAATTGATGAATGCACCGGATGTGAAATCTTTTCATTTATGGATGGATTCTCCGGGTATAATCAAATAAATATCCGCCCACAGGACCAGTCAAAGACTGCATTTATTTGTCCGTGGGGCACATTTTCATATCGAAAATTACCCTTTGGTTTAAAGAATGCAGGGGCAACATTTCAGAGGGCAATGACTTATGCCTTCCATGACATCAAAAACAAAAGCATCGTTCAACCATATCTCGATGACCTTTCGGCTCATTCGCGAAAGTGGACTGATCATCCGCAGCATCTAAGAGTGATATTTCTACGTTGCCGACACTACAAGATACGACTCAATCCACACAAATGTGTGTTCTGTGTCAATTCTGGTCGTTTACTTGGCTTTGTAGTCTCAAAGGATGGGATTCATCTTGACCCATATAAGGTTCAGGCAATCATAAATTTGCCTCCACCTTCGAATTTGCTTCAGATTCAGAAACTCCAAGGGAAAGCAAACTTTCTGAGGAGATTCATTCCAAATTACGTCGAACTTGCTAAAGGTTATACACGTCTATTGAAAAAGGAAGTGCCCTTCGTCTGGGATCAGGTTCCGCAAGCTTCCTTTGATCCTTTAAAAGAATCCCTAATGAAAGCATCATTAATGTACGCTCCCAATTATCAAAAAGACTTTAACCTGTATCTGGTTGCAGCGGATACAACCATCACAATGGTTTTAGTTCAAGAAGACAACGGAATTGAACATCCTATATATTATTTGAGTAAGAACTTAAATGATATAGAAAGCAAATATTCTTATGTTGAAAATCTAGCGCTCGCAGCTATTCAAGCGATACAGAGATTTCGACACTATGTCCTGTTTCGAAAAACTACCATTCTGTCAAATTGCAACCCCATGACCTATATATTGTCGTGACAGTTGCTGGGGGGCAAATATTCAAAATGGATAGCGATTCTACAAGAGTTTGATCTGGAATTTGTAAAATCCAAGTCAAAGAAAGCCCTGGTTTTCGAAGAATTATTATGCGATCTCCCATCGTCGTCCAACGATGAAACATCTGAAGAAACGATCGTGGATGAAACTTTGTTTCTGATATCTTCAAGCAATCCGTGGTATGGGGATATAATCATTTATCTCCAAACCCAAAAATATAGGCCTAATACCTCCCGCTCCGAACGAAAACGTATTCAATACCAATCAAAAGACTACATGATCGTCGGTGATACACTTTATCGTCGTGGTGTCGATACAGTTCTATGGAGGTGCCTCACCCATGAGGAGGCCGAAAAAGTCCTGAATGATTTCCATTCAGGTGTGTGTGGGGGGCATCAATCAGGTTACGCTACGGCGCAAAAATTTTTACGAGCAGGATACTTCTGGCCAACAATGTTCAAAGATTGCATAACCGCAGTCAGAAGTTGCCATGCCTGTCAAATTTTCGATAGCAAAACGAGAAGGCCACCCGCACCTCTGCAGCCGATAGTTGCTGTTGGGCCATTCGCCAAATGGGGCATTGATTTCATGACATGTAACCCCACCTCGACCGAGGGGCATGGGTATATCATAGTTGCAGTTGACTATTTTACCAAATGGGCCGAGGCGATGCCTACATTAAATAACACTGGTGAAACAACTACCCTCTTCTTTTTCAATCATGTAGTCACCGAATTCGACGTCCCGCAGGCTATAGTCACAGATCATGGATCGCATTTTCGTAATCACATAATGGTCGAATTAGCTGCCAAATTAGGATTGTCACATGACAGCTCTACTCCATATTACCCGCAAGCCAACGGACAAGTTGAAGCAATCAATAAGGTCCTGAAGCGCATGCTGCAAAGGATGATTGGAGTTCACAAAAGGAGTTGGCACCTGATCCTGTACTCAGCCTTGTGGGCTTACTGAACATCGGTAAGGAATGCAACCAGGTTTACGCCTTTCCAACTGGTGAATGGCCTAGAAGCAATCTTACCAGTCCAGTGTGAAATCTCATCCCTCAAACTCGCAATCGACCTTCTCCCCAGAACTTCAGAAGAGGAGGCTTGTTTCTTGGAACTAATCCAATTGGATGAAACCCTTCGTGATGCCGCTTTGGCTAACGAAGCCCATAAGAAACGAGTCAAGGCACAGTTCGACAAGAATGTCAAACCCCGTGTCTTCTCAGAAGGTGACTTGGTCTTGCTTTATGACCAAGAATCCGATAAATTGGGGGCAGGTAAATTCAAGTCTTTATGGATGGGCCCCTATATTGTTAAGCGAGTGTTAGCAAAAGGAGCCTACGAGTTAATGGATTATGACAGAATTCCACTGGCACAACCTTGTAATGGGTTGTACCTTAAGCGTTACTATGTGTAATTCAGTGTGGTAACCTATATGATTTTGTTACATTTTTGTTTTCGCTAAAAGTATTTGTTTTGGTCAAGTAAATCCACTTTTTACATTTGTCGCAGATGTCAAACCTATTGGAATCTTTTTTTGGATATGCCGACGAAGCAAGTCGTAGTTCGCAGAACCTATCTTCTGCAGCCTGGGCCATTTTTGACCCAAGCGGCGAGTTAGTAAGTTTCAGAGGGGTATGTATTGGTCGATCAACGAATAACATCGCTGAATATAGCACGTTGATAGAACTTCTCTCTGATGCCATCACACATGGAATACGCCGACTGGTCGTCAGGCTAGACTCACAACTCGTCATATTACAACTCGCTGGTATCTATTCCGTCCGAAATCCAGCTATCTATCGCATGTTCCTAAGGGTCAAGATTTTGGAAAGGAAATTTGATTTTATTCAATATCAGCATATTTCTAGAACCTTAAACACATTAACTAACTCATTGGCAAATTATGTGTTAGATAGACATTTGCAACATTTATAAAAAGAAGCATCTCATCAATATTTGCGTTAGGATCATGCAACTTAACCAAAATAAAACTCCGAAAATAAAAAATATATATATAACTGTTTATGGTTTACACATAATGTTCTGTAACCAAGATAAAATTGGTCAAATGACCAAAAACTCAAAACGCTAGAGGGCACCCTAGTCTAATGATGCTCGTGATAACAAGTCACCGCCTGTGCAATCATGCGTAAAACCCTAGTCCTTCGTCTTGGCACACCAGTAGTATGTCGCTGCAACCTCAAAGGCAGCTCGTCAGTCCTCACATTTGGAATACCGAGAGTGAGGCCCTCGACCTGATCCTATAATGCTGAAAGAGTCTCGGCCACATCAAGGTCGTGAAGGATAGCCCTTCCCACAGCCTCTCCTGCAGGAACGACAGCTGGCACTCTCAGGCATACTACTGGCCGGATGGGACCGACATCTGCATGAGAACATGAGTTTTGATTAGTCTTGACAGAGTAAAGCACAAGGACACATTAAAAGAAAAACGATAAACAAGAATATGGTCAAAGAATTTAACAATGGCACCCCACTGTTCGCCAACCGGCAGTACCAAATCTGGGTCACCCTGGAAGTCCATACTAGCATATGGATACTCGGAATAAACCATCTCATGACGATCAAACCACCCGAAGAAGGTATCAGAAAAAGAAATCTGAGACTGACCAGCATGCCTAGACATATGGTCGACCCATCTCTGCATACGTGGTTCAGTCGGTGGAGGTAAACCCAGTGCAATATACTGCGGCTGCATCAGTGGTATCTTTTCCAAGGTGAAGGTGGTCAAGATAGAACCATATCCAAAGTTCTTCAGTCTCCCGCTCTTCACCTTGGTCAACTGTTCTTTCATCACAAGGAGTACTGTGTTACACCAGTTGAACACCTTCGGTTCGAGGCATTCCAAGGCATACTGCATATAAGATTGGTTGGCCACATGAAGAGCCACACCACCAGCCATCCTACCAAAAGTGAATAGAATGGTCCTCAAAGACCTGTCAGTGACATCTCGGATGATGATCTTGCCGTCTTTACTCGGCTGAGATCCTTCTCTGCAATACCTGCGAACATAATCTCTCACAAATTCACCTCCACGGGCCGAACCTGATAAAGAGATGGGGGAACCCCGCCTCGATAAGCCGGTCAAAAAATAGATGTCCACTATAGTCAAGGGGATGGATTTGCCCCTAATCTGGAACACCTGGCTAGTAGGATCCCAAGCATCGAGCAAATACTGCAGCAAGTTGATTTGTTGTCTCATGCTAGAGATGCGGAAAAACTTCAACAGGCCACAGTTCCGCAGTGTGTTTACTGTAACCGGATCATGTAAAGGAAGCATGTCATCTTCTTCATGCTCACGTTCTCGCCATGTAATGGTCATCTTGCTCCAATGAATCTCTGAAAACAAACAAGAGAAGAGTTAGATCCTGATGTGGTGAAAAACAAGCAAAAATTTCCATTGAAAACTGTGCATAAATTTCCTTCCTTGCGCTCATCGCACCTACAGTAGTGTTCTGGGTGCGTTGCATGTCAATTTGCTAGTAGACAGGCTAACATCCAACACACCTTTCGATACATAAAGGGTGCGATGGAGCCAGGGCAAGTTTTTCAAACCCCAAAGGCTCAGAAAAACCAGAAATCATGCTCAGAATGCAAAATGGAAAGGATGAAATGAAAGAGCTCAGGTTTAGCTCCTACCTAGTCCAAACGGCGCCAAAAATTGTCCACAGTATCTCCCGGAATCAGCTGATGAAAATCAAGGGGGGAAAGCACCTCCAAAGCTCCAACAAGCCAAAGTTCAAATGAAATGGTAAAATGAGAGGTAAAAGCACTTTTAAATTACTTTTACGTAATTCGAGTAAAATATTAGTGTCCTAACTCATTTTTCAAACGTATATCGTTCATTTCTAACTAGTTTGATAAAGCAATTGAGCATGTAGTACAATCTTTGAAGGAACAAATCTATTTATGGTAAAGTCAAGAAAAGACTGTTACTTCGAGCAGTTTTAACGCGGACTTCATGCTCGTTAAAAAATAAACATAAGCAATGAGCAAATGTTTCCCCCAGCGTTTAAGCTCAATAAAAAATGAACCAATTCCCAGTAAATAATCATTGTGAATGTAGTACTTCAGCCTTTAAAGCCTTGGTCGTGTTCCCATCATCACCTCCACTCTGTATTGGCCGATCATTCACCTCCATTTGATTGTTTACCCCTTTTGAGGAACAGCTGCGAAGAGTGATCCCGCTAGCCATCCTTGTAACACTGCCGTGATTGGAAAATTCCAAACCTTACCTGGAATTAGCTGCTACCCAACTTTATCACTCGTTCCTCAAAGACGAGTCTCCTTTAAGCTCTTTTCAACTGACTCGTAAAATATGAAAAGATTGCCGAGCCATTGGCCTCTCCAGCTCGTTAAAAGGACCGGAAGTGCTATCCCTCCTTTAGATTTTAATCTTTTTGGACCTGAGGGATTATTACACAAAAAGATCGAGCGCTTGTTTTGTTCGGCTCGTTAAAAGTATCAAAAATTCATCCCTTCTGTATTGTTTTATACTTTTTTAGACTTAAGTGATTAGATGACGAAAAAGGATTTTTGGAGTTTCCTTTACGTCCTTTTTCAGACTCTCTAAAATTGAAAATGACCGAGTTATCTTTGTCGTTAAACTCATTAAAACCTAATAGCGAAAAACTTGTCCATAGCAGACAAGAACGAGTTTCACTATCGCTAGGCTCGTTAAAACATAGCGATGGGTTTACCCGAAGGGCAAATTATAGAACAAGCATATGTTATCCTCCTCAAGCTTGACAAAAATAAAGAGGTACTGGTCAGCAATGACTGGGGAAAAATTGGGAAGAAAACTTGAAGAAACTTTGTTGGTAGCAAGTCGCTCTTGAACATGACACTTTCACTCCGCATCCAAGTTGGGTTGGGTTGTTTCATTCACCGGTCACATCACCATGGTCCCATAACACCATCCACATTTGGGGTTAATGCTACCAATCCATCACGTCAGTGTCGCCGATATGTTCAAGAGAAGTCACTTAGAGAATTCACCTGTGTCTCACCCACTGTAATACATTTACGCTCCATTCTTTCATGACCGCCACCCTGAACCTTATATCACCAGATCGTTTTCACCTCCATTAAAATCATTTGCTCCGTTCCGTGTCATTGATGTGGGATTCATTAAGGCCCTCCTATGACGGATCGCTTCTTGTCGACATCAGCTCATTATCCAAGAAGTCGATCTAGGAACACCCCTTTTAGTACTTTGAAGCTTGCATGCCTCAATGGCAAGTTTCTCACTTCCGGCGACAGGTTTACATCAATGGCCTTCGACCGAAAGATTTTGCGTGTTGTTCGACGCCAAGTCCTTTATTCACACCTCGTGAATTGTACTGCAGTACCTTGAGGGTCATTATCATTATCGGTGATTCCTCTCGCACCTGTTAACAGCTTACATCATTGGCTGGTAATCAGGCGATGTCTTTCCATGTTCGACTCCAGAACATCTCTCACATGGATTGACTTGTACTTTGAGTGAAGATCGAACGAGATTGAAGACCCCGGATCTAGTTTCATCCATCCGAGCTACAATATATATTCAGGAAAATAAAGACATCAAATGTACATCATTGCTGCATAGATAATCATCCAATCAAAGGGATGATGGCTCTACCAGAATCATCAGTCTACACTCAGACGATTGTCTGTCCTATGTACATGAAAATGAATTTATAAAGCTGAGCATGGGAATGCCTGCCTCAGCTAGATCATGAAAATATTATGAAGATAATGTATTGTATTGTATCTTATTACAGGTCTCCTCCCAGCTTGAAAGAACTTCGGATCCTCATGATAAAGCATTTCACCCGACATCAAAAAAGATTAACGACCTCATGCTTTAGGGGGCAACTGTTATAGACATTTTTGGGCACTACAACCCCAAGCATAAAATGTCCATAAACCAAGGGCTCCTAAGTCCCTAAAAGTGTTATTCCAACCCCTAAAGGAACAAGGTCAACTGATTACAACTTCTCCCAGAAGTTCTCCATGAAAAACCACTCAGAATTGGTCAAAACAGGATCATTTCACCTGCTCCATAGGCAAAGTGTGTTGCATCTCACCTAAGTACACTCTGTGGGTGCGTTGCATTTCAAAAAGCCCTTCTATGGGGTGCGATGGGCAAGAAGAGACAAATGGCAGTGTCAACCTGCGAGGTGGAGAGGCATGGAATCTTCCAGAAACTTCTCCTGTGACACTTGCCTCTCTGAATTCGACCAAGGATGAGTAAGAGATCATCAATCTCCAAGTGGAAGCAAGAACTATCAAAGGGAAGACACTAATCAAATCACAAGCTGACTCATCTCCCTTACAGATATCTATATATGGATCCCTCATCCCAGAGATCCAGAGGCTGGAATTTTTCATCTTGTAAGGAATTGCTGTTGGTTTCTTGAGGCAACATCATAGTGTTGGGTGATCTAAGCTTTGCATGAGGTGAAGAAGGGCTTACTTGCTGAGAGGATGATGCTGGGTCAGAACAACTGGTTGTAACTCTCTTGGCTCTTTCTTGATTATCAATAAAGCTATTCAAATTTTCCTCCATTTTCCTGTGTACTCTATGTTTTGTGCATTTGTATGGTCAATTTACATCTGATCCTAGATTGTTTATGATAATAGATCCATGTTCTCGTATAGTGTTATGCTGCTTTGATTCTATAGGTACTCTGTGAAGCTGGGTATACAAGGAAGCGAGTAGCAAAGGACTATCAGAAGAGAGAGGAATCGAGTAAGGAACCAAGTGCAAGACAGAGATTGGTCTCCTTTATTCTTCTCTCATCTATCTTTCATAAAGGAAAACGAAAGTAGTTTTACTTTGTTTGTTTCTAAGATAGCTACCACACCTTAGTGGGATTAACAGTTCTGGATAGACACTTTTCCCTGTAACATTGAGCAAAGACAACTCAGAGCTAGGGGTGTTAAGTCCCAAACTTGCATCTTCCCTATACACCTTTTTAGCCTTCTTTTCCATTTACTTGACCCACCAAGCTGTCAAATCATTGCATATTAGTTTAAAAAGAGCTTATAAAATGGTTTCCTAACTATGTTTGTGATTGTTGTTTGATTTAGATTTTTGTTCAATCAGCTGCGGAAACATGTCACTTTCCGCAGCCAGCTCAAGTTTCCGCAGCCATTTTGTTGAAGACTATGTTACAGGTGTCCACTGGAGAATCCGGCCACATGGGAAAGCTGCAAATGACATGTACATGGAGCGTGTCCCCTTGGTTCAGCCGAATCACTCACAAATAGCCATGGTCAAGGACGGTTAATGGAGTGGTCAAACCAAGAGTTTTGCGGTGGCACGACTCTATTTTTCCCATGTGAAGTTTTGCGTGGCAAGTTCCTCAATCTCCGGAGATGTGCTAACACCTGTGGATCAATCCGTGAACCAAATCAAACAGCCACCACTCCATAGATTTATTTTTCATGGCTACCATACTGTTAGATCTCAGGACGTGGAGATTTACGTGTCTGTTTGGCAGCGTAGAATTTAGGAATCAGTTATAGCATATTCAGTTATAAATAACGCGTTATCATACGCTGGATAGCTAGCCTTTTACATGTAATCTTGACTGTGTTTACGAGCCCACTGTGCCATGCTCTATCTTTATGTTTTGACTGCACTTTAATATATGAGAAGACAACGTTCTTAAGTTCAATTCGTGACTGAGTATTGATTGGCCGAAGTTGCAGAGGGCCCCTGTACACCAAGGCTCTGTATCTACTGTATAGTTTCTCGCTTTCTTTCATTATGTCACTTCTTTCATAATCGTTTACTTGTATATTATTCATGTTAACTGCTATCCATATTTCCTTTTATGCTTTCTCATGATTGTTAGCTGATCAGTGTTTTTCTCTCAGGTTCTTGTAGGCAGCCCGGGCAATTTACATAGTTTTAATGACTAATGACATGAGATCATCTTGTCCTTTCTGCTGATTCATTTTCTGAGTTTTAATTCCAGCATTGTCATTTCTTTCAGTTCTGCTTTGCTTATTTAAATTTATGCAATTTAGATATCATATTACTCATTTGCTTATGATTACCTTCCTATAGCCAAGCGACTCAAATAGTGAGGAATCCGAATATTACTTGATGTAGTATGATTTAGTTTAATTTCCTGCAAGTTAGTGATTAAATTACTTATGTCATTTTCAGGGATTGAAGTATGAATGAGTAGTTTAATCTTAGTTTCATTTTATGTAATTTCATTTCCTGCAATTTAGATATCAGATTACTCAATTTGTTTATGGTTACCTCCTATAGCCAGAGCGAGTCGAAAGGTAAGGGGTCAGAATATGAGTTGAAGTAGTGTGATTTAGTTTGCTTTGCTTACAGTCTTTGAATTGCTTTGAGTTCAGTTTTTATTTTCTTTTTATACAGTAGTAAGGATACTGGGCTTCATTGTCACTAGTTCACTATTTTGGTACATTTTTATTTTCTTTTGAGAATTGATTTCATCATAGCCAGTTTGAAACCTTTTTGAGAACTTTAAAGTTTGGAAAATCATTGTAGAAATCACCATTACCATCCATACTCGACTTTCAATCTTGCCATCTCACATTAGGGAATCAACAAAAGATAAACCCAAAAGCAAACCAAAAACTCAAAAACGACAAAGAACTAAGAAATCGGTTATCTTGCATATACAGTGCACTTCACTTCAATAGTTTACGACTCTCGGATTGAAATTTTAAATAGCAATTTAGGACACACTAAATTGACCAAACATTTTGGCGCCGTTTCCGGGGAAGTGAAACTAGGTAGCCAATTTCTTAAAAAAAAACAAGAAAATTTCAAGGAAGGTAAAAAATTGATAACTTTTCAAAGTATGCTCTAATCTTGCACCTAGTGTGATCTGGAGGATCAGAAAAGAGAGTTATTGGTTTAATAATTTCTTGAGTATGCTCTCTTCTTGCACCTAGAGTGACCTGGAAGATCAAAAAGAGAATTATTAGCCCGACTTGAAGAAAAATAAAAAATGACATGCATAGAGCAAGAGATTCTAGGGGAAGGTTTTTAGCTAGGGCCAAGAGTTCGATTTTTACAACTCCAACTACTTCAAGGAATAGACAAGAAACACCTCCATCATCTCCAACTCACACTCCTAGCATTAGGATTCCTGGAATTCAAGAGGCAGTAGTTGAATTAGGAGACTCTTTCTCTACTTCTACAGGAAAACACATTGTAATTGAGGAAGTAGAATCACCTGAAGAAAAAGAGGGAGAAATTCCTCCTCGCTCGCCATTAGTAGAGGAACCAGATGACTCTGAAGTCTCTGAGGAAACTATCATGACAGAGGAAGTAGTAAACGGATTTGGTAGAGGTAGAGGTAGAGGAGGAGGAGGAAACAATGGAGGAGGTAGAGGTAACAATGGGGGAAATAGGGATGGAGATAACTCATTCGGATTTCCTATAGTTGATGAGGATTCTCGAGCAACAATGAAAAACATCCCACCATCTGTCCTCCCAAACTTTCATGGGTTACGAAATGAGGATCTTGAAACATTTCAATTTGAGTTTGAAGTCGTGTGTCGAACTTATGATTATCTAGAAGACTCTCAAAAACTCAAATTGTTTCCTTCAACATTGAAAGGAGCTACTTTGAAATGGTTCATGGGATTAGTCATTCAATCCATTAGGACTTGGAATGATATGAAACAAACATTTTTGGATAGATATCTGGACTATCGTATGTCCACCAATCACAAGGATGAGGTATTCAAAATGGTGCAAAGAGAAGATGAAAACTTGGAGGATTTACTTGAAATATTTCAATACAGCCTGAAAAGAGAAAAAATGAATAACTTAGATGAGGAAACCTTGAAAGCCCTTCTATTAAAAGCCATTTGTCATGCGGAAAGAGTCAATTTTGCGGACAAAACCGACCTCCCTAGAAGCTAAGGCTTTCTAGTGACAAACAAAACAATCAAGCACTATCTTTCCCTAAATATGCATTTAAAATAAAAGCAACCAGGTGTTTAAGGCTTACCTTTAGTCCAACGCTTGTTTGTTGTAATCCAGCCTCTCTGATCTAGATGAGCTCCTTCTCCTTGAAGCCTGCATTCACTAACAAGCAAACGATTACATAGCACCTGAATAACTCATATAATAAAACATATTCATCATAAAGACCAAGGAGTTTATGAAACAAATTATATAAAACAGCTTGTTGAGAAAAATGAACTTAATTGTATTAATTGGAAACAAAAGAAACCATTACAACTAGTGCCTTGGTGTTGTGCAGGTCCCTCCCAGGGTCCAGCAAGAGTTCTCCTTTACTTTGATCAGCTCACCCACTTCCAAATGAAGCTAGGAAGGGATTGGAATCTCTCCTCTCAAGCTCTATAAGGGAGTCCTAATTTCAGCAGCATCTACCCTTAGGAATGTTCAGCTTTCAACCTCTTCTCCTTCTGGCCCAATGCCTGTATTTATAGTGCTTTGGAGGAAGTTAATCAGGTCCACCATGAATGGGATAAGCCCCTTTTTCAATGGGATAGCTCCCCTCTTCATGGGATAAGTTCCTCTTTCATTGGGATGCATGAACCATCTGGAGGCGCTCAATCCACGTCAAACCATCTTCTAGAATGCTCTAGAATCGACCACAAGTAACTTTTTTGGAGTAAAACTTGCGCCTTTTGACCTTTACAGGAGTACGCACCCACCCCTTTACAGACAGAGCGTACAAGTACGCAGGTGTTATGAACTTGAGGTGCGTACACACAGGTAAGGCTAAGAGAAACTGTGTAACCAGAGTTATATTGACTTTTAAGGACTTTCTCTCTTTCTTGGAGTTTGACATGAGGAGCAGAGGTATAAGACTTGCCAAGGAGGATAGTATGATAATTGATGGAGCCATACTGACTGCAAATAGTCATGGTGACAAATTTTAGTGTAACAGATTTCCCCCTAAAGTGCGAAGCCTGTAGTAGATTAGGGTTTCATATCATCTAGGAAGGGTGACGTACTTTATCATTTCAAGGATTATCTTGTGGAGAGCCCAGTCGGAACCTGCAAATATTCAACACAAAATACATGTATGAGATCATATCATCGCTGAGGTAGGCATTCCCATACTTAGATCAAAAACTTTAACTAACAAACTAACTACTGCTCTGATACAGGAATGATTTCGCAGTACATCATAATCATAGACTCATGTAGACACAGTATGGACGCAGCCATCTGTTTATAATTAGTCTACTATATAATGAATACAAAACTCCTCGCAGCCTGGATGGCGGAAACTAGATCCAGGGTCTTCATTTCTGCTTCCCGAAATAGTACGATTCTATCCATGCGAATAAATGAGTTGATGTCGAACATGGTAGAAACCACTTGATTACCAGTCAATGATTTAAACTGTTAACAAGTGTGAGAGAGACCACCAGTAATGTCAATGGTTCTCAAAGTACCCAGTACAATCCATGAGATGTGAATGAATGTGCTGATGTCGAACATGTCACGGAATCCTTCGATCGAAAGTCAATGATGTAAACTGTCGTCGAAGGCGAGAAATCTGCCATTGATGCATGCGGATTTCAAGGTACTGACGATTTCTAGATCATCTTTCTAGATAATGTGCTGATGTCGATAGAAAGCAATCCGTCGTAGGCAAGCCCACAACATGAAATCATAAATCAAGTTGAAGAAATGTAGCTGTAAGGACTGACTCAGGGATGGTCAAGATGGATGACAGGTATTTTGCAGATGAATGGTTTATTTGCAGTGACCTCTTGAACACATAACAACACAACAGATGGCTTGGTGACAATTGACCCAAAGTTAATACCCGGCTGAAGACTTTCAATGTGGTTTGATCAACTGTGAGGCAAAGGATTTCCCAACCCAGGTGAATGAAAAGTGTCGTGTTCAAGAGCGGTGATAAGGTTTCTCTGAGACAAAGGATAACAAATAGGCTCATTTTTCTCTCTTTTCCCCCACCATTTCTGGAAAGTACCTCTTTATTTTTAACAAGCTTGAGGAGGATAACATTTGCTTGATTATAAGCTCATCCTTTGGATGAGTCCAACTTAGTTTAGATTCGAACCCTAAGAAGGAGTGGTCCGTTCCTGTTTGTAATCAAACAGGTCCTTTACTGTGAAATTTTAACGAGTCCAGTATAGGAGAAACTCGGTGTTTTTCAATTTTAGAGAGTCTGAAAAACTTAAGAAGACTCCAGGGTTGACCTTTTTCATAAGTTTGTGTCTCCCAAGCCCGAAAAAGTATAAAATAATACTTGAGAGAACCGCTTGATCTTTACGACCAAGGAGTACTTTCATGATTAGTGTCTCTGACCTGAAAAGTAAAAAGCGATCAAGGACCCGTCGTTTCATTTCCAATATCGAATTTGAAACGACAAAAATCCGGCAATCTTTTCATGTTTTTACGGTCAGAAAAGGGCTATAAGAGGACCGTCTTTTAATTCCGTTTTAACGAGTGTAAAAGAAACGCTCGGCAATCTTTTCATGTTTTAGGAGTCAGAAAAGGGCTTAAAGATGACTCTGATGTTTTTGTTTGTAAAAAATGACAATTTTCCCTGAAAATCCTTTATCCTGCACAAAAACCAACACATTACTCATACCTGTTGATGATAGATAAAAATACTTTGAAAAATACCTTCTCATGGTGAAAAATAAACAAATTTACCATTTATTTACCCAAAAAACCTATAAAAAGGGCTTTTACCAATTCATTTTTACCATTTTACTGTTGAGGAGAGAAAGAGGGCTTTTGGCAAGAAACTTCCCATGGACATTGCGGAGAATCCGACCGTCGAAATCGAACACCGTCTCTTTTAGGTATTCTACAACATCCTCCTCTTCATTTTCATCCGTTTGGAATTCATTTTTAGACCCTAGTTTCATTTTTTGGAGGCTTTGGGGTTTCAAGATCTGCCTTTCGGGGTACGCAGGTGCTCCACTAGTGACCTGCGTACCCCGACATTTTCTCAGTTGGGAAAATGCCGGGCGTACGCACCTTGCCTTAAGGGAACCTGCGTACCCACGCTCTGTTCCTAAAGGCGGGGTGCGTACCCCACAAAACGAGTTTTCAAACCCCAATTTCTTCAAAATGGACCAAATTTTTTTGATTTTATTGAATCTAACAGATGTTTTTTGGTGTGTAGATTGCCCACCATGCTTGATTGGTGCGAGAGGGAGCACGAAGATGTTGATTTGGCCGCCATTAATCATCAACCGTCAATTGATGCTTTGAAGGCACGCGGCCTTTATAAATACTGGGCCATACTTGGCATGAGGGCCCAAGTGAGATTTCTGGAATGGCTGGTAGAAAGGTGGAACGTTCAGGACCAATGTTTTTATATTGGAGGGCACCAGCTCGAGATAGAGCCCTCAGATATTTACTTTCTCGCTGGTTTGCCCAAGAGAGGCGAACACTTGACTCTGTTCGGGACTAGGCCGGGTGTCCAGTCCATCGCTATTCTCCGACTAGAGTGGTGTAACACTCAGAACCAGGAGAAGGGGATAGAGATCAAAACTATATCCCGTCCTGAACTTATGGTGATTGCCTTTACAGTTACCAGACTTTGCGGGGCTGCCGCTTTGCACATTGCCACTGGGTCCCAGATGCGGATGGCGATTGATTGCTATCGAGGAACCATTTTTAACTGGTGTGATGCTGTGTTGGCCAATGTAAAAGGCCAACTGACTCGAGCCAAAAACGGACAGCTGAAGACTTTTGGTTATGGGCCTTTAGTTGTCAGTTTTGGCTTAGAGAGGGTTCCGATGCTGATCCCACAGCAGCTCACTGTTGGTGTTGGGCTTCCTCGAGAGCCCAAATTGATGCGATGGGTTGCGGTTATGGCCCGTCATCCTGATGAGGGAACGAAGGTTGTTCGATTTACTCCGGAGTACTTCCACTGGTTAGAGGACCAGATATTTTCTATACAGGATTTTCCTTATGCCGGAGTTGATTTCCATGGAGATCCAGACATGATTCTTCCACCGGGAGAACAATGGGATGATACAGGTAACTTCATTTTCTACAAGTTTTTAAACTATCTATTTTTTTTGTTGTTTTTATATCGTCTCAAAACTGACAGTGACAATTTTCAAAATGCAGATGTAGGCCCACGTCGACCAGCCAATCTCCGGCCTTTCGAGAGGAGACTACCAGTTGCAGCGGCACCGGCCCCACAGGACGAGGCCACAGAGACTTTAGCTGAGTTGGAGCATGACCTAGAGCGTCTTACAGCAGACATACCAGAGACTTCCATAGATGATATTCCTATCAGACTTCAGCGCTTTGTAGTCGGGGTCCCAGGACCTTTTAGGAGGTTCTTGTGTAGGGTGGCTCGTGCAGTGGTGTCATATAGAGATCATCACCAGTGATTGGATGGTCGTTTTTGTAGACACATGTGACATTTTGGTTTTTTGTACTTATCATTTTTGCCGATCATAAGGTGTTTTTCAACCTATGATCGAAGACGATGTATTTTTTGACACACTCCTATCTATATATATCATTATTACCGGCTTATCTTGTAAATCATGTTATGGAATGATTTTAAATTTACATGTATGTTTATTGCAAATGTCTATTCAACATTCGAGAAGCAATTGCATCTGCTAATGTATTTAAAGACCTTGGAATATGTTGATATTCAATGTAGTCAAACTCTCGTTCCAAGCACTCTAAAAAATAACCTTAATAACACTGGATTTCTAATGGCATACACTCTATTAAGCTGTAATACAACGAGTTCAGAATCTAACCTCACTATCAAACTCCGAATCCCAAATGAAATAGATTCAGACAATAATTCAATCACTGCACTGTATTCTGCAATGTTGTTTGTTGTTTGACCAAGGCTTACCCCATGCATAGAAACTAACTCGTCAGAGGGCGAATAGATAACCCAAGCTGCGGAAGAAATATTCTGTGTACTACGACAAGCACCATCAGTGAAACCAATGTATGTTTGGAGAGGCATCGACATCTGCATCATCAAGAGTAAAACCAAGATAAGCCAGAATAACGACGAAAACACACTTTCTAAGCTAAGCACACTGTCTAAACTAACAAACACACCAGCTAGAAAGAAAAACCTAACCTAACTAAAATCTCCATACCCATCTTTTAAGCATAATACCTCTTAAGGTAAAGTCCATTTCTGGGTTTACCCAAAGAGTCCCCGTCAAAGTCTACCAGCTCATAGGCCCCTTTTGCTAGCTTTTGCTTGACAATATAGGGCCCATGCCACATAGGAACGAATTTTCCAGCACCTAATCTATCATTAGCTTGATCATATAATAACACTAGGTCTCCTTCCGAAAAATTTCGAGGGGTCACATTTCGATCATACTGAGCTTTCATTCGTTTTGCGTGAGTCTCGATTGCCAATGCGGCATCACGTCGATTCTCATCTAATTGAGCTAAGTATAATAAATGCTTCTCCTCTTCAGAAGTAGCTGGAAGTAACTCGATGGCCATTTGCAGTGACGGGATTTCACATTCAATGGGTAGCACAGCTTCCAAACCATAAACTAGTTGGAAAGGAGTGAACCCTATTGATGTTTTCACTGAGGTTCGGTACGCCCAAAGCGCTGAAAATAACATGTTGTGCCAATTCGACCGATGAATACTAATGATTCGTCGGATCATGATAACTAAAACTTTGTTGATAGACTCAACCAGACCATTCGCTTGTGGATAATAAGGAGTTGAACTATCGTGACGCAAACCAAGCTGGCCTGTAAGTTCTGTCATCATAACGTTTTGAAAATGGCGCCCATGGTTAGTGATTATCGCTTGTGGGACACCAAACCTAGCAATTATGTGATTGAATACGAAAATTGCAGCTGTCTTGCCGTCTGCCTCGAATGTAGGCATCGCCTCGGCCCACTTAGTAAAATAATCAACCGCAAGGATGATATACGCATGCCCCCCGGCCGAGTGAGGGTTACATGTAATAAAATCGATACCCCATTTGGAAAAAGGACCAACGACAATTATAGGGTGGAGAGGAGCAGGTGGAGTGCGCATCTTTCGATCAAACACTTGACAGTTGTGGCATTTTTGGACCGCAGTAATACAATCTTTGAACAAGGACGGCCAGAAGTAGCCAGCGCGCAACACCTTTTGGGCTGTGGCATACCCAGACATATGACCGCCACATGCTCCAGAGTGACAGTCATTTAGAACCCTTTCTGCCTCTTCGTGAGTTAAGCAACGTCGAAAAATAGAGTTTGCCCCACGTCGATAAAGAGTATCTCCAATAATTTTGTATTGTTGGGACTGGAATCGAATTTTTCGACGTTCCGACTTTGAAGCTTCGGGCCGAAAGGATTGGGTCTGGAGATAGATGATGATATCCCCATACCACAGATCTAAAGTGCTGATTAGAAACAGAGATTCGTCCGCAATGGGCTCCTCTGCCACAGTTTCCGTGTCAGCACGCGGGAAGTCACACATTAACTCTGCAAAAACTAAAGATTTCTTAGACTTAGATTTCTCAAACTCCAAGTCGAACTCTTGCAGGATAACAATCCATTTGGAGTACTTGCCCCCTAGCAATTGTTTAGTCAAAATGTAGATCATAGGGTTGCAATCCGAAATAACTGTAGTTTTACGAAGTAAAATGTAGTGACGAAAACGCTGGACAGCTTGAACGGCTGCCAATGCCAATTTCTCCACATGTGAGTATTTCAACTCAGTGGGATTTAACGTCCTACTAAGGTAATATATCACATGTTCCATTCCGAATTCATCTTCCTGAACTAAGACCATTCCAATGGTGGAATGGGAGGCGGCGAGGTACAAAAAGTAATCCTGGTTGTAGTTGGGAGGATGCAACAACGGTGCATGGGTCAACGCGTGTTTGAGTGCATCAAAAGATTTCTGAGCTATCTCATCCCAAGAGAATTGAGCGTTCTGTTTCAACAACCGTGTAAAACCTTTTGTAACCTCGGCGTAGTTAGGAATGAATCGTCGTAAAAAGTTTGCTTTTTCCTGCAAACTTTGGAGTTGGCGAAGACTCGAAGGAGGAGGCAATTTGATGATAGCTTCTACCTTCGAGGGATCGACGCGAATGCCGGCTTTTGAAACTACAAATCCTAGTAATCGTCCCACTTCTATACAGAAGACACATTTGTGTGGGTTCAACCGAATACGATAATGCCTACACCTCATGAAGATTGCTCCTAAATGGACAAGGTGATCAGCTCGATGTAATGAATGAGCGGGCAAATCATCGAGATACGGTTGCACAATGTGTTTGATGTCATGAAACGCATAAGACATCGCCCTTTGAAAAGTTGCTCCGGCATTCTTAAGCCCAAAAGGTAATTTTCAGTAAGCAAATGTCCCCCATGGACAAATGAAAGCCGTTTTTGGTTGATCGGCAGGTAGAATATTGATTTGATTGTAATAAGAAAAACCGTCCATAAAGGAAAATATTTCACTGTCGGCACAATCATCAATGATTTGATCGATATAGGGCGTTGGGTAGTTGTCCTTTGGACAAGATCGATTAATGTCCCTATAGTCGATGCATATTCTTATTGTTGCCTGTTTTTTGTTAACCGGAACAATATTCGATACCCAATCCGTTAACGGGATTGGATAAATGAAACCTGCTTTCAATAGCTTTTCAACTTCTACTTTAATTGCAGCAGCTTTTGGGTGAATCTGACGCAAACGTTGCCGGACGGGTTTAGCGTCCGGGTAAGTCTTGATCTCATGAACAACAATTGCGGGATCAATTCCTGGCATTTCCTCATAGGACCAGGCAAACACGTCGCGAAATTCTTGAAATAGGGCCTTGTATGTCTGAATTTCATCATCTGTACACGAGGCACCTATATGAATGTTTTCAACAATTCCGGGCTTGACTGAAATGTCAATGGGAATAGTACGAGAGATATTTCCCAAATTCAACTCTGAATCAGGATGTTTCATGGGATTTTGAGCTTCTTTGACATATTCAGTTGTAAAAATTGATGAGAAATCATTTTCATAACGATCATCCTCAGGTAAAAACGAAGATCTATGATGGAGATCCTTAAATCATCTATACACAGGATTTCACGAAGTTGTTCATCAGATGACACAACTTCGGGAAACGCTATTAACTCCAAGGTTGATGTGAAAAGTGATTCCTCACGGACCACATTCATTTGGTCGACTTTGGTTGAACACGGGTCGGTAAAAGACTGCACGGCTTCATAAGCAATTTCATATGGACTCAACGGCATAGAATTACCAAACGAGTCTATTTCAGATTCAGAAGGAACGATCCAAGGATCGTCGTAATAAATAGTGTTTGATGTAATCATATGAATGGTTGCAAATGAAGATGATGCGTTGAGTGGAGGAAAAGGAAAAGTTCCCAGTAAACCGACATATTTAACTAATCCTACACCAACATCCTTATATGGGATAATCGTTTTACCGACATGCTGGATACTCTCTGAAGAGGTTGGGTCGGATGAAAAGTAAGTCAGCTGGTCTATTGTTACGATCTTTCCATTATGTGGAAACTTTATTACTCGGAAGACCGATGAAACGACCGCTGTCATAGCGTAAGTCCAACTTCGACCCAAGAGAAGGTTGTAGTCTAGAGGGGCATCAACCACCTCCACATCTAGACTAACGGTTTTTCCTTCAACCCCTATAGGCAAATCCTGTAGAATGCCAAAAGGATGGAACCCACGGCCATCAAAGGCCTTAAGAATCGTCGGGGATTGATTTAGTGAAGGAGAACCAAGCGATCTCCAACACTGCATCAACATAATACACGTGGAAGCTCCCTCATCAATTACAGTACGATGAATAGGCCTGTTTTTGACTATCACTGGGATCTGGAAAGCCATTTGATGAGGCAAATGCGGTGTACTATTTTCTAGATCAAAGATTATTAGGTTCGGGTCCTGAACATCAACAGCTCCTATAGCCGACAAAAGTAATTTGCGTTGTGCTGGGCATGATTGCAGCACTTCCAAAGCCGACATTGCTGAGGGTGAAACAACTAAGTCCTCAACAATGTTGTAATTCTGGGCCGCTCTCGCATGTGGATTGAAAGCAGACCTTCGAAGTACACCCTTGGCAGGCGGTTTGATTACTAAGTCTGGGTTAGGTTTCTCGATCTGTAGTGGATCGGAACCGGGAGCTGAGGTTGATGGATTAGAATGAGAAGATTCTGCTTCTTTCGATCCATCAACAAGACTTTTACTACCATAATCTTGCGATCGAGTCGCAATCCTTACATGAGACATCATCAATATGGGTTCTTCAGTGGCACTCGAGGAAGAACCTATCATTTTGCTATCTTTCGGAAATGGATCCTTCAAGACAGCAGGAATTTGGGAACCCTTGACGATTTTTGCAACCTCTGCTCGATGAGGGAAGTCTCTTGTAAAGTGTTCTTCTTCACAAATAAGACATGGATAACGAGGCTTGCATTTTTCATCATTGGATTCCGCCTTTTCAGTTTTCTCCTTTGGAGTTTTGTCTGCTTTATTCTTCTTCTTGCCTTTCTTCTTCCCACCGGATTTTGATTTAGCCGTAGATGACTCTACAGCGTGAATGTCGGCGGAAAGTTCAGCAGAAGAATCTCCTGTCGGGGAGTCTGGTAAGGTTATAATAGGAGA
Source organism: Pinus tabuliformis (assembly GCA_031772625.1). Taxonomy (NCBI): domain Eukaryota; kingdom Viridiplantae; phylum Streptophyta; class Pinopsida; order Pinales; family Pinaceae; genus Pinus; species Pinus tabuliformis. Next base: position 53,399,772 of record CM062819.1, read on the forward strand.
AGAATTCTTTGAGGATTTCTTCTTGCTTTTAGTGTTCACCGTACCAATCATGCCATCAGCAGCATGAGATCCCGAAGGAGCAGCAACGATTTGATTTGACTTTGGAAGATCTGGGATCTTTTCATGTAACGTACCTGACTGAGTGTAAACTAAGTCAAGGTACTGCGCTTGAGCAATCACTTGCTCCTCAGTAACTACTCCGGCCTTAGCTACGTCTTCAGTAATCTTCGGTAACAATGATTTAACAAACCATTCAGCTAAAATTTGGTCCGGGATAAAAACTTTCACTAACTGCCTTCGACGTCTCCATTCATGAATATGATCGGAAATATAAGTGGACGTCGATTGTTTTAATGAAGTTAGTAACTCCGTGCCATTATCATATCTGACCGACAATTGAAAATGAGTTAGGAACGAGGTAGCTAACTGGCTAAAATTATAAAAAGAGGCCCGTGGTAACTCAATGTACCACTTGGCTGCGAGACCAATGAGAGTGCGCTGGAAGAGACGTAAACGGATCGAATCATCTGAGATGGAATTTGAGGCACACCAGAGGTGGTAAGTCATCACATGATTCGACGGGTCCTCTCCCGACTTACCCTCGAACTTGGGAATGTCACTGGGCAACTTATTCGGCATTGGCGGCAAAAACGGAAGATAATTGATTGGATCATTCGTTAGGTGCGACAAGTATGGTAAATCCAAAGTTGCGATAAACGGCAACTGCCGATTAGGATCCCTAAAACTCTGGGTCATTATACCAGCCCCAGGAGGAGGATATCCAGGATAACTAGGAATAGGAATCGCATTTGGGATATTGTATCCTCCTAGAAAACCAGGATTAATCGGACCGTACTGGGGTTGCTGTGGTTGTTGATAAGTGTACCCAGGATATGGTTGATACTGGTAAACTGGCTGCTGGACAGCAGAACCGAATTGGTACTGTCCCTGGTACGGTTGATAAGTGAACTGTGGTTGACTTGTGACAACCGTACTTAAACCAGGTTGTCCTACAGGCATCTGAACCGTAGTTTGAATCGTAGATCCAGACGATGGTAAAGATGTCTGAGGAATAGTTACAGGGACAGTAGAAACCGGAGCTGTCGATACTCCAGAAGTAAGTGTGGTAGATGGAACAGATGTTGCGGTAGTTGCAGCAGTCGTTTGAGATGGAGTACGAGGCGAAATAGGCCCAGACTGAGAAACTATCGAAGGTACAAAAGTTTGAATATTAGACTGGACTGGTTGCTGGGGTGGACCAGAAACTAAGGGTTGTCCAGTTTGAGATGACAACTGTACATTTGGCTGCAACACCTGTTGAACTTGCGATGGATCCCACTCTATGTTTATTCCGGGGTATTGACCCATAACAGGTTGAGGATATTGAGATCCATAACCGGGTTGAGGGTAGGATTGATAATTGAAAGGCACATTTCCCGTACCTTGAACATAAGATTGACCTTGAGGTGGTTGGAAACCTTGACTCGAGTACTGACCTTGGGGCAGATACCCTTGAGGCATGTACTGATACTGGGTTGACCCTTAGTGTAAATTGATACTGGGGTTGACCTTGGGGTACATATTGAGTCTAGGGTTGACCTTGGGGTACATATTAAGTCTGGGGTTGACCTTGAGGAATGTATTGTACTATAGGCACGTACTGTCCTTGAGGTTGCCCCCCAGATGCAAATTGTGTACCTTGAGGTTGCCCCCCAGGCGTTAATTGAGGCTGCCCCCCAGGCGGTAACTGGCCACCTTGAGGTTGAGAAGCGGGAATAGAACCTGACATCGTAAGAATGTCTTCTACACTTAACGGCTTTGCACCATTGCTTCCAGTGAACATCCTTTGTTCAATGGGTTGAGGAGATGCTCCCGAAAAAGTACCGGACAAAGACTGATACCCAGTAGGAACAGAAGGATCGCCGTACAAAAAAGATTCAGGCGATTGAGTAAACATGGACGACTGACCTGACATATTTACGGGAGTATAAATACCCCTAGGTGGATAAGAAACACGAGGTGGTGAAAAACTCGACACTGAATTGTCCAAATAATTAGTTAAAGAAAGATACCAAGTAGTACTTCTAGGTGGACTGTAAAAAATGGATTCACGCTCCCTTAGATCAATAGTAGGTTGATTTTTAGGGATAGGGATGCCTATTTCTTCTTCCGGAGCAAGTTCTTCAATAGCTATCAAACCAGAAGGAAGATTTTCGGTGATGACTCTTTCTACTCTAGGTGAATTAGGAACACTAGAAGCTGGAGAGACTAACCCCGATGTTGGAGTAACAGGTTCAGATATCTCTGGTTCTTCGCCTATATCACTAGTAGATGAAAAACTACCAGCAAGCTCAGAAACCGAAACAGCTTCAGGATTATAACCTGTTTCTAGACATTGGTAATCAGGATGAACAACCAATGAAGACTCTCCTTCTTCAGGTGACTCTACTCTACCGCCACTAGGAGTTACAAGGACTTTCAAACCTTCGTAATGGCCAGGGACGTCTTCAGGAGGTTGGCCCCGAAGTCTACGGGACTTCCTCAACAAATCAGCCACGGTTACAACCTCAGGAGACTGGCCCCGAAGTCTACGAGACTGTCTTGGTAATTCAACCACAGCTAAAAACTTTTAACTACTGCACACGTAAACAAAGTAAAATCTCAAAGCAAACCGCATAAAGTCTCTAAAGAACCAAACAAATTCGAATCACACGCCTAAAGAATCTAGGGCGTCAAACCAAACACAAACAGTAACCTTCCGGACCGAAAACACTAGTTGGTGATGAAACCCAACATCGCCGAATTCAGTACAGAAGTGGCGGGTGGAACAGTTACCCCGGCAACCTGCTTAATGAATAGACTGGACCAAGTTCCTCCACTTTAACCGTCTCGAGTGAAGTGAACCCCCCATAAAATCCAAGTGAGTCTAGCCGACGTCTGCTCCAATTACAGTGGGATCTTCCCTCCACCGTCACCTTGGGTAGAATCCTAAAGATAATAGTCACTAAGGTTACCAACAGCAACAAATATACCTGGGGGAACAGTCTACGACCCGATAGCACGCAAGGGCAGAGTAACAAGCTCAATCCCCTTGCCGGCTCCTTGACAATAATCCAAGGTTTACCGACAAGTGACCCCAGGCTCCTCGACAATGGTTAATCCGAGGTTTACCGTTTGTAGTACGTGCGTATCTGGCGTCGTTCCCAATGAAGGAGGATTGATTCCCTCACTGGTTCGGACACGGTCTCGTGCTTCTCCTTTAAGAGGAGCTTTCCCAGAGTACAAATGAAACAGTTGGATTTATCCTACCACAAGATAAGCTACTTGTTTGGTTTTACTGTCTTGGAGAGTTAATTACTCTCCTACTCCAAGACACTAGCCTGATCTATATTGGTGTTTCAGAGCCCTAGTAAATAAAAAGTTACTAAGCTAATTTTACTTTAAGCGTTAATTTTTATGGCTTTTCTTTAGGACAAAAGGTAGCGGAGATGAAACTAATGGTGTGTAGACTCGACTCAAATCCACTAAAAAGACGCACCTAGGATGAAACAAAACAATCTTTCCTTCAATGAATTCCCTAGCTAAGAGAGTTGGAGAATGCAAAATTTATAAAGACAACTTTCTTGGCAATGAAAATCAAAGAAACAATCTCTTTATCTTTTCCAAAGCACACAACACATGACCACTAATTATTCACGAAAACTTCCTTTCTCTTTTCAAAGACTTCAAATGCTACTAAAACAAACTTTCCTCAAAAGAGATTTTGTATTTTTCCTATTTAACAAAACATGCAAAACTACTTAACAAAAACCAATCTTAAGATCTATGATAATCAAATCAATCTAAGATTTATGAAAACGAAAATCAACTTAAGATCTATGCAAATCTAAGAGAAATTCACCTAAAAGCAAATCTAATGAGGTAAAAGCCTACAAAATATAATTCTAGGATGTTTTACTCAGTTACAATCCAACCAAGGACTAATTCATGCAGAATCATAAACTAGTCAAAAACAAAATAAAATGCTTTTGTTCTTTTTCTTAAGAATGTAATTCACAGCTTAACCAACAAGCCTTCTCGAAATTCCGCAAAGAGACAACACAAAGGTAGGTTTCTCACAAAGGTGAATTTTACGAAAGGTCCGACTTCTAAGAAGACTGAAAAGACCAGGGAGATCCAAGGTTTTTACAACTTCTAAAGCCAAAGTCACTACAAGACCAATGTAAAAATCAACCCTAGGGCTAGAATTTCTATGAACTTCACTAAAACCCTTGACGCTAATGAAACAAGCTTAGATGAAAACTTTTGATAGGTAAACAGTGGATCTGGGCAGCAAAAACAAGCTATAAACAAAATCTAAAAGGCAAAAAGGAAAAAATTGAAATTTTCTAAGCTTTTGATAGGGTACGTAGGCAGCCTGTTTGCACAGGTGCGGCCACGCTCTGTGTACAAAGCAGGAGTGCGTATAGGTACGCACTGTGCTTAACGCAGAGGGTGCGTATTGCTCTCAAAATCAAGAAAAATAAAAACTAACTTAACCCTAAGCTATTCCACCCAAATTCACAGTCAATCAGTCAAAAACTAAAAGAAATCAAATTTTCTCAAATCAAAGTATCAATCAAAAGAGAAGTCAATCAAATCCATGGATTCCCCAGCGGAGTCGCCATTTTGTCATGCGGAAATAGTCAATTTTGCGGACAAAACCGACCTCCCTAGAAGCTAAGGCTTTCTAGTGACAAACAAAACAATCAAGCACTATCTTTCCCTAAATATGCATTTAAAATAAAAGCAACCAGGTGTTTAAGGCTTACCTTTAGTCCAACGCTTGTTTGTTGTAGTCCAGCCTCTCCGATCCAGATGAGCTCCTTCTCCTTGAAGCCTTCATTCACTAACAAGCAAACGATTACATAGCACCTGAATAACTCATATAATAAAACATATTCATCATAAAGACCAAGGAGTTTATGAAACAAATTATATAAAACAACTTGTTGAGAAAAATGAACTTAATTATATTAATTGGAAACAAAAGAAACCATTACAACCAGTGCCTTGGTGTTGTGCAGGTCCCTCCCAGGGTCCAGCAAGAGTTCTCCTTTACTTTGATCAGCTCACCCACTTCCAAATGAAGCTAGGAAAGGATTGGAATCTCTCCTCTCAAGCTCTATAAGGGAGTCCTAATTTCAGCAGCATCTACCCTTAGGAATGTTCAGCTTTCAACCTCTTCTCCTTCTGGCCCAATGCCTATATTTATAGTGCTTTGGAGGAAGTTAATCAGGTCCACCATGAATGGGATAAGCTCCTCTTTCAATGGGATAGCTCCCCTCTTCATGGGATAAGTTCCTCTTTCATTGGGATGCATGAACCATCTGGAGGCGCTCAATCCACGTCAAACCATCTTCTAGAATGCTCTAGAATCGACCACAAGTAACTTTTTTGGAGTAAAACTTGCATCTTTTGACCTTTACAGGAGTTAGCACCCACCCCTTTACAGACAGAGCGTACAAGTACACAGGTGTTATGAACTTGAGGTGTGTACACGCAGGTAAGGCTAAGAGAAACTGCGTAACCAGAGTTATATTGACTTTTAAGGACTTTCTCTCTTTCTTGGAGTTTGACATGAGGAGCAGAGGTATAAGACTTTCCAAGGAGGATAGTATGATAATTGATGGAGCCATACTGACTGCAAATAGTCATGGTGACAAATTTTAGTGTAACACCATTAGAGATGAATGGATAGATATTTTGAACATGATGGGAAAATGAGATATAACTCAACTTCCACTCCATGATATAGCAGAGATATGTGTCCATCTCTCAAGGGGAAAATCTAAAACTGGAAAAGGGCCTAGAGATCCTTCTCTCATTAGGGCAAACAAATCTGCAACTGGATCAGTAAGTAGGGCTGAGATTGGCAACATGCTTGATGAATTCAAAACTAATATTTTAGGGAGTCTTAGTGAGAAACTAGACACCCTTAAGATACAAAACAAGCAGAAAGCAGAAGCTGAAGCTTTGGCCATCTTTTTTCCAAAATGTAGGAAGAAACATGCTCTAAGGGAATGTCCCTTGGATGCAAAAGTTGTAGAAACATGTGTGATTTGTTCAGAAAACCATGAGACCAAGGATTGTCCTTCAATTCCTGGGCTCAAAGCTATCTTTCAAGAAGATCCAAATTCAATTGAGTCTCTCTATTTTGTTGCAAGGAGACCTTGGCAGGGGCAACATAATCAAGGGTTTAACAACTCTATGAACTTTCAACCCCCACCAAATTGGAATCCTTGGCAACAACCTTGGTCCCAACCTCAAAATCCTTAGGGAGATTTGATCAATTTTATCAATATCCTCCATCTTTTCAAAATCAACAAACTCCACAACTTCCAAATCAAAATCCACAACTATCATTGCCATTTCCACAACAACAACAACCTTCTCAACATAATCCAAATTCTCAACTCTTGCTTCCATTCCAACAGAAGACAAATCAACTACCTTCCCAGCCATTGCCGAACCCCAACAATAAAAACCATCAAAATGCTTACATGGTAGAAGGACAACAATTTCCTACCTATATGATTGTTCCTCTTAATGATGTACAACTCAGATCTGGTAGAGTTTTAGACAAGCCTTCTATAGATGCTCAAAAGCAAAGCATTTCTGAGGAAGATTCTCTGGAAGCCGATAAAGGTTCTGAAGCATCTCTTCAAAACCCAAGCACTCAAAAAGAAAAAGAAAAAGAGTCAACCCCCACAACTCTTATAGTTGAGCAACCTGCATCTTCATCTACACCTACTTTTCCTGAAAGATTACAAATTGACAAAGGGGTGGAAAACAAATCTTGTTGCCTGACTATGATTTTCTAGATGAATTAAAGAATGTCTGTATCAAGATTCCCTTGTAACAAGCCATTAGAGAGATTCCTATTCTAGCAAAAACAATAAAGGAGTTGAGTCTTAAAAGACCAGGAAGGAAACCAAGAGATAAAAGAAGAATCCACCTGGTAGGAAAAATTGCAGATATCATGATGGGAAAAATTACTATGCAGAAGTATGTAGATCCCGGTAGTCCAATTGTCAAAACACATATCAATGGGGTAGAAATTCGAAATGCTCTGATTGATTTAGGGGCTGCTATCAACATTATGAGTAGATAGACTATGGAACAGCTAAAACTTCATAATCTTCTTTTTACACCTACTTTACTGCAACTTGCAGATTGATCAACTATCAAACCAGATGGTGTATTAGAAGACATTTCGGTCTCCTTAGATTCTTGGGAATATCCAGTAGATTTCATGATTTTAACTCCCAAGAGTAATCTAGGAGGACACCCTCTCATCTTAGGAAGACCTTGGCTAGCCACAGCTGATTCTTTTATCAGTTGTAGATCGGGGGATATGTATATTTCTGATGGTAATTCGACAAAGAAATTCAATCTGTATCCTCCAGCAAAATCAATTACAGAAATAGGAGATAATGAGTGGGTTGATGATGAGGATACTATACAACCTGTCTTTACCATTTCTAGTCAAATTCTGAACACATTAGAAAACTTTGAAACATATTCAGAATATTACCACACACAATTTCAGTTAGATTCTGACATTGAGTATCTATCATCTAGACAAATGTCTCTTTACTCTATGGAAGAATTCGGTAGTTCCGCCATTGAGATCTTTCCAGGTAAAACATTGAATATCAACAAAAACTTGGAAAAATCACAACAGGGAGAGCTAACCAAAATCTTGCAAAACATTCTACTGCATTTGCATGGGAGTATACTGATATGAAAGGTATTGACCCTAAGACTTGTATTCATCACATCTACATTGAGGAAAACCTCAAAGAAGGATGAATCCAAACCTTAGGGAGATAGTGAAAGAAGAGCTCCAAAAACTACTCAATGTAAACTTCATTTATCCAATTTCAGATAGCCGATGGGTTTCTCCTTTGGTTATAGTACCTAAAAAGAATGGCAAATGGAGGGTATGCATTGATTACAGGGAATTGAACAAAGCAACTTTGAAAGATCACTTTCCTTTACCCTTTATCGATAAGGTATTAGATACTTTAGCAGGCAAAAAGTACTTTTCATTTTTGGATGGTTTTAGTGGCTATAATCAGATTCAGGTAGCACCTGAAGATCAAGATAATACCACATTTACCTGTCCATGGGGAACTTTTTCTTACTGAGTACTTCCTTTTGGATTATGTAATGCACCCACAAAATTTCAAAGGGCAGTACTAGGAATCTTTTCTGATCTAATCCATGATTGTGTAGAGGTTTATATGGATTATTTTACAGTTTATGGTGATTCATTTGAAGAGGCATTAGAGAATTTGGAAAAAGTCCTTATAAGGTGTAAAGAAACAAACCTTTCATTGAGTCATGAAAAATGCTTTATGATGTTTACTGAAGGTATTGTTTTGGGACATCATATTTTAGGGGATGGGATTAAAGTTGATAGATCAAAAGTTGAAGTCATCTCCAAGTTGCCTATTCCAAATTGTTAAAAAGATGTTAGAAGTTTTCTAGGATTTACTGGATACTATAGAAGATTTATCGAAAAATTCACCAAAATAGCATCTCCACTCTTCAAATTTACAAAAGGCTGTGAATTCAAATGGGATCCTGATTGTCAATCTGCATTTGAAACTTTGAAAACAAGAATATCTGAAGCACCCATTTTGAGAGGGCCAAATTGGAAACTTCCTTTCCACATTTCTACAGATGCTTCAGATACAGCTCTAGGAGCTGTGTTGGGTCAAAAGGATTTAGTTCCTTATGCCATTTACTACACCAGTAAAAATTTGACTCCCACTGAGTTGAACTATACTATGACTGAAAAAGAGTTCTTAGTTGTTGTTCATGCAATCAATAAGTTTAGACATTATATAACAGGCTATGAAACTTTTGTCCATACTGATCATTCTGCAATTAGATATCTAATGAACAAACCTGTTATTAATGGCAGAGTTACAAGATGACTCTTACTTTTACAAGAATTCAATATTACTGTATTAGATAGACCAGGGAAACAAAATACAGTAGCTGATTTCTTGTCTAGGATCCAAAAAACTAATGAAGATTCTCCTGTAGAGGATAAGTTTCCATATGAATATTTATTTGCAGTAACTACTAAGACTCCTTGGTATGCAGATATTGCTAACTATTTGGTTACAGGGAAGCTACCTCCACATTTATTTCCTAGTGAAAAAAGAAAATTATTCATGAGAGTTCAAATTATTCATGGATTTCTAACAAATTGTTTAAAACAAGGCTATATTGTGTGATCAGAAGATGTGTTCGGGAAGATGAAATGCTTGACATCCTCAAGGCATGTCATGATGAACCATGCGGTGGACACTTTGCTGACAAAAGGACGGCCTATAAAATCCTTTCTTTAGGATATTATTGGCCTTCCCTCTTCAAAGATACGAAACAATATGTTAGAAGGTGTGACAGCTGCCAAAGAGTAGGGAAACCAACTCTTTCAAATGAAATGCCATTACAACCACAGGTACTCATCGAACCCTTTGAAAAATGGGCTTTAGATTTCATTGGACCCATTAATCCACCATCTAAACAGAAGAAGTATATATTTGTATGCACTGATTATGTCACTAAATGGGTAGAAGCCAAAGCATTACTTTCTGCTACTGAAAATTCAGTTGTTAATTTTCTTTATGAGGATATTTTTACTCGTTTTGGTGTCCCAAGAGAAATTGTGACAGATCAGGGAAGTCAATTTACATCTAACTTGATGGAGAAGCTGATGGAAGAATACAAAATCAAGCACAGAAAATATACTCCTTACCGTTCGCAAGCAAATGGCCAAGTGGAGTCTACAAACAAAGTTATTGAGAACATCATCACCAAAACCGTTCATCTACACAGAAGAGATTGGGCAGAAAGGCTTCCTGAAGCCTTGTGGGCCTACAGAAATACATGGAGGAATACAACAGGACATTCTCCCTATGAACTCGTTTATGGGAAGGAAGTCCTGCTCCCCATTGAGTTTCAAGTGAAGACTTTCAAGATGGCAATTCAGTTGGGGATGAATCTATTAGAAGCCCAAAAGCACAGAATGGAGCAGCTGAATGAGCTAGATCAGATCAGACAAGAAGCAATTTTAAGAACTGATCTAGTTCAACATCAAAGAGCTAAGTGGCATGACAGATACATCAAAGAGAAAAGTTTCAAGAGGGAGATTGGGCACTACTGTTTGATTCCAAGTTTAAAGACTTCAAAGGTAAATTTCAGACCCATTGGCTTGGGCCATATGAGATTGACAAAGTCCTTAGCAATGGAGCGGTAAGAATCAAGACCATTGATGAATTTCAAACTCCTCTTATTGTGAATGGCCACCGATTGAAAATTTATCATAAGCCATTCTCAAAGGAGGAATTTGTCAAAATGTTTCAAGAGAATTCTGCAATAAGGCTGGTGAAGAAGAATCCTTCTTCCCCACCAGCCTAGCCTTTGTTTCTTTCAGTTAAAAAAAATAAAAAAATAAAAATAAAAATAAAAAATTTGTATAAGCCTGAAAACCAATCACTGATTGGCGGTCTTATACAGAAAATATAGAGTGAAAATCAGGGACACTTGACACTCTATATTTTCCAAAAAAAATTCTTCTCTCCTTCTTTTTTCCATCTTCACTCCATTTCATTCATTTCATTCCATTTCATCAATAAATGTCTCTTTCAGAACCATTTTCACTCAGTTAGTTATTATCTAACTATCTTTGTTCAGCCAAGTGGGTGTTGTGTCAGTTTCCGCAGCTGGAAGCAGTTTCCGCAGCCAGAAGCAGTTTCCGCAGCCACCACTTTGTTTTTCAAATTCACAGTCAAAATGTTAGTGCAATAATCATGAAAATGCAGGTGTGATTGAGCATATGCTATGAAGATATGGAGCATCTCCAGACATCAATAAAGAGCAGTTGGTTAAAAGCTAATGGACAACAAATGACAAGGTTCCCAAAGGTATGAGCAAAAATTTCTTTCAAATAGCAATTGAAGGCACAATTTTGCATAGTTGTCAAACCATAAAAGCTCTACTATGTGCAATGATTATCACGATAGCTCCATTACCCATTACCATCCCACGACATTATTCCGCACACCATGCATTTATTCCTTAACGGTCTTATGATTGATTTTCGGGTTTAAACTCATAGTCGACTGCACTTTCATACACCACTTGTAATCATGAGATGTGACCTATTTCACTACGGCTCCTCTCCACCGCATTTTCCGCAGCCATTCATTAAACGTGTAACATTTCATATGCAGCCATTCAATTCAAAATCCCGACTCCTCTCCATTTCCTTACCATTCAGTTAAGACCATCTTCTTCACATACGTCTGCACTTCATTTTGTGAACTCACCTCGGCTGCTCATCCTCTGTTTCCGCTTGCAGTTCTGGAACATTCCCATTACCTGTTATCCTCCAATTGCAGCTACTGTGTTCTTGCCATAAACCCTGCAACCGAACCTCCTTACCTCTGCTAAACCCTCACACGCAATTGAATTTTCAGTTGAATTTCAAAACAGAGGAAAGGATGGGATGATTACTAAGGGCAGAACCGGAAGGACCTAAATATTTAGAAGGTTACCCTCAAACAAAAGATTTGCTGAAGAAAGAAAAATGGTTACGCTTCATCAAGAAATTTAAGGACCATAACAAGGAGGTAACGAAAGCTTTTGCACGGTCTTTCGACGGCCAGATGGTGGAAATTGGAGACTTAAAGCTCACGGTCACTGAAGCAACAATAGCAGCTGCCATAGACTTGCCCCAAGAAGGTAAGCGATGGTTTAAAAAAAAAGTGTGGACGAACAGGCATGGAGAATTATGCTACGAAACCCAGGTATGGATGTTACTGTGTTTACAAAAGGAATTCCTATTCATGCATTGAAAGAAGAATGGGCCAGCCTACTATTAGTTATCCAAAAGTTTATCACTTGTGAAGGACTCTTTGGTTCAATATACATGTACCATGCTAGGTTTTTGATGAACTTCTTAGAGAGTCAAACTCTTAATTTGCCTTATTTCTTACTGCTGAGTTTGAAAAAGATGAGTACCACAATCCAAAAGCACATAGGAAATATAGAATCTCATCTATATTATCATGGACTTGTAAAGATTCTCATTGAAGATCAACTGAAGAAAAACAAAGATACTTGGGAACAATTCTTAATAAGAAATTACTTTAAAGAGCCATCTGAGGCACTTGAAAGTAGTACACCAAAGACACCGAGAAGGAGTAGGAGAAAAGAAAAGAGTGCCATAGTCCAAGACTCTCCTATTACCAAAACTCAAGAAGTTAGTCAAAAAGAACAGGAGAACAGAACTAAGGACAAGAAACAGAGAAAATTGAAAGGCAAAAGAAACATAGAATAAGTCTACCAATCACCTGAGCCATCTATAGAGGAAGACTATCAAACATTGTCTGAGAGACTAGTGCATCTTCAAAAATAGGCTGCTAAAGCAAAGAAAAAGGAGAAAGGAAAACAAAGCATACAAGAAGGGAGTACTAGTCCACCGTATTTAAGAAGAAGCAACAGGCTTAGAGGAAGGGGGAGTAAAACACAAGTAAAACGGCCCCACTTCATTGACTTGGGTGGGGAGACACCCGAGAAACCTCCAGCTGGCTGTAGTCCACCTCGTCCTCAGCCAAGTATTGGAACTAGTCCTCCACATGTTGATGAAAGCCCTTCTTGGCCAGAGTTAGAAAGTAGTCCTCCTCCTCCAAAAGACTTTGAAATCAGTCCAAGAAAAACACCCGAAATAGATCCAAGTCAACAGGATGTGTATGACTACCTTGAATCTTTAGAAAAGATAGTTGCAGGCCCAAGTACCACTCTGCCCCACATGACACAAGATGCACAAGTCCAATCCTTAAAGCAAGAAGTTTTTGAATTAGAGGTTCTAAAAAGGCATATTAACCAGGAAAATGAAGCACTTAAGGAGCAGAGCAAAGTGGATAAAATTATTCATGATAATACTATGCTTCATTTGGGACTATGGCAAAAGAAGAACAAGAAACTAAAGAAAAAGTGCAGAAAGTTGAGCAGAGAATTGATCAATCTCAAATTCAGATGTTTGATAAGGAAACCCAGGATGGTGGTAGCACCAAGAAGGAAGAAAAGAGGACTAGATGTCCTAGCAGAGGCTTCAGAACATATGAATTAAAGGGGAATGACTAAAATTTTGGTTGCATGAGGACATGCAACACCTTCACAGTGGGGGTATGTTGAGTCCCAAACTTGCATCTTCCCTATACACCTTTTTAGCCTTCTTTTCCATTTACTTGACCCACCAAGCTGTCAAATCATTGCATATTAGTTTAAAAAAAGCTTATAAAATGGTTTCCTAACTATGTTTGTGACTGCTGTTTGATTTAGATTTTTGTTCAATCAGCTGCGGAAACTTGTCACTTTCCGCAGCCAGCTTAAGTTTTTCGCAGCCATTTTATTGAAGACTATGTTACAGGTGTCCACTGGAGAATCCAGCAACATGGGCAAGCTGCAAATGACATGTACATGGAGCATGTCCCCTTGGTTCAGCCGAATCACTCACAAATAGCCATGGTCAAGGACGGTCAAAGGAGTGGTCAAACCAAGAGTTTTGCGGTGGCACGGCTCTATTTTCCCACGTGAAGTTTTGTGTGGCAAGTTCCTCAATCTCCGGAGGTGTGCTAACACCTCTGGATCAATCCATGAACCAAATCGAACAGCCACCACTCCATAGATTTATTTGTCACAGCTACCATACTGCTAGATCTCAGGACGTGGAGATTTACGTGTCTATTTGGCAGCGTAGAATTTAGGAATCAGTTATAGCATCTTCAGTTATAAATAACGCGTTATCATACGCTTGATAGCTAGCTTTTTACATGTAATCTTGACTGTGTTTACGAGCCCACTGTGCCATGCTCTATCTTTATGTTTTGACTGCACTTTAATATATGAGAAGACAACGTTATTAAGTTCAATTCGTGACTGAGTATTGATTGGCCAAGGTTGCAGAGGGCCCCTGTACACCAAGGCTCTGTATCTACTGTATAGTTTCTCGCTTTCTTTCATTATGTCACTTCTTTCATAATCGTTTACTTGTATATTATTCATGTTAACTGCTGTCCATATTTCCTTTTATGCTTTCTCATGATTTTTAGCTAATCAGTGTTTTTCTTTTAGGTTCTTGTAGGCAGCCCGAGCAATTTACATAGTTTTAATGACTAATGACATGAGATCATTTTGTCCTTTCTGATGATTCATTTTCTGATTTTTAATTCCAACATTGTCATTTCTTTCAGTTCTGCTTTGCTTATTTACTTTTATGCAATTTAGATATCATATTACTCATTTGTTTATGATTACCTTCCTATAGCCAAGCGACTCAAATAGTGAGGAATCAGAATATTACTTGATGTAGTATGATTTAGTTTACTTTCCTGCAAGTTAGTGATTAAATTACTTATGTCATTTTCAGGGATTGAAGTATGAATGAGTAGTTTAATATTACTTTCATTTTATGCAATTTCATTTCCTGCAATTTAGATATCAGATTACTCAATTTGTTTATGATTACCTCCTATAGCCAGAGCGAGTCGAAAGGTGAGGGGTCAGAATATGAGTTGAAGTAGTGTGATTTAGTTTGCTTTGCTTACAGTCTTTGAATTGCTTTGAGTTCAGTTTTTATTTTCTTTTTATACAGTAGTAAGGATACTGGGCTTCATTGTCACTAGTTCACTATTTTGGTACATTTTTATTTTCTTTTGAGAATTGATTTCATCACAGCCAGTTTGAAACCTTTTTGAGAACTTTAAAGTTTGGAAAATCATTGTAGAAATCACCATTACCATCCATACTCGACTTTCAATCCTGCCATCTCACATTAGGGAATCAACAGAAGATAAACCAAAAAACAAACCAAAAACTCAAAAACGACAAAGAACTAAGAAATCGGTTATCTTGCATATACAATGCACTTCACTTCAGCAGTTTACGACTCTCGGATTGACATTTTAAATAGCAATTTAGGACACACTAAATTGACCAAACAAGGGGACATGCGGGTTTTCGACCAGCTCATCAGACCATTGACCACATCTTCACCCTCCGCACTGTGATTGAGGAGGCACGACCTCGCTCTTTGAAAGTTTACTGTTGTTTCGTAGATTTTCAAAAAGCTTTTGACTTTGTTTCGAGGGAAGCCTTACTCCAAAGACTCAGAGTTATTGGCATCTCATCGACCCTATTGACAACTATTACGCGCCTATATGAGTATATCCTTGGTCGTCTTCGCGTGGCTCATGGGATCTATGATTTCATCCGAAGAACTATTGGGGTTAAATAGGGTTGTCCATAGTCCCTTACCCTATTTGGGATCTATATTGATGAGTTGGAGGCTTTTCTAGACGAGCATATCCAGGGAAATAATGGTTGTCTTCTTCGCCAGGTCCTGATATCTATTCTACTCTTTGTTGATGACATGGTCCTCCTCTCCTCATTTCCAGAAGGAATACAGAGGTAGTTGGATGCCTTAGCTCTATTTTACGATCTTCGACAGTTGATGGTCAACCTGGGTAAAACCCAAGGTTATGATATTCAATGGGGTGAAGAAGCTTTGCACCATCACTTCCTATTGAGAGGGCAGAAGGTTGAGATCGCCAGCACGTATACGTACTTGGGGGTGTAATTCTCAAGTCCCTGCTTCAGTTTGCGACCAACGCTTCAGCTTCAAATTACAAAGGATATGGATCCTTAGCCCTTCTTAAGAGACAGTGCTTTTGACATCACTTCCAATACATCTCGTCCAAGATGAGCCTCATGGACACCTTGATTCATCCCACTATTCTATATGGCTCGGAGATTTGGGGAGCATCTTTACTTAAGTCGAATTGGACTTCAGTTGAGAGAGTCCAAATTCTTCTTCTCTGTCGCATCATTAGATGCAAACGGATAATACCTCAGCACATCATCCTTGCAAAGTTTGGAGCTCAACCCTTTCGGCTTGAAATAATCTTCAATTTGGTCTCCTTCTTGCATCGTGTCCGGGTATTTGGAGACTCAATAAAGAGTAGGGACCGTTACCCTTGGCATATTGTTCTTCTGAGACTATTGCTCATTCTACTCCCATGGGTCAGGCTAGATGTTCATTTACAGGAGTTTCAAATCTCTTAGAGTCAGTGGGCATTCAGTTGGATCATCTCCCTCCTTTCCGATATCCTTTGGATGCTCATGGTCACCTTCTACTTACTAGAAAGGAGTTGAACATGATCATCAAGGAGGACATCTATAGGCAGTTCGTCTAGGTCACCGGGGTCAATCCTCTGGGAGGTTTGCGCCCAAAGATGGCCTTCTACGCTAAGCACTTCTTTTGGAGTTCAGAGACAGCCTCATTATTCAACCCCAGTATACATTTCACCACTAGATGCATGCTCTTCACATTCCTCTGGGATAGTTCATAGTAGGTTCTCATAGACTTTAGGTAGAGACGGACCACCAAATTGATAGACCAGACAAAATCTTCCAAGTATGTCATTTACAGGAAGTAGAGACCAAGGTGTACTTCATTTTTGGATGCCCTATCTACTACAAGATCAAAGGAAGGTTCCATTGATGGTCAATCTGGGTAAAACCCAAGGTTATGATATTCAATGGGGTGAAGAAACTTCGCACCATCACTTCCTATTCAGAGGGGAGAAGGTTGAGATCGCCAGCACGTATTAGTGGACAATCCACACCTCCCACTGGCCCTTCATCGAGCTAGCAAGCTTTGTGGAGTTTTTTTCCAGTGTTCTTCAGTCAGCCTCAGATGTTAGGAGAGATGAGTCTGATCCTCAGACCCATTAGCCTCTGGATCTTCTCTGTCAGGGCATTCTATACATTGTATCTTTTATGTTCCTACATTGTATCTTTTATGTTCCTGCATTGTACCTTTTATATTCATGCATTGTATTTTTTATAGGAGATCGTTTGGTTCTCCCGCATTGTATGATATTTCTGATAATATAAATCAAAGCCTCTGGCTATCTTCATCTACTTTCCGCATTTGTATTAATGATCCTGTCTTAATGGTATCAAAGCCGAGTTGTTATTTTAAAGTTTCTGTTGGTAAGATATTGTTTGAGTGGAAGATTATTGGTAACATATCGTCTGAGTGGATCATTAGTTTCTTTGAGGCCGTGAATAGTGCGTAAAGCCCATGGGGAGCCGTTGAAGGCATTGAAGGGTAGCATTCGGCGTAGAAGCCGCAATTTCTTCACAGAAATCAGCAAGCAATACTCGTGTTTGTGAAACTATTTTACGGGTATTTCTCTTTATATTCCTAAATGGATTCTGCAAGTTCTAGTTCCTCTGCATTTATGGGACGATTTGGTTATAAGCATTTAGAAAAAATTCAAAATGAAGACAAATTGCATAATGGTTTAAATATTTGTTCTGAAGAAGAAACCCTTGCAAATTCTGCTCTCATAGAAAAAGAAGAACCAAACCCTTCTGCCAATTGGAGACTTCCTCCTGTATCTCCTTCTGAGGTTTATCGCGGATTAACTCCTTTTAATCTCCGCGCGTACAGTCAAATAAAGATTAAAGAAAATCCATAAAGACTGAGTTAAATCTCAATACTATGATGACAATTCCCATGTTTGAAATTCGCCATATACAAGCAGCCCGCAAGGCAGGTTATCAGTATGCCCATCTAGGGATGGTGAGAGTCGGTCTGAATGCACTCCATCGAAAAGGCCAAGAAGCCTATGTATTCTCAGCCCTCTTTGATACTAGATGGTCATCCTTTACACAAGCCTTGATAGACGGGATAGAAACAAGTTTGTCCGATGGCCCTGTACAGTATGATGTTTTTCTAGATTTTTCTGTTGCACTTGATGATGTAAATATTCTACAGTGTTTGACTCTTGGTATACAGACACAAGGCTATGAGAATTTTAAATCTAAATCCAAAAATCTAGCCATATTTTATATTACTTGTGTTCGGTTTTACAATACAACTATTCCTGCAGTCTTGCATACTCCAGACAAGGATGATTGAAAAGTTACTCTTATTTAGTATGATTCATCCTGTAACCCATTTTCCCCAGTCTCTGTTTCAAGAAAATGTCTGTGTCCTCCAGATGATTGGGTTACTAACTGGAAGAAACCTGCAAAAAGGACAATACTTGTTGCTCAATCTGTAATAACCGAGTTGGATGACAAAGTTTTCTCGAGATTTCCCAGATCAAATCCTTCTGACACTGTTGTCACTTCTATTCCTACTGTAAATACAAATCCTTCAAATATCATTCCTTCTGTACAAAATACTTAGCAGATCGTCATTGACCCTGCTGTTTTTGAAGCTTTAAAAAATCTGTTCAGCAATCCATCCTCTTCTTCTCAGAATGCCCTATCCTCAGTTTGTGATCATCCTCACTGTTCCAAGACATATTGTTAGTTTTCAAATGATCCTCCTAACCCTCATGGAAAGTCATCTCAAGACTTTCATATCAATATGATCAAGTTTATACCAGCTGAAGACTCTGCTTGTTCTGATAAGAGTTATACTAAAGTTGCATTCTTCAACCCTTGTGAAGAAATGCTTGTTCAGTCAGTCAACCCAACCTCTACTTCAGGATTAGGTTTTGTACATTCTTCTCAAATTCCAGAATATAGAAGACATCCTATAAACAAGATTCCAAAGTCTGTAGAGATTCCGTCTGATGAAGAAATCCTCTCTTTTCTGAAAATCTTCAAAGGAATTGCCCCTTATGACCCAACTGATCCTTGGAAAAATAAAATGTTCCATTGGGACATTTTTACTCATGAAAAAGAGCATCTCTATATGCAAGAAATGTTGCTACAAGAGAAAAAGGATCGTAGGAAATTTAATGAGCAAAATAGTGAGTCATGGAAAGCATGGATGACTATTAATAATCAGTGGATATCATTCTATGAATGGTATTATCCTTCAATTAATCAAGTAGAAGAGGCCTTGATGAAATCTTTCAGAAATCAAGCAAAACAGAAAATATTGAGTGATCTAGAAAATTTTGTTGATGAAAAAATGGTTGAAAATGTTGTAATAATTCCTTCTCCTCTAAGGTTTCCAGAGTTCGATCCAAAAGTTCAGAAAATGATAAGTAAACCAAACACCGCTAGAAATTTGGTTTATATCAGACAAAAGGGAGAAGAATTAATAAGAGAAGTTTGTTCTAATCTTAGAATAAACATGACAAGGTCAGGAACCCTGCAAAGCATAAATGGGAACTCCTAGATGGAAATATTTTTGAAACAGACAATGATTTTCCTCCTTGGAAAAATATGGTCATTAGAGGAGAAGATGGGAAATTGTATAAACTTCTGCCTTCCCATCCAGATGATCCAAATTCATCAGCCAAAGAAATGATAGCAGCTACCAATTGGACTAATCTTGCTCTATCTAGCTTAGAAAGATTTGCTAGAGCTAAATTTGATAATTTAGAAAAAGCAAATAATGAAATGAAAGCTCTTTTGGATAGAATTTTGCAATAACAAGATTACAATACTATGTATCTAAATGAACATGTAAAGACCTTGGCTGAAAATGATTAGACTATAGCACAGAGTCTTGATAAGCTGTCTTTAAAGACAGAAAAGCAGATCCATGATGTAGCAATTGCTCATGGACGAGAGATTGTTAAAGTCAACAACAATCTAGATTTGATAAAGGGATAAGTGAAAATTGTTTTGTTAGATTTAGCTACTTTCAAGAAAAAGCCAAATACTGAAAGCTATAAATCTGCAAGTTTGTTTTCCAATCCAGTCAATACTGTTCCTTATTCTATTTCTCATTCTGTGGAAAGTTTAATCAAAGCCCTAAGCATTATAAACTTTCCTCCTCCCACTTCTTCTCATCCATATTCTTTATTTGCTAATCCAAGTTTCTTTACACCACTCCCAAAATCGGTCCCTAAAGTTACTCTTGGCTCAAAGAAAGAAGAAGAAGAATCTAAAGAATTCAAAGGAATTTTTTCTGAGTTCTTTGCTTCATCTAGTCATGATGATGAAGAAGAAAAATCTGATGTAGCAATAACCAGTGTCAATAAGATAGATGATGCACCAAAACTCGAAGAGTTAGAAAGCTGCATAAATCATTTCTCTCAGCAGGATAAAGAAAAGTTTGGAATTTCAGAATTAAATCCTTCTGAAGAAATAGAGAATTCTGAAATTGATCAGCAAGTCCATGCTACTACCTCAAGATCTACTTGGACTTCTACTTGGAACCCTGCTCCTGACCGTCGTGATTTAATGAAATTAGAATATCATAAGGATTGGTTAGCAAGTTCCACTTATTCTTGGAACATTGACAATTGTACCGAAGCCGAAGTTATGTCTGCTCTGCATTCTATGCTTGTCTGTTATCGTACTTATCTTGTAGATGACATTGGTCCAATAAATGCTACAAGAAGAATAATAGCTGGCTTTGAAGGTACATTAGACTCTTGGCTTAAAGTTGAGACATTGAAGTTACCTACTCTGCTTTCACAATGGGAACAACCAGTCATTCTAAATGCAGATGGCACTACATATATGGACCCCGTCACTACTCTCCCTGTAAATAATATGATAGGTTGTTTGATTTATGGTATCACAGTTAATTTCATTGGATTTCCTCAGATCACCAATGATATAACTATCATTACTCTGCTTGCAATGAAATTGCACAACATGTAGCACTTTGATGAATATTTTAATGAATATCTGCATCGTCTTCACACTCTTTCTCCTGATTTGATTCTAGAACCAAAATGGAAAGAGATTTTTGTTGCTTCACTGCCTAATTGGATATCTTCAACAATTGTAGCAAAACTTCCAGGCAAAATTGGCGACTACAAATTTGGCATCATTCGTCAAGCAGTCAAAGTAGTAATTGTTGAACTGTGCTCTCAAATGAAGATTGCTCGAGCAGCCACCGATCCTAAGAAGCGGCATGGTTATCAGCAGTTATGTAAACAGTGGCATTTGGGCAAAGCTGGCAATTCTGAAGGGGTGAGAAGAAAGAAAAAGAAATTTTCCAAAAAGAATTCCCCGCTTCACCATAAAAAAGACGTTCAGCACAGAAAGCAGAATTCATACAAAAAAACATAAATGTTTTCCAAAGAAGTAATCTGTTACAACTGCCAGAAGAAAGGACACACTGCTAATAAATGCCCTGAGAAGAAGAAAGACTTCTCTAAAAAGAAAATTGCTTATAAGAACAAGAAAGGTAAAGTAAATTACTTTGACCTTCCAAGCAGTTGTGATGAGCTAATCTCCTCTGATTCAGAATCAGAGAATGAATTGAACTTTGCAGATGACTCTTCCTCAGAAGAAGAAGAATACTACAAAGACCCCTATTGCACAAATTGCAATGATTGTGACTGTAGTGACCCTGATGTTTGCAAGTGCAATATGATAAGTATGATGAAAAGTGAAGATGATGAGATTAGCAGAAATCTCTTCACTCAGATGATGGCAACAAGTGATCAACAACTAAAAGAAATGTACAGATCTATGCTAACAGATCACCTTTCAAAGAAAACCTCAAAGTCATCTTCAAATCGAGGTTATGTTCCCCCTGCATCATTATTTTCTATAGAAGCACTAACCATACAATTCAAGAATGAAGAATTTGGTGAGGATTTACCGCAGACATTGCCTGCTATGCATATGGCTATTAAAGAATTAAGAAAAACAGTAAAAGAAAATAAAAGACTATGCATAGAAAATCACAGAGATCTTTCTGTCAAATCACTTCATACAAATAAAGCTTCTACTTCATATTCAAAACCAGAAGTCTCCGAAAAAGAAGAAAACTGGACTTATATTGCTAAATCAGGTCCTGAAAAGAAGGATTCAGATGATGAGTCTGAAGTGGAAAGATCAGGTCTGAGTTGCCACTATGTAAACCAAGATGTAATGTACTGTGTCAAACTAAAGGTACAATTTGGCAATCACACAGAGTTTTGGAAAGTTCTGATGGACACTGGATCTCGCCTAAACATTGTCGATGATACAATTGTTCCAGCACATCTAAGGAGGCCCACAGATTGTCCAAGGGTAATAACTGCCAGTGGAACTATTCCTACAAAGCATGAAGCAGATGTAAATATCTTTTTGACAGAAACCACTGGAATTCGTCTTGTCTGCCCAATAGTCCCAGGGATAGATTGTGCCATGTACCTTGGGACTCCCTTCTTCAAAAATTTCGAGAAGCATGGCACCAAGCTAGATCGAGCATCAGGAAGGTATGGTTATTTTGTTAGCTTGGATGAAAAAGAAATTTTCTTTCCTTTCATCAAACCTAATTCCCCAAATAGAATATCTAGGATTGAAAGAATGGAACACCTCTTAGCCAAAATGGAGGTGAAGAAAGAAGTTCTAAAAGCAGAAGAACTTCTCAATAATGGAAAATATGCTAAAGAGATTGCAAATATCACCGCCAGATTCAAAGAATGTTGCTCTGATGATCCGAATGCATTCTGGCATATAAAAAAGCAAGAAGTAGAGTTGCCACTCAAGAAAGATTTTAATGGCAAACTCAGAAGATCTAACGCTGTTGCTATGAATAAAGAGCAACTAAAGACATGCAAAGCAAAAATTAAAGATCTCTTAGAAAAGGGATTAATCAGAAAAAGCAAGAGCCCTATAGCTTGCTTTACATTTTATGTAAATAATCATGCTGAATAGGCCCGGGGAAAACCAAGACTAGTTGTTAATTATAAGCCCCTAAATTCCATTTTAGATTATGATGCTTACCCAATACCCAAACCATCAAGCATTTTGGCACAGATTTCCAAATCAAAAATATTTTCTAAATTCTATTTGAAGTCTGGATTCTGGTAGGTTGGAATAAAAGAAGAACATAAATGGAAGACAACTTTCTCTATTCCTGAAGGTCATTTTGAATGGAATATTATGCCATTTGGCCTGATCAATGCTCCATCCGCCTTCCAAAGGATTATGGACGAAACGTTTGAAGGTATGGATGAATTTCTAAAGAAGTATATAGATGATCTTTTGATTCATTCTGATAACATTCCTGAACATATCAAGCATCTAAAGATCTTCTATAAAAGAGTAAAAGACATGGGGATAGTCCTCTTTGCGTCCAAGATGAAACTTTTCAAAACCTTAATAGACTTTCTTGGATACAATATTCAGTATGATTCCTACCGTGTGATACAAAGGAGTCTCAATTTTGTTGATCATTTTCCTGATGAGATAACTGATAAAAATCAGTTACAGAGATTACTAGGCAGTTTAAATTATATCTCAAAGTTCCTGAAACATTGTGCTCAGGAAAGGAAATTGCTAAATAACCGTTTGCAAAAAGATCCTATTCCCTGGAATAAAGATTGCTGCAGTTCGAAGAATTAAAGAAAGAGTGAGAAATATACAGCCCCTATCACCTATTAGAGAAGAATGGAAAAAGATAATAATGACAGATGCAAGCAATGTCGGCTGGGGTGCAGTTTTATGTCAAGAAAACCCCACAGATAAAAGGACACTAGAGGTTTGTCAATATCATTGTACTCAATAGTGTTTTGACCTACTTTGTGGTCATTAGTTGGACATAAATATAATTATCTTATCTTATCTTATCTCTATTTATCTACAATGATTATAATAACAATTGAAACACTCTATTTATTCATCTATAATAATTATAATAACAATTTTATAGGTATCCAACTCATTCTCCCTATTTTTCTATGACAATTTTAAAGGAAGCAAACTCTCTTTTCATTGACAACAATGAATTTAAGAGTGCCTTTTTTAGTGACAAGCCAACCTCACATTTTTAGCAATGGTACAACGTGAGATTCAATGAAAGCCCTTTCGGGAGACTTTGACATTCGATATATAGTCCTAGACTGGGTTAAAAGCATGCCCACCATTACCCTCCCTGAAGAATACAGTTATAGTTCTTCTAATGTGAATGCCAGTTTTATAAAATTAACGAAATCTATGTTTTTTCCATAGGGAAATCTAGCTATTAAAATATGTTCTTCTCTTTTGACAAAAATAGTTATTAGATTTCCATTTGAGCACAATCAGATTTTTTATTGGTTTCCTCAAGAGAAAGCATTATTTTTGGCAACAAATGGAACCAGGGAATACTCAAGTATATTTCACTAGCTAAAATATAGCTTTGTGTTCGACAGACTAAATATGGGGTTGAATCAACCTAAAAGAGATATTAAACCTAGTAGGATGTCGATCTCGAGATGTTTACACTAATAAATTTCAATAAAATTTAGATGAACTTTCAAATCCACATGTTAACCATTACTTCTGCAAATTCCATTGCGAATGTAGGCAAATTCACATGTTAACCATTAGTTTTGCAAATTGCATACGAATGTAGGCAACGTAGTATTGAGTCATTGATATTTTACTTGTCTAGAACCACTTATTGAACTCTCGACTCTGTAATATAGAATTGCAAATATACAAGGTATGGCATTGTTGCATTAGCATGAATTGGCAGGCTGAAGCAGATGAGATTGGATTGGATTATAAATATGTGAAAATTTTTAACATAATTATGTTATTTATGTTATTGAAGAATAATTTTTTAATTGAATTTTAATGGGTGAAGGGTTGATTTATTATCAAAATCTTATTCTTGAAGTGAAAAACTTTAAACATTACCTTATTTGACATGTTTCTCAAGAAAAGCATAAAAACATAAAAACATAAAAAAATATTTATATAAAAATTAAAAAGAAATCCAAACTCCAACATTTATATGAAAAGTAAAAAGAAATCCAAATTCCAACACTGCCCCAGATTTAAGCATTCAATTATCCTTTAAAAATTCAAATTTTATAATCATTCAAGTATCTTCTAAAAATTCAGATTTTATAAACATTCAAGTATCTTCTAAAAATTCATATTTTATAAGCATTCAAGTAACTTCTAAAAATTCATATCTATAAGCAACTTGGACCTCCCAAGTTGGTGGGCACATGAATGACAAATAAGATACATTTTAGCTCAAATACGAAAAGAAACTCTAGATTCCATATCAGAAAGTCTTGGCCACCTAAAAATTTAAAAATATGTGCCAATTACCTACTGCGTACCCATTCAAACAAATAGATTTGATAAAGTTTTATGCCCATTCAAACAAACAGATTTATCAAAGTTTTATATTTATTTAAAGAGTAAAATTGGTTTTCAAAACTATACTCTTCAATAGAGAAAATACGACTGGCCAATCATCTTCCTTATGAAAAAGGTTAATGTCTTATGATGTAATTGTGCATCGAATATTATGGGAAATAAAACCTCCCTAAAACCCCACAAGATACAGGGGCAAACCAGAAAAAAAGTTGTGGAAAAAGAAATAACTTATTGTGGGTTCAAGATGCAAAGGCGTCCAAGGCCTAACCAACGATTGAACATTGGCATCTCAAATTGAAAGGATGGAAGGGTTGCGACTATTTAGTGAATAATCATTGTGTTGGACACCTAATCCTCTATGGGTTGGTGTGGAATGTGAACAGACACCGGAGTCCAAGAGACCTTGGAATACGAAACCAAGGGTCATATGAATGTAATATAAATGTATATCTTTGTTAATAGAAAAGCAATTCATTGTTTTATCATTCATATTTTGTTCACATTTCATGTGTGTTTAACATGGTATCAAAGCGGGCATTCTCCTACCCTGCTCCATTTCGAGCCACTGATTTTGTGATTTCTATGTGCATGAACGTTCGGCTATCAGTCCTGCATTTGATGAATATCTTATCAGCTAAATTTTGGCTGCATTCTTTGCCTTAGTATCTCCTTTCTGATGCTCTATTTGTTCTAACGATCTTCTTTTTGATGCTCTGTCCACTCTAAGGCCCTGACATCTATGCATCACTTATACACATAATGTTCTAGATTACATACCCACATCGTTGTCTATTGGTGCGTTGGTTGAACTCTGTTGAATCCTTGTGCATTGAGCCAAGTCCCTCTAATTGATTCATTAATTAAGAATCTGTCTTGCTGCTCAATTCTTTAATTCATGTCATATACATTGGCCTAAGAAAATATAACTGTCATATACGTTACATTTTGTGCTCTCTCTTTTCCGTCTTCACCATCCTCTTATGCTCCTTTAGAGCTGCTCTTCCATTAACCTGTTGGTTTTCACTCAAAGAAGATTTGTTGTCCCTAGTTTCTGAAGCAACATCATTCTCATAAGAACTTGAGCTACTTTGCTCAAATTCCGTTATGATATTTTCTAGATCCCTATCCAATCCTTCTTAGGATCTCTGATCAACAAAGATTGAAACTGGAAAAGAATCAACATTGGCCTCAGGTTAAATACGCTACCATTCCTGCTGGGTATTGAAATCTCAAGTGAAATTTCCCCGAAGGGACTGAAAGCGTCCTGCAAGCTTCGATCTGCGGTGGCCCGAGCGAGACCCCCAATGAACCAACGGTATTTCGTTAATCCACACATCCATAATCCCCAGAATTTTGACGATGCCCTTTATAGATGGGGATTCGTGGCATTCATCAGAGATCTTATGACCACGGATCAATTCGCTTAGTGTCACCATGAAGCCTAGAAAAGACCTTCTGGAGTCAAAATTGTGGAAGTGTTAGATATCCGCGGGGGTAGATATTCTCCTACACGGGATTTGGAAGGAATGTGATGCAAAGACGATTGAGACCTTCTCGACCTGTGGGACGGGGGCGAGGATCAACGCCTGCGTGTTGGGTAGAGTTAGGAGAGTAGGTGCCCTAATTGTCCTGTAATTTGTTGGCATGGGTAGCGGCTGCAGGCTGCCACAGACCAAGGCGATGGAGATTGAAACGAGGGGCCTTCGATAGCGGGGTTTTGCTCCATGGGGTTTTCTTCTTCTCTTTGCTTTTGAGAGTCGCATTTTTCTGGTGTTGATGCCATTTTTTTGTTAGGATATTCCGACACATAGGAAACAGTTAAGTATAACTTGGTCTAGTATAGAGTTAGGTAAAGTGTGTTTCTTTACTATGTACATTTTGTAACTTACAATGTGACGGTCACGATATGTAGTGATCCGACGGTTCATTCTCTCCTCAGTATTACCGACACTTGATCCGTGGCTTAACACCGAATTGGTCCATGATCTCTATTTAAAGACCATGGAGGGTCATTTGTAGGGTAATCCGTCTATGAGAGAAGCATATGTAAATTTTCATTCTTTTATTAATAAATTGCCTGAAGTGGCCGCGTTGGTTCAGGCCGTGGACTGTTTCCCTCTTTGAGGGTTTTAACCACGTCAAAATATTGGTGTATTGATCTGTGATCTGTTTATGAGCGGTTTCCTTTGGTGTTCTGTCTGAGGAACTTACCCTGTAAATTCCTACATGGTATTAGAGCTATTTGAGGGCTGCGTCCGTTGGTGATCCAAATCCGAAGCCGGTAGAACTGCATCCGACTACCATTTCCTAGATCTACTGTTTCTGACTGCTTTCGGGCCGAGAGGACTGCTCTGTTGTGTTGGGAGCATCTGTTCTAGTGAGGAACCCCTTTCGTTTCACGCGAAAAGGTTTCTGGTAGCCCTAACTGCGTCATTTTTAAGATCTGGAGGTATACAGTGTTTATTTGCAGTTTACAATTATTTTCTCTTTGTTTATTTCAGTTTCAGTTTATTTAGCTTTTTTTATTACCGGATCTATACCTTTCATTTCAGCGTATTCTCTTTGCCCCGCGACTCTGTGCGATCTGGGCAAATCAGAAACAGAAAGGAAGGATTTTTCTCATGCGTATGCTCTTTTCCGCTACGCCTTAGTGTGATCTCGGAAAATCAGAAACATTGAGGAAAATATTTAGTTTCCGGCTAAAGCTAACTTCGAGCCGCAAGGTTCGTTTTTGAAAATATTTAGTTTCCAGTTAAAGCTAACTTTGAGCCGTAACTTTCGTTTTTTTTGTATGTCTGTGTTGGGTTTTGTGTTTTTTGTTTTGTAGGGAAAAAGAGCTTTCTCAAAGTAAGCACGCAAACCAAAGCTTCAACCCCCCCCTCTCTCTCTCTCTCAAACTTTTTGTATAGCTCAATTGGTCCAAAGCTAATTTATGAGAGTAGAGGTCTTGAGTTCAAGTCTCCTTTTTGTGGGGGCGGATTTTTCATTTCCGCACATTCCCGCACTTCGTCGACATCTTCATCAAATTTTCTTCAAAAAGCCATAACTTCTTCATTCGGAAGCCGTTTTCAGAAACGTTTTTTTTGAAATAGCCTAATTTTTCGAGATCTTTCTATTGTAACACTTAGTTTCAACATCTATAGCTTCAATTTATATTAAAATGGAAAGTCCATGCCAAGTTATTCTTGATAGCACCAACTACTTCCAATGGTGGTCCTACATTGTGGATTTACTTAGAAGCAAAGGTCTCTACAGAATAGCCACAGGGCAAGAAACCAAACCAAAAGATGAAGATAAGGCAGCTAAATGGGAAAATAGGCAAGACCAAGCACGTGGGTTGATAGGGATGTCTATTTCTCCAGATCTTAGATTCCATATTGTAGAACTGGATGCTCCTGATGAAGCAATGAAACATATTACTAAAGTCTTTGGAATTAAAAATGAACTTAGAGCCCATCAACTTGAAAATGAGTTGCTTGCATTGGACCCCAATAATTTTTCTTGCATTGAAGATTTTTTGTCCAAGTTCAAGACCCTTAGACTTCTCTTGGAAGGTGTTAAGGTTAAGAAAGAAGATAGTAACATTATCTATTCCATTCTTACTAAGTTGGGACCAGCCTACTCTGTGTTTGTTTCCACCTTCCATTCTACAAGAGAACCC
Source organism: Pinus tabuliformis (assembly GCA_031772625.1). NCBI lineage: Eukaryota > Viridiplantae > Streptophyta > Pinopsida > Pinales > Pinaceae > Pinus > Pinus tabuliformis. The sequence goes on from CM062819.1 coordinate 53,428,582, forward strand.
TTCATTTCTCAAGGACAAGACTACAAGTCCCCTTCCTTTGATTCTTTTTGTGATTCTTTAATAAGAGAACAAGAAAAACTCTTACACCTTGGTCTTCTTAATCTTGAAAACTCTTCTAAGAAAGTGTTAGCCGCCCAGCAGCAACCAAATCCAAAGAATCTTAAGAAGTTGTATCCTAAAAAGAATGGTCCTAAAACAAACAAGGGGCCTAAGCAATTTCAGCCTCAAAATGAAAAATCATTTCAACAAAATGATAAGACAAATAAAAACAAAGGGAAGAAGACTGATAGACATTGCAACTTTTGTAATTGAGATGACCACTTAGAATCCAAATGTTTTAAGAAGATGGAAGCCTTGGAAGCAGCAATGAAGAAGCATAACATCCATTTTGAGCACTCTTCAACTTCAACTTCATCTTCAGGAATGGAACTTTCTGCATGTGGTTGTCAAGCATCTCGGTCTGGCTATGCACTAAATGTATCTTCTTTTTCTCATTCTCATGAGTGGCTCATTGATTCTGGAGCTTCTTATCACATGGCCAAAAACAAAGCCATGTTTTCTTCTTTAAATGATTGTAACACCAAAAATATATATGTTGGTGATGATAGATCTCTTAGTGTTGTAGGGACTGGAACTGTTCATATAGACAATGGTCAGTTTAATGATGTATTATGTGTTCCAACCTTATCCTGCAACCTTCTATCTGTATATCAGATAACTCATTCAGGTGAAGGTAAAATCGTTGAATTTTCACCTCACGATGTTGTAATTAAGGACCTAAGAGATCCTAGACAGATTTTAGCTACTGGCATTGCTGATGATTCTACAAGGTTGTATAAGTTTCACAACTTTGGGTCATCAAATCTTCCCTCAGTATTTGTTGCTCATAATAATGAAGTGAGCAAACTTTGGCATGAGCGATTTGGTCAGTTAAACTATCGCTCCCTTCAGAATCTATGTAAGGAAAATATGGTGACAGGTCTTCCAATGGTATCTTGCAGAGATGGTGTGTGTTCCAGATGTGTACTCGGAAAACATCATCAGGAAAGTGTTGAAAAACGTGCCGCACGCCTCAGCCCCTTTACAGCTCGTGCATAGTGATTTATGTGGTCCACTTCCATTTGTTTCATTCTCTGGCTACAAGTATTTCTTAACTTTCATTGATGATTTCTCCAAACGCACTTGGGTATACTTCTTAAAACTCAAGAGTGAAGTATTTAACATGTTCTTGGCCTTTAAGGCCTTTGCTGAAAAACAATCTGGACATCAAATTCTTAAGCTAAGATCTGATAATGGCGGAGAATATGTTAACAACAAATTCATCAACTTTTGCACTGAGAATGGAATTCAAATGCAACATACTGTTCCATATACTCCACAACAAAATGGTGTAGCTGAAAGGAAGAATCGCACCTTAAAGGAAATTGCTAATTGTATGCTTCAATCTAAAGGACTTAGTCTTAATTATTGGGCAGAAGCAATTAACTGTGCAAATTACGTAATAAATCACACTCCTACTAAGGTTTTAAAGAATATCACTCCAGAAGAAGCATGGAGCTCAATCAAACCAGATGTAAGTCACTTTTGTGTTTTTGGAAGTGAAGCATGGGCCTATATTCCAGATGAGAAACATAAAGCTTTAGAACCTAAGAGTGAAAAATGTATTTTTGTTGGATATTCTGAAGATGTCAAAGGATATAGACTTATTCCACTTAAGTCCAAAAATGTTATCATTAGAAGAGATGTAAAGTTTGATAAAAATATATCAGCCTACGAGCCTCGTTCGATGGATGTGCCACCTCTCCCTATCTCTTCTACTTTTAAAAATATTTCTTCTTCAGATGATGAAAGTGAGGATGAAAATCCTCCCCCACCTTCTCAGGATCCTCCTTCAGCTCCTCAGCTTCCAAAATGGGTCCGTGCTACTCAGGATGCAACAGGTGATCTTGCCGGTGATCCTACAGATCAGCGACGTACACGTTCTCAGTTTGATAGAGCCTCTTCTTTACTAGCTCAAGCTTCAGTGAATTATGATCCTGACACCTTTGCAGAAGCTTCAGGCCATCCAGATTGGGAAGCAGCTATGAATGAAGAATATCATTCATTATTGGCAAATGATTCATGGGATCTTGTTCCTCTACCAAAGGGACGAAAACTTGTTAGATGCAAATGGGTTTACAGAACCAAGTATGGACCAGATGGGAAAGTTGATAAACATAAAGCTCGTCTTATTGCTAAGGGTTTTTCACAAGTTGAAGGCATTGAATACACTGAAACCTTCTCCCCTGTTGCCAAAATGAACTCTATCCACCTTGTTCTTTCCCTTGCTACCTCTTTCAAATGGGAAGTCCATCAGATGGATGTTAAATCCGCCTTCTTGCATGGGGAATTGCATGAAGAAATCTATATGGAACAACCTATTGGCTTTATACAAACAGACTCCAGCCTTTTATGTCGGCTTAAGAAATCCCTTTATGGTCTCAAGCAAGCTCCTCGAGCTTGGTATGCCAAAATGGATAACTTTCTTTTAGAAAATGGCTTTTCTAGGTGTCATTCTAACAATACTGTCTACACCAAGAAAGTGGGCAAGTCTCTTATCATTGTTGTTCTTTATGTTGATGATCTTATCCTGACTGGTAGTGATCCCAACCTTATAAACCATGTGAAGACTAGCCTTAAAAGGAAGTTTGAAATGACAAACTTATGACACTTACATTATTTTCTTGGTCTTCAAGCCTTGCAATCCAAGGAAGCTATTTCCCTTTCCCAGTCCAAGTATGCCTGTGATATTCTACGCCATTTTCACATGGAAGACTATAAGCCAGCCCCTTCTCCCTTTCAGTTTGGAGTCAAACTTTCAGCCACTTGTACTTCTCCTGAAGTTGATGCTACCTTATACCGTCAACTTGTAGGAAAACTTTTGTATCTAACCCATACTCGTCCTGACCTTTCCTTTGATGTTGGCCTTGTTGCTCGGTTTATGCAAAACCCACGTGAAAGTCATTGGAAAGCAGCTAAAGAATACTTCGTTATGTTTGAGGTACAGTTCAGTTTGGGATTCATTACAGTGCCGAAGCATCTCCTCTATTGGTTGGTTTCACTGATTCCGATTGGGCTGGTGACCCTGATGATTAGAAGTCTACTGCAGGTTATGTGTTCACTCTTGGTTCAGGACCTATTACATGGGCTTGCAAGAAACAAGGTGCCATTTCTCTTTCTTCAGCAGAAGCAGAGTATCGTGGTGCCGTAGAAGCTAGTAAGGAAGCCTTGTGGCTTCGTCAGATCCTGTCAGAGTTTGGCTTTCAGCAGCAGCATCCGACTACACTTTGGTGTGATAATCAAAGTGCCATTCAACTATGCAAAGATCCAGTCCAACATCAGCGCAGCAAACACATTGAACTGCACATGCACTTCATCAGAAAGCTCATCCACGACCATGTTCTTGAAGTGAAATATTTTTCAACAGATAATCAAGTTGCAGACATCTTTACAAAGGCTCTCACAGAGGCGAAGTTCACTAAACTTCGATTTATGGTTGGAGTTCAGGAAGTTGTCACTAAGGAGGGATAGGCTCTAGTGCCTCCTTCCTTCTCCTATTGTGTCATATTTGTAAATCCTTCAATCCTATCCCAAGTTGTTCTTAAGGGGGGATGTTAGGATATTCC